>OZ025303.1:159391136-162019356 GCA_964019185.1 Maratus speculifer
TTTTTAAATATTACATTGTAATTCTGTTACACTAAAATGAGTTATAAAAGGACAAATATAAAAAAAAAGATGAATTAAAGGTATGATTATTAAACTTAATAACTTTTTTTCCTCGCAATATAGCGTAACTTAATTTTTTTAGAATTAACGGCTGCATAGCGTGATTTAAAAACTTGTTAGATTAGCAATTTTTTAAAATTATTTTTGCATTATTGTGTACATTATTTATTTATATTATTCGCATGCATTGGATATGAATGTGGCGCAGATATCATATACGTACAAGGTTTTGTACAATTTTTTTCCAACGTCAATTTGGCGAATACCTCATTTTCGAATACTGGCTAAATATACGTTTTTAAATTATTTTCTATTATTAAAATAATAATAATAAATAAAACAATTTTTATATATATTAAATTTTAAAAACTAATAACTAGAAAAAAAAAATACTTTATATAATTTGAAAAAAGAAAAATTAAGGCAAATAAACAGTTTGTCAAAAAATAAACTATATGAGGGTTACCATATTTGGCAAAACAACGCCATTTTGGCGGCAAGTAAATTTCACTGAGTATATGACATACGTGTGCCCTGAATATTTAGGTTATTAAAATTGGCGAATTTCTCGTATAGCCGCCAAGTCAGATGCCAAGCAATCGTTAAAACTGCGTATTATCCATAAATAAATAAATAAATAAATAAATAATAAAAAAAACATTCTTTTATTAAAATTCACAAAAATGTAGGAGAAAATATATACTTTCACAAGGTTATTCCGAGAATTGATCGAAGGTGCGCAATCTATTTAATTTAAAATAAGATTTTACTCGGAACAAAAAATAGAAAACAATATTTAATATCATTTCCATGAATACGTAGAAGCAATCTCGGTCTCATAGGCTATTCTCCCCAAAGTCTCAATGGAATCGGCTTGGCATTCTGCCATCTCAGGACCTTACAAGAGTGGTACATCAGTACTTATCAATACTAACGGAGTACTAACGAATGACATTATAGAATTTCCTTAACTGCATAGGTGCGGGCTGATGAAATGCACATTAAATATATGTGGGAAATGTCATTATTATTTCTTTATTACCATTCATTTTTTTTATCATTGTTGTACGTAATTTAACTATAACTGTAACTTATTTTCATTGTTTCAGTTTATACTCTTATGTATCTGGCAATGGTCGGGGAGAGAAGACGTCATGTGACGTAATAGAGAAAAAGCGGGCAGTTGGTTTTTCGGCTCCGATGGGAGAGCTGTGTTAATGTGAGGATGCAACCCTTTTTATGTTCTTAAAATGTTTTTCTGTTCCGAACGACATGCAGAAGTCGCGTGTTATGAGTATGCAATCTTGTAGTTACTGTATCTTCTTTTTTATTGTGTGTGCGTTTTTAGCACTTTCAAACAAAGTTGAAAAGTGCTTATGCATTCGGTTTGTCTGGCCGTCTGTCCGTCTGTCCGTCTGGCCGGATGGCCGTCTGTCCGTCTGTCCGCGCTCTAACTCCCGTAAATATACTCGGATTGCTATGAAATTTTTATACGTTATTGAGGTTTACCCTAGCACGAACCCTATTGAAAATGAAGTATCTACCATGATTAGTTTATCTACAGAGAGAATCAAAAGTTTCCCATTACATTACGGCCTATGGAGAAAAATCGTTAATATACTCGGATCGCCATGAAATTTTAGGACGTTATTGAGGTTTACCCTAGCATGAACCCTACTGAAAATGAAGTATCTACTATGATTAGTTTATCTACAGAGAGAATCAAAAGTTTCCCATTACATTATGGACTATGGGGAAAAACCGTTAATATACTCGGATTGCCATGAAATTTTAGGACGTTATTGACGTTTAACCTAGCACAAGTCCTATCGAAAATGAAGTGTCCACCATGATTAGTTTATCTACAGGGCGAATCAAAAGTTTACTATTACATTACGGCCTATGGGGAAAAATCGCTTCAAAGGAATTTTAAAAATGTTATACCCTGTCAAACATATTAAAATATGCATTCTATAAAATATAAGGTGAAAATATAGCTATTATTCATTTACAGGGCCACACAAAAGAATTCCATTAGATAATAGTAAAAGGGGGAATTGTGTGTGGCATATTTTAAATATATTAAGCTGTTTCATGTATAATAAAATTGATATATGTCACTGAAGCTTAATATAAATTATACGCTACTGTCTTGCATAATATGAAGTACATAGCATTTACAGGGCCATACAAAAGATTTCAAATAGTATAGTCTTTCCGAAGTACCGTATATGTGTCCGATGATGGCTGGTGGAGGGATGAAATGCATTTTAATTATGATATTCGCGTTTATATTTCGCTAAATATATGCACATTATATGGTGTGTATAAATGTTATAGTTCATATACAGGGCTACCCAAAAGAGCTCACCAACGTTACTGAATATGAGCGTAAATTATTTAAACGTGGTTCTTAAATAAGCTATGCATTTTTACGCTGAGCTGCATTCAATTTACTGAGAAATGTTTGCAGAATATAGATAAAAGGATATACAGGTCCACGCAAAGAATTCGGTACATGGACGCCTATGAATGATGATTTATGAGAATGTGATTTCAGTTGTTTTAAAAGTGTTTTAGTTTACAATAACTTTTAGCCTAATGCTGACGTGTAACAAAGGTATAATGTAAACTACAGGGCTGAACAAATGTATTCAAGTATGTTTCCATCTAATAGTATGAATTGCTGAAAAAGAAATTTCAAGCTACTGGGTATTTTCTTGCTAAGCTAAATTTTCCCATTATATGAACTGACATATGAAACACAGGGCTGTTCTAATGTACTGGAATACATATTTGGGTATATTTGGCTATACACTATTATTTCCCTAAATAACAAAGTTTTGTTAAAGATTTCATTAAGTGTTGGAAAGTGCTTCATAATCTATGCTTAACGCATGATTTTTCTTACTTGTTTTTTATTAAATGTGTTCGTCTTAACAAAGGACAGTGAGAAATTATTCATTATCCCTAGACACCGATGCCAAAACCCTACAGTGAAAATGGGTGCTCGGCGCGGAATTATTATTATTATTATGATGAAATAACGAAACATTTTTACTCCGGCTCAAATCGCTTGGAATCACCCTGATTCATCCTGCAAAATGTTCTTTACCGATCGACTGCCGCTTGGAATCACCCTGATTCATCCTGCAAAATGTTCTTTACCGATCAACCGTTGTTTAGAATCACCCTGATTCATCCTGCAAAATATTCTTTACCGATCAATTGTGGTTCCGAATCGCCCTGGTTTTCTTTCGTCGTGGATTCAGCATCTGTTTGTGAAATCTGCAACATCAGTTGTTTGTGAAAATGTTTTCTTCGTTCGTGAAATTGGAAAAATAAAAGCCATCCGGTTTTATCATAGTGCCTTTATATCATAGTGTCTTTATATCATAGTGCCGTTATATCATCGTGCCTTCATCATCTTATTGTTTTGTGTTTCCAGTAAAAAAAAATTGCGTCATTTGTCACAAAAGAAAGTGTGCTTATCTGTTTTCTTCGACAGGAGGAAGAAAATTAATTATGAAGAGAACAAGTGGGGGTTTTTTTTGTGTGTTATCTTAATCTCATTTATTAAGGAGTGAAAAAAAAAGTTGTTCTTTTTTATTTTAGTTAAGTGATACATCCACTGTGGTATTTGAAAGACAAATCTATTTTCATTTATTTTTTCTTTCTTATGCGTATATAAGTTAAATGTTTATTAGTGTCATTTTTATTTTTGTTTTGCTTTGATTTAAATATGGTAAGTTTTGTTCTTTTCAGCAGTTTTAGGAGATAAAAAGGAGCATTCTGCAGACTAAATTTATTGTTCTTATCATTATTTCTTATTTTATTGTGGTATTAAAATTGAGTGCACTCAAGAAAAAAATGGTTATTCTATTTATTTGAATGTATATTGAATTTATATTTTTGAATTTATTTGTTTTATTTCGCTTTGATAATTATCAAAAGGTATTTGAATTTACTTTACTTATTTGCATATTTTTGTGAATTTGTACTAACATACTAACAACTAATAATTCACGTATGTGTTCTTAAGATTAGTATTCTGCTTTTCGTAATATTTTTATCAGAACTATTCTTTTTACTAGTTTGAAAAAAAAAATGATCTTTTGGCGGTGATTTTATATTAAAAAAAAAAGATTTAATAAGAATTGAATTTTTATTAGAGATAATTCTATACGAGTAATTTTGAGTTTTTTTTAATTAATTTTGAATTTTTATTGAATTAATTTTTATTTTTTATATGAATTAATTTTGATTTTTGATTTGACAAATTTTAATTTTTGGGGCCTGAAAGTTGGTATCATAAAATTTGACAAAATGCCCTGTCTTAGTAAAGGACCAAAAAAGATTTGCAGCACATTGCAACCGAATTAGGAATAGAAAATGTGGAAAATTTAAAAATCGTTGAGTTAAAAAATGCCATCGTAGCTGCCGAGGGGTATGAAGAAGAATTTTTCAAGGGATATTTAGATACCGTTATTGAGGAGAGAAAGCGTAGAGATGAAGCACTTAACGAAGAGGAAACGAGAAAACAACAATTAGAATTCGAGTTAGAAAAAATTCGACTCGAGAATGCTAGAGTTGCTGAAACCGGCAGTAACGAGGGTCGGTCTGAATACGGGAAGGTGCGTGTAAAATTGCATGACATCATGCCAAAATTTGATCCGCAAACATGTGATATTAGTCTTTATTTAATTATTTTTGAGCGACAGGCCAGAAGAGCAGAAATAAAAAAAGAGTTGTGGGTGACTCACCTCATTGGGCTTCTACCCCAAGAAATTACAGAAATAATTGCCAGGGAAAGTGAAGATGTAACCAATAATTATGACAATGTAAAAGAAGTATTATTGAAAAGATATAAATTTACCTCCGAAAAATTTAGACAGTTATTTGTTAAACATGTGAAAAAAGCTGATATAACATGGCGGGATTTTGCGTATGAGTTAAAAAATTATTTTACCGAGTGGGTCCGTGGTTTAGAAATTTCAACTTTTGAAGATTTGTGCGACTTAATGGTTACCGACCAGATTAAAGAGAGGGTACCTCCCGAAGTAAAAGAACACTTTTTTGATGAATGGGCGATGTTCAAATCAACGAGCGTTATTTCAGAAAAGTTAGATGATTACGAAAATATTAAATTGACATTTAATAGAAAGCCAAAAGAACCCCCTTACCGAGAGAATAGAAGTTTGTTTGGAAAGCCAAATTTTGAGAGTATCGGCAACGAAGATAGGAAGACGTTTGCGAGGTCGTACCCTGAACAGAGGGATTTTAGCCGAAGAATAACTTCAAATCGACAACCTGAAAAGTTTGACAGACAAAAAACTTTCCAATATTACGAATGTGGGGATACAGGCCATGTGAGATTATATTGCCCCGAGCTTTTGAGAAAAAAACGGAAATACGAAGAATAAAATCAATGAAGACAAGGTTTCTGATGCACATATCGCGAGAAATAGTAACGTCGTTGCACTTAAGAAAGTCCACACAAAAGAAGTTACCTTTAACAACCGAACTATTTCTGCACTCGTCGACACTGGTTGTTCAGTCTGCCTTCCCCGTGAAGACTTATATCGACAAATTCCTAACCTTCCCAAACTGTCCAAAGACTCTTTAATATTATAAGGAATAGGATCATCTAAAGTGTATTCAAAGGGATCGATGGAGCAAGAAGTAGAAATAGACAGAAGCAAATACGCTCTGACATGGCATGTAGTGCCGAAATCGCAGTTGGATTACCAAGCAGTCATCGGAATGGACATTTTAGACCAAGCTAGTTTAAACGTTGGTAAAGATGGTGTTGAGTTTTACAAGTATGAGAAGACAAATGCTCTATATTTGCAAGTATCTGAGTTAAGCAATGAAGCTGAAATGAACCCCGTTCGTGACACGCAAATAAGTGCAAAAAAAGCAGAGAGGACCGAATCGGTCAAAGTTTCTGTGAAAGTCGCCCCGACTGACCTCACTCCCAGAGAATCTGAAAAAAGTTATTTAAGCAGATCCCTGCAGAATAGAAAGCCAGATGTAAAAAATGAAAATTCATCTACGAAGCAAAATGGTTCACGAAGATTATCATTTAGAAGAAATGATATTGCTTCCGATGCACCCCCTTTTAAGCCTAGAATGTTCCGGTGGAATGATGTTAGAAAAGGTCAAGGTTGTAAACTTGGAAATATACCAGAAATGAGAGAACGAATTCAAAAAGCAAAGAGTGTCCGGCCTTTGTACAGAATTTTATTTTTCCAGTGGCCTACAAATAATCAAGATATAGTTGGAGACATTCTGAATTTTAATGACTTCCCATTTGATAAATATTCTTATGAATATAGTAAATGTGAGAACTTTATGAAAAAAAATGCTTGACAAAACCATATTCAACATATGTGAATTACTGGGTATTAGAAAAGGTGATAAACTTTCATGTATCAAGAATATTCTTGACTTTTTATTAAAGCCTTTTGCAAAAACTGATTCATGCAGATATTCTAAATGGCAACCAGCTGTACGTCTGGAAAGAACAAGAACTGATAATGTATCATTTCATCAGTCATCAAGTAGTGATAAACTAAGAAAAGTTATAAATATTTTGGCACCTTTAAAAAAAATCGCAGATTTAGTAATAGTTGAAAAAAATTGGCAAACTTCCACGCCCCAATAAAATTATTATATTTGCTAATATGATAAAATATTTATCAAAATGTTATTAACTTGCAAATATTTTTCGTAATTTTGTGTTTGAATTTTTTGTTGATATATCAACTATATTATATCATCTGTATTTTCAACAGAATCATTATTTTTATAACTTTACATTGAAATATTTTGTGTATTATGTTTTTTAAGGTTTTGCGTTATAAAGTGTCCCTGAGGCCAGTGACCCGCAGGATGGCCGATCTCTGTGGGAAATGTCATTATTATTTCTTTATTACCATTCATTTTTTTATCATTGTTGTACGTAATTTAACTATAACTGTAACTTATTTTCATTGTTTCAATTTATACTCGTATATATCTGGCAATGGTCGGGGAGAGAAGACGTCATGTGACGTAATAGAGAAAAAGCGGGCAGTTGGTTTTTCGGCTCCGATGGGAGAGCTGTGTTAATGTGAGGATGCAACCCTTTTTATGTTCTTAAAAATGTTTTTCTGTTCCGAACGACATGCAGAAGTCGCGTGTTATGAGTATGCAATCTTGTAGTTACTGTATCTTCTTTTTTATTGTGTGTGCGTTTTTTTTTATTAAATGTGTTCGTCTTAACAAAGGACAGTGAGTAATTATTCATTATCTCTAGACACCGATGCCAAAACCCTACATATATATAACTTCTATACTATATATTTTAATACGTCACTTTGTTTATTTTAAGTAAAATTAACTAATAACATCTTTGATTATTTTCAATCACCTTTAAAACGCTTCCCTGTTTTACCCGTACGTCTTAGGGACAACGTGTTAATGCCAATCATGATTTGCCCGCACCATGAATGGGTATTGATACTCCAATCAATGCTTTATTATTGTCACCAGTAAAATTTTATTGTAAATTTTGCATTATTTAATCCGAGCATTTTCCTGATTCAATTAGGCAAAAATTTCTGTTTTGAAAATCCGGTGCTAAAAGATTGAAATTTCTGTTAAAGACATGAAAAAATAGGCATCATTTGAAAGTTTATTTCAAAAATACAGGTTTAGCGAAATTAAACTTCCGCTACTCAAAAACACCTAAAGGTCGTTCTACTAGTCCGAAGAGAAAAATGTTTGAAAAACAGATACTTTGGAGGATGCGCTCGAGATTTCCAAAATAAAAAAAAGTTTAAAATTCATCACCAGATTGCGTCATGAGTTATGGTCAAAAGAGAAAACGAACTGAGATTTCAAAACACTGAAGGACCAGCGGTCTTACACAAAATCAAAACAATAAGGATTACAATATAATTATAATATTTCACTTGAAATTTATTACAACTAAAAATATTCTAAATGACAGTACTAAATATGCAAAAACCTAAGCATGCCAAGTCTACATGCTTTAAAACCTGTTCAATATGCGAACCACTGTGTTCGACAACGCACACCTTTCTGAAAATTGCGCTTTGTTTTTGAAATCTGAAGAGTTATAATAGCGTTCCAAGTAGGCGTTGTCTTTCAAAAATCCCCATAACCAGAATCCGTAAGGCGTGAAAACGGCGATCGTGGTGACAAAGCTATTTGTAAATACGTGCGTCTGCAAATGTTTGCCTCAACAATTGTTGGTTTCGAATTGCGATCTGCAGTAAAATTCCATCTTGCTTGAATATGGTTTCTTGTAGGCAGCCTCTTTGCAGGAGAGTAGGAATGACGTAAGTCTGTAACATGTGATAGTAGCGTTGCATATTAACGGAACATGAGACAAGTCCTTGAAGGTAACTTCTTCAAACAAATATGGTCCTAATCCGAATTCAACAGTGAACCCGCACCATACGTCGTTTTTGCATTCATGCAATGGTTTTGCGTATATCTCGTGGGGTTTTTCACTCGCACAGATGCAAGAATTATGGGTATTTACCTGTACATTAAAACTGAAGTGGAGTTCGTCAGTCCTCAGAATTTTCCATAGCCAGGAATCATCAACCGCCATGCGAATGTTTTCGAGTATCGGGTCGTGACTTTCCAATTGCTGAACTGATTGAATCTTATATGGATAGAAGTTCAGAATTCTACGCATGATGTGTCGGACTGGGGAGTAGGACATATCAAAGGTACGTGAAATTGTCGGTTCACTAACAGATCATGAGGTAATTCTGTGCTTACTTCCACGACCGTTGTAACAAAATTTTCTACGACGGTGGTGGAGATTTTTTTTTCTTCCTCTTCCCGGCAAAACTCCTAATTGTCCTGTTCGCTAAAATTTGATCGTCATGTCTCTGGGAGCACCCTTCGACAACTATCCCCGTCATTGTTTTTTGAGCCGGCGAAATTCTCTCATAGCTGTGGTTGCATTTTCCCCATTATGGTAATACAGTTTCACTAGCAGTGGAGCGTTGGCATTCTGAAAGCCTCATTTGATTGCGGCACGAATAACATCTTCCTTTCATTGTGCTTGACATTTGCCATATGTTGCTGCAATGTGCTGCCCACTGCGCCATCTGTTAGTGTATTCTTAATTTCAGAAATCTCGACCGCATACTACCAACATGTCTGTTTTTCAAATCTTTTTTTAATTCGGACTAGTAGAACGATCTCCAGGGCGCTTTGAATAGCGGAAATTTAATTTCGCTAACCCCGTATTGGTTATTTAAGTGGTTATATAAAACAGTGAATATTTTGAAATTCATATTACATATTTTATGTTTAAAACAAGGTTAAAATTGTGTTCCGTCATATGTTTTTATTGGCAAACACTGAAGTACAATTTCTAACTTCTTTAAAATAAATATTTCTATATTAAATTCTGGCATCACTCTACTATCTAATTCTATAAAATTGCAACAATTTAATTTTTAAAAAGAAAAAAGTTTTTTTTCAACTGGTGACACATTAGATCACGATATTAGAAAAATCGTATACTTTGTTTCAGTGTGATCTTCTGATAGACGGATTTGTTTTATTGAAAATGTCTGAGTTAATAAATCTTGGAGTTGCTTTAATAATCACTATAAAAATCACTACCTATTTGTTTCAAGATTTCATCGATAAAATGTTTGTGGAAAGACCTGATCAAGAAGTCAACAAAAATGTTGCCGGAGACAATGGCGTTCAAAACATAGACAATGACGTACAAGTTGGAGCTACTGAATAGTTTACTTTCCAGCCTGTTACAAAGAAAATGATATTGTTGAGACTTTGAAGAAGGAAAAAAATTGTTCGAAGTTAAATGGTTTATTTTGAAATATAATTTGATTAAAATGTTTTCATTACAGTAAATTCGTATTGAGGTTGTAAATTGTAAGTTTCAGTTCAGATTAAATATGTTTTGAACTATTGAATAGATTTTTATATATCTATTAGAAAAGAAACCATTTCGGAAAATATATTTTTGTCGTCCACAGAATGAACTGAGAAGATTCCGTATCCTGTTCTGGATGGCGAAATTAGCAAAGGAATTTAAAATGGCACCAAAAAGTCCAATTAGCAACTTACCAAATTTTTCAACATGGTATAAAAACATGTTTTTAAAAATGGCACAGATGTCATATACGTGCCACATTTTTACGTGTTTCTTTTCCCCGCCAATTTGGCATTGCACATCTGTGCCTAGGAGAAGATCAGTTCAATAAGGTTATAACAATTGTTAGGGAAATCAAATGGGAAAAATTACAGTTTTCAGTGAAATGTACTGTTTAAATGATGCAATTGCGTGCATTCAATGTAGCTATAAGTTTTAATATTTACGATTTATTGTGAAAATTGTATTTACTGTTTTGTTACTTATTAAGTTCATTATTTATAACAATTTATTTATTGTTTCCTTTTTTATTAGATTCATGCTTATTTACAGTTATTTTTTATCTTAATTCTTTTAAATTTTTTTATTATATACTAATATTTATAATTATTTATATCAAACTATCATTTATTTATTTTTATCTTTTTTTTTAAATAACAGAATCTTTTTAGTTTTTTCACGTTATTTTATTTGGTATTTCTAGGTTAACCCGTCGACCAAAAAATTATCGCCAAACTATAAGATTAAATGCCAATAATGCATGATCGTGAATGTCACATTCAATGACATTAAATGCGATTCACGTGTTTAAAATGTCGTTAAGTGATTTTTATTTCGACTTTTTATTAATATTTTTATTAATATTCTACTAATTATTTGTTTTTTCGTTATTTAAAATAAAAATTATGTCAACATGTATAATTTGGCTATTAGTTTGGCGATTTGTATAATTTGGTGAAATTGGTCGACGGGATAACCTAGAAGTACCAATAAGAATAATACGTATTATAATTTGTTTATTATAATTTATTTATTTATTATGGTTTGTAGTTTTTAATTTTTTTGGTTCTGCTTGGTTATCCGTTGACCAATGTTGCCAAATTATAAAAATAGCCAAACTATTAGCCAAATTATTCAAATTGTAGCAATTTTTCTTTTAAAAAACGAAAGAACAAATATGTTATTAGAATATTAATACAAATACAAGTAAAAATTCAAATTAAAAGTCACTTGATAACGTAATAAACGCGTGCATCATGTTTAATCTCAAGTTGATTATCACTGTTCATTCACTATATTTTATTTAAATAAATACTAGGGGGGCCCCGCCCCCCCTGCTCGCTATGCTCGCCAACCCCCCGCGTAATCGCTTCGCGATTCCAAATTATTGGCTACCCCTGCTTGCTGCGCTCGCCAATATCCCATGGTATGAATAAGCAGTTGCAGACCTTTCAAATGATGTGTCACACGACTGGTGTTGTAAAGAAATTAAAAATGTGCCCCCCTGGGGGGCAGAGGGGGAGGCGACACAAAAGACATCCATAATATGAATACGCAGCTGCAGACCTTTCAAATGATGTCACACGACCGGTGTTGTAAAGAAATTAAAAATGTGCCCCCCTGGGGGACAGAATGGGGGTGACACACAAGACATCCATAAAATGAATAAACAGTTGCAGACCTTTCAAATGATGTGTCACACAATTGGTGTTGTAATGAAATTACAAAATGTGCCCCCTCTGAGGGCAGAGGGGGGGGGGTTACACACAAGATATCCATAATATGAATAAGCAGTTGCAGACCTCTCAAATGATGTGTCACACAATTGGTGTTGTAAAGAAATTAAAAATGTGCCCTCCTCGGGGGCAGAGTGGGGGATGACACACAACACATCCATAATATGAATAAGCAGTTGCAGACCTTTCAAATGATGCGTCACACAACTGGTGTTGTAAAGAAATTAAAAATGTGTCCCCCCCCTGGGGAGCAGAATGGGGGATAACACACAACACATCCTTTAAATGAATAAGCAGTTGCAAACCTCTCAAATGATGCATCAAACGACTGATGTTGTAAAGAAATTAAAAATTTGGCGAAATATTACAGTTATCGCCTAGTTGGCGTCACTTTTGACAACTAATTTTAGTCGCCAAATTTGGCGATATATCGCCAAGTTGGCGACAAACTTGGCGATTGTTGGCGATGGTAACCTTTCCTCTCTTTATGGTAACCCATATGGCGATGCATAGACGGAGCCCTTTCCTGATCGGTCTATTTGACTCATGGAAGGAGTGGATAACCCGGATTCGTTAGTTCCGGAAATCTTCCACATCAGCATCATTCCAGGAGTCATTCCTTTTAAGGCTAGTTTTTTTTTACTACAGAAGGAAATAGGTACCTAACATATATAGTACCTAAGTATACTAAGTAGTATATATAGTACCTAAATAGGTACTACTCTGTTATCCCGTCGACCGATTTCGCCAAATTAAACAAATCGCCAAGCTAATAGCCAAATTATACATACGGACGTAATTTTTTTTTAAATAATAAAAAAACAAATAATTAGTAGAATATTAGGCACAGATGTCATATACGCACCACATTTGCACGTGTTTTTTTCCCCCGCCAATTTGGCATTGCACATTTGTGCCAAGGAGAAGATCCGTTTAATAAGTTTATAACGATTGTTAGGAAAATAAAATGGGAAAAATTAAAGATTTCAGTGAAATGTGCTCATTAAATGATACAAATGCATGCATTCAATATGGTTATAAGTATTAATATTTACGATTTATTGTGAAAATTATGTTTACTGTTTTGTTACTTAATAAGTTTATTATTTATGACTGTTTATTCATTGTTTCCTTTTTTATTAAATTCAAGTTTATTTACTAATATTTTTGGTACTTCTAGGTTATCCCGTCGACCAAAAAATTATCGCCAAACTATAAGATTAAATGCCAATAATGGATGATCGTGGATGTCACATTCAATGACATTAAATGCGATTCACGTGTTTAAAATGTCATTAAGTTATTTTTATTTCGACTTTTTATTAATATTTTATTAAAATTCTGCTAGTTATTTGTTTTTTCGTTATTTAAAATAAAAATTATGTCAACATGTATAATTTGGCTATTAGTTTGGCGATTTGTATAATTTGGCGAAATTAATCGACGGGATAACCTAGAAGTACCATATTTTTTATTTTAATTCTTTAAATTATTTTTTTAACTATATCATAATTATTTATATCTAACTGTCATTTATTTATTTTTATTTTCTTTTTTAATAAGCTAGAATCTCTTATATTTTTTCACGTTATTTTTTTTATATTGCAATAAAAAATCACGTGCTGTTATTGCCTGCAATTTGTAACTTACATTCAAAAACAAAATTTTCGCCAAATGGGCGGAGAAAAAAACACGTTCAAATGTGGTGCGTATATGACATCTGTGCCGAATATTAATAAAAATACAAACAAAAAATCGAAATAAAAATCCTTTAATGACGTTTTAAACATGTGTATAGTATTTAATGTCATTGAATTGACATTCACGATCATCCATTATTGGCATTTAATCTTATAATTTGGCGATAGTATTTTGGTCGACGGGATAACAGAGTATTACCTTTATTTATTTGACACCAATCATTTTGAGCAATTATATTAAATGAATTTGAATTACTGCTTAAACATAATTAGCAAACATAAACAAGATGTGGGCTATTGGCATTATTATATGGCATTGATTCAATAGAAGTCATGCCAATTTTTATTATGTGCTAGGAACTATCTTAGAGTTTCAAACAGCCTTGTTATATTTCCTAATTTTCGCATATAACAGCACAAAAACCACCCAACTGAATCGCTTGAAATTTTGGTACTACTTGATTATCCCGGCGACCAAATTCCTGTCGCCAAATTCTAAGATTAAATGCCAATAATGCTTGATCGCAAATGTCACATTCACTTGACATTTAACATGATACACGTGTTTGTAACATCAACGAGGGAATTTTTATTTGTATTTTGATTGTTTTTCCACTGAAATATTTGTTTTTTCGTTATTTAAAAAAATTGCGTCAATTTGTATAATATGGCTAACAATTTGGCGATTTGTATAATTTGGCGAAATTGATCGACCGGATAACCAAGTAGTACCGAAATTTTAAATATGCATTTGTTGCAAAATTTTGTTTTGACACTTCAAAATTTAGTAAAATATGATATTTAAATATAGGAACAGTCAAAAGTATTCTGTTTTATTACGGCCGATGAGATAAATAGTTTCAAGTGCTTTTTAGAGATGTTAAGCGTGTAACATCATTTAAAAACACTTGAAACTTTTTTTATTACGAAACATAATAAAATTGATATTCGTTTATATGAAGTGCACTAAAATATACATTTTGTAGGATATGCCATACAAATAATATTTGTTATTCTTTTACAGGGCATTACAAAGAATTCCGATTAATAATAGTGTAAGGGGCGGATACATTATCTGCGGCAATATTTCAATAATGTGGAACTATTTTACTGGCAACAAAATTGATATACGTTGCTTAGGTTTACTACGATTTGCTTCCCGTGTAATTAAAAATCGGTTTTCATATTGTTGAATTAGATATAATATTTTAACTTATTAAACGCAGCAATTTTGTTATATTATTCTGAATGTGTTGAAAGGTGTTTCATAGTCTATCCTTGACGCATGATTTCTTTTCTTTCTTGTTTTTATATAAAAAAGGGTTTAAGAATATAATTTATTTCTAATCGTTTGGTACCAGAAAATTTCTTCTGCATTAATTTCTTGCAGAGTTAGCAGGGTGTGTTTATTTTTATTTTTTTCCAGACTATATTCTTTCAGTGTACAATTGTGTTTTTTTTATATTGCAAATAATGTCACAAAGCCGTAACTTGATTACAATGCCATTTACTATCTATATTTCAAATAAATGATTTCTGTTCGCATCGAACATCTATTATGGCCGATAAAAAGTAAGAGATAATTGAACCATAAAGATAGAAGAATAAGAAACTTATTGTAGCATTAATTCACTGAACAAAACAAGAACTGATTTCTATTCTTAGAGAGAAAACAAAAAGCATGCATCATTAAAGAGCTATGTTATGTAAGATAAAATCTATTCTTTTATAAAATTCTATTGTATCGATTTTAAGAAATGAAATTTAAAACGCTAAAGCTCGGAATTATGTTATTAAAGTCACTTGCAATTTCTTTCTTTTTAAGACGATGTGCATATTTCAGACTGTAACTTTATAGGGTCGCACAAAGAATCCAATTACCAAACAGTCTACGGGTAGAGATTTCCTAAAATACGTTTTGTTATTACGAAATTGTGTTACTTGAATCTCTTCGAAAATTGTATATTTTGTCATTTTTCTATGCCTTTTAATAAACATATCATGATTTATGTATCACTATATAAAACTATGTTTTCATCTATCTTTCAAACGCAATTTACACTGACTTCAAATAAACATATTTAGCTAGTAAAAAAAAGCAATAGTAAATTTCGCTCATTAAAATTAAGTAAAAGTAAATTAATATTTTAATAAATTTTCCTATTATAATTTTTTCCGAGGTATAGCGCTCCTGGTGGGAATTCGTTTTGCTAAAATTTTAAAATGTATTTTTGTTTTGTTTGGTCATATGACAATGATGTCTTTATTTAAAAAAAGATAAGACCGATTCAGCCAAATATTGTTTTAAGTCAATAAGTTATTATTTTAAGTGATTTCTTTTGCGTTTATTGTGTACCCTAGTAGAAAATGATAGTAATATTCATTATTGTGTACTCTAGGACAACTGAAGACGAAAATAAAATGCGGATTCCTATAGAAATTACATATTCATACCAGAGAATACAGAATTTTGATAAATATTTATCAATAAACGGAATATCTATCGTTATATAAAATAAAAATAATTTATCAAACTTTGTGATGAGAGTTCAGGATAAAAATCCTCCAGGTTTAAAAATAAACGAATTTTCACTTCTGAGTTCAGAAACACTAAAAATAAATTCATTTAAAAATTGCAATGAAATCAAATAGTTTCTAGGATACAAAGATTCAGCAGATTTGGAAGTATATGGAGGGGGTTGGGACATATTTTTGCACTACATTCTCGACGATATCTCTGAAAATATAATACATAAAATTAAAAGAATGTATTTTTGAGTTCAGCGTAGCGAAAGCTTTCACAAGATACCCCCTTCTTCAAAAAACTTAATCAGCCCCCCCCCTAATATTTATGTATGAACTATATTTAGAAGGGGGTACCCCTTCTAAATATAGTTCTAAATGTTTAATAACAATGGTAGGGGAAAAAACTTTTTTTTCTTTTGACAAAGCACTTCCATTGCTAAAATGTGGAAAAATAGGAATGACATCAGATATTGCGGAAAAATGCATTTGCAAAGAATAAAAGAGAAACAATTCGCATACAAAATAAATGGCAAAATCATATTAAAATTTTAGTACTAATGTTCATTTTGTATTAAAAATTTTGTAGTTTCATAGCGAAAACACTGTCTGTGAAAGGGCTAACAAGTGACGTTCCCGCCCATGCTTTCCTATATAATTGTGATTCCAAACGATGTTCTCTACCAACCCTCAAAGTTTGTACACGAAGTTCTGGAATACCCTGTATATAATAAAATACGTTTAGGCTGTTTTTACAAAAACACGAGATTTTCAGTTAAAAGTTATTCATAAACTAGTTTTTGTTAATGCATTGAATTAACTGTGTGGTAATGTAAATCATAGAACTGCCTAACAGCTTACGCTTTTTTTTGTACCACAAGAACTTTAGAGTAAATTTTACCTTTTTAAATTCCTTAAAATTTTAAAGGTAAAATTAAAATTTTACCTTTTTAAATTTTACCGAATAATAAATTTGGTAATTTGCCGAATAAATAATGCAAAACTTCCTATTAAATTTTTCTGGTCCAAAAAAGTGGAGAGTTGGCAGCTATGATGTAAATTAACTTAACCCTTCACAGCAGAATGTGCCCACTTGTACATACCTAAGAATATTATAATTCTCGTTATTTGCCATGAATTTGTTTTATAAATTTGCTGTAGTCGATCAAGAGCAATCGAAAGAATCGAATAGCACTTTTTTAGGTGCTTTCGTAATTATGTAAATACGTAGCACCTATTGTTGTCCCTCAGTCCGTCCGTCTGTCTGTCCGTCTGTCCGTCTGTCCGCATATAACAACGCAAAAACTACCCAACCGATCGTTTGAAATTTAAAATACATAATTATTACATAATTTTGTCGAGTCATTTCAAATTTTATGAAAATCGAATGGATAGATCAATTACAGGGACAATCAAATGGATTCCGTTACATTACGGTCAATGGGAAAAAAAGTTTCAAATGCATTTTAATCGTTTGAAATTTAAAACGTATATTTATTACATAATTTTGTCGAGTCATTCCAAATGTTATGAAAATCGAATGCATAGATCAATTACAGGGACAATCAAAAGTATTCCGTTACATTACGATCAATGCGAAAAAAAAGTTTCAAATGCATTTTAATGGTGTTACACTCATTTGAACATAATAGAATTGGCATGAATCTTTGAAGTATGTACTAAAATATACATTCTGTACAATCTGTGATGCAAAGAATATTTATTATTAAATTACAGGGCCACACAAATGTATTCCACTAAATAATGCTATACGGGAAAACATTGTTTGGGGCGTGTTTTAATTATATTAAACTGCTTCACATTTTTTGAATAAGATACACGTTAATGAAGTATAATAAAAATTACTCCCTGCATATTTACAGGAGCACAAAGATTTCGACCACTGTACTGTATCCAAAGTACGCTCTACTATATCAGCAAGATCTGAATATTTTAAAACTTCGTTATCGTACGAACGCACCTCATTTGCTACGCTTCACGTGCAATTTCCAACTTATTTCCATGTCAGATGACTGCATTTAACAGAAAAGGTTAGAATTTGTTCTTCGGAAACAAAAACATTTTCGATCTAGCTATAAGGGCAAAATTTACTTTTATTATTTTTTACTGAAAACTTAAAAGTATTAATATAAAGAGAGTTGCAGAGTGTTAAGGATAAAATTAATCAATTTAAGTCAATTTAATTGCAAAATAAAGCAATACAATATTTAAAACCCTAACTGTGTATATAGCATACACGCCATAAAATATCAAATTGTAGCTGAAAATTTAAATTAAAATTTTTTTTTACTATTTTTCCCATTATTACACCGATATATAGATTTCAAATAATTTTTTACAGAAAAAAATTCGTGCAGTGAAATGTAAGCAAAAATTTATGCATGTTTCTCTCAACAGAAAAGTTACACAATTTCTCTTTGTGGATAGAATATGGAAGATTATTTAAGATTGCGCATGTAAGAATTCTGTTCATCGACGCATCAAGACAGCAATAATAATAATCATAATCATCTATATAATAAAAAGCCTAAGTCATGTGACTGCCATCAACACTTCCGGGCTTACCAAATTCAATCTTTATAAGCTATGCAGCTAATTTATGTTAGCCAGCACAGATGATAAATTGGCAAATTATTGTACAGATTATTGCTATTATAAGCGCATTTGGCTGTCATCAACAGCTAGTCGTGATGACCACTTCGCTTTTCATAGGCCAAACGGCCAGTTTTAATCAAAATTATTTTTCCGGATAAAGCTGCATAAAAGTTATACTTTTATAGAAATCGCTTG
The DNA here is from genome assembly GCA_964019185.1 of Maratus speculifer. Lineage (NCBI taxonomy): Eukaryota > Metazoa > Arthropoda > Arachnida > Araneae > Salticidae > Maratus > Maratus speculifer. The sequence goes on from OZ025303.1 coordinate 159,409,901, forward strand.
AAAAAATAATATTTGAGAGATGAATTACATTGAAGTACATATATATATATATTGAGATTACATGAAATTTAAATTACCATCCCAAAATCTGTTTCCACCAAAGTAAACAAAAAAAGATTCATTCTCCAATGATTAAAAAAAATAATTTATGGAGGTAATAATTCATATAGCAAGTTCTCCAACCATCAGTCTTGTCATGTAATAATAATCTGAGCATGTAATCCAATCAAACTTCAGTTTTATTCTGCTAGGTGAAATACTATACAACTCAACTTTCAAAATGTTTTCTTGACAAAATGAAATGTAAATAAGTCAACTCGCATAATATTTCATATACAATTAAATGATTGGCATTAAATGAACGATATTTTGGTTTAATGTAAAGGTAGACATCATTAAAGGCCTTTTACAGAAAAATTCAATGACCAAATCATAAGACCTGGAGACCAAACTGGTCGCCAGGGCGGCTAGTAATAATAATAATAAATCAGAAGAGAATACTCTCAGAAGAGAAGAGAATAGAAATCAGAAGAGAATAACTTTTTCTAGAAGATAGGGTATAGAAATAAAGCACATTTTATTCCAAAATTAAAAGAATGGTAGACTTTTACCACTAATATTTTAGTGAAGGAACACTATTTTCAATTTAAAAATGACCTCTTAAACAAAAATAATGGTGCGTGATCGAACGATTTCATTGTCATATTTGGATTTAGTATGTATAAATCTGTCAGGTAAAAAATATTGTTTTAAGAGGGAAGCCTTTGATGCCAAGCAGTGTAATGTGTAAATATGTGGATATATGATCTTTATTCCCACAATTTGAGCTTTCCACGTTTCATGGTTTTCGAGTAAAATTGCTGGGACAGACAGACACTGGGTGATCTTATAATGTCTCCGTTTTCCTTTTTTAAGTACGGAACTCTAAAAATATATTTATTAAGCATTATTCATTAAAAATGCATGCTTTAAAGAAATTTGAATAATTTTAAACATATAGTACAAAATTTAAAGAAAATTGTACTCTACTCTTTTTGCGGTTATTGGAATAAGAGTTCAAAGACCACAATGAAACAAGTGGCAGTCTTCTATTTCAATTCAGTCAATTATTATTGATTTTCAAATTTAACGTTAATTATCTTTAAACTCAATTGGCTCCAAATCGAATTTTTGTTACTTGTTAACCATGGCTTCTGAGGTTGTCATATTAAAAATTTTAAATTTTTAGGAACATTTTATATGTAACGGAAGGGTTTTAATAAATTTTGTCCTTTTCTTCATTAAATTACTAGTTATTTTATCTGGCTTTATGCTTTTAAATGTTATTTGATCATAGGGTAACATCCCCAATAATTGGCACATTAAGAATTTGTCTTTAAATTTACTTCAATTTTCATTACCAAGAAATAAAATATTTACTTGCAAATATTTTTTAATCAAAGAATGCATATCTGTGCATCTATTTTGCCCTCTAAAAACAAATTTTTTTTAAAAGTATTTTTATAAAAATATATTTATAAAAAGTTGCTGTATTCTTCAGTAATTGGCACCTACAGCACCAATGTATGGCACCTTGTGATCCAGTAATTGGCACATGTTTATATATAAAAAAAAACTTTTTATTTTGCATTGGGTTTAATCGCTTTAAATGAATTTACTGCAGATGAAGGTGCCATATTTCAAGTTTTTGGGAGTAAGAAATTGGCATATTAGTCTGAAATATGAACCATTTAAAACAATAAAATATATTTATATTAATACCCAGTAATTGTCATGCTGTCCCCAGTAATTGTCATATGAAGCTTTAATGGATTCCAATTACTGATAATATTTCATATTTTCAAATAAAAACAACTTATAAACAAAATTAGTCTATAACTTTAAAAGTACTGACAAAATAAGTGGTTTAATCTCAAATCTTGCGATTCCCTTGTAATTGGAATAGGTGCCAATTACTTGGAACTAGCAAAATTGAAGCACCATTAATTGGCATCTATCATTAATCCAGAAATCCAAATATTTGTGTCAAAAATACTTTTACACAATTAAAGTAACCCTTTTCAACTAAACAAAACTGTTGTCGATTAGAATTTAAAATATATTATAAATCAGATAATAATGAATTGAAAAGCATGCCTTTCTTAAGCCAGAGAAGAAGCATTTGCAACAAAAAATGGGCTCATTTGATACAAACCATAATTGTTTCTCTTTCCTAGGCACTATTGTAATCTAGTTGCATAAATCAAAGTTATAATCTTTAAAGTAAATGAACATATAACTGGTATATGGTCTTGCATTTTTAAAAGACTGGATATAAGTCTTATTTTAGGACATGTTTGTAGGATGTGCCAATCATTGGTGCATGCCAATTACTGGGGATGTTTCCCTATATGGATTTTAGTTTACAGCCACTATTTATTCATTGCAAAATAAATCATCTTAAAAAAAAGTAAATATTTAAAATAGCAGTAGATAGCGTTTATTTTATATTTAAATACCATTTTTTAAAGTATTATATTTCCAAAGAAAAATTTTGTAGCTGAGGAAAAACCTATGTAGCAAATATAGTCCGAGTTAAACGAATAAAAAATTTAACAAGTAGCAGAAGTTTTTTCTCAACTTTCATTAAAAGGAAATTAAATTAAACCACTTTCAATTTTTTTTTCGAAAGCATGTACGAATGAATGCACGATCGAATTTTATTGCAGTATCAATAACAAAAGTCCTTCTATTTCCGTGTTACTGAGTTCAGTTAAATTAATATTAACTTTAAAAGATGTAACAGGAATTATTTCTTCTCTACGTAGAAAATAATGTAAAAAGTCTTAAACATTTGTTAAAGGCGTCCTGAAATAGATAAGTTTATAGATTTAGTCATTTTATAGAGATTTTTAAATGTTATATTATTTAATCTTTTATTTAATTTTTTTAATAAATATGATTTTAAAAGCAAATGAATAATTGAAAGTTTACCTGCAAATATCATAACCTTTAGTTTTTTATGCTAATCACAATAATAGCTCTCTACAACTTTAGAGCATATGCGCGACCAGATGATGTTGATGGATTTAAATAGTATTTCAATATTATATCTTGTTGTTATAATGCATAAGAATTTTAGCTATTATATTCGTAAAAAGGCTAATTTAAAAAAAAAAATGTAATAATATGAATTTTTCATTATTTCGGCAAACTTTAACGCGGTTGGGAGACCGGGAAATATAATCCAATTTTTATTTTTATTTTATTTTTTTACTTTTTTTATGTATTCATTTATTTATCTTTTAAATTTCTCAAATTTGCAACTTTTCAGCGGTATTGTGAATTAAAAAGCAATTTTTGCATTTTTACAGCCCACGCTAATGACCATAATCGAGACTTTCCTTGTAAGTATTTGCTAAAAACGATATGAGAGGTTCATTATCATATTAGACCAAGTCCGTTTCGAAAGAAAATGAGATAGGCAATTAGAAGGTGAATAAAATCTATTTTATCCACTTCCACAGAAAACGAAATCTGTTTTCACATACTTTACTATGTATGTTATTTGTTTAGAGACTTCTTTTATTGCGGAAGTAAAAAAAAAGCAGATGCACCTTCTAAATGAATTACTTCATTTTTTTTTATCAAAATGTATCTGGTCTACTATAGTTGTTATCCCCACCCAGGGGTGGTCATAAGAAATCTTCCCCAATACATGAACAACTAGCGACCTAACCGTTCAACTAATTTATAAGAAACTTCCGATATAATTATTTGAAAGTATGCGCTCAAGATCCTGATGATTTAAAACGATAGAACGTTCTTACGGTTACGGTTACAGTTTTCAAACGGGAATATCCATTTTTTTTTTTTTTTTTTTTTTTTTTTTTTTTTTTTTTTTTTGCATGCCAAAATTTATTAACGCATTGCAAAACCATAAATGTCGTTGAAATGAAACGCGTACGATGAAAATTGTCGGCGTAAATCACTTGCAAATAAAACCTTTGCGAGGAACGCAGGAGTAGCTACAAGACATGTTTCTCAACATCCCATATTTTTTTTTCACTTGTGAATTGAGTAATGATGTACGATATGTTTTAAAATGTGTTTTTGAAGTTGTGCTTCTGCGCAAATAGAGAAAATAAAAATGTAAACATTTGTTTCACACTGTTGAATATTGCGTTATATAGGAACTAATTAGGATTGAGTACCACAATATTACGCCGGAAACTTTAAACATAATTATATCGTTCCAATATCATATGTGGTTTTTCGATATGCTGATGAATTTGCGCATGGAAAAGAATGGATGTTGCCATTCGAAAGTTTCGACTTTTTTTCATTGTAAAACGAGAGAACTCTTTTTTTTTTTTTTTTTTTTTTTTTTTTTTTTTTTTTTTTAAATAATCAAATTCCTGAGCGCATACCTTCAAATAACTAAATCTGAAATTTCTTTTCGCTTGATTGAGTTGTTAGGTACATATATCGGGGAAGTTTTTTATGACCACCCTGTACTTAGTATTTCGTATTCACCCAGTACTCAATTCTTTGATAATCATACTCATCCGCATAACAGAAGATGCATTTACTTTAGCTTCCTATATCAGCGACTGTTTGAACTATTATGTTTTAGCAGTTCAAAAAATTCTCGCACTTTGATAATGCTTTCAATGCACATTGCATTTATGTATCATTATTTGTACTTATTATGATTTAATTTAGACGAGCTTTCTGCTACCCTGTATATTTATTCAATATACTAAAATACGTTATTTCATTTTACTGCGTAAATTTATTTTGACATCCAACATCTTAAAGTATTTTATTTCGTCACTTTAAATGCATATTGAAAATATCAAAAATCGAAAAAAGAAATTTCTTCTATTTATATATTAAAGAATAACAGTTTTTTTAAATCATCCATAAATAATAAGGTTTATATTTAACTTGCACGCATGTTTTATTCATAAATCTAGGAATGGAGCCTTTGTTAAGTTTTATCTTTTATTGAAGAAGCTCTTTTATATTAGTTATTTGCAAGTAATCAATGTTTATTTTGCATACAGATAATTGAATCGCTTATTTTAGAAATGGCACAAGTCGTTTTTTTTTGTTTTGTATCAAATATAACAAGAAAGAAACTACTCGTTGGGGGCCACCGTTAAACTTACCCATCATGAATATGAAATTATATAATATGTGAAAAAGAAGTATGTGTAAACTATTTATAAAATGCATTGCAATTCCAAAGCAAGATTTAAACGTATATTTGAATATTTGTAATAGACATAGTATTATTATGCTCTTTTATTGAATTGTTGATGAACCAATTTCGAGAAATTATTTAAAATGCCATACTACTCAAGTAGTACCGAATTGCGTAAAAGAAACATTCTTATTACTCCAAAAATAATAATCCTATTTACTAACAATTTATTGCGTCTCATTTCCAATTAAAATATATCTTTGGAATGAAATACAGGGTCATGAGAAATCGAAGAATGTGGAAAACTAATCCGATCGACTTCGTTCTTTATACAAAATTTGTGTTATTTTATTGCCTTTTACGTCTGCTCCTTCAAATAAAAAAATTCTAAATCTTTTATGTACCTTCCATCAGAACGAATCTTTCGAGAATACGAAAAAAAAATTGTACCGGATAATCGAGATTACTGTTATTCAATAGGCTTCGTCCTATTTTTACATGCTAAATATGCACACAATTACAAGTCTTTAGTCTCTATCTTTATTTGTTCGGGGGACAGAGTGTACAGACGCACAGACTGACGTAAGGCAATTTTTTTTTCTAAAAATATGTTTTTCGGAATCTTCAGTGTCTGAGACGTGTAAATCCGTCGATTTTCAAAACGATTGCAAGACTTACTCTATACTACGTATGATAGGTAAGTAAAAATCATATGTCAAGCATAGATTATGAAGCACCTTTCAACACATTTAGAATAATGTAACTAAACTGCACCGTTAAAAAAATTAAAATATTACGTCTCTTTTCATTATATGTAAATGTATAAGGCATTTCAAAATCGAATTTCAGTTGTTCCCAACTACAATCGGAAAATTCTCCAAATTAATTAGCAGTCCTGTATATGATACAAACATTTGTTTTTATTAACAATATGCATTCGAAAATTTAGTTCATTTAAGAGATGCACACTTTTCAGAAAATTCCACTCCAGCAATTTCATCTAATAAGAATAATGGTATGCGAATACTCTTTGTGAAGCCCTGTATATGAGGTATAAAATTTATATATAAAGAATAATATGAAAAAACTAATTAAATTTAAAAACACATACCGAATTTTAAAACATACTCTTCAGCAATTATTACACAAAGTCTCTGCTGCAACCGGTTTCTTTTGTGTGTCCTTGTAAATTAATAAAAAATGTTATGAATGCTCTGTTTTAACGTGATCGTAGCGAAATTCAGTGATTTATCACTGAATTTCAGTGCATATTAGTTTCAATACATTTAAAAAGCGTAATTCCATTAAAATACCCTCCAAAGGATTCTTCGCCTTATTCCATAAAGTAATCAATTTTTTTAGTGTCCTTGTAAATGAACCATTAATCGTACATACATTTTATGCATTACCAAACATGCCTTGGTGACCCTAAATAAGATTCGTCAATTGCATGAAAATTCGAATATACTTACGGTTTGAGCGTGGACAGATGGACAGACAAACCGAATGCATAGCACTTTTCAAACCCTGTTGGAAAGTGCTAAAAACTATCCAAATTATGTGAACCTTCTTTCTAAATAAAAGTGACTAATGTCCATTAGATATACATCCTCATCTACAATAAAATGTGACTACTCGAATAAAGTATATTTTTATTAAAACGTTGACTAAAAAAGTAACTTCTACCCTTTTTAAAATAATGTATTCTATTGTTTTCTATATAAATCTAATACAACATAAATCTATGCATTGTATTTTAATCTTTTCATTAGTTTGTTAGGTTTTCTTTAACTTTCCATAAGCAAATCGTTTCCAAAATTATCAAAAAAATTCTTTTTAAAACTTAATTATATATACATCATTGTATAAAAATTAACTTTATTTGCAAGTTAGTCTAGATTTTTGGTTTTTAAAATTTTGTAACAAATAAGTACTGAAGTCAATTACACTTATTCACATGAGAATTTGTAGTGATGGGCAGAATAATTATTTTACTATTCGAATGAATTAATCGCAAATGCACAAAATTTTATTTTCCAATGTTTGTATGTATTTTTAATAAATTACTTGAATAATTTTGCAAAAAAAAAAAAAAAAAAAAAAAAAAAAAAAAACTTAAAAAAAAGGCATAGTTGTCAGCATTTGTAATTTTTTAATCAATTATCCTCAGGAATTCTGAAGATAAAAAATAATTTTGTATTTTTTATGAAGTCTTAAAATAATTCCAATAATAAAGGAAGTCAGAAATCGCCTTTTCTATTCAAAATTTCTGGTAGAAATAGTATTAAAAAAAACAAAGGTTGTCAACTATACACATACTCGAACCTGTTTTGCCAGTGGGTACTTTTTTTAGAAAAATTTAGATTTCTTGATAGGCACCATTTTTTTGAAATGGTAAAATTTGCTTTATTTGATGGCATATTATTTAATGCGAAAATATGGAGGAATTTTACCATCTCACAAAAATAGGGTGACAATAAAGAGATCTGATTTTTTAAAAAAAAGCTCACTGGTCCGGATGATTTATTTGAATAGGAAAATTATTTATTCTATCCATCACTGAGAGTTCAAAATGTGATATCAAGAATGACTTTATCCTGCTCAGTCCTGGGACAATTATTATGGGAATCCATAAAAACTAGTTTAAAATTACTAACCCTTTTGCAACGGGAGCAATTTACAAAATTTTTAATGTTTTGTCACCGGTTTTTAAAAACAGAAATTTCTGTCTTGTTAAATCGCCAAATTCCTCTAATTAAAAAATACAAATTTTGCAGTAAAATTTTACTGGTGGGGATAAACAATGATTCTTTAGTTTTTTGCGGCACGTATACGTGTTGCTCGGCCCAAACGATTAGGCCATATCTTCAAAGATAAGGAAGTCTATGCAATGATGTTTATAGTCTAAGAGCCGACTGTACAAAAAGTATGTCATCGAACACAAGAATAAAATCTTTATTTTATGGAAGAGTAGAAATAGAGTAATTTTTTTATCCATGTCTGCCGGAAGTAAATTGGTGCATAAGCCAAAAATTTATCCACTAATGGTTCACTCGCAGGTTCATCATTGTGCTTATCCTACAAATAAAGTATGAAAGCAGTTTAAACTAGGAGCTTGAAAACACAATGCTAAACCTAAGAGTCAACCACTTGTGGTATTAATTTTTGGCTTATACACCACTTCATTTCCGGCAGACATGTATCATTAGATTCTCCTATTTCTACTCTTCCAGAAATTAAAGTTTTTTTCTTGTGCTCGATGACATAGGTTTTTATGTTGTCAGTTCTTGGACTAATATGTTATGCACAAATTTATTAAAAGTTATAGAAGTAATTTAACAATTCTGGGAGGATTTAAATTAATTTAAATGCTGTTCTTTAGTGTCTTCTACAGGTGACATCAGGACTGAGGAGGTTAAGGGCTTTCTTCTTTTAGTTTCAATATCCTCATTTAATGTTGTTGCTAATTACCAAACTATTAAAACACTAAAATAACGTGTAACTAGTCATATGTGGCAGTTCCAAAGCTTTCTTCTATCTTATTCATTCTAATAGTTCCTGAAAAAATGCAGTATAATAGAGCCATTGTTTAGTTGGTTTAAACCAAAATCTAGTCAGCAACAACTTATGTCAACTTGTAACTGAATCTGAAGTTTGATGAAAATCCGTGTATTAGTTTTTGAGATAGAACTATAGCAAAATATTTATAAAAAAACTGTATCACAGCGCTACTTGTTTAGTGATGCACACCAAAAACTAATCAGGATCAATTTTTAGCAGTTACGAGTTGATTCTAAAGTTTTGTGAAAATCCGTGCATTAGTTCTTGAGACACATTTATTGCGAAATCGTGAAAAATGCAGCACAGCAGTGCCAGTTGTAAACGTTGGACAACTACCTAATTTAAAACTTTATTTTGTCGATCTAGTTTTCAAATATACATTTTAAATTCATATATAATTCATAAATTCAATATTCATAAATTCACATTATAAATTCATAATATACATATTAATTCAAATAGACATTTAATTAAGTCATACATAACCGAATAAAGCCTCGAAAGAAAAAAAAAGTAAATACTTGCTAAGTAATGAATCTCCAAAGGAAAATGTCGTTTTAAATTACAAATGAACTGTGAGAGAGAGATAGAAAGTATTTTAATTACATAGAATCTCTAGATAGATTCTTCAATTACCTGAAAAATCGTAAGATATTGCCCATGCAGGAATAAACTGTGCATGTATAAATTCTCTTTCTAATATATTTTTTAATGTTGTATTCTGCTTTTGTCTTAAAGTCAAATACAGCGTTAATTTAAAGTTGTGACTTGTAAGAAACTTTTTCATTTTCACTTAATTTTGGAGAAACACGATAAAGGAAATCTTTCTATCTACAGGGACTAAGGAATCAATTAAATGAATCATCTTTAAAGCTCTCTACAGACAAAATTATTGTTCATGAAGAAGCATTATTTTCAGAAAGACATAATCAAAATATAGGTATTTTGTTTAAGAAAAAAATAGATCAAACTTTTGCCACAGAAGACTTTTTTTAATGAATTACACATTTAACATACATTTACGATAGTTTAAAAATTATTAATTAACTTTACCTAATTTTGGCAGCACTTCATGACAAATTCTTAGCATTTCCCAGAACATTTTTTGGTCAACTGTGAGACTCTTTTATTTTAAAATTCTAGACAGTATCTAAAATGAGCATAATGGGGAGCATGCTTGATAGTAATAAATTACAGTAAATGTATGCTAAATGTGTGATTCGTAAAAAAATGCTCCCCTGTGGTGAAATTTTGACAAAATGTTTTTCGTTAAAACAAATTTCTATACCTTTTTTATGTATTCCATAAAATTTCACAACATTATGAGCAGTAGTGTTGTCTGAAGACAACTTTATAATAGGGTTGTTTAATTATTCACACCTTGTATATTATAAAGCAAAGACATGTCTATGGGTAACGCTGATGTCACGTCATATTGACGGTAGCAACGACCTCACTAATAAATTTAGCTTTTATTTCAATATTTTCACTTCTTAGACGTCGCAAAATTAAAATTTTAAACATCGACTAGAAAAACTAGAAAAAAAATCAAACCCTTGAAAATGGGATTTTTTTACGTCGTTACTCTGACATCCCCCTCCCCTCAATCAATAGATGGCACGATTTATTTTTCTTTGAATATAGATATTTTAATATCATATGCATTTTTTCACAACTTAAATGAATATTTTATTGCAAATCATAAACTTCAAACGATATCGCATCACATTTTAGCTAACTTTTCATTTCGTTATTGTTTTTTAAGTCTCGAGGTCTTTTCTGTTTTTTTCTCAAAGTATTTATTTCTTTTAGAGTAAAATGTTCTATTGAAGTTTATCTTTTATATATTATATAACAAATTCTTCTTACAAAGAACAATTTTCAATTTTTTTAAATTGGCATTAGTTTAAAATGTTATCGTCTAACATATAAACTGTACTGCAATAAATCAACTTTAAACGATCTATTTTTTATGTTTGTTCTTTTATTTTAGAGAACGTGTTCTCATCTTTTAAATTATAAAAGCTATTTTCTTTCATTTTGTTTACTGCAATTTTTTATTGTAAAAGCCTATCTAAAATTATATATTTGAAATCTCTTCGGCCTTAATATATTTTGAAAAACGTAATCCCACTATAGATTTTTCTTTTTTAGCTCCATAAGTCTTTTGTTATTAGTAAAGTTGTCCCAATTATTTGGTTTTCATAAATTTCATAAGTTAAAATTTATCGTTTTTACCACATGAAAAGTTACTTTTTATCTGGGAGAAAAGTTTGCATGACATTTAATTTTTTTTCTCTTGAATTACGGTAAAATTTTGTCACCAAATATTTAAAAAATAAAGTACCTATAATCATAAGTGCCAAACGCGTTTGTTTCTTGACATAATATCTGTTCTGTTTTAAAGACGTCAAAAGATAACAAAGGACAGAATGAATTTCGCCGAAAAGATCAGGAAATATAAAATTGAGTGAATATGTTCTGTTAGAACTTTCTAAATATAATTCTCTGAAAATGTCAATTGACATGATAAACAGAATGCAAAACCGCGTATCAGGCATAGTTTATGAAACACTTTCTAAGACTAACTAGATATTATGAAAAATTGAATTTTTTATCACTTTCGAACGAAATCAAAAAATGTTTATGAATTCGGTTTGTTTGTCTGTCTGATCATGATCTAACTCGCTTAAATATATTCGGATTTTATGCGATTGATATATCCCCTTTACATGATATATAAATTTGCATTTATATATCATATCACAGGTATGCAAAAATTTAATTCAGTTAGGAAATACATACCTCAGTTGAAAATTCACTGTTAGTTATTACCGCTGATAAGGAAAATAGCATATGCATTCTTTTGTGCAGCTCTGTATATGAAGCATAGAATTTATATGGAACAAAAAAAAATATGAAAATTACTGGTTCAATTTAAAAGTGCATATCGAAATTTTAAAAAACATAGAGAGAAGTTATTGCTCAAACACAGTACTGTAACCTATTCGTTTTGTGTGCCCCTGTAAAAGAACGAAAAGTGTGATGAATGGTCTATCCCATAGATATTATCATGTATTGATTCTCGGTGATTTATATCAATTTCATTACATATGAACGAGCGTAACGTCATTCAAATACTCAGCAAACAGTTTTTCCCTAGTGACCATGATGTAACAGAATACACTCTCAAAAAAACTTCTACTTTTGGTAGAAAATTTACTGTCAGCAGTGCTGCTAGTAATTTTATGCCAATTGACGGATATCCGTTTATTTTTTCTCCGTTCCAAAAGGTAAAATATTCGTCAATTCAAGAAAGTTTGGAAAAGGAAAAAGCGGCAGACGCGGGGTTCGAACCACCGACCCCAGCATTGGAAAGTGAATGCGCTAGCACGGGGCTGCGGTTAAACAGGAAGAAAATGCTTTGAAGGAAATCCGTTCGTTTCATATAGGTGTAGTTTGATCTATTTCGTTAAAAAGCTTTTAATTTTGAAGTTAAATTCGAGAAAATTTCGTCTTTAATGAGATTGTGACTGAAGATTTTATACGACAGTGTTAATATAACATAAAAATGTTAATTTTAAATATATTTACGTATATTGCTAGAGGTAAAATATGGGTTTCAATTTTTCTGTTTGACTGTTTTGGAGTAATATCGATTTTTTGCATTAAATTTTTTAATTAAAATGTCTTTTAAAAATGTTCACTTAAAGTGTATTTTAAATGTGAATATTTATTTATAAAAATAAAATATATAATATATGTATAAATTCAACTTTATTCAACTTATCCAACTTTAAATAATAAATCGTGAGTATTTTTGAATGAATGACGAAATTAATTGTTGTTTATTTTTAAATTCGAAAACATTTTTGTCTTTTTAAATTAAATTAGACATTTCTATCTATAAAATTTTTTCTTTTTCCTATTAAGAATGAATTCGAATTTATTATTAATTAGGGATGCACCGAATAGTGATTTTGGCCGAATACCGAATGCCGAATATTCGGCCGACAGCTGAACCGAATACCGAATATTCGGCAAGCCGAATAGTAGTTGTTGGGCCGAATACCGAATATTCGGCTTTCCAAATACTTTTTATATTTCAAAGTTTAAATTTATTAAAATGTTACTTTTTAAAACAATTTTACATAATATTTAATAAGAGAAACTTATATTTTTATAAACAAGAGCTTTTTGTAAGAACATTTAGTATTGAAAAAATTCTGTCTTTATTTATTTAAGAAGCAAAATTATGAGACTTTTTTAATTAATAAAATTTTAAATTTCAAGATTTCTTCTACGAATTAAAATAAGCATTTTAAAATCAAAGAGGAATAATGAAAAAATGGTTGAAGAAAAACTGTGTAGTCTCATATTTGTTCTTTTTAAATAACTCAAGGCAGATTTTTTTTCAATATAAAACATGTATACTTTCAACTTAATTATGAATAAAGGAATGTCTAGCTCATAGTTCTTTACTTATGAATGGTGGCATTTTCAATCCTTCCCATCATATCATATTTTACAGAAATCAAAGCATGTGAGTTAAAAATATAGTTATGATATGATATTTATTGTTAATGCAAGAAACGAAAACACAAGTTTGACCTAGAGTGAGATAAAATACAATGTACTTATGACTCAATAATTTGATTATGGTTATGGTTTCATGAACAAAAATTATCTGTCCTGATAGCTATTACTAATCTCAAAAGTTTTTCTTAGTTTTTCTTTCTTGTTTAAGGACTTTTATTTGGGAAAAGCAAAAAACAGATTATTTACTAAATAAAATTTAGAAACTTGCATCTGCATTTGCATCATTTATTCCTAAGTAGAATCCTAATAAATCACCATTTTAAGCCTTCTCATGGTCAATTTTCTTAAACTATACTTTACAAACAGCAAATAAATAATGTAAAAACATTCTATTTTATTTAAATATGATTTTGTTTCTTATTATATTAAATATATTTATAAATTGACAGTTTAAAGTAGAAATTGTGAAAAGTTTTTAAAAACGTGTTTTAAAAAACTATATTAAGTATTGGATTCGGCCGAATAGTTTGATATTCGGCCAAACCGAATATTCGGCAGGCCGAAGTTTGATATTCGGCTCAACCGAATAGTTTGATATTCGGCCTAACCGAATATTCGGTAACATGGCCGAATAGGCCGAATACCGAATCGATACCGAATATTCGGTGCATCCCTATTATTAATAGACCCCATACGCATGCGTGCTACGAATAAATGGAATATCTTCCTCTTTTTTAGACGTTCGAAATGAATTCATGAATCAAATATATTTTCTGGGAGTACAGAAATTATTTGTGAAAAAAAGGATAATTTAATGTGCATTGACGAATTTTTCTGACAGTGTACTTTTGAGCCCTCATGTAAATGAACTATTAATGTTATATTAATAATATTAATGTATGAAATTGTATTGTATTGTATTAAATGAACTATTAATGGTATATTAATATTATTAATATGTTATATTAATATTATTAATATGTTATATTAATATTATTAACATATATAAAATGCATGAAAATCCCAGAATATTTACGCGAGTTAGATCATGGTCAGAAGGACTGGCGATCAAAGAAGATGGACAGAAGATGGTAAAAAAAAAAGAATTGATAAACACTTTTTGATTTTGTTTGAAAGTGCTAAAAAGGCAATTTTTATAATATTTGGTTAGTCTTGAAAAGTATTTCATAATCTATGTTTAATGCCTGATTTTTCCTGCTTGTTATCACATCAATTGACGTTTTGAGATAATTATATCGACAAAGTTCTAACAGAGCATCTGCACTCAAAGCTTGATAATTTTATATTTCCTGATCTTTTCAAATGAAATTCATTATGTTCTTTGTCATCTTTTGATGCAGTTATAAAGGAAAAAATACCTCAATAAAAAAAAAAGGCCCTTGACATTTATTTTTAGAAGACTTAATTTATTTTTGAAACATTTGGTGATAACATTTTTCCGAAACTGAAGAAAAAAAATTGACATGTCGCATGAACTTTTCTTCCTGATAAAAAAGTAACTTTTGTCATGTAATAGCAAGATAAATTTTAACTGATTAAAAGTAAAATATGTAAGACAGCTTTACTGATAAGAAAGAGTTTATGAAGTGAAAAAAATCTGTAGAGGGACTACAAATTTCAAAATACATTAAGAGCTAAGAAATTTTGGATTGAAAGTGATGTTTATTGTAGGTAAAGTGCTCAAAGCAAAAAAAAAAGAAGAAAAAGAAAGAAAGAAAGAAAAGAAAAGAAAAGAAAAATAATTTTTGTAATAAAAAAAAATCTGTAAAGTAAAGAAAAAAAAGAGCTTGTGTTCGCTGTAAATGAACATTTGTTAAAAAAGTTTATTTTATTGCTGTGCAGATTGTATGTTCCACGATAACATTTTATGATACTATCAAATAAAACTATTGGAAATTATTCTTTCTTAGGAGAATTTCCTGTACAATATGCGAAGGATATACTTTATTGGAGCATTTAATTCTATGATAAATAATTTTTTTTAAGTAAATAAATCGTCTTTCGAACTGAGCCTTTCGAAAAAGAGTTAATGAAATCATAAATTATTTAAAAATATGATGCTACGTATACAATCACTTCCAAAAGTTAAGCATTCAGAGCAAATTATTAGATACAGAGCAAATGTATAGGCGCTTTTGCATGTTCACAACCACGCGGGCACTCCAGTCGTGTCTCTAGATGTCTCACTACGTTATCCCAAATATTCAAATTTCTGTCGGTTGTTTTGTTACAACGTTTCGTAACTTTTCATTTAAGCTCTCCTTCTATAATAACAGATTTAGATGTAAGGGAACATTTACTAAGGTCTGGACCAAATTCATTGGATAGCTTTATCCATCATGTTGTTTTAAAATGGTGGAATTTCAAGATATCATAAATTTGGCGTCCAAGCATAATTTGTTCTAAACGAAACTAACTTGGATATATCTGACTAATTTACAGAAAGTCTCATTCATATTCAGTATTAACAAAAACTGGTTTTAATTGGCCATTGTAAATAGCTTCCGTTAATTTTAGCTTCATGTGTTTGAGTAAAAAAAGCTGGCTTTTAAAAATTAAGGAATATGAAATTGACTTCTTCCCACCGGTCCAGGCTGGAAAAACACTTTGTAAATCTATGACTGATAAAAAAATGGAATTTTACGCTGCAAAAAGTTTCTTGGCAGCGAGCCTTGCGCTGATTTCAGTGTTGTACATCGGAAGCAGCATTATTTGAAAATATCTGAAACTAAAATGAAAAAGAACGTAAAGCCATTTTTGATTTCGTACATTAAACTCCTCCATAAATTCCATAAATTTTCGCCTCACCAGTGGCCGAGAGGTTCTGACTTCTAAGTGGTTGACGGCAGGTGCTGGATTCGAACACAATCGCGGCAGTCGACCTAACCATTCGGAGTTTTCCGTGGTTTTCTTCGAACCTTGGATTTCCGTGCGTAAATGTGGGTTAGGTTCCCTTAGAAAGACCCCACGGAGGGTATCCCACCCCTTTAGGGCCTCTATCCTACGTATGGATAATAGGCCGACATAAAATAAACCAAACCATAAATTTTCATTCGTTAGTGTTAGTGTTCTAACAGGTTAGTAAATCGCAAGATACTAAAGTTATTTGAAACTACAATGAAAAGTGAGTAAAACATTTGTTGATTTGTATGCATTAAAAACTTCCATAAAACCCCAAAATTCCATACATTTTTACTTTCCTCTATCTTTACAAGAGGAAATAATTGGATTCGTGAAAGCTTTCGAAATCCGGTTTTCAACGGGTTTACACGATTTAAGGGTCAGAGAAAACGAAAAAGATAATTTTACAAAACGTCTATCTGTGAGTCTATGAGTATAACTGTCTATCTTATGTGACAAAAATTTTGTTTGCGCTCCATCTCAAGAACAAAAGCTTAGAATTTCAGAAAATTTTAGATTCTGTTACACCTTGAAGTGCTATAAATTAGATCTGATTAGTTTTTGGCGTATATTGTTCAATAGATGGCGCTGCTATGCTGCATTATTTACAATTTCCACAATAGCCATATCTAAAGTATTAGTGCATGGATTTTTATGTAACTTTATATTTTGTTAGTACTTGATATAACATGGTACTAATTACGTTTTGGTGAAAATCGCTCATCAGGTGGCTCTGCCACGGTGCATTATTCGTGATAATTGCAATAGTTTTATCTCAAGAAGTAATGCACGAAATTTTCTAAAAATTTTGATTCAGTTAATCCCTGATATAGATTAGTGTTGTTTAGTTTTTGGTGTGAATCGCCCAACGCTGCTACCCTAAATATGAAATAAGGCATGAAAATTTATATTCACGCAGTACTATTTATTAACTTAATTTCCATAAAAAAAATTAAAAAACCTAGAACTTAGGTAAACAAAAACTAGTCGGTTGTGGCAATCCTAAATCCTTATTCAATATCATGCATGTTAATGCCTCAAAATTCGCTACTACAGGGCCAAAATTAAATGATAATCTATGCTCATCATGAGGTTTCTAAAGGCATGAAATCCTTGTATTACTTCTTGAAATAGGACTATTGCGGATATCGGGGAAAATGCAACATAAAAGCTTAATCTGTTGGGCGACGTATACCAAAATATAAACAGCAATTATATTTATGAAGCTATACCTGAATCTGGAGTTTGATGAAATTTCGTGCATTAGTTCTTAATATAGAGCTATTGCAGGAATCGGAAAAAATTCAGCATAGCAACAGCACCCGAAGGGCTATTGACAGCAAAAAGTAAATAGATCTAATTCATATCATGGATTTACTGAATCTGAAGTTTACACCAAAATGTAATCAGAACCATACTATATTCTCGGGCTAATGGAATCTGAAGTTTTACGAAAATCTTTACATTAATTCTTGAGATATAGTTGTTGTGGAAATCGTGAAAAATGCAGCATAGCAGCGCCACCTGTTTAATGAAATTGAATCTGAAGTTTAATGAAATTTCGTGCACCAGTTCTTGAAATAGAACTATTGCATGAATCAGAAAAAAATCATCATAGCAGCGGCACCTGATGGTCAATTGACACCAAAACGTAAACAGATCTAGTTTTTATCACGGATTTACTGAATCTGAAGTTTATACCAAAATGTAATCAGAACTATACAATATTCAAGAACTAATGGAATCTGGAGTTTTATGAAAATCCGTGCATTAATTCTTGAGATATAGTTGTTGGAGAAATCGTGAAAAATGCAGCATAGCAGCGCCACTTGTTTAATGATTTACACGAAAATGTAACAACATCAATTCATGTCAAGGATGTACTAAATTTGAAGTTAAATGGAAATCCGTGAATTATTTATTGAAATAAAGCTATTGCACAAATCGTAAAAAATGCAGCACAGCAGCGCGACCTGTTGAGAAAATTTACACCAAAAACTAATCAGATAAATCTATATCAGGGACTAGCTGAATGTAAATTTTAATTAAATTTTGTGCATTACTTCTTGAGATTGAGCGCCCACAAAATTTGTCACATATATGCAGACAAGCAAAAATTTTGTAAAATAAAAATTTTCGGACTTTCTGACTCTTAAAACGTGTAAATCCGCCAAAAGTCGAAATTGGGAAATTTCCATGAATCCAATACTTTTTTCTTATAAAGATAGAAGAAAGAAAAAAAAAAGAAAAAGAAAAACCTAACTGAATCACATAAAGAGAACCAACGTTTAAAAATCTTCACACGTTATATTTCTCTTAGCTTTTGTTGTCAGTATCCTAATCTTAATAAACATTTCTTCGTATTTTAGTTCATATTATATTCATGAGATATCTTTCCTTGTATAAGGTATGATATCAAAACTAATAAAGCTGATACATTTTGACATCTTTAATATACAAAGCTACAAAAATAACGTAGAAAAGGAAATAAGGTCCGTGAGTCTTTTACAAAGTTATCTAATCGCTATTGAATTTTTCATTTTCTGTTTTAGCTGGTTCTTATCAAAAATATATACAGAGTGCCCTTTGTTATTATTGACTCTCTGGATTACTCTTTGTTATTATTGACGCCTAATAGTTGAAATAATGCAAGATATAATTGTATGTTTAAATTTTATTATAAGAAATTATACTTTTAGGAATAATTATAAATTAACCTATAAACCAAAGTTTGACTAAACCACATCAGTTTGCTTTTGCAACTCCGAGGTGGTAGTAACATCGACATAAAATGGAGCCTATAAAAGTTCAAGGGCTGTCACAATCACTTTGACACCGTTATGTTTTAAATTGGTTTCGTAATTCCTGAGATTGCGTAGCAATCGCCATTTAGAACGATTATTAGAATGCGATTGTGCACATTTTCACCTTTTTTAATTTCGTATTTTTGTGGTAATGCCCCCCCCCCCCCTTGAAGATTATTTATATCTTATAATTAATAAATATGCCAAATTTTATGTTTCAAGGCCCTTCAGTAGCACAAAACTCGCATTTTTAGAACATGTTCCGCTCTTGCACCCCCTTTGGCTTGGTGAAACTGACATAATAAATAGCTTATGTAGGAGCAAGGAATGTAACCATCATTTTAACATCATTATTTTTTAGAAAGGTTCGTTACTTCCCGAAATTACTTTAAAATCTCAATTTAAAATATTTTTAGATCACTTTTCACGCATTTTCACCCTTTTTAAATTTTGTATTTTTTAGGAAACGTTCTTAGAAATCATTTATACCTTATAAATAATTAACATGCCAATATTTATATTTCCCGATTTTTCAGTAAAACGAAAATCGCATTTTTAGAACGTTATTTGCTTCTCCGCCCCCAAGAGGGTTTGTAGCATCGACGTAAGCTATAACCTATGTTTTATTCCGGGAGAACACCTTTTTTTTTTTTTTTTTTGGTACCATTACTTTTGAAATCAGTTCCAGTTGTATTTTAATATGCTGATTGAGTTCTAGCTAATCCTAGAATTTTCGAAGTCAACTCAATGAGGTGATATGATCTGTGCGGTCGCCTCCCAGTCTATCGCATTAAACAAAATGATGGATATGCTAATTCCAAAACTTTTTTTCTATCTCATACATATATTTTAATATTTCCAACAGCAGGTAAATATGTTAATACATTTATATTATTAAATCAATACTATACCAACTTTAATTTTCATCTTAAATTTCTGCTTGAGTCAATTAATCGGAATGAAAACAAGTTAATGTGGATCATGATATTTATTAAAATCAAGAATCCATTATTTTGTTATTATCGGCTGTTTGCAAATAGCCGCCTTAGCAGGACATGAGTTCCCGTCTCTGCACGAGCCTATTGACAATGGAACGACGAAAAATGAAGAAAATGATACAAAAAACGCTATCACAATGCTCCTTTCCCACACTCTGAAAAATAAAAGTGTAAATTTACACAAAAAAATGTGTAAATCGATTATACAAAAACGATTTGTTTATATGTGTTTTTGTATGGAGAAGTAAAAAGGGGGTGGGATGTAGTTGAAAACCTGATTTTTACTTTCTTCTATCTTCAAAAGAAGAAAGTATTGTAATCGAAATTTTTTTCGACTTCCGGTTTTCGACGGATTTACACGTTTTAGAGGTCAGAGATTCCAAAAAATATGTTTTTACAAAATGTCTGTCTGTCCGTCTGTCTGCGTGTCTGTGTGTATGTCGCCATTCTACCATCAAAAAGTGTATGAAGATATGCATAGAATTGAACCAAACTTTTTGTGAATGTTTTTCGCTATGGCAAGCAGGTCCTCCTTCAATTTTGAAATATTCCACCGAAAGGGGGCGCTGCAATCGTGAATTTTGTGTCATTTTCAATATTGTACCGACCAAAAGTAAATGAAGTTATGCATCGAATTGAACCAATTTTTTGTGTACGTGCATGGCTATGGCTAGTTGGTCCTCTCTGAATTTGAAAAAAAATCCGCCGGAAGGGGGCGCTGCAGTCGCGATTTTTGTTCCATTTTCAATATTTTACAGACCAAAAGTATATGAAGTTATGCATCGAATTGAACCAAATTTTTTGTGTAAGAGCATGGCTATGAATAGTTGGTCCTCCCTGAATTTGAAAAAAAATCCGCCGGAAAGGGGCGCTGCAATCGCGGTTTTTGTTCCATTTTCAATATTGTACCGATCAAAAATGTATGAAGTTATGCATCGAATTCAACCAAATTTTTTGTGTAAGTGTATGGCTATCGCTAGTTGGTCCTTTCTGAATTTGATAAAAATCCGCTGGAAGGGGGCGCTGCAATCGCGATTTTTATGCCATTTTCATTATTGCACCACCTAAAAGTGTATGAAGTTAGGCCTAGAACTGAACTAAAATTTTTGTGTATGATTATTTTTTGGTATGGCAAGTAGGTTCTCCCTGAATTTGAAAAAAAATATACCTATAATTCCACTGTCCATCGGCTCGTGCAGAAATGGAAATTCGTTTTTACTCCGATTAATTGACTGAAGCAGAAATTTCAGATGAAAATCAAAGTCGGTATGGTATTGAATTAAAATTATTAAAGCATTAAAATGAACAACTATTTTTTTTAAATATTAAAATGTACGTATGAGATAATAGAAAGTTTAGGGACTAGCACATCCAACTAGTTAGCTTATGGGGGCTAGATTTGTGACAGTGGATGAGAAAAGTACTGTTGTTTGGACTCGGGGTCATAGTGATGTACCCACATCTCATCCACTATCACAAGTGTAACCTCATAAGTTCCAAATCAGCCTATCATTCTCACCCCCCCCCCTCCTCTTAAAAACTCCCAATAAATATGTTTTTAGAACTTTACTCTTCCCTTTAAAACTATGTTACTATAGCAGCTACGGATCTAAAATCCAGCGTATAGCCATTTAAGACATTAGTTTTTGATATTCCTTATCAACCATCGTAGTACAAATATTACTTCTCTGTTAATGGGGAAGTATGGACACATTTTGAAATTTACAATTTCTTTAACCCGGGAGGACGCGTGCAGGGCCTAAAAGACCCGGAGTGCGTATGATTTTTTACAATCGCCACCACTAATTCTTTTAAAGCAAGCTTCAACTTATTTTATCGCAAAATTTGCACGAATTTTCTCCGTCTAAATAAAGCGACTGTTTTAATTTGATTTTATTGGTGACAAAGTTAAAACCAATCATACCCTGGGTAAGCGCGCGTTCCCCCGGGTTAATTATAAAATTGATTCTTCAAATTATGTTTCTATATTTTCAAGGACATTAGAAACTGTTTCATTTTGTATTCTATAAATCAAAATTTTTGTATTTGTGTCAAATAAAGTTGATTTTATTATTTTTGTAAAAAGTGTCCCATTCTTCCCCATTCTCCTCTAAATATACACATAAAAAATGCTGTTTTATTTTCTATATTCTTCCTTGCTTCTTATTTTTATATTTTCCCCTCCTTTAGATATTATTCAGTACATGCAATTAAAAATTAAGATAAAGAAAAAGAAATAATTAATTAATGACAAATTTCAGACTACTCAGATGGAATAATTATAGTTGGTAAACTTGCAATCTCCACACTTTTTATTTTCAGAGTTCAGAATCAATTTTTCATTTTTAATTTTTTTAGACTCAAGATACAAAGTCAATTATGCTCAAGGTACTGTGTTACATACAGTTATAAAAGTAAAATTTTAAATACTATAAAAAATAGAAAAAGGTATGCAATCTTCATCTCACACACACATACACATATTACCTGTAAAAACTTTAGCTTATATTCAATTGTTTTCTTTTTAAAAATATTCATTATTACAAAGAATTTATCTTAAAAAATTATCAAGATTATCAAAAAGGCTGTTGAATCATTAAATAACATCTTTTGTATTTAAGATTATATTTAGAAATTTGTGTCTTTTTTCAAAAAAATACTAATATATTTTAACATTAATGAAATGACTCATGTTTTCATAAATGAAAATTTCAGGTATTCTAATTAAAATTTTAGGTATCAAACTAATGAGTATTTTTATTTATCAGCTATAGTAAAAAATAAAATAAGAAATACTGTGATTATATCCAAATATCATTTGACTCTTATAAATTTATAGTAATATTTTCGGTTGTGAATATTCATTATGACACAACTGTTATATTTTTTTATATACCTACAATCATATGTTTTAGGTCATATAAATTCTGTAATATTAGGCAAAATTGTTATGTAAAAATGTTTATTTGAATAAAAAGACATTACTTTAATATAAATTTTCTTCAGAATTTTTAGTCTAAGGTTATTTTAAATCAACGTATTTGTTTCCTTTTTGCTGTGTTTTTTTTAAATTAAATCTATAATTAACAAGCAAAAATTATGTGTTCTTTACTATGATTATTTCATTGGAACATAGCTCTTCTGATGTAATATTTTCAAATTAAAACACAGCTGAAAATTAAATGTAATTAGGATAAATAAATATTCCAAATTTCTCAAAATTGGAAAATGTAGCGTAGAAACTAAAAACAACGCTATAGTTTTAATCGATGATAAACTTAGTTAACATTATAAGTTTCATAATTAAAAAAAACTTACAAAGAAATTTCAATAAATAAACAAAACTCAGATGAACTGTTTAACTTATAAATCAGAATATATAATTTATAGATATGATATATCATACAGCAGGATAGTGCTGTATAGTAGAGCTCAGATGCATCTCTTATGTTAAAGTCCAAAGTTTGCCTCTTAATAACTTGGAAACTAATCATCGGATCGCGACGAAATTTAAAAGAGGAAGTGTCCTACTCTAGATCTCAAAGTTTACAAAAATTCATCCAGATCCACCGATTAGTTTCGGAGATCCAGAACCCCTGTTTTGGCACTTTTTGCTCGTGAAACAAGAAAAAAAGAGAAACAACTCAATTATAACCCGAACCAGGAAACATTCAGCAATGTGTAACAGCTTGCTCGAAAGCTTTTAATTTAGGGATGTGCCTTTCGAAGATCCGGTAAAAAAATATCAAAAATTAAGGAAATGACACCCATTTAAAATTTACATAACGCTATACCTTCCATAATGTAACATTATAGAAATCTCTCCTTTTTAATTGCTAATTCAATCATTTTTTCGAGTTGCCACCAACTAAAAAACAACACAATAATTAAAAAAAGAAATGATAACACGTGTTCTTTTTTTTTTTATAGATCAATAAAAATTTTGATTATCATGATAGGTTTTTGAACCTTTGAAAATGACGTCATTCGAAACAGAAAATACATATTTTTCATAAACATATATATAAACTGAAACTAAATATGCGTTAAAACAACATCGCACCTTTATCTGAGTGTTTTCTACGTCAAAACAGTTATTAAAATACATATATTTCAATTAAAAAGGGACAATTTAGAAAGAAAATTCTTCTATAATTATAAAAATAGCGATTTGAAAATGAAGATATGAAAATCTGTGTAGATACCTATGATCATAAGAAAATCTGTGTAGATACCGAAAAACTGCAGTGGGGCTACCATTTGGGAGGGGCCAGTTCTATCGCCAAATGTCGCCAAGTTTTTCGTCAACTTGGCGATATATCGCCAAATCTGGCGCCGAAAATTACTCGCCAAACTTGAAGCCAACTTGGCTTTATTTCTTGTATTTTGCCAAACTGATATGTCTATTAATAACATTAAACTAATACTAATAATAGTTCAGATTTGTTTGTTGAAGGTGATTGATAAAGTTCCTGAAAGGATTTAAAAAGCTATGAAATCATACAAAAAACTGGTGGAACCAGAGAGAAAAGTAGAGCTCGATCTAAAAAAAAATCTTACAGTAAAAAATGTGAAATATTTTCAATCTAAAAATGTGCGTAGAAACGAAATGGAATCAGATGATCTGTAAAGCTCATGAAATGACCCAAATTTTTGTTAGCTGAAAATGTAAACTGAGCTTTACTGGTGCCTTATATTCAGAATTATACTATTATCCACTCAAAGTATTTATTGGAGAAAGTAGTCAATACATTGTATTGTTATGTTGTCTCGAATCAGTTAAGCTCCAAAACGCTAAACGAATATAAACCATGAAGTAATAATTGAAGTATAACATTAATATAATCAGGTTGTTGAGGAATTGATGTAGATAAATATGTCAAAACATAAATATTTAGTATATGGTTGAATCGTGTCTGTTCAAGGTTTTGAGTTTACTTGAGCATTGATTTTCCATTTATCAAAACCGCTGGAATGCAATTATGTCCACACTTTGTACTGATCGAATCGTTCTCATACTTCCTTACACCAGCCTGTAACATATAGTTATGAAACCGAATTTTTAAACTGGTTATGGATGATTGAAATACGGAGCTAGTTAAAAATGCCTCTTTTTCCCTGATTTATTTTAAGGCACCAGTAAAGCTCAGTCTACATTTTCAGCAAACAGAAATTTGGGTCATTTCATGAGCTTTACAGATCATCTGATTCCATTTCTTTTCTACGCACATTTTTAGATTGAAAATATTTCACATTTTTTACTGTAAGATTTTTTTTTAGATCGAGCTCTACTTTTCTCTCTGATTCCACCAGTTTTTTGTATGATATGATATACATTTGTATAGTAGTTTATAAATAAACTATAATATCTTTCACACAACCGACCCAAAATTTAATACCGTACCCCCCCCCCCCCAACCACAAAAAAAATTATGTTAACGTTTATTTTGCTACTGTTAAAACATATTCATAAATTCTTCTTAAGATGAAAATTTTTCAAGAAATAAATAACCTTAGATACAACAGTTGTTATTTTAATAGACATTTATCAGGAGTTAGGTAATGTTGACATTTTTTAAGGCAAGTAAATTATTCGTGTAAAAAATTCTTATATGTAAAAAAAGAATCCAACATGTAGCATATACATTTATACATAACTATAAACAATCGTAAAAAAACGGACTTAATTCCTATATCAACGGACTTTGCCATTACATGAACAGTTTTTGCCCGTAAAAGACAAAAAATTACGGGAGTTGGCCGTTTATGTAAAAAAGCGACATATTCCGTAAATTTACTGGAAAACTCACGGTAAAGTGCCGTAAATTTACTTTTTTTTTCTTTACCGATAGTGTTTGTTTCAACGATAGAAAATTATTACAGGATCCGTACGGGTCCTGAAATTTACAGATCAAATAATTCTTCGGTACTGTTAGTGTCCGCGATTCACAAAGCAGTTCTTTGGTGTTGTTAATTGTAAATAAATTCACACTAATTTATCTTTTTGTATTATATTAATCATTTAAAGCACATTTAGTAAATTGACAAAACGAAAGACAGGAATTCAGTTTCCTGCTGCGGTTTACTCCTGGATTAACATATATTATCCAAGTATGCGAAGACAGAAGAGTAATGTAAGCACCGTGTGTGCTTTTACAAGGCGTAAGAGAAAAACTGAAGTCTCTGGTTAGTTCATACACAGTAAAATTCAACGTCCTTGACGTAATCAAAAATGATTTCGCAATCATGTGCAATCAACTACTTATGAATTGTTTTATATAAACAATGATATTAAATGAATTTCATTAATGTCACTTTTGAAATATAAAGTCATTTATTGTTTATAAATATTATGGTTTTGGAATAAGTACTTTAAGCATGTAAACAGGTACCAATTATTCTTAAAGAAACTCTGTATTTGAACTAGATTTATTTTATTTTAAATAAAAAAAATGCTGATATTTCACCTGAAAAATAACGAAATCCGTAAGAAATCTTTATTATTATGTCACTATATTTTCATCACTATTTACATTTCACACATGTATTTATCTTTTGCGTTAAGCCTGCATTGTACATCTAAAATCTAAAAGTATCAATTACATTTTTATTTTGCTTAAAAGTAGATTCGTGGGGGGAAAAGTAAACAACCCTTATCATACTTGCCAACTTGCCGCTTTTTTTTAAACCTATGATGCATACTTTTAGCCCAAAATTTTGTTTCATAAATGAAATTATGTAGGACATCGACATCGCGGTGCTTACGGAGTGCCAACACAATGTGAGTCCATTGCGCGTAACCTCCAACTAAATATGGAAAAATGAACATAAAAAGATGAATTTCGAAGCAAAGCACGGTCAAAAAGTATAATTTAGAGTCTCTGGTGGAAATCCGAAGATTATTCCAGAGCTGGAAGCACGAGGTTAAATATAACCTCCAAAAGAAGGGGCGCATGTGGCATCCAAACGAGTTTGGTTGCCCCATACTTCGATGTGTAAAGGCAGTATGGTACCAAAAACCACAGAA
Organism: Maratus speculifer; assembly: GCA_964019185.1. Lineage (NCBI taxonomy): Eukaryota > Metazoa > Arthropoda > Arachnida > Araneae > Salticidae > Maratus > Maratus speculifer. The sequence goes on from OZ025303.1 coordinate 159,436,940, forward strand.
AAGGCTTAGCATAAGGTATTTAAAACAACTAAATCATAGAATAAAGAAACATTTAATTTAATAAATTTTCTGGTTGAAAGTATTGATTTATCATTTTAAAAAATAAGGAAGATTGGCAAGTATACCCTTCTAACTCCTCAACAAATTATCGTAGAAAAAATTTTCTGGTCCAAAACGATTGGAAATAAAGTTTACTTCGGGGGGGGGGGGGACATCTATATATTAAAACGAACTGCAGTACCTTATTCTGACTGCATAAATGAATTCTAGATCCTTCAATAAGCATAAAAACAAATTTTCATGCAATTTTTAAGAAATTAATTATTTTAAAACAAGCATATCTTAGGGGCTGCATCAAAATTAAACATCGGTAATAGATTGTTTAACGAGAAAGCTATCTTCTTGATCAAAACATTTTAGACGCCATTCAGGTAGTCATTGAACATACTAAATTGATACATATTCAGTTATACATTGATCACATTGATACATTGCTAGATTACAGGATAGCATAAGTTTCATAATATCTCGTTATTTCTATCGTAAACGTCCCCTTAAAACATAATTTTTATTTTCTTTTAAAGCATAATTTAAAACTACTTGGAAGGAAAAAAATTGGATTTAAATAAAGCAGCATTTATTAAAACTAAATCCATCAAACATTTTAACCCCCTGACTGCCCGGCAAAAGGGTAAAATTGTAATGTTGTTTTCTCTGTAATTTATTAAAAATATTAAAAAAGATTTTTTTTTCCAACCTGATACAAAATATGTTATTATGTATAGGTGTATAATCTTTGAGAGTATTAATCCTAACTTAATTTTTCAAAACTGGGTTTTATTTGTAGAATTATATTAATTTAAATATTGCTTATGCTGCAGTAAAACCTGCAAGTTAGTGTGCGAAAAATCGGCCAGCGGCAGTTAGGAAGTTAAGGTTGCATTTCATAATTTTTACTAATGCTAATTCAATAATTCATATCATAAAATTATAAAAACTGAAATTCTACGTATTTATGTTTGGGTATTTTAGTAGTATTGGTACATAAAAAATTACCACAATGGAAGTATAATTTGAGAAGATATTAATAGAAATATGAAAATGCAGTTTAACATTAGAAACACTAAATTTTGAATGTTTATAATTCAAAATCTTATCATTCAAATGTCTTGAAATTTGGTGTCTTGGCATCGTTTGAATTGAAGATTTGAAATATCTTGTTAAAATTGGATATCGTCATTGAAAGAAAATTTAATTTTAGGTTAGTTTTAATATGTAGATATCCCCCTAAATAAATTTTATATGCATCATTTAAAAGTAGACTTTTTTTCCAATCGTTCGGTGCCAGTAACTTTCTTCTGCAATAATTTGTTGAGGAGTTAGTAGAAGGTGTTTACTTTTTTTTCAACAATTGTACACATTTTTTTAAACAAACAATTTGAGTTTTTCTTTTACTTTATTCTAATCAATTATCATATCTCAACTGTTAATTTTACAAGGTAGAACCCGTCGAATTTCGACGAAAGAAAATGTTCAAAAAGGAACTGTTTCATTGAGTTATAATAAACCTACAAAATTAGTTATAGTAAAAAATACACCAAAAAGTAAGTCTAAATCTTATAAAAACGACATTTAACGTCAAATTAGCAAAATACTATTTCTATAAAACTCAGTTATAGAAATTGTTAAAATTAAATTTTAATCGTACATGTAAGCAGTAAAAAATAATAAAGATCTGTTATTATGATAAGGTTATCAATTTAGGTTCTTATGCTAGTATTCCAAAATGAAAAAAAAAACAACATTTATTCCACTTTGACTCCATCAGAGAATTTATTTCCCGTGATATCTAAATCCGGCATCATTTTCATCATATTAAAATTTACAAATGCCCATTTTGTATCTGTATTCACCTTTTCAGAAAAAAAATGGCATTTTAATTTGATCCATTGATTCAAAACTTGAAGTCTCAATGGCTATTAGCTGAAACAGATATTAAACTGTTGTTATTCTTTTACGTGTAAATCAAATTTTCTAAATAAAATCAAAAGTCTCCGGGTTTTATGAAGATATTTAAATTTCCATTTTTTCCCTTTTAATGAGAAAATTTCAACATAAATATTCAGTAATCAATTTCTTCCCTTCTTTCCTTTGCTTTTAATAGAATTGGTGTAATCCTGTTGCAACAATTAGAAAAGCGGTATTAAAAACTACTAAAAAATTAATATTTCAAAAACAAATTAAGATACAACTTTCAAACAAATTTCATTTAAAAGTACATTTTTTCCCTACACGATGGTATAAAAATTGAAAGTGTACGATATTTAAAAGTATAAAAATTTGTAGTAGCAAAAATTGCAATACCGTAGTTTCATTTAAAATTTGATAGTGTTGCCATTTGCAAAATGACGTATGCGTTACGCACAGATACGTTTGGCCTTTATAATATAGATATAATGAAATCAATCATCATCCATTATTATAAGAATTTAGCTTATTATAACGTTTCCTGTAATTAGTCAATTTTAGTCAGTTTTACTTTCTTTTCCTTAAAGATTATTTGATTTTTAGTTTAGTTATTTTTATCTTCTTTGATAATGTGACAAAGCGCCCCAAGAGCATATTCCATAATTATATTTTAGGGTATCTCACCCATTAATTTACATCAGACAGCCCATTAACGTTCTTAATTATAAAACTGAATCTCATTATAATAATTCATGTTCATTGCTATTAATTTTTTACCCTCAAACTGTCTAAATTATCCAAAATGAGCTCATTCGTTCCTAATTACACTTAATTTCACTTAAAGGATGTCAATATTTCGTGTTGACGAAAACAGCTACTTATGCACCATAAATAAATAAGCGCGATTGTTTAAATCTCATGTTGATTAAATTACAGTTTTAAATTCGTATGAACATGCAGTGAGGATGTTTTAGAAATACTTGAGTAGATAATTATGAAAATTTATGAAAAGAAATACTTTTAAATTTAATCTCACGCAGAAAGTTTTGAAAGCTACAACATAGTTTGATATTTGTTTTGGCAGGAAATTAAAATTTCTTTCTGATTTCGTGGTGTTTACTTACCTACCTGTATTATGAATAACAAACTTTTTCCGTGCATAACGCTGACAACAGCAGACGATTTGATTTAACTTTGATTAAGTTTATCGCAATTTGTAAAGTTATATACATAATACATTTACCATTTTTAACCGACTTCCAAAAAGGAGAGGAGGTTATCAATTCGACGCGCATGTATTTTTTTTTATGTATGTTCACCGATTACTCCGAAATTATCCAACCAATTAATTTGGTTTTGGTGTTAAATGAAAGAGCTTGCTCGCGAATTGGTCCCACTTCCGTTTCATAGAAATTGGCTCAGTATTTTTTTAGTAATTAGGCAAAAACTAATAAAATTAGTGATTTTTCGCTAATTAAAAGTGTTCAATGATTTCCTTGAATGGAGCGTAGTCAGGATGGCCGAGCGGTCTAAAGCGCCAGATTTAAGCTCTGGTTCTCGAAAGAGAGCGTGAGTTCGAGCCCCACTCCTGACAAACATGTATACAACAACATTTTTTCGTATTATAATTTTTACATGTACATTTTACAAATTAAATACTAATTATGCAATTAAAAATATTTTGTATTTAACCGTTAGCACAGAGTATCAGAGATCTTTTATCAACTCAATACTTTATCAGTGAAAGAGTACTAAAATAATAGATTTGCGAAAATAACATCACGTTGAATAAGTTCTACAAATACAGTAAGGATAGCCGAGTGGTCTAAGGCACCTGATTTAATATCTGGTTCTCGAAAGCGGGCGTGGGTTCGAACCCCACTCCTGACATACGTGTATAATATACAGTATTTCTTCCGTTTTATAATTTTTAAACGATTTAAAAAAAAGAAGAGGAGGTTATCATCAATTCGACGCGTATGTATTTTTTTTATGTATGTTCACCGATTACACCGAAACTGTCCAACTGATTAAACTAGTATTTGTGTTAAATGAAAGAGTCTACACTCAAATTGGTTCCACTTCCATTTCATTGAAATTAGTTAAGTATTTTTTTCGTAATTAGGCAAAAACTAATAAAATTAGTGATTTCTCGCAAATTAAAAGTAACATGGACGTTGAATAAGTTCGCCGAGAGGAATGCAGACAGGATGGCCGAGCGGTACGCCTTTATTTAAACTCTGGTTTTCGAAAGAAATCGAGGGTTCGAACCCCACTCCTGACATACGTGTGTACAATAATTTTTTTCGTCTTATAATTTTTAACCGACTTCAAAAACGGAACAGGAGGTTATCAAATTGACGCGCATTTTTTTATATGTATGGTCACCGATTATTTCCAAACTATCTAACCGATTAATTTGGTTTTTGCGTTAAATGAAAGAGGCTGCATTCGAATTGGTACCAGTTCCATTTCATCGAAATTGGTACAGTAATTTTTTAGTAATTAGGCAAAAACTAATGAAATTAATGATTTCTCGCAAATTAAAAGCAACAAGGACGTTGAATAAGTTCGCCGAAAGGAGAGCAATTAGGATGGCCGAGCGGTCTGATGCGCCAGATTTACGCTCTGGTTCTCGAACGAGAGCGTGCGTTCGAACCCCAGTCCTGACATGCGTGTATAATTTACTATATTTTTTTCCGTAATATAATTTTTGCTAAACGACTTCAAAAAATCGTTAACTTTTCACTAAAAAGAGAAAAATAAACTTTTCTACCAAAAATTGAACCGACTTCAAAAACTACTGCAAAGTGAAAAATAATTTTTTTACATAATAGTAATAAGAAATTAAATTAAGAGCGTAGTATTTACCATGCGTATTGTTATATTTATGTACATTAATTTGATTTTTTGGAGTCGGTGCCAGCCAAGCAGAGTTCAAAATTAAAATGAATTATCCAATACAAGTCGTAAATGTATAAAGTTAAAATATTTTAACTAAATATTAAATAGTAAAAAAGCTCGTAGATACTTGGATATGTGTTTATTGGAAAATTACATGTAACTTGGCTTGGCTGGCACCGACTCCAAAAAATCAAATTAATGTACATAAATATAACAATACGCATGGTAAATACTACGCTCTTAATTTAATTTCTTATTACTATTATGTAAAAAAATTATTTTTCACTTTGCAGTAGTTTTTGAAGTCGGTTCAATTTTTGGTAGAAAAGTTTTTATATTCTCGAATGACGGGGGAAAAATGTTCTTCCAAATGCAATTTGTCTAAAAAACTGTGTTGTAATTCATTCACTTTTTAACCTTGATATATTTATGAAAAAAATATTTGAAATTTATATATTGCCTAATAATGGGAAAAATAGTAAAATAAATTAATTTCCAATTTTTCAGCTTTATCTTCATATTTTATGGTGTTTGCCATATCTACGCCATTAGGCTTTTAAAATATTGTATATTGCTATATTTTGCATCTAAAAAAGCTTAAATTCATTAATTTTATCTGCTTTACATTCTGCAACATTTTTATATTAAAAATTTTTTCAGTAATCAGTAACAATTATTAAAGTAAATATTGCCTTAATAGCTTGATCGAAATATATTTTGTTTTCTTTTACTTTATTCTAATCATTTATCATACCTCGATTGTTAATTTTACATAATGAAATCAATCATCATCAGTAATTCTGAGAATGAAGCTCATTATAGTGCTTCCTGAAATTAGTCAATTTTAGTTTTACTTTCTTTTCTTAAAAATTACTTAATTTCTATTTTAATTATTTGTATCTTTGAAAATGTGTCAAATGTGCCCCGAGAGAATATTCCATAATTAGATTTTAGCGTATCTCATCCATTAATTTACAAAAGACAGCCCATTAACGCTCTTAATTATAAACCTGAATCTCATTATAATAATTCATGTTAATTACCATTAATGTTTTACTTTCAAACTGTCTAAATTGTCTAAAATGAGCTCATTCGTCCTAATTACATTTAATTTCACTTAAAGAATATCAATATTTCGTGTTGGCGAAAACAGCTACTAATATACCATAAATAAATAAGTGCAATTATTTAAATCTCATGTTGATCAAATTATTATTTTAAATTCGCATGGAATATGCACTGGGGTGTTTTGGAAAAAATTGAGTAGGTAATTATGAAATTTTTTTCAAGAAAGCATTTTTAAATTTATTGCCATACAGAAAGTTTTTTAAACTGCAAACTCAGTTTATCAGATATTTGTCTTGGCAGGAAATTAAAATTTTTTCTGATTTCGTAGTGTTTATTTCCCTATCTGTATTATAAAGAACAAACTTTTTCCGTACATAACGCTGACAACAGACGCTTAATTTAACGCTTAATTTAAAACGCAGACGATTTAATTTAACTTTGATTAAGTTTGTCGCAATTTGTAAAATTATATAAATAAAACATTTACCTTTTGTAAACTCTCGAATAACGTGGAAAAATGTACTTTCAAATGCAATCAGTTTAAAAAATTATATCGTAATTGATTCACTTTTTAACCTTTCTATTTTTATGAGAAGATTATTTGAAATTTATATATTGGTCTAATAATGGGAAAATAGTAAAATAAATTAAATTTCAATGTTTCAGCTTTATTTTCATATTTTATGGTGGTTACCGTTTCTACGCAATTAGGGTTTTAAAAAATATTGTATATTGCTATATTTTGCAGCAAAAAGAGTTTGAATTCGTTAATTTTATCTGATTAACATTCTGCAACATTTTTATATTAACCCTCTGGCAGTCTTGCAAAAGGGTAAAATTGTAATGTTGTTTTCTCTGCATTTTGTTTTAAATGCTTAAAAAAAGACGATTCTTTCAAAACTCTATAAAAAACTTAGAAGCGAATATGAATGTTATCCTTAAAAGCTTTAATTACTGTTCAATGTATTAAAAATGTATTAAATGAATACAATTAAATTATTTTAAATATTGCTTGTATTGCAGTGAAACCTGGAGTTTAGTGAACGTGTTATTAAAAAATTTTTAGGTAATGAGTAAAAATTATGAAAGTAAATATTGCCTTAATACAACCTCTGACAATAAAGTGCGGGGAATAGTCCTGTAACATTAATGTACATGAAATATTAACAAAAGTTACCATACCATCCTTCGAAATAGTCATCTCCCATAACTATGCACCGGTGAGATCTGTTATACATGTCTTGGGAAATGCGCAAGAAGTTCAAAAGTTTCTTCACGTTTCGTTGGATGTATATGGTCAAAACTCTTATAAAGAGAGTTTGAGCGGTGAAACTAGGAAGAAGTCTGGAGGACTGAGATCTGGCGAGTATGGTGGATGTTCAATTTGCACCACCCCTCATGAATTTCTTTCGGTGTCTTGCAAAGCTTAAAACCAAAATTTAAACTGATCTTTTATTCGTTAATTTTCCTGTTTTCAGTTTAGAACCAACACACTGAACAAGCACTTAGTAAAGCACGTCTTACGCAGAACATAAACGACGCTCAACTGAACTACGCTGGTGAAAGATGGTTAACATTTGCCTCTATGCAGGTGCAGTGTTTTGTTTCCCCAGTGTTGCCAGATAATTCGTTCTGAATTCATTCACCGAACTTTTTTGTCAGAGGTAGTAGCTTGATCGAAATTTCTTTTGTTTCCGAAAAACAAACTCTAATTTTTTGCCGAGTGCAGTTATCTGACATGAACAAAATAAGTTTTAATCCAGTCTTTCCAGCCTTTCTGATCAGGGGCAGAGATCATATTGGCTAAATTCATGGTACATAATGAAAAGTATAACGTCTTTAGGTATGTACTAGATGTGGCACGAAGTGCAGTAAAGAGTTAACCCCTTGAGGGGCAGTGGAAAAATAATAATCCATTTCTATGTAAATACAGTAGAACCCCGATCCATCTTTTTTGAAGGGGTGCGGGGAAAAAAACGATGAATGCAGGAAAACGATGAATGCGGATTACCTTCAAAATATGAAAAACAATGTTTATGCATTACTAATGAATGCTATGTATGCAGTATACTAATAAATATGAATCTGTTGCTTATTAAACTATAAAAAAATAAATTGAAGTTATAGAAAATTGATATTTATTTTTAAAAATGAAAAATTTTGCTTTGTCTAGTCGTCTTCTGTAATTTCATATGCATATAAAGAAGTTCATACCGTTTCGAAGGCCGTAATTGCATCAGATAGAGTTGGCACTGGTGAATTGGCTTCATCGGCACGAATGTTGTCCTCTGCTTATTCGTCATTATTATTATTATTGTTATTATTATTATTATTATTATTATTATTATTATTATTATTATTGCATTATCATACATTTCTGCTACATTTAGGACATAACATCTTGAACGAAAACATAATCGCATCCTCTGATATTATACAACCGCACTTCACCTGCATTATTGTCGCCATTATAAACACAAACAACACAAATGAGTTATTTTACGATAAAAGAAGTAATTCCAAATTGTTTGTCATAAGAATTCTCATGATTTTCAATTTCATGTCGGTGTGCAGAAAATTTTTACAACGACGAATGAGGGAAAACGACTTTTTGAAGAACGATGCATGCGGGTTTCGTTAACATTATTTAAATATAATTTGTGCAGGGATCGTAGAAATAAAACGATCAATGAGGGAAAACGATGAATGCGGGAACGATAGATCGGGGTTTCACTGTACTATAGTCCAAGAGCCGACCACATAAAACCTTAAGTCACCGAGCACAAGAAAAAAATCCTTTATTTTATGAAAGAATAGTATTAGAGGAATCTAATGATCCACGTCTGCCGAAAGTGAAGTGGTGCATAAGCCAAAAATTAATACCACTAGTGGTTGACTCGTAGGATTAGCATTATGTTTTCCTGCACCCAATTTTCCGTGTTTTCCTACTTTTGATTATACGGCAAACACAATGCTAAATCTACGAGTCAACCAATAGTGGTATCAATTTTTCGCTTATGCACCATTTCGCTTCCGGCAGACATAGATCATTAGATTCCTCTACATGGTTCGCACAGTTTTACCACTAAATTTTAAGAATATTTTCGAAGTGTTTCACTGCAGAATAATATCGTAAAATCTGTGAATGAAGGTGGGGATTACGAATTTTGTGCTTTAAAAATTAAATGTAAATTTTCTTATTTTTAATAGTGGTTCCAGAGTCTTTGGAAATTCCAAGGAGTGTGCGAACCTTGCTCTATTAGAGCTGTATCACACGGAGAAAGATTTTTCGGCAAACGTTTTACAAAACATGATAGTTCATTTTGCTGAGTGTTCGGTAAACAGGTTTTTCAAACTTCTCGCGGGATTATTCAATTCCTCGTTCCGCTCCTATTGGTCAGTTGATCAGCGTTGAATGAATAACCAAAATTTTCCGTGCAAAACGGGAAAAATTCCGTAAGCAAGTTCGGCCAGCAAATTCTCCCCCAAATCAAAGTCACCAAACTTTTGCTCACTGTAAAGTTGTGTAAGGGAAAATGTTCTGCGAAACACGTCCGTATGATACCGCTATTACTACTCTTGCATAAAATAAAGTATTTTTTCTTGTTCTCGATGACTTAAAGTTTTGTGCGGCCAGCTCTTGGACTATTATTTATGTGCCGGATATGGTATGTAGTGTAGTAAAGAATTAACCCCGTGAGGGGCTGTAGAAAAACAATGATCCATTTCTATGAAAACACTAATCTATTGTTTTCTTTTACAGGTGTTTGAAGAAATGCTGTTCTTAGAAGACAGGAAAAACATCGTTTCCTGGAAACAGATGATAAAACATATGAAAAGGAGCGTCAACTGTACCATCGAAAATTCGAAAAACAATCAACAATAATGTCCAATATCAGGCTACTTGTGAACAAATTCAGGCTAATGAGCAGCGTAGCGGATGAAAAATGACCTGGACAACCATCAACATCTGACGATACCATCAAGAGCATTCGTAGTCCAAGAGCAGACCGCACAAAACCCTATAACATCGACACAAGAAAAAATCCTTTATTTTATGAAAGAGTAGTCATGGGTGAAACTAAAGATCCATGTCTGCCGGAAGTGAAGTGGAGCATAAGCCAAACATTGATATCACTAGTGGTTGACTCGTAAGTTTAGGATTGTTTTTGCCGTACAATCAAAAGTATGACAACATGGAAAACTAGGTGCAGTAAAATACAGGGTGTCCCTAAACAAATGGTATATACGCTAAGAGGTGATAGAACACATCAAGACGAGTAATAGTAAATAGGAAACCAAGGGTCCCAAACGTTTTCCAAAGGAGATAGCCGCCATTAAAGTTTGGGGTCCAAAATTTCAAATACACATAAAAAACGGAAAAATTGGTCGATTGATTAGTGGTTTTCACTAAAATTATTCTTTATGTTGGTATTTTCTTGAAAATAAATTATAAAGATAAATTTCAAAAAATGCCGATAGAGGGCGCTTTAGACTTTGAAGTAATGAAAACAAATTTTTTGCCTTGATTTTTTGCATCTCATTAAATGGTTTCGTAAGCTTAGACTTAAACTTAAATTTTGAGCTCAAAATGGGAATAGTTGGAAGCGTTTAAGTAGCACAAACTTAACTGTGTTCAGAGGGTTTAAATTTCAAATGATTATAAAAAACGGAAAAATTGGTCGATTGATTTGCGGTTTTCACTAAAACTATTCTTTATGTTGGTATTTTATTGAAAATGAATTATAAAGATAAATTTAAGAAAATGCCGATAGAGGGCGCTTTAAACTTTGGAGTAACGAACAACTACTTTTTACGTTATTTTTTGCATCTGATTAAATGTTTTCGTAAACTTAGACTTAAACTTAAATTTTGAGCTCAAAATCTGAATAGTTGGGAGTGGTTAAGTAGCACAAACTGAACTGTGTTCAGAGGGTTCAAATTTCAAATGATAATAAAAAACGGAAAAATTGGTCGATTCGTTTGCGGTTTAAAATTAAACTATTCTTTAAGTCAGTATCTTCTTGAAAATGAATTGTAAAGATAAGTTTCAAAAAATTCCGTTAGACGGCGCCTTAAACCTCAGAGTAACCAACAACAAATTTTAACCGTTATTTTTTGTATCTAATTAAATGCTTCCCAAAACGTGTTAAATGTTTTCGAAATCTTAGATTTAAACTTAAATTTTGAACTCAAATTCTGAGAGGTTAAGAGGCGCAAACTGAAGTGTGTTCAGGAGTTGAAATTTAACCCCGCTCCCGTCGAACACAGTTCACTTTTGCGCTACTTAAACACTCGCAACGACTCAGAATTTGATCTCAAAATTTAAATCTGAGCATTTGAACGCATTTAATGAAATTAAAAAAAAATAACGGTTAAAAATAGTTGTACGCTACTCCAATGTCTAAGGCGCCCTCTATAGGCATTTTGTGAAATTTATCTTTAAAATTTATTTTCAAGAAAACACTGATTTAAAGAGTAGTTTTAGCAAAAACCGCAAACGAATCGACTAATTTTTCTGTTTTTTTTTATAGTTTTTTGTTTGGTTTGAAATTTAAACCCTCTGAACACAGTTCCGTTTGTGACTCCCAATTATTCAGATTTTGAGCTCAAAATTTAAGTTTAAATCTAAGCCTACGAAACCATTTAATGAGATGCAAAAAATAACGGCAAAAAATAGTATTAGGATGGGTTTCGTTAATCCAAAGTCTAAAGCGCCCTCTATCGGTATTTTTTGAAGTTTATCTTTATAATTCATTTTCAATAAAATACCGACATAAAGAATAGTTTTAGTGAAATCCGCAAATCAATCGACCAATTTTTCCGTTTTTTATAATCATTTGAAATTTAAACCCTCTAAACACAGTTAAGTTTGTGCTACTTAATCGCTTCCAAATATTAAGATTTTGAGCTCAAAATTTAAGTTTAATTCTAAGCTTACGAAACCATTTAATGAAATGCAAAAAATCACAGCAAAAAATAGTTTTTCATTACTTCAAAGTCTAAAGCGCCCTCTATCGGCATTTTTCGAAATTTATTTTTATAATTTATTTTCAAGGAAATACCAACATAAAGAATAGTTTTAGTGAAAACCGCTAGTCAATCGACCAATTTTTCCGTTTTTTATGTGTATTTGAAATTTTGGACCCCAAACTTTAATGGCGGCTATCTCCTTTGGAAAACGTTTGGGTCCCTTGGTTTCCTATTTACTATTACTCGTCTTGATGTGTTCTATCACCCTCTAGCGTATATACCATTTGTTTAGGGACACCCTGTATAATGCTGAGTCTACGAGTGAACCACTAGTGGTATTCATTTTTGGCTTATGCACCACTTCACTTCCGGCAGACATGGATGATTAGATTTTCCTTTTACAACCTCTTCCATAATATAAAGGATTTTTTCTTGTGCTCGATGACATAGGGTTTAGTGCGGTCGGCTCTTGGACTTGGATATCTTTTATCTCCCAGTTCCGAAGAAACGATGGTTACTGTGTTCTTATAACGAGAGCATTTTTTCAGACACCTGTGAAAGAAATCAATAGATTAGAGTTTTCATATAAATGGATCGTTATTTTTGAAACACCTTGCATTACATCGCACCTAAGTTTAATTAAGATTTGCACCAGAAATCTTTTATTATTAAGTTTTACTTTTATAACTTCGGGGTATAAGGAGTTGAATAAAACATTTTTACGTATTTTGAATAAAATTTTTCTAAATTTCCGGTGGAAATTCAGCATTACACAAACACAATTACTTGCTCCTCAAAAGGTTATCCACTTAACTGATTCTTACAGTAAATGGAGGATATTCCAAATCTGCGTTAAAGGCTATAAAAAGTTACGTGGTATCGGTATTTTACCAAAGAACTTCTAATTGATAAGATGGGAGACTGCTACCGCTTTCCTCATAAGGTGTTCCATTGGGTGGTGGGGATTTACACTGAAAAAAAACTGCCTCTGGCATCTAGAAAATAAATTGTGGCTCTAGAAAAAATAGTTCCATGTCATCCTCATAAATTCTAGTTCCTTTGGCTAGCGTGTTCCAGTCAATATTCTGATTGAGTAGACCAAAATTTTCTTGTTCCCAGAACTAGAAAAATAGGGGCTTCGAGCTAGATTTTCAAAGTGGCTACATTTCATAACAATAACTTCTGGTTTCACAAATCAGAATTTTTAGTTCCCTGACTTTCTAAGATAGGTATTAAAACTAAAATTTAAAGACGCATTAACTACAAAATATAATATCCTGAAGCAGAAAGCATGGTCATAACTGGAAATGTTAAAAATTAAAACTGTTGAAAATTCGATTTGACACAATTTTTTGAAAATTATCTATTTGTTATTTATTGCCTTTAAAAATTCGCATATTTTACAAGTTATTGTTACTAAAGAAACATTTCTGTTTAATTCTTAAAGTATTATCGAAATAAATTTACATAAAAATAATATCCTGTTCTATACAATATTATTTCTTAAACTATAGAGAGACAGAATGAAAGTAATTTATCTCATTTAATATACGTGTTACGAGTTCTATGTCACTGATGATTCTTTCAGCTGCACAACAATTAGAAAAAGAGTGATAGAGAATTCTATATTAACTAATTATATTTTATGTGTTTCAATAGCACAATAAAGTTTACTATAAAATATATATAAATTTCTATGTAATACAATAAACACACTCATTTCAGACAAACTCATTTCAGTCAAACAATTCAGACAACTTGAGTACTTTTTTGTTTTAATAGTCTCTATAAATTTAATTACGACAAAATTAAAGTTATGATCTCGCCAAGATCATCCCGAAATTTGTATGTATATGTATATATATATATATATATATTTGATATGAATACACTCCAAACACTGTTATGTGCCACGTCATTACATATGTATCGTTTACTTCTTTTGTGCCATATATGTTACATATAAATACATTCATATATGTCCTATATATATATACACACACACATGAAGTGTTCAGAAGTCAATTCGATTAATTCCATCAACTAAAAACGCTTATTTTAAACATTTATAGTTATTTGTCTATTAAAAAACTACTATTTTTTTTTCACCATATTTTGATTACACGTTGATTAATTGTCTTATAATCAAAGGTAATTCATAAGCACATTATAGATACATAGAAAAGGTTAAACATATCTTTACATGAATTTCTATGAAAAAATTGAGTTAGTCGGATTCACTTCTGAACACCTCATTTATATATACCCGTATACTATATATAAGTACATGTTCTATATATATATTATACACATACGTCTTGTATGATTGCAACTAGACCATATATCTCAATTTGACAATGCACCTTCGGGCTCTGCTATAACACAAAACTACCTAAAAAAGGTTAAAATATTTCCATTCTAAATTATACACTGACTTGTCATCTATCGCTCTATTCTAAAAACAAAGTAAAAAAACACTGCTGCTTCTATAATTGAATTTATTGTAAATTTTCGATTTTCACTGCCTATATTTAGAAAATTATCTTATGTAAATTTATGAAAACGCATAGTTTTATAGCAAAATATATGATAAACATGCTAAAAGAAACAGTGCTTAAATCGAATAATTATTTTAAATGCTACATAACGTTGGAAATGGAAAAAATTTACTCGAATGTTATAATAAGTAATTTTAAACATGTAAAAAATGATTTCAAACATAAAACTAACAAATGATTTTTTTCAAATTTGCAATAAGTAGAAAATTACATACTTCACATCAATACTGTCAATTTTTAAGTATTAAATAATCACGTTAATATTTTTTAATGTAAATAAAGTATAAAAATTCAGACCATAAACACAAAATAGGAACACACACTGGTATATTATTATTATTATATTTACAGGATTAGAGGATAACTATAAATACCAAGCCTCATTATAACCCTAGGCCTACCAGATGCGTCGGAAAGTAGAATTAGAATCCAGAATAAAAAATAATAAATAATAAACTAGCATCATTCAGTCATTAATTCATTTTAGTTTCATTCTTTCAAGTATATACATTATTTTTTTAATTAAAATCTTTCAGTAAAATAAAATTTAAATTATTACTGGTTGCACAACTTCTGTGTTTTCATTTTTTAACGATTTCAGACTTAAAAATTACTTTGAAAACTTCCCTTTTTAAATATAAAATTTAAAAATTAAACTTTCAAACAGTTATATTTTATAAGATAACTTTTTTAATTAGTAATTTAAATACCTTTAAAAATGTTTGCTAATATTGTTAAACTTTCACTATTAAATTTTTCCGCATCATTTTAAAATTTTAGAAAATGTGGTTTTAACGAATGGTATTTTGCAAGTAAACAAATATTATCAAAATGTAATTTATATAACTGCTTTCTATCGTTGTATTGCAGTTATTTATTTGAATAAAATCATAAAATTTAAAGAAAAGCAAGAGAAAAAATAACACCTTTTTCATACCTTTTCTTATGTAATCCACATTCACAAAGAACAAAGGACGAACAAATGTATACGTTCTCATAATAACTAAAATAACAATGACATGAATCCTTTTTAACACGGCACAACTATTTTAGTTTTCTCAGACGCATATTTAATCTAAATAACACTTTTAAGGACTCTTGAGAATTTTTTTAGTTACATTTTTAGATCAAGATTGACGATACGGCTCATAAGACAGCCATTTTATTCTACAAACTTTCTGCTTATTCGAAAGTCTATTTTCATATCGTCTGCGACTGGGACAGGTGATTTTTTCCCCTCATCTGTTCATAAGAACAGATGTTCGTATGCTGCGATATTTTTACAAGAGTTTTCAAATTAAAATATCCGAATTTTTTTGTTTCATAATAGTTCAAGTATAAGAAAAAGTTCCAGTCTTCTTTTTTTGTATAATGTAACAATAATTATACTGATATAGATGATAAACAAATTAAGAAAGGTTTAATTTTTTAAAGTAGTTAATTTTTTAAAACAGAAAGCAACCCAACAGTTTTAAAATTCTCGTAAATTCTCGCTGATTTATCTATACATATTATTGAAAATTTCCCTTTATTATTGCTGTCAAACTTATGTAACAATCTCTGCAAATAAATGCGAACAAAAGAAAAATGTTACAGTAGCTAGAATTCCAGCTAGTTAATCGATTCCAGAAATCAAAGCGATAATTTCTCGCAGTTCAAACGATTCGTAGTAGATATAAATCGTAAAATTTAGTTTTGTCATTTATAAAACTACAGATTAGAAATTCTCGATCATTGCATCAATACGGTTTATCTATTAGACTTATTCGCATAATTCTGACATCTATATTTCTAGTTTAGGGATTTAGAAAAGGACTACTTATTCATTCTAGATGAAGGCGGTATATTTTTTTCAGTGTGCATTGTGTCTAACGGAGCTTTCCCTTCTTTACGCTAGAAGTTTTTGCATTGACCACGTGATCATGGCGTAGATGGAATATCCTTCATCTAAAATATGGGATAAACATCCCTTTTTTCAGCTAAAATATTTGTAATATTTAGTCTAAACATTTCTATCATTGAATACTATAAAATTGTTTTTAAAAAATTTAGTGGTGTCAAAAAACTTTATGTGATGGATCAAGCAAACTCTTCTTGCCCATACGATGTACGGGCAAATCGGTTAAGTGGCTAAGTAGTTTCATATGTAAAAATTTCTTTATGTAACTCACACGAGTGAAAACACAAGTCTTATCCAATAAATACTTGCAACTAAGCGACTTAAAAATTTGAAAGCAGAATCATGAATCTTAGAAGTAGTAATCGTTTGACCGTTACAAATACTTAAAAGTGTTTTCTTATAGTAATTATTCTTGTGCGAATTCTATTTTCAACTTTTGATTGCTATTTTTTGGAAAATTTATTAACTTTTTTTTTGTACCTATTACTTTTTTTAATTAAAAAAATTGTCTTTCCAGATTAAGAGCCCATACTATTGATTGAAAAAAACTCGGATGATAGTGTAAATTCTATGGGGGATTTCTTTTTAAATATCTCGCTCAAATTTTAATATTTTGATGTGATTTTTTTTTTTTTTTTTGGCATAAGCTAGCTGAGGACGATCCACAACCGGCCTAGTTTTTACTTTTTTGATTTTTGTTATATTCTTTTTATATTATTGTAGTTTCAGTTTCATAACCGGTTCAAACCAGTTCTGAAAGATAAAGTATATATTTTTTAATCTGACACCAAAATCGAAAAAAAAAAAATCACGTCAAAATATTAAAAATTTGAGCCCGATATTTGAAAAGAACGCCCCCATAGACTTAACATAATCATTTGGGTTTATTTTCAGTCAGCAGCGTGGCGACTTAAGACGAATAAATTACAGAGAATGAGTATAATACAAAGTTGGAATCGAAAAATGAAATTTCCCTTAGAACGTGCGGCTGATAATCGCTGCTTTCGAACTCAAATTAAACTATTTTCAAAATTCCAATTTGCTGCAAGTTTTAATACGTAGACGACTCCTTTTTCAAAAATTTCATTTATTTTCTTATAGAAAATAATAATCCAAATCTGATGAAGTCTCATGGTCTAAAAAATATGGCAGGCATATCTTTTTTTTTATACTAACTATGTTTAACAAAGATTAATGAGGATATAGGAAAGAAGCTACTAATAGTTAAAAATTATATGTTTTAACCTCTTCAGACCTGAGGTACACAAATGTATACCTCATTCTTTTCCTCATAAAAAATAAACTGTTCGATTTTTTTGTATTTTTACTTTAATTCTATACAGCTGAATGTTTTTTGATTTAAAACAAAACCAATAAACATCAGCACTGATGAATATTACCTCGTAATTTTTTTTTCATCCGAGTTTCGAAAATACCTTCAAGACATTTTGGCCATGAAAGTAAGAAATATTCATGATTATTTAACTTAAATGCTTTACATTAAAAAAAATTGAGGATTTGCTGATCATTTACTTGTTTAAAGACCTTAATTTTGTTATTGCGTAAATTTCTATTACTGATAGTTAAACTGGTGTTTTAAGGGGATTAGTAGTTTTATATCCATATTTGTAAACCTAAATTACCAGTCCCCTAAAGTACTGATTTCATAAAAAGGACTCTTTCTGTCATCTATGGTGTCATTTTGATTATGCAAAAGCAATATATATGTATTTGTAGAAATATTTTATGTTCAGGTCTGAAGAGGTTAAAGATCAAAACCGAAAGTTTAATTTCAATAAATTTTCAGTAGTTATTGTCGCTATTTAAATTTTTCTCAATCATTTATACTGTGTGTCACACTCGCCAACTTCCAACCAAACTTTCGTAAAATACCCCACTAAAAATAATCTCAAGATTATTTGAAGAAATCGACACTTTCTATAGAAATTCTACAGAAATTTGAAGAAAATTTGCAGACTTAGCTTTACCTTTAAAATATCTACAGAATTTTTTAAGATATTCTTAAAAATATCTGCATAATGGGCCAAATACCTTCGGATTTTCCAGACTTTGGGCCAAAAAGCTATAGATTTTCTTCAGATTTTTTTTTTTAGTGGGGGTATGAGTTAAATTTGACCAGGGTTCGTATGATCAGGGAATTTTCCAGGAGATTCACAAATATTTTTTTGTAGAAAAATAAATATAGATTGAACGTGCGATATTTTGCCATTGATCCATTGACCTATATTGGGGTGAATGGAAAAATTTTGCTTGAATAAAGAAAAAAAAATTATTATTTTTTTTTTTTTTGTTATTATTATTTTTTTTTTGTCTACAATTTTCATCCGAAATACATAGTAGAGTAATAACGTGGTTAATCCGTCTCAATTTGAAAAGTTTTTATTATCCAAAAATTTTGTTAATCCTTTATAGCTATATAAGTCATCAAACAAAATTACATGAAAGAGTTATGACTACTGCACACCAATTTAAATGTTGAAAAAACAACAAAATTTTATTGGAATTACAAATTGGAAATACAAGACTTTAGTAAGACTCAAATAAAATTGATGAAATTTTGTTAAAATTTTATAAGTGTTAACAATATTTTTTTGTCTGAGCAACAAAACCGATTTTTTTCTTTAACTAAAAAATTCTCTTAAAACAAACAAAATGTTCTCAACAAAACATTTTTTTTCTAGTTTTAATCAATTCTTTTTTTTTGGGGGGGGGGGGGTGTACGTAAAAATTTCTCCAGAGAGAGAAAATTCACCTTGAATATAATATTCCAAATGAAAATCAAATTTCAAATTTTTTAAATTGCTTATAGGAATAAATGCCAACCTAGTGTAAAAGTTTCCATGCCGATAATCGAACCTGGCGGCTCACAGAAAATATTCCATCTTGTGCTGCATTTGTAGCCTTCCCAACATGTATTAATGAGAAATTCTCTGGTGGGTGTCGTTCCATGTGGTTTAGTTGGTAGAACGCAGGGCTGCGGAGTCGATGTGAAAAATGGCCGGCTCCGACTTTGACTCCGGAAATTTTAATGACCTCGACTCCAACTCCGACTCCGGGCTGGCTGATATACTAGTGTTGCTGTTGTTAAAATTATGAGAGAACGCAAGAAAAATAAGTCGAAAATTTCACTATGTCGATGTTAATTCAGTTCTTAGAGCTTTGGAAGGAATATGGAAAAGAATATTTCCAGTTTTACTAATTTTTTAATTTCGCGTACCATAAACCTAAATAATCCAACTATCGAAATTCAAAGAAAAAAGCAAAACGGAAATTTTTATATTTCGGATCCGTGGACTTGAAAATTGGAAAATATTTAGAATTTGAATGTTAAGTTTTCGCCTCTAGAGCAGAAAAATTTCAATGGAAAGGGAGGGGGGAAGATGAGAATTTTACTAGTTTGTAAATAATTCGAGTAAATAATTTATTAAAAACGGTTTTCATCTACTGTGTACGGCGGGCATTATATTGAGTAGCCCGATATAATCCAAAATTAACAATAACAATTCTTTTATGGATTTAAAATTACATATAATTGGTTTAATTAAACTTCAAACTGTCTAACAAAAAAAAAAAAAAAAAAAAAAAAGATGTATTCGGAGTCGAAGTTGGTTTGTTTTCCGTGACTCCGACTACGACTCTTTTATTCAAAAATGTTCCCGACTCCGCAGCTCTGGTAGAACGTCTGTGCGCTATACTGATGGCCCGGATTCGATTTCCGGCATGGAAACCTTTTCACTGGTTTGACATTTTCGCTATTTGATATTTGATTTTCATTTGTAATATTGTATTCAAGGCAAATTTTCTCTCTCTGGTAAAATTTCCACGTATTGATATATTCAATCGATGCTGGACTTTCATGTTTGCCCCAGATTGGTGACTCACGGAATATATTCCATCTTTTGCTGTGTTCGTAGCCTTGCCAACATGTAATTGGAAGTTCCTGGATGAGTGTCGTTCTACGTGGTTTAGTAGGTAGAAGGTCAGTGCACTATACTGATAGCCCGGATTCAATTCCCGGCGTGGAAACTTTTTCACTAGGTTGGCATATACGCTTATAAGCAATTTAAAAAACTTTAAATTCGATTTTCATTTGGAAAATACTGATGCCGAAGAATTTCGTGGGATCAAAATTCCAGGAGCTGTACAAACCCTGTTTGACCGAGGTTAAACGCATCTCAACCAAAGAAAGAAATGATTTTAACCCTTTCAGGTCTGAAATTTTTTCAGTTTTTAGAAAAAATTACTTTCACGTTAATAACATATGCACTAAATGCCCAAATAGATTAATTAGTATTTAATAAATGCTTCAGTGTCTGAAAGATAACGGATGTTGTTGTTTTGCGTACTATTCAATTCATATTCATATCACAATAGGTTAAGGAAGAAATTTTGGAGATGTTTAGAAAATATTGCACTGCAATAAGAGTTAACTTATATTGCAACTTTTTAATACTTTTTACGCTTTATTACGTATGCTTTTTTCAGGAAAGTAACTTTTATTTTAAATTTAAAGAGCGAAATGTATGTTTAAAATAAAAGACTAACAAACAGCGCAAAGAGAATCAAGCAAATAATAATAATTATTATTATTAATGCTAAATGCATAAACATGAATGAAGTCATATAGTAAATGCATAGACGTATACTAACATTACTACATGTAAACAATAACAAAGTGTTTCTTAAAACAAAATAATACTCCATTAAAAGACATGTACTATTAGTAGTACACCAGACCCGAAAGGGTTAAATAAATTTTTATGGAACAGTGGCAAAATGTAGCTATTTTCTGGAATCCCTAATTGCCGGTCAACTTAACATCCAGTGTCGCAAGTATAAGAATGTTTTTCAATGCAATGGGAGCCATGTTAATGTTTAGGTATGGCTACTGGACACAATAAGAAGAAGATTAATAAACTAAAAGAAAATTGTTATGTTGGTATAGCAAAATAATAAAAAAAGGAAAAAAGAAGGTAAAAAAGAAAAATGTCCATTAGATCCAAAAGCCGAGCTGTACAGTCCATAGACAGGCGAAGAAAGCTACCATAGGAAAACGTCCCAATTAAAAAAGACTCTTTATACAGACCATAAGTTATAGTTTAACAGGTTAAAATGTTCAAAAAACAGTACACAGACACTAAAAATTAAGAATAATTAAAAAAACAAGTTGGAAATTGCACGTGAAGCGTAGCAAATGAGGTGCGTTCGTACGATAACGAAGTTTTAAAATATTCAGATCTTGCTGATATAGTAGAGCGTACTTAGGATACAGTATAGTGGTCGAAATCTTTGTGATCCTGTAAATATGCAAGGAGTACTTTTTATTATACTTCATTAACGTATATTTTATTCATAAAATGTGAAATAGTTTAATATAATTAAAACACGCCCCAAACAATGCTTCCCCGTATAACATTATTTAGTGTAATACATTTGTGTGGCCCTGTAATTTAATAATAAATATTCTTTGCATCACAGATTGTGCAAAATGTATTTTTTACTACATATTTCATAGATTCATGTCAATTCTATTATGTTCAAATGAGTGTAACACTATTAAAATGCATTTGAAACTTTTTTTCCCATTGACCGAAATGTAACTGAATCCCTTTGATTGTCCCTGTAATTGATCTATCCATCCGATTTTCATAAAATTTGAAATGACTCGACAAAATTATGTAAAAATCATACGTTTTAAATTTCAAAGGATTAAAATGCATTTGAAACTTTTTCTCCATTGACCGTAATGTAACGGAATACTTTTGATTGTCCCTGTAATTGATCTATGCGTCCGATTTTCATAACATTTGAAATGACTCGACAAAATTATGTTATAAATATACGTTTTAAATTTCAAACGATTAAAATGCATTTGAAACTTTTTTCCCCATTGACCGTAATGTAACGGAATCCTTTTGATTGTCCCTGTAATTGATCTATAGATCCGATTTTCATAAAATTTGAAATGACTCGACAAAATTATGTAATAATTATGTATTTTAAATTTCAAACGATTCGATTGGGTAGTTTTTGCGTTGTTATATGCGGACAGACAGGCGGACAGACAGACTGACGGACAGACGGACGGACTGAGCGACAACAATAGGTGCTACGTATTTACATAATTACGAACGCACCTAATGAAACAAAATATACAATAAGGTTGAGAAATGCCAAAATATATGATAATATATACAAAAAAACGTTCAAACAAACAAGGCAGTTTAAAAATATGAAGAATAGGGAAACATAGCGAAAAAGGGGTCGGTGATGGCATAACCTGGTAACTCAGCGGAGAATATAAGAAGCAATACAAAAAAGATAATAAGAACAATTGAGAGTATAAGTAAAAAGTTTAGGTATAAAAAGAATAAAAAAAAATAATTGAAGGTTTTTTTTTTTTTTTTTTACATAATAAATCAGGACAAGATAGCAATACAAAAAAGTAAAAAGTTTATCATGCATATAAAGTATAGTTTTAAATGTATAATGATACATCAAATAAATTTTCTGTTTTTAACTAAGGTGTGATTAATTCACATTTTACAGAAATTTAGTTTAAAATTTGCAAGTATGCTGTGGGCGCTGTTCATCTAAAAATGTTAATAATATTTTATTAAAAATTCATACATTACTTTAAATGAGATAATTTTTTTTATTATTTATCTCATACATTATCGCATCTTAGCTACAATTTTTATCATCTACAACCCATCATCATTCATAATTTTTTAAAATGAATCTCGTTATAATGATTCATGTGTTTAATTATCACCCCATTTCAAGCAGTCTAGACAGAACTAATTGGCAGCGGCTACCTTAGTTGCACTTAATTGCGCATAAATCTCATAAATATTTCGAAGTGATAATGACACCTACTTATTCATCGTAAATAAATTATTGCATTTTTCTTTTTTTTTTTTTACTTTTATTTTTACAAGTAGATAGTACTGAATTCATGAAATTTCCGGTTTCTAACGGCTTTATGTGTTTTAGGGGTCAGAGATTCCAAAAAAACATGTTTTTACAAAATGTATGTCTGTGAGTCTGTGTTTATTTCTGTCTGTATATGACATAAATTTTTTGAGCACACTATCTCAAGAACTAATAAACGGAATTTTTTAAAAATTTATATTCACAAAGTCCCTGATATACATTGATGTTGATAAATTTTCGGTGTAAATCGAGCAACAGGTGGAGCTGCAATGCTACATTTTTTTACGATTAACGCATCAGCTGTACCTCAAAAACTAATGCACGAATTTTCATCAAACTTTACATTTGGTTAGTTCTAGACATGAATTGAGGCTGTTTACATTTTTGGTGGAAATAGCTGAAAATGTGGCGCTGCTATGCCGCATTTTTAATGATTTTCGTAGTAGCTCTATACCAAGAACTAATGCAAACAAAAATTTATATTCAGGTTCTTGATATAGATTGTTGCTGATTAGTTTTTGGTGTAAATTGCTCAACAGCTGGTAGTTCTATGCTACATGTTTTATGATTTAAGCAACAGTTCTATCTCAATAACTATTGCACAAATTTCCATCAAACTTCAGATTCAAGTAATGCTTGATATGAATTGATGTTATTTACATTTTGGTTAAAATCGCTCAATATATGGCGCTGCTATGCAGCATTTTTCACTATTTTTACAAAAGCTCTATCTCAAGAATTAATGCACTGATTTTCATCAAATTTCAAGTTGACTAAATCTGTCACACGAACTAAATCTGTTTAAATTTTGATGTTAGTCGCTCAACATGTGGAGCTGCTGTGCTGCATCTTTTACGATTTACGCAACAGTTTTATCTCAAAATCTAATGCATAAATATTCATCAAATTTCAAATTCGATTAGTTCTTGGTATAGATTTATGCTTTTTACATTTTGTTGCAAATAGCTCATCAGATGGCGCTACTATGCCACCTTTTTCATGATTTTCGTAATATCTCTAAGAACTAATGCACGAAATTTAATCAAAATTTATATTCAGATAGTCCTTGATATATATTGACTGATTAGATTTTGGTGTAAATTTCTCAACAGTGTCACTGTTTTGCTGATTTTTTTATGATTTACACAACAGCTCTACCTCAAGAACTAATTCACGAATTTTTATCAAACTTCAGAATCAGATATTGCTACATAATTATTATGAAATCTGATTCTGATTCATTTCTTTGTATAACTTAATATACATTTTGATAATAGAATAAGAAAACACACACTGACAAACAGAGATTTTTTCAGAAAGTATACTTCTTTATCTTTTCTGACCTCTAAAATGTGTAAATCCGTACTAAATCAGAAGTAAAAGAAATTTCGATTGAAATACTTTCTTTCTAAAAAAGTAAACATATAATTAAGAACGATTATTATCTATTTTGGGTACACCGGCAGCATACCGGGCATATTTAAGGGGATAGAATACCTTTAAACTGGCTGAAAAAGCAAAAATCTTACTTTGTTCTTCAACATTTTACTTCAAAACTTATGTAATAAGTCAAAAAATAAAAGTCAAACTTTATTAAAATAAAAACCTAACACATAAATTTATATTGCATATATATACTTGTAAATTCATAAATGAATATTGAAATGATAAGATAATATGTATAATTATAAGGGAAAAAATACGTCTTGTTTGCATGATAAACTCTGAAAATTTGCATCGAAAGTAGAAATTTTGCTGAAAATAAATACATAATAGTGTTGCCTTTTAAACCAAAAAATTTGCAAAAAATAATAACTGAATTAAAAAAAATAACTTAATAATTAAAAAAACAAAAATATTCAATTTTTTTAAGACTATTTTCGGAGTATAACAGAAAATAAAATCTTTTTTGTCTGGTTTTAAATTATTGATAATACAAATATGAATGTGTTATAAAAAAAATAATCTTGTCATTGCCATGCATAGTTTTTTCAAATAATACTGCGCAGTATGAAAATTCATCGTTTTGAATAAACGCGACTAAAAGTTTTATCATCACATTCAATATCACACACACAGTCTTAATAAAACTGTCATACTTAGTAAACCAATCAGAATTTTTTATTGCTGTATTTTGCATATTATTTAGAAATGATTACGCAACCAAAATATTCATTAAAAATTTTCGAAGATTTTTAAAATCTAAATGCTTTATAACTCATGTAGTCCAGATTAGATTACCTGGTTATTTTAAACAATTTTATACATTCTTTTATTTTTTATCGCCTCCATTATCGCACCTTAGGTATTAATTTGATGCATTGCAATCCATCATCCTTCATAATTATAAAAAAGGCGCTCATTTCGTTATAATGATTCTTTTAACTAATTATCATCATTGCTTTCAGCTTCAATGTCTAGACAGGTCTAATTTGCAGATGGTTGATTTATTAAACTTAATTATTTTAAAACCATATTTATTTCGTGGAAGGAAATACAGCTACTTATACATCATAAGTAAATTACTGCTATTTTTTAAAACTTCTGTTGAAAATATTAGAGTTTTAAATTGCTATGAAAGATTCAAGTAGTTTTTTTTTATGATTTAAGGAAAGGAGTAGCAAATGTGTTGAATAGATAATTGTATTTTATTTACAAGAGCATATGTTTGAATCCGAGATGGCACAAAAAGTTGTTTTGAACTATGAAATGCAAATTAGAAAATTATATCAGGGTGCCGAGTGGTTAGATAAAAACACAGTCAATACAGATGATAAATACCAGTATTTTGTTAAAGATAAATTCAGTTTATATAATCTCTTTATATTATTTGAAGTATTTTCTCTAAGGAAATACTGGTAGTTTTCTCTTGATTGTGTTTTTCCCAGTTTTCCCTGATCATTCGCCACCTTGTATATACACTCAAGAGCCAAAACATTATGACCACCTATCAATAACGAGTTTTCCCACCTTTGGCGTGCAACACAGCTTCAACCCGCCTTGGCATGGATGCCACAAGTCCTTGGTAGATGGCCGAAGACAGATTGTACCAGATGTTTAAGCAACGGTCACGCAAATCCGAGATATTGCGAATTGGTGGTCTCTGAACTTTGAGCTGCCATCCCATAAAATCCCAAATGTGTTCTACCGAATTGAGATCCGGTGAGTTAGGAGACCAGGACATTAACTTGAATTCAGCATCATGTTCCTGGAACCACTCCAACATAATTTTAGCCGTGTGACACGGGACGTTGTCCTGTTGGATCATTCCATTTCCGGCTGGAGAAACAGAGGCCATGTAAGGGTGCAACTGGTCCGCAATGATGTTCAGATACCCTGCAGCATTCATGGTCTGCTCTACCACAACCATGGGTCCCAGGGATGCCCAAGAGAACGTCCCCCAAAGCATAATACCGCCACCACCAGCCTGTGTATGACCTGCAGTAAATTGAGGGAGCAACTGTTCGCCTGGCAGACGGCGTATCCTGACACGGCCATCGGCGTGATGGATCACAAACCGTAATTCATCTGACCAGGCAATTCTCTCCCACTGATCCATAGACCAGTCGCGATGTTACCGGGCCCAGCGCAGGCGCAGTTGGCGATGACGCTTGGTCAGCAAAAGCACACGAGTGGGACGTTTGCTGCGTAGCCCCATATCCAACAGTGTCCTCTGAACAGTGTGCTCCGATATTATTGTACTTGGCCCTGCATTGTATTGGGCTGTCAGCTGAACTACTGTCTGTTTCCGGTTTTCCTTCACCATGCGAGACAGTCTCCGACGACCTTTTTCTTTGATAGTGTGTGGACGACCAACACCATGTCGTCTACTGCTGGTTTCACCGTCATTCATCCACTTTGCATACGTACTAACAATTATAGATCGCTAACAACCCACGAGTCGCGCAGTTCCGGAAATACTTGTTCCGAGCCTTCGAGCCATTACAATCTGACCTCTATCAAAGTCGCTTAGATTCGCAGCCTTTCCCATCACACATTAGAAGTAAGAAAAAGAATGATTCTTCAGACTCTCCAGCAGCAGTTAAATACCACTTCCACCAGATCACGTGCCTTCCACGTCATCCAGGCGAGTTCATTGCAAAATGTAGGGGTGGTCATAATGTTTTGGCTC
Source organism: Maratus speculifer (assembly GCA_964019185.1). Lineage (NCBI taxonomy): Eukaryota > Metazoa > Arthropoda > Arachnida > Araneae > Salticidae > Maratus > Maratus speculifer. The sequence continues at coordinate 159,464,400 of OZ025303.1, forward strand.
TTGAGTGTATGCAATAAAATTTTATATGTGTGCCTATTTGTATATTTATGTTAAAGATGGATTAAGTAGCCAGTGAGAGTAAAGTAACCATTTGAGTTATATCCACAGGAAAAGGTCGTTGCAAAACTGAGAGTTACAAAGTTGAGCTCTGGCTTGTCGTTTGCTTAAAAATCGAGATCGAATCCAAACAGCGCTACAATTTATAATCGAATAAATTTTTCTGCTTGGGTTGTCGGCTCTATACGGAGTTTGAGAATTTTCTATATGAGTTTGAATCCCATTCGCATTTGTTTTTTGGAATGCAATTTTAATTCTTTGTTAAAAATAGTAGATTAGGCACTGAAATATAACTATAAATAATTTTAAACAACAAAAAAATGTGCTACATGGACATAAATATTTGTATTTTTTTTTATTTTTTTTATTACAGTATTATTATTACTAATATTATTATTATTATTATTATTTACTTTTCATTACATATCTAAACATGTAAAATTCCGCAGTTAAAAAATTACTTATACGCGACAAAATGTACATTTAAGTTATAATTATGTACATTTAAAAAATAAGACCTATGGGCATTACATCAATCTTTCCCTCTGTTTTGATTTTCGAGCAGTCGACAAACCAGAGCTCAAATACGCATGCGCCAACTTTGTACCTCTCAGTTCCTACAACGACCTGCTCCCTTTATCCACTGTATAGTGTACCCGCCACACAGCAACTGGGCGAAATAGTCGTCACAGATGCTCGCAGTGCTGTCTATGACTTTGAAGTGCAAAACTAAATTTTTCTTGTTCTGAACACATTTTATTGGTTTTCTCATTTTCGATTTTAAAAATGTGGTGCACTTTCCAGCTTATAACTAAATGATATCTAGTGCTATAATTATTTTTTCTTATGCTGTTTTAATCAAATAGTCTAAAATAACCTTCTAAAATGATTTGAATTTGAAAACGCTAAGTCATGTAAATTAGATGACAGGGGTAAGATTTTGTAATGGAATCATTACGGGCAAAGTCACTACCCCCTAAATACCAGGCTTTAGCACTACAGTAGACTCCCTCAAATCCGCACAGCTTGGGACCAGAGGTTTTGCGGATTTTAAAATTTTGCGGATTTCTGGTCATTGCTTTGTTTACATTTCTTAAAAAGTAATTTGAATGTAGTTAATAATGAAATTAGAAGTATAATGAATGTTTACAATATGCTAAACTATTAAAATAAGTAATAAACTAAACTAATAAAAATTTAGATAGTTTTTAAAAGAATAAAAATACTAAAAGCAAAGGTCAAATTAATAATCAATAATGTACAATTAAATATTCATATATAGATGAAATGTGTTTTTCCTAAATTATTCAATGAAATTTGCCTCATTAAGGTACATTACTAATTCACATCAGGATCATAAAATTATGAAGCTTTATTTCAGGTTTATCCAGACTTAATAACTAAAAGAGCTTGATTAATACATAAATATATTTGGTAAGTTTATGATTACCAATGATATCAGCAATATCTTTTTTTTTCAGAAATAAATTATTCTTTCTTCATGAAAAAACATGAATTTAATAACAAAAATAACCTTAACAAAAATTACAAATTAAAAAAATACATGGAATTTGATATAAAACTAAAAAAGTCAAATTTTGCACCTAAATCTGAACTGAATGTTTCATTGTTTACATTCGTAAAATATGTGCGGATTTTAGAGAGTTGCGGATTTTAGGAGTGCGGATTTGAAAGAGTCTACTGTATTACAAATATGGTGGCTACCAAAAATGTTTTTTTATACTATCCCCTTAAATTTTGGTAAAAATAATCTTTTTAAAGTTTGCGGCGCAGGGCAAATTCATTGCTTAAGTGTTGAAATTAAAGCCTGACACAGGAATTTGAAAACAATTTTATTTGTAAATAAGAAAAAAAGCTATATTTTACACATTCAATAAACGGTAATTTTTTTTACCAAAATTCCGGTGCAAACGTCGCGTCTGGTAATTAAAAATAAGTGGTTTCATAGATACACCACTGCGCAGCCAGAGGTTAAAATGATTCACGAGCACACCAATATAATCTATCTTCTTCGCCATTTTTAGGTGCGTTCCTAATTATGTAAATACGTAATACCTATAGTCGTCATTCAGTTCGTCCGTCTGTCTACTCATCTGTCTATCCGCATGTAACAGATCAAAAACTATCCAACAGAATCGTTTGAAAATTAAAATATATAATTGTTGCATAATTTTGTCGAATCATTTCAAATTTCGTGAAAATTGGAAGTATTGTTCAATTACAGGGTCAATTAAATATATTCTGGATATTTAGAGTTTTCAGGTAAACCGGAAAACTCTACTTTTGAAAATACGCCAACTTTTTCCCCAGAAAAATTTCGATATCGCGCCGTAATTTTTCAAAACCAAATTCGTAGGTTTTTGAAGGAGTTTTGAAATTTTTTTCAACGTTTTATATTTATTATTAACAAATTTATATTTTTGAAATAATTTTTTTAATGAAAAAAAAGAGAGAGAGAGAAAAGAAAGAAAGAAAAAAAAATATGTTAATAGTCCAATAAGTAGGCTCGAAAATAACATTTTCAGAAAGTTATGCTGCTGCAAAATCAAAAATATGGCTTTAACAGAATTTTTTCAATTCGCAAACTTCGTAATATAGGCTTTAACCCCTGCGCGACGATAGCCTTGTGAGGGAGTGACCTTTGTCATAAAAGCACTTTAGTATTTCTGAGATCGTGACGTCAATAATTTAACATGTGTAAGCGTAAAAGCGACATCTATCCTCTCTTTTACTTTAACTTTCTAGAGTGTGTGTGTCTCTTTCGGATTCTGCAGTTAGGCTCGCGGTTAGTAGTATTATGTAAATTAGAAGTATCTCAGCTTGCAGCATATAAAAGCTTGGAGTTTGAGTGTATGTGGTGTGTCTCTGGCATTAGCCAGCCAAGACTGAGTGTGACTAGCGACATTAGATAGCGAAGTGAATCTCTGGCGATAGCCAGCCGACTGTTCGGGCGGTATTAGTCAGCGAAGTGTATTTCCAGCTGGTATCTAGCAGATTGCAAGTAGCATCGACCCTCCCGTGAGGTGTGAAGGACTTTCAGTATTCAATTTGAGAAGTTGGCCCGTGGTAAGAAATTTAATAGTAATTGCATTTGATTATCTCAAAGTGAATAAAGGATATCTACAGCCACGGACTGTCTAATTAAATTTTATTTAGCAGTTTAGCTGAAAGATAGTGAGAAGTAATCAGAGTTGCCCCGATTGAGCTAGTTTCCGGAGCTGTGAGTATGAGTTTAGTATTTTCGTAGTATTCTCAATTGTGAAAATTTAGACTTGCTCCACTTCCCTTGAGCCCTTATAATTTTAATAAACTGTGTTTTTTTTATCTTAATTTCTGAGTATGTCTGTATTTAACTCCCAGCACGAGCACCCAACCGTTACAGCCTGTTACAAAATTTTTCATGTTTTGCCACCGGTTTTTAAATATAGAAATTTGTCCTTTTTAAATCGAGAAAAAGCTGCGATTAAAAAATGCAAACTTTTCAGTAAAATTTTACTGGTGGAGATAAACAAGGATTCTTAAGCCTTTTTTGTGGCACGTATACGTGTCGCTCGTCCCCGAGGGTTTTAAATGCACCAAGTCTCAATGCTAGGTGCGAGTAACAAGCACCAAAGAAGGTTCCCTTGCGAGGCTAGGGGATCGTATAAAAATTTTAATTTCGTTATTTTTTAACACTTTCCGGCACGGGCGAAATCTGTTCGTAAAATGAAAAATCATCGACTGGTACCGGAATTCACAAATGAATTTTTTAGATATCTTGATTTCCTTAATTTTTTATCGTAATAGCAAAATTTTACTAACATATTACTGATGCCGTTTGCAAGTTTGGATTTAAATTTAGGTATCCCAGACCGGGCACAATGTGCCGGAAAGGGTTAAGAAATGTTTTTATTAACCCAAATCTCTTTTATAATGCTTCTTTATCTCATTTGAAACATTTTTGTAACTGGAGTCTAACGGTTTAGGAATTAGCCATTAAACGCAAGTGTGAAAATGGGCACCCTGTATGAATCTAACATGTAACATTTTCAATCGAAGCATTAGCTAATTCTTAAATCATCATCAGTTATTCCTTTTATCATTATTTCACTCATTTATCATACTTAGTTAGTTCATCCTTCGCTTATTTTTTAAGTGTCTTAACCTGTTTTTTATACATTAAAGGGGTCCGGGACACAAAAATCTTCAAATAAAAAAAAAGTAGGGTAACATCACCAGTCATTGGAACATTAAGAATTTGTCTTTAAACTTACTTCTATTTTTATTACCAAGAAATAAAATATTTACTTGCAAATATTTTTAAATCAAAGAGTGCATATCTGTGCATCTAATTTGCCTACTAAAAGCAAAAATGTTTGAAAAAGAATTTTTATAAAAATATATTTATAAAAAGTTGATGTAATCACCAGTAATTGGCACTTACAAGGAGAGGATACGAGGCTTGTGTCACCGAAATGGATGAACGTTTGTGTATCGATAGAGTATAGTTAGTATATAAATATATGACAGCCATAAAGCGCAATACTTAGGGGGTCTCGAGAAAGTAACCCTTAAAGTTCATGCTATAGTTTATAATCGGATAAATTTCCACCATCAGCAAGCGCCTCCGTGTCTTGATCGGTAGAGCGCTGGATCTGGGATCTAATCCCGCTCCAGTTTTTTCCCGCTCCACCTTTTTTCGGGACGAAAATTCGCAGTGATTATCTTTGAACCGCAATTGAAAAAATATGCACGACAATTGAAATTTACGAAAAATATAAATTAAATTGACTTTTTGTGAGATATAAATGCATTTTTAACTGCGAAATTTCGCATATTTAAATGTGCACACATGGTTTTTTCTTAAGTAAGCATGCTTATTTTATATATATGTATAGATTTGAAATTTTTTGTTGTTATTTAAAATTATTTAGTTTTTTTCTGTGATTTGCTACTATTTTTAATAGAGAAATAAATTAAAATATGTAAAGAAATATGTTATTTAATTTTTTTTCCGTGCAAATACTTGAAATACTTCCAGGTTTATTTGAAATATGATTTTTATATTTTAAAATGATTTTTTTTAAATCTTGGATTCTGGATTTTTAATTATAAGCGTCTATGTAGTATTTTTTTCGGAATTTTTTCTTGTTTAATATGTTTATATAATACAGTTTTATTGTATTTCTATAATGAAACAAATTAAAATATTATTATTCACACATTTTTTTCACGAATTTAATTTATTTGTCGGTAATAATTAGTAGATTATTCATAGAAATAAATGTAAACAATTTTAAATAACAAAATAAAAATTGTGGTCTGTAGACAAATAAATTAAATTACTTTTTTTTTACATAAAATATTTAAATATGCAAAATTTCGCCGTTAAAAATGCATTTATATCTCACAAAAAAGTCAATTTAATTTATAAATATATATAGGACAGTTGCACCATAAAATTTAACTAATAATAACACATTGCTCAGTGGTGCACAAAACAGGAATTTTAATATACATTAGTACATATTAAAATAAAATAAAACTTTCAACGTTTTGCGCCGTCATCTGCGGGCGTCTTCAGGAAAATATGAAATGGAAGGACTACGTTTGCATCTTGTTCGAGAGATAATTTATTTTAATTTACTTAAATTTAATTTATATTTTTCGTAAATTTCAATTGTCATGCATATTTTTTCAATTGCGGTTCAAAGATAATCACTGTGAATTTTCGTTCCGAAAAAAGGTTGGAGCGGGATTAGATCCCAGGTGGAAAAAAACTCGAGTCCAGCGAACTACCGATCAAGCCACGGAGGCGCTTGCTGTAGGTGGAAATTCATGCGATTATAAACTATAGCATGAACTTTAAGGGTTATTTTCTCGAGACCCCCTGGGTATTGCGCTTTATGGCTGTCATATATTTATATACTAACTATACTCTATCGATACACAAACGTTCATCCAATTCGGTGACACAAGCCTCGTATCCTCTCCTTGTTAGATTTTTACACAATTAAAGTAACCCTTTTCAACTAAACAAAACCGTTGTCAATTAAAATTTAAAATATACTATAAATCAGATAATAATAAATTGAAACGCATGCCTTTCTTAATCCAGCGAAGAAGCATTTGCAACAAAAATGGCTAATTTGATATAAGCCATAATTGTTTCTCTTTCCTAGGCACTATTGTCATCTAGTAGCATAAATCAAAGTTATAATCTGTAAAGTAAATGAGCATATAACTGGTATATGGTCTTGCATTTTTAAAGACTGGATATAAATCTTATTTTAGGACATGTTTGTAGGATGCGCCAATCACTGGTGCCTGCCAATTACTGGGGATTTTACCCTATATTGTATGACTTTTTTTTTTCTTTTATTATACTTAAAATACCATTTAAACCATGTTTTTATCTTAATTCGAAGAGAAAATAGTATATATTTATATTTTTTCGTTTTGATCTGTTTTCAAAATCCAGCTTTTAAGTAATGGTCGTCACGAAATGACTTCTTGCGAAAAAGCGGGGTTTTTTATGATGGGTTTTTTTCACCATTTCTCGGATTTAAATTGTTATAATTCAAGAACCGTTGAAGATAAATGCTTCAAATTTGAAACATGTCCTTTTTGAATATTTTACTATAATTTAGATTCATCAAACTTTTAAAAAAATATCTCGTTTTGAAAATACGATTTTTTTAAATAATAGTTACATCTTTTTTTTTTTTTTTTTCAAATTTTTACTCTAAATATTTTTAGTTTTTATAAAATTTAATATTTTTAAAAATCCTGAATAAGAATTAAAATTTATCTATTTCTGTTTATTTAAATATAAAAGAAATGGAATTCTACAAATAATATTTTGAGTTATAACGATTTTAATTTACTCTCTTTTTTAATCAATTTTAAATTAAAAAAAATTATACGAAGTTTTATCATGTCACTTTGTTTAAAAATAATATGGTTAACAATTACAAAAAAAATTTCAGAATTTTAACTCAATAAATAAAAAATATATTAAAATGTGTCCCGGACCCCCCCCCCCCCCTTAATGTGTTTTCCACAAGAAATAATATCCAAGGATAAAGCTGAAGAGGTAATATTAAAGTTTTATGCCCTATTTATGGAATATACTACGCTTTTTATAGCTATGAAATTAAAAAGGAAATATTTTATAGGAAAACTTCGCCGATTAATTTTTTAAGACACCTGAGAGATATCAAAATGCAGTAAAAATTTTATATACTGCTATACTTCCATCATATTTCACATAAATGGTAGCATTGCTACTTGTTTTGAATGTATATTTTTATATCTAATACTTAAGATAATTTGAAAGTCTAAAACTTTCCTTCCAACGAAGCAGTAAATTTTTATTAATACTCCGGAAGATTTCAAAACTCAATGGCAAATAGAGGGTGTTTCAAAGCCCCCTTTAATGGCATATGGATAATATATTTAGCCACTTCCTATCGTTTGTATTTTAATTTTTTTTTCCATTGGATGACTGAGATGGATTAAAATTAAATCTATATCTACATTTTTTTTTTCGATTTTTTTTTTTTTTTTTTTTCAGATTTCTTTCAAGAGGATGCTTTTACTTTCTAAGCCGATTCTGAAAATGAATGTGCCTTTATTAATAATATCTGTAAACAAAATTGAAAAGAAAAAACGACCATTATACATATAGATCTGAGCTAGCCAGTGCAAAAAGAATTGTTTTAAAATACTGAAATGCAAACGAGATAGCTTTCAAAATGTTTCACTAGCACTAGTGACCGGGTCTTTTCTGGTGACTGAATAGCCTTTTACACTGTAAAAAATTATAAGAATTTTGGCATAAGAAAACTTAATTATAAGAGAACCTTGAGTTAAACAAAATTATTACGTTATTTCAAAAAAAGTTTATCATAATAGAAGTATGTTATATGATAGTCCATCTTTACAGACATCGTGTAATCTCATTTCAATCTCCAGAATCCCTAATTAGAGGTTTCTGGTCAGAATTAGTTATTTGGTCAAATAATATTTGCATTATAATCAATTTCTTTAATACCTTTGTTAACCCTTTCCGGCGCAGTGTGTCCAGTCTGGACGCACCTAATTTTAATTCCAGACTTGCAATTGGCACCAATAATATTTTAATAAAATCTTGCTTTTACAATAAAAGTTTAAATTAAGGACTTTTTGATTTCTTAAAAAGTCATTTGTAAATTGCGACTGATATTTACCGATATTTCTTATAAAAACAAAGAACATGTGCTATCCTTTAAAAAAAAATCGCCATTTTTCAGGGTTTGGAAAGAAGTAAGAAACCTTTGCTTTAGAAAAAAATTATGATAAACAATACAAGTAGTGAAAAAAAGTTGCTAATAGTGGTTTAAATTTTACAAAGTTGACAATTTTTCTCATGTTCTAAAATGTATGTATATTGAATTTCGCGCAAATAACTTAAAAATTTAAGGCTTGTATAAGGAATATACGAAATAACTTTCATGTATGCAGTAGACCGCCGATTATCCGGGCGGAAATTAACCGGATTGTACAATTAACCGAATCGATCACGGACCATAATTTTATCTCGCATGATCTAATTTTTAGCTCACAGGCTATCATAGCCTGAGAGCTTATGTGCCCGCCTGTTCTGTATGTATGTTCATACGTAACGCGATAACTCATGATAAAAATATGCGATCCACTTGAAATTTTGAATATAGGTATATCCTGACAAGGCGCTTTCCTGATTAGTTTTTGGAGTTCATTCGATATGTATAAGAGGGGGAACGGGGGGCTCATGCCCCTCCCCTTAATAGAAATAAGTGGGTTTTTCATGCAGAATTAAGTTTTCGTTCAAAATTTAGATATAGGATCATTCTCATAAGGTGATTTCGTGACTGTTATTAGGTGTTCATTGAATAAGTATAAACAGAGGGAAGGAGGGTTCTAATGCCCCTCCCCTTAATTTATATAAATGGGTTTTTGAAGCAGAATTGTCAGATTTCGTTCAAATCTTTGAATAGTTTTGGAAGTTTAATAGTTAAGTATAAAAGAAGGGGATAACTCCTCTTAAATTATACAAATGCAAAATGGGTTTTTATTAAGAATTATCCGATTTGCTCTGAATTTTGGATATCGATTTTTTATATGATAAAGCATGTCCTTGATAGTTTAGGAGCTTCAATGATTAAGTATAAAAAAGGGGAAAGGGGAGAGCTGTTTCCCCTTCTTAATTTCTTTTTCGAACGGAATTAACCCTTGAAAATATAAGGCTGTAATGTACAATTAGTATGCGTAGCCTTTGAGCTCAATGCCATCAGTTTAACTGGGCAGTATTCTTTTTATTTTGAAGTGAAATTTCTTTTGGTTCGATAGGGAAATTAGATGTATATCACAAAATTTAACCGTTAAATAACCATTTCATAATCTTGAAATAACAAATTAGAAATAATTGCAAAAAAGGCAATCATATAATCAATTGTTTCTAAAACTTAAGAAGTTTCCCTTTTTACGTGCAAGTGTCTAGCATACATTTTTTTTTTTTTTTAATTATTTGAAAAATTAGTTGTTGTCCTCAGTAGAGAATTTTATTCGTTTTTTTTTTTTTTTTTTTTTTTTTTCTTTCTTTTTCATTGGTCCAAGTTTAATGTCCAAAAATGGATTATGTTGTTACAATGACAAAAATAGTATTGAAAACTACAAAAAAAAAAATATATATATATATATAATTTGAAAACAAATTGGGCTAAAGATTTCAAACAAATTTCATTAAAAAGTGCATATTTTTCTGCACGCAACGGTGTAAAAATTAAAAATGGGCGATGTTTAGAAATTTAGAAATTTGCAATTCCGAAAATTTTAAAACTGAAATTTCATTTAAAATTTGTTTGTGATGGGTCCAGGAATATGAATGTTTAATCCATTTCGTACGTAATATAAAGCGTTCAGAAGCCAATCTGATTAACTCCATTCAATAAAAATGCACATTTTAAACAATTAAAGTTGTCTATCTATAAACTAATATTCTTTATCATTGGTCTAAAAATATTAATGTTACGTAATATAGGACTCGTTATGATCATCCTAAAAATGATGTTTATTATTGTTATTAATTTAAACATAAAATTTGTTTATAAATCTTTAAAATTTTAGTCTTTGAAAATATAATTTTCCAAATAATCATTGTAATGTGTTAAATTACAATTTTATTGTTATTTATTGTGTCGGACTCAAACTTTTCCTTTCAAATAAAATGGTAAGAAACAGAGTCCGTTGTCACTTTTTACTTACCCATCATACGTAGTATAGGGTAAATCTTGCAATCGTTTTCAAAATCGAAAATTTTTTTTGGCGGATTTACACGTTTTAGATAGTGGAGATTCCGAAAAGCATATTTTTAGAAAAAAAAATTTGCCGTCCGTCTGTCTGTCTGTCTGTCTGACGAACGGCAACCGCTGTATCTCCCGAATGAATTGAGATAGAGACTTGAAATTTTGTATGTAGTTAGTATGTACGAATAGGACGAAGCCTATTTAATATCTGCAACCTCGATTATCCGGAACTATTTTTTTCGGACTCTCGAAAAATTCGTTCTGATGAAAGGTATATAAAAATTTTCGAATTTTTTTGTTCTAAGGAATGGACGTAAAAGGCAATAAAATAACACACATTTTGCATATAGAAAGAAGTCGATCGGATTATTAGTTGCCGAGATATTTGTAATCCTGTTTTCCACGTTCTTCGATTTTTCATGACCCTGTATTTCATTCAAATTTCAATTCAGAGGTATATTTTAATTGGAAATGAGACGCTTAATCCGACGCAGTTAATTGTTAGATAACTTAGATAGTTAGATGTTAATTGTTAAATAATAGAGTTATTATTTTTGGAGTTATAAGGATGTTTCTTTTACGCAGTTCGGTACTACTTGAGTAGTTTGGCGTTTTATATAATTTGTCGAAATTGGTAATCAGCAGTTCTTTAATATATCATTACTATGTATAAAATATATATTTAAATTTTGTTTATGAATTGCAATGCATTGTATAAATAGTTTTCACATGTTTTATTTTCATATACATATCCATGATGGGTAAGTATTACGGTGGCCTCCAACGACTAGTTTTTCTTTTACGAAAATATTTATCTATCTTTAGATTTTCTGAATGCGGTCAAAAAATTGCTTATTTTGCAGTCTGGTGTCCTCAGTACAATGATAAACAACCCCCTTTTTCCGCTCGTATTTGTTCATATAGTATATGTATAAATGCATGCAACAATTTCTACGTGCACTTTTATCCATAACTTTGTGCCAGATTTGTAGCTAATATAAGTTTAAAAAGTTAAAAAAAAAATAACTTCTAAACACTCCATTCGTAAAATGCTAAAACGTGCACTACTACTATTCGCAGTCCTAAACATGGAAAAAGTGTGAAGGAAATTTCCTAGAAAAAATTGCCATAGCTGCTGTTTTTTAAAATTGTTCAATTATCCGGATTTTTCATTAACCGAATTGACTCGGTTCGAACCAATCCGGATAATCTGCGCTCAATTGTGTATAGATTTAAGAATAAAACACCGTACTGGTATAAGTATTATAAATCAAATATTCACATATTTGCATTTTCTACCAATATTTCTTAAAAATCTAAACTCTAATAAATATATTTCCTATGTTAATAATAATGGATTCTGAAAGGCTTTTATTATTTTTATACGGACAAAAGTATTTTGAATGTTTAAAAAAGCATTCACTTTCTTAAGATATAAAAATCAATGTAAACACATTCTGAGAAAGTTTTTTCTCTTATCTTATTATTTGAAAGTATAATAAGATTTAGTTATGTGGGAAAAAAGAATATACTGCATTTTTTCCGCGTTATAGTATTTCACATAATACTAAAATGTTCAGGCTTAAATTTGATTTTTCTTCTATTTTTTTCCCAGAAGTTAGTTTGAACACTGTTTTTTGAATTCGAAAAAATTAAAAATGGTATTTTAGTTTTCTTTAATAAAAAACTATATATAATTTACTTTCTATGTGTTTATAAAATGGAAGAAATATTTTACATTCACTTGCTGCAAAACTTTCTGAAAAAAAAACAGTCTAATAGATTTAAAAACTTTCAGAAAAATGTAAAGTCGATACATTCTTGGTATTTCAAACCCGTTTCATAAATTTGAGTAGTTTTATGTAATAATTGAGTATAAATGAATATTTTTTAACTATTTTGTGTCGAAGACATACATATAAAAACAGTTATACTATCACGGCAAACTTAAAATATATTAATGGAGTAAAGAGTGTAGCCTTGTTTGATGTATTAGATTATTTTTTAACACAATTATTAATTGGTAAATAAATTTTCAAATGGGTGAAAAATATAAGTGCCAGGATTCGAACCAAGTATGATTTGGTCGAAACCAGCAAAGCTGCAACAAATGAGCCATCCCGGACGAATCTGGAGTACCAATTCACTTAGCAAACCTGTAATGATCATGGAACTGCAGTAAACTCTACATGCGTAATTATATTATTAAGTGGTAACAAAATATTTCCGCCAAGAAAAATCTTTAAAAAAAATAAATTTTAAAAAAATTAAAAAGTTAAAAAAAAAAAAAAGTTAAAGCAGTAATTTGACTGCGAATGGTAATCACCACCCAATTTTCTACCAGTGTTTTAGTAGTTTTATAAAGTTTTCAGCCAGTAACATGAAAACGGCAAGAACCTCTTTTCGGAGTCTTATGCAGAGTTAAAGTTAACATCAGCAAGATGTAGCTGTAGGTGTGAAAAGCGATAAAAGTTCGAAGGAACTATGTAGGGTTATATGATGGGTGTGGCAAAAGTTTTTGTGCTTTTGAAAGAAATCAACGTTTCGTCACAGGTTACGATCTTGTTCAGAATTTTGGCCTTGCACTGATTTTCGTGCAGATTGAGACATGCCTGAACACGCCTATACTCTTCTGCTTGCATCAACTCATATGCGGCACCTAGCGATTGAACTTGTACGTCAAGTTGATGAAATGAATTGCGCAACTAATAGGCATGGCACTAACGTCTAACTCCTTAGCTAGGTCACGAGTCGTTCAATACAGATCTTCTTTCACATGTTCTCACAGACGATCTTTATCAACATCTGTAGGCCAGCCAGAGCGCTCTGATTCTTGAATGTCATAGTCCTTATTTACATAGGCTGCTCAATTAGTAATAAGACTAATTTTAAACCTGAAATTTGATGATAATCTGTGCGTTAATTTTTGATATATAGCTATTACGGAGATCTTGAAAAATGCAGCATAGCAATGCTACCTGTTAATCGATTTACACCGAAAGTAATCAGCACTAATTTGCGATAGAGACTAATTAAATCTCAAATTTGATGAAAATTTGTGCTATTTCTTAAAATAGAGCTGTTGCGAAAATGTAAAAACGGAAGAGTAGAAGCGCCACCTATTATGCGAGTTACTCTTAAACCTAAATAAACAACAAGTTATAACAACGACTAACTAAATCCGAAATTTGAAAAAATCTGTGCATTAGTTTTTGAGAAAGAGCTATTACGAAAATCGTGAAAAATGCGGTATAGCAGTGCCACTTGCTGGATGATTTACACCAAAAACTAATCAACATTAATTTGTAACCATGAATATTTATATCTCAAATTTATATACAGCACATTACTGAAGGTATAGCTGATAAGAAAATCGTGAAAAATGAAGAGCAGCAGTGCAACCTAATGTGCAATTCAAACCAAAAATAATCAGTACCAATATATGTGAGACTGGCTCACAACCAGAGTAGACCAAGTCCCTTCTGAAAAATATTGAGATTGTCAATTGAGAATTTGCATAAAATATGTTTTATTCACTCACGCTGTAAAACAAATATGTAAACAAATGACATACATGGCAATGTATGTTAAAAAAAAGACTTATTTTACTGTGGGTGGAGGAAGGGAGAGGAATAAAACAAATTTTATAAATCTTCTAAATACACAATCTCACTTTTTTTTCAAAATGGACGTGATTATACAGCACGATAGTGCTGTATAGAAGAGCTCAGATGCATCTCTAATGTTAAAATCCAAAGTTTGCCACTTAATAACTTTCGACGCAATCATCGGATTGCGACGAAATTGAAAAAGCGAAGTGTCCTACTCTAGACCTCAAAGTTATTAAATTTCATCCAAATCCACCAATTAGTTATGGAGATCCAAAACCCCTGTTTTGTCACCTTTTTCTACATGAAACAAGATAAAAGAGCGAACAACTAAATTATAACCCGAACCAAAAAACATTCAGCGACGCGTAAGAGCTTGTTCGAGAGCTTTTAATTTAGGTATGTGCCTTTCGAAAGTCCTTTCAAATCCAATATTAAACAAATGGCATCCATTTAAAATTTATATAGCGCTATACTTTCCATAATTTAACTTTATAGAAATCTTTCCTTTCTAATTGTTAATTTAATCATTTCTTTCAAGTTGCCACCAACTAAAAAACAGTACAATAAATAAAAAAAGAAATAATAACACGCGTTTTTTATTTATAGGTCAATCAAAATTCAGATTCTCCTGACAGATTTTTGCATTTTTGAAGTTGATGTCATTCGAAACAGAAAAAGCATATTTTTTCATAAACAAACATATAAACTGTGATTACATTTATGTTAAAACAACATCACACCTGTATTTTGATGTTTCCGAAATCAAAACAGTTACTATAATGCAGATATTTACATTACAAAGTGATAATTTTGAAAAAAAATCCTTTTATGTATAAAAAATAACGATTTTGAAATAGAGCAATGAAAATCTGTGTAAATAGAAATGGGCAAATGAAAATTTACATACCGCGAAACTGTGTGGGGGACTACCACGGGGGGGGGGGGGATTCTGTCGCCAATTTGGCAATATATTGCCAAATCTGGTGACCGAAAGAGGCACGAACTTGGCGCTTTTCGGTATTTTTCTAAACTTATATGTCTGCTAATAACTTTAACTTAATACTAATATTAGTTTAAATTTGTTAGTTGAAGTTGGTTGATCAAGTTCCAGAAATGAACAGAAAAAGTTGTAAAATCATATTGGGTGAAACTGGTGGAACCAGAGAAAAAGTGAAGCTCGATCTAAAAAATGATACAATAACGAAATGGCAAATATTTTCAATATAAAAAAGTGCGTAGAAAAGAAATGGAATCAGATTATCTGTAAAGCTCATGAAATTACCCGAGTTTTTGTTAGCTGAAAATGTGGACTGAGCTTTACTGGCGCCTTATATTCAGAGTCATACTATTATCCACTCAAAATGATTAGTGAAGAAAGTAGTCAATAAAATATATTGTTATGTTGTTTAAAATCAGTTAGTAATAATTAATGTGTAACATGAATGTGGTTAGGTTGTTGAAGAATTTATATAGAAAAATATTTCTGAACACAAATATTTAGTGTATAGTTGAATCGTATATGTTTAAGATTTTGGGTTTACTTGGAGCTTTCATCTTCAACTTATCAAAAATCCCTAGAATGGAATTTTGTCCACATTTTGTACTGAATGGACCGTTTAAGTTCTCGTTCTTCATTACATCAGCATGTAACTTATAGTTATAAACCCAAATTTTTAAATTGCTTATGCATTATTGTGATATGGAGTGTGCTAAAATTGCCTCTTTTTCCATGACCGATTTTAAGGCACCAGTAAAGCTCAATCCACATTTTCAGCTAACAAAAATTTGGGTAAATTCATGAGCTTTACAGATAATCTGATTCCATTTTTTTTTCTACGCACTTTTTTATATTGAAAATATTTGCCAATATGTTACTGTATCATTTTTTAGATCTATCTTAACTTTTTTCTCTGGTTCCACCAGTTTTTTATATGATTTACTATGGTTAAGAGCCCTTGATATGTCAATTTATATCAGGGACTAACTGAATCTGAGGTTAGTTTAAATTCCGTGCATTAGTTCTTGAGATTGTATTCCTATACAATTTTAGTCACCGACTGACTGAGTCACGCACTCACTAGCAAACATTTTGTAAAAACATGATTTTGGGGATTTCCAACTCATTAAAAATGTAAATGCGTCGAAAACAAGAAGTCGAAAATTTTCACGAATCCAATACTGTACGATACCAATATAATATGTATTTTTATCTATTTTTCTTATAAAGATAAAAATAGATAAAAATACATGGAAGTATCTTTTCGTCAAATGTCTCTTACACTGTAGAATAAATTTTCTCGACACATACTGAATTCGAATTTTAAGAATAATAAATATCCCTATCTAATAGTTTCAACTGGTATTTCCATGCATCATTAATGCTGAAGCACTCGCACATCATTTTAATGTGCTTACAAAAATATCATATTTAACTTTCGATTTTTTATTGAATTCATTTCCATGCATCATAAAATAGTGCCCATTACATATTTCTTATGTGCCACTGAATAATTCCAAATGACATAAAACATTTTTTTCAGAGATGAACATTAAATGTAGCGATAATAATTACATAGAATTCGAAAGGTTAAAGACCTTAAAATTTATGCATCATTTTCAGACTATTCATCTACATTTATATTTTAACAATGCTAATCGTAATGTTTAGTTTATGTGTACATATGTCTGCATCAATAAACACAAAACAATTATGCATCAGTCATAAATTATGAAATGTTTTCCAACAGGAAAATAACATTATTAATATACAGCTCATATTCAAAATATTAGAATAATTGAGAAAAAGTAATAAGAAAAAATTATTTGTCATTTATTTATTTTTTATAGTAAGTAAATGCAATTAAATTTCTTATAAATTAAATCTGGAATGTTTAGATAAGATTTTAACATTTATAAAATATAAAATACAGCACAATAAATTAGGTATACAGCTTCCTTAAACACACCAGAATATTAGAATAAAATTTAGATTGGTTCAAAATATTAGAATATTTTATTTTACGCAACAATATTACCTTATGAATATGAAGTAAATGGTAGTTAATATTTTGTAGCATCCCCTTTAGCTTTCATAACAGCGTACAATCGATCTTGCATACTATATACAAGGTGTTTACAAACATTTCTATCAATATTAGCCCAAATAGACTTTATACGTGCCACTAACTCAGTTTTACTTGAAGGAGGATTTTCTTGAAGTTTTTTCTTCATTATACACCATAAGTTTTCGATGGGATTAAGATCTGGTGAATTTGGTGGCCAAGAAAGTACCTTAATGTTGCGTTGGCGGAACCAATTCTTAGTTGACACCGAGGCATGCGGGGACGCTAAATCTTGTTGAAAGATGAAATCATCTTCAAATAAATCTTCTGATGATGGAATCATGTAATATTCTAAAATTTCTTGATATATCAGAGAGTTAACCTTTTCGTAGACGATGCATAACTTTCCAGGTCCTTCTGCACTCATACAACACAAACCATGACACTAGCAGCAAATTTTACGGAACGTTTAAGGCATTCTTTATCAAATGCTTCTTGCTTCAATCTCCAAACTCGAATACCTTGATTACCATATGAAACACAAAACATACTTTCATCACTAAATAATATATTTTTCCAATCTTCATTGCTCCATAAACGTCTTGATTTACACCAATTCAATCTTATACGCTTTTGTCTTGCAGTCATGAGAGGTTTTGTTTTCGGTACACGAGATTCGAATTTAAATTTATGGAGACGTCTTAATGTTGTCGATGTAGAAACTTCAACTCCTTCTTCTTTCCATTTTCGGTGCAAGAATCGCACATTTTTAAAACGGTTTTTCTTAACTATACGCTTCAGTTTCCTGTCATCTCTAGCAGATGTTTTTGGTTTTCGGCCACCATTTCGGCGATTATTTTGAAAATTTCCAATTTTTGAATATTGTGTTAGTATTTTACTAACGCTCGATTGCGAACAATGTAAATAATTCGCTATAAAACATTGATTTTTACCGTGCCGATACAAATCAACCATACGAAGTTTAGTAGATTCAGGAATATCACTCACACGGCCCATTTTAAGACGAAAAAGAAACAAACTGCAAAAAAGAATACTGATTTTAAATAAAATAGTCTGAATTTAATCAATGATGCCACCAGTTAAGAATTGGTAATAATTAAAGGAGAATTAATGTGAAATATTCTAATATTTTGAACCACTTGAATAAATATTCTAATATTTTGACTTTTCAAAATAATTTTTTTTGCAATTAATCTTTTCAAAAATGTTATTAAATTTAAGATAACAAGTAAGTTTAATCAACAATAAGTTCTTAATAAAAATATCGTTTGCATATTTTCATTAAAAGACATTAAATTACCAAACGATATTTTCAATTTCTAAAAAAAAGGTAATTATTCTAATATTTTGAATATGAGCTGTATTATATTTCTTCCTTTTTCATACAATGAAATGGGATATTTAAATCAGCAATTTTAAAAACGCATGACTTATTAAAATTCTATTTTCAGCGATTCTTACCCATGCGTTCTAACGAGCACGAATTCTTCAGTGCAGTTCTATATATGCTGCATAGAATATGCAAGGTGAATCAGTACAGCAGTTAAAAACTTTCAGGATAGGTTGTGTACACCTAGATGATGGTAATTCATATCGCAATGCATGGTCAGAAACATTTTCCTGGCACGGTAGTGACGATAGAAAACACAGCAACACGTATAGAAAAAACATGTAAGAAATAAGAATAAAAAAGAAAGACAACAATCGTCATCAAAGAGGGAGTTCGAATTTATGAGCCGTTCGTTATACATGGAAGCGCAACTCCAACACATAAAATCTAATGTTCTCGAAAATACCGGGCGTGTTCGGACTTCTTAAGCAGATGCCATGATGCGTGCAACAAGTTCCTCATCACTTTATAGCATTGTCCCGGCATTTTTGCAGCACTAAGAATAATAAACATGCATTTTCATCCTGTTCGTGTCCTTCTTTTCTTGTGTTTTGTGTCGTCACTACCGCGCATGGAAAACGTTTCCGACCATGCAATGATGTGTGATTTCTTATCGACTAGGTGTAATTTACATGTCCTGAAAGTTTAAAGCCGCTATATCGATACATTCCGTATACATTCCACATAATACACTAAAAAATGCATGCCGCAACGGAAAACACACACTCAGAAAATATCGATCATAATCAGCCCTGTAACAGGATTTTTTGTGCGTCTCTGTAAAAGGATGATAAATTTTACACACACGATGATTATAGAAAACATGTTGTAAAGCACCTCAATGCCCCTTTTTAATTTGGATGTATTTAACCCCTTGAAGGGCGGTGTTAGCGAATTTTAAAACCTAATCTTAGTTCGAAATTGCCACACTTGCACCTGAAATTTTCTAGGAAAATTTCAGTTTTATTAAATAAGCAAAAATACACTTTTATTTCTTTTCAAATAAAATTTCGTGTAAATACTGGTGTCAATCAATTATTTCAACACTAGAAGATAGCCCGTCAAAATGACGTGTTTCTATTTTTGAAAGGATGATAAAACATTACAACAACTTTGGTCAATCATAGCCACTTTAGGCTTAAACAATTTTGAAAAATACAAAGATTGAACATGAGGGAAAATCTTAAAAAAAAAAAAAAAATTCAATAGAAATCTGCATTTAAAACCAGTCTATCCACCAAAACTATCTGGTGGATGGGGAGGGATTGTAATGAACAAATGGTAAATGCATAAATTTTAAAAGAATAAAGTAAGGTAAAATATCAATTATAAAAGAATACATTGTGAAACTACAGCCAAAAATATTTTTAAATACTTAGAGAAAATACTTTAAAATACTTAGAGAAAAAAAATATCCAAAATGTATAAAATATTTCCCATTTTGGCCATTTCCAGACGAATATGAGAGGATAGCCAAATTATTAATTGAATGTGTAAAATAATGGCATAGAATATGCCGCTAATGAATTTCACTCACAAAATTACAGTAATTATTTCACAAAAAACATGCAAATTAACATGCATTAATAATGCTATTTTAAAACATTTGTGAATTAACTATTTTATATCATAAGCTAATACTTAAAAGAAAATACTTTATAAGATCGAAAACAAATGTCAATTTTATTTATTTATTTGCTTTGAGATAGGCGCTACAGCTATTCGCCGGCATAACCTCCAATGATCACAAGAAACCATACAGAACACAATGGCCGTGTTCAGCTGCTACGCGCGCGCTCAAGAGCCACGGACATGGAGTGGGTACCTATAGTGGACGGGATGTGCGTTCAGTACTCGCTACTGTGCCACCGGTTACTGTAACTGTTCGCTCAATAACAGATGGAGAACAGATCACGGATGTAATTACTTGTGGTGCCAATTATAAAGATAATCTGTTACAAACGAATGTGAGCTCGCTGGCCGAATGGTCAGAGTGCTGACCTTATACCCAGCGATACGCGTTCGAAACCTGCGCGACCCTAAAGTTGGTTTGTGTTTTTTTTTTTTTTTGGTTGCTTTTTATTAATAAATAAGACATTTTTATTAAAGGTAAATTTTATATTAATAATACAGAAGCACATGTATTTCTATTATAATAATAAAATACTTATTTAAATACGATAAAATGAGATTTTTGCGGAGAAAGTTTTAATATTCTACATTTAGAATATTAAAAGGATAATTAGAACGATATTAATATCGTTCCAAAGTGATTTATATATATATTAAGCAAATGAAAAAAAAAAGTTTTCTGCGAAAATATCCGTATGCGCATAAAATAATTATTAATCTTTTTTTTTTTTTTTTTTTTTTTCTTGAAAATTTTAGAAGTAAGTTTTTATTGAGATTAGGATGCAAATATAATGGAAAATATTATAAAAGCAAAATGTAAAAGATATACATTTTTTTTTAATTAAGAATATCTGCATACATATATTTTAAAGAAGTGAAATATTTGGAGTTTGCCTTCTAGTTTTGTAATGAATAAAGTATGATTAGAATGTTTATAATTTTTCTCTTGAAAGTATAAATAAGTGTTTTGCTTATACTTACATAATTTCGGATGTCGTTTGTTTCTCATATTTTATGACATATTTTGGCCTGTTATCCACACGGTATTAAAATATACAATCATTAAATAAGAAATATACACATAGTAAAACTTCTTCTGAAAAATTATCGAACTAACAATGCAAATTCCATTGAAATCAATCCAGTATTGTAGATTACAAATTAGTCTTGTAATATGTGGATACAGGGCTATCGCTAAGACTTTTTATTGGTGGGGGAGAAAACCTTAATATTGTCAAGTCAAATGTTTATATTCGCCAACTCGTTTTATAATTTTGCCAAGTTAACGCACATTGAAAATGTAATACAGTTCTTATTTGTAAAAAAATTAATAATATTCCCAATTAGAGTTGTAACTTTTGCAAATTCTATCAAAAATAGAAAATGTATTGCAGTTTTTATTAAAATTTTAATTAAATTTGACGTAAAAGTTTTAAATTTGCAAAGTGTAACAACATTTGTGAATGTTTTGGGAGGGTAGGCTCCCTCCTGTCCCCCCCCCCCTTAGCTAGTCCCCCGTGTGGATATCTCAGCCTTGGTTTATCAACAGCATTCTATTAATTACAACAATAGAATCAACAGTATTCTATTATTTAATACGAAAAGCATAAAGCAACTGATAAATGATTTTTAAATAAATAAAAAGAAAATTATTAAAAAATTTAAATTGTATCAGTCAACCTACCAACTTTGTTTACAAACAAAGTGCAACCAATAACAGATAAGCACAAAATGCACAATCACGTGATCAAATCGCCCAGCAGTTTTACGCGCGTACCGCGTGTCAGCTTTTAGCAGGGTTGGATGTCTTATTTTAAATGCTGATCGGGCTTAATTACATGAAATAGGTCACGTGATACTTTTCGGGAATACTTTTAATTTTATTTGACTGGTCACAGGTATGTATTTCTGTTACGAAAATCATGTTTTGAAAGGATAAAGAGATATGGTATTTTTATTTACCAATTCTGAACCATAAAAATAATACAATAACTGAACAACTTTAAAATTCTCTTCTTCGGTAGCACCTACTCCAAGCAGAATCTTCTGAGCGCGCGCGCACAAAAAAGCGTCTTTTGAACACGGCCTTTATTACAGAATATCCAGTACATACATTATCACAGGGACAACACAGACACCCATGCCGCTAGCTGGACTCGAACCAGGGACCAGCGACGTGTGGGAGCAGCTGCCGCTACCATCCACGCCACTGGGTCGGCACAAATGTCAACAACAATAAAGAGTAAACAATCGTGAGTCGTTATGTGACAATGAAGTCATTCACGGCTGTAAAAATAAATAAATAAATAAAAATAAAAATAAAATATAAAGAAAGAAACACGAATATAAAAATTCTAACAATATTGCATTTAAAACGCACCTTCGCTGCAGCAAATGAGTCGAATTTTTAACAGTGTGAATATTGTGTTTGAAATAGGGAAAAGATTTCAAAGCACAGTAAAATGTAGTGACGTCATTTACAGCTCAAACTGTAAATCTGACAAATGAGAACGCTCCATTACGACTCTGGAAATTTTGCATTGGACAAAAAATTGACATCCTTTAAAATCGGAGATAACTTTTCACAATAGAATTTGTCATTGGTCACAATAAGTGTTTTTTCTCGTGGATGGGTTGACCCCGGAATCGTTATAAACGGAGGGATTTTATATATATAATTTTACGAATACAAGTATCTTGCTCCGGAAAGGGTTAAAATATCATAACATAATTAAAATGCACAGTAACCGATTTTTCACCATAGATTACAATGTAATGGAATTTCTTTGTGCATTCCTTTATACAGCATGTAAATGGTACAAGCTTTTTTTTCAATACCGAACAACTTATAGAGAATCATATTAACATACGTGGGAGTATCGTAAACTTTCAGTTACATGAAACTATTTTTATATTCTGTTAGCACCTCTATTTTTAAAAGATACATTTCGTAATATATTTCTCTTGAAAATGTTTTCAAAAAGTATCTGAAAAGTTCCTGCTTTGAAAAAATGTAGTGATAAGTAGGATTAAAAAATATTCGCCCGTAACTTTCCCCATGTATAAAAAAATACATGGTAATTCAAATATATTTATGAAAGTTAAAGCACAGACAAACGGAATTCATAAACACTCTTCAACATTGTTAAAAAATTTTAAAAATATATGTTACATATGCATACATATGAGTGTATAAGTAATCCTTACAATGCATGCACATATTCAAGTAATAAAAACAAATCTTTGGAAATTCTAGAAAAATGTTTCCAAAGAAAAGTTTAATAAAACTTTACAATACATTTTGTAGCGTTTCAGTTTCTGTATAAGTTAAAATTTTAGATATTTTCTTTAAATATGTACGCATGAAGTCGTGAGATGTAGTTAAAAAATATCCAAGTGTTATTATCAATATTTATATTACTAGCGTCTTTCATTTTATTTTTACTTTAAAGATAGCCTATAGGTCAAGCTCAATAAAATATCTGTAAATTCGATAGATTTGTGCATTTTTTGTAATTTGTCACGCTGCTCAAGAAGGAAAATATTGCAATGTTTAAATATTCATCTACAGTAAACTTTCGATTATACATCCCTCACGCAAGCAACATAGTGGCATATAAGGATACTAGAATGTAATATGTGGATAATACAGCTCATATTCAAAATATTAGAATAATTACCTTTTTTTTAGAAATTGAAAATATCGTTTGGTAATTTAATGTCTTTTAATGAAAATATGCAAACGATATTTTTATTCAGAACTTATTGTTGATTAAACTTACTTGTTATCTTACATTTAATATCATTTTTGAAAAGATTAATTGCAAAAAAAATTATTTTGAAAAGTCAAAATATTAGAATATTTATTCAAGTGGTTCAAAATATTAGAATATTTCACATTAATTCTCCTTTAATTATTACCAATTCTTAACTGGTGGCATCATTGATTAAATTCAGACTATTTTATTTAAAATCAGTATTCTTTTTTGCAGTTTGTTTCTTTTTCGTCTTAAAATGGGCCGTGTGAGTGATATTCCTGAATCTACTAAACTTCGTATGGTTGATTTGTATCGGCACGGTAAAAATCAATGTTTTATAGCGAATTATTTACATTGTTCGCAATCGAGCGTTAGTAAAATACTAACACAATATTCAAAAATTGGAAAATTTCAAAATAATCGCCGAAATGGTGGCCGAAAACCAAAAACATCTGCTAGAGATGACAGGAAACTGAAGCGTATAGTTAAGAAAAACCGTTTTAAAAATGTGCGATTCTTGCACCGAAAATGGAAAGAAGAAGGAGTTGAAGTTTCTACATCGACAACATTAAGACGTCTCCATAAATTTAAATTCGAATCTCGTGTACCGAAAACAAAACCTCTCATGACTGCAAGACAAAAGCGTATAAGATTGAATTGGTGTAAATCAAGACGTTTATGGAGCAATGAAGATTGGAAAAATATATTATTTAGTGATGAAAGTATGTTTTGTGTTTCATATGGTAATCAAGGTATTCGAGTTTGGAGAATGAAGCAAGAAGCATTTGATAAAGAATGCCTTAAACGTTCCGTAAAATTTGCTGCTAGTGTCATGGTTTGTGTTGTATGAGTGCAGAAGGACCTGGAAAGTTATGCATCGTCTACGAAAAGGTTAACTCTCTGATATATCAAGAAATTTTAGAATATTACATGATTCCATCATCAGAAGATTTATTTGAAGATGATTTCATCTTTCAACAAGATTTAGCGTCCCCGCATGCCTCGGTGTCAACTAAGAATTGGTTCCGCCAACGCAACATTAAGGTACTTCCTTGGCCACCAAATTCACCAGATCTTAATCCCATCGAAAACTTATGGTGTATAATGAAGAAAAAACTTCAAGAAAATCCTCCTTCAAGTAAAACTGAGTTAGTGGCACGTATAAAGTCTATTTGGGCTAATATTGATAGAAATGTTTGTAAACACCTTGTATATAGTATGCAAGATCGATTGTACGCTGTTATGAAAGCTAAAGGGGATGCTACAAAATATTAACTACCATTTACTTCATATTCATAAGGTAATATTGTTGCGTAAAATAAAATATTCTAATATTTTGAACCAATCTAAATTTTATTCTAATATTCTGGTGTGTTTAAGGAAGCTGTATACCTAATTTATTGTGCTGTATTTTATATTTTATAAATGTTAAAATCTTATCTAAACATTCCAGATTTAATTTATAAGAAATTTAATTGCATTTACTTAGTATAAAAAATAAATAAATGACAAATAATTTTTTCTTATTACTTTTTCTCAATTATTCTAATATTTTGAATATGAGCTGTAGAAAGACTGTACAAGACCATTATTGAAATAACATTTTAATTGTTGGTTCATAAATACCAATTTTTAAAGGTCTTTTTTATTTGCTATGTATTTAGTTAATTAAAACGCAAAATTATTAATATAAAAATTAATTTATAAGACAAATTTAGAATTTTATAAAATAAATGTATAATAGCTGTTTTCATTCGAAGTAATCCATTAGATATTTGTGTGTGTGCGTATGTGCTTTGCTTGTGATTTTTCTGAAACAAGATTATGAATTTTATGTGATAAAAATATTTGGGGTGCATCTGCTTCTTCTTGCATCTCAAACTATGTAAATGCACTGTAAAGAGCAGTGCTTTCACCTCAGCATAATTGTGTTCTGGAATTATCATTTCTCGATTCATCACATTCATGCGCTTCAGGTTTTTTAGGATTCAAAACATTTTGGATAATTTCGTCATCCATAAATTCTTCATAACCAATATCATTCTTATCAAAATTAAGCCAGTCTGTGATTTCATCTGCAGAAATATTTTTGAACATGGTATGTTTCATTACCAAGGTCAATATCTTCGAATCATCATCAGGTGCTTCAGGATCTTGTGTATTATCAACAGTGTTGGGCCACAATTTTCTCCGGCTTCTCAGAAAAGTCTGTTCAGACAAATCATAATCCAACGGCCGACAGCACAGAAACCGAAAGGTATCGAGCCCAAGAAAAAAACCTTTATTTTATGGGAAAATAGAAATAGGGGAATCTAGTGATCCATGACTGCCGGAAGTGAAGTGCTGCATAAGCCAAAAATTAATACCGCTATTGGAATATTTATAGGTTTATCATTGTGTTTGCCGTACAAACATTTCATACCTTTGATTGTATAGCAAACACAATGTTAAACCTAAGAGTAAACCACTAGTGGTATTAATTTCTGACTTTTGCACCATTTCACTTCCAGCAGACATGGATCATTAGATTCCCTTAATTCTACTCTTCCATAAAGTAAAGGTTGTTTCCTTGTGCTTGATACCCTAAGTTTGTCTGCTGCCGGCTCTTGGACTATCATTCCAAGCATCATACAAGTTGTATATCACATCTTTAATACTGGACTGGCAAAATTGTACGACTCGCAAAAATTGAAAAAAAAAAGGGGGGTGACGCTTAACCAAGAGTGGCGGTTAATCGAATGGCAGATAATCGAAAGTCTACAGCATATACTTTAACGGGAATATTAAATATTAAAGCTCTACTAAAGAAAAGTTGTTTAAAAATGAATTATTTCAAAATTTTTAAATTAACTTATTTTGTATTTGATTTTCCCATCATGATAAAATTTTGGTTTATTATTGTACAATACCTGAGACCAATTTTTTATTAACCAAAAAGTTATACAAATTTAAATATTGGATAAAAAGTTTCACATATGATAAAACAAGTTATGGCTGTTCAAAAATATAAAAAAATTGTAATGCAAAAATTTGTCCTCTATGAAAAGCAATTTCTTTGAGCACAATTTGAATTCTAATTCATAAATAACAAAATTATGTTTTGAATACTTTCAGCTGACATCTCTGCATCAATAATGATGATGCTTTTGCGTTTCCTTTCAATGTGAATAAAAGAATATCATATCCCGCTTTCAATATTTTATTCAATTTAACCATCTGCATATAGGATAAAAAGACATCACTTTGCATATTTCCAGTATGTGTTACAGAATAAAAAAGGAGACATATAGCGGAAAACTTTTTTATCAAACACTAGCAGTTTTTTCTCGCTACGCTGGTCGATTTTTCTAAAGAAACTTTCAATCAAATGAAATATATCAGTGAATTTTATCATAAAATTTATAGCAATATGGACATTTACGAGGAATGTCCGACAGAGTTACTGAAAACAGTATGAACGTCATTACGATGCTATCTTTTATTGTGTCATACAAAATTTAAGCGGTTAACTTCTTTAATTGATCATTTAGTGTAGATTCGGTAAGGACGATTAAACGACGCGTAATATACTTAAAGCTTTGATGAAAAATTATCAACGCAAGTCTCACAGAATCCGTTAATTTGACTTATTGAAAAAGCTAATCTATCTTAATAATTTGGTTCGCCTGATTCTAGAACCCCCTTTCCACCCCTGGTTTTACAATCAAACAACCTGACGATCAAGCAACAATTGAAAATTTCAGGTTTTTGTGCCGAAGACATCGCCAAATTAGAGAAATTATAAATATCTGAAAAACTATTAGACTTATAAGATTTTGGTTAGTACCATTCGATTCAGCATATAAAAATACGCTAAAATATGTCATCAGTTAAAAGATAGCTATAAAACCTGATTTTTAATGAATTTTTTAAAAATGCGTTGTCTATTTTAACCCCCCTTAGGGTTTGGATTTTTAGAAAATCCTTTCTTAGCGGCACTCAATGCTATAAGAAATATTTTACCCCAATTTTCAAAATTGTTGGTTCAGTAGATCTTTTTGTGCGATGATTAATACAAAATCCAGACTTTCTTTTATATATACAGATTATTATCAAATAGTTCAATGAGAAAAATATTCAATAACTACAGTTAAATAAACAAGGGGAAATTGCACATCAAGCGTAGCAAATAAGATGCGTTCGTACTATATGGAAGTTTTAAAAATATCCAGATATTGATGTAATAGTATACAGTACTTCGGATACAGTTAAGTATCCGAAATATTTCGTATAACCCTGTAAATACTATCTGCCTTCTACTATACAGGAAGTAACTTGTAGTAAACCTCAGCAACGTATATCAATTTCATAAAATGTGAAACAGTTTACGCGTTTTAATAGTTATTTTAATAAAAGATGCCATAAACAATGTTTCTCTCTATATCATAATGTAATGGAATATTTTTGTGTGTCGCTGTAAATTAATAATTAATATTCTTGGCACCACAGATGGTACACAATGTATATTTTAGTATATACTTCATAGAAGTGTATCAATTTCATTATGTTCGAAAGAGTGCAACTTCATTAAAGTTCACTTGAAACTACTTTTTCAAATTGGCCCTTATGTAACGGAATATTTTTGATTGTCGCTCTAATTAAACTAAGCATCCGATTCTTATAAAAATTAAAAAGACCCGACAAAAATATGCCAGAATTATCTATTTTAAATTTCAAATGATATAAGGACATAATGCAACGGAATACTTTTGATTGCCCCTGTAATTAAACTATGCATCCGATTCTTATAAAATTTGAAAAGACTTGACAAAAATGTCCCACAATTATATATTTTAAATAATTTGGTTGGATAGTTTTTACTCTGTTATAAGCGGACTGAACGACGACTATGTGTGCTACGTATTTACATAATTATGAGCGCACCTAAAAGACTCATAATACCCTCATAGCATGCATGGTCATAATGACGTCATTGGGACGTCACATTGTGACTGAGATGTGACTTTCTTAAAAAATTTTAGAAAATTACAAATATTCTTCAAAACATGTTATTTACTTTAAAAAACATGTTTCTGGCAATTTAAATATCGTCGCTTTCGTCACAGTTTCGTCACAATCTTAATGTCAAAGTAGTCACAAATGACACATTTTCCACAAATTTGTCACACCGTGACTTCACAAAGTGGTCACAATGTGACGTCACAAAAAAGCTCTAAAACGGCCATAACGACTTCATATTTTAGTCACTGTGACTTCACATCGACGTCACTTGACGTCACATCGACAATCGATGCGCTAATAACATGCATAGTCACAGTGACGTCTTTGTGAGTCACTTTGGTCACATCACATCTGTGACCAAAATACCACCTCTCAGTGACGTCACATTGTGACTGAGATGTGACTTTCTTAAAAATCTTTATAAATTTATAAATATCCTTCAAAACATGTTATTTACTTTAAAAAACATGTTTCTGGCAATTTAAATATCGTCGTTTTTGTCACAGTTTCGTCACGATGTTAATGTCAAATTAGTCACAAATGACACGTTTTTCACGAATTTGTCACATTGTGACAACTTTGTGAAACGTCACAAAAGAGCTCTAAAACGGCCATAACGACTTCACATTTTAGTCACTGTGACTTCACATCGACGTCACGTGACGTCACATCGACAATCGATGGTCACAAAGTCACAATGTGACTTCACAACGACGTTGCAGTGACGTCACCATGCTTTATGGGTGGTCACAAAGTCACAATGTGACTTCACAACTACGTCGCAGTGACGTCACCATGCCTTACGGGTATTTATGCATTATTGATAGATTACTCTTACACAGTAAGTGCATTTTTAATACTTTCCAACAATGTTGAAAAGTGCGGTTAGTATATATACTGCCGTATATATACTCGGATTGCTATGAAATTTTTATATGTTATTAATGTTTACCCTAGCACGAGCTCTATTGAAAATGAAGTTTCTATCATGAGTAGTTTATTTACAGGGATAGTCAAAATTTTTCCGTTACGGCCTACGGGAAAAAAACGTTTCAAATGAATTTTAAATGTGTTACACCCAGTCAAACATATTCAAATTTATATAGACTCGCAACGTCCACTAAAATATGCAGTAAAAATAATAGGTATTATTTATTTACAGGGCCACTCAAAAGAATTCCATTACACCATAATAAAGGGGGGAATTGTTTGCGACATATTTTAACTATGTTAAACGATTTCACGTATCACTAAATTTATATATGCCGCTGAGATTCAATATTTCACATGATGAGACTATGAAGTGCATTGAATTTACAGAAACACACAAAATATTTCAAATCGTATATTCTATCCGAAGAACTATATATTATCGGTGATAGCTGATGGATGGATGAAATGCATTTTTAATTGTGATATTCGATTTTAAGTTTTACTAAATTTCTACATATTATGTGGTGTGTATGAATGCTACAGTTGATATACAGGGTTACATAAAAGAGCTTGCAAACCTCACTGAATATGAGGGATATGAATTTACTTTAAAATGTTTTTTAAATAAGTAATGCATTTTTACGTTGAACTGCTTTCAGTTTACTAAAAAATGTTTGTAGAATATAAATAAAATGATACACAAGACAAAAAATTACATGATCACCCATGGATAATTTCTGGAAATGTGATTTCAGTAGCTTTAAAAATGTTTTTGTTTAACTAAATTTTAACAAAACACTGACATGTTATAAAGGTACTAGGTAAACTACAGGGCTGAACAAAAGTATTGAAATATTTTTCCATGTATTGTATTATATAAATTGCTGAAAGAGAAATTTCAACCTGTTAGGCGTTTTCTTGCTAAACTAAATTCCCGCATTATATAGTATCTATATCAACCGGCAGAACAAATACAGGTCTGTTCAAAAGTATCGAAAAACATATTTGTCTATAGACAGTAAAACCTTATTTATCTAAATAACGAAGTTTTGTTAAAGATTTCAGGAAGTGTTGAAAAGTGTTTCGTAATCTATGCTTAACGCATAATTTTTCTTTTATTTTTTTATATTTATTTATTTTTTTAAGAAATTTTGAATTGTAAATTTAACTAAAATTAAAATATTATCACAAAAGATCCAAATAATATTTTATCAATCAGTAAATTTTATCAACCAGTATTTTATTTTAAAAAAAAAACAATACAACGGACATTAATACTAATTTCCAAATATCCATAATACTGATTTTCTTGCATTGCTCTTCAATGCAGTTAAAAGGGTATTTAATTCAGCTTCCCATACTTTATTAATTGAGTAATTCGCATTATAAAAAAATGACATAATTGCATATTTTCTATACACTATAAAACAGAAAATAACAGACGATAAAAAACATTTATTTAAAAAAATAAGCAATAACGGGACGATGATAAATATGGCTTAAAGATAAACAATATCAATATATTTCCTTGTCAATTTCATAAAGATTGATCAAAAATTACGTCTCAAAAAGCATTTCAAAAATCTAAAAACGCTGAAAAATTAATTTTGAGAAAAACAGATTTAAATTATATAAATATACACTTACCTTTATTATTTACTTCTTAAAACTTTCAGAAATGATATTTTAATAAGAAATAAAAAGAATATTGCCCAGTTAAACTGATGGCATTGAGCTCACAGGCTGCGCATACTGATTGTACATTACAGCCTTATATTTTCAAGGGTTAATTCCGTTTGAAAAAAAAAATAAGGGGAAACAACTCTCCCCCCCTTTTTTATACTTGATCATTGAATCTCCTAAACTATCAAGGACATGCTTTAGCATATAAAAAATCTATATCCAAAATTCAGAGCAAATCGGATAATTCTTATAAAAACCCATTTAGCATTTATATAATTTAAGAAGAGTTATCCTCCTCTTTTATACTTAACCATTAAACTTCCAAAACTATTCAGAGATTTTAACCAAATCTGAAAATTCTGCTTGAAAAACCCATTTATATAAATTAAGGGGAGGGGCATTAGAACCCCCGTTCCCCCTGTTTATATTTATTCAATGAACACCTAATAACAGTCACAGAATCGCCCCATCAGAATGATCCTATATCTAAATTTTGAACGAAAACTTAATTCTGCATGAAAAACCCATTCATATGAATTAAGGGGAGGGGCATGAGCCCCCCCGTTCCCCCTCTTATACACATCGAATGAACTCCAAAAACTAATCAGGGATGTGCCTTATCAGAATATACCTATGTACAAAATTTCAAGTGGATCGGATATTTTTATCATGAATTATCGCGTTACGTACGAACATACATACAGAACGGGCGGGCACATAAGCTCTCAGGCAATGATAGCCTGTGAGCTAATAAAAAAGACTATTATATTTATCCATAATTTATAGATTATTCTGTTTTGAAGAGACATTTTTATGATGAAATTTTGAATTCTAAATTTTAACAAAAACAATAATATCATTTCAAAATATCCACTGATATCTTCACATATCACTATCACTAATTTGCTTGCATTTCTATTCAATGTTGGTAAAAGTACATTTTACTCAGCTTCTCATACTTTATTGAATTCAGCGGTATGCATTGTAAAAAAAAGGCTGCATATTTTCTATAAAATATAGAACAAAAAATATCAGACAAAAAAATAAAATGTTTTTTGCAAAAATAAGTAATAAACGAGACAATAGTAATTATACAATGGCTTAAAGATAAATAAGAAAGACCGTTATATTTATCCATAATTTATTGATTATTTGGAAAATAGTTTCTGTCCTCAGTAGAAAATTGGGAAATCTGAAGTATATCTGAATGTTTTCATTGTTTGAATTCCGCAACTTTATCTAACTCATTTTATTCGTTTTCTGATTGGTGTATGTTTAATGTCTAGAAATGTAATATTTCTGTTTTTAATTTAATTCGTTTTCTGATTCATCCATGCTTAATGTCTAGATATGAAATACTTCTGTTGCCACAATGAGAAAAAAAGTATTAAAAACTATAAAAAAAATTAATAACTCAATAACAAATTTAGATACAGGTTTCAAACAAGTTGCATTTAAAAGTAATTTTTTTTCTGTACACGTAGGTGTAAAAAATGAAAATGTGCGATGTTTAGATATTTAAAAATTTACAGAACCGAAAATTGTTAAACGAAATTTTTATTTAATATTCGCTTATGACTGGTCCTGGAATATTAACGTGACTCTAAATGTCCAGGCATATTAATGTGACTCTGTGATTACGTATGCTACGTTTTGATCATCATAAATATGATGTTATTATTGTTTTTTAGCACTTTCCAACAAAGTTGAAAAGTGCTTATGCATTCGGTTTGTCTGGCCGTCTGTCCGGATGGCCGTCTGTCCGCGCTCTAACTCCCATAAATATACTCGGATTGCTATGAAATTTTTATATGTTATTGACGTTTACCCTAGCACGAACCCTATTGAAAATGAAGTATCTACCATGATTAGTTTATCTACAGGGCGAATCAAAAGATTCCCATTACATTACGGCCTATGGGAGAAAAATCGTTAATATACTCGGATTGCCATGAAATTTTAGGACGTTATTGAGGTTTACACTAGCACGAACCCTACTGAAAATGAATTATCTACCATGATTAGTTTATCTACAGGGCGAATCAAAAGTTTCCTATTACATTACGGCCTATGGGGGAAAATCATTTCAAAGGAATTTTAAAGATGTTATACCCTGTCAAACATATTAAAATATGCATTCTATAAAATATAAGGTGAAAATGTAGCTATTATTCATTTACAGGGCCAAACAAAAGAATTCCATTAGATAATGGTAAAAGGGGGAATTGTGTGTGACATATTTTAAATATACTAAGCTTTTTCATGTATAATAAAATTGATATATGTCACTGAAGCTTAATATAAATTATACGCTACTGTCTTACATAATATGAAGTGCATAGCATTTACAGGGCCATACAAAAGATTTCAAATAGTAAATTATTTCCGAAGTACCGTATATGTGTCCGATGATGGCTGATGGAGGGATGAAATGCATTTTAATTATGATATTTTCGTTTATATTTCGCTAAATATATGCACATTATATGGTGTGTATAAATGTTATAGTTGATATACAGGGCTACCCAAAAGAGCTCACCAACGTTACTGAATATGAGCGTAAATTATTTAAACGTGGTTCTTAAATAAGCTATGCATTTTTATGCTGAGCTGCATTCAATTTACTGAGAAATGTTTGCAGAATATAGATAAAGGGATATACAGGGCCACGCAAAGAATTCGGTACATGGACGCCTATGAATGATGATTTATGAGAATGTGATTTCAGTTGTTTTAAAAGTGTTTTAGTTTACAATAAATTTTAGCCTAATGCTGATGAGTAATAAAGGTACAATGTAAACTACAGGGCTGAACAAAAGTACTCAAGTATGTTTCCATCTAATAATATGAATTACTGAAAAAGAAATTTCAAGCTACTGGGTATTTTCTTGCTAAGCTAAATTTTCCCATTATATGAACTGACATATGAAATACAGGGCTGTTCTAATGTACTGGAATACATATTTGGGTATATTTGGCTATACACTATTACTTCCCTAAATAACAAAGTTTTGTTAAAGATTTCATTAAGTGTTGGAAAGTGCTTCATAATCAATGCTTAACGCATGATTTTTCTTACTTGTTTTAAATATAGAAATCATTAATAAGTCTAAAATTGTAGTCATTGAAAATATTTTCCAAATAGTCATTGTAATTTGTTCAATTACAAATTTTTATGTATTTATTTATTTATTGGCTTCTGTTTTTTATTTCTTACTTTATAATATTCATGTGTTGCAGAGGCTTTTTTATGATGAAATTTTGAATTCTAACTATAATATCATTTCAAAATATCTATTGACATATTCACGTATCATTACTACTGATTTGCTTGTATTTCTTTTCAATGCAGTTAAAAGTATATTTCACTCAGATTCTCATACTTTATTGAATTCAGTAGTATGCATTATTAAAAAAAGACACATTTGCACATTTTCTATAAACTACAAAACAAAAAATACCAGACAACAAAAAATATTTATTTTTCAAAAACAGGTAATAAACGAGAAAATAGTAAATAGTATATTCAATGGTTGAAGGGAGTCCAGGGAATTCTGGAAAAATCTGTTAGAAAAATCTGTTAATTTTCTAAAAAAAATTTTTGATAGTTTGTTAAATATCTAGAAAAATACGTGAGAAATTATCCTAAAAATCTAAGAGTGTATACATAATAGTACAGGTTATGCATTTCCGTGGAGATTTTTTTCCTTATAAAGGTAGGAAACCGTCAACAAATTGAAAAAGAACGAATATCTATCGGATAACCCTGTCAAAACTAATGTAGCAAAAGCTTCCAAACTGTAGATTATGATTAAGTGGCTTATTGAAATAAACTGTGTTAATTTTTCTGTGGGTAACATGTATACTCGTAGAGAAATTAAGGCTTTGATAAGAACAATCCCAAAATTTTCAAGATTTTTATTTATAATTTGCACTGTTTTTGATATAAAATAATGTTCTTACCCAAAAATATGACAAGCAACCCTGTAATTAGAATTAAAGAATAATAAAAATTGTATGAAAAATGAAGAGGTTTACTAAATATTTTCTCCTTGCGCATGCGTGAACACTATCAAAATTTTATTTGGATATTGTGTTAGCTAAATTCAAAGAGAAACTTTTATGAAAGTATCAAAAACATAGCTTGAAACTTCTGAAAGTTGTGGTCCATAGAATAAGCTCAAAATTCGTTGTACCCAAAATAAAGCAAAAGGATAAGAAGTTGTATCGATATGTCAATTGATTAATGTGAATACAGCACGAACTACTATATTTAGACACAACCCGTAATTTTTTTTCCATTTTGGAAACAACGGATTTTGAGCTTATTCTATCAAAGATCACTTTCAGAATTTTCAAGTTATGTTTTTGAGACTTTCACAAAGATTGCTCCATACATTTAGCTAACTTAATATTCAAATCAAATTTTGATAGCCTTTGCGCATGCGCAATGAAAATGTATTTAGTAAACCTGCTCATTTTTCATATAAATTGTATTATTTTTTAATTCAGATTACAGAGTATTATGTACAATGTCGTTTGTCATATTTTCTGGAAATAAATTTTATTTATTTATAACTGCAAATTGTAAGCAAAAAATTTGGCGAGATTTGGGACTTTTCTTTCATAAAAATCGTAATTTTTCTACGAATATGCATGCTATTCACACAAAAATGAACGATGTTTATTACAATAAGCCACTCAATCATTATTTAAAGTTTGAACGCTTTTGCTACATTAGTTTTGACAGGGATGACCAAAAAATATTCGTTATTTTTCAATTTGTTGACGGTCCCCTATGGAGTTTCATTAAAAAATCTTCGCGGTAATATATGCCCTGCTTATACAACTGAAATTTCAAGAAAATTGCTCATATGTTTTTCTACATATTTAACAAAATGTCTAAAATTGCAAGTGGCTGGTCAGCTTTAGCCATATAGTGTAGATACTGATGATATTCATCCTGATATACCAATAAGAGGAAGCAGTTTCAAACAATTGCTTCAAACTTCTGATTAGAATTCGAAATGTAAAACACGTTTGGTGATTTGCTTCATTAAGCAAAAAATGTAATATGAAAGTATTTTTAAAATTTTGTAGGTAATTTTTAAATTTTTGCTCTTGATATCCTTTTTGTTTTAGAATATCAATTATGAAAATTTTTTTTAGACTCGTGTATAAGCCAAATCGCGAACTTTCGATACCAAAATCATATCCAAAAATTATCTTCTTATGCACAAAAATATACGGTATACGTAATTTATAGATTATTCATATATTGAAGAAGTATTTTTTTAATGAAATTTTGAATTCTAACTTTAACAAAAATTAAAATAGCATTTCAAAATATCCAACTGAAATTTTCACGTATCATTAACACTGAATTACTTGTACTATCTCTGACAATAAAGTTCGGTGAATGAATTCAGAACGACCGATCTGGCAACACTGGGGAAACAAAACACTGCACCTGCATAGAGGCAAGTGTAGACTATCTCTCCCCACCGTTGTTCAGTTGAGCATAGTTTATGTTCTGTGTAAGACGTGCTTTATTAAGTACTTGTTCAGTGTGTTGGTTCTTAACTGAGAACAGGAAAATGAACGAATAAAAGATCAGTTTAAAGTTTTGTTTTAAGCTTTGCAAGACACCGGAAGAAATTCATGAGGGATGGTGCAAATTGAACACCTACCATACTCGCCAGATCTCAATCCTCCAGACTTCTTCCTATTTTCACGACTCAAACTCTCTTTGAAAGAGATTTGACCATATTGCTGATATCCAACGAAACGTGACGAATCTTTTGAACTTCATCCCAAAAGAAGACTTCTTGCGAATTTCCCTGGACATGTAAAGCAGATCTCAGAGGTGCATAGTTATAGGAGATGACTATTCTGAAGGATGGTATGGTAACTTTCGTTAATATTTCATCTAGATTAATACTACAGGACTATTCACCGAACTTTATTGTCAGAGGTAGTATTTCTTTTTAATAAGACTAAAAGACTATTGTATTAAATTTTCTGTGTTTCATCAAATTTATTTTTTTAAGACACAATATTTACTATACACTACACAATAACAATGCCAGACGACAGAAAACATTTCTTTTTCAGAAATAAATAATAAATGTAGCAATAATATATATATATATATATATACATATATATATATATATATATATATATATATATATATATACAATGGCTTAAATATAAATAAGAAAGATCTTAATATTTATGCATTATTTGTAGACTATTCATACATTTCTGAAGCATTCTTATGGAAAAAAATTGAATTTTAACTTTAAAAATCTAAAATATCATTTCAAAGAATCCATTTGACATTTTCACGCACCATTAATACTGATTTACTTATGTCTGTTTTCAATGTAGATAAAAGAATGTTGCATTCAGCTTTCCATATTTTATTGGATTCAGTGGTCTGCATCATAAAAAGAGATACGCTCCTTTTTTACTTACCCATCATGCGTAGTATAGGGTAACTCTTGCAATCGTTTTGAAAATCGAAAAAAAATATTAACGCATTTACATGTTTCAGATACTGGAGACACCAAAAAACATATTTTTAGAAAAAAAAATGCCGTCCGTCTGTCTCTCTGCGTTTGTGTGTCTGTAAACGCACTATCTCCCAAACAAACTGAGATAGAAACTTGAAATTTTGTTTGTACTTAGTATGTAAGAATGGAACGAAGCCTATTTAATAACAGTAACCTCGATTATCAGGAACTATTTTTTTCGGACTCTCGAAAAAATCGTTCAAATGAAAGGTACATAAAATTTTTCGATTTTTTTTTGTTGTTGTTGTTGTTTAAGGAGTCGACGTAAAAGGCAATAAAATAACACAAATTTTGCATAAAGAACGAAGTCAATAGGATTGTTAGTTGCCGAGATATTTGTAATCCTGTTTTCACATTCTTCGATTTTTTATGACCTTGTATTTCATTTAAATTTCAATTCAAAAATATATTTTACATGAATATCAGATGCTTAATCCAACGCAGTAAACTGTTAGTTAATATGATTATTATTTTTGGAGTTATAAGGATGTTTCTTTTACGCATTTCGGTACTACTTGGGTAGTTTGACGTTTTATAATAACTAGCAGGGGAGACCGAGCTTAGCTCGGTCAAAATTAACTTTATGTTCAACTCGATATAGTATTTTCACTGTATCATTAACTCTGTATTATTACTGTAAAACATGTTTATAATAGTATTATTTAGAAAAACAATCAATAAGAAAACTATGTTTTTATGCGCATGTTTATAAATTTTACTTTATTTTAAAATTTACAACGAAAGGACATCGATCTAAATCACTTTTTTAGCTCAACTCTGATTGGTTTAACCATGCATCTCGAATCCTCTTAAGAATGCAAAGCTGCCAAGTCTCCGGCTTTTTGCACACCAGTATTATTTTAGAGAAAATCATCTGTTTTTAAATCGTCTCAATGTTCCAATTACTTAAAACATCATTTTCTGTATAATAATACTGGTATCCAAAAAGCCGGAGACTTGGCAGCTCTGAGAATGTATAAAAAAATTCTTTACATTCTGAAAGACAATATTTTTTGCTAGATATAGCCAAATTTGGAGGCATTTTTTCATTTGGCTCCAAATACGTGTTTTGGTTTTCGTAATTTTTATAGTCGATTTTTTGGCCATATGTCGCCAATATTTTCTCAAATATCACCAAGTTATTGGCTTTTGCTATATTCTCGTGACCCTGACCAGTATTACCCAAAATGAGCCACTAATCAAATTTGATCAAGCATGTGACATAGCTCAATCGTCTTCAGGTAATCAAAAATAGTAAAATATAAAATTGAATCAAAATCGTTTAAGCCATTTTTTAGGTAAAATTATCTTGGCAGCATTCAACAATAAAGCGAAATGACCCACTAATATAATTTTGTTTAACATGCGACTCAGCTCAATAGTCTTCTCGTGACAAAAAACGTTTTGTTTCAAAATTTAGGTAAAATTGATTGAGTCGTTGTTATATATAATTAGAATGACCCTAGCTCATTAAGACCCAAAATGACCCACAAATCGAATTTTCGCGAGCATGTGTCCAAGCCAAATGGTTTTCTCTTGCTCAAAAACGATATAATACAAAGTATAGCCAAAATGGTGAGTACTGTTTTCTATATAAAATTAGCATGACCCATCATGACCAACAAATGACCCTTATAATCGAAATCTCTCGAACGTGTGGCCTAGCTCATTAGTTTTAGCATGCCGAAAAACATTAGATACAAAATTTAGATAAAATCGATTGAGCCGCTTTTTAGATATAGTTAGTTTGACCCTGACTCCTTATGATCCAAAATGACCCATTCATCGAATTTTCTCAAAAATCTGTCATAACCCAATGATTTTCTTGTGCCCGAAAACGATAAAATACAAAATTTAGTCAAAATTGCGCGAAACGTTGTCTAGATAAAATTAGAATGACCCAAAAGTGGCCCACTAATCGAAATTTCTCGAATATGTGACCTACCCCAATGATTTTCTCATGCCAAAAATATGTTGTATACAAAATTTCGTTAAAATTGACCCAACCATTCTTTAGATATAGCTTGACCTTGACCCATTAGGACCCACAAATGACCCTTATAATCGAAAGCTCTCGAATATGTGACTTAGTCCATTAGTTTTCTCATTTCTAAAAATTGTTATGTACAGAATTTCGTTAAAATTGATCCTGCCGTTCTTTAATTATATATAGCTTGACCCAGACCCTTTATGATCCAAAATGACCCCTTAATCGAAATTTTTCGAACATGTAACCTAGTCCAATGATTTTATCGTGCCAAAAAAATGTTGCACACAAAATTTCATTAAAATCGATCCACCTGTTCTTTAGATATAGCTTGACCATGACCCATTATGACCCATCATGACCCATCATGACCCAGAAATGACCCTCATAGTCGAAATCTCTCAAACATGTGATTTAGCCCATTAGTTTTCTCATGTCAAAAAACTGTTACATACAAAATTTCGTTATAATCCATCACGCCGTTCTTTAAATATAAATAGCTTGACCCAGACTCTTAATGACCCAAAATGACCCATTAATCAAAATTTTCCGAACATGTAACCTAGTCCAATGATTTTATCGTGCCAAAAAAATGTTGCATACAAAATTTCGTTAAAATCGATCCACCTGTTATTTAGATATAGCTTGACCATGACCCATTATGACTCATCATGACCTACAAATGACCCTCATAGTCGAAATCTCTCAAACATGTGATTTAGCCCCTTAGTTTTCTCATGTCAAAAAACTGCTACATACAAAATTTCGTTATAATCCATCACGCCGTTCTTTAAATATAAATAGCTTGACCCAGATCCTTAATGACCCAATATGACCCATTAAATTTTTTTTTCGAGCATGTAACCTAGCCCAATGTTTTTCTCGTGCTCGAAAACCATAGAATGCAATTTTTAGTCAAAATTGCGTGAGAAAATCTCTAGATAAAAATAGCATGACCCACAATGATCCCAAAAATGTCCCACTAACCGAATTTTCTCGAACATGTTACCTAATCCAATGGTCTTCTTGTAATCCAAAACGATAAAATATAAAATTTGGTCGAAATCGTTAGAGCCGTTTTTTAAATAAAAATGGCTTGACCCACAATGACCCAAAAATGACCCACTAATCAAAATTTTTCGAACATGTGACCCAGCTCAATTGTTTTCTCGTGCCAAAAAACGATTGGATACAAAATTTCCTTAAAATCGATCCAGCCGTTTTCTAGATATAAATAGCTTGATCCTGACCCATTATGACCCAAAATGACCCAATAATCGAATGAATTTTCTCGAACATGTGACCTAGCCCAATGGTCTTCTCGTGCCCGAAAATGGTAAAATCCAAATTTTTGCGAAAATCGTTAGAGCCGTTTTTGAGATAAAATTTACCCACACACACACACACACACACAATTTTTGCTCGCATTATAGTATAATATTTGTCGAAATGGTTCATCAGCAATTCATTAATAGAGCATTACTATGTATATTAAAAATATTTTAATATACGTTTAAATTTTGTTTTGGAATTGCAATGCTTTTCATAAAAATAGTTTACACGTGTTTTATTTTCATATATTATACTATGCATATCCATGATGGGTAAGTATTACGGTGGCTACCAACCACTAGTTTATTTATTCATCATGTATATATTATATTTGTATAGGGTAGTTACATTGTATAGGGTAAGTTTTGCAATCGTTTTAAAATCGAAAATTTTTTTTAAAGGATTTACGCGTTTCAGACACGGGAGATTTCGAAAAACATATTTAAAAAAAATTGCCGTCCGTCTGACTGTAAACGTTTTATTCCCCGAATAAACTGATAGAGACTTATAATTTCGTGTGTATGTGTAATAATGGAAAAAAGCATGTTTAATATCAGTAATCTGGATTATCCGGAATAAATTTTTTCGGACCCTCGAAATATTCGTTCTAATGAAAGGCATATAAAAGTTTTTTATTTTTTTTATTCTAAGTAGTCGCTATAAAATATGGTAAAAATATAAATTTTGCATAAAGTATGAAATCGATCGGATAATTAGTTGCCGAGATATTTATAATCCTATTTTTCACAATCATCGATTTTTCATGACTCTGTATTTCATTCAAATTTCAATTGTGCAATTGAAATACATTTTTAATAGGATATGAGACAATTCCTCTGAGTCAGTAAACAGTTAGTTAAAATGTTTATCATTTTTGGAATTATAAGGATGTTTCTTTACTACTTGATTATAACGTCGGCGTCAATCAAAAAATTATCGCTAATTTATAAGATTAAATGCCAATAATGGCTTATTGTAAATGTAACATGCACTTGACATTAAATACATTTTTAATTTGACGTTTAATTTGTATTTTTATTAATCTTTTACTAATTTATTTGTTATTTCGTTATTTAAAATAAACTTTTCTACCAAAAATAAAACCGACTTCACAAACTACCTCAAAGTGAAAAAATAATTTACATAACAGTAATAAGAAATAATATTAAGAGCATAGTATTTACCATGCGTATTATTATATTTATGTACATTAATTTGGTTTTTTCAAATCGGTGCAGGCCAAGCCAAATAACAATTAATTTCCCATTAGACACACATCCAAGTATATAAGAGTTTTTTTTAAGATTTAATATTTAATTAAAAATATAAATTTGTAATTTTTTAAACATTTCTTCTGATGTTATAAATATAAATGATTTCAAGTGGGATTAACAACTACAATTATGCGTCCTAAATTAAGGATTCATATGAAATTGATGCATTTAAAATTTTCTTTAAATTTCTTTTTTTTCTTTTTCTTTTAAATTTCTTCATTTCTTTTAATAATCATTTTCAAATACTGCTTTTATGACATAAGTTTCACTATATTGTTGCTTCTAACACATAATCATTTAAATCTAATTTTAAAGTTTTTCTGATTTTGATTGCCACGTGCTTATAATTTTTAATTATAGAGAAATATTACTCTTTACGCTTTTTTAAAAATTGGCAGCAATTTAAAATAGCAACATTTTCTAAAATATAAAAAGAACTCTTGAAATAGGAAAAAAATTATTAAAAGAAATAAAAAATTATTAAATATTTAATAGTATTATTATTTAATGCATTGTTATTTTTTTAAATTATTCCGAAAAAAATATAATTTATCACAATAATTTATCACAATATTGTCTTCATTTCCGGTTTAAAAAATAGATAATTTCAATTTCAATCAGAAAATGACGAAAAAAAATGAAATCTAATAATCCCATATTTTACCATTTGCTCATTTTTTCACAAAAAAGGTGTTGTTTGGCTATCATTACAGACATATTGTTAAAATTGAAAAAAAAATATCGAAAAAGCTAATTTAAATTAAAACATTTTAGTAACATTTTTCATGTGCGCAAATCAATACGGATAATTTTTAAAAGTTTCATACTTTAAGAGGAATAGCTGTGAAATATAGTCAGTTGTTTAATTAGTATCTCATGTATTCATAAATTCGTTTCATTAGGATTTTATCTAGAAAGAATAGGTATCAGTTCATGATGTATTAGTGATGGGCGATTTCGATTTTTTAAATCGATTTAATCGATACTACGGCCAATTCGATTTAATCGATACTTTAAAATTTTTAATCGATTTCTCTGAAGGTAATATAATTTTCATTTTCCTCCAAAAGTCGAAGATAAAATAGACGGATGTGCCAATTCCAAAATTTCAGTGTATTAGTTTCTAAGATAGAAGAATTAAAGAAACTTCAGAACCCCCCTCCCCCTGCAAAATAGCGTTTTTTGTTGAGTGATGTACACCAAAAATTGATCAGGATCAATTTTTATTAGGAACCAGCTGAATCTGAATTTTGATGAAAATCCATGAAAGCGCGAGATACAGCTATTGCGAAATCATAAAAAATGCAGCATATCAGCGCCACCTGTAGGGCAATTTACACTAAGAACTAAATAACACTAATCTATGTCAGAGATTTACTGAATCTCAATTTTGATAAAAATTCGCTCTTGAAATAGCGCTATTGCGTTAATCATGAATAATGCAGTATAGCAGCGCCATCTCTTAAGCGATTTCCACCAAAATGTAATTAGCATCAAGAAATATCAAGGACTAATTGAATCTAAATTTTTATGAAAGTCCGTGCATTAGTTCTTGAGATAAAGCTAAAATGGAAACAGGGGCACGCGAAAAGAGAACTGCGCCCTGTTCAAAGTTCCAATTTAGCCCCCCCCCTATTAACTTTTTCTTGTGATAGGCTAGAAGTGATGTTAGTAGTAAAAATTTGGCGCCCCCTAAATTTCCGTGCTCAGAACGACCGCTTCCTTCTCCCCCCTTTTACATGGCGCTGAGTGGAAATTGTGAAAAATTTAGTATAACAGCGCCATCTGGGAAGCTATATACATCAAAATGGAAAAAACATCAATTCGTGTCAAGGGCTAACTGGATCTAAAATGTGATGAAAATCCGTTCATTCGTTATTCAGATATAGCTGTTGCGCAAATCGCAAAAAATGCAGCATAGCAGCGCCACCTGTTAGACTACATACACCAAAAATTAATTAGATTCAGTTTATATCAAGGTC
Source organism: Maratus speculifer (assembly GCA_964019185.1). Taxonomy (NCBI): domain Eukaryota; kingdom Metazoa; phylum Arthropoda; class Arachnida; order Araneae; family Salticidae; genus Maratus; species Maratus speculifer. Next base: position 159,509,029 of record OZ025303.1, read on the forward strand.
AAACTAAATCTAAAGTTTTGTTGAATTCCGTGCATTTGTTCTTGAGATAGAACGGTCAGAAATTTTTGTCGCATACAGACTCACAGAGTGACAGACACACACACACACACACAGACAGATATTTCTTAAAAACCATGAAATCGTGTTAAAGACCTTCTAAAATATATAAATCCATCGAAAACGGGAAGTCAAAATTTTTCACGAATCTAATACTCTCTTTTTGTAAAGTTACAAAAGAAAGTAAAAATGTAACATCGATTCTGCCCGTAAGATCGATCTTTAGATTCGATTTCGATCTTTAGATTCGATGTCGATCTTTAGATTCGATTTCGATCTTTAGATTCGATGTCGATCTTCAGATTCGATGTCGATCTCTAGATTCGATTTCGATCTTTAGATTCGATTTGGATCTTTAGATTCGATTTCGATCTTTAGATTCGATTTCGATTTTTTTCTTCTTTTTCTAGGCTAAATCAGTGTTGAATGCAGGTGTTTTTCTGCGACTCCGGAGAAAGGCATTATGTTTTACAGCTCTGTAAGAGAGGGGGAATCGCAATTTGTGCATTAAAAAGCATAAAATCTCATAACTTCTGGGGGTGGGGGGGGTAATCCCCTGAGGGCCACCCCATTAATTCGACACTAGGTTAAATCGTTATATTTTTGTTTAGAAGTCCAGTTATTTGAAGTATTAGTTTATTATGTTTTATTTTTCACGCTCGTCTCTTCTTATCCCCCCCCCTTCCGCGTCAGTTTTAACTTACAGGGCCGTTCGAAATATGCATACAGTTTTTAAAATATCCAATTCTCGGTCTATTTTATTTTAGATCCACATTTTAAATCCTTGACAAAAGATAAATAAAGGGTCACCCTTCCGCCCGTTTGGGGTTTATCTGCGCCCCGCCGAGGGGCATATATCTTTGTTTCTACAAAAGAAACAATAAAAAATTTGAGGGGGGAGGGCTTGCACCCTCCCCCAATATACACCTTAAAATTTCCCTCATTTAATTCTCTACCATTTTTAACTTAAAAGTTAAAGCTGTATGGCACCCCCAGAGCTGTGGACCCCTCCCCCCCCTGTCGATCACTCACCTAATTTTACTTATTTCTTCACTTCATTTCAATCTTTAAAATGCTATAACTTTGCTTCTATAGGAGTTACAGTGATGAGAAAAATTCTAGTATAGCTAACCATTTCTCGCCGTTCTTTTTGCTATTTCAGTTTCCCGGTTTCCCCTATAGGACCTTTTTTTTTTTGGGGGGGGGAGGCAGAGGGATTTTTTCTCATTTCTTGATACAATATGTCGATTGAAAGCTTATGCTTCATATATTACAAATCTAGCATAAGAAATTTTCTCCCATCATTTCAGGTCACGTTACGGACCCATAATGTGTTAAAATTTTAATTTTTCAAACTTCTTCGAAAAAAAAAAAAAAAAAAAAAAAAAAACATTGATACATATTAGCGAAACTGGGGTTCGAACCCGCAATCGTTTGATTGCACACGTAATCCCTAAGCTTATTGGCCACCGAGTACTCAGCAGCGCTATTATTTCTTTAGATTGTCATCTTTAAATTCGTAATATCTTTTGATTGGAATGTCCGATTTGAATAATTCAAAAAGTAATCTACAGATATTGTAACAGGCATTAATACAAAATGATTTATTTGGATAAGGATTAAGGTATAGATAGTATGGTCTAATTTTGGTTGGTGTATTTATCGCGTTTTAAAATGTAAGAAAGTAGTTATAGTGAGTTAACTACAATAGCTGGACATATGGTATCGCGCGGTTTTTTTTTTTTTTTTATAGAGATTAATATATTCTTTAATATTATAGAAACTTTTTTATTCATTTAAAAGTATTTCCTGACGATTCAAAATTATATACCCTAACGATTAAAAAATACACTCGTAATTGTTCAAGGTTTCACTTCTATCGGCACTCTCAAAGTGTCACTTTTTTTTTTTTTTTTTTTCATGTTCGCCCGTCCTACCAAACCCCCCCCCCCCCTCCTTCCTCACCAATCTTAACTTACAGGTTCGTTCAAATTATGACTGCGATTTTAAAAAAGTCTAATCCTCGTTCTATTTTGTTATAAATCCATATTTTGAAACCTCAACAAAAGATACATTTGGGCCGGGGTCGACCTTCTGTCCGTTTGGGATTTACCTTGCCCCCCCCCCCCCCTGGGTGGGGGGCATATTTTTTGTTTCTTCCACACAATCTCGTGTAACATATCGTTATAAAGCTTTTATCTCCTCGTTTTTTTCTGTTACTACCCCTCTCTCCACCTAGTTACATGCTCTTGGCATTTTTTATAGTTTCAAAGAGTGCATGTTCCCCGCAGGCCACCCCATGAATTCAACACTAAGTTAAACACTATATTTCTGTTTAGGAGCTCAGTTATTTGGGTTATTAGTTAATTATGTTTTTTTTTTCAAGTTCGTCCGTTCTAATCCCTTGTCCCCCCCCCCTCACTCCTCCTTCCTCGCCAATCTTTACTAAATGGCCGTTCAAAGTATGCATGCAATTTTTAAAATGTCCGATTCTCGTTCTATTTTATTGTAAATCCTCATTTTGAAACTTCGACAAAAGATACATTTGGGCTATGGTCGCCCTTCCGTCAAGAGTGGGGTTTACTTGCCCCCTTAGGAATGGGGCATATTTTTTGTTCTTCCAAACTATCTCGTGTAATATTTGGTTGACATTAGAAAAAAAAAGTTTTTTTTGTCACTCCTTGTTTCCCATCCTAGTTACACGCTCTTGGCACTCTTTATCCTCGGTTTAATGCCAAGTTACTCAGTGTTGTTATTAGTTGAGTTATGTCTCTCAAATTTTTCAAAGTTTTTGTGTAAGTGAAAACCATAAGTGACAATCATTTTAAAATTTAAAATTCTTATTATCCGACTCTAAAATCTGCAATAGCTTAACTTTATGCCTCCCTAAATGGTGATGGGGGGTGGGAGGCAGTAATTACGGTCCTGCTGATTGTCTAAGTTTTGGAATTAGTAATTTGGATCTTCTCTGTGTGAATCTGAATATCGAAATATCGATTCTAGTATCGATTCTAGAACTGAGAAATCGATTCTTATTATGATCGATGTTGTTTTATACGATATCGATTTTAATCGATTCTCAAAATTTCCAGAATCGCCCATCACTATGATGTATTTTCAAGTTATTAATCGAGCAAAAATGTCGAAAGCTATTTTCCATACCATCAATAATGAAATTTCACTTAAAGTTTTCTTAAATGTAATTTTTATCTTTCGTAACATCTTATTACTCATTTTTAGCACTTTCTAACAAAGTTGAAAAGTGCTTATGCATTCGGTTTGTCTGGCCGTCTGGCCGGATGGCCGTCTGTCCGTCTGTCCGCGCTCTAACTCCCGTAAATGTACTCGGATTGCTATGAAATTTTTATACGTTATTGAGGTTTACCCTAGCACGAATCCTATTGAAAATGAAGTATCTACCATAATTAGTTTATCTACAGAGAGAATCAAAAGTTTCCCATAACATTACGGCCTATGGGGAAAAATCGTTAATATACTCTGATTGCCATGAAATTTTAGGACGTTATTGACGTTTACCCTAGCACAAGTTCTATTGAAAATGAAGTTTCTACCATGATTAGTTTATCTACAGGGCGAATCAAAATTTCCCATTACATTACGGCCTATGGGGGAAAATCGTTAATATACTCGGATTGCCATGAAATTTTAGGACGTTATTGAGGTTCACTCTAGCACGAACCCTATTGAAAATGAAGTTTCTATTATGATTAGTTTATCTACAGGGCGAATCAAAAGCTTTCCATTACATTACGGCCCATGGGGGAAAATGTTAATATACTCGGATTGACATGAAATTTTAGGACGTTATTGACGTTTACCCTAGCACAAGTCCTATCGAAAATGAAGTTTCTACTATGATTATTTTATCTACAGGGCGAATCAAAAGTTTCCCATTACATTACGGCCTATAGGGAAAAATCGTTTCACCGGAATTTTAAGGATGTTATACCCTGTCAAACATATTAAAATATGCATTCTATAAAATATAAAATGAAAATGTTGCTATTATTCATTTACAGGGCCACACAAAACAATTCCATTATATAATGGTAAAAGGGGGAATTGTGTGTGACATATTTTAAATATATTAAGCTTTTTCATGTATAATAAAATTCATATATGTCACTGAAGCTTAATATAAATTATACGCTACTGTTTTGCATAATATGAAATACATAGCATTTACAGGGCCATACAAAAGATTTCAAATAGTGTATTCTTTCCAAAGTACCGTATATGTGTCCGATGACGGCTGATGGAGGGATGAAATGCATTTTAATTATGATATTCGCGTTTATATTTCGCTAAATATATGCACATTATATGGTGTGTATAAATGTTATAGTTGATATACAGGGCTACCCAAAAGAGCTCACCAAAGTTGCTGAATATGAGCGTAAATTATTTAAACGTGGTTCTTAAATAAGCTATGCATTTTTACGCTGAGCTGCATTCAATTTACTGAGAAATGTTTGCAGAATATAGATAAAGGGATATACAGGGCCACGCAAAGAATTCGGTACATGGACGCCTATGAATGATGATTTATGAGAATGTGATTTCAGTTGTTTTAAAATTGTTTACAATAAATTTTAGCCTAATGCTGACATGTAATAAAGGTACAGTGTAAACTACAGGGCTGAACAAAAGTATTCAAGTATGTTTCCATCTAATAGTATGAATTGCTGAAAAAGAAATTTCAAGCTACTGGGTATTTTCTTGCTAAGCTAAATTTTCCCATTATATGAACTGACATATGAAATACAGGGCTGTTCTAATGTACTGGAATACATATTTGGGTACATTTGGCTATACACTATTATTTCCCTAAATAACAAAGTTTTGTTAAAGATTTCATTAAGTGTTGGAAAGTGCTTCATAATCTATGCTTAACGCATGATTTTTTCTTACTTGTTTTAAATGATTTTACTTTAAACGTAAGACTTGGAGTATATATTGTAATAATATTTTAAAAATAGTCGAATAAATGATAGTCCAAGAACCAACTGCACAAAACCCTAAATCATCGCACACAAGAAAAAATCCTTTATTTTATGGAAGAGTAGTAATAGAGGAATCTAATGATCCATGTTTGAAGGAAGCAAAGTAGTGCATATACCAAAAATTAATACTACTAGTGGTTGATTCGTAAGCTTACAAGGAAGGTCTCCATACTGGGCATACTCAGAATTTTGTGAAAAATGCTAATTAAAGTACTTATGTATGTAATAAAGGATCAGTCAAAATTAGCGGCGGAATCACAGTAGATATTGTGTAAAAAAATAAAACATTTTCGAATATTTGGCGTGAAAAGACGAAAGAGTCACTCGATTTGGCGAGCAGCCCTTATCCTCGCCAAAAGCAAACGATTATAATGCAACACAAAACTGTTGGATATTTAAAATGCACGTAAATGGTATTTAATAAATTTAAAACGTAAACAATGAGAGACTTTAATATATTATGTACATATATATACATATTGTACTAAATATATATATTACTTGTTGAAGTAGTTATTTAATTAATCACTGGAAAAAATGTTTTCATAGTCAAAAAAATCATATTGAGAAAAATTATCTTCATACATTTAAGCGTATTCAAAAATAAAAGCCATACGTTTCCATACCAACAAAATCTAATACACAATTGTCAATTGGACTTTGAGCTTGGAACAAATTTAATTAATTTATATTATGAATTTCGTTTTAAATCTCAAATTATGATGATTAAATATGAATATAAATACATATAAATATCGATATAACAAAATTATACTTAAAACAAACTAAAACTTACAAAACTAAAGTTATTTAAATTAAACTTATCAAAACAAGTTCAACATGAAACTTTTTTTCCTTTAAAGTGTATTTCAGATAACGTATTTTTTTTAAATTACATTCCATCGCCAACCGGCGATAAATCACCAAATAACGGAATTTTCATTATTTTTTTACGGAAACTGAATGGAGGTTCCACCGAAATTTTTTTTATAAACGTATATATCCACACGAGAAGAACATTCTGTATTTTTTTCAGATTTTGCGGCGTATGCCCATATGGAGACCTTCCTTGTTAGTATTGTGTTTTCCTGCACCCAGTTTTCCATGTTTTCATATTTTTGATTGTACGGCAGGCTCAATGCTAAGTCTGCGACTCAACCACTAGTGGTATTAATTTTTGGTTTATGCACCACTTCGCTTCCGGCAGATATGGATCATTAGATTCCTCTATTACTACGCTTCCATAAAATAAAGGATTTTTTCTTGTGTGCGATGACTTAAGGTTTTGTGCGGTCGGCTCCTGAACTATAAGGATTTTTGAGAAAAAAATTAATGATAACATAAAACAAAACATATAGGATCCAAAAAGTAAATTACAGTAAAACCTCTAAATAATGGACACCTCGGGAATGCAGAAATTGTCCGCTATTCGGAGGTGTCCGCTATTGGGAAAACCTCAGAGATTCAAAAATCGCTAAGAAATGCTTAATGTTTTCTATATGTCTTAAAACCTCTATTATATCATTAATCGGAAATCAAAATTATTTTTGAGTCAACAAAATTGAAATAAATTTGTGCATACTTTATCCGCTGTTTATTATATTCTAGTGAAATAATCTGTTACAAAAGTTTACTTTTGCTTGCGATTACATGTAATTTGTTTTTCTATGTGACGTTATTGGACATTGTACATTTCCAGGCAGGAAGGGAAGGATTGCACTTTTTAACCTTTAAAAGCATAAAATCTCAAAATATTCTTAGGTAACATTTCAATGCTCTGGGAGATATTCCTCCCGGGCAACACCCTGAATTTAGCACTGAATATGTGTGTGTGTGTGGGGGGGGGGGATTTTCCCCAGCTTTTTATATACATTTATCTGTGATCACAAAATTTGTGACATTTGTCACAAATTTTTTCCTTTTTTTTTTCTTTTTTTTTTCTCTTTATAACATATTTTTTCATCCTTTATCGCCGAATAAAGTGTCCGCTATTCGGAGTGTCCGTTATTCAGAGGTTAAACATACAAAAATTTAGGTTTTGGGAGTGGGGATTGGAAAACTGTCCGTTAAATAGAGGTGTCCGCTATTCGGGAGTGTCCGTTATAGAGGTTTTACTGTATTAACATCAACAATCTGAATATTTTACACTAACGAACTTTCTTACGATATATGATTTTATGTTATTTTTAATATTTTAATGAAACAGTTAATGAAATCATTTATTTTACTAGAGTACTATTTTCTGACATAAAATTCAACAATATTATATAAAGAATTCGAAAACATTTCTTTTATTATTTACAATTGCAAGAAATTTAATCCAAATAAATATAATAAAGGAACATAATTTTAAAATGAAATGATATAAAAATATCTTATAAGCTCTCTTTTACCAAACACAGTGCGAACCTCTCTTTCAAAAATAAATCTACTATGAAAACTGCATACAAAAAGTTTGCTTGACGCAAAATGTTTATAAATATGACAAAAAAGAGATCGTCAATCTTTCATAATATTTTCGTAGATAAATGTCAACCTATTGAAATAATTTTGTTCGAAAATGTCATTAGTATTTCTATTATATCCTCTTGACTCTTTTTCTTCTCAAGAAGTGCATTTAATAAATGTAACTTTGGTCCATAAAATCCTGAAAAGATACAATAAAATTAAGAAAAAATAAATTTCAAATAGTAAGAATTACGGCTTATATATTTATAATTTTCCGGGGAAACTCATTCTATGAATGCGTCAAAAATTATGGAGTTGGGAATATCTTTGACACATAAGGTTAAATTTTTATTTTCGGTAAAACTGTAATCACCTTTATTGTTACACAAAAGCTAAAATCTGCAATAATATGAAAACTGTAGTGTCAAAATATGTCAATACTTAGTTTTTAGAGTTTTAAGATACATAAAATTCCATAGCTTTTGCAAAAAGAATACGCATATTAAAATTCACGCTATTTTTATTTAACTTTTTTTAACATTCTACTTATAATATTACTTTTTCTTGTTTATTTACATTCTAAATTAAAGAGTATTAGTTACTTTCATTTGTAAAAATTACAAAACAAATTTTGAATAACAACTTTTATAAAATATATCACCTATCTATAATGAAAAAATTATTAGAATTTAATATATGAAATGTGTACCATAGAAATCGATAGTAAAAGAATAAGAATTAAAAAATATATAAGTACAGTAAATTACGTTCTTCTTTCTTAGAATATTTCCTATCGCAAAATAAACTTTAGTACCACAGCTCACTCAAATTCACATTTTTAAAGTTGTCTTTTCCTTGTTTTTTCCATGTTTTCATACTTTTAATTGTACGGCAAACACAATGTTAAAGATGCGAGTGAACCACTAGTGGTATAAATTTTGGGCTTATGCACCACTATTGGTATAAATTTTGGGCTTATGCACCACTTCGCTTCCGGCATACATGGATGATTAGGTTCCTCTATTACTATTCTTTCATAAAATAAAGGATTTTTTTGTGCTCGATGACTTAGGGTTTTGTGCGGTCGGCTCTTGGACTATCAGTAAGAGCAAAAATTTAGCAAATATTCACACCGACAACGGTGGATAAAATTTCACTTCTTTAATTCGTTGAAATGACATTCTTTGGCCGTCACTTATTAACTCCGCTGTAACTTTAACATGATCATTTTTTTTATTTTTTCAATTTATCGATGCCTAACAAACGGAAGAAATATGCCGCGATATTTTCATTTGTCTTGACTCTGATGAAGACAGGTTGGTTTCCATGTATTATCGAACTGTGCTATGATTAAAATCTATATAGTAAAGATTATGTCTTGCTAAAGCAACATTTGGGTAAGCCTACTTGATCATATCAAACGTATCTGTCGCAGATTTACCCAGTTTCACACAGAATTTAATCGCATACCTCTGCACTAGCGCACGCTGCATTTTTCGGTTTGCACCACTCACAGAATCACGTCGCGCGAAAATGCCTGTCCTGACTCTCCAGGTGCTCGGAGACAAATGAATAGTCTCTCGTTCGTTACCTAGGAGCGCCCTCTACCGAATCCAGTCGGTACGCGCACGCTCCGAAGTACAGTCGCGGCGAAAGAAAATCAGTCCTAATACTTTCCGGACAAACCATGTACATGCTATTCTTACAAAAATCGGTGCTCAGGTTGTATAGTATCCACAAATTTGTATTCTGCAACGATTAATCATTTCGTGCATTTTCATGTACAGGGTGATCCCAAATATTTCTATTATTCTTTGATTTTTTGTCGGCCCCCTAATTGCCCTGCTTATCAAATGGATGTTGATAAATATGAGGGGAAACATAATCTTTATAATCCTGAAGTTCCAGAAGAATCCGACAAGTATATTTTTAAATGCTTGACAAAATGTCAAAAATTGAAAGTGTCCAAATACTTATTAATAGATAGTGTATATATACATATATATATATATATATATATATATACAGGGTGATTCCAAATTTTTTTTACAATAAAAGAGGGGTGATAGTACACATCAAGACAAACAATATTAAATAGGAGACCAAGGGTCCAAAACGTTTTCTTAAAGAGATAGCCGCCATTAAATTTTAGGGACCAAAATTTCGAATAAACATAAAAAACGGAAAAATCGGTCGATTGATTTGCGGTTTTCACTAAAATTATTCTTTATGTCGGCATTTTCTTGAAATTAAATTATAAAGATAAATTTCAAAAAATGCCGATAGAGGGCGCTTTAGACTTTGGAGTAACGAACAACTATTTATTGCCGGTATGTTTTGCATCTTATTAAATGTTGTCGTAAGTTTACACTCAAACTTAAATTTTGAGCTCAAAATCTGTAGTTGGGAGTTGTTAAGTAACACAAACTGAGCTGTGTTTAGAGGGTTCAAATTTCAAATAATTAAAAAAAACCCGGAAAAATTGGTCGACTAATTTGCGGTTTTCACTAAAACTATTCTTTATTTAGGTATTTTCGTGAAAATAAATTATAAAGATAAATTTCAAAAAATGGCGATAGAGGGCGCTTTAGACTTTGGAGTAATGAACAACTATTTTTGCCGTTATTGTTTGCATCTCTTTAAATGATTTAGGAAGGTTAGACTTAAACTTAAATTTTGAGCTGAAAATCTGAATAGTAGGGAGTGGTTAAGTAGCACAAACTGAACTGTGTTCAAGGGGGAGGGGGAGATTCAAATTTAAAGTAATTATAGAAAATGGAAAAATTGGTCGATTCGTTTGCGGTTTAAAATAAAACTATTCTTTAAGTCAGGATCTTCTTGAAAATAATTTTTAAAGATAAATCTTAAAAAATTCCGTCAGAGGGCGCCTTAAACTTCAGAGTAACCAACAACTCATTTTAACCATTATTTTTTTGTTATAATTAAATGCATGCAAAATCATTTTAAATGTTCTCGGAAGCTTAGATTTAAACTTAAATTTTGAACTCAAATCCTGAATCGTTATGAGGAGTTAAAAAGCGCAAACTGAAGTGTGTTCAGGAGTTAAAATTTAACCCTCTTTCCTCCTCGAGCACAATTCAATTTTTCGCTACTTAAACACTCCCAACGATTCAGAATTTCAGCCCAAAATTTAAGTCTATGCATTTGAAAGCATTTAATGAGATTAAAAAATAACAGTTAAAAATAGTTGTACGCTACTCCAAAGTCTAAGGCGCCCTCTATCGGCATTTTGTGAAATTTATCTTTAAAAATTATTTCCAAGAAAAAACTGATTGATCAAGAAAACTGCTGATTAAAAAATTAGTTTTAGCAAAAACCGCAAACGAATCGACCAATTTTTCCGTTTTTTACAATTATTTAAAATTTGAACCCTCTGAACACCGCTAAGTTTGTCTACTTAACCACTCCCAGCTATTCAGGTTTTGAGCTCAAAATTTAAGTTCAAGCCTAAGCTTACGAAAGCATTTAATAGGATGCAAAAAATAACGCCAAAAAAAAGTGTTTCGTTACTCCAAATTCTAAAGCGTCCTCTATCGGCATTTTTTGAAATTTATCTTTATAATTTATTTTCACGAAAATACCTAAATAAAGAATAGTTTTTGTGAAAACCGCAATTCAATCGACCAATTTTTCCGTTTTTTATAATCATTTGAAATTTGAACCCTCTGAAACACAGCTCAGTTTGTGTTACTTAACCACTCCCAACTACAGATTTTGAGCTCAAAATTTAAGTTTGAGTCTAAGCTTACGAAAACATTTAATGAGATGCAAAAAATACCGGCAAAAAATAGTTGTTCGTTACTCCAAAGTCTAAAGCGCCCTCTATCGGCATTTTTTGAAATTTATCTTTATAATTTAATTTCAAGAAAATGCCGACATAAAGAATAATTTTAGTGAAAACTGCAAATCAATCGACCGCTTTTTCCGTTTTTTATGTTTGATTGAAATTTTGGTCCCTAAACTTTAATGGCGGCTATTTCCTTAGGAAAACGTTTTGGACCCTTGGTCTCCTATTTAATATTGTTTGTCTTGATGTGTACTATCACCCCTCTTTTATTGTAAAAAAAATTCGGAATCACCCTGCATACATATATATGTATCTTCTTTTTTTTTGTATAAATAGCTGAGGACTATCTATAACCGAGCAAATGTTTACTTTTTCAATTTTGATTATAGTTTATATGTATATTAGGATAGTTTCAATTTCAGAACCTCTTCCAACTGGTTCCGAAAGTAAAAGTAATATTATTATTATTATTATTATTATTATTATCATTATTATTATTATTATTATTATTATTATTATTATTATTATTATTTTATCTCAAGCCAAACTCGAAAAACTAAAAATTAGCTCGGCTGTAGATCGTTCTCAGACATCCAATGCGAAAAAAATAATCACACTATTTCAAAAATATTAAAATTCAAGCGAGATATTTTAAAATAACCCCCAATACACTTAATATTATATATTAGATCTATATAAGATAGTTTTGCTTTTATCACATAACTTACGTGGGCTCTTAAGTGATGAAAACGACAAGAATAAAAGTAAATAGTAAAAAGATATAAAAGATAAAAACTACAAGATATAAAAGTAACGGTGCTAATAGGTTTTGTCTGTCATGATTGAGCCATGTTGAATTAACTTTGATAGATTTATGTTGCATTGCATTATAAAATAAATACTAACCTCATCGTACTCACGCCCAACATTTTCTCTCGCAAATTCGATGAAATTGACTGCTTCTTCAAATATAGTTGCATTATCAGTTTTCCCATCAAGCCATGGCATAAAACTTCTCATAGAGTGACAAGCATGCTTAATTCTCAATCTGTAAATCAAAATTTTAAACCATTGACTTATATAAGTGTCTTCCTAATATAGATAGATATAAGATACAAATTAAAAAAAAATTCGGCACTTAAAATTTGAGTTCTGTCATTCAGTGGAAATGGATTTTCATGGAACTTGCACTGTTAGTTAGATAAATTTTAAGGAAATATTTTAGTATACACTATATGGCCAAAGAGGACCGGTCACTTCCAATTTTAGATGTTTTCTTAAATATCTAAAAAAATATATGAGGAAATACCTTGAAATTTCAGATGTGTAAACACAATATATAGTTCATATATTTGCGTGAAGATTTTTTCTCGGAAACTCCTTAGGAGACCTTCAACAAATTCAAAAGCAACAAATATCTTTTAGATAACCCTGTCAAAACTAATTAGAAAAAGCGTTCAAATTGAATATTATGATTAAGTGGCTTGTAATAATTTGTGTTTATTTTTATGAGGATAGCTTGTATACTTGAAGAAAAAAATCAGGTTTTCATAAAAACAGTCCCAAGTTTTCCCAAGTATTTTCCTTGTAATTTGCAGAGTTCTTAATATATAAATACAAGTTCTTTTGAGAATATATCACAAAAAATTTGTTACAAAATACTTTGCAATCAGAATTAAAAAATTCGTGAAAATTATATGAAAAATGAGCGGGTTTACTAAATAATGTTTCACGACGCGTACATGCCTGAATGCAATCAAAATATAATGTGCATAATGTGTTAGCTATAAATATAATGTGCATAATGGGTTGTATGGAGCAACTTTTCTAAAAGTATCAAAAACATAGCTTGAAAATTCTGAAAATTATCGTCGATAGAATAAGTTCAAAATATTTTGCTCCCAAAATGAAGCAAAAAGATAAGGGGATGTATCCATATATCCACTTATTAGTGCCATTATAGCATAGACGATATTCCACATATTGCTCTATTTGGATACAGCCCCCATCACTTTCCTTCCTTTCGGGAATAACGGATTTTGAGGTTATTCTATCAACGATAATTTTCAGACTTTTCAAACTTTCTTTCAAACTCAACTTGTTTTTGAGACTTTCACAAAAGTTGCTCTATACATTTAGCTAACACATTATGCAAATTATATTTTAATTACATTTAAGTATGCGCAATGAATCATTGTTTACCCGCTCATGTTTCATTGAATTTTTATTCCTTTTTTAATCTGATTGCAGGGTATTCACTCTCAAGAAAACTTCCGTCTTTTTACAGAAAAAGTACTGGCAGCACTGCTGCCAGAAATTGTCTGTATATTGACGATTATCCGTTTATTTTTTTCTCCGTCAAAAGAGGTAAAATATCCGTCATTTGAAAAAAATTCTTGAAAATATCAATCCGGCACCGCTGAGGATCGAACCCACGATCCCAGCATTGGCAGCCAAACGCGCTACCTCGACGCTACCGTTGTACGTTAATGAAGTGCTTTAAAGTAGAACCATTCCTTTCATATGGGTGCGATTGGTCTATTTCGTTACAAAGCTTTTAATTTTGGAGTTAGTTTCGGAAAGATTTCATGTTTCATGAAACTGTGGCTAAATTTTTTTTTTTTTTTTTTTACGTTTAGTATTAATGTACTACAAAAATGTAAATTTTAAATATATTACGTAGATTGCTAAAAGAAAAGTTTGGGTAGTATATTTTTATTCGATAAGATTTTATCCAACTTTGGATAACAAATTGTGAGAACTTTTGAATGAATAAAGAAAGTAATTGTTATTTATTTTTAAATTCGAAAACATTTTTGTCTTTATAAAACTAAATTAGACATTATTATTTGTTTATTTTGTTTTTCATTTTAAAAACATATTCGAATTTATTACTAACAGACCCAATACGCATGCGTGCTAGAAAAAACGGAATCTCTCCCACATTTTTCGACCTTCGGAATGAATTCACAGATCAAATACGTTTTCTGGGAGTACGGAAATTATTAGTGAAAAAATGAGGAAAACTTAGTGTATATTGACGAATTTTTCTGACAGTGTTGTCTACAATGTTGTTTGTCATATTTTCAGAAAATAACTTTTTTTATATTAAGACTTCCGCATAAATTGCTCTATAAATTTAGCTAACACATTACGTAAGTTATATTTTAATTACATTCAGTCATGCGCAGTGAAACATGTAAAAAATCTGCTCATTTTTCATGCTAGCCTCATAAAAATGAACACCGTTTATTACTTAGTCACTTAATCACGTATTATTATGTAGTCACTTAATCATAATCCACAGTTTGAACGCTTTTGCTACATTAGTTTTTACAGGAATCCAAAAGATATTCGTTCTCTATCAATTTGTTGGTGGTCCCCTATAGGGTTTCGGGAAAAACAATCTTTGAAGAAATATATGACATATGTACTATTCTGTTTACACACCTGGAGCTTCAAGATAATTCCTGGAGTATTTTTCTGGATACTTAACAAAATGACCGAGTGACCGATCATCATTGGCAATATGGTATACAACGTGCCGCTCTACGTTGCATAGTTATGGGACATAAAATTATGGGGAAAAGTTCTATAATCAAATTAATTCAATTATTGACAATTAGCTCTTTTTTTGTAAGTTTCTGTAGAATTAATTTCGATCTAACTTGCACTATAAGCATGAAAGATTTTGAGGGAAAAATTTGTGAAATATAACAAATCTTCCGACGTTGCTTTGTTAAGAACTTTAAGAGAAAGTTCTATAATTAAATCACTTCGTTTATGAAAAAGAATATCAATCCGAACGCATATATATCACGTTATATAAAACTAATATTTAATGGACTTGTTTTGAAAGTTAGGTACTTATTTTTGTGTGTGTGTGTGAGGGGTTCGTGAAAGTTTTAGTGTAGAATACATCTTTTTATGGTTGCTTACAAGGAAGGTCTCCATACTGGGCATACCCAGAATTTTATGAAAAAAAATACTAATTAAAGTACTTATGTATGTAATAAAGGATCAGTCAAAATTAGCGGCGGAATCACATTAGATATTGTGTAAAAAAATAAAATATTTTCGAATATTTGGCGTGAAAAGACTAAAGAATCACTCGAATTTGCGAGACCCTTTTCCTCGCCAAAAGCAAACGATTATAATGAAACTCAAAACTGTTAGATATTTAGTTTGCGTGTAAATGGTATTTAATGAATTTAAACGTTAACAGTGAGACACTTTAATATATTATATACATCTATATACATATTGTATTACATATATATATATATAACTCGTTGAAATAGTTATTTAATTAATCGCTGGAAAAAATGTTTTCAAAGCTAAAAAAAATCATATTGAGAAAAATTATCTTAATACATTTAAGCGTATTCAAAAATAAACGTCATATGTTTCCATAGCAACAAAATCTAATCGACAATTCTCAATAGAAGTTTCAGCTTGAAACAAATTTAATTAAATTTAAATTATAAATTTTGTTTTGTCTCAAATTTTGATGATTAAATTTTAATATAAATACATATAAATTTCGATATAACAAAATTATACTTAAAATAAACTAAAATTTACAAAACTAAAGTTATTTAAATTAAACTTATCAAAACAAGTTCAACGTGAATTTTTTTTTTCTTGAAGTGTATTTGACATAAAGTATTTTTTTGAAATTACATTCCATTGCCAACCGGTGATAAATCGCCAAATAACGAAATTTTAATTATTTTTTTACAATTACTGAATGGAGGTTCCGCCGAAATTTTTTTATAAACGTATATATCCACACGAGAAGATCATTCAGTAATTTTTTCAGATTTTTCGGTGTGTGCCCGCATGGAGACCTTCCTTGTTAGTTATGGAGAAATAAGACAATCTTTGATAATTAGGACAACCCAATTATAAGAGATTAACATTTTTATAGTTCTACTAAAGAAATTTCTATGGGAATTGCAGTATTAATTAGACAAATTACGCAAAAATAAAACAAAATGATTACATGTAAAAGTTGCATTACAAACTGCAAAACCTTCATTTTATAAGAGTGAAGCTGCCGTTAAAAAGCTAATGTTTCTATCAAAAACATTTAAAAACATCTATGTGTGACAAAACATGCAAAAAAATATCCTTCTATAGTAAAAAAAAACTAGCCTTAAAAGGAATGACTCCTGGAATGATGCTGATGTGGAAGATTTCCGGAACTAACGAATCCGGGTTGTCCACTCCTTCTATGAGTCGAATAGACCAATCAGGAAAGGGCTCCGTCTATGCATCGCCGTGTGGGTTACCATAAAGAGAGGAAAGGTTACCATCGCCAACAATAGCCAAGTTTGTCGCCAACTTGGCGATATATAGCCAAATTTGGCGACTAAAATTAGTTGTCAAAAGTGACGCCAACTTGGCGATAACTGTAATTTTTCGCCAAATTTTTAATTTCTTTACAACACCAGTCGTTTGATACATCATTTGAGAGGTTTGCAACTGCTTATTCATATAATGGATGTCTTGTGTGTTATTTCCCATTCTGCTCCCCAGGGGGGACACATTTTTATTTTCTTTACAATACCAATCATGTTACACAAGATTTGAAAGGTCTGCAACTGCTTATTCATATTATAAATATCTTGTGTGTCACCCCCACACTCTGCTCTCCCCAGGGAGGGGGGTCACATTTTTAATTTCTTTACAACACCAGTTGTGTGACACATCATTTGAAAGGTCTGCAACTGCTTATTCATATTATGGATGTGTTGTGTGTCATCCCCCACTCTGCCCCCCAGGGGGGCACATTTTTAATTTCTTTACAACACCAATTGTGTGACACATCACTTGAGAGGTCTGCAACTGCTTATCAATATTATGGATATCTTGTGTGTAACCCCCCCCTCTGCCCTCAGAGGGGGCGCATTTTGTAATTTCTTTACAACACCAATTGTGTGACACATCATTTGAAAGGTCTGCAACTGTTTATTCATTTTATGGATGTCTTGTGTGTCACCCCCGCTCTGCCTCCCCAGGGGGGAACATTTTTAATTTCTTTACAACACCAGTCGTGTGACACATCATTTGAGAGGTCTGCAGCTGCTTATTCATATTATGGATGTCTTTTGTGTCGCCTCCCATTCTGCCCCCCCAGGGGGGCACATTTTTAACTTCTTTACAACACCAGTCGTGTGACACATCATTTGAAAGGTCTGCAACTGCTTATTCACACCATGGGGCATTGGCGAGCGCAGCAAGCAGGGGCAGCCAATAATTTGGGATCGCGAAGCGATTACGCGGGGGGTTGGCGAGCATAGCGAGCAGGGGGGCGGGGCCCCCCTAGTTAAATAAACAAAAATTATATAATTTCGCTTTCAAACTCGCATGAGAAACATTTCGTGTAAGGAAATTGTTTTTTCCTATTTATTTGTCGTTCCTTTTAAAATCGTAACAAGAGACATTTTGTTTCTGACTAAGTCTATTAAATACAATGAGATGTTTTCATGGAAGACCTTATAAAACAAGTTGGAAATTGCACGTGAACGTAGCAAATGAGGTGCGTTCGTACGATAACGAAGTTTTAAAAATTATTTAGATCTTGCTGATATAGTAGAGCGTACTCCGGATACAGTATAGTAGTCGAAATTTTTACGTTTCTGTAAATATGTAGGATGTAATTTTTATTACACCTCAGCAACGTATATCTTATTCATAAAATGTGAAAAAGTTGAATATAATTGAAACACGTCCCAAACAATGTTTCCCCGTATAGCATTATGTAGTGGAATACTTTTGTGCGGCCCTGTAATTTAATAATAAAAATTCTTTGCATCACAGATTGTACAGAATGCATATTTTTCATAGATTTATGCCAATTCTATTATGTTCGAATCAGTGTAACATCATTAAAATGCATTTGAAACTTTTTCCTCATTGACCGTAATGCAATGGAATACTTTTGATTGTCCCTGTAAATTATCTATGCAAAAACTTTCATAACATTCGAAATGACTCGACAAAATTACGTAATAATTATATTTTTAAATTTTAAACGATTAAAACGCATTTGAAATTTTTTTCCCCATTGACCGTAATGTAACGGAATCCTTTTGATTGTCCCTGCAATTGATCTATGCATCCGATTTTCATAACATTTGAAATGACTCGACAAAATTACGCAATAATTACATGTTTTAAATTTCAAACGATTAAAATGCATTTGAAACTTTTTTCCCTATTGACCATAATGTAACGGAATAATTTTGATTGTCCCTGTAATTGACGTATCCATCCTATTTTCATAAAATTTGAAATGACTCGACAAAATTATGTTATAATTATGTATTTTAAATTTCAAACGATTCGGTTGAGTAGTTTTTGCGTTGTTATATGCGGACAGATGGACAGACAGACGGACAGACAGACAGACGGACGGGCAGACGGACGGACTGAGCGACAACAATAGGTGCTACGTATTTACATAATTACGAACGCACCTAAAAAGACACATATTAAGTTCTTATCTTTTTTAAGATATACGAAATATCAATATAACTTCTTTAGAAATATACGAGATTCCGATAAGTGTTCCTTTATCTTTAACAGACTATGAAAACTACATACATTTCCGAGATTTGAAAACACTTTCTAAAACACGTTTTTCCTGCTGCTTATAACTTTCGGAAATAATCCTGGGTAATTTTAAAGTGTAATAATCGCTTTTTTGAACATCCGTTTGGGTTTTTCGAATGCTATCAA
Source organism: Maratus speculifer (assembly GCA_964019185.1). Taxonomy (NCBI): domain Eukaryota; kingdom Metazoa; phylum Arthropoda; class Arachnida; order Araneae; family Salticidae; genus Maratus; species Maratus speculifer. The sequence goes on from OZ025303.1 coordinate 159,528,112, forward strand.
GCAAAATTTTGCTGCTCAGGAAAACACATTCCGCTACTTAAGATAATTTATACATACAAGAGTAAATGAAAAATTTTAACTTTAATGCTAATTTAATGCTTTTATATTAATGTTACTGATAAAGCTGCTAACTTATCATGTTTGTTAAACATGCAAATGTTTATTTAATTGATAGCGTCTGAAAACTTTGATTAAAACAAAAAAAAACTCACTTAAAATTGTTGTATCTTACCTAAAATATGAGTATAAACAAGTCGGAAATGTTGCAAATGATGTGCGTTCGTACTCTAACGAAGCTTTAAAAATATTCAGATCTTGGTAAAATAGTATATAATATTAGTTGGGATATACTAGTATAATAACCAGAATCTTATGTGTGTCCCTGTAAATACTATCTGCTTTCTATTATACAGGAAGTAACTTATAAGTAAATCATGCCCCAAACAATGTTCCCCCTATACCATTACATAATGGAATATTTTTGTGTGGTCCCCTAAATTAATAACTGCTATTCTTTGCACCACAGATGGTACAGAATGTTTATTATAATATATACTTCATATATGCATACCAATTTTATTATGTTCGAAAAAGCTTAACATCATTAATAATTCACTTGAAACTATTTTTTCCCATGGACCGTAATGTAACGGAATACATTTGACTGTCCCTGTAATTAAACTATAGATCCGGTTTTTCTAAAATTTAAAATGACCCGACAAAATTATGCAACAATTATATATTTAGTTTTCAAACGATTCAGTTGGATAGTTTTTGCTCTGTTATATGCGGGCGGATGAACGTAACAATGACTATAGGTGCTACGTATTTACATAATTACAAACACAATTAAAAAGATACCGGATATCTTAAAATAAATTGACAGATTTAAAAATTCATTAACTTGCAAATGGTAACTGCTGTCTTAAAAATTCTTACAGGAGAATTATGTAACATGTCAGAGATTTTGTTTTTACTGCGATTCTCAATTTTTGTTGAAAGTAACATCGACAGATGACGTTGCAAGCAATAGGCGCTAGATTAGAGCCCGATATTATCCTCTCCCTTCTCTCAGCATTGGTTCAAAAGATGGAGATTAAATATGTGGAGTGGGCCGCTAAAAACAAAATTGCATTGGCGGCTGAGAACCCCTCCATACATTTAACCTCCTTCTTTCGCATTAGTATTGACACTAGAAAGAGGCCAAAAATTGAGCCCCGATTTAGCGTCTATCGCTTGCATCATAGTATCTATCACTTGCATAATAGAATCTATTGTTAGTAGTATTTAAAACTAAAACCGGTATTCTCAGAAAAAAAAACTCGTGACATCTTACATATCCCACTTACAAGATTTTTTAAGCTGTTATCATGTGCAAGTTATTAAATTTTTAAATCAGTCAGTCCATTTTAGAACTCCCTGTAATTTAAAAAAATTGTGCAATGTACGGTTAAGATATATTAAATACAGCCTTAAATGAAAAATTCATTCACTGATAAACAGCTTTATCATTTGATGCTAATGTTATATGGTAACTTTAATTTGTTTTCAATCGTAATTTAAGAGACTTATTATCACAAAGCACATTCTATAATTAAAATATCTTACCTCCTGTATCTCTCTTTTTCATTGTGTATTTCTCTAGGATCTAGAGAAAAGTAGTTTTGTACGTAAGGCTCCCACGGCAGCTGACCCGCTTTCTGATTACCCGGAGAAACTGTGTCTGGTGTAGTAGGCGTGTTATTTGGAACTCTATAAGGAGGGATTTAAAAGAGTAATTTCTTTTTATTGTTGCAGTTATCTAACAAGATACAAATATAAATGAAAATAGTTCATATATTAAAGGTGAATATTTCAAATTTCGATTTACAATTATTCCATTTTTAGCCTAAACTCCTTTTTGATTCAAAATAATAAAAAGAATATTGCCCAGTTAAAGTGGTGGCATTGAGCTCATAGTCTATATACAGTAATTTGCACGTTACCGCCGTATTTTTTCAAAGGATAATCCCCTTTCGAAAAACAAGTTAAGACGGGATTCGCTTCCCCATTTCACCCTTCTATATTTAACCACTCAAGTTCCAAAACTAATCAGGGATACTCCTTATTGAATGAACCTAATTCCAAAATTCTAAGCAAATCGGATAATACTGCATAAAAACTAATTTACCCAATTTAGGGGGGGGATCTCTTGTAACCCGCTTTACACTTAACCATTAAAATCCCAAAACTATTCAGGGATTTGCCTTTTCTAAAAGAACCTATATTTAAACTTTGAAGCAAATCGGATAATTCTGCATAAAATCTATTTATCTAATTTATGCAAGGGTGAGGGAGGTAATCGCCCGTTCACTTCTTTATACGTAAAAAAAGAGCCCCAAAACCTAATCAGAGGAATGCCTTTTCAAAATGAACCTATAGTCAAAATTTGAAGCAAATCGTTTAAGTCCGCATGAAAAACCCATTTACTGAATATACAGGATTAAAGTATATTGAATATACTGAATATACAGGATTCAGTATATTAAAAATATACTGAATATACAGGATTAGTTAAAATTCAACTTTCAAAAACTTCAGTTAAAGAATCATAGGTCAGAATGATTAAATATACGCAAAAGAAGGAGGAAAATGGTATAGCATAAGGAAATAAATAGTTCGAAATTTTAGCAACAGATGATGCTTGTCATAACGTTAATGGTTCATTTTTATAAATTTTATGTCACCTCATGGCGCAAAGCCTCTGCAGACCGGATTTTAATGGTTGATCGGTATGTTTATCTTTGTGTTTTCCTGCATCCAAAAATATGAAAATAAAGAGATCTGCGATCAACAAGACACAATAATAAAAGTGTCAGTCAATCACTAAAATCAGGTGCCCCACCAATGTCCGAGAGATTCTGCTCACAAATCTGATAAACCGGAAATGTTGAGTTCGAACATAATTGCACCGTTGGCCTAATCGTTCGGAGTTTTCCAAATTTTTCTTCGAACTTTGAATTTTCTTCCGTAAATACCGGTTAGATTCCTTTAGACAGACTCCACCCCTTTTTGGGACTATGTCTCTCATGCAGATGATCAGTCGTCATAAATAACACTACCACCACCACTAAAATCCGGTTTTCAAGTAATTTCCACGATTTGACTCGGCAGACGAGTTGTGATTCAAGTTTTTATTAATCCTTGAATTTCAGCCACTAACTGGATGAGATGCCCCCCCCCCCTCCCTTGTGGAACTGCCTCGCGGTCTAATGCATTTCTGTTTCTTGAAAACTTTATAAATCTAAAAGAAAAAAAACAATAACGAAATCGAAAATTTTTAATTTTTTAAAAAAGCAATAAATTTTGGGTCACATTGCATTTAACCTTTTTATTCTTTTATAATATGAAAATTGCCTTTCAAACCATTTTTTAACATAAAAATATGTTTCATATTCAATGTTATATGAAAGAAATATCGCCAAAGAGCAATTTTTGATACCCTGCTGAACACATAACAAAACGAATACTGTCAGTAACAAATATGTATGTCAATTACTTTTAAAAAATGAATATTAATAATTTTTACCTTGGATATTCAACAGATGAATCAGACTTTGTTAAGCTTGAGCTTGATAAAGTACTACTTGAACAACCGCTCAATGTCAGAGAAGTGTCAGTACCGAAATTGTTATTAGTTAAACTTGTTGGCGTTGAATGCAAAATTTGTGGCTGTTTAATAGATAAGAAACACAAAGATAAACATAAAATTATATTAAAAGCAGAAAAAACATTTTTGTACTTTTCGGTTAAACGAGGGTCGGTATTATATATGCTAATATGTGTGTATAAAGTTGCAATATAATCTTATCAAAGTATCACATAATGATTCAATAAATAATTTATAACTAATATTAATTATTTTATTTGTTATATTATCCGTATGTATATTTTTAAATCAATTATTTTTCTGGCTTTATTATATGTTGGTTAGCCCTAAATTCCTATTATTTCACTTTTTTATGGCTAATACGAAGATGGAACCACATCTGTATTTGTATTGCCAAGATATTTAGGGCCTGCGAATTCAGCCTTGGTTTAACAAATTTCCATTACATTCCATTAATTCTACTTTTTACTATATTTCTTTGTAGCAATTTGTAATTGTTATTAATTGTTTTATATTAGCATTCAAACTATTATGCTGCATAAGCGTATGTAATTATGAATGTAAGTCCATTCTGGTATTTTTTATTTTAATATCTTTTCTTTTTTAATCCAAAAATTCATTTTGAACTTTTTTTCTTATAAATAATGATATTCTGTATACATGTTTCTAAATATGCAGCAATGGTAGCTAAATGTTTTTAGCAATCTTATAATTATTATACACTTAGATCATTACTGCAATTGCGCATTACCTTAGAGTGCTATCAATGTTATTTCTACTTTGTAGTTATTTGATATCTCTTCATAGGAATTTCCATTAAAGTTGCATTATTATATTTTCAAAGTATCCCATAATGATTCTATGAACAATTTATAACTAATATTAATTATTGTATTTGTTATAATATCCGTATTTATTTTTTATTTAATTGTTTTCCATTTTTTTTTTCAAGTTTTATTGTGTGTTGGTAGCCCTAAATTCGTATTATTTAGCTATTTATGGGTAATACGAAGATGAAACCATAAACTTTTTTTCAGTTTATATTAGTATTTAGTGTATACAGGGTGAGTCATAAATATCGAAACAATAGGCTATCTCCTTAAATATTGCTCCTAGACCCATACTTCCAATTGCAAAAATTCATAAAAAAAGATGAATTTTTTGATAAGATAAGTTGCAACTCCATGGGGGGTCTGTTTTAAAAAATACGAAAATTAAATTTTTATACGGCCCCCAGAGAATAAAACTTCCAATTAGAAAAAATTTCTTTATCCCTTCCTGAATTGAACAAAAAAAATTTCATCTCGATATCTGCAAATCCCTGAAAGATATTAATATCCAAAATTTTCCAAAATTCCTGACTTACACCACTTAAGCATGCCTCTGAGAGCAGCAAAATCAGTTCATTTGAAGTACAATTAAGGGATCGACCATAAATTTACGTATTGTTAAATGTCGATCCAAGACAACACTTAAACTTTTAGATATAAAATAAAAGCGTATAGGTTTGTGCTTTAAACTTCGATAAATATACTAGATGTCTGCAATATTTCGACCTTGCAGCCACCTTCGTAACTGGCACGACTCATTGAACGGACCATTAAAACGGACCATTATTAAACATTCATTAAAAGTGTTATCAAATTAAGTAATATTAATTAAACTCTCATCAAAAGTGTCTTAAAAACTTATTGGCGCAGGCAATAAGTTTAGTAAATATAGTGATAGCGAAAATGACTCTTCTATTAGCGGAATCAATGGAAATATATTTTAATAAATTACATAGAAATATTTTAAAAAATCTACTTTATACTACAGTTAAACCGCTAGAACGGACACTCCCGAATAGTAGACACCTCTGTTTAACGGACTATTGTCCAATCCCCATTCTGAAAACCTAAATTTGTGCTTGTTTAACCTCTAAATAACGAACATTCCAAATAGTGGACACTATTTAAGGCGATAAAGGATGAAAAAGTATTTTTTTAAGGACAAAAAATAAAAAAAAGTAAACAGGCCTCTAAATTTATCAGGGAATTTTGTGATAAATGAGCTGGGGAAAATCCCCCCCCCCCTCACGTTCAGAGTTGAATTGAAGGGGTTGCCAAGGAGGGAAATCTTCCAGAGCATTGAAATATCCCCTCGGAAAATTGAGATTTTATGCTTTTAACAGCAAAAAGTGCAATCCCCCTCCCCGACCGGAACTCTATAATGTCCAATAATGTCACTTTGGAAAACAAATTACATGTAATCGCAAGCAAAAGTTAACTTTTGTAACAGGGTTTTTTCATAAGCATGTAATGAACAGTGACTGAAGGTGTGTACAGTTTTATTTAGCCCCATTGCTTAAAAAATAATTTTAATTTCTGATTAATCATATAAAAGAGGTTTTAGGACACATAAAAGTCAATTAATAAAATGTCAAACGTTTCTTAGCACTTTTTGAATATCTTTGTTTTTCCCAATAGCGGACACCTCCGAATAGCGGACAATTTCTGCGTTCCTGATTTGTCCGTTATTTAGAGGTTTTACTGTATTCAGTTCCAAAATTTATGAAGGTTTTAAAGCTATTTTTTGCTTTCTTCTATTTTTACAAGAAAAAAGTATTGGATTCATGAAAATTTTGAATTCCGGTTTTCGATGGATTCACACGGTTTAGGGCTCAAAGATACCGAAAAACATGTTTTTATGAAATGTCTGTCTGTGAGTCACAGCACAATGAAAAAATTTGAAATCGACGTGATAAAAAAATAAAGTTTAAATCAACTGACGCATTTAAACAGTAATTAAAGAAGGTGAAAATGGCAAAACTTAAACAAAATTTGAAATCGAAACTATACAGCATTTAAACGTTAGGAGCCCATCTTTGCCCATCTTAAAACTAAATGCACTTTACTGCATCAAATTGTTTGTATTTCAGTATTTCTCATTTTTAAACTGACATACGTCAATAACCGTCGGTAACGGTAACTTTTCAGCTCAGAAAATTTACTTTTAAAAATGTGATTTGTTTACAAAAATTACCTTTTTTTTAATGTTGCTATTTTAAATACTTTTATTTTTTTTAAATACATAGTATTTAAAATGCTGAATTAAAATTGAAAATTAGACATTTTCGTTTAATCAAAAGAAAAAAATTCAACGCGACAAATAATATTTTGAGTTATAACAATTTAAATTTACTCAATTTTTTTTTTTTTTTTTTTTTTTTTTTTTTTTTAAATATTAAGAAGTTTTTTGATGTGATAATGCTTACAAATTATATGGTTAACCATCACAAAATATTCAAAATTCCAACTTTATAAATAAATAAATAAAATGTTTCCTGGCCCCATTACAGCAACATTGTTTCTTCAATTACACGCATTTCAATTTGTGTCTGATCCCTTGAAACTTCACGATTTATTAAAATTGTCATAACTTTCTGAGTTTTGAAGATATCAAGATGAAATTTTTTTTGTTCAGTCCAGGAATGAATAAGGAAAATTTTTCTAATTGGATGTTTTATCCTCTGGGGGCCGTATAAAAATTTAATTTTCGCATTTTTTAAAATATACCCCCCATGGAGTTGCAACTTATCTTATCAAAAAATTCACCTTTTTTTATGAAACTTTGCAATTGGAAGTTTGGGTCTAGGGGCAATATTTAAGGAGATAGCCTATTGTTTCGATATTTATGACTCACCCTGTATAGGGCCTGAGGATTCCACATTGATTGTACAAGTTACCATTATACTCCCTTAATTTTATTTTTTACTATGTTCTCTGTAGTGATTTGTAATTGTTATCAATGGTTATAGATACATACATGTATGTTGGGTTATAGCGCATAGGGCGTAAAAGCATTTACTCGAATGCATTGGAACTCCTTTCAGTCATGTGTGAACTCATTTATTTCGATGAACAGTCGACACTTAGCCGACGTAAGCGCAGATAGCGTGAAGTTGAGCATACAGGCAGTGGAACAAATTTAACTAGGAGTTTCTCCATGAAAAAAATAAGGCGTCATCTATAGCTTTTATTCCTTTATTATCAATATATCACCTAAAACACTTCCCACCATTTAGTATAAAGCTCAGGTTTTGATGTTACAAATTATAATTGGTATTAGAAGAAATTAAAAAGAAAATCTGTCATCATAGGAAAACTACCAGACTGCATAGGATGTTAGTAGGTGGAAAATCGAATAAATTCTATGTCTTCATCGAATGCTTTTTGATAAACCTCGCAATAATACAAATCATTAAGTCGCGGGCGTCTGACCAATGAAGAACAATAACATCATGTGTGAAAGTCAAATGAGAATAATTCTGCAAAGAGTTCAGTCAAAAGGGCGTAAGAACAATTGGTGTAAAAAACATCACAGCGCGCAAAAGATCTCAGAATAAAATGATTAAAAAAAGAAATGGCTCTTTTTAAAACATTCGAATTCACACTAAATATTAGAAATCGATCAAAAATTATGATGCAATTTAGGAATGAACTGAAATAGAAAGAAGAAATGAGCTTTATATTTAAGTAAATTGAGTAAGATAATAATTAATTTAATGAGAATTTAATTGGATGAATGATTGATATTATTGAAAAATAGAAAATGTGTGAATATGCCGGTAGTTTAGCTTGATAAAAAAGGGAATAAAAGGAAATATCGCGATGGAATAGTTCATAATATAACATATCTATAACACTGACTTCCGTCCAACCAAAAAGTACCGAAATTTTTTTAAATAAATAATTCAAATGCTTTATTAGAAAGCTCAAGAGAAATATAACTAAATATATTATTTGTAACTAAAATTTTTCTCCTCAAAATGTACAAAATCACAGAATGTTGTCAAGGTATACAAATATTTCTTTTATTCAGTTTTTTTTTTTTTTTTTTTTTTTCAAGTCTGTGAAATACTTTTAATATTTAAAGATTTTTTGTCATTTTATTAAAATTCTCAATGAATTAAACAGGGTGTCCCAGGATTATTGGTACAAACTTTAAAGGGGAGTAAGGGACATCACAAGGATTCAGATTTGCATTTCAATCCATGATCGGAAACGACTTCACTCGCCTTTAACCTTCCTACCCTGAATGGGTCTAATCGACCCAGGCCTAAAATGCGTTTCATTCGATTCAAACCAGAAAATTTTTCATAAATTAAATTAAATAAATAACACAAAGATTTGAGTTAAATAAGTATGTTAAATGGATTTAAATAAAAATTTTGGTGTGGAATATTTTAATCAAGTTTGAGTAAAATTTCAACAGGGTAGGAAGGTTAAATGGCGTTGTTCACAAGAGCATTGGAGGAAATCAGCGTTTTCAGATTATGGGTGAATTTATGGGTTAGCGAGAATTCCTATGACGTGAGACTCCATGCTGCCTAACATCGCTTTTCAGTGAATGTTTAGTCTGGTGTGGTCAATAACTTCTTAGTTGCGCCTTACTTGTTGACAGCACTCTGGCATCTGCAGACATCGTCTCTTTTTGCGACAGGTGCTACCAAACTTGACATATGCCACAACATGTCAGACACCATATGTGGTTTCAACATGGTGAGGTATCTCCACGTTATGGCAGATGCGTTCTTGAAAATTTGAATCAGGTGTTTGATCACCGATGAATTGATCGTGGTGGAAAAGTTCCATGGCTACCACACTTTCCTGATTTAAGCAGAATAAATTTCTTTCTTTGGCATGAACTGAATAATGCTGTGTACGCAACGCTTGTGCATTCTGATATTGATTTGGTTTCAAGACTTGTCTATGCTGCTACGTATATCCAACAAAATCCAGGTGTATTTGCGCGAGTCCGTCAATCCATGGTCTGATGATGTGATGCATGCATCGATTGCAATGATGTAAACTTTGAACATTTTTTATAACATTTTCGCATATCATATACCACAGCACATATAGTATCTTTGACCAGTGAATTATTTCAGATGATCTCATTCTTGAGTCTCATCGTTTTTTGTACCTGTGTCATACTACTTTCCGACATTTCCGATCTTGTGTTGCTATGTAAATTTGAATCATTGTGATGTACTTCCCCTTAGAAATTTGTCCCAATAATTCTGGGGCACCCTGTATAGAAAACGTTCATTATAAAATATTTTTAAAACGTCTTATTACCTTATCACAGGAAGATCCTATAATATATGATCATATAATTTTACACTCTAAAATTTATATTACATAAAGGTCAAAATAAATACTAAAAGCATTTTAAAAACATCAAATATCAATAAAAAATACTGAAGTATTGACAATTTCGATCAATTCATTCAATCATCATTAGAACATATAAAAAATGTGCATAAAATACTTAAATGTGAGATTAGAAGTAAAGATGTGTGTCCTCTATATTTTCAAAGCTGCAAGTTGCTCCAGCCTATAGTCAGCTTCCAAAAATTGTTCAACCATTTTACTCAAATATGCGTAGACCATTGAATGTTTTAATCCATTCATGCTACACAAATTTGACTAGAATAGTTGAACAACTTTTGGAAGCACACTATAATTGGAGCAACGAGTAGTGTTGTAAATACAGATGGCATTTTACATTCAGTTTTTAATAGGGACTAATCTCACATTCCAATGTTTTATGTACATTGTATTTGTGGCTCTTAAATCTTTTTCTATTGAATTATTTTTTTCTACGCGACCTTTCCTATCTTTGCTCGCTTTGCACTTTGATTAATTTTACAGAGGGAGATCCCTAACTTATTCTATAGCAATTAAATGATATAAAAACAGACTGCATTCTCTTTTCAAAATGTTTACTATTCTAAAAGTAATGAAATTTAAAATACCATATAATAAATTTTATACCTCGCTCTTTCAATATATAAAAAAAAAATAGAAATAAAAATAGAAATAAAAGAAGACATCGCGTGTTGTTGAAGATTCGCAAGAAACATAAATTTACATTTATCTTATGCATATTTTAAATTTTCTAAACTCGAAAACGGTCGTTAAATAGAGAATTTAAACTTAACTATGTATACAAAATACTTGTTGACACCTGCAGACTTTTTTACCTCAACTATTTCAAAGATTAATTCAGCAAATTTTACGAGTTGCTGATCAAGCGATAAATCAAACTTTGGTGCGGGAAAAAAATTAGTATCACCATCTGTTTTGGAAATAATGAAATAATTATGGTAACCCTCTGACAGTCTTGCAAAAGGGCAAAATTGTAATGTTGTTTTCTCAGCATTTTGTTTTAATTGCTAAAAAAAATGTGATTCTTTCAAAATTATAGAAAAATCTTATTTACGAATATGAATGTTATCCTTGAGTGTGTTAATCATTGCACAATGTATTAAAAATCCATTAAATTAACCAAGTTATATCATTTTAATTATTGTTTGCATTGCAGTGAAACCTGGAGCTTAGTGAATGTCTATAGACGGACTTTAGCAGTGTAATAGAATAACAACAATCAACAAAACCGGCTGTTGAAATAACATTCACTTTTCGCGTATGTTGCAGATTTGCACCACAGTGATACAATGGGTTAAATAAACTGAGGTTGGCTGCACTGCACAGATCATCACCTCATCGAATTGACGACGATAAAACTCTATTATACGATATTACCATACATTAGATGATATGCCGTGGAAAACCAAGGTACACCAGCATGCCGCAAAAACTCGTATTTACCGGTATGCCGAAAAATATGAGGTTTCATTGCTGGAAGATGGGCGGCTGATTTATGTTGCTTTTTCTAACAAAACTTCTCATTTTAAGAAAAAAACATCAATACTTATTTTTCTTTCTCTATCTCTCCATATATATATAGATTTTTATTTAAGTAATTATTTTGTTTTATTTATATTATTATTGCGTAAAATTTCCATGTGTGACGTTTCTACTCTAGGATAACGGCATTAAATTAATTAAATTATCATATAAAATTACCTTTTGATATAAAATAAGCATTTATTTCTCTCTTTATATATTTAAATGGTTATAATATTTTTCTTATTTTATATAAAATAAGAATATTTCTTTTCATGTAATAATTGATGAGATGATCTACTTCTACATTGTAAATATCGAATGGGTGTTAGGCAGAGAGATTTATGTGAAATGGTATGAGACATATGAATCACGTTTTTATTCTTTTAATGTAAAAAACTAAATAATTAGAAAAGTGGGGATAAACTCTATATTGCACTCCTCGTCTCCAACAGAAATCACTGCTACTGAAAACAGCTAATGAATCATTCTTTCCCTTTTTTGAAGTTCCTTGCTTTTTCCGAAATTCTGAGAAAGATCAGGGACTAATATTTAAAAATTTGATCTCCCTCGAATTTTGCGGTATACTGACTAATGCGGTATTAAAATATAACAGATGTGCCAAGTTATATCTTGGTGGAAAACACCTGCAAATCCGATTTTAGTAATTGATTGTTAGGTTTATCATTGCGTTTTCCTGGTCTCGGCCCTCCATGTTTTCAAACCTTTGGAGGCAGAAAAACCACTCAATCATATCAATAAACCACTAAAATAGAGATTGCAAATATTTTTCACTAAGAAATGATTTGACAGACCAGTTGCATTTTAAAATGCTAATCGAGTTCGGTCTAATCCTGTAATTTCAGCCGTCAACTCGATAAGGATGTGGTCTGTGCAGCCACTTACCGCTCTACTGTCTTTAAGAAAAACCCTGCGACATAATTCTGATACAAAATTTATTACGAATGAGTGAAATCCATACAACAATTTACGCAAGCATGACACTTTAAAATTTTAAATAAAAAAATTAAATCCTCACGTGCAATATTTTCTAGGTTTCGAAACAAAAAATATTGGTACTTACGTATTAACGCCACTTCAACAAAAGTTGCGCTAATGTGCCAATAAAGAACAATCTTCTTGTTCGCACACAGTTATCTTTTGGATTCCTTTTTGTTGCCTTGATATTTGCTGATTCTTGGCGCCATTTTTTAGTGCTACGAAAATGCGTATATGCATAGCTGCCAACTTTTACGCATTTTTGCTACCACTAAAATTATACAGAAATTTTCCATTTGTTTAATCATAAGATTTTGACGGTTAAATCAGACAATATTTGCTATAAAATTTTTGTGATAGGAAAAATGCGTAAAAGTTGGCAGCTATGGTATATGAGATTTGCAAAAAACAGAACAAGATGCAATTTTATTTTTTCAGGAGTGAAATATTTTGCCAAAAAACGAAAATGTACTAATTCCCATGACATAAAACTTTATTTTGGTAGAAGTAAGTTTAGGAAATGTAATTTAAGACAGTGTTTTATTTTATGATTTGTCGCAAAAATTTTAGGTGTAGATTGGACGGTGCTTAAAAACCGTCAAATTTGTAGCTGCGGTGGCGTTAATACGTAAGTGCCAAAGTATTATTCAAAATAGAAAAAATAAAAATATGCAAACCTACAGTATACTCATATACAGGCATTTTTGGACGTCTCATTCTTGGTGCTCCGCGTCGACCTCTAGGTATAGGTGTATAAGGAGAACTAGGAGGCATAAATGGCATCCGAGATTTTCTGGCACCTCTTGTCGGCCTTATGCAAACAGGAGAAGGAAATGTGGGCGAATAACTGCCATAGCTGGTTCTAGGGTTAACATAATACGTCTGCAGATAGAAAGTATCTTACTATTCTCGAGAAAAATATTTTAAAATGTACAGAAAATTATGCAACTTAAATTATACAGTACTGTTCGTCAGATCTAATTTATTTCTCTTCTAATATGGAATATTATAAAAGCTATGAGATACTTACATTACTGTAAACTGGAATGGTTCAGAACTATATATCAAAAATGTAAAGGCAGATAGAGGGGAGAAAAATAAGTAGATTTGATATAGGAATATTGGTCCGAAAATATAGTGTTATGGCAGTAGAGGGCGTTGTTGAGTTCGGCGGATGAAAGCAAAACAAACTTTTCCTCTTTATAATTTAAGTATTGCCGACATAAGATATAGCTTATGTTTAATTCCGGGTGAACACCACCGTTAACCACCACATTGGTGGGTGAACACCACCACCTTCGCTGACTCGAGTCATCATTCCCCGCAGGTATTTCGAGTAACATACATCATTACACCAATACAAAATTGTTGATATGTCTTTTATGTATGGGGTTGCACAAAGAAATATATCATATACACTGCACGTCTAAAAACTCTCGGGCCTGTTGAAGGACTATCCTCAACTATCGTAATACTACCTCTTTCACAGCAATAATTCTGCGATATTTTCCAGTACCCTTATCACACCTCGCAGCATAAAACAATTTACTCGTGCATAACTAGCCCCCAACCAAAAAAAACGCTCAAATACGCAGCAACCCAGCAGATTCCTCCCCGGGAATCGTTCTATGTACATCCTCTGAGCAGCCGCTGCATTTCCTTACGCAGTCCCATACATAAAATATATGTCAACTAGCTCCGCATTCGCGTAACACCGCATGTTGCTCGAAATCCGTGCGGAGAATGAATATCCAACCCGGTTATGTGCTTTTATCCACTGAACTCAACAGCGCCCTCTACTGCCTCAGTGCTGAATTTGCGCCCACATTCCTATGCGAAATCTGCTCATTTAGATCTCCTCTACCTGTTTTTATATTTTTGACAGATAATTCTGAACCACCCTGTATTTTGAATCTGTTTTTTTTAATGCAAAAAGATATTTTACTAGGATATAAAGTAACAATAATTAACCACATAATTGATTTATCCGTATGCCGTACGGGCAAGAAGAGTTTGCTTGATCCACCTCATAAAGCTTTTTAATACCACTATTTTTTTTTTCAATTTCATACTATTTAATGACAAAAGTTTTACACGAAATATTATGAATATTTTAGTTTAACAAAAAAGGTGTTTATCCCATATTTTCTATTTATTGTATCAAAAAAGACAGAATCAATTAAGTCAACGGTTCCCAACCTATGAGTCGCGATCCTCTCATGGGTCGCGGCGGATATTTTGGTGGGGAGGAACAATCGAGGTCAGTCACGAAAATGTATCTTTTATTGCATCTGTTTACAAAATATTACAATTCCAACAACAAGCAATTCTTCAAGGAAAAATCCTTAATTTACTTCTTAATGAATATGTGAGCAAAATATCCAGAAATATCTAAATCAGCTTGGAATTCCTTCATGGGATTTAAAACGACATACATGTGTAAATACAGGGCGGTCATAAAAAAAACTTTGCCGATATACGGAGCTCTAGCGGCCAGTCCGCTCAACCGATCGAAATGAAATTTCAGATATAGCTATTCAGAGGTATGAGCTCGAGATTCTGTGAACGACAACAAAATGGCGCTCACGGTTACGGTTATAGTTACAGAAACTCGAAAATTTCCAATGGCAACACCCATTTTTTTTCATCGCAAAATGCTCAGCGCATGCGAAAACCGTAAAGAGCGTTGGAACCGTACGTGTATCGCAAGAAACGGACATGTTATGCACGCACAAAAAACAGTTCTGCGAATCCTTCCCCCCATAAAAAAAAAACTTGATTGGGGCGCAAGGAGGAAATTTGCATATGACACAGAGTCAGTACACTAATCTCTGATTACAATACAGATCAGGGAAACTAAAACTTTTATTTTGATTACACATTTTCCACATGGGTTTCATCACAGGCAATTAATGGTGATGGCATCCACGTGGAAAATGTGTAATCAAAATAAAAGTTTTAATTTCTTCGATCTGTATTGTAATCAGAGATTAGTGTACTGACTCTGTGTCATATGCAAATTTCCTCCTTGCGCCCCAATCGAGATTTTTTCTATGGGGGGAAGGATATCCAGAATGGTTTTTTGTACGTGCATAACATGTCCGTTTCTTGCGATACACGTACGGTTCCAACGCTCTTTAGGGTTTTCGCATGCGCTGAGCATTTTGCGATGAAAAAAAATGGGTGTTGCCATTGGAAATTTTCGAGTTTCTGTAACTATAACCGTAACCGTGAGCGCCATTTTGTTGCCATTCACAGAATCTCGAGCTCATACCTCTGAGTAGCTATATCTGAAATTTCACCTCGATCGGTTGAGCGGACTGGCCGCTAGAGCTCCATATATCGGCAAAGTTTTTTTATGACCACCCTGTACATATTTTCTACTTTTCGGTTTCTGAAAAACAAATACAGAAACAAACAGCGTGTAGAAAAGCGCTTAAGGTTAAAATTAATCAGTTTTAACCCTGAGCTAATGTTCTCATCTGGAATCACCACTGCCAGAAATCTTATTAAATATAAAATTATGTTTTGATAATAATCAAATAGATTTTTAATTACCTTTGTAGTTTGTCTGTTGTATTAATTTTTGTTCTACTTACATACATTGCGATTACTAATTCTTGTTCAGATGACAGTGTATCCTTCGTTCTAAAATTTGCGTTTTTTGCAAGATAGGATAGCCAATAGCTTATAGAGGTCACATAACAATTCCCATACTGATTCACTATATGGCCAAAGGTGATCAGCCGCTTGCGATTTCAGACATTTTGTAAAATATCTAAAAAAAATACAAAAGGAATTATCCTGAAACTCTATGTGTGAAAAACTTAATAGCACAGACCACACATTTTCTTGAAGATTGTTTCCCTAAATTGCATAGGCGACTGTCCACAAATGGAAAAAGAACGAATACCTTTTGGATAACCCTGTCAAAACTAATGTTGCAAAAGTGCTCTAACTGTAGATTATGAGTGGCTAGTTGAAAAAAAATTGTGTTCATTTTTATGCGGATAGCATGTATACACCTGGAGAAATTAAGGTTTTTATAAAAACAGTTTGAATTTTTTTTCAAGTTTTTTAAGTATAATTTAAAGAGTTCTCAATACAAAATAATGTTTTTTTTTTCGAAAATAGGAAAAACAATATTGTACACGATATCCTATAATCAGAATTAAAAAATAATCAAAACTGCATGAAAAATGAGCAGACATAGTAAATAAATTTTCATTGCGCATGCATGGACGCTATCAAAATTTGAGGCCGTTTTTAAAAGAACCTTAATTTTTCTGCGAGTATACATGCTATCCGCATAATAATGAACACAGTTTATTACAATAAGTCACTTAACCTTATAATCTACAGTTTGTTTGCTTTTGCTACATTAATTTTGTCAGGGTTATACAAAAGATATTCGTTCTTATTCAATTTCTTGACGGTCCCCTATGGAATTTTGGGAAAAAATCTTAACGGGAATATGACCAGTACTATTATGTTTACACACTTGGAGTTTTAGGATAAAACCTACTGTATTTTTCTAGTTAATTAACAAAACGTGTAAAATCGCAAATGCCCGGTCACCTTTGGCCATCTAGTGCCATTAAAGGATGAGAATCACTGAATTAAATGGTTAAACTCTTGTAACTTGGTATATTTTGTAGCGCAATCTGTTTGATAGGATCTAGCCTAGTTTCGTAAGATGATTAAACAAGAAAGTGAGAAGAGGAATACAGTTAAAAAAAAGCACCACATTCCCCTACAGACGACTTTTGTTTGTTTCCTTTTTTTTCACAGAATTCTATCTCCCATACCTTGTTAGTAATCAT
Source organism: Maratus speculifer (assembly GCA_964019185.1). Taxonomy (NCBI): domain Eukaryota; kingdom Metazoa; phylum Arthropoda; class Arachnida; order Araneae; family Salticidae; genus Maratus; species Maratus speculifer. Next base: position 159,545,319 of record OZ025303.1, read on the forward strand.
AGAAAATGCAGCTCCATTCTGGCAATTAGTTCGCGTTACATAACAGGCTGAGTACAAACAGTTTAATAATGACCACCTTGTACGATTAAATATAAATATTCATGGATCACCTTGTACAAGTTAACGGTTAACATATATATGAAAAAGCATAAATTATTTAAATTTACTAAAATCTCCATTTTGTTCGGGCTGACTTAGAAAACACTGCCTGTTTTTTGTTTGTTTCTTTGTTTTTCATAATATTTGAATTGTTTATTATCCTTGTAAATAAAACTAATTTTAGCATAATGACCAGAAAAAAGTCCTCACTAGGCAATTAGATGGTATTAGTGCTAGTAAGCTTTATTTGGGTCAATGAGACATTACGGTTTTTCTGCTATAATGGAAGAAAGCAAAGTAATAGCTTTTTGTACATTTCCTACTTAATTGATTTAATAATCGATTGAAGTCTGAAGTGTACATTCTCTCTCATTCCATTCAAAAATTCTGCGATTTCCTATTACATAAAGGTCTTAGTAAAGGTCTTAAACATATGTACGACAAGTAAAGGTCTTAAACGAAACACAAGTGTTTAAGTGTTCTAACTTCTTCGCTAAAGAGAATTCATGTAATATAATTAATTATTATTGAATTACTTCTTCTACAATTCGACTTTACATTAAAGACAAAAAACAGGCAGTGTTTTCTAAGTCAGCCCGAACAAAATGGAGATTTTATTAAATTTAAATATCTTATGCTTTTCCTTGTCTAGCATTTAATTTGCTTGCACTATTTCCTATCTTAGATATTAAAGAATATCTTTTTGAGATAGAAATTGCAATTATGTTCAAGTATCATTAATAAAACGGACAAAATGAAATAGATATCCATATATTTGAACCTAGGGAACAAATAATTTAAACTAAATGAAACAATAATAAAATATTATCTCATTCCCTAGCTATTTCCCTTTCAAATCACAAAACTTTCCTATTATCTTATGCGGATTTTTTATGTATACCTCTAATATAACATAGAGTCAAGCAAATTTATAAATATCGAGATGAACCTCATTAACACAAATGCTCTCGAGGAAATGTTAGGCAGATTTCATTACAAAAAGTAAAAGCTACCTATTGCAACCGTCGCACAGTGGGGCAAAAACCCAAAAAGCTCGCCAAAAGTCGAAAAATGAAGTTACGATTTATGGAATTTTGATTATATAGTTGGCTAGAATAATATTTGGAGAGTCAGAATCTGTATTTAAAAAAAGATTTTTGCTTCGGGCTTATAAACAGTATTATTTCAAAAATGATGTTTGAAGGAGTATCATTTAGAGCGAATAAAAACAGCAAAACAATAGTTCCTCTAAACGCGCGCTACATTTTATCATATTATCCGATTTTAATGATTTGAAATGGATTCACGCTATGATAGTGTGTACTTTATTTGCATGTATTATCAAATTTATACTAAGCACATAAAAATTAATAAATTCATAGTCATTTTTGATAAAATATTGTAGAAATTATTTTATTCTTTTGCTTTCAAACATCAAAAAGTTTTAATGTTCCACACTGTTCCGCAACGAAATTTAATGGAAATAATAACCTGAGCTATTATCTAATGATTCATGAAAAACCAGCTGCCATTCTGCATTTCACGCATATTTTAGTAACCCCAAGTAAAAATACCACTTTTTCGGCCGCTTCAAAAATTCCGAAATTGAGTACTTTTCACATTAATTTAGCTGATAAATATTTTTTAAATTTTTGAATTATTCAATTTTATAATAGTTTATTACCTATTATATTGTAAATAAGTACTATAATCATAAGTTTAAATTAATTTGATAAATAAGCTTAGTAATGAAAAAAATGAAAATAATTCTCTATTATTGATCCGATAGAATAACATTTTCTTATCTTTATAGGTAGTAATTTTGTTTGTTCTATTGTAATTAGAAGAATTATTTTGTCAATGGCAATATTTGCTAAATCAAACTGCTGAGCATATTGTATTTCATTAATGCGAGTGAAAATCATTATGAATATGACTTTCACCTACATTAGCAATTTGGATTTGCTTTGCAAGTAAGGATGTGATTGCAAATGTATTCTAAGTACATTTAAACAAATATTTCTTTATGAAGATGGCAGGAGGTTCTAATATATTTTTCACTTCTCCCGTTCTACTAGAATACATAAATATTGCGAATAAATCATGAGTCGTCAATTTGAAAATTCCGAGATCTTCATTTCACTGATTTTATCGGGCCAATTAAGATCTATTTTCTTTTTCAAGAAATACGGAAGCTAATGTCAGTGAATGGTATTGTATTAAACACCAGGAAAATTAACTTATTGAAGTGAAAACTTCTTTAGCGGCGCTGAGCACTTTTTGTATGGGTAAAAACTTCCAAACTCGCGTCAGGGTCACGTGATGCTGATCGAAAAAGCGTAAGATCGAGGGGAAGGGAGAGGAACTAGTATCTCCCACTCTTTCTACCGTGCCTGGGTGTGCTGCTCCGTTTAGGCGGCACAGGGCGCTTGCGCGAATGTTCGTGTGTGTTTTTTTAAGTTATAATTGTATTTAAGTTTAACAACTTATACAATAGATGGAATAAAACGTTATGAAAGAAAAAGTATGACATTGTGCATTGATTATGCTGCAGTTTCCAACTACTTTTTTTCATTTTTTTTTTTATTGTATTTAAATAATAACAACATAAATTGATACCAAATGGAATAAAAAGTTAAGAAAGAAAAAACATGACATTGCACATCAATTATGCTGCACTTTCCAACCATTTTTTTCAATTCCTTAAATTTTCAATTGTATTTAAAGTTTAACAACTTACATTGTTATCAAATTGAATAAAAAGTTAAGAAAGAAAAGACATGACATTGCTCATCGATTATACTACACTTTTCAACCAATTTTTAAAATTATAATTGTATTTAAAGTTTAACAACATATACTGTTACCAGAAGGAATAAAATGTTAAGAAAGAAAAAATATGACATTGTGCATCAATTATGCTGCACTTTCCAACCACTTTTTCAGTTTTTTTTAATTTTTGATTGTATTTAAATAGTAACAACATAAATTGATACCAAATGGTATAAAAAGTTAAGAAAGAAAAACATGACATTGCACATCGATAATGCTGCACTTTTAAACCTTTTTTTATATATATATATATATTTTCAATTGTTTTTAAAGTTTAACAACTTATATTGTTATCAAATGGAATAAAATGATAAGAAAGAAAAGACATGATATTGTACATTGATTATGCAGTACTTTCCAACCAATTTTAAAAATTGTAATTGTATTTAAACCTTAACAACTTATACTGTTACCAGAGGGAATAAAATGTTAAGAAAAAAAAGTATGACATCGCGCATTGATTACATTGCACTTTCCAACCATTTTTCTCTCTTTTTTTTTTTTTTTTTTTTTTTTTTGATTGTATTTAAATAGTAACAACATAAATTGATACCAAATGGAATAAAAAGTTAAGAAAGAAAAAACATGACATTGCACATCAATTATGCTGCACTTTCCAACCATTTTTTTCAATTCCTTAAATTTTCAATTGTATTTAAAGTTTAACAACTTACATTGTTATCAAATTGAATAAAAAGTTAAGAAAGAAAAGACATGACATTGCTCATCGATTATACTACACTTTTCAACCAATTTTTAAAATTATAATTGTATTTAAAGTTTAACAACATATACTGTTACCAGAAGGAATAAAATGTTAAGAAAGAAAAAATATGACATTGTGCATCAATTATGCTGCATTTTCCAACCACTTTTTCAGTTTTTTTTAATTTTTGATTGTATTTAAATAGTAACAACATAAATTGATACCAAATGGTATAAAAAGTTAAGAAAGAAAAACATGACATTGCACATCGATTATGCTGCACTTTTAAACCTTTTTTTATATATATATATATATATTTTCAATTGTTTTTAAAGTTTAACAACTTATATTGTTATCAAATGGAATAAAATGATAAGAAAGAAAAGACATGATATTGTACATTGATTATGCAGTACTTTCCAACCAATTTTAAAAATTGTAATTGTATTTAAACCTTAACAACTTATACTGTTACCAGAGGGAATAAAATGTTAAGAAAGAAAAAGTATGACATCGCGCATTGATTACATTGCAAACCATTTTTCTCTCTCTTTTTTTTTTTTTTTTTTTTTTTTTGATTGTATTTAAATAGTAACAACATAAATTGATACCAAATGGAATAAAAAGTTAAGAAAGAAAAAACATGACATTGCACATCAATTATGCTACATTTCAAAACCATTTTTAAAAATTTTATTTTTTATTGTATTTAAATAATAACAACATAAATTGATACCAAATGGAATAAAAAGTTAAGAAAGAAAAACATGACATTGCACATCAATTATGCTGCACTTTCCAACCATTTTTTTCAATTCCTTAAATTTTCAATTGTATTTAAAGTTTAACAACTTACATTGTTATCAAATTGAATAAAAAGTTAAGAAAGAAAAGACATGACATTGCTCATCGATTATACTACACTTTTCAACCAATTTTTAAAATTATAATTGTATTCAAAGTTTAACAACATATACTGTTACCAGAAGGAATAAAATGTTAAGAAAGAAAAAATATGACATTGTGCATCAATTATGCTGCACTTTCCAACCACTTTTTTCAGTTTTTTTAATTTTTGATTGTATTTAAATAGTAACAACATAAATTGATACCAAATGGTATAAAAAGTTAAGAAAGAAAAACATGACATTGCACATCGATTATGCTGCACTTTTAAACCTTTATATATATATATATATTTTTTTTAATTGTTTTTAAAGTTTAACAACTTATATTGTTATCAAATGGAATAAAATGATAAGAAAGAAAAGACATGATATTGTACATTGATTATGCAGTACTTTCCAACCAATTTTAAAAATTGTAATTGTATTTAAACCTTAACAACTTATACTGTTACCAGAGGGAATAAAATGTTAAGAAAGAAAAAGTATGACATCGCGCATTGATTACATTGCACTTTCCAACCATTTTTCTCTGTTTTTTTTTTTAAATTTTTGATTGTATTTAAATAGTAACAACATAAATTGATACCAAATGGAATAAAAAGTTAAGAAAGAAAAAACATGACATTGCACATAAATTATGCTACATTTCAAAACCATTTTTAAAAATTTTAATTGTATTTAAAGTTTAACAAAATATACTGTTACCAGATGGAATAAAAAGTTAAGAAAGAAAAATCATGATATTGTGCATCGATTATGCTGCACTTTCCAACCATTTTTTAAAAAATTGTATTTAAAGTTTAACAACTTATATTGTTTGATTATTATTCAATTTGTTGCAAGTTTCAGAAGATACGGTTTTCCAGCAGCAGGAGTAGCTATTTATAAAAGGTTGTTTGATGTAATGGGCATATATTTCCACAATTCATATGAATGTGCATGTGAGGTACACCAGTATGTTTAGTAGTAATGTTTTTGATATCTGTGATATATGTGCTTGTTGTTGCCACTCTGAAAATGAAAAACTAATTGTATTGGTTGTCATTTATATTTCACCGGATAAGTCTTTAAGTGCAAATGAGAATTTTTGTATGAAAATTTATTTATTTGTTCTAAAGAGGCTTCTGCATTACTTCAAGATAGAATTGGAAAGAGATTTGATGATTTGCCGATGATTTTGAGTAGGGATTTCAACATCAACTTTGTGGATGATGAAAATCTACAATTAATTGAATTTTTAAATAGAAAACTTGCTTTAACAATGACCAACCATCGCAATCTTAGCACAGAGAGATAAAAAATTACAATTGATGCAGGCATTACAAGATATTTAAATAGAGTTGAATCAAAATTGTTTGCTATATATTTTAGTTACCATAAACCTATAATATCAAATCTAGAATATAATGATAATAATGATGATGATGATGATGGAAGAATTGTTGAAATGGGGATGAAAATTCATAAGTTTTATGGGTATTTATTTCAAAGAATACCAACTGACGATATTTCATATTTCATGCATTTGTAAATTTATGTTTTAAGCAATAGATTGCAATTTTTGTATGTAAAATAATATGCATTATTTTTCATGTACAATAGCGCATTAAATGAAAATTGTAATATAATTTTTGTAGCAGTAGTTTATAATAATGAATAAAAAACACTTCATTTAAAAGTATTTTCTGCACAATAAAATATGTCCAGACGACTAAAAAAATACACACATAATTGTTCAAGTTTTCACTTCTGTCCCGGAGTGCCTTTTTTTTTTTTTTTTTTTTTTTTTTTTTTTTTTGTCTTTGATATTAATTTCTTTTAATACAATCATTGATACAGAAGAAATAGTCGTTAACAACGAATTAGTGTAATACTCAGCGTTGCTACGTATGTTAGACAATATCAAAATAGCTTCTTACCGATATGACATTTTTTAATTAAATTAGATAGATATAGTTTAGAATTCATAATATCTACATTACATGCTAAGATGTTTTGAGAGGGCTTCCACATGGCAGACAAACTGCATAGAAAAAATGGAAAGCTCGTCTCTGCATGAAAATAAGAACACTAAAATCGCAAAATAAAATATGCAAAAAATATTTCATTTACAATTAAGACTTCTCGTCGAGAAATCAAATCCCAGATTTGGAAGCACAAATGATGACAATACAATTCAATCATTCTTTGAAACGCAACTAGCTGTGCTTCTATAACAATCGGATACGAAGATTTAATTAAATATATATCTGGCAAAAAATATTGTCTATCAGAATGTGAAGAAATTTCTTATACATTCTTAATAGTCTTCGAGATGCATAGTTAAACTAATCAGTGTCGAGCTAAAAAAGCGATTTGGATTGATGTCCTTTCGTTGTAAATTTTAAAATAAAGTAAAATTTATGAACATGTGCATAGAAACATAGTTTTCTTATTGATTGTTTTTGTAAATAATACTATTATTAATAACATGTTTTACAGTAATAATACTATATCGAGTTGAACACAAAGTTAATTTTGACCGAGCTGAGCTTGGTCACCCCTGCTAGTATATATATATTATTGCAACATATAATAAAACATGTATCTCATCACCTTTTATAAATTTAGGTAACTTTATCAAAATATATTAATAGTGTCGAGGGTGGTAAAGGAAAAACACAGTCAAAAAAAGCATGAAACTGTTAGTATTTTCTTATATAAAATACTTCGAATAATGTAAAAGTATCAAAGAACTCGAAATTCTTTTTAACAAAATACTGATATTTCACACCATTTTTTACTGTGTTTTTCCGTCCCCTTTAACCTCTTAATTTTTGTCCCTTTCAGCCCCCCTTCTCCTTCTCCAAGTGAAATTAAATATGTATTCAGGCATGAAAATGACAATATTTTAGTTAACAAAATGTTATATTTTGTAGTATAACTGATATTCACATAAAGTACATACTTTACATTGCTTCATATTATAAAAATTATAATGTTAAACTCAATGCTAAACTTTCTTTTTTACTTACCCATCATACGTAGTATAGGGTAAGTCTTGCAATCGTTTTGAAAATCGAAAAAAAAAATTTGACGAATTTTCACGTTTTCGACACTGGAGATTTCGGAAAACATATTTTTAGAAAAAAAAATTGCCGTCCGTCTGTCTGTCTCTCTGTTTGTCTGTCTGTCTGTCTGTAAACGCTCTATCTCCCGAACGAATTGAGATAGAGACTTGAAATTTTGTACGTACATAGTACGTAAGAATGGGACGAAGCCTATTTAATATCAATAACTTCGATTGTCGGCAACTATTTTTTTCGGACTCTCGAAAAATTCGTTCTGATGAAAGGTATATAAAAAATTTCGAAATTTTTTATTTTAAGGAGTGATCGTAAAAGGCAATAAAATAACACAAATTTTACATAAAGAAAGAAGCTGATCGAATTATTAGTTGCCGATATATCTGTAATCATGTTTTCCACATTCTTGGATTTTTCATGACCCTGTATTTCATTCCGATTTCAATTCAAAGGTATATTTTAATTGGAAATGAGACGCTTAATCCGACGCAGTAAACTGTTAGTTAATAAGATTATTATTTTTGGAGTTATAAGGATGTTTCTTTTTCGCAATTCAGTACTACTTGAGTAGTTAGGCATGTTGTATAATTTATCGAAAGATATTCATCAGCAACTCATTAATACAGCATTACTATGCACAATAAAAATATAAATACACGTTTAAATTTTGTTTTGGAACTGCAATCCATTTTATAAATAGTTTTCAAATCTATTATTTTCATATGTTATATATGCATATATATGATGGGTAAGTATTACGGTGGCCCCCAACGACTAGTTTACTCTGCAAGCACTACCACGGTGCAAAAGTTGATCATACGTTTTAAAACAAATTGAAAACACGACGGGGAATTGCACTAAGTCGTTCACCCGTTTTGTTTAATTAAGTCGCAAGATTTTGAACACTAAACACAGGTAAACGAATGTCTTTTTATATAAATTTTCTTTCTATTTAAATTTACTGGTTTGATTAGTAACTTTTGAAATTTTTACTTTTCACATTCCAATCAATTTAATTTAGTATGTTTTCAATTGATTTTTTTAAATACCAATTTTCAGAGATTTTTACACTAGCACGTGAATTTTTTATGATTTATTCTTACATGTCACAGAATTTTTTGTTTAATGATCATAAATATATATATATATATATACAGGGTGTCCGAAAAGTCTGGAAACGATCGAATAACTCGAAAGATACATATGAGGTTGAAAAATATAAATATACGTGTTAAATATTTTTAAATAGGCTACTCAGTGATACCAAATTTGACCTTCGTAACCGACCCCCTGGGGGTCAGAGGGGGTCCAACTTTGAAATCTTAAATTATAACCCCCATTTTTTATTGCAGATTCGGATTCTACGGACAAAAATACGTAACTTTTGTATTTAATGTTTATTTCGAATCCTCGTTTATCACGGTGTAATTGAGCATATTAAATCGATACATATTTCGGCTTTTCCAACGGGATTTTCCCTAATCGAAACTAATTGGGGAGAATTTATGACATCAAATTCCTCGTCATTTGCAATAATAGCGTTTCCTGAAAATCACCCGTGCCGATTATTTCGGTAGTGCTACACAGTTAAAAATTTGATCCATTTGCTGTAGCGTCACTCCACAGCTTTTATAGAATATCTCTTTCATGACCAATGAGAATGTTCCATAACACAGTAAAGTACACTGTAAAAAATTGACCCTTTTGCTGCATCGTCACTCCACCGCTTTTATAGAAAACGATTACTTTACTGTGTTATGGAGCATTCTCATTGGTCACAAAAGAGATATTCTATAATAGCTGTGGAGTGACGCTGCAGCAAATGGGTCAAATTTTTAACAGTGTAGCACTATTGAAATAATCGCCACGGGTGATTTTCAGGAAACGCTATTCCTACAAAAGACGAGGAATTTGACGTCAAAAATTCTGCCCAATCAGTTTCGATCAGGGAAAATCCCGTTGGAAAAGCGGGAATATGTATCGATTTAATATCCTCGATTACACCGTGATAAACGAAGATTTGAAATAAACATCAAATACAAAAGTTACGTATTTTTGTCCGTAGAATCCGAATCTGCAATAAAAAATGGGGGTTATAATTTAAGATTTCAAAGTTGGACCCCCTCTGACCCCCAGGGGGTCGGTTTCGAAGGTCAAATTTGGTATCACAGAGTAGCTTATTTAAAAATATTTAACACGTATATTTACGTTTTTCAATCTCATGTGTATTTCTCGAGTTATTCGACCGTTTCCAGACTTTTCGGACACCCTGTATATATATATATATATCGTTAGATTTATACATGCATTAAAAGAGACAAATGCTAACAGTTTAGTTTTTGAAAAAGAATTTAGTTACACATAACGCTATCAAATTATAATTACCATGTTTTTTTTAATGTACAAAAATATGAACGCAATTTAAATTTTAAAAAAAATAAATAAAAATAGTGATAATTTCTGAATTTCTTTCCATATGAATATAATAGTAGCTCATTTTATAAATCTGTAAGATCGTTATCCTCATTCCAAATTCCATCAAATTTAATCTATCCATTTGTTCGAAAATTTGTGGCCAGTGATAAAATCATCATTTTGAGAAAATTGACTTTAAAGATAGAATTTTCCCTTGATTATATAAAGAGAGCTCAAAATGATTTCGGCATAACCCTTTCGGGTCTGGTGTACTATTAATAGTACATATCTTTTAATGCTTTTTTTTTACTTTTAAATATTTATAAATTTGGCTATTATAACATACAGACCAACTGTCAAGAAAATATCAAGCATTTTCCTTTTTATATAGATAGTAGACAATTTCGGATATGCGTAACTCCGCCCACTAAGCACTTTTACACTTTACATATAGCATTTGTTTCTCAAAAATGTACATAGTATTATTATTTATAAAAGTAATGTACGATACTTATAAAAATTTCGATTATATATATTTTTTTTTTATTAAATGTATTCATTTTTAGGTGATTCGTAATTATGTAAATACGTAGCAACTATAGTCATCGTTTAGTTCGTCCGTCAGTCTATCCGTTCGTCTGTCCGCAAATAGCAACGCAAAAACTACCCAACAGAATCCTTTGAAATTTAAAATATATATTTCTTGAATAATTTTGTCGAGTCATTTCAAAGTTCAGTTACAGGGACAATCAAAAGTATTCCATTACATTACGACCATTAAGAAAAAATAGAAAAAATAGTTTCAAGTGCATATGCTATTATACTCATTCGAACATAATAAAATTGATACGCATCAATTAGTTAGTATTAAAATATAAATTCTGTACAATCTGTGGTGCAAAGAGTATTTGTAATTAATTTACAGGACAATACAAAAGTATTCCATCCAATAATAGTACAGAGCGGGAGAAATACAGTCGAACCTCTATATAACGAAACTCCATACATCGAATTTCTCCATATAACGAATTTTTAGTAAGAACGGTCCCCTTTTCGCATGATTACATTAAAAACAGACTCTATATAGCGAAATATCTATCTCCATATAACGAATTTTTTCATAAATTGATCTTAATTTATTCAGTTTTAAAAAAGCTTCGAAATCATATGGAATCAATTTTCCATCACTTATTTTTGATTTATCGTTCAGTGGAGAGGATTTTTTTTTATAAATATTACTTCTCTCCTTATTCTTTAAATCTAACAAGTTCATCCCACCTCCCGCACACCTTTCAACATCCTTCTCAAAACACAGTCAATTGAATTGTTACACATATAAGAGAGGAATCAATGAAAGCACATAAGAGAGACCTTCAAATGGAGGAAAATATCAACTACAATTTTTCATTCCTTGCTAAAATTTGAGAATTTTTTTTGAGAGCGTAACAATTAAAATTTTAAAATCAAAACAACAAAAAATTACAGATTTCTTCCTCTGAAATTTATGTAAGTCTTCCTTATTTGATTTTCATTAAGCTTTCAAATAAATGTCTTTTCTCTTTTTTGAAACTGCTTAAATAAGTAAGAAATAAAATGTTAGGTTAATATATACTTTTAAACATTTCAAATTCCTAATTAAAAAGATCAAAAATAATATTTGTTCAAAATTTACACATTAAATACTATTTTTAACATCATACTCTATACATCGAATTTCTCTATATAACGAATTTTTTACTGGAACGATGGATTTCGTTATATAGAGGCTCGACTGTAATTGTGCGCATTTTAGTTATACTAAACTACAGTAGAGCCTCGATTAACCAAACTTCGATTAACCGAAGTTTCTGTTAATATAGTCTAAACTTTTCTCTTCTCGTGTATATGCCCTGTAAAGGACGACAATTTTTAATTCACCGTAACTTATATTAAACCTCCACAACGTATATCTATTTAAAAAAAAAAATTGAAATAGTTTAATATAATTAAAGCGCGCCCCAAACAGTGTTTTCTCCTATACCATTATATAATGGGATACTTTTTTTGTGGTCCTGTATATTGAATAACAACTATTCTTTGCACCACAAATTTTACAGCATGTATATTTTAGTATATACTTCATAGATATATATAAATTTATTTCGTTCGAAAGAGTGTAATATCATTAAAATGCATGTGAAACTATTTTTCCCCATTGGCCGTAATGTAACGGAATACTTTTGAATGATTCTATAATTGAAATATGTATCCGATTTTCAGAAAATTTGAAATGACTCGACAAAATTTTGCAATAATTATATAATTTTAAGTTTTAAATGATTTGGCTGGGTAATTTTTGCATTGTTATATGAGGACGGGTAGACAGACGGACAGACTGACGGACGGACTAAACGACGACTACTGTGGCGGATCCAAGGGGGAGAGTCATGGGGGTCATGACCCCCCCCCCCTGGAGCTCGTCTAAAAGGGATGTACAGTGTAAGTAAAAAATTGTAAAACAGGAACGCAAAGTAAGGGAAAATTCCGTTTTAGGTAGGTTTCAGTATTCAGTATTCTAAATATTTTAAATTCTTTTGAATAGAGTCATAAAATTTATCAATTAAGGCAATATTCCGTTTTGTTTTCACATGTTTCTTTTTTTATTTATTTAATCAAGCATCTTTTTTTTTTCCTAAGAAATACTTTTAGTTTGGAGTTTAGAAGGGAGGTAGATGAATTATCATTGTTCTGTAAAAATTCCAAAACTTTGCTACCATTATCGCGTCTCGCCTGCTCAGATGATATCAGCTTCGAGCTCTTCATATTTATACTTAGCTCAATAATAATCAGTAAGACCATCAAAAACACTTTTTTTTGTCAGTATGTTTAGTTATCTATACATATGCAGTGAACCATGTGAAAACGAAACTTGTCTGTAACGGAATTTCTCAAACCGAATTTTTTTCTTGCAAAAAGAATATGACATATTTTTAATAAATGGTATACCTGCTAAGATTGAAAATGTCTAAAACATACTTCATTGCACCCTTCAATTCCGTCTTATCAGGCTTTCTATATTGTATTTATATATTTAACTGTAAAATGCAAACAGAATTCATCCCTCACAAACCTGACTCTTAATTTTATAGTATTCATATTACCGTTGTACTTCAGTTGCAGCAACTGGAAGAGCAAAAGTGATTTTATCGTCTGATTTAAGAAATTATATTGGAAAAATAATTTTAAACTACAGAGGGAGGGGGATACTCCTATGTTCCCTTATCCATTAAAATATCCACTTTAATTTGTAAGGATATATCAACAATTTTTACGTCGTTATATATAACAGATATGGCAAAGATTATTTTCAAGATGTATAATCCTTGACTTTTCCGGAGGCTATATTTTGCTTCGATAAAAGTGCTTAAAACAAACATAAGTGGCTAATGCTGAATAAAAAACATGATCTTTATGAACGAAGTCAAGAGAGGAGATAATCCACAAGATTTTACTGATCAACAAAATTCCTTATTTTTCCGCACCCGATCAATGAAATTTGAAAATTTTCCACGTCTAATTGAAAGAATTTGCGCTTTTTTCAAAGTTGATTGAGAAAATTCGCGAATTTTCGGCGCCTGATCGACATAATTCACAATTTTTCCGCAACCGTTCGGTGAAATTCGCTATTTTTGCGAAGCCAATCCACGAAATTCGCAATTTTTCCATGCCTAATAGACGAAATTCACTATTTTTTCGCGTTAGATCGACGAAATTTAAGATTTTTCCGCGAAAGGTCTGCGAAATTTTCGATTTTTCTTCACGTGATTGACAAAATTCTCGATTTTTCCGTGCCCAATCCACGAAATAAGCGCATTTTTCCGTTCTTGTTCGATGAAATACAAATTTTTCCGCACATGAACTATGAAATACTCGTTTCTTAATTGACTGAAGAAATCTGCATTTTTTTCCCGCCGTAAATTGGTGAAATCCGTGATTTTTTTTCTTGCGATAAACTGACGAAACTCACGATTGTTCTGCAGCCGATCAATTTTTCCGCGCATCATCGACAAAATTTGCGGTTTTTTCGTGCCCTATCAACAAAATTAGCGATTTTTTCGTTCCGAATCTACAAAATTCGCGAGTTTTTTGTACTCGATCGCCCGAATTCGTGCTTTTTACGAAGCCGATCGACCATATTCGCGATAATTTCTTTTTGATCGATGGAATTGTCAATATTTCTTTGCCATATCAACGTAATTGGCGATTTTTTTTCATTCCCGATCGCCTGTATTTGCGTTTTTTACGAAACTGATCGACCATATTTGCGACTTTTTCGTTCCCGATCGACAAAATTCGCGATTTTTATGAAAGCGATCGACCATATTCGGGATTTTTTCATGCTCATTCGATGAGATTTGCGCCTTTTTCCGTTCTTAGTCGATGAAATACGCATTTTTCCGCATCGAATAATAAAATTCGCGATTCTTAACTGACTGATGAAATCTGCATTTTTCCCAGCCGTAAATTGATGAATTCCGTGATTTTTTTTCTCACGATAAACTGATGAATTTCACTGTTGTTCTGCACCTCTCAAAAAAAATTTCCATTTTTTCGCGCATCGTCGAGTAAGTCTGCGATTTTTCTTTGCCCTATCAACGAAATTAGTGATTTTTTTCGTTCCGAATCGACAAAATTCGCGAGTTTTTCGTACCCAATCGCCCGAATCGCGCTTTTTATGAAGACAATCGACTACATTCGCGATAATTTCTTTCCCGATTCACGAAATTGGCAATTTTTGCGTTTCATATCAACTTGAAATTCGCGATTTTTTCTTTCCCAATCGACAAAATTCGCGATTTTTCCGTTCCCGATCGACTAAATTCGCGCTTTTTACGAAGCCGATTGACAAAAGTGCGGTTTTTCTGTGTCTTATTAACGAAATTTCCGATTTTTTCGTTCCAGATCGATAAAATTCGCGAATTTTTGTGTTTGATCGACAAAATTTGCAATTTTTCTGAGACATACAAATAAAATTCGAGATTTTTCGAAGGCCGATAGACAAAACTCGCGATTTTCCAATGTCCAGTTGACGATATTTTCGATTTTTCCGCGCACGGTCAACGAAATTCGCGTTTTTTTCGCGCGGTAAACAGACAAAACAGGCGGCTTTTCCGCAACCTATGATCAAAACTTGCAATCTTTTCAAGTATCATAAAAAAATTTAGATTTTTTCCTTTCCCGATAAACGAAATCTGAGATTTTTTGGCATCCGATCAACAAAATTCGTGATTTTTCCCTGCCCAATCGCCAAAACTCGCGATTTCTCAAATGCCCGATTGGCGAAATATGCTACTTTTTATCGCAATTCCGTTTTCACAAGATTTGTTGTATTTTAAAATTGTTTCATCAAATCATCTGTCAAAAGTTGTGACCCCTCCACCCCTGGAGGTTGGGCTGGATCCGCACTTGGACGACTACCGATGCTGCGTATTTATATAATTACGAACGCGCCTAAAAAAGTCGTTAAAATTTTATCATCAATCAAAGGATTATAATTTTTACTTCGGGCAGTAGTTTTTTATTTACAATTTGTTAAAAAAATGCACTTTAAATTTTAAGAAAATAAACAAGGGTTTATTTAAATTGAAATTAGCATTAAAAATATTTTTAAATTATACACAAAGTATCGCTTTGGAATTACATCTGGGATCCACATATACTCCGATGAAAAAAAAGGTCTTTCTAGACCCCCCCCCCCCTACTACCACCAAACGTAAGTGACTGGAATCTGAACAGGATAATTGTAATCCTCGCGCTTCTAATTGATCTGAACTAAATTCATAATTTAATGTACATGTTCAATGGTTAAACTTACCTTTGTTGACATTTTATTGTAGATATTATTATTGTATTTGTTGACAGTTTTGTTATAGACCAGGAGGCGACAGTTCAGATAATCACCTTATCAATTCACAGCTGAAATTCCAGAAATAGTTAAAACCAGCGGTGTAGCGGTAAAAATACAGAGGATATACGCTCAAAGCAGAGGATATACGCTCAAGGCGAAAGGTATACCCCAGAGCGTATATATTATAGCTTTTTTGATAAACAGAGGGTAAACTGTGTCCCTTAAAAAAAATCCAGATGGTATACGTAGTATACTCCCGTATATCCTCCAATGCATCTCTGATTAAAAATTGATTCATTTACTTAAAGAAAATCGACCTGCCGAGTTATATCACGGGGGAAGACAACTGAAAACCCGATTTCAGTCGTTGACTCGAAGATTTATCATTGTGTTTTTCTGCACCCGAAAATGAAAATATGGAGTCCTTGGAACAGAAAAACAGAATGGTAAACCTACGAGTGAATCGCTAAAATCGGGTTTAGACGGAATGCATTTTAATATGGGAATCGAGTTTTAACTAATTCCGAAATTTCAAATGTGAACTCAATGAGGTGATTGTCTGTACTGTCGCCTCCCAGTCTATTAGAAAGCAGTCATGAATGTGGCAGATGTTTAATTCAGAATGTTTATTGATATGAAGCACGCGTAGCATTATCTCTAAATATTGTTGAAAAATGGTTAAGTGTAATTACTGGAAATGACTCATGTAATACTCCTATACTGTATTAATGTACTAAATTTGCATTTATTTCTAACTCCTGTGTTTACGGATAGTAGCTAGTACAAGCCTCCTTATTTTATTAATTTATAACATAAATAAGAATGCAAAATTGCAATAAAAATTGACACTATGTTGAAGAATTTCTATTAAATCCTATAAGATCAATAATCTTCATGACCATACTATAAATATCAATGATTTGAAATTACATGACGTTGAAACACATTTACTTAAAAAAAAATTTCGATCACAGATCACATGTAAACAAAACGCATTATTTGGGAGAGTTATTAGCATGCTTAAAGTTTTTTTTACCAATTTTTTTAACTAACTCCGCCCTAAATTTCATTTTTTATTTTCTTCTTAAACATATATATTTATTCTGTGAATATACCGGGTGTCCCAAAAATGACTGATGGATTTTAAAA
This sequence comes from Maratus speculifer, assembly GCA_964019185.1. Lineage (NCBI taxonomy): Eukaryota > Metazoa > Arthropoda > Arachnida > Araneae > Salticidae > Maratus > Maratus speculifer. The sequence goes on from OZ025303.1 coordinate 159,562,380, forward strand.
TTCAATAACTTGCAAACGGTGGCAGCTATTTAAAAAATTTCTGCAGGAGGGTTATGTTTAATGTCAGGAGTTTTTTTTAACGTAATTTTTTTATTTTAGTTCGAATTTCAAACAATAGGTGACGCTGACGGCGATTGAAGGCCAGGTGATCAGTGCTGAGTGAGGTGTCGACCTGGCCTTCAATCGCCGTCAGCGCCACCTATTGTTTGAGATGAGAACTGAAATAAAAAATTACGGTAAAAAAAACTCCTGACATTACACATAACCCTCCTGCAAAAATTTTTTAAATAGCTGTCACCGTTTGCAAGTTATTGAATTTTAAAATCCATCAGTCATTTTTGGGACACCCGGTAGATAGAAGTCTTTTTATATTTTATAGATTACGAGGTGGAACCCGTCGAAATTCGACGAAAGAAAATGTTTTAGAAGGAACTATTTCATTGATTTATAACAACGTACAATATTAGCTACAGTGAAAAATGCATCTTATATTGGTCAGTTTAACTCTCAAAGAAATATTATTTTAAGCTAAAATTAACAAAATACCATTTCTATAAAAGTCAGTTGTCCAAATTATTAAAATTTTAAACTTTAATCGCATATGTAAGAAGTAAAACATGATAAAGATAAGTTATTATGATGAAGTTATCAATTGAGGCTCTTACGATTAGTAAAAATGAAAAAAAAAAAAAATTGACACGATCATAGAATTTCACGTGAAATCTAAACCCGTCATCATTTTCATCTTCTCAAAATTTACGTACGAAATTTTAAGTTTTTTTTTTTTTTTTTTTTTTTTTTTTTCAATTTTAAGAGAAAGTGGCGCATTTCTGTTGCCACAATTGCAAAATTCGCACAAAAACTATAAAAAAAATTAATAGCTCATAAATAAATTGAGATACAGCTTTCAAACAAATTGCATTTAAAAATACATTTTTTTTTCTGTATACGCCGATGTAAAAATTGAGAATGTGCGATGTTCAGAAGTGTAAAATTTACAGTAGCAAAAATTGCAAAAGTGGAATTTCATCAGAAAGTGTTGCCATTTGCAAAATGACGTATGCGTTACGCACAGATACGTTTGGCCTTTATAATATAGATACTATAAAAGTCTTTCATTGTAACAAATCCAAACGAATTTTGGCACACGATAATTCATAACAGAAATATTCACTTAATTTAAAATTCGTCTGAGAATATTTCTACACGGAAATTGAAATTATCAAAAAGCGTGGGTTTGGAAATTATGGTCTTTATTAGCCGAGAATATATTTTGAAATCATTGCAGCAGAGGAACTGTTCTTTTATTAAATAGTCTTACTGTTTCCAAAAATTTGTTAAAAGGAAATTAATTGTTTTTTAAATAACACATGATAATAAAGAAAGAAAAAAAAGTGGAATTGGTCCAGTGGCTTTAGAACAATATATAAGACTTTGACTATATTCGCGTAAAAAATATAAAAATTCAATAATGCATGCATGCACATGTTGAAAAGTAACAGCAATTGCATAGGGAGATCGTCTTTTTATTACGTTCATTTTATTTTATTACTTTTGAAAGTAGAATCCGGCGTAATATTTTGAGGGTATTCATAAGTTACAAAATAAAAGTTCTAACAGCAGCGTTTTCAATAGGTGGAAGTAGGGCTACTAGATTTACTAGCTGAAGCATCCGCCATTGATGTGCCTTTGGGTTTGCCATATGTACCCAGCGCCCATTAGCTTCTATGTAAACAGAGAGCAACGGTGCTGCATTTTGACAGTTATTTTCTATTAAATACACGTTATGATTAAATACGAAATTTATGGTAAAATGTTGCTCTGCTATGAATTGTTCAAACCATTTTAGAACAGGCCACAAGGCGTTCCAATTTCTGGAAGAGAACACAAGACGAACAAAATAAATAACCAACTGTCGTCGAAATAATTGGCGCGGTTTTTGAAAGCGCCAAATTTAAAAGTCGGTAAAAACTTGTAAAAATAAATGATGATTACGATTCTTTTAGATTTAATTTTTTATATCTGTATTTAATTCTCGTATGATAGCGGTTCCCAATCAAGGGTACGCATGCTCTTGGGGATACGTTACGGGTGTTTTGAGGGCATGTCTTAAATAAGTAATGGTTTAAATCACAAAAATGTTAGAAATGATAATTTAATTTTTATCGGTTTATTATATGATTGAGAAAAGATAATTACTAATAAAAAAAATTGCACAATTATTATTATTATTATAATTTATTTATTATTATTATATAGTAATAGATATTTTTATTATATAAATTAATTATTTTATTATATTAATGTATTATATTTTATAATGTATTATATTATAGTATAATTTTATGATTTTTTGTAGATATAAATATAATATATAGCGTAATAACATATTAATACATAACTATATAATTAAAAAATAATAATATATAAATTGTTATATATAATTAAAATTATAAATAATTTTAAAATATAAATTTAAATAAAGAATACTGCCCAGTTAAACTGATGGCATTGAGCTCACAGGCTACAAATACTAATTGTACATTAAAGCCTTATATTTTCAAGGGTTAATTCCGTTCGAAAAAAAAAAATTAAGAAGGGGAAACAGCACTCCCCTTTCCTCTTTTTTTATACTTAATCATTGAACCTCCTATACTATCAAAGACATGCTTTATCATATAAAAAATCTATATCCAAAAGTCAGAGCAAATTAGATAATTCTTAATAAAAACCCATTTAGCATTTATATAATTTAAAAGGAGTTATTCCCCTCTTTTATACTTAACCATTAAACTTCCAAAACTATTCAGAGATTTGAACGAAATCTGAAAATTCTGCTTGAAAAAACCATTTATATAAATTAAGGGGGGGGGGGCATTAGAACCCCTCTTCCCCCTATTTATACTTATTCAATGAACACCTAATAACAGTCACGGAATCGCCTCATCAGAATGATCCTAATCTAAATTTTGAGCGAAAACTTAATTCTGCATGAAAATACCATTTATATCAACTAACGGGGGACAGTTGGTCTGTATGTTATAATAGCCAAATTTATAAATATTTAAAAGTAAAAAAAAAGCATTAAAAGATATGTACTATTAATAGTACACCAGACCCGAAAGGGTTATGCCGAAATCATTTTGAGCTCTCTTTATATAATCAAGGGAAAATTCTATCTTTAAAGTCAATTTTCTCAAAATGATGATTTTATCACTGGCCACAAATTTTCGAACAAATGGATAGATTAAATTTGATGGAATTTGGAATGAGGATAACGATCTTACAGATTTATAAAATGAGCTACTATTATATTCATATGGAAAGAAATTCAGAAATTATCACTATTTTTATTTATTTTTTTTTAAATTTAAATTGCGTTCATATTTTTGTACATTAAAAAAAACATGGTAATTATAATTTGATAGCGTTATGTGTAACTAAATTCTTTTTCAAAAACTAAACTGTTAGCATTTGTCTCTTTTAATGCATGTATAAATCTAACGATTATATATATATACAGGGTGTCCGAAAAGTCTGGAAACGGTCGAATAACTCGAGAAATACACATGAGATTGAAAAACGTAAATATACGTGTTAAATATTTTTAAATAAGCTACTCTGTGATACCAAATTTGACCTTCGAAACCGACCCCCTGGGGGTCAGAGGGGGTCCAACTTTGAAATCTTAAATTATAACCCCCATTTTTTATTGCAGATTCGGATTCTACGGACAAAAATACGTAACTTTTGTATTTGATGTTTATTTCAAATCTTCGTTTATCACGGTGTAATCGAGGATATTAAATCGATACATATTCCCGCTTTTCCAACGGGATTTTCCCTGATCGAAACTGATTGGGCAGAATTTTTGACGTCAAATTCCTCGTCTTTTGTAGGAATAGCGTTTCCTGAAAATCACCCGTGGCGATTATTTCAATAGTGCTACACTGTTAAAAATTTGACCCATTTGCTGCAGCGTCACTCCACAGCTATTATAGAAAATCTCTTTTGTGACCAATGAGAATGCTCCATAACACAGTAAAGTAATCGTTTTCTATAAAAGCGGTGGAGTGACGATGCAGCAAAAGGGTCAATTTTTTACAGTGTACTTTACTGTGTTATGGAACATTCTCATTGGTCATATAAGAGATATTCTATAAAATCTGTGGAGTGACGCTACAACAAATGGATCAAATTTTTAACTGTGTAGCACTACCGAAATAATCGGCACGGGTGATTTTCAGGAAACGCTATTATTGCAAAAGACGAGGAATTTGATGTCATAAATTCTCCCCAATTAGTTTCGATTAGGGAAAATCCCGTTGGAAAAGCGGGAATATGTATCGATTTAATATCCTCGATTACACCGTGATAAACGAAGATTTGAAATAAACATCAAATACAAAAGTTACGTATTTTTGTCCGTAGAATCCGAATCTGCAATAAAAAATGGGGGTTATAATTTAAGATTTCAAAGTTGGACCCCCTCTGACCCCCAGGAGGTCGGTTACGAAGGTCAAATTTGGTATCACTGAGTAGCTTATTTAAAAATATTTAACACGTACATTTACGTTTTTCAATCTCATATGTATTTTTCGAGTTATTCGACCGTTTCCAGACTTTTCGGACACCCTGTATATAGAAACATTAGATAATACTACAAATCAACATCAATTACTGTAAAAATTTGTTAATGCCAAATTATATCAAACAGAGGAGTTGTCAGAATTAGAAATAAAATTGGAAATGTGGTATTTAGCTCGTTATCAAGGGCAATATTAAAGAGCCACATTAATTGCGATATATATATATATATATATATATATATATATATATATATAACTATATAAATATAATAAATTATTCATATTTAATTTAATAATTGTAATTTAACAACAACAATAGTAATAATACTAGTTTAATAAATGACTAATTTATAATTTAATACATAATAAAATATATTAACTATAATCATAGCAAACGCGGTAGCGTTTGGTATAATATGTTTAAGAAATAGAAAGTGCAAACAACTTTCTAAAATTTCTGGCGAACCAGTTGAGATACGGCAGCAAAATTTTTTTTTAAGATAGAACTCGACGAGACGAATAAAATGATAGCATTCAAAAAATTACTGCAGTTTACAATAGTTTTGTATTTAATTTAAAATGAAAAAATGAAGGCAAAAAATTCAACTAAGTCTAGCTAACGTTTCCCTGGATGGATTAACTTCGTTTTTGGTTTATTTTAATCCTCATGGTAAAACTTAAAAGTTTTTTTTTTTTTTTTTTTTTTTTTCATCTCTGTATGTTTGACGGTCGCTGAGAAAATCGAATTTTTGTCTGAAATTTCCAGCTGAACATAGTCTTTTTCTTATATTTGTTTCTTCTTGTAATTGTTGCACGTAAGTTTAAATGAACATAAAAATTGCTATGTATGTAACATAAATAAATAGATTAGATAAATCACCTGAAAAAAAAAAATACTTATTCGTTGTTTTTTTTATGTATCATATTCACTATCTCCCTTAAATTTATGCTAAGCATTGTAATATGATACTTTATTCATAATTTTATTTACTTGCTCATCTTACTAAATCTGAAGGTTCACATAACGAAATCAACAAATTTAAGCGATCAGGGCAACATTTAAGGGAAGAAAGAGTTCATTATTTCTTTTCTGTTGGTGCGTTTGGCGAATAAATATACAAATTGGCGCCGAAAGACCATTTAGCAGATTCTTTTAAGAAGGGTAAAAGTATGGTTTAAAAATTTTATAAACATATATTTGAGCCTTTGTGACGTAAGGGGAGGACGTACCGGTAATATATCCGGTTTGGCGCGACACAAGAGTGGTCCAAACCATTTGATCACTTAATAAACAAGTGTAGCGGGTTTAATGTCAAGTAAGTGTAACATTTATGTTCATCCATTATTGGCATATAATCTTACAGTTTGTCTATCGTTCTTTGGTCGACGGGATAATTAAGTAGTACCTTAAATACATTGTTATCGCATGAGAAAAAAATGCTTGTGTATATGAAATAGTAAATAGGTTGCCTGAATATACGTTGCCAAACTTCTTTTCCCGCCAAGAACTTTTCGTTATGTACAACTACTGAAAAAGTACCTTTATTAATTCACTTATAGTATTTTTAATAAAATGAAAGAAAAACGTACAAGTTAAATGTATATGATATATGTATTTTTAACTTATGTGTTTTTTAATGAAAGTCATGTATTTTAAATAAAGCTAATGACAGCTTTATATTTAAAATGAAATTATGGCGAAAGAAACCTTTTTGGCGATTGTTTCGGGTAGCTAAAATAAAAGTAGCAAAACAGCCGCCGGGGCATACAATAAATAAAACAATCAGACCGGAGCTGTTGATGACAGTCACAAGACTTATATTGGTATTTATATAGGTACTATAGCAATATTTGCAGCATCTCTGGTGTTAAACTAGGACTCACGAGCAGTATTCTCGCGCCAAATTGCGACTAAATTCTTCATTTGGCGAGTAAACAAGCGATTAGATTCGCCAAATTGCTAGTGCTCAATTTTTGCTTTTTCTTTCTTTTCTTTTTCGCTTGTCATACGTATGCATGTATGAATATATATTATGTACATATTTTCGATATTTGAAGCGGACAGTTGAAATTAGATTAATAACAATCGCTGTCGCAGTTATAAAAACTTGGTTATTTCTTAGTTTTTTTTTTTTTTTTTTTTTGTGTGCTACACGGCAAATCTATTTTGCTAATACTCTTTTCATTTGGCGAATGTTTTTTATTTTTAATTAGCCAAATTACTAACGTTGGTCAAATGTCAGCGAGAATACTGCTCACGAGGTAAGGCATTTGGCTGCTCAGCAGTTGGTAGAGAGTTCAAATCCCGTTGGATGTAAGTCCGTTTTGTTTAGAAATGCTTTTGTGTTTAATTATTATTCTTTCGGGAATTATTCTTATGTTAATTGCTATTCAATTTCTAGAATTTTTCTAGTTGTGAATGTTTTATTCGAGAAAGTACCTTGAATGTATTTAATTGGTATGGCTTTCAATTCTTTTAATAAAGTTGTGAACACACTGTACTTTTTTCGTTCGACTCTATGGTTTATTTTTCATATCATGCATTTTATATGGCAATGCAATGAATTTATTTAATTATTCTAATTCATCAAAATTTTATGCTGATGTTATCATTTTATAAATTTTGACAGCAGCAATTATTTTTCTTTTTAAGATATTAGAAAATCTTCAGTTTTTATCAAAAAAATTAAATGACTAGTATTAAAAAATGCTCCGGTGAGCACCAAAAAAGGTTAATATGTTTTTAAGTATGAAAAAGGATTTGACAAGTGCTTCTGTTAATTATTGAGCATGAGGAAGGACAAGGGATCCCTTCTTGGCTACAACTCATTTCAATGCCAACTTTGAAAAAATCATATTTGCGGTACTTCAGTAGAACTTCCCACCGTGCTTTAGATGTTTACCAGGGATGTAGTCATAAAAATAACTGAGGATATATGGTCTAAGCAAAGGGATACCCTAGAATGCGTATACTATAGCTTTCTTGAGAAACAGAGAGTATATGGTGTTCTATTAAAAAGTTCAGAAGGTATAAGGCGTATAGCCTCCACTACATCCCTGATGTTAACAGCACTGTTCACTCTGTACTATACTACAAATCAATTTTCTGTGCAATTATACTCTGCGGGCATACTTGGTGGCAGTGTATGAATGTGATACCTGCAGGAACTAGGTTTTTGGCGCTATGTCACCTTCGCTTACATTTATGTCTAATTAATCTGCATCTTTACTGGTTACGTCTTTACACTACAAATTTTTGTAGTAACTGCGACTGATTTGTTTTCACGGAAAAAGCGCAAATATGATTTTTTCAAAGTTGGGATTGAAGTGAGTTGTAGCCAAGAAGGGATCCCTTGTCCTTCCTCATGCTCAATAATTAACAGAAGCACTTGTCAAATCCTTTTTCATACTTAAAAACATATTAACCTTTTTTGGTGCTCACCGGAGCATTTTTTAATACTAGTTATAATAAATGCATTATGTAAACAATATATTTAAATAATATATAAACTATTATGTATAATTATTATGCATTACATTAATGTATTAATTATTACATTATTTATTTATTTATTTGTTTATTATTTATTATTTAATAATATATTTATCTTTTTGATTTACTATGAGTTGATAGAATATCATTTTTTAAATATATATTTGTTAATGAGTAGATTTTTTAATTTTAATTAGTTATACATTTAATTTTTTATTGATTTACTATGTGTTAATAAAATGTTATCATTTTTAAAATTAATTCTTGCCAGTGAAATTAATTTTTAATATTTAATTTTATTTATTTATACAATTATGTTTATGAATTTACTATTAATTATTACTGTGGTGGTTACTCCATAACCCCCCCATATGTTTAGTTTAATTCAATTTTATTAGCCATTTTATTTCATATCACCTTCTTTTTTATTAATGTTCTCAATTTAAATTTAATTTCGGTTTCGCTTATTTTCATTTCGTCGCCTGTAATGTTTTCTTTCTTGCTTAGCTTTCGAATGTTCCAAGCCGGTAAAATTCTGTTTGAAATCATTCCTTCCGGTTTTAAATTTGTTCGAGAACTTTCTCGCTAGTTCTTTTGGGTGGAACTTCCGTTTATTCGGACACACCCCTAACCTATCAAATTAAATTCCACAGGTGACGTATTTCAAGCCGTTAAGTACATGGCCACCAGCTTTGGCCTTCCTTCTTAAGATGGTTATCAATTTTATTCTTATTAGTTACATATCTTTTCATACTGTATATTGTAATTTGGCTTAGTTTTTCCTCACCCCCTCTGTTGCTAACTGCCAAATTGGCGTATTTTGCATTTACAATAACCCTTTCTCCTTTTCCCCTGGGCTCGCGGCCACCTGCGTTAGTTGCGCCGATAGACACCTGCTGTGATGGATGCAGTCGCATGAGTGAAAGTTCGGGGCAGAGGTGCTCCCCCGTTAACGAAGGATGGAACGGTTTTTTTTTTGTTATGTTGAGATTATTACGATGCTGATTTTTTTTAAGTGCGGCAAAGAAAAAGTGCTGCCCTCAAAATTCATCTAGGAAAGTGATGTTGATTTCTGTTAAGCCAAGTCCCTCTGTGCTGCGAGGAGCAATGAAGTGGTTTAATGCATTCCTGAATGTATTCGTTTGTGCCTTCTCTTTTTGGAAATGATGTTGAGTTTTCAAGGCGGCTAGTAGCAAGGCACTTCTCACTGCAATAGCATCCCGAAAATTGTTTTGTTTGTGCATTCTCTTCTTGGATTACGGAAATTATATAAGGTCTCATTATACGTCTTCAGTTTATGCTCTCGTGTTATCTTCACTAGTGTTGTAAAAATGTCGTCACGTATTTTATAAATATTCATTCATTTTCTCATCATCTCTTCATCAACGAGTTTTCTTCTACAAATCTAATGTGCCCAATTCTTCGATAATCTTTTTATTCTCCATCCTCTGAGAAGTAGGCAGAGGTGAAGAACTGTTTTGTTTTCAAGAAATAATATTATAGTTTACATGACGTCTTGGTGAAGATTTTTCTTTCGTCAGGTGAAGAAATTTTATTTGCATAAGTCCTTTTTACTTCATTATCTGGCCCAATATATATATAATTTTTTCTTAATATTTACGGGGCGTTATAAAGAAAATATTGGCATGTATCTATACAATATGAAGTATGATGTATTTTGTTTTTGAAAGTTCATATTATGAGAGGTGTTCTTTTTCAAAAAGAAATAATAATTTATTCTCCTTTTATGTCATGAAGAAAATTGTTTAATTACATGTTGTTGAGATATCTAGAATATGTTATGAAAAGAATTTTTATTGCTTGGAGATAGCAATAGTTGTGATTAACATATGTTATGAAATGGTTGTTTATCAAGTGAGAAATTAATATGTACGAGTCACCAAAATATAAATTTGTGAAGAAATATTTATTCATGAAAAAAGCAACAAGTACTTCATGAAATAAACTATATTTTTTTTTCTTCGAAAATTGTTCGTATATTAATTTCTTGTGCCTATTGTCTGGATTTATTTGTCATCAAAAGCCAAGGATTCAACAGGTAATTTTTTACCTTTTTAATTTTATATTTTTATAACTTTATACTTGATTTTTCTTCATCATTGGATAAAGAATATTTTTATTATTTTAAATGAAATAATGAAGAGAGTAATTAGGGTCGTTTGCAGGCCCCCATTCTCCGTGATGTGCTATCATTATCACGATCACTTTGGCCTAATTGTGGGTAGAGGCAAATAAAAAGTGCTTTCTCCACTTTCAAATAAACATAACATTATATTTTCTTTGATACCCTGACCAAAGCGTCAGCCCAAACACAACATAACAGTTAATTTCCTTTGGTGCAGTGACCAACGCTTGAACAATTACAATTATTTTTTTGAACACGGCACCTTATTTCCTGTGGTGCCGTCACCAAAGCGTGTCCAACATTCCATGACCATCCATTTTTCCTTTGCCACCATCGTATTTTTGTTATATTTATACATATTGTCGTCATTATCTTCAGTTAATTCTTCATTATTTTTCAAGTTATTTTCTTCATACATTAATATTATTAATTATATTATTATTGAGAATGGTGCAGTAATCAAATACAATATTTATATTGATCTTGTATTGAAATATTATTTTTTTCTGGAGCAGTGCATTATATATACAACATAATTTATCAATATATTTCTTCTTGCATTATTATAATTTATAACTAATATCTGCATTATTTAACGGTGGTACTGGTAAAAATTATTGTTCATGCTAAGATAAATTATTCTTCTTGTCATACATATAATAATTTATGTTTTGAGCCATATTATATATAAATATTTACATAAAATATTTGGGTCTTATATTCTTCATATGATACTAATATGTTAGTATACGTTTTCTTCTTTTTTTTTACATATAAAAATGATGTATGAAGTAAATGAAAGTCATCAATATTTTAAGTGAACGTGTCAATTCTCAAATAAAATCGTCTGTGAACACAATGGCTTCACAAGGATGTGATGTACCCACTGCTCTAAAAATTCATCAATCCATATATAATGCTACACCTCATCCAGCTACAAAATTCACTCCAAATCTTCTTCATTTTGGAAGAGAAATAAACGACATTTATTCCAATTATAAATCTCAAGTTTCATGGAAAATTCTCAACACTGCATATGAAATTCATAAATTGATGGATATTATTGAAAAAATATACTATCAAGCTTACAAGAATAACGAATCATCCAGACAAAAGGTGTACCAAAAATCCAGAGAAAAATTAAAGTTTTCCAACATCAATGTTAATGACATTGTTTATGCAAAATTTCCTACTGTGTTTAACAAAAAGATACAAGGCCCATACGTGGTCAAGAAAATAATTTCTCCTGTGCTCATTCAAATTCAAGATCCCAATAATAGTCATGCTTCACCAATGTTGATTCACACTAATCGAATCTTGAAGCTTCAAAAGAGAAATGAAGCACTGCAACATCCTTCAGTTTCTTCAAAAGGTGCATCACATGATCAACCAGCTGTTGATAATGCATCCTCCACTCCTGTGAGACAACACTCTTCTATTCAAGTTTCAAATCATGATGCAGCTTGTAATACTTCTCCTCAAATTCTTTCTTCTTCTAAATGCCAGCAAACATCTTCATGTTCCAGTAAATCGGTACTGTCACAAGCTCCTCCTGATGGCACTCATACTGGTGCTAAAAACAAATCCACTCAATATAGAAGTTATGATCTTCGTCCTCGCAATCATAAACTACATAAAAAATAGACTAACTCTCTTTTTCCTTTTACAGGATGACTTTTGCTTTGTAATATATTCAGTCGAAGCTAGCCGCACTGATTGTCCAGCAAGAAGAATCGCTATGTAAAATTTTTTTTTTCTTTTCTCCAGGCTGCAGGCAGCTGTTATTATTTTTTTTTTTCTTTTTATGTAAGTCTTCTTCTCCCTGGTACAACTCAACGGTCATCCTCGGGATGTATGTATGAATTTTCAATAGTTTTATTATTTACTGTATTTATCTATAAGTCATAATTTTTACAATATTTACACATAATCTCATGTATGCCATACTTTTAAATTTTATAAAGTCTTTAATTACAATAGTTGATGCAAAAAATGGAGAAAGAATTTGTCTTTTTATATTCTTGTTATAATACTATATCATTATTTAAAGTGATTTTTGACAAATGTTTCATTCTAATAAGAAAGGTGAAATTGTAATTGATATAAGGTAAACATAAAGATGAGTACTCATCAAATTATTTTCCCTATTGTGTCTTTTCCTTACAATGCATGCATGCTGTAACATTTAACCTCTTTTGATAAAAAAAAAAAAGAGAGAAAGTGCATGATAAACTTATTCATACTAATATTTTCTTCTCTTCTTGGTGAAATATAGAAAGTGAATGACTCACAATAAGTAATATTTTTGTATACTTTTGAGTATTTATACTTTGGATCCAAAGATGTTGATTGAGGCATTATATATATATTTTTCCAAAGATGTTCATTCAGTCATTATATATATTTTTATCCAAAGATGGTGGTTAAGTCAATATATATATTTATCCAAAGATGTTTAATGAGTCATTATATATATTTATATAAAGCAAATTCTTGATTTATGACAAATGCAAAAGTGATCACTTACTTAATTTTTTTTAAAAATGTTTGAAAATTATAAGTAAATATGTTCTAGATATCTTCTATATAGAAATTTTGACACAATTGATTTTTCTTTGTAAGTTGACATTATCAAGTCATATATAAGATTGACATATTCATATAAATTTCTTCCTTTTTCGGAATATTAAACATCTTATGTTTTATGTTTATTTTGAATGAAGTATAGTATTAAAGGTATTTATGCAATTATTGACAATTTATATTGAAAATGTTTAAGAATATTCCTTTATGAGAGTGTAAAAATTCTCTCTTTGAAAATTATTATATTCATTTTGAAGATATTTTTATTGGAAAATAATATCATGCTTTTGTTACCATTCTTTTTGCAACTTATTATTTTATTCTCTGCGAAAATGTGTTATTGAATAATACTAAAGTTATTCATTTAAGATCTATTGAAAGCGTAAAAGGCTATGTGGTGATATAAGTAAATATTTTTTTATGAGAGCATAACTAATCTCTCTGCACTATTTATATATATATTTTTATGGTTGTTCAATTTTCAACTTACAAATCCATTTAATTTATTATGTGTTATTTGAAACCATATATGTTATATATAATTATAACATGATTCATATACAATTATAGTATATTTCATTTTTGTGCACAACTGAGAATATAAATATACATATTATTGTGTAATCAAATATTGTGACATATGCTAAAGCATTCTACTATTGTGATACATTGTGCACAGCCTAACAAGAGACTCTTCAAAGTTATGGACTGTTTGTCTGCACATAGTCTTTAATTTTTTTTATATGATAGATACCTCTGAAGGAAACTTTATATACCTTTCATGTTAACATTTACTACAGTTGGTATATTTTCATAAGGATTACTATCATAACAGTAATTATTTTTTTTTTTTATTATTTAAATATCATGTACAACAATTATGTATATTTTTATAACTATTTCTGATATTTATTTTGTGTAATTATTTAGTATATTTGTACATGTGTTAGAAAATATTGTCTCGATGAAAAATTGTCATTTTTGTCATCTCACCAATATTTTCTTTTGGGGGACCCTGGGTAATATGTGGTGGTTACTCCATAACCCCCCCATATGTTTAGTTTAATTCAATTTTATTAGCCATTTTATTTCATATCACCTTCCTTTTTATTAATGTTCTCAATTTAAATTTAATTTCGGTTTCGCTTATTTTCATTTCGTCGCCTGTAATGTTTTCTTTCTTGCTTAGCTTTCGAATGTTCCAAGCCGGTAAAATTCTGTTTGAAATCATTCCTTCCGGTTTTAAATTTGTTCGAGAACTTTCTCGCTAGTTCTTTTGGGTGGAACTTCCGTTTATTCGGACACACCCCTAACCTATCAAATTAAATTCCACAGGTGACGTATTTCAAGCCGTTAAGTACATGGCCACCAGCTTTGGCCTTCCTTCTTAAGATGGTTATCAATTTTATTCTTATTAGTTACATATCTTTTCATACTGTATATTGTAATTTGGCTTAGTTTTTCCTCACCCCCTCTGTTGCTAACTGCCAAATTGGCGTATTTTGCATTTACAATAACCCTTTCTCCTTTTCCCCTGGGCTCGCGGCCACCTGCGTTAGTTGCGCCGATAGACACCTGCTGTGATGGATGCAGTCGCATGAGTGAAAGTTCGGGGCAGAGGTGCTCCCCCGTTAACGAAGGATGGAACGGTTTTTTTTTTGTTATGTTGAGATTATTACGATGCTGATTTTTTTTAAGTGCGGCAAAGAAAAAGTGCTGCCCTCAAAATTCATCTAGGAAAGTGATGTTGATTTCTGTTAAGCCAAGTCCCTCTGTGCTGCGAGGAGCAATGAAGTGGTTTAATGCATTCCTGAATGTATTCGTTTGTGCCTTCTCTTTTTGGAAATGATGTTGAGTTTTCAAGGCGGCTAGTAGCAAGGCACTTCTCACTGCAATAGCATCCCGAAAATTGTTTTGTTTGTGCATTCTCTTCTTGGATTACGGAAATTATATAAGGTCTCATTATACGTCTTCAGTTTATGCTCTCGTGTTATCTTCACTAGTGTTGTAAAAATGTCGTCACGTATTTTATAAATATTCATTCATTTTCTCATCATCTCTTCATCAACGAGTTTTCTTCTACAAATCTAATGTGCCCAATTCTTCGATAATCTTTTTATTCTCCATCCTCTGAGAAGTAGGCAGAGGTGAAGAACTGTTTTGTTTTCAAGAAATAATATTATAGTTTACATGACGTCTTGGTGAAGATTTTTCTTTCGTCAGGTGAAGAAATTTTATTTGCATAAGTCCTTTTTACTTCATTATCTGGCCCAATATATATATAATTTTTTCTTAATATTTACGGGGCGTTATAAAGAAAATATTGGCATGTATCTATACAATATGAAGTATGATGTATTTTGTTTTTGAAAGTTCATATTATGAGAGGTGTTCTTTTTCAAAAAGAAATAATAATTTATTCTCCTTTTATGTCATGAAGAAAATTGTTTAATTACATGTTGTTGAGATATCTAGAATATGTTATGAAAAGAATTTTTATTGCTTGGAGATAGCAATAGTTGTGATTAACATATGTTATGAAATGGTTGTTTATCAAGTGAGAAATTAATATGTACGAGTCACCAAAATATAAATTTGTGAAGAAATATTTATTCATGAAAAAAGCAACAAGTACTTCATGAAATAAACTATATTTTTTTTTCTTCGAAAATTGTTCGTATATTAATTTCTTGTGCCTATTGTCTGGATTTATTTGTCATCAAAAGCCAAGGATTCAACAGGTAATTTTTTACCTTTTTAATTTTATATTTTTATAACTTTATACTTGATTTTTCTTCATCATTGGATAAAGAATATTTTTATTATTTTAAATGAAATAATGAAGAGAGTAATTAGGGTCGTTTGCAGGCCCCCATTCTCCGTGATGTGCTATCATTATCACGATCACTTTGGCCTAATTGTGGGTAGAGGCAAATAAAAAGTGCTTTCTCCACTTTCAAATAAACATAACATTATATTTTCTTTGATACCCTGACCAAAGCGTCAGCTCAAACACAACAATTACTATCATATATTATTTTTTTAATGAATTCTTGTTAGTGAAACTAATTTTAATTTAATTTTATGTATTTATACAATTATTTTTATTAATTTGCTATTAGATAATAAAATATTATCATTTTTGAAATCAATTCTTGTAATTGAACTAATTTTTAATATTTAATTTTATTTATTTTTACAATTATTTTTATTAATTTACTATCAATTAATAAAATCTATACATATAATAAAACAGTAGGACCCGGTGTGTCTGTACATTGAAGATAATTGACAAAAATGGAGTCAGGGCGATAAAAGAAAACCAATGAAACACAAAAAAATTTTTTTTGAATTTTTTGTCTGTCTGTCTGTCTGTCTGTCTGTCTGTTTGTTCGAGGTTATCTTCGTAACTACTGAATGGATTTTTATGCGGTTTTCACTAATGAAGAATGCACACTCCCGGGCAGTGTATAGGCTTTGTTTCATCAAAATCGGACAACAGACAAAAAAGTAACAAAAAGAAACAAAAGAAACTATTAGGTGCGCTGCTCACGTTTTTTAGTACATAACGTTTTTTAGTACATATAAAATCCAATAGATGTCACTGTGCGATTTTAAAACGCGCTATCGTTATGTTTTCGCCAGTCTACTTAAGTATGAGAAAGTTTCAAGCTGGCTGTCGTTCCATGTGGTTTAGTCGGTAGAACGTCAGTGCGCCATACTGATGGCCCGGGTTCGATTCCCAGCATGGAATTTTTTTTCACTATGTTGGCATTAACGCCTATAAGCAATTAAAAGAATTTGAAATATTGTATTCAAGGCGAATTTTCTCTCTGGGAAAATTTCCTTGCATTAATATGTCAGTGTAATTTTTTTTTCGATTTAATTTTTTTTTTCGAAACTTTGTTTTTCTTAAAAAATTACAGTAAATATTTGATATTTCCCAACGTTTTTTGAATGATCGACTTGCTTTTTTTTTTTTTTTTAATGTATGTCTGAACCTTATCTAACTACTTCTTCAAGATTTCTTTAGATAAACCGACCAGCGTAGCGGGCGAAGGCCGCTAGTATATAATATTTTTTTAAATTTTTTAATAATTGAATAGAACAGAAAAAAACATTCTTCATTACTACTTTATTTTTAGCAAGCACATATTTATTAAGTTTAATATCTATCAATTCCTTGTCACTTTTTGGCTGCGTCACATTTTTTCACCATTTGTTTTTTCTGTCACTTTTTTCCAGTCACTTTTTTTCCGTTTATCACATAGATGATGCATTAGTTCAAGTAATATATGATAAACAAATTTCTTGAGATCGCCAATAAGGCGCTAAAGTCGACTCTGTGGTCACCAAGAAGCAGGGACGTACCCACAGTGTACCAAAACATGGCGGTGATACTCCGGCCTATAATTCTAGAGGATCTAGGTGGAAGTAGATATTACTACAACCAACCCTACCTGAAGAATGTATAATACACTCCTGCTTGAAGTAATATTATTTACTAGCGTCTAGCGACAGCAGGATTCCTAATGGTAGGACTTAGAGTAAAATCCGCGAAACTTGAAACATCCCTAAAGAGGGATTTTCCCCCTCTTTCTTCAAATATTTAGGGAAATCCACAGTCTGTGGGGGAAATCATCGTTAGTGGCGTCTGGCGTGGCTTTTTGAAAATGAGATAATTCGCTTTTCGTTAGAATATTGTGTTTATACGATTGTTGTTTACTGTTTGAATACCAGAATATAATAATTCTTACATAAATTCAAGAATTACTTAAATTAAGAACAATATTAACATTATTATTAATTTAAATGCCTTTGATAATTAATTTCTTCCTTTATGCCACGATAGTCAAAATGATATTTTAAATAGCTATCAATATTAACGCTATAAATAATTTAAATGTATTTGATAATTTATTTTAAAATTTATAATTTATGTTATTTTTATCTGCCACAATATTCAATATAATGCATTGTTTTAATTAACTATAACTTTAGTCTTCTGTTAACAGATGGCAGCACAATACAAAAGTCTACAAAAGCAAATTATCCCTCTTTAGGGACAAATCCTAACAGCAAAGATCGGCAGATTTTTTTCTAAGTCCTACCATTAGGAATCCTGCTGTCGCTAGACGATAGTATATTATTTATATTTTAAAAACTTACAGCTTATCTTAAAACGTTTTGCGGTGTAAGTTTTAAAATAAAATGTTATGATTATCATTTGAGGCCGCCCACAAAAGATGTTACGTTTGGAGGCGGGTTCGTGAAATTGTGAAGTATATGACAAAGAGGTGGATGGGAGAAAAAGAAATGTGACATCATATATTTTGCTTAAAATAAAAGCATTAAAACTCAGTTGATTAAATTTTGAAGTAATTTTGAAATTAAAGTATTCAGAAATTTTGCTGGTTCCAATATCTCTTTTATGCTCATATTTTATTACTGTTGTATATTAATTATGCTTTTTTTTTTTTTTGTAACCTTAATCTTATTTCATACAAAATAAATACACGAATCATTTTTATTGTTATGCTCACAAACGCCATTAGAATACATACTTAAAGTTTAAAAAATAAAATTTGAAATAACGTGGTACTGCTTTGTTTCTAAACTGCAAGTATATGTATATGTAATATAGCATGACATGTGATAAGGCGGGGGGAGGAGATGTGGTGAAGTCTGACACTTTGTGAACGAGGGGAGGGTGGCGGGTCAAAAATATTGGAAAATAGAGTGACACCATTTACGGATAGCCCATTTCCAGAAGCTCATTAATCAAATTTTTCAAAAGTTCATACATTATTCATCAAATAAGATTTGTAGAGGAATGTACTGTGATATCTCAGATTACAATCATTGTATTCCTTATATTTATGAATCAAGTAAATGAACCTTGATTTGGGCTAGGCCTTCTTGATATATCAGGTCGGTTCGCCGATTTGCCGCTAGGGGAATGAGGGAAAATTGAAATCTTTTTCAGCTACGCTAATATTGGAATTTCATATTTAAAATACTAAATACTACCTCTATACTCTCAGTCTATTAGAAAGTGATCATGAATGTGGCAGGTATTTATTTTTAATTCAGAATATTTATTGGTGTGAAGCATTATCTCTAAATAGCGTTAAATAGTGTTGAAAAATGATAAAATGCAGTTAATGAAAATTACTCATGTAATACACATACAATGTGGTAATATATTGAATTTGCATTTATTTGTAACTCCTTGTTTAGGGCTAGTAGCTAATACAAACGTCCTAATCAGTACGATATTTATTAACATACAACATTAATAACAACGCAAAGATACATTAATAAGTTGAAGTATTTTCATTAAATCCTATAAGATCAATATTCGTCAATAACATTCTATAAACATCAATTATTAAAAATTACATGACGTTGTAACACATTTACTTTAAAAAATTCGATCACAGACCATATGTAAACAAAACGCAATATTTGGGAGAGTTAGCATGCTAAAGGTTTTTTTAAAAGCTAATTTGTCGAACTAACTCCGCCCTAAATTTCATTTTTATTTTCTTTTTACTCTGTGAATATAGATGCCTTTTTAAATTTTATAGATTATATTATAAAAGCTTTTCATTGTAACAAATCCTAACGAATTCTGGCACACGCTAGTTCATAACAGAAATATTCGCTTAATTTAAAATTCGTCTTGGAATGTTTCTACACGGAAAAAGAAAATGTCAAAAAGCGAGTGGTTTGGAAATTATGGTGTTTGTTAGACTAGAATATATAATCATTGCAGTGTTTCAGAGAAACTGTTCTTTTATTAAATAATATTACTGTTTCCAAAAGTTTGCTAAAATGAAATTAATTCTTATTTAAACAACACATGATAATAAAGTAACAAAAAAAAAATAAAAGGAATTGGTCAAGTGACTTTAGAACATGTATATAAAACTATTATGCCTTGACTACACTCATGTAAAAAATATAAAAATTCAATACTGCATGCATGCACCAGTTGAAAAGTAACAGTAATTGCATAGAGAGATCATCTTTGTATTACATTTATTTTATTTAATTACTCTTGAAACTAGAATCCGGCGTAAAATTCTGAGAGTAGAGTAATCTTAAATTACAGAATGAAAGTTTCAAAGAAGAGTATAAGTGAAATTTTACAACTGTACTGTAAAAATTATAGGGGGAAGTATCACTACATCCAACCCTGTTGCAAGACTTGTTCATTATCTATGTGTATGACAGCAAATCCTTAATTTTAAAAATCTATAGTTTATCTTAAAAATATTTATGGTGTGAGTTTTAAAATTAAATGTTATTACTATCATTTGGTGCCCACAAATGATGTTACGTTTGGAGGGGGGCTCATGAAATTGTGACAGTATGTGACAAGGACGTGGTTAGAGGAAAAGATAAATGTGACATCACACATTTTGAGTCAAATAAAAGCATTAAAATTCGGCTAATTAAATTTTGAAGTAAATTTGAAATTCAAGTATTTTGTGTTCACAAGGTGAAGATAAAATTTAAAGCCAAATATATTAAATTCCTTTTCTGTTTTAAACGTTTCTTTGATATTCGTATTTTATTACTGTTGTATATTAATTATGCTTTTTGATGTAACCTTAAACTTATTTCATACAAAATAAATACACGAATCATTTTTATTGTCATACTTACAAACGTCATTAAAACCCATACTTAAAGTTTAAAAATAAAATTTGAAATATGACCTGTAACGTAGTCGCAAGACTGGCTAACGCGGCATTCGCGGAGAATATGAAATATGATGAAATATGAATCCCCCCCCCCTCCCCTTATTCTTCATTTCTAGCTACGGCTCTGTTTTTGGAAATCTGTGTTTCGCTCCAGAGACTTGTAGAGGGCACACCCATTGTGAGTAATGAAGAATTTGCCTTGCACACTTGTGTTTATATATTTTGTCACGTTTGATATTTTATTGCAAAAATTAATAAATAATTAAATTTTTTTTACAGTATCCATCCCCTATGAAAATTAAAATGTCGTCTCTCTTTGGCAATAATCAACAGACCCAATTATTTTCCAAATGAAAAAAAAAAAAATAAAAGATCAAAATTTTTCAAATAATTGACTATTATATTATTACTATAAGTTATTAAATTTAAAATAATGAAAAAAATGTAAAGTTAAAAAAAAAAATACAAAAAAAAAAAAAATTGTAATTTAAGAAATTACCCCAACCATTTGAAAAATGTTTCACTCGATACATTCATCTATCATTTTAAGCTAAATACCAGTTGTTTTATTGTGTATTATCCGTGCCACTGCTATAAATGACTTTATACATGCTGCAATTTGAAGGTACGGTTCGTTTAAGTTATATCACTCTATTGTCGCCAAGCATAAAAGTTGGCGACGAAAGAAACATTTCAAACTATTTAACATTGTTGGTGCAAAAGTAATCATTATTAAAATACAGCTTTGGCATATACTGTTATACTTGTAAGACTTTGGCATATATTGTTTGATTTTACAGAGCAGAATTTTGGTGATGGAGGTTTTAAACCAAAATCGATCGCAGCACATGCATCTGTGAATGGGTCCATCAGACATCGAATCAAAAAAGTTTTTTCCCAGTTTTTCCCAAGCCGATTGCTTTTTAGTTTTCTTTTTAGGTGGTGGAAAATCAAGAGTAATAGCTATAACATTTTCCGGCTTGTTAGAATCACTATTGGCACTCAAATTTTCCTGGTTAGAACCGACCGATAGTAAAACGCCATGGCTAGTGGATTGGTCGCCCTGGCGACATGATGTTTTACAATTAATCGGTTCGGCATTAAATTGCTTCCTTTTTCGTGATCGCCTTTCAACACGTAATTGGTTTTCAGCGGCTCAATAATCTTTTGATTTTATCATTTTCTGCATTGAAAGACGTTTTTGCGCCAAACCAAATACAGTATTACTCAGTTATCCCGTCGACCAATTTCGCCAAATGATACGAATCGCCAAACTAATAAGCAACTTATACATGTTGACTGTGTTTAATATCATTGAATGCGATATTCACGTTCATTCATTTCTTTGGCTTCGGCTTTTTCCGTATCTGTTAATTTCCGTCTACCCATTTTTAAATTTGTTAGTTTTCTCCTTTATTACAATGATTTTAACCATTTTAATTTACTATTCAAATAAAAATTCTTCTAAAAGTAAAGAATTTAATTTAAATTCAAAAAAAATTCTTCTAAAAATAAAGAATTTAATTTAAATTCAAAAGTGGTAACATCATTCAAAAGTGGTAACATCATTCAAAAGTGGTAACATCATCGGGTCCATTCTCCCGAAAACAACAACCATTTTTCAAATGGTTAAAAAAAAAAAATACAAAAATGAATTAATTTCTAGAACAGGAAAATTTTCTTGTTGAAAGTCAAAAAATATGAGTGTTTGAAGTAGCTTTATTTATTTTATAGAAAAAATACTGATATTTCACTTGGAAAATAACGGGACCTATAAGTACCCTGAATTTACGATACTCCTTCATTCGTTGCACAGCCAGCATAAAAAGATTTCATATGTATATTGTTAGAATTGATTTATTAGAATTGTTGAAAAATGTTTTGTTGACATGTTATTTTGTATTTGCCGTAATTAATCAGTCTTCAAAATCTGTAACCCCAACCTCACTTGAAATTTACAATATTTTCCCATCCTTTACTTAGTCAGCACACAGTAACTTTATTCTTACATTTTTTTAGTATTTGTCTTACATGTCACTGTAGTAATTCCCATGCACTCCCATTCGCCCGCCCCTTTGAATTAAATGATTAAAAAACAAAGGCAGAAATCGAAACAGATTATCCAAATACCCCGCCCTCAAACACTGCAGACATCTTTTTTTTTTTTTTTTTTTTTTTTTTTTTTTTTTCGGGAGGGGAGATTCATATTTAAACATTAAAACATCAAAACAAGCAGGTCATTATTTAGAAATGATTTACTAGATAAAATAAAAATTCAAATAAAAAATTAATTTAATGTATTTCAATTAATTTTTGCATAGAAAATCATATAAAGCATAAAGCACCGTAGCACTATTGAAATAATCACCACTGACTGTTTTCCAGAAACACTATTCGTGCAAAAGACAGGGAATTTGACGTCAAAAGTTCTCGCCAATCAGGTTCCAAGAAGCCAAAACACGGTTGGGAGAACTGAAATATGTATCTGTCGAATATGCTCGATTACACCGTGATGAAGGAGGATTTGAAATAAACATTAAATACAAAAGTTACGCATTTTTGTCTGTAGATTCCGAATCTGGAATAAAAAATGGGGGTTATAATTGAAGATTTCAAAGTTAGACCCCTTTTGACCCCCAGGGAGACGGTTGCGGGGGTCAAATTTAGTATCACTGAGTAGCTTATTTAAAAATATTTAATACGTATATTTTTGTTTTTTAATCTGATATATATTTCTCGGTTTATTCGATCGTTTCCAGACTTTTCGGACACCCTGTATATATATATATATATATATATATATATATTACAAATTTAAATTTTTTTCTCCAAAATTAACCTTATACTATATTAATTTCCCTCTAACAATATTCCGTACTTATTTCAACTTTTTAAATTAAAATCCTGTTACTAGATCTAATCTATTAATCTTTATAGACACGAAATAAATTCTTAATTCGTCTTAAAAACATTTATTCCAATATGCGTAAATTTAAAAAATGGCTCTAAATTAAAAATATTCTTAATTAAACTTTATTTCTTAAAATTCCCAATAAAACTCATTTTTTTCCCTCTTTTTATCAACCTTTTTTAAGAAAGTCTTGTTAAATTTATTCCAAAACCATACTTTTCAAAAATATCATTCTTTTTATTTATTTTACTTTTTACTCCGTGTTTGATATTTATTGCGTATCAATAAATTCATTTCTTTTCTTTTTTGTTTAAATTATTGTCTGTAGAATATTCGAATTTTGATTTAGATTATAAATTAGTTAAATAATAATCTTTTAAAATAAGAATTATCGTCTGAAAATGATTCGATAATGTATGTTTAACTGCGACGTTAGACATTAAATTCTGATTACATAAGAAATCATGGTTAAAGATTGTAGAATGTTCTAGAAGCTTTTTATTATTAATTTAAGTACAGAAGCCCAGAGATGATGGAACACTCTTTTTTCTTCTTTCGATGATTCAGGTGTACACGACTTGCTGAAGTTATGTTTTTATGATGGAATGTCACTACGGAGAGAGCATTTCCCGCTCTATCTGAATGGATTTTAATAAACTATTTTAGAGCAGAAACTGTGTAATTTAATGAAGCTTCTACGTTTATTATTTTACTTAGTTTTTATGTCGTCACGACTCCTGTGACGTAATATGGGGAAATTCGCAAAGATTTTACTGGCTCCTATCTCAAAATGTCACATACATGACCTTTCTCATGCTGTAACTATCGTATTTATGAGCCGATTTGAATGAAACTTGGTGTATATATAGTGTATACTAATGTCTCGACCGAGTTCGTTGGGCACCATCTTGTTTCGAAATGGCGGCCATTTATACTTAAAAATAATAATTAAAAATTAAGTACAAAAAAATTAGAAACTGAAAAATATTTTTCTTTTGTGAGTTTGACCTTGATACAAAGATCCCAGAGCATTTTTTGCTTTGCCTCTGTCTTAACAAGCTGGAAATTGCACGTAAAGTGAGAAAATGAGGTGAGTTCGAACGATAACGAAGTTTTAAAAATATTCAGATCTTCTGTTATAGCATACAATACTTCGAATATAGTATAAAGGTCGGAATCTTTTGTGTGTTCCTGTAAATACTATCTGTTTTCTATTATACTGGAAGTAACATGTATTAAACCTCAACAACGTATATCAATTTCATAAAATGTTAAGTAGGTCAGTATAATTAAAACACACCCCAAATAATGCTTCCTATATAGTATGTTGTGGATTACTTTTGTGTGACCCTATAAATTAATAATAAGTATTCTTTGAATCACAGGTTCTACAAAATGCATATTTTAGTATGTTTCATAGATTCGGGTCAAATCTTTTATATTCGAAAGAATGTAGTATCATTAAAACGTACTTGAAGCTATTTTTTCCTATTGATCGTAATAAAATATAATACTTTTGTTTGTCCCTGTAATTAAACTATACAACAGATTTTCATAAAATTTGAACTGACTCGACAAATTATGCATCAATTATACATTTTAAATCTCAAACGATTTCGTTGGATAGATTTGCTATGCGGACAGACAGAGACACGGACAGACTGAACGACGACTATAGGTGCTAAGTATCTATATAATTTCGAACGCACCTAAAAGTATTCAGATCTTGCTTTAATAGTATACAGTATTTTGGATACTGTATACTATTACACCATATAGCGGTCGAAATCTTCTGTGTTTCCCTGTAAATACTATCTAATTTCTGTTATACAAAAAATAACTTGTAGTAAAATGCTAATAATTCATAAAATGCTAATCAGTTTAATACAATTAAATGCGCACCAAACAATGTTCTCCCTGTACCATTATGTAATGGATTTTTTTTTTGTGTGTGTGTGTGGCCTCTAAATCAATAAGAAATATTCTTTTCACCACAGATTGTACAGAATGTATATTATGGTATATGCTTCATAGGCACATATCAGTTTGATTATGCTCGAAAGTGTGTAACATCATTAAAATGCACTTGAAATATTTTTTCCCATTGACCGTAATGTGTTGAAATACTTTTGATTGTCCCTGTAATTGAACTATGCATCCGACTTTCATAAAATTTGAAATGATTAGACAAAAATATGTAATAATTATATATTTTAAATGTCAAATGATTCGGTTGGGTAGTTTTTGCGTTGTTATATGCAGACAGACGAACAGATAAACAGATGGACGGATAGACTGAACGATGACTATAGGGGTAACGCATTTATATAAATACGAACGCAACCAAAAATATTCAGATCTTGTTGCAATAGTATACAGTATTTCGGATATAGTATAGAGGCCGAAATCTTTTGTGCGTCCCTGTAAATGTTATCTGCTTTCTATTATACTAGTAAATCTGCAGATCAGGAGCCTCAACGTCAGCTTTGCACATATATATATATTTTTAAACACACTTTGAGTAATATTCAGCTTCTTGGAAACTTTAATTTAAAAATTTCATAGTACTTTATTATTTATAAGAATAAAATAAGAATTAGAAGTTTTCAGCCTTCAAAAACGGTAAATTAAAAATTTAATTATGCTAGGATATTCTGAAATTTTCATGATCTATTATTTTTGTTTTTTTATTATAACATAGTAGATTTCTTCAGTGGGGCGGAGCCCCCCTGAACCCCCCGTAGCCTCACTTAATTTAAATTTGCCACTTTCTAATAATTGTGTTAATGGTTATTGTATATCTTGCATTTCCTTATACATTTTGATTTATAAGGATAAGTAACAGTTTGGACAAATGTTTTTCATTATCCTCATACTTCTACATACCTGCCAACCACAAACACCTAAATCTGATGTATCAGGAACTTTTGTAAGTGTAAACTCAGTAATCTAGAGTTTTACAATTTTGTTTCCGAAAAAAAAAATGTTTTGATTGCATTTTGTAGCAGTTGTAGCGGGACAGACAAACATACTGAAGAACAGATTAACAAATGAAAAACAATAAATTTCGTGTCTTCAAAGTAAGGCTTCGCTGAAGTTTCGGCAATGGCGTTATTTTTCATGAGTTATTGATATCCATGTTTCTTGTATTTTTAACGACTACTATAAAATACCTGTTTTTGTTCAATTATGACGTCAAATTTTACCAATTGAAATATTTGTTAAAAATATAATTATTTTTTATTTCTTTTACTTCTAATTATGCCCCCATTTTTGTCAGAAAAATTCTTATTAACGAAACAAATTTCCGTGTTTAATATTTAACAAAGTACTATTTTTATTTTTATTTTAATTCTGACGTCATATTTATTTTTTCTTAGTTTGGTTTTTCGAATGGAAATCGCTCAATTGAAACTTATTGCCGTTAAAAAATGATTCCAGATTTTTTTTTTTTTTTGGGGCAACGAGAAAAGAAATTGGTTAAATTTTATCTAAAAAATCGATATTGATTCTGTATGAAAAAGAAGGAAATTTTGAATTATTAAGGAAAATATTCGAATAAAATTAATAAAACATAGCCTATATTCTTTTCTGGGCTATGTTATATTTATCCGCAAAGATAAAAAGACATTAATTAATTTATAAGTTTTGACGTTGACTTCATTTAAATTTTCGTCCACGCTTTCAAATTTATAGCATTAAAATATAATAAGGATTAGGATGAATGGTTGCTTAGCAACCATTAAGAGAAAATAAAGAAAATGAAATAAATACATTTTAAATAAGTAAATCTCTAAACCAAATTAGTTTATATTATTGGAACACATTTATAAAAAATCTCCAAAATTTACAGTAATAACTTTAAAAATCTGACAAATGCATGGACAAAATTTCAAAACAATACGAATAATTTAACTGGTAAATTTCAGTATCCATTTATCATTGAATTCCATTAATGAAATGCGTATTTTCTCTCAAGGAAAAAAATTTGAAAATCATTGGATTTGCCATAGAAAAGCATTATTGCGCAAAATAAAATATTCTATATTTTCCGAACGAATGAATCAAATCTAACAAAAACTATACAGCTTAATCCCAGTGCCTCACTAACATACCCACTTAATTTCAAGCCAATCGGATGTTTTTTGCGTTAGTTATCGCGGAACAGAGAGACTGACTGACAAACTGACTGACAGACGGACAGAAACCAAAAAATTTCGTGTCTCCAAAGTAAGCCTTCACTGACGTTTCGGCAACAAGAAATAACTTATAGTAATCATCAGCAATGTATATCAATTTCATAAAATATTAAATAGCTTAATACAGTTAAAAATCGCACCAAACAACATTCTCCCTTTACCATTATGTAATGGAAAACTTTAAATGGAAAATAATGTTTGTAAATGGAAAACCTGTAAATCAATAACAAATATTCTTTGCACCACAGATTGTGCAGAATGTATATTATACTATACATATCAATTTTATCATGTTAAAAATAGTACAATGCCTTTAAAATACACATGAAACTTTTTCCCCCATTCACCGTAATGTATTGGAATCCTTTTGAATGTACCTGTATATGAATTATGCATCAGATTTTCATAAAATTTGAAATGACTCGACAAAATTTTGAAATAATTATACATTTTAAATTTCAAACCATTCGGTTAAGTAGTTTTTGCTTTGTTATATGCGGACAGACGGACAGAGAAACGGACAGACAGATAGACAAACGAACGGACGGATTGAACGACAACTATAGATGCTATGTATTTACACAACTGGGTCATTCCAAAAATAAAGGTCACTTTTGAGAAAAAAAATTAAAAAAAAAATTCATTTAAAATGAAATAAAAATGTCTTTGAGAGGGTTGTATACATATTCAAGAGTAGAAATTGAATATCAACAGCACACTTTTTAAAAAATATTTATCACTACACTTAGAAACGCAGACACATTGGCTGAAAGATGTCCCCTGTGTTACCATATTTTAAATAATCTTCTCATTTTTTTTTATTAAAATAGAGAATTGCTTTTACAATATTAACATTTTAATATAAATGTTCTTTTTCAGTGCCATATAGTTTTTTGTTTATGTATATATTTTTTCATGATGTAGGCATATTATGTCCTGTATAAAATTTTATATAACTTTAAAAATTACTCTAATATAATAAAATTATAGTAAAACTTATTTATACATATTAGCCAGTGCATATTATAAAATTGATTCATAAGAAAGTTTTTTTTTCTTTTGGTCTGATAAAAGAAAAGTCATAACACAGGGTCATCCTAATTAAACATAAAAAATTTAACAATCTTAAAAGTGTACTTATGTATTAATTAAAAATGTATTTCTGATATAAACCAACAAATGCATTAAAAAACAGGATATTCTGTTGCATTTTTAAACTTGGGTTTTTTGTCCTTTAAAAAAAAAGTTACCATTATCATGGTAACACGGGGGACTTGTAACACAGGAGACAAATTGAAATAAATTATCACCCATGTATTACTATTTTCATAGAAACAATGTAAAGTTAGATGGAGTATTTTCTTTTAACCAAGACTTACAATTTAAATGCCAATAAACTAAAAAATTAATAATTAATCAAAATAAATATATAGTAACTCAGGGGACACACAAAAAACACACCCGACTTCAAAAATCACCTTTACTTAGATAATATTCTTCAAAATTAAACAAATGAGGAAAATGACTACTTAGGATGAATACTAACTCTAAAAATACATGAATGACTACTGTTAACAACATTTAGGTTGCAAATTCTTATTTTAATATTAAGAAAAAGGTGGCGGTAACACAGGGGACAAAAATTAAAGGACACATTATTTTTTCTTATAAAATGAAAAAAAATATTTACAAAAAATATTTAAAGTATATAGGGGTAATATAAAGACTACAAAGACATAAAAAACATACTGAAAGATAACTTAACCCTTTCTTGAGCAATCTAATTTTAATTCCAAACTTGCAAACGGCACAAGTAATATTTTAATGTAATTTTGCTTTTACAATGAAAGCTTAAATTAAGGAATTCGTAATATCTAGACAAGTCCTTTATAAATTCCGGTGTCAATCAACAATTTCTCATTTTACTAATAGAATTTGTTTGCGCCGGAAAGGGTTAAACAATACATATAGTAAAAAAAAAAAAAAAAAAAAATAGGGTTTAAAAATCAAAAATTGTTCTTGGGACATGGCTTTTTATAGGGCACAATTATAAAGAAAGTTATTTGAATAAAAATAAATGGAATTTATCTCTAGTTTAAAAATTGTATTAAAGAAAAATATCTTTAAAATATATTTTCCAATATTTAAATTTAATTTTGAAACAAAATTTTAGAAAATATAACAATACAAAGTGTCGGGACACCAAAGGGTGCTTTATTTTTGGAATGACCCAATTACAAACGTAGCTAAAAAATGGCTGCGTTATAGCACTTTGAATTTCTAGTGTGGCTGACATTTTGAAATGTTCTGATTTTTGTCACGTAATAACACGCGGTGACATTGCTTCATAAATATTAGCCGATTTAGATGTAACTTGGTGTATACATAGTATATACTAATACGTGAACCGAGTTCGTTGGCCAATTTCATCCGACATCTTATTTCAAAATGGCGGCCATTTAAATTAAAAAAAAATAAAATTTAAAATGGAATACAAAAATATTATAATTTGAAAAATAATTTTCTTTTATGTGTTTGACCTTGATACAAAGATTTCAGAGCATTTTTTGTTTTTTCTATATCTTAAAAAATGACTGAGTTAAAGTACTTATAATTCTTAGTGGGTATCTGATATTTTGAAATGGTCTGATTTTTATCACGTAATAACACGCGTATTTATGAACGGATTTGGCTATGACTTGGTTTGTACATAATATATATCAGTGTCTTGACTAAGTTCGTTGGCCAGTTTCATCCGCCATCTTGTTTAAAAATGGCGGCCATTTAATTTCTCTTTTTTATTGACAGTATTCTGCCCATTGCAAAAGATGAAGGAATAGCTAGCTACTCCTGAATTTATTGATGATATGGAACTCCAAACATAAAATGCTGAAGGTAATACAACTCAAAAAGAAAAGACAGATAATGACGAAGCAGCATCGAGAGAAAAAAATGAAGATGTAGAAACGACTACACTGTTAAAAAAATTCTGAAATTCACGAACATTTTTTTCCTGAATTTCACAGAAAAAGTCCCTTTTCGCAACAAAAAGGCATTTTCCGCTACAAATCACAAAATTCCACCATATTTCCTGAAAATAACGAAACGGATGGAAATAGGAACAAAAAACGGAGACACTCCGCTGCGTGGTGGGCTCCATGGCCGAGTGGTCAAGGCACCTCACCTTTAATCACCTGCGTCTGCAGATTGTGGGTTCGGGTACCACTGACGCCATGGAATAATGAAAACATAAAAATTACCTTTAAAATTACATTTATTCTGTTTATTTTTCTCTTATTTCTTATTAAAAAATCTTTTAATTAGCCAGAAATAAATAAATAAATAGTATACAAAAATTTCAAAAAATTGTCTTTTTTTTTTTTTTTTTTTTTGTAAAAAAAATTGTTAATAAACCTTTTTTCATTCATTCATTCAAATAAAAAAAAGTGGTTTTAAACAATGATTTTTTTAATTTAAACTATTTAAAAAATTAAAATTGATTTTAAAAAATAATAAGTATTATGCATCAGTCTAAAATAAAATAAAATAAACCGTTTACAAATATTCTAAGGAATATATTTGAAAGGAAATCTTTAAAAAGCACAACAGATTTTCCCACTAACTCATAAAAGACATACTTTGTACAACCCAGCATCAGCAGCTTTGGCTCAGTTCGTAAGGATTTGTTCCGCTATCAAAAGGTCCCGAGTTCGATCCTTAGGACGGCGTGAACAAAATAATTAATTAAAATAACCTAGCAGCTTAAAATCACTCGGTAATTTCGAATTCTTTGACGGGTAATCGATTCATCAATTTTGAAAATTATATTAAATTATTATTATTATTAAAAATCAAACTTTGTAACGGAAAGTTACTGCTTCTTCAAACGGAGTTTTCTTTTTTTGTAGTTCCCACAACGGAAAATCTACTTACGGAACGGTAAAAGTTCGGCTACTTTGCTGCCGGTAGTTTCACCGTGAATTCACAGATTTATTTTTAACAGTGTACTTAAGCAGTCAAAAAATTGAGATTGGACTAAACGCAGTGATTATTAATGGATTATGCCTACGGAAGAAACTATTTAAAAAAAAAAAAACAAAAAAAAAACAATATAAATGCTTTACCTCAATGTTGTGTAGAAATAAATATACTGTGTATATTGTACATTCACTTTCTTCCTTCAAAAGTGAGGTTTTTAGACCTCTTAATATCAGTACTTTAAAAGCAGCAACAAGTTTTTCGTATTTTTATCTTTTTTTTTTCATTTGTGTTCACTGTTTTTGATATTTGACAGGAAAAAAGTTGGTGCGATAATAAAATGTTAAGGTCACTTTTTGTAGAAAATTAAATTATCTACATCTTTGTAATTTAATTTTTTTCTTGATGTCGTTGTTCCTTAGATACTTACAAAAAAACATTTTCAAAGTCATTCGCACCTCCTGGCAGCGAAAACTCAAAGTACATTGATGGCGTCTTTAATTATATTAAACTGCATACCCTAACTAGCACCTTTTCAAATACGCAGATTTCTCTAAAATTTTCGCATTTTTTCCTATATTTACTGGACTAATATCTCTCAGTGGAAGTGTTTATAAAGAGAAACGTTTAGACTACGTTCAGACACTGCATATTCTAAAAAAACGCTAGATTGAACGATTTTATAAAGATTGCGGAAGATTAAATAATAATTTAAAAAATGGCGTTTCTATTCATTTCTTTTTGATAGGGGAATTTTAAGGCCGAATCAGCTGCTGTTAAGAAATTTAATGGCAGTTGTCATCTTTGAATAAATAAGATCAGTTAAACAACTAAAATAATCTAATAAAAAAAATTAAGAAAACAAAGTCTTTCGTCTCCCGGTATTTTTAAACAGCGCTATAAGAAAATCGTTTTAAATAAGACATATTAAATGCTTTATTTAAAACCTGACTTAATTTTCATTAAAGTTTTCTTTCTCGTTTTAATATTCGCGCAAAATACTTTTGTTGTTAGAAAGGAAATACTGCATTGTCTTAAAATTCAAATAAATAGTTAAAAGATCATCTCAAAATATAAAAATAAATGTCCCATGTGAATATATTTTTTAATTTAAACTTTTTTGTAATATTATTATTTGGCTGTTTTAAATATGCCTTAATATTTCCTCTTTACTGCTTTTAATGCATATTAATGAATTTATTAATTTAAAGGTTTCTTTCTCTTTTTAATATTCAAGTGACAATACTTTTGTTTCTGAATAAGGAATATTTTTATTTGCGTTGTCTTGGAATTGCCAACAATAGTTTAGATCATCTAGAAATTATCTTTTACCAAGAAAAACAAGTTGGAAATTGCACGTGAAGCGTAGCAAATGAGGTGCGTTCGTACGATAACGAAGTTTTAAAAATATTACTCTCATATATCAATTTCATAAAATTGTAAATAGAGAATTACAATTAAACCGCTCATCAAACAATGTTCTCCCTATACCATTATGTAATGAAATACTTTTGTGTGGCCTTGTAAATCAATAACAAGTGTTCTTTGCACCACAAATTATGTAAAATGTATATTATAACATATACTTCATAGTTGCATATAAATTTTATTAAGTTCGAATGAGTGTAACACCATTAAAATGCATTTGAAACATTTTTCCCCATTGACCGTAATGTAGCGGAATACTTTTGATTGTCCCTGTAATTGGTCTATGCATCCGATTTTCATAAAATTTGAAATAACTCGACAAAATTATGTAATAATTATGTGTTTTAAATTTCAAACATATAAAATATATTTGAAACGTTTTCCCCATTGACCATAATGTAATTGAATACTTTTGATTGCCCCTGTAATTGATCTATGCAACCGATTATCAAAAAATTTGAAATAACTCTACAAAATTATGTAATAATTATGTATTTTAAATTTCAAACGATTAAAATGCATTTGAAACTTTTTCCCCATTAACCGTAATGTACTGGAATACTTTTGATTGCCCCTGTAATATATCTATGCATCCGATTTTCATAAAATTTGAAATGACTCGATAAAATAATGTAATAATTATGTATTTTAAATTTCAAACGATTCGGTTGGATAGTTTTTGTGTTGTTATATGCGGACAGACAGACGGACGGACTGAACGACCACTATAGGTGCTACGTATTTACATAATTACGAACGCACCTGAAAAGAGCCTGAATATAAAAAATAACAAAAAACAAGTAATTAAATTCTATTGTATTCTAAAATGTAAATTGTATAGCAATATATAATGGAGAATAGTTGGTACAATCAGTAAAAAGCGAAGAAAAATTATAGTACCACTACTGGTTTGTTATCTTGCTTCGGATATAAGGTTGTATAAGACAGTCCGAAACTCTTATTCAATTTTTCTGGAGTTAGACCTTGTTTAACGTCCTCTACAGCATCACAATCTGTCATCTTAATGCTTGGGGTGAAATTATGGGGCGATAAAACTGTATTTCCAAATTCGTCTCCTTGACCTTTGCAGGGCGATGGTTCAGATTTGACCGACATTCGCTGTAAAAGAAAAGATGGAATTTTGATTCTAGTCAATTTCAAATGCTATATTGACTCTTATACTGACATTTCTTGTAAAAAAAAAAATCGTTAAAAGAAAAAAGCAGAATTATATAAAAATATATAAATGATAGTGCAGTAGAGCACCCATTATCCGGGAGCCGAATAACCGGATTGTCGAATTAACCGGATCAATCAAGGACATCCTTTTTTCTTGCCTTTTCCAAAATTTTCAATGCTAAATTTCTTAAGGCGCAGTTAAAGTAAATTCGATAGATGTCACAAAACTTAAATGTTAAATAATCCTTTCTTAATCCTCAAATAATAAAATCGGCAACAAATACAAAGAGAGCAATCAAAAAATCCGCTGTTCCAAGAAAACTCATGAATTTTCACTTATAACGTGCTCCGCATATGTATTTCCCCCGAAAAGCCCTCGTTATCTCCTAGTCCAAGAGCCGACCGCACAAAACACTAAGTCATCGAGCACAAAAAAATTTCTTTACTTTATAGAAGAGTAGTAATAGAGAAATCTAATGATCCATGTCTGCCAAAAGCGAAGTGGTGCATAAGCCAAAAATTAATAACACTAATGTTTGATTCGTAGGCTCAGCATTACGTTTTCTTGCACCCAGTTTCCCTTGTTTTCGTACTTTTGATTGTACGGCAAACACAATGCTAAGCCTACGAGTTAACCAATAGTGGTATCAATTTTTCGCTTACGCACCACTTCGCTTTCGGCAGACATGGATCATCAGATTCCTCTATTACTACTCTTCCATAAAAATAAAGAATTTTTTCTTGTGATCGATGACTTAGGGTTTTGTGCGGTCGGCTCTTGGACTATCCAGCTTCTCTGAAAGTGGGCGGTAAATTGCTTATGTCCCCCTAGTGTTCTCGGAAAGAAGCACCCACTGTCTTTCCGCTTGCGTTTGTTAGTACAATGTATGAATGCATATACATATAATAATTTATATGTGAACTTCTATGCATAACTTTGTTCCAGTTTTGGAGAAAATAAAATTTTTGAAAAGTTAAAGTAAGTTCTAAACACGCCATTTGAAATATGCCAAAATATGCTCCACTAATATTGGCAGTCCTAAACCTGAAAAAAGTGTGAAGGGAAGTTGCCTAAAAGACATTGCCATAGCTATTTTTTAACGTTATCCAACTATCCGGATTTTTCATTAATAGGATCGCCCTCGATCCCGGCCAGTCCGGATAATTGGCGCTCTACTGTATTTTCAATAAGAATCAGCTAACGTAACAAGATAAAAAAAATCACGTGTCGGTCACAAATTATGAAACATTTTCCAGAACGCTCAGAATACGGTAACAAAACTTCACAGTTTGCTAACGTGAAATATTCGCTCTAAATAAACGAAATTCAACTAGGTGAGGGGGCCTACGCAAGAGTAAAAAAATCTAAATAAACAATGTGTCTAAATAACACAGAATGATGAGTTATAGACAAAAAGTAAATCCTTCCTTCTTTCAAAAAAAAATTGGTTAACTGTCAATGTAAGTTCCATAAAATATCAGTTTCGCATAACGTGAGTTATAAACGTTCAGAATGGAATTTTTATTTTCATTTTATATGTATAGTAAATAATGTTGTTAGATTTCTCTTTCTATTCAACAGTAAAGTTAAGTTATTAGCTAGCTGTTGTACATATTTTTGTCTTTAATTTTTCCATAGAAATTCGCTTTTACAGTATCGAAAACTCCGCTCTTGAGTTAACCCCTCAAATTATATAATACCTGTATAATTCATAAATATTCCTTGACTAACTGGTTCGGGACGATTAGATTGTCTCATAAATTTGTACATATCTAAACCCCATGCAAAACTAAATAACTATTATTAGTTATTCAGAGTTATTAATATTACACATTGATCAGATAGATTCAAATTGCAGTTTCAAGCGATTTATAATTTGTTTTTGCCATTTACATTATTTCATTCAATAGAAATATGGACAGGCCATATGCTAAAAGCGCACCAGATTCGTTTTGTTGCTAAAAGTAGCAAATTCTAACGTTATATACAACTATTTATACAAATGTATGTATATATATGTGTGTGTATAGTATATAAATATATACTGTGGATGCCTTCTTTAAAAACAGATGACAGAATCCGTGTTTTTATGTTACAAAAAACCTCCCTTAACGGCTGAAATTTTAGAATTAGTTAACACTCGATTCGCATATTAAAATGCAACTAGTCGACGAAGTCATATCTTTGAGGAAAACACTTACAAATTCGATTTAAATGGTTGGCTCATAAACTTAGAATTTTTTTTTCAATTTTCCATGTTTCTATAATTTTCGGTGCAAGAATACACAGTGATAAACAACCGATTAACCACTAAAATCGGATCTGCAAATAGTTTCCCTCTAGATATGACTTGGCAGATCAGTTGTCTTTTAATATGTCATTCGAGTTCTATCTAATAATCAAATTTTAAACGTCAACTCAATGAGAGGGTAGTCTGTGCACCCATGTCGCAGTCTAATGTGGATACAAGTAATGAATAAAGAAAATCAAGACACAAGGATGCATTTAGACCATTTCATATCTAGAACATATTCTTTTGCTAACATCAATAAGGTCTGTCTCAAAAGTTTAAGCACAAGCATAAAATGTCGATTTTTAAAAAAATTATAAAAAGTTACAAAGAATGAAATTTTTTTTTATTTGCAGATTTCGTGACATTATTTAAATAAATGATATCAAAAATAGAAAAAAATAAGTTACATAATTATTGAAAATATAATACAAAAAAATGTTTAAAAAATCTGTCTCAAAAGTTTATGCACAATATCAAAAACAAACAGGTTTATAAGTTTTACAGAGCTTTTACTTACAGATTATTTTTCCGTGACTTCGGATTCATTCAAATAAACGTACGCCCATCGAAATTATTAGTTTTTGTAGGGTTTCTGGTGGCAAAGAGTACGATGCTTTCTCAGTGGCCTCTTCGAGTTCTTCAATAGAGTCATACTGCTTTCCATTGCCGTAAACCTGGCGGATTAAAATAGCCTAAACATTCTCAATCCAGTTTAAGTCTGGATTAAAGTTGGCCAGTCAAGATCTTTAAAATTTTTCTGAGAAAGCAAAAGTTTTGTAAAATGTGATATGTGGATTGAGGCATTATCTTATTGAAAAATCCATCCAGGACCCCACAAAATGTCACCGAATGCAAGCAAATGTTGGTTAAGCGTCTCTTGATATTTTTTAAATCTTGTTTTCCTTTTAGAAAAACCACAGAGGCTTAGTCATTGAATCCAAACGCCTCCAAAACCATAACAGATTTGCAGCTTTGCTGCCTGCTGAAAAGTGCTCTTGATTTCTTGTGTAAGTCATGCCAATACGCGTTCCAACCATCAGGGTCATCTAAGTTCCACTTTTTCTCATCGATGAATAAAACAGTAAGCCATTTGTTCCCGTAGGACATGTGTTTTTTAGACCCAGTTCATTCTTGTTTGTTTGTTATGCAATTTGAGAGACGGTGTGCGAGTTATTTTTTTACTATACTGTAATTACACACTTAAATACATCTATGTACAGTGTCTTTGGATGCCTGTACACTGAGATTATTTTTAGTTTGCCGTATGGGACATATTTTTGCCTACATACCAATCTCTGTACTCTCCGATCCGTCAGAACAGTCGTCATACGTAGTCGTCCACATCTTGGTTTCCACTTAAAATTACCATTTCTACAGTGTATTTGGTATATAATTCGCTTTTATCGAAATAAAACTTTTGCAACTTCAGAAAGAGTTTTATTTTGCGGTTTCAATTTAAAAATTTTCAAAAGCTCACATTTTGTGAATTTTTTAATCTTTGGCATTTTTAAAAAGAGAGGAAATAATTTCTCTACCTTTTATACTTTTATGCAAGTGTAATATGATGTCGTACAGCGTCATTACATACGGCCAATCCCGTGTTTCTAGAAAAATTTGTATAAAATACTTAAACTTTTGAGACAGCATTTCTTCAAGAAAAAGAAAATTGAATAAATATAAATATATATTTTTTATTTTAACCATCCATAATGGCTTATTTCATTTTATTTTTATTAAATGTCGAGTATTTATTGTAAAATAGCATAAAATATTTTCTTCTTCATTTCTTTTAAACCAGATTTGCAGAGTGCTTAAACTTTTGAGACATACTATACTATTGTTTATTCACTTAAAACTAGTTTAGAATCACCGTACTAAATTTCTGTATTCTTTATTCTAATTTTCTGTAAAGTGCATATTATCATTGAAAACTTATAAATATGTAAAGATAAATACAAACAAACTTTTCTCTTTTTTACCTATGTGTTTAGTTTTATAATTCCCCCAGCTGGCCTCCAAAAAAATCTCAAAAATCTTGCGAAACTATCTTGTTTATGTACACTGGTATTTATTTCGCAGAGTTAACTTTGAGATCTCATTTGAGCCTCTGCAACTTTACTGATTTTAACCCTTTATCTGCCAATGGTACTTATAAGCACCATTAAAATTACTTATTATATTATTAAAATTATTTATTATATTATTACTTATAAGATTCTTTTAATACATCAGATAGTTGTAATACTGCTTAGAATGAGTTACAGATACATTACTTTACCTTTTTCCAAAAGCATTATTGGTTACACAAAACAAAAATATTTTTAAAAGGAAGATTTATTTTGCCTTTGCATCTTTTAAGCTTTCT
Source organism: Maratus speculifer (assembly GCA_964019185.1). Classification (NCBI taxonomy): domain Eukaryota; kingdom Metazoa; phylum Arthropoda; class Arachnida; order Araneae; family Salticidae; genus Maratus; species Maratus speculifer. Next base: position 159,601,257 of record OZ025303.1, read on the forward strand.
TGTGCTAAGGGAGGGGGATGGGGATTTTACAATTCGGAAATATTTCTATATTTATATTGTAAGAACATCCTATTTTTACATTTTATAATTGTACAAAATACTAAGAAAACAATTTAAAATAAAGGATTTGAGTGGGGTTATAAATATTGCACAAAATCCCTGTAAATTCAAATTTAATTAATCCTTCTAAATCCTCCAATTCTTCTAAAATCCTTCAAAAAATTATTAAATGATTATGCAAATGTTTTAATTTAGTTAAACAATTTACGTAAAGTGCTTTTGAAAGTAAAATTTTCATGAATTCATAATTCGGTAGATAAAAGGTTAAATTCAATGGGAGAAGGTTCCAAGAGGAGCTTGCTCAACGATTAAGCTGGATTGACCCATTAACAGATAATACAATAAATTGTGAAAAATTAGTGAATCAAAATGGGAAGTAACTGTTTAAAATACATGTCCAACTAAATAAATTAACAAGAATGAAAAGATCATGCGTCAAGCAAAGATTATGAAACACTTTCCACCACTTTCCGCGTAATGCAACAAAATGTCACCGTTTAATAAGTTGAAATAGAACGTTTAATTGGACCCTTTGAAAACGCATAGTCCATTTGAAAACTCAATTTCAGCAATTCCGATCGTCTATCGTAAAATTATCCAAATTCTTTGAACAGCCTTGTACGTGATATATAGATTTGTATCTATAAACTACATGCATGCAAAAATTTAGTTCTGTTGAAGAATACATTCCACACTGTTAAAGATTTGCAGCTTTCTGACCAGTCATACGATCGTTTTTATCGAAAACGGTTAAACAACCGTAATTTAACGCTATTATGAGTGTGTTATTGTCCATTTTATGGTCAGAATACAGTTAAATTACTGATATGTAACCTTTTTTTTCAAAAAACGGTCAAATGACTGGACAGAATGCTAAAAATTCTTAACAGTGCAGATTTTACAATTCCTTTCCAACAATTTTCGCTAATAAGAAGTAAATTCTTTTGTGAAGACCTGTATACCATTTATATAACATTTACATAAAGAGTAACATGTAAAAAATTAATCAAATTTAAAAGAGCCTACTGATTTAAAAGCGTACGTCCAGAAATTGTTGCTGAAAGTACTGTAATCGAACTTTTTTGCATGCCCTGTAAATAAACGATAAATGCCCTAAACTAGAGTAATCAACTTGTAATGAAATTCAGTGACTTATTTCAATTTCAACACATTTAAAATAATATAATGCCATTGAAATACACTGCAAACGATTTATCTCCATCAATCCTAAAGTAACGGAATTCTTCTGAGTGTGGCTCTAAATAAACTATTAATGCTGCACACTATATATTTAATATCGAACTTACCGTGGTAAACATAATTAACATATATATACCAATTGCATGAAAATCCGAATATATTTATGCAAATTAGAGCGTGAACAGACTGACGGCCGGATGAATTGACGAGCATACAAACCTAATTCTTTAACCAACCCTTTCCAATACACTCTACCCAGTCTGGGATACCTAATTTTAGTTACAAACTTGCAAATGGCACTAATAATATTTTAGTAAAATTTTGCTTTTACAGTAAAAGCTTTATTTAAAGGTTTCAAAATACCCAAAAAATTCATTTGTAAATTCCTGTGTCAGTCGATAATTTCTCCTTTTACTAACAAATTTTGACCGTGCCGGAAAGGGTTAACAGTTTTCAACTATGTAGGAAAGTGTTAAAAATAAAATTTGGAAATGTGTGTCTGATAGAATAAGATTTAATCTGTCACTTTCTCTAGGAGAGAGGAAGACAAAAAGATAATACTCCTTAATTTTCTGATAAAACACAAAAAATAAATTTACAAAGTAAAAATTTACGTTGTTTTTACCTTAATTTCCTTAGATTCATTCAGTACTTCTGACCACTTTATATTTGAGGTTTCATTCGCCTTTGAAGTTTCGAAGGACCTGAAAAAAAGTATATACCTATATTATAAAGGCCAAACGTATCTGTGCGTAACGTATACGTCATTTTGCGAATGCCAACACTTTCTCCTGGAATTTCGGTTTTGCAATTTTAGCTACTGCAAATTTTACACTTTTAAATATCGCATATTTTAAATTTTTACATAGTTGTATAGAGAAAAAAATGTAATTTTTTTCAAAGCTGTATCTCAATTTATTTTTGAGATGTTATTTTTTTTTTAATAGCTTTAGTACCAATTTAGTAAATGTGGCAACAGAATCACTCCATTTTCTCTTAAAATAGAAAAAGAAAATAGAAATTAAAATTCGCAACACATTCTCATGCAATTTCGGTTTTGCAATTTTCGGTACTGCAGATTTTACACTTCTAAATGTCGTAGAATTGAAATTTTTACACCGTCGTACAGAAAAAATGTACTTTTAAATGCAATATCTTTCAAAGCTGTATCTTAATTCCTCTTGAGAAAAATAAAAAAAAATTTATAATTTTCAGTACGAATTTTGTAATTGTGGTAACACAATCACTCCATTTTCTTAAAAAAAAAAAATAGAAATTAAATTGCGTATACCATTTTAAAATAATCGTCTGTTATAATTATGATTTTTATGACTTTGATAATTTGGATAATTGAGTTTTATAGTATTTTGTTAATTTTAGCTTAAAATAATATTTGTTTGAGAGACAGACTGACCAGTATAGATGCATTTTTTTACTATAAAACTAATTTTGTAGATTTATTATAAATCAATGAGACAGTTTCTTCTTAAATATTTTCTTTCGTCGAATTTCGACGGGTTCCACCTTGTTACACGATAAAAAAGACAATTGTTTCTAAATCTACATGAATATAGTTTAACCACAAAAAAGAATGTACTATAACTTGACATAAGTTACCCTTGCAACAGAAAAGCGTATCAGATTCATCACCAATAGCTACCATCAAACATGATGAAAATAATTGCTTAAATAGCACATTTATACTATTAAACAGGAAGGAAGCTTACGGACAATCATTTCATAGAATTCAAGGCTGAAATTCTAGAATTAATTAAACAATAGGTGCTACGTATTTACATAATTACGAACGCACCTAAAAACAATTCACACATTGTGTTGCTCACTAAAACGCAATTGGTCTGCCAAATCATATCTTGGTAGAAAACAACTGAAAACCCGATTTTAGCAGTTGATTCATAGGTTTATCATTGTGTCTTTCAACTCCCATCCTCCATGTTTTCGCAGCTTTGAGTGCCGGAAAATAGAATCATAAACCAACGAGTCAACCGCTAAAATCCGGATTTCAGGGGTTTTCACCGCGATATGATTTGGCAGACCAATTGCGTTTTAGTGAGCAAATCAAGTTTTAACTAATTCTAGAATTTCAGTAGTGAACTCGATAAGATGATTGTTTTGGGCTAATTTTTTCACTCAAACAAATTTCCATACCTTTATTATGTCCTACACAAAACTTTACAACATTTTAAACAATAGTTTCGCTTGGAGACAATTTTAAAATAAGATCATTTAATTATGGACACCCTGTATATATTCCAAAAATACTTGGTGTATATATATTACGTAATGTATATATATATATATATATATTACGTAGAACATTACAAAAAAAATACAATTATTTAATGAAATAAATGTGACGTTAGTTGAACTAAGATACTTAGAATAACATTTGCAGCACTGAAGAGTTTCTATGTATGTAAAATCGTAGCAAGCGCCGTAGCGTTTGGTATAATATGTTTAAGAAATGGAAAATGCGAACGTCTTTTTGAAATTTCTGGCGAACCAGTGGACGTACGACAGTGATTTTTTTTCAAAAGATACAACTCGACGAGACGAATAAAATGATAGCATTAAAAAAAATTATCGTAGTTTAGTGTAGTTTTTTATTTAAATTTTAACGAAAAAATGAAGACCTAAAATTCAACAAGAGATAGCTGACGATCCCATGGATGGATTAACTTCATTTTTCGTTTATTTTATCCTTTTGGTAAAACTTAAAATAGATTTTTTTTTCCATCTTAGTATGTTTGACGATCGCTAAGAAAATCTAATTTGTGTCTTAAAACTCCAGTTTATTATTGTTTCTTGTTTTTGCTGTTGTAGTTTTTTTATTTGTTGCCACCAAGCTTAAATAAGTATAATTTTTTATGTATGTAACATAATTCATTCAAATTAAATAAAACATGTCAAAAACATAATTATTTGTTTTTATTGCGAAACATTTAGTTTCAGTTCTTTGAATAAAGTTGTGAGCGCACTGTAATTATTTTTGTTCGACTCCTTGGTTTATTTTTCAGACATCATACATTTTATATGACAATGCAATAACTTTCTTAATTATTCTAATATAACAATAAAATTTTGGCAGCAAATATTTTGCTTTTCAAGATATTAAAAAAATCTTCAGTTTTTATCAAAAAATTAGAGTGACAAGTATTAAAAAATGCTCTGGTGAGCAAAAGAAAGGTTAATATGTTTTTAAATATGAAAAAGTGTTTGACAAGTGCTTCTAATTGAGCATGAGAGATGACAAGGGGTACCTTCTTGGCTGTAGCTCACTGTCAATGCGAGATTTGAAAAAGTCCTATTTGCGCTTTTTCCATATAAAAGAAATTTGCGTAAAGCTTTCCGTCTTTCTTTTTAGTAAAATTTTCAATCTTGCTTTACATCTAAACTGTGCTGTTGACTCTGCACTGCAAACCGCACTGTTGACTTTGCATTGCAACTGCATTACAAATCAGTTTTCTGCTCAGTTCTATGCTGCGGGCATGCTTGGTGGCACTGCATAAGCATGATATGCTACAGGAACTAAGGTTTCTAGTACTGTTTCGCCCTACATTCAAGTTTAATTACGCTGCGCTTTTTCTGGCTATGTCTTTGCACTACACATTTTTATCGTAATTGTGACTGATTTCTTTTACACGTAAAAAAAGCACAAATATGTTTTTTTCAAATTTGGCATTGACAGTGAGCTGCAGCCAAGAAGGGACCCCTTGTCCTTTCTCATGCTCAATTAGAAGCACTTGTCAAACACTTTTTTATACTTAAAAACATATTAACCTTTTTTGTTGCTCACCAGACCATTTTTAATATTTGTTTAAAAAACTTGTCACGAATGAAAAGGGACCTACAAAATGACATTGTACTTTCACTAGTTTTAGAGATTAATTGGGCTCTGCATCAACTTTGATTATTTGAACACATGATAGAGCTGAGATAACGAAACGGATCAGCGCGGATTGTTTCATTAGAAACATTGCACCCCTTGCTATAATGTAAGACAAATGACAACCAGATTATTTGTATTACCCCGACTCAGAAACATCATCAATAATCAGGTTGCTATTTATTTGACGTTGCAGAGAGATATTTAAAACTTTTTTGCCACTTTTCTATTGTAGATGTTTTTGAGGGTTTTTCCTTTTTTATTATTGATTGCAAATCGGACTTAAAAAAATGGGATTTGTTGTCAAATGTTATATATAACTATGAAAACGAATCTGGTTTCTTTTTATATTTGTTTATATATGTATTTATATGTATACAAGGTGAGTCATAAAAATCGAAACAATAGGCTATCTCCTTAAATATTGCTTCTAGACCCTAGCTTCTATTGCTTCTTAAGGGATTAGATACAAATTGAAATGCCCGCAATTCAAACAAATTAGAAATTGCAAGTGAATCGTAGCAAATGAGGTGCGTTCGTACGATAACGAAGTTTTAAAATATTCAGATCTTGCTGATATAGTAGAGCGTACTTTGGATACAGTATAGTGGTCGAAATCTTTGTGTTCCTGTAAACATGCAATGAGTAAATTTTATTATACTTCATTAACGTATATCTTATTCATAAAATATGAAGTAGTTTAATATAATTAAAGCCCGCCCCAAACAATGTTTCCACGTATAACATTATTTAGTGGAATACATTTGTGTGGCCCTGTAATTTAATAATAAATATTCTTTGCATCACAGATTGTACAGAATGTATATTTTAGTACATACTTCATAGATTCATGTCAATTCTATTATGTTCAAATGAGTGTAACTCCATTAAAATGCATTTGAAACGTTTTTCCCATTGATCGTAATGTAACGGAATACTTTTAATTGTCCCTATAATTGATCTATGCATCCGATTTTCATAACATTTGAAATGACTCCACAAAATTATGTATTAATTATACGTTTTAAATTTCAAACGATTAAAATGCATTTGAAACTTTTTTCCCCATTGACCGTAATGCAACGGAATCCTTTTGATTGTCCCTGTAATTGATCTATGCATCCGATTTCCGTAACATTTGAAATGACTCGACAAAATTATGTAATAAATATACGTTTTAAATTTCAAACGATTAAAATGCATTTGAAACTTTTTTCCCCATTGACCGTAATGTAGCGGAATGCTTTTGATTGTCCCTGTAATTGATCTATCCATCCGATTTTCATAAAATTTGAAATTACTCGACAAAATTATGTAATATTTATGTATTTTAAATTTCAAACGATTTGGTTGGGTAGTTTTTGCGTTGTTATATGCGGACAGATAGACGGACAGACGGACGGACTGAGCGACAACAATAGGTGCTACGTATTTATGTAATTACGAACGCACCTAAAAACAATATTACCTTAATAGTTCTAGAAAACGTGTAAAAAATCTATTTTTTGAGGGGTTTTTTTTTTTTGTGATGTTTAGCAATATAATTTGCTAAAAAAAATCACATCCTCAAATTTCTCATAAAATTTATAAATATTTCATTTGGTTAGTACTGGTTTAAATGGGATAATTAAAAATCGTTATAACTCGAAACATTATTCATCGGATTTCAATTTCTTTTCGTTTAATTAAAGATGAAAATCTAATTTTAGTTTTGTTCCAGGGTTTTTGTTTTTCAATATTAATTTTGAAACTATTAAAAATATTTATTTAAAAAATAATATAACTTTTAAAAAAAGTCATATTTTTAAAAGTAAATATTTTTTCAAAATTGCCGAAAGAAAACTAATGTAAAATAATCAAAAATGACAAATCAAAAATGACATGTTTTAAGTTTTTACTTTTTTCTTTAACAATTCTAAATTTTAATAATTTAAAGACAAGTACAGTGGGGACAAATTCATTATGCAGAAAAACGAAGTGTACTGTTTAAATGTCCGTCAGTTATTTATAATAATGCTTTTTCTAAGATGCAAATTAAGACTTTTTTAAAAGTTTAGCTTGCACAAATTTAGGCTTTTTATCGTTCTGGAGAGGCTGTTAAAAAATCTGTATTCTGGGCCCAGGCCGGGCCAGGACCGAGACTTTACTTTTTTCTGAAGACTCGCCTGGCCGGGCCTAACGTATTTTTCACTCCGTAGGTGTCTGCCTCCTTCTTCCTAGGTCTGCACTAGATGAGATTTTCAATCCCGGTCTCGAACAATTCGTATTAAAATCACTGACTCTGACTGACCAAATACGTACATAAAAAAAGTGAAATTTGGTTCAATCAAAATTTTTACGCAAACCACATAGATTTTGAAATAGCTTTTATTTTACATAACAAAACTTTAAAATCATTTTTTTTAAAGAATAATGCATTTAAAGGCTAAAAAAATAAATACAATAAAATAAGTGAAAAAAACCTGCCTATGACGGAATTGTGTCTTAAACGGAAAATGTGTTGATCGATGCAAGATAAATACAATAATACCTGAGAAAAAAATAAACTCCATTTACACGTCCTAGGATATTTGGAGCATTTGTCCATAACTTTCCTATCTGATTCGTCTTAAAAAGTTATACTGTATAACATTTTTCAAATTCTCCAACACATGGAATATGGATTAACGATATAAAAATATAAGTGAAACATTTAAATATAGAAATTCATTGATAAAATAAATATATCGCAGCCTTTGGCGCTCTTTTAATAATAAAAGTATAAATAAATTTAAAAAAAAAACGAAAAGCTATAATAAGCATTTTTGGTCAGAGCTCTTACATACGAAACAATTTTTAACGACACTGAAGAAAAAAAAACTATTCACGCCTGAGCCGGTCTATGATTTAAACGTTTTTCCAGACTGGGCCAAGCTTTTTTTCCCTATGGGTCGGTTTGGGACCGGACCTAGATATTTCGATCCATGCAGACCTCCATTGCAAACTACCAACATATTTTTAAAACAAGTTTAGATTCGAATCAATATGCTGCTTTATTATGTCCAAATAAGATGCACTGTCTTAAATCGACTTTTAATAATGGATAATTTGTGGACGATCCCTTATTTGCTTTCAAAATTAGTCAAAAACTCTTCGTTTACAGGCATGGTTAAGTCGTGTAAGTCACGAATTTTGGAGAATTTTGAATTTTAATATCTCTGTCAGGTTTTTAGATATGGAGATGAAATTTTCTTTTTGAATTTAGGAATGGATAAGGAATAATTTACTAATTGGGAATTTTTCCCTACGGAGGCCATATAAAATTTTAGCTTTCGTGATTTTTCAAATAGACCCCCCCCCCCCCCATGGAGTTGCAACTTATCAAAAATATCACCTTTTTTTATGAATTTTTGCCATTGGAAGTATGGGTCTAGGGGCAATATTTAATGAGATAGCCTATTGTTTCTGTATTTATGACTCACCCTGTATATAAACATCTTACTTATATATGAATTATTATTTTTGTTGTTATATACTTTTTAATGCTGTGTGTGTAATAACAGATAAATAACTTATATATGTTAAATACACTGAATAAATATTTAAAAACTGCCTGTGTGTATGTAACAGTAAAAAAGTTGCTAGGGAATATGCTACCGAAGATTTTTCTCTGAAGGGCATTTTTTCTAACTCGTCAAGGCACCTATAACAGAAAAGTACCCATTTTTTATATATCCCCTTCATGACGCTTTAGTCTTCCGTTTCCCAACACACCCTTTAGGGAACGCCTCTTTTTTTGCTCAATAATTCCTGGAAAAATAGCTAGAGGACAATTCGTGTCCATCTATTGACTTTTTAGGAAAGTAATGAAGATGATTTTATCTAATCAACACTTTCTGTAATAACCAGATGCTTTTTTATAATTTTTAGGGTTTCGTTCATCTAACGAAACCCTGTTCGTCTCTGTCCTCTGTCTGTCTGTCATAGAGTCCGTACACAGAAACCACATAAGCCAAAGAGCTCAAATTTTGGGTACTTATAGCTGAATACATGTTGTCACACAAGAAAATCATAAAATTTTGAAAAAGACTATTATTTTAATAAAAATATTATTTTTAATATCATCAGTTCATGCTTTTTGTTCTTTTCTCTCTTCTCATTACTCCATTCCTTTCACTTTTAAAAGAAATAGAGTATTTCTGTTGCCACAATTAGCAATTCTGTTGCCAGGAATTCCAAAATTAGCATTAAAAACTACAGAAAAAATAATTTCTCAAAAATAAATTGAGGTACAACTTTTAAACAAACGGCATTTGAAAGTGCATTTTTTTTACCTACACGATGGTATAAGAGTTGAAAATGTGTGATCTTTACAAGTTTAAAAGTTTGCAGTAGCGTAAATTTCAAAATTGGAATTTTATTTCTTCTAATTGTTCCAAGCAAATTTAAATAAAATTATTATGTATGCAAGATAAATTAATGGATTTAGAGGAAAAATTATATATTCTGTTCTGGTTGGCGTGATTGGCGAAGAAAAGGCAAAATAGCACCGAAAATCTGTTTTTCGTTTGTTAATTTAATGATAAAGTGTTTTGAAGGAGATATTAAACAAAACCATCTGTACGATCTGCGATCACACTTACCCACTTGATCAAAATTGTTCTTGCCTTTTAAACCTGAAACATAGCAACATTGGCCAAGTTTTGTATTTACCATGACTTATAAAAGGACATTTTTTCATAATTAATTGTTAAAATAATAGTTTTAAAAGTTTTATGCATAAAGATTCTTAATGAGTTATTGTTCTAATTCCCAATTCACATATCAGCGTGGAGCAGTGCAGTGAGCAGAAGCAATATTAGAGATATTGGTACAAATGTCATATACGTACGATGTTGGCGCGATTGCAACAAAATGGCGATTTTACCCCTCACTTGGCAATCCAGCTATTGTTGTTTGTTATTAAACTATTCATTTACGTTTATTTTCTTTTTTAAATGATATAAATTACTTTTTTCTATAGTTATAAATTAAACTTCTTATATTTATTATTTCTTTTTTAAAATATTAGAAACTGTTATTTGAAAAGTTTTCGCCAAACTAGAGTAAAAAAAAATTGCACCAATGTGGTGAGTATATGACATCTGTGCTGAAATATTTTCTATATAATGCCAATATCCTCTCTCATTTGACTTTGATGTCAACAGACATTTAAGACGGCTGCACAAATCATCAGTTCATCGTATTGGCCGCTGAAATTCCAGAATTATTCAAAACATGATTCGCATATTAAATTGCTACTGGTCTGCCAAGTTATTTCCTGGTGGAAATCTTCTTGAAATCCGGTTTCAGTAATTGACTAATAAGTTAACAATTACGTTTTCTGCTTCCAGTCCTCCATGTTTTTATATTTTTGGGTGCGGTAAAACACAACGATAAACCTACCGATCAATGACTAAATTCAAGTCAGCATGTGGTTTTCACCAAGAAATAATTTGGCGGATCAATTGCAGCTTAATATTATAATAGTTCATTATAATTCTGGAATTTGAGTAGCCAAGTCGACAAGGTGATGGTCTTTGTAGCCGCCTCACGGAATAATTTTAAAATCTACCAGATGGAACATTCATATGTACTTTAAGACAATCCTGAGTTGTATTTCACTGAAACTTGGATACTATTATGTTAGAAGGCGCAAATATCGCCGATAGCATCATCTACCCCACCAGTAATAGTTTTGTTTTTCTTGTGTATAAATTAGAAACATGGCATTAGTTTTGAAATAAACGCCTTGGTTTATGGTATTATTTCTTACTATCTTTTTCCTTTTTTTCACACAAAATGGGTGAATAGATTACCTATTTTAAATGTATGTAATAAATGTATCTTAAGTTATATATTTTAAAGAAAATTAGTAATGATTTGTATTTTAAATGAATACAATATCAATAATGGCGCTACTGCAGATGCTTGGCGATTTAACACATGCGCTTAGTTAACACAAACTCTCACATGTCATTTATGCACCACATCGGCGCGATTGTTTTCTGACGCCAATTTAGCGAAAACCAGTTACCCATATTAGTAATTCAAGCACCAGTTTCCTATTTATTTTTTAAGTATTTTCTATTATTTTAAAAAAGAAACAATAATAAATAAAAATAGTTTAGTTAATAAATATAGAACAAAATAATTTATATCATTTAAAAAAAGAAAATAAAAGCAAATAAACAGTTTATTAATAAATAAACAACAATAGCCTAGTTACCATGTGATGCATAAAATCATCATTTTGTGCGATCGTGCCAATCTGGTGCGTATATGACATCTGTGCCAACACAAAATGTGAATTGCTCTTCTGTTTCTGTATACAATACATAAGAGTCGCTTGAAATTGGAGAGATTACCGCCCACTATTTAGTCCAAGAGCCGACGGCACAAAGACCTATGTCATCGAGCACAAGAGAAAAAAAACTTTAATTTATGGAAGAGTAGAAATAGGGTAATCTAATGATCCATGTCTGAGGGAAATGAAGAGGTGCATAAGCCATAATTTAATACCACCAGTGGTTCACTCGTAGGGTCATCATTGTGCTTGTCCTACAAACAAAGATATGAAAACAGTTAAAACTGGGAGCAGGAAAACACAATGCTAAACCTACGAGTGTACCACTAGGGATATTAATTTTTGGCTTATGCACCATTTCTCTTCCGGCAGACATGGATCATTAGATTCTCTTATTACCACTCTTCCAAAAAATAAAAGTTTCTTTCTTGTGCTCGATGGCATAGGTTTTTGCGCTGTCGGCTCTTGGACTAATTCTTCAATTTTATCGAAGTTATTTATTTTTTGGTACTTACGTATTAACGCCACCGCAGCCGAAGTGACTCTATATCGGCCCATTTTCCACCGAAATTTGATATGTTACTTTGTTTTTAAATATAGTGTTTTAAAATTTTGAAAGTGTTTTAATTTTAAATAAAGTGTTTTATTTTATGATTTGTCGCAAAAAATTTAGGTGTAGATTAAAAATCGCCAAATCTGTAACTGCGGTGGCGTTAATACGTAAGTACCTTTTTTTTCCGACTTGGTTGTCATTTTTTTCAAAGACTATAGACATTGATGTAAATGAAAATCTAAAAATGTTTAGTGTTTACAAAGTACTTTAACCGATCCTTCTGGTACCTACACTCATGTTGCTTTTGAAGTCGATCAAATTCCTTATTTTGTACACGAATAGGCAAATTGCTAAGTTTGAAAGCTCTGTTGAAAGCCAATGTTCATTCCCAAAATAAAGATTGATATAGTTACTATCAATTAAAGCGGTAGAATTTTAGATAAGTAGTTTTTTTTTTTTTTACTTAATGATAATCACTTTTTAAACTAATAAAAATCCATGATGATAGAATCTTTAGTAATTTAAAATTGACTTATTATAAAGCTGAAATTGACAGTTATAAAAAAATATCCAATATATATGTTTATTTACATACCCACTGGAATCGCTTAAACTTATGCTTGAATCACTTGGAGCTTCCACTAGACGAAACTTACTATCTGGTGCTTGCATAAGACTATATTTTATTCCATCTTTTGTGCCGACATAAATATTTGAACCTACTTCAACATATATCTGCTCATTATTTTCCATATTACTTGACCTGCATAAAAATAATCAATATCATTCTTCTTAAACTTATATAAGTATTAAAAACATTTTATATGATGCACAAAAAATTAAGTAAAATTGACTTAAAATATTACACGTCTAAAATTCTGGTAGGTTTAGTTTCAGCCATCGACTGTTTTCAACGGAGAAACTATTTCAAATCTTAAAGTCACCTATAAAAAATAAAATATATTAAGCATATTAAAAACATACAGTACTTTTAGCATAATAACTTGTATAGCTACTTTAATATTTATTTACTCACGCTGCCAAATATCAAGAAACCGCGTAATTAAATTAGTTGCAGACCGTGAGCTTTATCAACATCGCATAAAACAATATCATATGGTTTTTGAAAGCCCATTCAAATTTTGTATTCCATAACGTCATGGTAACAAAATGTTGCCACTTTTAAATATGCAAAACTAATTACTGAAAATTTCCTTTTCTAGTATCATTCTAATCAAAATACATTAAAAATGATGCAAAAAAATATATTTTTAGATTTTCCATCTAGCATATCTAAAAAATAATATAATTCTAAATTTGTTTCGACTACTTCTTTTTCCGTATGTTTTTGTTAGAGGGCTTTACTTCCTTTACTTTTCATTATGTATTTCGCATCTGAAAATTTAATCAAAATTTGATCAAAAATTTTGGTAATTAAAAAAATTGTCTTGGACATGAAAAGAGTCTTCCGTGACATTCCAAAAACTGATTTTTAGGTGCGTTCGTAATTATATAATACGTAGCAACTATGTGGTCGTTCAGTCCGTCCGTCTGTCCGTCCGTCTGTCTGTCCGTCTGTCTGTCCGCATATAACAACGCAAAAACTACCCAACCGAATCGTTTGAAATTTAAAATACATAATTATTACATCATTTTGTCGAGTCATTTCAAATTTTATGAAACTCGGATGCATAGATCAATTACAGGGGCAATCAAAAGTATTCCATTACATTACGGTCAAAGGGGAAAAAAGTTTCAAATGCATTTTAATCGTTTGAAATTTAAAATACGCAATTATTACATAATTCTGTCGAGTTATTTCAAATATTTTGATAATCGTGTGCATAGATCAATGACAGGGGCAATCAAAAGTATTCAATTACATTATGGTCAATTAGGAAAAAGTTTCAAATATATTCTATACGTTTGAAATTTAAAATACATAATTATTACATAATTTTGTCGAGTTATTTCAAATTTTATGAAAATCGGATGCATAGATCAATTACAGGGACAATCAAAAGTATTCCGTTACATTACCGTCAATGGGAAAAAATGTTTCAAATGCATTTTAATCGTGTTACACTCATGCGAACTTAATAAAATTTATATGCAACTATAAAGTACATATTATAATATACATCATACATAATTTGTGGTGCAAAGAACATTTATTATTGATTTACAAGGCCACACAAAAGTATTCCATTACATATTGGTATAGGGAGAAGATTGTTTGATGAGCGTTTTAATTGTAATTCACTATTTACAATTTTATGAGATTGATATCTGAAAGTAATATTTTTAAAACTTCGTTATCGTACGAATGCACCTAATTTGCTACGCTTCACGTGCAATTTCCAACTTGTTTAAATTAAATTTGGTTTGAAATAAATAAATTGCCCAAAGGTTCTAAACTCTTTTAGTCTGACATGCAGTTTTATTCTCAGAACATAAGCTTTATTCATCCTTTGGGTTCGAGACTATGAAAAATCAGCTGTTTCGGAAAACATTAAAAATCGCTCCCTTTCAAAACATTATACTATTGAAAAATTCATGTAATACTTATTTTAAAACGAAAATACGAAAAATGTATGCAATAGATCTGGATGATATAATAAATCCTCATTTAACTTCAGAATAATTTTGTGTTAATTATCGAAATAAGTATCAATATAACATCAAAATAAATTAAGTAAGCGCTATTCCATTTTGAAATGAGTAAATTTTCTTGTGTTTTTGTTATTTTCCGATAAGTTACTCAAAATAAATGTATTTTACTTCCGCGTTTTTTAATTTCATGAATTACTTATAAATATTTCAAAACTCTGAAAATTTTCATCTACATTTTGCAAATTATCCTTTTTATCAAACTATTATTATTTCTTAGTTAAATAATGAAAGAATATGCTTTTGTTTCCATTAACTCTATTTTTGAGCCCTTAAGTTTGACATAATAATATTGACCGGGAGGCAGCAGCATAGAATTCAAGGCTCAAATTCCAGAATTACTTAAACCTCAATTCGCATATTAAAACGCAATTGGTATGCCAAATCATATTTTTGTGGAAAACACCTCAAAACCTGATTTAAATGGTTAACTCATATATTTATTATTGGGTTTTTCTTCACCCAAAGGTATAAAAACACGGAGAAATGGGAGCAGGAAAACACGATGATAAACTTGAGTCACTGAAATCGGGTTTTAAGATATTTTTCACCAAGATATTACTAAACAGGTGATTGAGTTTCAATATGCAAATCGAGTTTTACATAATCTCAAGACTATCAAGGTTTCAAAATTTTCGAAATTTTAATTTTTTTTACATGTTAAACTCCTATATTTTTATCATTTTAATCTAGTTGTTCCTTGAAATTTGCATTAGAACAAAAGTTATGGCTTTTGTTTAAACCTCATATATACCTGTTCCATAGCTGAAACGGCACTTCCGAAACTTTAAAATCATTTTTTCTGCAAATGACGTTTTGGGGCATAATGCTTAAGATATCTCAAAATAGTCTAAATATTTTTCAGTAAAATTTTCAAAATATATGTTTTAGTCCAAGATTCGGCAGCACAAAAACATGTCTCATCAAACACAAGAAAAAAAACCTTTTTTATGGAAGAATAGAAATGGGGAAATCTAATGAACCATCTCTGCCTGAAATGAAGTTATGCATAAGCCAAAAATTAACGCCACCAGTGGTTGACTCGTAGGTTTATCATTGTGTTTTTCTGCTCCGGGTCCTTCATATTATCATACCTTATATTGAAAGACAAACATGATGATAAACCTACGAGTTAACGACTGATGGCATTAATTTTTGGTTTATGCACCACTTCACTTCCGGCAGACATGAATCATTAGATTCCCCTATTTCTATTCATCCATAAAATAAAGGGGTTTTTTTCTTGTGCTTTATGACATAGATTTATGTGCTGTGGGCTCTTGGATGATTCCGTGTTAATCTGTAAAAAACTGAACCTAAAATTTTTTTCTGTTTTTTTTTTTTTTTTTTTTTTTTTCAAAAAAATATATTTTTTTGTTTGCTATATTGTTGAAATTTTCAAAATTTTTCATTAACTAAATACAATTTTGTAGTAAAATATGAAAATGTTTTAAATACAATTTTATTTAGGTTCAGGGTAATTATTATTATCTTAAGTATAAAGTATAAGTAGACATCAAAATTTTCATTCTAATTGCAATATTTATTTTGCAATCGTTCGCATAAGCTGTTATACGAGTTTTCTGCTCGTCAAATATCTGACAGCTTTGAGTTCTCTGTAATAATCCAAGAGTCGACAACGTAAAAACCTAAGGTATCGAGCACAAGAAAAATACTTTTATTTTATGGAAGTATAGAACTATCGGAATATATTGATCTATGTCTGCAAAAGGTGATGTAGTGCATAAGCCAAAAATGATTCGTTGCCTCGTAGATTTATCATGTTTGTTCTTCAACCAAAGGTATAAGAACTTGTAAAACTGGGAGCAGGAAAACACAATGATAAAAATACGAGGCGACCACATTTTTGGCTTATGCACCACTTCACTTCCGGAAGATATGGATAATTAGATTCCCCTATTTCTATTCTTCATAAAATTTTGGGTTTTTTTTTTTTTTAGGTTTTTGGTCTGTCGGCTCTTGAATTATTGCATTTTGACATAGAAAAAAGGAAGCTTTCATAAAAATAAATATTTTTCTTTCTGACATCTCCCATACCAACATCATGTTTTCGCTTAGAAGCAATAACGATAGTGCATGCTCACAATCGGGTCTTTTGCAGTGAAAACATTCAATATTAGGCTTATTATAAATGCTTCTATAAATTAATTTCAGTGACAGAGGATAACAAAAATATCTGTAAAAGTGATGTCAATTTCTTGCAGCTGCAATAATTTGTTTCAGCTCTATCGATGAAAATGCACGTGCAAAACATATTACTATTTTTACCAAGGAGTGCATTCTATTCTACCTTTTCAAAATCAAGCAGAAAGATAGAGTGCTTTGGTATTTTGTTTATTAACATACTCCAATAAAGTGGAAAATGTTTATGAATTTCGGTTTGTCTGTCTTTTGTCTTCCCGTTCTCTAATTCGCCTAAATACAGTCAGATTGACACGAAATTTGTATAAATTAATGGGGTTTACTATAGCATGTTCGGTTTTGAAATAAAGTGTACAGAGTTTACAGTTTGTTTACTGGGGCACTCAAAAGAATTCCGTTACATTAGGCTGTGCATGAGAAAATCGTTTGCGGTATATTTTGGACGTTATTACACAATTTTAAAGATATTGACACTTCTTTATATCTCTGAAGTGTGTTACAAGGCGCTTACTGTAAAATATGGTGGGCATTGAGTTTATTGTTCATTTACAAGGACACACTAAAGAATTTACCTACAATAGCGCCTATGAACAAAAATCGCTCGAAGTGTGTTTTGAGTTCTTATAGGTGCTTCAAAATTTAACTTGTTTTTCGCGTATCACTAAATGTGTATAAATTCTGCAGACCATATGTAGGGCTGGACAGATATTCTCAAACACATTTTCCTTTATGATGGAAATTGCCAAATGAAATTTACAAGAGTGTTATGCATTTTACTGAAATAACCGTTAGATTACAACATAATGCAAAACATTTACAGCTCTTCCTGGAAGACTGTGAGAAGGTGAGCCGACTTCTGTTACACATAAGCGAAGAACCCTGTGTGGTCACCGCATCTGAAATACACCAAGAGGCGACCTTAGAATACTCGGGTAGCAGCCAACAAGACACATGGTCCCATTCCTTGGGAAACACTGCTCCGGGTGATTTTTCACTTTCAAGTGACAAAGTCAGAATCACAGAATAAAATGGGCATTCCTTTGTTGACCGAGCAATGAGTACCTGCGTTTGAACGTGAGCAAAGTCCAGAGTATGTTACCATGTCCGATACAAGATGAAACAGTGCGGCGTACTAATATAAAGTCAGCAAAACACAGCAGCCGTTGGGTTTTGAAAGACATTGCTCCCGTTCACCTTCCGTTCTCAAGTTACCGGGTTGTAAACACAGAAGGACAGACGCTCCCCTCATCGACCGCATAACGAGTAGATTCGTTTGAGTTTTTGTCATTATCGTAATTTCTTTTGCTAGAGTTTTCTCAGAATTCCTTTTTGAGACCTTGTCTGCATAAAATCAAATCGTCTATAATGAAAATTAAATGGAAATTTATTCGTTCTTTAGATATAGCTATCGTAGAAAATCGTTAAAAACAGAGAATAGCAGTGACAGTGAGACCTGTTAGGTGGTATGCACCCAAACCTATTAAGAATCTATTTACATCAAGATCTAACAGAATATGAAGAATGGTGAAATTCCGTGCTTTTTTCTTAAGGTACAGCTTTTGCAGAAATCGAGATAAAGACAAGATAGATGCAGCAACTGTTAGGCGATTTACATCCAAACCTTATCAGCATCTATTTATGCAAAGGTCTAACAGAAGTTTTATGAAATTCTGAAGATTTGTTCTTGAGAAATAAGTGTCTCGGAAATAGTGAAAAATACACCATGGCATAGCCTCTTGTTGGGCGTTTTACACCAAAACTTAATTAGGACCAATTTATGTCAAAGTGTAACTGAATCTGAAGTTTAATTATAGTCCGTCATAAGTTCTTGAGATTCAATAATCACGAAATTTGTGTCACATACATGCAAACAGACACACAGACTCACGGACAGAGGACAGACACTTTCTAAAAACAGTCAAATTTTGTTCAGCATTATCAAAAGCTTATAAATTTATAACTACTTTCTTCTTATAAAATTAGAAGAAAGTAACTAGTGTCTTGGCCATGAAAGAATCTTTCTCTTTTACAAAATGTCTCAGAAATGTAGCGAACAACTTCTAGGAGAGGTAGCATGCATCATAAGAATTGAGAAATGAAATAGCAATCCATGACAGTAAACGCCAAAAAAGTGATAAGGCAGATGTAGAAGATTAATATAGAGAAATAAGATTAATACAGCTCATTACGATAGAACATGTGAAAAAAATTTACTTCATCAGACACCAAGCATGCATGAATTCCATGCGACATTGATTTCCGAACATGGTGGAACACATTCGAGTAAAAGATATACGATCCATGAAAAATCTAAATCGATAGTTCCCATCCCTCTTTTCTTGAGCGTGGGCCTAGAGGTGCTATACAACATAGCTCCCTATCAATTGGTCACTTAACCCTTTTGTTCCGCTTCTGTATTGTGATCTTGTAACATCGCCTTGGCGACAAACACAGCCCACGCCAATTATACGCCAATCGGCAATTTAGTGTAACCCCTGCTCACGTGTTGTGTGACGCAGTGGATTGAGAGAAACGATCTCTTAGCAACAAGCTCTAATGCTGCAACAAGCGGTGACTCTTAGAAAATAAATATTCCATTAAATTTACAGTCTACTTGCTTTTTCTTTTTAATTTAGTTTTTCTTTTAATTTAGTACACCTCCGTACATTTGAGTATCTGGTTGTATTTATGACAAAACAGTAAATAATAATAATACTAATTATTGTTTCTTAACAAAAAATCTTGAATTACTTAATGACACTTTGAAGTCTTTCTGGGAAATTGAAGAAGTACAAAATTTAAAACCCTGTAACAGTGAAGAATTAGAATATTGTAATGATCACTTCGATAAAACGCACTTCAGAAAACCGGATGGTAGGTTTGTGGTCACGATGCCGTTTAAACCGCAGGTTTTAGAACCCGATTTGGGAAATTCCGAAAATCTTGCTTTGAAAAGATTAAACTCTCTGTGGCAACGTTTAGATCGAGATCCTGTTATGAAAAATTTATACACAGAATTTATTAAAGAATATAGAGATTTAAATCACATGCATGAAATAAAAGAAAACACGAACTTTAATGATGGCTATTACTTACCACATCACGGCGTTTTACGACCCTCTAGTAAAACCACAAAACTACGCGTCGTTTTTGACGCTAGTGCCAAGTCAACCAACGGAAAATCTTTGAACGATTTATTATGTAAGGGTGGAGTTCTGCAAGGTGATCTTTTTTCGATATTAATTAGATTTAGAAAGCATATTTATGCTTTTACTGCGGATATTAAACAAATGTTTAGGATGATAGAAATAAATCCATCCCAGTACAAATATTTAAAAATTTTGTGGAAAGACAGTATGTCATCCCCGGTTAAGGTATTTCAGCTAACAACAGTTTCGTATGGAACATCTTGTGCTCCCTACTTAGCCACCAAAGTATTACAACAATTAGCTCTAGATGAGAAAAAGGAATTCCCGTTAGCATCGAAAATTGTTTTGAAGGACTTTTATATGGATGATTGCCTATCGGGCTCATCCAATTTAGAAGAAATCAGATTAATGAAATCGCAATTAACAGAACTCCTCCTAAAGGGAGGGATGGTTTTACACAAATGGTGTACCAATGAGGTCCAATGTACTGATAATCACATGTTTCCCCTGGACAGAAATTCTGAAGAAATAACTGTTAAAACATTAGGGATGTTGTGGAACAGTTTCAATGATACATTTAGGTATAAAGTTAATATCAACACAAAGAGTGATTTCACAAAAAGAGATGTACTTTCGCAAATTGCCCGCATTTATGATCCTCTCGGTCTCTTAGGGCCAGTGATTGCTAAAGCAAAAATATTCATGCAGGAGCTATGGCTTCTTAAAATAGAGTGGAATGAGAAGCTGCCTTCTCATGTTGCCAAACAATGGGAAACCTTCCTCGAAATTCTTAAAGAACTGGAATCCATTGAAGTGCCAAGATGCTTCCTAGCTGTGAACCAATCAGTGGTGCTAAATGGTTTCGCAGATACGTCTTCCAAGGCTTATGGCGCAGTGATATACATGCAAACATCTAATTCTAGTGAAACCATCAGTCACTTATTATGTAGTAAATCCCGCGTGTGTCCAACCAAAGTAATAACAGTGCCACGTCTCGAACTGTCAGTATGTCTTCTTCTGGCTAAACTCACTAACAAGGTCTTAAATTCATTAGACAAACAAGTAGCTTCAGTTAATTTGTTTTCTGATTCAACTATTGCTTTAGCTTGGATAGACACTGCTCCTCATCTCCTGAAAACGTTTGTGGGAAACCGCGTTGTGCAAATTAAGGAACAAACTAAGAACTTTCCATGGTTTCATATTCCGTCAGAACACAATCCAGCTGACTTGATATCAAGAGGTGCAAGTGTGGAAAACCTGTCTTCTAACCAGTTGTGGTGGCATGGCCCGCCTCTTTCAATTCTTGAAGAAACAATAGCAAAAACTGACTCTAATATAAGTGACATTAAAGATGAACATTATTCTAGTGAGCTTAAAGCTCCCAGCAACTTGACATTCGCTATTCATACTGACTCTAATTTCTGTGATAATTTAATTAATCTTAGCAATAATTTCCAAAAATTAATTAGAATTTTAGCTTATATTTTCAGATTCATACATAAATGTAAGAAAGCAACATCTGCAACCGGCCCTCTGTTGCTGGAGGAATTAAGAAAGGCAGAGGTTTATTTAATAAAAAATGAACAGGTAAAGTATTTCAAAAATGAAATTTCGGCCCTCCAAGCGGGATCTTCGGCTCATCGCGCAAGTAAGTTAAAATTCTTAAATCCCTTTTTAGATGGAGATAGCTTATTGAGGGTGGGAGGAAGACTAGCAAAATCAAATTTGTATTTTGACCATAAACACCCCATTATACTTCCGGCGAGCACGAAAATAATTTTTCAATATTATCATAAACGAGATTTTCATGTAGGACCCCAAGCTCTTTTGAACACAGTGCGTCAAAAATATTGGCCGCTTGGTGGCAGAAATATTGCGCGTAAAATTGTACATGAGTGTTTACAATGCTTTAAAATTAAACCTATAACGGCTAGTCAAATGATGGGGGATCTCCCTCCTGAAAGAATAGTGCCCAGTTTCCCATTTTCAAATGTGGGATTAGATTCAAGTGGGCCTTTTGAAATAAAATATAAAGATCAAAGAAAGGGTACTTTTCAGAAAATCTATGTTGCCATATTTGTATGTATGGTCACTAAAGCTGTGCACTTGGATTTTGTCTCAGATTTGACATCCGAGGCTATAATAGCGACTCTAAAAAGATTCTTCGCTCGTCGTGGGAAAAGCTCTGCAATCTTTAGCGACAATGCTACAAATTTCGTTGGGGCTTCAGCAGAACTAAAACGTTTACGCAGACTTGTTACGAGTGATGAAGTTTCGAACTTTTTAGCTTCTGAAGGTATTAACTGGAAGTTCTCCCCTCCTAGGGCGCCAAATTTTGGTGGCCTTTGGGAGGCAGGAGTCAAATCTTTCAAATACCACTTAAAAAGAGCTGTGGGCTCAGCTCATCTCACGATCGAGGAATTCCTGACAGTTATCACACAGATAGAGGCTATTTTGAATTCGCGACCACTTTGTCCTTTATCAACAGATCCTGACGATCTTCAGGTGTTGACTCCTGGTCACTTCCTCATAGGAAAGCCTCTTAATTTAATTCCAGAACCCAATTTAAGTGAGGTCAAAGATAATTTGCTAAATAAATGGCAAAGGACTCAAAAATTAACGCAATTAATATGGAAACGTTGGCAGAATAATTATCTGAGCCAGTTACAAGAAAGAAACAAGTGGCTATTTAAAAGGCCTAATATTCTGCCAGGAATGCTAGTTTTGCTTAAGGACTCACAATTACCCATTTGCACTTGGTCAATAGGCCGCATTAATAAGGTTTTCCCAGGCGCGGACGGGATAATCAGGGTAGTTGAAGTTCGTACCGCTAAGGGTAATTTTAAACGACCTATTTCAAAAATAAGTATATTACCCATTGAGGACAACATCATAGATCCTAAACTTTAAATGTGCTTTATTATGTATTAACTTTTTATGTATTATTTGTGTTTATTTATTTTATTTTTTTATTTTTGCTTATAATCTGCATCATGTTGTGTTATTACTTGTATTGCATATGTATCTTGAAATATAAAAATATTTCAACGCCGGGCGGGATGTTCCGCTTCTGTATTGTGATCTTGTAACATCGCCTTGGCGACAAACACAGCCCACGCCAATTATACGCCAATCGGCAATTTAGTGTAACCCCTGCTCACGTGTTGTGTGACGCAGTGGATTGAGAGAAACGGTCTCTTAGCAACAAGCTCTAATGCTGCAACAAGCGGTGACTCTTAGAAAATAAATATTCCATTAAATTTACAGTCTACTTGCTTTTTCTTTTTAATTTAGTTTTTCTTTTAATTTAGTACACCTCCGTACACCTTTAACGATCATAGCATTTTCATTGCTAAGATGTCGAAATAAATGAGTGACACCGGTAATTAAGAACAAATATATTTCTAAATAGGAAAACGTGATTTTTCCCATACAAAATAAAAGGGATATTTTTCGATAAAAATACCGGTGTCAGCGTTGCGTATCGGAATTAAAATTTTGTGGTTTCGTGGCGAAACCAATGAACGTTAAAGGGTTAACAGGGGAACCTTGATGTTTATTTCCCAAGATAACATGAAGCTCCTTTTATCAACCCCAAAGTGATGAAAGGCTGTGTGAGTTTTATATAAAGAGATAAAACTTCTTAAACACACCATAATAAACTTGAATTGTCGAATTCAAGTTCTTTACCAGGGTTCGCACACTCCTTATATTTTGTAAGGACTCTGGCACCACTATTAATGATAAGAAAATTTATATTTAATATTTAAGAAACAAAGTTCGCAAAACCTCCGTGATCCGCAATTTTCGCAATATTTTTCTTCACCGAAATACGTTGAAAATACAGTAAAAATTTAGTGCTACAGCTGTGCGAACCCTGTTTACGGTGTGTTTAAGAAGTTATTATCGCTTCATATTAATTCACACCAGTTTCAACTTATTTTCTTTGTGTGAATTTTGCCCAGCCAAGAATCAAACTCTGGACCTGCAGTCAAATGTTTTAATCACTACGCTTTCAACTAGACTTCATTTTTAGAAATAACTATTACATAAATCATGAAAAACAGATCATAGTAGTGACATTTGCTGTGCGATATACACCCAAACCTAATAAGGATTTATTTTTGTGAGCTTCTAACTTATAATATATTGGGAATACAATGTTGGAAGGAATCCCATATCTTTGCTCTTACGATATAGCAATCGCGGAAATCGGAATAAACGCTGCATAAAAGCTGCACCTATATGGTGATATACACCAAAACCTAATGGAAGTATGTTCACGTTAAGTTCCAATATGAAGAAAATTCAGTTGTTCTTGAAATATAAGTAAATAAATTATTAAAAGCAGCATAGCAGTTGGTTACTTTTTACCCCGTTGGGCTATTTATGCCAAAACCTAATCAACACCATTTTATGTCAAAATCTAACTTAATCTGAAATTGGATTAAGCACAGACTTACGGACAAATATTGTCTCAAAACAGCCAAATCGAGTTCAGGACTTCCTAAAACGTATAAATCCGTTGAAAATATGATGTCGAAATTTTTCACGAATCTAATATTTTGCTTTTGTAAAAATAAAAGAAAGTAACATTGTAAAAAATATCGATTCTTAAAAATAAATGTATAACGCAATAGTATAGCAAAACACACTTAATAATGAGAGTACTAACAATAGCGCCACAGTGCAGTCAAAAAGTTCTAGTCACATCGTGTTGCTATTGATTTTATGCATAACTCTGCAATAATTTTCTACGCGAACTACACTAGGAATTCATTAAAACTACAAAACAAGTTTTGTTGAGTATATTTTGGTTTTTTTAAACGAATTTTTTAGTTAAAGTAAAAAATTGGTTTTGTTGCTCAGACCCAAAAAAAAAAAAAAAAATTGTTAACACTCTTATAAAATTTTAACAAAATTTCATCAATTTTATTTGAGTCTTACTAAAATCTTCAATTTGTAATTCCAACAAAATTTTGTTGTTTTTTGCAGAATATAAATTGGTGTACAGTAGCCATAACTCTCTCACGTAATTTTGTTTAATTGATTTACATAGCTATAAAGGATTAACATAATTTTTGGATAATAAAAACTTTTCAAATTGAGACGGATTAATGACGTTATTATTACATTATTATACATTTTGGGTGAAAATTGTAGACGGAAAATTGGAAAAAAAATCAACAATGTTTTTTTGTTTATTCAAACAAAATTTCCATTGACCCATATTTAAACGAAAAGATTTGTTGGACCAAACAAATTTTTGTTGATACAACAAAACTTTTTTCTAGATGTACATACTCGCCATTAAAATAAAAGAGCACTCACCGCACTTTACTCGACACCTAAATGTTCCTTAACGTCTTTTAAAAGGCTTCAGAATAATGCATTTTTCTTTTCAGATTAAACTTTTTATTTTGGGATAAAAGATTTTTAGAAAAAAGTCAGTTGATTCTACGTGAGCTGCAAAGACAAAGCCAACATTATGGAACTGAAAACATTCACTTCGTGTCTGCATTGCATTAATTCAGATCACTTATTCTGTTACATGGATAAGCATTGTCAACTAGAGTACAAAAACTTCTGTCTGGTTGGTGACATCAGCAGCAGGAGGAGAACAATCTGTATATAACATTGGTAAAATTTAATATTGCTATGTTTTTCTATATAAGACAGTAAGCGTTAAAATGACCTTATAATAGAATTGTAAGCTTGATTGTACATGAATAAATTTCTACTGGCATATAATTTAAACTTTATGACTAAAAAATTTTAACATGAAACACATTTATTATCACTTTTATGTTTGCTGGATTTTCTTGATATCGTGATAAATACTACTATTTCCGAAAATATCTTTTAAATAAAAATATTTTCAAGTAGATTGTTCATTTTAGAGTCAAAGCTTGGTAATCTGAAAAACAGACTTTTTTTTCTCTTCTTTTCTTTCTTCCCCTCTTTTGATTTTTACTTTCATCTATCTTTTGAAGAAGAACGTATTGGATTCGTGAAATTTTTCGAATCCCAGTTTTCGGCGAATTTACACGTTTTAGTGCCCAGAGAACCCGAAAAACATGTTTTTAGAAATGTTTGTCTGTGAGTCTGTTTGTCACTCTATCGCTCTGTGAGTCTATATGAGATAAAAATTTTCATTTTTATGTTAAATACTCTATTTCAAGAACTATTGCACGGAATTTCACAAAACTTTAGATATAGTTATATCTTGATATAAACTAGAGGTGAATAGATTTTGGTGTATATTGCTCAACAGGTGACGCTGTTACGCTGCATTATTCACGATTCTATTTCTTTTTGGTGTAAATCGCTTAACAGATGCCGCTGCTATCTGTTATTATTTATGATATCGCAATAACTCTATCTCAATAACTAATGCACGAATTTTCATCAAACTCCAGATTTGGTTAGTCCCTGATATAGATTATTAGTATTATTAAGTTTTTCATATAAATCGCCCCACAGATGGTGCTTAATGCTGCATTTTTCAGATTTTGCAATAGCTGTATCTAATGCATGGATTTTCAACAGATTTCAGATTCAGATAGACTCAGCTAAAAAAATATTCTCGGTTTGTTTTTGCTATAAATCGCCCTAGCTCTGTAATGCTTCATTTTTCAGATTTTACATTAGCTGTAATTAATGCATGGATTTTCATCAAACTTCAGATTCAGATAGCCTTAGATAAAAAAATTTCTTGATTTGTTTTTAATCTATATTATCCAGCATGTGGTACTGTTATACCTTTTCTTTTATTTTTATTTTTAATAATCCTATCTCAGAAACTAATACAAGGATTTTCACCAAACTTCAGATTCATTTAGAAGCTGACGTATATTGTAGCTGATTACATTTTGGTGCAAATCGCCTAACCGGTGAGCTGTTTATGCTGAATTTTCAGGAAGTATTAATATGAATGAGACAGAAGAAAGTTTTTGGATTGCCACATCCGACCAATTTTAATTGAATATGCAGCAAGTCTTTTGAAGAAATGGGTAAATATTGTGAAGAAATGCTTAAATAATCTTTAATAAATAAAGCACTTTAAAAGAAAAGGAAAGAAAGAAAAAAGTAGATTGTTCATTTTAAAATTGATTTTTTGAAAGAAGGATTGTTTCCTTCATTTTCTTGAAGGATTCTTTTTCTGTTTATTTATACATCATGCGTAATAAGGGTAAATCTTGCAATCGTTTTGAAAATCGAAAATTCTTTTTTGAAGAATTTCCACGTTTCAGATACTGGAGATTCCTAAAAACATATTTTTAGAAAAAAAAATCTGTCCGTCCGTCTGTTTGTCTCTAAACGCTCTATCTCTCGAGCAAAATGAGATAGAGATTTGAAATTTTGTATGTTCTTAACATGTGAGAATGGGACGAAGTCTATTGAATAACAGTAACCTCGATTATCCGGAACTATTTTTTTCGGACTCTCGAAAAATTCGCTTTGATGAAAGGTATATAAAAACTTTCGATTTTTTTTTTTAATCTTAAGGCGTGGACGTAAAAGGTAATAAAATAACACAAATTTTGCTTAAAGAACGAAGTCGATCGGATTATTAGTTGCCGAGATATTTGTAATCCTGTTTTCCACATTCTTCAATTTTTCATGACCCTGTATTTCATTCAAATTTCAATTCAAAGATATATTTTAATTGGAAATGTGACGCTTAATAAGACGCAATAAATTGTTAATTAATATGATTATTATTTTTTTAGATATAAGGATGTTTCTTTTACGCAATTCCGTAATACTTGAGTAGTTTAGCGTTTTATATAATTTGCCGATATTGGTTCATCAGCAATCATTAATAAAGCATTCCTTTGTATATTAAAAATATTCAAATATACGCTAATTTTGTTTTGAAATTGCAATGCATTTTATAAATAGTTTACACATGTTTTATTTCCATATTTTATACCATGCATATCCATGATGTGTAAGTATTACGGTGGCCCCCAACGACTAGTTTTGAATGGAAAGATTCATGAATTTCGATTAAAAAAAAAAAGTTAAACAAGAAAGAGAAAGTAGGAATTAACATGAAAATGTCTATAATATATTATACATTGTCTAAAATATATTATACATATCCATGATGGGTAAGTATTATGGTGGCCCTCAATGGCTAGTTTTCATCTTTCTGCTCTAGGTAGCAATGGTAAAAGTCAATCTCCTGACACTTACTATCTTAAAAGGTTACTTCATTCCGCAAAAACATCCGTTCGGAATTTTAATCTTATAAGAGAATTTTTTAATGTCTCGTTTGCATTTTAATAATTTTAAACGACTTTTTTTCATTGGATACTCAAAGATAATTTCTACAAAGCCCATTTTTTCCTTTTAGATTTTATTTGCAGATCTTTTTTTTTTTTTTTTTTCTTATGTATATAATTTTAAAAATGTATTTTATGTACTCTTTATCGGTGCAATGATATTGACAATTGTGTCAATTCGTTGTTTTAAAAAAACATCATTCATGTATAACTTTAACAAGGGAAGTCAATACAATAATAAAATTACTGTGTTTAAAGAAATAAACATAATTATATTAAAAATAAGCATAAGACTTGTTTATCTTCTTCCAGCTTTTACTTTTATTTTGCTTCAATATATTTTATTTTATTATAAATAGATGGCGCCACAACGCATCTGGAAATTTTATTATTCAATAACAGATCGAATATTCTAAAAAAATCTCTTTAAAGGATGAGAAATAATGGTTTAAAAATCAAAAATGCTGAATTAATGTTTAAATATGCTAACATTGTAGTTAAAGTACGAAATTAAGATTTTTAAATGAGATTATTAAATTATGAAACAAAAAATGAGAAAAACAAAACCATTGAGTACAGGGAACGAACCTGGGACCGCTGGACAATGTTTATCCACCTGAGCATTTGATCAAGCATACCATTCTTTTACAAAGTAAGTCATTAAGTTGTGTCATAATATTTGAGCATTTCAAGAATTGAGAATCCTTGTATAAAATCCATTGATTTTAATGATAAGGGGTCTCTATCCTGTCCTACAATATATATTAAAATAATCAAAATCTGCAATTATCAAGGTTGGCCTTCTCCTTGTAAGTCGAATAAGTCGCACTCTATGAACCAAAAACGCCGATTAACACATTCACTGCCGATCACGCGCAAGCGCGTGATGTGGGTTAATGTCCAATAGCCAGTCACGCACTGGCGCGGGAAAATCTTTCATTGATTCTTTGTCATAAAAAGTAAATCGGCTTATGGGAAAAACCCACTTCTACAATGCGGCATTAACTATCATCACATCTTCACGTAAGCGGCAGCGAACGTGTTAACAAAGTAACGTACCATTTTATGACTTAAGACCACTGCGATTGCCTGAAACATTTTAGTCCAGGCATTTGGTAAAAAATAAATGCAAGTTTTGGTGTAGTTTTGATTTTTGCTTCCCTTTATGTTTTTTGGGTCGCTGAACACGAATCTGGCATTATCCAACAAAATCTCTCCCCGGAAACACTTTTTTTGGCAAAAAATGTGGCTTTTTTTCGTTTTTTTCTAAATAACTTCAAAATTATGCATTTTACATAAAAGTCATCAATACATAAATTAAAGAACACAAAATTTCCTACATTTTATGTAATAAAGGTTTTTTTTCTCTGATTAATGGTTTAGCCGTGAGAGAGTCGGAAAAATGGGTGTGAAAAGCAAAAAATTCTGAAAAACGTGAATTACAGCATCGTACGTCGATGAAACATGAAAAACAACCATTTTACTCAAATTTTCCCCATTTAATAATACTAAATTTATTATTTTTGACTATATTTTATTAATTTGATGTTCATTGTTTCGCTCATAACTAAAAAATAAATAAAAGTGAGCATCTGTGATCAAAATCTTCATTTTCTATTACAAAATAATAATAGTAATATTTTCTTAATTTGACTTTTAAATAATGTAAATAAAATAACTAAAACTTTAACTGATCCATTCTGCACTTTCCCCCTTGATTGAAGGGGTGCAAGTGTGAAATAACGTTGGTTAAGAGCTCACCCCTGCATCCCATGTCCACGTTCAGTGGAATACTACCCCTCCCCCTTCCCCACCAGTCTCGCTTCTGTTAGAAATATGCGTCGCACAGATCACTAGCTTATCAGGAGGACACATTCCTCTCAGTTTCCATATGCAACTGCTTACTTGTAATTTAGTAATTCACTGTTTGTGTCTTCGTGAATATAGTGAACATCTAAAGTGATTTTGTGCGATGTCGCTGCGTTTTATTTGTGACTCTCCTTCAAAAGAGTGAAATTTAGTCGAGGTATTGCAGCGTTAATCAAGGCAAGTACAGAAAGAAACGATGGAAAGGCAGTTTTCCTAAAGGGGAAAACCTTAGTAGATGTGCATGTTAAGTGTAAAAAAGCATACGTAAATGAACGGATGATTACTGCTTATCTGAAGAAGATTGAGGAACAAAATGCTAGCACTTCTCAAATTTTAAGATCATCAACTCCTCAGTTTAATTTTCAAACTAATTGTTTTATATGTGGACTGTGTTTTATGTGTGGAAGAGTTCATTGCAACACAAGCGAAAAATCCACCAAGCGAACGGAATACTGTATACAGTGTGCGACACATGAAATTCAAAAGTACAATTCTGAAAGCAGAAAGCGCTCTCAATGATGATTATTGGCAGACTATAATTCAGCGCATCGAACCAATGAATGATTTGATCTCAGCAGATGCTCAATACCACATCAAATGTTTTAAATATATTTATGGGAGGCTGAAGGTCCAAGAACAGAAGAAACGTGGCCCATTTGCCGAGGCAATCGACAGAGCAATCAAAGTATATACATTTACCAAGAAAACCATGATGACGAGTGTCAGTTCTCCATGGAAGAGCTAATGAAACAGGTTACAAAGAGTTATCAACCTGATATGAGAACTGTAAAGTTTAACCTCATTGAGAGATATGGAGATGACATACTGACCACAAAGAATCAGAAAAAAAAGTCCATTGTGTGTTTCAAGAATATAGGAGGGAAGATACTGACTAATGCATGGTATCAGCAAACATGTAAATCTGATCGAGATGAGAGGCTGCGAGTAGTTGAAGCAGCAGCAAAAAATATTTGCGAAGATATCAGATAGAAGATTTGCTTCGGGAAACTTCAACAACATCGCAGTAGTGTGTCAAGACGAAGAGGATGAGTTTGACTTTGAAGCCGATCTGGAAATGGATTGCACACACAATGAATCAGACGAACCAATGGAAAAGGAAATAGTCGTGCCGAAAGGTATCAAATATTTACTATTAAAAAAATCTTTTATTTATAATACTGATAGTTATAAAAACATCCACTAATTCCATTCGTCTATTTTCTATTTTGTAGATGTCGGTGAAAAGCAGAGACCCTTAAATAAAAGAAAGCGGAGATAGAACTTTGTTTTTTAAGTAAATGTACTTACTAATGTACATAATTATTTATAATGAAATAATAATTCATAATGAGTCGTCGTTTTTATTGTTAGCAACTTCATTGTAAAATATAGTCGATCATAATATCTTCATTGTCATTTAAACTCAATCTGTGCGAAAAATGGTCTGTTTTCATGTTAAATCTATGTACAGTGCCATAATTCCTATTTTCCGGATTTTTTTTATTTTGACACCCACATTTTGAACTTCGACAACTTTAAGAACTGGAATCCGTGTCAGCTTTTATATGTTAAAGCCTGTTTTAGTTATTTTATTTACATTATTTAAAAGTCAAATTAAGAAATTATTACTATTATTATTTTGTAATAGCAAATGAAGATTTTGATCACAGATATACTCATTTTTATTTATTTTTTAGTTATGAAAGAAACAATGAACATCAGATTAATAAAACTTAGTCAAAAATAATAAATTTAGCATTATTAAGGGGGGAAATGTGCGTAAAATGGTTGTTTTTCATGTTTCATCGACGTACGGTGCTGTAATTCACGTTTTTCAGAATTTTTTGCTTTTCACACCCATTTTTGTGGCTCTCTTACGGCTAAACCATTGATCAGAGAAAAAAACTTTTATTACATAAAATTTAGGAAATTTTGTGCTCTTTAATTCATGTCTTGATGACTTTTATGTAAAATGCATAATTTTGAAGTTATTTAGAAAAAACGAAAAAAAGCCACGTTTTTTGCCAAAAAAACGTGTTTTCGGGGAGAAATTTTGTTGGATAATGCCAGATTCGTGTTCAGCGACCCAAAAAACATAAAGGGAACCAAAAATCAAAACTACACCAAAACTTGCATTTATTGGTCCTTTTTGAGCACTTAATGCCTGGACTATTTGCTCGAAATTTAAAAATGTTTTTTCTCAAAACTACTTGTTTTATTCAACATGGTTGACATTCCATCTCAAGTTTTATTAGACCGATTTACTTCAAATTTTATACAAATCTTCAATGTACAAAATTTTATCGCCCCTAGCAATATTTTTTTTTTTTTTTTTTTTTTTTTTTTTACTATTTAAAAAAAAATTAATTATGAAAAAGGAATCGAAAATAGGTTTTTTTTTTTCAGACAAATACCATTTTACCAAAAAATAAATAAATAAATAATCTATTTTCTTTGGGGGGGGGGGGTATAGTGACATTCTCACTAATTAAGATTTTTTTTTTTTACTTTCATTTCAAATAACCTGAAGGATTCTAATCTTGTTAATTAGTACATCCTTTTTTTACCTCCAACTTTTCCAGCTTATAACTTAGTTAATTTCATTTATATATACATTATCTATTCAAAATATGAATAGGTTATAAAAGAATGAATATGTACACATAAATAATACATATATATATATATATATATATATATATATATATATATCACATCGATCTGAATAAAACACTCAAAATTAATGCCTGACGACCAGAGCCTTCCTTAAGACCCCCTACTCTCTCAGAAGCTCCCCCTTCTTGTATGTGACAAGAATTTCATTGTCATTAATTCGATAATAAATCCTAAAAGTTATTCCATTGTTATTACGGAATTTTGCTAAGAATCAGTGACTACATATCTAAGAAACTTTCGGCTGACGCACAACAGTTTTCTATTAAATGCACTTTCATGAAACATAACAGCAAAAAATAAATTTGGAATGTCTAAGATTAAAGACATCTTTAAACTAGTTGGATGTGTCCATCCCAAAACTTTCTTCTATCTCATAAGTACATTTTAATATTTAAAAAGAAAAAACGTGGTGACCCCAAAGTTACCCACTATCGAATTTCCTCGAACATTTGACCTAGCCTAATGAGATTCTGGTATCCGAAAAGCCTAAAACGCAAAATTTAATTAATATTCTGAGAAAATGAGCTTAGTAGTGCCTCATGTTGGGTAATTTATACTAAAACCTAATAAGCATCTATTTATTTCAATACCTAACAGAATCTGAAATTTGATGGAATTTTGTCCATTAGTTCTTGAGATATAGTTATAACAAAAAATTTGCAAAACGTAGCACAGCAACACCATATCTTGGACATGGACAATTTATGCCAAAATGTAAAAAAGCGTCTACATATGTTATGGTGTAAAAGAATCTGAAGTTTGATGAAATTATGTGCATTACTTCTTGAGATATAGCTAGTTTTTTAAAAAAAAAGTGTAAAATATAGCACAGCAGCACCATCAGTTGAAGGATTTATAACAAAATGTAATCATCGTGTAATTATGTTATATGTCATTTTGTAACAAAGTCTGAAGTTTGATGAAATTCTGTGCGTTGGTTGTTGAGATATAGCTATCGGAGAAATTGTGCAAAATGCAGCATAGGTGCACCACCTGTTGTAAGGTTAATACCAAAATGTAATCAGCGCACATACGGGTATTTGACCGATCTGGGCGGCCAAAAGTCAAATTTTCAAAGTACTAAAACCGTTAAACGAATGACAACCTGAGTTAGAGGACAGTTTTGTGAACAACAACCAACCATTCAACCTTTCCCTGGCCAACGCATCTCGTTAAAACTTTAGTCGGAATTCAATCATTCAAGTTGTTGTTTGTGTCAGTTCTTGGCGTTCGTATACAGACGTTACCTTTGAAGTGAAATATATATTATTTTACGTTTATTTTGAAAGTGCTTGTGATGGATCCTGATACAGCAGGTAATAATGCAAAACTTTATTATATTTTTTTATTGTTTTATCGTTAAGAAGTTTAATTTATGCACTTTTAAGATACCCTCATTTTAGAGTAAGATTATTTCTAAAATAATTTATTTAATCGAGTTTTTGTTGAATTGCCCAACCATATCCTGTTATAATTTTTAACTAAATCGAAAGTTTAAAGTTTTAAGTAATGCAAAATTAAAGAATCTGCCGCGGAAAAGCGCGGATGTGTATTTTCTGGTACTTTGAACATTTTTTACGAAATATTGAAAAAAAAAATTACTATCGCATATAGCATTCTAAAAGAAAATATTTTTATTGTAGGTTCACAAGATACCTCGAAAGTAAGAGTTGTAACCCGTAGATGTTTGTTTAATCGAATGCAGAGTTTTGATTTGTCAAACTTTGAAGATAAATTAAATTTCTTAAAAGATCAGCTGATATCGAATGAAGATTACACAGACGATCAAATTGAGAGATTAAAACGCAATTTTTCACGATTTAAATCACAAATTAAAAAGAGATGGATAAAAGCACATAAGAAAGAAGACATATTTATCAAAAACAATCAATCCTGGCTAGAAGGAATGTTTGATATACCTGCCATACTACAACCTCGGTCTGGACGACCATCTAAATTATTTATAGAATCAAGTGAGAGAACTAAGAGGAGAAAAACAGAAGAAGTACGATCTTCTCTAGAAAAGGAAGTAACAATTCATGCAGCTCAGATTGAATTGCAGAAATCTGGAAAACGAGATGCTTCTGAAATACTTAAAGAAATCATAAGTAGTCCGAAACGTGCAATAAAATATAAAAAGGTGTTTTCTAAATCAGAGATCGAAAAAACTTACTCACTTACGCCAACTCAAGCATTGTCCATGTTCGTAGAAGCCGACTTAACTCGTCGACAATACGAATTAGTGAGGAATACCAACAAGAAATTCTTCCCTTGTTATACCTTGCTGCAAAAAGCGAAACAAGATTGCTATCCGCTCCCAGATTCATGCCGAGTAACAAGTACTTATGCCGAAACCGACTTACAGTCTTTGGTTGACCATACAGTTAAGCGTTTATCCATGTTCCTGGAAGAGGTTTTAACAACAGGTTTTAACTTTATAAAAAATTCTGCGATGCCACTAAATTCCACAGTGATTAATTTAAATGGGAACAGGTTTTCAGTCAGTTATGTCTTCATTATGACAATGGTAGATGGCAAGGTCTGCAACGCTGCGACTGGCACAAAATCCACAAGTCAATGCTACATATGCGGTGCAAGTTCTAAGGCCTTTAACAAAATTGATTTTCAGAAAGAAATTAATCCTGAAACTATCGAGTTTGGTCTTTCAATTTTACATCCTCGAATTAGACTTTTGTAAGCATTCTTCATTTAGCTTATAAATTGCCAGTAAAGAAATACAGAGAGCGGAAAACTGAAGCTGAGAAAAAAAATTGAGCTGGAAAAAAAACTCGAAATTCAGAAAAGATTTCGCGAAGAAACAGGTTTACTGATAGGCATGCCAAAGGCAAATATTAGCAACACCAATGACGGTAATACAAGTAGGAGGTTTTTTGAAGATCCCAAATTCGCTTCTGACATAACAGGCATTAGTTATGATTTAATATATCGCTTAAAAGTCATACTCGAGGCAATTTCAAGCGGACATATAATTGATCCAGAAAAATACGAGAAATATTCATTAGACACTGCTCGCTAATATGTAGATTTTTACCAAGGGCATCCAATGTCTCCAACTATGCATAAAATATTAATTCATGGTTCAACTATCATTAAAAATGCATTATTGCCCATTGGGCAGCTTTCAGAAGAGACCGCAGAAACGCGCAATAAGCATTTTAGGCTATACCGCCAAGACTTCGCGCTAAAATTCTCGAGGGAAAGCTGCAACAAAGATATTTTGAATCGGCTACTTTTAACATCAGACCATTTTATAAGTAGCATGAGAAAAGTCATTGGTAGAAAAATGATCTCCTTTTTGCCAGAAACAATTGCTCTTCTTTTATCTGCGAAGCCCAATGTTAGTGATGATTCTTCAGAGAGTGACAAAAATGAATATTAGCATTCAAAAATGAAATTATTTTAATAAATCGTCTTCATAAATTTAATAAATGTATTTTTTCTTTCAATCGTACCATTTAGAATAGATATATCCAATAAAATAATTTTGGCCGCCTAGATAACGCAAATACCCCTATGTGCAGCGTCTAATTATGTTATATATTCTAGTGTAACACAATCTAAAATTTGATGAAGTTCTCTGCATTAGTTCTTGAGATATAGCTATCGCAAAAATCGTGCAAAATGTAGCATAGCAGCGCCACCTATAGGGCAGTTCACACCAAAATCTTATGAGCGGCTATGTATCTCAAGGTATCGCGGAATCCGAAGTTTGGGGAAATTCTGTGCATTAGTTCTTGAGATATAGCTAGCAAGAAAATCATGAAAAACGTGGCATAGCAGCGCCACCTGCAGGCCAATTTACACCAAAACTTAATCAGCGTCTATGCATATCAAGGGGTCACAGAATCTGAAGTTTGGTGAAATTCTGTGCATTAATTCTTGAGATATGGCAATCTTGAAAATCATGAAAAACGTAGTATAGCAGCGCCACCTGCAGGCCAATTTTCACCAAAAACCAATAGGCACTAATTCATATCAAGGTCTAACTGAATATAAAGTTTTATTAAATTTCGAGAATTAGTTCTTGAGATAAAGCGCCCACAAATTTTTTGTCACATACAGACAGACAGACAGACAGACAGACG
The DNA here is from genome assembly GCA_964019185.1 of Maratus speculifer. Lineage (NCBI taxonomy): Eukaryota > Metazoa > Arthropoda > Arachnida > Araneae > Salticidae > Maratus > Maratus speculifer. Next base: position 159,638,226 of record OZ025303.1, read on the forward strand.
GGCAGACTCACAGACAGACATTTTCTAAAAATAGTCAAAACGTGTTCAGGACCTTCTAAAACGTATAAATCCGTCGAAAACCGGATGTCGAAAATTTTCATGAATCCAATACTTTCTTCTTGTAAAGATAGAAGAAAGTAAAAACATTATTATATTTATAGTGTTATTTACTTATTCTTATTTCTCGTATAATAGTATTTAAAATATTCATTTTAAATTTTATAAAGCGATTAAATTAGGTCAATTAAAACTTAATTTCAGCACTAGGGAGCTCTGCTTCCTACGGGCTACGCTCGTCACCCCCGTTGAGGCACCACCAACTGTAAAAACATGCTAATTTGATCGCATTTAAAAGATTGCGAAACATTGATACATGCATATATACCGGGTGCTGAGTGGGTGATCAGTGCTGAGTGAGGCGTCGACCTGGCCTTCAATCGCCGTCAGCGCCACTTATTGTTTGAGATGCGAACTAAAATAAAAAATTACGGTGAAAAAACTCCTGACATTACACATAACCCTCCTGCAAAAAATTTTTAAATAGCTACCACCGTTTGCAAGTTATTGAATTTTAAAATCCATCAGTCATTTTTGGGACACCCGGTATATTCACAGAATAAACATATATGTTTAAGAAGAAAATAAAAAATGAAATTTAGGGCGGAGTTAGTTAAAAAAATTGGTAAAAAAAACTTTAAGCATGCTAATAACTCTCCCAAATAATGCGTTTTGTTTACATATGATCTGTGATCGAAATTTTTCGCTTCGATCACAGATCGATGCTTCACTTAGCACTGATCACTTGGCCTTCAATCGCCGTCAGCGCCACCTATTGTTTGAGATGCGAACTAAAATAAAAAATTACGGTAAAAAAACTCCTGACATTATACATAACCCTCCTGCAAAAATTTTTTAAATAGCTGTCACCGTTTGCAAGTTATTGAATTTTAAAATCCATCAGTCATTTTTGGACACCCGGTATATATATATATATATATATATATATATACACTCTCATATACACATATATATATATATTTGGCAACAGTTGCTTGTAATCATGAAGAGCTGTTTTTTGTTTAATCGTTTTGGTTTGGGGATGGCTTTTTTGTTTTAGTATGGTTTTAGTTTAAACTGTTAGTAGTATTTTGCGTGTCCCTGTCAAAACTAAGCACTTCGTATTATTCATGAAATAACTTTTATTAAGCCGTAGCGGCGCACATAAATTTCATTATACATTATATAGTTTAGTATCTTTTGGGGATGCACCGGATCCTGATTTTGCCCGATATCGGATACCGGTTATCCGGTATCCGATTTGCCTGCCGGATTCGGATATCCGGTACTAAATATGTTTTTAGTTATGGTGAATGTTTATTTCTTTATCCAATGCCATCTCAAATAATAAATTGCAAACATGTTTCACACACAATTCTAACATTTTAAATGTACTGAAATATATTTTACAGAAACTATAGTATATCTTTGACAATCAGGGCTTGAAATTCAGGTTTTCCCAGGAGGAGAGAGTTTCCCTCATAACATTTGTAAATACAGGGTCGTTAAACTATATAAGAGGGGAAAAAAATTAACCCTATTATTTTTTACTTGCCACTTAAATATTTACAATTTATACCGACATGACAAATTTCCATTGAAATAATTTAAATCAGCAACTCAAGATAATTATCCAAATTGTTTATTTTAATTAAAACAAAGGAAAAGAATCAAGCTTTATATATATCATATCTGTTTTACTTACCCATCATACGTAGTATAGGGTAAGTCTTGCAATCGTTTTGAAAATCGAAAAAAAAAATTTGACGGATTTACACGTTTTAGATAGTGGAGATTCCGAAAAATATATTTTTAGAAAAAAAATTTTGCCGTCCGTCTGTCTGTCTGTCTGTCTGTCTATCTGTCCGTCTGTCTGTCTGTCTGTCTGTCTGTCAGTCTGTCTGTCTGTAAACGCTCTATCTCCCGAACAAATTGAGATAGAGACTTGAAATTTTGTATGTAGTTAGTATGTAAGAATGGGACGAAGCCTATTTCATATAAGCAACCTCGATTATCCGGAACTATTTTTTTCGGACTCTCGAAAAATTCGTTCTGATGAAAGGTATATAAAAATTTTCGAATGTTTTTGTTCTAAGGAATGGACGTAAAAGGCAATAAAATAACACACATTTTGCATATAGAACGAAGTCGATCGGATTATTAGTTGCCGAGATATTTGTAATCCAGTTTTCCAGTCTTCGATTTTTCATGACCCTGTATTTCATTCAAATTTCAATTCAGAGGTATATTTCAATTGGAAATGAGAAGCTTAATCCGACGCAGTCTATTATTAGTTAGCAGAGTTATTATTTTTGGAGTTATAAGGACGTTTCTTTTACGCAGTTCGTTACTACTTGAGTAGTTTGGCGTTTTTTATAATTTGTCGAAATTGGTAATCATCAGTTCTTTAATATAGCATTACTACGTATATTAACAACATTTAAATTTTGTTTATGAATTGCAATGCATTGTATAAATAGTTTTCACATGTTTTATATTCATATACATATCTATGATGGATAAGTATTACGGTGGCCCCCAACGACTAGTTTCAATTTTTACTCAGTGTTATGGACAATTAATAACTGAGTTGCTAAATGAATTTTTTAATTTAGATTTTGTTCTATTTTGTGTGGTTTAGAATCTTTTATGGTTACACTTTTGATAACAGAACAGAGCAATACATTAAATTATTGGAATTAAATTATATTTTTTAATACATTAAATTATTGGAAATCCTTGTTTTTGATTTTTTCTTCTTATTTTTTTTTCTTAATTTTGTAAAATCTGGTGTGCATTCATTTTTAATTTGCTTGCCCGAATAATGCATGTAGGTGATTGTATCGTCTATATCCTTCTGTGATTGTACATCACTTAATGGAAGTATCGTCAATACCGTAATCCCTGGCATTTTAGCTAATTGAATTATGTTCAACTATGCATTGGAATTTTAAACCCATAAGGAATTCCGAAATTGACATTGTCAGTAGATTTCTTCTATTACATGAGAAATGGTTTATTTAAAAAAGTCATGTCCTAATTTCTGTGAACTACGCACATCAATTATTTAAATGGTTTCCTTGAAGTTCATCATTTTTTTTAATCATTTGGAAAACGGTTGTTGTTATCGCTCGAGAATGGACCTTGTGGTGTCCGCATTTTATTTTGTTTATGATTCGTCCAGGGATATTAATGTTTAATACATGACATACGTAATATATGACTCTTATTACATAAATCATGTTTTGATCATAAAAATGATGCTTTTAATGATTTTCAATAACTCAATAGGAAACATTTGAACATATTGCTTTGGGCAATGGATGTCCATATTTTATTTATTTATTTTACGTACTTCTTTAAATATAGAAGAATTTTTATTTAAATAGGAAATCAAAATTTCATTGTTAATAAAGAAGAGAGTAGAAAAGTTACAAAATGTGCAGGTGCAAATTATAAGATATGAAAAAAAAAATAATAATAATAATACAAACAGAAACATCGTATGAAAGATCGTCTTTTAAATAAAAAAAGAGGTATGATTATTGAGCCCACTGATGAGGAAATGTGCGATGATTCTGAAAAATGAAACATCTAATGTTGAACCATTGATTGTAAAAAAACATGTTTTCTTTTTTTCCAATGATTTAATAAGACAACAAGATTTAATCTCATTTTGTTTAGTGCTAATTCCAGAAGCTCAGACTCTAGTGACCATTACTGTCCTTTTAGTTATTTCTTGCTTCGGCATAGGAAAAAAATCGAAAATATGTAAATCGGTCATAGAAAAAATATTACTCATTTTGTCCACCATGGCAAAAGTAAATTTTTAAAAATTCTTGACCTGTCTGAAAAAATTTGAACTTAGAGGGAACTTGAACAGTGGAAAATATAGCGGAATTCGTCAATCAATCACAGTAAAATATCGTGAAATTTGTTAATCTGTCACAAGGAAATATCATGAAATTCGCCAGCCAATAACAAAGACAAAACAAATTTTTCAGCTGAACACAGGAAAATAACTGTTAATTTCATCAGAATGTTACAAAAACAAAAAGTGAAATTTGCCAATCAATCGCAGAGTAAATAGCTAAATTTGTCAATCTGTTGAGAGAAATAAATTGAAAAATTTGCCAGTTGGTCTCCAGAAAAAAAAAAAAAAAAAAAAAAAATGCAAAATTTTGTGTGACGATCAAACAAGAAAAATTTGTGAGAAAAATTACAGTCAGACGCAGAAAAACAATTTTGTATAATTGTCGTAAGAGCAAACTGTGAGATTTGTCAATCGATAGTGGAAAATATCACGAAAATAATCAGTCAGTCCTGAGACTTGTTTGGCACTTCACAAAGAAAAAAAATTCGAAAAGTAATTTTTTTTTTAAAGAATCAGGAATGTCTTGCCCACAAGATTTTTTAGGGCATGAATCCTGCCATTCCGTCCTGAAATTCAAACATTTAAATACTCTGCCTATTTGTCAATGAACTGCTGATAATTGCTAATAATTTGTACAATGAAATGCTGATAATTTTTAGAACAAATTTTACATGTTTATTAATATGTCTATAATTGTAAAGTATTTTCATAAAGAAACACATAGCACCTTTTTATAATGCAAACATAAAATGTCTTACTTATATACCAATGGTTGAGGAGTTATCTCCAAACATAGGTTTAATTTTTTTTTTTCATATTTTAATTATTTAATGCTGATTACCTTAAGCTACATTTAATTTTATTTTAAGTTAAATCAGTTTAAAATTTATAAACAAAAAAAACTTTTAATTTTAAATATTTATAATGAAGTCACGAAAATAACTAGTTGGATGCACCAATCCCAAAACTCTCTTCTATTTCGTAGATCTCAATATTTCAAAAAATATTACAAAATACTAATACTACTTCTATATTATAAGCGTTAATTCACTGTATAAAATATTATGAAAAAAAATTACCATAAAAAGAATATTGCCCTCTTAAACTGATGGCATTGAGCTCACAGGCTACGCATCCTAATTATATATTACAGCCTCATATTTTCAAGGGTTAATGCTGTTCGAAAAACAAATTAAGAGGGGGGATAGCTCCCGCCCATTTCCCCTTTTTATATTTAATCATTGGATTCCCTAAACTAATCAGAGATATGCTTTATCACATAAAAAAACCTATATCCAAATTCATAGCAAATCGAATAATTCTTCATAAAAACCCATTCATAAAATTTAAGAGGAGTTATCCCCCATTATACTTAACCATTAAACTTCCAAAACTATTCTGAGATTCGCCTCATCAGAAAGAATGTACATCCAAAATTTAAAGCAAATCGGAAAATTCTCCATAATAACCCATTTACCAAATTTAAGAGGGGTTGGGGTAATCGCCTGTATCCTTTTTATGCTTAACAAAAGAACTCCACAGCTAATTAGGGAAGCATATTATCACTATGAACCTGTATTCAAAAATTAAAGCAAATCTGTTAATTTTGCAAGAAAAATCATTTACCTAAATTAAGAGGGGTAGTCCAACTAATCCCCCATTTATACATATCCAATGAACTCAAAAAAAAATCAAGAAAGTGCCTTATCACAATGAATCTATATCCAAATTTTGAAGCAAATCTGTAAATTTTGCATGAAAAACCCATTAAACTAGATTGAGGCAAGGGCAGTCACCTCCCATTTCCCCCCTCTTAGACTTATCCAATGAAATCGCAAAACTGATCATTGAGGTGTCCTCATCAGGATGATCCTATTTCTAAAATTTGAATGAAATATGAGAATTTTGCATGAAACACCCATTTATCTAAATTAAAGGCGGGGGATTAACCCCCATTCCCCTCTTTATACTTTTCCAATGAACTTCCAAAACTAACTGTGGCGGTGCCCTCATCAGAATGATCCGATGTCTAAAATTTGAAAGAAATTTGATAAATCTGTATGAAAAACCTATTTATCAAAATTAAGATTGGAGAATTAGCTCCCAGTTCCGTCTCTTTATACGTATACAATGAACTCCCAAAACTAATCATGGTGGTGCCCTCATCAGAAAAATCCTATGTCTAAAATTTGAATGAAATCTGATAAATCTGCATAAAAGACCCATTTATCGAAATAAGGGGTGGGGAATTAGCCCCCTGCTTCATCTCTTTATACTTATCAAATGAGTACCTAATACTAATCACAGAGGCGCCTCATCAGAATGATCTGGATGTAAAACCCATTGATATAAATTAAGGGGAAGAGTATTAGCCCCCGTTCCCCCACTTATACTTGTCGAATGAATTCCCAAAATTAATCAGGGAAACACCTTATCAGAATATACCTATATTTAAAATTTCAAGTGAATGGGATATTTTTATCATGAGTTATTGCATTACGCATTTACATACATACATACAGAACGGGCGGGCACATAAGCTCACAGGTTTTGATAGCCTCTGAGCTAAAAATCATTATTACAGTACCATTTTCAGGCGAAATATTTTCGAATTGAAAAAAGACCTGACAGCCTTTCAAATAAATTTGGTTCATTTCTATGCATAACTTCATACAGTGTTTGTTGGTAGAATAATGAAAATGGCACAAAAATTGTGATTACAGCACCGCTTTACAGCGAAATGTTTCCATAATAAATATGGACGTGCTGGCCACAGCCAAAAACATGCCAAAAACAGAATATTTGGTTCATTCTATGTATAACTTCATACACATTTTGATGGTATGATCGTATGATGGCAACACTGGGACAAACAGAGGTTTTGAATAAACATGTTTTTGGGATATTGGATCCCTAAAACATGTAAATTCGTCGTAAAAAATTGATAACATTACTTTCTTCTATCAAGGATGGAAGAAAATAAAAATAGGTCTGTTTAGTTGTTTAACTTAAAAATCAATTAACCCATTGTTTAAATTAAAAGAAAGAAAGAAAATTAATAAAATCATAGTTTAATAAACAACTTCAAATTTTATAAAAACTAAAGACAGAAAACCAACATTTAGAAATGCATAAATAATGCATGTAAAGGTAGCAAACAGCCATTTTAAATTTATCATTCGCTCCCGTAATTTGGCTTGCGCTTCTCTGTTGCTTTGCTCACCTTACCTTTTTCTAGCATGCTGAGTTTTGTCCTGATGAAGAATCTCGATAGTAGATTCAAAACGGCTGTTTGCTACCTTTTCATGCATTATTTGTGTATTTCTAAATGTTGGTTTTCTATCTTTATACATTTTTGCAAAAAGGCTTTATTTGCTATTTTGACTTCAAATTTTGTTTTACAATCTGAAAGTAAAGATACAATTTTCTAAAAGATAAAAACGTAAATTCTTGAAATTATTACAGCGTTTAAATATAAATCGTAGGAAAGCTGGCAATTCTTTAAACTTTTGAGAGTTACCTTTTACTCATTGATAGGGAGCTTATTATAACATTTCATCTTTTGCATTGCAAACAAAAGTTTTTAGGCGTTGTTTGGGATCAAACGATTACTGTTATTCATCTACATTTGCTTTGCTGCATTCTACCGGATATCCGATAGAGAAGTCTGATATCCGGTGATTGTGATTCGGATATCCGATGATATTTGGGATGCTAAAAAATCAGCCGGATATGCCGGATATCGGATATTGGCCGGATATCCGTTGCATCCCTAGTATCTTTAAAATAAGTTTCGAACAAGGTACTCCTTTGTACCTTTATGTAATGGAACTCTTTTGGTGTGGCCCTGTAAATGAATAATAACCGTGTCTTTTCACTGCATATTTTGTAGAATGCATATTTTAGTGTGATTCGTAAATTCATATCAATTTCAGTATGTTTGAAAAGACGTCATATCTTTAAAATTCATTTGAAACGATCTTCTCTTATACATATATATATATATATCTTTTTGTGAGAATTTTAGATCTACAGTTTACAAATGTGTTCTAAAGACGCAAAAAATATCAATAATTGAATAATTATAGATAATTACGATTAATCAAAAAAATAATCGTAAAAGTAATCTGAAATCATATGTTTCGATATCGGGGCGTGACTTACTATGACGTCACAGTTCACGATGACATGCCAATGTTTACATTTTGTTAGCAAGCGGCGATCGTATTTTCTCGAAATCCAAATTTATTTCTTCTTGGATTTTTGCAATAATTGATCATTTATTTGACAGTTTTAAATATAACGTAATTTTTTTCCATTGACGATGGTTAACGCATTGTAATGAATTCAACATTTTAATATTTTCTTTCTCTTTTAATATTTACATGTAAATATAGTTTTATGACGTAATTTTTAATTTTTCCCACTTTTAACTTGTAATTATTTAATTCTCATTTGAAAGTGATTTTCTGTTTATGATAGTCGCATGTAAATATATATATTTAAGGAAATATTATTTTTTTATCATTTGGCAGCAATTTAATGTGATAATCTTTTCTAAAATATGTAAAAAGGGTCTATATATGCTGAAAATTTGAATTTCAAATTGGAATAACTCCTCAAAAAAGGAGTCAAATTAAAAAGGTAAATTTAGTCTGCAAACCTGAAACTTCTAATGTATAAAATGGACTAAAAATGTTTAAATTCCTGTGTATAGTTTTTGATTATACAAAGGACATAAACTTTTTTAATGGAACAGTTTTGATCAACTTTAACATTAAATATATCTTGAAACAATTGTTCGAATTGAAAACTATGTGCATCAGCGTATTTATCAAACATTTCTATATAATATCACCAATTTTCATATTTTTCTGCGCAGTAATTTTCTTAATACTTAGCGAAGAAATATCATAGGTCACAAAAAAAATCGTTGTCAGCGGCAGTGACAGCGTTAGTTACTTTTTACTTACCCTCATACGTAGTACAGGATAATTCTTGGAATTGTTTTGAAAATCGAAAAAAAATTTTTTTTATAGATTTACACGTTTCAGATACTGGAGATTCCGAAAAACATATTTCTAGAAAAAAAATTGCCGTCCGTCTGTGTGTCTGTCTATCTGTAAACACTCTATCTCCCGAACAAATTGAGATAGAGACTTGAAATTTTGTATGTTCTTAGTATGTAAAAATGGGACGAAGCCTATTTAAAATCAGCAACCTCGGTTATCCGATTTTCGAAATTTTTTATTTTAAGGAGTGAATGTAAAAAGCAATAAAATGACACAAATTTTGCATAAACAGCGAAGTCGATCGGATTATTAGTTGCCGAGATATGTGTAATCCTGTTTTCCACATTCTTTGATTTTTCATGACCCTGTATTTCATTCAAATTTCAATTGAAAGATATATTTTAATTGGAATTGAGACGCTTCATCCGCCGCAGTAAATTGTTAGTTAACATAATTATTATTTTTGGAGTTATAAGGATGTTTTTTTTTTTTTAAGCAATCCGGTATTACTTGAGTATTTTGACGTTTTATATAATTTGTCGAAATTGACTTATCAACAATTCATTAATAAAGCATTACTATGTATATTAAAACTATTTAAATATGCATTTAAATTTTACTTTGGAATGGCGATGCATTTTACAAATAGTTTACACATGTTTTATTTTCATATTTTATACCATGCATATCCATGATGTGTAAGTATTACGGTGGCCCCCAACGACTAGTTTTGAATGGAAAGATTCATGAATTTCGATAAAAAAAAAAAAAGTTAAACAAGAAAGAGAAAGTAGGAATTAACATGAAAATGTCCTGGATCATACTACTAAATGAACCCTCTCATTAAAAATTAGTTTTAAATACTTTTAAATACCTTGAGAGAACACACACTTAAAATATTTAAATGCCACATCAAATTATAATTGAAAGAAATAATATTATAAATACAATAAACCCATTCCGCGCATTTTATCCATTTATTAATTTTGTTAATATCTGACATCATCGCAACCATAGCAATTACCGAAAACTTTACCCAATCCTTTTTTTAGGTGCGTTCGTAATTATCTAAATACGTAGCACCTATTGTTGTCGCTCAGTCCGTCCGTCTGTCCGTCTCTCTGTCCGTCTGTCCGTCCGTCCGAATATAACAACGCAAAAACTACCCAACCGAATCGTTTGAAATTTAAAATACATAATTATAACATAATTTTGTCGTCATTTCAAATTTTATGAAAATCGGGTGGATAGATCAGTTACAGGGACTGTTAGCGATAATTAGCTTAACATTTAAAATTGCGTATGAACTTCCTCACTAGTTTGACCAAAACAGTTATTAACAGAAAAGCCAGGTAAGATTGACTTACCTTCAATTTGTTTTCATCTCAGGGCAGGCCATCCAGATTTTAGTATCCATTTGGTTTATACACTTTTAATCACATTATTCATCACACTGTAAGAAAAAACACTGCTACATTTAGAAAAACGAATGTTATATTGAACTTGCTTTAGTATTTACGGAGCTCTGACAACAGCTCCTATCTTTACAGCTACATATTCATCTCTGTGAAAAAAAATACAAGAAAAAATTATTATTATGTTACATTGAAAATGAAAATTTATTATTTGAATGTTTATATCATGTGAAAGTAATTTAAAGTTTATTGATGACAATGTCCTTGAAAGTTAATCATCACTTATGTACTATAAATCATATTGATTATTTGCAGAATTTATACTTTTATAAACAACTGAAGGTTATGTTGCGTATGATGATAGTACTTTCACTTTCGATAAAAGAAAATTGCTCTTGCTAAAATCATTTCCTGGTTGCTCTTTAATTATGCGATGATGGATGGAAAACAATTTAAGTCTTTTGTTTATTGTTTTCTGTAATCTTCATTTAGAGTTTACATTATAATGTTTTTAACAAACCCCCCCCCCTTAAACTCTTAATGGAGATTATCCAGTAGTTGGAGTTTGTTTCTATTTTCTATGTATTCAGGTTTGGGTTCCGGTTTTGTAAGGATGTCGGCAATCATTGATTTGCTTGGACAATAATGTAATTGGATTATTCCGTTTTCTTTAAGCTGTTTAATTACATGATACTTGATATCGATGTGCTTTGTTCTGTTGGAATATTTTCCAGATTCTGTCATCTTTATGCAAGAGATGTTATCTTCGAAAATAGTAATTGGCAATTGTTGTGGTACGCCAAGATCTTCTAATAATTTTAATAACCACGTCAATTCTTGTGTAGCACTGGCCGCTGCCACAAATTCTGCTTCTGCAGAGGATTGTGCAATGCAGGTCTGCCTCTTCGTGATCCACATTATAGGATTTTTTCCTAGTAAGAATAAATTTCCTGTAGTTGACCTTCTTGTCTTTAAATCACCCCCCCAATCCGAATCACTATATATTTCCAAGATCGGTGGTTCTTGTGTGCTGATTACCAAATTTAGATTTTTTGTTGAATTTAGGTATCGTATAAGTCTTTTGACTCCTTTCCAGTCCGATTCGGAGGGGGTTTCGTTTTTTCTGCTTAAAATGTTTACAGCTACGAGTATGTCTGGTCTTGATATCGTGGCGATGTATAACAATGCACCTATCGCTTGACGGTATTTCGTGTTGTTTGGCATTTGTTTACCTTCATCATTTAATCGCTGAAATCCTACCTCCATTGGAGTGCTGTATGGTTTAGATTCTGTTAAGTTGAATTTTTTTGCTACTTCTTCTATCTTTGCAGTTTGATTCAGTTTGAATCCATTCTGCGTTTTTTCTATTTTTATTCCGAGGTAATTGTTTATTTCTCCTAGATCTTCAAGAGTATATTCTGTTTTCAATTTATTTATTATATCTTTTATCTGGTCATCATTTCCTGCAATGAGTATGTCATCGACATACACTATGATGTACATATTATTTTCCCCTTGTTTCTGTATGAATAAACAAGTGTCTGCTGTGCTTTGTGTGAAGTTTAATTCTTTAAGTGATTGGGTAATTTTTATATACCAAGCTCGTGCCGCTTGTTTTAGCCCATAAATTGCCTTTTCCAATCTACACACTTTGAAAGGTTCTTTTGTGTCTATGTATCCTTCAGGCTGAGACATATATACTTCTTCTTCCAGTTCTCCATGTAGGAAAGCTGTTTTAATGTCAATGTGATGTATTTTTAACTTATGATATACTGCGGCAGTTAAAAAGCTTCTGAGTGTTGTGTGTGACACCACTGGCGCATATGTTTCGTCATAGTCTATCCCGTATTTTTGTCCGTAACCCTGAGCTACGAGCCTAGCCTTGTATCTTTTTATTTTTCCAAATTCATCATATTTTGCTTTAAATGTCCATTTTGATCCGATTACTTTAGCTCCTTGTGGTGGATGCACTAATGTCCACGTTTTGTTTTCTTTAAGTGAATTTATTTCCTCTCGCGTCGCATCGATCCAGTTCTTTTTTTCGTGTGGGTTCTCAAGATTTATCATTTCTTGCCAACTTTTGGGCTCATATATTGGATTGTGCCGGACTGCATAAGCAAATCTGTCCGGTGGTACTCCTTTATTTTCCCTTTCGGATCTTCTAACGTGTTGTGTTTGTAAAGATGTGGATGGTGTATCTGTATCGATGTTTTCTGGTGTTAGATTTAGTTCCATTACATTTTTTTCATTCTGCTGAGCCTGTTTTTTGATTTCAGACTTTGAATTATTTGTGTTTGTATTTTCATTAGTGTTTGCATTATCTATTTTGTTTTCGATAAATTTTACTGATCTAGCTAGTATGACTCTTCCATCACTTATGTATATTCTGTACCCTTTAGAGCGATTGTCATACCCGACAAAAGTGCCCTTTTCTGCTCTATTGTCAAGTTTTCCTCGTTTAAATTTATGTATATAGGCATATGCGGTACAGCCGAAAACCTTTAAATATTTTATGTTTGGTTTTCTACCTAGCCAAAGTTCATATGGTGTGGTGTTGATGGATTTAGAAGGCAGTCGATTTTGCAAATGGTTTGCGGTACATATGGCCTCTCCCCATAATTTATGTGGGAGATTTGCTTCGTTTAGCATGCTCCTAGTCATATCCAGAAGCGATCTGTTTTTTCTCTCTGCAACCCCGTTTTGACTTGGAGAATATGGGACGGTAAGTTGGTGTTCTATGCCATTATACTTTAGGTACTTTTCAATTTCGTCATTTATATATTCACCGCCATTGTCGGATCTGATCGCAGTTGGCATTTTACCAAATTTATTTTTAACTGTAGCGATGTATTCTTTTAATTTTTCAAACGCGTCACTCTTATTTGACATTAGGTAAATTATACAAAACCTCGAAAAGTCATCGATGAAAGTGATGAAATATCTTTTCCCCCCTATAGTGGGTGTGTTTATAGGGCCACATACATCAGTGTGAATTAATTCTAGTCTTTCTTTGGCTCTATATGCTCCTGATTTCGGGAATGGTGTTTCGTTTGTTTTGGATTGAATGCATACCTCACATACATTGTTGTGTTTGCATTTATTTATTGTTACACCGCTTACTAATTCTTTAGACACCATGTTTTTTATTGTGTCGTAATTTCTATGGCCCATTCTTCTGTGCCATAAATCTATACAATTTGCATTTGTGCAACTATACGTTACATTTGTATAGTAGCTACTATTTTCATCTTCGTTTACGTGTATTTCATACAAATTGTTTTTTAATTTACCTTGGAGTATTATTTCACCTTTGTGTGTAATGTTGCACCTATCCTTTTCAAAATGTACCTGGCATCCGTTTTTTGTTGCCCTGCTAACTGATAACAGATTGGTTTCAATATCTGGTACGAACAGAACATCCCTTAGTGTTTCTTGTTTATTATTTTTTCCGGTTTGAATAACAACTTCACCTGATCCATATGAAATCAATTTGCTACCGTTTGCTACAGTGACATTTGTCTCAACGTTGTTTGTTATTTTTGTAAACATTTCTTTTGAGTTTACGATATGGCTGGAACTTCCGCTATCTACAATAAAGGTTTTTTTATTATCAGGTTGCTCTGTAAGTAAGGCTACATCATTTTTTTCATATACAGCATTTTTTCTGTCTTCAGTGTTTTCTTCAAAACATAGCGAAGTGGAATGGTTTTTAGTTTTATTTTGCTTATTTTGAGTGTAAGTATTATTATTTTTCCCTTTTAGGAACCAACATTCTTTATTTGTGTGGTTTTTCATTTTACAGTGTGAACAATATTTGTTAATTCTTTTATAATCAGAGTGGACAGATTTTCCTTGAGCTTTATATGCTCTGGTGTTATTTTCTGAATTTTCAGAGCTTTCCGTTCGGCAGATATATTCATCCGTTAATTTATTTTTTATAAATAGTACTGTGAGTTCAGGTTCTGGACGGGCCTCAAGAGCCGTCACTAATGTATCGTAAGAAGGGGGAAGTGAACACAATAGTAAGGCGGAAATATGGGAATCTGTGATGTTTTCTCCTATGGCAGATAGTTTATCCACAATTTCTAGAATTTTAGTAATGTGGGCTATCATGTTACCACCTTCGTGTAATTTTGTGCTGTACAGTTTTCTTAATAAGTACAGCTTGCTGGAGAGATTGGATCTCTCATGAATTTGTTTTAGAGTGTCCCATGTCTCCCTCGCCGAATTCAGATTTTTAACATGTACTATTTGACTATCTTCAATACTGAGATTGATTAACGCTCTGGCTTTGCGGTCTTTCTTGGCCCAGTCTGTGGTTATGGGGGTTGGAACCTCATCTGTAATAACTTCAATTAAATCTTCACGAATTAAAAGCATTTCAATCTTAAATCGCCAATTTGAGTAATTATTGGCGTTTAGTTTTTCTATTGCTGTGCTGTCTTTTACAGCAACCATGATATTGTTATAGAAAAGTTTGTTTTTTTTCTTTAAGATTGCTAAATTGTTTAATTATGGACTGCCTGACCTGATTTTGTTTTTATTTCAGTCTCATAATCATAATTGTTAGCGTAATCTTAGCTTAACATTTAAAATTGCGTATGAACTTCCTCACTAGTTTGACCAAAACAGTTATTAACAGAAAAGCCAGGTAAGATTGACTTACCTTCAATTTGTTTTCATCTCAGGGCAGGCCATCCAGATTTTAGTATCCATTTGGTTTATACACTTTTAATCACATTATTCATCACACTGTAAGAAAAAACACTGCTACATTTAGAAAAACGAATGTTATATTGAACTTGCTTTAGTATTTACGGAGCTCTGACAACAGCTCCTATCTTTACAGCTACATATTCATCTCTGTGAAAAAAAATACAAGAAAAAATTATTATTATGTTACATTGAAAATGAAAATTTATTATTTGAATGTTTATATCATGTGAAAGTAATTTAAAGTTTATTGATGACAATGTCCTTGAAAGTTAATCATCACTTATGTACTATAAATCATATTGATTATTTGCAGAATTTATACTTTTATAAACAACTGAAGGTTATGTTGCGTATGATGATAGTACTTTCACTTTCGATAAAAGAAAATTGTTCTTGCTAAAATCATTTCCTGGTTGCTCTTTAATTATGCGATGATGGATGGAAAACAATTTAAGTCTTTTGTTTATTGTTTTCTGTAATCTTCATTTAGAGTTTACATTATAATGTTTTTAACAGGGACAATCAAAAGGATTCCGTTACATTATGGTCAATAGGGAAAAAAGTTTCAAATGCATTTTAATCGTTTGAAATTTAAAACATATAATTATTGCGTAATTTTGTCGAGTCCTTTCAAATGTTATGAAAATCGAATGCATAGATCAATTACAGGGACAATCAAAAGGATCCCGTTACATTACGGTCAATGGGGAAAAAAGTTTAAAATGCATTTTAATCTATTGAAATATAAAACATATAATTATTGCGTAATTTTGTCGAGTCATTTCAAATGTTATGAAAGTCGGATGCATAGATCATTTACAGGGACAATCAAAAGTATTCCATTACTTTACGGTCAATGGGAAAAAAGTTTCGAATGCATTTTAATGATGTTACACTCATTCGAACATAATAGAATCGGCATGAATTTATGAAATATATACTAAAATATGCACTCCGTAGAATCTGTGATGCAAATAATTTTTATTATTAAATTACAGGGCCACACAAAAGTATTCCACTACATAATGCTATACGGGGAAACATTGTTTGGGGCGTGTTTTAATTATATTCAACTATTTCACATTTTATGAATAAGATATACGTTGCTGAGGTGTAATAAAAATTACTTCCTGCATATTTACAGAAACACAAAAATTTCGACTATTATACTGTATCCGAAGTACGCTCTACTATATCAGCAAGATCTGAATATTTTTAAAACTTCGTTATCGGACGAACGCACCTCATTTGCTACGTTCACGTGCAATTTCCAACTTGTTTTAGGTGCGTTCGTAATTATGTAAATACATCGCATGTATAGTTGTCGTTCAGTCCGTCCGTCTGTCTGTCCGTCCGCATATAACAATTCAAAAACTACTTTACAGAATTGTTTAAAATTTAAAATACATAATTATTTCATTATTTTGTCGTCATTTCAAATTTTATGAAAATCGGATGCTTAGATCAATTACAGGGACATTCAAAAGGAATTCGTTACATTACTTGAATTTGGCGCTATCTTTTCCCCCCAATTTGACGCTAAACCTCCCCAAATGACTTTGGTTGTATAAATGTAGCGACCGCTAAATTTCTGCACCCGGGGCATTCGATTCTCCCTTTCGCACTGTGCTGGCCGTTACCGTGTCAGTACGCAACCGAACAAAGTGAAATTAACTACAAATGCTGCTTACGCAATCCTCCCTTTCGCACGGTGCTGGTCGTTACCATAGAAATATTCTTGTATTATTCTATGGTCGTTACGCGTGTCAATTCAATACGCAACTGAACAAAATGAAACTAACTTCAAATGCAGGTAACGTTCGTTAGCATCTGAGATAGTATGAATGCGCCCAGACACTCGAATGCGGTAAAGATGCGAAATTGAGTTCAGACTTTGACATTAAGCGAAGTTTCAGTTATTTCCGTATCCATTGAATGGGTATCATTCTGTTTGTTCAGTCATTTTTAAATCTCAAATGATTTTGATTTCGTACAAACTTGTTGATACGTTTATTTATTTTATTATGAAAAGAAAAAGAAATAGAAAGTGGATATACTTTTCTGAAGCATCAAATGATAAAGCAAAATCTGATTCATATTTATGTCAAGTGAATTATTCAGTTAAAGGGAGTTCAACAACAAATTGGGGGGCGGGGAAACCTTTATTTGTAAAGTACCTCAGAGCTTGCGAATTTAGCAAAAAGTATTTATCAATGGAGTATATTAGTACCATCTGAAAGATTTTTTTTTCAAAATCAGGTTATTTATTATCTGAAAGCGTCCCTCCCCTCTTAGGGCCGAGAAAAAGGGAGGGGGAGGGGCAGGGCCAGCGCCGTGCGAAAGGGGGGCGGTCGCCTCGGGTGCGGAACTGCAAGGGACGCTAAATTTATACTACCAACGTCATTTTTGGCCTGTTACAAGAAAAAGTTGGGTCCAGTTAGCAGTCGCATCTGGAAATTTAATTTAAAATGCCGAATTTCATGGAATTTTTTGAAAGTTTTTAATTTGCTTTTATTTAAAAATGGAAAACACTTTTTAATCACATAGTTTCCGAATAAGTACACTTGCAAATTTCTCGAGATTAAAAGTGCTTTCACAAATGTGTTAAAAGTTACCTTATATTTGATTTGTGTAGACCTTTTGCAGAATCAGAAAGATTCGCATTATTGAATAGAAGGGGGGGGGGATAAGGATTTAAGGTATATTTAATTTTTAAAGTAATTTTTAGAATATTTCTACAGATCAGCGCGTGCGGGAGGGGGGCGTCATAACATCCGTGACCTCACCGTTAGACCCGCTATTGATCATATGAAAATACAATACCTTTTTTCAGTGCAAAGGTGAAGTTAATACTACAAGTTTTTACTTTTAACTTAAATGTCACAGATAGCTTAATTATATCTACGTTGCCTGGATTAACATGAATTTTGTAAAATATTACTTTTTAGGTGCGTTCATAATTTTGTAAATACGCAGCAACTATATAGTTGTCATTCAGTCCGTCCGTCCGACCACATATAACAACGCAAAAACTACAAAATCGAATCATTTTAAATTTAAAATGTACATTTATTGCATAATTTTGTCGAGTCATTTCAAGTTTTATAAAAATCGGATGCATAGATCAATTACAGGGACAATCAAAAGTATTCCGTTACATTACGGCCAATGGGGAAAAAAGCATCAAATGCATTTTAATCGTTTGAAATTTAAAATATATAATTATTGCATAATTGTGTCGAGTCATTTCAAATTTTATGAAAATTGCATGCATGGATCAATTACAGGGACAGTCAAAAGTATTCCGTTACATTATGGTCAATAGGAAAAAATATTTTCAAATACATTTTAATGATGTTAAACTCTTTTGAATATAATAGAAATGACATGAACCTATGAAGTATGTATGTATACTAAAATATACATTCTGTACAATCTGTGATGCAAAGAACATTTATTATTAAATTACAGGGTCAAAAGTACTCCATTACATAATGCTATATGGGGAAACATTGTTTGGGGCGTGTTTTGATTATATCAAACTACTAGCTGTTACCCGTGACTTCGTTCACATAACATTTAAAGAAGAATTAATTGATCAATCAAGCAAAAGAATTCGTTGATTAAAAGGATATGTAATTAACTTTTTATCACTATTTATAGTAAAAAACTTCTGATGATCCTACTTGTCGATTTTTTTGCTGATTGAAATTTTCCTTTCCGCGATTTATACTAATAGATAGAAACATTCTTGAATACTTTTGTTCAGCCCTGTAGTTTACCTAGTACCTTTAATACACGAAAGTATTTTCTCTAAAATTTAGTTCAAACAAAAACATTCCTTATTCCTACCTAAATTAAATTTTCAGAAATTATCATCCGAAAACAACCATGTATCCAGTTCTTTGCGTGACCCTGTACATCATTTTATCTATATACTACAAACATTTCTTAGTTTACTAAATGCAGTTCAAAATCAAAATGCACCTTTTATTTAAAAAACACCTTTAAGTAAATTACGCCCATATTCGGTATCCTTTCCGAGATCTTTTGTGTAACCCTGTATATCTAAATTGTGTAATTATTAGCATTTATATACACCATTTAATATGCATACACATATTTAGTGAAACTTAAAAAGCACATATTATAATTCAAAATGCATTTAATCCATGTATTTTTCCCCCTTGTATTTTTAACGACTACTATAAATTACCCGTTTTATTTCAACTATGAAGTCACATTTTTCAAAGTGAAATATTTGGTTAAAAATATAATTCTTTTTCACTCTTTTTTCTTATCACTTATATCGCCATTTTTGACTCAAAAATTCTTATTACTAACTAAACAAATATCCTTGTTAAATATATTATAAAAAATACACCTTTATTTTTATTTCAAGTATGACGTCATATTTATTTTTCTTTGAATTATTTTTATTCTAATTTTTCTCGTGGAAACTGTTCAACTGAAAATTAATTGCCGAGGAAAAATAATTATTCCAGGATTTCATTTTCTTGGTAACAAGAAAAATGGTTATTTTTTTTATCGGAAAAATGCCTTTTGATTCTGTATGAAAAATGATGAAATTTTGAATTATTAAGAAAAATCTATACATATAATAAAACAGTAGGACCCGGTGTGTCTGTACATTGAAGATAATTGACAAAAATGGAGTCAGGGCGATAAAAGAAAACCAATGAAACACAAAAAAAAAATTTTTTAATTTTTTGTCTGTCTGTCTGTCTGTCTGTCTGTCTGTTTGTTCGAGGTTATCTTCGTAACTACTGAATGGATTTTTATGCGGTTTTCACTAATGAAGAATGCACACTCCCGGGCAGTGTATAGGCTTTGTTTCATCAAAATCGGACAACAGACAAAAAAGTAACAAAAAGAAACAAAAGAAACTATTAGGTGCGCTGCTCACGTTTTTTAGTACATAACGTTTTTTAGTACATATAAAATCCAATAGATGTCACTGTGCGATTTTAAAACGCGCTATCGTTATGTTTTCGCCAGTCTACTTAAGTATGAGAAAGTTTCAAGCTGGCTGTCGTTCCATGTGGTTTAGTCGGTAGAACGTCAGTGCGCCATACTGATGGCCCGGGTTCGATTCCCAGCATGGAATTTTTTTTCACTATGTTGGCATTAACGCCTATAAGCAATTAAAAGAATTTGAAATATTGTATTCAAGGCGAATTTTCTCTCTGGGAAAATTTCCTTGCATTAATATGTCAGTGTAATTTTTTTTCGATTTAATTTTTTTTTTCGAAACTTTGTTTTTCTTAAAAAATTACAGTAAATATTTGATATTTCCCAACGTTTTTTGAATGATCGACTTGCTTTTTTTTTTTTTAATGTATGTCTGAACCTTATCTAACTACTTCTTCAAGATTTCTTTAGATAAACCGACCAGCGTAGCGGGCGAAGGCCGCTAGTAAATGAATAAATCAATTAAAAATTAGCCTATGTTCATTTCCGGGCTTTAATTTATCTATATACAAGGATTCAAAGACATTAATCCATCTGTTTAGAAGCCAATTTCATTCCAATTTTCGGACACACTTTCCCATTTATAATATTATATATAAGATTTCACATTTTATGAATATAATATGCGTTGCTAAGGTGTAATAAAAGTTACTTCTTGTATATTTACAGAAACACAAAAAAGATTTCGCCCACTATACTGTATCCGAAGTACTGTATACTATAATAGCAAGATCTGAATATTTTTAAAACTTCGTTATCGTACGAACGCACCTCAATTGCTACGCTTCACGTGCAATTTCCAACTTTCTTTTATGATGTTTACTTACACGTGATTCTGCATTTCATTACACTATTTTTTTTTCCTTTTGGCAGAAAAATATTGAGATTTTTTTTAATTTTTATTTTTTGTACTTAATCGCTTGTTGTCGATGTACTGGATCGTGTTAATTGAAATAGTAGTTAAACAGTTTGTTATAATTGTTAAAGAATATTTTCATTCTATACTTATCTGCGATGCCTCCAATCAACTGGGGAATTTTAATGCCGGAACTAAAATACAATTAGGATCAAAGCTGAATAAAGTACACCGTAGACACCTGTACAGAAGAATTGGCATGCTGAAGTTGGCATCCAAAATTTTCAAATTTTAATTATCATTACATTTACTGCAATCGTTCAAACAAGGAAAACTGTATGTCATGGCTGTTAAACAATTTTCAAGGGAGAAATGCAACACTCGTGTTATCATCATGAAAGTAAAATTGTAGAAGGAGAATAGAGAAGATATGCTTCCCCCCAAAAGAATTTAGTCCCGGAAGTAATGCTCACAAGGAAGGTCTCCATACGGGCATACTCAGAAAATTCTGAAAAAATTACAGAATGGTCTTATCATGTGGATATATACGTTTATAAAGGAAATAATAATAAAATAAAATAAAATAAAATCGGCGGAACTCCGATAGAACGTACCTAAAAGAATAATGAAAATTTCTTTTATTTGGCAATTTATCCCATTTGGCGAAGAAATAAAAATTAAAAAAAAAAAACTTTTTTTGTCAACTACTTTTTAAGGTAAAAATGTTCCATGTTGAACTATTTTTTTATTATTATTATTTATTTAAGTAACTAATTTTATCGTTTTTAGTTTGTTATAACTATAGTTTTGTCATATATATTTATAATGAAATTTAACGTGAAATTTTATGAATAAAAAAGAAAATTAAAATATTAAATTTGTTTCAATCTCAAAATTAAGTCCTGTTGAGCACTGACGATTCAATTTTGTTGTTATGAAAAAAAACTTCTCTGATATTGAAATATTTTACTGCAGCGTTCTTCGTCTAGCCTTTATTTTAGAATACGCTTAAATAAACTAAAATATTTTGTATATGTAAAATTATTTTTACAGTTTTAAAATTAAATAACTGCTGCAAAAAGCTCTCTATATATATGTAATCTACTAGGACTTCCCTCAGAGGGATTAGTCTGAGCGATATTGCTGAGAACATATATTTAATAATAATTTCCAAAAACTAAGAAAAAAAATACCACATTTAAAAAACAAATGTAATTTAACAAATTACATTTATTACAATATTTGGAAAATAATATTTTCAAAGACTATAATTTTAGGTTTATAAATGATTTCTTTATTTTATAAAACAATAATAATATCATTTTTAGGATGATCAAAACGTAGCTTATGTAGTAGCAGAGGTAAATTAAAATGCTTAGACATTTAGAGACACGTTATTATTCCTGAGCCAATCATAAACAAATATTAAACGAAATTTTAATTTAACAATTTTTGGTACTGTAATATTTTAAATTTCTAAACATTGCACGTTTTCAATTTTTACACCATCGTATAAAGAGAAAATTTACTTTTAAATGCAACTTGTTTGAAACCTGTATCTCAATTTGTTATTGAGTTATTAATTTTTTTTAGTTTTTAATATTTTTTTGGCATCGTGGCAAACACATTCAGATATACTTCAGATTTCCCAATTCTCTACCGAGAACAACTATTTTCCAAATAGTTAATAAAAAATGAGACGTTATTTTTCATTGATTATATAGTGCCATAAATTTAAATGTCAAAAATGAGCAAAGTAAACGGAAGAAATGCAAAATTTTATATAAAAATTTCTATACACGGTTATAAAATGGGAAAGCAAACTATGCAAATCAGCCATGTATGGGTATAAAATTGGAAGTACGCAATGCATTAAAAGTAATGCAGATAATAAAACATTAAAATATCTTGAATCGGAATTTGAACTCTTTGAAATGACGTAAAATATATAAACAGCACAAAAAATTGCAGAAATCATGATGGTTGAGAAGAATGAAGGAGTTTTTTTACATGGTGTGTGGTCCCCTTAGATAGTTAATATAGAATAGTTAATAATATAATATCTATATCTGTTTTCTATGGATACGATGAGGCTCTCGATAAGAATTTAGGGAATTCTCTCTTTAAAAAATGATTAATAAAAATCCTGAAAACACCAACAAAGGAATGCAATGCATCGTTCGAGTGTGTCTCAGATATGCTCAATCAGATTTAAATGGATTGTGCATGCTAGCCATTACATACACTGCTTTTCTTTCTTTTCAAACTTGTTCTCATGAAGTTGAGCAGTATTTCATTGTAGCATGCATTAAATAAAAGGAATATACAATGCGTGCAGTATAAGGTATACCGTATATGAATATCTAGTCTGCATAAGCCTTGAGCTGTAAAAATGTCACCAAAAGTGACTTATAAATCTGCGCATATTTTTTCGCAAGACATGCTGACTCAAATACGTCAATATGAACTTGATTATGCAGTTTTATTCCAAAAATTTATTATTTAAAGACTAATGACAGTTGAGAAAATGATAAAATCCCCAGATTAGTAAAGCTGAAAAATTAATGTACCTCTCCCCCATACCATTTTGTTATGGAATTCTTTAGTGGTGCCCTGTAATTGAATAGTAAATATTCTTTGTGCGGCATGCTCTACAAAATATATATTCTAGTGCTCCTCATAAATGCATATCAATTTCATTATGTTTCGATGGGCGCGTAACATCATTAAAATGTTCTTGGAATTTTTTCATCCCATCAGCTATAATGTAACGGTATATTTTTGATTGTCCCTGTATTTGAACTATTTATCCAATTTTACCAAAATTTAAAATGACTCAACGAAATTCGGCAACAAATATATATTTAAAATTTAAAACGATTCGGTTGGATAGTTTTTGTGCTGTTCTATGTGGACAGAGAGACGGACGGTTCAGACGACGGCTATTGGTACTACGTTTTTATATAATTACGAATGCACCTAAAAAACAGTTACATTTCAAAACACATGCCGAAATTGAAAACACATGACAAGTAATTATTGATCAAGGACAGTATTGTAACCGATTTCTTTTGTGTGTCCCTGTAAACTGATTAAAAATGATATGAATGTCCTGTTCAAACTTAATCGTAATGCAATTCATCGATTTATATAAGTTCCAATACTTTCAAATAGTGTAATTTCATTAAAATTATCTGTTAACGATTTTTCTTATAGACCATAATGTAATGGAAAACTTTTGGGTTACCCTGTAAGTAAATTATTAATCTCACATACTTTATATACAATGATAAACATGCTTAGGTGACCCTAAATAAGGTTTACCAATTGCATGAAAATCCAAGTATATTTACGGATGTTAGAATGTGGACAGACGGACAGAATGCATAAACACTTTTCAACATTGTTGGAAAATGAAAAAAAAGCGCAACCAATTAATTTAATGCAAATAAATAAATAAATAAATAAATAAATAAAATAAAATAAAATTTCACCAAAAAAGCCAGAACAGGATTTGGTACTTTTCCATATAATTGGCATCGAAATACCGTTATTAGGTGCGTTCGTAAATATGTACATACGTAGCACCTATAGTTGTTGTTCAGTCCGTCCGTCTCTTCGTCCGTCCGTCTGTCTGTCCGTCGTCCGACTGTCTGTCCGCCTATAACAACACAAAAACTACCCAACCGAATCATTTGAAATTTCAAACATATATTTATTACATAATTTTGTCGAGTCATTTAAAATTTTATGAAAATCGGATGAATAGATCAACTACAGGGGCAATCTAAATTATTCCTTTACATTACGGTCAATGGGGAAAATGTTTCAAATAAGTTTTAATCGTTTGAAATTTTAAATATATAATTATTAGATAATTTTGTCGAATCATTTCAAATTTTATGAAAATCGGGTGCATAGATCAGTTACAGGGATAATCAAAAGTATACCATTACATTACAGCCAATGGGGAAAAAAATCATCAAATGCAATTTAATCGTTTGAAATTTAAAATATATAACTATTACACAATTTCGTGGAGTCATTTCAAATGTTATGAAAGTAGGATGCATAGATCAATTACAGGAACAATCAAAAGTATTCCCTTACATTACGGTCAATATGAAAAAATAGTTTAAAGTAGAGTTGACATAAACCAATGACGTATATATATATATATATATATATATATATATATATATATATGCTAAAATGTACATTCTTTACAATCTGTGATGCAAAGAATATTTATTATTAAATTACAGGGCCACCTAAAAGCATTCCACTACAAAATGTTATACGGGAAAACTTTGTTTGGGACGCATTTTAATTATATTAAACTATTTCACATTTTATGAATATGATATGCGTTGCTGAGGTGTAATAAAAGTTACTTCCTGTATATTTACAGGAACACAAAAAAGATTTCGGACACTATACTGTATCTGAAGTACTGTCTACTATAACAGCAAGATCTGAATGTTTTTAAAACTTAGTTATTGTACGAACGCATCTCATTTGCTACACTTCACGTGCAATTTCCAACTTGTTTTGCATAGCATGATAACCAGGCAATTGTTTTTTTCTATATTAATTAAATCTGTATTAAATCGCGTTTTTATTTATTGTTGCTTCCTTTTTAATATAACAGAAAATAATTCAAAAGTGATTTTCGCCAAATTTTCGCCAAACCAAATACGGTACTACTTAGTTATCCCGTCGACCAATTTCGCCAAATGATACAAATCGCCAAAGAAATAGTCAACTTATGCATGTTGACTAACTTTTTATTTTAATTAATGGAAGAAAAATTGAATTAGTAAAACATTAGTAAAAAGTCGAGATAAAAATTTCTTTATGTTGTTTTACGCACGCGTATCATGTTTAATGTCATTGAATGGGACATTCAAGGTCATCTGTTGTTGGAATTTAATCTTATAATTTGGCGATATTTTTTTGGTCGACGGCATAACCAAGTAGTACCCGAAATACGTATATGATATTTTTGTCCTATTTTTATGGTACTTTTCCATTAATACCTTCACTTCGGCGTTTTTATAAATCTTGGTCCTTTTTGGGCTTCAGAAAGTCAGATTTCATATCTGATGAACGTTTATGCTTATTTTTTACACATAAATATGGCATAGATGTCATATACGCGCCAAGTTGGTGCGATTTTATCTGTCGCCAAATTGATGAAAACTTTGATTTTGAATATTGCTGTAAGTGTTAATATTTTCGATTTATTGTGATATGTATATTTTTTATTATATTTATTATGATGATTATTATTTATAATTTTTATTTATTGCTTCAACTATTGTTTCTTTTTTGGTACTACTTGATTAAACTGTCGAAAAACTATAAGATTAAGCCAAACTATAAGATTAAACGCCAATAATGGATGATCGGGAATGTTTCATTCAATCGTATTAAACACGATACATGTGTTTAAACCTTTCAGGGGCAAGGTATTTGTGCTCCAAAAATGGTCAATTTATATTTACGAACAAATTTAATTGAAAATAATCTGAAATAATCAAAACCGTTTCGTCACGTATATTATGAGATCAAAATTGTACTAAAAATTTACTGGTGCCAGTTGGCAATTTATGCATTAAAATTAACCGTTTACATACTGCGAATGGCTCTCTTCAAGAGGTTAAAACGTCATCAAGGGATTTTTAATCCCACTTTTTATTTGTATTTTTATAAATGTTTTATTAATTTATTTCTTCTTTCGTTATTTAAAATTTAAAAAATATATCAATATGTGTAATTTAGGCTATTAATTTGGCATTCGTATAATTTGGCGAAATTGGTTGACAAAATAACCAAATATTACAAAAAAGAAAGTGATCGATGTAAACAGAATAACAATATATAATCTATTAATAAAAGAAACTTCTAAAGCAACAAACAACCATGTCAAACTCGTATTTAATTTAAATACGAAAGAATTGTTTCCAATTTGCACGCGCGAAACATAAAAGATGTTACATGGCGATTATAAAACGCAATTATAAAAAAAATCGCAAAATATCAAATGCTAAGTTACTAAGAATTATGGCTTTTTTCTTTTCAATTAACGAAAAAAAAAAAAAAGATTTCTTTTCCAGTTTGTTTCTTAAGTTTAAATATGTTTTATAGCACTTACATGAAAATTATTTGCACATTTTCCTTGCTCCATGTGCTTGAATTTGGAAATCTAATGGAAACATCCAGCTTGTGAAAATGACGCACACCAAATTTCTGTGACGTATGCAAATAAATTGTGCTTTTTTATCAGTTTTTTTAATATAACTTTTAAACTATTTGGAATTAATTTTTAAAAGTAGGTGCATTTACCAGATTACCTTCATAGGTACCTATTGGTACAAACAGAATCAAAATCCGACAAGTACTTTTTGAGATTTGCTTGACGAAAGAATTTTTTTGAATTTTAATATCGTTACGTATCTCTGAGTATAAAGACTTCGCTTCGCTCAGACAATAATAATAAAGAGAGAAGGATGTTTGTCTGTCAGCGCTGTTCTGAAGAGACTGCTACACGTAGAGTTACAAAATTTGGAGAGAATGTACTTTTTTACATGTAGTTTTGCACCTCGAAGCTCGATATTCGATTTTTTGTTTAGATTTTTTTTATAATTTTTTTAGGCGATTTTTAGCGTTATTTTTGCGGTTTTATCCCATTAGTGAAAGAAATACGGTTTCATTCTTTTAACCCAAAATAGCATTTTTTTTCTCTTTTCAACAAAGTTTATTCGGAATTTGTACAGCGATTTTTGAATTTTTAGCGAATTTTTAATGCGATTTTTAGTGTTTTTTTCTCATTTTGCGGCTATTTTTTGAGATTGATAAAAAGAAAATCGTTTTAAACTTTTAGCCTAATGCCCTAAATTTTGTGTTTGTTACGATTTTTAGATTTTAATGATTTTTAATGCGATTTTCAATGCGATTTTTAACGTTTTTTGAAGATTTTTGCGTTTAGCATCTATTTTTTTCATAGTTGTTTATCAAAAACTTGAGCTGTTGAGATTGCAATAAGTAGTATTTTTTTGTGAAATCTATCTAAAATGTCACAAATTTAGATACCACCATTTTCGAATAGCAATTTCATAAACTATCTTAAATTCTTGCTTAAGACCGCTACCTCCTCGAGTTATATATCACCTGATAGGTTATTTAACAGAGTATGGTTTTGATAAAGTTTTTGAAGAATAGAGTACTCTACCTGGTGGTGAAAAATGGAACTAATAGAACGCTATTTTTTTTAAATCTATAATAATAAAGAGACAAGTTTGTGTGTGTGTCAGCGCTGTTCTGAAGAGTCTGCTGTACGTAGAGTTACAAAATGTGGAGGTAAGGTACTTTTATACATATAGTTTTGCACCTCGAAGCCCGATTTTCAATTTTTAGATTAGATTTTTTTTTTTTTGATAATTTTTTAGGCGATTTTTAGCGTTCTTTTTGCAGTTTTATCCCATTAGGGAAAGAAATACGGTTTCATTCTTTTAACCCAATATAGCATTTTTTTTCTCTTTTCAGCAAAGTTTATTCGGAATTCTTACAGCGATTTTTGAATTTTTAACGAATTTTTAAAGCGATTTTTAGTGTTTTTTCTCATCTTGCGTTTTTTTTTTTTTTTTTTTTTTTTTTTTTTTTTGAGATTGATAAAAAGAAAACCGTTTCAAACTTTTAACCTTAAATTTTGTGTTTGTTACGAATTTTAGATTTTAACGATTTTTAATGCGATTTTCAATGTGATTTTTAACGCTTTTTCAAGATTTTTTGCATTTAGCATCTATTTTTTTCATAGTTGTTCTACCAAAATCTTGAGCTGTTGAGAATGCAATAAGGAGTATTTTTTTTTTTTTTTTTTTTTTTTTGCGAAATTTACCTAACATGTCAAAAATTTAGTTACCACTATTTTCGAATAGCAATTTCATAAACTATCTTAAATTCTTGCTTAAGACCGCTACCTCCTCGAGTTATATATCACCTGATAGGTTATTTAACAGAGTATGGTTTTGATAAAGTTTTTGAAGAATAGAGTACTCTACCTGGTGGTGAAAAATGGAACTAATAGAACGCTATTTTTTTAAATCTATAATAATAAAGAGACAAGTTTGTGTGTGTGTCAGCGCTGTTCTGAAGAGTCTGCTGTACGTAGAGTTACAAAATGTGGAGGTAAGGTACTTTTATACATATAGTTTTGCACCTCGAAGCCCGATTTTCAATTTTTAGATTAGATTTTTTTTGATAATTTTTTTAGGCGATTTTTAGCGTTCTTTTTGCAGTTTTATCCCATTAGGGAAAGAAATACGGTTTCATTCTTTTAACCCAATATACCATTTTTTTTCTCTTTTCAGCAAAGTTTATTCGGAATTCTTACAGCGATTTTTGAATTTTTAACGAATTTTTAAAGCGATTTTTAGTGTTTTTTCTCATCTTGCGTTTTTTTTTTTTTTTTTTTTTTTTTGAGATTGATAAAAAGAAAACCGTTTCAAACTTTTAACTTTAAATTTTGTGTTTGTTACGAATTTTAGATTTTAACGATTTTTAATGCGATTTTCAATGTGATTTTTAACGCTTTTTCAAGATTTTTTGCGTTTAGCATCTATTTTTTTCATAGTTGTTCTACCAAAATCTTGAGCTGTTGAGAATGCAATAAGGAGTATTTTTTTTTTTTTTTTTTTTTTTTTTTTTTTGCGAAATTTACCTAACATGTCAAAAATTTAGTTACCACTATTTTCGAATAGCAATTTCATAAAATATCTTAAATTCTTGCTTAAGACCGCTACCCCCTCGAGTAATATATCACCTGAGGTTGTTTAACAGAGTATCGTTTTGATAAAGTTTTTGAAGAATACAGTGCGCTAGCTGGTGGTAAAAAATGGAACTAACAGAACGCGATTTTGTTAAAATTTGGAAATATAACAATGTGCTTTATTTTAAATTTTAAAATGGTTTATAATACATGATAAAAATGTAAACAAAGAACAGGGTGCGTGATTCAAAGGAATTCTATTTTAAATTTCTAGACTAATAAGGATTTGGTTTCAAACTTTTATCCTTTACTGTAATTGTTTTGCTCTCTTATTTTGATCAACAGCAATTTTTAATGCAGTATGCTTTTTTTTTTAATTCACGGCGATTTTTTTCAGATACGGAAAAGGAATTCGGTTTTTAATTTCTTTGCTAATATGACAAATTTTCTGCTGTACGATTAAAGATTTTTATTGCGATTTTTTAGCAGTTTTTTCGTATTTCAATGCTTTTTACATTATCAAATTAATTAGATTCAAAACATTTATCTAAGTAGAGTAAATTTTGAGTTCCGTGATTTTTGAAAATTTTGCCATTTTTAAAGCGATGTTTACGTTTCTTCGCAACCCGCTTCGATTTTTTGGAGGTTCAATTTTTGGCCGAATTTATTAAATTCTGATCTCTTTTCTTCAAAGTTTATTCGAATTTTGAAACACAATTTTTGAATTTTATTTTATATTTTTATGAGATTTTTAATGTTTTTTGCGATTTGTAAGATTTTTCCACATTAGTAAAAATAATCCAACTTCAATTTTCTAGCCCATCTCTTTTCAACGAAGTTTAGACGAAATTCGTGCAGCATTTAAAAAATTTTTCGAGGTTTTGATTATGATTTTTAAAGTTTTTTCGCAAATCTTGCTATTTTTTGATGAACCCGGGCAACGTCGGGCAGAACAGCTAGTACAATATAATACATATATTAAAATCTCTCATTGTTTAAGTTTAAATTCATTAAATACCATTTACACGCATTCTAAAAATTTATTAACAATTTTCAGTTACATCAAAATCATTTGCTTTTGGCGAGGAAAAATGCTACTCGCCAAATCGCTAGTCGTTTTTGTGTTTTCATGCCAAATATTCGAAAGTATTTTATTTTTTTACAAACTTTCTACTGCATTTCTACCGTTAAATTTGACTGATCTTTTATTACATACATAAATAGTTTAATTAGTATTTTTATCAAAATATTCTGAGTATGCCCACTATGGAGACCTTCCTTGTCAGTTCGTGGCGCTAGTGCTCCCGTTCTGCGTATCACATGACCTGTTTGTTAACTTTTGGCTTTTGGACCGCTTTGAAGTTTCGATTTCGCAACAGTATGTACAGCTACCTCATTTATCGTTCTTCATTCATGAACCACGCCGCATTTTCGCCGTCCCTAACCGATATATCCAAAATAACAAACTGCGCATGCATGTAGACTAAGTTTGAAATTATCTCTATTAGAAAAAATGTACGTACAGAGTAACCATATTTGCGCTTTTATCTTATCAAGCGTGACATTTTCATCCCATATTACATCATTATTTTGTTAATTCTATTGTTGATTAATAGTAGCAAAATAACAATATCTAATCTTACTAGAAACTTGCTTTGGCTTCAGATCCACTTATAAGTTCTTTAACTCGATAAATTGAATTATTTTTACCCTTCTTGCCATTAATATGCGTATATTGTTCAAGTAAATTCATTATCAAAATAGTTTACAAATAATAAATATCAAATATAATATCATTGATAAACATCAAAATAGTTTACAACAGAATCTCTATGCTCTACTCATTAACACTTTCAGAATAACAAGAAATTGATATATTTTTTATTGCCAAAAAGAAACCGCCAATTTAGCATGATGACATATTGCAACCTCGATAACCCTGTACAATTTTTCTGGTAGAGAGAATTTCAATCAGTTATTTTGGATATATTGGTTAGCAACGGTGAAAATGCAATCACGCTGGAAACGGCAACCGTACTAGGACTTAAGGGTCAAAAGTGGAAGTATCGTCTTTGTTCTTCTTTTACTAATAGTCCAAGAGCCGGCCGCACAAAACCTTAAGTCATGGAGCACAAGAAAAAATCCTTTATTTTATGGAAGAGTAGTAACAGAGGAATTTAACGATCCATGTCTGCCGGAAGCGAAGTGGTGCATAAGCCAAAATATAATACCACTAGTGGTTGACTCGTAGGCTTAGCATTGTGCTTGCCGTACAATCAAAAGTATGAAAACATGGAAAACTGTGTGCAAGAAAACATAATGTTAAGCCTACGAGTAAGCCACTAATGGTATTCATTTTTAGCTTATGCACCACTTCGCTTCCGACAGACATAGATCGTTAAATTCCTCTGTTACTACTCTTCCATAATATAAAGGATTTTTTCTTGTGCTCGATGACTTAGGGTTTTGTGCGGTCGGCTTTTGGACTATTAGACCCATCTCGCAAGAAAACTTGCAAAAAAAATTCACAGAGGTCGTAACTTATTCAACGAAGTGCTGCATTCCATCTTGCTCAACAGAGTTTATAGTCGTCAAGACGAGAAAAGACCGCTTGCCATCTTGAGTAAAGATAACGACTTTGCACTTCTTTCCGAAAGAATTTAGGGATAGCCCCACTAAACATGTCGTTGGGATCATCCAATTTCAAAATTTGATGTTCTTGGAGTGTATCTGTTTTGGTTTAACCTTCATGATTATCATGCAATGATGAATGCTCAGGATTCGTGCACATCAAGAGATTCGGGGGAATTCAGGTGTTTTAGTTCCAGAAATTTCGCAAAATACTGATCACTTCAGCATATCTGAAGATAAAATTTAATTTCATTAAATAAGACAGTTATTTCTTTTTAAAAAATTTGATAAAATGTTCTTGAAAGTCCTTAAAATGTACGAACCTTGGTGCTATACGTAGTGAAACTTCGCTAAGTTTGTTTTGATAGCAAACGCATTTAATTTTTCTTGTTATGTCTGAATCAATCTTCATTAAATTCATTATTTTGTCTATATTTTATTTCGTTGGTCAAACGTCGTTTCATAATGATAATGATGGAGATGTAGTTGAATCGTTTGCGACATATTTTAATTATATTACATTTTTTCATACATAATGAAATTGATATACGTAGTTGAGGCTCAATATAAATTACTTCATGCATAAAAAAAAGTGCATAGTATTTAAAGGGCCACATGAAAGATTTCAAATAGTATGTTCTATTCGAAATATTGTATATAATCGATGATGTTTGATGGATGAATGAAATGCAGTTATAATTATGTTATGCTCTTTTAAGTTTCACTAAATTTATGTATATTATACGGTGTATATATATGCTTGAGTTGCTATACAGAGCTACACAAAAGACCTCGTAAAGGACACTGAATATGATCGTTAATTACTTAAAGGTGGTTTTTAAATAAGTTGGGCATTTTTAGGCTGAACAACATTTAGTTTATTAAAGAATGTTTGTAGAATATACATAGAATGATTTACAGGGCCACACAAAGTTTTACATACATGGTCGCCTATGGATGATACTTCCTGGAAAGTGATTTCAGTAGTTTTAAGAGTGTTTTAGTTCGAATTAAATTTTAGCTAAATATTGACTTGCAATAAAGATACTAGGTAAATTACACTGTTGAACAAAAGTAATCAAGTTTGTTTCCATCTATTAGTTTAAATTGCTGAAACATAAATTTCAACCAGTTAGGTGTTTTCTTGCTAAACTAAATTTCCCTGTTATATAGTATACAGGGTGTCCGAAAAGTCTGGAAACGGTCGAATAACTCGAAAAATACATATGAGATTGAAAAACGTAAATATACGTGTTAAATATTTTTAAATAAGCTACTCAGTGATACCAAAGTTGACCTTCGTAACCGACCCCCTGGGGGTCAGAGGAGGTCAACTTTGAAATCTTAAATTATAACCCCCATTTTTTATTGCAGATTCGGATTCTACGGACAAAAATACGTAACTTTTGTATTTGATGTTTATTTCGAATCCTCGTTTATCACGGTGTAATTGAGCATATTAAATCGATACATATTTCGGCTTTTCCAACGGGATTTTCCCTTATCGAAACTAATTGGGGAGAATTTATGACATCAAATTCCTCGTCTTTTGCAATAATAGCGTTTCCTGAAAATCACCCGTGCCGATTATTTCGGTAGTGCTACACAGTTAAAAATTTGATCCATTTGCTGTAGCGTCACTCCACAGCTTTTATAGAATATCTCTTTCATGACCAATGAGAATGTTCCATAACACAGTAAAGTACACTGTAAAAAAATTGACCCTTTTGCTGCATCGTCACTCCACCGCTTTTATAGAAAACGATTACTTTACTGTGTTATGGAGCATTCTCATTGGTCACAAAAGAGATATTCTATAATAGCTGTGGAGTGACGCTGCAGCAAATGGGTCAAATTTTTAACAGTGTACATTGTAAAAATTTTGACCCTATTGCTGCATCGTCACTCCACCGCTTTTGTAGAAAACGATTACTTCACCCTATCATGGAGCATTCTCATGGGTCAAAAGAGAGATATTCTATAAAAGCGGGGAAGTGACGATGCAGCAAAAGGGTCTAATTTTTTACAGTGTAGCACTATTGAAATAATCGCCACGGGTGATTTTCAGGAAACGCTATTCCTACAAAAGACGAGGAATTTGACGTCAAAAATTCTGCCCAATCAGTTTCGATTAGGGAAAATCCCGTTGGAAAAGCGGGAATATGTATCGATTTAATATGCTCGATTACACCGTGATAAACGAAGATTTGAAATAAACATCAAATACAAAAGTTACGTATTTTTGTCTGTAGAATCCGAATCTGCAATAAAAAATGGGGGTTATAATTTAAGATTTCAAAGTTGGACCCCCTCTGACCCCCAGGGGGTCGGTTTCGAAGGTCAAATTTGGTATCACAGAGTAGCTTATTTAAAAATATTTAACACGTATATTTACGTTTTTCAATCTCATATGTATTTTTCGAGTTATTCGACCGTTTCCAGACTTTTCGGACACCCTGTATATATATTTGAGTGTGTCAACCTACAGGGCTATTCAAAAATATAGGAATACATATTTTAGGGCTCTAAAATATGCTAGACCCCTCCAAAGCTTAATTCTGGGTGCGCTACTGATACCGAGTAATTTCATTCCCTTCACTATTATTACAACTCCAGTATTGCTAATTACATCAACTTCTAACACGCAAGTTTCCAACTCGCAAGCATATTATAAAGCGGGGAAACTTGCGAACAATGCGAACAATGTATGCCTGTTATGGACCTCCTAGTTGAAAGAACAACTTTATATCCAGGATATCACAGCTCATTATGATATCCTGGATATAAAGTTGTTCTTTCAACTAGGAGGTCCATAACAGGCATACATTGTTCGCATTGTTCGCAAGTTTCCCCGCTTTATAATATGCTTAGCTTTGATTCGGGCGGAAATGGAAATAATGTATTAGTCTTTCTCGCCGTATGGCTAAATTCTGCATAAACCTGACAATCTGAGGATTGGCTTCGAGACAAATACAAATATTATGTGTATTCGATTACGAATTCTGCCTCCATTCTGAGTATGAATACAATTTTTAAAGTAGAGGTCGTTTAGATATTAAAAACTATATCAATTCCTTATTTTCAAGCAGTAACTGAAACGTTTTAACATGTAGTTTGAATTCCTGAAATTTCAACAGCCGAAAAACTCCGCAGTTTGTATACATTTCTTAAATCTTCTGAGAATTAGATCGACTGGAAATTTATGTACGCTAATGATAATCTAGGAACTTCGCTGTGATGAAATTAAACTTTTTTTCATAAAGTAAACGAGCACGCAGAGGCGTAGCTAGCGGAGGGAGCGATCCTCCCCGGGTGTCACCCTCTAAGGGGTGACACCATTAATAAAAGTGACTGGCTTATTTTATTCAAACATTTTGAGCTTAAAATGGATTTTATTCTATTATAGTCTAATGTTAAAACATTTACTTATACGTTATAAATATTTTTTAATTTTATTTATGTTTTATCGAAGTTTACTTCTGAATAAATTGACTAAAGTATAGAGCCTCAAAAAATAAGAAAATATATTTATTTTCCCATTATATATTGTTATTATTATTGAAAATATTACTTTATTGTTAATATAAATTTCTCAAAAGTTCCCCAAAAATATGTTGAAATTATGTTATAATAAGGTAGAATTGTGACTAAAAAAATAAGACGGATTGGAGGGGTGAGATTTTCACGGGTGGGGGTGGCACCATTTACATCCGCCCCGGGTGTCACCCATCCTAGCTACGCCACTGCGAGCACAATAAAACTAAAAAGAAATAAACAAGCTGTGAATTATACATGGAAATGATATTACGTTTATTTAAGTCCCTCCTACACACAGAAGCTCCTCCTTCTTCGACCTATCCAAGATTTGATTGTTAGTAGTTCAATTCAATCCTTATCAGACGATAACATTTTATAGTTTTTATTATATACACTATTTAATCGAAAATGTATTCAAAAAAAATATTCGCAATACAGAACCAAAAGCTAATCGCTAAACGCCTCTTTCCTAGAGAAACATTTTGGCCATTACCACTGCCGCTCCAGTGGTGGTCTCTGAGCAGCGGTATCTTCTAACATATGACTGTATTCTATTTATTATCATCCAGTTTTGCTTACAATCTAAGTACAGTGAAACTTACATTTAACAAAGTCTCATTTTTCCACTTAAATACTTCCTTATGAAGAAAATTCTTTAAATTGAAATCACCTCAAACTCATCAAATTTTTATAATACGCATGCATTTAAAAAAAAAAAAAAAAAAAAAAAAAAAAGGGAAATATTGAAAAATGTATTTTAATTAGGCCGTAGCTTTTGCTTTATACAATGTAGATATAGGAGAAAATTTTAATTAGAATAATGTCTAAAGTAACCTTTAATAAACAGAAAAATGCAAGAAATGAAGTAGACATGTTAGTTCTCTTTACTCTCAGTATTTCAAATTCTTAACTTTAAAAAAGTTCTGAATATTACTTTAAACAGATTTCTTATAAAAAGTACACTGTACATAAAAATTTTCGCATATTTTTAAATATTCGAACAATTTATCTGTAACATTTTCATGAATCTGGACTCTCTTCTAATTGTATAGAAGGCTTTTAGTATTTCTTCTTGTGAATGGAAATTATTAAATGCATAAATAATTTTATTTTCGTGTGATCAGCTTTAATAAATTCATATATCTACCGCAACTGCAACCCCTCCGTTAAATGTTGTACGCGTGTGAATGTGAATAAACTTCGTTATATAGAATATATTTTTTGTAATATGGAGATTAATTTGCATGCTAATAGTGCTCAAAGTCAGCAATGCAGCAGAAATTTCTGTTAAGTGGAAATCTTCTTTAAATAGGGACTTTGATAATGTGAAGTTTAACTGTAATGCCTTCCTTTTCTTTCCTGAATCGTTGTATCAAAATTAAATAAAATTTTAACTAAAATGTATTTGATTCACACATTTTATAATTTAAGTCTAAGAGTTGAAAATTTAAACTGAGAAAGACCATCATTCGTGTAAACAATCTATTTCAGCTGAATGAATTTAAAGTTCATAAAGAAATATTTCATCGCTATTAAGCAAATCCAAAATTGTCAAATTAGCGGATTTTCGTTTTCCTAAATATTACTTCCAGTAACTAAAGAAAGAGAAGATTATTATTTAAGAAGATTGGTACAAGAAAGACCACAAAATTGATATCTGATCAGAGTTAGCTACAATTTAAGAATTAATTATCCATAAACTTTTTAACTTAACTCTTACACCGTAAATTTTACAAAATATTTTTTAATAAGTAATTAAATTAATTTCAGTAGACATATTGCATCATCCCTAATGTTTTCAATGTATTTCAAAAACGGGTAAAACCGTTAGTTTATAACAGAGCTGTTGCAAACCGCAGACATTCATACTTCATACCAGCGGCTCTTTCGAAGAGTGCCTTACTATGTAACGGCTTAGTCCATTTCCACTGAGAATGAACATGGATGAAGCAAAGCAAACGGATGGGTGAAATTGCTTTCAAGTAGCTCTTTGGTTAACAAACGAGGGAGGTTCGGAAATAGTAATCTGGAACCCCCATTTCATTTCTCGGAATCCTATATGGCTATATAAATGATCACCACCTGGACTTACAGTTGTTAATTATTCCAGCTGAAGGCATTATCGAGCATTGCTTATTTTGTCATCCAGCCATTTAGAATAGAAAAATCGATTGCTGATATTAGCATCTCGATTTAACTCACTAGAAACCTTTTAAAGAAAAACTACCCCTCATATGGTCCTTTATTTGTAGAAACAGGGCCAGGGTTAAATCAGGTTTGTCTTTTTTCCAGTAAAATTTAATAAATTAGTCATCTGATTTCCTTTTGTTAGAAAATCCCATATTACATGCATTGGAGAGAATTTATTATGATTATACCCGTAATGAAGTATAATGCTATGTATAAGATATGGAAAACAAAAATTGTTAGATGATAAAAAATATTAAACATCCAGATCCTATAAAGAAATTTTATTCGACAGCTTATACATATTAGTCATAATAATAGTGAGTAATTCTCCAAAACTATCCAAATCAGTATTTAATTCCTTTTTTTTTTTTTTTTTTTTTTTTTTTTTTTTTAATTAAAGGATTATTATTATCATTATACATTCTTAACTCAAATAATTTTAAAAGAGGCTAATAGCAATCAAGGACTATCGAGAACAATAAAGGACGATGTCAGATTAGAGCGTGAAATATTATTTTAAAACACATTCATGCTTTATGCCTTTTAATATAACTAGTACACCGAACCCGGTGTTCCCGGGTCACAGAGTAAAGACGAAAAACTTTTTTTTAATTTAAAATTGAAAAGTCTAATAAATTTTTCCTACGTAATATGCTTTTTAAACTGCCAACTAATCCCAAATACCATTTTAAATGAAACATATTAATTATGTAATCATAAAAAGCTTTGAAAATTATCGGTACTTCTGTATTAGACGCAAGATAAAAGCTATTAGCCAAAGATTTTGCCAAAGAATAAAATTGCATTCGTTCAGTTTTTAAAACCAACTAAGAAAATGTGAACAGAAATATTCTTTAAAATAAATTTTTGTAAAGGTTAATTGATGTATCTTTTGTAAAGTAAGTTTGCAGCGAACTAAAAGTCATTATTAAATTGATAGATAAAAACAAAATAAAATCAACAACATTCACCGTGTTTTATAGCCGACGATATTTTAACATAACAGGTTTTTAATTATTATTATTTTTTTCAGTTGCTATGAAAAAATGGCAACTAAAATATACAGTGATCTGTTATTTTCCATGGGGAAAAGAGATGGAGATGCAGTATGCGACTAAAACGGTTTGAAATGGGCCTTATTCTTTCAATTTAAATCTCGTATTCGACCCAAACAAAACAATCACATAGAACAGAGCTGCAGCAGAATTCTTTAGCATCATTTTCTCTCTAAATGAAACAGATCTGATTATATTTTAGCATTCTATTTCATTGTATTATGAATTAAAACAGTATCGCAAAAAGTTTTCCTTTCATGCGAAAGCACGCGGTTATGTTTGATGCATTGCAGCGAATTTTAGGGTTACATTTTTGGCGTCATCTCCAGCTACCAAGCTACATCTCTATTCTCTCTCTCTCTCTCTCTCTCTCTCTCTCTCTCTCTCTCTCTCTCTCTCTCTCTCTCTCTCTCTCTCTCTTTTTTTTTTTTTTTTCTTTATGACAATTTTTTTATTTCCCACATAAATGCGATACTCAAGTTGCCACCATTAGAGAAATTGAACTAAAAACTACAAAAAAATTAATATTTCAAAAACAAATTGAGATACAATTTTCTAACAAACTGCATTTAAAAGTGCATTTTTTTCTCTATACGATGGTATAAAGTTTGAAAACGTACTATGTCTAGAAGTTTAAATATTTACAATAGTGAAAATTGCAAAATCGAAATTTCACCGGAAAGTATTGCCATTCAAAACATGACGTATGCGTTACGCACAGATACGTTTGGCCTTTATTATATAGATTTATTGATTTTTTTTTTAATTAGAAATCACTCTTTATTGAACAACGAACTTCTAAAATTATCAAGCTATCAGTATTAATTTACGAATTATACACAAAAAAACTATTAATATGTTTCTTCATCTGTCTCCACCCCCGCTGTTTTTATTATTATTATTATTATTATTATTATTATTTAAACTACGCCCATCGTCATTATTATATATATTCGTTCAGAATAAATGCAGACAGAGTGCAGAAACTCTTATTATATAAAGTAAGTGGAGAATCGTCTTTATGAGACGATTTGAATACAGATGTAAATTGTATTATTATTACTACTTGAGAAAAACATCTAATTTTTGAATATTGTAAAATGTTCTTTTCTTAAAAATCATTGCAACGTATTTCATGAATTTAAAATATGTTTAAAGATAGTAAATAATTATAATTTGATAGTTTTCTAACAATTTATTTCAGTGAAAAACTGTTTCAAAAAAATATATATTCTTAAAAAGTTAAAAACATATCCAAACTTCATTATGTAAAAGCAATTTTTTTTTAACTTTTTTTTTCCTCATTTATTTGTGTATGTTAAATCCTTTTGGTTGGTTATGTCATATATATTTATTTAGCTTCAAGTTGTACGATGGATTTCACACATAAATATTTACAAATAAATAAATATATATATATATATATATATATTACCTCTTCACTACTGGCGATTATTACAGTATTTTTAATTATTACGAAATTATTTCTTCTCTCGTTTGACTTCAGAGCGAGATTTTTGTTTTATTTTCATTAGCTCAAATCTTAGAATTCGAAACATATTATTCTTATATCGAAATTTGATTTATATTTGAGTATCATTTTTAAATGGGACAAAACTGATGTACCCATTTGGGTACTCAGGGACTGAAGAGGATATATATATATATATTTATTTGTAAATATTTATGTGTGAAACCCATCGTACAACTTTAAGCTAAATAAATATATATGACATAACCAACCAAAAGGATTTAACATACACAAAAATAAATGTGAAAAAAAAGTTTTAAAAAAATTGCTTTTACATAATGAAGTTTGGGTATGTTTATAACTTTTTAAGAATATATATCTTGCTAGGCATAACTAGAAGAGACAGAAAGAGGATAACTTGGATAAGAAATCAGACAAGAGTTTGTGACATCCTTGAAAGAATCAAACAGCTAAAATGGAAATGGGCTGGGCACATTGCGAGAAGACAAGACAATAGATGGAGCACAAATATACTACAATGGTATCCCAGCGATGTAAAACGACCAAGAAGACGACCACAAGTAAGATGGAGTGACGAAATTAGAAAAGTGGCTGGTGTAAATTGGATGACGAAAGCACTAGACAGAAAACATTGGAAAAATCTGGGGGAGACCTAATCGAGCAGTGGATCGAAAACGGTTGATGATGATGATATATATATATATATATACATAAATTAATATATATATATATATATATATATATATATATATATATATATATATATATATATATATATATATATATATATATATATATATATATATATATAATCTAAAAAAGGATAAAAAGCGGAGCTACACATCATTTCATTTTCTCCCTAAAAGCATTGCCTTTTTTCTGTTTATGTATATTTACCAATAAATATGGAAACATTTAAATAGACAAATTTTATTTACGTTACCGCCATCTCCTATTTTTTGTCTACTTGTTTAATGCCAGCCAATCAAAATACCGTAGTTTTATTCAAGTCACGCGTTTGAGAATCAGGGAAATCTAGGCAACTTTAATCTGATAATCAAGGGGGAAAACTAAAATCCATCTGAGAAACTGAAACGGTGTGTCTTTGTGAAATCTGTGTTTTAAAACAGTAATAACTCCTCCCTTTTCCAAAAGTAAAGCTTTCACGGCGGAGGATTTGAAAATGTTAGAAAAATTAACTTTTCAACGTATTTAAATTGTAAAAAAGTTTGAATGTAAAGATACAACGTTTTAAGATTTAAAAATTTAATTAAACTGAAAAAATCATTAAAAAAACTTTCATTTCAAAATACATTTTTTTTTTTTTTTTTAAATCGTTCATCTATTCATAATAATAACAAACATGATTTACAGTTTAAATAAACATTTATTTAAATTGTAAAGAATAATTTGAATGAACAGATACAAGAGTTTATGTTTTTAAAAATGTAATTAAGCTTAAAAATTTTTTTTAATACTTAAAATTTAAAAAAATCATTGCACATTTATAACAATGAATCATAATTTATTTATTTAAAAAATATTTTTAATTTAAGAAGTTTTTTTTTTTTTTTTAATCATTAAGCGCAGAAGTATTGTGTAGCTACTAGAAATCAATTCCGACGTATTGGAAAAAAGTGCTGCTCTCTATTTACAGAAATTATAACCAAAAGGCTTGTCTTTCGATGCTTGATGATATGATTTATTATGAATTCCTATTAAAAAATGAAATAATTTAATGCATAATTCCTGTCTAAATAAGTATACGTGTGAGAAAATAAAAATACGTGTTCTAATGTTTATGTTAGAAGCAAATTATAAAGTATAACGTTAATTTAAGTAAACGTTAAGTTAAAAAGATAAATGAAAGATAAAAAATTAGTTTTGGTAAACAATAATTCAGGTAAAAATATTAATACAAAAATATTATGCCATGATTTAAAATTATAAAAAAAAATTATTGAAAGGCATAAAGTACGAACAAAAGTTACTTGATTAATTTTAAAAATGGAATCTTCATTCTTTTTATTATTATTCAAACTATCTATTGAAATTTAAATAAGTTATTTATGATTCATTATTATAACTGTGCAATGATTTTTTAAAGATTTAATGATTAAATGATTTTTTAAGCATAGTTAAATTTTTAAAAGCACAAACTTTGTATTTGTTTATTCAAATTATTCTTTGCAATTTAAATAAATCTATATATATAAAAGAAAGTCTGTATTTCGTATTAATCATCCCACAAGAAAATTTACCGAACCTAAAATCTTGCAAATTGGGGTAAAAATACTTCTTATAATATCGAGTGCCGCTAAGAAAGGAATTTTGAAGATTCCAACCCTAACTGGGGTAAAAAAGGGAACGAACTTTTAAAAAAATCACGAAAAATCGGATTTTGTAGTTATTTTTCAACTGATAACATATTTTAGGGTTTTTTTTCATGCTGAGTCGAATGGTACTAAGCAAATGCTTCCAGTGGTTCGTAAGATATTTCACATTTTTTAATTTGGCGATGACTTCGGCGCAAAAACTTAAAATTTTCAATCTATATATATAAAAGAA
Organism: Maratus speculifer; assembly: GCA_964019185.1. Classification (NCBI taxonomy): domain Eukaryota; kingdom Metazoa; phylum Arthropoda; class Arachnida; order Araneae; family Salticidae; genus Maratus; species Maratus speculifer. The sequence goes on from OZ025303.1 coordinate 159,681,391, forward strand.
AGTCTGGATTTCGTATTAATAATACCACAAAAAAAATCTAAGGAACCTAAAATCTTGCAAATCGGGGTAAAAATACTTCTTATGACATCGAGTGCCGCTAAGAAAGGAATTTTGAAAATTCCATTCCTAAAGGAGGTTTAAAAAAAAAAAAAAAAAAAAAAAAAAAAAAAAAAAAAAAAAAAACCGAACTTTTAAAAAAAATTATGAAAAATCGGATTTTGTAGTTATTTTTCAACTGATAACATATTTTAGGGTACCGTATTTACCCGTGTATAAGGCGCACTTTTTTTCCAAAAAGTTAGCGCAAAACTCCTAGGTGTGCCTTATACACGGAATAATTTTTTACTGTTGAATGCAGTCGAACGATATAGGGGAGAGTGGGGATACTTGAGCATAGGGGATACTTGAGCCACCCCTATTATTTATACAGTTGGTAATTTTTTCTTTCTTATACTGGCAATATGGTAACATATTTATAGTTCTGAACGTGTACAAAAGAAATCGCATACCTTGGTACCATTTTGAAAGTATGGTGATTAATAGATGTTTTTTCCCAGTCTGAAGTAAATATTTAGGTGCATGGTTTTTTATTTTTTGTAAACAAACTTTTGTTTAAAGTTACAAAAATGTATATAAATTTAATAAGTATAATTTCAATTGTATTTTGAATCTAAAATAGTTCAAGTAGCTGCATGATTTACTTAGTAAAACTCTAATAAACAAAAATAGTGGTAATGGGGATACTTGAGCCAGTGAGATTGGGGATACTCGGGCCATGGCTCAACCATCCCCCCTAGAAATTAGACATGGGTGAAACAAACAAAAAATAAAATTACGTCCTTATATTCACTAATAAATTTTTTTCTGGATAAAAGGGAGCATAATTTTTTTTTCTTAACAAAAAATGATTTAGAAAAAATATTTTTTTAAATGTATATATTTTTAATGAAAATATCCATTTTATTTTTCATTTTGACCAACAAAATAGCTTGTCTAGGTAAATGTAAACATAGTTTTCAATTTAACTTTTATTACATTAAAATAACTTTTTAAAACTGTTTTACAGGTCATAATCTCTAATACTTTAATTAGTTATGTCCAACATATTAAAATATTTATTTTTTAATATAATATATTAAGATCAATATTTTATATTGAAATTGTAACCTCTGTTATTGTAACTTTTTTTTTAATCAAAGAAATGACTTATATCGTCCCCAACAAACGGCACTACTGAGTTACGATGTAGGTAAAAGTAAAAAGATGTGTGGTATTCTAAATTTGTTCTTCATACATGTTTCCAAAGAGCTGAAACATCTGAATTCTAATCTCAATTAGTTTTGAAGGACTTTATGTATCATAATTTATCATTCTGTAAAATATTTGTGCAAAAATAAAGTAAAAAAATTACTTTTGTAGGTATTTTTCCGTACTGGCTCAAGTATGCCTTCACCATGGCTCAAGTATGCCTCCCCATGGGGATACTTGCACCACGATGTAAAACAAAAAGTAAAAATTTATTAGACATAGAAAAATAGTTCAAAATTAATTGAAAGTATTTTTCAGTTGAAGATAAAATATCAAATTTTCATTTTCATTATTTTATTTTGTTCTAAGAAATTATAAAAAATTAAAAAAAAAAATTTAAAGTGGTTCAAATATCCCCATCTTCCCCTACATATGAAACAAGAAATTATTCAAAGAAGATATTAAAACTCGGAAAATGTTACTTAATTGAAGTATTACAGCATATTTACTTCGTTCCTTGCAGTTTTTTTTACAACAGAGCTATTGACATTATATAACGCTGATAAGCAATTCTCTTTACCATCACTCATTCCTATTTCCCGTCATTCTCTTACAACCCGAAGTCTAAAAATGCATTTTCGTCTTGTTTTCTGGTCTGGTATAATGTTTTTTTTTTTTTTTTTTTCTTTTTTTCGACTTTTTTTTACTGAAATTTATTTAGTCATTCTTCATTAGCGTATCAAATTTATGGTGCGCGTTATATACGAGATTTTAAGAAATCGCCATTTTTACTTGTAAAGTAGGGATGCGCCTTACACACGCGTGCGCCCTGTACACGAGTAAATACGGTATTTTTCCATGCTGAATCGAACGGTACTAAGCAAATTCTTTTAAATCCAGTAGTTCGTGAGATAATTCACATTTTCTAATTTGGCGATTTCTTCGGCGCAAAAACCTGAAATTTTCAATCTACATATAAAAAAAAGTCTGGATTTCGTATTAATCATCCCACAAAAAAATCTACCGAACCTAAAATCTTGCAAATTGGGGTAAAAAATAATTCTTATAATATCGAGTATAGCTAAAAAAGGAATTTTGAAAATTCCACCCCTAAGGGAGATAAAAAAAAAAAAGGAAAGAACTTAAAAAAAAACCCATGAAAAATCGGATTTTGTAGTTATTTTTCAACTGATAACATATTTTAGTGTATTTTTTCATGCTGAATCGAATGATACTAAGCAAATTCTTTTAAATGCAGTAGTTCGTGAGATGCTTACAATTTCCCTTCATGGGGAAAGGGGGGGGCACGTTTAACACATTTAAGCAAAATATCTTCTAATAATAGTAAACATATGGAACTGAACTTAAATAATGTGGGGGAAAAAATCTATAAAAAATATTGATCCCACTCATCATCTTTTTAACTAGTGAGCTTTTAATGACGCTACGGTGAGCTTTTAATTCTTATTTCTTTGGCTATTTTCCTACTAATTTGTAAAGAATTCTAATTTTTGATACTTAAACTTCTTTATCTTTTTACACTTATTCGCGCCTTTTCCACTTTTTGCAACCAGAGAAAAACATCGCGTGTTTTTTCCTCTAATATATCTTCCTTATAGTCTCCCTTTTGTTTGTTGTTTTTTAATTCCCTCTGCTTTTAGTTTCCACGTATTTACTAAAATCTACATATATTTTATATCTGCAGCATTTACAGGTAGAAGCGCGAAATTCAAGATAGCAAATCTACTAAAAATTAGTTAAACATAGTTACTTTAGAGCTAATTTGTCCATTATGTCATCAATATTTATTTTGAACCAGATAATGGCAGATAAGACCAGATAAGACAACGATTATGGCTATTTGATTATACATTAAGTTTTTAACCATTACTATATGCATTTTGTTCGATACAAGATTCTTTTAAAGAAATCAACCAGCGCAGCTGGCGAAATCTGCTAGTGTTTATTAAAATTGTAAAGCATGTTTGTTCTTATTATGAATGCTCAACAATTTTTAAAAATGCATTTTTAAATTAATTTTTTTTAATATAATTATTTTTAAAACATAAAGCTTTGTATCTGTTCATTCAAACTTTTTTGTTGCAATTTAAATAAGTATGTAAAGTTAATATTTCTGACATTTTCAAATCCTCCGCCTTTTTCAAACTCACGATCTACCAAACTGAAGACAGACGATTTACCACAGAGAAATTAACTGTAACACCCCCCCCCCCCCCAGAAACAGTTTAGATCAAAATTTAAAACAAATAATTCTGTCAACACATGGCTCCACTTTTGCACATAACCACAATTAAAAAGTAGTTCCATAGTGAACCATCTTTAAAAAAGATACGGCAATCGTCAAGGTGGCGTTTTTTTTGTTATGTATATGTACTTTGGGCTGGGGGGTACTTTGGGGGATTTGTGTTTGTTTTGGTCTATTCTACCTTCAACCTTCTTTTCTTTGCTTTGGTAACAAGCTCCTCGAAAATTAGGAGCTTTATATTATGAAAGGTATTGTGGATTTTTATTTATGAGTACTTTTAAAAAATTATTATTATTGTTATTATTTTTCTTAATTAGACATTCAAATCTTTAATTAAAATGAGGAATGATGCAATAGCTGTGGTCAACGTTGTCTGCGCGAAAGCGGAGTCAAAACCCCTTTCCTGGCGTTAAGTCAAAGATCATACAATATGTTATATGCAGATCAGACGATCTGTTTGTTGTTTGTTAGTTTTCGAGTGACAGTGGAAATTTCGATGTATGTTTTTTTTATTATTTTACTGAATCCTGCATCACTGAAGATATCTCCATTGTATGTATTCATCGGCTATCTACTTGCAATGTATCATAGCAACAGATCAAATTACAATATCTGTTACAAACTCAAGACGAATTATCAAAGAAATGTCGTTTTAAATTCTCACCGGGGTGTTGGCTAAGGTTTACGGGAAAAAAAAAAAAAAAAAAAAAAAAACATGAATGCAATGGAGAATGCCTATCTCCCCTTTGATTGTCTTTCACAACAGAGCTGTTTGCACTGTTTCGATTAGTTACGGTCTTTAAAGCCATCTTTTTTCTTTCTTCCACGTTCTTTGAGCTGCTGTTTTTTTTTTTTTTTTTTTTTGCTACCTTTTGTCTTGAGCTCATTGAACAAAAACAGTTGGAAAAGTATGTAGTTTGTGCACCTTTTTTAAATCTTTACAGGATTAGAAGGGATGGAATTTATTGGCGCTAATGTTAATTTCGGATTTTTTTTCTTTTTTTTTCTTTCTTTTTCTTTTTTTTTAATATAAAGGAAGTTAATGTTTTATAAAATAAAAAAAAATAAACAGGCTGAGAATTATTCACAGAAAGAATAGTATTACATAAAGAGTGTATTCGAAAAAAAGCTTTTCCACTTTCAACAGCTCGAAATTTTCTGGTACAATTTCAGACACATTTTTAAAAGTAGAAACATGAAACTTGCTGAGGGGATTTTTGAAGAAACGTATAGGGTACCGTGAGATATCATTTTATGCTCAATTCATTGGAATTTGATTTATAAACAATTATCTTTTCTGCATGATCCTTTTTTTCGTTTCCACATATCCTGCTTCAGAAAAATCGGTTCAAAACGCCGTTTTTGATTGCTTTTTTTGCAATATTTTCTGCATTTATCACAGAATCGACAGTCACAGCACTTTGTGTACTTTCTAAATAAGACAAGTTGCCAGTTTGATGCATTTGAAAGCAAAAATTAATTTAAAATAAATCGGAAAATGAACAGTTTGAATCGAAATACACCCTTAAGTTTGTCCCACGGACAGAAGCTTCTCCATCCTCTATTAATCCAAGATTTGATTGTTAGTATTTCCTCTTAAAACCTTTGATAATATAACCTAACCCAATAGTATTAACATTTTCAATGCCGTGGTCTCGTGACGTAAACACTTAGTTTTAATTCCAAAACTGAGTAATTGTACCAAGAATATTTTACTAAATTTTACCTTTAAAATGAGAATGCAAATCGGCAAGTTTTTATCTTCTAAACAAACAAACAAACAAACAAAAAAGAATCCCGTTAGCTTGGACTACAGGCGAAGGTAGATTTCGAACTTAGGTACAAATATCACCAACGAAAAGTAAATCAAGATTAGAAATAAATCCAGTTTCATCACTACGTATGAGCTTTAGGGACCTAAACCTTTTGAGAAAATTCTAAAATACATGCATAGTTACACGCGTGTATTTATGGAATAGATAGAAAAATAGCGGAAATAAAATTAGATAACTTCAAAATGTTAAAATATGCCAATATTCCCATAGTCCGGTTTTTATCATGTTTCAATACTTTTTTACTAACTCACATGACATTATATATTCACCTGCTTTTCGTCCATTATATTTCTAACATGATGTAATATTTGTTTTTATTTATTTTTTTTTTTAATCTGCAAGCTATTTGTTTCATTTTCCGTTTTCATCTGAAAACTTCGCTACAGAAAATTTATGACGTAATATTAAATTTTTCTTAAATTTATCAAACTATTTTTTTTTTTTTTCAGTGCAAATCTTGCAATACCAAAATAATTGTTGTAGTAAGAATTTTATTGTTGGCAACTGGTATAACGAAAAATATTTATTTTTTCCTGTCATTGCTCTGTAATAGCTGGTTTTGCAGAGCAATGTTAAGGCGGTATTCAATATTTTGAACCCTCGCCATTTACATCCATTTGGGCCGATTTCGGTCATTTGATATCTCCGCCGAGATATTAACCACCTCATTGCATTAGGCAAGTTTGAAGACGATTCGTGTATTACTGCGACTTTTATCGTGCAGACAAACTTTACATATACTTATATAATTTTTTAGATGGGGGGTACTTTTGGGTTCATGAGGTAATAAAAAATTATAAAGAAATTTTTCAAAAGTCGAAAGTTGTAACGACTGTAACATGTTGTATTTTTTACGAGATCTACTTAAAATTCGCTTGAAAATTTTGGTTTCAGTCAATTATTTCCTCATTTTACAAACAGAATTTTTCTGCCCCTGAAAGACGAGTTATCTCGTCCCTCGCGATGAAAGAGTTAAGGAATTTTGCCATGAATTATTGATTGCATTAATCAATAATCCAACAACTTTAATTAAAGTCTGACGTAAAACAATATTCTTTTAAAGGCATTTTCTTGAAATATAGGAGGTATAAATAAATTTGCAAAGTCTAAATTAAAAAATATATTTAACCACTTCATCGTCGCGCCCGAGATAGTCCCGGGCTGCAAGCTTCACGGCTTTTTTTCAGAATTGTTTGATTCCCACCAGTCTTATAAAGTAGAGTAATTAGTTTTATTCTGGTATCGTTTAACTTGTCATTAAACAAGATGAATATATTTTTTTAAGTGGTGGGAATAATGAATTTGAATTTTTAAACCGTAATTTAATGCGACCATTAAGGGGTTAAAATAATATTATTATACGTCAGCCTTGTTTTTTCTAATTATTTAAAATATTTATTTTAAATTTTAAAAATGAGCTAATGTACGGCAACTAAAAATTATTTTTTTATCGTTAAACATTTATTAATTTAGAAGAGAAAAATGAAATAAAAAAGAGAAAGTAGTCATTAACATGAAAATGTTCTAGATCATAGTACCAAATAAATTCTCTTGTTAAAGATTTCCCTTTAACATTAGAAATTTCCGTTGCTTGAACATATATTTACACAAAGTAGAAAGGAATTTCAATTATAACTCATAGAAATAGCATTGAAAAACAATAAAAAGCCTTTCCGCACAAGTTTTTTTTTTTTTTTTTTTTTTTTTTTTTGTTAGTTTATTAATTTTAATAGCATACGACATATCAACAGCCGTATAAACACAATTTTTTTTAACTTAAATTTAATACCGTAAACATTTAGCACTATTTTTTTTATATAATTCTTAAATTCTTTTCATAACATTGTGCTTGAAAATCAGCGAGTTTTTTACTACCAGACGGCGTTTGCGACCATCGCAAATCCGTTTTTTTCGTAAATAGTGTTATGTGTATTGACTAAAAACATTAAGTAGGGAAAAGGGCGCGTAACTAGCCTACTGCAAAGAAACTAGAATATTATACGAGAACCGCAGCTTTAAAAACACGTAACTATCCCACAATGGCGAGTCTAAGGGGGGCGGCGATCGCTCCTCTCCCTTGGGCCCATAAAGGTTTTCAAACCAACATGAGAGATCTTCATCGAATAGGGCTTGAGCTGAAACTCAAGATCGGCGCGGCGCGGCCCGGAACGGGAGATCGCCCACCTTAGGTTCGCGCTGGGTCAGGTCTTCTGATTTTTAGAGCCGGGCCGTATCCTGATCTTTATTTTTCTGCCGATTTGGGTCGGGCCAGACTTGTTTTTCTTCTAGGTCGAGCAGCGCCATGCGAAAGGAGGTGGGGTGAAGGGGGCGGTCTCCCCAGGCGCGGAAATTTAGAAGACGCCAAATTTATACTACCGACGTCATTTTTGGACTATCACAAGACAAAATTGGGGGAGGGAGGCTCCAAATTGAAACTTTGCCCCGTGCGCATTTTTCTCTTCGCACGTCCCTGAGGTCCAGTCGGGCCTGGAGTCATTCTTTCTAAATGCCTGTATTAGAGATGAGACAATACTCAGATTCGGGCTCATTTTTTCTGAAACGTATAAATTTTAATTATCAATGAACAGAAAATTTTAAAAGAACTTTTTTCCCCCTTAAATATTACCTATTCCTTTTCAAATCACTATATTGACATTTTGATTAGAATAACGGGAAGCAGGATTTTTTTTTTCTATTTTAGCATTAGAATGCTATTTTAAAAATAAATTATTAATCATTTCTACAAACCTATTTTTGCTATTTCCGACGATGCTCCGGCGCCAATGAAAAGGCGGGAATAATGAATTTGTCTTTAGTTTCATTTGTTTGTAGCAGAGGTTATTTTGCAATAGGGTTGTTTATTATTATTATTATTATTTTGACATCTAATGCGAAGAGAGTATTTTCCTCAAGCTTTAGTTTGCGGTTGGCGAATAATTTAGATTTCTATTGTACACAGCGTATCCAGGTCGTAATCGTTTTTCATATGGAAATAATTTTAGCGACTGTTGCTTTTTTTAGTGAATTCTGCTGATGATGAAGTTCTACTCTGCAATTTACGAAGTCATTTTTGGTGGTAAGTAAATTTATTTTCCATATTATTCGATTGAAAGCAATTGAACATTGTTTCTCCTCTATTTCGATAAAAGCATCGGAATTTAGAATTTTTAATTTAATGTTATTGTCTGGGTCACGCCTATCCCAAAACATTGTTATGAGGAATGAAATGGTTATAGTTAAAAATGTCACTTTTTATAGAAAATCGATAAATGTTGTTCAATTTGACAATTAATCGACAATAATTTCTACAAATTTTATGCATTTATTAATGAAACACACTTTATAACATGTCCATAATATTTTCTTATTAAAGAAGACAAAATATGAGAATTTTTTTTTATGCATAAAGTACTTTTTTATTTTATATCAAACTTTTCTTTTGGTAATATTAAATTTAAATTTTCATTTAAGAGTAACATTTCTATTTAAAATGTAGTTAAAAAAATTTTTTGGAACATTTAAAAAAATTATATGCATTTTTTTCTTCTACTGTATACTTTCGTTATCGGACTCGGGTTCTGATGAAGTAAAATGTTTCATGTTCGGGCGGGCTCGGATTTAAAATAGTCGAGCTCGGTTGGGACCTAATTCTGAAAAAAGCGCCCGAACTCATGTTTTGTGTGTACTGATCAGAATTTCCTGGTCGGGGCTCGGCCCTGAGTAAAAGTTAAACGTTTGTTCCGTGTCCGACCCAGCCTGTATGATAAGCATTATTGGCCCGACCGCGATTCGTGCAATTCTTCACTCCGAGCCCAATTTGGGCTGGCATCTTATTTGTTATTCGTAAAAAATATACTTAAGTTATACATTTGTTTAGCGAAATCTTAAGGAATACATTTTTAAAAATTTACTTTTGTTCTTATTGTGGAGCTTTACTATTATGATTTATATTATAAGTAAAAGTTAACCCGACCGCAGCAAAAAAGAAGTCAACCGGACCCAAACACAACCCACCGAAAAAAGTATAAGTTAACCCGACCCGCAGCAGTAAAAAAAAAAATAATAATAATAAAAAACAGAAGTTAATTTGACCAGCAGCAAAATATAGTAGTCAACCGGTCTCAAACCCAACAAGTAGCAAAAAAGTAGAAGTTAACCTGAACCGCTGCCAAAAAGTAGAAGTCAAACGGATTCAAATCCAAATGCGAACCACAGAAACGGTGTGTTACAGCACGGTGTGAAAGGAAGGCGAAGGGGGCAGTCGCCTCGGGTCCGAAAATTTAAAGGACGTCAAATTTATACTACCAACGTCATTTTTGGTCTGTCACAAGAAAAGTCGTTTGGGGGGAAGGGGGTCAAGCTGATTAAACTTTGCCCAGGCGCAGTTTTCTCTTCGCACGCCCCTGATTAGCTAACACGACCAGCAGCAAAAAATAGAAATTAACTGTACCAAACCTCGACTCGCTTGAAAATAGAAGTCGATCGGACCCAAACCCGACCCGCAGAAAATATAGAAGATAACCGGACCCAAACCCGACCCGCAGTGAAAAATTAGCCCTGACCTGCGCATGAGATTCCAGTCTCCCAATTTTTAAAACCGCTCCCCCCCCCCCCTTGTGGACTCTCCAGATCCGCACTTGCTATCCCATCTGTTGACTACTTTGATATCTGGTATAGCAAACACTACAGCATGAAGTAGCGCGCGCCAAGAACGAAAAACCGGTGTCTAGGTCTGCGCGCGCATTCTAGACGTAAACAACTCAGGGAAGGTTAATATTATCAACAATATGTATTTTACAAACTTTAGTCTCGGAAAGTGTAATAATCTAAAATCTTCATATATCTAAAACTTTTAATTTGACTTTTTAAATAATTTTAATAAGAAAGGAGAAATCCAGGTTTTAAGAATTGTGAAGGATCCACTTTTCTGAGATCAGATCAATGTGTGTAACTAATGTGTGTTTGTAACTAGATGTGTATTAAATATGTATTATTATTTTGTGTTAGTCATTCTAAGGCTAACACCACACTTAGTTCCTTCTCTGTGGAAAGCATCTGAAAAAATAAATATTATTTGTATATCACATTTGCCTATTATTTAAAAAAGCACAATAAATTATTATGTCGTTATTTATTATTTATTTATTTAAAAATTATTAAACATCAATATATTTATAATCAATTTCATATAGATCTTTGGAAATAAGCAGAAGATCGGGACCAATGCAAAATTCGCAAACCAACAATTCTAGAATATTAATATAAATTTATTAATAACAGAAAAAGTATAGGATGCATAACGTAGAACATGGTAAAAAGCATTTTATGTAACAACAGTTAAAAATTTAAGAATAAGTATAAATTTTTTTACTTATACTATATTCCTTACTTTAAATAAAACTCATCCCGGAAACAGTTTGAAGAATTAATTATTAGATTTAGATACAGAGTTTTTAGCGTGCTTGATAATATAGAATACTTTTAAATCATACGCTTTTAAAAAGCGTGATATAGAGGAAGAGAGTAGTATTTTTGTTTAACCACAGAGTACAGACTCGGCTTGAAAAGAACGCCCTCAGTGGATGACTTAAAAACTAAACCATCGCATTGGCGATTTTTATCCTCGATATTTCTGTTTAACTGTAACCATATTCTGGCTTGGCACTTCTTGCTGAATGCTGATTTGATTATCTTTGCACACGTGCTTATGCTATTTGATCTTAGATTTCCGCGCTTATATTGATTCGTAATTATTACTGTTATTGTTCTTGAATTTTCAAGTTTAAATTATTAGGTCGTTATGTTAAGAAGAGACACATGCATTGTTTGCAAGACGAATACGTCAAAGTTATATAAATATTAAAATAATTCTTTCATAAATTTCAAAACAAGAAGCAGCAAGCCGTCGCTGTTATTTTTTTTTCTATTTTCCTATATCATTTGTCGCCAAGGAAGCGATGTTTCGCCGAATTAGCAACCTCTCTTATGTTATGATCGTAGTTTCAGAGTCATCCGCTCGTATCGCTACTGTCTATGCGTAATCTCATGTTAAACAAGTTGCCATTACAGTATATGAAAGTTGATTCTCTGTTCCGTACTCTGTGTGTTTAACAAAAGCAAACCGACAGTTAAAAGCTGGATACTTAAGTGGATATAATTATTTTATTTTCTTTGAAGAAAGTTAACTTACACAGACATAATGTAAATCCCCCACTGTCAGCGAAACAGTACGAACAGCTAAGCTGTTGAAATGGCATACAGAGACGAAAGAGGAAATCGCGTTCACTTGGCGTTCTTTGGTGTGTCGCCATTAGAGATAGTTATCAAAATGAGGAGTAATGCTATGGCCACCCCTACCCACACGGAAACAGTGCGTTCTCCACGCCCCTTGCGTAGAGGGAGCAGGGAAGTGAATAATTTGGAGGGAGGGCTCATATTTTCTCTCTCTCTTTATTTGATGCAGAAAGATAAATCAGTGCATATTCACACTGTAAGGATTATGTTTCTTATTAAGGGGGCTCAGGGGTTGAAAACTTTTCAAAAAATCGACTTTTTTATGATCTAGTTTGATTATTCAATTAATTCTTAACTCAGTGCAAAAAACCGCATAAAAATATTAGCATTTTTAACGGAGTTATAAGCATTTATGTATCAATACTTACATAGCCGCATCCATATAATTTCAACTTTAAGTCGTGTTTTCTCTAAACTTGATTTTTGACGACTAACACTAAGATTTAAAAAAAAAAAAAAACTATTCGATAGAATGGCTTAATTTTTTTTTTTTTTTTTTTTTTTTGCATGTATGCATGCATATAACATCATAATCTAGATTATGAATTAAGGATATAACTATCACTTAATAAAAACAGTATTAAAAGATCTCTCAAAGTTGAAAATTTAAAAAACCCTAAAAAATACAACTTTTTTTCCATTAAAAATACTCAAAATATTGAATTATCTAAAATATATTAATTCATAATCTAGATAATGATGTTATATACATGCAAAAAAAAAAAAAAAAAAAAAAAAAAAAAAAAAAATTAAGTCATTTTATTAAATAGTTTTTTTTTAAATCTTGGTGTTAGTCATCAAAAATCAAGTTTTGAGAAAACGCGACTTAAAGTTGAAATTATATGGATGCGGCTATGAAAAAAGTTGATACATAAATGCTTATAACTCCGTTAAAAATGCAAATATTTTTTTGCGGTTTTTTGCATTGAGTTAAGAATTAAATGAATAATCAAATTAGATCATTAAAAAATCGATTTTTTGAAAAGTTTTCAACTCCTGAGCCCTCTTAAACTGTTGTAATAACTTCATTTTATGCTAAGAAATGAATATGATGAAAAATTCGAGTGTATAACTAGTACAATATTAAACATCATGTTAGCTTCATATGTACAAATAAAATGAGTGAGTGTTGAAACCCTAGAGCTGCGGTTCCCAAACTATTGATCTCGACCCCCTGGTGGGTACCTGAGTACATTTTAGTGGGTCAGAGAAACAATGGAGTTTTGTCACAAAAATATAATTTGAATTTCATCTGTTAAAATACTTTAACAATATCAATAGCAAATAATATTTCAAGGGAAATTCCTTGATTTCTATATCAAGAAAATATACAAGCAGAATACCCATAAACATCTAAATGAATTTTGAATTCCTTTATGGAGTTCTACGCAACATATTCGTGTGAACATGCTTTTTGTACTTGGCTGTTTTTGAAAAACAAGTTATAGAAAAAAAATTGTGTTGAAAATGAATTAAGGTTGAAATTAATAAGTTTTAACTCTGCTATCGATGCTTTCATCTGTAAAAACTAGTGCTAGAAAATGCACTGATTATAAAGTTATGTATTGATAATTATCAAACGTATTTTTAATTTTCTTTCTAGTTTGTGTGTTGTGTTAATTATTATTCCAGTCACACAAATTTGAATCAAGAACAGCTATACTGAAAACCTTAATTCCATACATATTTTAATAAATTCTATAAAAATAAGTAAAAAACAAAAATTTAACTAATATTTTAAAAACAGTCGCATACTATGGTAAATATGTGAAGAATTAATAGATTAATATTAAAAAATGGAGAATAGAAGCAGGGAGGATATTTTATTTTAGAAAAAAAAAAAAAATAGTAAAATTAAGAATAAGACCATATAAGTGATCATTATTTCATCATTATTTGGAAATTGTAACGTTAAATAGTATTTTAAAATAAATTAAGCAAAAATTAAATACAGCTTTAAGGATCTTTAAATGGTAAATATTTACCGTTTTGGGGAAATACAATTTTTAGATAAATAATTTATTGCATATATAATTCATTTATTTTACTTGAAAAGTTATGAAATTCAACTTTTTTATATTTGTTTATTAAAAAATAATCATTTGCAGGGTAATATGGGTGATTCTCCAGAAACAGGGTAATTTGGAAGTTGCAAAATACAAAATTATAAACAATGAAATAAATAACTTTTTTCTTCATATATAGCTTTAAAAAGTGATTTTGTATTAGAATTATCACCCATCGTTCATAACTCCTAAAATTTAATATTTTATTTATAATTTAAAAAATACAATTTCCAGGGGAATGATGGTAGTGAGCAGGGGAATGATTCAATATTCTATAAAGCACTGCAGTCAACTATTAATGATAGAAAAATTCATATCACTGAACATTTTAATCAAATAAAGTAATATACATAATTATTCAAATTACTGTACATAGTTTATACAATAATGAATACATATATAATGAATATATATATAAAAATTTTCTAACAACTGAAGAAAACTTTTCTTTTCGCTTCAGAAAATAATCTGCTTTTGACCTAGGACTCATATCTTCTGGTTTGCTGTTAATTTTAAATTTCAATCTTTGGTTACGTTTTTTATATTTTTCTAATTTTCTACTTAGACATTTTATTTGATTTTCCATTTTTACACATTTTCTATGAAGTGCACTCCTGTTGCGCATTACGCGTTTTCTTCCAGATAATTTCCGTTTCTCGATTAAAGCATTATTTGATTTTGAATTAGATAAAGGAGCGTTGAGTAAATTTGACACTAAGCTTGTGTTTAACTCTTCATAATTATCATTTGTTGACGTTTCTTCAACAGTCAAAGCTTGATGTTTAATGAGACTTGATCGTTTTCGTTAATTTCTGGAATTATTTTTCTATTGTTTCCACTTGCTTCTTTTCTCGCGGGCAGTCAGTCATCTCTGTAGTAGGCTTTATTGCACCCTTCTTCTTCTTCTTTTTTTTTTTTTTTTTTTTTTTTTTTTTTTTTTTTTTTTAAGTATTTTTGTCCCTTCTTTTCTTTTTGTATTTTATATGCAGCTGGGTCATTTTTTTCTATCTTTTGATAGTGTTTGCGCTGTGGTTCTAATTTTTTTTCTCCTCTTTAGTCAGTTTGTCTTTTACTTATGGCATCTTCCTGAAAACAAAGAGAATTTTTATTAAAAAAAAATCATTTTGTTATCATTTTAATTTTGTTTATTTGTATTAAATTTTAGCATTAATCTTAATGAAAAGAATTATTTTATTCCATATTAATCATTTATATAAAACAGGATGCTGGTAAAGTAAAAGCTAATCTTTTTTTTATTTTGTAGGCATAGACATCCTTTAATTTAAAATGGTACTTAAAAATATTTAAATTAAAAATAAAAATGAGATACATTCAAATTTAATGAAGTGTCTAAATTTAATCATACATTTAAAATAAAATTCTTAAACGCACATTAATTTCTTTTTTAATTATGAAAATCAGTGTTGAATTCAGACTTTTTTCTCCGGGGGGGGGGGGGGAATGCACATTTTGAACACTGAAAACCCAAAATCTTAAATTTTCCCTTGGCCGGCCCCTGGATTCAATACTGATGAAAGTTTAAAAATACAGATTTCAGATAAGTTACATTGAATTCTCCTTGAAAAACAACTAATAAAAAAAGTTTCCGATTGAAATTAAGTAACAATAGCAATAAATCATTACATACTGTTTCAAATTAATGCAAAATATTGTCAAATTTTATAAAATAATTGAGTAGTAATATTAACTAAATTAAACATTTTTCGTTCTTTTTTAAATTTCCTAAATTGTAACAAACTAATATGTAAAAAATGTAGCGTCTGTATTTAAAGATTACCTAAAACTAAGTATTTCAATATTCATATAAAAAATCATTTATAGTTATCAATATTAAGAATTTTTGAATATTTTTTAAATTTAACAACATTTAGTTTCTTTATTAATGTATTAATAGGATTTTTAGCCAATATCTTAATAACATTTGTAAAATTTCATCATTCCCTTAACTACAATCATTCCCCTGCTTTAAGAACAGGCAGGGGAATGATGCTAGGGGAATGATGATTTGTTAGTAATACCTACCTTAGAACCACATGGGGGAACAAAAAAACTTTAAAATGATTACACATATTAAAAAACATGTATTAAAAATATAAAATTAAATAAAAAAAGCTTACCTTTAATTTATCCACAAAAAATTGATCCAGGGTAATGATGGCTAATAAAAATATTCGTTTTGGAACTCCACTTTTCAACATCTGCACCATGGAGCTAAGAAGGTATATGGAGGAGACATATGTGACGTCACTTGAAGCTTTTCCTACCCCCCCCCCCCCGTTACAACGCCGCGGCCGCCATATTTGACCTGGGTAAGCTGCCTTTTCCCGTCTGCTACCGATCGTAGTATTGAGGAAGCTCCTCGCGGCGCAAGCCAACTACGGTAAAAGTCAAACATGGCGGATATGAAAGAGGGGGAAAGAACTGGTTTTTCGGCGTCAGGTCTCACCATGATGCTAGATTGATATGTCTCCTGCATATACCTTCTTAGCTCCATGATCTGCACTCACAAACAAAATGGCTATAGACTCCAAACTTTTAAGGTGTCTCTTCCAAGCAAGTAGTTAAAATTGGATCAATACCAAATATGAAACCAGCGGCATCTATTGGTGTTTTTTAGAAGTATTTTTGTAAGT
Organism: Maratus speculifer; assembly: GCA_964019185.1. Classification (NCBI taxonomy): domain Eukaryota; kingdom Metazoa; phylum Arthropoda; class Arachnida; order Araneae; family Salticidae; genus Maratus; species Maratus speculifer. Next base: position 159,697,754 of record OZ025303.1, read on the forward strand.
GTAGGGGAATGATACCCAAATTGATGGACATACTTTATTGTGTTTTTTCACAGAGTTGCATTAGAGTATACCTCTACATATGTACTCCTCATATAAAGGAACAAATTGTGATACTATATTAATAATAACAATTTTTTAAAATCAATATTTAATAAATATTTGGTGGATTCAAAGTCTAATTCTGGGGTTGGGGACAGCCAGGGGAATGATATTTTACATACATTTATCTATATATATATATATTGTTTAGAATTATTTTTTAAGTAAAGGATATGAGTAGTAGATGGCAAAAAAGTACAGCTTTTAGTAAAAATAAACTTTACTGGTAAAATAGTTCAAAAAAAATTATAGAACCAAGTGGGACTTTGTTTTTTCCTATTCAATGAGAATGATCCATATGTATTGGAAAAACAATATTTTATTGACTTTTTCTGAGTCTCTATAATAATTAAATTTGAGAGTTTAAGCAACACCATCTTTTAAAAATATAACTGTACAACAACAACAAAAAAGTAACTGTATAGCATTTCCAGATATTTGGCGGAGCTCGCCAAATCGCGCCAAATCCCTTTTAAAGACAAAAATGGAAGTATCTTACATAACTCCAAAAAGTTAGAAATAAATTATCTAAAATACATTAATCAGGAAAAGGTTAAACATATGAATGTCCAGATAAATTATAGCAAATCTTTATTAAAGTTCAAATTAAAAAAAAAAACTGTACGTAACATGCATGCATACATGAAAACTTTTAATTTTGAACATTAAAAAATCAATTAATTTAATATGTGTCAATATATGAATAATTGTCGGATCACAGCTCCGGCTTCCCTGCAAAAATTACACTTTTGTGACCTCGATAGCGTCCAAAATATTTGTCACATCGACTCAAAAAAATGAGCTGGACGTTGGTAGGGCTAAAATCTCGGCGGGTATTGAAATTCAGAAATATTTGTTTACACTAACACCCTAAAATATTGGCTTTTAATTTTCCCATAGAGATAACATTGGGAGTTTGAATCTTCCATTGTTGAAAAGAAAGGGGGGGGGAGTTTGTTTTTTATCGATGCCATTTTCTCATAAAAAATTAAAATAAATTTTCCAAAAAATTTTATCACAAAATGTCACGTTTTAAGAAACACGCATGACTTTCATAACTTTTTCAAAACTTTTGAACAGAAGGTGACGTCATGATTAAAAAACGCATTTTTATTCATAAAGTTGCTATATTTCTTTTTTTCCCCATTTAATTGAGACGCTAATTTCAGAAGGCTTCAATGAGTAAAAATGACATCATAATAAAAAATAAATTAGGTATTTCTTTTTATAAAATTAAGCATTTGATTACGAAAACGTCTAAAGAGGCACACATTTCTGGATTTTGCTGACATTCAAATTAGAACCAAAAGTCAACAATGCAGGTATTCAGCTGCAACATTGTAACTGAGAAATTTAACATTGGGCTTAGGCCTATATTTATTAATAATCTATGGCATGTTAAAATACTAGAAAATAATTAAAAGTTACATATGTAACTGGTATTTGTAAACAAAGTTTCCGCAAAATGAGCCTCAGAAAAAAAAAAAAGAAAAGAAAAGAAAAGAAAATTGCGCCACTGTTGTGCGTATGTGACATTTATACCAAATTTTCAATACTAATTTGAAATTTACAGATAAATTTTAGTTATGAATAATATTTGTTTTATGAAGTCAAGCAATATAAGATTGATTATTTATTATAATTATTTTTAGGCACAGGTGTCATATCCGCACAGGGTACCTAACTGACGCCAATGTGCCATTATTTTGCTTTATATAATAACCCCGATGTTGTTATTTATTTATTAATAAACGGTTTATTTACTATTATTTTCCTTTTTAAAATTATATAAATTGCTTTGTTCTGTGGTTATTATTATTTTTTTATTTACTGTTATTCGCTTTTAAAAAGTATATGTAACTGGTACAGTATGTAACTGACATTCGAAAATGAGATTCTCGCCAAACTGGCGTCAGAAAAATATCTCGTCAGTGTGGTGCGTATATGTTATCTGCGCCATTTTTTATAACTTCTATCTAAAAATTCTTTTAAACAACTTCATTCATCAAATTCGACGGATGGAGCCTTATTTTTGTTCCCACCGTTATGACGTCAACGTTACTGACGCACACATTTGTAATTTTTGATATAAATTAACCTCTTAAAATTTTATTTCTTCAAAAAAAAAAAAAAAAAAAAAAAAATGTTTATTTTTCTTCTAAAAAGTGCGAATAGATAAATAAGTCTACTTTTATGTTAACCAAGCGCCAGTGATCGCCAAATTTTTTTAATCACGCCAATCCTCAATCTATAACATTAGCCAATAACAAAAAGCCAATAACTTACTGTTGCTCACTGCAATGTTAGATGAAACTCTCTGTCAGTGAATGCATAAATTAAAATACAGTCGAACCTCTATATAACGAAACTCCATACATCGAATTTTTCCATATAACGAATTTTTAGTAAGAACGGTCCCCTTTTCGCATGATTACATTAAAAACAGACTCTATATAGCGAAATATCTATCTCCATATAATGAATTTTTTCTAAATTGATCTTAATTTATTCAGTTTTAAAAAAGCTTCGAAATCATATGGAATCAATTTTCCATCACTTATTTTTGATTTATCGTTCAGTGGAGAGGTTTTTTTTTTTTTTTTTTTTTTTTTTTTTTTTTTTTTTTTTTTTAAATATTACTTCTCTCCTTATTCTTTAAATCTAACAAGTTCATCCTACCTCCCACACACCTTTCAACACCCTTCTCAAAATACAGTCAATTGAATTGTTACACATATAAGAGAGGAATCAATGAGAGCACATAAGAGAGACCTTCAAATGGAGGAAAATATCAACTACAATTTTTCATTCCTTGCTAAAATTTGAGAGTTTTTTTTGAGAGCGTAACAATTGTAATTTTAAAATCAAAACAACAAAAAATTACAGATTTCTTCCTCTGAAATTTATGTAAGTCTTCCTTATTTGATTTTCATTAAGCTTTCAAATAAATGTCTTTTCTCTTTTCTGAAACTGCTTAAATAAGTAAGAAATAAAATGTTAGGTTAATATATACTTTTAAACATTTCAAATTCTTAATTAAAAAGATCAAAAATAATACTTACAAAAATTTACACATTAAATACTATTTTTAACATCATACTCTATACATCGAATTTCTCTATATAACGAATTTTTTACTGGAACGATGGATTTCGTTATATAGAGGCTCGACTGTATTTTGCCAAAAAATAATTAAGATTAGTTCTAAAAAGATCATAATTTCCGTTACATATTGAATTACTTTGCTGAAAAAAATAATAATAAAATACGTAATCACAGCGATATATATATACAAATAACAAAATCTTAGTCAATAACAGGAATGTTTAAACGAGAGATAACATAAACTAAAAACATTTTATTTCATAATGAAAGTATCGTACCTAATTTTACATTCACAAAAATAGAAGCTTGCGTTTTTTAAGCTTCCAAAACCTTTTAATATCATTTAGAATTTCTAAATATAGATTGTTACCAACCAAAAGCATATTCACAGTATCCGCAAAGAAACTCTTCGGGAGGGTTGAACTCTAATGGGGATTGGGTGACTTGTATTACGTGACTTGGCGGGAAATGACTTGGCTACCGTCTGTCAAAACGATGTAAATCGGATAAAGGCAGGAATGCTAAGGCTTCCATAGGGCTAATGTAATGTGTTGAATTTTACACTAAAGTTTTATGGCAGCAAAATTTTATAAAATTAACGATCAAGCTAAAAGAGAACTTTCATAAATGAAGATAAACGACAAGAAAAAAGTACACGCACTAACGTAAAGTCTGTTGTTTTGGCAAAATAAAATAGTGATTGATATTGGCACAGCACATTTGACATATCGCCATTTCCCGCCAAGTCATGTGATACAAGTCGGCCAATCCCCATCAGAGTTCAACCCTCCTGAAGAGTTTCTTTGCAGATACTGTGAATATGCCAACCAAAGCAGGATATAAAATTAATTCCCCTTCTTCGCGTTAATTCAGCCAAAGGTTACAATTGAATGATAAATTTAAATAAGATTTGACGAATTTTCGCATCTGGCCAACATAACAATATGCCTTTCGCAACTTACGAATAAGTGTAACTTGGTTTGAACTTTATACATTTTTAAAATGAAATCAAAAACGTTACGGAGAATGTTAATTGGGTATTTTCATATTCGTATGCCAAGAGTTAATAACGAGAAATCGAGAAAAATATCATGTTATGCACGTATTCATTATGTGTATGTATTTATTAATATGTATATATGGATATATATATTAATATGCATTAATATGTTTGTATGCATACATATTTATTTGTTTGTATGCTTGAGCAAAGATGTGGAGGAGGCGAACCAATTAGCAGTGAGCCTTTTGGGGGTTTATTTGTTTATCTCATTGGAGATATTAGGCAGCTACAGCCTGTAAAAAACACACCTTTTATATAAAAATCTTCTATAAAAGATATTTTTGCTTTACGCGGACAAACAGTGCTTAGCACTTTTGAAAAATGTTTCACCTTAACAAAGTCAATTAGACAAAACGACAGTCTCCAACAGCAGTTTCGGAGATTCTTGATTCACTTTCGGTGGGGTAAGTTACATGCTACCAATATTCATCCCTTATGCAAGGACGAAAAGCTATACTGCTCCTGAATTACCTTAAAAGATTTCAAGGTGTTGTAAGCCTTTTTCCCACAAACAAAGAAGCTGAGGAATATAATAAAGAAATATTGAGTAAATCAAAATCTCCTGAAGCAAGAATATTAACAGACCGCTACAATCAAATAACAAGAGGGAGTGAGATGATCATGCATCTGGACTTCAAGCAGTACTTTTCTTTTCAATTGGATGCAGAACAATGCTACGAACCAATCTCTGGACAGAGGGTGGATTGGTAAAGGGTGCACTTGGAACGGTAAAAGATATCGTATACGGCCCAGAACTTCGGACTCCAAGCTTTTTCAAACTTTAATGGTTGTTTTGACGATTACCATGGGCCACTTCTAACTGGAAGACTTTTCCTGTGACACCCATTTCTAAATCTTGAAAAGAAAAAAGCGTTTCATGTTCCCGAAATCAGTTGCCATTACAAGTTGCATATGTTGTCACGATACACAAATCCCAGGGATTAACTTTTCCAAAAATTGCTGTAGACATTGGTCCCAAAGAGTTGTCACTTGGAGCTACTTATGTCGCATTCAGCAGAGTTTGTCGTTCAGAAGATATTCTCATAGAAGTACCTTTCACAAAGGAAAGGCTCGACCAAATTAAAAGAATGGGGGCACTTGCTAATGGAATAGCATTCGAGAATTACTTACGGCAAATGATGATCTTTCACATTATTAAATAATAAATTAAAAAATATATATTTTTTTAATTTTAATTTTTTTTTTTTTTTTTTTTTTTTTGTATTATTATTTATGCGACTCAATGCTCCGACACTTCGGCCTGACGGATGCTAGTATTTACACTTGTGAAATGTTTTCCCACCTTTTTCGTGGCGGATGTAAAAACCCCTTCCCCGAGAGTTGGGTCAAAGATCTTATAATACGTTAGAGGTAGAAGATTTGATTAATCTATTTGTTGTTATGTAAATTTTCGAGTAGGTGGGGCTTGTTGATCTTAAGCCATTTGGTAGGCCTCCCCACCTAGCTGAAACTGAAACTGTTAGTTTTCGAGTGAAAGTGAAACTTTCGATATTCAAAATTTATTATTTAACAAATTCTGCATCACTGAAGACTTTGCAATTGTACGTGTTCATCGGCTATCTATTTGCAATGTAGAAAATATATCACAACAACTAAATCATATTAAAAAATCTCCCACAATCTTTAAGTCTCAAGACGAACTGCCAAAAAAAATGACAATTTAAACTCTCTCGAGGGAGTTGTCGCAAGGTTTAATGGATAAATATTTGGCGAATCGGTGGATGCAATGAACCAGCCTACGATTGGATCTCCTCTTTTGACTGAGTTTCTCAGTAGAGCTGTTTGCTCCGTTTCGGTTAGTTGCACTTTCCAAAGCACATTTTTTCCCCATTCCCTTCTCGTCCTTTACGTTCTTAGATTGAACCATTCCGCCAATTTTAAAGGTAGTCTCCAGATGCCGAATGTTACATATATTTAGCGTCCCGCTTCTTTGCCTGTCTAATGATGTCTATCAAATTTTTTTCTTTGATTTGATAACAAATTCCCGTAGAAATAGGAATTTGTTTTTTGATATGGTGATTTGACGCTGATTCAACCAAAATTGCATTAAAAGTTAGGAATAAAATCTTTTAAATAAATCTCCTTAAAGAAACTGGTGTGAGTATTTTTCTTCATTTACAAAGAATATCAGCGATTTTTAATTATAAGTGATTTAACCTTCCTACCCTGTTGAAATTTTACTTAAATTTGAATAAAATATTTCACACCAGAATTTTTATTTAAATCCATTTAACATACCTATTAATTTAAATCTTTGTGTTATCTATTTAATATACTTTATGAAAATTTTTCTGGTTTGAATCGAATGAAACGGATTATAGGACTGGCACTGGGTCGATTAGACCCATTCAGGGTAGGAAGGTAAAAAAGAATATTTTCATTCTTTTTAATAATAAATTAGGCCTTGAAATCTTTAATCAAAGTGAACAATAATGCTGTAGCTGTAGTTACCGTTGTTCGCGCGAAAACAAAGCGCTTTCCACTTCCCTGCTTCCTTCTTTTTCGCAGGGAGTCAAAAACCCTTTCTTGGGAGTTAATCATGCAATATGTTAAGGTGCGTTTTCACTGGTCTACCCAAGATCTAACTTTCCTAACTTTTGACCTAAGTGCAAGATTTCAGGACGTTAGAACGCGATTTTTTAGGTTTGATTCGTGTTCAAACCTAAGCACAAATTACCTATGCTCAATCAATTAGAAAAACGCTTTTCGTTAAAAATGGCGGTGCGTTAAAATATAGAGTTTTGCATGAAACAAGAATCTATTTATTTCTGATTAAAGAAAAATGGTAAATTTTATTTAATTGTGTTGGATAGATCATCTTTTATTAATGACTTTTCATAAGTAGTAATCGGTAAGGATTGCATAGCTGCCAACTTGTACGCATTTTTCCTACCACAAAATTTTTATAGTAAATATTGTCTTGTTTAATCATCGAAATCATATGTTTAAACAAATCGAAAATCTCTGTATAATTTTAGTGGTAGCAAAAATGCGTAAAAGTTGGCAGCTATGGAATTGTTTTAATATTGCACTTTTGTAGAAGAAAAATACATTACCGACAGCACAAAAACCTAAGGTATCGGGGACAAGACAAAAAACCTTCATTTTATGAAAGGTTAATAATAGAGGAATCTAATGATCCATGTCTGCCGGAAGTGAAGAGGTATATAAGCCAAAAATTAATACCGCCAGTGGTTGAGTCATAAGCTTATCAGGTGGACGCTAAATCGCACAACGCTTAAGGATAAACAAACCTAAGCTCCTCCCACACTAATAAGTGAGCGCCATCTATTGACGAACCCTTTAAAAATACGTCACGCAGAGTTCTTAAAATTAATTTTAAATTTCTTTTTGCTTCAATGAACTTAAAAAATAACAAAAACAATAATAATAATATTTTTTCTGTGCTTACCCATGACATTTTTATTTTATGATATGAAATCATAAGCTAATAAATTCAAAATAATATTTTTAAGTAAAATCAGTGGCGCAGCCAGAATTCGGTTCTAGGGGGGGGGGGGGGGGGGGGGGTTGAGTTTCTAATAAAGGTGAATGCCGGTTAATAGAATCAGTACTAATTAGAATATTCACTGTCGAATAGTTAAACTCAAAGAACATCTGTGTGGCAGTAAATCATCATTCTTTTAGCATAAAATGTCTCAGAAAAGTGATTTAGTTCAAATAACCAATTTTTACTTAACTAATGCATGTAATATGCACTTTCACAGCTCGAAGTAGAATTTTCGGCTTTAATTGAATCACTTTATTAAATGAAATCTGATTCAATAAAGCGACGGATTCCGAAATGCGTCAAAACATTTAATTATTAAGTTTGGTTTTGAATCATATAACCGGCAATTACAGCGATCTTTCTGAGCTCTGGGATGGATTTTAACCCTAAAATCACCCCCTTGGCTGCGCCACTGAGTAAAATTAATAAAAAATAAAAAGAGAGAGAGAGAAAGGTGGGGGTATATTTTATTACCAAATATTTAATATATGTGCTTTAACACTGAAGTTATGGTTTGTATCTTGACATAGGATTAGCCTTTTAACATTAGCATGTTTTATTTGTTTGTTTTTTCTCAAAATAAATAAATAAAAATAAAAAATAAAATAAAAATCAAACTTAAAAGTTTATGATGTCATGCAGTAAACTGAAAAAAATTACGGCTACTCACAGATAAATCCACATTTAATTTTTATTATTTAAGAATTCAAAGAAGAGCATTATTTTACAAATCTTTTTTGTATCTCATTAAAAAACAGGAAAAGTGTATTTAAAAAAACCTCTATAATTTTATTTTTCATAGTAATATTTTGTATTTATATTTAATAAAAGAAAAATGGAATAAATATGAAATGAAATGTATTAACTAATAATATCTAAAAATTTTAGCTATCAGTAACTTTTCAATACTTTTAGCAAAATGTTACTTAAATATGCAAATGATTTTTTATTGTGTATGTAAAAATATGTAAATGAATATGTAAATGATTATTTTAATGTAAAAACAAAAATAAGGATGCACAATTAATTGTTTTATATTTAATAAATAATAATTTAAGAGCATGTATCATAAAAATACTCTTACATTTGGACTTAGAAAAGTATTAAAAAGTTTTTTGTTTAAAACCTCTTTTTAAAGATATTTTAAACGCATTTTAAAATGTATTTTAAAGGTATTTACCTTTAAAATTTAAATCCAAATTAATTTTACATTTTTACTTCTTATTTATTCATTAAAAGCATTTTTCATAATATTCTTAAAATAATAATATAATTATTTCAGTGACTGACCATAAAATTTTCAGATTATGATATGACATCATAAGTGACTGAATTTGCATAAAATTCTTTAAAGTTAAAAAAGAGAGAGGAAATATATTTTAATATCAACTATTTCATTTATATGTTTTAAATTGAAGTTATATTACAGTATATTTGTGTATTGTGTACGTGTACTGCAATATAATAAATGCATAAATAGTTTTTCTGCTAAAAATTAAAAAAAAAAAATACTTTATATTTTATCTTGATTTACGACTAACATCTGTTAATATTAGTATGTTTTATTTGTTTGTTATATCTTTTTTTTTTTTTTTTTTTTTTTAAGAAAAATTATTTGAGATTTACTAGAATTCAGTAAGACCTTTTTATATTTTTTTAAATCTTGTTAATAAATTTAAAAAAAAAATGAATTCTGAAAACTCCCTAGGATTTTATTTTTCATAGTAATACTAGTTTGAATTTGTTTTTAATAAAAGAGAAAGGGAGAGAAAAAAAATTAATGATTTCTTTCTGATAATTATAACTATCAATTACTTTCCAAGACTTTTAGTTAAATTTTATTTAATTTTTGTGTTATACTAAATTTAAATTAAAATTTAAAATATATTTAAAAACAAACTTTTATACTATTTTTAAGCCCAAATATGAGAGTTTACTCAGTGGCATAGCTAGGTTTTTTAGCGCCTGGAGAAGGAAGAAATTTTTCGCCCACACGACCTCATAACAAAAAGAAAAGAAGGAAAATAACCATATTATTTTCCCTCAAGAGAAGAAAATGCCTTTATTGGTTGTTGGTTGTATTTATGATGACCAATTATCTGCACGAGGGACATAAACCCTAGGGGAGGTGCCCTCCGTGGGGGTCTTTCTAAAAGAACCTAATCCGTATTTACGCAAAGAAATCCAAGGCTCGAAGAAAACCACGGTAAACTCCGAACGATTAGGCCGACGGGCGCGATTGGATTCAAACCCAACGCCTTTATATCTTCCAGCTTCGAGAGCAGAACCTCTTCTCCACTGGTGGAGCAATTCGTAATTTCGATTTAAACCTCTCTCAATTTGCACCCCTTGACCTCGGCGCCCAGGGTGACCGCGCCCCTCTTTGCTACGCCACTGAGTATATTGTTTTTCTTTAATATAATATGCTTTTAAATAGTTGTTAATCCGAAATAAGTTAAATAAATTGTACATTTTTGTTGCTGTTTTTTATTTAAAAAATAATTTATTTTCTCTACTAATTTTTTAAAAATTATTAAGATAATTTTTTATAAATACTTTTGAGTAAATTTGTCTATTTAATTTATACAAATCATTTGCATATTTAAGGTATTGGAAAGTAACTGACAGCTAAAAGTATCAGAAATTATTTGTTAATATTTCTTTTCATATTGTATATCCATTTCTATTTTATTAAATATAAATTCAAAATATTACTAGGAAAATAGAATTATGGGAGTTTCTTTAAGTAAACTTTTCTTTTTTTTTAACATGATGCAAAAATAATGAATAAAATAAAGCTCTTCTTTGAATTCTTAAATAATTATAATAATAATTAAATATGGATTTTTCATTGACCAGCCGTAATTTTTTCAATTTATTGCATGGCATCACAATCAAGTAAATCTGTAATTAATAAATAAATAAAACATACTAATAATAAAAGAGCCTAGTCCTAAGTCAAGGTACAAAACATAACTTCAATGTTAAATCATTAAAATTAAATATTTGGTTTTAAAATGTACTCTCCCCTCTCTTTTTATTAATTTTATACTTAAAAACCTTTATTTTTAATTTACTAGCCTATAATATCGTATAATTAAGTGAAAAGCCTGTAGATGGCGTTCTTTCCTAGTGTGGGAGGAGTCTTCAGTTTGTTTATCCCTAAGCGTTGTGCGATTTAGCGTCCACTTTGTTTACGTCCATCATTGTGTTTGCGGCACAGTCAAAGGCAGGGAGATATATGAAGGAGAAACTTCTCCTATGGCAACTCTCAATCAAACTTGACACTATTGCTGAAGTGGCCGCATAGCGGCGCTGTGCACACTACATGCATTATTTTAACATTGCATTCTATACGACTGTGTAATTATTTTGTTCATAAATTCATATTTTTGCATCATAATTTGATGTGGCGCGGAAATGTTTTATGTATGGATGTGGCACGGACTATGTGAAAGTCGAAAAACAAAATAAAGAGTTGGGAAAGAAACAATTAAAAAAATTAATTCCCTTATGGAAGATGTCTTATTTTTGATAATGAATTTTCTACCCGCATTTCTATAAATAAAATATTGATACATGTACATTACAACTAGCATTTAGTGAAATTTAAACTCCAAATTTGTAATTCAAGTCTTTAATTTTGTTAAATATTAAATAAATATTTAATAATCTGTAATTTTTTAATGACTTCTGGTGAAATCATATGAAATTTCGTTAGAGCTGCCATCTGTTGCTCGAAATATAAACTATAGTGTGTTAAATTACATTCATTTGATATCCTAAATCACTTGATATTCTAAATTCTTGTGTTAAATAATATTCTCTTGAATTAATTTAATTATTTCGTAAATAAAGACGACGTACATTTTATGTTATCTTTATTCAAATGTATTCACATAAACACATAAGTTTAAATTAAGTGCAATATACAGAACATCAACTTATGTTATGATTTAAAAAAATAAAACAAAAACTTGTCAATAAATTTATTTTATAAATCTATTTATATTTACTTTTTTAAGTAAGAATTAATATTTTCTATCCATATTGTGCAACTTTTACATAATGCAGATGAAGAACAATATAATAGATTGTACTTACCAATAATTTGTCAAATTTACTATGAATATTTAACAAATTCATAAACTAAATTATTGTTTTCATGGCTACTTTTTTTTTAATGCAAATAAAACATTGGAGCATTTATTTTAGTTTAAAAAAAGTTAGTATTTGCAGTTTGTCAAATGAACTATGAATATTTAATAAATTCACAAACTGTATTCCTTCATGAATTTTAAATAAAATGAAAGAAAAAAATAATAAAAATAAAACATTAAGTTAATTTATATAATTTTTGCAAAAATAACATGTCAAATCTAGGACACAATTTTTATGTAGATACACCCATGATTACTTTGAATATCCTAAGCACAGTAAAATAAAAAAATGTATATTATTGATTTGTATGGAAAGGAATATTTTTTTTTTTCATTTTAAATAATACAGCTAAAAAAAGTGTTTGGTTATTCGCAGTTTATTAAATATAACACGAATATTTATTAAATTCCCAAACTGAATCTCTATTTTCGTGGGAGAGGGGGGTAATTAATAAAATAATATATACAAATAAAAACATTGCAGCATTTATTTATTTATGTTTTAAAAAGTTAATCTACAAAATACTAGTAAAAATTTTACACGCCAAATTTAGGACACAATTTTTATTAGATACTCTTGATTTAAATAAATCTTACTTGAAATAATATGAATATAGTAAAATTAAAAAGGAGAAAAAATGTATTTTAGACTTGTTATGAACAAAAATTAATATTTTTTGTTCCTTTTAAATAATACAGCTGATAAAAATGAAGTTATTTTCCATTTACAAAATGTATTATGAATAATTTAAATACTATAGAATAGTTTGTTTTATCATTTAAAAAAAATGATGATGATTTAAAAATAATTCTAACATTAGAATAAAAAAAAAAGATGTTGAAAAAAGAGGGTTTCGTTTCTAACTTCAAATGATGATAATAGATAGCGCTGCGGCAAGTACATGCATCATTCGAATTTCCCTCTTGATCGAAACTGATACATGGCGTTCTCCTACCTGAGATATTGTACTACCATGGTCAAAGGTATGAAAGTTTGTACGGCAAAAACAGTGATAAACAATAATGTTATCGACAATAATTTTGCGTCCAAAATATTTTGGCGCTGTATGTCCCTATGATATTTAACATCACTAAATCCTATACAACAAAATATTAAACACAGACCTTTTTTTAAAAAAAATGTATTTCTTTTAAATTTGGTATAGGATTTAAAATATCAAAACTGTGAAGATATAAGATTGGTATAGGATTTAAAATACCAAAATAGGGAAAATTGTGCCATAGCAGAACCACCTGTTCGGCGGTTTGCATAGGGAAAATTGTGCCATAGCAGAACCACCTGTTCGGAGGTTTGCATTAAAACAAAATCAACATATATGTTAAAATATGAAATTTGATAAAATTTGGTGCATTAGTTCGTGAGATATAGCTATCGTAGAAATCGGAGAAAATGCAGTTTAGCAGCGTTATATCTTGGGTGATTTACGAATAATAATAATAATAATCAGCGTCAATTTGTATCAAGATATAACTGAATTAAAAATATATTAAACTCTGTGTGTTAATTCTTGATATATAGTGTGCAGAAAATTTGTGTCTTATTTAGCTAGACAGACATTTTCTAAACACTTTCAAATATTGCTTAGAACCTTCTAAAACGTATAAATTCATCGAAAACAAATTCAAATTTTTTCACGATTCCAACACTTTTTTCTTCTTAAAAAAAAAAAAAAAAAAAAAAAAAAAAGTTATTTGTGTTGAGCAATGAGATCTTCCCCGGACCCGGATGTTTGAAAATTTCCATTTTCAATGGTCAAAAAGTGATATTCCCCCTCCCCACCCCCGGACCACAGAAATCCCTGTTGGAGAAAATTGCCTGAATTCCACACTTACGACATTTGCAAAAAATAGTTTCTGAGTTTCTGGACAATGACCTGTAATTTACACTAATTCCTCCCGAAAATAATTAAGAAAAATATTTGCTTTAATTCTTCATATACTAATTGCATAGATATAAAAAATTATGAATTATTAAATTATTCAAAGGCTATAAAAACTATACGCGAGATTAAAATTTACTTCAGAAAATTTAATTAGTACTTTTAATTTCTAAAAATCATAAGTCTATTTCTTAGCAGTGAATAATAGCGAAAGTCGATGTTTTTAAATGGCCTGCCTTTTGGTTTTTGCCAGAATGATCTCGTATTTTAAAAGTCTTAAAAAAGCAATCGAAACGCCAATTACTTTTTAAAAAAATATGTACCTTGTGAAGATGGATGGGGCTAGAGGAGCTCAAACCAATTAGTAGGCCTCTCCACCTGGTTGAATCTGTACCTTGTGAAGAAAACATCAATTAATCAGATATCTATCTGTACGACTTTCTAAAAATTCAGATTTTTCATATATTTTTTTAAATGATTACTTTTTTTTTGCACGTGAAGTCACATGCTTCATCTGGCGCCCAAACTTAAGGCAAATGCGGTGTTTTCCCATTTGTAAACATATATTACTTATATATTTACATATATATTTATATATAGCATATATAAACATGTATGCTATATAACAGGCATAGCAGTTTGCACTTCATTTTTTAAATACTTAGAAAAATAATGCAAGAATAAGATAAATCAGAATTAAAAAGAAAGACCACACGTGCTTTAAACGGCAAATGCAATTGCTCTGTCAAATACAAGGGTTCTTTTGAAGCGTAATTTTTTTTCCAACCGCCTTCGTCGTTCCAAGGCCAAGCTCGCACTCTGATTGGTTGTTGCTCTCGCCACTGTTTTCACGTAACTTGGCGATAATCATACTTGGCGTAGCGATAGACGCTTCCGTCGAGTTTGATTTCCTTCCGAACCGAGTACGAAGTAAACCGAGAACAAAGTAAAAAGTTGTGTGTAAAAACTTTTAAAGAGTACAGACACGTTCCATCCAATCCAATGCTGCAAGATAAAAGTTACTTTGTACTCGGTTCGGAAGGAAATCAAACTCCTCGACGGAAGCATCTATCACTACGCCAAGTATGATTATCGCCAAGTTACATGAAAACAGTGCTGAGAGCAACAACCAATCAGAGTGCGAGCTTGGACTTGGAACGACGAAGGTAGTTGGAAATACGCTCTTTTGAAAAGCATTGCAAAATCATCTATCGACAGACTACATTCCATTGTTATTTCGGTCAGATTTTGAACCCAACATCTTTCGGTTACAGCACCAAAAATGTGCCATTTTTTGGCGATGATCCCTTTATTAACACGGCGGAAAAAAAACGATTTGGCGCGCTGAATCTGCCTTTCGTCACGTGACGGCAGGCAAACCTCCCGGCGTCAAGAAAAGGTTACCGATTGGGAGTCTACTTATGAGAAGTGTGTGGTTTTGTGTTTATGCGCTATTGGTTTTGCTCATAGACTTCTCATAACTAGACTCCACATCGGCAAGCTTTTCTTACGCCGGGATCTTTGCTTTCTGTCACGTGACGGAGGGCAGATTTAGTGCGCCAAACCGGTTTTTCTCCCACCGAAACTCACATTGTAATCTTTGTCTTGAGTTGACCGCACTTCTGCTTTTCTCTTTGTGAAATCTGAAAGTTGCCAATAAAGCGATCACCGCCAAAAAACGACATCTTTTCGCCAAAGAAGTTAGATTCGAAAATTTTCCGAGAGAACAATGGAATGTGGCGTCTACGTATATGAAAAGTCTGTGGTTGTGCTTTTATTTGGTAGGTCGACTTAAACAATTTAACGATTCAACTGGTGATTTAAATTTTCTATTAATTTTCTTTTTATTTATTTAAAAATCATTTGTCAGTTGCTTTATATTTTTCGTGTTAAATAGAATGCCGTCAATAAACCAAGGTTGGGGTATCACATTTTATAAGATTTATTTGTAATCTACAATACTAAATCAATTTCACTGGAATTTGCTCTGTTAGTTAGACAATTCTTCAGAGAAAGTTTTAGTATGTACATATTTCTTATTTAATTATTGTATATTTTAATACCGTGAGGCTAACAGGCCAAAATATGTCATTAAATATGAGAAACAAACGACATCCGAAATCATGTTAGTGTAAGCAAAACACCTCAATAGAAAATTTATAAATATTCTAATCATACTTTATTCATTACAAAACTAGAAGGCAAACGCCAAATATTTCACCTCTTTAAAAAATATGTGTGCAGATATTTTTAGTTAAAAAAAATATATATATTTTACTAATTGTGTTTATAATATTTTCCATGTTGATTTTAACACCGTAAAATATCCTACACATGCATCCTAATCTCAATAAAAGCTCACTTCTAAAATTTCAAAGAAAAAAAAATCAAGAAATTATTTTACGCGGAACGCAGATATTTTTGCAGAATACACTTTATTTTTTCATTTGCTTAATATACAAATAAACCTCTTTGGAACAATACTTAGAAAAAAAGGGGGTTCAAATGTAAAACTTTCTTCGCAAAATATTTTATTATTACAATAGAAATACATGAGCCTCTGTATTTTTAATATAAAGATTTATCTTAAATAAAAATGTCTTATTTATTAACATAAAGCATCTAAAAATAAAAAGAAGAAGAAGAAATCATACACCGACTTTTGACCCGCGAAGGAATCGAACCACTGCCCCCACGAACCCATAACGTCTGATTTCAAACTGAATGCTTTCATCGTCCGGCCATCAGGCACACCTTTGTTTCCAACAGATTATCTTTATTATTAGCACCGAAAATAATCAAATCCGTGATCTGTTCTTAATCTGCGCACAGTTAAGTAGCAAGTACTGAACGGATATCTCGTCCGTGATAAGAGTCCACTCCATCTCTCTGCCTCCTGAGCTCGCGCGCACAGCCATCTTCATAAACATTTACTTTCTCAACTAGAGCTCAACAGCCAACTACCCTACCATCCTACCAACCAATCAAACAACTTAAGCAAAACTCACGTGTAAATGTAAACATTCCCGTTTTAAAATGTTCTTTTATTGATAATTTGTTTACCATATTTATTGCCATATTGAAAACTAAATATAGTTAAAATTTAATCAAAATGAAGTTGATATCGAAATGTGAAAGACAGTTTGTTTCCAATTGCATTATCAAAAGACAAAAACGTGTGGATGGGCGCGAATTCAACCAGGGACGAACTCTTGAAATTGTGTTTGGAAAAGAAAGAGGATGCTGTATGGTTCTTCAAGGTAACACACGTGTTTTGGTGCAAGTTAGCTGTGATATATCTGAACCTAAAAAATCTACTCCCACTGAAGGAATAATTCATGTAAATTACGAACTCTCAGCTATGGCATCACCAGATGCAAAATCTATCGGAAGGTCTTCTGAGGAATTTATAGAAGCCCAGCGTTCCCTTGAACGTTGTATACGTGACAGTAAATGCATTGATTTAGAATCTTTGTGTATAGTTACTGCATCCAAAGTTTGGACTATTAGAGTAGATATTCACGGTCTCAATGACGACGGAAATTTAACAGAATGCGCAAGTATAGCAGCGATATCAGCCCTTGCTCATTTCAGGCGGCCTGAAGTAACTGTTACAGGAACTGATGTTACTGTTCACTCTATTGAGGAAAAAGAACCAGTTGCCTTGAATCTGCACCATATGCCTATAACTATTAGTTTGGCTTTGTTTGATGGAGGTAAACACATTCTTGTGGACCCAACTGAAATCGAAGAAAAAGTATGTGATGGTTGCTATGTTATGGGAATGAATGCCCATCAAGAAATTTGTTTTGTACACAGACGCGGTGTTCTTATTTTGAAAGAAGAAGTGGTAAGAAGATGTGAAGATGTTGCTTTAAAGCGTGCCCAGGAACTTACCCAAATTATAAGAACAGCACTTGACGATGATGCATACAAAAGAGCAACAAATGCTCCCATTGGTTTTATACATCTTATTCAAACGGGTACTATACTTGGAGCAAAACGTCGAATGGCTGAAATAAATTTAGATGATGTTCGGAACATGCCTCCAGAGGAGAATGATGTTGAAAATGTTGAACATATGGAGACTAATAATGTTGATAATGATCAGCTTGAAAGCTCGGAAGATGAAAAGGAAATAACTAGCGATACATCCAAAATGAGATCTAAAGCCAAAGAGAGGGCTTTACATATATTACAAGAAACTGAAGCTACAGTTTTTGAAGGAGGACGTAGTAAATGGGGTGATGAATCAGATGATGAAACTTCTGAGGAGGAAGAAGAAGGAGTTGATGAAGAAGTGCCAGAAACTAAACCAGATGTATCTGCTATAAAAGAAGAAGAAGAAGATAGTGAAGAAGAAGCTGTTTTTATTAACAAAGAACAATTAGACAGGAAAAGTTCTGATAAAAGGGGATGGTTTATCAAAGATCCTTTTGCATAGTTTTACACTTGAAAATATTAAAGATAATAAAAGATTGTTTGAACCACTAAATTTTATAGAATTTTCTTTTGTGATTTCTTTATATGTTTTTTATTTCTGCCAATAAGTAGAATATCAGGTTTGATTTGTTGTTTCCCTATTAAAATGTTTTATCGGCTTAAACTAAATTTAAATATATCTTAACTGCGTATCGAAAACAATAATTTATAAAATTTCATTGTTTGAAAAGAGTTCCATACTGTTTTGGTAAGCATGATTGGCCAAGGAATCTAAGATGACACCAAAATGTCATTATAGCATCTTGCCAATTTTTTAAGGATAACGGGCAACCCTTGCTGATGAAGATCGCAACAACCACGTCAAAACATCAATCTCAAAAAAAAAAAAAAAACCCCACTAAGATATGGAATTTTTTTTTAATTAAATAAATTATTACCTCATTAATATTGTATGATTTTTTGTAATCCCTTATTGTAGCTAGAAAAGTAATCATATTGTAGTAGATTTTTATAATGCAAGCAAGCCTGAAAGCTTGAGGTTGTGCATTATATATAAAATTGTGTGAGAATAGACGGACATGATTATTTCATTGGAACTACTTTGATATACCCCCCCAAATCGTAAATTTGGCGACTTTTTTTTCTCGCCAAGCAAAATACTCATTAAGTTAAATTAAGTTAAATACAAAAAATAAAATTAATTAAAATTAAGTTAAATACATTAATTAAAAATACATTAATTAAAAATAATAAATTAATTAAAAATACATTAATTAAAATTAAGTTAAATACAAAAAAGGTATACCTAAAAAATACAATGAATACATAAAAAATACAAATGAAGGAATGAAGCTGAGTAACAGCAAACCTAAAAGGTCCGTAGGAAAAGTGCGTAGGGAGTGCCAGATTTGGCGCGTAATTTTTGGGGGGGTATATCAAAGTAGCACCATTTCATTTTCAGAAAAGTTGCAAAAATAAAATTTCACCAACCAGTAAGGAGTTGTAAAAAAGAGCCAAGTGAAATTTACAACATTTGTATATTTTTTTATTTGTATTTTAGTAAACTACTTTCAAACTGTCAAAATCAGCTAGAAGGCAAGATGACATTATATATTGCAATAATCGGTAATCTTTTTCAATGTATTGGTGGTAGGATTTTTGTCAATGGTAGCTGTAGGTAAAGTTTATAACTTAATATATTATATTATTTATTTATGTTTTCCTATATTGAAATGCAATGGTTTCAAATGGGAAAAAGTAAGCTAAAAAATAAAACAGATAGCAAAGACTGATTAATAAGTATTGTTAATATATATATATATATATATATTTTTTTTTTTTTTTTTTTTTTTTGTAAAATTTATCAAGAGTACATAAAAATTTTATGGAAAAAAAAAACATGAAAGCCAGATTGATATAATACTGCTTTAGAGGTGTCCACAGGCTGTATTTGTAATTCTGCAATGCATCTAATATACGTTGCCAACGTATGCATCACAAAAAACAACAGATTTCATCAAAAGATCTAAAAAAAGACACATTTCGTTAAAATTAAAAAAAAAAAAAAAAAAAAAAAAAAAAAAAAAAAAAAAAAAGAGCAAATTTCATAAAAGATTACAAAAAAATTACAAGTAAATAATTTTTTATTTATTTATAGCATTATTTTTATTCTTTCTGTAGATTTGAATACATAGGCAAGGTAAGAAACTACTATACATTATTTTAAATAGATATAAACTATATTTCAATTTAATTATAAATAGTTTAAGCCTTACTTCAAACTTAAAGAACCATTTTACATATTCATTGTTTTCTAAATCTTCAAAAAATATTAATTTTGCTATTTGCCTATATAAGTTATATTATAATTGAAATATAGTTGTATTTTTTATAGTATTTTAACCAGTAACATGCCTGTTTGTGTTCCGGGGATTTCACTAAAAATGCCCCGGAAATTCCAGAGTTAATTACAACAAATCGGCATGCTTTTTTTTTTTACTTTTCTATGAAGCTTTCCTTTCATGTGGAAGTTAGTAGCTGGGAAGCTTGATTCAAAAGTAACAAATCGCCCTTTAGTTAAAAAAATAGCACCCCTCTTGCTCCTCATTAAAAATCTAGTGCCCCTCTTGCCGCTCATTCAAAAAAATAGTTCCCTTCTTTCCCCTCATTTGAAAAAACGCCCTTACTGCTGTTGCGTTTGAACTGAATGCGCGCCTGCTAGTTGTCTTCTCATTCATACATTGAAGACTGCTCATTCTCAAAGCGTGCATTGCGGTAGACAAATCTTTGATTTGTCAAGTTTTTTAATAAGATTTTGTTCCTAAATTTCCAAGAACTAAAAACATTCTGTTCTTTTTTTTTTATATCATGGATCAGAAAATTGAGGCATAAAAAGTATCGCGAATTTCAACAAATGATTGCCGAAAATTTTCGTCAATCGTTCACATACACACACAAAAGAAAAAAAAAAAGAAATGAAAAGAAAGAAAAAAAAGCGAATTTCATCAAGGAATCGTGGGGGAAGCGTATTTCGTTTCAGAAAAACGTGCCAGAAAAACGCTAACTTCGACAAAGGATTGCCGAAATAGCATTAATTTCATCAAAATACAGCAGACAAAAGTGTGAATTTTCAAGAATCGGAAAAAAAACTTCGAAGTTCGTCAAGGAGCCATCGAAAGGATGCCAATTTTGTCAGAGTATCGGGTGTAAAATAGAAATTTTGTTAGAGATCCACGGAAAAACACGAATTTTGTTAAATGACCGCGGACAAAAGACTAATTTCGTCAAATGACCGCAGAAAAAATGCTATTTTTCAAAAGGCCGTTGAAGAAACGTGAATTTTATCTAAGTATAGAAACAAAAAGCGCGATTTTCATCAAAATGCCGCGTAAAAATGCAAATTTTATATCAAAGGGCTGTGGAAGAAACTTTTTTTCGCGACTCTGCGAAATTCACGTTTTTTTTTCGTAATCCCTGAACGAAATTCGTATCTTTTCGCGATTCTCTGTCAGAATTCGTTCATTTCATGCGATTCTATAGCAAAATTTGCATTCCCCCCCCCCCCCCCCCCAGTAATTTGTCAAAATTTGCGATACGTTTTATATTCGAATTTTCGGAGTTTTGGCCGATTTTTTTAATTTCCAAAATGACTGACTCAATTTTTCTTGATTTTGTGAAAAATCTGATTAGAATCACAGAGGTGAAAAAATATGAAATTCACAGCAAATTTTCTGAAAGGTTACAACAGAAGTGGGAGAAAGGGGGGAGCAATTCCAATCCCGGTACAAAGTTATGTGTTTTTTTTTTTTTTTTTTTTCGCGATCTTTTAACAAAACTTGCCGTTTCTTTTACGATCTTTTTACAAAATTTGCCGTTTTTTGCGATCTTTTAATAAAATTTGTCATTTTTCGTGATTTTTAGCAAAATTTGCCGGGTTTTTTTTTTACAATCTTTTAACAAAATTTGTCTTTTTTTCATGATCTTTTAACAAAATTTTCTGTTTTTTTACGATCTTTTTAAAAAAAATGTTCGTTTTTTATGATTTTTTAACAAAATTTGCCATTTTTTACGATTTTTTAACAAAATTTGCCGTTTTTTCACGATATTTTAGCAAAATATGCCGTTTTTCGCGATCTTTTACAAAATATGCTGTTTTTCGCGATCTTTTAATAAAATTTGCCGTTTTTTCGTGATCTTTTAACAAAATGTATCGTTTTTTCGCGATCTTTTAACAAAATTCTTTTTTGGTGGATAGGAATAAATGTGCAAATGGTGAAAAAAGTTAACTTTTTTGATGATTTTATAGTTTATAAATATTATAGGAGTAAAATCCACAAAAGAATAAAATATTTGAAAGTTAAAAGCAATTCTATGTAATGGCTCATGGGATACTTATGAAGTTAATCGGTGATTATGATTTATATACTATTGTAGCTTATTTAAAACAATGAAGATTTATTTTTTCAGGGGATTTAATCAAGTGTTACAAACAGGCATGCAGTAAGAACCATATTTATAATGTACATACAAAATTGTAACACGTTACTCCCACAGACAGCTGTCATCCCACTGCATTGCTGCCACAAATGCAAACATAACTTTTTGCTACTATGAATTATGGTATTAAATACCCAGAAAACTTTAAACCATGGGAAAATAAAAGTTTAGTCAATAAATTTTCATAAAAGTGAGAACAAAAAGTCAAACTAATTTTTTTCATCGATGGTAAAAACATGTTTTTTCAAAGATGATTAAAACCATCAGATAGTAGAATAATATCAGGCCTGTATATAACTGCAGCTTGTTTACTGATTTATTGAATAAGTTTTCTTTTTCTAATTATCAGTGCTGACTAAGGTTAAAAAAAAAAAGGCTAAAATTTAAAAAAGCCTTGCCAGTGGCTTTTATTGCTTTTAACCCTTTAAGCAGTCTGTGTTTTTCCGTCATATAATATTTTAATTGAAAGGCTGACTTAACACAATATTGACATTAATGTTAATTATTTTAATTGTATAAGATAAAAAGGTATGTAAAATTCTGCTATTCTCCCTTAAAGTAAAACATTCCTTCATCAACCCTGATGGACATCAACTATAAAATGCAAAAAAAAAAAAAAAAAAAAAAAAGTCAAAATGCTAACAAAAAGTAAGAAAATAACCTGACTATAGTTTTAGCTTTAGCTCGCCAGTCTTCAAATACAGGGGCTGGAGCCTTAAACCACTTTATCTAGAATCTCATGGTATCTCAATAAACAAAATATTTACTTTCAAGATAAAATCAATATAATCTATGATCTCATGAAATCTTTTTAAAATAGTTGCTATCTTAAATTTCTGATTTCTTTTATCAAAGTCTTGAATAAGCAATTCTGAGTTTTAAATTTTAAGGAAAAGTATATTTTGTGAATAATTTCTGGAGATTAAATTTCAAAAATGGAATTCTTTATTTTCTTCATTAGTATCCATAATATGCATTTCTGATTAAGGCTTTCAAAGTAATTAAACCTAAGTAAAGCTTGTATGTTTCATTTATGAATCAAATAATGATAGTGCCTTATGTTTTTTATTTTTTCAACTTAGTTAACATTAAAATATATTTGAAAACTAAATCTAGTCTTGCAATGACCTGATCTAAAATTTCATTCTTGATCATAGGATTTATTTACATTTCTAATAGACCAAGAAGCGGCAGCACAAACAATCACCTCTTCGAGTTCTTGAATTGGCTAAAATTCTTGAATTAGTTAAAACTCAATTAGCATTATTAAAAAGCAATCACTTTGCTAAGTTATATCTTGGTGTAAAGTACTTGAAAACCAGATTTTAGTGGTTGACTCATAGTTTTTCCACTTTGTTTTCCTGCTCCCAGTCCTCCATGTTTTCATACATTTGGGTGCATTAAAACATAATGGTAAACCTACTAATTAATCACTAAAATCAAATTTCAAATGTTTTCTGCCAAGATATGACTTGGCAGACTAATTGCATTTTAATATGTAAATCGTGTTTTAACTAATTCTGAAATTTCAGTCATGAACTCGATGAGGTGATTGTCTTTGCTTCCACCTCCTGGTCTATAAGATTGATCTGAACTTGACACACCTTAAGAGTAATTTTTACTGTAGGGCAAATAATTGGTATATCAGAGAATAATTGTTAACTGTTAAGATTGTGTATATAGTGAGATATTATTATTATATTGCTATGATATTGATATTTTGTAAAATAATTATCTTAGATTAATTTCTTTAGATTTGAGGTATCAAGGTTAATCTTTAGATAATCTTTTTCTCATCTTAAAGCCTTTATTTTATTTTTTAAATCTCCAGATATGTACCATATATTCCAGCATAGATTACAACTAAAGTGTGCTCTTATCTTTTGAGACTGTAAATTTTTATTTTTTAGTTGTATTTTCCATATTACTCAAAGCTCTACTTTGTCTTCATGGAAAAAGCATGAAAATACATTAAAGAATAAAAAAAGTTACAAATATTAATATAAATAACACACACACACAAACAAAAAAGCTAATGCAAATGTAACTCATAAATTTTGTCATGATTTTAGCAAATGCAGATATGGTATCATATGAGGTAATAAGGTATGTCAAGCTTTTCTAAGAAATGTCATGTTTATTATTTTAAAAGTCTGCTTTATTATGTTCATCTTTTCTTAGTTTTCAATCTTTCATATTTATATGTGACACATAGCATGCACATGTAAAATTTTATAATATTTTTGTATCAAAGTACACTTTTTATGTCAGAATTTATAGTACCATAGCTTTTCCTTCTTATTTGTGTTTTACTTTTCTGCTAATTAATCTAATTTGTTATTTAAACTTATTTATACAGTTCTATTGTTCATTTAATTCTATTTTAACTGTGTTTTCAGGGTATTCAAGTACATAAACTGCAAGAGGCCTGTTTTATATGAATGAGATTGCTCTGAAATTGTTTGAAGACATATTTTCAAATTGCCACACAAGCAGGATTTTGTTAAATTAAGGAAGTCAGCTTTAAGTATCTTCTATAGATAATAGCAGTAAGTTTTTTATTCTGGTATAAACTTAGCAACTGCATTGATTTTCTTGAATTAATCTGGATTGTTACTATGCAGTCAAACTTTGCTGGAATATGTAATGAACCTTCAACAAATTAAAATTATCCAATGTATAATTTGTTGGAATCTGAAAAGTGCAACATTTTTGGTTGTTATATCCAGGGTTTTATGCTGCTTGGTTTGACTGTTTTATAAATAAATGTTATCCTTAAAAAATTCAAGTGTGTGATTTTATGCAATTTTTTTTTTCATTTTAGTGGAAAAGAAAAATGATCAATTTTTGTTTTCTAAAAAAGTTTGTTTTTTTATGTTCCCATAACTTAAATTATATATACAGTAGACTTCCTTAAATCCGTACTCCTAAAATCCGCACATATTTTACAGATGTAAACAATGAAACATTCAGTTTGGATATAGAGTCAAAATTTGACTTTTTTAGTTTTATATCAATTCCATACATTTTTTAATTTGTACTTTTTGTTAAGGTTATTGAATACATGTTTTTTCATAAAGAAAGAATAGTTTATTTCAGAAAAAATAATGATATTGCCAGGGATGCACAACCTTTTTACCAAAAAATCGGTTGACACCAGAATATTTGAAAAGTCTAGTTTCTTTTCTTTAACAGCAAAGTTTCTGTCATTACTATAAGGAAAATTATTCTGCATAAAAATAGTGGTATAATTGTGGCCCGCGGGCCAAAGGTTGTGCACCCCTGATATTGCTGATATCATTGGTAATCACAATCTTACCAAATATATTTATGTATTAATCAAGCTTTTTTAGTTATTAAGTCTGGCTAAACCTGGAATAAAGCTTCATAATTTTATGATCCTGAAGTGGATTAGTAATGTACCTTTATGAGGCAAGTTTCACGGAATAATTTAGGAAAAATACATTTCATCTTTATAATGAATATTTAATTGTACATTATTGATTATTAACTTGACTTTTGCTTTTAGTATTTTAATCATTTTAAAAATCATCTAAATTTTTATTATTTTAATTTATGATTTATTTTAATATTTTAGTATATTGTAAGCATTTATTATACCTTTGATTTCATTATTAATTGCATTCAAATCATTGTTTTAAAAATGTAAACAAAGCAATGATCAGAAATCTGCAAAATTCTAAAATCTGCAAAACCTCTGGTCCCAAGCTGTGCGAATTTGAGGGAGTCTACTGTATATACAGTAGACTCTCTCAAATCTGCACAACTTGGGACTAGAAGTTGTGTGGTTTTCAGAATTTCACAGATTTCTAGTCATTGCTTTGTTTATATTTTTTAAACAGTAATTTGAATGTAATTAATAATATAATCAAAATTATAATGAATCTTACAATTTAGTAAAATATTAAAATAATTAAGTAAAGTAATTAACTAAAATAATAAAAAATTAGATAATATTTTAAAATGATTAAAATGTTAAAAGCAAAGATCAAGTAAATAATCAATGTATAACTGAATATCCATTATAAAGATAAGATGCTTTTTTCCTAAATTTTTTGATGAAACTTGCCTCATAAAGGTGCACTTTTAATTCACATCAAAATCATAAAATAAAGAAGCTGCAGCGTTCGAAATCCTTGCTGGTCCGCTGGTCCGAGACCACCGATAATTCAATCGGACCACTAATCTGAAAAATTTAATGGTCCGCAGGACCAGTGCCTTTTTTCAGGCCCTGAAAAAACCGCAACCGATCGCACATAAGATTTTTTTAGCGCGTAAAATACGCAAAAAAAAAACGGCGATGGGATGCAAAAAAAAGTTCCTATGCGTCCTTCGAGACGCGTAATTTCGTTAAAGGATCGCGAAAAAACGGCAAATTTCGTTAAAAAATCGCGAAATAACGACTAATTTCAGGCAAATTTTGTTAAACAATTCTCGAAAAAAACGGCTAATTTCATTCCAAACCCGAAACATAAAGCAGATTTTTTCAAAAAACCGTGAAAAAACGGCAAATTCCACTCAAAAAAATCGCGAAAAACGGCAGATTTTTTCAAAAAATAGCAAAATAAGGGCAGATTTCTTCAAACAATCGTGAAAATACGACATATTTTGCCCGAAA
Source organism: Maratus speculifer (assembly GCA_964019185.1). Lineage (NCBI taxonomy): Eukaryota > Metazoa > Arthropoda > Arachnida > Araneae > Salticidae > Maratus > Maratus speculifer. Next base: position 159,724,692 of record OZ025303.1, read on the forward strand.
ATCGCTATAAAACGGCAAAATTTGTCAAAAAAAATCTCAAAAAACGACAAATTTTGTAAAAAAAGTGCTAAATGACTAATTTCCGGCAAATATCGTCAAAAAATCTCGAAAAAATGGCTAATTTCATCCTAAAACCTGAAAAAACGGTAGATTTCTTCAAAAGATCGCGAAAAAACGGCAAATTTCGGCCAAAAATCGCGATAAAACGGGAAATTTTGAAACAAAATTTCGCGAAAAACGGTATATTTCGTCAATAAATCCCAAAAAAACAAAAGATTTCGTCAAAATAACGCGATAAGACGGTAATTTCGACAAAAAAGAACGAAAAAAAAAAAATAAGCGAATGCCGGGAGAGAATTTTTCTGTTTTAAAATCTAATTTTCCTGCTTAAAAATTGTTGTTGCTGCTCCAAAAACTGATTTTCCTGCTTCCCAATCGGATTTTTATTGCTCCAAATCTTTCTGAGTGAATGTGACTCCTGAAAGCACCATTTCATTAAGCAAAGTACCCATTTACTCAACAAAAATATCCCTTTTTTCAGCAAAACTATCTTTTTCAATAAACCTGTCTTGCCCCATTTTAAAAGAAATGCAAACAATAGTGATACTTGTTATCTTCTACTCTTAAATAAGCATTATTTTATAATTAAATTTGTATCTTGCACATTTATTCTTTAAAAAGTACAGAAAATTTCTCTTTTTAATTTTTAGCAAATTATAATTTTACATTGTATTATGCTGAAAAATTTGGATTAATGCAAAGTAAGATTGGTTTATTTTTCAAGGAGGGGGGGAGGGGGAACGGGAGGAGGCCACTCTAAGTGTTAAAATTATTTAATAGAATTTTATACAGCGGACCAGTGATGATGTCTGCGGACCAGTAAATTCTCATGCTTACTGGTCCTTAGGACCAGTGACTTTTTTTTAGGAATTCTAACGCTGAGCTGTATTTCAGGTTTAGTCCTATTTAATAATAAAAAAAAGCTTGATTAATGTATACATTTTGAAAAAAGATTGCGATTTCAATTATGTTAACAATATCTTGAATTTTTCTGGGAAAAAAAATATATGCTCTTGCTTTATGAAAAAGCATGAATTCAATAATATTAAGGAAAATTACACAATAAAAAATAAAAAAGTCAAATTTTGTTCCTATATTTGAACTAAAACTTTCATTGTTTATAGGTGTAAATTATGTGCAGATTTTAGAGAGTTGTAGATTTTAGGACTGTGGATTTGAAGCAGTCAATTGTACATAAAAAAAAGATGAATGTTTTCATTCCGAAAATGAAAAAAAATAAGAAACTATTTTATGCCCTTAGATTAAATTGAGTTTTGTTTATCATTCTATTGTATAATATTTATTATTTTTTTATTTAAAGCATATACAGTAGACTCCCTCAAATCTGCACAGCTTTGGACCAGAGGTTGTGCAGATTTTAGAATTTTGCGGATTTCTGGCCATTGCCTTGTTTATATATTTGTTTAAATAATTTTAATGTAATCAATAGTGGAATCAAAAGCATAATGACTGCTTGCAATATACTAAAACATTAAAATAAGTAATAAACTAAAATAATAAAAATTTAGACAATTTTTAAAATGATTAAAATATTAAAAGCAAAGGTCAAGTTAATAATCAATAATGTAAAATTAAATATTCATTATAAAGATGAAATGTGTTTCTCCTAAATTATTCAATGAAACTTGCCTTATAAAGGTACATTATTAATTCACATCAGGTTCATAAAATAATGAAGTTTTATTTTAAGTTTAGCCAGACTTAATAACTAAAAAAAGCTTGATTAATAAATAAAAATATTTGGTAAGATTGTTATGACCAATGATATCAGCAATATCAAGATTTTTTTCAGAAATAAATTATTCTTTCTTCATAAATTCAATAACCTTAACAAAATTTACAAAATAAAAAAAATATGGAATTGATATAAAACTATAAAAGTCAATTTTTGCATCTACATCTGAACTGAATGTTTCATTGTTTACATCCGTAAATTATGTGCGGATTTTAGAGAATTGCAGATTTTAGGAGTGCAGATTTGAGAGAGCCTACTGTACTTAAATTAATTTAATAAAATAGTTCAGGAAAGTTTGTAATTTTCATATTATACATATTTTTAAATACTGATTTTCATTGTACTAAGTATTTTATTGTTATTATTATTTTCTTCAAATGTTTCATTTTACCTGAATTTAATTTTTGCCAACTATTATACTTTGTGTTGATGGTGTTTGTATAAATGGAAAATACAAACATGTTGCAAATAATTAACTAACTGAAGGTTCAGATTTGAATGAGCTAGTTCAGGAAAAACAAACATAATGTTTTTGGATTGTAGATTTAAAAAAAAAATCTCAATTGTGAGTAAGACTAAAATCGACTTAAGTTAATTACTTTCTTTTTCATCTGAGCCATCAAATATTCTGTGGCACATTTTGTATGTATTTTAGGAGAATCTTTCTTATTGTTTGTTTTCATAAATGTTTATTTTTTTCCAGCTTTAGCTTAACTAATTCATTACGTGCATCCTTTACTTGACTTTTAATCTTTAATCATAGATTTTTAAAAGTGGATATTTGTAGTCTAATTGAGTTGCAGAAATGCTTAGATTCAATAATACAAAATTTTAAATAAAAATTGCTAATATGAATAATCAAAGATTCTAAGAATGTTATGCATCTCATATACACAATGCTCATCGTGAATGGATCAAATGTTCTTTTATTCAGCATAAATTCAATAAAATTTTTATACTTAATGGAAAATATTTTTTTTTATGTTATTTTATGTATTGTATTTTTTTCCGGATTTGACTGCTATTTGTGAAGCATTGACAAGTTGAACAATAAAATTAGACTAAATTGAGTTCTATTATCACAAACAAATAATAATCTAAATTAAACTTTAGATTTAAAGAAAAAAAAATTATACATAATACAATAATAGACTTTTAAAAAGTTAACAAAATTGAAATAATGATTGCAAAATCAAGCAATATTTCAAATTTTATATTTTTTATATATACATTGAATGTTATATAAACCCTGAACATTGTGGCAGTAAAATAAAATAAATAAATTAAATAAAAATAATAAATTGATATTTTTTATGCTGGTCTTTTGTGTAGTACATTTAAATTTTTAACTTTTTCTCTGCAATTTTCTCAAATAAAGCAAAAAATCTAAATTAAAAATTTTCTTTCTACATTAAAAAATCATCAATCTTTTGACTTTTTTTAGAGTGCTTTATAGTAAAGACAAACCATCTAGAGCCATATGTAAAATACATTAATTCGGTACTATTTAGTTATCCCATTGACCAAAAAAATTATTGCCAAACTATAAAATTAAATGCCAATAATGGATGATCATGAATGTCACATTCAATGGCATTAAATACGATACACATGTTTAAAACGTCATTAAGTGATTTTTATTTTGACCTTTATTTGTATTTTTATTAATATTCTACTAATTATTTGTTTTTTTGGCTTTTAAAATAAAAATTATGTCAATATGTATAATTTGACTATTAGTTTGGCAAAATTGGTCGACGGGATAACAAAGTAGTATCAATAATTCTAATCTTGGTTAGTGTAAATTTTATTGTATAACTTCATATATATATTATATATATGTTAAATATGTTATTTTTGTATATACTATTCTAATTGTCCATGTTCATGATGAATGATCCTTAACCCTTTTGGGTCTGGTGTACTATTAATAGTACATGTCTTTTAATTGCATATTACTTTGTTTTAAGAAATACTTCTGATACTTTTTACATGTAGTAATGTTAGCAGAGTTTCCCCCAGAGGGTTTCAGGGGGGGTGCTCCGTCCCTCTTGCCCTTTAGTTTAAAAAATAGCGCCCCTCTTGCCCTTCATCCAAAAACTAGCGCCCCTTTTGTCGCTCATTGAAAAAAAAAAATTATCGCCCTTCTTGCCCCACATTTGAGAAAACACAAAATTTCAGCGATGATGCAGACGCACTATAACGCATAAATTGGATAAAAAATCGGCGATGGAACGCAAAAAAAAAAAAATAGCTCTTATGCGTCCCACAGGAAGTGTAATTTCGTCAAAAAATTGCGAAAAAAAAGTCACATTTCACTAAAAAAAAAAATCACGAAATAGACTCACTTCTAGCAAAATTCATGACAAAATGGCTAACTTCGCCACAAAATCCCATAAAAATGGCAGATTTCCTTTAAAGATCATAAAAAAAAGCCAATTTTCATGCAAAAAGTGCGATAAAACGGAAAAATTTGTCAAACAATTCACGAAAAACGGCAATTTTCGCCAAAAAATTGCGATAAAACAGCAGATGTCGTCATAAAATTTGCAAAAAAAGGCACATTTTTGTCAAAAAATCGCTAAAAAGCGGAAAATTCTATCAAAAAATTTCCGAAAGACAGCTAATTTTGCCAAAAGTTTGCAAAAAAACGCAAAATATCTCGAAAAGACGGCAGATTTTGTCAAAAGATTGTAAAAAAAATGCAAATTTCCTCATAGAGACACACACACAAAAAAAGTTAATATCAGAAGAGATTTTTTCTGTTCTACAAACTAATTTTCTTGCTACAAAATTGTGTTTTTAATGCTCAAAAAGTGGATTTTCCTACTTCACGATCTAGGCGTGTGAAGGGAAAATTACTCCTGGGGCATAATTAGAATTTGAGGCCTCCCCCCCCCCCCCCCTCTCAACTTTTTCTTGTGACAGCCCAAAAATGACGTTTGTAGCATAAATTTGGCACCCCCTAAATTTCCGAGCCCGAGGCGACCTTCTCCTTCCCCCCCCTCCCCTCTGTTCGCAATCCTCTTTTGACTGTACAAAACTTTCTAAATGTGAATCCTGAAAGCACCCGTTTATGAAACAAAAAGAACCCTTTATTGAACAAAAGTATTCTTTTTTCTCAAAAAAAAAAAATGTCTTTTTCAATAAATCAGGTCTGCCCCTTAACAATCTTTTAACAAAATCGGCCGTTTTTTCGCGATCTTTTAACAAAATTTGCCTTTTTTTCGTGATCTTTAAGCAAAATTTGTCGTTTTTTCGCGATTTTTTAGCAAAATCTGCTGTTTTTCGCAATCTTTTACCAAAACTTATGGGTTTTTTTTCTTTTTGCTCAATTTTTTGGCGAAATTTTTGCTCTTTTTCGATTTTTTGACGAAATTTCTATTTTTTTCATGATTTTTTGAACTGTTAAATTCTAGATTCGACTGTATAAAAAGTGCCCTTAAAAATCAAAAAAGTGTCCTGAAGAATGTAAAAAGTGTCCTTTTCAGAACAGTAGCGCCCTGCCCAGTGATTGGGAGATAAAAGGGGAGATAAAAGGCAGGCGTCAAATGACGACTACTGTAAAAATCTTAGGCATCAAATTAAGATTTTTAGTTGCCGTTTCTAAAATTCATATGAATATTACTGTAAATAATTTAGGAATAATTTTAATTAAAAAAATTTTGAAATTCACATCAAATTTTCTGAAAGGTTACAGACGAGACGGGAGAGAAATCCACTCCCAGTACTGGTTTTTTTTTTTTTTTTTCATCTCCTTTTACAAAATTGTTTGCTTTTACAAAATTTTTTGCTATCTTTTGACAAAACTTGCTTTTTTATCGTGATCTTTTTAAAAAACTTCCTGGTTTTTTCACGATTTTTTGGCAAAATTTGTCGTTTTTTACGATTTTTTGATGAAACTTGCTGTTTTTTTTTCGATCTTTTGACAAGCTTTATCATGTTTTTTCGCGATCTTTTAAAGAAACTTGTCAGTTTTTTCGTGATATTTTGTAGAAACTTGTCAGTTTTTTTGCGATATTTTGAAGAAACTTGCCTTTTTTGCCGATCTTTTGATGAAACTTGCTCGTTTATTTGCAATTTTTTGACTAATTTGTTGTTTCTTTAAATCCTATGACAAGATTCTCATTTTTTCGGTATTCCTTTGAAAAAATTCGCTTTTTTTTTTAAGATTCTGTGACGAAATTAAGATTTGTTTCCGCTATCCTTTGTAAAAATTTGCGTTCTTTTTTTTTTTTTTTTTTTTTTTTTTTTGCGATACTATGACAAAATTGACGTTTTTCCAGGGTTTTTTTTTTTTTTTTTTTTTTTTTTGACGAAATTAGAATTTTATTTTCGCGATTCTTTAACAGAATTCTCACTTTTCCATCGATTCTTTGACGAAATTTGCATTTCTGTTCGCAATCCTTTGTAGAAAATTTCAATTTTTTCCCGTTATCATTTTAAAAAAAAATTCTGTTTTTTCACTATTTAAAAAAAAAAAAAAAAAAAAAAACTTTTTTTTTTTTTTTTTTTTTTTGCGATTTTTTGCCAAAATCGGCAATTTTTTATGCGAGCAATTAACGAAAATAATTTTTTGCGCGACTATTTGTCAAATTCACGATGTTTTTCAGTTCCTAATTTTCACCCGAGACACCTTTTTTAATTTTTGGAACTGAATATCTAATAAATATTTTTTAAAAAGCTAGGCGTCAAATTTGACGACCAAAAATAATTTTCTAGTCGTCAAAATCAATTTTTTAGTTGCATTTGACGACTAACGACCGCTAATTTCTAACACTGGCCCTGCCCCTTTTTAAACCTGGGGGAAACTCTGATGTTAGTATACTGTCTAATCATTCACTATATGACTTCGTTTATGTTCGGGCATTTATTAATATTAATAATTATTATGATTTACTTAATTTTCCTTGCGATTCTTTAATTTTAAACTTATATTTCACTTTTTAAATTTAAAAGTTATTTTCCTGAGAGTAGCATGTGTAATAAAGATCAAAAAGTATTAGAAAGTTGTAATATCAGTTAAATCTTATTGTAATACAATATTTTCTAAAGATCTCCAACAATTCTTCCTTAGCCTATTGTCATGTGAATATGAATTAAATAATCCACAGAACAACAACATTCATTATGTTTCAGAGAGTGAAACATTCGTTAAACATTAATTAAGCTGTTTGAGTTAGTTAATGTTATTGTTACTAACGTAAAAGTAATTTTTTCTAAGAATTGAAAAAAAAATTTGACCCAAAAGGGTTAAGTTAACCCCAAATTTATATGATTTTATATCTTAAGATTTCATTTTATCTGAATTTATATTTTTAAAAGAAAAAATATTGAATTTAAAGCATATGCTATTTAGTATTTTATTTCCTGTCTGATTTGAATTTTGGAATTTATGCGTACCGAAAGCCAGTGTAACCAAGAAGGAACATTTTGATTTTTACCGATTTTATTAAAATTTCATGCATTTTATTTTGCAAAAAGTATTCCTACCCATCCAAATGTTTCAAAGTTTTTGTAGATGATGTAAATCTGGTCTGTTGAGATATTCTAAAAAGTTTGTGTTAAAACACTGACATTTAGTTACTTTTAGCGTTAAAAACAAAAATCATTTCTGTGAGGCACAAAGTGACCTATGTTTGCCGATGTATTTGAAAGGTGTGTTTTTTAACCACTTAACTGGCAACAAGTATGGGAAAACAGTGCTTTTACTCTTGACTTATCTCAAGGCAAATGGTGAAATAGTTAAAACCAATTAGACTTGATTAAAAGAAAATTTCAGTTTTAAGAACATATTTTCAGTTTGCTGTAACTTCTAAAACTGCACCCTGGAGGGGCATTGCAATAAGAGAGAAAAATGTTTTTCCAAAAAATTATGCTTTTTATTTATTTTTTTCTATTAGGTTAACTGCAATATATTCTTTAATTTATTGTGGCATTTCAGACTTAAGATTAAGTTCTTTCAGAATATGTCTTCCATTTTTATTTTATTAAGTAGTTTGGTCAATGTATGTTAATAAGAAATGACAAAATATCATGAAATTCTTTCCTTTCAATCTTCATTTTCTACCAATGCGTAAATAAGGCTTCTGTGCATGTGCCAGCACATTTTCCCTCTTAGAAGGACCAAGGTGGATTTTTAATGAGAGTAAATTATGATTTTTAATTACTAACTCAACTAATTATTAGAAATATAAAATTCTAAGTCTCAGGTACATCAGGAGACACTTTGGCTTGTACAGAGCAAAATTTTCTTTTATTAGTATAGATTTCAATTTTTAACTGTTTATATGATATTTTTTCTGTTATTTCCTAAATAAAGCTAAAGATATAAATCAGAAACATCAATCTTTTGACTTCCTTGGATGTTATTTAATGAAGAAAAACTGTCTCAAGTAAAGTCATATTTTTTTTAAGTTGTATAGCAAAATATTAATTTAAAATATGCATGATATAATCAGCAGAGGAGTAGCAGTACTGCCCAGTGTATGTGTGTAAAACCAGAGTTAGCGCCCTATATCTGCCCCCACCCCTCTAGAAAAAGTAAATAAATAGATAAATAAAATAAAACTAATAGTAACTTATCATTGAACACAAAATAAATATGAAAAATATTAATTACATCCTTATTCAATTAAGCAACAAATTAAAAGTGAAAATAAATAAATAAATATATAAATACAAAATAATAATTAATAAATAAATAAAACTTTCGCTTTGTGTCAAAAAAATCATTTTTGAATTTTAGTTTCCTATGTTTTTTCTTAAACTAGTAGTTTAATAAAAAATCTTTTGGAAAGAGGATTTTTTTTTTTTTTTTTTTTTTTTTTTTGTAAATACAGTAGAACCCCGATAATCCGGATCGTTTTTTTCATTTTTTTTTTTTTCAACTTTGAGAAGCAATTAGCGAAAAAGTTTTTGTTTTATTATTCAGAATATGACGCTGCAACATGTTAATGTTAAAGAAATTAGCCAATCGCTTCTCAAACTTGAAAAAAAAGCAAAAAACCCGATCCGGATTATCGGGGTTCTACTGTATTTAATTGTAATAATTCTTCTTCGAAGAAATCTTAAAGTAATGTAAAATTAAATAAATAAGTATATAACAATAATTACCTTTAATATGTTTATTATATTTTATTAAAGTAATATTTTACAGCAAAATGCACTGCAATTTTAACATATTTCAGCTAATCTTTTTAAACAATATGAATGAATTCTTTTAAGTTTTTTGCTAAGTTAGTTTGAAAATATTGGTAAAAATTTTAAAGGCTTTAGCAGGGGTGCAAAATATGTCGGATCCAGTGATCTAGGGTTGGAAGAAATTTTGCAGAAAAATATACAATTGACAATGAATTACACAATTCCCCACTATAACCTTTTTTTTCACTGCTAATAAAAGGATCTGCATGGAGACTTTCACGAAATCACTCTGAGAACAATACATAAGTTGAGAAATTTTGGAAAATAAGAAAAAATTCTATACCTAGAATAATACAGAATGCATGTAAGCCTATAACATATAATAAAATGTTGGGGAAATTTTCATATGAATTGGGGGAAATGTTGGGAATAAAAACATTTTCTGCATTTCTGGGCTTTAGTAAATAATCAAATCTACTTGTTTACAAAGCATTTTAATTTCTCTTCTAATGAATGGAATTTTTAAATTCAGAATATAAAATGTTTCATTTTACTTTGATAGGCTTGAAAGACATTTTTGTTTCTGATAATATCAAATAGATCCTTTTTTAATTTATTTTTCTCTTTTATTATTTACTTTCCCCTTGCAAGTTCAATTTAATGTTGACTAAAAAAAAAAAAAAAAAAAAAAAAAAAAAAAAAAAAAAGGCAGAAATTTAATAAAAAAGGACACATTGTTTTTAAAAAGTTGTTCTCTCTTGTGTAATGTTCAAAAAAACATTCTAAACTAGTTTGTTTAAACAGTCAATACAAATTTATGATCTCTCCCCAAATGATTGAAGAATTATGTGATATGGCTCCACAACCAATTGACAAAATTTGACGTTTTTTCCTGCAACCAATCAATTTATTTTGTAATTTTTTTTTATACAGTTGGTGATATGGTCAGTTTTTGGATTTGTCTGCTTAACTAAATGGTGAAATTCACAAGTTTTTTTTTTCTCCTTTTGCAATCGTTGGACAAATTTTCCAATTTTTTTATATGACTGATTGGTAAATTTCATGATATTTTTCGTTATGAGCAATTATTAAATTTCATACTATTTTTCATTACCAATTGGCAAATCTTGCAACTTCATCCTGCCATTCATTGACAAAATTCACAATCAATTTGACACGTCCAATTAGAAATTTCTGAAGAATTTCAGAATTTTTTTTCTGCACTTATCAGACAATTTTCGAGATGTTTTTCAAGCAGTTGATCAATGAATTTTGCATTTTTTTCCCTCATGACCAATGGACAAATTTTGCTGCCCCTCACCCCCAGCCAATGATGAAATTCACAATTTTTTCTTACGGACAACTGATCTATTTTGTAAAGAAATTAATATGCATATTCTTACATGCATTCAAAAGTGTGCATCAAAAAGAGCAGTAAAAGTGCACTGACTGCATAAAGTAGTTTGAAAAGGGTCACTGGATGCATAAAGTAGCCAAAAGAATTTGCCAGACTCATAAAGTAATCAAATGAGTCTATCAGGTACAAAAAGCTATCAAAGGGCCGGTCGATTTCAAAAAGACTTCCAGGTATTGGCTGAGAGTTAAGACTGTAGATTGTGTTAATTTTTTTTTTAATTTATTAATTTATTTATTTATTTTGTGCAAATTTAATTGTCAGAACTTGTACAATACATAAAATTTTATTAAGTTTTAACTAGTTGATTACTCTTTGTCTGATAGTTGCACGGCTGACTAGTAGAATAACAATTTATTCTTTGATATGGTAGTAGTCATGTTTTTAATCGAATAATGAGATTTTTATGATTCTTTCCTCCTTTGTTAATATATTGTATATTGTCCTAGAGCTGTAGTTTTCAAAAATAATTTGTCTTCATACTTCACCCATTCTTGTAAAAATCCGATAAATTTTATGTTTGCTTAAAAAAAAAAAAAAAAAAAAAAAAAAAAAAGTATCTATGCTAATAAAATAACAAATCGTTCTGTCTGTGTGTGTGTCTGCAATGGCTAAAAAAATCTCTACGGCATGTATGAGGCTCAAAATTTTTATGAGAGTAGCCTAATATCTCTCCTGAAGTACCTGAAGCTCAGAATTTTAATTTTTTGATTAATTTAAGAAATGTTAATTACGAAATGGAACTCACTTTCATCAAAAATCATTTTTTTAATGTTCGGGGAAAGAAATCGTTTGCACATGCGCACAAACTCATTTACGCACCTAAACAAAAGAAGAAGCATTTTTCGGCGTTTATTTCTGTTTTTTTTTTAATCATTTTGTTTAAATCCAAATCAACCAAACTACTCGACGCAGTTAAATTTAACAGACATATTTCGAAAAATTGTACTTTTAGGTATCAAATGCTATAATCAATTCAGAATAATGTTGCAGTTAACCCTTTAAAAAGAAATATTTGAAAAGAGTCATTTTAACCAAAACCATTTTTCACGATGTAAATAAACCAAATAAAAGATCTTAAAGTTGAAACTTTCTTCTAATCGATGGTGTAATTGGTTTTAAAAAAATTGGATTTTAACCCTTTCAAATACACTGGCAAAGAAGGTCATTTTGCGACTCGCAGAGAGGATATTTTTTCTATGTTAAAATTATCTTAACATGTATATTTCAACTCAATCTTTTAAAATCTTCTCAATAGACCAAACTTATACTCTCTACAAAAAATTGGAAACATTTGGACAGATAGAAATACTTTTTACAAAATAAAATGTGGGAAAATTTTGATGAAATTAATAAAAAACAGATCCTTTTCATTGTAGTTTTGACTTAGCAATCCTATAAGTACCGGCAAACAAAAAACATATTCTGAAAGCTTAAAAACATTCTTATAATCTATGATGTTATCAGTTTTTAAAATATAAGATTTAACCCTTTCAAATACACCGGCAAAAGAAGGTCACTTTGCAACTCACGGATAGAATATTTTTTCTACGCTAAAAGTATCTAAGCATACATATTTCAGCACAATCTTTTAAAAGCATCTCAATAGACCAAAGTTACACCCTCTTAAAAAATTTTGAAACGTTTGAATGAGTAAAAATATTTTTTTACTAAATAAAAAGTGTGAGAAATTTGATGAAATCAATAAAAAAAAAAAAAAAGATCGTTTCATTGCAGTTTTGCCTTTGCAGGGTGCAATTCTATACGTCCTGACGAATCAGAAATATTTTCTTAAAGCTAAAACATTTTTATAATCTATGGTGCAATTTGTTAAAAAAAAATATGAGATTTAACCCGCTCAAATACACTGACAAACACAAATCACATCCCGACTCATGGAGAATACATTTTTGCTACGCTAAAAATAACTAAATGTCTGTATTTCAGCACAATATTTTTAGAGCCTTTCAATAAACCAGATTTACATTACTTACAAAAATTTTGGAACTTTTATTGGATAGAATTATTTTTTTACAAAATAAAATGTGTGAAAATTTTTACAAATTCAGTAAAAACCCGAGTGTTTCGTCGCAGTGTCGTTCACTTTCGGTGCACATAGTTTCTAAAAATTCAAATTACATAGAAAATAAAATACCAAACAGCGTGTGCTTTCAATTCAATATCTTTTCGTGATTTTTCCATTTAAAAATATAAATCTTGACAAAATGGACTTAAACATATAAAATCATAGAAATTTGAGTTTAATTTAAGGGACATTTAGAAAATAAATAACGCATTTGAAAACTGAATAAAATCACGGGCCCAGGCAAAGCCGGGCAGGCCAGCTAGTTTTAAATGTAATTAAATATTTTTACATACTTTAAATCTTCATATTCAGTCTAATACTTAGGAATTTAAAATCCAATTGAAAATCAGATTTTTAGTAAAGTAATTTGTCAGCCTTTAATATATTTTTTTTATTATCAAAAAGTTTTATGTAACTTTTCTATTTTTAGCACTTTCCAACAAAGTTGAAAAGTGCTTATGCATTCGGTTTGTCTGGCCGGATGGCCGTCTGTCCGTCTGGCCAGATGGCCGTCTGTCCGTCTGTCCGCGCTCTAACTCCCGTAAATATACTCGGATTGCTATGAAATTTTTATACGTTATTGAGGTTTACCCTAGCACGAACCCTATTGAAAATGAAGTATCTACCATGATTAGTTTATCTACAGAGAGAATCAAAAGTTTCCCATTACATTACGGCCTATGGGGAAAAATCGTTAATATACTCGGATCGCCATGAAATTTTAGGACGTTATTGAGGTTTACCCTAGCACGAACCCTACTGAAAATGAAGTATCTACTATGATTAGTTTATCTACAGAGAGAATCAAAAGTTTCCCATTACATTATGGCCTATGGGGAAAAACCGTTAATATACTCGGATTGCCATGAAATTTTAGGACGTTATTGACGTTTGACCTAGCACAAGTCCTATCGAAAATGAAGTTTCCACCATGATTAGTTTATCTACAGGGCGAATCAAAAGTTTACTATTACATTACGGCCTACGGGGAAAAATCGCTTCAAAGGAATTTTAAAAATGTTATACCCTGTCAAACATATTAAAATATGCATTCTATAAAATATAAGGTGAAAATATAGCTATTATTCATTTACAGGGCCACACAAAAGAATTCCATTAGATAATAGTAAAAGGGGGAATTGTGTGTGGCATATTTTAAATATATTAAGCTGTTTCATGTATAATAAAATTGATATATGTCACTGAAGCTTAATATAAATTATACGCTACTGTCTTGCATAATATAAAGTACATAGCATTTACAGGGCCATACAAAAAATTTCAAATAGTATATTCTTTCCGAAGTACCGTATATGTGTCCGATGATGGCTGATGGAGGGATGAAATGCATTTTAATTATGATATTCGCGTTTATATTTCGCTAAATATATGCACATTATATGGTGTGTATAAATGTTATAGTTCATATACAGGGCTACCCAAAAGAGCTCACCAACGTTACTGAATATGAGCGTAAATTATTTAAACGTGGTTCTTAAATAAGCTATGCATTTTTACGCTGAGCTGCATTCAATTTACTGAAAAATGTTTGCAGAATATAGATAAAAGGATATACAGGTCCACGCAAAGAATTCGGTACATGGACGCCTATGAATGATAATTTATGAGAATGTGATTTCAGTTGTTTTAAAAGTGTTTTAGTTTACAATAACTTTTAGCCTAATGCTGACGTGTAATAAAGGTATAATGTAAACTACAGGGCTGAACAAAAGTATTCAAGTATGTTTCCATCTAATAGTATGAATTGCTGAAAAAGAAATTTCAAGCTACTGGGTATTTTCTTGCTAAGCTAAATTTTCCTATTATATGAACTGACATATGAAATACAGGGCTGTTCTAATGTACTGGAATACATATTTGGGTATATTTGGCTATACACTATTATTTCCCTAAATAACAAAGTTTTGTTAAAGATTTCATTAAGTGTTGGAAAGTGCTTCATAATCTATGCTTAACGCATGATTTTTCTTACTTGTTGTTTTAAGTAATGAGTTTTAGAAATATGTAAATATTTAAGTCTTTGGTACAAATTTATAATTATTCATAAGATGAAATTAGTCTGTTACAGATAAAAAGGTAATTAAATTGTATTGAAAATGATATATTGAAAATATTCTTTGTTATGTCTTGTTAAGAAACTAATTTTTTTTTTTTTTTTTTTTTTTTTTTTAATCCTTCTTACATTTTAAGAAAAGGACAAAGAAATACATTCATTACATTTCATAAAATGCATAATTATACTTATTTAACACCTTAAGCAAGCATCATGTCAGTTACCAGTCGGTTACCAACACTAAACTTTCCATTTAGATAACGTTTTTTACCTATGACTGACAGTCGAAAATATGATACAAAACTAAAAAATATATATTGTTTTTAAGTAATTATTGAACATTTATTTAAAATTTATACTTTTATTTATTACAGGATTATACTTTCTTAATAATTACATAAAACATTATAATATATTTAGCTATAGTGTCAGTCACCATGGCACTTAACTTGTTAACTTAAGAGTTCAAAATTAAATTTAGAACATTGATTTTTAAACCAAGTATTGGGTTTCTTTTTTCTTTCATGAAATATTTTTTTCTTTTTCTCGGAAAAAGAAATTAAATTTACAGCCTATTTTTGCCACCACTTTAGCAGAAACCTACTTTTGCCATTTTAACCAGGTATTTTCTATGATTTTTTCCACCTATGACAAAACTTACCAATTCTGGGCTGTATCAGTTGAAATGAAAATCGAATCCTTTGAAAATGCAAAATAAATATTTTTTGTATATAAAAAAACTTTGCTTTGAAAAATTTCTTGTTGAATTAGTGTTATATTGTTAAATTAATGGCACTTTTACTACATAGATCATTATGTGGCGTAGTTTGAAATGAAGATGCAATAATCTATCTCAAGACTAGCTGTTATATAGAATATGGCATGCTTTTCTATTTCAAGATCTAAAAAGAAAGTCGTCTTGGCATCATATGAAGAAACTGATTGGTAATAACTTGTTTATTAAGTTCTGTATGTTTCATTTTTAGTTAATTTAAAAAGTACGTGATTTTAATTAAGAGTTGCAATTAAGAGCCATTATTTTGAAAATCAGACAAAGTGCGTATTTTTTGATTTTCTTGATTTTATTTTATGTTGAAGTGGGTCATATTTAATGAATAATGTGCAATTTTGAAGCCCTTAAAAATTTCCTCTTTCCCATAGAAAATGTCAAAGTTCAAGGTTGTGAATTTCATATTTCATGAAAAGTGAAATGCTTGTATGTCTATGCTTTGGAATGTTATATCTCTAACAAGCAACAACATCCCAAAATTCTTTTGGCATAAACTGCAAGTATAGCACCACCTGCTTATTAAAATTTATTTGTTTCCATGGAGCACTGTTATTTTACATTGTTATGTTGCCACAGAATACAATCAAAATAACGTTTTTGTCAATTTTCTATACTTAATATCTTATTTAAGCAATAGTACCCCAAACTTTTCTCATAGAATATAAAAGTGTACTACTAGAACAAGCTAAATAATATAGTGCTGCATTGAGATATTATTGCTGTTAGCAGATATAATCTGTTAAATATTCAAAATGATCAAAATCTGCAACATTTAAATAGTGTTATTTAAAAAAAGTGTCACAGTTGAATAAAACAAAATATAGTAGTTGAACATATGTACAAAAACATGAAAAAAAAAGGAAGTGGTGTCATTTGTTATTTTTAGTAAAAAAAAATGACAAAATTTTCAATCAGTGTCGATGATCACACTTCTTCCATATCAGAAAATGAAAAATCATATTTATCTTTCCTCTTTCTATGTTTTTTTGCCCTATGAGAAAATGAAATATCATTTTTATCGTGCTCCTTCCGAAAGAGAAATGGGTCATTTCATTTTCTGATAGGGGAAAAACGTTATCATTAACATTACTTTACTTGTAAGTAATATTGTTGTCATTTTTTGCCTAAAAATATCACAAGACCCCACTTCTTTATCTTTTCCATGTGTTTCTACATATGTTCAACTACTGCATGATTATTTTTGTTTTATTCAACTGTGACACTTTTTTGAGATAACTCTACTTTAAATGTTGCAGATTTTGAAAATTTTAAATATTTAACAAATTATCTGCTAACAGCAACAATATCTCAGTGCAGTACTATATTATTTAACTTGTCCTAGAAGTGCACTTTCATATTCTATAAGAAAAAGTTTGGTATACTATTGCTTAAATAAGATATTAAGTACGGAAAATGGACAAAAACATTATTTTGATTGTATTTCCGACAACATAACAATATGAAGTAACAATGCCCCATGGAATTAAAATTTAATAAGCAAGTAGTATTCTACTAATAGTTTTTGCAAAAAGAATTTTGGGATGCTGTTGTTTGCCAGAGAAATAGCACTTTAAACATACTGGCATTTAAGTTCTCATGAAAAATGGCATTCACAACCTTGAAATTTGACATTTTCTATAGGGAAGAGGAAAATTTTTCAGGGTTTCAAAATTGCAGATTATTTATTAAATATGATTTACTTCAACATAAAAAAATATCAAGCCATTTAAAAAGAACAACTGTCAAAATATCACTTTTTTGTCTGAATTTTAGAATAATAGTTCTTAATGTCAGTTTGATCAAATATCTGGCCATGTAGCAGCAGTATGTTTCAATCTTTCTCTTTTTTATTTAGATTTATTTTTAAAGAAATTTGGCATACATTTAAATTATCAGTTGGCTGGCTTATACTTAACACTTTCTTTTTTACCTTTTTTTTAATTTTCTATAAACAATTATTTTTATGTCATTTCATTTCAATACCAATATTATAATTATCATAATTCCCTGAAGATAAGCCTTACCAATAAAAAACGAGATAAAAATTCAATCTTCATTAGATACAAACAAAAATGCATAATCTGCTTACATTGAACGAATTTGCTAATTAGCTAACATGTTTAATAAACAACAAATGGAAATAAATTTATACTTTGAATATATTCAAATTAAAAAAAAAAAAAAAAAAAAAAAAAAAAAAATTAAGTAATAAATATAATTTTTTAATCTTTATTTACACTTATGATGACATAATCGACTTATTTATGATGTATTAATCCATCCCCTTTTTACGTAGTTATTCCACTGTATAATGTTGAAAAGAAAAATATCTAAATAAATTACCAGAAGTTTTTAAAAACAAGCTTTTACAATCACAACAAACTTGAATGAAACAGTGTAATGTTTTTACAGAGTTATAATCCAAACTTCAAAAGAAAAGAAAAATTAAAATTAAACAAGTTTGTAAGTGTGATTGCAGATTGTACAGAGGGTTTTTTTAATAATTAAAACATAATAAATATGTAATTAAAACTGTAAATATAAAGATTTAAATTTATTAATGGTTTAGTTTATTAACATGAATAATTAAAACAAATAAGCATGTTTTTCATTTGATTTATTTAATCCATTAGTTTATGTTACATACATAATATTTTTTATATCTATTTAAACTTACGTGCAACGATTAGAAGAAAAAACAAGTGGTTAAATGTGATAACACATAGGGTTTTGTTTAATATCTTCTTGAAAACACTTTATCATTAAATTAACAAAGGGAGACCAAACTCATCACCATAGGCGGCTAGTAATTTAAAAAAATAGGATTTTAATAAATTAAAAAAATATTTCACTTTGTGTGTCAAAATAGATGATAAATATGATGTAATATGATGAAATAAAAATAAATAAGCATGTTTTTCGCATGATTAATTTAATCCATTAATTTATGTTACATACATAATAATTTTATATCTATTTAAACTTTCTTGCAATTGCAACAATGAGAAGAGAAAAAAAATGAATTAAACATATTAAAAAAATATTTTAATTAAAATAATAGT
Source organism: Maratus speculifer (assembly GCA_964019185.1). Taxonomy (NCBI): domain Eukaryota; kingdom Metazoa; phylum Arthropoda; class Arachnida; order Araneae; family Salticidae; genus Maratus; species Maratus speculifer. The sequence goes on from OZ025303.1 coordinate 159,743,077, forward strand.
CTTTTTCAATATTTTATGATTTGTTGTGTGACGAGGTATTCGGCTATAAGTACATAAAATTTGAACTGTCAGGCATATATAGTTTTTGTGTACGGACTCTGTGACATACAGACAGAGAACAGAGATGAATAGGGTTTTATCAGATGAACAAAGCCCTAAATAGAGCATGTGGTGTAAATAGTTGCAGCGTAAAGTATGGGACCATTCATAAATGATGTCACGCTTGGAGGGGGAGAGGAGAGTTCATGAAATTGTGACACTTTGTGACAAGGAGGTTCCATTTCAAATTCCAAAGTATTACTGTTTTCCATTGTTCTTTCATATTAATATTTTGTTATTATTGTATATTAATGATGTTTTCTGCTGTAAATTTTAATCTTATTTCATACAAAATAAGTACATGAATCATTTTTATTGTTATTCTCACAAATGTCATTAAAAAGCTTTTGGATAATGTTTAAAAATAAAATTTTTAATATGCTCTATAACTTAGTGCTTTGTTTTTGGACAAAAATTACTACATGTTTATATAATATAGCGTGACATGTGACGAGGGGCGGGAGGGGGGTAAAGTGAAGTGTGACACTTTTGTGACAAAGGGGAGGGGCAAAAAATATTGAAAAAAAAGAGCATCACATTATCTATGGGTAGCCGCTAAGTATACTATAAATTATCACCATCTTTTTCACCTCATTGTAATCTTCACCTAAAGACTGGATGAAGCTGAAGAAACTTATTATATTATAACTATTTCTGAAATTTTTCTGTCTCTACGAAGATTACTCACCTGTACTTATAAAAATAAAGAAGTATGAGAGACAAAAGAATTTTTTAACACTTCTCAAATCAACATTTCTACAGACAAAGGCAAATAAAAATTATTTATCCCCTATGTAACCTTGACCTAGAGACAGATAAGTTAAAAAGAAGATAGTAGGAAAACACAGACAGTTGAAAAATAAACAATTGGGTAAGTGAGATCGCAGATTGCACAGAGGGTTTTGTTTAATATCTCTTTAAAAACACTTTATCGTTAAATAACAAGCAAAAAGTGGTTTTTTGGCGCCATTTCGGATTTATTTACCAATCACCCAACTGAAACAGAACACTAAATTCTTCTCCTAAATGCTGCTTTGATCGCATAGATTTGTTGATTTCTCCATCAGTATCTACAGTTTTAGTGAAGGTATGCAAATAAATAAAATTATGTATAAAAGTAAAATGTTACAAAGCTTAGCATAAATTTGAGAGACCAAACTAGTCACCAGAGGCGGCTAGTAATTTAAATAAATAGGAATTAAAAAAAAAAAAAAAATTCACTTCACTTGTCAAAATAGAGGATAAATATGCTGTAATATGATGAAATAAAAACATATTTCACGTGATTTATTTAATCCATTAATTATGTTACATGCATAATAATTTTATTTAAACTTACGTGCAACAATTAGAAGAAATGATTTTTGAAATTTACACCATTGCAAATTTTTAAATTTTAATTATAAATATCACACATTTTCAATTTTTATACCATCATATAGGAAAAAAATGTACTTTTAAGTGCAATGTGTTTAAAAGCTGTATCTCGATTTATTTTTGAGATATTAATTTTTTTGTAGTTTTTAATACCAATTTTGTAATTGTGACAACAGAAGTACTCCGTTTCTTTTTAAAGCATAAAAAAGAAATAATTTTTATATCTATTTAAACTTGCATGCAACAATTATAAGAAAAAAAAAATGGACTGATGATATTAAAAAAATTATTTTAATTAAAATAATAGTCTTTTCCAAAATTTTATGATTTATTGTGTGACGAGAAGTATTCAGCTATAAGTACACAAAAGGCACATAAAGATTTTTTGTTCTTTTATTCATTAAAAGGAAATATGTGTATTACTACACAACAACAAAAAATAAGTAAATATTGCGTACTGATTGGATGAAAAATACAGATTATGAAAGAGTCATAGGTTTGTCTTTTCTCTCTTTTTATGAAAACAGACACTTCTTTTTTCTCCTTATCAAAAATTTCATATTTTTTTCTTCTTTCTATTGTTACCCATTGAAATTGACTTCATGAATGTGAAAGGAAGTTGCAAGTTTAGATTTGTGAACGATGTTAAACATTGTTGCTGTAGTGAAATGCTGAAAATCAAAACACTAAAAAAACCCAAAACATTAAAGAAATGAATATTATTCAAGTGCTTTTTTTAAAAGGGTATTCAGAAATTTAAGCTTCCTTCTTTCGTCTTCTGACAATCATTTTCATTAGCAAATGCATGGAACTTGCGAGTATTAGAATTCACATACCAAAAAATAAGACGTCATTTTTGGTTTTCCTATAAAAGCAACAAATATTTCAAAAAATATAATCAAAGCTCTGTTTTAGTACCAAAAAAAGAAGAATGGTGATATCCGAAAGTTGTTAATATATGCGAAATGTAATTCATTGTGTTAAAATCACATTAAAAAAAGGGCCGTTTTCTTCTTTTTATTAATGAATATAGATGATGTGTTTCAGAAATGGGCAGTAATCTAAAAATGTCATGATCCCATTGATTTTAAATTATTGTATTTGTACTGCAAGCGTTATTTAAGAGAAGATTATAGTTAAAGAAAAATTAGATTAAAAAATGGGAGAGAGCATTAGAAGTCGAATAAATCTAGCTTCACAGTACAGTTGTGCAAGGATGGTATGGGCAATGGTTTGGCATTAGGCACCAAGTGTGATAGGAGCACCATTAGCACCCAAGTTATCACTGCAATTACACTGATGATCTGCAAGCAAGGGCAGTGCCAGATTTTGCCTGATTGGGGGGAGGTCGGGATTGTCAAATTCGTAGTACATATTAGAAATCTTTACCTGCTGAGCCTCAGCCTGACCTAGCTTGTACAAAATAGATTATTTGCACAGCCAATATAAAAGTTAAAAGTCCGCCTTGAGCTCAGTTGGGTCGTTTAAAAATATATTGATATGGCCCAGAAAAAAGTTAAAGTCTTGGCCTAAATTTTTTCAAAAACATGGATATTTACATCGATATGGTTATAAATTGTTTCGCACGAGAGTTCTGATCAATCTTATCTTCATTTTTATGGAAGTGCTCTAGGCTGCAGTATTTATTTTTTTTTAATTAATCACTATTTGAATGTAAATGTTATAGTTATCAATAATATCGTCAATCCATATTCCATGTATTTAAAAATCAGAAAAATACTACACAGTAAAATATTCTAACACAGAATTGCACAGGAATGAAAAAAATGCATTATGGTTAAGTTACCCTCTTAGTAGGTGTTAATCTAATTTGTTATTTTCTCATAAATCATTGCATTCACTTTGTATGAATCAACACATTTTTTCCATTTAAGACAGGGTTGTTTTTTTCTAGGGTTTAAGTTTGTTTCTAGTTTGTTTAAAAATAATAAACTGTAAAGTTTAAGTGCAAAATAAATGGTGATCTAAACATATAAAAATTTATGCACTGTTTGCAAAAATTTTTAGACTGGGCCAAATGTTATTGATTTTTGCAAGGACCAAGTTCTGCCAAGAAAGTGATTTTCATACAGTCTGGGTCAAAACCAGAACATGGCCTATGTAATCATAGAAAAAATTAAGATAGATCCGGCTCAATATTGAAAAAATAAGTTATGCCCAGTAGAGATGAGTTCAGGCTCGTTTTTCGGGGCCCGGGCCCGCCCAAGCCCGACGATTTCAAGTCCGAGCCCGCCAGAGCCCGAAAATTTTTCTGTCACCAGAGCCCGAGCCCGAGCCCGATACCAAAAATATACAAAATAAAATTGTATTTAAAAATTGTTTCAAAAGTAATATCTCATTTTTAAAAACTTCTTACATAGATATGATTTTTAAATGAAAATTTAAATTCATTCTTATCAAAATTCGTATAAAATAAAAATAAAAATATACTTCATATGTAAAAGTATTCTCATATTCTTTTCTCCTTTAACAAGCAAATTTGATGGAAACGCTTTTGTTTAATGAGTAAATGCATGGAATTTGCAGAAATTACTATTTGTAAGCTAGCGAATCGAACGTTTTTCAATTCTCTATAAAAAGTGTACATATTTCATTATAATGGATTCTTTTCTCATAACAATCTTCCATGATTGACAGATACCTGAAAATCAATGTAAATTAAAAAAAAAGTGACATTGTTATTTTAAAGGTCCTATGTTTTTATAGAAAAAGAGGAAACACTGATTGATTGCTTTCTGTTGGAATAACACGGTAATAAAATTTACTTACGGAGAAAAGTGACTTCGAGAAGGAACAGCGTCCTCAGCATTAGCAGAATTCATATTCATGATGACAAATGCTTATAAAAAAGTTATTTTCATAAGAAAAACGACTATGTTTCATACACAATCGAGTATTAAATAAATTTGAAAACCTCCAGCGAATTGCCTACCAAAAACGGAAGAAAATATTATCTTCGTGTTATGTAACTAAATAATAAATAAATAAACGACCCCCATTAAAAATTATGTTCTGCAAACGAAAAGCCAACAAAGATTAAATTTATTGTTGTGTTTGTTATGATTGGCGCCATATAAATAGATCATTGGAGGAAGTTCCGCAGACATAAATCTGTAATTATCACAAATTTTCATTTGAAACTGCAATGAAATACTAAAATAAATAAACAAGCATTCAGTTCTCTCGTCATTTTGATAAAAAAGAAATAAAATGATTTGAAAAGGAATAAGTAAGCAATTTTAAGTGGAAAAAGTTATTTCAATCTTTTCTACACATCAGTAAATAAAATTTTCCGGCTTTAGAAAAAATGAGCCCGGGCCTGCCCAAGCCCGAAGTCTAAAATAAAAATAGAGCCCGAGCCTGTGTTGGGCTCGGGCTCGGGCTGAGCCTGTCTCATCTGTAATGCCCAGCCCAAAAAGATTGAAGACCAAGCTTGGCCCATCCTGAGTCTTGTGGATGAAAATAGGTGCGTACAGATCTCTAGCATGGTCTATCCAGAAGCACAAGCTCATTGAAATTTTCTTTTATTAAACTCAGGGAGAGCTTATCCGAATTTTATTTTCTTAAAGTTCTTCAGGGCCTGAAATTTATTGTTTGCAGTACAGGCATTAAAAGGCCTTGCACATTTTTTCTGTAAATTTTGGACGCATTGGAGCTATATTTTATTCTTTCCGGTTCGTGTTGGGTGAAATTATTTTTTCCATGGGTGATGTTGTGATAAAGTCCCATGTTGTTAGAAGAAAAAATGAATGATAAACAACATTTTTTTGTTCTTTTCCTTTTCTTTTTTTGATTTTCTAATAAAGGGCTGAATATGTTAGTGAAAGATTCTTTGACAGAAAATTGTGAATACTATTGCCAGGTCTATTATAAACGAATTATTGGGGGCCACTGTAATTCTTATCCATCACAGATATACATAATATAAAACATGTGTGAACTATTTATAAAATGCATCATAATTCTAAAATAAAATTTAAATGTATATTCAAATATTTTTAATACATAATACTGCTCTATTTCTGAATCACAAGTATTGCTTGAATATCTTATCGACCAATTTTGACAAATTATATAAACTGCTAAATAATTAATAAATTATACAAATTGGCATAATTTTTATTTTAAATAACAAAAGAACAAATAAATTAGTAAAAGATTAATAAAAATGCAAATGAAACCTTAATTAAAAATCAGTTAAGATATACAAACACTTATAACATTTTTAATATCAAGTGCATGTGACATTTACAATGAGCCATTATTAGCATTTATAATCTTATAGTTTGGTGATAGTTTTTTGGTTTCTCATTTCCGATTAAAATACAGAATCATGAAAAATCTAAGAGTGTAGAAAATAGGATTATAAACATCTCAGCACTAATATCTGATCAATTTCATTCTTTATGCAAAATGTATTTTTTTTTTTTTTTTTTTTTTTTTTTTTTTTTATTGTCTGTTACAGCCACTAATTAAAATAAAAAAATTCAAAAATTTATATGTACCTTTCATCAGAAAATATTTCGAGAGTCTAAAAAAAATAGTTCCGGATAATCGAGTCTATTGATATTCAATAGCCTTCTTCCCACTATTATACTAGTGTTTCTAATAATTATATTGACTAACATAATTTTTTGTGATATTATTATTTTTTACTTGAGAGAAAATAATTTTAGTATAAAATATTATTCATGATTAAGTTATTATTTTTAAGTTTCTCCTTTTATACTATATGTCACTGCAATAGAATGCAAACAAGTATCTGTATTTATATTTATTTAAAAAAAAAAAAAAAAAAAAAATCCATTTTGTTAAAAAGATTGATTTTTTTTTTTTTTTTTTTTTTTTTAGAATTAAAGTTTTCATTTGATTTTAAATCACAAATTATTTTTTAGGCTTTTTTTTTTTTTTTTTTTTTTTTTTTTTTTTTTTTTCTTAAGTTTTATATTTTAAAGAGTTTTATCCACAAATGTAGATGAAAAAACATCTATATAACAAAATTACTTTTATTTAGTTTATAACCAAGATTCAATGAATTATGTCATCAGATCATCACTAACAACTGTTTTTGCATTACTTTCCAATTAATTCATAAACTTAGTTGAAGAGTTAAAGAAATTTAAGATACAGTAGATTCCTTCAAATCTGCACAGCTTAAGATCAGAGGTTGTGCGGATTTTAGAATTTTGCAGATTTCTGATCATTGCTTTGTTTATATATTTTTTAAAATAATTTGTAAATAATAATGAAATCAAAAGTATAATGAATGCTTGCAACATACTAAAATATTAAAATAAATAATAAACTAAAATAATAAAAAAAATAGATAATTTTAAAAATGATTAAAATATTAAAAGCAATGGTCAAGTTAATAATCTATAATGTACAATTAAATATTCAGTATAAAGATGAAATGTGTCTCTCCTAAATTATTCAATGAAACTTGCCTCATAAAGGTACATTACTAATTCACATCAGGAAACTTAAAATAACGAAGCTTTATTTTAGGTTTAGCCAGACTTATTAAGTAAAAAAGCTTAATTAATTCATAAATATATTTGATAAGATTTTGATTACCAATGATATCAGCAATATCTTGATTTTTTCAGAAATAAATTATTCTTTCTTCATGAAAAAACAAGAATTTAATAACCTTAACAAAAATTACAAATTAAAAAATGTATGGAATTGTTATAAAACTAAAAAAAGTCAAATTTTGCACCTACATCTGAATTGAATGTTTCATTGTTTACATCTGTAAATTATGTGTGGATTTTAGGAGTTCGGATTTGAGGGAGTCTACTGTATACCATTGTTATCCTATACTAGCAGTTATTCTTCCTTAATCAGTTGGTAAAATAATCATTAGCTTTATGAAAATCCATTGTTAAATAATTTGTATATGTGTAGCCGGAGAGGATGGAGATACCTTTTTAACTAACAACTAGCAACTTTTGCTAGCTGCAAGATATTTTTTCTTTTTATAAAGCTCTGTGTATAATATTTCAAGCATATTAACAGAAATTATAGTTGAAAATTCATAAAATTACAACCTGTTATAAACAACTGGCATGTAAAGTGCAAAGTAATATAAGTAGATTAAAATTTTTAATTATATATAAATATATATGGAATGGATGGCTTTAAATTGTATGCTTTTTTGTTTGAAAAAAAAAAAAGTTTTTTAGTTTAAAAAATTAATTTTCAATAATGCTTCTAAACTTCAAATCCTGGATTCCTGGAATCAAAACCTTATTGAAATTTTTATTATTATTACTTTTTTTTTAATGGCTATTTTTAGAATATTATTACAAAATATATTTGCTTTATGATAATTATAAAATTTTTTATATCTTCCAGAGGGTCAATTATGCATTAAAAAAAAAAAAAAAAAAAAAAAAAAAAAAAAAAAAAAAAAAAAAAACACTTTTTACTGTTTTTTAATGCATTTCTTTACTAACTTTTTTTAATAAATGATGTATTCATGGCATCACTGTACTTGATTCTGAAATAACATTTTTTGATAAATATTTTAATTATGATATGCAACCAAATCTTCTTTTTGTATTTATTATATTTTTATTTTTACAGGTAAAAGCTGTTAGAAATTATTTTGAGAAAGGCAGAAGTTATCAGCAAAAAAGACTTTTTCAAGATGTCATATGCAAGGCTATATTGTAATGTTATTTATTTATTTATTGTGCAAAATGTAGATAAAATTGTGACATTTGAAGTATATTTTTGGAATTTGTAATAAATATATTTTAAATTGAAGAAAATGATTCTAATATCACACTGTTTGATAGTTGAGTTGTTTTAAAGCATAGGTTAGGCTTATTTTTTGGCCTTTTGTATAATCATTCTTTTTTTTTTTTTCTAATGCATTTTAGTTATAGAATTTAGAATCCATGTTAACTTCCTTTCAAATTATTTTTTGATGGAAGATTGTTTAAATGTGTTATACAAAATCAGAAAAATGGTTTTATTTAACAAATTTTAATGTATTTCAATGTTTTTTATAAACATCATTAAAAACACCAGTTTTATTTTGTTTATATGTTTTATTTTATTGTTTAAATATCAGTGTTTGTATAATTCTGATGGTATTATGAAAACTTCTTAATGAAAAAAAAAAAAAAAAAAAAAAAAAATTTCCAAACTGATTTTTAAAAATAACAAAATACAATTAATTTGTTAAACAACTTATTCTTCAGATCCTATATAAAATATGTTTAAAGGATTTTCAAACAAAAATCAATGACAGAATCAATAAATATACATCCTAAGCAGGGCTTAAAATGCAATTTTTGTGAGATGGGAGTCTCCCTACCTGCAACTATAATTGGTGGGGGGGGGGGGGGGGATAAAAGTGTTTGTGAAGGCAAGGAAATTATTTTTAACTCTTTGTTTATTCTATTTAAATTAAATGCACATATTACAGGATGGCTATCCAGCTTAAAAAGTCGGGGTAATTTATTATTCCTGAAGGAAAGGCAAGGAAATTTGAAAACTCTGCAGAATAGTTACAAAAATTTTAAAGTTTCAAGAAAATTTTTCAATTATAAAACCAAGAATTTAAAATCGTAACACCAGGAAAATAGAATTTTGTTATTTATAAGTATTCTAAAGAATATTTTAACCTGTTGTGCAAGTAATTTTGTCTACTCCTTTTCAATCCTTCCTTTATAACCAACTTACAAGGGAACCACTTTTGCTGCTGCTTGTGCCTATCATTGAGACCTAAAGCATTTTAAAGCCCTATATTAGAAAGTTTGAGAATCAATACAATTTTTCTTTTAAAATCATATTTTCTATTTTATTTTACAGTAACATAACTTTCTGGAAATGCAATTTTCGAAACCACTTATCCTAAACATTAAAAAAAAAAAAAAAAAAAAAAAAGCATTTAATAATATAAATTAATCAATAATAAGTATAAATTTTGAAAAAAATTAACAATTCCTTCAAGAACCTAAGAAATTGATTTAGAAAAATTACAAAATTATATTCATATTTTTAACAAGAATTTTTTTTTTTTTTTTTGAAAAGTAGAGTTTTTTGGCAATCTTATCCAAATATTATAGCTGTTTGTTGTCTGCAGGGTTTCTTTTTTGACATGACAAGCATCAAAAACTGGTTTAAACCATCAAAAACTGGCTTAAACCTAGCAAAAACATGTAATTAAAAAAAATTTAACACTTGCTTTAAAACATTTTATGAATAAGAGGGAAATGCTGAATAACTCTTAATGATTTAAGTAATTTTATTTATTTATTATTTTTAACATTAATTACTGTAATTTAATAATTAAAAAAATTAAATTATTTTAATTGCAATGAAATATTTTTTTAGAATGTTCAAACAGAAGAAAGTGATTTTGTGCTGTTAATAATCTGGATCAATTTTACCCCGCAGCATCCTATAGCACATAACCATTTTTGCTCATTTATTTACTCCCAAATGATTTCTAAGTTTAGAGTGTATGAAGCCAAAGTTAGAAAATACTCTCTCAATTGATGCTGAGCTAGCAGGGCTTGAAAGCAGGGGCATTGCAAGTTGAGCAAGTTTGGAGGCAGGTTCAGCCGAAAAGATATTGCACCTACTGATACCTTTCCACCAAGTAATGGGGTTAACTGTCCGGCCTGTAGTACTGAAATAAAAAGGGGGGGGGAGAGGGTATTCTTCACATAAAATTTTCTTAAAGATACAGAGGGAGATGGAGGTAATTCCACTCCCTGCAATTTTATTTATTTATTTATTTATTTTATTTTTTTTTGAAAATTATATATATTTTTGCGATATGTTGAAGAAATTTGCTGTTTTTTGCGGTCTGTTGATGAAATTTGTCGCTCTTTACGATCTGTTGACGAAAATTGTCGTTTTTTGTGATCTGTTGGAGAAATTTGCCGTTTCTTAACAATCTTTTGATGAAATCTGCCTTTTTTCATGATCCTCTGATGAAATTCACGTTATTCCTATGATCCCTCGACAAAATTAGCGATTTTTCTTTGAATGATTGTCAAAATTGATTTTTTATCGGCGATCATTCGTCAAAGTTTGCGATTTATTTTATGTCAAAAATTTCAAATTTCTAACAGATTTTCTTTTTCCTGAATTGATCCTTTTAATTTTTCTGAAAAATCAGACCAGAATCACCCATGAGACCAGAGTAAATGAAAACTTGACATACTTGTTACATTAAACAAACAAACAAAAACAATCTGCACTTCTTCAAGTTTTTTTTTCTAAATCCTAGGTAATGCAGTAAGTTTACAAAAGTAATAGAAAAATTTAAAAGACTGAGTAAAAGCGAAAAAATGTGCAGCTCATGTGAGTATTTTCAAAACTTATGTTTATTTTTTAAAAAGCACAATTTTGCTAAAAAAATTTTTAAATAAAAATTTTACCAGGTTAAAAAATTGTATTTAACAATAATAATTTACTATATACTAATTATTAATATACAATACAGTAATAGTAAATATTTAGTGTTACATCTAATGATGTAGATGTGTGACAGATATTTAATGCAAAATTTTACAGATCAATGTAGTATTTGAGGTTTCTGGTAAGGTTTTTGACATGACAGTTTAAACCGGATAAAACAGCACACTGTCAGAAACTTGCCAAAACCCTGGTTGTGTGCAGGGCTCGAAATGTACCGGAGCAAACCGGAACGATGTTCCGGTTCGTGAAATTATGTAAAATATCGTTCCGGTTCGTGAAATTGTGCTAAATATCGTTCCGGTTCGTGAAATTATGCTAAATATCGTCCAAAAAATGGCTCTTACGCGTCCCATAGAACATGTAATTTCGTCAAAAAGTTGCGAAAAAAAGTCAAATTTCACTAAAAAAATCGCGAAATAACGACTAATTTTCGGTAAAATTCGTGAAAAAATGATTAATTTCGTCCAAAAATCGCAATAAAACGGCAGATTTTATCAAAAGATTTCTGGAAAAACGGCAAATTTCGTCCGAAAATCGCAATAAAATGGAAAATTCTGTCAAAATATTTGCGAAAAACGGCTAATTTTGCCAAAAATTCGCAAAAAAAACGCAAAATTTGTCAAAATATCCCGAAAAGACGGCAGATTTCGTCAAAAGACGGCGAAAAAATGCAAATTTCGTCAAAGAGACACACACACAAAAAAATTTTAATGCCAGAAGTGAATTTTTCTGTTCTAAAAACTAATTTTCCTGCTTCTAAATTGTGTTTTTAATGCTCAAAAAGCGGATTTTTACAGCTTTACAATCAAGGCGTGTGAAGAGAAAATTGCACCCGGGGCATAATTAGAATTTGAGGCCTCTCCATCTCCCAACTTTTTCTTGTGACAGCTCAAAAATGTCGTTTGTGGTATGAATTTGGCACCCCCTAAATTTCCGTGCCCGGGGCGACCTCCTCCTTCTCTCCCCCCCTCCCCCCCCCCCCTGTTCACAATCATTTGATTGTCCAAAACTTTCTAAATGTGAATCCTGAAAGCACCCGTTTATGAAACAAAAAGAACCCTGTATTCAACAAAAGTATTCTTTTTTTTTATGTCTTTTTCAATAAATCAGGCTCGCCCTTTAACAATCTTTTAACAAAATCGGCCGTTTTTTCGCAATCTTTTAACAAAAATTGCCGTGTTTTCGCGAACTTTTAACAATAATTGCCTTTTTTGCGATTTCACGAAATTTGTCGTTTTTTAGTGATTTTTTAGAGAATTTGCCAGTTTTTCGCGAGCTTTTTACAACATCTGCTGCTTTTTGCGATCTTTTAACAAAATCGACTGTTTTTCGCGATCTTTTAGCAAAATTTATCATTTTTTTTTCTTTTTGTTCAATTTTTTGACGAAATTTTTGTTTTATTTTTTCTCGATTTTTTGACGAATTTTCTGCTTTTTCACGATTTTTGAACCGCTAGATTCTAGGTTCAACTCTATAAAAGTGCCCTGAAAAATGTAAAAACTGCTCTTTTCAGAACAATAGCGCCTTGCCCATTTTAAAACCTGGGGGAAACTCTGGAACAAGTAGCAAAAATGATTGCAAAACAGATGAAGCTACTCCACCAGCCAAAAAGCAGAAATTGAATCTAGAAGAAAATGTACCAAGTGAAAACGTTGAATTGCCTGACTTTTTGAGAGAAGAAAAACTAAAACGATTGAAAGATAATAATACTTGGTTAATTGTAGACAATGGTGGATTAGGTTGTTTAATCTGCAGAAAAGTAAAATATTTAGGAGTACTTAGTGATAGAAATTTAAGACTTTCGAAAGTATGGCAAAATTGTTTTATCACGCCAAGTGGTAAGGCAGGCTCGGTACAATCCAGTTTGAAAAAAAAGATATACGAACACAAAAACATTGATGCACATAAAAAAGCTGCAGAAATTTTGGAAAAATCAGCTAAAAAAGAAATTGATAACCACATTGAAAATATGAACAAACCGCAATTTTTGAATACAGAAAAGCTTTTTATTACTGTGTATAAAATTGTGAAACAACAAAGACCATTTGTCGATCTTCCAGATGACTTTGATTTGCAAAGATTAAATGGAATATCAATGGGAAATATATACTCTGATAAAACATGTGCAGAAATTGCACTATATATTGCGTGTGAAATATAATTTAATCTTTTACCTTTTTGTTTACATTCAGCACTTCTGTTCCTTTCAATGAACTTACATCTAATCTTAAACTTTAGTTACTAAATAAATATGACAGTCCGCACACATATTTAAACTTTTTTATTTTAATCTTTTGTTATAACGGAGATGGAATTGTTTACATACAGTGGCGTAGCTAAGGGGGGGCAAGGGGGGCGTCCGCCCCGGGCGCCGAGGCCTAGGGGCGCCAAATTGAGAGAAATTGTTATATATCTATATTGGGGTGGGGGCGCAAAATTTCTTGCTGGCCCCGGGCGCCGAAAAACATAGCTACGCCACTGTTTACATACCGTATGTTGTTACCGGCAAAGTAAAAAAAACAACCTTTTTAAACTTAAATCGCTGAATAAATGTGAGTCTCCACATACAGACTTTTAGAATTTAATTTTTTGATATAATGGAGATGGAAGCAGGCGAAATTTTGGCCTTACTGATGACACGGACCGTTTACATTCCGCATGCTGTTTTCCGGCAAAAGGAAAAAAAAATCGGCGTTTTTTGTATCGCAAACATATTATTTTACATGTATATAGCATATTCTGTTCAATGTAACCTTTAAAAATTGATTTTGTCAAGTTAAAAATAAATTTAGCTATACTTTGAAAAAAAAAAAAATTATCAAAATTTTTTTTGAAAAATAGCGTTCCGGTTCGTGAAATTTTCCATTGTAATTTTGAAATAGCGTTCCGGTTCGTGAAATTTTCCATTTCGAGCCCTGGTTGTGTGTGAATGAACATTTGTTTGGACTTCAGTAGAAATTGTAATATTTGACCTAATTAGGCATAGTAAATTTTCAAAATTGTATAGAAATATTAATTTACTTTATGCAGTGTTGTTACAGACTAGGAAAATATGGAAATATCAGTAAATTTTGTTAACCAGGAAAATTCAAGCTAAACTTGGAAATTTAATAAAACAAATGTTAATTTATATTAAAATTGGGGTAATCTGGAAGAAAAATATAATATCAGCCCTAAAAAAACCTACAAGATATTTGTAACCTACAAGATATTTGTAATTATTGGTTTTTTTAAAGTATTAAAAAAAATATTTAAAAAAATTAATACAGTTTTTTTAATTAAAATAATTTAACATAAAACAGTCTTATTTTATATTCTCTAACATGTTTAGATTCAATTGATCTAAAACTAGGAAAGATTATTTTCTAACAAAACTGTATATAACTGATTATTTAAATTAGGCAGTTTATATATTTCAATGCTGTTCTGACTTAGTTATGTTCCACATATTACTTCTAGAATTAGAAATAAGTCATCAAATCTAAAGCTTGTAAACAATATTTGTTTGTTTTTCTTTGGCTAAAAAAGTCACTAGCAGAATCAAAACTTCTGTATCAACATTATAACACAATCAATAACAGTTCAAAAATTTGTTTACTCTTGTTTAGACTGAAAATATAAAAAGTATCTTGCACAGTGATATTTTGAAAATAAATATCAAATGTAGAAAATATATTTTGAAATTAAATATCAACTATTATAAATATCAAAAGTATCAAACACCTTGATATTTTGAAAATAAATTAAAATATTGAAAATATCAAAAAGCCTGATATTTTGAAAATAAGTATCCGATGTATATCAATGAGCCCTGTTTTTAAGATTTGGAAAGCTTTAGAACAAATGCAGTGATTATGTGGGTAAATTTTCTGTCTCTATTTTTTTTACACATTTGACATTTAAGGCAAAACAGAAATCATTTCAGTTAATTTTCTGGTACTTGATTATTTACCTTGTCAACCATTTTCCATAAAAAAATGGTGCCAAATTATAATGTTAAATAAACAAATCGAAGAATGTTGTCATTTAAAATTTTTATATGAAAAATATTGAGATAACTAGTGTTTAAAACATCACTAAAAAATAGGGTGCTTTTATACAAGAGTATGTATACCGGATAGATATGAAATTCTATTCATTCAGATGATTTTGAACAAAATGATGTTTAGAATAATTGACATTGCCTTATGAATGCTAGGTTTTTGGTATGCAATGTCTTAAATGAATCAAATCTGTTTGAAATTTTATTAATAAAATATTTTCTTGACTTTTCATGATTTTTTTATATTACTTTATGGAATTTTGTGCATACACTCAAAACATACGTAAGATTTTTCATTATCATTTTTGAAATATTATGTATGTTTCTTTAATAAACTTAAAACTACATCTAGATTTTTTAAAGATGTCAAAAAATATTTAAAAAGGTGTTAAATTACTTTAATTCTTAGTACTTTCAACTGTAATTATGTATTCAACTATCTTATTTTCTGATGTCTTTTTCTTTTTTCTTTTTAAGAGACTTTTATTAATATCTATAAATTTTTTCGGCCTCCAATTATTTCAGATTTTCTTTTTAGAAGGTTCTCAAACTTCTGAAATAATTATTCCAATCAATAACTGTGCAATGACTTAAATTCAATTGTTTTCTCCTTCTTTTATTGATGCTGATTCAGCAGACAAACTCTAAATGAACCTTAATGTAGTTACAAATATTATTTTGGAGCTTTCCAACGAGATTCTTTTTGTAATAAATTTTCTTTTATCATAGTTTTTACATTAGACCAGGCCTGTCCAACCTTTTACTAATCAGGGGCACATCTCAGCTTTTGGAAAGCAATGAAGGGCGCCATTATTAACATGGCTCAAAACATACTAGAAAATCATCTTTCAATATTAGTAGCAGTATATGTATGCAAATGAGACATAATGCCCCTATAGATATAAAACACCATGTAAAAAAAAAAAAAAAAAAAAAAAAAAAAAAAAAAAAAACAGTAAATCGTAATGATTTTTGAATAATACATGTTTCTGCGAGAGGGTTATCCCAAATATTTTTGAATTGGAAGGAGCCAGAAAATGGAAATTATTCATTATTAAAATAAAATGATAATCACAGATATTGTTATCCCGTTTTATAAAGCACCCAAATGGCCAGAGAAACAACGTTAATAACAGTAACAAAAATGTTGAACTTTCATGCACGAAAGAAAAGAAGGATCGCATATATTTCTCTACATTTTACTTCTTAACATATTAAAAAAGTTATTGCCAACATTTATTAATTCCTATCGAGATTATTTTCATAAAAAGACTTATTAAACATAATTATAAATTAGTAAATAAATACAACAGCATATGATTAATTTAAAAAAAAAACTAATTATGTGCTGTTTTTTTTTTTTTTTTTTTTTAATACAACGTTGCATACGTTATAATTGTTGATGATTGAAATACACTTTTAGTGATTTTTAAAACATATCTCATGAAGATATTAAGGATTTTAAATAAGGTATATTTTACTCTGAAATTGTATTAAATATATATATATATATTAGTAACAGGAAACCTTCAAAAGGGCGCCAAGAAAACCTCCAAAGGGCGCCATGGCGCCCGCGGGTGCCGCGTTGGACAGCCCTGCATTAGACCATCACTGCTTATCAGTTTGTAGATAATCTAATATCATGTCTGTTAATACACACTTTTTTCATGGCAGAATTTCATATTTTTAAAAATAGAATATTGCCTCATTTATATATATACAGTAGACTCCCTCAAATCCGCACAGCTTGGGATCAGAGGTTGTGCGGATTTTAGAATTTTGCGGATTTCTGCTTATTGTTTTGTTTACTTTTTTTAAAACAATAATTTGATTGCAATTAATTGTGCAATCAGAACTGTAATGAATGCTTACAATGTAATAAAATATTAAAATAATTAATAAACTAAAATAATAAAAATTTAGAAAATTTTTAAAATGATTTAAGTACTAATAGCAAAGGTCAAGTTAATAATCAATATAGTGTATGATTAAATATTCATTATAAAGATTAAATGTATTTCTCCAAAATTATTCAACAAAACTTGCCTATTACTAATTCACATCAAAATCATAATCTAAGGATTTTTTTTTTCAAGCTTAGCCAGTCTTAATAACCAAAAAAACTTGATTAATGCATAAATATATTTGGCAAGAAGATTATGATTACCAGTAATATCAGAAATATCTTGAATTTTTCCAAAAAAATTTATTCTTCCTTCATGAAAAAAAAAAAAAAAAAACCTGAATAGAGTATTATTAGGAAAATTACAAATAAAAAAATATATGGAATTGATACAAAACTAAAAAAATCAAATTTTGTCCCAATAGCCAAACTGAAAGTTTCATTGTTTACATTCATAAAATATATGTGGATTTTAAAGAGTTGCGGATCTCTGGTTTGCGGATTTGAGGGAGTCTACTGTATATATATATATATAGTAGATAACAGATCTGTATCATTTTTCTCAAAATGTGAGGGAAGGCATAGAAATACAACTTAACTAATATCATTCATAAGAAACATTAAATTGATTTATCCACAAAGTAAACAAAAAGAGAAAATGTATATCACATGCTAGTGCTGCATTTAAAATTAAACATTGTTTTACACTTTTATTGTTTTGTAATTAAATCCAACAGTTCTTAATTATTTTTTCTTAATTATCATTTCAGCTAGTAGATGAACGTTTATGACATTCGTTAAAAATAAGAGATTCTATGCATTGTATTTTTTTTTTTTTTTTGGTAAATTATCATAACATTATTATTTAATGACACTATTGTTCTTTTAATTAATGAAAGAACTAAAAATTTAGCAAAATATCATTAAAAATATAGAAAAAACATCAAATTAAAAATCCCTTTATAATGTAACAAACACATGTCACAAAAGTGGACCCGCCATAAGCTCATTTAAATAATCACTTCACTTAGCACAATAAAAAGCTCTTCAGAGGAGTGTATAGCTATAAATTTTAATTCACAAACACATAAAAAAATATGAGAGCTGATGTTTACACTTCTCCTCGGATCGGCCTTTCGAACACAACTCAAGGTATTAAAAAACAATTTATGTAGATGGTGCTTCTGGCGGCAACACACATGTTTACTCTTTTTTTTTTTCTATGAAAAGTGGTCGACGAGTTAATAGACAAGTATCAAGTATCCTCATTTGATGTTTATCTCTATTTTCATTATTGAGATGCACAGCAATTTTACATTCAGATCTCCACAAAATGTTGTTTTGATATGACAGCATTATTACTTGGTACTGTATCACAAGCTCAAACAAACAACGTCTATTTTTGATTAACTTGCAAGAACTTAGAGAGTGATTTTTTTTTTTTTTTAATAGAAACTTTTAATATGTAATGACTATATTAGAATAATGTACACATTTATCAGAAATAGTTTAACAGAAAAATTTTATTAGTTCTCTAGCTCTTATGTATAGGGTTACAAAATGCACCAGGTCTCAATGCTAGGTGCAAGCAGAACCAAAAGTGGTCCCCTTGTCAGAGATTTTCAACTCCGGCTTCATTAAAACTTTGTATTGAATGTTATGGGATTAACCCTTTATCTACCGAATTATGAATTCATGAAAATTTTACATTCTAAGGCATTTTACGTAAATTGTTTAAACTAAATTAAAAGATTTACATAATTATTTCATAAAATTTTGAAAGATTTTAAAAGGATTAATTAAATTTACAGGGATTTTGTGCAATATTTATAACCCCACTCAAATCTTTTATTTTAAATTGTTTTCTTAGTATTTTGTAGAATTATAAAATGTACAAATATGATGTTCTTACAATATAAATATAGAAATATTTCCGAATTGAAAAACCACCATCCCCCTCCTTCAGCGCCAAGAAAGCTGAAAAGATACAAAGACAAAAGAAATCATCCTTTCGAAAATAGTTTTGTTTTGTGTAACCAATAATGCTTTTGGGACAAAATAAAGTAATGTATCTGTAACTCATTCTAAGCAGTATTACAACTAATTGACATATTAAAAGAATTTTATAATAAGTAGTTTTAATGGTACTTATAATTACCGTCAGTAGATAAAGGGCTAATTAAATATTTCTGCCTAAATATTTTTAATTAAATATCAGTCTATTTATTTATGTTTGTTTTGGAACTGAACATTTGTTAGTCTAATTTAATGAATATTTATTATTTGTGTTAAAATCTGTCAAAACAATCTGTATTTAACTGTGATCAATGTGATAAAGAATTTCATCCTGATTGGACAAAATATTCAACAATGTGTAAATTTTCCAAAAATTTATAAATGTTTTTATATGTTTTTTATTATGCACCTTTTAAGCAATATATATATATATATATATAGTTACACTTATTTTTATGTTTTAAATTAGTAAACGTGGTGAATTCTGCACTGATTTCCAAAAATTTGTTTAACAATTCAGTAGTTACTTCAGAATCAGTTCTGAAAGCCTCACCCTCAAATTTACAACTTTTAAAAGTTTTACCATCACAAAATCTCAGTACCTGGAATTTTTTTTTTCTAGTACCTAAAAATGTCAGAGAAAATCTGAAACAGTCAGCGAAATTGTTGCTGATCTGGAATAGATAACCTGATATTAACACATTGCAAAATATCATTGAAAAATTGATTTTAACAATTTGGAATGTTCTAACCAAATGTTATTAAATACTCTCAATAACTGGCATCCATTCATTTTCAGCAGTCTTAATTTTATAATCATTGCTTTTCTTCTCTCTTTAAATTAAGTTAATAATAATAATTGTACATAATGAAAAAAATCTCTACAATGTTTGAAAATTTTGCTTTTTTTTTTTTTACATGAAGGATTTAACCTCCGTAATTCTCTTGGAAAAAAATTGGATTTTTTCCAAGAGATATTCTTGGAATTTAGAATATGAATCCTGCAGTCTTGTCCTGAATTTCAGGTCCTGCTAAATTTTACAGACAAGTAACTTTTCTGCAGATGGGCAGAATTTCACTTTTCGGTACTAAATTTTATCATTCTTGGGATCGATGCAAATATGCATTAAAGTTCTTTTTAATAAAGGGGGGGGGGGGGGGTAGGTAGCAGTAACAGATGAAATACAATAAAAATGCGAGTACAAACTGCAGCAAATTGAGCGGATTTTTTCAAAAGTTCACAGAAAAAACAAAAACATAGAGAAAATGTGTTTTTATCTAATGAATTGCAAAAATATGCAATTTCCATCAAAGGATCACTGGGGAAAAAATGCAATTTCTATCAAGGGATCCCTGCAGAAATGGCATTTCTGTCAAAGGATCATGGAAAAAAATGCAATTTTCATTAAAAGATTGCAAAAGAAATGCGATTTTTTTTTTTTTTTTTTTTTTTTTTTTTTTCAAAGGAATGTGGAAAAAATGAGATTTTTGTCAAAGGATAGTATAAAGTATGAGATTTTCGTTGAATTTCTATTTACTGCTTTGTTTACATTTTTTAAACATTAGTATAATAATGGAATCAAATCAATTGTAATGAATGCTGTCAATAAAATATTAAAATAAGTAATAAACTAAAATAAGAAAAATTAAGATAAGTATAACAAATAGGATGTTTCATTTCAAATGTATCAAATGAGGTACATTCATACTATAACAAAGTTTTTAAAATATTCAGATCTTGGTATAATAGTATATCGTACTTTGGATACTATATAAGTTTTCAAAATCTTTTGTTTGTCCCTGTAAATACTATCTGCAATCTTTAGTAAACCTTAGCAACGGATATCAATTTTGTAAAATATCAAATAGTTTAATCTAACTAAAACACGCCACAAACAATATTTCCTTCTGTACCATTATGTAATGGAATACTTTTGTATGTCCCTGTAAATTAATAAAAATATTCTTTACACTGCAGATTTTACAGAATGTATAATTTAATATATACTTCATAGATTCATACCAATTTTATTATGTTCAAAAGAGTGTAGTATACTAAAAATGAGCCTGTAACTATTTTTTCCCATTGGCTGTGTAATGTAGCAGATTGTTTTTGAATGTCCCTATAATTGAACTACACATCCAATTTTCATAAAATTTGAAATGACTCAATAAATTTATGCAACTATTATATATTTTAAATTTGAAGCAATTCAGTTGTGTAGTTTTTGCATTGTTATATGCAGACAGACTGAATGGTGACTATAGATGCTACCTATTAATATAATTACGAAAGCACCTAAAAATGATTAAATTATTAAAAGTAAAAGTCAACTAAATAATTATTAATGTATAGTTAAATATGCATAATAAAGATGAGAGACATTTATCTTGAATTATTCAATCAAATTTGTCTTATAAAAGTACCCAATTAATTCACATCAAAATTATAAAAAAGGAAATTTTATTTCAGGTTTAGCCAAACTTAATAACCAAATAAGTTTATTTGATAAAAAGATTGTATTTACAAGTGATATCAGCAACAAATTGAATTTTTTTAGAAATAAATTTATACTTCCTTTATGAAAAAGCACAAGTTCAGTCATATTAATAATAATTACATAGTGAAGTACATATGAAATGATATAAAAAATTAAGTCTCTATTTTTGTTTCTACATCTGAAATAAAAGTTTCATTGTTTGCATCTGCTATGATATGTGAATTTTAAATATTTGTAGATTTAAGGGAGTCTACAACTTTCTGGCAATAACTAATAACTGTATTGATTATGTTTAGAAAATTTAAAGAAAATGTATAGCAGAAATATAAGCAGAAAATTAATTACGAAATTTGAACACAACAGAAAAACCCTGTAAATAAAAATGTTTAATGTATTACAGTCGACTCTTGTTAATTCGAATCTTCGCTTAATTCTAACTAAATATGAAGTCCTGAAATATTCAATGGCAGAATAACGATAAAATTTTTCGTTAATTTGATTTCATTTTTTCTTGACTTCGTTTAATTCAAACTAACAAGAATTCCCATTTTTCATTTTTCTCACGGATTTCAGATCATTTGAATAACTTTCTTCCTTTGATTTTTGAGAAAATTGTTCCGAACGAGTATACATATAATCCAATGTATTTGATATCCACTTTCTTAGTGCCCCGTCTGTCCATCAGTTGATGCTTTAAAATTTTCCATCATTGTGCTTGTTTCTAGTCTTTTAATTAGTTTATGTATTTATACATTCCAATTTAATATTAAGCCATATTCTAATGATAACAGACGAAATAAATTTAAAAAAAAACATTATAACATTAATTCCTCTGTAATAGTACCATATTAAACATGTTTTCATTTCATATTTTCCATAATTCGAACATTTCTTGTGGTCCTGACGAGTTCGAATTAACAAGAGCCAACTGTATATTAAAATCATTTTTTTGTATTTCATATATTTTTCTTTAAAAATAGGATGAATTACCTTTCTAAAAGCATCATTTATTTTAAAACAGAAATTGTAATAACTCTCAAAATTTTGAAATTTAAATTAGTTTTTTAATTATTATGTATTTTATAATATTTTGAATGATTTTCCTATAATGGTGGTAAATAAATTAACCTATTGCTGTGTATAAATAGGAGATAAAGGAAAAGAACAGAGATTATTATATACTTAGAGATGCTATATATTATATTTATTTATAGATGTATTCATTAAAATTGAAAAGAAATTGTAATGATTTTAAACTTGAATAGTATGTGGAAAAAAAATTAGGTTAATTATATTTTTAAGCAAAATTTAAAGAAATAAAACATATTTACAGTTTGAATTGATTTACTAAAAATAACGAAAAATCACCTGCTGAAAAACTGACATCTAGAAATCATAGCATCATACCTTTTTTGAGTTATACATTTAACCAAAAATGTGAACACTATTTCTACCAGTGTCAAGTGACACCTCTTTAAAATTTTGATTTATGTTTATTTTGTTTGTAGTTTTTAAATGCAATATGTAAAAAAAAAAAAAAATTTAATGTAGAAAAAAGGATTTGTAATTGTCTTAATCTAAAAATTATAAATGAAAAATTATAAATCAAATTATTTTAAAAGGTGTCAGTTGACACCAGTAGAAGTAGCGTTAAACAAATTTAAGTTATTTCATTCAACTGGACAATTACTGCCTTCTATTATGAACTGAGGTGTAGTGGAGGATATATGCCATATACCTTCTGTATATTTGGAAGAAATTCTGTAAAGCTATAGTATTATTCATAACTCTAGCATGCATCATCTGGGATTTTTTTGGGGTGCGGTGGGGAAAGAGGACTACAATACTAATAATTTTAGATTAATTTTTTTAAACACTATTATTTAATCGGTAAATTAATTATAACCAATGTAAATTTTCCAAGTGAATGAAAAAAGTCTGGGCCAGGATTCGAGCCAGTGATGTATTGGCTAAAGCCGCCAATGCTCTTCCAACTGAGCCATCCCGGACGAACACTGGAGGACTTCTTCACCCAAATGACCTCAATGATCACAGAATTTTCACCCACTTGGAAAATTTACATATAATTAATTTACCGATTTAAATAATTTTCTGCAGTTCCAAATATTGACCTTCAATTTATTCTGTTGAGCTGATCCATAATATCAGTCCAGATTCTGTGGTTGTATAGGTCATTTGCATGAAGAAGTCCTCCAGTGTTCGTACAGGATGGCTCAGTTGGAAGAGTATTGGCGGCTTTAGCCAATACATCCCTGGGTCGAATCCTGGCCTGGACTTTTTTCACCCACTTGGAAAATTTACATCTGTTATAATTAATTTACTAATTGAATAATTGTGTTAAAAAAAAAAAAAAAATTTAATATGATTTCGTATGCAGCGTTTTCTGCAGTTCCAGATACAGGGTTCCCAGCGTCATGGAAAGTCAGGGAAAATCTGGAAAGTCGTGGAATTTCAAAGTAGTCAGGGAAAGTCATAGAAATTTCAAAATATGTCTTAAAAGTCAGGGAATTTATAAAGATTTTCTAAAAAGTCATGGAAAAATCTTTGAGAAAAAATTAAAAGTGAGGAGAAAATCATCAAGTTGTCTCTGGAAAAAAATCTCAAAAAGGCTCAAAAAAAAAAAAAAAAAAAAAAAAAAAAAAAAAAAAAAAAAACTAGAAGTTTGAAAAACAATCGAAGGAAAAAAAAAACATTAGTTTTGACAAAGGATTAGGAAAATAAGTATCAAATTTTTCTGTATTCCCGTTTGGTTAAAGACATTTTTGAAATTTAGTCAGGGAAAGTCATGGAATTTTTTGAGATTTGGTCATGGAAAATCAGGGAATTTGCCCGTCATGTTTTGCTGGGAACCCTGAAATATTGATCTTTGATTTATTCTGTTGAGCTAATCCATAGTATCAAGCCAGATTCTGTGATTGTTGAGATCATTTGGGTGAATTAGTCCTCCAGGGATGGCTCAGTTGGAAGAGCATTGGCAGCTTCAGCCAATACATCCCTGACTCTAATCATGACCCGGACTTTTTTCACCCACTTGGAAAATTTACATCTGTTACAATACTAATCATTGTTGCAAGACCTCCAGTCAGATGATTGTCCAGTCGGCTGATTTCAGTTGTACAGAAACCTATCATTTGTAGTAAATTGTATTTTATATTTAATTAATAGCAATTTTATAAATAAAAACTTTCAATCATTGTCTTTTATTCTTAAAAAAACAGTTTTAGCCATAATGAAAGCCAAATACAGCTCATATTCAAAGTATTAGAATAATTATTTATTCTTAAAAATTTTAAATATCTTTTTATAATTTAATGTCTTATAATGCAAATATGCAAACAATATTTTTATTAAGAACTTTTGTTGATTAAACTTATTTATTATCTTAAAATTACTATCATTTTTGAAAAGATTAATTGAAAAAAAATATTTTGAAATGTCAAAGTATTAGAATATTTCACATTAATTCTTCTTTAATTAATATCAATTCATAACTGGCGGCATCATTGATTAAATTCAGATGATTTTATTTAAAATGAGTATTCTTTTTGCAGTTTGTCTGTTTTTTTGTCTTAAAATGGGTTGTGTGAGTGATATTCCTGAATTTATTAAACTTTGTATGGTTGATTTTTATCGGCACGGTAAAATTCAATGTTATATATCAAATTACTTACATTGTTCGCAATCAAGCATTAGTAAAATACTAAGACAATATTTTTAAAAATGGAAATTTTCAAAATAATCACCAAAATGGCAGCCAAAAACTAAAAACATCTGCTAGAGATGACAGGGTATTGAAGTGTACAGTTATGAAAAACTGTTTTAAAAGTGTGTGATTCTTGAATTGAAAATGGAAAGAAGAAGGAGTTGAAGTTTCTACATCGACAACATTATGACGTCTCCATAAATTTAAGTTTGAATCTCATGTACCTAAAGCAAAACCTTTCACAATTGCAAAACAAAAGCATATAAGATGGAATTGGTTTAAATTAAAATGTTTATGGAATGAAGTAAATAGGAAAAACACATTATTTTTGTGATAAAAGTATGTTTTGTTTTTCATATGGTAATCAAGGTATTCGAGTTTGAAGAATGAAACAAGAAGCATTTGATAAAGAATGCCTTAAACATTCCATAAAACTTGATGCTAGGATTATGGTTTGGGGTTGCATGAGGGGCAGAAGGATCTGAAAAGTTATACATCATCTATGAAAAGTTCACTCTCAGATATATCAAGAAAGTTTGGAATATTACATGATTCCATTATCAGAAGATTTATTTGAAGATTATGTCATCTTTCAAAAAGATTTAGCGTCACTGCATACCTCGGTGTCAACTAAGAATTGGTTCCACAAACTCAACATTAAGGTACTTTCTTAGTCACTAAACTCACCCGACCTTAATCCCATCTAAAATTTATGGTCTATAGTGAAGAAAAAACTCCCTAGGAAATTCTCTTTCTAGTAAAACTGAGTTAGTGGCACATATAAAGTCTTAGAGATGTTTGTAAACACCTTCTATATAGTATACAAGATTGATTGTATGCTGTTATGAAAGCTAAAGGAGGTGTTACAAAATATTAACTGCATTTACTTCATATTCAGAAAATAATATTGTTGCATAAAATAAAATATTCTAATATTTTGAACCAATCTAATTTTTTTCTAATATTTTGATGCGTTTCAGAAAGTTGTATACCTAATTTATTGTATTGTAATTTATATTTTGTAAAAGTTAAAATTTTATCTAAACATTCCAGATTTAATTGATAAGAAATTTTATTGCATTTACTTTGTATCAAAAATAAATAAATTAAAAATAATTTTTTCTTATTACTTTTTCTCAATTATTCTAATATTTTGAATATGAGCTGTAGAAATCTCCTAATCAATCTTCAATTGATTCTATAACCAGTAAATTTTTCAGTCTTGTTTTGGATGGACTTCTTTCATCCAAGCTCTATATGCATAAGAATGCAATTTAAAGAAACAAATTTTTGTATTGAAAAGATTTCTGAAAGATGACAGTTAAAAGTTTAAAGAGATTAAAAGATGATAATTAACATTAAAAGATGATAATTTAAGCATTTGTTTCAACTTACAAAACTGAAATATTTTTATGTACATTCATCAAAAGATTCATTTTTATTCCACTATCTTTTAAAAAAAAGTGGACTGATGTTGACAAATAGAGCACGCATTTTTATTGAAAAAACTATGGTTTATTTTAAATATGATTTCTTACTACTTAATAAAATCAACACTTTCAACATTTGTGATTGCATCTTTATCACATATTTCGTTTGATGTATTACTTTCAGGCCCGTAGTTAAACCATATTGTCAGGTAGGGCAAAAGTTTTTCTAGGGGAGGCAGATTATTTCTTCATTTTTTTAGGGTTCCGTACATATAAAGTGAAAACGGAATCATTATAAGATCACTCCGGTCTCCCGTGTCTGTCTGTCCGTCCAGCCATTTTACTCATAAACTATAAAACGCGAAAAGCTCAAATTGGGGGAAGTAATAAAAACTATTGATTCACATATTTACAAGATTATTAAACATTTACAAATATATTTAATAGGAGGGGGGAGGTAGGGTGTTAATTAAATTAATTGAAGAAAAAAATCGTTTCTTTGTTTATCAAAAGGGGGAACCTTGTGAAAGCTTTCGTTCCGCTGAACTCAAAAATATATTTCTTTTAATTTTAGGTATTATATTTTCAGAGATATAATCGAAAATATAGTGGAAAAATATGTACACCCCTCCCCATCTAATTCTGAATTTACTGAAACTAAAATTATGAAGAATTAGTGTTTATAGACGTTACTTTAAGTCTTGCAGGAAAACTATAGCGATTACTCTAGATAGCAGTTTTTGAGAAAAAGCATATTTTTCTGTTACACACAAATTTAGATTTGAGGGCATTGAGCAAAGGTATTGAAAAACATTGGTGGTACCTATCGTAGCAGAAGTATAAAAGCATTGTTGATAATGATTTTTGAAAAAATTCGTCGATAATTAGCCAGAATATTTACCCTTAAAGACAGGAATGGTTTGAACATAAATAATAAGTAGCGGCGTGCTCTGCATACCATCGGCTTCTAATCCCCAGATAATAACTTTTAACAATATATTTGTGTAGTGCAATAACTAGTCGCAGTATAAAAGCAATAAAGTTCATACTTTTGAAAATATACTTATTTAATTTACTTTATTAAAAATACCAATTATAGGCATTAGTTTTAGATCTTTTAAAAAAACTCGAAAATAATTTTATGTATCATAAAATACATTGTCACTATCACAATAAAAGTGTAGTAAACAAAGAAGTTTGTATAATCCGAAAGTTAAAACTGATAATGTTTTCGTCCTTTCTAGGACATCTTCAGTCAGCGTAAGTGAAAATCATTTTCTCTTGAGCTTTATATACCGTGCAAATCCCCAGGTTTTCCCTCTTTTTTTTCTGTTTTTCCCTTCTTTTTCGCCAAGCATCTTTACCCATCTGGGGACAATGGCTGCATGTGTCATATCATTACATGGTTTTTCTTTTGAAGTAAGGATTTCGAGAGTTTCCCGGATTAATGTGTTGTGTAAGTTATCGTAATTAGCTATTTTTTGTATATGTACAGATTCTATTTTTAGAGGTACCTTATGGTTACTTCTTGACAATGCTGTATTTAGTTTATCATATTTTAAATCTCTTAAATGCTCTCTCTCTCTCTCAGCTATTTTTCTTTTCGTCATTCCTATGTATCATACTTTTTCGTTATTTTCACGAAAAAGTAGAATAAAAGTAGAAAAGAAAAGTAGCAAAAGAAAAGACTTTTTTTTAATACACTATCACCAAAGACGGAACAGCAATTAAAATTCAAGATGGCTTAACTATGCATACGATGAATAGTGCACAAAGAGTTGCTAGTGTATTCATGAGTTGCTATTTACTCTTCAAAATCGCTGTCCAGTACTCAAAAATTTCCGGGGGCGGCTCAGCTCTGTGCTCTGTCAAACAAATGGTCGCACTCCGCACAATCACAGGGATGACAAATTGGACCCAGATCGTCCCTTTTTAAAACTGTTTAAAACTAACCTTTAAAAAACATTTTACAATATCTCTTTATTTAGAAAAATAATCCCTTAAACACTTTAAAGAATATTTCAGAGGAAAGAACGCAATTTCAGACCACTACTTGCAGTCACTTGTCGGCGTATTTTATGTTCGCAGGTGGTATGTTTTAATTATGACTTTTCCGTGTTCAGGAAGGAAAACTGTTTTAACTCAGTTTAACTGCAGGATAAGGAGCCTTTCAATCTATAGTAGCATTTACATCGTTATCTCCTGAACTATTGTAATCTTCCCTTTTTCTATTGCCAATAAATCGCAGAAAGGTAGAAAAGAAAGGATTTTCTCGAATTCAGTTGCAGTTGGGCAAAACACACGTGCACCCGGCCTTTTTTTTTTAAAAAAAGAAACTCCTCTTCCCAAAGCAACATAACAAAAGAGAGAGAAAAATCCTAATGCGTGACATTTGCTGTTTATTGTTTACATGTAATGAGTTTACATGTAACAGCAACTAACTGTCAAATATAACGAATTCAAGTTAAGAAAACAATATTGTAAACTGGTTCACAGTAATTTCAGAATTCTTTTCAACCAGCTTTCTAACGATAAAGTTCGTATGGTGACAATTGTACAATGTACAAAGAAAGCAATCTTTAGGAATATAAGCTACAGAAATGTTTAATTTGGAGCGGTGTGGGGCAATTTCTACAACGCGAAAAAGTGAGGAATGCAAAACACTGCAGAAGTCTGGCAGAGGTCTGTTAAAGAGAGGGAGAAAAAAGCTTTATAAAGATAATTGTTTTGCTGTTTCCAGTCTAAAAACTAAATTTAAAGGAAGAAGGGGAAACCTGGCAGGAAGAAAGAAAAACGGGAATTTCATTATTGTATTACATAACAATTTTTTAAAAGGAAATACTTAGTGATGAAATTATCGGAATGTCGAGTTTCATTCTAGGTTGGCTAAGAAGTGGGAAAATATACATTTAACGTTTTGCCCCCTCTTTTTTCTTTTTTTTTAGAAATTTAATGTAGAGTTTTGCGCTAGGTCGGGCAAAACTTCTTCCAGGTCGGGCTTCGCCCTACCTGGCCACCCCCTGGCTACGGCCCTGATTACTTTTAGTAAAAAAGGACTCTATATTATCCCTTTGTCTTTTCTTCATGACATTAATAAAAAAAATTAACTAAAACACCACTTTAATTACCGCCAACTAACACAGAATAAGAAAAATGCTAAATCGAAAGAAACAAAAAATTTGAGAGAGAACATATATTTTTTATCGTATTTCAAGCAGCTACCTTTAAGTGACAAAACCTGAATCTCTTCACGCAGGAGTGAAGAGCAGTCTGATTCGGTATTGGCATGTGCGCGGTACGAAAGTGGAAGAGGGGGTTGAATACAGACAGGTAATTTCATTCCTCCATAAGAAAGACGAAGAAATAGATGATGGAGCATTTTTACTTCTGTTCGAAAATAAATATCATCGCTTCATTTTGAAATACTTCAGTGTATTGCTGTGCATAGTTTGATTTGAAGTACAACATTTTAAAAGACAAAACTTATTCGCCAATGGTGAGCAGGTGAGTGGAAATTTTTGCACCCTGGATTAATATTTATATTTTAATTATTTTTAATAATTAAGCATATGTGTACAACACCTTTCTCTCATCCTCCTCAACGCAGTAAATCGATCTAATTATAGTTTTCAAATCTGTGGTATATTGCAACAAATCGCAGCAATTTAACCTCTCAAAAGCTTTTTCTTTTTTTTTTTAAATAATAGTAAAAGGACAATATATTCACTATAAATCCTTATAAATATTCTAAGTAATTTCTCTAATGCTGATTCATTACTTTTATGTTTTTTTTTTTTTTTTTTTTTTTTTTTTTTTTTTTTTAAATGGGCAGATTAAAAACAGATAAGACCATGAAATCATATAATATCTGGTTTACGATATATTAATTCTTCAGTGTCTCTTCTTTTTTTTTTTTTTTTTTCAATTGCACTATGTAAACATTTGCATTCATTTCTACTGTTAAAAAATAGCATGTTGCAGAAAATTTTTGGTATAAATTTGGTTTGTTACAGAAAGTTTTAAAAATTCTAACACAGGGGTTTAGAACAAGCCTAAGCCTTTTAAAACAAAATACCAAGCTAAGTTCCATAATTTTGCATTGATGTTGTAAATTAGCTTTGTTTATTATAATTAGTATGAATGTTTTAAGAATCGATGATACTTTTTGATTATTTAGTATTACATTATAGATTTTCTTTCTCTCACATTTTTTTTTAAAAAGATTGTATTTTGTCATTTAAAATTTTCTTTGAATTCTTAAAAAAAGATTTTTGTATTTTTTTGGTCATTTTAGAATTTTATTTTGGTTCATTATTATTTTTAACACATTTCAACAAAGTTGAAAAGTATATTTATTACTTTGGTTTCTGTGGTTGTCCGTCCATGCTATAACTGTTGTAAATATACTCGGATTGCCTTGAAATTTTTGGATATTATGGACATTTACCATAGCATGATCCTTATTTCAAAATAAGTTTGTAGAAAGTTTAGTTCAGTTACAGTCAAAAGTACTCCATTACATTATGGCCAACTGGGAAAAAACATTCAAATGTTTTTTAATTATGTTAGATGCTTTCAAACATAGTAAAATTGATGTGCATTCTATAGAATATGTGGTGCAAAGAATAGTTATTCATTTACAGGGCCACACAAAAGAACTCTGTTACATAATGATATGGGAGGGGGGAGAGGGAAAAATTGTTTGTGGCATATTTTAATTAACAAGGAAGGTCTCCATATGGGCTTACTCCGAAAAATCTGAAAAAAATTACAGAATGTTCTTCCCATGAAGATATATACGTTTATATAAAAAAATTTCGGCGGAACCCTGTCCATAAAAAAATAATGAAAATTCGTTATTTGGCAATTTATCATTGGTTGGCGATGAAAAGCAAATTCAAAAAATGTTTTTTTTTTAATGTCAAATGCATTTTAAAGGAAAAAAGTTTCATGTTCAACTTGTTTACATAAATTAAATGTCTTTGGCTTTGTCAGCTTTAGTTTGTTTTAAGTATAATTTTGTTATGTTGATATTTATATGTATTTACATTCAAATTTAACCATCAAAATTTGAGATTTAAAACTAAATTCAAATTTAAATTCATTAAAATTGTTTCAAGTTCAAAGTCTAGTTGAGCATTGTTAATTTGATTTTGTTGCTATGGGAACATCTGCCTTTTATTTTTGAATATGCTTAAATGTATGAAAATAATTTTACTGAATAAGAATTTTTTATGTATGAAAATATTTTTTCTAAAGGTAAATCAAGCAGGACGGTCATTCTGCCAAGCCAAGCTAGAAAAAAAAAATAATAATAATATGCCCGCCAAACGAACAAACGCCAAGAACATAACGACCGCTTAACTGCTTAATATACTCGAGACAACTTCTCCATGTTAAATCGACCAAACATGGCATTTTAAAATTGAAGATTTTTAAGAAATGAAATATCATACAGAAATAAAACTAAAAGAATCTAATAAAGAAAAGCTTTCATTTCAGTTCAAACTCATCTTTATAAAATAATTATAAAGAAAGATACAAGATTTCTTAAAAAACATCGAGATACTGAAAATAATCACATTTTTCTTTGTCAAACATTTTTTTTCAAACAAGGTACAGACTTAAATAAGGGACAGAAAGAAGTATAGAATGCATTTTCGGAGAGGTAATTATTCAAGCTACGTGCTTTTGTAAAATTCAGTTTAAAAAAATAAAATTTCTATCCTCAATAAGTAAAAAACTGATAATTAATTAAGAAATTATGCCAAGTGCAATAAACCAGCCAATCGTACACTAGCTACATTATAGTAGAGCAAATGATTTTAGATGCTGCCACTTCAAGTTTCATTTGCCAATCAAATATTTTCTTCAAAATTATTTTTTCGAATAAAACACTGTAAAAGTTCATTTTTAAAAAGATCTTTAAAATATTTTTTTTTTTTTTTTTTTTTGAAGAAAGAGATATCTTCTAAAGTGTAGTCATTTAAAATTATTAGCATTTAAAGTCTCATTCCTGATATAAACAAAACTATTGAAAAAAAATTGAGTTGAGTGTAATTTTTATATAAAAAGAGAACCATGGTAAAGGATATTTGCTTCGTGTGCGAATAAAGAATCCACATAGATAACAACTTTGACGTCACCGTATAATGAAATACCATTTTACCATAAAATGTTTATTAAAGAGGGTAATCTATCGACCCAATTGTACCAACCGAACCAACTTTGTACAATTATATTAACCAATAGTATTTTATATCACATCGATTTATGGCCATCTTCCCATATTTTACGCAAATTTCTAACCAATATTTAACCCATTACCATGCAACGATACCATATAGATTACCTATAATTGGACAAAATTTATAATTTTCATCACCAGCATTTAAATATGGAAGTGTCTGCTATCTAAATGTCTGAATAAGTAACATTTTTTGATTCTAACAACAAATTTGGGTACGTTATAATTTAATGTCAAATACGAAAAGATGGCCTCCAGATCAATATTAACCAATTATAATCATCAGTAATATAAACTACAGGATTTCGTTTGTGGGAAGACAAACAAATCAGAAAATATCTTTGGCTTCATTTTCCTAGGAATAAATGAATTTGTGTTTTCAAATTAGTTATGCATTTTTAATGCTGAATTAAATTTAGCATGCTAAAAGATGTTTACTGAATACAAATAAAATGATTTGCCGGACCACGCAAAAAAATAGATATATGGCTGTCAACAAATGGCAGTTTCTGGAAGTGTGATTTTACTGTTTTAAGAGTATTCTAGTCTGAGTTAAATTTTAGCTAAACAGTAAAAGACAGGCATTTCGTTCGCGGACAGACAAACAAATAAAAATGTAATAAATGATCCTAGGAATAAATGATTTTGTGTTTTTAAATTAATCATGCACTTTTATGCTGAATTACATTTAGCATACTAAAAGATGTTTATTGAATACAGATAAAATGTTTTACAGAACCATGCAAAATACTAAATGCAGGGCTGCCATAAGCGACCATTTTACTATTCTATTCACACCAGTATTTTTATAATAAAAACTTTCATGTTTATTTTTCTTGCAAATGTTGTCAAAGTGTCTGTAAAGTATTTCTGTTGAGAGAAAGTGGTATCAGTAGGAATTAAAAAATAGTCACCTGTGGCAGCCCTGTAAATGAGTTAAATGAGTTTAATATGTTATATATATTTTAAATGACAGGCTTTTCATTTGCGGACAGACAAACAAATCAGAAAATATCTTTGGCTCCATTTTCTGAGGAATAAATGAATTCGTGTTTTTAAATTAGTTATGCATTTTTATGCTGAATTATATTTAGCATACTAAAAGATGTTTACTGAATACAGATAAAATGATTTACAGGATCACACAATAAATTAGATATATGACCATCAATGGATGATAATTTCTGGAAGTGTGATTTTACTAGTTTTAAGAGTATTTTAGTCTGAATTAAATTTAAGTTAAATAGTAGTGTAAATGTAAAGGTAGTAGATAAAATACAGGGCTGCACAAATGTATTCAAGTAAGTGTCCATGTATTGGCAGAAATGCTTGAAAGAGAAATTTCAATTTATTGTTCGTTTGCTTGCTAAACTAGATTTTCGTATCATATCTAACTAAAATAGCAACAATAGATCTATATTTTATATCGATTCAATCAGTTTTTTACAAAATTTTTCATTCTTTTTCAAAATTAAATACCGTATAAATTGAAAAATCATGATACTTTAAGAAAAGAAGTTGATTCTTGTTCTTTTAAATGATAAATTACTCTAAGATAATGATACATAAATACAATGTACACATATATTTCTTACTTCCTACTTACAGAGGTTTCTACGAGAACTCATTAAAATTCGAGTTAGCAGATTATTTAAATTTTATATAATCTCTTCAAAAAAAAAAGAAATGATATCTATTAAAAAACACTTTTTAAAAGTAAAAAAAAGCCAAGCAAAAAAAAAAAAAAAAAAAAACGAGAACTCATTAAAATTTGAGTTAGCAGATTATTTAAATTTTATATAATCTCTTCAAAAAAAAAGAAATGATATCTATTAAAAAACGCTTTTTAAAAGTAAAAAAAAAGCCAAGCAAAAAAAAAAAAAAAAAAAAAAAAAAAAACGAGAACTCATTAAAATTCGAGTTAGCAGATTATTTAAATTTTATATAATCTCTTCAAAAAAAAAAGAAACGATATCTATTAAAAAACACTTTTTAAAAGTAAAAAAAAAAAGCCAAGCAAAAAAAAAAAATAAAAGGATGAAAGTTGTGTTTAAAAAATGGTCTGATATCAAATTTCCAAGCTTATATTATGGTATTTATTTACCATTTTCCATAAAAAAAAA
Source organism: Maratus speculifer (assembly GCA_964019185.1). Taxonomy (NCBI): domain Eukaryota; kingdom Metazoa; phylum Arthropoda; class Arachnida; order Araneae; family Salticidae; genus Maratus; species Maratus speculifer. The sequence continues at coordinate 159,778,007 of OZ025303.1, forward strand.
ATTACTATTTATAAGTCAATGCCTTTGCATATGTTGATAGAAATCCTTTTCTCTTGTACTAAATACATTGTAAACGTGTTTTGAAAATTCAAATGTTTTAAAATTATGCATGATGGGCTTGGCGGCCATCTTTCCATATTGTACACTAATTTCTAAGCACCAAGTTTGTAAAGGAAAGCATAATAAGTTTGCATTAAGTGCAATTTAGAACTTCTGATTTTAACTATGGACAGACATATTTAACATGTTACCACCCAGCGATCTATGTATAGATTCCCTTCAATTAAACAAAACTTTTAAATTTCAATACCAGAATTTTTGTATGGAAATGTCTGCTTAAGTAACAATTTTAAGTTTTAAATTTTAACTACAGATTTGGGTACATAGAAATTAGTGTACAATATGAAAGATGGCCGCCAAGTCCATCATGCATAATTTTAAAACATTTGAATTTTCAAAACACATTTACTATGTATTTAGTACAAGAGAAAAGGATTTCTATCAACAAATGCAAAGGCATTGACTTACAAATAGTAATTTTTTTTAATGGAAAATGGTAAATAAATACCATAATATAAGCTTGGAAATTTGATAGACTATTTTTTAAACACAACTTTCATCCTTTTTTTTTTTTTTTTTTTGCTTGGCTTTTTTTTACTTTTGAAAAGTGTTTTTTAATAGATTAAATAACTACAGCAACAAATAATATATATATATATACAATTTAATATATATATATGTAAATAACATATTAAACTCTCTCACTGTTTATGTTTAAATTCATAAAATGCCATTTTCATGGAACTTTCCAAACTCACGGACTCTTTCACGGACTTTTCCAAAAGTTTTCAGTTGCATTAAAATCGTTTGCTCTTGGCAGAGAAAAGTGCTGCTTGCCAAATATTCAAAAGTATTTTTTTTTTTTTTTTTACATGTTTTCTACTGTAATTCTGCTGCCAATTTTCACCGATCCTTTATAAAATATATAAGTAGCTTAATTAGTATTTAAAAAAAAAAATCTGAATATGCCCAGTATGGAGACCTTCCTTGTAAGTTAAATTATTTCATATATGATGAAATTGATATATGTCACTGAAGTTTACTATAACTTATGTATACTACAAAATGAATATTATTTATAGGGACATACAAAAGATTTCAGATGATATATTCTATTTGAAGCACTGTATATTTGCAATGATAGCAGATAATGCATATTTTTATATTTCTCTATATTTATGCATACTATATGGTGTGTATAAATGGTATAGTTCATAAATAAAGTTATGCAAAAGAACTCGTAAAAGTCACTGAGTTTGAGCGTAATTAGCTTAAAGATGCTTTTTAAGCAAATTATGCTTTTTTATGCTGAACTGCATTTAGTTCACTAAGAAATGTTTGTAGAATGTAGATAAAATGACACACAGAGTCATGAAAGAATTGGATACATGGCCGCCTGGTTAATAATTTCAGTAGTTTTAAGAATGTTTCACTTTGAATTAAATTTTAGTTGAATAGTGTTATGTAATAAAGGTACTAGATAACATTTAAACATTTTTGTACAACCACTTAGGTTATCATTTATTTGTATAAATTGTTGAAACCGAAATTTCAACCTGTTATGTGTTTAAAGCTGAACTAATTTTTCCCATTTATATATATATACTGTTGTCTAGTGTTAAACAAGCTTTAACCCTTTTGGTCTCATTGCCTCATTAAAGTCTTTTCATTATATCAATAACATTTTTTTATTTATTTTTTATTAATCATTCAGTTTTATTGATATTTTAAAATAAAACTTACCTTTTCTTAGCCAGGTACCATTTCTTTAATCTATTTAAAGTTTCATCTGTTTAAACTTAATTGTCAACTGTCGGCTATAATAGACTTCTGAAAAATGACACTACCATCGTAAATAAACTTTACCTTATGGTGTAGTTTGCCGATACGTTCATGGATGGCATCGCGATCTCGTTACTCCCATCATCCTTTTCCTTGCAATGAACTGATCCAAGATCTTTCTAGAAAGAGGGCGTTTCTTGGCACGTGCCTATTCATTCAGAGTATAAATACTGGGGAGATTTCTTTCAACTTCACTTGTTTTTAAAAAGGTTTTTAAACCTCTCAAGAAATGGGAAGCTTTCCTTTTTTAAAAAATAGATCCTTTCACTTAGTTCGTTTCTCTAAAAACTGCTTTGGTAAATATAGATTTTTATCTTAAATTAAGTTATGATAGTTTTTCAACTTTTAAAAGTATATTTTAAGCTAAAGTAATTTTCCATAGTACTGGACATTTTTTCTGAAGATGTGTTTGAATTGTAAAAGATTTATCACCTGGCTAATATGAATTATTACTGTCTACATCATATCTGTTTTAATGAAGAAATAAAATTCTGGATTGTTTGTTTTAAAAACTGCATCATCATTATTTTAACACAATTTAAACCACTTTTGCACAGCTACATTCTTGATGCTGCTAAATCTTTTAATGGCTTCTCATAGGCATAAATTTGCATTTCCACAAGCGCATGTTTAATTACTCTGCTAATGTGTTAAGTTGTATAAAATGAATGTAGTTTACAGTTAACTACATTTTCAACATATACAGCAGACTCCCTCAAATCCGCACTACTTGGGACCAGAGGTTGTGCAGATTTTAGAATTTTGCAGATTTCTGGTCATTGCTTTGTTTATATTTTTTAAAAAGTAATTTGAATGTCATTAATAATGAAATCTAAAGTATAATGAATGCTTACACTAAAATATTAAAATAAGTAATAAAGTAAAATAAACCTTTAGTAACTTAAAAAAAATAAATTTAATAAAACTTTAGATAATTTTTAAAATGATTAAAATACTAAAAACAAAAATCAAGTTAAATATTCATTATAAAGATGAAATGTGTTTTTTCCTAAATTCAATGAAACTTGCCTCAAAGATATATTAGTAATTCACATCAGGATTATAAAATTACGAAGCTTTATTTCAGGTTTAGCCAGACTTAATAACTAAAAAAGCTTGATTAATGCATAAATATATTTGGTAAGGTTGTGATTACCAATGATATCAACAATATCTTGATTTTTTCAGAAATAAACTATTCTTTCTTCATGAAAACACATGAATTCAATAACCTTAACAAAAATTACAAATAAAAAAAATATATGGAATTGATATGACACTAAAAAAGTCAAATTTTGCATCTACATCAGAACTGAATGTTTCATTGTTAACATCTGTAAATTATGTGCGGATTTGAGGGAGTCTACTGTATATATCAACCTATAGATCATATACAGGTCTATTTAAAAGAATTGAAATACATATTTGGCTATGGATGGTAATGGCTGAAATCAGTTTTTTAAATGCTTTTAAGTGTTTTCTAAAATGTTTACTTATCTTATTTATCTCATTTCTCTAAATAATGAAATTTTGGTAAAGCACTCAGAAAATGTTGAAAAGCATTTCTTAAACTGTGCTTAATGCATTATTTTTCTTTCTTGTTTATTTCTTTTATTTCTAATATCGAAGATGAAACTTTTTATATAAGAAAAATGTTATACAGTAGACTCCCTCAAATCCACACAACTTGGGACCAGAGGTTGTGCGGATTTTAGAATTTTGCAGATTTCTGGTCATTGCTTTGTTTACATTTTTAAACAGCAATTTGAGTGTAATTAATAGTGCAATCGGAACTATAATGAATGCTTACAATGTAATGAAATATTAAAATAAGTAATAAACAAAAATAATAAAAATTTAGATAATTTTTAAAATTATTAAAGTACTAATAGCAAAGGTCAAGTTAATAATTAATAGTGTATGATTAAATATTCATTATAAAGATTAAATGCGTTTTATTCAAAATTATTCAACAAAACTTGCATTATAAAAGTACATTACTAATTCACATCAAAATCATAAAATAAGGGTTTTTTTTTCAAGTTTAGCCAGGCTTAATAACCAAAAAATTTTGATTAATGCATAAATATATTTGGTAAGAAGATTGTGATTACCAGTGATATAAGAAATATCTTGAACTTTTTTCAAAAAATTTATTCATCCTTCATGAAAAAACATGAATAGAATATTATTAAAAAAATTACAAATTAAAAAATATATGGAATTAATAAAAAACTAAAAAAATCAAATTTTGTCCCAATATCCAAACTGAAATTTTCATTGTTTACATTCATAAAATATGTGCAGATTTTAGAGAGTTTTTTCTGGTTTGTGGATTTGAGAGAGTCTACTGTAGTAGAAATTTTGCTAAACAAATTTTTTTTTTTTTTTTTTTTTTTTTAATTATAAAATAAGATGTTGATATGTTATGAAATTAAAATTAAATAAAGCCAGAAACAAATGAGAAAAAAAATGCATGAAGATATTTAAGTTTTTATTTATTTCAATAACAACAAATAATTAGAATATGAGGTATTTTAGAAGTAAATGCAACTAAAACTTACATAAATTACCTTATAAAAACTCATTGAAAATAGGTCACATGACACATTTAAATGCATAATTTTTTTAATAACATACATGATTATGCATAAATTAATAACTTGCATTACTAAAATAAATACACAGAACATTCATTACCATTTCAAACATGCCTAAGATAAGGAAGTTCAGTATAACCATGACCAATATCTAGAAATTCAAAAACAATTCATATGATTTTTTTGTGATTTGTGATTACAAAAATGTAAATTCAACACACCATGGATAATTTAGTTAATCAAAACTCTTGTAAAACAAATACACAATATCATAACACAGAATGAATTTTGAACTTGTATGGTTTATTAACACCAGAATAAAATTGTCATACTTTAACATTTTTCTTCCAAACCAGCAATATTTTTAAAAAGGAGATCTTCAATGGAATGAGATTTTTTTCTCCATATTTTTCAATTATGAGAAAAAGTCTAACAAAAACAAAATACCCGTCATAAAGTACTGGCCAAAGTTGGCAACAGTGTTATAACATATGATTCTTTCTTCCACCTTGAGAATCGGTAGAAATTATAATGACAGTTTACAGGTATTTACAGTTATTTGTTTTATCTGTTTGTAGGTGAACGTAATGAAAAGTGTGCTTGTTCATCATTAGAATTGAAGGCAAATAATGAAGAGAGGTTTGGTCAGGTTTTTGATGGCTAAGGGTGCTGGAACACACAAAATTTATTTAGTTGCATGCCTATTGTAATACTGCATGTCACTGACATGCCCCTCTGATTTGGTCCCTTGAAAAAAGACATTGGTTTTATTCGGACGAGAAAGTGCAAGAGTGGGTGAGGTTGTGGATCCGTCATTAAACTAACTCTTTCTACAAGGCTGGAATTTATCGTCTCATCTCCCAGTAGGATAAATGTTTTAACAGTTCTGGCAATTGTTTTTGAATAAAAATTTTCTATTTTTACTTTTTAATGTGTGTTTGTTTTTCATTTGACTGCCCTTTTATGATATTTTATAATGTTAAACTAAAGAGATATATGTATGTATAAAAACATTAAATAAAAATGGGGAGGAAATGCATATTTAAAATATCAAAGTAAACAGTTAGCAATTTATCTTTTTTTAAAGAGGGCATTAATGACTTAAAGTCTTTTTTGTTGTTCTTGTTTTATTTTGTAAGGTTTTTGTATTTGCCATAATTATTTTAAAATAAATGAACATAATCATCAAGTGCAACTTCTATCAAATTCTAAACTTCATAAGATTTGTTCAATGAATCATTTTTTTTTTTTTTTTTTTCCACAAATGAATTACTTTTTTCATTATAATAAATTTTAATTTCAATATCAAGTACGGTGAAACTCGTTTCAATTATGAATCAAGGGACCGGGGAAATTTTACATCTTAAGTGGTTCATATCGCATCCAGGTAATTTTACACAGATTTCTTTTTCTTAAAAGCACAGATCCTTCGTATCTTAAGCAGGATCATAAATGGATGTTAAATGGCCATATCTTAAATGAGTTTCGCTGTAGATATTAGTTCGTCAGGGTTCCTAATTCGCCAGGGTACATAATTATGATAGAAAAATTATCTGACTACTCCAGATTTTCCTAGACCTTATTAAAATATTTCGCTGACTTTTCTGAATAAAATTCATATACTGTTTAAAACCCTCCACAATAAACAACTTTAATCTAGATAGATGCTAAAAAAGTATCTGCTGTATGAATTTGATTTTTAATTAGTTTCCATACTATGATCTTGTTATATAATCATAATAAATTTTATATAAAAATCTTAGGTTGCATGAATAATTCATTTTTTTTTTTTTTTTTTTTACTTACAATGGTAACTGAGAATAGTACAGAAAGTAGTACATCAAAATTTCTCTGACATTTTGCCTAATGTGACTAATTCTCTGATTTTTCCTAACCCATAGGAACCCTGGTCTCTCATAATATATTATTTAATCCTCGGCCAGGCATAACTAGCCTGACGAGCCAGTTACACTACATTATGCCTAAAAGGCCACTTCAATTATTGTTTGCTTTACTTGTTTTGGTGTTAATAAATTAATTTTTTTGAGTCAGATTTCAAATATTTCCTACTTGTATGTACTAAGTGAAGGTCTAAGATTACTTTAGGAGTGTTCGTTATAGAAGTTACGTTAGAAGTAAATAAGGTGCTAAAGATTGTTTTCTAACAGGCACCTATCAGGTGTGTGCTGTGTCCAAACCCATAAGTCCAGGTGTGTCCAACAAAGAGTTAAATGAAAAAAAAAGATAAAGTGTTTAGTAATAATTAAAAAAAACCTAACAAATATTTTGCATACAAAATAATTCAGTAAAAATAACTGCTGTAAATAAAGCATGATTTACACAAGCATTTTGTTTTATAAATTAAAAAATAAATAAACTTACTTTTCTACAGATTATATTTACAATTTTGCATTTTTAAAAATTTTTAATATTTTTAAAATACATAAAACATAATTACATTTTTTATACATTAATTCACATGAATTACCAAAGAGATTAATGTCAAATCATTATTTAATGCATTAAATATATACTTTTTCAATAGTATGAACAGATAGATTACACTGTAAATTTTACCTTTTTAAAACCCTAAATTGCTTAGTTGCCACAACAACATAAACTCAAAAACTGAATTCATGCCATTAATGCTCTTAAAATAAACGACAGTATAAAACTGACTTGTTTGTACTGTTACTAATAAAAACTCTTTTAATTTAATAAAATAATTTACTTATAAAAAAAACTGTAAAATAAATTAATCAAAAAAGTCTCAGATAATTTGATATCAGTTATTAATCTGGCAATAGTTGTGTGTTAAAGTGCTGCAGGAAAAATCGGCATTTCAAGGACAAATGCTATCTTTTCATTTTCCCTTTGTTGTCATGGTATTAGAGGACGATAGTCTCTCGTCCCGTTTTTTTCCATGGCACTTCTGCAAAACAAAATTACCCATGCAAGAGTATGAGCTACAGTAGTATTTGATCAACTGTATCTCTTAAACGGTGTGGAAAAAAGAAGTGTGGTCAATCGATCACGTGGCTGTTACCAGAGTTACTAACCTCAGATGGGGCTGAGGAGTGACCAACAAAAGGGGAACATTCGTCCTTGAAAAGACAATTTTTCCTGACGTTACTTTAGTCTTTTAGTGGCCCACATAACAGGAATCATTTATCATTTGCTTAGAAATACAATGTGCAAATTCTATGCAGCTGATTGTAAATGTTTCATCTTTGCTATAGATAAAATACAGGGCATCTTTTTCTTTTTTTTCCTTTTTTAGGTATATATTGACAAGCAAAGTTGAATTTCATTGTAATGACTAACACATTTCTAGTTCATTTTTAACTTTACCAAATATTTTTTCAAAACCCATGAGAAACTTTACAATTTTATGAAAAAGTATGTAATACAGTAGAAGATCTTTATAATGCAGTCTATGTAACACACAACTTCTTTGATATAAACCATGAATTTTGCAGTGATGAAGTATCTGAATTTCCAGATTATAAAAAAGTACTACTCTCTAGAAAAGTAAATTTAATGCATTAGTTAAATTTTCTCTCTTTAATTTAGAACTTTTTAATGAGAAAAATTTCTATTACAATAAATGTTTTTAAAAATGAGTAACACAATGATTTGCGTCCAGGTGTTATATTTAGACCATTTAAAAAAATATATATTTAAATACAAAAATTTATAATCCAGATAAGGAATGCAGCATAAAGCTGCTATAAGATTCACCAACATTTTGAGCAACAAACTTTTCAGTTGATTTAAACCCCAACTTTTCTTTGTTCAAAGAGAGAAAAAGGTTACAATTGTCTTGGGAAAAAGTTGGGGGAAAACCAGTACTACTAGTACCAGCTGTTAATATTTATCACCTATTCGTATCAATTGCTTATCTCTGGCTGAAAATTGATTGAAAGTCTGAGAAAAAAGTCTTGGCTAGTGGAGACTTTTTGAGAACTGTAGAAAAAATTTGCAAGACATTATTGTTTGCTATCATACTGGATGTTAAGATGATATTTTGGGAAGAGTTGGAGAAAATTAGATGTTGGCTCAAAAATTGCTCGAAATGTTGGTGTATCCGATAGCAACTTTAACCTTTTGCCGGGTGTGCATTGTAAATTGTACAACAGGCGAAAAAGAATCCAATATTGCTGCTTTTTTTTAAAATTTTATAAATACTTTAACATACAAATATCATATAAGTTATCTCTGATCACAATTTATGAAAGTATTTAGCAATAAACTTATTTTATTATAACATACTAAAGCAGAAGTTTAGATATATAAAAAGCTACTTACTACTACAATCACAAAAAATAAAAACTAATAATGAATTACTAAGCAAGAATAAAGTCATTTCAGATTTACAGAATTAGTCATATATTTCATCTATATTAGTCGTTTCATATATCAAGCATAAGATTTGCTCTTTTGAAGGCTGTTTGCATATAAACCATGTGCATTTCATGCACTGTTAACAGATTAAAATGACAGATGCAGCTAATTGCGAAATCTGAAATACAAATAACTTTCAAAAACTGCATAAAGAGATCCAATAAACAAATACAAAAGGTTATTAACACCCTCTGATGCTTGAATTTTGTTTTAAAGAAAAAAGAAAGTGAGTGTTGTACTTTTTACAACAGTGCACCCAACGGAAGGTTAAGATACTCTAATGTATTTTGATATGTTTCATTTACATATTTGGCTATATTAATGAGATAAATTTGATGATGTGTGAAATGTGATCCATATAATGCAAAATTCTATATAACACACAACCTTGTGTTTTCATGTTTGCATTACATAGATCTTCTACCATATTTCAATGTTAAATGAAAACGTATTTTCAGTTTTCAATAAGTTCTGAAAGTGAACACTGGTAGCAAAAAGAGCAAACATGATCAATAGGATGCTTAAAAAACAACAGACAACTATTCTTGGGTTAATGAGCAATATTAAGAAAAAGTGGGAATGCAATTAAATAATAATGAATTATAATATTGTTGCAGAACTCATGTTCCAGCATGAAATGTATAAAATTCAGAAAAGTATAACAACATCACTATAATGAATAAATAAATTTAATAAGTTTTCAAATGTCAGACATATATATAAATATAAATAAATAAATAAATACAATATTATAATTTAGAATGCTTTCATTAACAAATGATGAATAGATTTCTATCTAATTAGTATCTAAGGTCACTGGTGTTCAAGATTCAAATCTTGGTGGTTTATCTTTATTTAACTTCTCTAAGATAAAAGATTATCAATGAAAAAAAAAAAAAATGTTCTGAATTATATCCTAGTTACTTGACCTCATTTCATAACTATAGTGATTTTTCTAACATAAATATCATTTTGAAACACAAGTAAAAAAATATATTATACAAAATACAAATACTTATTGTTTATCCTGTCTCACAAGATCTTAATGATTTTTTCTTTCTTTCTTTCTTTGACGATAAGAAACATCGTCTGAGCTTTGTATTTGTGTTTCATATTTTATGGTCAACTATATTATCCCACTATGAACATTTTATAAGGATTCAAAGAGCCACAGCAAGGATAATGAAAGCATTACTTTGACATGGTCATTAAGTACATTGCTAGATAGGAATTTCATTGGCAGTGTTTGTTATAGTCATTACTAGTTTAAAAAAAAAAAAAAAAAAAAAAAAAAAAAACAGTGCTACTTGATTATCCCATCGACCAAAAAATTATCGCCAAACTATAAGATTAAATGCCAATAATGAATGATTGTGAATGTCACATTCAATGACATTAAGTATAATACACATGATTAAAACGTCATTAAGTCATTTTTATTTCGACTTTTTATTTGTATTTTATTAATATTCTATACTAAATATTTGTTTTTCATTATTTTAAAATAAAAATTTTGTCAATATGGATAATTTGGCTATTAGTTTGGCGATTTATATAATTTGACAAAATTGGTGGATGGGATAACAAAGTAGTATAAAAAAAGAAAAACAAACAAAACAAAAAACTTATTTTAGTCAGGTATGAATCTTGTCAGAACATTTCTATTTTTTAATAAGATATGCAATTTTTCATGTATATAAATTAGAAACTCAATGATTTGATGTTGAAATAAAATATTTCGGTTTATGGTATTATTTATTCTTTTGTATTTTAAATAATAGAAATACATTAAAACACCCAAAAGCCCAGTAATAAACATGCTATGTTCCAGTAATGGACCACCTTACAAAAATAACAGATAATTGTGTTTTCAATAGTATTTAGGTCCAGAACTTATACATACAAATAAAACAAAATATTAAAATTAAAAATTCATTGAATGAATTAAAAAAATGAGATTTAATTTAAAAATATGTATTAGCCACATGAAATTAATTAAAAGCTGTAATTTATAAAGAAATTGCCTTTATTAAATTCTAGTAAGTAAAATTTAAGGATTAAATTTGATTATTTAGCTTTTCAGTTAGATCAATGTTTTATGCGGGAAAATTTTATCAAAATATTTTATAATTAAAAGCGGCTAGTTGTAAAGAAATAGCCTTATTAAATTATAGTAAGCGAGATTTAAATGTTAAATTTTATTATTTAGCATTTCATTTAAATCAAAATATTTTATGCACTACTGAAATTACATTTTTACTATTGGTCACTTGCAGGGGTGGGTTTTTGACATGACGGCAGTAAAAACCGTGTTTTTACCGGTTTATTCCATCAAAAACCTATCTTTTTTTTTTATTTTCCTCCGATTTAATCATAAGTGCAGGATGCAATACATTTCCGGATCGATTTTTTTTTTTGTTGTTGTTGTTATTATTATTCACAATTACATTTGTTGAATTTATTTAAAACAAAAGTATTTTCTAAATGAAAAAATACAAGAGTGAAAGGAAAGAACAATATTTGGCCTCAATCTCCAGTAATATAGATTCTTCTAAATGCAATGAACATTTACATTAAATGATAATAATAAATTATTATACATAATAAACAGCATTAAATATACATTTTTAATATTAAAATCATTTTAGAGTTGAAAAAAAGCTGTTATATTGTATGACAATAGATGTCAAGCATGGACTGGTCATTGAATATTCTTAGATATAATATTTTAAAATGCGTATCTTAGACATTTGATAAATGCAATTATGATGATTTTCATTTTAATAAACAGGGTCTTAAAAAATTTTAGATTAATAAAATTTTCATATAAATCTGTAAGACTTGATTTTAATTGAAAGCTCTTAGATTTAAAACTTAATGCATAACAAAACAATATTCAAGAAAAACAAGAATATAATAATTTATATATTATAGTTTAGTTTTTATTTGTTAAATTTAGTGCAAATATATATATATTAATTTTATAGACCATTCCGGCTACTATATTTTTAGATATCAATTTTTACCTGAATAGTCGTGAAATATTTTTTAAATCTAAACTTATTAAAGCTATCGAAGTCAAATTATTTACGTCCTGATCACATTTTATTTAAAATTATTTAGGTATTATTTAAAGTAAATTGAAAGAAATAACACATTGCATATTTTTATTGTACATACATATGATGACTGTGAGTAAAAATCTTTTACCTTTAAAATTATAAATTATTATTAAATTTAGAGACATTCTTAAATGTGTTATTTTTATTTATATTTTAATGCAGTTAATTTTATAATTAACGGTTCTTTATGGGTCTACATTTCAGCTTAAAAATAATAAATTTAATATTTTATTTACTTAATTATTTTAATGAAATAATACCAAGACTAAGAAATAACACTATAATAAACTACTTAAATATAGTAAAAGATGAAGTTTTCACATGGTTTAAAGCTTAATATTGATTCGAAAATTTTAATCTCTACAAGATTTAAATTTAAAGAACAAGTCATATTTCTTACTCCTTAAAGATGTATTAATTTCATTACATATGTTTAACATATTTATATAAATCAAGTTTTGCTATATAGAATTAAAAATAATCAATGAACAAATTGGATTAAAATACATCAAAACTTATTTCTGAGAAAGCCATTTTTCTTTAAACAGTGTAATAAATTCTGCCAAAATTTAATATTTTTTACTGTGCCAAATAGGTTAAAATTATTTTAGAGATCTAACAAAGATATAATCCATAGTATTCTAATGCAATTATTTTGTTTTTCTATAATGGATAAATATACTTTAGAGTCTTTTTGATATTTAATATTTCATATAAAATGATTTGATACTAAAGACAGAATGAAAAAACAATTGTTATTGTAGTGTAAAAGTAAACTATTGAAAAATGGGTTTTTGACAGTTTTCGACATTTTTGACAAGGAGGTTTTTGACATGACGGTAAAAACCGTGGTAAAATCCGGTAAAAACCGTCATGCATCAAAAACTTGCCAACCCTGGTCACTTGGGGTGTCCATTACTGGAAAATCACGAATTAAACGTTCCAGTAATGAACCCCTCTCCTAAAATCTTAAAAATAAATAAAATTTTGGAAATGGCCATTGGTATATTAGATTCAATGTTTTATATTACTATCCAAATAAAAACCTTCAATTTTTACAAAAGAATAAAAAAGATATAAACTAAATAAGTAAAGTCATCTCTTACAAGGAAGGTCTCCATTGGGGGCATACTCAGAATTTTTTGAAAAAAATACGAATTAAACTACTCATGTAGGTAATAAAGGATCAGTGAAAATTAGCAGCGGAATTACATTATTAGATATGTAAAAAAATAAAATAGTTTGGAATAATTGGCGTGAAAAACTGAAAGCGACGCAGGATTTGGCGAGCAGTGCATTTCCTCGCCAAAAGCAGACGATTTTAACGAATCTGAAAATTGATTTTAATTGACTTCACTGTTAAAAATCTGCAGCATTTACTGCAACATCACTCCACTACTTTTATAGAATATCTCTCTTCTGTCCAATGAGAATGCTCCATAGCACGTTGAATGGACCGTGTCATTCACTGTTAAATATCTGCTGCATTTTGTTGCAACGCACTCCACCGCTTGTATATAATATCTCTATTCCAACCAATGAGAAACTCCATTTCACGGCCAAGTAACCGTTTTCTATAAAGCAAGGGAGTGCGTTGCAACAAAATGCAGCAGATTTTTAACAGTGTATTTTTCAATTTGGAACAATTTTAATCAATTTAAATTGTGTTTTAAATGATAAAATATATTAATTTCATTTTGTTATAAGTACATATAAACGTATATGACAAAATTACACTTAAAGTAAAGTAAAAATGCAAAACTAAAATTACTTAAACTAAACTTATTTAAATAAATTAAACATAGAAAGTTTTTTCTTTAAAAAGTATTCGAAGCGTAAAAGCATATTTTTCAAAATTTCATTTTTTCGCCAACCGGAGATAAATCGCCAAATAAACGAAATTTTTTTTTTTTTTTTTTTTACGGACGTTATAAGGAGGTTCCGCCAAAATTTTTTTTATAAACATATATAACTATATGAGAAGAACATTCTGTAATTTTTTCAGATTTTTCTGAGTATGTCCGTATGGAGACCTTCCTTGTTAGCATGTTCATTAAGATTTTCAATGAAAAACAGTGAAACTGTAAAACTTTATTTTCTGCTTCCTAATTGCTTTGATGAAAAGTGTAAAAAAATAATGGGTAATCTAAGTTTTAACCCACTTCTTGGCGATATGTTTTCTACCGCGCGATAACTACGCCGTGCCTTGCTTACCTTTACTTTTAGCTGTCGCTCTTCTCGGCAACCTTTGGAGAGAAGAAACGATTTTTCTCTCATTCGTTTGCCGGAGCTTGCGCATGCTCTGTTCGTTTTTTCTTTTCTAGCTTTCTTATTGGACAAGAAAGGAGAAACATTTAAAAGTTTGAATTCCCGCGCCTTGAAATTAATTAAATTTCTTGTGTCTCATTAGAGGCCGTTGGATTTCGAAGAGCAACATCGAATGAGTAAACTTTTTGGGAGGAATATACGAGTGATTTTTTTTAATTAGAAACCTTTGTTTTGTATTTAAAAGGAAGTATTTTCTACATTTCTATTGTTTTTTTAATGTACAGACCATGCTTTGTAGTTAAAAGTAAGTGTTTTAGGCCTTGCTTTAGTATTTTAGATGTTTTGAATCTTAAAGTTATTTAGTTTCACATTAAATATAAAAGGAAAACATTTGACTTCAAAGCTTAGTATATTTCTTTAGAAAATCCATTATTAATTTCTTTTTTATTTAAAAAAAGGCTGGATTTGTTTTTAAAAGAAGGTATGTACACAATTTCTTTGCTTCTTGATCGGAATTGTTTTGCATGTTTTGATGTTATACATGTTTTAAGGAAATTTATAGCCGGGGGGTTCAGGAAGGGGGAGGGGGAGCCCCCTGAGAAAGAATTTTTTTTCTTTTAAAAGCTTTGTATTGCGTAGTGTCTGCTGGACTTAAATCCCGCTCCGGGAGACAAAATGCAAAAGCACGGCAACGTGGCGATATTTTAGAAGCGCGCCAAGAAGGGGGTTAAAATTCAGTCCCGCCAAAATAATTCAGCTTAAGTATGTAAGGGGGAATTAAGAAAAAATAACAATAAAGCTTAACTATTTATTTTTATCAACCAAAAAGTGAGAGGCGGCTCATTACTAGAAGGCAGTCCATTACTCGCACAGCTACCCTAGATGTAATATAGATGTATTGTACAATGATTATTAGGGATGCACCGAATATTCGGTATGTATTCGGTATTCGGCCTATTCGGCCATGTTACCGAATATTCAGTTAGACCAAATATCAAAATATTCGGTTCAGCCGAATATTCGGCTTGGCCGAGTATCAAACTATTCGGCCTGCCGAATATTTGGTTTAGCTGAATATCAAAGTATTCGGCCAAATTTTATATATTCAATGAAACCTTTTAAAACACATTTTTAAAAACTTTTCACAATTTCAACTTTTAACTGTCAATTTATGAATATATTTAAAATAATTAAAAAGAAAGTCATATTTAAATAAAATAGAATGTTTTTACATTATTTATTTGTTGTTTATAAAGTATAACTTAAGAAAATTAACCATGAGAGGGATTAAAATGGTGATTTATTAGGATTCTCCTTAAGAATAAATGATGTGCAAATGCAAGTTCCTGAATTTTGTTTAGTAAATATTCTGTTTCTTGCTTTTCCCAAATAAAAGACCTTAAACAAGAAAGAAAAACTTTTGAGAATAGTAATAGCTATCAAGGCAATTTTTGTTCATGAAACCATAATCAACTTATTGACTCATAAATACATTGTATTTCATCTCACTTTAGATCAAACTTATGTTTTCGTTTGTTGCATTAACAATAAATAAGATACCGTACTGTATTTTCAACTTGCATGCTTTGATTTCTGTAAAATATGATATGATGGGAAGGGTGGAAAATGCCATCATTCATATGAAAAGAACTATGAGCTAGATATTCCTTTATTCAGAATTAAGTTGAAAGTATTTGTACTTTATATTGAAAAAAATCTGCCTTGAGTTATTGAAAAAAGGCAATTAAGAGACTGTAAAGTTTTACTTCATCCATGTTTTCATTATTTCTCTTTGATTTTAAAATGTTTGTTTTAATTCGTAGAAGAAACAATGAAATTTAAAATTTTATTAATTCAAAAAGTCTCATAATTGTGCTACTTAAATAACTAAAGGCAGATTTTTTTTTCAATACTAAATTTTCTTATAAAATACCCTTGTTTATCAAAATGTAAGTTTCTTTTATTAAATATTATGTAAAATCGTTTTAAAAAGTAACATTTTAATATCTTTAAACTTTGAAATATAAAAAGTATTTTGAAAGCCGAATATTCGGTATTCGGCCGAATAGTTAACTATTCGGTTGGCCGAATATTCGGTTATTCGGCCCAACAATTACTATTCGGCCAGCCGAATATTCGGTATTCGGTTCACCTGTCGGCCGAATATTCAGCATTCGGCCAAAATCACTATTCGGTGCATCCCTAATGATTATATATACAGTAGACTCCCTCAAATCCACACAGCTTGGGATCAGAGGTTTTGCGGATTTTAGAATTTTGTGGATTTTTTGTCATTGCTTTATTTACATTTTTTAAACCATAATTTGAATGTAATTAATAATGCAATCAAAACTATAATAAATGCTTACAATATAATAAATAATTTACTAAACTAAAATAATAAAAATTTAGGTAATTTTTAAAATAATTAAAATATTAAAAGCAAAGGTCAAGTTAATAATCAATAATGTACGATTAAATATTCATTATAACGATTAAATGCATTTTCCATAAATTATTCATGCAAACTTGCCTCATAAAAATACATTATTAATTCACATCAAAATCATAAAATAAGAAAGTTTTATTTCGGGTTTAACCAGGGTTGGCAAGCTTCTTCCGCAGTGGAAAAAACCGCGGAAAAAACCATGGAAAAAACCGGCCGGAAGAAATAGGTTTCTTCCAAGTGGAAGAAATGGAAGAAACTGTTTTTCTTTAAGAATTTACCATATATTTTCAATTTTGTAAGATATAATAAATATCTTCTTCCTATAATCTAATCTAAATTAATTTCACTGGACGAAAACAAATTTAATCAAGCATATATGCTAAATTAACATAATTGCATCAGTTTTTTAGCCAAGATCACACGCAACACTTATCTAGAGATCTTCAACCATTGGCTAAATGAAAAGAAATTTTATCCAAAATACACAAAATCAGTTAAATGTTATCCATTTCAATTTAACTAACATATTTCTGTATTACTTAAATTTTTGAAACTAGTAGTAAATAGTAGAGATTCTTTACTAATGGTAGAAGGAAACCCATATTTAAATAAAAGCTTTTAATTTACATCAATTTTATTGTAAATAATGTATAATAATTACTATATTAAATAGAGATCAATCAAAAATACAAATTTGTTTTTGGCCCAAAATCTGAGTTTTGCCAAAAAACAAGGGCGAAAATTCAGCCAGAACCAAATTTTCAATTTTAGTTATTGATTTGAACTGTATCAGCTCAAATGAATGTATTGCAATGAACTTCATTGTTTATGATTATCAGTCATGATTTATCAATCATCTCATCGAAAATTTTTAGTTTAAACTGCATTAGATTTCAAATATTCTTTGAGAAAGTTCTAGAATAACAAATGATCATTTACAAATATCATTATAGAAGAAAAATCAAGATTATATACCTAAAACTATTTTTTAATTAAATGAAATTCGTATAATTAGAAAATCTTTCTGTGTCATGGATGAATTAATTATATTTTATTGTATCTGAAAATAAAGTTGTTGGATTATTAAGTTTTACATAATTAATAAATACTATACATATAATTAATTTCAATTACCGTATTTTCGGGTGTATAGTCCGCGGCTTATACAAGAAAAAACTTTCGAAAAAGCCGCTGCGGCGTATACACGGTGCGGGTTATACAAAGATTTTTTTTAAAAAAAATTGGAAATCGGGATATTTTTTCTACAATTTTTAAACCTCAAAAAATTTGAAAAAACATCGAAATTTGTAAATTTTTTTCGTTATGTCGCGAAATATAGAGAGTTCTCTCATGTTTATAAAGGCTTTTTTTTTACGGCTTAAATACAGTTATTTCTGGGCTTGGAAGAACTGTCGCAACTATCGCCAAATATTGCACTAACCGGCAGCGAGAAATAATGACGCTTGAACGCGTTTGCTCTTGATTTGAGAGGGTAAAAACAACAGTATAACATGTTACTTATTTTAAAGTTACTTTTTGCTGAATAAGTCGTTTTAACGTTAACTGTAATCAGTTTTTTAGCAGATATGTGTCATTTGTTGAGGAACGATTCAAAAGGAGCGATTCCGGCAATGGAACTAAAGGAACGATTCCAGTCTGTAAAAAAGAATCCATCCTTTTCGGAACGTTTCCGAAAAGGAACGAAATCACAGAAGCGGTCCTTTTTTGGAAAGGTTCCCTAAATGTCCGAAACTCCGAAAAGGGCGAAATCCTCGGACTCGTTCCGAAAAGGAGCAATTCCTCTGACTCGTTCCGTAATGAAACGACTCTGAAAAGGAAGGATTTCTCGGAATCGTTCCGAAGAAGACTGACTCCCCTGAATCGTTCCGAAATGACATAAATCACACACTTTTTTTTTTGTTCTTTGCAACAGGGAAGGGTAGATTATTTTTTTTGAGAAATCAACTAAAAATGATCTTAAACTCAGAGTTCTCAAGGTATAAAAAATTCCAGATTTTGGATTTTGTACTCTACAAACACAAAGGGGTACTGCAGCACCGATTCCCTAGCAAAATATTTTCCGATATTTTGTTCATATTTTTTTTAAGGTCTCGCGTATAAGTCGACCCCCCCCCCCCCCCCACTTTGAAATTCTATTTTTGTCTAAATTTTCTCTACTTATACTCGCGCATATACTTTAATGGCTTCTAACTTCGAACCCTGATCAAAATATACGTTCGTAAATGGTGTATAGCCCACGGACTATACACCGATGCATCTCCGCGGCTTATACACGAACTTTTTTGCTGCACTGCTCGATTTAGGAGTGCGGGCTATACACTGGGTGCTGGCTATACACCCGAAAATACGGTATGTATATTTATGTATGTATTAATTACTTTAAAACATACAATTTAATCACTTAAAATTTTTTTTGGATGTTATCATTTTCGGCCAAAAAGTAGGAAGGTCACCTAAATTCGGTTTTGGCTTTAAAAACCTGTTTCGATCTATCCTCAGTATTAAAAAAAGTCATTAAAATCTTTATTTTCCTTAGTATAATGCAACATAGTATAGCAAAAAAGTTTTTTAGCAGTAGGATGCTGCAATTAATTTCTCAATTTAAATTGGAGGAAAGCAAAAGATGAATTTTTTATATAATATTTTTTTTTTCAGGTTCTACACTTCAGGATAGTTTAAGCATTTTGACATACCCATAGATGTTTTTAGAACATTAATCTTTTAAAATCAGCACTGAAATATTCATGCTAGATGAAAAATATAAAAAAATATGAATTTATTTTTATACTGTGTTGTACAGTTTAAAATAATACACATTTATATGAAAATAATATATTTTTATGTGAAAAATAAACAATTTGTAGGTAGTTTCTTTTTCTTTTTTTATAAATGGAGCAATTAATAAAAAAAAAACCCCATTCCATAATAAAGAATCCCAACCTCTACAGTAGTAAAAATCCATCAACTGAAAATGTCTGCTGAACCTGAAGTTTGTTATTAAAAAAAATAACATATCTTTGCAAAAATAATTATTTTTAATAATAATTAAATCTTCTAATTTAGATTTCATGTAATTATACTTTGATTTTTTTACATAGTTAATATACTTTAACTTTGAGCATTTGTTTTGGTTTCTGGTGGTTTCTTCCATTTCTTCCAGTTTTTTCCATTTCTTCCAGTTTCTTCCGGTTTTTTCCAGTTTCTTCCACTGTCCTGGAAGAAAAAGGTTTCTTCCGGAAGAAACCCAACCCTGGGTTTAACCAGACTTAATAACCAAAAAAGTTTGATTAATACATAAATAGTTTGGATAGAAGATTGTGATTATCAGTGATATCAGCAATATCTTTAATTTTTTTAGAAATATATTTTTCATTCATGAAAAAAAAAAAAATATCAGTAATATCATTTTAAATATCATTCACATATCATTTTAAATATAAAAAGCATATTAGATTAAATCAAAGCATACATTAAAAATAAAATGAAAATTGTGGGAAAAAATGAAAAAAATTGTTATTGATAAATTATTTTTTAACAGTTAAATTTCTTTGTTTACATTAACATCTAATAGTTTGATTTACAGTTTATTTTTTTTTTTTTAAGTTTGACTATAAATTAGAAACAGCTATACAAAAATTATTATTATGGAAAAGATAAATATAATGCAACACTGGTTTAATATAGTTAATAACTAAATTAATTAAAAGGAAAACTATGCGAAATACAAATTTTGCTGATTATTCTTTAAGTGACGCAACAAAACGATAGTTCCGGTTTTGGTTTGTTGTCTAGCATTTTATTTCTTTAGACTATGAACACTCATTACTTCTTGTTTTTAGATAAAATTTTGTTTTTCAAGGAAATTTAAATATTTATCTAATTTATATTTAAATATTTATTCATTAAAAAATTATTAACTCATGAAAAAAAAAATTAATTATATATAAATAAATAGCATAAGTAACTGAGTGTAACTGTTAATAACAGTTGTTATTGTTTACATTCCTTCCAATATGTAATTAAGATAATAGATATTTGCAGATTTCACAGAGTTGCCTCTAATTAGTTTTTTAAATATCAAATGTTTTGGTACAGATGCTGTAATGTTTCTTCACATGCAAAAATGGCCATTTTTTGAATGGAGTAATAAACAGGCAATTTTTGCTTTAATAAAAGCTTAGTTTTTATAATAAAATGTGTGTTAAATTAATTAAAAGAGTGTGTTTTATAATAAAATTATAATTTCATAATAAAATAAAACTAACATGTTATTTTCAAAAGAGTCAACAAGTAGTAATCAAAGAGTTTTCTCATTAAAAAAAAAAAAAAAAAAAAAAAAAAAGGAGGAATTTGAAATTTTAGTAGTGACAAATTATTTCAACATATTTGCACCTCTGAAAAGCTCAGAATGTCTCTTTTCATCCCATACCCCCTAAAAAAAAAAAAAAAAAAATTGTTTAGAAAATATGAATTAGGATTATCCAGTATGAACCTATCATGCATACTATAATGCTTGTTTCTTTAAACCCCCAACTTTTGAATTTGAATGATGGCGTTCTTTATGAGTACGGATTGCACCACTCTGAGCGAATCTTTTCCCACATATTTCACATTCATATGGCTTTTCCCCAGTATGTGTTCTAAAATGCACAACAAGATCGTGTTGCCAAGCATATACTTTTTTACATATTGTACACGTGAACACCTTTAATTTGCCATTTTTCCGACTATTTTTGCCGTTTACTCTTTTTTCAATATTTATATCACAGTTTATTTCACTAACATTTGCAACAGGATCTAGTGTTGACTGATTTTGCAGATTTTCATCATTTTGTGAACTTGTAGTAGTCACATTATTATCGTCTTGTGATCTATCAACTGGCGCAGAGCTCTGCTCGGCATTGATTTCGATATTGGACGCAGAATCTAAACATGATGAAAGACCTTGAAGGTGCAATGGCATATGCCTTTTTAAATTCCCTACTTGTGAAAAGCCCCGATGGCATATGGGGCAGACATAAGGGGTTTCACCCGTATGAACTCTCTCGTGATTTCTGAGAGTTGCAGGATCGGCAAATGAACTAGAACAATTTGGACATTTATAAGGTCTGTCTCCTCGATGTGTCGTCATATGTCGTTGTAAATTTCCTATTTGTCGAAACGTGCGATAACACACAGCACACTTATATGGCATCTCCTTAGAATGCAATCTCATGTGATTTATAACAGTTTGTGGATGACTGAAATATGCAAGGCAAATATAACAATGATGAGGATGATTATCGGCAAAATTAGGCTCAGTTGCACGTTCAGTAAAAGTGCACAACTCATAACTGCACCGACAGCTGCTGCAAAATACTGAATGATCAGAATTATGGATAAGGTAATGCGTTAAATATAATGCAGGTTGTGGGAATGTCCGGCAGCATTCAGGACATTTCAAAGACTTATTTTCCTCCTGTACACAATGTTCAATTATATGCAAACCAAATGATTCCCAGAAAATATGTGAATTACAATACCTGCAAAACAATTTACGATCACAATCATGATCATTTTTAAGCTTAAGTTTTGGATTATGGCTTGTTTTTGTTACATCATTAGAGCTATCAGAAAATATATCCTCATTTTCAAAAGGTACAGTTTTAAATGATACATATTCATGATCATGGAGTGCTATTCTTTCATTTCCTTGAGTCTCAGAATCATTTTCACATTCAGAAATTTTAACATCACTACTTACATCTACATATTTAAATGATGAACAATTTTCATTTAAACACTGTAGATCTTGAGGTTTCACTGGTTTTGTATTATTTTTTGAAAGCTGTAATTCGGCTGAATCTAACTTAATCTTTTTAAAACCACTTTTGCAAGCTGAACATTCACAACTTTCATTTTCCTTGCACGTGCGTTTATGCACTGTCATAGCACGCGATGTAAAATATCTCCCGCAATCTGAACATGGAAATACGTCTGGTCTTCCAGGACGATAGCATTCAAGATTGTCACTTTCAAAAGTATTAGTTGCATTTTTATCATCTAGAATTGAATTTCCCATCTGTATAAAATCTTCTTAACTTTGAACAAATTTTACTTAATAAATAAATAAAACTTGCACGTAAAAGATGTGGTATATAAGTTCATAAAGTAATTTTGTCGACAGCACACTCGTATAAGATTAACTTTTGAATGATGTTTTTAAAAATTAATCTTAAATTTAACAGAATTAATATCGTTTGAAAGAAAAAAGAATTATAACATGTAATTACATTACTTGAAAACAAATAATCACAGCGATAAATATGAAAGACTAATAGCAAATGCAGCACATCAAATTCAGAAAAACACATGTGCGTCTAAGCGCTTGAAGAACAAAAGCGAAACCTATGCTTTTTAAGGTGCCTAAAATCAACTTTTTCCCTTCTTCTGATTGGTTACATAAGTAGTAACAGAAACTACTATCAAATATTTCCTTTGCAATGAGAGAGTTTGGGTTCGAGATTATGAATATGGAAATTTCATAATTTGAGAAATATGCCATGTTTTAAAAAATGTTTTTAATTTTATGTAGTATCTGCAACTAAAAATAGGTTTCTCAATTTCCAAAATTCATTTCATTTTGACAGCCAGTCGTTATTAAAACAGTTTCTAGAGGGCGCAAGAGAAGTTAGAAAACCGAGTAGAAAACGATTCAAGCGCTTGAATACACCATCTGGTGGAGAAAAGATGTAACTTCTCATTTCAGGATAATGCCGTGAAATTCCTTTGCGTTATATATGTATTTTAAAATCGTTCAGAATAATTATTCTTTTGCACAATTTCAGATTTCCTGTGACATTTGTGTTCTGTCTGATATTGCAAAGTAAAAGTTATCCGAATTTCAATTTTTAAAACTTTCAAATTCATTTACAGTAAAGAATTATTTCAATGGCACTTTAACGTTAGTTAAGGGGTCTCGGGACTTTTAAAGCTTTCAAAATTTCGAAATTTCATTTTTTTAATATGTTAAACTGCTAACTTTTCTGAACATTTTTATATAATTGTTTTCTCAAAATTCTCATTTAAAGTTATGGGTTTAGAATGCTACCCGCTCAATAGCTAAAGCGGCGTTCCCGAAACTTGGAAGTCATTTTTCTCCAAATTACATTTTTGGTCATAGTGAGCACGATATCTCAAAATCTTGTAAGTATTTTTACATAAAATTTTCAAAATATATATTTCATGTTAATCTGTATAAACTGAACCTAAAATTTTCTTGTTATTTTTTTTTTTAAGTTTATTTTTTGGGTGATTATCTTGTTGAAATTTTCAAAAATTTCTATCAGTTAAATACAACTTTGTATTAAAAATAAATAAATAAATATAAATTTATTTAGATTCAAGATATTTATTACAATCTGACGTATAAGTAGAGACCAAAATTTCCATTCTAGTTGCAATATTTATTTTGTAATAGTGCGCGTAAGCTGTTATGTCAATTTTCTGCTCATCAAATGTCCCACAGTTTAGAACGCTCTGTAAATGCTAATTCTGCATGTTGCAATTTTTTGAAGGCATAAACAGAAAGAATGTGCTCATATCTTTAATCTTAATAGAAATTGTGTTTTAATATCACAAACATTTTAAGATATTAAATATCCAATATGGTCCCTTTTTTTTTCAATTTTTCCAATTTTAAGACTTCTGAGACCCCTTAAAGGGAAATTAAAGGGACAGTTTACCTGAACTGAAGGCTGGAAGCAGCGCCCCTATAGACCATTTTAATTCCCAATTTACACCAGTAAATTTGAATTGAAAATTTCGCTTTATATAATCTATTTGTTCTCCCTGTTGTAATCTCCTTAATTCTACTCTTCCAAATATGGTAAAAATTTCTATTCGTTTTCACTGGTGTCAGTTTGATCAGGTAACATATGTATTTTTTCACTAATACTGACAGAAGGTTGTCTAGGTTGTCATAATATGATGGAAATGTAAGCCTGACTACCGTCGAAATAATCTTCCAGCAATGAAAATGAATAGCTGTTTTTACCATCATTTATGACCGAAATTTCGAGTTATAAAGCCGTTGAGATAAGCAAAAAAATTTCAATTTAAATATAACGCTGAACGATTTTACCAGCAAAAGCAGTTACAGTTGCTTCACTATTTAAAAATATGTTTGTTCCTCTTTATACGCCGCTGAAGTGTGACGTTTCAACATGGCGCTGGGCATAAACAGGTTGAAGTGTCCCTTCACTTAACAAAGGAGTATAAAATAAGAATTTTTTTCAAGTGTTAAGTATTATTTTAAGCCATAAGAAACATTTTTATGCATAGTTTAAAGTATGATTTTTACTAAGACGTCATCAAACTTTTGATTTACTTTTTAATTTTTTTTAGGATTAATTAAAAATTATTTAGCAAAGCTCCATAAGACCAGCAATGGCGGCCATGAATGATCAATAGTTTTAATATTCTGATTTTTTTTTTACTGTTTTTACTTACCCATCATACGTAGTATAGGGTAAGTCTTGCAATCGTTTTGAAAATCGAAATTTTTTTTGACGGATTTACACTTTTTCGACACTGGAGATTTCAAAAAACATATTTTTAGAAAAAAAAATTTGCCGTCCGTCTGTCTGTCTGTCTGTAAACGCTCTATCTCACGAACAAATTGAGATAGAGACTTGAAATTTTGTATATACTTAGTATGTAAGAATGGGACGAAGCCTATTGAATATCAGCAACCTCGATTATCCGGAACTATTTTTTCCGGATTCTCGAAAAATTCGTTCTGATGAAAGGTATATAAAATTTTTCGATTTTTTTTTGTTTTAAGGAATGCATGTAAAAGGCAATAAAAAAAATTTTTGCATAAAAAACGAAGTCGATCGGATAATTAGTTGTCGAGATATTTGTAATCCTGTTTTCCACATTCTTCGATTTTTCATGACCCTGTATTTCATTCAAATTTGAATTCAGAGGTATATTTTAATTGAAAATAAGACGCTTAATCCGACGCAGTAAACTGTTAGTTAATAGGATTATTATTTTTGGAGTTATAAGGATGTTTCTTTTAAGCAGTTTGGTACTTCTTGAGTAGTTTGGCGTTTTATATAATTTGTTGAAATTGGTGCATCAGCAATTCATTTATAGAGTATTACTATGTGTATTAACAATATTTAAATTTAGTTTTGGAATTGAAATACATTGCATAAATAGTTTTCACATGTTTTATTTTCATATGCATATAAATGATGGGTAAGTATTACGGTGGCCTCCAACGACTAGTTTAATGATTTAATTATTTTTAATTGGTATCTATTGTATTCAGACACACTGAACATTAATTTTAAATGAACTGAATCGTAAGACAGAGCGATGTTTAGATTTCGTTAAGAAGTCTCCCTTATTTAGTTTATGAGAAAATTGATATTTTAAGTTCATTTAATTATTATTTTTTCTGTTTTTCTGTTTTTTCCTTTTCATGTGAACTGTGCTATTGTTCTGTACAGTTATGTTTTTAATGTTTTCATTTAAGTTCCGCATATTTGTACTTCAAATGTTAAAGAAAACGAGGTCGTTCTTAATGCTGGGTATTAATTTACTTTCTTAATGTTAAAAAATATGCATTAATTCTATTTTAATACGTAGAACTGAAGAAAATGCGTAGTAGTCTAACTGTTAAAGAACTTGAAACCCCCCCCCCCCCTCAAATTTTGTTTCTGTTTTTTTTTTCACACAAGTAAAGTATTAAAGCTTCGCAAAATTAGAAAGAAAAGAAAAGAAAAAGAAAATGAAACGTTTTAAAAAATTTAGATATTAATTTAAATATTTATTATACATTATTATCTACATATAATTAATTTTGGCAGAACAAATTAATAGGAATGAGATTTCCGCTTTTTTGGCCACCAGTATAATTTTAGAGAAAATGTTGTTTTGTTAATTCACAAAAATGTTCCGATTACAAAATATGGCATTTTCTCTAAAATTTTACTGGTGTGCAAAAAAGCGGAAATCTCATCCCCGTAATTAAGGTATTTGCATACATATTGTAAAATGTCATATGTTATTACAAAGCTACAGTTTTAAATTAATATTTAGATTTAAAAATGTTTTATTTTCTTTTTTTTTTTAATTTAATTTATGAAATTTTAATACCTTATGTATAACTAAAAATATTGAAAATAAAAATAAATTTAAAAAAAAAATTACAAATAAAATTTGGAAAAAAGCCCAACTTTTTTAACAGTTAGCCTTAGCCTACTATGCATTTTCATCAATTCTATGCATTAAAATAGATTTAATGCATAACTTTTAACAATAAGATAGTAAATTATTACCCAAACATTAAAAAAGCCCACGTTTTCTATAACATCAGAAGTACAAATATGCGGAACTTAAATGTAAACACTAAAAAAATATTTATAGAATAGCAGCACAGTTTATATGAAAAATAAAATAAAATGAACATTAAAACAACAAAAATAATTATTAGATGAAATAAAAACATAAATTTCTCATAAATTAATTAAGGGCAAATGACAAATGTAAACATTGACATGTAAACATTGTAATCTATAAAAGGCGCAAAAATATGCAGTATTTGAAAGTTTTTTTTTCCAAATGTGTTCATTATTTAAGTAGTTAAAGACATATACTTATGGGCAACATTCACTTGATATTCTTATGAAAGACTTACTGGAAATAAAATTCAAACATAATTATTTTGTACAAGCGGATTTTCAAACGTGTAACTGATTTTATTAATCAATTCAGAAGTAACCGTCAGTTGTTACGACAGCGTTGGATGAATTCGTGGTAATCGAAAAATGCCCCATTAAAACGGCAACCAGTTTATAGAAAAAAAGTCGTTGATTATGTTAATGTCATTCAATCTTCAGTAACACGATAATATTTTTTTAAAATAAAAGTTACATAACAATGTTTTCAAGGTCTGACCGAGGTTTGGTAGTTGTAGCTCACGGAAGAAGAGCTACCTAGTATGAAAATAATATCTATAACATAGCTGCCAACTTTTACGCATTTTTCCGACCACACACAAAAAAAAGTAAAAATATTGTTTTATTTAATCGTTGAAATCTTATTAAACAAATGGAAAATCTCTGTACAATTTTAGTGGTAGCAAAAATGCGTAAAAGTGCAGCTATGCTATAACAATAGCAAACACCGCGGCTTTGCACGCGTAATAGTAGCAATATGCCATGATGCATTTGTATGTCTAATTTTTATTAGAAGAAATTATATTTTTAACCTTCCTAACCTGTTCAAATTTTACTTAATCTTGATAAAAACATTTCACACCAGAATTGTTATTTAAAACAATTTAATATATTTAACTGACTTATTTTTCTGAACCTTTTATTTAATTCTCTTTATGAAAAGAGTTCTGGTTCGAATCGTATAAAACGAATTATAGTTATGGGTCGATTAGACCCATTCGGGGTAGGAAGGTTAAGAATGATTCAGAATTTTAGCCACAGTTTCACCCCTTTATTGCACTGCATTAAGCAGAAATGAGACTTAAATTAAAAAGGAAAAATAAAGCTATTTCTGAAAAAAAAATGTTAATTTAGAAGATATTTTAAAACTTTCATGATCAATTGATACGCTCATATATCATATGCTCATTTGGAGGTTTTATTTTTTTTAGAAAATAACTTCTTAGAACGCATTTACAACTCAAAATTAACCATCATGTGTAAATCCAAGCTTCTTGTCCAACGGTCTACAATCTCTCTAAAGAAGTGGTAGCAGCAAAAAATGCCTATGGGGACATCCATAAATGGTGTCACTTTTTTTTTTCAATATTTTTGATACACTTCCCTCCCTTTGTCACAAAGTGTCACACTTCACCAACCTCCCCCCCCCCCCCCTTTTGTCACATGTCACGCTATATTACATATACACATGCTTGTTCAAAAAGAAAGCACTGCGTTATAAATAATATTTCATTTTTTTTAAAACTTTAACTGTGTGTTTTAATGACATAATGGAGAGGGGGTAAGAAGAAATGTGATATCACACATTTTGGTTAAAATAGAGGCATTAAAAATTAGGGATGGGACGAATACTCGGCCACTATTCGGTATTCGGTCTATTCGGCCCTTTTGCCGAATATTCGGTTGGCCGAATATTGAAGGCTTGTTGACCGAATACTTCGGCCGAATACCTGTAGCCGAATATTTAGAGATATCTTGCCGAATATGGCTAAAATCTCGCCGAATAGTGAAAAATATCTCGCCAAATAAATTTAGGATTTGAAGAATTTCATTCCACACATTTTTTTTTTCTCTAATCCAAATTTGCTACTTCATTTGTGAAGTCCTCATTCTTACCAACAAAATATACAGTTATTCAGATACTAAAAAATATACAGCCTTTCTGTTTTTCCTATAAAAGTTAGTGATATTTTTGAAATTGCTGCCCAAGTTGGGGATTTAATTGTACGGAAAATGTCTTCATTAGTGAATGATATATTACAATTCAAGATATAAAAACACTTATAGAAAAAATGAAAGAAAAACACTGCCTTATTCTAAAACACTCGAATATTTATTAATGTCTGCAAATTCCATGCACATATAAAGTCTTATGATACTCATAACTTATTTTCTATAAAGTAAGAAATGAAAAAATTCATTCACTAGGTGTATTAACGAAGATTCACTTTCAAAATTAAATATCAAATATCATTATTCCAAATACAACGGTACATCTGAAAACAGTACTGGTGTCAAACTAGATACGCATTAGATGACACAATTTGCTTTATGAAGATAGTTTTACAAATATTTAAACATAAATTCTAAATACTGAATAAAATATTTTTATTCTATAGTTTTTGCTTTTAAATAGTTATTTGCATAATTACTGACTTAAATATGCAACATTATTATGTATATATTTTTAATTTACATCTTCCTTCATTCATGTTATCAATTTCTGTTTATTCGTTTAATGCTTGATGAGTAAGTGGAATATTGAAGTTGAATATTGTATGGGCCAAATCAAATGTCAAAGATTTTGTTAACATATCCATTCTACTTTAAGCATAACCTTTTGCTTTAACATAATTTGTAATTTACAGTTTGGCAACTGATTTTAGAACGGTATCGTTCTTACGAATTTGCTTATCATTAGGGATACAAACTCTAAATGATCAAATTTACTTTATTAAAGGTTATTTCATAAAATATCTTCTTGTGAGCTCTGAGAGAGATATTAAGAATATTATTGATTTTGGATGCAAGAAATTGTAAAAGTATCATTTGATAGTAAAAGTGAAGTACATTCTTCATTATTTTTTTGGAAATTTTTTCCCATCTTGACTTACTGAAAATCAATTTGATGTACATTAGGATAAAAGAACATAATGCAATTTCATAATTTTTTGTGTTAAAATAAGTTTTTCAAATTTAAACATACATTTAAAAGCACATTTAAGAGTAATAATTATTAATGAGTTTCTATTTTTTAAGTTATGTATAATCGAAATTAATTTTCTTAATTGGAAAAAAAAGTTGCTATTCGGCCGCCGAATATTCGGTATTCGGCCTAAAACTTGGCCGAATATTCGGTATTCGGCTATTCGGCCAAATCACTATTCGTCCCATCACTATTAAAAATCAGCAGATTAAATTTTTATGATACATTGAGATTACAATATTTAGTGGTGCTGAAATAAAAATAAAATTTTAAATCAATTCTACTTCAAATTTCAATAATAAAACACTTTTCAATTGCTCTTTCATATTAAATTTTATTATTGTTGTATATTAGTTAAATTTTTTGTTATAAACCGTAATCTTATTTCATACAAAATAAACATGCGAATAATTTTAATTGTGACGTCGCATTGTGACTTAGATGCGAACATCTTAAAAAACTTAAAATAATTACAAAAAGTCTCTAAAACATGACATTTAATGTAAAATTTTGTTTTTGTTTTGCAATATAAAAAAAATACGTCACTGTGATGTCACTTCATGTAACGTTCGTCACAAATATGTGACACAATACCACCACATTTTAAAATCGCAATGTGACAAAAACATGAACTTAAAAAACTTTTGAATCAATTATTGAAGAAATTTTTAGCTGATATATGAAGTAAAAATTGAATTCAAAAGAATTATTGTGGCGCTGACTTGGTGAAAATGATTCCAGTCTGTATCACAATAATTAATATTGAACTTAACTTGTACGGCAAAAATCTTCTTGCAATTTTTGTTTTAGTATGTTGTTAAGAATGTTCTTAAAAAAGTTATTTTACAAGATTTTTTTCCTACAGAAAATTAATATGAAAAAAATTACAGATTGACAAAGAAAAACTTTCATTTTCTATAACACTTTTTATATATTTTTTAAGAAGATGTATATTTACTACGTTTGAAAACTTTACTTAAAAAATATATTATCACCATTAAATCTACCTTTACACATTTAAAAAATTTAAACTATGTTTTATCTAATAAACTCTAATTGTTAATATTATTTACAAAAAAAAAAAAAAAAAAAAAAAAGGTTTATGAATAATTTTTAACTTTAATTGTTTTGAAACTCACAAAAGTAAAAGATAAATTAAATTACCAAATTCATTAATTAAATAATAAATAAAAAAGTATAGCTAGAGACACTCTTCTTAAATTATTCTGTATTTAACTTCCAAATCTGTTGTTTACAAAATGAAATAAACGGTCATGCGCATTAAAAAATTCATCATCGTCTGCAGACGACTTTTTACCGGAGAATAAAATAAAGTTCTAAGGTGCCAGAAATAAGTTTGCTGGAGAGCATATGGCAGTTATGTCCGCGTATTGAAACGAATTTAAAAATTTAAACAAGAAAATCCTCAAGAGCAATTTTTAGCTGATGTATCAAGCAAAAAATGAGTTCAAGAGAATTATTGTGGCGCTGACTTGGTGAAAATGATTCCAGTCTGTATCACAATAGTTAATATTGAACTTAATATGATCGGCAAAAAGCAATTTGGATAGAAAACGTCAACAAAACAAAACATTTTTTTCTTTTTGCTGTTTGCTTTCTCATTATTGTCATTATTAGAACGATTTTAGTTAGCTTTTCAAAAACATTATTTATTTTGTTTATATAGAAACTTCAATATCAATAATTTGGATCAGCTTATTAAAATTAGCGATTTTAATTGCATTTTAATCTAATTTGTTTCTTTATTTAGAATATCTGGATAAAACAAAATGGTTCCATAAATATAGCAGCATATGGAAGAGTATTATAATCAATCGTTTATACAATTACTAAACATTTTATGCTAATTAAAATATTTAATATAGAAATCCTTTTTTTAACCCCTTGAAGGGCACCGGTATATAATATATACCACTTAATTTAAATTCCCAAATGCCACATTGGCACCAGAATTTAGATATTAAGTTTTGCTTTAAGAAATTATACTCAGAAAAAAGCTTTTAGTTACTTTCATTTGATTTATTTATAAATACCGGTGTCATTCAATCATTTTGGAATTTTAGCAATATAAGTACTCTGCCCCTCAAGGGGTTAAATAAAATTATTTGTAAACATACTTTTAAAATTTTTGTATTAAGGAATGTTTTGAAACATGGCATAGTTTTATTTATTTTTTTTAATTTCACCTCCTCTGAAGAGAAATTTATAAGAAATAGGGTAACAAAATGAACTATTAAAAGAGATCGTGAATATGCAATAATAATAATAATAATAATAATAATAATAATAATAATAATAATAATATTAATAATAATAATAATTGTTTAATGTATTTTTCAACCTAACGAATATTATAAAATTTATAAAAGAAGTAATCATAGTGGGTGAAAACGTCTCAGTTGATAAACATTCTTATTAGAATATTTTCAAAGTGTAACAGCTATAAGTCTGAATGAAAATTTAGAAGTTAATCAATCAATAAGAGTTAAAATATGATTGTGCTTTAGAAATAACACTAATTTTTAAAATATGTATTATATGCACTATTAATATACATCATGATTAAAATGGTTTTTTTGTTTATAATTACAGTCTAATATTGTAAATAAAATATTAATAATTTTATTTAACGTGTATGTGGTTTTATTTTAAGTTTATGGTCGGAAGTTTCATAGGGTAGGTATGCTAGCAATAGACAACCTTCCAGAAGTGGACCCCCTTTCATGTTTTTTGGTTCATAAAACAATAACTAATAAATGTTTTGCTTTAATTATTTTTTCATATTTTCCATTAGCATGTATTACACTCTGGGCTATTTTTGACAACTTTTAATTAAACCAATTAGGAAGCAGAAAATAATGTTTCAAAGTCCCACTGTTTTTCAGTAAAAATCTTAATGAATATGCTAGGAGCTGCCTTTATTTAATAAATTTTGGTATTCTTTATTTTCTTACAAAATTTGAATGTTTTCTTTTGAATAGTAATAGCAAATTTTGAATTTTATATACTAACGACCATTTAAAAAATGTCCTTTATTTTTAAGGTTTTAAGTGGGGTGTTCATTATTGGGATAGTTAATTAGTCATTTTCCAATAATGAACACGCAATGTAGACAATTTCAGTAATGTTTATAGTGGATGAAATATTTTTACTTAACTGAAAACCTAAATAATCAAATTTAGTATTTAAATTTTACATGCCAAAATGGGCACAAAAACAAAATTATTATTTAATTATGTTATTATTTAATGTGTATAGTTTCTTAAATAAAGATGTAATTTTGGCAATCAATTATTAAAATTATTTTAATCAATAAGCTTTTTTAAAATATGTTTTTTACTGCAGGCAAATTTTGATGAAAAATTACCCCTTCTAAATATCTGCAACATGCCGAAAAGTCAATTACTTTTACAGTGAGCTGAAAAATAAGATTTTATTTATTGTTACTTTCTTCTAAAATAGCAATTGTTTCCAAAATATAATTTTTAGAATTCTCAACATACTTGTATTATTGGTACGTGTTATATTTGTTTTCATACTAAAGGTACATTTATCAATGGACTAGTTTCAGATCGTTGCTAGTAAAATGTAAAATTAAGCTTTGTAAACGTATCTCTCTTTTTTTTTACGTATCTAAAACAAGATTCGAGCATTTGCAGTTTCAAAATTAAATTGCCTTTAAAATAGTTGTTTGATTTAAAAACTGTGTCAACACATTTATCATATATGTTTCTACACCCTTTAAGTGCTCCGACCGTGTTTTTTAGTCACTATAGAATTTAAGGCGCAACACTAGTCACAGAAAAAGACCCGGATGATAATGTAAAGTCTATGGGAGCACTCTTTTCAAATATCTCGCTCAAATTTTAATACTTTTACATGAATTTTTTTATAGGATAACTGAGGACGATTCACAACCAGTCTAGTTTTTACTTTTTCAATTTTGGTTTCGGATTAAAAAAAAAATACTTTAAATTTCAAAACCGGTTTAAACCGGTTCTGAAATTGAAACCATTATAATATAAAATATATATAAGCAAAATCGAAAAAGTAAAAACGAGGCCGGTTGTAGATCGTCCTCAGCTATCCTATGAAGAAAAAAACATATAAAAATATTAAAATTTGAGCGAGATATTTAAAAAGAACATACCCATAGACTTAACATTATCATCCGGTTCTTTTTAGTGATTATTGTGGAGCCTTACGGGCTGATTTAATACAAAATTTATATCAATGTCTTTTTTTGCCGTGAATAAAATAATCACATTTGCAGTGAATAAAATAATCTGTGACGATAGTGACAAGATTGTGAAGACACTGTGACCTTTTTGTGAATATTTTGTAATCTGTGACGATTTTGTTACTAACTTTGTGATGGTGGCTACATTGCCAGTGTTGTAATGTTACACTGAGACACAATTATACAGTTATGAACATTGATATATAGTGTAAAATCATTTACATCTTTTAAAAAACTTTATTATATTTTGACGATATATCTCAATTAAAACTTGAGAGGTGCTATAAAAAGAAAGTTTCTGCATCAAACTGCAAATGATTTTACACTATATATCAACGTTCATAACTGTATAATGTGTTCCAGTGTAACATTAAAACACTTGCAATGTAGCCCCGTCACAAAGTTAGAAACAAAATCGTCACAGATCACAAAATATTCACAAAAATGTCACAAAGTGTCTTCACAATCTTGTCACTATCGTCACAGAATAGTCACAGTTTCAAAGACAATTTTGTCACAAATGACACATTTTTCACATTTTGGTCACACAGTGACTTCACAAAGTGGTCACAATGTGACGTCACAAACGAGCTCTAAAACGGCCATAACGACTTCACATTTTAGTCACTGTGACTTCACATCGACGTCACGTGACGTCACATCGACGGTCACAAAGTCACAATGTGACTTCACAACGACGTCACTGTGACGTCACCATGTCTTACGGGTAATTACCCGTAAAGCATGGTGATGTCACTGCAACGTCGTTGTGAAGTCACATTGTGACTTTGTGACCATCGATTGTCGATGTGACGTCACGTGACGTCGATGTAAAGTCACAGTGACTAAAATGTGAAGTCGTTATGGCCGTTTTAGAGCTCTTTTGTGACGTTTCACAAAGTGGTCACAATGTGACAAATTTGTGAAAAATGTGTCATTTGTGACTAATTTGACATTAACATTGTGATGAAACTGTGACAAAAGCGACGATAAATAAATTGCCAGAAACATGTTTTTTAAAGTAAATAAAATGTTTTGAAGGATATTTATAAATTTCTAAATATTTTTAAGAAAGTCACATCTCAGTCACAATGTGACGTCACTGATTGGTGGCATTTTGGTCACAGATGTGATGTGACCAAAGTGACTCACAGTGACGTCACTGTGACCATGCATGCTATTAGGGTAAGTAGGTACAGCTGTGAGACGAGGCACTTCACCATTCACAGCATAGAGTAGCATTTCTTGCGTTATGGCAGACACATTTTGGCGGATGGCATCTTTCAGTGCTGCTGGTGGTGCCGGTAGGTAGCAGTACATTTTTGACTTCAATAATTCCCACAGCCAAAAGTCCCAGGATGTTAGATCGAGAGATCTTGGACGTCATGCGTGATTAAAGTAGCAACTGATAGTGTGATCCTCTCCCAAATATTGAGCGTAGCAGGTGTTACACAAGCAGAGTAATATGAGGTGGTGCTCCATCTTGCATAAAGGTGACTGTCTGGAGTGCCTGTCGCGCTTGAAATTCTCGAAATCCGACAGCTCCATCTGTTGGTCGCCAATAGAACTTTTTTTCGTAGCCACACCAAACCTGGTTTCTTTTCCATCTGTTTGGTGCAAACCGTATCTTTGTATCTTGATTCGTTTTAATTATTAGTTTTTAAATTTCGTCCTGACTTTTGGATTACCCGGTACTTTAGATGTTAATGGTGTTTTCAGCAAAACAAAGTAGTATTTATAGGCGAACTAAAAATGCTAGGCATTTCAAACTTGTGAAAAGATCTTGCACTGTTTTATCAAAGATTACATGGTTTAATTTTTCATGATAATTTATTCAGGTTAGATTAATTAATTTATTAAGAGAAAATTGAAAGGACAGTCAGACAAAAAAAATTTCTTATCAAAATACAACTTTTGAAAACAATAATAAATTTCCGCATAAATTCATTTAATCTTTCATCATTTGCCAATTTATCCTTTATTCGTTGCCTACACAAAAATTCTTTGTTTTTTCCTACTTCGGACAATGTGTTTTTTCACTTCCGGTGTTAAATATTGTTCTTTTATTCTCTTGACCATCCTTACTGATTTTCCTCCGAATTCCAGGATTTTCAGAGAAGTTTCACTGACATCTTGAGTCACTATATATATGACAACTATCTCCATGGACAAACTTTAACCCTTTCCGGCGCAGACAAATTATGTTAGTAAAATGAGAAATTACCGACTGACACCGGAATTCACAAACGACTTTTTAAGTAATAAAGAACTCCTTAATTTGAGCTTTTATTGTGAAAGCAAGATTTTACTAAAATATTATTGGTGCCAGATGCAAGTTTAGAATTAAAATTAGGTGTGTCCAGACCGGTAACACTGCGCCGGAAAGGGTTAAAAGAAAATCCCTCCTTTTCAAAATCAACAGTTCCATGCGCTTCCAAGAATTAAGAAAATAAAGTCTTATCCTTTCACAGCGATTTCTGCTCTTTGATTTTATAGGTAACAAAAATTTATTATTAAAAGAAAATATTTTTGTTCGTAAAGGGGGTAGCGGGTTAAGGGGGGTCTGGCGGCCCCCACCGAATCTGGTAAAATCGTTTCAAAAATCTTGAAGAGGGTCGAAAAACAAGCAGTATAAGCTTTTTACCGACATTACAACCCCAAACGAAAACACAGTAATGGCGAAAAATGATTTTTTTGTGATTTTTATTTTTTTCAACCAGTTTAATTTATTTTTAAATGGTTTAAACGCAATTAAAAATTTGTTTTGGATGTGTAGGAGTCCCCTGAATTTTTTCAGATTTTTTGGTCAAGTAAAAACATGTGAATTTTAGATTTAAATGCGAAAAAATCGTGAAAAACGCGTCATTTTCAAGATTCAACCCTCTAATTTTTAGTGTTGTTTTCATTTTCCTGAGGGGTGCTGTATAGTATAGATAGCGGCAATCGTCCTCTTTCGAATGCAGGCAACTGGACTCAATTTGGTCAATTTTGGTGAGCGGGGCGATTTTTTGAAAAAAACTCGAATTTTCAACTTTCGGTAAATTACGGCGCGTACTTGGTATAATGAGTCTTTGCTGTAAAAGATACATCTCTATAGGGGTTTTTGAGGTCGCTGATCACGAATTTGATGTCAAAAATTTTTTTTGACAACAAATTCACCCATAAGTATTTATTAACACAAGTTTGATAATGTAAAATATATCATTGAATCACAGCATTTAAACAATTTTAATATCGTGTTCAACTAATATAATCAATGAAACTAAATTTTTTGGTATAAATCATACTTTATTCAAGCTTACGTAATAGTCACACAGTAATATAAAATAGCATAATACTTTTTTACAGAGCTAAGTTAACAATTTTACAGTTTTAATCCTCGTCGCTATCTTCTTCAATAACAGGTTCAACGCTTTGAACAAAGAAAAGATTTGTGAGAATCTGTGCTGGACGAATAATACGCGACAAATATTTCGCATGCCCTAAGAAGTAAATGATAGTGGCCACATGTGCACAACAACCGACAGTTCTGAGGTCATTCGACCAATCGCATACGTATTCTTCTATACCACTTCGTCTAATAGCGTTAGGAAAGTTTTTACGTAACACCTGTACTTTTTCCGACTTATGTGCCTCGATTGAACTTCGCATTTCAAAATTGATTTATCTTCCAACAAGTAATGCATTTTAAGAACTCCATCTTCAGTACATAATTCTGCTAAATAAGAAACGGTCTGTGATAACTGGTAAGACCCTGTAAAAAGTATCTTCAGATCTCTTTCTGTCAACTCCGGAAAGTCTACAACATCATTTGACGTCAGAGGTCTGAAGATCCTTTTTTTTCTGTTCCAGTTTTTCTCTTCTACCACTTTCGCTAAATCCTTATTAACGTTTTTTCTGAGCAACATTCCGTTAGTGATCTCATCTTGTAATTCGCTATCACAATTGAGTCGTTTTCTGTACAAGTTAAGCAGAAAATTCGCTATTTTGCAATAAGTTTTAGCTGATAGCGAACGTTTATTGTCAAACTCATGTTGCAAGAGTTGGAATTTGGTGCCAATGATCCAATGAACAGCCTCTACTACCCATCTTAGTTTAGTTACAAATCGACTGTTATTCGCCTCTTGAGTCGTTAGTTGTTTCCTTTTTCCTTTTAACGCAGGCATCAAAACAACAAATCCTTCAGACTGTAAGAAATTTTTTACATCTCGAAATCCTCTATGAAGTATAAAGACGTCGCCTTTTTGAAGAAGTGATCTTAAACCGCTTGGATCTTTAAAAATCTCCATCATGATTGTAGCATCATTAACCGTTGCTTCGTAAGGCCCGAAAACATCAACCACAAACCCATCCGTGGTACAAACCGTGAAGGGTTTAAAAAGTGGAACTTTTTTTGCCCTGAATACGATTTTCGTTGATAACAATTGTTGCTACTTTTTTCATGTTGAACATACGATCCATCAGCTATCAAAACTAGTCGATTCTCAAAACCGTGTAATTTTTTCACGTACGGAGAAGTGTGATTAGCTATCAAGTCTTCTCGTGAACACGCTTGCACCCCAAAATGATATGGCAAAACGTTTTTATTGAAGGAATTCAAGACTGAATCGCAATAATCAGATACTTGTTGATCGTATTTAATATTTTTACATTATCAAACCTGTGTTAATAAATATTTATGAGTGAATTTGTTGTCAAAAAAATTTTTGACATCAAATTCGTGATCAGCGACCTCAAAAACCCC
Organism: Maratus speculifer; assembly: GCA_964019185.1. NCBI lineage: Eukaryota > Metazoa > Arthropoda > Arachnida > Araneae > Salticidae > Maratus > Maratus speculifer. The sequence goes on from OZ025303.1 coordinate 159,817,215, forward strand.
TATAGAGATGTATTTTTTTATAGCAAAGACGCATTATACCAAGTACGCGCCGTAATTTACCGAAAGTTGAAAATTCGAGTTTTTTTTCAAAAAATCGCCCCGCTCACCAAAATTGACCAAATTGAGACCAGTTGCCTGCATTCGAAAGAGGACAATTGCCGCTATTTATACTATACAGCACCTCTCGGGAAAATGAAAACAACCCTAAAAATTAGAGGGTTGAATCTTGAAAATGACGCGTTTTTCACGATTTTTTCGCATTTAAACCTAAAATTCACATGTTTTTACTTGACCAAAAAATCTGAAAAAATTCAGGAGACTTCCACACATCCAAAACAAATTTTTAATTGCGTTTAAACCATTTAAAAATAAATTAAACTGGTTGAAAAAAATAAAAATCACAAAAATCATATTTTTCGCCATTACTGTGTTTTCGTTTGGGGTTGTAATGTCGGTAAAAAGCTTATACTGCTTGTTTTTCGACCCTCTTCAAGATTTTTGGAACGATTTTACCAGATTCGGTGGGGGCCGCCAGACCCCCCTTAACCCGCTACCCCCTTTTTTTCATTCACCACATTCACTGACTTTTACAAAATCCGGATTATTAGATTGGCGATATTTTATTCGATTAACCGGGTATTATGCGGTAAAAGAGGTATTTTCAACATTAACCTTATGGAGACCGTTTTTTTTTTCCCCACGCCATTCTATGCATATAAGAGGGATATGCAACTATCCGTTAACTTATTAAATAGAACCGACTGTACCTTGAAAGTGGTCAAATATCGATTTTCTTTTTCCTTTTTTCTGTCTTCAATAGAAGAAAGTATTGTAATTGAAAAATTTTTCGACAAATTTACACGTTTTAGGGGTCAGAGATTCCAAAAAGCATGTTTTTACAAACTGTCTGTCTGTCCGTATGTCGCCATTCTATCATCAAAAAGTGTATGAAGGTATTCATAGAATTGAATAAAATTTTTTGTGTAAGTGTATGGCTATGGCTAGTTGGTCCTCCCTGAATTTGAAAAAAAAATTCGCCGAAAGGGGGCACTGCAATAGCGATTTTTGTTCCATTTTCAATACTGTACCACCTAAAAGTGTATGAAATTATGCATAGAATTGAACTAAATCTTTTGTGTAAGTGTTTGGCTATGGCTAGTAGGTCCGCCCTGAATTTGAAAAAAATCCGCTCGAAGGGGGCGCTATAATCACGATGTCTGTGATATTTTGATAATTTTACCATCGAAAAGTGTATGAAGTTATGCATAGAACTAAACTAAAATCTTTATGTATGATTATTTTTAGGCAAGCAGGTCCTCCATGAATTAAAAAAAAAATCTGCCTGTCATTCTATTGTCCATCGGCTCATGCAGAGACGGAAACTCGTTTTTACTCCGATTAGTTGACTGAAGCAGAAATTTAAGATGAATTTCAAAGATGGTATAGCATTGAATGAAAATTATTAAAGCATTAACATGTGTAACTATTTTTAAAATATTAAAATGTACGTATGAGATAGAAGAAAGTTTTGGGATTGGTACATCCAACTATTTTTAACATTAACTGTAAGCTTCTTTAATTGTGAATATTTTGACACCTCATTTTTACCTATATGATAGTTATATTGCGAGGGTTTTTTTTTTAAATTTTGTAAATAGATCCAGCCCAATTACTCTTACAAATGAAATTTTAAACTGATTTTTGTCCGTGTTCACATTTTTATAACTTGCTTGTTCGGTAAACACTAAGGCTTTTTTGCTAACTTAGATAGAGGTTTGAAGTTTTTTACTTACCCATCATACGTAGTATAGGGTAAGTCTTGCAATCGTTTTAAAAATCGAAAATTTTTTTTTGACGGATTTACTAGTTTTAGATAGTGAAGATTCCGAAAAACATATTTTTAGAAATTTTTTTTTCAGTCCGTCTGTCTGTCTGTCAGTCTGTAAACGCTCTATCTCCGGAACAAATTGAGATAGAGACTTGAAATTTTGTATGTAGTTAGTATGTAAGAATGGGACGAACCCTATTTAATATCAGCAACCTCGATTATCTGGAACTATTTTTTTCGGACTCTCGAAAAATTCGTTCTGATGAAAGGTACATAAAAATTTTCGAATTTTTTTGTTCTAAGGAATGGACGTAAAAGGCAATAAAATAACACACATTTTGCATATAAATCGAAGTCGATCGGATTATTAGTTGCCGAGATATTTGTAATCCTGTTTTCCACATTCTTCGATTTTTCATGACCCTGTATTTCATTCAAATTTCAATTCAGAGGTATATTTTAATTGGAAATGAGACGCTTAATTCGACGCAGTTAATTGTTAGTTAATAGAATTATTATTTTTGGAGTTATAAGGATGTTTCTTTTACGCAGTTTGGTACTACTTGAGTAGTTTGGCGTTTTATATAATTTGTCGAAATTGGTACATCAGTAGTTCTTTAATATAGCATTACTATGTATATTAACAATATTTAAATTTTGTTTATGAATTTCAATGCATTGTGTAAATAGTTTCACATGTTTTATTTTCATATACATATCCATGATGGGTAAGTATTACGGTGGCCCCCAGCGACTAGTTTTACTTGTTCTCCATGAGGTAGTGTTTAATATTTTTGTGCATGGACTTAATATTCCAGTTTATAGTTATTTTTAAAAAAATATTTAAAATGAAAATTTTTTGAATTTTCTTCATTTTATGTCATACATGAGAGTGAAAAATCCACATATTTAAAAATCGATACACATTTTTATATAGTATATTCTAATAAATGTGGAAAAAAATCGAAGCCAAAGTATTTTTATTTATAAAAGCAGTAAGAATTTTTAAAAAGCTAAATTAAAAAATAGTAAAATCGACAGTTTTATTTATTTATTTTTTATTTTATTTAATTTTTAGTTATAAGTATTGTGTCACTACCTATATTAGGAGTAGATATCGTATCTTCCCAAGAGTCGCCATCTTGTTTCCCTATTATTTCTCACAAATTATTATTATTTTAATTTGCAATTATTTTTCTAAATAAACATAAAATGAATATTTTAAAGGCTTATGCACACTAAAAAACTGTTTTCATTTTAATTGAATATTTAAAAAAATAAATGAATAAGTAAATCAAACAATTTTTACTATTTAAAATTTGATCTTTCAATATTTGAATTTCCATAGTGAATTGTCTTGTTTAATTTAATATCATTTTTTGAAATGTATGATTAGTAGCATTATGTAGCATGTTTTTATTTATTCTGTATTAAACGTTGATTTTAATGATTGTAATTTTCCGCACAAGGTTTTAGCGATTATCTAAGCCAACATTATTCAAAATTGAAGAGTTGTTTTCAAAGGTATTGTGTCCCCTTAAAACAGCAGTAATATATAGAAAAGCTAAATCGTATGTGATATGGAATAGTATATTGTACATTTTAAAAATGTTAAAAGCTTCTAAAAATGAATACAAAATATTACTTTATTTTTACAAAAAAAAAAAAAAAAAAAAAAAAAAGATCTGGATTTTACACGATTGGAAATAAGGAAATTTAAGTCCGACTAAAGTCCAGCGAAAGAAAATCAGGCCGAACCCGTGCAGGCCTCAAGATAAAATACAAAGTTTATGATTTTTTAAGGACTATATTTAAATTATTTTTTAAATATTACACAGATTGTACCAATATTTTATTTTAAAACTTTTAAATTTTATCTAATTTTGATGGATTTCAGTCCATTGATGTTTAAATTTGTTCGAGATGACGATTTTCTTCGACCATTCATTTAGTTAACATGAATAGTTTAAATATTTGTTTATAGATGGCAGTAGTACAAATTAAAATAAAGATTGGAGTCGAAAAGTATAAGCTCATAAGAACGTGGCGCGAAGTAATAGAGAGGTGGGATAAGTAATGTTAAAATTTTCCTATGCGGCTGTTTTCCGAAAGGTGGCACCACCGCAGATGATAGGCTGTCGATCGATGTTTCTTCTTTGCTCTTCAATGAGAAAAGCTTTATTTTTAAAGAAAAAAACAACTGAAATTTAGAAAGTCGTACACGTAAAAAACTGATTAATTGAAGTTTTTTTTTTTTTTTTTTTTTTTTTTTCTTCCCACGAGATACATGCTTTTTTAAATGTACTTGGCGCTTCGATTGTTTTTTACTTACCCATCATACACTGTTAAAAATTTGAAACTTTTGCTGTCTCGTCACTCCATCCACCACTTTTATAGAAAACAATTATTTCACAGTATTATGGAGCATGCTCATTGTTCAAAATAGATATATTCTACAAAAGGGGTGGAATGACTATGCAGCGAAAGTTTCAAAATTTTAACAATGTACGTAGTATAGGGTAAATCTTGCAATCGTTTTGAAAATCAAAAAAAAATTTTTGACGGATTTCAAACACTAGAAATTCCAAAAAACATATTTTTAGAAAAGAAAAATTTTTGCTGTCCGTCCGTCTGTGCGTCTGTAAACGCTCTATCTCCCGAACAAATTGAGATTGAGACTTGAAATTTTGTGTGTACTTAGTATGTAAGAATGGAACGAAGCCTGTTTAATATAAGTAATCTCAATTATACGAAACTATTTTTTTCGGACTCTCGAAAAAATCGTCCTGATGAAAGGCATATAAAAAGTTTCGAAATTTTTTATTTTAAGAAGTAGACGTAAAAAACAACAAAATAATCCAAATTTTGCATAAAGAAGAAAGTCGATCGATTATTAGTTGCCGAGATATTTATAATCCTGTTTTACACATTCTTCGATTTTTCATGACCCTGTATTTCATTCAAATTTCAATTCAAAGATATATTTTAATTGTAAATGAGACGCTTAATCCAACGCAGTAAATTGTTAATTAATATGATTATTATTTTTGGTGTTAAAAGGATGTTTCTTTTACGCAATTCTGTACTACTTGAGTAGTTTGGTGTTTTATATAATTTGTCGAAATTGGTTAATAAATAGAGCATAAATATGTACATTAAAAATATCTAAATATACGTTTAAATTTTGTTTTGTAATTGCAATGCATTTTAAAAATAGTTTGCACATGTTTTATTTTCATCTATACTAATATTATAAAGAGGAAAGATTTGATTGTTTGTTTGTTTGAATTGAATAGGCTCCGAAACTACTTGACGGTTTTGAAAAATTCTTTCACCGTTGGAAAGCTACACTATTTCCGGTGAACATAGGCTAATTTTTAATTGATTTATTCAAATATTTTCCTTAATAATTCAAAATTTCATTATTTTTCATACAGAATCAATTAAAATTTTTCCGATAAAAAATAACCATTTTCTTTCCCGTTGCCACGAAAATCAAAATATGGGCCAATAATTTCTCTTCGGCAATTAATTTTTAGATGAACAGTATCCACGTGAAAAATTAAAATAAAAAAATTCAAAGGAAAATAAATATGACGTCATTTATTATATTATCGGAAGTTTTGTTTGCACAGATATCATATACACACCGAGGTAACTAATGGACACTAAATTGATGTTATTTTGCCTGGCATGGCAACCCGACTATTGTTATTTAATTATTAATAAAATGTTTTTTTATTTCCTTTCTCTTCTTTAAAATTATGTAAACCGTTTTGTTCTATACTTATTATTTAAATACTAATTGTTATTATTTTTTAAATAATAGAAAATAACTTAAATATATATATGCAACTGGTATTCGAAAACGATGTTTCCGCCAAATTAGTGTAAAAAATTATCGCGCCGATCTCGGCGCGTACATGATAACTGCGCTGTTTTGTTTATGTATATTAAGGATACTTTTAGATCATAAATCCGATTATAGAAAATTAGTCAGAATATTTAATTAGAAGTTATTAAATTTATGTTTTTTTATTATGAAACAGACGAAAAAAGAAAATTTACTATTGCTGCCCTACTGGAGAATTAACCTTGACGTTATTTGATTTTATGCTTGATGTTATTTTAAAAAACTATCGATATGGCGAATTTTTAATTATTTGTTTGCGTTTTTTTGTTTATATTATTGCAATTATATTTATATTATTGCAATTATTATTTATATTATTACATTTTTTCATTTTTATACACGCATCACCTTGGCATGATTTTTTTTTTTTTTTTATGATGCCAATTTGGAGAACACTGCGTTTTCAAATATAAATTACATTTATATTACTTTTATTTATTTTCTAATATTTTAAAAAAGAAATAATAATAAACTAAGTCAATATATAATTATGGAACGAAGTAGTTTACTCAAAAATAATCGATTATTACCGGATTACCACGTGAGGCATAAAATCGCAATTTGCTGCAATCGCGCCAACGGGATCCGTAGATGACACCTGCACCTAAATATTATTGGCAATATTATTGTTTATACAATTTGTTTATATTATTTGGTAATACTTGATAATCCCATCGACCAAAAAACTATCGCCAAAGTATAAGGTTAAATGTCAATGGATGATCGTAAATGTCACATTCATTTGACATTAAATTTGTTATACGTAATTGTTACGTCATCAACCAAGTTTAATTCGATGTTTATTTGGATTTCTATTGACATTATTGTAATTTATTGATTCTTTGGTTATTTAAAATAAAAATTATGTCCATTTGTATAATTTGGCGAAATTGATCGACGGAATAATCAAGTAGTACCCATTATTTGTTTACATTCTATCTGGATATTCAAATTGTTAGAATTAGAGTACTTATCGGGCCCCCGCCAAGTCGTACGCCAAACAGTCGTTAAATCTGTGTTTTAGTCTTACTATTATATCTTTTTCATCTGCAGTTATTTCACTATTACCAAAAAAGCAATATTTTCAATGTGTCGGAAAAATTGTTGTAATGAAAAAATATTTGCAATTAATTTATCATTCATTACAATTAAAAAGAATTGTAAGGAAAATAAATATACTTTAAAATTGGTTAAGAAAAAATATACATGAAATCTCGACAACTAAAAATTTTGTTTTTCATAATTACGTAACAGTTTTAATTAATGATAAGCCCTATCAACAGAACTTTGTCAAATATTAAATTATTAAACACTACTTCATTACCCCTTCGAACAAAAAACTATCGTCAAGCTATAAGATTAAATGTCAATAATGGATTATCGTAAATTTCACATTTATTTGAGGACAAACATGAAATAAGTCTGGTACATTTGTAACAATATCGTTTCTAGCACTTCTAATGTTTGACACTAAAAATTATAATGGAATCGATTACAGAAGGTAGAAAGATTTTATTAGATGCAAACTAAAGATTTATTTTTCTACAAAATTTAGTCATCAAGATTATTCTGATTTAACGGCTACATTTTTGCAACTATTTTATAAAAGGAAGAGGCAGTGAAACTGATGTAATTTTTATATTATTCAAATAATACAGCTTTAAAACACACTTTTTATGCTTGATTGTTCTAATAAATATATAAGTGACACACCCTTCTTCCTCTGCCACCCCCACGGAGGGCACCCCTTTCCTTAGGGTACGTGTAGATAAATGGCCGTCAAATACAAACAAACAAAAACTTTTCTCTATCTGTCAACAATTCTCTACATTTTTTACTATATGTATTCCTGCTGGAACAGATTAAGGTAGATAGGAAACTACAGTAGACCTGCTAGAAGAGGACGTTTATTAAAAAATTTAACATGAAATGACATTGTATATAGGCTACCAGAACTACACATAGTGCAAGTTCAGATGTCGGGATTTTAAGTACTAAGAAATGTTAATGTACAACCCGAAAGTTAATAGAGTTTGATAATCAATCTCACTAATCATTGCAATGCCCTCTAATGTAAAAATGTGATGACTCGAGAACATTTTGATTCCTGTTCTCATAACGGTCTCATGTTCATACGAAACTCTACTATAAATGATAAAATAAAAGAGATGGTGCTTAATTGCCCACATTTTCGCCAAGACTTACAATAGTACAATATTGCGATGGCGTTGGCTTGACTTTCAGCAATACGGAAGGACATTCCAGGGTGGTCTATACTGCTTTAAAATAAAATTTTTAAATCACCATTTTCTTTGAGTCAAGGTTCGTTTGGAAATACGGACCAGCGAAGCGGGCATAGCCTGCTAGTCTATTATATTATGCATATCCATGATGGTTAAGTATTACGGTGGCCTCCAACTACTAGTTTAAGACTTTTAAAATATGAGATCATTCTGACAAAAACCAAAAGGCAGGCCATTTAAAAACATTGAATATCGTGGATTATTTTACCTCCAAGAAATGGACTCATGATTTTTAGAAATTAAAAGTATTAATAAAATTTTCTGGAATAAATTTTAATCTCGCGTTTAGTTTTTATAACCTTTGAATAATTTAATAATTCATAACTTTTAATAGCTATATACATGTAGAATTAAAGTAAAAAAAATATCCTAATTATTTTGAGGCGAAAGTGATGTAAATTATAAGTCATTGTCCAGATTTTTTTTTTTTTTTTTTTTTTTTTGTCGATAGTTGTAAGGTGTATTTTTTGTATAATTTTAGTTATAGGTAGCACTGTTGAACTTAGCCAAATTTCTCCGGGTGGGATTTCTGTGCTTCCCGGGGGGGGGGGGATTGCACTTTTCGACCATTCAAAATACAAAACCTCAAATCCCGTTTTCCGCAATAACTATATCTTAAGAACTAACGCATGGAATTTCATCAAATTTCCTAGTCTGTTAGACCTTGAGATAAATGAGCACTGATTATGTTTTGGAGTAAAACGGTCAGCACTTGACGCTACTATGTCGCATTTTTCCGATTCTCGTGACATATGTAACTCAAGAACTAATGTACGGAATTTAATCAAACTTTATTTATTAACCATTGAAAAATATACAGATTTTCTGAATGTATTACTAATGAGACGAAAGCTTGTTATTTGAAAGATTACATAAAAGTAATATTAATGTGTTTTCTAATACAGCACTTGTTATAAAAATTTCCTTTCTATGAAATAATGAGATATAGTTATCCGGAAATCGAGAAAAATGAGACATAGTACCGTTTTCTTGTTGGACAGTTCGCATCAAAACGTAAACAACATCTATTTATCGTAAGGTCTAATAGAATATTAAGTTTGATGAAATTCTGTGCATCTGTTCTTGAGATATAACTATTGCGGAAATCGTGAAAAAATACGGCATAGCAGAAACAACTGTTCGGTTATTTACACCAAAACACAATTAGCATCTACATGTGTTAAGGTTTAGCAGATGATGAAGTTCGATGAAATTCCTTACATTAATTTATTGGGATATATCTTTCGTGGAAATCTGGAAAAATTCGGCATAGTAGAGCCCCCTGCTGACCGATTTACCCCAAAACATAACCAAGAAGTTTGGTGAAATTCAGTGCATTAGTTCTCGAGATATAGTTATTACAGAAATCGGGAAAATGCGGCAAAGTAGCGTTATTTGTAGGACAATTTACACCAAAATTTAATTAGAATCTATTTATCAGAAGGTTTAACAGAACATTAAGTTTTATGAAATTCTGTGCATTAGTGCTTGGGGTATAACTCTCGCGGAAATCCCAAAATTATGCGGCACCAAATTATGTTGCTGCCAAATTATGATATCCCAAAATTATGTTGCTGCTATGCAACCTGTTAGGCTATGTGCACCAAAACACAACCAGCATCTATACTTATACCAAGGTTTAGCAGATTATGCAGGTTGATAAAATTCCATGCATTAGTTCTTGATAAATAAGGAAAACTATGGCATAGCAGCGCCACCTGTTCGGCAATTTGCACCATAACATAATCAGCATCTATGTGAGAATATGAAGTTTGACGAAATTCGGTGCATTAGCTTGTCAGGTATTGTGGAAATCGTAATCATCTATAGTGGAGATCGGGAAAAATGTGGCTTAGCAGCGCTATCTATTGGTCTATTTACAAAAAAAATTATTAATGTTGAACAATGAGATGCAACCCCCCACCCAGGAGGTTTGAGATTTTGTATTTTCAATGGTCAAAATTGCAATCCCTTCCCCCTTGAGCCAGAGAAATCCCCCCCCGGAGAAAACTGTCTGAAATTCAACACAACTGTCTGAAACTAAGATTATATAAAAATCTCACCTTACGACTTTTGCAAAAATAGATTTCTGAGTTTCTCGATAATTACCAATAATTTACACTATTTTCTCTCTAAAATAATTAAATTAAGATAAAAATTTGTTTTAATCCTACGTGTATTAATTACATAGATACCAAAATTTATGAATTATTAAATTATTCAAAGGTTATAAAAACAATACGCGAGATTAAAATTTACTCCGGAAAATTGATTAATACTTTTAATTTCTAAAAATCACAAGTCTATTTCTTGGCGGCAGAATAATTCAAGATATTCAAAGTTTTTAAATGGCCTGCCTCCTTTTGGTTTTTGTCAGACTGATCTCGTATTTTAAAAGTCTTAAAAAAAGCAATCGAAACGCCAAGTATCTCTAAAAATTCAGATTTTTCATTAACTTAAAAAAAAAATGCTTTTCCCTTTGAAAAGCATTGATCGACAGACTACCATCTATGGTGGCACCATCATTATTTGCCAAAAAATATCCTTGCGTTTTCAGCGGGTTATGCGTATTAAGTTCCCTCACCTGTCTCTTATTCCGTGGAATTTAGTATTGAAGTCGCTCGGATTTTTAACTATTTAAACGCCAATGTTCCCAAATGGGAACATTGCATTATTTGTAATACAGTAAAACCTCTAAATAACGGACACCTCGGGAACGCAGAAATTGTCCGCTATTCGGAGGTGTCCGCTATTGGGAAAACCTCAAAGACACATCAATCGCTAAGAAATGCTTATTATTTCATTAATTAGCATATATATGTCCTAAAATCTTTATTATATGGTTAATGAGAAATTAAAATTGTTTTTAAACAATAAAATTTAAATAAAATTGTGCACACCTTGAACTGTTGTTAATACATTTTTATATAAAAAAAATCTGTTACAAAAGTTTACATTTGCTCAAGATTATATGTACTTTGATTTTAAATGTGACGTTATTGGTCATTATAGAGTTCCAAGTAGGGATGGCGATTGCACTTTTTGATCATTAAAAACATAAAATCAAAATCTTCCGGGGGACATAGAAATTTGAATACTGTGGGAGATGTCCCACCCCCCAGGCAAACCCCTGAATTCAACACTGAATCCGAAGGAGAAATTTCCTCAGTCCACCCTCTACATTTATCTGTGGTCACAAAATTTGTGACACATTGCCCTGATAAACTTAGAGGCCTTTTTACTTTTTTTTTCTCATTTTTTCTTATTAAAAAATACTTTTTCATCCTTTATCGTCGAAATTTGTGTCCGCTATTTGGAATGTCCGTTATTCAGAGGTTAAACATATAAAAATTTAGGTTTTGGGAGTGGGGATTGGAAAACTGTCCGTTAAATAGGGGTGTCCGCTATTCGGGAGTGTCCGTTATGGAGGTTTTACTGTACAAAACATATATTTTCCAACTTAATAACGATGTCCTTATTTTTCCTATGAAATATAAAATTGATTTCAAATTTTGAAAAAAAATATACCTCCTGGACAAAAGTATAAACTCAGAAAATTTGTAATTTGTTTAGATCATAATATAAATAAACTTAACTTTAAATTAATAAAATAAAGATGAATATTTTTAATAAGACATCTAAATTTAATATAACTGATAAATAAAATGAAGCGAATAATTTAAATAAGAAAATACATTACTTAAAAAAATAACATTATGCGAAACCTGGACAAAATTATAAACTCAAAGCTATGAATTTCTCTATTCTGGCATATTTGATATAAATAAATGCACTTTATGATAAGAAACTAATAAATGCAGTCATTATGGATCAATACATGTCAATACATCAATACATATTTTAATTTTTCTCATAAAATAACATTATGTCGAACCTGGACAAAATTATAAACTCAAAGCTGTGAATTTCTATTATAAATAAATGCATTTTGTGATAATAAACTTATAAATAGAGTTATTAGGGATGAATATATTTCAATACATGAATGCATTTTTAAGATTTTCTTTCAAAAAAGATGAGTAATATAGTACAGTCTGAGTATAGTACATGTGTAAACTGAAAACATAAAATTATAGAGTTTAAGAAGTGAACGTACTTTTGAATCCTGGTGCAAAGTATTGACGCATACATTCAAAAATGTGTTTAATCGCCATTTTTCTGAATGACTTCGAATATGCAATTTTCCAACTACTACATAGAGTACTGGTTCCGGGCTGAAAATATATGTTTTATGTCACTTTTATGTTATTTGTGTTTTGATATTGACGTCCATCGCGTTAGACTCTTCGATCCATTGCATCCCAATAATTTTCAATGAAGTTTAGATCAGGGTTGCGGGCTGGCCAATTCAAGACATTTACATGCCAGCGCTGCAGCCACTCTTTTGTATTTTTTGCTGTGTGTATTTCTACATTATCTTGCTGAAATACCCAGTTTACTCCAGCGATCAATGGTCCATATGGCAAAAGATTATCTGCCAGCATTAACTCACAGTCTTCTGCTGTTTGTTTTCCATTAAGAAAAGCCAAAGCAGTTTTACCATTCTGAAAATAACCAGCTCACACCATTACAGATCTTTAATAAAATCATGGAGAGAATTGAAAATATGAATAAATGTCGTTTGCCTTAATACAAATGTGAAAAATACTTTCATTGAATTAGTTTCTTATCACAGAGCACATTTATTATTTAGATATTAAATACCAGAGTATAGAAATTCATGCCTTGAGTTTATAATTTTGTCCAGGTCTCACATAATGTTATTTTATGGGAAAAATTAAAACATGTATTGATATATTGAAATGTATTCATCCATAATGACTCCATTTATTTGTTTATCATAAAATGCAGTTATTTATATGAAATGTGCCAGAATATTGAAATTCGTAACTTTGAGTTTATATTTTTGTCCAGGACTCACATAATGTTATTTTTTAAAAGTTATGTGTTTTCTTATTTAAATTACTTACTCCATTTTATTTATAAGTTATATTAAATTTAGATGTCTTATTATTAATATTCATCATTATTTTATTAATATAAAGCTAAGCTTATTTATATTATGATGTAAACAAATTAAAAAATTTCTGAGTTTATAATTTTGACCAGGAGTGTATATATTTATCTTTAAGCATTTATCACAGGTATAAAGAAAATGTACATTCATTAATTTTCATAAAAATATATTATTTGTTTTTATCGTTTTCTCTATATTACTTACATTTTATCGACAGGAATCTAAATGTTTTGGAATTCGAGAAAATACTTAAGAACAATACACAATATTAATGTCGAAAAATAATTTGTTACATTTGCATAGATTGTGAAACAACAATCATGTTCCAAAATGCGAACAGTGAAATGAAAACAGCCAAAAAACTGCAGAAATATATATATTTTTTATTTCCTAAATTTATATGCATAAATTAAAACATTTGAAGCTGTAATATAGGAAAAACGAAAGTATAATTACATTGTGATATTAATTCGGCGTGTAAATAATTAATATGGTATACTAAGATATGTTTGTAGCATATAAATAAAATCATGTACATGACTATGCGAAAAACGGGACACATGGCTGTCTGTGAATCGTAACTTCTGGAAGTGTGATTTCAGTAGACTGAAGCATGTTCTAGTTTTAAATTTCAGCTTAATGTGTGGCGTGTATAAAAATCTGTAGGTAATTTAGAGGGTAAATGTATTAAGTACGTTTCCGTCCATTACTGAAGTTGAATTTTTCAACTGTGTTATGGTTTTCTAACTAAACTAGAATTTAGTATAATATGTAGAATATATACAAGTCTATTAGATTATACAGCAATCCCTTAAAATTCGCGACATTTGATTATTCGCGAAATAAACTAGTCGTTGGGGGCCACCGTAATACTTACCCATCATGGATATGTATATGAAAATAAAACATGTGAAAACTATTTATACAATGCATTGCAATTCATAAACAAAATTTAAATATTGTTAATATACACAGTAATGCTCTGTAAAAAAACTGCTGATTACCAATTTCGACAAATTATATAAAACGCCAAACTACTCAAGTAGTACCGAACTGCGTAAAAGAAACATTCTTATAACTCCAAAAATAATAATTCTATTAAATAACAATTAACTGCGTCGGATTAAGCGTCTCATTTCCAAAATATATCTCTGAATTGAAATTTGAATGAAATACAGGGTCATGAAAAATCGAAGAATGTGGAAAACAAGATTACAAATATCTCGGCAACTAATAATACGATCGACTTCGTTCTATATGCAAAATGTGTGTTATTTTATTGCATTTACGTCGATTCTTTAGAACAAAAAAATTCGAAAATTTTTATATACTTTTCATCAGAACGAATTTTTCGAGAGTCTGAAAAAAATAGTTCTGGATAATCGAGGTTACTGATATTAAATAGGCTTCGTCCCATTCTTACATACTAACTACATACAAAGTTTCAAGTCTCTATCTCAATTTGTTCGGGAGATAGAGTGTTTACAGACAGACAGACTGACAGACAGACAGACAGACAGACAGACAGACAAACAGATGACAATTTTTTTTTTCTAAAAATATGTTTTTCGGAATCTCCACTATCTAAAACGTGTAAATCCGTCAAATTTTTTTTTTCGATTTTCAAAACGATTGCAAGACTTACCCTATACTACGTATGATGGGTAAGTAAAAATGCGGAACATTTCAACATTCGCGAAGACTGAACTTGAGTATTCGCTAATTTTATTTTATAACGAAAAGTTTTTTAGAAAGTAGACTTACTTTGTGTCTACCAATTCTATTAAATGACACTGGAAAGGACACTTATGTACTATGTAGCCTACTGTATTAACTATATGGCATAAGTTTGTGAGAATTCGGCGCTTGTGTTGAGGGAAAATATCGGTATTTTCCTTTTTTTATGAAGATTTTTTTCAATTTTTTAAAATTTTCAATAGGTTAAATATTTTCTGCAAAAAATTGCAGGGAAATTTTAAAACATCAACAACAATTTGTTGAAAAAGCAATGGGATGCAATTCTTCACTGGTGAGGAGTCGTAAGATTAAAACAGAAATCGAAGTCACAAATTTTCCTTATATAGAAACTCATAAATCAATCATATTCAGATCTGTTCTGTCAAACAACTGCACAACACTAAATTTTTTCTACCATACACTAGCTATTTACAATATGTTTATAATTATGACTAACTTTTCAATCTGAGCAATGAAAGAAGAAAAATGTAGTTGTTTTATAATCTAATTTTGTAACCAGCGTTACAATACAATCTTCAGTGAGATAAGAGAAAAAATAAAGAAAAAAATAATTCTTTTTTAGAATTTTGGACACAGATTTATTCTGATAAAGCGTTTTCCTAATTAGTTTTGGGAGTTTATTGGATAAGAATAAGAGGGGGACGGGAATCCGCCCCCCTTAATTTAGATAAATGGGTTTTTCATGCAATCAGATTTTTTAGGATCATTCTGAAAAGACGCATTCGTAATTAGTTGTGGTGTTCATTGTTTAAGTATAAAGGGATAGCCCCCTATAATTTAGGTCTAGGGTTTTTTGTATAGAATTCAGAGATTTGCTTCAAATTTTGGATAATGGGTCTTTTTGATAAGGCAAATCCCTGAATAGTTTTGGAGGTTGAATGGTTAAATATTAACGAAGGAATGGGGGATTGCCTCTTGGCCTAGTAAAAACTAGTGTATTCTATGGGCGTCAGGATAAACTAGTTTGGCTTAGGACAGTCTAGTTTAGTCTAAAATCGGGTTTGTGTCGGTAAGAAATATGTCTTTTATGAGAATAAGTATAATGAGTGTCACGAGGTAATGCTTGTAACGTCAGTACAGAAATATCATATGTCCACCGTAGAAACCGGCATCGGAAGTACACTGTTAAAAAATTTTGCTCTAGTTTGAACCAAATTTTGGTGCTGAGTAGCTGTGACCATACGATGGTGAAATCTCGTACCAAAATTTGGAGCTTCCTATTTCAACCTCGTTCCAACTTTTGGAACCATGCTTCAACAGGAGCTCTAAATATTGGTTCAAGATTTCACCACCTTACAGTGGCAGCTATTCAGCACCAAAATTGATTTAAACTAGGACAAGATTTTTTAACAGTGTAGTGTCTGCTTAATTATTTTTTTCAGCAGACTCGTGCCGTGCAAAGGACAGAGAGAGAGATCAGACTTGCATCACCCCCCCACACACACATATTCGAGCTAGATCGAAACTGAACATAATTGTTCTCAGGATGTGAAGAGCAAGAATATGTTTTGTAAAACTATAACAGCGATAATGAATTTCTGTTAATGGAATTTTTAGAAATATACATTAGGTGGCTTCAAATTCACTGCTTAACAACGCGAAACATTTACACATTTGCTCACTAACTTTTAACTGTAAAGGCTTAACATTGACAAGTATGACTATTGAAGGGATTTGAAATTGAATAGTATTTTCTATTTTTTATAAATAAATTATTTGTTGACACATAAAATATTCTTGATAAGGCATCAAGTTCTTTCCTTCTCGTGATGTTACTACCGGAAATTCGATAAAAAATGTATTTTTAATAATATTTTCTGAAAAATACATTGCTTTTATCAAAAAATTCTTAACGCCATTTGATAACATAGTGTCTGAATGAGAGTGCCTGTTAGTCTTATGCATTTCCGAAAAAAAAAATTAACTAAAAATGCGTCAGAAATTAGCTCATTTGGATTTGAGAAAAGCGTTAATAAATTACAGAGAAATACAGTCGAGTCTCTATGTAACAAAATCCATCGTTCAGACAAAAGTTCGTTATATAGAAAAATTCGTTGAATAGAGAACGGCAAAAAATTTTCATTTAATGTTTAAATTTTGAAACAGAATAGCTTTTCAAGTGTTTAAGTTTTTGAAATATTTAACGGAATGTTTTTTAGAATCTCAAACATCTTCGCCACTTTTTTTTCCCAGTGTCTTATTGATTATTTTAAAAATTATTACTTTATCAGAGAGAGTTGTATTTAAACTGGAAGCGATTTTATGCAAATGCAATAGAAGATAACACCAGCAAAGATGATATTTAGTAACAATTCTTCATTCATATGATCTCTCACAACAAAAAATGCTCCGAGTTGTCACAAACAACAAACATCCTCACTAAACTCTAAAAGTAATGAGAGTTAATTTAGGTAGACGAAAACCTGCCGGAAAAACGACCTTTTCTGTAACTCCCCCTTATTCCTGCCTTACTATCGAAACCAAGAAACAAACAGCATTTTAAAGACAATAATGGAATAGTTTTATCTTTTAAAATGCTTTGTGATAGTTGCAAATCGCCCCACGAGCAAGCAAATGTTCCAATCTTTTCCAACAACGCATGCTCATCTTGGCTAAAACAAAGTCAAGTGTAACCATGCAAAAATATGTTTTTTCTTAGGGAAGGGGGGGTTGAATGCCATTTTTTGGACCTGAGGAATAAGGTAGAGGAATGTAGCTATGAAATATAAACTAAAAATCAACAACAAAAAAATATTCTACAAATAATTTGAAGTGTTTTCTGAACTTATGATAGAACATTTTCGAAAAAATTCGTCAAATGGAGATATATATTTCGCTATATAGAGATTATTTTTAATGTAATCATGAAAAAAATTAACCGTTCCTATAAAAAATCCGTTAAATAGAGAAATTCGTTGGATGGAGTTTTGTTATAGAGAGACTCGACTGTATTTTCACAATTCTACTTTTTATTAAACAGCTTCAAAAGTTATGATGTTTTAACCCTACTTATTTTCTAAACAATATTAATTGTTTAATGAATCCCTGTTTGAATGTTGAAACGTCTAAGAATTTAAATATTCATTAATATATTGTGTAATTTCTGTCTTGCGAACGCATCGCAATTTTAAAATATATTGTAAATTTATCCCTTAAATATGCAACCAGTATTCTATAAAGGAATTTTAATTGTATTTTAAATAAAATCTGAAATTTGCAGAAATTGAGTCGAGCCAGATAAGACCGGCCCGGACCTATTTTCAATGATTTCTATGTAGATCGGGCTGAACTTTTAATTTTTACACCGGGCCTGGTCAAAAAATTGCAAATATTTATTTCTTACAGAAAATGCCTCAAATTTTAAACAAGGCTTAAAACTTACTTCTTTAATTTTAATTCCTAATTTAAAAAAAAATAGTTTTTTCTAAAATTTATGTATTATATAATACATTATGTATTACATATCCATCATAATACACATATGACATACATTGCATGCATTACATATCATACGAAGTTTGTTTGATAACTATCTGTCTTTCAATTTCCTGCGCGCAGTACTGATTTTAAGGCGGTGTCACTGTGCACATTGAAAGATACAGCATAATGCGCATGCTTGAATCTTTTCCCCGGAGTGTCAATGAACCAGTCGGTGCCTGCTGGTCGCCGAGTGAGATGCTGTCAAATGTGTTCGTCGTATTTCGATTTCTTTCAAGGTGAATAAACGAGTTAAACAAAAATATTACATGAAATTAGGAGCGAATCAGAGGAGTAATGACTCCACATATACGCATGCGCTGGATGGCGAAGACCATACTAGCAGTCAATGTCTTGAAAGCAGTGATATCGTTGATTAATCAAAATTTCGTCTTAAACTGTTTCAGAAAGAGTGCTTAGTAACGTAGCGTTACGTCATTTTCTTCAAAACACAAAATCTTCAGTTCGATTCTAGGAGAAGGGAATAGGTGGAAGTGTTTTATTATTAAATATTTGCTTAAGTTATAAAAAAATTGAATCAAGCAAATTATTGATATCTTTAAAGGTGGAATTAGTGACAAATTTAACAAATATAAAATCGGAGTTATTAACAAATTTGTGCACACTGTTAAAAATAAAGGTGACACACCAGTTGCATTTGGCGCCCAGTGGTGAAAAAATATTACCATTTGACATCTGCGGGCTTGAAAATGTGTTTGGGGTACATTTTACTGGGTGATTCTTGCTAATTAGGATGCCGCACAATGCATACCGTTGAAAGATTTTCACCCCTTAATCATTTGCGCATGCTTTGTGACGTGTGTCCTTCCCCTTCGACCCGCCGTCACTGATGGATCAAAACAGCAATTTCTCCCTACGAAGACTATCACCGCGCGTGCGCTATCCCAATTTCGTTTAGAACTTCGGATGGCTAACTTTTTGCGAGCTTCTATATAAAGCAACCTTTGAATTTTGGACATTTGAACACTTCAGGGAGACTTTCAAGGTGAGCTTGATGACCGAGCGATTAGAGCGTTGAGCTTGTAATTAGACGTTGTGGGTTCGAATACTTTGCGGGCCAAAAGTCGGTTTATAGTTTTTTTTATTATTATTGGGCACTCTGGATTAGGGGTGCTATTTTTTCACGCTAATTAAGGGTGCCATTCTTGCCCCCTAAGAGTGTGACCAGTGAGACATGCCTTTACCCCTAAAAGGTGCAATGTGTCACCTGTAGTTTTAACAGTGCATGTAAGTTGCTTTAGAAATCTCTATGCAGGTTTATCTTTAGAGATTCTATATTTAGTCAGTAATTCATTAATGATGTGCAATTTCATTTATTGCATTTGTAGTCATTAAAAATAAAATTTCATAGATATATGTAAATTATTTATACAAGTTCATTAAATTATTCTAAATCGTCGTTAAATTGTGTTATAATCAATTTATGTGCTTCGGAAATATGGGTTACGTCATGCTACGGATCACTGCTTCATAAACATTAAAGGTCATTATTGTCAAATTGGACCAACCTGCGCTCTATCAGAACGACGCTAAATCTCAACCGAGTAACTGACATCATCCGACGCATTCGCATTTTGTGAAGCCATTGTTTCCCTCATTCACTCATTGAAATTTTGTGAAAGCTTGGTGATTCTCAAAGCAAAACAATTCGTAAGATTGACCAGGTGTCGTAAGATCAACCAATACTCCAGTTTATTTTCAAGAATCAATCATCGCCCCTGATTCACAGTTTCTTTGAGAAAAGTAGAATTCCAGTTGTTCGACAACTTTTCTACTTTAGAGATATAACTCCTCATGATTTCGGGTTTCTTCCTAAAATAAAGGAGTCATTGAAAGGATTTCACTTTGAGTATAGAGATGAAGTATGCAGAATGCGACAACGGAACTAAAATAAAAACCTTTCGGATCGGATACTTTTCAGACAGGCCACGTATATAAATAAATATATACAAATAAAAAAAATGAACATAACTACTATTTCTAAATAAAAAATGTGAAATTTTGTGTTCCAAATAAACTTAATTTCACCACCTTATTTTGTTTATTTATTGTATTCTCGAACCAGTTACAACCAACCTAAGAGACAGGTACTTTTACACCCTCTCGGCTGTTCCGTAATTAATATAAGCTAGATTCCAGCAATAGTCGAAGTACATTTCAGCCTAAATTAATCAAGTGTCATTCAACCAAAAGTATGCTTAGAATAAAGTGTACATTATTCTACGATTTTGACTTTTGGAGCCATTTTTTTAAAGATTATTAGCCAAAGGCAAATGATTTATAAAAAAATGTCACAGAGTCACAGATAATCCAAATGACAGGTACTTTTACTCTCTCAGCTACCTCGTAATTATTATTAGCTAGCTTCCAGCAATAGTAAATGTGCATTTCAGACTACATTGATCGCGTGACATTCGAATTAAGTATCATAGGAGTAAGTATCATTAATTATCATTAGAAGAGATCAGAGTATATATTATTCAACGACTTTGATTTTGGGGGCCATTTGTTTGAGAAGCTTATTGGCCAAACGCAAATGGTTTATTAAAAATGATTCCCAATTTTTTGAGGAAACGATAGCTTCAAAATTCTTATTGAAAAAACACTGGACATCAGTCAAAAGTTTAATTTCACAAAATTGGTCACCAAGAATTAAAATTTCATAAAAATTCTCAACAGATAAATTTTTTGTCATGAAATCAACGCACATTAATCTCAGTTTGAGAACATCATACTTATCAGAAATTTTATACAAATGACAGATATTGCAGCTTGCGAAGTCTAATTGCCCCGAATACAAAAACAATAAGAAATTGGCGAAGGCATTCTCATCACAATCATGTATGTTTACAACTCCTGTTTTCTTCTCTGTCATATCATTTTGAAACATAGCAGAAAACACAGGAGACCGTGCTGCCAGTATAGCCTTATGAGCTGAAAATGTTTTCTCCTTTACTTTCAGTGTCACATCCGAGTTTTCTTTAGAAAAGAACAAATTCTTAAAATCTTCTGCTAAGTCTCTATAACCTACAAATAGATAAAAAAAAATACAGGTAAGTACAACATTTAATGTACAGTTTAAGGCCCCACGCTAGTCACAGGAAAAGACTCGGATGATAATGTAAAGTCTATGGGAGCGTTCTTTTCAATTATCTAGCTCAAATTTTAATATTTTTACATGATTTTTTTGCACAGGATAGCTCAAGATGATCGACAACCAGCCTGGTTTTTACTTTTTCAATTTCGGCTTCATATATATACTTTTTAATTACTTTAAATTTGTAAACCGGTTTAGTCAGGTTCTGAAATTGAAACTATCATAATATAAAAAATATATTGACAAAATCGAAAAAGCAAAAACTATGCCGGTTGTAGATCGTCCTCAGCTATCCTATGCAAAAAAAAAAAAAAAAAAAAAAAAAGAATTAAAATTTGAATGAGATATTTGAAAAGAACGCTCCCATAGACTTTACATTATCATCCGGGTCTTTTTCTATAACTAGTGTTGCGCCTTAAGATATGAAACTTTTTTTTGTTGTTCATAGGATGCTTCAAAACTTGACCGACGTATTCAGATAAATAATAGTAGGCATCAAGAAGATTAACTAGTCGGATGCGGCAATCCTAAAGCTTTCTTCTATCTCATACATGTTAGTGCTTCAAAATTCGTTACCACAGTGCAAAATTAAATGTCAATCTATGCCCATCTTGAGGATTCCGAAGACATGAAATTCCGCCCATTTGTTTTTGAAATAGGACTATTGTAAATATTGGTAAAAATGCAATATAAAAGCGCCACATCTTAAGCGATTTACACCAAAACATAAACAGCAACAATATTTATTGTTATAACTAAATTCGAAGTTTGATGAAAATTCATGCATTAGTTCTTGAGATAGAGCTACTGCGGGAATCGGAATAAAATCAGCATAGCAGCATCACTTGTGGGGTGATTGATACTAAAACATAAGCGGAACCAGTTTATATCAATAATTAACGGAATCTGAAGTTTGATGAAATCCGTGCATTAATTCTTGAGATAAAGCGACTGCGAAAATTGTGAAAAATGTGACATAACAGCGCCAACCGTTGAGCGATTTACAGCAAAAACTAATCAGCATCAACCTATATTAGGGACTATCTGAATATAAAACAAATATTAAATTTCGTGCATTAGTTCTTGAGATAGATTTATGTTACATACAGAGTTACTGATTCTCAGAACCATAGACAGACATTTTGTAAAAACATGTTTTTTCCGAATATTTGACCCCTCTAAAACGCCTAAATCCGTCAAAAACCGGATTTCGAAGTTTTCACGAATCAAGTATTTTCGTCTTGCAAGAATGTAAAAATTACCATAGACAGACATGCCAACCACCGGCTTTTTAAAAATCAAACAATTATAATTCTAACCAGAAATTTATTGAGTCAACGAAATTAAGTAAATTTCAAATGACCATCTGAGTTAATACTAGACATTTGTAATTAAATAAATTTTCTGGTTCCAAGTACGTTTTCATGCATTAACAAAAGCCGGAGGTTGGCAACTCTGCCATAGAACATAGAGTCGCAAACAACTTATTTAGTTACAAATACAGAATATTTCATCCTAACTAAACTTGGGTTGACGGTAATAATTTTCAGAAAATTGAAATACATTATAATAGAACTTCTATAAACTAATATATTATTATTATTAATAATATTTTTAATAAACATTCTCGCCTTTGTTGTAAATGTAATAACATATATATAAGAAAAAGTGGTAGAAATTTCCGATATATGCGCCAGCAGTATGCACTTGAATAGCCACATTTTGGATTGCGATTACCAGTTCATACGGTATTATCAGTTGCTTAAGCACCCTGTTTTTTGAAAATTTCAAAAAATTCATATCATAATAGAACATTTCTATTGGTCAGAATGAAGATATTCGATAAAAGTGGTTAAGTGATTATGCTGCAAAAGTTTCAGATGGTGAGGGCTGTATCAAAAACATGAGGGGCTGCATGCATATATCCATTGATTGGTGTCAATATAACATACACGATATGGCACTTACTACTATATTTGATACAACCCCTTATTTTTTTGCTTATTTTTTGGGAACAACGCATTTTGAGCTTATTCTATCGCCGATCACTTTCAGGATGTTTTTGAAACTTTCTCAAAAGTTGCTCTATACATTTAGCTAACACATTATGCAAATGAAATTTTTATAGCGTTCACACATGCGCAATGGAAAGTTATTTAGAAAATTTGCTCATTTTTCACATAATTTTTATTATTTTTTAACTTTAATTGCAGTGTATTATGTTCTGTGTTGTTAGTCATATTTTCTGAAAAGAACATTATTCTATATTAAGAATTCTGCAAATTATAAGCAAAAAACTTGGAAAAATTTGGAGAACAGGCGTTTTCCTTTGCGATTTATTTTGTTAGTTAAATTTATTCATATTTATTTGTTATTTCTAAAATAAGCTCCTAACTAGTATGATAATAAAACGGATAAGTATGATTTTGAGATTCCTTTTAATATGGGTATACTCTTACAAATTAACAAAAAAATTTATGCTGGTCGTAAGTTTTTCAAAATACAAAACTTAAAAAAAATTTACATTGTAAAAAAATCTTGTCTTAGTTTGAAACAAATGTTGGTGCTCAATAGGTGGCACTGTAAGATTGTGAAATCTTGAACCAATATTTGGAGTTCTTTTTTATGTATAATTCCAATAGTTGGATGAAATAGGAAGCTCGAAATGTTGGTACGAGATTTCATTATCTTATGATGGCAGCTACTGAGCTTCAAAATTTGGTTCAAACAAGAAAGACATTTTTAAAAGTGTAAGATTTGTTTTGATTTCATTAGAACCAAATCCAAGTTGCTTTTTTTGTGTTTTAAACTTATATTGTACAAAAATTGCTTTTATTTTTTAAAGTTCAAATGAATCAACTTACTTGTTAGAAAAATGTAGCATTAAACGCAAAACTAATTGAATGAAATATCTTAATATCTATGCCTTCTCTTGTTTAAACAGCGAAGAAAACGATTTTACAATTTAATTTCTTCTGAAAATTAGGTTTTCGTTTAATAATATTGAAATATTAATATTCGTAACTTCTTTTTGATATTTTAAGATGCATGAGATAGAAGAAAGTTTTGGGATTGCACATCCAACTAGCACACTATATGGCCGAAGATGATCGGCTACTTGTGATTTTAGACGTTTTGTTAAATTTCTAGAAAAATATATGAAGAATTATTCTAAAACTCAGCGTGCATAAGCATAAGAGCACGGGTCATATATTTCCGTGAAGATTTCTTCTTGAAATTCTATTGGGGATCGTTAACAAATTGAAAAAGAACGAAGATCTTTTGCGAAAAACTTGTTAAACCTAATGTAGCAAAAGCGTCCTAAGTGCAGATTATGATTACGTGGTTTATTGCAATAAACTATGTTAATTTTTATGAGGATATCATGATTAGTCGTAGATAAATTAAGGTTTTTATACAAATAATCCCAAATTTTTGCAAGTTTTTTAATATAATTTACAGTTTTTGATATAAAAACTATTCCTTTTAGAAAATATGACAAATAATATTGTGCATAATGCCTTGTAATAAAAATTGAAAAATAATAAAAATTGTATTAAAAATGAGCAGATTTACTAAATAATTTTTCGTTGCGCAAGCGTGAATCATATAAAAATTTCATTTACATACATATTATGTTAGTTAAATGCATAGAGCAACTTTTGTAAAAGCTCCCAGAACATAGCTTGAAAAATCTGAAAATGAGTCGATAGAATAAGATCAAAATTTGTTATTCCCAAAATAAAACAAAAAGATGGGCGACTGTATTCAAATATAGTATTTCGTGCAATAATGTATATGATATATTGACTCTAATAAATGGATATATGGATACAGCCACTCATGTTTTTGGTTCATTTTGGGAATAACGGATTTTGACCATATTCCATCGATGATAATTTTGAGAAATTTCAAGCTATAGTTTTGAGACTTTCAGAAAAGTTATTCCATACATTTAGTTAACACATTATGCAAATTATGTTTCAATTGCGTTAATGCATGTGGAGTGAAACATTATTAAGTAAACCTGCTCATATTTCATAAAATTTTTATTACTATTTTTTTTAATTTTGATTACAGGATATTGAGTAAAATGTTGTTTGTCATATTTTCCGAAAAGAACATTTTTTTTCTATTCAGAACTCTGCAAATTATAATTAAAAAAATTGTCAAAATTTGGCAATCTTTTTATAAAAACCTTAATTTCTCTACTAGTATATATTTTATCATCATAAAAATGATAAAAGTTTATTACAGTAAACCATCTAATCATAATCTGCAGTTTGAACTCTTTTGCTGTATAGTTTTGGCAGGGTTATCCAAAAGATATTCGTTCTTTATTAATTTCTTGACGGCCCCCTATGGTATTTTGAGAAAAAAATCTTTGTTGAAACATATGACCTGTATTAGATTAATTTTAAACACGATTATTCAAATCGGTAAATTAATTATATCGGTAATAAAACCAGCTGTTATATGACCTGTACTAATTTGTTTACACAGTTGGATTTTCTGGATAATTCCTCATGTATTTTTCTAGATATTTAACAAAACGTCAAAAATCGCAAGTGGCCGGTCATGTTTGGCCATGTAGTGCATTTTTATTCAGTAATAAATATTTAGTAACTCCAAAAGTTATTCAAATTTCATACTCACCTTCCAAAAGATCTGGAATGGTGTCTTTTACCTCTATCAAACAAATGATAGTCAAACTACCTGAGGGCAATAATTCCGATTTTCTCCGAAGTATTTCAGATTTTTTCATAAACTTAGGCCATCCAAAACCTGGATCTTCATAAGTAGTTTTATATTCATTCACAATAATATTGTTAACTGTTTTAAAACCAAAGCTGAAATCGATAACTCCGGATTCTTGGCCACAATTTTTGTGTAGATATAATGAAACATACTCGGTTGAGTCTTCGTCAGGATCTTCGTAAGCACTACCGTTTGGACAGATTGTGATAAACCACGTTGAATTTGATACAGAGAAAGTCGGGCTTCGATATTTCGAATGTTTTGCATTATATGAGCGAAAATTCTGAATTTTCCACTCATATTTGCAATTTGCAACTGAAAATTTGCCGTCTCCGATACTCTTCAGACTAGACATTGAAGTAAATATGCGTTCAACAAATTTTATTTTGGATATTTATAACCTGAAAGACAATAATACATCTTTTAAGAATTGTATGATAAATTTTAAATAATTTAGCTTTATGATTTAAAAAATGTCTACCTTTTTTTAACGGTTCTGTATTTAAAATCTAAAAATGGAACTATTATAAAATCACTTCCGTATCTGTCTGCCTGTTTGTAATAGTCATTTTACTCGTAAACTATGGAACGTGAAAAGTTCAAATTGGCGAAGTAATAAGGACTGTTGATTTACATATTTATAGATTATTAACTGTTCACAAATATATCTGGGAAAAATGTAGAAGAGCTAATTAAATTATTTGAAAAAAATATTTTATTTGTATATCTTATGGGTTATTGCCTGAAATAGTTCATAAGGCCGAAATAAAAAATACATTTATCTTAAGGTAATTTTAGGTATTATATTTTCAGAGCTATCGAGAAAAATGGTAAGAAAAATTTATGCCCCTCCCTTCTCCTTCTATTTCCGAATCTACTGTATCAAAAATTATGGAAAGAAAGTAGTGATAGTAGAAGCTGATTAGTACGAAAAGGCGTTGCATCTTTGCGACTTTATTTAGAAGCGCTCTTTCCACAATGTCACATTTAAGCTCTGAACAAGGGTTTTGTTTTAGGTACACTATAAAGTAAAAAGTTTATTACTACGCTGAATTTGGATTTATGAAATGCCAAATAAAGTTCAAATATAATCTACTTTTATTGCCAATACCGAATTAAGTTCATTATAAACAGATTAGGATAAGAATTTAAAAAGAATTGTACAACATACCAATATTTGATAGTTTTTCCCATATCTCTCCCATATATCCACATCTCTGAAATTTTGTGGTGTATCCATTTGTACTTAGCATTAAAATTGTTGCATGTTCTAGCATAAAAATTATGCCCAAATCATATGTTGTAGAGTTTTAAAGTCCTATTGTCCTTTTAGCATCGATTTTTCTGTAAAAATACAGTTACTAATAGTATATTTATTGTTCGGAATCCTTTATACGCATGTAACACTCGCGTTTGTCTGTTTACTTTTTAAGGTTTAGTTCATCTGACGAAATGCTATTCGTCTCATTCCTCTGTCTGTCCGTCACAGACTCCGTACAGAAAAACCGTTTAATAGATCACTCGACTCTCCGAAAGAGATCCGGGTGATAATGTTAAGTCTACGGGGGCGTTATTTTCAAATATCTTGCTTAAATTTCAATATTTTTACATGATTTTTTTATAAGATAGCTGAGAACAATCAACAACTGGGCTAGTTTTTACTTTTTAAGTTTTGGTTTCAGATAAAAAAAACAAAATACTTTAACTTTCAGAACCGGTTGAAACCGTTAATAGCTAATGATAATGTTAACAGCTCGTCGAAACAGAACAGACAAAACTACTCAGCTACAAAGACAGTTACTCTTGGCTACAGGACGAAGGATATCCAGCCAAACAGTATGTAATAGGCTTCATCAGGGCTTCCATAGGTTTCATCTCTATGCACGTAGACCAATGGTCTGCATTTTATTCCGTTGATCTCAAGTCACCGTGCGGTTCGAAGAAGATGGGCTGCTGAACATCGAGATTAGGAACAACTTGATTCGAGCCAAGTGCTATTTACAGATGAGTCCTGATTCAGTCTGGAATGTGATACCCGACGTGTTTTGGTATGAAAGGAAAGGGGTACTCGAAACAACCTCACATTCGTTCGTGAAAGGTCACAATGTAGACGAGGTGATTTGATGGTATGTTGTGGAATCAGCATACGTGGAAGAACGAACCTGCTTATCATTCGGAATGGTACTTTAACGGCCCAAAGATATGCAGACGACATACTGAAGTCTCATGTCATATCTTACTCTGCAGTCATTGGAGATTCCTTTGTTTTCCAGCTTGATAATGCCAGACCGCTTACAGCTGGTTTTGTGGCGAACATGCTTGAAGCTGAAACAATACAGCGTATGAAATAGTCAGCGTGTTTTCTTGACCTGAATCCGTGCGAGCATGTTTGGGACATACTCGGACGACGCATTACTGCGAGACCAAGGCCTTATTTTACTGTCTTAGACTTATAGATTGCACTTCTTGAGAAGTGGAAATTCCCCAATGTCTTAAAGATAACATGCATGAAAAACAAGTGTAGAACAGTCTTAGCTGTTTGAGGAGACCACACACCATATAAAAATCTTACACCATTTCAAGGCAATACTTTTTTTTTATCATTTACATGTAACCAAAATATTGCCCTAAATTATCTTTTCATATTTTCTCACTTTTCAAAGAATTAAAACTCAGTCAAATTTTTTTTCGTTTTTAGGTAGATTTCGTATGAAATATTAGGTAGATTTCGTATGAAATACTACCTATTGCATTCTCTCCCATGTTGGAATTTCTGAAAAATTTTTGCGGATCTACACGAATCATGACTCCTAGACCCCAAAATTACCATCAGTAAAAAAGTTTATCTATCTATCTATCTATCTATCTATCTATCTATCTATCGGTGTATATCACTTTCTTCTAGACACGATAACTTCCATAATTATGCTCAGATCTTTTTCAAATTTTTACTAAAAATCAAGGAGCTTAAAATCTCGGTCGAGTTCGTTAATGGGCAAAATCGGACCAAGGGGGTGGAAATAGGGAGGGTTTTTGTGAAAGCAGAAAAAACGCGATAACTTCTTAGTTAAAATAGATATCGAATCAGTTTAAAGTTTATATTACTTCTAAGAAATGGGCAAAAAGTTTATGCATGACAGATTTTTGATAAAGTTAAAAATGGGCTCAAGGGGCGAAAAAAACATGGTTTTTGGGAGAAAAAAATTCATAACTTCGTCAATTCTCAAGATATCAAATCCAACTAAATTTTATATAAATGTACTTAATATTATCTATAACTTTTGTATTTACAAGTTTTTGATAGGACCAATTTTTACCGATGAAAAAAATTAAAAATGAAAAGAAAAAGGGGGGAGGAAAAAGAAAAAAATCCATAACTTACTCAATTCTTAAGCAATCAAATCTAATTAAATTTATTTTACATCTTTACATCTTCATCTACAACGTTTATATTAACAAGTTTTTCATAGAACCAATTCTTATAGCAAAAATAAATTAAACAAAAATAGGAGTTGGAGAAAAAACCTCAAATCCAAACTGCTTATATTCTGACTCATTTTAAAATTCATTTTTGATTTTAAACGCATCCAAATGACAGATCCTCTTATTTAGAAACTATATAATGCGACGTATTGGCCAGTTTTTTGATAAAGGCACAATATATTTTTAAAAAGGCTGCCAAAAAGGTTTATTTTTAACAGAATTTCCCGAAGTTGTCAATGAAAAATTGAGGAAGTATAACAAATTGCGTTTTTTCTGACTCATTTTTAAATTCATTTTTGTTCTCAAACCCTTCCAATTTACAGGTCCTCTTATTTAGGAACTATGTAATGTGACGGATATGCCAGTTTTTTGATAAAGGCAGAATATATTTTTAAAAAGACTGCCAAAAAGGGTATTTTGAACAGAATTTCACTAACAAGTTATCGTGATTGAAATTTGAGGAAATTTAAGAAATTGCGTTTTTACCGAGTCATTTTTAAATCTTTTTTTTGTTCTCAAACGCATCCAATTTACAGGTTCTCTTATTTAGGAACTATATAATGTGACGGAGTGGCCAGCTTTTTGATAAAGGCAGAATATATTTAAAAAAAGGCTGCCAAAATGGGCACTTTGCACAAAATTTCCCAAAGCGATCATGATTAATGAACTGTGGGTATTCAAATAACAAATTGGTTATTTTATGACTCATTTTTAAATCCAATTTTACTCTGAAACGCATTCAAATGACAGTTTTTTGTTACTTAGGAACTATATGATGTGCGTATTCGTCGATTTTTTGATAAAGGGTGAATATAATTTTTTTAAAAGCTGTCAAAGTAAGCACTTCGCAAAAAAATTTCCCAAAGCGATCATGATAAAAGAATTGAGGCTGTATTCAAATAACAAATTATTTATTTTATGACTCATTTTTAAATTCAATTTTCCTCTCAAACGCATTTAATTGACAGTTATTTGTTATTTAGGAACTGTGTAATTACTGTGTGTTGGTCAGATTTTTGATAAAGGCTAAATATATATTTAAAAAAATCTGTCAAAGGGGGCACTTCGCACAAAATTTCTCAAAGCGATCTTGATTAAAGAATTGTGGATGCATTAAAATAATAAATCCGTTATTTTATGACTCATTTTTAAATTCAATTTTGCAGTCAAACGAATTTAATTAACAGTTTTTTGTTATTTAGGAACTATATAATGAGCATATTGGTCAATTTTTTAAAATAAAGTAAGAATATAATTCAAAATATGTTGCCAAAATAGGCATTTGAGTAGAATTTCGTTTAAGATGATTTTGATAAAACCAGTTCTTACAGAAAAATGAAATTAAAAAATTTTTAAAAGCGGCTGAATAAAGTAGTTAAAGTGGGTTTATCTCTAATCATTTTTTTTTTGTTGAGATGAAAACTTTTCGAAATCTACCTCCGCCTATAGGCCATGCCGAAAGGGATTTTTTTTTCTGTATTGCGCATTGATATGCATGTAATATTCATTTCATGCCCATACATGGCTGTATCGCACAGTTTTCTTAACTTCTTTGCTTGCTCCCCAAATTTTTTTGAGCAGTGTACTTTGAGAACTAATAAAACTAAGCATTAAGAGTCAGGGTTCGTGCGCTTTAGGGAGTTTTCCAGGAGTAAGATCAGTGTATATATATCTTTTTCATAGAAAAATACCTTTAGGTCAAACTCGAAAATGTCGCCTTATTTAATCAGGAATTTTCTATAAGAAAATACTGGTACCGAAGAGTTTTACTGGTCGAAAAATTACAAGAGGATAGGAACCCTGTAGAGTGCAAAGAAAAAAAATGATTTAAAAATAGTATTAATTATCCGAGGAGATATTTTTAATATCCGATGCATTTTACGTTCCGTAGTTTCAACATTAGTGAGGAAAATTCGGAAGTTGATGACGAGCCTTAAGGCTTCTATCTCTGCATGAGAAGACACTCGCAAGCTAATTCTAATCCCATGAATTTTCCAATATAGTGAAACCTCCAAATAAGGGACACTCCGAAGAAGGGACACCTCTATTTAAGGGACAAAACTTCCAGTCCCAGTCCCTTTATATAGGACGTGTAAAGTATTTACCTCTGAATAAGGGATACTCTATTTAAGGGACACTTGAAGATGAGATTAAAAGGACTGGCTTTTGAATTTCATATAATGAAGTAGTTTGAGATGAAAATGAAAAAACAGATTTTTTGTGAATTTGTTAAACTGACAGACAGTCATGTTGAAACAAAGGCATACGACACAAATGCATTTATTTACCCACAATTTTGATTCGACTTCAGTGCGTTTATCCCCATTGAAAGTAATGCTGAAAATTATGAGGATGATTCTGAAAGTGAAGAAGGAAAGAAAATTGTGAAATAAAGAACTTTACAGATGCTTTAAGGCTATTGTCAAATCCAAAAGTACAAATTTTATGACAAAAGTTTTAATTTATCTTTCGTTATTGTTCAGTGTCAACTATGCAATCAAACTGTTTTTTCTGTTTTTTTTTTCTCAAAAAAAAAAAAAAAAAAAAAAAGCAATAAATCTTTTAGGCGATATTGTCAACATAGGTGTTTTGAACCGAATTTATATGCAAAAGAAGAATACGTATTCAAGAAGGGGTGAAAAATGTCTGTCACATGATCAAAATCACTTATAACTCAATAGGTAATTTATTCAAAACTTAAAAACACAGTTTGATTCCAAATCGCTTCCGTAGTCAGAAGATCCAATTTTATACCTTTCCGTTAAAAAAGGAATTTGCAAATGTGTCAAAACGTTTTCTGCTTATTGAGCTGAGTAGTTGAGAGATTTGTTGCCTTAAAATACACAAAACAGTTGAATAGTTTTTTTTCTTGTTTTTTAAAAAAATACTGCTGATAAGGAAGAATTAAAATCTATAAGTATGGTAAATGAACACTTGAAAAATTTATAGTTAAAATTTGAAATTTGCAATACAATCATTTTTGATTGATTACTTCAAGTATGATTCTTTTAAATGTTTTTTATACTTTTTGCATGCATACAGTTTGCAAAAAAAAAAAAAAAAAAAAAAAAAAAAAAAAAAAAAAATACAAATTATTTAATGATTTAGTAATCAATTAAAAGTTTTAATTAATTCTCCATACCTTTTGTGTCTGATTAACATATTTTATACACTTTGAGTACATTTTAAACTTCACATTTAATGTATTGTTATTTTCACATCCTTCAAGACGATTAATTAAAAAATAATAAAAAAGAAACTCCGAATAAGGGACACCTCTATTTAAGGGACAAAAATTCCGGTCCCATGAGCGTCCCTTATTCGGAGGTTTCACCGTATTTCGTTTACATTTCGATATCTAAATATACACTATCTACCAAAAAGTATTTGTACACTTTCAGTTTTTGACATTTTGTCAAATATTTAAAAATATACTGGTCGGATTCTTCTGGAACTTCAGAAATATAAAGATTATGTTTCACTTTATATTTATTTACATTCATTTGTTAAGCGGGTGATTAGGGGGCCGGCAAAAAAACAAAGAATAATAGAAATATTTGGGATCGCCCTGTACATGAAAATGCACGAAACGACTTATCGCTTTAGAATACAAATATATGAATACAGTAGAATATGTACACTAATTTTTGTGAGAATAGCATGTATATTTATGGCGATAGAGCGATTTTTTTGAAAAATTCAAAAAATTCTGGTATGTTTTTTGTTTATATCATGCTGGGTTTTTGACCAAATTTAACGCAAATTTCAGAAAAATTGGCAAAATGCTGTAGAAAAAATGTAGCGCAATTGGAATATAAATATATTAAATATTTTATGAAATATGAGTAGTTTTATGAAATAATTTTTATCTGCGCATGCGCGAACGATAAAAACAATTCTTTTACATCATTTAATAGTCAATTCTATGGAGTAACTTATAAAAAAAATCCAATCAAATATCGTGAAAATTCAAAAAGATATCATTCTTATAAGTAAGCTGTTTTTACATTGCTCTCTGAAAACGGCTGAATGATAAGGGATTCTCCACAAATTGACATTTTTTATTGACTGACTTTTAGGAAAAAATTAGTATTTAATGTATACAATATCTAATACAATATTTCTGTTAATAAGTATCTTGACATCTGTGATGGAAAAGAATAAAAGCCCTTTTCCTTTTCTATCACAGGTGTCAAGATACTTATTAGCAGCAATATTGTATTCACTAAATAGTACTAATTTTTTCCTAAAAGTCAGTTAATAAAAAATGTCAATTTGTGGAGAATCCCTTATCATTCAGCCGTTTTTAGAGAGCAATGTAAAAACAGCTTACTTATAAGAATGATATCTTTTTGAATTTTCACGATATTTGATTGGATTTTTTTTTATAAGTTACTCCATAGAATTGACTATTAAATGATGTAAAAGAATTGTTTTTATCGTTCGCGCATGCGCAGGTAAAAATTATTTCATAAAACTACTCATATTTCATAAAGTATTAAATATATTTATATTCCAATTGCGCTATATTTTTTTAAATAGATTTTGCCAATTTTTCTGAAATTTGCGTTAAATTTGGTCAAAAACCCTCTATGATATAAACAAAAAACATACCAGAATTTTTTGAATTTTTCAAAAAAATCGCTTTATCGCCATAAATATACATGCTATTCTCACAAAAATTAGTGTACATATTCTACTGTACTCATATATTTGTATTCTAAAGCGATAAGTCGTTTCGTGCATTTTCATGTACAGGGCGATCCCAAATATTTTTATTATTCTTTGTTTTTTTGCCGGCCCCCTAATTACCCGCTTAACAAATGAATGTAAATAAATATAAAGTGAAACATAATCTTTATATTTCTGAAGTTCCAGAAGAATCCGACCAGTATATTTTTAAATATTTGACAAAATGTCAAAAACTGAAAGTGTACAAATACTTTTTGGTAGATAGTGTATACATATATACCGGGTGTCCCAAAAATGACTGATGGATTTAAAAATTCAATAACTTAAAAACGGTGACAGCTATTTAAAATTTTTTTGCAGGAGGGTTATGTATAATGTCAGGAGTTTTTTTATCGTAATTTTTTATTTTAGTTCGCATCTCAAACAATAGGTGGCGCAGACGGCGATTGAAGGCCAGGTTGACGATTCACTCAGCACTGATCACCTAGCCTTCAATCGCCGTCAGCGCCACCTATTGTTTGAGAGGCGAACTAAAATAAAAAATTACGGTTAAAAAAAACTCCTGACATTAAACATAACCCTCCTGCAAAATTTTTTTAAATAACTGTCACCGTTTGCAAGTTATTGAATTTTAAAATCCATCAGTCATTTTTGGGACACCCGGTATATATATATTGCATTGGATAGCTGAGGTTCACCTCTTCATCACTCCTTTTTACTTTTTCAATTTTGTTTGCACATATTTTTTTACAGTTACTTTCATTTTGGAATACGATGAGAATGAAAGTGACATTCAAAAAAATATCTGCAACTGAAATCGAAAAAGTTATATAGGCGCAATGTAGAAAGCACCTCAACTATCCGTTGCAAAAAAAAAAAAAAAAAGTCGAAATGCAAACGAGGTGTTAGAAAATAACTTCTCCATAGGATTAGCATTAGTTCGCGAGTGTATTTGCTTGCAGGGACAGAGCCTTAATATGAAATTCGATTTTTGAAACAGTAGAAACTCCATCCTTCTGAAAGTTTTATATTTATGGATCAATCCATAAATGATCTAATCTCTTAAGTTTATACACAAAATAAGCTTAATTATATCGATTTAATATAAAATTACTTATAGTCTAACAGAATATCCTTACGTAAATGAAGCTTTGTGGATATGCAAAACAAAGTCGCAAAACAGAAATTTCGAGAAAAAATAGTTTAATTATACAAATCTATAATTACAATCATTCTGCCAGTTTGTTTTATAAAAAAAATTTTAGTGCATTAGAGGTGAACTGGATCGTAAGAGAGATTACCCCAGTTATCACAGTCTTTAAAGAGTATGTTTAAGAAAATCTCGAGTTTTTGTCAAGTTCGGCTTCATCAGCGACCGAGAGGTTCTGCTCTCGAAATTGGGAAACGGGAAGTGCTGGGTCTGAATTTAATCCAAATCCGTCTGTTGGCCTAATCCTTCGGTGTTTTTCCTGGTTTTCTTCGAACCATGGATTGCCTTACGTATATACAGGTTAGGTTCCTTTAGAAAGACCTCCACGGAGGGCACTCTTCCCATAGTGCCTATATCTCTCGAGTTGATAACTGGCCGTCATAAATACACCCAAAATATAAACACCCTGTCGAGTTCGTTCTTAATTCCTTCAGAATCGGTGGCACGAGCATTCACTGAACAGTGATAAAGTACGGGAAGTATAACCGTCCTATATCTGAGAAATCTATTTGGAGAGTTTTTAATTCCTTCGAAACCAGTGACTTTTACATAAATGTTATTCAATTGGTACAAAAAAAAAAAAAAAAAAAAAAAAAAAAAAAAAAAGATTTGATTTAACAAACTAAATATTACTTTTTTTTGCTGGTATCAGAAAGAAATTCCTCTTTTTTAAGATGCATGTATGCATCCATGGTCCCGAATGGGTTAACATTAAAAATGCCTCGAATCATATAGCATATATTCCGGTGCATAACATGTTCTTTTGAGACAGAGAGGTTGTTAGAAATTTACATATGCGTGTTCTATGTCGAGTATTAAATAAATAATAATAATAAAAAATGTTATAACAGGTAATAAAAGCCAAGCATAAAAATCTAGAATTCGACCTAGGGTGGGCCGAAAAAAACATTTTTTCGATTTTCGATGATGGCGGGTGCGGAAAAGTGGCCACTGGTGGCACTCAGTTCATACAAAAAAATTGAGATTTTTTGGACATTTCCTTACCCTGCCGCAAACGGCTTGAAGTTTTGCAAAAATGCTGATTTTTGAGCTTTTTTCGAAAAAAATTAAAAAATGTTAAATTAAATTTAATTTAGTTGTATTTACTTGAAAAGGCATATTTAATGTACCAAATGTTTAAATAATATCTGATCATGCATTATTTAATATCTATGTGTAATATAACTTAACCTATTTTTATAGCTTTTTCTCGTATAACAGGCAAAAATTGTATTTGTTTGAATCGATCGTTAGTTTCTCTCTTATTTATGTCTCGTGGTCATCTTTACATTTTTTCTATGTATCAAAGGTCATATATTTGGGTAACGGACAGCAGTATACTTCAAAAACAAATTTCGAAGGTGAGAAGGGGGTGAAGCAGGAATCTAAGGGAGTGCAATGACTCGTCGTAATACTGAGGGAGTGAAGGACGAAATAGATGAGAAGCAAAATACGATAAAGGATTCTTACTATTTCTCTATGCTCAGTTACCTGCGACATTTGTTCAGTGTGAACGTGAAACCTTTTTCTAGTGAGATACAGTGCTTTTGGATCGTTTAATGTTCCATTATAGTGTTTTGTGCATTTTATTACGGCGAGCTTAGAAATGGCTAATATGAAGGACTATAGTAATGTAAACACACGCGATAGCGTGAAAAGTAGCCTTTTGAAGGCATCATGCATATTGAAAGTATTGCAATTGCCAACTTATGCTGATAATCATGCGACTACTGGTTGCTTCACCATGTAGAAGTTGTGACAGCAGAGAATACAAATCACGTCATCGACAAAAACAAAGTCAGAAGAGAGAAATAGAAACTTGGAAAGAAGATACAGGCAGAAGACGTTCTTAAAAAAGGGCAAATTAAAAGCATATTTTTTGATGGTAGGAAGGATAAAAGTATATTCAAAGGAAAAAAGAAGAACCAGCGGTAACGTCGATAGAAAGGCGAGGAACAGATCACAGTGTTATTTGAATCTGGTTAGGAATACTTGGGTCACTCGATACCTCGTTCCGGTCACGGAAAAGAAATAGCAAAATCATTATATAATCTTCCAAGTCACCATAAGTTAGACTTTTCTGAAGTGACAGCACTTGATTGTGATGGCACCACTGTTAATAGAGGAAAACGCAGTGGTATCATTTCCTGTCTTGAAAAAAAAAAAAAAAAACTAGGAAGAGAGCTGCAACATTTGATATGTATTCTTCATATGAACGATATCCCACTTCGACATCTACTCTCTAAACTTGATCGTGAAACCACGGGACCAAAGACCTTTGCCAAACCAATTGGTGCTAGACTAATGGGGTGTGAAAAATCTGCATGTCACTTTGTTCGAGCCTATTGCTGTTTCATGGATATCAGAAATAAAAAATACTGAAGATCTAAATACAGATCAAAAGTGCTTATTTGATATTTATGCCGTAGTTTCAACAGGAGTATGTGCTCGAGAAATGGAAAATAGATAACCTGGACCAACTGTGAAATCGAGATGGATCACAACTGCTTGCAGAATTTCAAACTCATGCGTTAGTAGTTTAAATCCTGATAAAGCGTTAAAGTATCTCGCTCAGGTACGTGAAACGAGTTTATGTGCCCGTGTGGTTTTCTGTAAGGAAAAGGCTAGGTTACGCGAATGGACCTAGACATATATGGCAGACAGTTAAACTTTCAACATTTTTACCAGAAGACCTAAAGGAGACGCTGCATTCAGTCATTCAAACAAATGGTTACTATGGCTATCCAGAGAATTTACTGATAGCAATGGAAACCAATGATAGAAAACATATTAGAAGAATGGCATGGGAAGGGATAAAAATATACCGCAATTTAAAAAAGATAAAAACCAGCATAGTGCGACAGTTTCAAGTTCCAAAGCTAAACTTTAAAGCAATGAACACTATGAGTGTATCGTCTGGATCGCCACCGAAATTAGCGAACCTCCTATAATAAAAACCTTTTCCCTAGAAGATGTTGGTGAAAACATAATTCCAGAATCCATGTTGGAAAACTTATTAGTTTGCGTTCCAAGTCATTCCTAGGCTATGGAAGAGACGTTAAAATTGTGACAGAAGCTACGTCAAAGGTATGCAAGTGAAGAAAGAGATGCAAAACTGCAAGCTCGGAATAAGGTACTAAAGTTCATTTCTAAAAAGGGCTTTGTAGCGTAAAAAGGTATACATTTTAAATAAAACATTCTGTGGCTTGGCAGGGAAAGATAAAACTCGGCGTGCAATTACCTCCTCGCGATGAGTTCTGGGATGTTTCGTGTTGGTAGCGAACGCAAAACAAGCTAAAAGCTGTGCATTTTTAAAGAACATAGCACTAA
Organism: Maratus speculifer; assembly: GCA_964019185.1. Taxonomy (NCBI): domain Eukaryota; kingdom Metazoa; phylum Arthropoda; class Arachnida; order Araneae; family Salticidae; genus Maratus; species Maratus speculifer. Next base: position 159,856,123 of record OZ025303.1, read on the forward strand.
AATAATGCATAATTAAAGATTATTTAAACATTTGCCACATTAAATATATCTTTTCAACTAAATAAAACCAAAATAAATTTACTTTAACATTTTAAACTTTTTGACTAAAAAAGTTCAAAAAACAGCTTTTTCGCAAAACTTCAAGCCATTTGCGGCAAAGTAAGGAAATGTCCAAAAAATTTCAAATTTTTTGTGTGAAATGAGTGCCACTAGGGACCACTTTTCCGCACCCGCCATTATCGAAAATCGAAAAAAAGTTTTTTTCGGCCCACTCTATTCGACATTATTTAATAAGACAAGAAGACAAAATCATTTGAATGAACAAATAGATTGAACGATTTGAAATTCTTTGAGAGGAATTAGGTAGACAAATGTACTTTATTTTGTGCTCTCAGTTGAAATTTGCTCATATTTTCTTTATATTTGAATGAGTTACTATGCATTTTGATGATTTTTATTATATTTTCTTTCTAACTGACTTTTTAAAACATTTCTCTGCTAAGAAGGAGAGAGAGGGTGAGCGTAATACGACGAATTTAGTTAAAGTAGAAAAGTACAATCTCAAATTTAATTACGCTGCGTGCGCCCGAGCGCACTACGGCACATAAAAACGATAAAAATTTGCCAAAGTTTAATGTATGCAACATTAGGTAGGTGTAATTAAATATTAAACATCATCATAAAGATAATCATCAATTACCAAAGGTTAAAGAAACACAATAATACTTGTAATCGGACACCAATATATTAATTTCACATTTTAATCCCTGACGGAATAACTACGCTAGTAAGTGAAATCAACGGTAATGGAATAATAGTATTACTTACCAACTAAGATATTTTAAGATAAGCTTTTGGTAAAATTATTAAAGTTCTTAAGTAATAAATACAGAGTTGAAACTTTTGAGCAGTTACATTGAATATTTTTCACCAGATTATACAAACTAAGATGTAAATTTTAAAATGAACTTCAATATTTCGTTTAAACAATCGATAAAACTGATGGTTGCAACTCGTTATCTATAACTATTTCTCTGAATTTATAATGTACTAGCAGTTGAGACTCTTATCTACATATTAAAATGTCGCAATGCATGTAAGATATTTTTTATCAGTGTGTTACCGAAACTACATTATCTATAAAGATATATTTTATCATTGTTCTCTCTTACCTCTATTGCAGTATAAATTGCATCATCGGCATAATTTTCAAAAGTAGTATAAAATAAGTGTAAAACTGAAAAAAGGCTAAATCATTATACATTTTTTTAAAGTAATCGTTCAGATAAATGAATTGTATCTATAGTTAAGTACATCAACTGTATAAGTCTCCGGATAAGAGATATTGAAAGAATTTTTTCAACGTATGAAAATACTACTGATTTATTTTGAGAAAAGTAAATTTAACGTTTAAATAAAAAAGAATATTGCCCAGTTACACTGATGACATTGAACACACAGATTACGCATATGAACTATATATAACAGCCTTATATTTTCAAGGTTTAATGCCGTTTAGAAATAAATTAAGGGGGTGGAAATAGCTCCCCTCATTTTCTCTTTTTATACTTAATCTTTGAACCCCTCCTAAGCTAATCAGGGATATGCTTACCATATAAAAAACCTACATCCAAAATTCGAAGAAATAGGATAAAGCTTCGTAAAAACCTGTTTATATAATTTAAGAGGAGTTATCCCTCTTCTTTATACTTTACAATTAAACTTCCAAAACTATTCAGAGATCCGCCTTATCAAAAAGAAATCATCTAAAATTTAAAGCAAATCAGATAATTCTGCATAAAACACCATTTATCAAATTTAAGGGAGGAGGTAATCGCCTGTGCCCCATTTATATTACCAAAGAACCCCACAGATAATTAGGGAAGTATCTTATCACTATGAATCTGTATTCAAAAATTGGAGCAAATCGGTTAATTCTACATGAAATACCATTTACTTAAATTATGAAGGGTAGTCCCACCGATCCCCCATTTATACTTGTCCAATAAATTAAAAAAAAAAAAAAAAATCAGGGAAGTGCTTTATCAAATTGAACCTATATTCAAAGTTTGAACAAATCGGTAAATTCTGCGTGAAAAGCCCATTCACTTAAATTAAGGAGGGAGGTTACCTCCCATTTCCCCCTTCTTAGACTTATCCAATGAACTGGCAAAACTAATCATGGAGTTGCCCTCATCAGAATAATTTTATGTCTAAAGTTTGAATGAAATCTGATAATTTTGCATGAAAAACCTATTTATCTAAATTAAGGGTGGGGAATAGGCCCCCGTTTCCCCTCTTTAGTCTTATTCAATGAACTCCCAAAACTAATCATGGTGGTGCCTTCATCAGAATGATATGTCTAAAATTTGAATGAAATCTGATAAATCTGCATGAAAAACCCATTTATCAAAATTAAGGTTGGGGGATTAGTCCCCGTTTCCCTTTCTTCATACGCATCCAATGATCACAGAAGCGGATCATCAGAATGATTCTATATCTAAATTTTGAAGGAAAACTGATCATTCTGCATGAAAAACCCATTTACATAAATTAAGGGAGGGTTAGCCCCCGTTCCCCTCTTAAACTTATCGAATGAACTCCAAAAATTAATCAGGGAAGCGCCTTATCAGAATAAATCAATATCCAAAATTTAAAGAGAATCCGAAATTTTTATCATGAGTTATCACGTTACGCACGCACGCACGCACGTACATACATATAGAACGGGCGGGCATATAAGCTCTCCGGCTTTGATAACCTGTGAGTTAGAAAGTATAAAAATAAAGACAGGCATGGGCTATACATAAGGGGGGGGGGAGTGGGAGTGACTCCATAGAGACACAGTTTAGGAGGGATATTTTTTCATAGCCAGGAATTATTTCTCATTGCTTATATGTTTTTCTATACAAAAAATTATTGACGTGTCAATGATTTGCGAGTAGTAATTACTATTATTATTGACGTAAAAAATAAATAAAAAATTAAACTCTTCTGCATGATGCAGGTAAAGAAAACAAATGTATACTATTCTGAATGTTATTTCTTGAAATATTTAAACATTATTACTAATTGTTACCGATTTCCTCCATTTTTAGGTGCGTTCATAATTATGTAAATACGTAGCACCTATTGTTGTCGCTCAGTCCGTCCGTCTGTTTGTCTGTCTGTCTGTCTGTCCGTCTGTCTGTCCGCATATAACAACGCAAAAACTACCCAACCGAATCGTTTGAAATTTAAAATACATAATTATTACGTAATTTTGTCGGGTCATTTCAAATTTTATGCAAATCGGATGCATAGATCAACTACAGGGACAATCAAAAGGATTCCGTTACATTACGGTCAATAGGAAAAAAAAAAGTTTCAAATGCATTTTAATCGTTTGAAATTTAAAACGTATATTTATTACATAATTTTGTTGGGTCATTTCAAATGTTATGAAAATCAGATGCATAGATCAATTACAGGGACAATCAAAAGTATTCCGTTACATTACGGTCAATGGGGAAAAAAGTTTCAAATGCGTTTTAATCGTTTGAAATTTAAAACGTATAATTTTTTCATAATTTTGTCGAGTCATTTCAAATTTTATGAAAATCGGATGGATAGATCAATTACTTGGACAATCAAAAGGATTCCGTTACATTATGGTCAATGGGAACAAAGTTTCAAATGCATTTTAATGGTGTTACACTCATTTGAACATAATAGACATGAATCTATGAAATATGTAGTAAAAAATACATTTTGCACAATCTGTGATGCAAAGAATATTTATTATTAAATTACAGGGCCACACAAATGTATCCCACTAAATAATGCTATACGGGGAAACATTGTTTGGGGCGTGTTTTAATTATATTAAACTACTTCACATTTTATGAATAAGATATACGTTAATGAAGTATAATAAAAATTACTCCCTGCATATTTACAGGAACACAAAGATTTCGACCACTATACTGTATCCAAAGTGCGCTCTACTATATCAGCAAGATCTGAATATTTTAAAACTTCGTTATCGTACGAACGCACCTCATTTGCTACGCTTCACGTGCAATTTCCAACTTGTTCATAACTATATATACACAGTTTTATATGGAAATCCGTCCAAAACATATTCCTGTAATGTTTATCTTTATTTGTTTACGAATTAGTTTTTAAGGTTGTTCTTGACTTTTGGTTGTTTACGACGCACAATTATCAATACGTTGGATATGGGCCCTAAGGGCGGAGAGGAAAGAGAATCATCCAAAGAGAACTTAACCCGTATTTACGCATGGAAATCCAAGGTTCGAAGTAAACCACGGAAAACTCCGAACGATTAAGCGAACGGCGGCGATTAGGTTCGAATCCAGCACCTGCCGTCCAACTGTTTCGAGAGCAGAGCTTCTCAGACACTTGTGAGGCTCTTGACTTTGTGATCAACCTGTATATCAAAGAAATCGAAAACAAGAATCACAGAAAAAATAATGAAAAACATACCGTCCAAAAAAGATTGTTACAAATGTTATTCTCATTCCTTTATGAATTAATTTTTAAAGTTGTTCTTAACTTTTAGATCACCCGTTATATTAAAGATATCATAAAGGAGAATTACAGAAACAATAATGAAAAACACGCCATCCAAAACATATTCTTATATAATTTTTATTTTTATTCGTTTATGAATGAATTTTCAAAATTAGTCTTGACTGTTTTGGATCACTCGATATATCGAAGAAGTCGAAAAAAAGAATCACAGAAAAAATAATGAAAAGCATGCCGTCCAAAATATATTCTTATAATTTTTATCTTTATTCATTCACGAATTAATTTTTAAAGTTGCTCTTGATTTTTTGGATCACCCGTTATACTAAAGAAATCGGAAACAATAATGAAAAACACGGCGCCTAAAATAGATTCTTATATAAATTTTATTTTTATTCATTTACGAGTTAATTTTTAAAGTTGTTCTTGACTTTTGGATCATACGGCATATTAAAGAAATCGAAAAAAAAAAGAATCATAGGAAAAATAATGAAAAACGTATCATCCAAAATATATTCTTATAATTTTTATCTTTATTCATTTACGAATTAATTTTTAAAGTTGTACTTGACTTTTGGATCACCCGTAGTATCAACAAAATCGAAAAAAAAAAAAAAAAAAAAAAAAAAAGAATCACAGAAAAAGTAATGAAAAACAAATATATTCTTATATATTCGCCCAAAATATATTCTAATTACAATTCTTACCTTTATTCATTAACGAATTAATTTTTAAAGTTGCTCTTGATTTTTTGGATCACCCGTTATGTTAAAGAAATCGAAAACAATAATAAAAAACACGCAGTCAAAAAAAAAAAAAAAAAAAAAAAAAAAAAGGTTCTTATATAATTTTTATTTTTATTCGTTTACGAATTAATTTTTAAAGTTATTCTTGACTTTTGGATCGTCCGATGTATCAAAATAATCGAAAAAAAAAAATCATAGGAAAAATAATGAAAAACGTGTCATCCAAAATATATTCTTATAATTTTTATCTTTATTCATTTACGAATCAATTTTTAAAGTTGTTCTTGTGTTTTGGATTATCTGATATATCAAAGAAATCGAAAACAAGAAACATAGAGAAAATAATTACAACATATACTTATGATTTCTATCTTTATTCGTTTACAAAATTTTTTAAATGTACTTTTTGATTTTCGGATCATTTGATATATTAAAAAAAGAACGAAAAAAAAAAAAAGAACCACAGAAATATTAATAAAAACATGCCTTTCAAAATATATTCTTACGATATAGGGGTGTAAAAACCTACGCGCCAGCGGGCATTTTCTCACCACTAAATTTTATTAATTTTCTTAGATTAAATTTTATCAGCATTCATGCAAAAAATTTAGACGAAATATTGGACGGAAAATAACTAATAAAAGGTGACAGACCCTATACTGGTTACAGACTGCTTTCTAGTGCCTAGATTTTTACACCCCTCCTTGTGACTTTTATTTTTATTTGTTTACTAAATTAAAAAAAAAAAAGTTCTTGACTTTTGGATAACCCGGTTTATAAGAAATATCGAAAACAAGAATCACAGAATGAATAACGAGAAACATGCCGTCCAGTGTATATTTTTATGATTTTTACCTATAAAATGTTGTATCTTCCTACATATAATTCTATTCTAGTCTCTTGAGGCTGGTAGTGTAAGAAAGGCTTTCACAGAAAACATGACTAGTGGAGATAACAACTTGTAAGAATGCAAAAAGAAAGTGGAAGTTGACACCTGTTTCTGAGCAATAATAAGTCACAGATCGCCCAGGAAAAATGATTTATGAAGAATGAATCTTGTTGAGATATATGCTCTTTGGAAATGGTACAGTATCTAACAACGAATTGGATAAATCTCCAAGTAGACTTACTTCAAAAAAGAACATTAAAAAGGCAATTGTAGAACAATTTTACATAACATTGATAAACGTATTAGGAGAAATTCGCAAAATTTATTAGCACAGTCATAAAAATTCGTTATTGAGAGCCACCGTAATACTTACCCATCATGGATATACATACTATAAAATATGAAAATAAAAAATGTGTAAACTATTTATAAAATACATCGCAATTTCAAGAATAAAAGTAAGCGTATATGTAAATATTTTAAATACATAGTAATACTCTAATACGGAATTGCGGGTAGTACTTGATTATCCTGTCCCCCGACCAATTTAAAAAAAAAAATTATAAATCGCCAAACTATTTGTAAATTATTCAAATAGGCATAATTTTATTTTAAATAACGAAATAACAAATAAATTAGTAAAAGATTTATAAAAAATACAAATAAAACATCGAATTGAAAATCACTTGATGACGTAACAATAACGTATACCATGTTTAATGTCAAGTGAATGTACATTTACGATAAGACATTACTGGCATTTAATCATAAAGTTTGGCGATAGTTTTTTGATCGAAGGGATAATCAAGTAACACCGAAGTGCTTAAAAGAAGCATCTTTATAACTACAAAAATGATAATTATATTAACTATCATATTGCGTTGGATTAAGCGTCTAATTTCCAATTAAAATATATCTTTGAATTGAAATTTGAATGAAATACCATGAAAGGCCATGGAAGGCCATGAAAAATTGAAGAATGTAAGAAATAAGATTGCAGATATCTCGGCAACTAATAATTCGATCGACTTCATTTTTTATGCAAAATTTATGTTTTTTTATTGTCCTTTATATTCACTCCTTAAAATAAAAAAATTCGAAAATTTTTATGTATTTTTCCCCAGAACGAATATTTTGAGAGTAAAAAAAAAAAAAAAAAAAAAAAAAAAAAAAAACCACATTTGCGGATAATCCAGGTTACATATATTAAGGGTGTTTGTTCTTAAATCAAAAAGGGCAAATTTGTGACACATGCATTAATTTATTTTTGTTCGGAAATGCATGAAACTAGCAGGTGTTGTTATTCAGAAACTCTCTAATTGCACTCATTCTTTTGTTTTTTAAAAAACACAATAGATTTTTCATAACAAGCCTTCAAATTTGACACTTTTGACCATATTTCCCGACGAAAGCAGAAAAACCGGTCGAAAAGGAGGAGAAAAACGGGTGATTGCGTCATCGAAATAGCTTATAACTCGATAAGTAATTTAATTATCATAAAATGGAAAAATAAGTTCAATTCGAAATCGCTTTCATAGTCAGGCATTAAAATTTTATAACTTTCTGTTAAAAAATGAATTTGTAAATGTGTCAAAACGTTTTTCGCTTGTTGAGCGGATCAGTTAAGAACACCCTTAAATAAGTTTTTTTTCCATTCTTACATACTTAAGTAACATAACAAATTTCATGTATGTATTTCAATTTGTTGGGAGATAGAGCGTTTACAGACTGACAGACAGATGGACAAACAGAAAGACAGACAGATGGACAAACAGAAAGATTGACAGACAGATGGACAAACAGAAAGACAGACAGACAGACGGAGGTGCATTTTATTCCCTTCTAAAACTATGTTTTTCGGAATCGCCAATGTCTGAAACTTGTAAAACCGTCAATGTTTTTTCCGATTTTCAAAACGGCTGCAAGACTCATCCTATGCTATGTATGATGGGTAAGTAAGCAGGGGTCGCAGCGTCTCTAAAATTTTCGCACTTTTCTACCAGCATTTTAAATCAAAAATTTTCGTGTCAGATTCCTTTAACATCTACAAAGAAATTATATAATAAATATTGTCGTTTTAAAATTGTGGTAGGAAAGTGTGAAAATTTTAGGGACGCTGCAACACCTGAGTAAGAGTGTTATTTATTCACTTATATAGAGTTTGTATAGATCCCGTTATTTTCCAGGTGAAATATCAGTATTTTTTTTATGAGAAAATACATCTAGATCAAATTCGCGAAATTTCTCCTAATTTAAGCAGAGATTTTCTATTAGAAAATACTGAATATCGAAGAATTTCTTGGTCTAGAAAATCCAGAATTCGTACAAATCCTGTTTTAACACAGAAAACTGCTGATTTTACAGGCAAAATTACTATCTAAAACTGTAGTAAAAAACTATTTAATTTTAAGAAAAAAATCAAAATTTAACAATCAAATAAAATGTTATTAAACTAAAAAGAGGATAAATGTGAGTTTTTCGGATTACAGAATATTAAGATTGTTTACGATGTATATTATTCCTGATGTTAACATCGTTTTTACTTACTTCTAATTTTAAAGGAAGGAGAGCAACCTAAATTAGGTAATTCGTTGACAAAATATTTTTATTAGGATTATTAAAAAATGCGGAAAAGGAGAAAATTCGCTTAAAACTTTAAAAAAAAAAATGTCTTTTATGAAAGATTAACGTGTTACCGAACTTAAGAAAGAAAAAAAAAGACTAGTTGAATGTGCAGATCCCCAAATTTTCTTCTATCTCATATGTACATCTTAATGTTTCAAAAATTAGTTATACATGTTAATACTTCAATATTAGTACTTCAATACTATACCCACTTTGATTTTCATCTTAAATTTCTGCTTCAGTCAATTAATCGGAGTAAAAAAAAAAAAAAAGTTTTTGTAGATCATGATATTTATTAAAATCAATAGTTATCCCTTATTCTGTTGGCATCAGCTGTTTACAAATAGTCGGCCTAGCAAGAACGAATGCCCTTCTCTGCATGAACCGATGTGCAATAGAACTACGAAGAAACGAGAAAATGATACAAAATTACAATCACAATGTTTCTTGCCCACGAAATAATTTCAAATTCAAAGAAGATCTGCTGACCATAGGCAAAAACATACACAAAAAATTAGGTTTAATTCTGTGAATAACTTCATACCCTTTTCGATGGTACAATATTGAAAATGGCACAAAAATCGCTATTATAACGCTCCTTTCCCGTGGATTTTTTTCAAATTCAGGGAGGATCTATTAACCATGACTAAACACTTGCACAAAAATTTTATTTAGTTCTATGCATAACGTCATACACTATTCGATGATACTACATTTAAAATGACACAAAATTTTCTATTACAGCGCCCCCTAATGGCAGAATGATTCAAAACTGAAGAAAATTCTGCATGCCACAGCAAAATATTGTTCAATTCTATGCATATCTTTAAACATTTTTCGATGGTAAAATGGCGATACATGGACACAAGGACGAATAGACAACCATTTTATAAAAGTATGTTTTTTGGTATCTCTAACCCCTGAAACGTGTAAATTCGCCAAAAACCGGAAAATAAAAGAAAGCAAAAAGCATAGCCATACTCTAATTAAGAGTGCGGTTTTATGTCAAAATGGAGTAAAATATATGTATCTATCCAAATCGAGATAAATTTGAATTTTAAAATCATTTTTATCGAATCAGGTATTTTTGACATTGCGCGATTCTACATTTTCAAACTAAGTAACTTAGAAACTTAAAATGTTGGTTTATAGTATATTTAGCATATTTTTATAAGCTCTATCTCTTTTTAACCCCTTCGCGACAGGAGCTTTTTACGAAATTTTTAAAGTTTTGTCACCGGTTTTTAAAAACAGAGATTTTTACCTTATTAACCCTTTGCGGGGCAGGGCAAATTCATTGCTTAAGTATTGAAATAAATGACTGACACCGGAATTTGATTACAACTTTATTTTTAAACAAGAAAACGCGATATTTCGCGATTTCAATAAACCGTATTTTTTAAACAGAATTCTGGTACGAATGTGGCGTTTGAGAATTAAAATTAAGTGGTATACCTATGAAACCAGCGCCCCGCAAAGGGTTAAATGGAGAAAATGCTTCGATTAAATCAGGCAAATTTTACATTATAATTTTATTGGTGGGGATAAACAAGGATTCTTAAGCCTTTTTGCGGCAGGTATACGTGTCGCTCGTCCCCAAGGGGTTAAGTAAATACCTGTAATATACAGTAGGGGAAAAAATCTCCAATGAAAATACGGGAAAATGTGTAAATAATATGTTTTATAAAATTTATAATATGAATTTTTTTTTAATTTCACCTCTTACTTAAAAAGCGATTAAAATAATCAAAAAGCATTACAAGTTAAAAACTAGTCTTGGGGGTCGCTGTAATACTTACCATCATGGATATGCATAATATAATATATGAAAACAAAACATGTGAAAACTATTTATATAATGCATCGCAATTCAAAAACAAAATTAAAAAAATATTTAAATATTTTTAATATGCTTAGCAATGCTCTGTTAATGAATTGCTGATGAACCAATTTCGACAAATTGTATAAAACGCCAACTACTCAAGTAGTACCGAATTGCGTAAAAGAAACATTGTTATAACTCCAAAAATAATAATCGTATTAACTAACAGTTTACTGCATCGAATTAAGCGACACATTTCCAATTAAAATAGGAATTGAAATTTCTGAATGGAATACAGGGTCATGAAAAATCGAAGAGTGCGGAAAGCATAATAAGAAATATCTCGGCAACTAATAATTCGATCGACTTTGTTTTTTATGCGAAATTTGTATTATTTTATTGTCTTTTACATACACTTCCTAAGATAAAAAATTTCGAAAATTTTTATATACCTTTCATAAGAATGAATATTTCGAGAGTCCGAAAAAAAAATAGTTCTGGATAATCGAATTGACTGATATTAAATAGGTTTCCTCCCACTTTTACATTCTAAGTATATACAAAATTTCAAGTTTCTATCTCAATTTGTTCGGGAGGTAGAGCGTTTACAGACAGATAGAGAGATTGACCGACAGACAGACGGACGGCATTTTTTTTCTCTAAAAATATGTTTTTCGGAATCTCCAGTGTCTGAAACGTGTAAATCCGTTTATTTATTTATTTACTAGCTGTTCTGCCCGGCGTTGCCCGGGTTCATCAAAAAATAGCAAGAAGGCTCTGTTGTAACAAGATCCAACGACGATGTATTTTCTGTTGTAATCATAACATTTCTTTTCATTCAATCTGTGAAGTCTCTGTTCTTCGTTCTCTTCATATAATTTTCTTTTCTTATACTCATCATTTCTGGACAATCGCTCTCGACGCTTTTCTTCTGATTCTTCGCTGAGAATCTTTCGATTTATTAATCTTTGCTTACTTAATCTTTCTCTTCTCTTTTCTTCAGTCTCATCGCTGAGAATCTTTCGATTTATTAATCTTTGCTTACTTAATCTTTCTCTTCTCTTTTCTTCAGTCTCATTTTCTCTTCTTTTTCTATTCTGCTCTCTTTTCTTCGCCAGTCTTTCTTCTCGGTGTTCTGGGGTTTCGTTTGCATATCTTTTTTTATTGTTAATGAAGAGGTCTTCCATTTGTTCTTCCATCTGTTCTTCTTTCTGTTCTTCCATCTGTTCTTCCATTTGTTCTTCCATTTGTTCTTCCATTTGTTCTTCCATTTGTTCTTCAATTATATTCGACGATTCACTGTTTGAGAGCCTATCTGTCCTTTTATTTATAGAAGTTCAAAATGAAAAAAGATTTTCTTAGCAGACGATTTTTTGTGATAAATACATTATCTGTTTTATATTTCTTCTGCGTTTACCTAAGCTGTGTAAAATCTCTATAAATAAAAGGTATAGAGGATGAGAGCCTATCTGTGCCTCAATTATCCTCAGAATTCCTTTTATATATATAGATTTTTCGATTTTCAAAAAGATTCCAAGATTTCGTATGATAGGTAAGTAATATACATTTTATTTAAAACTTCTTAATTTAATCGCTTTTTAAGTAAAACAGTGAACTTTTAAAAATTCCTATCATATATTTTATATTTGAATCAGGATAAAAATTGCGTTCAGTCTTATGATTTAAATATGTTTTAGGTTTTTCAATCTTTTTACTTTCTTCTATCTTACAAAGGAAAAGTGTTGGACTTGTGAAAATTTTCGAATTCTGGTTTTCGACGGATTTATGTGCTTTAAGGGTCAGAGATCCCGAAAAACATGTTTTTACAAAATGTCTATCTGTGATACTGTGAGTCAGTCAGTTTGTCTGTCTGTTTGTGACAAAAATTTTGTAGGCGCTCAAGAACTAATGGACGGAACTTCACAAAACTTTAAATTCTGTTAGACCTTGATATAAACTAGATCTGGTCATTTTTTGTTGTATATCGCTCAACAGGGGGCGCTTCTATTCTGCATTATTCACAATTACCATATTAGCCATGTCTGAAGAGCTATTGCAGGAATTTTTATAAAACTTTAGATTTAGTTAGTACCTAATATAACATGGCGTTGATTATATTTTGATGCAAATGGCTCAGCAGGTGGCGCTGCTATGGTGCATTATACATGATTATCGCAATAGCTCTACCTCAAGAACTAATGCACGGAATTTCACAAAACATTAGATTCTGTGAGACCTTGATATATATTAGGCCTGATTAGTTTTTGCTGCGTATCGCACAACAGGAAGCGCTACTTTGCTGCGTTATTTACAATTTCTATCATAGTCATACCTCAAAAACAAGTACATGGATTTTCATAAAACTTTATATTTAGTTAGTACTTGATATAAAATGATGCTGATTACGTTTTGGTGCAAATCGCTCAACAGGTGGCTCTGCGATGGTGCATTATTCGTGATTATCTTAATAGCTCTATCTCAATAACTAATTCACGAAAGTTTCTAAAACTTCACATTCAGTTAGTCCCTGATATAAATTAGTGTTGTTTAGTTTTTGGTGTCACATTGTACTAACTCTTGTATTTTCTTATTCTAGTCTCTAGAGACTGTGGTGTAAAGAATGCTTTTTGCACAAAACATGTCTAGTAGAATTAACAATTTGCAAAAATGCGAAAAAGTGGAAGTTGACATCTGTTCTAAAAGATAATGTCACAGATCGTTGAAGGAAAATTATTTATGGTGGATGGGATGCATAAGTGATAGGTGAAATACCACAGAAATACATTCAATAAATGAACCTGCTGATTACAAAGGAGAAAAATCAGAAAAGCACAATTCCAGAACATTTAAAAAAACTAATCATAATAAATAAAAAAAAGAGTAACTTTTGTACTTATTATCGCTTTAATTTTAAAAGCTATCATTTTCTTGAGAATAATAAAAAAAATATTGTTAAAAACAAAATTGTTATTTTTGAAATATAAAATGAAAAATTAATGAAATAATAAGCATAGCCATCTCATAAAAGAGTATGTTTTGAAATTTAACCAAAAGATCTTGTATTTACTCTCGTATTTCCTTATTCTAGTCTCTAGAGACTCTAGTGTAAGAGATGTTTTTGCACAAAACATGTCTAGTACAGATAACAACTTGCAAGGGAGGGAAGAAATAGAAGTTGACTCCTGTTCTAAGGGATAATAAGTCACAGATAACCGAAGAAAAGTGATTTATGAAGGGTAAGGTACAAATATTCCCTGAAGGAATAGGTGCAATATAAGAGAAATACATTCAATAGATGCGCCTGCTTATTACGAAGGAAAAAAAAAAAAAAAAAAAAAAAAAAAAAAAAAACGAAAAAGCATTGTTGCAGGACAGTTAAAGGAATTCACGTGATATCTATATTATAAAGGCAGAACGAATCTGTGCGTAAAGCATACGTCATTTTGCGAATGGCAACATTTTCCTCTCAATTTCGGTTTTACAATTTTCGCTACTGCAAAATTTAGACTTCTAAACATCGCATATTTTAAATTTTTATTTCGTCATATAGAGAAAAAATGTACTTTTAAATGCATGCATATTATAAAGGCCAAACGTATCTGTGCGTAACACATACGTCATTTTGCGAATGGCAAAACTTTCCTCTGCAATTTCGGTTTTACAATTTTTGGTACTGCAAATTTTACACTTCTAAACGTCGTACATTTTTAATTTTAACACCGTCGTATCGAGAAAAAAAATTTACTTTTAAATGCAATTTGTTTGAAAGTTGTATCTCAATTTATTTTTTGATATATTATTTTTTTTTAATGCTTTTTAGGGCCAATATTTTTAATTGTGGCAACAAAATCACTCCATTTTTTCTCAAAATTAAGAAAAAATAATAATAATAAAAAAATAAATAAATTAAAAGGCGTTTGTTATAAAATCCGGTGAATTTTGGTTTTATTTTGTTTAATAATTTGAATAATTGAGTTTTATAGTATTTTGTTAATTTTAGCTTAAAATGATAGTTGTTTGAGAGTTAGATTGACCAATATAAGGTATATGTTTTACTATAACTAATTTAGTAGATTTATTGTAAATAAATAAAACAGTTCTTTTTTAAAGATTTTATTTCGTCGAATTTCGACGGGTTCCACCTCGTTAAATATAATAGCTGAAAAAAATTGTAATTATTATCGCTTCAATTTACAAAAAAAAGTTTTTTTTTTTTTTAGAATTATGAAAAAATATTACTTAAGTTAAAAAGAAAATGTTTTTTATTAATTGAAAGCAGTTTCTTAAAAAAAATATTTCCTTTGAAATTAAAGACAAAAAATTAATGAAATAATAAATATAGCTATTTCACAAAAAGTATGTTTTACAATCTAGCCAAACAATCTAAGATATTGTACTAACTCTAGTATTTTCTTATTCGAGTCTCTAGAGACTGTGGTATAAAGAATGTTTTTGCACAAAACATGTATAGTACAGATAACAACTTGCAAGACAGAGGAAAAAATGGAAGTTGACATTTGTTCTAAAAGATAATAAGTCACAGGTCGTTGAAGGAAAATTATTTATGATGGATAAGATACCTAAGTGATAGTTGAAATATCACAGAAATACATTCGATAGATGAACCTGTGATTACGAAGGAGAAAAATAGAAAAGCACAATTCCAGAACATAAAAAAAAGGTCATAAATAGTAATAATAAGTAAAATTGCTAAAAAAAGAATAACTTTATAACTTTTGTACTTATCATTTAATTTATAAAGATTTCCTTTTATTGAGAATTATGAAAAATTATTGTTTAAATAACCAAAAAAAAAAAAAAGCCTCTTATTAATTAAGAGCAGTTGCCTGTTAAAAAAAAAAAAAAAAAAAAAAAAAAAAAAGTTTGGTTACTTCTGAAATTGTAAACAAAATATTAATGAAATAATAAATACAGCCATCTTATAAATACGTATGTTTTAAAATTTAACCAAAAGATCTTAGTGCTTACTGTGGTATTTTCTAATTTTTGTCTCTTGAGATTCTAGTGTAAGAGATGCTTTTGCCCAAAACATGTCTAATACGGATAACAACTTACAAGGGAGCAAAAAAGTAAGAGTTGACACCTGTTCCAAAAGATTATGTAAGTCAGAGATGGCTGAAGGAAAATGATTTATGAAGGGTGAGATACATATATTCCCTGAAGGAACAGGGGCAATATTGAGAAATACATTCAATAGATGGGCCTGCTGATTACTAAGGAGAAAAATGGAAAAGCACTGTTGCAGGACATGCAAACGAGTACTCGTGATATTAAATGTAATTGATGAAAAAAAATGTACATAATATCTCTTTAATTTAAAAAAAAAGTTTCATTTTTTTTGAGAATTATGAAAAAAGATATTTTAAGTTAAAAAGAAAATGTTCATTATTAATTGAAAGCCGTTCCTATAAAAAAAAATCTCATTAAAAAAGTGCGTTTCGGAATTTAGTGAAAAGATCTTGAAATCTTGAGAGGCATTTCACTCTCATATATTTTTTTTCTAGTTCTCAAGAGATTGTGGTGCACAGAATATTTTTGCACAAAACATGTCTAGCGCAGATAACTATTTGCAAGGGAGCAAAAATGTGAAAGTTGGCACCTGTTCAAAAAAATAATAAGTTACAGATCGATAAAGAAAAATTATTTATGATGGATGCGATACATAAATGATCGGTGAAATATTACAGAATTACATTCAATAGATGAACCTGCTGATTACGAAGCAGAAAAATCAAAAAGCACATTTTCAGAAAATTAAAAAAACTATGTAATAATAATCATTAATAGCTTCTTAAAGAACAATAATTTTTGTACTTATTATAGCTTTAATTCAATTAAAAAAGATCTCTTTTTTTTTTAGAATTATGAAAAATTACTATTTAAGTAATAATAACAATAACAATTTTTTTAAATTATTTATTGTAAACAATTCTGAAAAATAAATAAATAAATAAATAAATAAATAAATAAAACAAAATAAAAATAAATAAACCACAGGCATTTTATCTTTTTTTATTATTCTTGAAATTCAAAACAAAACAATAATGAAATAATAAATATCACTTTGTCATAGAAAGGTATGTTTTGAAATTTATCCAAAAGATCTTGTATTTATTCTCAAGTTTTCTTATTCTAGTCTCTAGAGACTCTGGTGTAAGGAATGCTTTTGCACAAAAAATGTCTAGTACATAAATCAACTTGCAATAGAGCGAAAAGGTGGAAGTTGACACCTATTCTAGGAGATAATAAGTGACAGATAGCTAAAGAAAAATAATTTATGAAGGGTGAGATATATATATTCCCTGAAGGAATAGGTGCAATATCAGAGAAATGAATTCATTGGATGAGCCTGCTGATTACGAAAGGGAAAAATGAAAGGACACAAGAAAGAACATTAAACAAGTAAGAAAAATCATGCGTTAAGCATAGATTATGAAACACTTTCCAACACTTCCTGAAATCTTTAACAAAACTTTGTTATTTAGGGAAAAAAGATGCTACTGTCCATAGCCAAATGTGTATTGAAATACTTTTGAACAGCTCTGTATTTAATCCGTCGGTTGATATATATGTATATACAATTATAATGGGAAAATTTAGTTTAGCAAGAAAATGCCTAACTGGCTGAAATTTCTCTTGCAGCACTTTATTCTAATAGATGGAAAATACTTCAATACTTTTGTTCAGCCCTGTAATTTATCCAGTATTTTTACTACACGCCAGTATTTTGTTAAAATTTAGTTCAAACAAACACATTCTTAAAGCTACATAAATCACATTTCCAGAAATTATCACATATGGGTGACCATGTAGCTAATTCTTTGCGTGACCCTGTATATCCTTTTATCTATAATCTACGAACATTTCTTAGTAAACTGAAAGCAGTTCAACGTAAAACTGCATAACTGCCATCTTTAAGTTAATTACTCTCATATTCAGTAACCTTTATGAGCTCTTTTGTGTAACCCTGTATATCAACTATAACATTTATAGACATCATTTAATTTGCAGACATTTTGTAAAATTTAAAAGCGCATATCATAATTGAAAATGCTTTTCAATCATCCACCATCTATCATCGATAATACACAGTATTTCGGATAAAAATATAAGGTTCGAAATATTTTGTGTGTTCCTGTAAAAACTATGCACTTCATATTATGCGTTAAATATTAAGTCTCAGCGGCGTATATCACTTTTATGATACTTGAAACCGTTTAACATTATTAAAATATGTCGCAAGCAATTCCCTCCTTTATTATTGTGTAATGGAATTCTTTTGAGTGGCCCTGTAAATGAATAATAACTATTATTTTTACAGCATATTTTACAGAATCCGTATTTTAGTGCCTTTTGCGAATCCATGCAAATTTGAATAAGTTTAATGGGGTGTAACATCTTTAAAATTCATTTAAAACGATTTTTTCCCATTGGTCGTAATGTATCGGAAAGCTTTTGACTACCCCTGTAAATAAACTAATCATAGTAGAAACTTCATTTTCAATAGGGTTCGTGCTAGGATAAACATCAATCACATATAAAAATGTCAGAAATCCGAGTATATTTGCGGGAGTTAGAGCGCGGACAGACGGCCAGACGGCCAGACAAACCGAATGCATAAACACTTTTCAACAACGCAAGTAATATTAATTATAATTGCTGAGCAAATATTTTTCTGACGTTATTATCGTTAGAGTTTGGTTTAGAAAGATTTCATTTTCTTGAGATTCATAAAAATCTGTGTTTATGCAAATAAATAAATAAATAAATAAATAAAAGTGATTTAATATATTACAATAGCCATTTGGAAAATGATTTTTTCGAAGGCTAAAGTTTAAGACTTATAAATAAATTCTATATTAAAAAAAAAGATTACTCACTTTTTTGTAAACAAGACATGTTTATTTTACAGTTAAAGTTAAATAAACTTGAAATATTTCTAAGAGATTATCATTTATTCAATCATTTTCCTCCTAAAGGATTTATTAATTTAAGAAAAGTGCTAGTGTTTTTTCCTTTTCTGATTTCATCCGTTTTTTTTATATAGTAATACCAATCCTATCTTATATTATAAAGGACAAACATATCAGTGCATAGAACATACATTCTTCTGCGAACTTTCAAATTTTAAATGAAATTTCTATTTTACAATTTTCGGTACTGCAAACTTTTAAACTTCTAGACATCGCACATTTTCAATTTTTACATCGTCGTGCAGGGGAAAAAATGTACTTTTTAAATGCAATTTGTTTGAAAGCTGTATCTCAATTTGTTATGGGGTTATTAATATTTTTATAGTTTTTAATAATTTTTTTCTCATCGTCGCAACAGAAGTATTCAATTTCTGTTGAAAGCAAACGAAAACAGTAGATTAAACGTGTCTTACGTAATAACAGAGTCATTACATATATCGTACATATATTACGTGCGACATAAATTAAACATTAATCAATCAGAATAAGAGTAAAATCCGATATCACAAAGATCCAGATATGCCTCAGATATCTCTAGACCGAGAGAAATAATCATTTTCAAATGGTAAAATACATATATATATATATATTATTAATTAAAAACAATTCCTTGAAAAAAAAAATATTTTTTTAGTTGTTTTTGAAGCCCAAAAAAAAAAAAAAAAAAAAAAAAATAATGAAATAATAAATATTGCCGAGTCGTAAAAAAGTATGTTTTGAAATTGAGAAAAAAGATCTTGTACTTATTCTCGTATTTTCTTATTCTAGTCTCTGGAGACTTTAGTGTAAAGAATACTTTTGCACAAAGCATGTCTAGCACAGATAACAACTTTTGAAAGAGCAAAAAGTGGAAATTGAGACCTGTTCCAAAAGATATTATAAGTCACAGATCGCTGAAGAAAAATGATTTATGAAGGGTGAGATGCATAAGGGATAGACGCAATATCATAAAAGTAACATCCGAGAGATTAACTTGCTAATTACGAATGGATAAAATGAAAAAGCACAGTTCCAAAAAGTTTAAAAATACGCTCATAATATTAATCACAAAAAGGAGAAAAACAATAATTTTTTGTACTTTTTATCGCTTTAATTTACGATTACTCACGATTATTTTTAGAATAATCTCTCTCTCTCTCTCTTTAGAATTATGAAAAATTACTGCTTAACTAAAAAAAGGCTTATTACTAATTGGAAGCAATTAGTTCCTTAAAAAAAAGGGGGGGGGGACACAGTGTGATCTCGGAGGAACCGGTTGATATCATGTTTATGCGTTTTTGCATGATATCATTTTATTGAGAATTATGAAAAAATACTAGTGATGGGCGATTCTGCGAATTTTGAGAATCGATTAAAATCGACATCGTATAAAGTGACATCCATTATAATAAGAATCGATTTCTAAATTCTAGAATCGATACTAAAATCGATATTTCGATATTTTTAGATTTTACACAGATGAGCTCAAAATTAGTAATTTTAAAACTTGGCTAATCAGCAGAGCCGTAACACCTCATACTCCTCACTCCCATTTAGGGAGGCACAGAAGTAATCTATTACAGCTTTAAAGTCGAATAATAAGGATTTATCTTTTATTATTTTTAGATACAATTTTAATAATAATTTATATTATATTTAACTTTATTTTTTTGAGAAAGATCTCGGTTAGATAAAAAATAAAAATAAAAGGGAGAAATGATTTATATATATATACATATATATGTATATATATATATTTTAATCCGGAACACATGTATTTTCTACATACTCCTTCAATCAAACAAATTAAGCCTTACTTCCTTTAAACGTCATTCTTCTTAAAAATTCGCATATGAATAAAATTTTGAAAGCTCTAAATTTATTCAAAAAAAAAATTTTTTTTTCAGTCTTTTTAAGACCTCCTACAAGGGTGTGGGAAACGCAAATATTGCACTTTTTCTTTCAAAATAGCTGTGATGATTTAATTGCACAATCAGCACATGCTAATTAGGATGAGCGAAGCGAATCCTCTACTAGTCCACTCAAATTACAATTTGTCGTACGCTTTACAAAAAAACTATTCAATATTTTAACTTCAAATTAAACACAAAAATAAATTATGATCTGTAGATTTGCAGAATATAATTTTTTTTACAGTAAAACGTTAAAAAAATTATTATTTTAATTAAATTATTTTACATGCATTTCCAATACGGACGCATTTTAGCAAATAAATAAAAAATGAAACGCGTATATTTTCAGAAAAAAAAAAGTTTAAATCATGGAGTAAATAATTATAGATAGAATCATGATTAATTTATTAAATAAAACATGTTTTCATTTTCCCGCAAAATCGTTTGCACAGATGACACTTAAACATTTTAAAAGAATTGTATTATGGTTTTTTTTTTTTTTTTTTTTTTTTTTTTTTTTGTAAACTGGCAACAAAATAATTGTAAACAAATAAAATTAATTCTTAAATTTGTTATATAAATGAAAAATTAAAAGATCTGCGTGGAGTTGTTGGTTCAAGCTCTTTATAAATATTTTTGCGACGGTCGTATTGTGGCTAAATAATATCGACTCATTAATCAGAAGGATTTTATAGAAAAATAAGACTTTAATAAGTTCGCAAACACAACAATAATTATTCGTGAAAACGTCACTGCGAGAATGAGAGAGCGTTTCGTTAAAAGGTAATTCCATTAATTGAGTTGCCATTCGCAGAAAGTAAAAAGTTCTCCCACGCGGAGAGAATTACAGCAATTCTCATACGCTAACATGTATAAAAACGAAGAAATTAAAATAAAATGTTTTACAATTAAAAATTCATAGTATCAACGAAAGCAGATTTCAAATGTTTTTTCCAGAAAATAGGATTTTGAAGAAGTAACTTTCTTCAAGCTTTCTTCAAATATATTATTCTAAAATAGCTATCAAAGATTATCGGATGTTGATTACAAAGATTGGAAACATGCATATTTCAAACAATTAAAAAACACCAGTTGCTACTTGAAATTGTAAAAACATCTTTAAAAGAGCTTTTAGTTGAAAATTTAAAAAAAATTTGTAAAAGTTTGCTTCGAAAATATCTTATTATGCCAGTTTTACATCATAAATAAAAAATTAAAATGCGCCAAAACATAAAATAACGTTTTTGTTTAATAAAGATGCAAAAATAATAATAAAAAAATATTGTTACTTTCAAATATCTGTTTTATAAAATAATGCTTCGCGAATACAAACAAAGCATGGCTTTTGCTAGTTATTAATTATCCACCAATTTAAAAGCAGAAATTTTGCTTTAAAAAAATATATGTGACTAAACTTTTTTTCTCTTTTAAAATATATATCGCCTCATCTCATTTACAGCTTATAAAATATTATTCTTTTTTAATGTTTACCAAATTTTCAGCAGTTAACAGAAAAAAAAATGTTGTTTTCCTAAGAATAATTAACAGTGAAACAACATACTTTTCTCTGGTTAAGAAAGAAATAAAAATACAGCGCAGCGTCGATTATCCGAAGAAGTTGGAAGCGACCTAAGTTCGGATTAATGGATAACTGTACCTTCAATGGTCGGGCAGCGCATAACCTATCGTCCGCAACAAATCGGCTAATTCTGCACAAAAAAAAAAAAAAAAAAAAAAAAAAAACCCATTTACCTAAATTAACTGTTTACAAGCCGAATTAATATCGCAATGTAATAATAATTTTGTTTTTCTCATATTACAACTTCAAATGTTTTGATTTATGCATACAAATTTAAAAAATAACAAAAGAAAATATTTTTGCAGTTTTTTGGCTGTTTTCATTTCAGTGTTCTAATTTTGCTACATAATTATTGCATGACAACCTAAGCAAATATAACAAATTATTTTCCGCTGTATGCTATTATATGTTCTTCTTGAGTATTTTCTCGAATTCCAAAAACATTTAGATTCCTAGTGGTCAAATGTGAGTAATATAGAGAAACGATAAAAACAAAAATTATATTTTTATGTAAATTAAGGAAGTTGCATACTCTTTATACCTGTGATAAATGCTTAAACATATTTTTTTTTCAAAAGTTAAAATCAACCTTATATTTTATAGGAAAAATAAGAACATCGTAATTATATTGGAAAATATATGTTTTGCATTGCAAATAATACTATGTTCCCATTTGGGAACATTGGCTTTTAAACGGTTAAGAAGAGTAGCCCCCAAATTTTTTTACGTAACCAATGAATACCCAGAACAAATCAGGAAAGCACCTTATTCGAATGAAAATATATTTAAAATTTGAAGAACATCCATAAATTATGCGTGAATAACCCATTTATTTAAAATTAAGAGAATAACCACCCATCTCCCCCCCTTTATATTTAACCATTGAACACCCAAAACTAATCATATAGGCGCGTTATCAGAATGACCCTATATCTGAAATTTGAATGAAATTTGATAATTCTGCATGAAAAACCATTTATTTAAATTACGTGTGCCTCCCATTCTCCCCCTTTATACTTATCCAATGAATTTCCAAAACTAATCAGGGAAGCGCCTTATCAGAATAAACCTATATTCAAAATCTGAAGCAAATCAAATATTTTTATCAAGAGATATCGCGTTACACGCATACGTACATACATAAGTAACATACATACAAGGCCGTCGGGCGCATAAGCTCTCAGGTTTTGACAGCCTGTGAGCTAAAAAATGCGAAGAGCGTGTAACCAGATTGGTAAAGAGAGGGATAGGGACAAAAAAAAGATAAAATTATAAAACTTTCCCTACGATATGTCACACGAGATGGATTAGAAGAAACAAAAAATGTAAAGCTCTGAAGCGGAAAGCTCTCATTTGGCTAAAATTTGGCATAAAAATGGTGAAATCATAAAAGGTGAAAAGTACTAGTAAAGATCTATAAAATGATATAAAACAGAAAGGAAAAAAAAAAGCTTAAAAAATGCCCTCTATTTACAGGATAGGTAAGCAAAATAGAAGATGAGAATATATTTCAGATCTACAAGTGAAGACCTTTAAAATGACATACTACAAAGGAGAGTAAAAGGCAAAAGCCGAAAAATGCTTAAAAATGCCCTCTGAAGTCTAAAAATTGAACTATATTATGAAGAGATATACAAATATGGCTAGCCCAGGCTATGATATTTCTAACGATATATAACATGACCCACCCATGCCTGTATTGAATTTTGTCCCTCCCCGTCCTTCGCCCCCTATGTGTTACTAAAGTAAAATGGTCAACATTATTCGATTGCCATACCTTAGAATATCTTGACATCCGTAAGTCTTCAACAATACGCCTAATATTTGAGTTTGAAATTTTTACTTTCAGGAAAATCTGGTTTGAAAAGAAAAACTTTAATCCTTTCTTATACGAAATTTTACATCAGTTCTACCAATCAATTCAAGATATTTGAGGTCTACAAGTCAAGATCTATAAAATGATTCACTACAAAGTGGGGGAAGGGAAACCCCCCCAAAAAAGCTTAAAAATGCCCCCTGGAGTCTGAAAATTGAACTATATTATGAAGCGATATGCAGATATGGATAGCCCAGGCCAAGACCTTTGCAACGATATGTCACATGACCCACCCATACCTGTATTGAATATTGCCCCCCCTGCCCCCCACCCCCTATGTGCTGCTAGGGTATAATGGTCATCACTATTCGATTGACCATACCTTAGAATATCTTGACATACGTAAGTCTTACCCCTCTAAATTCAACGGTTCGCCTAATATTTGAGTTTAAAATTTTTACTGCTACCATTAAAACAATAGAAAGGGAAAGATCGATTCAACCTGAAACGTAGATCGATTTCAAGCATATCAAAAATGTAACAACACTACTTGTATTTAAAAATCGATTTCAAAATGCGATTTCAATTTTAGTAAATCAAAATCAAAATAAAATCGATTCTGACATCGACATCGATCTACTACACAAGGCTCTGTACTGATTCGATCTACTACAAAAGATCGATCTACTATTTGCATTCAAGATGGTCTTGCGATTTTTCATCTAGGCTTTATCACCTTGTAATGTGATTGGTCAGTAATTTTGCGTCTGTTTTTGACTCAAAGGACTGGCAAGATTTTTGGCGGGGAAAGGGAAACTGTGAAGATAGAGGATTTAAATAGGGTAGACGAGAAAAGGTTTGGTTTATTTTATGACAGCCGATCATCAACACGAGGGATATAGGTACAAAGGGCAGAAGATGCCCTCCGTGGGGGGAAGGGGGGGGGGGCGAGGAAAGGAGAGAATCTTCTGCATTTTGATAGACTTCCGTCTTTTTTTTATTATATATATTATTATTATTATTATTATTTTTTTTTGAAAACAATAAAGAAGAAGATAATTACAGAAAAAAGACAATTCCCATTAACTTATGTGAAAACGGGGGGGGGGGAGGGTTATGTAGATTATTAAATATGTTTACACACCCATATATAATTCTAGACATTATATGTTGCTTATTTTCTTTAAAAAAAAACTTTGCATTTTTTTTTCTTTGTTTGTATGATGTTATTTAAAAAATAATAATAATCTAATGCTTACAAAATTCGAATATGTTGTTAAATATAACACATTTTACTGTTTTTATAAATTGTTTGTCTTTCAGTCTGTCTATTTGTTTGTCTCTTGCAAAATTTTGTGGTCGCTCTATATCAAGAACTAATGCCTGGAACCTCTTGAAACTTTAGATTCAGCTAGACTTTCATATAAATTGGTGCTGATTACTTATGGTAAAAATCGCTCTACAGATGGCGCTGTTATGTTGTATTTTTCATGATTACTGCAAGATAGATACCTCAAGAACTAATGCACGCATTTTTGCCAAACTTCAGATTCGGTTTGATTTTAACGTAAATTGTTGATGATTAAGTTTTGAATTAAATCTAACGGCAGGTGACGCTGCATTTTTCCTGATTTTTGCGATAATTGCATCTCAGAAACTAATTCAGAAAATTTCATCAAGCTTCACATTCATAAGTTTGGTGCTTATTAGGTTTCAGTGTAAATAACTATGCAGGAGGCGTTGCTATGCTGCTTTTATCAGCAGTGTTGAATTCAGTTATTTTTCACTGGGAGGGATTTTTATGTCTCCTTGAAGGGGCAGAGAAGGAAGGGGGGGACTCTTGTACATGAAGCTTCAATATTTTCGTGAGCCATTTCAAAGTTCCGGGGCGGAGATGTTCCTCTTCGGGCTAACCCCTGAATTCAACCGCTTTTTCAGGATCTACAAGATTTTATTGATCATATCTCAAGAGCTCATGAACGGAATTTCATCAAACTTAATATTCTCTTAGATATTATCATACGTTGTTCCTGATTAGGTTTTTGTGTAAGTTATATAACACTGCTCTGCTATACTGCATTTTTCACGATATTAGTGATAGCTATATCTTAGAAATTATGCATGGAATTTAATCAAATTTCATATTCGGTTAAACTTTCACATAAATAGATTCTTATTAGGCTTGAGTGTATACTGCACAACAGGTGTCGCTGTGATGCTCTTTGAATTGCATATATTTCGGTTACAGACATCTAAGAGGGGGTGGACCGAAATTCAGCAATTTGTTTGGAAAACGCAATGCTTTTATTTTCTTTTAAAATGTTCATACATCAACCTATACTTTTTAAATCTTCATGATGGGCATAAATAATTTAAATTTGACATTGACAATGTGTTGGTGCATTTAGAAGTTTTATCATGTATGAGATAGAAGACTTTTTGAGATTGGCACATCCGACTGCTTTATCTTCAACTTTTGAAGCAAAATAAAAATAATATTATCTTCTGAGAAATCGATTAAAAATTTTATAGTATCGATTAAATCGAGTTGACCATAATATCGATTAAATCGATTTAAAAAATCGAAATCGTCCATCACTAAAAAATACTGTTTAAGTAAAGAACAAAGTTTATTATTAATTTGAAACAATTCCTGAAAAAAAAAAACATTTTTTTTCAGGTAAGTTTTGAAGGTATGTTTTGAAATTTAGCTAAAAGATATTACATTTACTTCTCGCAATTCCATTCTCTTGAGATTCTGGTGTAAAGAATGTTTTTGCACAAACCGTGTCTAGTACAGATAACAACTTGTAAAAGAGCGAAAATAGTGGAAGTTGATACCTGTTCCAAAAGTTAATAAGTCACAGATCACTGAAGAAAATCATTTATGAAAGTTAAGATACATATTCTTGCTCTAGAAATAAATGCAATATCACAGAAATACATTCAATAGATGAAACTGCTGATTACGAAAGTGAAGAATAAAAAAGCACTATTTTTTGCAGGGCATTTATAAGAATGCACGTAATATTAATTACAATAGCTGAGAAATTAATCTTTTTTTGTCATTATTATCGCTTTAATTTGCTTTAGAATGATTTCTCTCTCTTTCTTTTTCTTTTAAAATTATTAAAAATTACTACTTAAGTAAAAAAAAAAGACGTATTATTAACTGGCACCAGTCCCCTAAAAAAGAAAAAAAATCCAGCTTTTTTTTAAAGCACCCGGCTGATATCACGTTTATCACATAGTTTGGCGACAAAAGTAAAATAAAAATCGTAAATAAACAAATACAGTCGAGTCACTATATAACGAAATCCACCGTTCCAGTAAAAAATTCGTTATATACAGAAATTCGATGTATAGAAAATGATGTTAAAAATCTTATTTAATGTATGAAATTTGAATAAATATTATTTTTTATCTTTTGAATTAATAATTTGAAATGTTTAAAAGTAAATATTAATCTAACATTTTTTTTCTTAATTATTTAAGCTTTTTCAAAAAAGAGAACAGACATTTATTTGAAAACTTAATGAAAATCAAATAAGGAAGACTTGCATTAATTTCAGGCAAAGAAATCTGTGATTTTTTGTTGTTTTGATTTTAAAATTGTTACGCTCTAAAAAAAAAAAAAAAAATGCTCAAATTTTAGTTAACATTTTCCTCCATTTGAAAGCCTCTCTTATGTGCCTCTCATTGATTCCTCTCTTACATGTGCATCAATCCAATCGACTCTGTTTTGAGAAGGATGTGGAAAGGTGTGTAGGAGATGGGATGAATTCGTTGGATTTAAAGAACAAGGAGAAAAGTTAAAAAAAAAAAAAAAAAAAAAAAAAAAAAAAAAAACTCAGCACTGACGATAAATCAAAAATAAGTGATGGAAAATTGATTCTATATGATTTCGAAGCCTTTTAAAACTGAGTAAATTAAGACCAATTTATGAAAAAGTTCGTTATATGGAGATCGATATTTCGCTATATAGAGACTGTTTTTAATGTAATCATGCGAAAAGGGAACTGTTCCTGCTAAAAATTCGTTATACAGAGAAATTCGATGTATGGAGCTTCGTTATAGAGAGCCTCGACTGTAGTATATAACTCACAATAGTCTGGGAGCCGATGACATCAAATGTCCCGTCATAGCGAAATTAAAAAAAAAAATGAGCTAGGTATGACTAACAAGGAAGGTCTCCATACTGGGCATACTCAGAATTTTATGAAAAAAATACTAATTGAAGTACTTATGTATGTAATAAAGGATCAGTCAAAATTAGCGGCAGAATCACAGAAGAAAATATGCAAAAAAATAAAATATTTTCGAATATTTGACGTGAAAAGACGAAAGAGTCACTCGATTTGGCGAGCAGCCCTTATCCTCGCCAAAAGCAAACGATTATAATGCAACTCAAAATTGTTAGATATTTAGAATGCGTGTAAATGGTATTTAATGAATTTAAACATAAACAAAGAGACTTTAATACATACATAAATATACATACTGTATTACATATATATATATATTGCTTATTGAAATAGTTATTTAATTAATCACTGGAAAAAATGTTTTCATAGATAAAAAAAATCGTATTGAGAAAAATTATCTTCATATATTCTTGCGTATTCAAAAAATAAAAGCCAGACGTTTCCATGGCAACAAAATCTAATCGACAATTCTCAATTGCACTTTGAACTTGAAACAAATTTAATTAATTTAAATTATAAATTTCGTTTTAACCTCTTCAGTCCTGAATGTAAATAAATTTTTAAACAAGTTGGAAATTGCACGTGAACGTAGCAAATGAGGTGCGTTCGTACGATAACAAAGTTTTAAAAATATTCAGATCTTGCTGATATAGTAGAACGTACTCCGGATACAGTACAGTAATCGAAATCTTTACGTTTCTGTAAATATACAGGACGTAATTTTTATTACACCTCAGCAACGTATATCTTATTCGTAAAATGTGAAATAGTTGAATATAATTAAAACACGTGCCAAACCATGTTTCCTCGGATAGCATTATATAGTGGAATATTTTTGTGTGGCCCTGTAATTTAATAATAAAAATTCTTTGCATCACAGATTGTACAGAATGCATATTTTAG
This sequence comes from Maratus speculifer, assembly GCA_964019185.1. Lineage (NCBI taxonomy): Eukaryota > Metazoa > Arthropoda > Arachnida > Araneae > Salticidae > Maratus > Maratus speculifer. The sequence continues at coordinate 159,885,127 of OZ025303.1, forward strand.
TATATATTTCATAGATTCATACCAATTCTATTACGTTCGAATGAGTGTAACATCATTAAAATGCATTTGAAACTTTTTCCCCATTGACCGTAATGTAACGGAATCCTTTTGATTGTCCCTGTAATTGATCTATGGATCCGATTTTCATAACATTTGAAATGACGCGACTAAATTACGTAATAATTTAGTCGCGTAAGTTTTAAATTTCAAACGATGAAAATGCATCTAAAATTTTTTTCCCTATTGACCGTAATGTAACGGAATCCTTTTGAATGTCCCTGTAATAGATCTGTCCATCCGATTTTCATAAAATTTGAAATGACTCGACTAAATTACGCAATAATTATATGTTTTAAATTTCAAACGATTAAAATGCATTTAAAACTTTTTTCCCTATTGACCGTAATGTAACGGAATCCTTTTGAATGTCCCTGTAATTGATCTGTCCATCCGATTTTCATAATATTTGAAATGACTCGACAAAATTATGTTATAATTATGTATATTAAATTTCAAACGATTCGGTTGGGTAGTTTTTGCGTTGTTATATGCGGACAGACAGACAGACGGACAGACAGACAGACGGACGGACTGAGCGACAACAATAGGTGCTACGTATTTACATAATTACGAACGCACTTAAAAAATGCTGGAATAGGTTTATTTAACTAAGTTGGCTTCTAATATGATAGAAATGAAAAAATAAATAAAATTTTATGTACCAGAGTAGCAGCAAATTGAGGTCCACATATGTGAACCTCGGGACTCAATTGCATAAAAAGTTAAATTTTTTGGACAATCATTGCAAGCATTTAATTATTTTTAAAATTGCAGAAACAAATGTTTTGCAACAGGTAACTACTATTTTCTATTGTTTTAAAAAAAATGCATTAATAAATCTTAAATTTAAAATTTTTGAAATATTTTTTATGAATTATTTTTTAAAAAAATTACCAGAAAACTTAGTTTTTTCTTTATTTTTTATTTAGTGTGAAAAATTTCAAAACAATTGTTTTTCAAACTACATAAATAAACTTTACATTTTATACACATTACTCTGGTTTTGTATTTGCATCCTTCTAAACGACATTTAGATACATTTTTGTTGTCAACAAATCTTGCTAAGTGTCCAACATTGTCAAGGCGTTGACAATATTTGTTTTTGCTGCACAGCGATAATATGCAAGTTATTGATCACAAAGATCTGTACCGCCCATACATACATTGTACATCTTCGCTACAGAGGGCTGTGGTACATTTATTTTTGCCTTGTCTTCTTTTGACATCTCAAGCACAACGAATTTGGTTCACTTCAACGCATGTTAAAAGAAAAGTAATAGATTTGTTATCTTTCCATTTAAGTATACAAATCTTCTCATCATTTCTAACCACTTCACTCCACTCTCCTCTTTTCAGTTCTTTATCAGGTCTCAATTTTTGTATAGCAGAACCAATTCTGTTGGACATAACAGTACCTGAGAAATAAATTTTATTTTGCAGAAGGTATTCTACACACTTCAAACTAGTGAAAAATCTGTCTGTATAAATTACATGATTTAAATTCTGGGGCACAGTTTCAGACAACAATTTCACAATATCCCCACCTACACCAAAATCTCTCATATCCTCTGAGGAAATACTGCCTTTGCCAACATATATACAAAAATCTAATAATATCATTTTTAATTAAAATATTATTTTATTATTTAAAATATTTAAAAATATATATAAAAGAATAATTTACAAATTTATTTATGTAATTATTCTATTTATTTACTTTTAGTAAAAAAAAAAAAGTGTTGTACATCTAATATAATCTCCAGTTGATCCATATATTTTAAAGAAAATTTTATAATTGCCATGAATAATATTTAAGTATTTTTTAAGGAAAAAAATAAGCTAAATTCACTTAAACTAGCTTAAAAAGCATATTTAATGTTAAAACGACACATATTATGAGTTAACAATCATTGTCTTATTTTTTTTAAATAATATTATTATTTTTAATTAAAATATTATTTTATTATTTAAAATATTTAAAAAATGAATAGAGAAAAGAATTATTTACAAATTTATTTATATAATTATTCCATTTATTTATTTTTAGTAAAAAAACGTGTTGTATATCTAGTTATAATCTCCAGTTGATCCATATATTTTTAATAAAATTCTATAACTGCCATGAATAATATTTAAGTATTTTTTAAGGAAAAAAAGTAAGCTAAATTCACTTAATCTAGCTAATAAAGCATATTTAATGTTAAAACGACACATATTATGAGTTAATTAAATACCTCAAAGCTTTATTATTATATTTAAACATAAGAGTAATTCTTGATTTTAAGCCTATTTATACACTTTGAGTACTGAGGTCCACACACGTGGACCTCAACAAAATGCTATTTAAAAAAAAATATATATATATCATCGAATGAACAAAATAAAGATGTCTGGTGAACATTTATCATGTTTTTAACTATACAGAAAATTATGACACCTTAAATAAAATTACAATATAGATAAAAAGTACTTACTTCTGCGCAATCGCTGAATTGGCGCCATTTTTAAAAATCGCAATTTCAAACAAGTGTATGACCATGAAAATGTGCCTGGTACTGCCATTTATTGGATTCTTTTTGAAGCTTAAACTATCAGAAATGTAAATATGAAAAAAAAATGCAGATAATTTTCATAGTTTTATTATAAACAGCAAAGATCCAAGGTCCACATATGTGGACCTCAGTAGCGAAGAGGATAAATCTCAAATTTTGAAGATTAAATTAGAATATAAATACATATAAATATCGATATAACAAAATTATACTTAAAACTAACTAAAACGTACAAAACTAAAGTTATTTAAATTAAATTTATCAAAACAAGTTCAACATGAAACTTTTTTTTTCTAGACGGTGTATTTGACATAAAGTATTTTTTGAAATTACATTCCATCGCCAACAAATCGCCAAATAACGAAATTTTCATTATTTTTTTACGGATACTGAATGGAGGTTCCGCCGAATTTTTTTTATAAATGTATATATCCTCGCGAGAAGAACATTCTGTATTTTTTTCAGATTTTTCGGGGTATGCCCGTATGGAGACCTTCCTTGTTAAGTTTAACATGCCGAAAATTGGCTTAATTAAATTAAAGCGGTTTTTTTCTCAAAAATATTGATCAATAAAGTGGTTAATTTATTGACTTGGGTATCTAATCCAATGCAACATATCGGATCATTTACACTGAAATGTATGTTTCTCGCTCAAATATACTGTTTTGTTGTAAACAGTTAAAAATTTTGAGTGATTTTTACTTACCCATCATACGTAGTATAGGGTAAGTCTTGCAATCGTTTTGAAAATCGAAATTTTTTTTGACGGATTTACACGTTTTCGACATTGGAGATTTCGAAAAACATATTTTCAGAAAAAAAAATTTGCCGTCCGTCCGTTTGTCTGTCTGTCTGTCAGTCTGTCTGTCTGTCTGTCTGTCTGTAAACGCTCTATCTCCCGAACGAATAGAGATAGAGACTTGAAGTTTTGTTTGTAATTAGTATGTAAGAATGGGACGAAGCCTATTTAATATCAGTAACCTCGATTATCGGGAACTATTTTTGTCGGACTCTCAAAAAATTCGTTCTGATGAAAGGCATATATAGAAATTTTCGAAATTTCTTATTTTAAGGAACGATTGTAAAAGGCAATAAAATAACACAAATTTTGCATAAAGAACGAAGTTGATCGAATTATTAGTTGCCGAGATATCTGTAATCCTGTTTTCCACATTCTCCGATTTTTCATGACCCTGTATTTCATTCAAACTTCAATTCAAAGATATATTTTAATTGGAAATGAGACGCTTAATCCGACGCAATAAACTGTTAGTTAATAAGATTATTATTTTTCGAGTTATAAGGATGTTTCTTTTTCACAATTCAGTACTACTTGAGTAGTTAGGCGTGTTGTATAATTTATCGAAAGAGATTCATCAGCAACTCATTAATACAGCATTACTATGCACAATAAAAATATAAATACACGTTTAAATTTTGTTTTGGAATTGCAATCCATTTTATAAATAGTTTTCAAATGTATTATTTTTACATATTATACATGCATATATATGATGGGTAAGTATTACGGTGGCCCCCCAACGACTAGTTTTTCTTTTCAAAAGTATAGATGGTGTGGAACTCATTGTAATAAAGTTTTAAAGAATATAATTTAAGTACATGTGCTTTTAAAGAAAATATGAATTGAATTTATTGCTTTTAATAAAATTATACGAAATACTATAGTAATAACTGAAGAAGTATAAATAAATTTGTTGAAATATACAGAGAATACTATATGTTTATAGACTATTTAAAAAAAAAAGTATTTTGAAGAGTTTTTAGGTAACTACCTCATTTTAAATCTTCTATAATACCTGATGTGATTGGTTAATGTACGGATGTATAATTATTATTACAGGTATTAAAAAATTTAAAGGTAAAAATTTTGTTTTTTTTTCTTATTTATTTTGAGTGTAATTTAAGTAAAATTAAGAGTTTTTCCCAAATTTGCTTTTGAATATTTGATACGTAATTTACCAATTGCTAACTAAGAGTAGAAACCAGCAGGATGAAAAATGTCAAATCCGGGGATCAAACCCGGAACCTTGGAATACCGTTCGAAGTGCTCTACCATTTAAGCTACGTGAACGATGACCAGCTTGTTTTTTTTTTTTTTTTTTTTTTTTTTTCATCTTGTGCTGCAGTGCAGTCCCACCAACATATGGGTGTGAAAAATACCAAGCTGGGTATTGTCCTCCCAACTTAAATGGTAAAGCACTTGGAGCGGGGTTCCGGGTTCGATCCCCGGATTCGATATTTTTCACTAAGTTGCTTTCTACGCTTAGTTAGTATATGACAAAACACATTTTAAATATTCATTAATTTCAAGAGTAATTAAATTGTTGGAAAAATTATTTAAATTGTATAAATTTCCTTTTTTTAGCTGAAAGTTTTTTACTAAATCCGTAGATTTGATATGAATGAGCACTTGATAATATGTTAAGAAATTTTGTGTTACCAGACCGTTAAAAAAAGATTTATTCAACTCAAATAAAATAAAATGAAAACAAAATATTAAATAAAATAAACAAATAAGTTTATTCTAAGGTAACGTTGATGCTAGATACTTAGCTACAAAAATCACACAAAAATCAAGGAAAAAATAAATAGTGCAGATTTATAGTTATTTTCCATTTTCTCGTTTGCATTTCAAATCTATTATGTTTATCATGTAAAATTTATTATGTTTAACTGTGTAATTTTTAAAAATTTTGGTTGCATTCTCAGTACATTTTCGATTTCGCAACCGGTTCCAAAGCAGTGTTAAGAAAAAACTGCCAACAAAAAAATGAAAAGTAAAAATAGTTCATCTTAGAGACAGATCTCAGCTAAACTACGGAAAAAAGAAAAAAAAAATCTTCATGAAACCATTGAAATATAATACAGAAATTTGAAAAAAACTGCGATTTATTTAATATTAGCAAAAGATCTTCGCGAATCTATTGAAGGGTATTAAATGCATATAATGTTTTGCAAAAAACATATTTAGGCAGATAACAGTTTGCAAAAGTGAAATAAATCGTAGTTGACACCTGTTCTCAGAGATACTGAGTCAGAGATCTCTGAAGCAAAATGATTTATGAACCATAGATCTTGATTCAGTACCTTTTCTCACAAGAGGAACAGCTATGATGTATCCAAAATCGATTGGGTAGACCTTGGTTGATTGGATCATATATGAAGCCCAAAAATGTATAAAGATATTTACACAACACTGACAAAATTTTATAAACTGTAATAATTCTCCCCTCCCAAAAAATGAAGACATTTAGATATTTAGAAGGTGTTGCTTTGACAGTTTTAGATGTTATATTGTCTCGAACGATCTTTTATTTTATATAATCGTAGAACGCATACAAGTATTGACAGGAACTTATTTTTAACAGTTTTCCACTTTGTTAAAAAATGCTAATTAATTGGTATGTCTGTCCCTTTGTCCATGCTATATCTTACGTATATATACGAGGGCTGCTATTTATATTTCTGGCCTTGGCAACAAGAAGTGTTATTAGGCCACCGCTGACGATTTCAATTGAAAATTTGATATTTTTAACCATAAATTCTCCAGAACAATTTGCCATTTTAGTCTGATTTGTATTATTTGCAGTAAACTGAAAAAATCATCTTGTGCAAAAAAATGAAATTGACTCGTGAACATTTTCGTGCGATCATTTTTCATAACTTTCGACATGGATTGTCAAGATAAGAGTACTTCCACGAACTTAATTTTTTATACAACCATAAAGCAATATCCTAAATCACTGTAAAAAACTGGTATAACGAATTCATTCGTGTTCCATGTTCGCTCAAGGATGCATTCCGTGAAGTTCTACCAAAATCGGTTGTGGGGCCAGAAAATATCGATGTTGTGACTGAACTGATAGAGCAAGATCATAATATGACATATCATGAGATTGAAAAAACGTTGGATATTAGTATGACAGGTATCAGTAAGATGTTGCCTGAAAATTTGGTAGTAAAATATATTTATTCGCGTTGGAGCCCGCATAATCTAGCAAACGTTCAAAAGAAAGTTTGTGTCGATTGGGACAAAGAAATGTTAAATACGTTCAAGGTTCATCAAACGTTGTGTATAACATCTACACAGGTGTCGAATTATGGATCTATGCACAGTGTTCTCGCTGTCTCTCGCCAATGCGCCAAATTGCAACTAAATTCTTCATTTGGCGAGTAAACAAGCGATTCGATTCGCCAAATTGCTAGTGCTCAAATTCTGCTTTTTCGTTTTTCATACATATTTATATATATATATAATATTCATATATAACATGTATATATAATGTCCATATTAATATATACATATTTTTTATATTTGTAGCGGATAGGTGAAATTAGATTAATAACAATCACTGTCACAGTTATAAAAACTCAGGTTATTTTAGAACATATTAAAAAAGGGGTACATTAAAGGGTTAAAGTTAATTTTCTTTTGTGTTACACGGCGAATCTATTTGGCTAATACTTTTTTCATTTGGCGAATGTTTTTTATTTTTAATCAGCCAAATTACTAACGTTAGTCAAATGTCAGCGAGAACACTGTCTATGCATATGAGCCGGAAACAAAACAGCAATCGACTGTATGGGTCTTCCAAGATGAGCCAAATTCAACAAAAGTTATACGAGGAAGAAGCACATCGAAGCAAATGGTTGCCTATTTCTTCAACATTACCGGTCACATGGCGACAGTGGCATTAGAGCAATGCAGGACAGTCAATTCTGAATGGTAATCGATTGTTTATTTCCCAGAAGTCTTCGAAGAAATTTGAAAAAAGTCGAATAACAGGCAAATAAATTTTTATCATGACAATGGGGCTCTCACACATCGTCTCAAACAAAGGAATTTCTGAAAGGCCAAAACATCGAATTGATGGATCATCAACCATAGAGCTCTGATTTGTCACCCAATAAGATTTTTTTATTCCCACCCATTAAAATTAAATTACGTGGATAATGGTTTTCGACCCCCGAAGAAGCGATTATTGCGTTCAAAACGCGAGTTTGGAGTTTCCTTCATAGGAGTGGAAACAGTGCTTCGAAAATTGGTTCAAACAGATATAAAAGTGTATTGATTTTCATGGAGAATACTTTTAAAAACAATAAATTTAACATTGATCATAAATATTTGTGTTATCATTGCTAGGCCAGAAATGTAAACAGCAACCCTCGTACAGTAAAACCCTAATAATTCGGATTAAATGGGACTAGATCCAATCTCGATTTTTGAAAATCAGGATTATCAGGAGAATGAGAAAAACATGAAATGAAACATACTTACAGAAAATCACCTTTATATTAAATATACTGAATATTTAAAGACAGTGAAGATATTCATTTTGTAATTATAAAATCTGCTGAGCCAGTTTTGTATAACTTTTGCGGGCTGCACGGTTGAGCATAGTTAATTTGTTTTGTGTAGTCTCCACCTGATGTTCAAAATGAACCATTAATTGTTGTAAATGATTAGTTGCTTCATTATGGCTAATAACTTTTGAAAGATCATCATTGATAATAGTATTTTCGTCAGAATCATTTTCATTTTCAACTTCTTCAGTTGTACATAAAGTGATTATTTCATCCTCTGTAAGTGAGGCGTAAACTTTATTACTTTTTGCTTCATTCAGTTGCTAATGTCGGTGATATCAACATCTCAAAACCATCAGTTTTTAACATGCTCTCAAAACTTCAGGTGTAATTTCCCTTTCATTCTCGCCTAACTTTCCTTCTGTTTCAAGCTTCTTGTTACTTACTCATCATACGTAGTATAGGGTAAGTCTTGCAATCGTTTTGAAAATCGAAAAAAAATTTTTGACGGATTTACACGTTTTAGATAGTGGAGATTCCGAAAAACATATTTTTAGAAAAAGAAATTTTGCCGTCCGTCTGTCTGTCTGTCTGTCTGTAAACGCTCTATCTCCCGAACAAATTGAGATAGAGACTTGAAATTTTGTATGTATTTAGTATGTAAGAATGGGACGAACCCTATTTAATATCAGCAACCTCGATTATCTGGAACTATTTTTTTCGGACTCTCGAAAAATTCGTTCTGATGAAAGGTACATAAAAATTTTCGAATTTTTTTGTTCTAAGGAATGAACGTAAAAGGCAATAAAATAACACACATTTTTCATATAGAACGAAGTCGATCGGATTATTAGTTGCCGAGATATTTGTGATCTTGTTTTCCACATTCTTCGATTTTTCATGACCCTGTATTTCATTCAAATTTCAATTCAGAAGTATATTTTAATTGGAAATGAGACGCTTAATCCGACGCAGTTAATTGTTAGTTAATAGAATTATTATTTTTGGAGTTATAAGGATGTTTCTTTTACGCAGTTCGGTACTACTTGAGTAGTTTGGCGTTTTATATAATTTGTCGAAATTGGTACATCAGCAGTTCTTTAATATAGCATTACTATGTACATTAACAATATTTAAATTTTGTTTATGAATTGCAATGCATTGTATAAATAGTTTCACTTGTTTTATTTTCATATACATATCCATGATGGGTAAGTATTACGGTGGCCCCCAACGACTAGTTATTTAAGAAATCAGAATTTGCAGACCATAAATTCTTCCATGACTTTCGGAGAATACTCTCAGCAGCTTGCTTGCAGACATTAAGTGATGCATTGTTGTTTCTTTGAAAGATAACGTCAAAGAGTTTAAATGAAAAAGATTAAAGTACTCTTCCGAAAACATTTCAGAAAAGATTTTTTTATTCAGAATACTAAAATGAAATGAATTAATGTTATCAAAATTTTCCCGATAGTTTCTCAAACATAAAAAAAAAAAAAAAAAAAAAAAAAAAAAACAGAATAAATTGATTTGGATTATGCGGAGATCCGGATTAACGGGGTCCTTAGTAGCCGAGTTTTACTGTAGTTGGATTTTCATTTTCATGTAATTGTTATTTATGTTATTGAGGTTTACCACAGCATTTTCAATATTTAAAATGAAGCGTGTAGCATTAATAGTTCGTTTACAGGGACAAATCAAAATAATCCCTCTTCATTTTGGTATAAAAGGAAAAATTGTTTGGGTGTGATAATGTTACAATTCAAATGTATTAAAATTGATATCAAGGCAACACTAGATACCGGGCTTGCTCATTCCTCTCATCACTTCACAAAAGGTGGCTGAATGACGTCCAGCGATTGGTACAAAACGATGGGTGTGTCACTTTGAGCCTGTTTTTACCAATCACAGATAGCGTGCCCAGCCACCTTTTGTGACGTCGTGATAAGGAATGAGAAAGCCCAGTATTTAGTGTAGCCCTGTTGATATATATCATAGGAAAGAACCCCAAAGCTGTGTTTCACAGCAAATTGTGTGTATGATTTATCATTCATTTACTGTGATTTACAAAACAATTCTGTGATATGTTTACACGTAACAGAAACAGATTTGTTACTATAATAAACAGGGTGATATTTCACCTATAACATGTGTTCACAACCAGCTGCCGCACCTTTTAGTTATGATTCTGCCTTAGAACAGTTTATTGCATACAATATTTTTCAGATTCTCCGATACATAGAATATGGATTAACGATACTAATGATATTTGAAATATTTACATAGAAATAGAAATTCATTAAAAAAATCCACAGTTTAGGGCGTTTCTATAAAAAGGAAAATCATAAACAAGGGTTGGAAAAAGGCTAAAATAAGTATTTTTGGTCAGAAATTCTCGTACGAAATAATGTTTAACTGTATCGACATAAACATCCATATTTTGTAGAAATCCAGACAAGCCGGGCTCAGGCTGAGATTTTAATTTTTACCATACCGGGCCGGTCTAGGGACGATAATTTAGCTTTTATTCCGAGACAGCTCAATAATAGTTTTGTACGGGCCGGATCGGTCCGATCTTTTTTCTTCGTATCTAGTCAGACTCCGGCCTGTTCCGTGCAGACCTCTAGCATATTTCGAAAGCACGTTTCACGTAAAATTTTAAACACTGCTTCTTTTATGTCCAAAAGGAAAGGTACTGTCTTAAATCGACTTTTGATAACGTATAATTTTTGAATGATACCTATCTTCAATTCCAAATGCATCAATATCGCGTCTCTCAAAGATGCGTTTATGTGGTTTGAATGACGAATGTTAATTTTTAATATCTCTGTGAGTTTTGCAGATGGATTTTTAAATTCAAGAGAGAATAAGGAAAAATTTCCCGAATTGAAATTTTACCCTACGGTGGCTTTATAAAAATTTAGTTTTTGTATTTTCACAAATAGCCCCCCCCCCCCCCCAATAATGTTTCAACTTATGTCATAAAATGTTACAACTTTTTCAGGAAACTTTGCAACTGGATGTATTTGCTTAGGCGCAGTATTTAAGGGAATAGGCTATTATTCTAGTCTTTATGAGTCACACTGTGTGTATATATATATATATATATATATATATATATATATATTGAAATGTTGCTATGACAATCAGTTTCGTTAAAAAACATAAAAAAGTCCTTTTCCTTTATCGCAGTTTTCTTACTCTAGAAAGCTTCGTGTATTTTTGCCGGCCGCCGCGAATTTTACCGTACGATGCCATGTTAAGTATGAGGTTTAATTAATATCTCGGCAAATTATCAAAAAGAAAATCTGAGTGTGATGTGCATCTGAACCGGAGACTACCCTCATTTAAATTTCAATCCTGTACATGCGGTAGGTTTTCCTACGAGAAGACACACATATACACGAAAAATCTTTTCCTTTTATCAATATAAACGATGAGCCTATAGGGGAAAGTGGGGGCTAATGGGACGCAGGGCTAATGGGACAAATGAATTCTTACACGACAAATATTTTAGTGAAGATTTACATAACACGGGATGATAATAGGTCTAGCACACATTTTCAGCAATGACAGTTGATTGCTGTTTAGAAAAAATTATATTTAACTTCGAACAAGCCAAAGTAAATTTTATTATTTGCGATTGATTCTATTTTGTAAACAATTTAGAATACTTATATTTCATTTAAATACATTTATTGTTTCTATAAATATTTGTGAATGAGAAAATATAGCTGAAAAAATAATGAATTAAAAATGTAATAATTATTTCTCAAGTTATAAATTTGCGCATAGTGGGGTCTTATGGGACAGAAATGATAACCTGTTTGACTTGATATTTCTTTGAAACAACGTAGTAAAGGTTTATTAGTCTTCAGTTTGTGTATCATTTAGTTAGAGTGATATAAATATTAACACAGCATATAAAAAACTAAAAAAAAATTATTTTGACTTTCTAAATTGGGCAGATTTTGCGACCGATGTTTTGTGATTGAGGATGCCATTCTTTTGAAGCTAAAAATGTCAAAAGACTTAGTGGAATTAAGATGTCCTATTCTTAAATCAGATGCACAACAATTTTCACATGTGCAGCATAATATTCGTTAATAAAAAATGCAATTGACATTCATTAAAGGATTTTTTTTTAAAATTACATTGCATGTCCCAATAGTTCTGCGCTGTGTCCCAATAGACCCCAAGTATGGGAGCTAATGGGACAATTGCATTAAAGTACAAAAGTTGATATAACACAAAGATTGATAAAGTTTTTTACTTTCTTGGGACGTTTTTATTTATTTAACTGTAAAAGAAACCGGAATAAAAAAAAATGATAAAATGTGCATTTTTGTTTTTATTCTAGCCTAAAATAGAAAAATGTCCCATTAGCCTCCACTTTCCCCAATATTTTTTTCATGTTTTTATAATTAAAACAAATAAATGTATTTATTCAAAAGGTAAAACACACGACTAAAGCGACTAGCTTAGCTGAAATATACATAACAAACATCCAAGATCTATTATTTAAAATGATCTCTAAAAAACATTCTTTGAATTTCAGAAGACGTATACTTGACTTATACATGTCCATTCTTGTTCTGGCTTTTTGAAATGTAGAATAAAAAATATTTTTATTTAAAGCAACAAATAAGTTGTCTAGTACACATAACAAGTTACAGCAGTGCTAGGAAAAAGTGTAAGTTGATGCTTGTTCTTAAAGATAAGTCACAGATCTCGCTGAAGAAAAAGGATTTATGAATCTTGTTGAAGTGTGTACGGGTCGCTGGAGGAATAGGTAGATATATCAAAAAAGGATTTGATAGATCTCCCTATGGAATTACAAGTAGAAGAAATCGAGTATATTTCTAAATTTTTTTTAATAGATATGTTACAAATTCAATAATGTGAATTATAAAACAAAATTATCATGATGTGTTTTTAACACTTTGCAAGATAATTGAAAAGTGTTTGTGAATGGCGTTTGTCTGTCCATAAGTCCGTGCTGTAACTCCCTATTCGCTGAAATATAATCGGATTGTCATGTAATTGATTGATATACGTTATGTAGATTCACCATGACATAGTTGGTATCGAAAATGAAGATTGTACCATTCATATTTCATTTACAGGGGTACTCAAAAGTACTCCGTTACATTATGTTGAATGAGAAAAATCATTTGAGGTGTATTTTAATAGAGTTACAATATATTAAATATAATAAAACTTATATGCATTATTTAGGTACATTAGATGATAGTTATTTAAGAATATATTACGCACAGAACGTATGGTATTCCCACACGATTACTGCTTTATATTATTATCTATAATTCGTTATGTTATGGTCTATGAAGAAAAATCGTTTTCGGCACATTTAAATTATACTACTCTGTAACAAAAATAAATATCAGTTTTTGAAGTACTCTAATTCATGAATTCTGTGTAATATGAAGTAAGCATTTATCATTCATATACAGAGTCCCACAAAAATGTTCTGTTATATAATGATCTACGGAGAAAACTTTTCGCGGAGGATTTAAATTATGTTGCATCATTTTAAACATGATGAAATCGATATACAGTGGTGGCCAAAATTGTGGACACTTTTAGGTAGCTTTCATTACAAAAAGTAAAAAAAAAAAACTGTCTATTTCAGCCGTCCGGGGAAAGTCCAGCGGTAAATTTTGCTATAGTTTCGTCGATCATGACCCCTAGATCCCAAAAGTCACCTTCCATTGAAATGTTGACTTACATTAGAGATGGGAAATATAGTTATTTTTGGTTAACAGGTTACATCGTTCCACTCTTTTGCAGGTAACAGGTTCCAACAACCTGTTATTTTTATAACAGGTAACTTATTGCATTTTAATTAGAAGTCATTTCAAACAAAATGTTTTAAATAATTTTTTGACGTAATTATAAATACTATTCTCTACGACGAAGAATCAAAATCAGTTTGGGATTAAAAATTTAATTAATTCACTCATTTTAACTCCGAAAGTTTCGAGCATGCAAGAATAAATTTTTATTGTTTTAGTTGTTAGAACGTGGAGAAACTTTTTCTAAATAAAGCTTATAGAACACACGCACTGGCGAGTGATTTTTCAACATATACCATAATGTAGTGGAATTCTTCTGAGTGGCCTTGCAAATATACCAAAAAAGAAAAAAAACGCACTCCCTTTTCAATACCGAACATGCTACACTTAATCTCACTGACATATACATCCATTTCATGACAATCGGACTATATTTACGCAAGTTAGAGCGCAGGACAGACAAACCGAATTCATAAACATTTTTCAACTGCACTGGTAAGTATTAAAAAGGAAAAATTTGATCCGCGACTTAATATCAGCGATGTCTATCAACGCATATTCAAAGGGGCTGTCCATAAATGATTATACGTTTTTTTTTTTCAATATTTTTTGTCCCTCTTCCTCCCAGGGTTTGAAAAAACCCGGGTTTTTTTGAAAAAGCCCAACCCACTGGGCCCAGTAGTCTAAAACCCGGGTTTTTTTCGGGCTTTTTCGAAAAAACCCGGGTTTTTTCGGGTTTTATCAAAATGTTTTAGAGACCTCTTCACATTTCTAATTTTCACATGCATAGTACCTAAATTTTTCATTTATCAGTGGAACAAAGGTATAATTTTGCATTAAGTATAAATTAACAATAAAAATAAATATGTAAAAAGAAAATATAAATATATTTAAAAAGATTATTTTGTATCTCATAGAACTAGATTACTGGAAGAATGATATATTAAATCAAGTGCAACTGAATTTCTTTATATAAATCTTAAGTTAAACAGACTAATTTATACAATTTCTTTAATTTACTTCAATAGAAATCAGTTTAAAGCAGCAACATTTATGTAAATATTTTTATTTTTGTGAAGAAAAAAATAGAATTCACACATATGTATGCATATATATATATATTTACTACAATTTAAACAACATTTATATTGCAATAGTATTAAATTGGATTATCTAAAAGTCAATGTCAGTCATATCTATAAAGTTAGATCGTAAATGGCAAACACTTTTACTAGTTTAGTTTTACTTTTGTATGCCATCTGTAAGCAATCTTTTAAAGTATCTGGATACATTTTAGATTAGATTTTATTAGGGTTTTTGGATATTATCAAGGTTATTTATGTTAAAGAAATATGGTTCAGAATGTTTGAAAACAAGGTACTACTAAATACAATTTAAAATAACTAATTGATTACAAAAAGTTTATGAGGTCAAAGGTTAAAAGGTTATGACAATAATAAACATTATAATTTGCTTTTACAAAAATTAATAATTAGTAATAATTTTAACAATGAAATTATTAAAGTACTATACTAAAACTTTTTCACTCTTTTTGTTACAACAAGATTCCCAGTAAAACATGACTGGCAAATTTCTTGACTTTCTATGACCAAATCTCAAAAAATTCCCTGACTTTCCCAAACCAAATCTAGAAAAATTCTCTGACCAAACGAGCATACAGCAAAATTTTATACTTATTTTCACAATCTTTTGCCAAAATTAGCAATGTTTTTCTGCAATCATACTTCAATCTTTTTTTTTTTTTTTTTTTTTTTCCCAACTGTGATGAATTTTGTGTCATTTTTCATTTTTTTCACTCAAATGTTTTCCATGACTTTTTTAGAAATTATTTGTAAATTCCCTGACTTTTCCTGTATATTTTGAGATTTTCCTGACTTTCCATGATGCTGGGAACCATTATAATCTGTCACCATTTTTGTGTTGAAAATTACTGTATAAACTTTCATTGAATTTCAAGAATAAGGAACTGATAAAGAGTAGCTTTACTTGCCAGGGAGGGTATTCTTTTCGGTTGAAAATACTGGAACAGTTGTATAATACCATTTCAATTGTACAACTCAAATTTACTTTTGACCTACAAAAACAATCACCCATCCCATTTCATCAAACTATTGAATCATTCCAGAACTTTCTGTAGGTAGTTAATTTCACTAGTATCACCTTTTGGAGCTATTGTGAAAATTCCTGTAATGACCCTGTGTGCTGTACACGGGGTGTATCAATGTGCCCCAGTTCCCCCTACATTAAGATTTAAAGCCTTGGGTGCATTTTAAAATATATAGCCATGAAAATCTTCTTTATTTACAAACTAATTTATTTTATGGTCATTTTATCAATACTTAGAAATTCTTTTAAATATGGTTAGTTTGAAATATATTTAAATTGGCATTTATCTTTCCATTCTCATATCTTAGATTAAATAATGATACAGTTGTAAAAACACGAGAAAATTTGAAAAAACCCACAAATGGGTTTTTGATGGGTTTTTTCAAGTGGGCCCGCCCGAAAAAACCCGGGCGGGTTTTTTCGGGCTGGGCCCACTTTGGCGAACCCTGCTTCCTCCCCTTTGTCGCAAATTGCCACACTTCACCTTACCCCCTCCCCCCCCACCCCTTGTTCTTGTCAGATGTCACGATATATTACATAAACATGCACTTCAGGTTCAGAAACAAAGCACTACGTTATAGATCATATTTCAAACTTTATTTTTTAACTGAGTGTTTTAATGATATTCATAACCATAACAATAAAAATGATTCATGTACTTTTTTGTTTCAAATAATGTTAAGATTCACTACAAAAACATAAATAATATAGAATAGTAATAAAATATTAATATGAAAGAGCAACTGAAAATAATAGCATTTTGAAATTTGAAATAGAATTTAATATATTAGGTTTTTTAAATCATATGCTTACTTTATGAACACAAAGTACTTTATTTTTAAAATAACTTTTAATTTAATCTGCTTATTTTTAATGCTTTTATTTTAACCAAAATGTGTGACGTCACATTTCTTCTTACCCCCTCCCACCCCCTAGTCACAAACTGTCATAGTTTCATGAATCCCCTAGCCCCCCCCCCCCTTTTCCCCCTGGAAGCGTGACATCATTTGTGGACGACCCCAAAGCTATTTTCACAAGAACACAAAAATATTATTTATATACTTTTAATCGAATGCAATTTACCGAAACAAATTTCGTTCATACAAATATGCTTTTCAAATTAATTACAACTGGGTCATTCCACGTGAAATCAACCAATTTAAGGAAAACTTGTTGCATCATAGTCACAGATTTTTTTTTTTATTTTTATCATAGACAGACATAGTACTGAAACCCTCAAATCTGAAATTTAAAAGTAATTTTCACAATATTGGCCGAGATATGGCCATTTGAAAACTGGCCATTTTTACAAAATGGCGGCCATCTTGGAATTGTATCACTGTCTAAATATGGCCATAACTTGACAACTAATGGCTCAAAGTTTATATATCTGGTACCAATTTGAAGCTATTTGTACAAAGAATGAATATTTCACATCAAAACAATAATAAATTTTCATTTTTTTACTTTTTATTATGTGCAAAGTGAAAATTTCACCCCAAAAAAGGGCAGATTGTAATGGCTCATAAAAAAAATGAATCATCATGAATTTTTCTGAAACTTGGTAAAATCGTTGCTCCATCTGTGTGCTTTAAATAAAAAAAAATTGGAAAGGTAAAATTTGTTGTTTTAAAATAAATGGTTTTTTACAGATAAGGTGTCATTAACCAAATAATGATATTTTTAGAATCTGTGAGCATTCCCGATTCAAAAAATAATGGTTAAAATAAAATTTTCTAACATCTAAATTAATGTAAAAGTATAATCAAAACCTCATTTGTACTAATTTTGTAGAAATCTGCCTCCAGCCCCCCTCCCCCCCACCCCCCCCCAAAAAAAAAATTTAGACAATTCAAAAAATTTTACACTGAAAAAGATAAGATAATAATTAAGGAATATAATGTATAATTATAAAATACCTATAAATCAGACATGCTACTTTTCCGCGAAAACGCGGAATTCCGCTTTTTCGGCGACGAATTTTATTATCCCTGGGATCAATGCAAATATGCATTAAAATTTGATGACATTTATATGTAGGGGAGGGGGGGTAACGATGAAATACAACAAAAACGCGAGTCAAACGGCACTAAATTAAGAAAATTTCTTCAAAGGATTGCAGAAAAAACGCAAATTTCTCCAAAGGATCGAAAAAAACTATAAAATCTTCAAATAATCGCAGAAAAATACTATTTTCTTCAGAGGATCGCGAGAAAAAACACGTTTTTTGTTAAATGATCACGAACAAGACGCGATTTTCGTCAAAAAATTGCTGGGAAAACACGACTTTTGTGAACAGGTTGCGGAAAAATATTCCAATTTTGTCAAATAATCGTGATAAATAATCGTATTTTATCGAAAGATCGTGAAAAATGCTCCAATTTTGTAGAAAAATCGCAGAAAATACCCAAATTTTGACGAAAGATCGCAGAAAATACACATGTCGACAAAAGGTCGCGGAAAACACACAAATTTTGACGAAAGATCGCGAAAAATACGCAAATTTTGACGAAAGATCGCGGAAAATACGCAAATTTTGACGAAAGATCGCGGAAAATACGCAAATTTTGACGAAAGATCGCGGAAAATACGCAAATTTTGACGAAAGATCGCGGAAAATACGCATATGTTCACGAAAGATCGCGGAAAATACGGAGATTTTAACGAAAGATCGCAGAAAATGCAGATATGTCGACAAGAGATCGCGAAAAACACAGAAATTGACGAAAGATCACGAAAAATACGCAAATTTTGACGAAAGATCGCGGAAAATACGCATATTTTGACAAAAGATCGCGGAAAAGACGCATCTATTTTACGAAAGATCGCGAAAATACGCATATGTTGACGAATGATCGCGGAAAACATGCCTATGTTGACGAAAGATCGCGGAAAATGCGCAAATTTTGACGAAAGATCGCGGAAAATATGCAAATTTTTACGTAAGATCGCGGAAAATACGCAAATTTTGACGAAAAAACGCGAATTTCGCTAAAGGATTTTGGAGAAATGCAAATTTCATTAAAAAGGCTGTGGGAGAAAAAGTGCGATTTTCGTCAAACGCTAATTTCGTAAAAAAAAAAACTTGCAGAAAACGCAGATTTCGCCAAAAGTCTGTGAGGCCGTGAAAGTTCAGCTTTTTTCTTGCTGAACCTGTAGCATGTCTGATAAATGCAATGCATACATATGGTGATTTACTTCACATATAGGGGCAAGTGGGGTGGAATGGGACAGTAGGTTTTTCTCTTTAAGTATCATTCTAAATATTTCATCAATCACACATTAGGTGAAGTAATGGTACCCCAATCTTCAGTTGAAAAAAGTAGCTGATTTACATAAGCTTGCAATTATATAAAGAAAAAGATTATTTCAAAAATGAAAAGTAAATTTAGTTCACATACTTTTTACGCTTTCTGTATAATGATTTGATTATGCATAGATGTAACAGTTTCTCTATATATGGAACATTATACTGTAAAATTAGAGAGGTAAAATTTGTTGTTTTAAAAATGGTTTTCTACATATAAGATGTCATTGACCCAAATAATGATTATTTTAAAATCTGTAAGTATTCTTAATTTAAGAAATATTGGTTAAAATGAAATTTTCTAGCATCTAAATTAAAGTATTGTGTTTATATTATATAATTCAATAAAGAAATATCAATTTGCAGTTATTTACACTAAATATTTATTTTTACAGTACTTTTTATTTCATTTCATTCAAAATATGATAATATAATTCTCAAAACATATTTACATAAATATTTTAAATACCTTACTATGGAATGCATGAAAAAAAAAGGCACATAATATTTTCTCCAGAAATGTTGGAGAAATACTAGCTGTAAATTACAGAGTTAAATTATTCAATTGTGTAATTTAAATACAATAAATATATATAAATGAGTTAATTGAGTTGACATTTGTTATTTTTTGTTCACACTGAATTAAAATTTATATGAACAAAAATCTAGATATGATGAGACAAAAAAATAAATAACAATAATATAATACAAATCCAGGGCAAAACATTGAATATGATGAGAAATAAGCCAAAGTTTAAAATTACACATGGAACAAATCTAGACAAAATAAGAAGAAAATATTTACTTACATGCATATAACTTTATAATATAGCAGTTTTTTCTTCAGATTTAAGCTAAAATGGATTTAATTAGTTTTAAAGTTTAAAAATAATGCTTGAATTGTTCGAGTTTCCTCTGAAATTTTGAAGTAAAGCAGCAATCTTTTCTTTAAATTGCATCAGCTTATATAGAACATGATGCAATATTACATCAGCTTATAGAAACATAATGAAATTTTTACATCATGTTTTGAATTCAAAATTTAAAATTTTGAATTCATGTTTTGATTCTTGAAATAATCTTTTTCTTTATATAATTGCAAGCTTGTGTAAATTAGCTACTTTTTTCAACTGAAGATTGGGGTACCATTACTTCATCTAATATGTGATTGATGAAATATTTAGAATGATACATAAAGAGAAAAACCTACTATCCCATTCTACCCCACTTGCCCCTATATGTGAAGTAAATCACCATATGTATGCATTGCATTTATAGGTATTTTATAATTATACATTATATTCCTTAATTATTATCTTATCTTTTTCAGTGTAAAATTTTTTGAATTGTCTAATTTTTTTTTTTTTTTTTTTTTTTTTTTTTTTTTTTTTTTTTTGGGTGGGGGGGGGAGGGGGGCTGGAGGCAGATTTCTACAAAATTAGTACAAATGAGGTTTTGATTATACTTTTACATTAATTTAGATGTTAGAAAATTTTATTTTAACCATTATTTTTTGAATCAGGAATGTTCACAGATTCTAAAAATATCATTATTTGGTTAATGACACCTTATCTGTAAAAAACCATTTATTTTAAAACAACAAATTTTACCTTTCCAATTTTTTTTTATTTAAAGCACACAGATGGAGCAACGTTTTTACCAAGTTTCAGAAAAATTCATGATGATTCATTTTTTTTTTATGAGCCATTACAATCTGCCCTTTTTTGGGGTGAAATTTTCACTTTGCACATAATAAAAAGTAAAAAAATGAAAATTTATTATTGTTTTGATGTGAAATATTCATTCTTTGTACAAATATCAAATTGGTACCAGATATATAAACTTTGAGCCATTAGTTGTCAAGTTATGGCCATATTTAGACAGTGATACAATTCCAAGATGGCCGCCATTTTGTAAAAATGGCCAGTTTTCAAATGGCCATATCTCGGCCAATATTGTGAAAATTACTTTTAAATTTCAGATTTGAGGGTTTCACTACTATGTCTATCTATGATAAAATTAAAAAAAAATCTGTGACTATGATGCAACACCCATTGGTTGAATTCATGTGGAATGACCCAACTGTATCAAAATTAAGTTATTTCGCAAATTGTAGGAAACTTATCTTTTTTTTCTTTTTTCTACCCAGCGAAATAAAATAACAGAAATAAAATCTTTTAAACACAAATACAAAACAAATATAATAAAAATATTTGGCCAAAAAACAAAATTTATAGTGCCAAATCCCCCCCCCCCCCTTCCTCTCCCTAAAACAAAATTCCGTGAGTAATATCCCTTTTAAAAATTCAAATACGACTAAACTTCCCATATCTTTCATTCAACACTCGCAATATCAACACAAAGTCTTTCCCTACTTAAAATCATTTCCTACTACTTTCTTCATTTCCATACCATAATGCGATAATTTCATCCCACCAAACCATAAAGAATAAACAAACACTTTTAATCAAATGTCATTCACTCAGACAAAAATTGTTTATTCTGTTATATTTATTATCAGTTTCTTTTTAGCACTTTCCAACAAAGTTGAAAAGTGCTTATGCATTCGGTTTGTCTGTCCGTCTGGCCGGATGGCCGTCTGTCCGCGCTCTAACTCCCGTAAATATACTCTGATTGCTATGAAATTTTTATACGTTATTGAGGTTTACCCTAGCACGAACCCTATTGAAAATGACGTATCTACCATGATTAGTTTATCTACAGAGAGAATCAAAAGTTTCCCATTACATTACAGCCTATGGGGAAAAATCGTTAATATACTCGAAATGCCATGAAATTTTAGGACGTTATTGATGTTTACCCTAGCACAAGTCCTATTGAAAATGAAGTTTCTACCATGATTAGTTTATCTACAGGGCGAATCAAAAGTTCCCATTACATTACGGCCTATGGGGAAAAATCGTTAATATACTCGGATTGCCATGAAATTTCAGGACGTTATTGAGGTTTAGCCTAGCATGAACCCTACTGAAAATGAAGTATCTACCATAATTAGTTTATCTACAGAGAGAATCAAAAGTTTCCCATTACACTACGACCTATGGGGAAAAATCGTTAATATACTCGGATTGCCATGAAATTTTAGGACATTATTGATGTTTACCCTAAAACAAATCCTATTGAAAATGAAGCTTCAACCATGATTAGTTTATCTACAGGGCGAATCAAAAGTTTCCTATTACATTTAAAGTTGCCTATGGGGAGAAATCGTTTCAAAGGAATTTTAAATATGTTATACCCTGCCAAACATATTAAAATATGCATTTTATAAAATATAAGGTGAAAACGTAGCTATTATTCATTTACAGGGCCACACAAAACAATTCCATTAGATAATGGTAAAAGGAGGAATTGTGTGTGACATATTTTAAATATATTAAGCTTTTTCATGTATAACAAAATTGATATATGTCACTGAAGCTTAATGTAAATTATACGCTACTGTCTTACATAACATGAAGTACATAGCATTTGGCATAGTCCATGTCAATTCAGGCAGCCAAAGAAAAAATCTTACCTTCATAGTCTCAGAAGTTCTTTGATTGAACATATGTTAAAATTCAGGAAAAAATAAAATTCCCGTAATTTTTGGTTTTCCCCAAAAAAATTTCTGGACCGAGATAAAGGGTGCCAAAGATGGCATCCCGAGCAACTTTTCCCATTTGCTATTTTCGAAAAAAAGTTTAAAGTGCTCTATCTCTGAAACAATGCAAGATATCTCGTTGCAGTTTATTTTATTTTAAAGATAATATTTTTCTGCTTAAAAAGATGTACTTTATTTTGAAATATGTATTTAATTATTTTTACAGCAGCCATCTAAAAAAATTTTTTTTAAATCAAAAATAATTTTTTTCTCAAAAATGCCAATCTCAAAAATTTTGATTTTTTTACTGTTAGTCAATACCATTGAGTACTACCTTCACTGTCAAGGAGAACTTCCACTTTTGAGTTTAACAAGTTTTAGAATCATTTCAAGAATTTAGAGAATTTTACAGGAACTGCATGTCAAAAGTTCCAATAAAAGTCTCAATTTTTGTTTATTTGTATCATATGTAGCCTATTACATATCCTAAACAAGTTAGAAATCACACGTCAAACATGGTAAATGAGGTGCATTCATACTATGACTAGTTTTATAAATATTTAGATCTTGGTGCAATAAGTATTACACTCTTGTGAAAACTGGCATAAATACAAAATTTATTATGTTTCTATATATTAAATTCAGTAATACAGAAGTAATATGAATCCATCTTAAAAAGAATGTAATCACCAGGGCAACCTAGAATCATTACCTATCATGGGATATGTTTGAATTAATTATGCAGGATAGGATTTAACAGGATGAATAAAATATTTATGAGTATCTTTTTTTCAAAGTTTTAATTTGACTTTCATAACATTTGACAACCTTTTTCACAACATTTGTTGCTCTTTTTTTTTTTTTTTTTTTTTTTTTTTTTGAAGGTAACATTTTTTTTGTTTCAAATAATATATTCAATTTTGTAAAACTATTCATATTTACTATCATTACCTATCATGGGATATTTAATTATGTATGATAGAATTTAATAGAATGAACAATCATCTATTAATATCATAGTGATGGGTATATTCATCTATTACTATCATAGTACCTATATTGCACAAACTTTGAATAACAAGCAAGAAGAAATTTCATTTGTCCAACCAAGATCTCTGAAACAATTGCAAAATATTCAGATAAAAAGGAATTTTTGTTGCCTGTGTATATTACTGTGAGTGGTAGATTGCAAAGGTAAGTGATATCAGTTGTTTATGAAACTGTCGTTAACTTTATGCTCCCACTAGGATCGGCTGTTGGGTATAGATTTCCACTTGCAAGACAGCAACATCACCACCAGTGTTCACTTCCTATTCACAATGTTTTAATGATTATGGAAGCCCCAGATCCTATTAGTTAAACAGGAAGGCATCACTAAATATAAGGATGATACAGATACTGTTCAAAAAATTATAAAGTCTATGAATTTCTAATTTCAGTCCTAAGCAGAGTACACTGGAAATAATATGTTTTGAAACTTATACATATATTTTGTAAACTTTAGTGCATGTTTTTTTTTTCTTTTGTAAGCTATTTTTAAAGATGTCAGCTTTTTATACTTATTAAAAAATAAAATCCTGTGTCAAACAAGACTAAGATTTTGATTTCCTGAGACCAGTATGTGATTGTCATACAGGAACTGGTAAAATATATGGCAAAATTTTACATGTGTTTCGATAACTTGTCAAAATGAAAAGTGGAAGTTTTCCGAAGGCAGTAAGTACTCAATGGAATTAATCAACAGCAAAAAAATAAATAAATAAAGGATTGGCATTTTTTATTTCTTTTAATTAAAAAAATCAAAAGCCTGCATCAGAAAATATGAATACAGTTTTATAAAATTGAATATATTATTTGAAACAAAAAAAATGTTTCCTTCAAAAAAAGGAAAAAAAAAGCAACAAATGTTCTGAAAAAGGTTGTCAAATGTTATGAAAGTCAAATTAAAACTTTGAAAAAAAGATACTCATAAATATTTTATTCATCCTGTTAAATCCTATCCTGCATAATTAATTCAAACATGTCCCATGATAGGTAATGATTCTAGGTTGCCCTGGTGATTACATTCTTTTT
Organism: Maratus speculifer; assembly: GCA_964019185.1. NCBI lineage: Eukaryota > Metazoa > Arthropoda > Arachnida > Araneae > Salticidae > Maratus > Maratus speculifer. Next base: position 159,909,991 of record OZ025303.1, read on the forward strand.
AAGATGGATTGATATTACTTCTGTATTACTGAATTTAGTAAATAGAAACATAATAAATTTTGTATTCATGCCAGTTTTCACAAGAGTGTAATACTTATTGCACCAAGATCTAAATATTTATAAAACTAGTCATAGTATGAATGCACCTCATTTACCATGTTTGACGTGTGATTTCTAACTTGCTTAGGATATGTAATAGGCTACATATGATACAAATAAACAAAAATTGAGAGACTTTCATTGGAACTTTTGATATGCAGTTCCTGTAAAATTCTCTAAATTCTTGAAATGATTCTAAAACTTGTTAAACTCAAAAGTGGAAGTTCTAATTTACAGTGAAGCTAGTACTCAATGGTATTGACTAACAGTAAAAAAAATCAAAATTTTTAAGATTGGCATTTTTGAGAAAAATATTATTTTTGATTAAAAAAAATTTTTTTTAGAAGGCTGCTTTAAAAATAATTAAATACATATTTCAAAATGGAATATATCTTTTTAAGCAGAAAAATATTATCTTTAAAATAAAATAAACTTTAATGAAATATTTTGCATCGTTTCAGAGATAGAGCACTTTAAATATTTTTTCGAAAATCGCAAATGGGAAAAGATGCTCGGGATGCCATCTTTGGCACCCTGTATCTCGGTCCAGAAATTTTTTTGGGGAAAACCAAAAATTACAGGAATTTTATTTTTTCCTGAATTTTAACATATGTTCAATCAAAGAACTTCTGAGACTATGAAGGTAACCCCCCTGCCTGAATCGACATGGATTCGGCCATTTACAGGGCCACACAAAAAATTTCAAATAGTATATTCTTTCCGAAGTACCGTATATGTGTCCGATGATGGCTGATTGAGGGATGAAATGCATTTTAATTATGATATTCGCGTTTAAATTTCGCTAAATATATGCACATTATATGGTGTGTATAAATGTTATAGTTGATATACAGGGTTACCCAAAAGAGCTCACCAACGTTACTGAATATGAGCGTAAATTATTTAAACGTGGTTCTTAAATAAGCTATGCATTTTTACGCTGAGCTGCATTCAATTTACTGAGAAATGTTTGCAGAATATAGAAAAAGGGATATACAGGGCCACGCAAAGAATTCGGTACATGGACGCCTATGAATGATGATTTATGCGAATGTGATTTCAGTTGTTTTAAAAGTGTTTTAGTTTACAATAACTTTTAGCCTAATGCTGACGTGTAATAAAGGTACAATGTAAACTACAGGGCCGAACAAAAGTATTCAAGTATGTTTCCATCTAATAGTATGAATTGCTGAAAAAGAAATTTCAAGCTACTGGGTATTTTCTTGCTAAGTTAAATTGTCCCAATATATGAACTGACATATGAAATACAGGGCTGTTCTAATGTATTGGAATACATATTTGGGTATATTTGGCTATACACTATTATTTCCCTAAATAACAAAGTTTTGTTAAAGATTTCATTAAGTTTTGGAAAGTGCTTCATAATCTATGCTTAACGCATGATTTTTCTTACTTGTTTTTAAATAAAAAATAAATTTTCAAGATATACAACATATTTCTGGTCATTTTCTATAATTTCATATGCATATATAAAAGTTCGCACCTTAGCTTCATAGGTTTGAAGTTATCCTCTGCTTCTTCGCCATTATTTTAATTCCTTGTATTATTACACATTTCTCCTACGTTTAGGACACCACATGTCGTATCATCTTGATCAATGGAAACATGATTGATTGCATCCTTTGCTATATACAACCACTTTTCATCTTTATTATTGTCGCCGTTATCAACAGAAACGAGTTATTTTGGGATAAAAGAAATTATTCCAATTTGGTATGTCATATGGATTCGCACGAGTTACAATTTAATTTCGGCGAGGAGAAAAATTTTACAACGATGAATGCGGGAAATGACTTTTTGAAGAATGGTGGTTGCGGGTTTCGTTAACATTATTTAAGTACAGTGGTGTAGTCGAGGGGGGACGCTGGGGGACGGCGTCCCCCCACTTTTTTATTTTATTCCAAGCGTCCCCTTACTTTTTTTTCTCAAGGGGGACGCTAAGGACGAGATCGGACGCAGATCTTCCTGATCTATTAAATGATTAAAATAATAATAAAAAAAAACACAGAAAAAAACAATTTTATAAACTAAAGAAGTGATATTTTAAACCATTTTAGTTTTCTTTAACAAGAGCACTCAATAAACAAACTAAAAGAAATAGGGAAGAAAGGGATGTTCACTTGCTGTTTCGTTATAATTACCACAAGTGAAATACCACGATACGCTAACATTAGCTCTTTCAGAGGCATTCATTAGTTTTACCTGGAATTCCCTAAACGAAAACTTTTATCTGCCTCCCGTTCTGACCGAAAGACTACATATGCTCACCGAAAAAGATCTTGACTTGACACACTGCAGTCTAAAAAAATACGCAGGTGTTTCCATTAGGAAAGCCTGATCCTTTTTTTCTCACCCGACATTGAAAACCAACTTGTTTCCATTAGTCACTAAATATGATCTTTAAGGACATTCGGGGTAATTATCATAGCTGTCACATACCGTTAGTTAATAGGGGTCCTCAGTAATGAGCATTATCAGTAAAAGAGCATCAACGCAGATCAATAACTCTTAGTATTTTTTAGTCAAAGATTAAACCAAAATCATTATCCTCTTTTCTCCCATTCACATTGATAATTATTTCCTGATTAGTTTCAAGAAATAATTTTTTTAGGCAAATAAACTACAAATATTGGACTAGTGTAAATTCTCTTAATTTCCTTTTTTTTCTTGCCATCAATATTTTGTATCATAATTTCAATTTTTGAAATAAAAATAATAATGAAAAGGTAGGCAGCCAAAACCGGAAAGTTTTACAATTTCTTCTAAGTGTTGTCGTCATAGCCTTAGCTAAAGGGCTTATAGGAGGGGGGGGGGGTAGTCAGATCTCCTATAAACAGAGCCTCCCTTGGAAAAGATTGCAAGGTCACTAAATGAATTTCTGTTCCGAAAATCCAAATGAAATTATGTTCAAAACTCTAATTTAGTTTTGGGACTTTTTCACACTTTTGCAGAAATACTAAGTTACAACTAAAATAAGTGTTTCAACACTCGTTCATCCTATTTGCACATATGAAGGTAACATGTTTAAAATTGAACTAGTTATACACTATATGGCCAAAGGCGACCGGCCACTTGCGATTTTAGAAATTTTATTAAATATCTAGAAAAATATATGAGATATTATTCTGAAACTCTAAGTAAGTGCGTAAATATAATAGTATAGATCATACATTTCCGTGAAGATTTATTCCCGAAATTCTATAGGGGACAGTAAAAAAATTGAAAAAGAATTAATATATTTTGGATAATCTTTTCAAAACTAATGTGGCAAAAGCGCTCAAACTATAGAATATGATTAAGTGGCTAATTGTAATAAAGTGTGTTCGTTTGTATGCGGATAGCATAAACTCGTAGAAAAATTAAGGTTTTTATAAAAACAATCCCAAATTTTTCTTTTGCTTAGTTTTTTGCTTATAATTTAAAGAGGTCTTAATATAAATTAATGTTCTTTTCCAAAAACATGATAATCAACATTGTCCACAATATCCTGAAATCAGAATTAAAAAATAACAAAAATTGTATGAAAAATAACTTACTAAATGAAAAATTATTTACTAAATAATTTTTCATTGCGCATGCATGAACGCTATCAAAATTTCGTTTGCATATTGTGTTAGCTAAATGTATAGAGCAACTTTTATGAAAGTCTCAAGAAGAAGAAGAAAAATCACGAGGAATGGTATCCAAATATAGTAGTATGTGCCAAATTGTATATATTTACAATTATCAATGGATAAATGGATACAGTCCCTCCTCTTTTTGCTTCATTTTGAGTATAACTGATTTTGCGACGAAAATAATCGACGAAATTCGCGATTTCTCTTCGAAAGATCGACGAAATTTACGATTTTTCGAAGCCAACCGAGAATATTCACGATCTTTCCGCGTCTGATTAACAAAAATCGCAATCTTTACTAAGCCAATTGACGAAATTTGAGATTATTTCTCACATGATCGATAAAATTCGCAATTCTTCCCCGCTAGATTGACGAACCTTACTATCTGTCCGCGTCTGATCGACGAAATTCGCAAATTTTACTAACCTGATCGGCAAAATTCCCGATTTTTACAAATCTGATTGTTGAAATTTGCGATTTTTCTGCATCCGATAGACGAAATTTGCGGATTTATTTGAGCCTGATCAACGAAATTTGTAATTTTTCCGCGTGTCATCGACAAAATTTGCGACATTACCATGTCCGACTAACGAAATTTGCGGTTTTTTGGAACCCGATGAATAGAAATTGCGATTTTTTTTCTGGACGATGGACGAAATTTGCACTTTTTCTGCCTTTAACAGACGAAATACGCATTTTTCCGGGCTCAATCAAAAGGAATTCACGTTTTTTAACTAACTTTGACGAAATCTGGTTTTTTTTTTTACGAGGCAAGATGAAATTCTCAATTTTTTTTCTCTGGATAAGTTGAAAAACTTACGATTGTTTCGCGGCCGATTAAGGAAATTTTCAATTTTTTGCGCACTATCGCAAAATTCGCAATTTTTCAATACCTTGTCCGCGAAATTTGCGGTTTTTTTTTTTTTTTTTTTTTTTTTTTTTTTTGTCTCTAATCGACAAAATTCACGATTTTTTCGTGCCCGATCAATGTAATTCGCGTTTTCTACGCAATAAACCGCAAAGATATGCAATTTTTCCGCAGTCGAGGGATTTAATTTGCAATTTTTATGTGCATCATCAATGAAACTGGCGGTTTTTTTTGCCCGATCAACCAAATGCGCTATTTTTTGCATCAGACCAACAAAATTCGCTATTTTTCTGCACTTGATTAATTAAATTCGCGATTTTATAGTGCTCAAGCTATGAAATTTGCAATTCTTAAATGATTGATAAAATTTTATATTTTCCCAATCAACGAAATGCGCGATTTTTCGTATCCGACCGATAACAAAATTCTCGTTTTCTTTCGAGCCTGATCGGTAAAACTCGCGATTTTTCCGTGTCTGATTGGCGAAATTTGCTATTTTTTTCCAAGCCCCATGAAAAAAATTTGTTATTTTCCAGTACCTTATCCGCGAAATTTACGATTTTTTTTGTCTCTAATCGACAAAATTTTCGGGGTTTTTCGTACCCGATCAATGTAATTCGCTTTTTCTAGGCGATAAACCGCAAAAATATACGATTTTCCGCATTTCGCTATTTTTACAAGCCTCATTGGAAAAATTCGCTATTTTTCTGAAATTGATTAATTAAATTCGCGATTTTACCCTGCTCGATCTATGAAATTTGCATTTCTTATTGACTAACGAAATTTTATATTTTCCCAATCAACAAGATGCGCGATTTTTCTCACCCAACCAACAAAATTCGCGTTTTTTTCCGTGCCTGATCAACAAAACTCGCGAATTTTCTGTGCCTGATCGATAAAACTCGCAATTTTTCCGTATTTCATTGACGAAATTTGCTATTTTTCCGAGCGCCATGGGAAAAATTTCTGATTTTTCCATACCTGATCAACAAAATTTGCGATTTTTACAGGCCTCATCGGCAAAATTCGCTATTTTCTGAAATTCATTATTTAAATTCGCGATTTCACCGTGCTCGATCTATGAAATTTGCAATTCTTAAGTGACTGACGAAATTTTATATTTTCCCAATCAACGAAATGCGCGATTTTTCTCACCCGACCAACAAAATTCGCGTTTTTTCGTGCCTGATCAAGAAATCGCGCGATTTTTCTGTACCTGATCGATAAAACTCTCGATTTTTCTGTGTATGATTGGCGAAATTTGCTATTTTTTCCGAGCCTCATGGGAAAAATTTGCGATTTTTCTGCACTTGATTAGTTAAATTTGCGATCTTCCCGTGCTGAATCAATGAAGTTTGCAATTCGTAAGTGACTGATGAAATTCTATATTTTCCCAATCAATGAATGCGCGATTTTTCTCATTCAACCTTCAAAATTCGTGTTTTTTTTCCGTGCTTGATCAATAAAACTAGCGATTTTTCTGTGCCCGATCGATAAAACTCGCAATTTTTCCGAGTCTGATCGGCAAAATTTGCTATTTTTTCCGAGCCCCATAGGAAAAAATTGTGATTTTTCCATACCTAAACAAGGAAATTGGCGATTTTTACAAGCTTCATCTGCAAAATTCGCTATTTTTCTGCACTTGATTATTTGAATTATTGCAATTCTTAAGTGACTGACGAAATTTTATATTTTCCCACGGTAAATTTACAAAATTTACATTTATTTTATTTTATTTATTTATTTATATATTTTTTCGATCGTGCTATGCAAAAAAAATTGTAATTTTTTTCAGTTGTAAATAGACGAAATTCGCGAGCCACACGTTAATCCACGGTTCAGAGATTGTGCATCCCTACTATAGAGATTATTTAATGAAAATTAAGTACGTAGCAATTTTTAAATGTAAAATTAATTAAATTTGAATTTTTAAATTTAATTAATTGTTAAATGTAAATTAAATTTAAATTTAATTTTTAAATTCAAAATCAATTTTTGATTCAAACGAAGTTTGTCCTATGGGTGACAGAGAGCCTAATATTCGAGAATATGAGCGTCCCCCCACTTTTTTTTCCAGGACTACACCACTGTTTAAGTATAATTTGCGCAGGGACCTTAGAAATAAAACAATGAATGCGGGAAAACGATCGATGCGGGAACGATAGATCGGGGTTTTACTGTATCAAGTCCAAGTGTCGTCTATAGGTGAACTGGAATGAGTCAGCGCTAATAAAGACACGGAAATCTCGAACTGGGTCCCCGTTGTATACGGTGTAGCAAATGCGGTGTGCACGCCCAGAAAAATCTTGTAAACAAAAAAGAAAAAAAAAAAAAACCGAACCGAATGAATTTTTGACCGGATTCTTGGGGGGTGTTAAAGGTTCAGAATTTTCTCCGTAGAGATAATTTAAGAAGAATGTAAGTTTTAAAAGTTTTCATCAGATGGAAACTTCGAAGTGCATAGAAATTTTTTAATACTTAAAATTTACGTAATAAATAAATAAAAACCGCTTATAATCGACATCTGATGTCTGTTTTCTGATGGTGAAAACCGTATTTAATAATTATATTAGGAAAGGGGCCGTCCATAACTGATGTCAAAATTTTTTAAATATTTTTTACACCTCTTCCCCCTTTTGTCACAAAGTGTCATATTTCAATATTTGCACCCCCTCGCCCTCCCTCCCCTCTTGTCACATATTACGCTACATTAGGTAAACATATACTTAAGTTCAGCAAAAAGCATTACGTTACAGATGTTATTTCAAATTTTATTTTTAAACTTCAACTGTGTTCTTATGTGTTTTAATGACACTTGTGAACATAACAATAAAAATGATTCGTATGCTTATTTTGTATGACATAAGATTAAGTTTTACAACAAAAACATAAATAACATACAATAATAATGAAATATTAAGAAGACTCAGGACTTGAAAAAAATTTTAAAAATCCGATTTTTTTTATGATCTCTTTTGATTATTCAATTAATTCTGAATGCAAAAAACCGCTGTGCAAAAAATCGCATAAAAATATTTGCATTTTTAACGGAGTTATAAGCATTTATGTATTAACACTTTCAAAGCCGCACTTATACAATTTGAACTTTAAGTCGCGTTTTCTTAAAACTTTATTTTTGACGACTAACCGCAAGATTTAAAAAAAAAAAAAAAAAAAAAAAAAACTATATTTGATGGAATGGCTTAATTTTTTTTTTTTTTTTTTTTTTTTTTTTTTTTTTGCATGCATACAACATCATTCTCTATAGAATGAATTAATATATTTTAGATAGTTTAATATTTTGAGTATTTTTAATGAAAAAAAATTGTATATTTTAGGGTTTTTTTAAATTTTCAAATTTGAGAGTTTTTTTAATAATGTTTATTTTTTCTTTTTTGAGTGATAGTTATATCCTTAATTCATTCTATAGAGGAAAGTTTCCTGATCATTTTAAAGCAAAAATTAGGTTCTTATGTCAATTCAACGTTAAGATATCTTGCGGGTGGTGATATAACACATATTTTTTTTTTTTCGAAAATAGTGTTATTTAAATTTTGCTATATTTTTTATTATATTACATTGAAATACTTCATTATATAATTTTATAAAACTACAAACATACCTTTAATATATCAGATAATTTAAATTAATTACATAGAACACTTCTGTTTTTATATGGACTCAAAGCGAGAGCTCTGTTTGCATGTTTTTCCGTATCCATCAAGCCCTGAGCAAACTTAATATGAAAAAGAAATTGAAAACAGTAGTATTTTCGAAATTGAAATGGAATTTAATGTATTTTGTTTTAAAGCTTATCTTTATTTTATGAATACAAATCTCTTAATTTAATCTAAAGACTTTTAATGATTTTACTTTAATCAATATATGTGATGTCACACTTCTTCTTACCCCCTTCCTCCCTCCTAACACAAAGTGTCACAATTTCACGAACCCCCCCCCCCCCCATTCAGGCGTGACATCATTTATGGATGGAAACGTGCGAACTAGAGCTTCTTTAACTATTTTATAGCAGTCTTAGTGCGAACGAAACAACATGTGGCATGTCAGAACATATAATAAACAAACTGGCGTAGTTTAACGAGAAAAAATTTCTGAAAAACATTATGTCAGATTTTTATTACTGATTGAAATGCAATTTTAAAACTAGAAAATAATTAGAATGATTGCTTACCTGCTGCGGATAAACAGTTGAAGCTGATAAAGTATAAACATTCAGGGGAATACCGAGGGGAATACCCTCTCGTGACGTATTACTCCGTGTGTTTAAAACATAAGTCTTATCAATTTCTCGTCGAAGGTTTAGGTTTAGAATTAGAACTCCAAGGCCATCTCACTGAACGAGTAGCACGTGATACTTTCCAGTCGATCTTTTTAGCGCTCGCATCAACATTTCCTTTATCTCACTGCACAGCTAGACTACAGTTATGTCCGTAGCGCGCGTATTCAAAATACTATGGCGCCGCACAGTGGCTCAAATCGCATTTATGTGGCCAAAAATCAGGAAATCGAAGTTTCGTATTTCGAAATGAAAAACATTCCACAGTATTCAGAAATAATTGAAGATTTAGGGCGTGTTCAGCAATGTCACCGGTAAGTAACCGGTAAGATTGGTTAGTTACCAAAGCGTTCAGTCTGCTAACCGGTACGCAACCGATGTCGTTCAGAGGTAGTTACCAATGTGACCGGTAAGGAACCGAACTAACCGAGGAAAAGTCCCGGTTAGTTGGGTCATGTGATTGGTAACATGAAAGTTTGTTTAAATCAAATTGGCAATCTACTATTTTTACAGATGGCGCTACGTGACAAAACTAACCACTGCGTCCAGAGAATCTGTAATTGGTTAGCTACCGGTTACATACCACTCCGGTAAGTTACCGGTTACATTGATCACTTTGGTAAGTTCGCTAAACACGCCCTTATATTCTTAAAAAATTTTGTTTTATAAGCACACGTGAATTCGCACTGCTTATGTAAAGTAAAGTCGGGAGTTTTGAACGATTTTTGTTGTTGCGTCAAATTCTCTACGTTCACGCGCTAATTAAGCCCTTTTCATATAGTTTGTCGTTTTTTCTTTATTTCTTTCTGAAACAACATTACATTACGCACTTAATTTGATTTTTCAATTACAATCTCAAAAATTAAAAGAGAGGAATTAAAAAAAAAAAAATACTCAGTTTTAATGCTTTTTTTTCATGAAAAGATATCTATAAAAAAAAAGATCATCCGAGCCCATCGGACTTTCATAGTACATAATGTAGAATATATAATTAAAATCATTTACCAAGTAGTAAATTAGTAGTTTGGTAAATTAAAATCATTTACCAAGAGATCTATTGCGTCTTTATGTGATTTTACGAGAACCAGTAGTTTGAAGTTGGTCATTGAATATTGCCACCAATTATTCTAACATCAATAATCGGGTTTAAGATCTATCTAATTTTCGCCCGGACCAAATATTGAGACTTTTTATAACACTAGCAGGCTATGCCCGCTGCGCTGGTCAATTTTCCCTAATAAAGTTTGGATGAAAGAAAATGGCGAATTTTAACTCGTATTTTAAACAATATGGAAATTCAGCTGGACCTTTCTTATTGTTGAAAATGTTCTAACGTCATTGCGATATTAAGTTACCCTAAGCGTTGGACAAAATTTACCTTATATAATGAAATTCTTTTAGTAGGCAATTAATAATGCAATTTTATTAGAGAAATGAGATCGTTATGACAATAGGAATTAAAATGTTCTCTGATCTTACACTACTAAATTAGAGAAGGTTACGATGATTGCACAGATTGACTATCGAACATGAATAACGTTTAGGTCGTTTACTTTCGTTTGTCAATTCTTGAATTCCTGGCATCTCACTTATATGACATGTTTTTATAGTCTGATTTTTATCATGTATCAATACATTTTAACAAACTCATATACGTTATATATTCACCTGCTTTTCGTCCATCTTTTTCCAATATCATGTAATATTTGCTTTAAAAAAACCCGTCAAGCTATTTATTTTATTTTTAGTTTTCATATGGAAATCTTGCTATCGAAAAATTATGACGTAATACTCAATTTTTCTTAAATTCGTCAAACATTTTTTTCCCTTGCATATCTTACAACAATAAAGTAATTGGTTCAGTAAGAATTTTATCGGTTTTTTTTTCAATTGTTGGCAACTACTATAACGAAAAATGTTTATTTTTTCTTGTCATTCTTCTGTAAGACCTGATTTTGTCAAAGCAATGTTAAGGCGGTATTATAACTTTTGAAATCTTTCGATTTTCACCCAATTGGATCGACTTTTCCCATTTGCAATCCCCGCTGAGATAATAACCATCTAAATGTGTATAGCGAGTTTCAAAACGACTCGTGTATAATTGCAACTTCTATTGAGCGGTCAAAATTTAATACATGCATATATATATGTGTGTAAACTTTTTGAATGGGGATGGTTTTGGGTTCTAGGGGTCATATAGCGAAAAGTTATGGAGAAATTTTTCAAAAGTCGTATCATGGTAACGACTGCAATAGGTAGTATTTCTTACGAAATCTACCTAAAAAAGAGAGAGGGAGAACATAGTTGTGAACATTACTCCGGCTTATGCCTTTTAGTGCTTAAAACCGCATTTTTGGTAAAATCTAATATTCAATTAAACAAATAACATGTTATTAACAATTAGAGCCTTTTTAAAAATTAATTCTGCGAATTTCGGTACAGATGTCCTATACGCACCATACATGCGCGACTGTAACAAAATGGTGATTTTATGCCTCACATGGTAAACTGGCGGTCGTTATTTATTTAACCTCCTCAGTCCTGAGACAAATTTTATGTGGCACTACTAAAACCAGTTTAAAATTATTATAAAATATCTCCAAACATGCATTAGTTTGTATATCGATGCTTCTAACATGCACACATCTATTAAAAAAGTCTATATGTAATTTTAATAATTTTAGAAGTTAAATCAATTTAAAGGGTGATTTTTAGTGTCGCCTCCAGGTGACATCAGGACTGAGGAGCTTATTATAAAACTTTTTATTTACCGTAATTTCGGGTGTATAAGCCGCAGATCAAACAATTCTTTTTTTACCCAGAATTTTTTAAGAGACAAATATAACTAGTTAGATCGCCGTAAATATTTGTCTTCAATCACTAAATAAGATTTCTGGGTCCAAAAAGAATTGTTTGATCCGCGGCTTATACCCCCGAAATTACGGTACTTTTATTTTCTTTTTTTAAAGGCTTTAAATAGTTTTGTTCTATGATTGTAAACTAAACTTTTTTTATTTATTATTATTTCCTTTTTAAAATAATAGAAAATAATTTAAAAATATATATGCAACTGGTATTTGAAAACGATGTTTTCTCTGAATTTGCGTCAGAAAAAAATCGCGCCAATGTGATGCATATATGACATCTGTGTTCGAGTTTCTTCTTTAAGACATTAAATGGAAGAATCACATAAAAAAATATGTTCAATAAATAAATAAATAAAAGGAAAAGAAAGAAAGAAAAGAAAAAGTGGCACATATTTCATATACGCACCACATTTGCGTTAGTGCAACAAAATGGCGATTTTATGCCTCATGTTGTAACCCGGTCATTGTTGTTTATTTATTAATAAACTGTTTATTTATTTTATATTTTTACAAACTGATATAAATTATTTTGTTTTTATAGTTATTAATTAAACTTTTGTAGTTTATTATTATTTTCGTTTTAAAATAATAGAAAATAATTAAAAAATATAAATGTAACCAGGGCCGTAACTATAAACTTGGGGGCCCCGGGGCAAAATCTCCAGGGGGGCCCCAGGGAGGGCAAATTGAAAGTTTGCCCCAGGCATAGTTTCTTTTCTTACACACCGTTGTTTAAATGTACATAGTATGATAAGCCCAAAATTGACTAAAAAATGTAGAATTGGGCAACTCTACTTGACAGGCACTTGGCGGCGACGCCATTTTTGCCGATGCCACTGAAGTTAGCATAGGGAAGAAAATACGGACTTCTGATTGGTTGAATACTTTAAAGAGCATTTTATTTAGGTTCATTTTTGAGTATATGTAACTTAATCATGCGTTTCTGTTTAAAAACCTTTTGAAAGATGGATTGTGATAATTTTTTTTCGATTTTATGTATTTACTAGCAGGGGTGACCGAGCTCAGCTCGGTCAAACTTAACTTTGTGTTCAACTCGATATAGTATTATTACTGTAAAACATGTTATTAATAATAGTATTATTTACAAAAACAATCAATAAGAAAACTATGTTTGTATGCACATGTTCATAAATTTTACTTTATTTTAAAATTTACAACGAAAGGTCATCAATCCAAATCACTTTTTTAGCTCGATTCTGATTAATTTAACTATGCATCTCGAAGACTTATTAAGAATGTATAAGAAATTTCTTCACTCTGAAAGACAATATTTTTTGCCAGATATAACCAAATTTGGACACATTTTTTCATTTGGCGCCAAATATGTGTTTTGGCTTCGTAACCTTAATAGTCGATTTTTCGGCCAAATTTCGCCAGTAGTTTGTCAAATATCGCCAACTTATTGGCTTTTGCCATAGTCTCATGATACTGACCCTTATTACCCAAATGATCCACTAATCACATGTGATGAAACATGTGACTTATCTCAATGGTCTTCAGGTAATCAAAAACAGTAGAGTATAAAATGAATCAAAATCGTTTAAGCCATTTCTTAAGTAAAATTAGCTTGACAGCATTCAGCAATGAAGCGATATGACCCACTAATATAATTTTGTTTAATATGCAACTCAGCTCAATAGTCTTCTCGTGACAAAAGACGTTCCGTTGCAAAATTTAGGTAAAATTGACTGAGTCGTTGTTATACATAATTAGAATGACCCGAACCCATTAAGACCTAAAAAGACTAACTAATTTAATTGTTACGTGCATGTGTCCTATCTCAATGGTTTTCTTTTGCCCGAAAACGATATAATGGAAAATATACTCAAAATGGTGAGAACAATTTTCTAGATAAAATTAGCATGACCCACAAATGACCGTCATATCGAAATCTCTCGAAAATGTGACTTAGTTCATTAATTTTTGCGTGCCGAAAAACGTTAAATACAAAATTTAGATAAAATCGATTGAGCCAATTTTTAGGTATAAATAGTTTGACCTTGACTCATTATGACCCAAAACGACACATTTTCTCAACCATCTGACCTAACCCAATCATTTTCTTGTGTCCGAAAACGATAGAATATAAAATTTAGTCAAATTTACGCGAGACATTGTCTAGATAAAATTAGAATAACCCAAAAGTGACCCACTGATCGAAATTTCTCGAACATGTGACATAGCCCAATGATTTTCTCGTGCCAAAAACATGCTTTATACAAAATTTCGTTAAAATCGATTCACCCGTTCTTCAGATATAGCTTGACCATGACCCATCATGACCCACAAATGACCCTTATAATCGAAATCTCTTGAACATGTGACTTAGCCCATTAGTTTTCTCGTGTACAAATATTGTTACACTCAAAATTTCGTTAAACTCGATCCTGCTGTTCTTTAAAAATAAATAACTTGACCCAGACCCTTTATGACCCAAAATGACCCATTAATCGAAATTTCTCGATCATGTCACCTAGCCCAATGATTTTCTCGTGCCAAAAAATGTTGTATACAAAATTTCGTTAAAATTGATCCACATGTTCTTTAGATATAGCTTGATATGACCCGTTATGACCCATCATGACCCATAAATGACTCTTATAATCGAAATCTCTCAAACATGTGAGATAGCCCATTAATTTTCTCGTGTCAAAAAACTTACATACAAAATTTCATTAAATTTGATACTGTCGTACTTTATATATAAATAGCTTGACCCAGACCTTTTATGACCCAAAATGACCCAGTAATAGAAATTTCTCGAACTGAGATCTAGCCCAATAGTTTTCTCGTGCCAAAGAAATGTTGTATACAAAATTTCGTTAAAATCGATCCACCTGTTCTTTAGTTATAGCTTGACCATGACCCATTATGACCCATCATGACCCACAAATGACTCTTATAATCAGAATCTCTCGATCGTGTGACTTAACCCATTAGCTTTCTCGTGTCGAAAAACTATTACAGGCAAAATTTCGATGAAATTGATTCTGCGGTTCTTTAAATAGAAATAGCTTGACCCAGACACTTAATGACCCAATATGACCCATTAAAATTTTATTTCGAACATGTAACCTAGCCCAATGTTTTTCTCGTGCCCGAAAACCATAGAATGCAATTTTTAGTCAAAATTGCGTGAGAAAATCTCTAGATAAAAATAGCATGACCCACAATAACCCCAAAAATGACCCACTAACCAAATTTTCTCGAACATGTTACCTAATTCAATGGTCTTCTTGTAATCCAAAATGATAAAATATAAAATTTGGTCGAAATCGTTTGAGCCGTTTTTTAAATAAAAATGGCTTGACCCACAATGACTCAAAAATGACCCACTAATCAAAAATTTTCGAACATGTGACCTAGCGCAATTGTTTTCTCGTGCCAAAAAACGATTGGATACAAAATTTCCTTAAAATCGATCCAGCCGTTCTCTAGATATAAATAGCTTGATCCTGACCCATTATGACCCAAAATGACCCAATAATCGAATTTTCTCGAACATGCGACCTAGCCCAATGGTCTTCTCGTGCCCGAAAATGGTAAAATCCAAATTTTTGCGAAAATCGTTAGAGCCGTTTTTGAGATAAAATTTACCCACACACACACACACAATTTTTGCTCGCATTATAGTATAAGATTAATAGACTGGCTGACCCATCCGGCAATGCCCGGGACCTATTATGATAACCTTAAGCAAACAATTAACACTTTAGATCTACAATTAGTCAAAATTAAGCATAGGATATGAATTATTCGTTAAATAATATTTTAAAGAAATGCATAAAAAAATCAGTAAATGCTTTAAAAAAGGCCTTTGGACATCAATAAAAACATCAGGGTGTAGGTCCTGAAATGAGAGTCCAAAACTCAACTTTAAATTTATGCATTGAGAAGGTTTGATAATAGGTGGGTGAAATATGCATGGAGAACAAAAATTTCAAGGTGCCTGAGCCGAGACCATAGGGAGTCTCAGGCTTTTAAATGGAATGTAAGAACATGGGAATAACTAACTAGGGAAGGGCACGAAGTGTGAGTCACCGATTTTGACAAAAGTGGTATCGTTGGAAAGATCTCATCGAGAGCAGCAAAAAACTCAAAGGAACTACCCGTCGCAAATGAGTCGTTATCGAGATATCCGACAATACATGTGACGCAACTAGCGCATACTTAATGGGGCACCGTAAAAAATTTTAGTCTCGATTTTAACTAAAGTGGTATCGTTGAAAAGATATCATCGTGAGGATTAAAAAACTCAATAGAATCACCCGTCGGAAATGAATTGTTTTCGAGATATCCGACAATTTGTGTCACATTTTTAATACACACTTCTAGGAAACTGCATTAAGTGACAGAAATTGTCGGATATCACGAAAATCGCTCATTTCAGATGGTTTGTTCCTTTGAGTTTGTTACTTCTCACAATGATATCTTTGCAAAGACACCATTTTCATTATAATCGAGAAAACTTTTTTTGCGGTCCCCCATTAAGTGTACACTAGTTAAGTGACATAAATTGACGGATATCTCGATAACGGCTTATTTGCGACGTGTAGTTCCATTGAGTTTTTTACTGCTCTCGATGAGATCTTTCCAACGATATTACTTTTATCAAAATTGGTGACTTATACTTTTTGCTCTTCCCTAGTTAATGCAGTTTCCTAGAAGTGTGTATTAAAAATGTGACACATATTGTCGGATATCTCGAAAACAATTCATTTCCGACGGGTGATTCCATTGAGTTTTTTAATCCTCACGATGATATCTTTTCAACGATACCACTTTAGTTAAAATCGAGACTAAAATTTTTTACGGTGCCCCATTAAGTATGCGCTAGTTGAGTCACATATATTGTCGGATATCTCGATAACGACTCATTTGCGACGGGTAGTTCCATTGAGTGTTTTGCTGCTCTCGATGAGATCTTTCCAACGATACCACTTTTGTCAAAATCGGTGACTCACACTTCGTGCACTTCCCTAGTAAGTGAAAAAATAGTTCCAAAAATGAAGATTGGATTAAGAGAGGGCAGTTTAATAGCAATTAATGGCACAAAATCTTCAAGGGGCCAGGAACTTATTTCGCATGTAGTTGGTATAAAATATTTTTTGTAGTTATTAAAGTAATGGGAGCAGTGGTGACCATCCCCACCCCAAACCCAATGACGCAAATCCCCCCAACCCCCCCCCCAAAAATCTTCATACTTTAACATTGACCCCCCCCCCCCTAAATATAATTTCAATTGTAAAATATATTCTACTTATAATTTACTGCACATTCAAAAGATAGCCAGTTGAGCATAGCGGAGTGAGTTCTTATTGCCCTTATCTAGAATTTAAAGAATGAAATAAACACGGGAACATTTCTTGAAATTAAATGTTGAAAAAATGTTAAAGTAAAATTAAAAAATCAAAAAATTTTTAACAGTAAAAAAAGGAAATATTAACAATTTAAAAATCCCCCCCATCCAAAATGTACTTTTTCTCAAATTCACCCCCAAAACTAAATTGTATGACGCATTTTGCGTCACCAAACCCCTCTCTGGGCACCCCTGAATGGGAAGACGCTAAAGCAATGTGAAAGAAAATTGCAAGCAATCCGGATCATTTTTAAAGAAATTCCACCAACGGCCCCAAGAACGCGATTAGTATTCAAAATTGGTGGTAGCTAGACTATGACGGTTTCTTAGTAGCTGATGGATTTAAGAATTTGTTTTAAAAAAGCGAGTTAATTGAACCATTTTAAAGGGATTTATAATAAGGGCCCAAAAAGGACAACTGACAGTTAAAAAGAGGGCCCCTAACAGGAAAACATGTTAAAATATCTTAGTACTTAGCTCTTTAGATCTACAATTAGTCAAAATTAATCATAGGGTATGAATTATTCATTTTAATAATATTTTATCGAAATGCACAAATTGATTCGGAAAATGTTTAAAAAAAGGGTCCTACCCGCGGATGAAAATATGAGAATCTTGTTCCTGAAAGAAGAGTCCAAGACTCAAATTTAAAAAATTTGCACTGAGAAAGGGAGAAATTTAAAGAGTGAACTATGTTTGCCCCACAAACTGTTCAGGGGCCCTAGACTGAGCCCTATGATTCTATGACAGGAGGCCCAAAGTGTCTTATATGGAATGTCAAAACATTAAAATATCTAAATGAATAAAGAATCCTAAAAATGAAGATCGGATTAAATGGAAACAATTTATTAACAATTTATTATTACAAAAACTTCAACGGGCCCCAAGGGGCCAGGAATTTATTTTGCATGTAGTTGGGTATAAAAATATTTTTTGTAGTTATTATAATGATGGAAAGACGCTATAACTATATTAAATAAAATTGAAAGCAATTTGGTTCATGTTTAAAGAAGCTGCACTAAGGGCCTCAAGAAAGAAATTGACAAGCAAAATTAATGGTAGCTGAAGTCTGGGAAATTCTTTTGTCGTTCATGTAATAGGTAGAGAACATACAAAGTTGTTAGAAAAAGAAAAAAAAAGCTAGTGAATTGGACCATTTTTAAGGGAGCTATAATATGGGGCCCCGTAGGGACCAACTGACAATTAAAACCAGGGCCCTAATATGAAACCATGTTAAAATATTTTAGTGCATAGCGCTTTAGATCTTTAGTTAATTAAAATTAAGCATATAGTAGAAACTATTCTTTGGGGTGATATAATTTTTTAAATGCACCAATTGATTGGACAAATGTTTAAAAAGGGGCCGTAGGGTCCGAATAAAAACATCAGGTTTTCTGGATAGGTTCTGAAAGAAGAGTCCCAGGCAACTTTAAAATTTTGCACTAAGAAGATCAGAAATATCGGAAGTGATATTTCACAAAATGTTGAGGGGCCCTGGGCTGGACCCTATAATTCCACAGAGAAACACAGTGTCTTGTATAGAATGTCAAAACATTAAAATATCTAAATGAATAAGGAATCCTAAAAATGAAGATCAGATTAAAAGGAAGCAATTTATTGACAATTTATTATTACAAAAACTTCAAGGGGGCCTGTACCTGGCCCCAAAGGGCCAGGAAATTATTTCGCATGTAGTTGGGTATAGAAATATTTGTGTAGTTATTAAAATAATGGGAAGACGCTAAAACTATGTTGAATAAAATTGAAAGCAATTTGAATCATTTTTATAGAAGCTACACCAAGGGCTCCAAGAAAGCGATTAATATTCATAAATAGTGGTAGCTGAAGTCTAAAAAATTTTTTTTGTTGTTCATGTCGTAGTTGGAGGACCTAAAAAGTTGTTAAAAAAAGCTAGTGAATCCGACCATTTTTAAGGGAGCTATGATAGAGGGACCAACTGACAAATTCAATCAGGGCCCTAACATGAAAACATGTTAAAATGTTTTAGTACATAGCGCTTTAGATCTTTAATTAATCAAAATTAAGCATAGAGTATGAATTATTTGCAAGAATAATATTTTTTAAAAATGCACCAATTGTTTGGGTAAGCGTGAAAAAAAGGACCCCAGGGCCCGAATAAAATTATCAGGGTGCTGGTCCTGGCATAAGAGTCCAAGATTCAGCTTTAAAAAATTGCACTAAGAAGGTGAGAAATTTAGAGAGTGAAAAATGTTTAGCTCACAAAAAGATCAAGGGGCCTGGGTCGGCCCTATGATTATCTAGGTGGCCCCAGTGTCTTATATGGAATGTAAACATTTGAAAATATCTAAATGGAACAGGTATCCCAAAATGAAGATCGAAATTAATGGAAGCAATTTATTAACAATTTACTATCACAAAGACTAAAAGGGGCTCTAAAACGGGCCCCAAGAGTCCAGGGTCATAACTGAAAAGTAAAAAGGCGAAAATATCTAAAAGGAGAAAGGCACCTCAAAACGGAAAAGATTAGATAAAAAGGCGTCAAACTATTAACAATTCGGCGCATAAAAAATATAAGGGGCCCAGGGCCCTGGCCCTTAAAATATTAAAAATCTGAGCCTCAGGTGCATCAGGACCTGTCTTGGACTATCTTCACCTAAATTTTCAGACTTCTACGTGTGGTAGATTTTGCTAACCATCGCAGTCACACACACACACATATGCAGACATACACAAACAGAGCGTTTTGTTAATTTAGTATAGATAGGAAGAAAGATTTTCTAGAATTTTTTAGATGCTTTTTTATATTATTCAATCGATTAGAAGTCCATATTTTCTTCCTTTATACTAGCTTCGGTGGGGTCAGCAAACATGCTGGCGCGACATGACACATTCGACACATTCGACATTTTGCTGTCTGCTGTAAAACTCCTTTTGCATGCGAAGCGTAAGGAGTGTATTGACGGACACGCAAAATCATCTATTCTAGCACTTTATTTTTTTTTTTTTTATTACTAACTTTTAGGTATGTGCTGGGCATTTTATAGGAACTTAGACTAGAAACTAAATTCAATAGTTTTTTAACCATCAGTTTGGGGCCCCTCAGGCTTGGGGGCCCCGGGGCAGTGCCCCGGCTGCCCCGGCGGTAGTTACGGCCCTGAATGTAACTGATATTTGATAACGATGTTTTGCCAAACTGGTGTCAGAAAAAAAGTCGCGCCAATGTGATGCATATATGACATATGGGCCAAAAAAAGTTATTTACGTTTTATCTTATAAAGTTTTTGAGATGCTTTTTTTTTCTTTAAACCTGGCGCGGAAGAAATAAATAGCCAAATATTGAATCAATTCAAAACTTTCTTTCACACTGAATTAGTTTTTAACTATTACTAATATTATTTTTATGCTTAAATTAAATATTTTCATTTTATGGTATAATTTCTGCTTAACTGATTTTTGTTCTTTATCTATTTATTTTAAATTAAATAAGTTATCAGTTTTTTTTCGAGATGTTTATGTTATTTTTATTAGAGATAGCCATTTCGATATTTTTATTAACGATAATTATCGCCAAAAAATTAGCAACCCTTTCGTCGAAAGTATCAATAAAAGAAGAAATTTCTTACCAAAAATCACAGTTATCCCTGTATATTTGACTCAAGAACCATCGCGACAATATTCTCTACCAAATGATATACAGTTTGCAAAAAAAATTCATCGGGTATTTTACGAAATCTACCTAAAACAAGTTGGAAATTGCACGTGAACGTAGCAAACGAGGTGCGTTCGTACGATAACGAAGTTTTAAAAATATTCAGATCTTGCTGATATAGTAGAGCGTACTCCGTATATACTATAGTAGTCGAAATCTTTACGTTTCTGTAAATATGCAGGAAGTAATTTTTATTACACATCAGCAACGTATATCTTATTCATAAAATGTGAAATAGTTGAATATAATTAAAACACGTACCAAACCATGTTTCCCCGTATAGCATTATATCATAGTGGAATACTTTTGTGTGGCCCTGTAATTTAATAATAAAAACTCTTTGCATCACAGATTGTACAGAATGCATATTTTAGTATATATCTCATAGATTCATGCCAATTCTGTTATGTTCGAATGCGTGTAACATCATTAAAATGCATTTGAAACTTTTTCCCCATTGACCGTAATGTAACGGAATCCTTTTGATTGTCCCTGTAATTGATCTATGCATCCGATTTTCATAACATTTGAAATGACTCGACAAAATTACGCAATAATTATATGTTTTAAATTTCAAACGATTAAAATGCATTTAAAACTTTTTTCCCCTATTGACCGTAATGTAAAAGAATCCTTTTGAATGTCCCTATAATTGATCTATCCATCCGATTTTCATAAAATTTGAAATGACTCGACAAAATTATGTTATAATTATGTATTTCAAATTTCAAACGATTTAGTTGGGTAGTTTTTGCGTTGTTATATGCGGACAGACGGACGGACGGACTGGGCGACAACAATAGGTGCTACGTATTTATATAATTACAAACGCACCTAAAAAGAGAGAAAGAACATAGTTATTGTGAACCTTACTCCGGCTTATGCCTTTTTGGCCTAATGCCGCATTGTTGGGCGATAAAAGTAAATTCTAACACCCAATTAGACAAATACAGCTCATATTCAAAATATTAGAATAATTACCTTTTTTTTAGAAATTGAAAATATCGTTTGGTAATTTAATGTCTTTTAATGAAAATATGCAAACGATATTTTTATTAAGAACTTATTGTTGATTAAACTTACTTGTTATCTTAAATTTAATATAATTTTTGAAAAGATTAATTGCAAAAAAAATTATTTTGAAAAGTCAAAATATTAGAATATTTATTCAAGTGGTTCAAAATATTAGAATATTTCACATTAATTCTCCTTTAATTATTACCAATTCTTAACTGGTGGCATCATTGATTAAATTCAGACTATTTTATTTAAAATCAGTATTCTTTTTTGCAGTTTGTTTCTTTTTCGTCTTAAAATGGGCCGTGTGAGTGATATTCCTGAATCTACTAAACTTCGTATGGTTGATTTGTATCGGCACGGTAAAAATCAATGTTTTATAGCGAATTATTTACATTGTTCGCAATCGAGCGTTAGTAAAATACTAACACAATATTCAAAAATTGGAAAATTTCAAAATAATCGCCGAAATGGTGGCCGAAAACCAAAAACATCTGCTAGAGATGACAGGAAACTGAAGCGTATAGTTAAGAAGAACCGTTATAAAAGTGTGCGATTCTTGCACCGAAAATGGAAAGAAGAAGGAGTTGAAGCTTCTACATCGACAACATTAAGACGTCTCCATAAATTTAAATTTGAATCTCGTGTACCGAAAACAAAACCTCTCATGACTGCAAGACAAAAGCGTATAAGATTGAATTGGTGTAAATCAAGACGTTTATGGAGCAATGAAGATTGGAAAAATATATTATTTAGTGATGAAAGTATGTTTTGTGTTTCATATGGTAATCAAGGTATTCGAGTTTGGAGAATGAAACAAGAAGCATTTGATAAAGAATGCCTTAAACGTTCCGTAAAATTTGCTGCTAGTGTCATGGTTTGGGGTTGTATGAGTGCAGAAGGACCTGGAAAGTTATGCATCGTCTACGAAAAGGTTAACTCTCTCATATATCGAGAAATTTTAGAATATTACATGATTCCATCATCAGAAGATTTATTTGAAGATGATTTCATCTTTCAACAAGATTTAGCGTCCCCGCATACCTCGGTGTCAACTAAGAATTGGTTCCGCCAACGCAACATTAAGGTACTTCCTTGGCCACCAAATTCACCAGATCTTAATCCCATCGAAAACTTATGGTGTATAATGAAGAAAAAACTTCAAGAAAATCCTCCTTCAAGTAAAACTGAGTTAGTGGCACGTATAAAGTCTATTTGGGCTAATATTGATAGAAATGTTTGTAAACACCTTGTATATAGTATGCAAGATCGATTGTACGCTGTTATGAAAGCTAAAGGGGATGCTACAAAATATTAATTACCATTTACTTCATATTCATAAGGTAATATTGTTGCGTAAAATAAAATTAAACAAAAACATAATTTGCAGAACAAATTAAAAAAACCAAGATTTATTTCCTACACTCTTTAAGCCCGAGAAGGGACAGATATTAAGATAATTGATTTATTCATTTCGACATTTAATATTAAATTTTGGTAACAAATAAGTTAAACCAAGTGAACATGAAAAAATAAAAATGCAATTCACACAATATGATACTTAACCACCCTAAATCTTAGATTCCGTTCAAATGAAATCGAAATAAATCTCCGACTTTTTCTGAACATTTGCTTTTTTGATTGCCTATTCATTTTGTTTACACTTGCCGTAAACATAATACAAAATCTGCAATACAAATTTGCAAGTTGAGTTTGGAAAAAAGTCTTAGATTTATTTCGATTTCATTTGAACGGATCTAAGATTTAGGGTGGTTAAGTATCATATTGTTTGAATTGCATTTTTATTTTTTCATGTTCACTTGGTTTAACTTATTTGTTACCAAAATTTAATATTAAATGTCGAAATGAATAAATCAATTATCTTAATATCTGTCCCTTCTCGGGCTTAAAGAGTGTAGGAAATAAATCTTGGTTTTTTTAATTTGTTCTGCAAATTATGTTTTTGTTTAATATCTCAAGTTTTTTAATAACTATTGCATTCAGGTGAACTCATTTCAAAATTAACTGAGGGTATCATCTTCAGGACTTCTTTATGCGGTATCGTGTCACAATTACTGATGTAATTCACCCAGGGCCATAGCTAGAAGTGAACTATGGGGGTGGAGGGCTGGGTGAGCTCAAGAGAATGCCTAAGGGGCTTATATTTTTTTTCTGTCTTACGCAGAAAAGATAAATTAGTACATATTCACATCGTAAGTACTATGTTTTTTATCAAGCTATTGTAATAGCTCCATTTTATGCTAAGAAAAGGATATGATGATGAAAAATTTGAGTGCATATCTAGTGCAATATTAAACATAATGTTAGCTTCATATGTGTAAGTAAGATGAGCGAGTGTTGAAACACATACTTTAGTTACAATTTAGTAATTCTGCAAAACTGTGGAAGGACCTCCAAATTAAATTAGATTTTTGAACTAAATTTCCTTTGAATTTTCGGAACAGAAATTCATTTAGTGACATTGGAATCTTTTACAGGAGGTTCAAACTATTTTAGGGGGGGGGGGGCGGTAGATCTGAGTCGCCCGTAGCATTTCCTTAGCTATGGCCCTAAATTTTTCAATGATTAATCTAAATTGTTTTATTAGTGCACTAATGCAGGTTTTTGAATTTTCGAAAATATCTTCTAAATTGAATATAATAAATCTTTAATAAAAGCATAAAAGATAATGAATAGCTTTACGAGCAAACAATTGAGCTTTTATTTGAGTTCTTACAAATTCAATATTTTTTCTTCTGCTTTGCTGTGTTTTGTTTGACTCATTACACTTTAGCAGATTTTTCACTAACATGGAAGGTCTCCATACGGGCATACTCAGAAAAATCTGAAAAAATTACAGAATGTTCTTCTCATATAGTTATATATGTTTATAAAAAAATTTCGGCGGAACCTCCTTATAACGTCCGTAAAAAAATAATAAAAATTTCGTTTATTTGGCGATTTATCTCCGGTTGGCGAAAAAACGAAATTTTGAAAAATACGCTTTTACACTTCGAATACTTTTTAAAGAAAAAACTTTCTATGTTCAATTTATTTAAATAATTTTAGTTTTGCATTTTTACTTTACTTTAAGTGTAATTTTGTCATACACGTTTATATGTACTTATAACAAAATGAAATTAATATATTTTATCATTTAAAACACAATTTAAATTGATTAAAGTTGTTCCAAATTAAAAAATACACTGTTAAAAATCTGCTGCATTTTGTTGCAACGCACTCCCTTGCTTGTATAGAAAACGGTTACTTGGCCGTGAAATGGAGCTTTCTCATTGGTTGGAATAGAGATATTATATACAAGCGGTGGAGTACGTTGCAGCAAAATGCAGCAGATTTTTAACAGTGTTGCACAAGCTACAACAGCGCTAAAAATCTGTACCATTTTCTGCAGCGTCACTCCACTGCTTTTATAGAAAACGGTCAATTCACCGTGTTATGGAGCATTCTCATTGGTCAGAAGAGAGATATTTTATAAAAGTAGTGGAGTGACGTTGCAGTAAATGCTGCAGATTTTTAACAGTGACGTCAATTAAAATCAATTTTCAGATTCGTTAAAATCGTCTGCTTTTGGCTAGGAAATGCACTACTCGCCAAATCCCGCGTCGCTTTCAGCTTTTCACGCCAATTATTCCAAACTATTTTATTTTTTTACATACCTAATAATGTAATTCCGCCGCTAATTTTCACTGATCCTTTATCACCTACATGAGTAGTTTAATTCGTATTTTTTTCAAAAAATTCTGAGTATGCCCCCAATGGAGACCTTCCTTGTAAGGCAAGCTGTCGATATCTTGAAGGATTAGATTTTTTTAGAAGTGCGAACCTTACTATGATTTGAGTATTTTTTTGTGTTCCAGAACTTTAGCTTATGTTTATTAATCTTTGATTTATTTTCCAAATAATATGAAGCGTTACGCTTCTGTAATTGACTTTTACATATTTTTTTATAATATGTTATTCTTTTATTTTTGATAATTTCCCGGTTTCGACGATAATATCGTGAATATTTATTAGATTTATCGTTTAATGGTTCAGAAATAAATACTTTTCGTATCGGGTTAGGATGTTCTTCAGTTGGGCCATTTAAAACAACAAAATGTCGAGAGCAGACATACCAGTCTCTAGTCACCGTTTTTGTATTGATTCTACCACAAGCAGAGAGCCATTCATTACATTTCCGCAAGTCTTTTTGAGGTTTGGGAAAAGGAAAAAATAAAACCCCCTGCATAAAGTCTTTATAATGGTAGCGTTCACCACTCTTGCAACCAGAAAATTTGCATTTTTTCACCATGTTTAAGTTACAGAGCTTAGATGTATAGTTCTAGACATTAGCTTCTAGTCACTACTGTACCAATAAAATGTAATTATTTTTTTTCATTTCATGTATAACTATATATGTACTTACTTTCTGCATTTCTTCATTTACACGCTTCTTAAAAATGATTACAAAAAATGCAGACAGTTTATCTAAATAGTTAAAAGCACATAAAAATCGTTTAAAAACAAAACCTTAAAAATTTTGAACTTGAAGCTTCTCTTCAGTAATACAAATAAACAGAAAATCACAGGCGATTAGATAATTCAAATTGCAGTTGACAGCATGTGCCAGAAACAAGCACGGAGTTGAGGCAAGTTAAAATGATATATTCTGGTGGCAGAGAAATAGCTTCACTACACTCATATTCAATAACGCGGGTTAACTCTTGAGTCCATGTTAAAAGCTGGACATGAATCTGATACAGAGAAGGACTTCTCACGCAACTGTGACGCTGCAGTAAATAGGTCAAATTTTTAACAGTGTTCATATATCATAACTTTCCTTTAGATGCTACTTGATTCATTAACTCTAGAATGACAGTAAGAGATCATTTTGGACTTTGCCATATGAAGATATTTTGGTTCGAACCAGAAATTCAAATGACTTAAATAGTTTAATAACTTAAATAGTTTTAAATAAAAATTCTGGTGTTTAATACATTTTTAAAAAATTGGAATAAAAATTTCCGTCTTTCTAGTGCTAATGAATTGATGAATGTCAGAACGCGTCAAAGTGCTTCTATGAGTTAATCCAGAGCAAAGTATTTCCATATGTTAGTACATATTAAAATACTCTCCTTTCAGTCATAAAAACGAAAAATTAAGATGTTATCAAAAACGCAGTATGATTTAATAAATAATCTGCAGTCATCTAATTAATCAATAGCGACATCGGAAATGAACACTGCTACTTGCACTGTAAACAATTTGACCCTTTTGCTGCATCGTCGCTCCCCCGATTTTAGAGAATATCTCTCTTTTGACCCATGAGAATGCTCCATAATTGGAGGGAAGTAATCGTTTTCTATAAAAGCGGTGGAGTGACGATGCAGCAAATGGTCAATTTTTTAAAAGTGTGTATATTGTTTTCGAATTTGATAACAGGAACTTTTCTGTCTCCATATGAGAGTGACAAGATTCTATACTGTTAAAAAATTAAAACTTTTGCTGTATCGTCACTCCATAGATTTATAAAATATATCTATTTTGACCAATGAGAATGATCCATAATACAGTAAATTAATTGTTTTTTATAAAAAAGGTGGAGTGACGATGCAGTAAAAGTTCCAAATTTTTTACAGTGTATGTTCAGATTGTGATTTGACAGACAAGGTTTTCCAAACTACACAAAATGTGGAAATTTTCTATTCCAAAACTTGACGATACTGAACGAGTACTATTATACGAGTTCAAGAAGTTAATTAGATTCACTTTAATGTCAAGCTCATAGAGAACATTTCGCCATTTTCTTTTCTCTAGACTCGTATTAACCTATCAAATATCCCCGCATATTACCACTTTGATTTCGAGGAATTCCGTCAGAAGAAAATCTTAAAAATTCCCATTTTTAATTCGATAAATGAATCTGAATCATAAGACAGTGTCGATACACATAAAAATGCACTTTAATTCATTTGTACATTCGGCATACACTGTGCATGCAACACGTTGGCACGATTGGAACAAAATGGCGATTATGTGTCTCATATGCTAACCCGGCTATCATTGTATACTTATTAAAAAACTAGCAGGCTATGCCCGCTTCGCTGGTCCATATTTCCAAACGAACCTTGACTAAAAAAAAATGGTGATTTAAAAATTTATTATTTTTATTTTAAAGCAGTATAGACCACCCTGGAATGTTCTTCCGTATTGCTGAAAATCATGCCAACGCCATTGCAATATTGTACTATTGTAAGTCTTGGCGAAAATTTGGGCAATTAAGCACCCTCTCTTTTATTTTATCATTTATAGTAGAGTTTCGTATGAACATGAGACCGTTATGACAACAGGAATCAAAATGCTCTCGAGTCATCACACTATTACATTAGAGGGCATTGCAATGATTAGTGAGATTGATTATCAAACTCTATTAACTTTCGGATTGTACATTATCATTTCTTAGTTCTTAAAATCCCGACATCTGAACTTGCACTATTTGTAGTTCTGATAGTCTACATACAATGTCATTTCACGTTACATTTTTTAATAAACGTCCTCTTTTAACAGGTCTACTGTAGATTCCTATCTACCTTAATCTGTTCCAGCAAGAATACATAGAGTAAAAAATTTAAAGAATTATTGACAGATAAAGAAGAGTTTTTGTTTGTTTGTATTTATGACGGCCATTTATCTACACGTGGGATATAGGCCCTAAGAAAAGGATGCCCTCCGTGGGGGTGTCAGACGAAGAAGGGTGTTTCACTTATATATTTAGTAGAACAATGAAGCATAAAAAGTGTGTTTTAAAGCTGTATTATTTGAATAACATTAAAATTACATCAGTTTCACTGCTTCTTCCTTTTATAAAACAGTTGCTAACATGTAGCCGTTAAATCAGAATAATCTTGATGACTAAATTTTGTAGAAAAATAAGTCTTTAGTTTGCATCTTTCTACCTTCTGTAATCGATTCCATTATGATTTTTAGTGTCAAACATTAGAAGTGCTAGAAACGATATTGTTACAAATGTACCAGACTTATTTCATGTTTGTCCTCAAATAAATGTGAAATTTACGATCATCCATTATTGGCATTTAATGTTATAGCTTCATGATAGTTTTTTGTTCGACTACTTGATTATTCCGTCGATCAATTTCGCCAAATTATACAAATGGACATAATTTTTATTTTAAATAACCAAAGAATCAATAAATTACTAAAATGTTAATAGAAATACAAATAAACATCGAATTAAAATTGGTTGATGAAGTAACAATTACGTATAACAAATTTAATGTCAAATGAATATGACATTTACGATCATCCATTGACATTTAACCTTATACTTTGGCAATAGTTTTTTGGTCGATGGGATTATCAAGTATTACCAAATTATATAAACAAATTGTATAAACAATAATATTGCCAATAATATGTAGGTGCAGGTGTCATCTAAGGATCCCGTTGGCGCGATTGCAGCAAATTGCAATTTTAAGCCTCACGTGGTAATCCGGTAATAGTTGATTATTTTTGAGTAAATTATTTCATTATTTTTCTTTTCTCTTTTAAAATTATATAAATTGTTTTGTTCCATAATTATTTATTGACTTAGTTCATTATTATTATTTCCTTTTTAAAATAATAGAAAATAAATAAAAGTAATATAAATGTAATTGGTATTTGAAAACACAGTGTTCTCCAAATTGGCATCATAAAAAAAAATCACGCCAAAGTGATGCGTGTATAAAAGTGGAAAAATGTTTGCAATAACATAAATAAAAAAACGTAAACAAATAATTAAAAATTCGCCATTTCGATAGTTTTTTAAAATAACATCAAGGTTAATTCTCCAGTCGGGCAGCAATAGTAAATTTTCTTTTCTTCGCCTGTTTCATAATTAAAAAAAACATAAATTTAATAACTTCTAATTAAATAATCTGACTAATTTTCTGTAATCGGATTTATGTTGTATCGGATATGTTGTATATCGGATAAAAGTATCCTTAATACATAAACAAAACAGTGCAGTTGTCATGTACTGATAATTTTTTACACTAATTTGGCGGAAAAATCGTTTTCGAATACCAGTTTCATATATATATTAAAATTATTTTCTATTATTTAAAAAATAATAACAATTAGTATTTAAATAATAAGTATAGAACAAAACAGTTTACATAATTTTAAAGAAGAGAAAGGAAATAAAAAAACATTTTATTAATAATTAAATAACAATAGTCGGGTTGCCATGCCAGGCAAAATAACATCAATTTAGTGTCCATTAGTTACCTCGATGTGTATATGATATCTGTGCAAACGAAACTTCCGATAATATAATAAATGACGTCATATTTATTTTCCTTTGAATTTTTTTTTATTTTAATTTTTCATGTGGATACTGTTCAACTAAAAATTAATTGCCGAGGAGAAATTATTTTCCATATTTTGATTTTTTTGGCAACGGGAAAGAAAATGGTTATTTCTTATCGGAAAAATTTTAATTGATTCTGTATGAAAAATAATGAAATTTTGAATTATTAAGGAAATTATTTGAATAAATCAATTAAAAATTAGCCTATGTTCTAAGGAAATAGTGTAGCTTTCCAACGGTGAAAGAATTTTTCGAAACCGTCAAGTAGTTTCGGAGCCTATTCAATTCAAACAAACAAACCAACAAACAAACAATCAAATCTTTCCTCTTTATAATATTAGTATAGATTATTTTCTTGTACTTTCTTTTTTAAAATGAGTACTTCTAGGTTATCCCGTCGACCAAAAAATTATCGCCAAACTATAAGATTAAATGCCAATAATGGATGATCGTGAATGTCACATTCAATGACATTAATGCGATTCACGTGTTTAAAATGTCATTAAGTGATTTTTATTTCGACTTTTTATTAATATTTTTATTAATATTCTACTAATTATTTATTTTTTCGTTATTTAAAATAAAAATTATGTCAACATGTATAATTTGGCTATTAGTTTGGCGATTTGTATAATTTGGCGAAATTGGTCGACGGGATAACCTAGAAATACCTTAAATGATATAAATTATTTTGTTCTATTGAAAACGAAATTTTCACCATCAATTTTCGCAAAAATTGCGCCAACGTGATAAGTATTAGACATCTGTGCCAAAGGACAGAGCGTTATGAATATTTCAAATGAGTTTACATTTTATAATTTCATACAAATAATGCATCAAAAGAGTTTTATAAAAATATTAACTTGAAATATAAAAAAAACAGCTACTTTTCAACAGAAACTCTTTGTGATGTTTTAAAAATTAAATCGTGTAAGTTTCTTATCATTTTAACAATCATAGGAATAATAAATTTAATACAAATTAATTCAAAATTAAATTTTATTCAATGATTAATTATTTGTAATGTTACAAGTTGAGGAGCGATTTTAAAAAATCGCCAAATTGGAAATTAAAAAAAATATTTGAATGATTAGGTTGATAGAATTGGCTAATTTATTGCAGTGCCGAAAAGTCTTACGCCAATTAGTCGTTAATTCTGCGGTTTAGCCTTAAAAAAATTGCCAGGAATTGAGTTTGAAGGCCTAGTTCTGCAGATTTACTAATTTCATTACGTACCAAGGATGATATACTATTATTTTTTATTACTATTATTTTTGGAGACTTTTATTTACCTTAATTTATTTCGATTCTCTTCGAATGTATAAGGCGAAGACATTATAAAAATTGTGGTATAGGTACAAAATTCCGGCACAAATATCATATACTGGCTTTGGCGCGATTTTTTTTTCAGATGCCAATGTGTCAGAAACCCCACTTTCAAATATCATTATTTACATGTACATTTTTAAGTTATTTTCTATTATTTTGAAAAACAATAAATAGAAAAAAGCTTAATTTACTAATTTTCTATATTTCTTCAATTAAAAAACGCCTTGATCCATCAATTAATATTAGAAAATATATCTTTATTACAAAAATCATGCTTCATATTTATTATTTTCTGAAAATGATTCTTTTTCCTGGTAACAAATGTTTAAAAATCTCCGTTTCACTTCCAATATGAAGTCTTAAATATGCCGTTTTTAATTCTTACAAAAAAAATTTCTTTTTAAATCACGTAAAAATTATTAAATGCTACAGGAAATATGTCCATTGATCACTAAGATTTTCATTTTCATTTTCATTTTTTTTTTTTTTTTTTTTTTTTTTTTTACTCAATTAGGTGCTTCGAAGAAAATCTGTGGCAGCGCGTACAAAAGGTGGGAAAATGTCTAGTAAATAACTCGTTCAATGTTAAATTCCCTATTAAAATAACATTACGGAGTCGCATTGGAAATAAATATAGCATAGCACTACCGTGCTATGCTATAATATTCTAATATTTTGAACCAATTTAAATTTTATTCTAATATTCTGGTGTGTTTAAGGAAGCTGTATACCTAATTTATTGTGCTGTATTTTATATTTTATAAATGTTAAAATCTTATCTAAACATTCCAGATTTAATTTATAAGAAATTTAATTGCATTTACTTAGTATAAAAAATAAATAAATGACAAATAATTTTTTCTTATTACTTTTTCTCAATTATTCTAATATTTTGAATATGAGCTGTACCACAAAATTAACAGTTAGAGCCATTTTTAAAATTAATTCTACCAGTTTCTTCTGTAACATATATAAAGGAAGAATTACATAAACAAGTAAGAAAAATCATGCGTTAAGCATAGATTATGAAGCACTTTCCAACACTTAATGAAATCTTTAACAAAAATTTGTTATTTAGGGAAATAATAGTGTATAGCCAAATATACCCAAATATGTATTCCAGTACATTAGAACAGCCCTGTATTTCATATGTCAGTTCATATAATGGGAAAATTTAGCTTAGCAAGAAAATACCCAGTAGCTTGAAATTTCTTTTTCAGCAATTCATACTATTGCTGGAATTAGATGGAAACATACTTGGATACTTTTGTTCAGCCCTGTAGTTTACATTGTATCTTTATTACACGTCAGCATTAGGCTAAAATTTATTGTAAACTAAAACACTTTTAAAACAACTGAAATCACATTCTCATAAATCATCATTCATAGACGTCCATGTACCGAATTCTTTGCGTGGCCCTGTATATCCCTTTATCTATATTCTGCAAACATTTCTCAGTAAATTGAATGCAGCTCAGCGTAAAAATGCATAGCTTATTTAAGAACCACATTTAAATAATTTATTCTCATATTCAGTAACGTTGGTGAGCTCTTTTGGGTAGCCCTGTATATCAACTATAACATTTATACACACCATATAATGTGCATATATTTAGCGAAATATAAACGCGAATATCATAATTAAAATGTCTTTCATCCCTCCATCAGCGATCATCGGACATATATACGGTACTTCGGAAAGAATATACTATTTGAAATATTTTGTATGGCTCTGTAAATGCTATGTACTTCATATTATGCAAGACAGTAGCGTATAATTTATATTAAACTTCAGTGACATATATCAGTTTTATTATACATGAAAAAGCTTAATATATTTAAAATATGTCACACACAATTCCTCCTTTTACCATTATCTAATGGAGTTCTTTTGTGTGGCCCTGGAAATGAATAATAGCTACATTTTCACCTTATATTTTATAGAATACATATTTTAATATGTTTGACAGGGTATAACATCTTTAAAATTCCTTTGAAACGATTTTTCCCCATAGGCCGTAATGTACTAGGAAATTTTTGATTCGCCCTGTAGATAAACTAATCGTGGTAGAAACTTCCTTTCCGATAGGACTTGTGCTAGGGTAAACGTCAATAACGTCCTAAAATTTCATGGCAATCCGAGTATATTAACGATTTTTTTCCCATGGGCCGTAATGTAATGGAAAACTTTTGATTCGCCCTGTAGATAAACTAATCATAATAGAAACTTTATTTTCAATAGGGTTCGTGCTAGGGTAAAAGTCAATAACGTCCTAAAATTTCATGGCAATCCGAGTATATTAACGATTTTCCCCCATAGGCCGTAATGTAATGGGAAATTTTGATTCTCTCTGTAGATAAACTAATCATGGCAGATACTTCATTTTCAGTAGGATTCGTGCTAGAGTAAACCTCAATAACGTCCTAAAATTCCATGGCAATCCGAGTATATTAACGATTTTTCCCCATAGGCCGTAATGTAATGGGAAAATTTTGATTCGCCCTGTAGATAATCTAAACATGGTAGAAACTTCATTTTCAAAAGGACTTGTGCTAGGGTAAACGTCAATAACGTCCTAAAATTTCATGGCAATCCGAGTATATTAACGATTTTTCCCCATAGGCCGTAATGTAATGGGAAACTTTTGATTCTCTCTGTAGATAAACTAATCATGGCAGATACTTCATTTTCAGTAGGATTCGTGCTAGAGTAAACCTCAATAACGTCCTAAAATTCCATGGCAATCCGAGTATATTAACGATTTTTACCCATAGGCCGTAATGTAATGGGAAAATTTTGATTCGCCCTGTAGATAATCTAAACATGGTAGAAACTTCATTTTCAAAAGGACTTGTGCTAGGGTAAACTTCAATAACGTCCTAAAATTTCATGGCAATCCGAGTATATTAACGATTTTTCCTCATAGGCCGTAATGTAATGGGAAACTTTTGATTCTCTCTGTAGATAAACTAATCATGGTAGATACTTCATTTTCAATAGGGTTCGTGCTAGGGTAAACCTCAATAACGTATAAAAATTTCATAGCAATCCGAGTATATTTACGGGAGTTAGAGCGCGGACAGACGGACAGACGGCCATCCGGCCAGACGGACAGACGGCCAGACGGACAGACGGCCAGACAAACCGAATGCATAAGCACTTTTCAACTTTGTTGGAAAGTGCTAAAAAAGAAAGAAAGAAAAAGTTATTTATGTTTACCTAATGAAGTTTTTGAGATGCTTTTTTCTTTAAACTTGGTGCGAAAGAGATAAACAGCCAAATATTGCGTCAATTTAAAACTTTTACACTTAATTAATTTTTAACCATTAGAAATATTATTTTTATATTTAAATTAAATATTTTCATTTCATAATAATATTTCTCATTAAACTAATTTTTGTTCCTTATTTCTTTATGTTAAATCAAATAAGTTATTACTTTTTTTTCGATATACAGTAGAACCCCGATAATTCGGATTAATTGGGACCAGGCCCAATCCGGATTGTCGAAAATCCGGATTATCCGGAGAATCTGAAGAAATGAAATAAAAAAACATATTCGCAGAAAATCACATTTATACTGAACATATTCAATATTTACAGACAGTATAAATGTTTACGTTGTGATTATAAAATTTTTCATATTCTGTTGTGCCAGTTTTGCGGTCCGCATGGTCACACATTTCCTTCAGCATAAGTAGTTCGCTAGATGTAGTCTCCAAAGGACGTTCAAAATGAATCATTAATTGTTCAAAATCGGAATTTGCTTCATTATAGTTTATAACTTCTGGTTGATCATAATTGATAATGGTTTTCTTCTGCATCATCTCCATTTTCCTCAGTTGTGCACAAAGCGATTATTAAATCATCTGTAAGCGAGTCATACTCTTCATTATTTTCTGCTCCCAGTCAATTGCTAATGTCACTGATATCAATATCTGAGCAACTATCATTTTTTTTTTTTTTTTTAACAAGCTGACCAAATCTTCCGATGTAATTTCTATTTCACATTCTCGTTTATTCCTCCTTCTATTTCGATTTTCCGCAACTGAATTGTAGAAGGGCTCGAAGACAAAGAAACAGTCCCAAGAGACCTATGGACTGGCTGACAAAGATCGGACCATTATCAGTCAGTGTGTCTATAAAGACTATTTTATTTTGCTTTCTTGCCAATGCTCTGAGTAAAAATTTAAAGCAGTGAGCTTTTGATAACATTTCTAAATGGATTAAATAGAAAACTGTAAAAATTGAATTGCCAAAGCTTAAATGATGCATAGTTGTTCTTTTCATAGATAACATTAAAGAGTTCAAATAATGAAGCTTCAGGTATTCTTCCGAAAACATTTCAGAAAATACTTTTTTATTCGGAATATGAGCCGAAATGTTTTTTTTTATGGAAATTTGCCGATCACTTCTCAAACTTGAGAAAAAAATCGATCCGGATTATCCGGAGATCCGGATTTACGGGGTCCGAATTTGCGGGGTTCTACTGTATTTATATAATTTTAAATCAGAGATTTTGATTTTTGTAGTAACGCTAATTATCGCCAAAAAATTAGTTGTTGCAACCCTTTAGCCAAAAATATCAATAAAATAAGAAATTTATTACCAAAAATTACAGTTATCCCTTTATATTTGTATCACAAACCTCCGCAAAAATATTTCCTATTGAATGATGCAATCTGAAAAAAAATCCATCGGGTAGTTTTTGAAAACACTCGAGCCGAAGTTTCAGAACTTCTGCTTTATAATATATATGATGCAACATTCTAATTAACTTAACACTGTGAATTTCATTTTTAGCTCACAGGCTATCATAGCCTGAGAGCTTATGTGCCCGTCCGTTCTGTATAGTGCTCTCGATTATACGTTTATACGCGTATACGTATAATACGTATTATACGAAATACGGATCAACTATACGTATAATACGGCATCGGCGGTTATACGTATTACGCAAAACAACATATACGGTACATCGTATATACGGATCTTATCCAAGCGGTTAAACGTATAAACGTTTAGACGTTTTTCGTTCAAGGTATGAAATTTGATTTTTTAATGTTTTTCTGCGGATTAACGACATTGAGAAATATCCGGTAGAGTATCCCCATCGCGTTTCTTTGTTCGAAGAACTGCGATGCGTTTACTTAGGTGCTACTTGTTTTGCAGGCACTTAAAAAAATCTGAATACGTTCCTCAGTTTAGATTTTTTTTTCCAGTTATTTATTATGAAATGTCTTACATTAGTTGTGGTCGAATCAAACTATTCTTTGGAAGACCTATGGCGCAGTACTTAGTTTTTTATATTTTCTTGTATCTTTACAAGAAGAAAGAATTTAATTAATAAGGGAAAACTTTCGATGGGCTTACACGTTTTTAGGGTAAGAGAGTCCGAAAAACATGTTTTTAAAAAATATCTGCCTGTGAGTTTGTGACTTTGTCTGTCTGTGTGTGACATGAGATTTGTGGACGCTCTATCTCAAAACATAATACGCAGAAATAAGAAACATATATGGGGGAGACTGGGGCACATGTGAAAATGGGGCAGATGAGAACATTGCTATTTTTCACAAGTTATTGTATGTCTTATTATTTCAAAAAATTACCAAAGATAGTAGCACCTATAGACATTTGGAAAAAAATTGTTGAAGCTCTTCGACATTTTATTTGTCCCCAGGAGCCAAAATGCTGCTCAACTGAACTCAAAAGTAAAATCTCCAACTTGCTAAGAGAATAATTTTATTTATTTATTCATTTTTTTTTAGATAATGTTTTAACAGATATTGTGGATACTAATAAATATTTATGATATTTTTTTTTTTTTTGCTAAAATTGAAAAATGTTAAAGATTTGTCATTTTAACTCTTGTGGGAGTGTGGGGCACTTATGAAGAGTCTAGTTGGAGCAGATCTGAACACGGCATTAAATTCTCCAATAATCACTCAGTTATTCTGTTCCTTTTAGTTAACTTCATGAAAATAATGCCAGCTCCATTATCTATAATTTTATTGAAATAGAATACATTTCTGTCTTATAAACTTGATTTTGTATAGAAACATTTACAAACATATCTGTCAGCAAATACATAAAAAGCAACAAGCTCGTTTATGTTCAATTGTAATTTAAATAAATTTAATGTTTTTTAAAATGCAATAAATGTTATATATTATTTTATTTAACGGTTTTCAATACTATTTTTTATGCATCGTTAATGCAAAAAATATTACGTTTAACAACTTTGAAAATTTTTCTATTTCATTTGTTGCAAACTTGTAGTATTAGTTTACTTCCATTTCTTAAACAGCTATGTTATTTGGTGCTTTGAAAATAAAATTATATTTTAAGAAAATAAAATTTTTAAACTACTGTGAAATCTTCATTATTGACTTCCACCCCCCTTTCTTTTAAAAGCAAAATAAATTAAATTTGGAGGAAGCTTATAAACGGAAAACAATTTTTTATCCTTAATTTATAGGCAAATAAGGTAAATATAGGAATGAAATTCTTTGGCCTTTCGGTAGATTTCCGACAAATATTATCCAAATGCTCCCTCCCTAAAATCTTTCTCAAACAAAAGGCCCTAAGCAAAATTTAAATTCTATTATTTTCTCAAGTTTATTTCTTTAAGCTTTTATTTTATTGCAACAATAGTTTATCAATTATCGAACCCCCCTCTCCCCCCAAAAAACAATCTATTTTTATTTTATAATATTTTGCTTAAACATATCACTCAGAAACTAAATAAATATACATATATTTTTCTTTATGGTGAATTTAACAGATAGTACAACTAATGATTGTGGTAACATATGGAAAAGATAATAAAAAACGTGTCAAATAATTATTTTTTCTTGTGTTCACATGTTGCCCTTGTGTTTTACAGCTGCCCCTTCGTTGGGGCACATATGAACATTTTTTTGAATTCATAAAACTATTAAGAAAAGTAAGAAGAGCTATAAAAATAATTAAAAAAATTACCATGCGTAAAAAAAGCACTGTTTACTATATTGAGTAGTTTTGTTTATAGAAATTAACCCAGTTATGAGAAACAAGTTGGAAATTGCACGTGAAGCGTAGCAAATTAGGTGCGTTCGTATATTTAATATAACGTACGATATATTTTAAAAATATTACTTTCATATATCAATCTCATAAAACTGTAAATAGTGAATTACAATTAAAACGCTCATCAAACAATGTTCTCCCTATACCATTATGTAATGGAATACTTTTGTGTGGCCTTGTCAATCAATAAAAAATGTTCTTTGCACCACAAATTATGTAAGATGTATATTATAATATGTACTTTATAGTTGCGTATAAATTTCGCATGAGTGTAGCACGATTAAAATGCATTTGAAAATTTTTTTTCCATTGACCGTAATGTAACGGAATACTTTTGATTGTCCCTGTAATTGATCTCTGCATCCGATTTTCATAAGATTTGGAATAACTCGACAAAATTATGTGATAATTATGTATTTTAAATTTCAAACGATTAAAATGCATTTGAAACTTTTTTCCCCATTGACCGTAATGTAACGGAATCTTTTTGATTGTCCCTGTAATTGATCTATCCATCCGATTTTCATAAAATTTGAAATGACTCGACAAAATTATGTAATAATTATGAATTTTAAATTTCAAACGATTCGGTTGGGTAGTTTTTGCGTTGTTATATGCGGACAGACGGACGGACGGACAGACGGACGGACGGACAGACGGACGGACAGACGGACGGACTGAACGACCACTATAGGTGCTACGTATTATATAATTACGAACGCACCTAAAAAGCTATGTTCACATGTGCCCCAGTCTTCCCTATATTTTCAGGCAGTGCCTGATAGAAATTGGTGCTGATTAGTTTTGTGTGTAAATCGTTTAACAGGTGGTGCTACTATGCTGTCTTTTTTACGATTTCTACAATCTTGGTCGGAATCCAGATAGATATTTCACTGTTAGTGAAACGAGATTGGCCAATCAGGAGTCTGATTTTTTGTGAACTTTTTGCAAAATGTTTTATAAAGTATACGCTTTTTATTGCTCGATCTCTTATATATAAGACATATTATGCGAATTCCTGTCTTAACACCTACGATTTCCAAATTATTCTCAATTCAGTGACATAAGACTTATGAAGTCTACTATTTAAATTAGATACGATACGTGGAATATACGTATACTTTAAATATACGTATTCTTAAATATACGTTTAGTTGATACGCGTTATACGTATCCGGATACGTTTAAACGTATATTCGAAAGTATCCGTATTGCAGAAAAACGTATTATACGGATATACGTATATCGTTTAATCGTATAGCTGCTATACGTATCCCATCGCGAGCACTAGTTCTGTATGTACGTGCGTTCGTGCGTAACGCGATAACTCATGATAAAAATATCGGATCCACTTGAAATTTTGTATATAGGTATATCCTGATAAGGCGCTTCCCTGATTAGTTTTTGGAGTTAATTCGATATGTATAAGAGGGGGAACGGGGGGCTCATGCCCCTCCCCTTAATGGATATAAATGGGTTTTTCATGCAGAAGTAACAGTTTTTGTCCAAAATTTAGATGTAGGATCATTCTGATGAGCCGATTCCGTGACTGTTATTATGTGTTCATTGAATAACTATAAACAGGGGGAACGGGGGGCTCATGCCCCCCCCCCTTAATTGATATAAACGGGATTTTCATGCAGAATTAACAGTTTTCGTTCAAAATTTAGATATAGGATCATTTGGATGAGGCGATACCGTGGCTGTTATTAGGTGTTCATTGAATAAGTATAAACAGGGGGAAAGGGGGGGCTCATGCCCCTCCCCTTAATTGATATAAACGGGATTTTCATGCAGAATTAACAGTTTTTGTTCAAAATTTAGATATAGGATCATTCTGATGAGGCGAGTCCGTGGCTGTTATTAGGTGTTCATTGAATAAGTATAAACAGGGGGAACGGGGGTTCTAATGCCCGTCCCCTTAACTTGCATAAATGGATTTTTCAATCAGAATTGTCAGATTTCGTTCAAATCTCTGAATAGTTTTGGAAGTTTAATGGTTAAGTATAAAAGAGGGGAATAACTCCTCTTAAGTTATATAAATGCTAAATGGGTTTTTATTAAGAATTATCCGATTTGCTCTGAATTTTGGATATAGATTTTTTAATATGATAAAGCATGTACTTGATAGTTTAGGAAATTCAATGATTAAGTGTAAAAAAGGAGAAAGGGGAGAGCTGTTTCCCCTTCTTAATTTTTTTTTTCGAACGGAATTAACGAAAATACAAGGCTGTAATGTACAATTAGTATGCGTAGCCTGTGAGCTCAATGCCATCAGTTTAACTGGGCAATATTCTTTTTATTTTATTTACAATTTAGGGGGAGGTGGGGTAACCTTTGTAAAATTTTATATATTATTTGTTTTTACACTTTGGGCTCTTAATTTTTTCGCTTATAAAATATTAGTAACTTGATTTTATTTTTAAAAAAATCATGTTAAACGTTCATTTATAGATATATTTGTTAAATTTTTCCAATATGCAGGCATGCGAAATTTAATCAATTGCAAACTATTATTCGATTTTCTTTATTAAAAATACCAACTCTAGGCATTAGTTTTAGATCTTTATAAAACAGAAGGTAATTTTATTTATCAT
Source organism: Maratus speculifer (assembly GCA_964019185.1). Taxonomy (NCBI): domain Eukaryota; kingdom Metazoa; phylum Arthropoda; class Arachnida; order Araneae; family Salticidae; genus Maratus; species Maratus speculifer. The sequence continues at coordinate 159,951,213 of OZ025303.1, forward strand.
AAAATATAACATCCTTATTATAATACAAGATGTCGTCATTATCATAATAAAATAAACTGAGAAGTTTATACATTATGAAATACATTATAAAGTTAAAGCTAATAACGTTTTCGTTCCTTCTAGAACGTCTTCAGTCAGCATAAATGAAAGTCATTCCTTCATGAGCTTTTATTTCATTTAGGGATTTGCACAATTCTAAAATGAAATAAAAGCTCATGAAGGAATGACTTTCACTTGTGCTGACTGAAGACGTCTGGAAGGAACGAAAACGTTATTAGCTTTAACTTTATGATATCTTTCATAATGTATTAACTTTTCTGTTTATTTTATTATGATAATGACGACATCTTTTATTATAATAAGGACGTTATATTTTATGATAAATAAAATTATGTTCTGTTTTATAAAGATATAAAACTAATGCCTAGAATTGGTATTTTTAATGAAGAAAACTGTGAATGTAGGCATTATAATTATGAATGTAGTTATCTACAGTTCCTGACATTATTCGATTTTTAAAATTTCTTGAATTTAAAAAAAATACTTTTTGTCTACTTACAAAATAACTTGATTAAATGTATATTTTAATTTTCGCATATCGTCATGTAAATATATTGAGGGCATTTTTTTTCTTTTGCGCAGTTTATTTTTTGAGCTTGATTTAATTATATTTATTTACACATTTAAATTTAAATGAATCCTTTAATGTAGATTTACTTACGTATATAAATTTTTTACTTATTTTTTTACTTAAGTTTCACTAAATTTATGCATATTATATCGTGTGCATAAATGCTATAGTTAATATACAGGGCTACCCAAAGAGCTCGACAGCGTTACTGAATCTGAACAAAAATTACTAAAAGGTGATTCTTATATAAATTATGCATTTTTACGCTGAACTACATTAAATTTACTAAGAAATGTTTGCAGAATATAGATAAAAGGATATACAGGCCACGCAAAGAACTGGGTACATGGAGCCTATGAATGATAATTTATGAGAAAGTGATTTCAGTTGTTTTAAGAGTGTTTTAGTTTAAAATAAATTTTATCTTAACACTATGATGTGTAATAAAGGTACCAGTCAAACTAAAAGACTGAACAAAGTATTCAAGTATGTTTCCATCCATTAGTATAAATTGCTGAAAGAGAAATTTCAAGCTACTAGGCATTTTTTGCTAAACTAAGTTTTTCCATTATATAGTATGTATATTAGTTGACAGATCAAATACAGGGCTGTTCAATAGTACTGGAATACATATTTGGCTATATTTGGCTTTATATCCTTATTTACCTAAATAACGAAATTTCGTTAAAGATTTCATGAAGCGTTGGAAAGTGCTTCATAATCCATGCTTAACGCATGATTTTTCTTACTTGGTTCAATTTGAAACGCTGTCGGATCAAATGTTACAATAACCGCAGAAAATATTTGCAGATAAATAATTGCCAATATGTTAAATTATCTGTTTCTGTTGGAAGTTAGCCAAATGATAAAATTATCATTATCTATTAAAAACCAGATTTACACTGCTGCGACATGAAAATATATCAGAATGAATGGAGGAATATTAAAAAAAACATCTGTTGTTGATTTTCAGTTGCGGAAATGCAAAGGAAACGATTCAGGACATTTTTAGTGAATATTGCGCTATTATAATGGTACGGAATTGATTTCTTTACTGAGGCAAATGAATGAAGAAGCTGTCATTTAAAACCATATGTTATTTAATTAACAGGGACTTTTCAATAACATGCTAATGCAATATTAGGTTCCAGCACAGTAACAGTGTTTTTTATCCTAATACGTTAAATAATGCCCATCTCTAACTTACATATATGTGACGATTTAAGGGAGAAACTCGAAAAATCTTCACTGGTTCCCCTTTTTTTAAAAAAACACACATTTTGCAAGCGAGGGGGAAAAACAAAATAAATAAATGTAGAAGATTCATTAAATTACACATTGGCTGCTGCAAGTTAATTCATTAAACTGTAGTCATGAGAGAGGGAAAGGCTCCCTTTGCAAGCCGTCTTTAACCGAAACATCAAAAAGAATATTCCATCATTACTTCAGCAAGCCGTACTCATCGAAGAAAAAGCAAGGAATCTATCTCACCACCTCAAGGCTTCCCTCTTAAATCTAAAAACAAAGTTCTAGAAAATTCTCTACTCTCTAACCATCATTTTTCCATGTAAACATAATTCATCTCCAGCGTCGAGATTTTTATTCCACAGACGATAATTTTATTTTTTTTAAATGTTATTTAACTAATTTATAATTGACTGAAAATTTCGAATATATTAGGCAGACGATTTTTTTACAGACGATTAATTTTAAGAGAAAAAGAAATGAAATGAATTTATTGTTATGCACAAATATCAAATGTTGAAAGAGGGAAAATAAATAAATAAATAAAAATAATGATATTTTTTGAAAGGTATGGTTTTGGAATAAATTTAATAAGACTTTCTTAAAAAGAGTTAACAAAAACATAGAAAAAAATGAGGTTTTTTTTGGAATATTAAGAAATAAGTTTAATTCAGAATATTTTTAATTTAGAACTATCTTTTTAAATTTACGCATATTGGAATAAATGTTTTTTAAGGCGAATTAAGAATTTATATCGTTTCCATAAAGATTAATAGATTAGATCTAGAAACAAGATTTTAATTTAATAAGTTGAACTAAGTAAGTAATATTGTTAAAAGAAAATTAATATAGTATAAAGGTTAATCTTGGCGAAAAAAAGTAAAATTTGTAATATATATATACTATACATAGATACATCCATATATATATATATATATACCGGGTGTCCCAAAAATGACTGATAGATTTTAAAATTCAATAACTTGGCCTGGCCTTCAATCGCCGTCAGCGCCACCTATTGTTTGAGATTCAAACTAAAATAAAGAAATACGGTAAAAAACTCCTGACATTATACATAACCCTCCTGCAAAAATTTTTTAAATAGCTGTCATCGTTTGCAAGTTATAGAATTTTAAAATCCATCAGTCATTTTTTGGGACACCCGGTAGATATATATACATCTGAATTTTGTCATGCTGTAACTCTCGAATTTATGAACCACTTTGGATGAAATTTTTTATGTGCATAATAGGAATACTAATGTCTCGACCAAGTTTGTTGGCCAGCTTCAACCACCATCTTGTTTCAAAATGGCGGCCTATGATATCAATATATCATATATCATTGAATATGACGATGCCAAGTTAACAAATTAATAAACTTATCTTTTCTCCATTAAAAAAAAATTATTTTCTTTTAACCCGCGAGGACGCGCGCAGGGCCTAAAAGACCCTGAGTGCGTGTGGTTTTTACAATTGTAACCACTAATTTTTTAAAAGTGATCGTCAATTTATTTTATCGCAAAATTTGTAAGAATCGTCTCCGTCTTAATAAAGTGACTGTTATAATTAGATTTTATTGGTGGCAAAGTTAAAATCATTCATACCTTGAAAAGCGCGCGTTCTCCCGGGTTAAAGTAGCTAAAAATCATGATCACAACAAGATCTATATTACAGTTGAAATTATAGATATATCGCCCCTTTTCTCATTTTTGTAATACGCAAACGACACCCCCCTTAATATAACAGACACCTAAAAGCCTGCACATGTAATTCACTCTTCCCATACCTTATTATGGTCATGAAACTGACGTGTGGTTTTGTGCATACCAGCTGCCCTATGATAAAAATGCTGCATAAGCTACTTTGCTCGTCGTACATGATAAAATATATCGCCTCCCATGCAACCATTTCCTTATATGGTACGCATTCGCGAATTTCAGTGCACTTCACGAGCCCCAGGTCTAACTGCAAAAATTCCTTTGCTTTTTCAAATTCCAATATCAAAGTTAAAACACTTTTATCGCCAATTAGCGATTATCTTGTTAATATGCTAAGTACAAAATCTCTCTCTCAGAAGAAAAAAAAATACACTTATATTTTTGCCAAATATCATATACACGCCAAACATTGTAACCCTTTGGCGATAATTTACTATTGACTTTATCTCAGTTCTCACCGTATGGGTGACCACTTGCCTCTCTCTGCTTGTTGTTGCTAATACGCTGATGGGCACCCATTTTCTCGAAAGGGCAAAAATAAAAATTATATTTAATCGAACCTGGACGCTTCAACATTTGTCATGTCTACTGTCTCCATCTTTTGTCACGGCACTAATATTTATGCATGTACAGTATATTTAATCTATACGATAAAGTAGTCGGAAAATTCATACCACACGGTCATTTGATTCTTTTGCAATTTTTATGTTTTTTTAACCTAGTATACTTATAGAAAAAGTTCCTTTCACAAAATGCAAACTCTTATATATAATTTTTAAAAGAATGTTAGAAAGATCAAAAAACATTTTAAACAGTCACACAATGTAAGTTAACAACATAGGTCATTTTAACCCCTTGAAGGGCGGTGATGCTGTTGTGGCATCACATAATTTTAATTCAAAATTGCCACATTGGCACCAGAATATTTCAATGAACATTTCACTTTTATTAAATACGCGATAATCTAATTTTACTTATTCAGAAATAAACTTTCGTATAAATACTGGTGTCATTTAATTATTTCACCATTTTACGAATAAAAATAACTTGCCCCTGAAAGAGTTAAAGAAAAAATTAGAAAATATAAAAATTTCCATATGTGTCCATAAATTCAAATGGCCTCCATTTTGAAACAAGATGGCGACTGAAGCTGGCCAACGAACTTGATCGAGACATTAGTACTTCAACCATGCATACAAAGAATTTCATCCAAATTGGTTCATAAATTCGAGAGTTACAGTACGAAAAAAATTCATTTATGCATATCGATATATACACTGGTGTGCAAAATTTAAAAATGGAGTCCCAAAATGCCAATTTTCAAGGGATTTTCAAGCGATAATTTTCACGCGAATACTCAAAAGGAAGTAATATAATTTGAATAACTACTATCCCTGCATAACAGCTAGTCCATATAACCTCTCATTCAGGTCACACATGGTCACAAGAGTCACAGTCACTACGATGAAACAAAAAAATAGGAAATTTCATACGTCTCTTTTATGAATCTCAAATGACTACTATATGTGACTCCACTGTCAGGTCACTACGACTGCTGTTTTGTGACGAGTCACCAGGTGACTTTACAGTGTCGTTTTATTGAGACGCTCGTGTGACTGTCTTTTGTAGGCTCAATTTCAAAATCATTGTGAATGTTGCATTATGATAAATCACAAACAATGTCCCATTAAAGTCACATGGTGAGTTTTCACCACTTTTGATAGTGGTTACTTCACAGTAGGGTCTCTGTTACTATTTGACAAAATGTTGTGACAGAAAGTCACCATGTGACTTTAATGTGTCATTATTTGGTTATTTATAATAATGCAACATTTACAATGACTTTGAAATTGAGCCTCCAAATGACAGTCACATGAGAGTCTCAATAAAACGACACTGCAAAGTCACCTGGTGACTCATCACAAAGCAGCAGTCGCAGTGACCTGACAGTGGAGTCACATATAGTAGTTATTTGAGACACATAAAAGAGACGCATGGAATTTCCTATTTTTTGTTTCGCCATGGTGACTGTGACTCTTGTGACCATGTGTGACCTGAATGAGATGTTATATGGACTAGTTGTTATGCAGGGATAGTAATTATTCGAATTATATTACTTCCTGCTGGATATTCGCGTGAAAATTATGGCTTGAAAATCCCCTCGTCCTTAAATTTTGCACACCAGTGTATATATGGATATATATGGTATATATATAGTAGTATATATATGTAAGTCAACAGTTCAACGGAGGGTGGTTTTGGGATCTAGGAGTAACGATCGACGAAAATATAGCAAAATTTCTCGAAGTGCTTTCCTCCGGAGGGCTGCAAAAGATACTTTTTTACTTTTTGGAATGAAAGCTACCTAAAAGTGTTTACAATTTTGGCCACCACTGATATGATTGATTACAGCTTACTACAAGTTGTGTGATGTAGAATTTGAGGACCTTTAAATCTGTCGTTCATTTACAGGGATATAGAATTTCGGAAACAGTACTGTAAGCGAAAGTATTGTCAATTAGCGATGATTGTTTAAAGTGCGTTTTCAATTATTGTATGCATGTTTATGTTTAACTAAATTTTTGAATACAAAGTGTTGTGTATAAATTCTATAAAAGACCACATACAATTCTACAGAATGGAATTCGTAAGCATTGCTGAAAAGAAACATCAGTTACTTAAATTGCTTTTTAAGCCGAGTTGTGCTTTTTCACTCTCCATTACATTTAGTACACTCAGAGATACACTATATGGTCAAAGGTGACCGTTGCGATTTTAGAAATATTGCTAAATATCTAGAAAAATATATGAGGAATTATTCTGAAGCTCTAAGTATGCAAACATAACAGTACAGGTTATACATTTTCGTGAAGATTTTTTTCCCTTAACTCCATAAGGCACCGTCAACAAATTGAAAAAAACGAAAAAAGAAAAAAACGAATATTTTTTAATTAACTCTGTCAAAACTAATGTAAGCAAAAGTATTCAAGCTGTAGATTATGATTAATGGGCTTATTGTAATAAACTGCGTGCACTTTTATACGGGTAGCATGAATACTCGTAACGAAATTAAGGTTTTAATAAAAACAGTCCAAAATTTTGTCAAATTTTTTGCTTATAAATTATGGGCTTATTGTAATAAACTGCGTGCACTTTTATACGGGTAGCATGGATACTCGTAACGAAATTAAGGTTTTAATAAAAACAGTCCAAAATTTTGTCAAATTTTTTGCTTATAATTTGCAGAGTTCTTAGTATAAAATAATATTCTTTTCCGAAAATATGTACACAATACGCTACGTTGTACACAATACGCTATAATGAGAATTAAAAAATTAAAAAAAAATTGCATGAAAAATGAGCAGGTTTACTAAATAATTAGTCATTGCGCATGCGTGAACGCTATCGAAATTTCATTTGCACATTGTGTTAGCTAAATGTATTGAGCAACTTATGTGAAAGTCTCAAAAACATAGCTTGAGAATTCTGAAAGTGATCATTGATAAAAGAAACTACAAATCTGCTATTTCCAAAATAAAAGAAAAAGAAAAAAAAAGAGGGACTGTATTTATTTATTCCATTGATTAGTTTTAATACAAAATACACAATATTACACATGGGTATTTCCATGAGCACTTGTGGTGTAAATCACATTATTTGTAACTCTAATTTGTTGGTCACCGTTATTTTAGAAAGGTTTGCATGGTCTTATTCAATTTATGAAATATCTCTGATAAAATAACTCACATTTTCCAATCTAAAATACTGGTATCCAGAATCGTAGTATGTGACTTACACGACATGCGCTCATGGAATTAGCCACATATTATTATATTTAGATAAAACTCCTCATTTTTTTTGCTTCATTTTGGGATTTTGAGCTTATTCTATTGACAATCACTTTCAGAATTTTCAAACTATCTTTTTGAGACTTTCGCAAAAATTGCTCTATACATTTGGCTAACACAATATGCAAATGAAATTTTGATAGCGCTCACGCATTCGCAATGAAAAATTATTTAGTAAACCTATTCATTTTTCAAGCAATGTTTATTATTTTTATTTTTGATTACAGGGTATTGTGTACAACGTTGTTTGTCAACTTGACCTACTTTAGAATTTCTACAAGCTGTTTAGTAATAGACACATTGCATAGCATTGCATTCTTTGTTCTAGACAAAAAAGGGAAAATCAGGGTGGCGAGTTATCAGGGAAAAATTCAGTCAAAAATGGGGTTAATTACCAGTATTTTGTTAACAAGAAATTCGCCTTCTTTAATCCTTTTATATTACTCCAAGCATTTTCAATAAGAAAATAGTGGTTTATTTATTATTATTTTTTTTTACTGCATTGTTAACTGACCATTCGCCGACTAGAAAATATAGAAGAACGACTGAAAAATATATTTAAAAAATTGTCATACTACAAAACTGTTTTCTTTATTGTAATTTTTTTTCATGGTGATTTATTTTAGAGTGAGCGGTTGATTTAAAACACAAAACTCATTCAGAAAAAAAAATCAAAGTATAAACTTAAAATATCCTTTTGTATTTTATCTAAAAGTATTGCTTTTACTAAGCTTGATATATCATACATATTTCTTTAGCGAATATATATTCTCAACAGTGCTCATACTTTATTAGTCACTTTTTCTTCCGCGAGTGACTTCTGTGACTTGTTATCTTTCAGAACAAGGGTCAACTTTAAGTATTTTTGCATTTCTGCAAAATGTTTTGTGTATAATGCATGTTATGCATCATTTTTTATTTCAATCGAAGAAAGGGAAAATCTAAAAGAACGTTTGAAAAATGTATTGAAATTTTTTTTTAATAGGAATCTTTTTTCTTTCTGTTATGATGGTTTATGATACAAACAAACGCGTTGTTGATTTAAAACATAAATCTCATAGAATAAAAAATAAAGTATACTTTCAAAACTTTCTCTCATACTTTATTCTAAAGAATTAATTTTATTAATTCTTCAGAAAATCAGCTTCTGATATTAGATCAATCTATGAAGCACTGTGATTTTATCAGTGTGTACAGAATATTTATTATTAAAAGCAATTTTCAAATTTCTTTTACGTTTCACTTTTACTTATTTCCACACGGAGATCAAACGTGTTTATGATATGCCATACCTTTTCTTCCAGCGAATATGTATTCTCAACAGAACTAATCCTTCATAAGTCCCTTTTTTCCGCGGTCTGTGACTTATTATCGCTCAGAACAGTGGTCAACTTTAGGTACTTTCGCATTTCTGGAAAATGTTATGTGTACTAGGCATGTTATGTGTGACATCATTTTTTATTAGCACTTTCCAACAAATTTGATAAGTTCTTATGCATTCGGTTTGTCTGTCCATCTCACCGCACTCTAACTCGGAATTTTATGCAAATGATAAAGCTTATTTATTGTGACCAAAGCGTGTTTGGTATTCCATATGAAATATGTACGATTAATTCATTTACAGGGACACTCAAAAGAATTCGATTATGGCATGCGGTATATGGGGAAAAATCATTTGGAGAGTATTTTAATCATATTACGCAGTTTCAAATATTGAAACTGAGATGAATCACTGAATTTCACTATGATCCCATTAAAATAGAGCATTCATATCATATTTTATTAATTTGCAGGAACACACAAAAGGAATCAGATACAATAAAGTTTTTGCGTAATAATTGCTGGAAAATACGTTTTAAAATTCGTTATGCGCTTTTAAATTTAATTAGTTTTTTGCGTATTACTCATTATATTGAAATCTATAACTCATATACAGAGTTGCATAAAAGTATTCGCATACCTTTCTCATCATTAGAGGAAATTGCGGAAGGAGATTTTCAACTGAAATATATACATATCTCTTAAATGAACTAAATTTGGAATGCCTATTGTTAATTGATACAAATCTCTATATCATTGACAGGGCTGCTGCAAAATCCTGATAATTTTCCTATTGTAGATGGAAACAGCTGAAATTCGGCTTTGAAATGAATTATAAAGTTCCATATGGTGATATGAGACGAAATATTTTAATTTTTTAAACGGTGCAGTTTTGTTACATTATTCTGAATGTGTTGGAAAGTGCTTCATAATCTATGCAGGATTTTTTCTTCCTCGTTTTAGTCAAAGAAAGAGAAAATATAGAAGAACATTTAAAAAAGGTTTTTGAAAAATCCTGCTTTGTTAATAGTAAATCTTTTCTTTTTTTTCTTATGACGGATTAAGATACAAACAAACGTGCTCTTGATTCTCAGTCTTACAGAATAAAAGAAAAAAGAAAAAAAAATCATGCGTCAAGCATAGAATATGAAGCATTTTTCAACACATTCAGAATAATGTAACAAAACTGCACTGTTTAAAAAAATAAATATTGCGTCTCATTCTATAATATGGAAATGTATAACGCATTTCAAAACCAGATTTTAGCTGTTACCGTCAACTATCGGAAAATTCTACGAATTTTTAGCAGCTCTGTATATGGTATAGAGGTTTGTATTTATTAACAACATGCATTGCAAAATTTAGTTCATTTAAGAAATACATGTATTTCAGAAAATTCTTCTTCGGCAATTTCTTCTAATAAGGAGAATGGTGTGCGAGTGCTTTTGTGCAGTCCTCTATATTAGGTGTAGAATTTATATATAAAGAGCAATATACAAAAAAATAATTAAATTTAAAAGCGCATACCGAATTTTACAACGTACTATCAAGCAATAATTACGCAAAGACAATACTGTAAACGATTGCTTTTGAGTGTCCCTGTAAATTAATAAAAAATGCTATGAATGCTCTGTTTTAACCTGATCATAAGGAAATTCTTTAAATTATATCAGTTTCAAAACATTTAAAATAGCGTAATGCTATTAAAATACTTTCAAAACGATTTCCCCTATGTACCATTAATCTAATCGAATTCTTTTGAGTGTCCCTGTAAATGAATCATTAATAGTGCATACTTCATATTCAATTCCACACATGCTTTGATGATTCTAAATAAGCTTTGTCAATTGCAAAAAAATCCGAGCACTGTGATTTTATTAGTGTTTTCAGAATATTTATTATTAAAAGCACTTTTCAAATTCCTTTTACATTTCACTTTTACTTATTTCTACAGGGAAATCTATCAAACGCATTTATGATGTATCATACCTATTCCTACAAAGAATATGCATTCTCAACAGAACTCACCCTTCATAAGTCATTTTTTCTTCCGTGGTCTGTGACTTGTTATCTCTCAGAACAGGAATCAACTTTAAGTATTTTCACATTTCTGCAAAATGTTCTGTATATTAGACAAGTCATGAGTGATATCATTTTTTTATTTAATCAGAGAAAAAGAAATTGTAGAAGAACGATTGAAAAATGTATTTAAAAAATACTGCTTTTTTAAAAATAATTCTTTTTTTTTTTGCGACAGTTTACGACACAAACACACGCGCTGTTGATTTAAAACGCAAGTCTCATGGAATTAAAAAATTATACACTCAAAAACTTCCTATTAAATTTTACCCTAAAGAATTACTTTTACTAATCCTTCAGAAAATCAGCTTCTGACATTATATCAAACTATGAAGCATTATGATTTTATTAGTGCTTATAGAATGTTTATTATTAAGAGCTCTTTTCAAATTTCTTTTACATTTCACTTTTACTTATTTCCACAGGCAGATCTATTGAACATATTTATGATATAAATCACACCCTTTCCTCTAGCAAATATATGTTCTCTACAGGGCTCATCTTTTATAAGTCACTTTTTCTTCCGCCGTCATTGACTAGTTATTTCTCAGAACAGGGACCAACTTTAACCCATTCGTGCCCAGCACCTTTTGCGTAAATTTTATTTGGTTGGCACTGCTATTTTTAGAAGATTTAAGTTTAGTTCATTAATCACGAAAATCCATCATTTAAATAAAATAATTATCGCTTTTCTTTTTTCAAAAACAGTGCTGAATGCACCTTTTTCTTCTTCTAAAAAGGGACGCACTAATGGGTTAAGTGCTTTCTCATTTCTGCAAAATACTATGTGTACTAGGCATGTTATGTGCGACATCATTTTTAATTTTAGTCAAAAAAGTGTAAATATAGAAAAAAAAATTGAAAAATGTATTTAAAAAGAATCTTTGTTGTTAATAATAATCTTTTTTTTCTCTTATGACGGTTTATGACACAAACAAATATGATGTTGATTTAAAACAGAAGTCTCATCCCATAAGGCATGGTGACGTCACTGTGACGTTGTTGTGAAGTCACACTATGACTTTGTGACCATCGAGTGTTGATGTGACGTCACATGGCGTCGATGTGAAGTCACAGTGACTAAAATGTGAAGTCGTTTTGGCCGTTTTAGAGCTCATTTGTGACGTCATATTGTGACCACTTTGTGAAGTCACGGTGTGACAAATTTGTGAAAAATGTGTCATTTGTGACTTCTTTGTCATTAACATTGTGACGAAACTGTGACAAAAGCGACGATATCTAAATTGCCAGAAACATGTTTTTGAAAGTAAATAACATGTTTTAAAGAACTTTTGTAATTTTCTAAAGATTTTTAAGAAAGTCACATCTCATTCACAATGTGACGTCACTGAGTGGTGGCATTTTGGTCACAGATGTGATGTGATCACAGTGACGTCATTGTGACCATGCATGATATGAGAGACAGAATAGAAAAAGTACACACTGAAAACTTCCTCTTACATTGCATTTTAAACAGTTATTTTTTCTGGTCCTTCAGGAAATCAGCTTCTGATATTTTATCAAACAATGAAGCATTGTGATTTTATTGGTGTATACAGAATATTTATAACTAAAAGTACCTTTCAAATTTCTTTTATATTTAACTTTTACTTATTTCCAAGGGAGATCTGTTTAACGTGTGTTTATGATATAGAGGGAACTGGGGCACATTGATACAGTTTTTTTCTAAGAATTTTTTCGGTGTCAAGAAAGCAGAAATTTCAAGTTATTTTTCCATGTGGTGTCAGCAAAACTTGTGTAGTGTGTTATAAAAATGTACAATCGTTGTTTTATAGATTATTTTTGCATGTAATTTTTAAAAAAATAAAAAAAAAGTCATTTGTATGAATGTGCCCCATCCCCGGGGCAGATTGTACACCTCATGGGCACTTTGATACGTCTGGAAAAATGGAGATAAAACACCAATGCATTTTTTTCATAGAAAAATAGTTAGCAAACCATTTTATTTTTATTTATAGAAATTCAAATCACCCACAATTTATTTGTAAATAATATTAAAGCAATCAAAATGAAATGTATAATGACCTGATGTTTTGGCTGTTCCTTGTCTGATTGTTGGCTGTAGTAACTTTGTCATATCTGGCATTTCAACCCCAGCATTGTCTTCTTTCATAGGAAAAGTGAAAAAATTACCAAGTTTTCTGTTTATAAATCGGTTTATGAACAAAAAAAAGGATAATTACATTAAAATATCTGTATATAATATAATTATCTCGTGATGTTCTGCAGCTTGTTTCTCTTACTTAATATTTCTCATGTCGAAAATACTTTTTCCTCTGGAGAATCGATATAAATTTGAGATTTTTCAGGTTGCCGTCCTTTACTTTTCTTAGTTCTACAAGCACTAGATGTTGGGTAAGCTCGTACGTCTTCTATTTGCAAAAATACTATAAAATGTTCTAATATAAATAAATCAGAGTTATTTCACTTAAATAAAAACTAATATTAGAAATTTTTGGCGAAAAATGGTTGGATTAAAGAGTGTATGGTAAAAATAATAGTAAAAGGTAATGAAAAAATGAACTAGAAAAAGATTTAGGTTGTATCAATGTGCCCCGAGATAGACTGTATCAATGAGCCCCATGCAGTCATTTTGAATAAAATGAGTCTCAAATCCAATACTTCATAATTTATCTAACAATAAAGAATGAGGAACTGATAAAGAGTAGCTTTACTTGCAAGGGAGAGTATTCTTTTCGGTTGAAAATACTGGAACAGTTGTATAATACCCTTTCAATTGTACAACTCAAATTTACTTTTGACCTACAAAAACAATAAATCACCCGTCCCATTTCATCAAACTACTGAATAGTTCCAAGACTTTCTGTACGTAGTTGAGTGCACTAGCGTCCCCATTTGGAGCTGTCGTGAAACTTCCTGCACTGGCCCTGTGAGCAGTATAGGGGGTGTATCAATGTGCCACCCCCTATCATACCTTTTCTTCTAGCGAATATGTATTCTCAACAGGGCATCCTTCATAAGTCACTTTTCTTCCGCAGTCTGTGACTTGTTATCTCTCAGAACAGGGGTCAGCTTTAAGTATTTTCGGTCTAAGTATTTCTGCAAAATGTTGTGTGCACTAGACATGTTATGAATGGCGTCAAAGTCACGGTGTGACAAATTTGTGAAAAATGTGTCATTTGTGACTTCTTTGACATTAACATTGTGACGAAACTGTGACAAAAGCGACGATATCTAAATTGCCAGAAACATGTTTTTTAAAGTAAATAACATGTTTTAAAGAACTTTTGTAATTTTCTAAAGATTTTTAAGAAAGTCACATCTCAGTCACAATGTGACGTCACTGAGTGGTGGCATTTTAGTCACAGATGTAAGTGACCACAGCGACGTCATTGAGACCATGCATGATATGAGAGACAGAATAGAAAAAGTACACACTGAAAACTTCCTCTTACATTGCATCTTAGGGAGTTATTTTTTCTCATCCTTCAAAAATCAGCTTCTGATATTATATCAAACTATGAAGCATTGTGATTTTATTGGTGTATACAGAATATTTATAACTAAAAGTACTTTTCAAATTTCTTTTATATTTAACTTTTACTTATTTCCAAGGGATATCTATCAAACGTGTTTGTAATATATCATACTTTTTCCTCTAGCGAGTATGCATTCTCAACAGAATTCACCTTCATAAGTCACTTTTTCTTCCGCGATTTGTATGACTTATTATCTCTCAGAACAGGTGTCTGTTTTGACTACTTTTGCACTTCAGCAAAATGTTATGTGTACTAGATATTTAATGTGCGACAGTATTTTTTATTCTAATCAAAGAAGGGAAAAATATGAAAAATGTAACAAAAAAAAAAAAAAAAAAAAAAAATCTGCAATACTAGAGAAACTACTCAGATACTGCAATCCCAAAACTTTCTCCTATCTCGTACCTGTTCTTAATTCCTTAAAACCGCAGCATTGCAGCATCAACAGTTACTCCAAACTTTTCAGTAAATACAGAATATATTACGTTCTTCCCTGATTACCCGAGTCACCTCAAGTTTGTATATTCAGAATGTTTTTTTTTTCTTTTTTTTTTAAGTTGTGAAAATAAAACCCTATAAGAAAAGATCCACTGATTCGAATGACCTGAAATTTCACCAGTATGCTCTGAAAATGTTCAAATTTTTTTAAAATTTGGAAAAAAAGAAAAAAAATCCTTAAAGTCGCATCGACAGATTTCGCCATAAGTTAGCAGAAACAAAAAATATAATCAGTGGAAAAAAACAATTAACGGTAGTTAAAAAAAAAAAACTTTAATATGCTGATTAGAATTATAAGCCGCAATTTTCAAAAAACCTGGCCAGTTATAAATTTTTTACCTAAAAATTATTATGTATTGTGGTGGTATTACAAACTTAGCTGACCTGAAGCCACGCATTGTGCTTCAGATCCACACCATCCAACCGGGTACACTTCGCTCTATTATGGAACATGTAGTTTCACGCTTCCAACTCATAACTGAAAATAATGGACAGAACATTGAAAACCTCTTTCATTAGTTTTGCATTTCCGTACGAATTTTTGATTTCATATTTTTATTTCTTTCTGTTTCCATGAAGATGTTCGCTGTTCCTTTTTCAATATCTGCTTTCTGTATGTTTTTCATATGCGTAATAAAGTTTCCTTTTTTTCAAAGTACCGTTCATTTTTTCCCTCCCACTGACCATATACTTTGTTTCTGTTAACTTACAGTGCTATATATTGGTGCATTTTTAATTTTTTTAAACCACATCTAACAAATTTCCGTTGCTTTGGGAACATGCTAGTGAAATTTCAGTTCCTATGAATCAGTGGTTCTTTTGTTATAGGGTTTTACTTCCGAGACAATTAAAAAAGAAAAAAAAACCTTTATTGCCGAAACGTCAGTGAAGGCTTACTTTGGAGATGCGAAATTTTTTGGATTCTGTCTGTTTGTCAGTCTGTCTATTCCGCGATAACTGCCGCAAAAAGCACCCGATTAACTTGAAATTAAGTGGGTATGTTCTTGAGGCACTCGGATTTAGCTGTATAGTTTTTTTGTTATATTTGATTCGTTTGTTCGGAAAATACAGGACATTTAATTTTGCACCATAATGCTTTTCTATGTCAATTTAGAAGTTTTTAAAATTTTCATTTCATGAAAGAAAATGGCTCACTTGATAAATGGAATTAAATGACAAATGGATACTGACATTTACGAATATGGGGTTGAAATTATTCAAATTATTTTGAAATTTTGTCTATGCATTTGTCAGATTTTTTAAATTATTATTGTAATTTTTCGATAATTTTTATAAATGTGTCCCAATAATATAAAACAATTTGCTTTAGAGATTTACTTATTTCAAATGTATTTATTCCATCTTCTCTTTTACTTTTTACAGTTGCCTAGCAACCCTTTATCCTCATAATATTAAATGCGTGTATAATGCGTCAGTGTAATGCTTGAATTTTCATTTAAATAACGGAAAATGAAAAAAAAAATAATTAAGAATTAAAAGAAAATTAATATAACTTTACATTGGAAAGAAACGGAAATTTTTAAGTATCTTTTAATAATAAAAGGTATAGGAAGATTGGTTTTAGGGCACGAAAGCAAACGATTATGACATCATATATCGAAAATTAAACTAATGCATTTTGGTGCTTAAATGGTCTTAGATTATGATATTAATCCTTATTTATTTAAAGAAATTTATTATAAAAATTTTAAAATTTTTCGTATTGCGCGTTAAAATAAAGATCTATTTTTAATATTTAAAATAATAATAATAATTATTATTACTATTATAATAAACTTGTTGTTAAGCAAGTGATTGGATAGTGAACGTCAATAATATGTTTGTTCCACATAAATATCAATGCTATCAGTTTGTATCGCATACATATCGATGTTAAAATGACGTCAAGATTAGCGGGAAATAAGTGTCTTTATTGGATGATTTTAGTGAAGTAAAATTATCAAAAAAGATTTGCCTTTATATTTAGATAAAATCTAAATATTATAGAAACATAATAAAAAGAAAATCTGTGAGAAACAAAATTTGTAAAAACATTAGAATTCTAAATCACATAACTCCTTTACATAAATTTTTATATCTCCTTTTCTATAAAATACTCATATATCAAATACAGGTTTTTGTAATTAATAGGTAAAAAAAAATCAATACTATTGTACATTTAATATCAAATTACGAATGTAAGTTTAATGAGTCAACGGGGGGTTCAGGGGGGCTCTCTCCCCCTGAGTGCGCAGTAACTCTTACACCTAGATCTGAATGTATTTAAAATTTCGTTATAGTAAGAACGCATCTCATTTAATCGGCTTTACGTGTAATTTTTTACTTGTTTATTCATATATAAATTTATGTAATTTGAAAACTTTCGATTGCTGTTTGTATAAAATTAAATTATACGCAAAGTGTGGTAAAAAGCAGATATTTGAAGAGCTGGCATTGAGGCTCCTGATCTGCAGATTTACTAGTTAAAATTAATTATTTTCCCGAGAAAACAAAGGCGTGGCATAATTTGTTTATCATATTTTTACTCTACACGAAGTTTGAAAAGAAAGAAAATATTCTTATATAGTATAATATATGTAACAAATTATAATATTTGATCGGCAGTTTTCCACTTTTTGCAATGTGAAATGCAAAATGACAAAATACAATAAAGTAACTACAAAAAAAAAAAAAAAAAAAAAAAAAAAAAAAAGAGTGATGATTTTATACATAAAAAAGGGTAAGGGAGGCGGTTCATACACATGTAAATGAATTTAATTAGAGTAATATAATTCAAGTAGTAGTTTTTTCGAAAAAAATATCTTTTCTAGGCTTTTCAACTATTCCTATCCAAAATTATATCGCATTCCACTAAGCAATTTTAAAATTTAATTGACGACAGTTTTTTCCCCTATCTGGTTTCATTTCAAAAAACGTTTAATGAATTTTCTTTGCTACATAACAGGCTAATTTATCAGTTAATATGGATTGTCAACTAATAACAATTCGCAAACGTTACCCTACTTTTTTGAATAAAAACAAAATAACTTAAAGTGCATATAAATGATTTTAATCAGAGTGATATATTTCACGAAATAAGTTTTTCGATCAAAAATTGGTTCTGGATGCTTTAAGTATGTCAATCCAAAATTACATCTCATTCTCCTACGCAACTTTTAAAATATATTTAACGGTATTTTTTCCCGTTGGCTGGTATCATTTTTTAAATAATTCCCTATTTATTAAAAATATTTTACTTTACATAAGTTCAATTCTTGTTTTAGATAAAATTTTATTTTTTGTTATATTTTTCATTTTTTTTTAAATGTTAAACTATTTTCCTTTGATACATAAAATGCTAAGCTACTGATTGATGTAGATTGTCAACTCATAAAAATTCACAAACGTAACTGAAAAATTTTGACTAAAAACAAAATAACTTAAATTCATACCGGGCAACCTAATTGGTGCCAAAATAGTATTATTTTGGCACCAATTAAGTTGTCCGGTGTGTATATGACTACTGCGCCAGCATATCTCTCTATCTAATACCAGAATTGCGTTAAGCTGTTTAATATAAATATCAAGGCACCTACGGTAGGAAAGAACGTAAATAAATAACTAATCATCAGCATCAGAATCTATATAATAATGCACATGTAAATGAATTCCGAGTAATATATTTTAAGTAATAAGTTTTTAATAAAAAACTGTAGTACCATTTAAAAATGGTCCCATCTATTATAAATATTTTAACTTGCATAAACTCAATTCTTATTTTAAACAAAATCATATATAATGTCTTATTTTCTTATTAAAAAAAATCTCAAAAACGTTAAATTAATTTCCTTTGGTACATAAAAGGTAAAGCTACTGATTAATATAGATCGACAACTCAAAAATTTGCAAATATAACACCAAATTTAGGGAAAAAAGTTAAATAACTTAATGCACATGTAATTAATTTTTTTCTTATTTTTAATTAAAATAATAAGTTTTTACACGAACATTTCGTTTTCCATTCTAGACGTTTAGCCCAAAGATAGTGCAAAAAGCATGAGAATGTAAAAAGGATTACCGGGACTCTAATGCGACAAGATCAAAGGCTTAAGCAATGTCGATAATGGGCTTAACTTCCGACAGAATGAACTTAAACGTAATCGGCTTTGTTTGAGGAAGCTGTACAAAAAAGTATTTTGCGTTTTTGTACTTCGAATATCAGGCTTTCTGATTTGGCTTATTTCATTTACAAGATTTCTGCTTGCTGCGGAGCTTGCTTACGAAATAATGTCTGAAATCTGCATAACTGAAAAAAGTCCTTGCTTACGAAATAACGTCTGAAATCTGCATAACTGAAAAAAAGTCAGACATTGCACTTCAAACGTGGGAAATAAAGTACTTTCGGACTATAACTAGTTTTATAGCTGGATTTATTATTTTTACAAGATTTCTGCTTGCTGAAACTTGCTTACGAAATAACGTGTGATTTAATAAACTGAAAAAATAATAATTAATGATTTTGTACGTAGCTGAAAAAAAGTCATAAATCGTCCGTCAAACGTAGGAAATAAAGTGTGTTTGAACTATAACTAGTTTTATAAATAGATATATTCAGATGTTGGTGCAATAGCTGTTGCACTCTTATGCAAAAATGCATGAATACAAAATTAATTGCGATGTTAAATTCAGAAGAACGGAAAAAATGTCTCCATCATAAGCAAAACATAATCACCATGACAATCTAGAATCGTTACCTATCATGGGATGTGATTAAGTTAATTTAAGTATCATAGGATTTTATAGAATGAAGAAAACTCTTATAAAAATCTTTTTAAATTTTTATTTGATTTTCGAAAAAATTGAAATGACTTTACAACATTCTGTTACACATTAAATTTCAAGCCGTGCGGTTGGATAATTTTTGTGCAGTTATATTCGGGTAAAAAGAGGGACCAAGCGAAGATAATAGGCATGGCCGGTGAGAGGGGGGGGGGGCACAGGGGGCAACTGCCTAGGGGCCCGGTTTCGAATGAAAAAATTACCGAAATATCACAATGTTCCAAGTCTTAATTTGGTCACTCTTTTTTCCCTTAACCAGTTGAAAAACATTTCTCAGAATTGCAATTGAAGTTTTCCAACGAAGCTACGGGAAATCTCCCATTGAGACTTGAGAGTCCGATAAAAGCTGTGAAATAGTTGATAGTGTTACAAATATTCGGAAACTTCCTGTTTTCTCAGACCGCTGACCACCGTGCTTGCCTTGAGGTAAAAATGGGTCGTTCAATGCGCCCCTCATATCTCATTCATTGCAACCCGATGTCACATTGGGCATTGTATTGATACTAGGGCGTTAATTGATACCAAGCTGTAGGTTTCGGTAATTACTTTAGCTAAAATATTATTGTGCAAGTGAAGGGACATACACAGTGGGTGTTAGGCTAAACAGTTGTATCGGGGCATAGGCTGAAAAGAGCATTGTGAGGACCGATTTTGTATTAAATACATGTATGCATTATATACAGGATATGCATTAGGGCCCATCTCACCTTTTTTTCCAGGCCCCCAGTGCGAGCTTAAATTAAAACCATTCATATGAAAGGACAATATTAAATTTAAAAAAAAAAAAACTTTGAAAATAGAAATACGTTAATATATTTTTATTACTATCTTTTAAAATATCAAACTCACTTATAACTTCAATACATACGAGATTCAGTATATGAAAAATTTTAAATAATATTCAAAATCCACTGTCTTCCCTCAAAATTGTTAGTCCCTAGGCGACCTCTCTCAAAATCAGTACAAAATCAGGGGTCCAGCAGTAAGCTATTGTTCCTTTGAGCCGAATAATATATTTTAAATTTTTAAAATTATTTTTTAAATGTATTTTTAATAACATTTTATTTTGCTTTAGCATTATTATTATTATTATTATTATTATTATTATTATTATTATTATTATTATTATTATTATTATTATTATTATTATTATTATTATTATTGTCAAAGATTTTCGTCAGATTTTGAAAACTGATTTATGCTTTCTTTCATATCCATCATTCTTTATAAAGATTCCCAGATCGAAGAGCTTTTGAAATCTCTAAATTCTATTTTTTAAATAAAATGGCATTTTTGGGGGGGAAAGGCTATCCATGGGGGAGGGAGGGAAATAAAACCAAAGATTCAAAACTTTTTTAATACTGTATTTTTTTTAAAAACCAAAACAGATATGCGCAGTGTTGAGATGATAACTTTTCTGTGAGAGGGATTTCTCCTACTCCCCGGGCTACTTCCTGAATTTAACATTGAATATATGCTTTCTTCCTACAGAAACCATTTTTAAAGGTGCCCAAATGTAAGAAATTCTACAGACTTTAAATTCTCTTAAAATTGTCCTATTTAGGGACCTGTATAAAAGTGCGGAAAAATTGGAACATGAGATTCAAAATTTTTAAGCCAATTTTTTTATTCAAATGTTTAAAAAATATGCTTTTTACTCTCGTTGGGCCCATAATAAGTTTAAAAGCATATTTAATACTATTACTTCCTTTAACTAAAAATCCTTTCTTTCTATATAATAGTATTTCTTTTAAAGGTACCCAGATGAAAGAAATTTTGAAGCCTCTAAATACTTTTAGAATTGTGAACCTCTAAAAGTGATGAAAAATTGGAACTCAAGATTCAAACCTTTTAATCCTCATTTTTATTATTCAAATGTTTTTAAAATGTGCCTTTTAATCTCGTTGGGGACCCCACTAAATTCCAACTCTTCCTTAATACTATTACTTCTCTTAGCCAAAACATATATGTGCTTTCTTTCTGCAACCAGCCTTCTTTTTAAAGGTGTCCAGATGAAAGAAATTTTTCAGGTTCTAAATTATTTTTAAATTTTCTTTTCTAGGGCTTCTTATCAAAATGAGGAAAAATTGGAGCCCAAGATTCAAAACTTTTAAACCCGATTTTTTTATTCAAATGTTAAAAAAAAAAAAAAAAAAAAAAAAAAAAAAAAATGCCATTTAATATTTTTTGGGGGCCCAATAAGTTTCAAATCTATACTATTACTGTTTTCAACCAAATGTGCTCTATTTCTATATTCACCATTCTTTTTAAAGGTACCCAGAAAAAAAGTTTTGCAAGCTGTAAATATGTTTTAAAAATCTTTTAGGCTCCCTATAAAAGTGAGGAAAAGCTAGAACTCAAGATTAAGAACTTTTAGAGCTCATTTTTATTGTTCAAATGTTTTTAAAATATGCTATTTAATCTCATTAAAAGAACAAAAAGCTTAATAAAGTTAAAAAGTTAAGTTAAAGTTATTACTTTCTTGAATCAAAGCAGAGATGCGCTTTTTTTCTATAACTACGATTTTCTTTAAAGTGCCCAGATGAAAGAAATTTTGCAGACTCTAATAATCCAAGAGCCGAGAACACAAAAACCTAAGGTATCAAGCACAAGAAAAAAATCTTCATTTTATGAAAGAATAGAAATAGGAGAATCTAAAGATGAAGTGAATTGGTGCATAAGACAAAAATTAATACCACTATTGATTGACTTGTATGTTTTTCATTGCGTTTTTCTGCTCCCAATCCTCCATGTTTTCATACCTTTGTTTGTAGGCCAAACACAGTGATAAACCTACGAGTCAATCAGTAGTGGTACTAATTTTTGGCTTATGCACCACTTTACTTTCGGCAAGCATGGAAATCATTAGGCTCCCCTATTTCTACTCTTCCATAAAATATTTTTTTTCTTGTGCTTGTAACCTTAGGTTTTTAGTGCTGTCGGCTCTTACTCTTGGACTATAAATACTTTTTAAAATTGTCTTTTCGGAGCCCTTATAAAAGTGAGGAAAAATTGGAATCCAAGATTCAAAACATTTAAGCAAAAATTTTTTTTTATTCAAATGTTTAAAAAAAAATGCTCTCGTTTAGAAACCCCAATAACGTTTAAAACTTCCTTAATATACTATTACTTTCTTCAACCAAAACAGATAATGTACTTCGTTTCTGTAGCCACCATTTTTTTTTAAAGTGCCCCAAAGAAAGAAATTTTGCAGGCTCTAAATCTTTTTTAAATACTGCTTTTTAGGGCCCCTACTTAAAGGGGGGAAAAAGGAACGCAGCATTCAAAACTTTTAGGCGCCTTTTTCTTGTTGAAATGTTAAAAAAATGTGTTTTTTAATTTTTTTGGAGGTTTCAATAAGACTCAAGATTTCCTTAATACTATTGCTTCCTTTAACCAAAATAAATATCTTTTTTCTTTCTATAGATACCATTCATTTTAAAGGTGCCCAGATGAAAGAAATTTGGCAGGCTCGAAATACTTTTTAAACTGTCTTTTTTAGGGCCCATATTAAAAGGGAAGAAAAATTGGAACCCAAGATTCAAAACTCCTCATTGTTTTATGCAATTGTTTAAAAAGAGATATGCTTTTCAATCTCGTTGGGCTTTTCAATTCCCACTCACAATAAGCGGGTATCTGTGTACATTGCATTTGCCGTCCATTCGCTCAATCTGTTCAAATGTCAATGTTCAAATGTCTATTCAAATCAAATGTTCAATCTGTTCCTTTTTTAATGTTTCACTTCCCCTGTTTCCATAAATTACTAATGTTAACTATACTATACATAAATTATATTGTGTAATTATCTACCAGCGGAGCTTTGCCCGTTTTACAAGTTGGATTCCCCCCCCCCCCAAAAAAAATAACTTATTTATTTACTATTTTATTTATTTTAATTTTCCTTTGAGTGCTCCACTATCTTCCGCAGCATAAACCCGTTCACAATATCACCCGCTCTTATCTTGAATCAAACAATCTTTGAATTACTGTAATTTTTCTGTTGATAAAAGTTATAGTCGCTAGATAAAAGAAATTTTCTAGCATCGTCGTTCACGTTGCTACAGGAACCACTTAGTTATTTTTTCATTTCAGCTTAAATATAATATCAGCAAAATCTACTAGATAATTATTCGGTTTCAGAAAAAAATTCTGAAAAAAACTCCGTAAAATGCAAAAAAAGGAGTAAAATTCGTTTATAAAAACTAGGCAAATACTAAAAAATTGGCTATATCAATCATTCAAATGACAAATTGACAAAAACAATTGAAATTCAAAACATTGCAATCAGAATGTTAAAAAATCATCCCGAAAGCCGAAAATCGTTAAAAATAATTTAAAATGTTCGAGAAAGACTCAGAAATTGCAAACGTTCAAATTAATACATTTAAGATCTGCACGGGCTGGAATTTCCAGGACTGGGCCCGGTACGGCCTGTATACAGAAATCAATGCAATCAGGCCAGTCTCGGCCCGGACCACTCTGGGCCGACACAATTTCTGCTATTTCTAAAAAAATCAGATTTTTATTATATAATTAAGATTTTTTTAAAGAATACTGCATACATATCTATGGAATGATTTTACAGGAAATACATATTACCAACATTAATGGATTACTTAGATTCTTAGACTTTCAACATTGAAATAAAAATTTATTAAATAAATGGGTGTGATCGCAGATCGCACAGAGGGTTTCGTTTATTATCACCTTCAACACACTTTATCATTAAATTATAAAACGAAAATCGTCCATAGAAATTTAATCATTCCTTATATGTAAATAAAATTATGAATAAAAGTAAAATATTGCAAAGCTTAGCATAAATTTAAGGGAGATCAAACTGGTCACCAGAGGCGACTAGTAATTTAAATGAACAGGAATTTAATATATATAAAAAATATTTCATTTCACGTGTCAAAATAGACGATAAATAGTATGTAAAATGATGAAATAAAAACAAATAAGAGTGTTTTTCACATGATTTATTTAATCCATTAATGTGAGTTATATACATAATAATTTTTATATCTATTTAAATTTGCATGCGACAATTATAAAGTACCTTAAGTAAATCATTTTATGACAAAACTAGTCGTTGGGGGCACCATAATACTTACCCATCATGAAAATAAAACGCATGTAAACTATCTATAAAATGCATCGCAATTCCAAAATAAAATTTAAACGCATATTTAAATAGTTTTCATATACATAGGAATGTTTATTAATGAATTGCTGATGAGCCAATTTCGACAAATTACATAAAACACCAAAATATTCAAGTAGTACCGGATTGAGTAAAAGAAACATCCCTATAAATCCAAAAATAATAATCATATTAATCATAATCAATTTACTGCATCGGATTACGCGTCTAATTTACAATTAAAACATATCTTTGAATTGAAATTTGAATGAAGTACAGGGTCATGAAAAATCGGAGAATGTGGAAAATATGATTACACATATCTCGGCAACTAATAAACCGATCAGCTTCGTTCTTTATGCAAAATTTGTGTTATTCTTTTGTCTTTTACGTCCACATCTTAAAATAAAACATTTCGAAAATTTGTATGTACCGTTCATCAGAAAGAATTTTTCGAGAGTCCGAAAAAAATAGTTCCGGATTATCGAGGTTATTGATATTAAATAGGCTTTGTCCCATTTTTACATTCTAAATATATACAAAGTTTCAAGTCTCTATCTCAATTTGTTCGGGAGATAGAGCGGTTACAGACAGACAGACAGACACACAGACGGACGGACGGCAAATTTTTTTTCTAAAAATATGTTTTTCGGAATCTCCACTATCTAAAACGTCTAAATCCGTCAAAAAATTTTTTTCGATTTTCAAAACGATTGCAATACTTACCGCATACTACGTATGATGGGTAAGTAATTCAATCAAAATTTAATAATTACCTTTTAAATTAAACCTGTTCATAAATCTGAAACTGATTCAATTAGAGGGAATAGCGTTGATTCAAATAAAAGACAATAAATGTTACGTTCTTAAGTAAAAAAAGAAAAAGAAGTAAAGAAAAAAAAAAAAAAAAAAAAAAAAAAAAAAAAAACATTGATTTAATTATACGGTGATTCGAATAAGCGGCGAATTTTTGTACTTTATCTTGTAGGGGCCCGTATTTTTTGCCTGCCCAGGGGCCCGTGAAACCTGTCGTCGGCCCTGATAATAGGTGCTACGTACGGCTGTCAGCCAAGCCTCCACTTTTATTCAGAAATTTAGTGTTCATACAAAAAATAATGATTAGCTTTTAATGCACGTGTAAATGAATTCAGAGTATTACATTTCAAGTAATAAGTTTTAGGTAGATTTCGTATGAAATACTACCTATTGCGATCGCTCCCATGTTGGAATTTCTGAAAAATTTTTGCAGATCTACACCGATCACGACCCCTAGACCCAAAACTACCATTAGTAAAAAAGTTTAACTATCTATCTATCTATCGATCTATCTATCTATCTATCGGTGTATATCACTTTCTTCTGGACACGATAACTTCCATAATTATGCTCAGATCTTCTTCAAACTTTTACATAAAATCAAGGGGCATAAAATCTCGGTTAAGTTTGTTAATGGGAAAAATCGGACCAAGGGGGTGGAAGTTAGGAGGGTTTTTGTGAAAACAGAAAAAATGCAACAACTTCTAAATTAAAATAGATATCGAATCAGTTTAAAGTTTATATTACTTCTAAAAAATGGGCCAAAAGTTTATGCATGATAGATTTTTGATAAAGTTAAAAATGGGCTCAAGGGGCGAAAAAAACAAGATTTTTGGGAGAAAAAAAAAATCATAACTTCGTCAATTTATTAGCTATCAAATCCAACTAATTTTTTTATAAATGTTCTCAAAATTATCTAAAACTTTTGTACTTGCAAGTTTTTGATAGGAACAACTTTTACCGATGAAAAAAATTAATAAAAATAATATTGCCCAGTTAAACTGATGGCATTGAGCTCACAGGCTACGCATACTAATTGTACATTACAGCCTTGTATTTTCGTTAATTCCGTTCGAAAAAAAAAAAATTAAGAAGGGGAAACAGCTCTCCCCTTTCTCCTTTTTTATACTTAATCATTGAACCTCCTAAACTATCAAGTACATGCTTTATCATATTAAAAAATCTATACACAAAATTCAGAGCAAATTGGATAATTCTTAAAAAAAAAAAAAAACAAAAAAAAAACAAAAAACAAAAAAAAAACATTTAGCATTTATATAATTTAAGAGGAGTTATTGCCCTCTTTTATACTTAACCATTAAACTTCCAAAACTATTCAGAGATTTGAACGAGATCTGACAATTCTGATTGAAAAATCCATTTATACAAGTTAAGGGGAGGGGCAGGGGGAACAGGGGGAACTCCCGCTCCCCCTGTTCATACTTATTCAATAAACACCTAATAACAGCCACGGACTCGCCTCATCAGAATGATCCTATATCTAAATTTTGAACGAAAACTGTTAATTCTGCATGAAAATCCCGTTTATATCAATTAAGGGGAGGGGCATGAGCCCCCCGTTCCCCCTGTTTATACTTATTCAATGAACACCTAATAACAGCCACGGTATCGCCTCATCAGAATGATCCTATATCTAAATTTTGGACGAAAACTGTTACTTCTGCATGAAAATCCCGTTTATATCAATTGAGGGGAGGGGCATGAGCCCCCCGTTCCCCCTGTTTATACATATTCAATGAACACCTAATAACAGCCACGGTATCGCCTCATCAGAATGATCCTATATCTAAATTTTGAACGAAAACTGTTAATTCTGCATGAAAATCCCGTTTATATCAATTAAGGGGGGCATGAGCCCCCCGTTCCCCCTCTTATACATATCGAATGAACTCCAAAAACTAATCAGGGAAGCGCCTTATCAGGATATACCTATATACAAAATTTCAAGTGGATCCGATATTTTTATCATGAGTTATCGCGTTACGCACGAACGAACGTACGAACGTACATATAGAACGGACGGGCACATAAGCTCTCAGGCTATGATAGCCTGTGAGCTAAAAACGAAAGGAAAAAGGGAGGTGAAAAAAGAAAAAAATCCATAACTTAGTCAATTCTTAAACAATCAAATCTAATTAAATTTATTTTACATTTTCTCAATAATATCTACGACTTTTATATTAACAAGTTTTTCATAGGACCAATTCTTATAGCAAAAATAAATTCAACAAAAATAGGAGTTGGAGAAAAAAACTCAAATCCAAACTGCTTATAGTCGGAATCATTTTTAAATTCACTTTTGATTTTAAACGCATCCAAATGGCAGATCCTCCTGTTTAGGAACTGTATAATGTGACTTATTAGCCAGTTTTTTGATAAAGGCAGAATATTTTTGAAAAAATACTGCCAAAAACGGTTTTTTGAACAGAATTTCCCAAAGTGATGGTGGTTGAAAAATTGAGGAAGTATAACAAATTGCATTTTTCTGACTCATTTTTAAATCCATTTTTGTTCTCAAACGCATCCAATTTACAGGTCCTCTTATATAGGAACTATATAATGTGACGGATTGGCCAGTTTTTTTTTAATAAAGGCAGAATATATTTAAAAAAAGGCTGCCAAAATGGGCACTTCGCACAAAATTTCCCAATGCCATCATGATTAAAGGATTGGGGATGTATTCAAATAACAAATTGGTTATTTTATGACTCATTTTTAAATTCAATTTTGCTCTCAAACGCATTCAATTGACAGTTTTTAGCTCACAGGCTATCATAGCCTGAGAGCTTATGTGCCCGTCCGTTCTGTATGTATGTACGTAACGCGATAACTCATGATAAAAATATCCGATCCACTTGAAATTTTTTATGTAGGTATATCCTGACAAAACGCTTCCCTGATTAGTTTTTGGAGTTCATTCGATATGTATAAGAGGGGGAACGGGGGGCTCATGCCCCCCGTTAGTTGATATAAATGGGATTTTCATGCAGAATTAAGTTTTCAAAATTTAGATTAGGATCATTCTGATGAGGCGATTCCGTGACTGTTATTAGGTGTTCATTGAATAAGTATAAATAGGGGGAACAGGGGTTCTAATGCCCCCCCCCGTTAGTTGATATAAATGGGATTTTCATGCAGAATTAAGTTTTCGTTCAAAATTTAGATTAGGATCATTCTGATGAGGCGATTCCGTGACAGTTATTAGGTGTTCATTGAATAAGTATAAATAGGGGGAACAGGGGTTCTAATGCCCCCTCCCCCCGTTAGTTGATATAAATGGGATTTTCATGCAGAATTAAGTTTTCGTTCAAAATTTAGATTAGGATCATTCTGATGAGGCGATTCCGTGACAGTTATTAGGTGTTCATTGAATAAGTATAAATAGGGGGAACAGGGGTTCTAATCCCCCCCCCCGTTAGTTGATATAAATGGGATTTTCATGCAGAATTAA
This sequence comes from Maratus speculifer, assembly GCA_964019185.1. Classification (NCBI taxonomy): domain Eukaryota; kingdom Metazoa; phylum Arthropoda; class Arachnida; order Araneae; family Salticidae; genus Maratus; species Maratus speculifer. The sequence continues at coordinate 159,980,348 of OZ025303.1, forward strand.
GTTTTCGTTCAAAATTTAGATTAGGATCATTCTGATGAGGCGATTCCGTGACAGTTATTAGGTGTTCATTGAATAAGTATAAATAGGGGGAACAGGGGTTCTAATGCCCCCCCCCCCGTTAGTTGATATAAATGGGATTTTCATGCAGAATTAAGTTTTCGTTCAAAATTTAGATTAGGATCATTCTGATGAGGCGATTCCGTGACTGTTATTAGGTGTTCATTGAATAAGTATAAATAGGGGGAACAGGGGTTCTAATGTCCCCCCCCCTTAATTTATATAAATGGGTTTTTCAAGCAGAATTTTCAGATTTCGTTCAAATCTCTGAATTGTTTTGGAAGTTTAATGGTTAAGTATAAAAGAGGGGGATAACTCTTTTTAAATTATATAAATGCTAAATGGGTTTTTATTAAGAATTATCTAATTTGCTCTGAATTTTGGATATAGATTTTTTATATGATAAAGCATGTCTTTGATAGTATAGGAGGTTCAATGATTAAGTATAAAAAAAGAGAAAAGGGGAGAGCTGTTTCCCCTTCTTAATTTTTTTTTCGAACGGAATTAACCCTTGAAAATATAAGGCTTTAATGTGCAATTAGTATTTGTAGCCTGTGAGCTCAATGCCTTCAGCTTAACTGGGTAGTATTCTTTATTTAGCTCACAGGCTATCATAGCCTGAGAGCTTATGTGCCCGTCCGTTCTGTATGTATGTGCGTATGTGCGTAACGCGATAACTCATGATAAAAATATCGGATCCACTTGAAATTTTGTATGTAGGTATATCCTGACAAGGCGCTTCCCTGATTAGTTTTTGGAGTTCATTCGATATGTATAAGAGGGGGAACGGGGGGCTCATGCCCCCCGTTAGTTGATATAAATGGGATTTTCATGCAGAATTAAGTTTTCGTTCAAAATTTAGATTAGGATCATTCTGATGAGGCGATTCCGTGACTGTTATTAGGTGTTCATTGAATAAGTATAAATAGGGGGACAGGGGTTCTAATGCCCCGCCCCCCTTAATTTATAGAAATGGGATTTTCATGCAGAATTAAGTTTTCGTTCAAAATTTAGATTAGGATCATTCTGATGAGGCGATTCCGTGACCGTTATTAGGTGTTCATTGAATAAGTATAAATAGGGGGAACAGGGGTTCTAATGCCCCCCCCCCCGTTAGTTGATATAAATGGGATTTTCATGCAGAATTAAGTTTTTGTTTAAAATTTAGATTAGGATCATTCTGATAAGGCGATTCCGTGACTGTTATTAGGTGTTCATTGAATAAGTATAAATAGGGGGAACAGGGGCTCTAATCCTCCCCCCCCCCCCGTTAGTTGATATAAATGGGATTTTCATGCAGAATTAAGTTTTCGTTCAAAATTTAGATTAGGATCATTCAGATGAGGCGATTCAGTGACTGTTATTAGGTGTTCATTGTATAAGTATAAATAGGGGGAACAGGGGTTCTAATGCCCCCCCCTTAATTTATATAAATGGGTTTTTCAAGCAGAATTTTCAGATTTCGTTCAAATCTCTGAATAGTTTTGGAAGTTTAATGGTTAAGTATAAAAGAGGGGGATAACTCCTTTTAAATTATATAAATGCTAAATGCGTGTTTATTAAGAATTATCTAATTTGCTCTGAATTTTGGATATAGATTTTTTATATGATAAAGCATGTCTTTGATAGTATAGGAGGTTCAATGATTAAGTATAAAAAAAGAGGAAAGAAGAGAGCTGTTTCCCTTTCTTAATTTTTTAACGGAATTAACCCTTGAAAATATAAGGCTTTAATGTACAATTAGTATTTGTAGCCTGTGAGCTCAATGCCATCAGTTTAACTGGGCAGTATTCTTTATTTATTATTTAGGAGCTATATAATGTGAGAATTCGTCGATTTTTTTATAAGGGCTAAATATATTTTTTTAAAAAGCTGTCAAAGTAGGCATTTCGCACAAAATTTCCCAAAGCGATCATGATTTAAGAATTGAGGATGTATTAAAATAACAAATTGGTTATTTTATGACTGATTTTTAAATTCAATTTTGATTTTGCTTTCAAACGCATTCCATTGACGTTATTTAGGAACTGTGTAATATGCCGTATTGGTCAGTTTTTTGATAAAGGTAAAATATATATTTTTTAAAGCTGTCAAATTGAGCACTTCGCACAAAATTTCCCAAAGCGATCATGATTTAAGAATTGAGGATGTATTCAAATAACAAATTGGTTATTTTATGACTCATTTTTAAATTCGATTTTGCTCTCAAAAGCATTCAGTTGACAGTTTTTTGTTATTTAGGAACTATATAATTTGCGTATTGGTCGATTTTTTAATAATAAAATCAGAATATATTTCAAAATATGTTGTCAAAATGGGCATTTGAGCCGAATTTCGCTTAAGATGATTTTGATAAAAACCAGTTCTTACATAAAAATAAATTAAAAAATTTTCAAAAGCGGCCAAAGAAAATTTTTAAACTGGATTTATCTCTAATCATAATTTATTTTTTGTTGTTGAAATGAGCACATTTCGAAATCTACCTCCGCCTATAGGCCAGGGATTTTTTCAATCAAAAATTGTAATACCATTTAAAAATATCCCCATCTATTGTAAATATTTTACTTTACATAAACCCAAGTTTTATTTTAAACAAATCTAGATTTTTTATTTAAAAAATCTCAAAAAAGTTAAATTAATTTCCTTTGGTACATAAAAAACCAAGCTACTGATTAATATAGACCGACAACTCAAAAATTCGCAAACGTAACACCAAATTTTGAAACAAAAGCAAAATAACTTAATGCACATATAATTGAATTTTTTCTTATTTTTAATTAAGTTTTTACACGAACACTTCGTTTTCGATTCCAGACGTTTAGCCCAAAGGTAGTGCAAAAAGCATGAGAATGTAAAAAGGATTACCGGGACTCTAATGCGACAAGATCAAAGGCTTAAGCAATGTCGTTAATAGGCTTAACTTCCGACAGAATGAACTTAAACGTAAGCGGCTTTGTTTGAGGAAGCTGTACAAAAAAGTATTTTGTGTTTTTGTACTTTGAATATCAAGCTTTCCAGTGTGGCTTTTCATTTACAAGATTTGTGCTTGCTGAAGCTTGCTTACGAAATACCGCGTAATTTAACAAACTGAAAAATAATATTTAGTGATTTTCTACGTAATTGTGAAATGTCAGAAATTGTGCATCAAACGTAGCAAATGAGGTAAATGAGGTGAGTTTACACTATGATTAGTTTTTATAAATATTCGGATTTTGGTGAAATAGCTGTTGTACTGTTGTGCAAAAACCCATGAATATAAAATTGATTGCGATGTTTAATTCAGAAGAACGGAAAAAATGATTCTATTTTAATTAAGACGTAAGCACCATGACAACCTAAAATCGTTTCCTATCGTGGGATATCACTGAATTAATTTACATATCATAGGATTTAATAGAATAAAAAAACTTAAATTTGAATTGCGTTTTAAATCTCAAATTTTGATGGTTAAATTTGAATATCGATACATATAAATATCAATGTAACGAAATTATACTTAAAACAAAGATGACAAAACCAATTATATTTAATTTATCTAAACAAGTTGAACATGAAAGTTTTATTCTCTTTTATTCTAACGCCTCATTCCTTATGTCGCCTATAGGAGACGCTAAATAACACTTTTTAAATTAATTCCAATGCTTCTAGAATTGTTAAAATTACTTTTAGACTTTTTTTTTTTATTAGATACGTGTTTTTCATAAGAAACGATATATTGACTGATACATATTTGGAGATGCATAAAAACATGCTGCATAAACTGATGCATAATTAATATAAGTTTAATTATGCATAGTTATTATATTAATTATTATTCCATTAATTAATATACATAATTAAAATACGTTTAATTATGCATAGTTATTAAAAATTATTATTTGTCCACAGTTATTTATTATGTTTAAATGTGTTAGTATGATTTATCATCGATTGTTACACTTTTCAAATGGCTGTGAGAGCGATGTCAAATTTTACATTTTCAAAAAAATTTCGAAAATTATTGGACCACTATAAAATAAATAAGTAATGAAACTGACAATATTAATTCAAATACAACCAAAATTTAATAAATTGTTTTCTATATAACAATTTGGGCTTCGCTAAACTAGCAAAACTTCGTCAAATCTAGCTTTGATTGCACTTACAAGTTGAATCTAGTGACTACAATGTCCATAGTGACCAAGACGTTCGTGTCACAGCTGGAGCCCTGCTTAAATGTATTGAACCAAAAGGAAATATCCAAACATATATATATATATATATATATATATATATATACTATATATATATATATATATATATATATATATATATATATATATAACGCTAACATATATGGCACAAAAATCACGATTATTTGTTAGTTGTCTAATGGCAACATCCGAATGAAACACATCTTATGGGTTAGTATGCAAAAGATCTTTGGTGAGATTTATGCTGTGGTAAATTGGATTTATTTATGTTCTGTTCCTTCGCTGCAATTATGGTGCTTCAAAATATCATTATTTCTATTATTTTTTTCTGTTCTTTTCACTTAAAAACAATAACTAAAAGTCATGAATTTTAAACTTTTAAGTTTCAAATTAAAGTTATGTATTATAAATTAAATGAGTGAAAAGGTTATATTGTTATATTTTAAATAATTAATGAAATAATTAATTATTAACTAATTTAAATATAATTATAGTCACATACATATTTTTAAACTAATTCCTATTATTTTAAAAAGGAAATAATAATAATAATAATAATAAAGTTTAGTTAATATTTATGGAATAAAACATTTTACATAATGTTGCGTATATAGGGTTCTTTTGATCTTATGGTTAGACGACTTCAAAGTCTTGTCTCTTAGAAAAGTAGAAAATAATTTATTTACAGATCTTCAGAATAACAGAGTCTTCGAAACTCCCAAATATTACTAGATAATCAAAAATAACTGTTCAAATCTATCGTACAAGTACAGATATAGGTCCCAGAGACTCTTTATACAATGTCTCAACGCTAAATCACATTCAAAACAATGTAGAGAAAGCTCAAGCAAACTTGCTTACAATCGCAGCTCCCTCAATGACTGACTGATGAATAATAACAATCACAGCTCGTATTGCTCTCCTTATATAGTCTCGTAGCATGCGCCGGAAATTTCCACAGGCTTCTCGAAAAATCCAGAAATTCAAGGAAAAGCATTCAGTGTACAGCATACCTAAGGGGGGTTACCATAGAGAGGGAAGGGTTACCATCGCCAACAATCGCCAACAATCGCCAAGTTTGTCGCCAACTTGGCGATATATCGCCAAATTTGGCGACCAATATTAGTCGTCAAAAGTGACGCCAACTTGGCGATATCTCCAATATTTCGCCAATCTGCCGTAGACATACACTGAAAAATATTAGAGAAGTTTGCTTGATAACAGAGACAATGTAACAAAAACTAATAGTAGTAAAGGAATGGAACTTAATAAGATTATTTGCATTATTTTACAGTACAAACACTAACTATTTACAAAATTCGTAACAATAATTTTAAAAAAGAAAATAAAAGCAAACAATCAGTTTATTAATAAATAAATAACAATAGCCAGATTACCATGTGATGCACATATAATTTCCATTTTGTTGCAATCGCGCCAATAAGGAGCGTATATGGCATCTGCAAGGTTCGCACACTCCTTGGAATTTCCAAGGACTCTGGCACCACTATTAAAAATAAGAAAATTTACATTTAATTTTTAAACCACAACATTCGTAATCCCTACCTTCATTCACAGATTTTATGATATTTTTCTGTTGTGAAACACTTCGAAAATATTCTTAAAATTTAGTGGTAGAATTGTCCGAACCCTGATCTGTGTCTATTTCTCTAGCAGAATATTCTAATTTGCCAAAAAATGATCAATTAAAATAAATTGTGAATAAAAGCAATATGACTGAATGCTTAGTTTACTTTTAAGGGAGACCAAACACCAAACTAGTAGAGTTGGCCGAGGAGTCGAAGAGTCGACTCTAAATCTCGACTCCTTCCAAGTGAATCGAACTATGACTCCTATCTAGTTAACGGAGTCGACTCAAAAGAATCGAACTTTCATTTCAACTCAGTTTGGGATTCGGAGTCGAAGAGTCGAAAAGTCAACTCACTCACTAAAAGAGTGGTTGGACCAGTTTAACAGTGTGGGACTTGGGGAGTCGAGAGTTGAAGATTGGGTGGTCGACTCTTCGATTCTTCGACTCCTTGGAAACCACTCTTTCGATTCGGTGTCAGATTTCGACACTTCGAATCCGCGCTGGGCACTTTAGCAAAAAACAAATGCCTTGGTTTGACATTATATTGGGGTTGGGGATTTTCGGAAAAGCGGAGGTAGTGTAGATGTGCATTTCACGTATAATTAGGAATATACCGAATGAATGAAAAGAGTAGGAGGGGCAGAGAAAAAGGGGCGTTCAGCTGGTTATTTCTGGAAAGATTAATTGAATTTATGGAAAAAGGGGCGTTCAGCAGGATATTTCTGGGAAGATTAATTGAATTTATAATAAGTTTGTGTTGATTTCCGTATAGGAGAAAGACGATCAAACAAAGCAGATATTATGTTTGTATTTTTTACTAAAAGGAAGTAGGACTGGTTAGGGAAATATTTTCAACTGCTTTTATCTGATGCAATATAGAAAAAAAAGTTGAAGAGAAAGAAATAAAATTCTACTTCGTTGCTTAAAAAACAGTGTTGAATTTAGACACATTTTTTTCGAAAGGAGATTTCAGTGGGTGTGGGTGGCTGTTACAAAGAATTTTGGGTGGGGCTGAAGACTGCACTCTTTTAACATTTAAAACACAAAATGCCTAATATTTAAGGGGGGGGGGGGAGAATCTCATTGTTCTGCGGGAATGCTTGACCCCCGGGCCACTTTCCGAATTCACCACTGTTAAAAAAAGCTATGAGTTTATTTTATGATTGATGTATTTTAGATAAAGTGTTGTCCTTCATTTGATTACGAATATATTCCTTTAATATTTTTTTATATAAATTATAAATGTTTGCAAGTAATGTAAAAATGGATATGATTTACATATAATTTTTTAATGCTTAGATAGTTGATTTTTTTTTAAATATTCCTTCTTTTAAACCAGATCCGGAGAATATTTCCTGTTTTATTTTATTTTATTTTGTAGCGCAAGTAATTTCTGTGTGTCAATCGGAAGGAGAGAAAATCATAATGTCATAGCTGCCAAATTTTTCGCTTTTTTTTTACAGTTATTTTTTATAAAGGGTTTTATTGTTTTCTTATGTTTCCGATAATTTTAAAATACAATTTTATTTATTTATTTATTTTTATTTTTATTTATTTATATTTTTTGTGAAAAAATAGTGGTAGAAAAAAATATAAAACCTGGCAGTTATTCAGTATATTATCATGATTTTATAAATAGAATTTCAAAAGGAAGTAAATTATAAAAACTATGAATATCAGGAAAATAAATAAAAAATTAGTCTCCCCTCTGCTTTTTTATGATCGCATATGGGGTAAATTATGTCCCAGACACTGAAAATTTTTGATAGATTTATAAAATGACATTTATTAAAATTACAGAAATTTTGCAGACATTCATAATTCATTTAGAGGAGCTCACAGGTCCAACCCGGCCCGGTACCAGCGAAAGTTACCCCAGGCTGATATAAAATAAAAAGTTCTATCCGGTCCCGACCCGTACAAATAAATAAATAAATCAACTTACCCGGCCCGGCTCAATTTCTACAAAAAATCCGATTTTTCTTATCATACAATAATTTTCTTAAGAATATTTTATACACATTCATGAGCAATATTTTAGTTTAGTATGTAATCGCAATACAGAAAATACCCAATAGCAACAGCAATGATATCGTTTACTTAGATTTTTAGACTCTTCAACATTCGTTAAAAAATTAATGTAATTTGGAATAAAAGAAAAAAAAGAGGGTTAAAAATACCGTAGCCTTTAAAGCTGTATAATATAAAGTAGATTTCTGAAAACATTTCTCTGAATTTATTAAATCTGTTCTTAAATTCGAAAAAGCTACTTTCTTACACATTTCTTAATTCATTTTTATTTGGAAACGAACTCGTAAAATTGAAAAGTTTTCTTATTCAGAAATTATGTAATCGATTGGCGTTTTCCAATTTTTGGCAAAATACATTTGAAAATTACTGTTAAAATTGAAGTGTACATTGCAAGGGAAAGGAGAAAAACCTGTCGTTTCATGACAAGAATACATTTTTTCTTCATATGTAATGTATTTATTAAAAAATGGAAATGCTGTTTGATTTTTCATCTCCTTTATAACTGCCCGTCAATTTTTTAATTGGCCGAGCTCGAGCCTTACTTTTTTCTAAAAGACTGGTTCGGGTCTAACCTTTTTTTCCCCCGTATTGATCGGAAGGAAACTTGGCTATAGGGAATTTTTATTCAATGTTATTCCGTCTTAGAAGATTTTACTTTGTAGCATTTTTCAGATTTTTAAGCCTCTAATGCGTAGAATAGCACACAGTACGTGGATTAACAATATTAATATCAACTGAAATATTTACATACAAATTAACATTCATTAAAAAAATTAATATCATAGCGTAGGGCTTTTCTTTAAAAATAAAGATTATAAACATAAAAAAAATCTAAAATATTAATTTTTGGTTAGAACTTCTCAAACGGAAAAATTCTTAACACTATCGACGTAAAAATCCATGTTTTCTACAAATTTAACTATGCCGGATCAGGCTAAGACGAAGATTCTAACTTTTTTCTTGTCGGGTCAATAACTGTTATGTACGAAGCAAGCTGGCGGAACATTTATGTTTTTTACCGGGCCAGGTCATTATTTTTTGTACTTCTGGGCCGGTACAGGACTGATAATTTCGGCTCTTACCACAAAAATATATCTTTTATGTAAAAACTAAAGCAAAATGATTCGAGCATACATTTAAAATTTAAATTTCTCTTTTGTGCGATATACGTGATAGAAGATATAAAATTTTACAACCAACCAACCAATCGTAAATGAGTCGAGAGTCGACTCACTATCTCGACTCATTAACCAAATGAATCGAGTCAGAGTCGACTCCTCAAGATGAATCGAAATGCCCAACCCTACAAACTAGTCGCCAAGCGACGCTATTTAAATATGTTACTATATATGACCCTGCAGTCCTTGCAAATGCCATGTATTTAACGAAAAAACGTTTAGACAAATCCTGTAACGCCTACGATCTTAATTTTTATATAAAATATTATCTTATAAAATTTATGGTGTTAGATTTAAGTTAAAAAGTTTGTATTTGTACTAAACGTATATATAAACTGTGTATAATTCAATCAGTATTAGTATTACCAATTTTGTGGACTTTTTAGCAGGGCTGCGGTGTCGGAGCCGGGCCCATTTTGGAGTAAAAGAGTCGGAGTCAGAAAATACAGATAGATTTCGGAGTCGTTAACAAGCAAGCCGACTCCGACTCCGGCTTTTTTTTGTTAGACAGTTTGAAACGAAATTAACCAATTATATGTAATTTTAAACCTATAAAAAAAATTATTATTGTTATTTTTGAATTATATCGAGCTACTCAAGTTAAAAATTCCCAATATTCTGACCAATGTACACAGTAGATCAAAACCGTTTTTAAGTCTAGTAGGTCCCGATTTTTTTTCCCCGAACCAGTAAAACTTTCACCTTTATTTTATTTTTATTTATTTATTTTCTATCGAAATTTTTCTTCTCTAGAGGACATGAATTAATCAACAACATCAAAATTCTAAGGATTTTCTCTTTTAAAATCCATGGACCCGAAATAGTAAAATTCTGTTTTGTTTTCTCCCTTAGATTTCGATTATTGGATTTTTTGGATTTGTGTGACATAAAAAAGATAAATTAGTAAAACGTAAAATATTTCCCCCCGTTTTTTTCTTTCGAAGATCTAATAGTTGAATAGATACCGAAATAAGAAAATTTTTGCCTTATTTCTCTTGCGTTCTCGCATAATATTAATCAACAGCAATACTAGTACTATATTAGTCATCCTGGAGTCAAAGTCGGAGTCGAAGACGTTAAAATTTCCGGAGTCGGAGTTGGGGTCGGCCATTTTTTGCCACCGACTCCGCAGTCCTTCTTTTTAGTGCATGCATTCCAAAATGTAACCTGAGCTTTCTTTAATCGAGGAATATCTATCATGAATTAAGTTTAGTGCAATATTAGTGCAAAAATAGTTTATCGAAAATCTGCTAATTAGAGAATTTGGCTATGACAAATAGTGATGAAATATTTTTCAGCTTATAGAAACGATATCTTTAAATTAATTCAGCCATAAATTAATTCATTCCATTGTAATATATCTAAGTATATGTTCACCCAAGGAAATTTTAATTGCTCAAAGCAAATCTTTAATGAGTGTGTTTATTTATTAGTAATATGATATAGAAAATTTTCAAGTTAGTTCCTACTTTCTCTAGCCCCCCCCCCCTTTTTTTAATTAAAGAAAGTTTAACTGTAATAAATAAATTTTAATATTACTCGCTTTTTACAATTTAAAATAGTAAGTACTTTGAATACTTTGAAGAAATAAGACGATAAAAATACGAATAATAATTATAATAATAATATTTTAAAGACATTTTAGCCATTCCAAATTTATTTATTACTGTTACGTTTCAAGAAGATAATTTATTAAGTCAACCTATTTATTAAGTTAATGTAATCAATAATTCATAACGAAATTCTTTAATGTTTTTAGGCTATTTTTTAAAGATTTTAACTTGAAACACTACTACAGTCAAATGTTGAACAGCTAGAAGAAGGAGGAGCTTCTGCGAATGGGCGGAACTTAAATAAACGTAGTATTTTTTCTATGCATAGTTACCGGCCTGTTTATTTGTTTAAGTTAAACGTCTTATTTTACTTTCAACACCCGAATTTAAGGCTCCTGTTCCTAAAAGAGAAGACATTCAAGAGTTAATACTAAACCTATGAGAAAACATTTCGCTGTGTTCTCATTCGCATTTCTATATTTTTGAATTTTTCTTTTTGCACATGATATTTGAAAACATAATAAAGAGCACTCATTGATTAAATTATCGATTTTTGTTGCTGTTTGATTATGACATGATTTACAATTTCGGAACGTGAAAAATGGAGGTGCATTTTCATTCAAAGCTTTGTACAATTTTATCTATGAAACATTTTAAAAATAAAAAAAATTGCCTTCTAGTTTAAAACTTGAACTTTTCGAATAATTTTGTTTTATAAATTTATACCAATTAGGGAATGTAAAATCAGCAAAACCCCGAAACCGATCGGAACTTTTAATAAAATTTCAAGCAAAATATCTAAGATGATTACGATAGGTTACGCCTATTTGACATTGATTGATGAGAGCAACTACAAGCTTTTAGCTTGTGTAAGGGAAGAAATGTTGCACGTCTGTTTTTAGTCTTGGGCATCTGTTTTTATTAGTCTTGCACATTTGTTTTTAATAGTCTTGCACATCTGTTAATACTGGAGAATACAGTTACGTTACTTGCAGGCAAAATAGCAATTTTTTTTTTTTTTTTTCATATACAATGGTAGAATTTTTTTTGCATATTCATCAGGGTTTTTTATGCATCAAGAGATAAAGGGAAATTTTCCGAAAAATCAACCGTTTGGAATGATGATTTCATCTATAGTCCAAACAAATGTATTGCGATCCATATTTTCTAAATAAAATTATGAAATCAAATTTAAATGAAAGAAAAAAATATTTTTAATTCAAATTCGTTTAGTAAAATTATTTTAAATTGCATTACATTTGGGCTGTGCAAGAATTTTAAAAGCCAAACCAAAAATTTAAATGTCGCAAAAGCTAATTAAAATGAACTCAAGAAGTATTGCAACTAGTCGTAATCAGAAAAAGAAAATACTAAAATAAAAAGAAGTTGAATAAAGTACAAAATAGGAAAAGTTATACCTTGTCTTATTTGTTGATGAAAATGCATTACTAATTAAAAAATTTCCGTTTTCGTCAAAACAGTGCAGCCAGATAAACTCGTGAACAGTTTCACAAAACGAGGAACAGGAAAATTCAGCTGTTTGGTACTCCTTCCACAAGTGCCTATGAAATTTTTACGCAGACATTATACTGTAATAAACAAATTCCGAATGAACAAAGTTCAGAAAAACTTCTGAAAATAGAATTATCAGGGATCAGAATAATATTCGGTCTTTGAAAGACACTCGTCAAAAGATCAATCTGTAAAATATTTCTTTCAGCAGTATTATAAATATTTCATTATAAACAGGTTCTGTTTTCACAGGTTTTACTTTATTGAGTTTTACCCCCTGGAAACTGACGAATACTATGGCATGATAAAGAAATCTATAACAATTTTTGCATCCTGAAAAATTAGGATTTTTAGCGGGTTTTGGAACTTTATAAAATCCATAATGCTAATCAAAACCACGTGCTTTTCTATAGTAGAGTCCTGAATACTAGACAAGAGGTGCTGGATTCGAATTAGAGTCTCTATATCTGGTGGTGAGTCAAAAAAAAAAAAAAAAAACAGAGGGTATACGCTTAAGGCAGAGTGTATACCCTAAAGTGTATATGCTATAGCTTTCTTAAAAAAAAAAAAAAAAAAAAAAAAAACAGAAGTTATTCGGTGTTGTTTAAAAAAATTAAGAAGGTGTACGGTATACCCTCCACTACATTCCTGCTTATATCGAGAAAGGTTTTCAATTTTTATCCACATCCTGATCAAACTAGAATTATTTTTCTTCGATTTTTCCTCATTAATAAAAGCAATCCGGTTTTAATATTTTTATTCAATATAGTAAATGTTATTCTCAATTTAATACAATTTATTCGGAATTCGTACATAAATACTTTCATTTTTTGCATTAATTTCATGCGATTTTTAAACTACTTTCGCATAGCAACGATTTTATGATATCCGTTAGAAAGAAAGCGGTTTGAGATTTTAGCCTAATATAGTAAGTAAATCTATTCCTCATACATATGTTTTTTAAATTTTAAGTATTTTTAATGCTAAATTTTGTGATTTTTTTCCCTGATCCATGCGAATTTTCCTTGAAATTCTACTCGTTACAATGTTTCAGCCCACCAAAATAAATTTTATCCTTTGTGATTTTTTTATTTTTAGCAAGATTTTTTTCCCTGCTTTGCGATGATTTTTCCACACTAGTAAAATATTTCAATAAAATTTATTCTGAGTTCATAGATCAATTTTAGAAATATTTCATTTTATTTTTTTATACATTTTTTTTTTTATTTTTAGGGATTTTTTAACGTTCCGCTGCAATACTTTTGATATTCGTAAAAAAAATTCGGTTTCAATGGTTTTTTTTTTTTTTTTTTTTTTCTTTACAAGCAATAGAAAAAATGTGAAGCTCATTTAAACACTGCCATGCTGTTTAAAATATTACGAACTTCGTATAAAATGTCTATATACCCACCCTCCCTCCTCCCCTGCTGAGAAAACAGGGTGCCAAATTAAAAATATCCTCATATAAATTATACATGAAGATTTGTACCTTAAAAAAAATGATCAAAAAATATTCCCTGCTTTTAGTGTGTGAGTTTGTGCGAGTGTGTGTGTGTGTGTGTGGGTAGGGGGGCTTAAAGAGAGTGAAATAAAAATAAATCCCCGATCTAATAATTGTTAATAATTACATAAATTATTTTATAATTTGGCTTGTAATTTTGACATTTGACTGAAAATATTTGAACAGGATTAGAATCCAATGAACCCACTCTGACGTAAGTTTCAACCTTCTGGTGCGAATATTTTACCGTAAATAAAATTCAGACGTTTCCAACCCAAACTTACGTATAACAAAAAACGTAATGTTGCAAATATTAGAGAAATTTAAAGTTTAAAAAATAATACCTGTACTGTGTTATAAAATTTCATCTGTTTCAGTAGTAAATTTCCAATTAATAATGATTTTTTAAGTTTTTTTTCCCCAATTTGCTTAAATTAAGAGAGTTAATTACAATTTCGACTTCCAAATTTAACAGCAGAGGTAGTGATGCATATGAAATAGAATAGTAAAATTAAGTGAATCGGCCAAATTATAAGGCGAAATGTTGTTGGCTCCAGTAGAACTCGTTTGGTAGATAATGAAATGAGATTGTTTTGTCATATGTATTTACAAAGGATGTAATTGAACAATAGCAATTTTATTAATTAATAATTTTGGAGCTAATTGATCAATTCATAGCAAATTATGAGAGAGAGGGGGAATGATATAAGTCTTGACATAATTTAAGGATGTTTGAAGTTTTAAATTATTGTTCTATTTGAAGAGAAACAGAACTAAAGTAATATTGGTTTGTTTTGAGACACTGCATTAGTGAAAGCACAGTGCTAGATTCTATAATTTATTAAGTAGCTCATTTTAAAGAAACAACAATAAAAAAAAGATATTGAATATAAGAAATAAAACTTGTAATACATATAAATACAATTTAAAAATAAAACTTACCATGGAAAGAGTACATTCTGGATTTTTGAATACTTTACCACAGGTGGACGTTTTGTTCTAAATAGAAAAATACAAAATGAAATGCCCACCGTTAGCATTGGTCAGCCCCGAGTTCCGACGTTAGATGTGGGGTAAGAGGATGATAGGAGTATCAAATTTGTGGTCTCAGAGACTAGCGGCTAGAAACGCAGGATTCCTAATGGTAGTACCATTGACTTTCTAATATACGTATTCTTAGGTCATTTGGTAGTACTTAGAATGAAATCTAAAAATCCCGAAGTTTCAGATTTATCCCTAAAGAGGGATATTTTCCTCTTTTAAACTGTTGCATTGGGATGCCATCGATTAACAGAAAATTAAAACCATTGCGCTTATAGTTATTTAAGATTATTACTATATTGAATATTGTGACAGATAAAACTGAAATAAATTATCAAAAGCGTTTAAGGTAATATTGTTATAAAGTTAACATTGTTCTTGATTGAGCTATTTCTCGAATATATTTAATTAAATTTGATATTTACATATCATAACTACTTTTTCATGTATGATAGGCAAAACAAAAACATGCTAATTTATTATTTTATATTTATCATAGAAATCACAATTTAAATTGAAATAATTAACATAAAAATTTGACAAATAAAAGTTCAACACATTTTAAGATTGTAAACAGGCATTCCCAGAAACGGTTTTCTTAGTGACTGATGAAAACTCTTACTTTAATTTTTAGCATTTAAATTATTTATAAAACTAATAATGTTTTATATTTAAGCCATTCTTGAATTTACGTTGTAATTACATTGCGGCATTTTCAAAACATAGCTACACTTTTTTCACAAGATAAACCATACATGCTAATTTATTATTATATATTTATCATATATTACATTGAAATAATTGGCATGAGCAGTTTGATCTCTCCCTTAAAAAAAAAACTTTCTTTACAACTTTTTTCAAGAGTATAAACATGCAAATATTCCCAGAAACTCTTTTCGTAGCAATTGATGAAAGTTCTTAGAAGTTCTAATCAGTTTAATAAATATTAAGTAACTGATATCATTTCAGAATCAATCTTAAACACAACATACTAACGAAAAGCTGGCTATCGCATGTTCAATAACTCGCATTATCTGATCGCTAACGATAATTTCCCTAAGCATTTGAGAAAAGAGGGGAAAATATCCCTCTTTTGGGATAAATCCCAAGTTTCAGGCTTTGGAGATTTTACTCTTATCAGCCTACCAATAGGAATCCTGCTATCGCTAGACGTTAGTTTCCCAGAGTAGCTTTGATTGCACAGACACAGACAGAATAAATCTAATTAAATTAGATATGGCTTAGATACCACAAGCCATATATTTAAAAGTCTACTGCTTTTTTCGCACTCAATGATATTAGTACTTAATTTTTATATAAAAATTTACTTTTAAAAATTTAGGGTGTAAAATGTAAGATAAAATGTTTGTATTTATATAAAACGTATATGAAGTTCTTAAAGTGTGTTTGTGTATACTATTCCAGTCCATGCTAGTATAACAGGGTGCGTAGTCATCAAGAAACTCAGAGGATTTTAATTCTTTTAGTATCAGAAATTCTTTAAAGTACTGGTTGTTAGATCTGAAAAAGTATTTCTCTTTCGTTAAATAAAACAAATATTACATTATAAAAATTCTGGTAAAAGGTCCTTACAAGGTGCTTCCAGACTACGCACCCTGTATAATCAACTTCGCGAATTTTTTAGTGACTGTATTCCCAAATGTAATCTTAGCTTTCTTTAATCGAAGAATGTCTATCATAAATTAAGGTGAGCATTAGAGCTAAAACAGTTTATCGAAAATCCGCTAATTAGACAATTTTGGATATGATTGATAATGATGAAATATTTCGTGGCTTATAGCAACGATACCTTTAATTTAATTCAGCTAAAGTAGATTTTTTACACGAAGAATGGTCTTTATAAAGTAAATTGTTAACATTTAAAATAACGTAATCAAATGTGAGAAAGAAAATGATTATACGTACAATTTTGTTTTTGATGAGGAAAAAAACATTAATTATCTTCTTAAGGTATATTTCATTCTAAATAATTAAATAAATGAACAAACAGTCACTATGCATATTAATAGAAAAAAAAATTCGCATTGAAATTTCACTAATTTGTATCGTGTTGAATATGTCAAATGCTATTAAAGAAATGCGCGGTGAGGTTTTATTGTTTTTATAATGTTATTTTTCCAAATTACAATTGAAATGCCATATTGTATGTCTTAGTATACGTTCAGCCAAGGAAATTTTAATTATTCAAAGTAAATCTTTAATGTACGATTTTATTTAGTAAATAGCTGACCCATCCGGCATTTCCGGGTCCTTGATAATAATTTTAGTGGAACCTGAAATTTGTATGATTTTATCTCAAACTCGAAATATGTGGAAATACGTTTCTAAAACACGTGATCGCTGACTGTGTGAAAATAATTGTTCGAGGAGATGGGGAAAGGAAATAACAATTAATAAATTTAATGAAATAATTGTTCGAAAATAGCCTCTTTTTATAAATGAAGGGCGAAATATTTTCTTTACTAACACACCTTATTTACAAACACTTATCTAACACAGATTTTCACAACTACTTTTCCACTGTATAGCAGGCGTGCGATAAATTCGGAATAATTTCTTGTATTTTAGCAAAAAAGAGCAATGAAAAAAATGCGTTTAAAAATGTCTTTGATAATAATAATGATAATAATAATAATAACACTTCTGAAATTAAAAAAAATATGTATCATTTATAGTATCAAAAATGAGAATTTAGTGGTAAAAAAGCCCGTAAGATCTAATCTGATAATTTACTTAACATTTAAAAAACATAGTCTTTCTATTTAAATACACCAGTTTCAGCCAAAGGCCTACAATTTTCCACAAACTAACCGAAATTGTCAAGTTCTACCAGATATTATCGAACAACCAATCAAAGTAGAGAAAAAAAAAAAAAAACAGAAAACAGATGTGCAAACAATACCTTGCCAGGTTGTCTTTGCTAGTTGCCAGATTGTGACATTATTTGAAATTAATCTATTATCTTAAAACCCTTTCCGGCACACTGTGCCCAGTTTGGGATACTTAATTTTAATTCCAAACTTGCCATCTTCACCAATAATATTTTAGTAAAATTTTGCTTTTACAATAAAAGCTTAAATTAAGGATTTCAAAATATCTAAAAAATTCGTTAGTGAATTACGGTGTCAATCGATAATTTCTCATTTTACTAACAGGTTTTGCCTGTGCCAGAAAAGGTTAAGCGATCATTATTATTAAATATATTTTTAAAGCATGTGCGTCACCTCCGCTTTAAAATTGTTTTTTAGTTGAATAAAAATAGATCAGTTTCAACCATGTGATCATCTGCCCCCCCCCACCTCCAGTTTTATCTAACCAATCATAATCGACAATTTATAGCCAGTATTTTGAACTAAGCAATCACAATAGGCCAAATTTGGGGGGAGGAGGTGGCAAACAAAAAACATGTCTGGTAACTAAGGCGATTGCTACGGTCTAACATCAACTGAAATTGGTCTATTGGCTTATTTAATTCCACCCCAGTTTATTTAATAATTTCTTTGAAAGTTTTGTACAACCAACCAACCGAAAGGAAGCGGAAAGAGAGAAATATATTCTTGAGGAGCAACGCTTTATGAACCAACCAACCGAAAGTGAGAGGAGGGAAAAAGTGGAAAAAAGGCATATTTTTATCAGAATGGGTTTCGAATTTTAATTAATTACTCAGCTAATAATTAGAATTTTGAAATTCTGAATATCAAGTGAATTATGAGTAGGGCCGTGCGAAGCGAGAAGGTCGTCTCGGCCGCGGAATGTGAAGGGCGCCAAATTCATATTATCAACCTTATTTATTTCTTCTTTTCTTGAAAAAAAAAAAAAAAAATACATTTTGAAAAGTTTTTTTGTGACAAAATGTACATTCTCAAAATAGCATGTGACTTCTTTCTGGGAATCCAAAAGGAGTTAAAAACTGTTATAACGTACTGCATTTATTCCACATGTGTTTTCTAGATACTCTTTGCAAAAATTTAAATAAAATTTTATTTTATGATATTTAGTCGTTAAAATTAAAACTTTTAAAGTTGTAAAGCAAGCTCGAAATATGAATTCAATAGAATTTATTTGTGTTTCGACAGTTTTCAATTTTGTGACACCTGTCAGAAAAAGAAGAGGGTGAGAAGCGCCAAATTGAAACCTTGCCCCTGGCGCAGTTTTCTCTTCGCACGCCTCTAATTATGAGACACTTTCGGCTAGTGTCACAAAAATTTTGAGTCACATACGTGCCATAGTTTCCGCTAGCCATCACACACACACATAGACAGATAGACATATATACACGCCAAGCGATTTTTTCTTTGATAAATATTGATATGATCTACCCAGGTAGTACTAAGATATCGGCCACTATCTCATTTTGATAGTGGCGATATCAAAATGTAATATTAGCCAACGTTAAATGACCTCCCCTAAAACAATATTTATGAATATTATTTTTTGACATTTAACAATATTGTCCAATATTTCCCAATATCTCTAAATATCAGTTTGTGACATTAAGTGATATTCTTTTCTGTTATTGCTGAATGTCATAAGTTGATATTTAAATATATATTTTTCTAATATCCCAGAATAATAGTTTTAAATATACAAAAATAATCGTTAGCATTATAATTTCTGTTCGAAGCCCAACAACTGCGATTTATAATTATTGTGAACATAAACTTCTCACAGAGATAGGTGGAGTTTATGTTCAAAAGATTTCTGTAATTTCTCTTTATTATAAAATAAGGCATTGAAATTTGGCCTTACTCAAAATGACAGTAGATAATGTTACCCAGGAAAAATCTAGTCTTAAGGAATTTTTCAACCAAAAGTAGTGGGAGTAGAGTGTTCTGTTAGTGATTAAAAAAAAAAAAAAATGTTTGACAAAATTAAAATTTAATTTTCTGATATAGTTTGTAATCACAATCGACTTCTTTCTTTCTTTTTTTAATTATTATTTTAACAAAGATTGGTACTTCTAGGTTATCCCGTCGACCAAAAAATTATCGCCAAACTATAAGATTAAATGCCAATAATGGATGATCGTGAATGTCACATTCAATGATATTAAATGCGATTCACGTGTTTAAAATGTCATTAAGTGATTTTTATTTCGACTTTTTATTAATATTTTTATTAATATTCTACTAATTATTTGTTTTTTCGTTATTTAAAATAAAAATTATGTTCATTACGTTATTATAGCAAAAAGTCAACATGTATAATTTGGCTATTAGTTTGGCAATTTGTATAATTTGGCGAAATTGATCGACGGGATAACCTAGAAGTACCCAAAGATTTATTTAAATATCACTTTTTATTATTAAATTTTTAATAAATTAAAAAAAAAATTTGAAAACTAATGATCTACTTTTAAAACTAAACTTAATTTCTTTAAAAAAAATTAAATAAAATAAAATCTCTTAAATAAAAATTAAAATAATTTTAAAAGCCCGAAATTCGAGCTCATTTTAAAAAGATGAACAAATAATATATAAAATGATCTCTTATTTTTCATGTAAAAACAATATGTATTAAAAAAGCATCTTTCGTTTTTTATAAAACTATAATAATTGTTATAGTTTAACATATTTTAGACACTATATTATTATTTTAATACAAACAGTCCTACAGCAATTATTACAAATTTCTTATTCAATTTTAATATAGCACAATTAAATAGATTTTAATATGAAATCTTTTCTTGAGTAATCTTTATATTTCAATCTCTATAAATTTCTATATAAATTATGCTAGAGAGAATTTTCCATATCAATCTCAATAGATTTCTGTGTAATTGTTTTTACACACACACACATATATACACATATACGCATACATTTATCCAATACAAATTTCACGGTAGGCGTTTCAGTCAAATACTCTAGGACGAAAAAAGATAGAAATGGGCGGTCCTTCAGAATTTTACACTAACTTGATCAAGATTGAAACTTCGCCAGATATGCGTCAGATGTTTGGGCATACTATATGTGTTATATGTATGCGTATACAGTGGCGCTAACTTTTGAAAAATATTGTATTGGCTCAAAAATATTGGGTGGGCTCATAAATATTTTTCTAAAAGGGTGAAACCAATTTGTCTTTTCTTTGAAGGGTTGACAAATAGTGAAAAATGAGAATTTTATGTCAAGCTATCATGTTTTAATAACGTTGCAATTTTATTAAATTATATCCTCATACGTTTTATCTTATAAAATCACTAATATTTATTTTAATGTCATGACGTCATAAACATGACTATAAATTAAATTAGCAAAAAGTTAAACAGGGAGCAATACGTTTCAGTAATTTGGGACTTATGGGTAACAGTCGGAGAATTAAAATATAGTTTCATTGGCAAAATAAATTTTATTACGAGAAAAAAAAAATATGGTGTAAAATAATAATAAAATAGATAACTAGAACAATGAAAACTGAGAATGCTATGATTCAAAGTTATTGGGTGGGCTTGGGCCCCCACTCCCCATATAAGTTGGCGCCACTGTGCATATATTATAATGCATAAATAGCAAAACTTCCGCTGGACATTTCAATGTTCTTGGGCAATGTCCCCCGAATTCAATATTCGCCCACACCCTATCCCCGTAGATGAAAACAGAAAACTTATACACAGATGTTTCGCTATTATGGCTTTCAGATGCGTACATTGTTAAAAATCTGCAGCTTTTGTTGCCTAGTTATCCATTGCTTTTCTTTGATAATAATTGCTAAATAGTTTTAAAAACTAAAACACACGCTTTTATATCAGGTCGAATTAAAAAGTTAAAAATGTTTTTTCGGTTGCATAGTTACGGTTTTTATATGTGGTTCAGTGATTGTCATGTGTCTAGTGTGTCAGGTAAATGTTAATTTTTCAAATTGCCTTTGGTCCGTTTATCAGGCGTTTTTTATCCTTTTAAGCAGCAACTCTTCATAATTGTTCAATTGTCATCGGTTTTCAATAAGTGTGCAAAGTTTCAATTTAATCTGATATCTTAAAGTAAGAAAACAATCAAAGATTCCATTGCATACACACTTACAGGGGACGCTAATAAAAGCATGTTAAAAACGAAACTTGACGATATTAAGGAGCATTTTCGTTGGTCCGAATAGAGATATTCTATAAAAGCGGTGGAGGGAGTTGTAATAAAAGTTGCAAATTTTTAACAATGTAACAAGAAATGCGCTAAAGGCGCAGTGTTCCAGTTCATGGAACACCCCATTTTATTCAAACGATTCAACGTATGCTTTCGGTATAATAAATTTAAAATAATATAGAATAAATAGATTAAAGTATAGACAAGAAAACAGCATAGACTTTTTTTTTCTTTTTTGCAAGCAATTATTTTTTAATCAAAAATAAATAAAATAAAATTTTTAAGAAATATAAAGTTTTAAATAACTCATTATAGTTAAAAATTATAGATTGGCTGGAATGTTGCTGCTTCTATTATTTAGGTAGAAATGTAAAAGTGAATAATCAACCTAATTAACCTATTTCGGAAACTTATTTAACTGTTTGAGAAGCATATCAAGTTGGGTGTTCTATGTAATGGAACACTGAATCACAAACACAATTACTAGAAGAGAGAAAATATTTTCTATAAAATTCTGGGCAGACCCAATTTGCGTCTCAAGAAAATTTAAATTAATACAGGGTTCGTACGCTTCAAACACCTTTTAGCAGAATATTCATAAAGCAATACTTGCCGTATTTAATGAAAAAAAAGTTCTATCTTCTATTATACCGAACAGTACGAAGTTTTTGATACGAAAACATCTAAAATCCACCGGCATGAGAGTGTTCCGACCCGAATGACCGGTAACTATCAATAAATTTTAAAAGTATATTTTGGTTTATAACTTATCAGATATTCTGTCATTAAACAATGCTAGAAATTTTAATAAAATTTAGTGGTAGTAATCTGTTATTTTGGTCAGAGCGCTCTCATCCCTGAAAATCTAATAAAGCCTTTGATACGTATGAGCCCTGTAATAGTACAGCGTCAGCGTCACTCCATATTTTATATTATTTTCAACACACGTTTAAAATTCCAAGAGCCATAAGGTAAAAGTGCAGTGACCAGGAGTATAGTGGAGTGTATGCGGAGGTATATGCCGTATACCATCTGTTTCTCAAATAAAGCACTGGCGTATAGTGTATCCATGACTTCATAACACTAACGTGTACCTTTCGATTTTTTTTCGACTACAACATTGTCTGTGACCACTGTTGCAGTCGCGAAAAAAAAAAAAAAAAAAAAAAAAAAAAAAGTCCAGAGGCTCTGTAGGGAGAAATTATACGTTAGCGTCCTAACAACGTTCATAGGTGGTCTAAATGATATAGCTTTGTTTGAGAAACAATGGGTATATGGAGCTTTTTGGAAAAATTCAGAAGTTATCGGCACCTATCGGCCGTTTAACACTACACCCCTAGCTGTGACACGACACAAGTTTCAAACAAAACCATTGATTGTTTAAAACTTCCTCAGTCCTGAGACAAAATTTACTCGGAACTACAAAAAACAGTTTAAAATTATTATAAACCATCTCCGAAGATGCATCAATCTATATATTGATGCTTCTAATATGCATACATTTATTTTTAAAGACTAGATGTAATTTTATCAATTTTAGAAGCATTTAAAAACTGTTTTAAAGGGTTTCTCTTAGCGCTGCCTCCAGGCACGGCCAAACTCGATTCCCCTTATAAGAACCGGAGGAAGCATTTATCGAGTTTGGTCGTGCTTCAAACTACGAGTGCAGATAAATATTTTGGAATTCCCTTTTTTAGAATTCCTTCTCGCAAACGCAATTCTCGGTATGAGTGTATTCTTTCCCACTTTCAAACATCCCTGTTATAAACAAAAACAAACCCCATTTCGAAATTTGAAAGGTCATACTGCCAAGTCCCGGAACAATCGAACGTTATTGCAGCCTCTGATTATCAGAAAGTTCAAAGAACCTAACCTCTTTCATCAACTCAAGAAAAGAGAAATTTTCATTGCAGCAGATTTTGAAAAGGAGTAGTCACTTTGTGCCATTATCTTCTGTCAACAATTCTATTCCTGAAAAGTGAAAAGGAAAAAAGGAAGGAAAACCCCGTTTGCTATTCTCTTTCTACCCCTACTTGGACGAATGGTCACTTTTGGCAGCTAACCAAAATTCCTGTTCTCTTTTTCTGCTGTTGCATTTCCGATCAGAATTTTCTTGAGTGCTATCATATAGGGCTTACGCATTGTCTTTCTTATTTTTCTATACTCGAGTTTTCTGTTTTATCATGGGTTCCATTAAGAGAAAAAGAATTGTATTAACCATACGAGAAAATACGATCGCGACTAGAATCAGGGGAAGTTGCAAGGCAAAGGATGGCCAATTTACACCAGATAAAGTATGCTTTTAACAATTGTAAGTTTTTGGTTCAGAAATAAATTTATTTTCGTTTATAATTTTAATTTAGTATTTAACATTTAAAATAAGTCATAATAACAGTTCAAGGACGATACTACATATTAAGCTAGATGATTATTGATGAATTCTCGATTATCCGAAAATTTCCTTTATCCGAAGTAGGATCGGTCCCAATTACTTCGAATAATCGAGGCTCTATTGTATATTATATTACATGTATATATGTAATATCGTTATTTGACAATAAACATTACACAAAACAATAATCACAAACATCAACAATTATCATTGTCCACGGAACACTGATGTTTTTACTTTTATCCCATCAGAAATTTCATTGATACAGTATGATTTTTTGATAGTTTTATAAATGAAAGATTTATCTTTCTGTGCGTCCATTTATCTTTTGTTAAATTAGGCCAGTTGTCCTAAATATTTAATATTTTACTAAGATTAGCACTAATATTAACATAATCCTTGTATTCACCTCCCTTCTTTTTTTCCCCCCATAAGCTTATGCTAAAATTTTTACTTAATGGGATTCAATTTGAATATTTTATAAAGCATTTTTAATCTATTCTTAAGTAGTTTTCCGAAGGAGATATGAAATAAGATAATTAATTAATGCGTACATAAATATTCACTATTATTTAATTATTACACGTGTGAATACCCCTGAACTAAACTTTTTATTTTCATATAAAATAAAATGTAATTAATTCATAAGCGACACAAAACGATTATCTAATTATAGGATTTTTGTCTTGTTAATAAAATGTTTTAAATGTACATATCTCGATTTATCAATCTTTTATAGTGATTTTTATAAATGATTATCTGTCATACGAGAAGTTTCTCAAAGAATATGCAGAATATTTCTGTAATTAATATATATATATATCACGGTAAGTTTTCAGCTTTTAACCCTTTAACGATCAAAGCATTTTCATTGCTAAGATGTCGAAATAAATGAATGACACCGGTAATTAAGAACAAATATATTTGTAAATAAAAAAGCGTGATTTTTCACATACATAATAAGAGGGATATTATTAGATAAAAATACCGGTGTCAGTGTTGAATATCGGAATTAAAATTTTGTGGTTTCGCGTTAAAGAGTTAATGAGCATGTAAAAAGGATCTTCAAAGTTTAGTCTTATACGCATTCATAATTTGTTTTCCCGTGTTGAGTCAGTCATGACTGATAATAATAAAAAGTGAAGTTCGAAACAATAAATAAAGAGTATTTAACACATGTGAGCCGATACAGCTCATATCAAAGTTGAAAATTTTCAAAGGAAGAGGAGTCCTTTGAGAGAAAAAAGAATCAGTATGTTTCATGAACAGACCAGATAGCTTTCGAATACAATTATAGACAAATATGATTTAAATTTATAATCAAATAAATATATTATTTAGAAAAATATTGCAAAATTGTCAAATCTACTTATTTTTATGTCTGTTACAAAAACGTATTAAAATGTAAGAATAATAAAATATAAATTATTTATTTATTTTATTTTATTTTATATTTTTAAATATGTCATATAGTTGTTTGGTATTACAGCAAAGTTTTTTTGTATCTTATCTTTCAGTCTTCTATAATTAGTTGCTAAACCACAAAGTGTGCTTTTAGAAAATTAATTGCATTTAGAAATTAAGTTTTAAATATGAATTTATTGATATTTATACTTAGAAACATCGATTATGGAATTAATTATTTGGCTTATGTATAAATATTGTTTAATCATTCGTTCTGCAATTGTAATTATTTTTAGATGGCATTGTTTAATTAACAAATCTAATAACCATGCAAATGTTTACATCAAGAGCAAATATATATACCTTTAATATACCCTTTTGAATTTATAAAATAAACGAAATAATTTTATATTTATCCGTATCATTATTTTAAATTACAAAAGCAAATTTAATTTCTGAATGGTACATGTGTAACATGATTAAAATTAGACGAAAAAACTTTAAAAGTTGTCGTCACTGAAATTATTTTTTACATTCATTTTACAATTCAAACTGAAGGTCTGCAGATTAGTGGTACTCTACTTTGTTAAAAATTAAGGTGTATATGTAATATACAAGGACATGACATGTACGTAAAATCCTTTGAAGTTACATTTTTTTTTTCAAATTTATTTACCAAATAATTTTTAGATAAATGGTAGTATATATTTTTTAATTATTAAAAATTTTTATTCCAACTAAACACATTTTTCTTTTTGAAAATTCAGTGTTTCCTTTATTCAAATTATAAAATTCAACATTTATCGTTGTTTATTTATAATTTTATTTTTTCTCACAATCGAGTAACAAACGCAAGCGAAAAGGGCTACATAAGGTTGAGGGAAGAAATCAGCGATTTTCCACTTTTCTTCGCAGCTGAAGTGGAAGGAGAGTTTTTTCAAAGTTCTACCATTAGGAGCTGATCATTCCCCTGACGCTCGTTGAGAAAAGTGTGACATGTGACAACATATATGAATGAACATGAGCTGCCCCTAACGTTAAATATCCTTCTCCCACGAATATATTTATTATACATTACTACGGCTTTGCAATGCATGCAAATACCGTATATGAAAAGGACTATCTGTTAATGACCTCGTAGGGTAATAGAACTTAATTTATAATTAAAAATATATTTTATAAAATTTACGGTGTGAAAGATAAGTTAAAAAGTTTTAATCTATATCAAACGTACATAAAATTATCAAAGTGTGCATACGTATAGTCCAATCAGTATAAGCACGGGCAGTGTTCTCGCTGTCGCTCGCCAATGCGCCAAATTGCGACTAAAGTCTTCATTTGGCGAGTAAATAAGCGATTAGATTCGCCAAATTGCTAATGCTCAATTTTTGCTTTTTCTTTTTTGTTTTTCATACATATGCATATATATATATTTAATATATGCATATTTTTTTTTATTTGTAGCGGATAGTTGAAATTAGATTAATAACAATCCCTGTCACAGTTATAAAAACTCAGGTTATTTTAGAACATATAGAAAAAAAAAGTTACATTAAAAGATTAAAGATATTTTTCTTGTGCTACATGGCGAATCTATTTGGCTAATACTTTTTTTCATTTGGCGAATGTTTTTTATTTTTAATTAGCCAAATTACTAACGTTGGTCAAATGTCAGCGAGAACACTAAGCACGGGTAGTAGTATTACCAATTTCGCAGACTTTCTAACGCATATACTTCCAAATGCAATCTGTGCAACAAGTAGGAAATTGCTCGTCAGGCGTTGCAAATGAAATGCGTTCGTACTATAACGATTTTTTTTTTTTAATATGGAGTCCTTCGGATACAGTAACAGTACAGTATCTGGAATTTTTTGTGTGTCTGTGTTTAACATAATTAAAATACACTTCAAACAATGGTTCCTCTTATACCATTATGTAATAGATTATTTTTGTCTGTCCCTGAATATTAATAAAAAATATTCTTTGCACCACAGATTGTACAAAATGAATATTTTAATATATATTTCATAAATGCATATGAATTGTGTTATGTTTAAAAGAGTGTAACATCATTAAAATGCAGTTAAAAGTATTTTTTCCCATTGACCTTAATGAAACTAAATACTTTTAATTGCCCATGTAATTAAACTATAAATCCGATTTTTCATAAAATTTGAAATGACTCGATAGACTTATAGAATAATTATAAATTTTAAATTTCAAACGATTCACTTAGGTATTTTTTGCGTTGTTAATGCGGAGAGACGGACGAACAGACGGACAGAATGAACGACGACAATACGTATCATAGGCGTAGCCAGCCTTTTGAACGGGGGGGTGCCCAAATTTTTTAACCTGAACATGTTGGGTACAAACAAAATCTTATGTAATAAAACCTAATAAAACGGAACCCCATAAAACCTATCAACTTTCCATTTTAGACAGGTTTTTGCGGAAGGTATAATTGTGTGGAACTTCTTTTAAAAAAGACCCAAACGCAATTTTTCATTGCGTGAAGAAGGATGAGAAGTTGCTTAAAACTAAATCTAATGGACAGGGGCGTGTGAAGAGAAAGCTGCGCCCGGGGCAAAGTTACAATTTGGCACCCCCTCCACCCAACTTTTGCTCGTAACAGGCCAAAAATGACGTTGGTAGTATAAATTTGGCGCCCCCTAAAGTTCCACGCCGGGGCAGTGCCCCCTACGCTCCCCCTTTCGCACGACGCTGCTAATGGATAAGAAAAAGATATATAAACATAGATAAAACATGATAGACATAAAATAAAAATATCCGTAAACATAAATCTGTAATTATCACAAGTTTTCATTTCAAACAGCAATGAAATACTAAAATAAATAAGCAGGACTTTAGTTCCCCTCGTCATTTTGATCAAAGTAGCATTTAAATAACTTGTAGTATGCAATTTAAAGTGAAAAATAGCTCTTATATTTTCTACTCATGAATAAATAAAATTTCCTCGTTTAAAAAAAATGAGCCCGTACGAATGTCAAAGTGTAATCCCAAAAAAACGAAATTTAGCAAACCAACAAACCAACCTCCATATTAATTTGAATTTTGCGTAGCATCATTTCTTATTTTCAGAGGAAGCACAGATTTGTACTAGAGATGAGTTCGGGCTTGATTTTCGAAACCCGCGCCCGAAAGATTTTTAGTACATTGGAGCCCGAGCCCATCCGAGCCCTATACAAAAAGTATACAAAAATAAATAAATAAATAAATAAAAGATTTAATGATATTTAAAAATTGTTTCAAATGTGATATCCCATTTTAAAAAATTTCTTATAAAACTTACTATTAAATAAAAATTTAAATTCAAGCTTATGAAAAGAGCAATTTGGTAGCAAATAAAAATATCCTTCATACCTAAAATGATTCCCATATTTCTTGTCTTTTAAGAAGAAAATTTGATGGACATATTAAAGAAGTGTAATGAATAAATGGATAGTGTTTATAGAAATTACTATTTGTATGCTGAAGAATCAAAAAACGTTTTCAATTTCCTATAAAAAGAGTACATCTTCAGGGGTGTAGTCGTAAAAAAACCACAGGTTACACGATCGACGCAGAGGGTATATGCTCAAGGGACAGAGTATACTCTATTCGGCCACAAATCATCAAAAGTTAAAAAAAAATTATCTCAGAAAACGATAAAATACATATTCGCGAATATTC
Organism: Maratus speculifer; assembly: GCA_964019185.1. Taxonomy (NCBI): domain Eukaryota; kingdom Metazoa; phylum Arthropoda; class Arachnida; order Araneae; family Salticidae; genus Maratus; species Maratus speculifer. The sequence goes on from OZ025303.1 coordinate 160,009,594, forward strand.
ATGCAAAATTCAGAACTCGGGGACACTTGGAACAGGTAGCAAATGAGCTTTTTTTTTAATTGTAGTCGCTAGAGTTTAAAGGACTAGCAGCCATTTAAAATGCGTTTTCCTGAAAAAGATTTTTTCCATATTTTGCCTAAGTTCAAAGTACTAGTTTATGTTTTTAGAATCTTAAAAAAATTTGAAACAAAAGTAAGGAGAGATATTTTTTTTTAAATATTTCTGAAAATTTTACATAAATTGGTAAACATGGAAATTATAAGGAATTTAAGGAAATTTACCATGCGTAATTTCTTTCTTTTTTTTAAAAAAATCTGATTAAAATAGAAAATTAAAAATATCTCTCCCTAGGTTGTTTCCATATACTATAACACTGTTTAAGAAATTTTAGTAATACCAAAATATTGAAAATTGTATGAGGAGTAGTAATTTTAAAAAGTGTATTTTTCCACAAAAAAAAAATCATAAAAATCGACCTAAAAATATACTTTTTGATAAAAAGTGAATTTTTTTTTGCAAAATATTACTTATAAAAAGATTTTTACATAGTACACCAAAATCACTTACTTTAACCGTTTGACTGCTACGCGGCGCAAAAGCGCTGCGATAGTTTATCTCGAAAACCGCGGCGCAGCGCTTTTGCGCTGCGAGTTCTTTATAATACAAAAAGAATTATTAAAATTGATTGATATTTGTCTAAATAACAGTGTTTTATATGACAACATTATTTTTTCCTTTAAAGAAATCAAAATATGTACCGCAATTTTCGTGCATTCTTGCAAAAAATGCTTAGCACTAAAACGGTTAAAGTCAATAATAAAAATTTTGGGTTTTTTCTTACGGGTCTCCCTTAACAATTCCCCATGACTGACGAGAACCTTAAAATGAACGTAAATTAAAACATTGATACAGTTATCTTAAAGTTCCGTTGTTTTTATGGGAAAAGAAGAAACATTAATCGAATGTTTTCAATCGGAATAACATGTAAAATATGTTTACTTACGAAGAGAAATCCTCAGCATAAGCAAAATTCATGATGACAAACAGAAAAAAAAAAAAAAAAAAAAAAAATCACAATGCTGTTATTATATGAAGAACGATTATGATTCTTGCACAATCAAATCAAGCATCTAGTCTGCATCAAAAACGAAGAAATCATTCTCTAACAAAATAAATAAATAAACGATCGAATTAAAAAATATCCTCTGCCTCAAACGAAAATCCAACCAGAAGCTAATTTATTATTTACTAGCAGTTACCCGTGACTTCGTTCACATAACATTTAAAGAAGAAATAATTGATCAATCAAGCAAAAAATTTCGATGATGAAAAGCATGTGTAATTAACTTTTTATCGCGAATTTATGGTAAAAAAACTTCTGATAATCCCTAGTTGCTAATTTGTTTGCTGGTCAAAATTTTCCTTTCAGCGATTAATACTAATAGATAGAAACATTCTTGAATTCTTTTGTTCAGCCCTGTAGTTTTCCAAGTGCCTTTAATACACGAAAGTATCTTTCTAAAATTTATTTCAAACAAAAATATTTCTTATTACTACCTAAATTACATTTTCAGAAATTATCATCCGAAGACAACCGTGTATCCAGTTCTTTGCGGGACCCTGTTTATCATTTTATATATATACTACAAACATTTCTTAGTTTACTAAATGCATTTCAAAATAAAAATGCATATTTTATTTATAAACCACCTTTAAGTAAATTACGCTCATATTCAGTAACCTTTCAGAGATCTTTTGTGTAACCCTGTATATCTAAATTTAACTATTTATACTATTACCATTTATACTTTCCATTTAATATGCATACATTTAGCGAAACTTAAAAGCACATATCATAATTCAAAATGCATTTCATCCATGCAACAGTCATCATCCATGATATACAGTACTTCGGGTAGAATATATAATATTTGAATTCTTTTGTGCGTCCCTGTAAATGCTATGCACTTCGTATTGTGCATGAAATTACTTACATTAAGCCTCAGCAACATATATCAATTTGATTATACATGAAATCGTTTACCATAATTAAAATATGTCGGAAACTGTTCCTCCCTTTATTCCTATGCAATGGAATTCTTCTGTCTGACCCTGTAAATGAATAGTAAGTGCCCTTTTCACTACATACTTTACAAAATGCATATTTTAGTGCACTTTGTAAATGCATATAAATTTGAATATGTTATACAGGCTGTAACATCGTTAAATTTAATTAAAACGATTTTTCCCCATAATGCCGTAATATAAGGAAATTTTTTGACTATCCCTGTAAATAAACTAATCATGATAGAAACTTCATTTTCAATAGGTAGTCGTGCTAGGTAAACGTTAATAATGTCCAAAATTTCATGGAAATCGGAGTATATTTACGAAACTTGGAAAGTGACCAGATAGACAGAGAAACCGAAAGCATAATAATTTTTCAACTTTGTTCGAAAGTGTTAAAAAATCGAGCTAAAAATATATTAATCAGTGATTTTATTTTGCACCTTTTCCCCACAAAAAATTTCATCCATTGATAATTATGAGTTTTGAATAAAAATATTCATTTGTATGTAACTTATAACTTATTAATTAGTATAAGTAAAAAATATTTCTGATACATTTTAAATATGACGTCATTATTTATCTCGCTCCATTAGCTACTGATATTCATACCCCTTGTATTTTTAACGACTGCTATAAAGTACCTGTTTTATTTCAACTATGACGTCACATTTTCATGAGTGAACCATTTTAGTAAAAATATAATTCTTTTTCATTCTTTTTACTTTTAATTTATGTCACCATATTTTACACAAAAATTCCCATTAACTAAACAAATATCCTTGTTAAATGTATTATAAAAAATAAACCTTTTATTTTTATTTCAAACATGACGTCACATTTATTTTCTTTTAGATTATTTTATTATAGTTTTTCGCGTGGAAGTTTTCTATTAAAAATTCATTGCCGCTGAAAAATTATTATTCCAATTTTTTATTTTCTTGGCAACAGGAAAGGAAAATGGTTAAATTTTATCTGAAAATGCCTATTGATTTTGTATGAAAAATAATTAAATTTTGAATTATTAAGGAAAATATTTGAATAAAATAAATAAAAATGACCCTATTATTTAATCCGGACTTCTAACTTTACGTCTGCAAAATTTCAAAGCAATCGTTTCAGTAGTTACGGCGTGAAAGCGGAACAAACAAACAAACAAACAAACAAACAAACAAACAAACTCACTTTCCGATTTATAATATTAGTAAGGATGATTATTTCGATAGGCGCCTTATCAATTATTCGTCGACGGAAATGCAGTAGACATAAATCTCCATACATCACAAATTTTCTTTTGAAGCAACAATCAACTACTGAATTATATATAAAAAATTATTTTTATTTTTCTTTCGTTTTGATCAAAATAACACTGAAATGACTTGAAAAAGAATAAATAATTTTAAAAGGAAAATAGTAGCCTTTTTCAATCTCTTCTACACATAAATGTTTTTTAATTCTCAGAAAGAATGAGCCTGAGCCCCCCCCCCCCCCCGGGACCGAACACTAAAATGAAAATAGAGCCCGTACCCGCTTCGGACCCGGGTTTGGGCTCGGGCTGAGCCTGTCTCATCTCTAATTTGTACAATCTTCCACCCCCTCCGTTCTCCAGACTAATCACATGGTGGAATTATCGTGTCACATCTGTATTCCCTTTCATTTTTTTTGCTCCCATCTAGACTTTAGATAACAAAAGCAAATATATAAATAGTAGTTTCTATCCTTGTCGAGAATTTACTCTAATTTTTTATGGAAATATGCAGGCAATAGAAAGGTGATAAAAAAATTCCATAAAGAAACGACATCAAATTGGGATTATAAAACCAATTTTTTTGATTTACTGTGATTAATACAGATTCTAGTAAATATTCTAATTTTAAAAAAGATGAATAAAATAATTTTCTTAAAAAGAAGAATCAAGGTCTCTTCTTTTATCAAATTTCAAAAATAGACTGTTAGTTTTGATTAACTAATTGAACTAACTTTGCTTACATTTTTCTTCTTTTTTCTTTTATAAATTCTGATTTTTTAAAATAATCAATCTTGGATCTGCGCGAGCGGGGGGGGGGGGGTGCCCGGGCACCCAGGGCACCCCCCCTGGCTACGCGCATGCGTATTTACATAATTACGAACGCACCTAAAAACAGCTTATCGAAGATCCGCTAATTAGACAATTTTGGATATGCTTAATAGTAAAGAAATACATATTTTTTGCTGATAGCAACGATACCTTTAAATTAATTCGAAGTATGGTCTTCCTAAGATAAATTGTCAACAATTAAAATAACATAATCAAATGTGAGCAATAAATTCAATTTATGTACGGTCCCTTTTTTAAAAAGGGAAAAATAATGATTTTCGTATTAAGATATATTTTATTCAAAATAAATAAATAAATAAATAAATAAACAGTCATTTTCATAGTGAATAAAAGCTTGTCTGGGAAACTAAATCCTTTTTTGTTTTCAGGGCGTGGCTTGAGAGAGGGGACATCCCCCTCCAGACCAGTGAGATGTCCCCTTTCGAAAAATTGGAGATTTTATATTTTCAATGGAAAAAAATGCAACCCCTCCCCCGAAACTCAATAATGCTCCCCCCCCCCCCCGGAGCAACAAAAATTTCTCCCGGAAAAAAGTGTCTGAATTCAACGCTGATAAATAATTAAAAACCAACGTGTAAACACACAATAAATAAAGCACTTTGAAGATAAGCAAACGTACACGTTTCATGAGTACTAGGACTTAAATCATCAGTGTATAAAAATCAAGGTATATAAAATTAGAATCTTCCCAACTGCATGCAAAGAGATAACCCAAATGTCAGTAAACGCAGCACTGAAAAACCATCAAGTTCCATCAACCATTGAAATCAAAGATGAGTTGAACAGAGTTACACAGAGTAAGAAGCAGGAGGGGAAAGTGGTGTTAAAATTTTGCCATGCGAATTTTTTGACGATAGGGGACGACACCACTGCAAGCAGGCTGTCGATCGATGCTTCTGCAATGCTTTTCAATGGAAAAAATGGTCATTTTTAAAGAAAATTTTACGAAAAATCTGAATTTTTAGAAAGTTGTAGAAATGAAAATCTGGTTAATTGAAGTTTTCTTCACAACATACATATTTTTTAAAGGTATTCGGCGCTTCATTTTCTTTTTTAAGGGGGCTCAGGGGTTGAAAACTTTTCAAAAAATCGATTTTTTAATGATCTAATTTGATTATTCATTTAATTCTTAACTCAATGCAAAAAACCGCATAAAAATATTTGCATTTTTAACGGAGTTATAAGCGTTTATGTATCAACACTTTCACAGCCGCATCCATATAATTTCAACTGTAAGTCGCGTTTTCTCAAAACTTGATTTTTGATGACTAACACCAAGATTAAAAAAAAACCTATTTGATGGAATGGCTTAATTTTTTTTTTTTGCATACATATAACATCATTATCTAGATTATGAATTAATATATTTTAAATAGTTTAATATTTTGAGTATTTTTAATGGAAAAAAAGTTGTATTTTTTAGGGGTTTTTTTAAATTTTCAATTTTGAGAGACTTTTTAATACTGTTTTTATTAAGTGATAGTTATATCCTTAATTCATAATCTAGATTATGATGTTATATGTATGAAAAAAAAAAAAAAAAATAAGCCATTTCATCAAATAGTTTTTTTTAAATCTTGATGTTAGTCGTCAAAAATCAAGTTTTGAGAAAACACGACTTAATCCTTTCTTGCGCAGTGTTGCCGGCCGGCAACACCTAATTTTAATTCCAAACTTGCAAACGGCACCAGTAATATTTTAATATAATTTTGCTTTTATAATGAAAGCTTAAATTAAGAAATTCGTAATATCTAGACAAGTCCTTCATAAATTCCGGTGTCAATCGACAATTTCTCATTTTACTAACAGAATTTGATTGCGCCGGAAAGGGTTAAAGTTGAAATTATATGGATGCGGCTATGTAAGTATTGATACATAAATGCTTATAACTCCGTTAAAAATGCTAATATTTTTATGCGGTTTTTTGCATTGAGTTAAGAATTAATTGAATAATCAAACTAAATCACACACACACACACACACACACACACAAAAAAAAAAAAAAAATCGATTTTTTGAAAAGTTTTCAACCCCTGAGCCCCCTTAAGCCATTTAAAATACGAGATCATTCTGACAAAAACCAAAGGGCAGGCCATTTAAAAACATTGAATATCGCGGATTAAAATGACTGTTGTAAGTAAGTTGAATATTGCAAAGAAATAGACTTATGATTTTTAGAAATTAAGTATTAATCAAATATTTTGGAGTAAATTTTAGTTTCGCGTATAGTTTTTATAACCTTTGAATAATTTAATAATTCATAACTTTGGATATTTATGCAATTAGTACATGTAGAATTAAAGCAAATTTTTATTTTAATTATTTGGAGGGGGAAAAAATTTGTAAATTATAGGATCTCCAGATTACACATTTAAAATAACTTAAGCATAATTTTTTTTTTTTACTTTCTTTCTATTTCTTATTTGTGACTGAGCAGTAAAAATAAATCTATCAATCAAAATTATTCTTAGCTCATTCAAGAACTTTTGCTTTTAAATCCACATCTTCACCATCCGGACAATTCAGGCCCGTGTGAAATGGGGGGGGGGGGGGAGAGGGGGGTCTCCCCGTCCGAGGAGATTGAGGGAGCACCAAATTTATTCTACCAACACCAATTTCTTTTTTTATTTCCTGCTATCTTTACAAGAAGAAAGTATTGGATTTGTATAAATTTTCGAATTCCGGTTTTCGACGGATTTTACACGTTTTAGGGGTCAGAGATTCCAAAAAAACATGTTCTTATAAAATATCTGTCTGTGAAATATATTTTGTGAGTGCTCCATCTCAAGAAAAAATACACGGAATTTAATAAAATTTGATATTTAGGTAGCCCCTGATATAAATTGTTGCTGATTAGTTTTTGGTGTAAATAGCACAACAGGTGGCGCTGCTATGCTGCATTTTTTTACGATTTACGCAACAGCTATATCTTAAGAACTAATGCACGGATTGTAATATAAATGAATATAGTATAGTCTCATAAGTAGTCCCTGATATAAACTGATGCTGATCAGTTTTGGTGTAAAACGCTCAACAGGTGTCGCTGCTATTCTTTATTTTTTACGATTAACGCAACAGCTGTATCTCAAGCGCACGGATTCTAATAAAAATTTTGATTTAGGTAGCCCCTGATATAAATTGAAGCTGATCAGTTTTTGGTGTAAATCGCTCAACAGATGGCGCTGTTATGCTGCATTTTTTTATGGTTTATGTAACACCTGTATCTCAAGAACTACGCACGGATTTTAATAAGAATTTATATTTAGGTAGTCCTTTATTTAAATTGACGCTGATCAGTTTTTGGTGTAAATCGCTCAACAGGTGGCACTGTTATGCTGCATTTTTTTACGGTTTACGAAACATCTGTATCTCAAGATATGTATTAAAGCTTGTGTAAAATTTCTAGAAAAAGGAATCGGGAACTTCAGTTGGCGAGATGAAATCGAAACAGTTTTATATTTTAAGCAGTGTTAAATTAAGAGAGTGCCCCAGGGGGATATTCCCCCCCCGGAAAATTTGAAATTTTGTGTTTTCAAAAGTCCAAAAGTACAATCCCCCCTCGGAACTCTATAATGTCTCCCCCCCCCCCGGAGCCACTGATGTCCCTCCCGGAGAAAAGTGTCTGAATTCCATGCTGATTTTCTGGACCAATAAATTTGTATAATATTAATTAATCCATAGACAGTGGATAAAGAAGTAATAAATACTGCTTACGAATGCTATAAAAAATCTTTGGTTAATTAATCTTTTGTAAAATGCACGCGTCTTTTTTCATATTAAATAAGTTTGTATTTAGACACAAAACAAAGTCTGTGCTTTATTATTCCACATAACATTAAAAAAAACATATAAATTAAGATCTATACGCAATAAAAAATTCTCAATTTAAATATAATTACAAGTAAATAGCTTTATATTAAAGCCTAAAAATTATCACTCACTTGTGGAGCACGGATTAAACTTTTTTTTTTTTTTTTTTTTTTTTGACTATTTTAGCCTGTTTTACATCCAGGAACACAACACTTATATCCCATCTTAATTTATTTTAGGATATATCAATATGAAACATAAACGAATAAAATAAAATATCTTTTAATTCGAACATATGCATCTTAAGCATACAATCATATTGAAAGACTGCTAAAAAACCAGCCTACATCGTATCGCAGCCCCCTCATTATTTACCAAAATTTCACTTTGTATTTTCGAAGGGTCATGCGCATTAAGTTTCCCCTCCTGTTTCTTACTCCGTGAGTTGAAGCATCGTGACACAACAAATCCACCAAAGTTGAGATGGAAGGAACGCATTTTTGCCAATCCCAACCAAGGAGGTAAAATACAGGCTTCTGATTGGTTGAATAATTTAAAGAGCATTTTGTTTTGATTCATTTTTAAATTTACGTTTATTTCATAGGCGTAACTTGGGCTCCAAAACTAGGGGGGCAAAAGTTTTGAAATGCTTTTCAAGAAATTATACCCCCCCCCCCTCCTTTCCAGTCATCGCGTGAACACATATACATTTAATATTGAAAAAAATTAATATATATATTTTTAATTAAATGTTTAACCATATACGAAAAAATAAGGAAAAATTCGAAATAAGTCATTCCATTTCTTTAAAAATATATCTTAAAATATCGTTATATATCAATCGTTATATCTCTTATGTTTGACGCATTGTTCAACCGGAAAAAGTTCAAACAAACATAATAAAAATTTCTCAAAGCCTTCTAGAAATCTGCATGGGCCGGAAATTTAGGTTTGGACCGGCCCAAATGAAAGTTATTTTGGCTCGGCCTGGTGTAAAAATTTAAAGCTCGGTCCAAGCCCAGCCTGGCTCATATTGAAATCAGTGAAAGCAGACCCGGCTTGGCCCGACTCAATTTCTGCAAGAAATTTGGATTTTACTAACACGAGGTGATACCCGTCGAAATTCGACGAAAGAAACTGTTTAAGAAGGTGCTGTTTCTGTGATTTATAATAAATCTACGAAATTAGTTACAGTAAAAAATGCATTTTATATTGATCAGTCTAACTCTCAAACAAATATCTAAAAAAAAATACGCCTTATATTAACCACTTTAACTCTCAAACAAATATTATTTTAAGCTAAGATTAACAAAATACTATAAAACTCAGTTGTCCAAATTTTAAAATTAAACTTTAATTGCATATGCAATCAGTAAAACATAATAAAGATCAGCTATTATTATGAAGTTATCATCTGAAGCCCTTAAGTTTGGTATGAATGTGAATAAAAGAAACAAAATTTATTAAAATTGACACGACCATAGAATTTCACTCGAAATTAAAACCCGTCATTATTTTCATTCTCAAAATTTATACAACGCAGTTCTCATATCCGTAACCACCACGTTTAAAAAATGGTATTTTAATTTGATCATTTAAAAATCACTTTAACTCAAAGCTTGAAGTCATTTAATCTTATACTAATAAAAGAACAAAACGCTCTGTCTGTCTGCGTGTTTGTGTGTGTACGTGTGTGTGTGTGTTCGTATTTCAGGGGAAGTGCGGACAAAAACAGGTTTACACACCAGGGGTGTGAGGACACACACGGAACCGAGGACGTCCTCGGATAGAAAAAAGTCATTTTCTTCACTTTTAAGCAGTTTTTATGCTTTCTACAAATTCTTATTGTTTTCTAAAATTTGTCCTCTGTTGGAGGTTTTTGCTGTTTTCGTGTTTGTGTATCGATTTTTAAGTGTGTATCAGGTAGAGAAAGTGGTCCTCTGTACCATGGCAATAAAAATCAGATGTGTGTCCTCGGATTACCTTAAAAATAAGCGTTAGTGTGAGTCCTCTGAATCCGTTAAAAATAAGTGTTCTGTGTATGAGTCCTCGGATTACCTTAAAGTTACGTGTTAGTGTAAGTCCTCGGATTACCTTAAAGTTAGGTGTTAGTGTAAGTCCTCGGAATCAATTAAAAATATGTGTATGTGTGTGAGTCCTCAGAATACCTTAAAATTAAGTGTTGTGTGTATAGGTCCTCAGAATACCTTATTTTAAAGTATTCTGTGTATGAGTCCTCTGAATCCTTTAAAATTAAGTGTTGTGTGTATAGGTCCTCAGAATACCTTATTTTAAAGTATTCTGTGTACGAGTCCTCTGAATCCTTAAAAATAAGTGTTGTGTGTATAGGTCCTCAGAATACCTTATTTTAAAGTATTATGTGTACGAGACCTCTGAATCCTTCAAAATTAAGTGTTGTGTGAATAGGTCCTCAGAATATCTTATTTTAAAGTATTATGTGTATGAGTCCTCAGAATACCATCTTTTAAAGTATTATGTGTAAAAGACCTCAGATTACTTTGTTTTAAAACATTCTGTATATGAATCCTCAGAATACATTAAAAAAAGTTTTATTTGTATGAGTTCTCAAAATACACTAAAATTAAGCATTTTGTGTGTGAGTACTCAGAATACATTAAAATTAAGAATTTTGTGTATTAGTCCTCTTACTTCTTTATAATAATTAGTTCTGCGTTTTTCTCCTCTAAATAGTTTAAAATAAAGGGTCATACATTTAGATTGTTAGTTCTAGCTAAAAAAAAAAGACAATTTGTAAATATTTCTCTATTTTTTAGCGAAACTTGTGTCCAGCAATAAAATGAATGTTATTTTTAATTATTAAAAGTCGTAAACCCATAAACATTTTTAAATTTATGCAAAAAAAGAATAAGTAAATAAATAAAATAAATAAATAAATTTGGAATTCTTCAATTGTTTGAAATTCATTTTAAATAATTTCACTTTAACGAAAATTGAGCAACGTTTAATTGAGAGACACAATATGTCGGGGTGCGTAAGAGTCCCACCGGACAAAAACCACTCCTTGCGGTAGAATTGCTTGATTTCGAACAAGACTCTTTTACAGAAAGAAATTTGAAACATTTAAAAAACCTATTTCACTAATACGACTTTTACAACAGAATTCTTCATCACTCCCCCCTCCCCCCGCTGTCAAGTCTAGAGTAGAAGTTTTGAGTAGTGTGATACATATTTTCTATTTCAATTCTACAAGTATTAACCCTCTCATTGATTATCCCGCGACGTTGCATTTTTCATATTAATTAATTCCCCATGATTATTTTCACCATTTATTTTTTTAAGTAAATTTCGCTTTCTTAAAGCAAAGCATTTTCCCGAATAAATTAAACAAAAAGTACTGTTTTGAAAATCTGGTGTTAAAAAATAAAAAATTCTGTAAATGCACAATTTTTGATCAAAACATTTAATTAGTGAGGCACAAAAAATTGCACGAGTTTTTAATTTTAAAAAATTGATGTTTTTGTTTGTTTTTTACTTTTCATATCTATATTCCCTGTTCATCCCTCAATCTTTAAAGAGAGTATATACATTATCACGATGCAATGTAATATAATTTTAAAGCAGTCAGATTTACAATAAATACACCAGATAAGAACTATTTTTTTAATTTATTTTGAGATTCTTGCTCTTCTGCAGGGAGAGATAGGGGGCGTAGTTCAAAATTTGTCATGATAAAATTTTATTATTCAAATTAATAGAATATACCAATACTCCAGATAAGAATATTTTTTATTCTAAACTCAGTCGACTCTATCACTCTGGTGGATTGCAAGTATGTATCATAGAAAATAAAATTTTACTTCAACTATGCTAAAAAGTGTTAAAGTGACAAGTCGATTGGGTACTTTGATTAATGTCATTTAAGGCCCCAAACTGGTCACCGAAAAAGACATTGGACCGGGTGATAATATAAAGTGTATGAGGACGCTCTTTTCAAATATCTGACTCAAATTTTAATATTTTTACATGATTTTTTTTGCATAGAATAGCTAAGGGTGATCTACAACCGGGCTAGCTTTTGCTTTACAATTTTGGTTTCTGATTAAAAATAAAAATACTTTAATTTTCAAAACCGGTTAGAACCGGTTCTGAAATTTAAACTTTCCATAATATTAAAAAATATGTAACCAAAATCGAAAAAGTAAACATTAGCCCGGTTGTAAACAATCCATTTCAATATTTTTAGATCGATTTCAGTTTTCGATTTTTTTCATTAGACAGTTGAAGTCGATCTCTGCTAATGCCGCTTCTTACTTTTGCAAATTTAGTGCCATACTTTTTTTTTAGCCCGAAAGCAGTTTTATAGATTAGAACATCTTCATAAAATCCAGCAATCAAAAAAAAAAAAAAAAAAAAAAAAAAAAAAAAAAAGAACCAGGAAACGGTTTTTGTAGAGACCTATCTCAGTTATCCAATGCATTTAATAAATAAAAAATAAAATTAGAAATACAAATGAAATATCTTTTAAAAAATCTTCATATAGGATTAACATTCGCAATCGGATGATTTTGCGTGAATAAGGTAGCTTCTTACAAGAGCATTCAATAACATAAACAGTCTTTCCGATTTACACAGTGAAACTCTTAATGATGAGGATGGTTTTAGGCCACACATTACCTCCCATCTCCGGCACACAGAATAGAAAAAAAAATTACTTTTCTCATTTTAAACAAATATTCATTATAACTCAAAACCTACGAATTTTACTGCTCATGAAAATGTCAACACAAAATTATCAAGTTATTAGAAATTCCTATAGGTTGAGTTACAATAAAAACAATGAATCTGAATGAATGAAAATGTGTGAAAATATCTATGTGTATATTTTAAAATACAAATAAAGTAAAAATTCTATCCTAAAGATTCATAATAAGCAATAATGTATACAAATGTATTACATATTTTAAAATTAATATTATTACTATTATATAATTTGCAAAGCAAAATCACGTTGACAAAATGATTAATTAAATCCTGAGAATTCAATTGCTAAATTTTGAAATCATCAAATTATAGGGGATCTAATATGCTTTTTTAAAATAAAAAAATCCCTTTCGGCATGGCCTATAGGCGGAGGTAGATTTCAAAAAGTTTTCATCTCAAAAAAAAAAAAAAAAAAAAAAAAAAAAAAAAAAAAAAAAATGCCTATTTTTACTCAAATGCCCATTTTGGCAATATATTTTGAATTATATTCTTACTTTATTTAAAAAATTGACCAATATGCTCATTATATAGTTCCTAAATAACAAAAAACTGTTAATTAAATTCGTTTGACAGCAAAATTGAATTTAAAAATGAGTCATAAAATAACCGATTTATTATTTTAATACATCCACAATTCTTTAATCAAGATCGCTTTGAGAAATTTTGTGCGAAGTGCCCACTTTGACAGATTTTTTTAAATATATATTTAGCCTTTATCAAAAATCTGACAAATACGGCACATTACACAGTTCCTAAATAACAAATAACTGTCAATTGAATGCGTTTGAGGGCAAAATTGAATTTAAAAATGAGTCATAAAATAAACAATTTGTTATTTGAATACAACCTCAATTCTTTTATCATGATCGCTTTGGGAAATTTTTTTGCGAAGTGCTTACTTTGACAGCTTTTAAAATATATATATTCACCCTTTATCAAAAAATCGACGAATACACACATTATATAGTTCCTAAGAAACAAAAAACTGTCAGTTGAATGCGTGTCAGAGCAAAATTGGATTTAAAAATGAGTCATAAAATAACCAATTTGTTATTTGAATACCCACAGTTCATTAATCATCTCGCTTTGGGAAATTTTGTGCGAAGTGCCCATTTTGGCAGCCTTTTTTGAAATATATTCTGCCTTTTTTAAAAAACTGGCCACTCCCTCACATTATATAGTTCCTAAATAAGAGAACCTGTAAATTGGATGCGTTTGAGAACAAAAAAAGATTTAAAAATGACTCGGTTTAAAAACGCAATTTCTTAAATTTCCTCAAATTTTAATCACGATAACTTCGTGAAATTCTGTTCAAAATACTCTTTTTGGCAGCCTTTTAAAAAATATATTCTGCCTTTATCAAAAAACTGGCCAATACGTCAAGTTATATAGTTCCTAAATAATAGGACCTGTAAATTGGATGGGTTTGAGAACAAAAATGAATTTAAAAATGACTCATAAAAACGCAATTTGTTATACTTAATGAATTTTTTAATGATGAAAACTTCGGGAAATCTGTTCAAAATACCTTTTTTGGCAGCCTTTTTAAAAATATATTCTGTCTTTATCAAAAAATTGGCCAATACGTCGCATTATATAGTTGCTAAATAAGAGGATCTGTCATTTGGATGCGTTTAAAATCAAAAATGAATTTTAAAATGAGTCAGAATATAAGCAGTTTGGATTAGAGGTTTTTTCTCCAACTCCTATTTTTGTTTCATTTATTTTTGCTATAAGAATTGGTTCTATGAAAAACTTGTCAATATAAAAGTTGTAGATATTATTGTGAAGATGTAAAATAAATTTAATTAGATTTAATTGCTTAAGAATTGAGTAAGTTATGGGTTTTTTCTTTTTCCTCCCCCCTTTTTCTTTTCGTTTTTAATTTTTTTCATCTGTAAAAATTGGTCCTATCAAAAACTTGTAAATACAAAAGTTTTAGATAATATTGAGTACATTTATATAAAATTTAGTTGGATTTGATATCTTGAGAATTGACGAAGTTATGAATTTTTTTCTCCCAAAAACCATGTTTTTTTCGCCCCTTGAGCCCATTTTTAACTTTATCAAAAATCTGTCACGCATAAACTTTTTCCTCATTTTTTAGAAGTAATATAAACTTTAAACTGATTCGATATCTATTTTAATTAAAAAGTTATCGCGTTTTTTCTGTTTTCACAAAAACCCTCCTAACTTCCACCCCCTTGGTCCGATTTTGCCCATTAACGAACTTAACCGAGATTTTATGCCCCTTGATTTTATGTAAAAGTTTGATGAAGATCTGAGCATAATTATGGAAGTTATCGTGTCTAGAAGAAAGTGATATACACCGATAGATAGATAGATAGATAGATAGATAGATAGATAGATATATAAACTTTTTTACTGATGGTTGTTTTGGGGTCTAGGAGTCATGATTCGTGTAGATCCGCAAAAATTTTTCAGAAATTCCAACATGGGAGACAATGCAATAGGTAGTATTTCATACGAAATCTACCTAATTAAGGTTTTTTTTTTTTTTTTTTTTTTTTACATAAAATTTTTTTATAAGTTACACAATAGTCTTCAATTAGACTAATTTTATTTTTATTAAAACATTTATCACTAAAGTTATGTTTTCTAAGAAAGTATTACAACTCTAAATGGATTTTATTCGTGAGAATTTTGTCCTGGACCATTTTAAAACAATTCAACCGAAATCGAAAAAGTAGAAACGCACAAAGATTATGCATCGATCTCAAGTGTTATATGGAATCTATATGTACATATTAATTCAAGCTATAATTCTGAAACGAATACTGTCGTGGGTTAAATATTAGCTTAAGCGTATTTTCGCAGGAGTCAATACAAAGACCGCAACACTAACTAAGAAACGCTTTTAAAATTTCTCTATTTGTCACTTACATTTTACTAGATTTAGTATTTTACTAGCAGTTACCCGTGACTTCGTTCACATAACATTTAAAGAAGAAATAATTGATCAATCAAGTAAAAAATTTCGATGATGAAAAGCATGTGTAATTAACTTTTTATCGCGAATTTATGGTAAAAAACTTCTGATAATCCCTATTTGCTAATTTGTTTGCTGGTTAAAATTTTCCTTTCAGCGATTAATACTAATAGATAGAAACATTCTTGAATTCTTTTGTTCAGCCCTGTAGTTTTCCAAGTTCCGTTAATACACGAAAGTATCTTTCTAAAATTTAGTTCAAACAGAAATATTTCTTATTACTACCTAAATTACATTTTCAGAAATTATCATCCGAAGACAACCTTGTATCCAGTTCTTTGCGGGACCCTGTATATCATTATATATATATATACTACAAACATTTCTTAGTTTACTAAATGCAGTTCAAAATAAAAATGCATATTTTATTTAAAAACCA
This sequence comes from Maratus speculifer, assembly GCA_964019185.1. Taxonomy (NCBI): domain Eukaryota; kingdom Metazoa; phylum Arthropoda; class Arachnida; order Araneae; family Salticidae; genus Maratus; species Maratus speculifer. The sequence continues at coordinate 160,025,701 of OZ025303.1, forward strand.
CCTTTAAGTAAATTACGCTCATATTCAGTAATCTTTCCGAGATCTTTTGTGTAACCCTGTATATCTAAATTTAACTATTTATACTATTACCATTTATACTCTCCATTTAATATGCATACATTTAGCGAAACTTAAAAGCACATATCATAATTCAAAATGCATTTCATCCATGCAACAGTAATCATCCATCATATACAGACTTCGAATAGAATATATAATATTTGAAATCTTTTGTGCGTCCCTGTAAATGTTATGCACTTCGTATTATGCATGAAATAACTCACATTAAGCCTCAGCAACGTATATCAATTTGATTATACATGAAATCGTTTACCATAATTAAAGTATGTCGGAAACTGATCCTCGCTTTATTCTTATGCAATGGAATTCTTCTGGGTAACCCTCTAAATGAATAATAAGTGTCCTTTTCACTACATACCTTACAAAATGCATATTTTAGTGCACTTTGTAAATGCATATAAATTTGAATATGTTTCACAGGGTGTAACATCGTTAAATTTAATGAAAACGATTTTCCCCATAATGCCGTAATGTAAGGAAATTTTTTGACAATCCCTGTAAATAAACAAATCATGGTAGAAACTTTATTTTCAATAGGTATTCGTGCTAGGTAAACGTTAAAAACGTCCAAAAATTTCATGGAAATCTGAGTATATTTACGAAAGTTAGAAAGCGACCAGACAGACAGACAAACCGAAAGCATAATAACTTTTCAACTTTGTTCGAAAGTGTTAAAAAATCGAGCCAAAAATATATTAATCAGTAGTTTTATTTTCCGACTTTTCCCCACAAAAGATTAAATGAGTTTTGAATAAAAATATTCATTTGTATGTAACTTATAATTTATTAATTAATATAAGTAAAAAATATTTCTGATTCATTTTAAATATGACGTCATTATTTATCTCTCTTCATTAGCTACTGATATTCATACCCCTTGTATTTTTAACGAATGCTATAAAGTACCTGTTTTATTTCAACTATGACGTCACATTTTCATAAGTGAACCATTTTATAAAAAATATAATTCTTTTTCATTCTTTTTACTTTTAATTTATGTCGCCATATTTTACACAAAAATTCCCATTAACTAAACAAATATCCTTGTTAAATATATTATAAAAAATACAACTTTTATTTTTATTTCAAACATGACGTCATTTATTTTCTTTTAAATTATTTTATTATAGTTTTTCGCGTGGAAGTTTTTTTATTAAAAATTCATTGCCGCTGAAAAATTATTATTCCATTTTTTTATTTTTTTGGCAACAGTAAAGGAAAATGGTTAAATTTTACCTGAAAAATGCCTATTGATTTTGTATGAAAAATAATTAAATTTTGAATTATTAAGGAAAATATTTGAATAAAATAAATAAAAATTAGCCTATGTTCATTCCACCCCTACAATCTATCCATATGCAAAGATTCAAAGACATTAATCCATCCGTTTTGAAGCCAAGTTCAGTCAATTTTTCGGACACACTTTCACATTTATAATATATATAAGGATACACTGACGGTACTTTTAAGTATCACTAAAGAAATTTCAATAAAAAAAAAAAAAAGTATGTAATCAATCTATGATTTTTTTATTATTATTATTAACACACAATATATTCTGCTCGATCTAGTTTAAGTAGAATGGACGATCAGTCGAAGGTAAATAATTTTAAAGTGTGGTAATTTTCTTAATAATTTTCATTAGGTATATCTTTTGTTTCTTTAAAAAATGTTATATGAAACATTTTCTTCTGAAAAAGTCTATATATTTTACGGGACATATGCCCCGCTCTCAAAAATATTTTCCTACTCTCACCAGCCTGAAATTTTCTGATACATTTTCAGACTCATTTTTAAAAGTAAAAACATGAAACTTGCTGAGATGATTTTTGAAGAGTGTATAAGATGTTGTGTGATTTCATTTTTTCTTTCAATTAATTAGAATTTGATTTATAAACAATTATTTTCTGATTATGACCTTTTTTTCCGTTTTTAGATCCCTCGCTTCGGAAAATTCTGTTCAAAACGCCCACTTTGACATCTTCGTTTAGCAAAAATGTTTGCATTTATGAAAAAATCGATAAGCACGACACATTGTGTAGTTTCTATATAAAAAAATTGGCAGCTTGATACGTTTGAGAGCAGAAATGAATTTAAAAATGAATCAGAAAATAAGCAGTTTAGATTGGAATACACCCTTAAGGGTGTTCTCAATTGCTCCATTCAACAAGCGCAAAACGTTTTGACACATTTACAAATTCATGTTTTAGCAGAAAAATATAAAATTGGAATGCCTGACCATGGAAGCGATTTCGAATCGAACCTATTTTTGCATTTTATAATACTTAAATTACTTATCAAATTCTAAGCTATTTCGATCGCGTGATCACCCGTTTTTATCCTACTTTTCGACCGGTTTTTCTGCTATCGTCGAAAAATGTGCTCAAAAACGTCAATTTTATAGGCTTGTTATAAAAGATATATTGTGTTCCGGGGACCTCGCAAAGGGGGGGGGGTAAATAAAGGGGAGCCTCCCCCTAAACGTTTGCATATGCTGTTACAATTGGAAAATTTACAAACTGAACTGGCAGATTAGTTCAAATCTTTAATAAAAAACTATAATACTCTTTCTATTTCTGATAGATTTGATGAAAGTTACCAATATAATTAGAAATATTATTAAGCTTTTTACAAAAAAAAAAAAAAAAAAAAAAAAAAAAAAAAAAAAACTATTTTACATTTTTAATTGTGATAACTTGGTAAAATTATAAAACTAGTTGGCAAACATCGAGAACTATTTATGTTTGCTTTTCATTCAGTTGGCAAATACTGAATTTTGACTTGGCAATTTTAAGTTCTCTCCCACATCAATAAAAAGTTTTCGCGAAGGACCTGATTATGTTTTTTGAAAAACTGAAAATTGAGTGCAATTAAACAGTTTCTGAATAACAACACCTGCTAGTTTCATGCATTTCCGATTAAAAATAAATTAAACCCCTAAGGGTAAACACCCTTAAGGGTGTTCTATCATCAAAAAGGGCAAATTTGTGACGCATGCTTAAATTTATTTTTGATCTTAAATACATGAAATTGGTAAATGTTGTTGTTCAGAAACTACCTAATCTCACTCATAATTTTTTTTTTTCAAATTCAATAGATATATCAGAACAAGCTGTCAAAATGGACGTTTTACAGGGCATTTCCCGATGAAAGCAAAAAAAACCCAATCTTACAAAGGGAGAAAAGGACGTGATCACGTAATCGAAATCGCTTATAATTCGATGGGTAATTTAATTATCATAAAGTTGAAAACAAAGTGCAATTCAAAATTGCTTCCATAGTCTAGCTTAGAGATGCGAATGCTCGGGAAAAAAAACGGAAAAATTAGGAAAAAAACGTTTTTTTTCAGTTTTTTTCCGAAGGCTTATTTTTCAATTTTTCCGAACTGGAAAAATTTAAATTTCATTTATGAAATAATATAGTGAAAATTTTGTAATAGCTACATTCTCATACTTTTTATTTTATTTATTTTTATGTTGGGTGTCCCACATGAAAACTTTAATATGGGTAATCTGATCTCTGAGCAGAAATCTGTTTGAGAAAGACTTGAAAAGATCCTTCACATTTTTTTCTTGTTTGAAATACAAGACCCTTCGCAAAACTTTTCTTGAAAATAGACATTTCAGAAAAAAGTTTATTCTACAAATTGAATCTTTCGCAAATGCAGTGATTGAAGAAAAAAAAAAATCATGCCACATAGCAGCTGAATCTTATCAAGTTATATATATGCATAAATAACCTAATTAAAAATGTCTAAATAGGAACCTAAATATAATAACAATTTCTTATTCACAAATTCTGAATATATTTTGTACAAGAAGTTCACAATTTCCCAAAAACAAGATTACATGAAAAAAATCCAGATATATAATTAAATGCAACTTCTCTTTTTAAAAATTAATTCATGTGCAAAATTATTTCAATAATATGCTTATTAATGGAAATGGTAAAATTAAAAATTTAATATAAAATTTGAAGCATGCATTTATTACTTTAATCTATCTTTTCAAGACGTAAGTATTGAATTCGTGAAAATTTTGACTTGCAGTTTTTGGTGTATTTAAACGTTTTAGAAGGTCCTGAAAAACAATTTGATGGTTTTTGGAAAATATCTGTCACTCTGTGAGTCTGTATGTGACAAAAAGTTTAAGGGCACTCGATCTCAAGAACTGATGCACATAATTTCACAAAACTTTAGATTGAATTACACCTTGATATAAACTCGAGATGTTTAGTTATTAGTGTATATCGCCCAACCGATGGCGCTGCTATGCTGCATTATTTATAATTTCCACAATGGTTCTATCTCAAGAATTATTGTATGTATTATCATAAAACTTCAGAGTAAGTTAATCTTTGATATAACTTTGTGCTCATTACTTTTTGGTGTAAATCGCTCAACAGATGACACTGCTATGCTGCATTATTCATGATTATCGCAAAAGCTCTATCTCAAGGAGTAAAGGATGATTTTTTATCAAACTACAACTTCAGACAGTTCCTGATATATATTAATGTTGTTTAGTTTTTGGGTGTATATTGCCCTATAGGTGGCACAACTATGCTGCATTTTTCAAGATTTCATTATAGCTGATTAATTGAATGTTTTTTCAAGGTATTGCATCTAAAATTGACCTCCATATTACCTCCATAATGTACAATAATGTTGCAAAAAACATGGGCAGTTTGCATTAGAAAAGTACAAATGCGATGAGAAAAAAAAAAAAAAAAAAAACATTTTATTGCAAGTAACTATGTTCCAAATTATACTTTCCCTCTTGATTAAACTTTGAATTTTTGTAGTTTTCTAAAGCACAGTAGAAGTTTATCTCTGTATGCAACTGCTTTTATTAATTCCTCAAATAGCGAGCATTTTCTATTTGTAGTGTTCTGTTATAACTTTTAAGTTCCATTCTTAGAAATATGAAATTACCATATGGAAACATTATTGAATCTGGTTTTTTACTCAAGAATAGAATATCAAATTTCAGGATAAAAAGAAAAAAATTACGTTTAATTAAACTTTAAAAACTATATTTTTCTGGTTTTAGTGAGTAAAAATCTAACAGTCAATAAATCCTATGCTATTTTTTAGTTGCAGACCTTAGTAAGCCAAACTAAAACTTAGTTTTGTTTGAATTTAGATTATAAAACTAAATCAAAACTTTGAATTGAGATTGGAAAGCTATACCAAAACTAAACATATTTTTTAAAGGAAATAAAATTATAATCGTAAGAAAAAAATGTAACAATGTAAAAATATACATTTTTTTAGGTAGATTTCGTATGAAATACTACCTATTGCGATCGCTCCCATGTTAGAATTTCTGAAAAATTTTTGCAGATCTACACCGATCACGACCCCTAGACCCCAAAACTACCATTAGTAAAAAAGTTTATCTATCTATCTATCTATCGGTGTATATCACTTTCTTCTGGACATGATAACTTTCATAATTATGCTCAGATCTTCTTCAAACTTTTACATAAAATCAAGGGGCATAAAATCTCGGTAAGTTCGTTATTGGGCAAAATCGGACAAAGAGGGTGGAAGTTAGGAGGTTTTTTGTGAAAACAGGAAAAACGCGATAACTTCTGTATTAAAATAGATATCGAATCAGTTTAAAGTTTATATTATTTCTAAAGAATGGGCCAAAAGTTTATGCATGACAGATTTTTGATAAAGTTAAAAATGGGCTCAAGGGACGAAAAAAACAGGGTTTTGGGGAGAAAAAAATCATAACTTCGTCAATTTATTAGATATCAAATCCAACTAATTTTTTTTATAAATGTTTTCAAAATTATCTAAAACTGTTGTATTTACAAGTTTTTGATAGGAACAACTTTTACCGATGAAAAAAATTAAAAACGAAAAGAAAAAGGGGGGGGGGAGTGGAAAATGAAAAAAATCCGTAACTTACTCAATTCTTAACCAATCAAATCTAATTAAATTTATTTTACATCTTCTGAATAATATCTACGACTTTTATACTAACAAGTTTTTCATAGGACCAATTCTTATAGCAAAAATAAATTAAACAAAAATAGGAGTTGGAGAAAAAACACTCAAATCCAAACTGCTTATATTCTGAATCATTTTTAAATTCACTTTTGATTTTAAATGCATCAAAATGGCAGATCCTCCTATTTAGGAACTATATAACGTGACGTATTAACCAGTTTTTTGATAAAATCAGAATATTTTTCAAAAAAGACTGCCAAAAACGGTATTTTGAACAGAATTTCCCAAAGTGATGGTGATTGAAAAAATTGAAGAAGTATAACAAATTGCATTTTTTCTGATTCATTATTAAATTCATTTTTGTTCCCAAACGCATCCAATTTACAAGTCATCATCTTATATAGGAACTTTTTAATGTGATGAATTTGCCAGTTTTTTGATAAAGGCAGATTATATTTCAAAAAAGGTTGCCAAAATGGGCACTTGCACAAAATTTTCCAAAGCTATCATGATTAAAGAATTGAGGATGTATTCAAATAACAAATTGGTTATTTTATGACTCATTTTTAAATTCAATTTTGCTCTCAAACGCATTCAATCAACAGCTTTTTATTATTTAGGAACTATATAATGTGAGAATTCGTCGAATTTTTGAAAAAGGCTAAATATATATGTATATTTTAAAGCTGTCTAAGTAGGCATTTCGCACAAAATTTCCCAAAGCGATCATGATTTAAGAATTGAGGATGTATTAAAATAACAAATTGGCTGTTTTATAACTGATTTTTAAATTCAATTTTGCTTTCAAACGCATTCCATTGACAGTTATTTGTTATTTAGGAACTGTGTAATATGCCGTGTTGTTTAGTTTTTTGATAAAGGGTAAATAAATATATTTTTAAAGCTGTCAAAGTGAGCACTTTGGACAAAATTTCCCAAAACGATCATGATTTAAGAATTGAGGATCTATTCAAATAACAAATGGGTTATTTTATGACCCATTTTTAAATTCGATTTTGCTCTCAAAAGCATTGAATTGACAGTTTTTTTGTTATTTAGGAACTATATAATTTGCGTATTGGTCGATGTTTTAATAATAAAGTCAGAATATATTTCAAAATATGTTGTCAAAATGGACATATGAGCCGAATTTCGCTTAAGATGATTTTGATAAAAACTAGTTCTTACATAAGAATAAATTGTTAAACTGGATTTATCTCTAATCATATTTTTTGTTGCTGAAATGAGCACTCCTCGAAATCTACCTCCGCTTATAGGCCAAGCCGACAGGGTTTTTAAAAAAAACAATGGAACTTTTGAATATTGATAATAATGACAAAACTGCAACAATTTCTTTAAACTAGCATCATTTACTTAAAATCTATATTTATGTAAATAGAATGCATAATTTATTTTTTCCAAAATGCAGACATATTGGCTCAGGTCATGCAGACACATTAGGTCAGTTGGTAGCTAAACATGTAACTGAAAAATCATTTCAACAGAGATGTGATATAACAAACCATAGCGTTTAATAAAAATTCTTAGGCTGTGGGAAAAAAAGGAATAAATTTTTAAAAGCAGGCTTTGCTACTTCATTTTTATTTTGTAATATAAAGTGAAAAAATTTTCATTTAATACAAATAAATGGGGAAAAATATTTATTATTTAATATTCTCTAGGAAAATATAATTTATTTGGAAGAAACGGTTATAAAAAATAAATTTTTCCAACTTTTACGTTTTTTCCGAAAAAAAACCAGTAAAAAACCAGTTTTTTTCTGCCAATTATATTTTTCCGGAAAATTTATATCTCTAGACTAGCTTTCAAATTTTGTATAGTTGTGTTAAAAAATGAATTAGTAAATGTGACAAAACGTTTTGCGCTTGTTGAGCAAAGCATTTGAGAACAACCTCAAGAAAAATGAAAAAAGTTTACTATCTTATCCGAAGACAAACATACAAAGGCTTTTATCCACGTATCTTGCGGTGCGATGGTGCAATCAGATCCTTTTGTTGTGTTTCGGGGAAATTCTTAGAGCGAGAGGGGGACAGTTGGCTGGGGAGTTAGCCCACAGCCGAGATACTGAACGGGTGACTGACCAAAAAATGCTTAGAAAATAGCTTTCGTTTGTCAAGTCAACAACTAAGAAAATATATATATATATATATATATATAATTTTTTTTTTTTTTTTTTTTTTTTTTTTTTTTTTTACAACGGTAAATGCATTACACATAAATGGGAAAAATACAACGTACTTCCCTCTTTAAAAAACAACAATAAACAAAAAAATAACGCTCATAATTAGCTTTATAAGCAAAACTTAAAAAAAATGTCTATAATTTTTTAATAATATTAAAGTAATTTTTCATTTTTTCATTAAAGTAAGAAATTTACAATTTTTGTTGGTGGTCATAAACTTATTTCCAGCACTGTACTTTCAATATAGGTAATTGTTCACTTCAGTAGTTTTTAAATAGAGATTATTCACTTTATAAAATTAAATAACAGTTTAAAGGGGATGTTTGAATTGTCTATCACCATAATTGCTCGACTTGGATCTATAGTGTAATAAAACATATTGAATATTTGTAATAACATAACATAAAAATATAATTTTAATATACACACAGAAATATACTTATACAAGTAATAATGTATTAAATAGTTTAAGTAGTTTTATTAAGTTATAAAAGTTGGCCTAGAATTATATTATAGAACATTTGAGAATGCGAATTTATATTAGCGTATTTAAATATTTTAAGTAAATAAAAAGAAATTATTTTTTTAAAGAAATCTTTTTCTGTAATTAATACCTAAACATTTATTATAGAAGAACTTTAATAAAGCTGTAAACCTGTAAAAGTTGAAATACAAATAGGAATTACTAATAAAGAATACTGCCCAGTTAAACTGATGGCATTGAGCTCACAGGCTACAAATACTAATTGTACATTAAAGCCTTATATTTTCAAGGGTTAATTCCGTTCGAAAAAAAAATTAAGAAAGGGAAACAGCTCTCTTCTTTCCTCTTTTTTTATACTTAATCATTGAACCTCCTATACTATCAAAGACATGCTTTATCATATAAAAAATCTATATTCAAAATTCAGAGCAAATTAGATAATTCTTAATAGAAACCCATTTAGCATTTATATAATTTAAAAGGAGTTATCCCCCTCTTTTATACTTAACCATTAAACTTCCAAAACTATTCAGAGATTTGAACGAAATCTGAAAATTCTGCTTGAAAAACCCATTTATATAAATTAAGGGGGGGGGGCATTAGAACCCCTGTTCCCCCTATTTATACTTATACAATGAACACCTAATAACAGTCACTGAATCGCCTCATCTGAATGATCCTAATCTAAATTTTGAACGAAAACTTAATTCTGCATGAAAATCCCATTTATATCAACTAACGGGGGGGGGGCATTAAAACCCCTGTTCCCCCTATTTATACTTATTCAATGAACACCTAATAACAGTCACGGAATCGTCTCATCAGAATGATCCTAATCTAAATTTTGAACGAAAACTTAATTCTGCATGAAAATCCCATTTATATTAACTAACGGGGGGGGGGGCATTAGAGCCCCTGTTCCCCCTATTTATACTTATTCAATGAACACCTAATAACAGTCACGGAATCGCCTTATCAGAATGATCCTAATCTGAATTTTAAACGAAAACTTAATTCTGCATGAAAATCCCATTTATATCAACTAACGGGGGGGGGGGCATTAGAACCCCTGTTCCCCCTATTTATACTTATTCAATGAACACCTACTAACGGTCACGGAATCGCCTCATCAGAATGATCCTAATCTAAATTTTGAACGAAAACTTAATTCTGCATGAAAATCCCATTTATATGAACTTACGGGGGGCATGAGCCCCCCGTTCCCCCTCTTATACATATCGAATGAACTCCAAAAACTAATCAGGGAAGCGCCTTGTCAGGATATACCTACATACAAAATTTCAAGTGGATCCGATATTTTTATCATGAGTTATCGCGTTACGTACATACATACAGAACGGACGGGCACATAAGCTCTCAGGCTATGATAGCCTGTGAGCTAAAAAGCAAGAAGTCACTAAAATAGGAAAAATGTTTTAGATTTTATTGATAGATTATTATTTATTATTATTTATCATTATTAATTATTAATAGGAAAAACATATTATGATATTTTATGAAATAAGAAATGGTTTATTAATTATTAACTTTAAGTGTTAACTCAGTTTACAATATTAATAATGTTAAGTATTTATCATAAACTATCTGTAATACATGAATTTTCGTTTCTTTTCTCATGCATGCAACGAATATTAAAAATACATATTTGTATGAAATCCCATTTTACATATAACTGAAAATGGTAATCTCAAAAGGGGATTTTTCCCCCTTAAAAAGATGTTCTACAGAAGATTACAGTGGAACTTCGCTAATTCGGACCCCGTTAATCCGGATCTCCGGATCATTTTGGACATTTTTTTTTCAAGTTTGAGAAGCGATTGGCTATTTTCCATAGCATTAACTTGTTTCATCATCGTATTCTGAATAAAGAAAAAAAAAACTTTTTCTGCAATCTTTTGTGAAGAATTAAACAAAGTAAACGTTTTTACTGACTAAATATTCAATACATTTAACATGACGGTGATTTTCTCTAAGTATGGTTTATTTTATTTCATTTTTCTTTAATTCTCCGAAAAATCCGGATTTTCGATAATCCGGATTGGGTCTGGTCCCAATTAATCCGAATTATCGGGGTTTTACTGTATTTTTAAATGCTATTTCCATACGTATTGTACATATTGTAAAGTATTAATCATTTGGAATAAAATTAGTGATTTATCTCCAGTAAAATTTACACCAAACTAATCAATATATAAAAAAAGTATTTTCACTGAAAACGCGTGTGTATCTTTTTTTAATTCATCCATATAGCAATAATTTTTTATTTAAGAATAAAATTATCATTATAAATGAAAAAAAAATATGGAATGAAAATATCAATACAAGAAACATTTTTTCAAGGAAATTGAAATGCATTTCTGATGTATTTTTATACTAGTTTTAGGAAAAATTAAATTAGAACAAATTGAATACAAATTGAATATTTCTATTTGAATTGTATATTAAAAATTTCCATCAAAATTTCTGTAACAAAAAATAAAATAAAATAAATAAATAAATAAAAATAAAATCTATACATATAATAAAACAGTAGGACCCGGTGTGTCTGTACATTGAAGATAATTGACAAAAATGGAGTCAGGGCGATAAAAGAAAACCAATGAAACACAAAAAAAAATTTTTTGAATTTTTTGTCTGTCTGTCTGTCTGTCTGTTTGTTCGAGGTTATCTTCGTAACTACTGAATGGATTTTTATGCGGTTTTCACTAATGAAGAATGCACACTCCCGGGCAGTGTATAGGCTTTGTTTCATCAAAATCGGACAACAGACAAAAAAGTAACAAAAAGAAACAAAAGAAACTATTAGGTGCGCTGCTCACGTTTTTTAGTACATAACGTTTTTTAGTACATATAAAATCCAATAGATGTCACTGTGCGATTTTAAAACGCGCTATCGTTATGTTTTCGCCAGTCTACTTAAGTATGAGAAAGTTTCAAGCTGGCTGTCGTTCCATGTGGTTTAGTCGGTAGAACGTCAGTGCGCCATACTGATGGCCCGGGTTCGATTCCCAGCATGGAATTTTTTTTCACTATGTTGGCATTAACGCCTATAAGCAATTAAAAGAATTTGAAATATTGTATTCAAGGCGAATTTTCTCTCTGGGAAAATTTCCTTGCATTAATATGTCAGTGTAATTTTTTTTTCGATTTAATTTTTTTTTTTCGAAACTTTGTTTTTCTTAAAAAATTACAGTAAATATTTGATATTTCCCAACGTTTTTTGAATGATCGACTTGCTTTTTTTTTTTTTTTTAATGTATGTCTGAACCTTATCTAACTACTTCTTCAAGATTTCTTTAGATAAACCGACCAGCGTAGCGGGCGAAGGCCGCTAGTAAATAAATAAAATAAAAAAAGGGTGCTGGTTTGAAATTTTTTTTAACAACCGCACTTACATTTTTGCAGTCATATCTCTATAGTATTATAATGGACTTTTAATATATATACTAATTATTAGTGCGTAAATATTTAATTTAACAAATGTAACAATCTATTGTTAAGGGTGTATTAAAAAAAAACGCTTCAACAGCTCGAAATTTTCCGATACAATGTCAGGCACATTTTTAAAAGTAGAAACATGAAACTTGCTGAGAGGATTCTTGAAGAGACGTATGAGGTGCCATGTGATGTCATTTAACGCTCAATTCATTAGTAATTCATTTATAAACAATTATTTTCTCAGCGTGACCCTTTTTTTCGTTCGCAGATCTCCCACTTCGGAAAATTTGGACCAACACGCCATATTTAGCAGCATTTTTTCCAACATTTTCTACATTTATCAAAGAATCGACAATCATGGCACCTTGTGTACTTTCCAAATAAGAGATTTTGAAAGTTTGGTGTATTTGAGAGCAAAAATGAATTCAAAAATAAATCGGAAAATGCCCGTTAAAACTAATAGATGAGATTCCTTAACTTCAAGTGGTACCCCATAATCTTTATTTGCAGTTTCATTATTCTGGTCCAGTATTGAGGTATAAATAAAAAAAAATTAAGACAATTCATGTATTTTCCTTTATAGAATATTATAGAATATTTATAGAAAATTTTGGATTTAAATATCTGGTATTCCAAAAGTAACTGAAAAATACGTAACGCAACTCATATACTTTACTCCTTGTACTTCAATTACAGAGCTGATCCTCCGTAATCAGATTTACAGCCAAATTTTGTCACAGGCATGAGCAATCAATGGCGCCAAACCTATATGAGCCCGTGAGGTGCGAGAGAGCACCCAATATCTGATCGCTGTGCCTATTTATTTAATCGGCTCATGTATATTTATTTTTTATAATATTTCGTGTTATTTATTTTTTATTTAATCGGAGAAATCAAATTTGATTTTATTGAGGTTCTCAAAATAATTTTGTTCGCAAAATAGTAAAATCCTCAATTGAATTTACAGGAGAACTGAAAATTTTTTCGAGGATGTATAATTAAATTTCTTTCAAAGATAGATTTCCTGCGTATTTTGCATCAGATCTGCATTGTATTATAATTTCACTTTATATTATATTTAATAGCCTGTTATTTTCAAGTTTTAGTTATTTATTTAAAAATAAACAATTTTTTTGCTACTTATAATAAATATTAATGTGTTTATAAATAAGAAATTATGTTAATTCAATTTAATTAAATTATAATAACTTTATATTTTACTTCGAAAAACAATCACTTGACGTCGGATTATTGCTTTTGTTCATTCGCTTCTCCCCCACTCTTTTCTACATACACTCCTAGTAAGGATGAAAAACTCTATTTTATTCTACTGAAAACATTTTTATGTCCATCCTATATTTTACAAAAGTTGGCGCTACTGTGAGCAATCCTAGCAACGTTTATTTTCAAGTATATCAGAATTACAATCCTTATTCACCAAAAAAGAGCGATTTTTACGTATTTTGAGAAAAAGTTTTTCATTTTATTTTTAATGCATACATTTTTTCTTTCTTTAATAAAACTGAAATTTATGAATTTAATTAATTATTGTAACAAAATTTACGTCCTTTTATTAAACACTAATTCTTAAGTGTAAAATGAAATGAGACACTATGAAAGACAACGTTTTATTGATGGGAGTACGCAGAAAAAGAAGTGCAAAGGAAGTTCACACTTGTGAATTGTTGGGAATAATGATATACGTATAATAAGAGAATTTTCTTCTTGTAAGTACTTCTTTCTAAATGCCATCTACTAAATTTTTCATTAATCCTAACTTTTTTAAGGTCTTCGCAGCACTTTATTTTTTGTGCTGTTATTGGAATGCGCAATACTACCTTCACCATATCAAAGCTTTCGAAGATCTTAATCACGGTAAATAATGAAAAAAAAGTTTATTATTTACATTTGAAATCCAACAGATATATTTTAAATTATAGCTGAGTATTTTTATTCTTAATTCTTAGTGTTTAAAATTTAAATGAGCAGTAAACAAATGGGAAACGTATAAAAATGCTGTTTCTTTCAGCAATTTTTTGCGTTTGGCCTTTATAATATAGATAGTTTGGACCTTGGAAAAAAAAGTGACCAGAATAAAAGTTATCGAAAAAAAGTGACATAAACTTCAGAAGCGGAAAAAAGGTGACACGGAAAAAAGTTACCGAAAAAAGTGACAAGGAAAAAGTTATGGGGAAATAGTGACAAGGAATTGAATTTAGGGAATTATAATTGATTTTGGAAATTCATTGGTTAAGTATGAAAGGAGGATCTGGGGAAGGTTCATAATTTAGGTAAATGAGTTTTTCATGCTGAATTAATTGTTTTGGTTCAATTTTTGGGTATACGTTCATACTGAAAAGACGCTTGCCTGGTTAGTCTTTGGAATGGACAATTACCCCGCCCCCTCATCCGACCTAAATTAGGTAAATGGGTTTTTATATAGAATTATCCAAAGTGTGTCAAATTCTGAATATAGGCTCTATCTGATAAGGGTTATATATTATATATTATTATATATTATTATAATGCCTGAAGGGATTTGGGAGCTTAATAGTTTAGCATAGAGGGACAACAGGGAACAATCTCTCTTAAATTAAATTAATAGCTCTTTGCGCAGAGTTATTAGATTTGCTTGGAATTTTGGACATAAGTTAATTACGATAAGAATATCTTTGATTAGTTATGGTGTTTTGTTTTTATGGAATACACCTCCACCCCTTAAATTAAATAAATGGCTTTTCACGCAGACAGGCCCCAATTATGACTAATTGGGGCCCTGGGCAAACATAAATTAAGGGGCCCCCCTTTCGAATCACTGCAAAACTATTCAAATAAAACTGATGGTCATTCATATGTGTATGTATAATGCATAAGCATATTTTCGCACCTTGGATATAAATAACAGAAAATTCTTAGCTGTGTCAATTCTAAATTAAATACCTTAATAATAGTACACCTTTTTTTTTTCTTTAGTTTAGAACAAAACTCTTTAATATAACTTTAGAAATGTGTTATATTGACTTTAAGATGATTTTAGTAATTTCAATATATGGAAGAGTTGGAATTGAAAAAAAAAGTAAATATTTTATTATTTAATCTATGGATTTGGGGGCCCCTTAAGGTCCGGGGCCCATGGGAAAAGTCCCGATTTGCCTATGCGATAAAAAGGGCCTGCAAGCAGAATTATCGGATTTGCTTCAAATTTTGGATTATAGGTTCATTATGTAATGATAAGGTGCACCCCTGATTAGATATGGGGTCCTTTTTCTAATTAAAAAGGGGGGGCGGATGATTATTACCCACGCTTAAATTAGACCACGTGCTAATCACGGGCATTTATACTGGAAACAATTACGGTATTATATACACATCGTTTAATAGTAAAACCTCCATATCAAATAAGGTCCTACTTCAATGATTATCGCAAGGGCAAACAGGGAAGCTGCCCATGCTCTCCAAACTCAAATTTTGAGCACAGATGTCATATACGCACCCCATTTTTACGAACTTTTTCCACCTCTAATTTGGCATTGCACATCTGTGCCAAGGAGAAGATCTTTAATAAATTTATAAGAATTTTAAGGGAAATAAAGTGAGAAAAATGAAAGATTTAAGTGAAATGTGTTGATTAAATGACACAACTGCATGCATTCAATATGGCTGAAAGTATTAATATTTACGATATATTGTGAAAATCATATTTACTGTTTTGTTTATATTGCCTGTTTATTTATTATTTCCTTTTTTATTAAATTCATGTTTATTTATAGTTATTTTGTTAATGCCTTATTTTTTTTTATTATATACTACATCAATGATTATTTGTATCAAATTATCATTTATTTATTTTTATTTCCTTTTAAGCACTTTCCAACAAAGTTGAAAAGTGCTTATGCATTCGGTTTGTCCGCGCTTTAACTCCCGTAAATATACTCGGATTGCTATGAGATTTTTATACGTTATTGATGTTTATCCTAGCACGAACCCTATTGAAAATGAAGTTACTACCATGATTAGTTTATTTACAGGGAGAGTCAAATTTTTCGATTACATTAAGGCGTATGGGGGAAAATCGTTAAAATGAATTTTACAGGTGTCACTCCCTGTCAAACATACTCGTATTCACATGAAAAGTACTAAAATATGAATTCTGTAATGTATGCAGAGAAAATATAGCTATTATTCATTTACAGGGCCGCACAAAAGAATTTCATTAGATAATGGTAAAGGGGGAATTGTGTGCGACATATTTTAAATATATTAAACTGTTTCATGTATATTAAAATTGATATATTTCACTGAAGCTTAATATAAATTATAGGATACTGTCTTGCATAATATGAAGTACATAGCAATTACAGGTCCATACAAAAGATTTCAAATAGTATATTCTTTCCGAACTACCGTATATGTGTTCGATGATGACTGATGGAGGGATGTAATGCATTTTAATTATGATATGCGCGTTTAGGTTTCACTAAATATATGCACATTATATGGTGAATATAAATGTTATAGTTGATATACAGGGCTACCCAAAAGAGCTCGCCAACGTTACTGAATATGAGCGTAAATTACTTAAACGTGGTACTTAAATAAGTTATGCATTTTTATGCTGAACTGCATTCAATTTACTGAGAAATATTTGCAGAATATAGATAAAAGGATATACAGGGCCACACAAAGAATTCGGTACGTGGACGCCTATGAATGATAATTTATAAGAATGTGATTTCCGTTGTTTTAAAAGTGTTTTAGTTTACAATAAACTTTAGCTTAATGCTGACGTGTAATAAAGGTACAATGTAAATTACAGGGCTGAACAAAAGTATTCAAGTATGTATCCATCTAATAGTACGAACTGCTGAAAAAAAAAAAAAAAAAAAAAAAAAAAAATTCAAGCTACTGGGCATTTTCTTGCTAAACTAAATTTTCAATTATATTAACTGACAGATAAAATACAGGGCTGTTCAAAAATACTGGAATATATATTTAGATATATTTGGCTATACACTATTATTTCCCGAAATAACGAAGTTTTGTTAAAGATTTCATGAAGTGTTGGAAAGTGCTTCATAATCTATACTTAATGTATGATTTTTCTTACTTGTTTAAAATACTGGAATCACTTTCATTTTTATGCGTTAATTTATTTTTATATTGCAATAAAAACTTTTTTTCCACTTTTTTTAACAACTTTTTTTCCGCTTTTGTAGTTTGTCACTTTTTTTCCAATAACTTTTTTCCTGTCACTTTTCTTCCTAGATTCTTTTTCTCCTGCTTTTCGACCGGTTTTTCTGCTTTCGTCCGGAAATGTGCTCAAAAACATTCACTTTGAAGGCTTGTTATGAAATATTTATTGCGTTTTTTAAAAAGCAGAAAACTGAGTGCAATTAGACAGTTTCTGAATAACAACACCTGCTAGTTTAATGCATTTTCAAAGAAAAATAAATTAAAGCATGTGTCACAAAGTTGCCCTTTTGGGTTTAAGAACACCCTTAAAGATTTATAATATTTTATCAAGTGATAAGAAATTAATAAAAATAAATGTATAAATAAATAAAATTAAATGTTTAAAATTATACTTATTAACAAGAATTTAGTTTTAAAATGATAATATTTTATTATCCGCCATTACTGACATTATTGCCATGTACCCCCCAGCAGATTCGCTATATATCCCCAAGGATACGCGTACCCTGGTTGGGAACCACTGCGCTAAGAGAATGATACAAATCAGCCACTTTTTTAATAAGTCAGTAAGCTTGACCATTGTTTATCTAAATCACACTGAAAAAGGTTCAGTTTTCATCACTGATTTATGGATAAGTTCAATATTTATCAATTCTTTGACAGGCCTTGTCTCTTTTTATACTTAGAAAACTAATTTCTTAATCCTTATTTTTGAGGCTATGACAGGTTCCGAGATAACTTACAAAGCTCCTCCTCCCTCCTACCCCTCTCTCTCTCTTATGAGATAAGGTTAACAGTACATATTATTATCAGACTTATTTAAATATGTGACTTGTAAGGTGCGCTTTTTTCCGGGGTGCTTTTTTCCGTGCGCTTTTTTCCGCCTACCGTCATGAATAGTTTGCTTGGATGGCCACTTCACTTTTCATATACCAAGCGGACAATTTTAGTCAAAATTATTATTATTTTTTTAAAATAAAACTGAATATAAAAGTCACACTTTTAAAGAGATCATTTCAATAATAATAATAATAATAATTGAGGGATGAGTTGCATTGAAGTATATAGTATTTTGAAATGACTTTAGTGAAAATTCAATTAACAACACAAAGGGCTGGGCAAGTAAAACGTTATAAACTTTTTCGTAATATTGGACCCCTCTCCCCCTTTCGAGATCATTCGCTATCATACATCTAATCCCCCCCCCCCCCCCAGGTAATAATATCGCTATCGAAATGCTTATTTTTGTTTATTTATTTTTCTTTAGAATTTATTTCTTTTGTTTGGAATTATAAAGAAAGCCGGTTACATATGTTTTTCGCATGATTTAGTGATTCAAATGATTCAATATTAATCAAAGCAACATTATGAAAATATTTCTGTATCATTTTATTAAAGGTTTTCTCAAATCCAAAAGAGATTCGGAAACGCATAAGATTAGCAGGTGTTTTTATTAAGAATCTATGTAATAGAATGGCGTTAACCATTTTTTAATGTAAGCAATTTAAGAATATACTGTCAAAGTGAGCGTTTTGAATCGGATTTCCAGAAGCGGCAGCATGAGAAGAGAGAAAAATCTTTAACCACGTGACAAGAATGTCTTATATCTCATCTAATCTATATAAGTATCTTATTTACCAAAAATGGAAAACTCTATTCGATTCCAAATCTCTTCAATAGTCGAGCTTGTCAATTTTATATTACAGTTAAAAACTAGTCGGAAAATGTGTCAAACTTTCGCGTTGTTGAGAAGTGAGTTTAAAAGCCACACAGAAGTATATTTCCAATGATTAAGTTAACATAAGTTCTTTATTTATATTAATACTTTTACAATCATGTTATCTACCCTAAATGTCTTGAGAACAATTAAGTTTGGTTCCGGCCCGGCTCAACTATATACAAAAAACGATTCAAGCCTAATCTCGGCCCAGCACGAATCTGCTAAAAAAATATTATGCCTGGATTAGACACAAAGTAACTCTCCGATGCCAATCTCTTCATTGTACAAGTTACAATTTTGTATTGATGTTGTCAAACTAGTATCGACACGTGATGCGCGTTTAAACTTATTCACGTAAAGCCATGTTCTTTGAAAATAACTCATGTTTCATCGTTTTTATTAAAATATTTATAACGGATCGGGGGCCCTGCTAAATTTTTTTATTGGTCCGGCCCGGCCCGTATGGCTGTTCATTTTTATTTTTACTGGTCCGGCTAGCTTATTTTGTTTGTCGGCCTGGCTTGGGCTCCGCACGGGCCTCTAAGGTTTATGATTCAAGAGTTATATCAAAAATTAAGTATATTTAAAATTTAAAATTTAAATATTCTAAAAAATGTTTTGAGTTTGTCAGTACTTCTTTTTTTCTTTTTAACATTATATAATATCATATAAGTACATGTTTCATTAAAAAAAAGAGAGAGAGAGAGAGAGAGAGAGGAGGGGGGGGGGAGATAAAGAATTATTTGAAAATATCTGCAAATAATAAAAATAATAGTGAAAGAATCTGTATTTCGAACCATATATTAGTAGGCTTCGTTAGAATATAAAGTTGCTTCATAAAAGCTCTGAAAGCTGATTATATATATATATATATATATATATATATATATATATATTTATCGGTTAAAAAAATATTTTTTGAGTTTTTTTTTTAATCTTTAGAATGTATCGTCCCTTGATTCCAACAAATATTTCTTAAGACAACGAAACCTCCTCCCCATAGCATTTTTATTTATTTATTTATTTATTTCCGAAAAAAAAATCAATTTTAGCACATAGTGGCTGCTCAATACTGTTTTTTAATTTAATGGCGCCTTAGCATCCAAAACACAAAACAAATTTTAATTTGTCATTTAAGTGAATATTTCTTTCATAAAATAAGTGCTGCATCTTAAATAATTTAAAAATGAGATTTTTAAGATTAAAAATAATTTAAACTGCTTAAAAAAAAAAAAAAAAAAAAAAAAAAAATTCCAAATTTTCCAAAATTATTATGAAAATCACACATTATACTTATTAAAAGAAGATTTGTATTTTCTTAGACGAGATTCTTTAGAAGAAATCTTAATAAAAAAAAAAGGGCACTAAGGGCAATGGGAAAAAAATAGTTTCAAGTGCAACTCAATGGTGTTACGCTCATTCGAACATAGAATTTATGTGTATCTATGTAAGTATATATTAAATATATATTCTGCACAATTTGCGATGCAACGAATATTTATTATTAATTCACAAGACCACGCAAAAGTATTCCATAACATGTAATGGTAGGGGAAACATTGTTTAGGGCGCGTTTTAATATTAAACTATTTCACATTTTATGAAATTGATATACGTTGCTACGGTTTACTACAAGTTACTTCCAGTATAATAGGAAACAGATAATATTTACAGGGATACACAAAAAATTTTGGATACTCTATTTCATCCGAAGTTCTGTGTACTATTACACCAAGACCTGAACATTTTTAAAACTTCCTTAGTACGAACGCACATCATTTGCTGCGCTTGACGTACAATTTTCAACTTGTTTGTCACTAAATTGACAAATATACGAGTTTAAAATTATTTCATTTTATTCCGAAATAATAGTGTTAAAAGGTGAAACAATTAAAATAAAATAAAGAATTCATTTAATAATCCTCTATCTTTATCGATTAGTATGCTCTGGTGTCAAATATACAGCTTTACAAGCTTTATTTTGCTGCAAAAGTCAAAGTAGTAGTGAAATTTACTTAGGTCCTTATCTTAGACTTTTCGTGTTTTTTTAGTACACTGTTTTTCTATTTTGATTATTAATACTCGTTGAAATGATTCAAAGTAATAATAATAATAATAATAATAATGCTTTTTGAAAACAAACCTATTTTTGTTTGAATGACTGACTTGTTGTAATAGGAAAAAGTAAATAAATAAAAATAATTTTATTATAGGTTTTTTTTTTTTTTTTTTTTTTTTTTTTTTTTTTTTTGAGTAATATTTGATTTATTTTCATTCATAATTATCAAAAATTTCATTTTCTATTGAAAATGAATTGTAGTAAAATTCATTAAAATTAATTTCTAAAATTCAGCTTCTATAATACACTCAATTAGGACATTAACATTTTTTATGAAGCATTTTAGACATCACACCTTTAGCTATCAATTTATGCATTCGTATAGCGAAAAAATATATTTCTAATGTAAAATTTTAAAAGAAATATATGATTTGTGCTTTTTTTATCCCTTCGATTATGAAATGCTAACGAAACACAAAATGTTATGTTATAATATTATACAAAAATTGTAATAGTTTAAAATTTGTGTTTTGCAGAAAATTCACAGAACTACGTAAAACATATACGAAAAATAATTTTGTACGAATTTAGAGTGAACAAAATAGGCTGGCTGTCGAATACAGGAGCAAGATTAATTATATCCTGTAAAGAGCCAGTCGCGGGGGTATGAAAATGTTTTGTTGCAATCGGCGTCGACCCAAAGAGAAGAAAAGCAGAGATTCGCCCCAAGCATTTTTTGATGCACCCACAGACTTCTTTGTAAGAAAACAACCACAGAGGGTTTTATGTAAATAGTTTTTGTTGTGTTTATCCCCATCAGCATTGTGAACAGAACTGCGTGTGAGAAGTGGGGGTTTACATATATATCTATTTAAAAAAATAAAAAAGCGTTAACTAAATTTGCGGAATTTTGCTGTTTAATTAAGACGGAGGTTAACTTTGAATTTTGAATACAGTATTGATTGCGAAGCTCTTTTCTCATTAATTTTACATTTTCAACATTAAAATTATAATTTAGACTATTTTCTCATTTAAACTTGTTATTTTGTGAAGTATTCATTGAATCATTTCTATTTTTAAACAGGTAAATTTTATAGACATTCATATAATAATTTGAGAAGCGCTTTCTTTTATACTTATATAGACAAAACTTCTGGGAAAAGAGAGAGAGAGAGAAAGAGCATTGAAATAGACATTTGAACTGATTTTACAGACAGGATTGCAGGAAGCAACTCAAGAAAAACTATTCAAGAAAGCAATTAAAGATGTCATAAATACATTCCTAAATTAAAACCACTATTGTTTTAAAAACACGTAAATAATAATTTCCACTAATTCTATGCTTTTACATATAAATTTGACAGAAAGATCCACTTTGTTGACTGTAAACTTTTAATTTTTATTATTATTATTATTATTATTGTTATTATCAGAGGTCACTTTCATGTTTTCACATGCACAAATACAATTTTAATATAGTAGACTCACTAATTTAATGTATATTAAGTATGCTGTAATTTATTTGTCTTTATTCTAGCTATTTCTCTGTGTTTCTCATTTAAAAATACTTATTTCCATGGATACACAAATTTAGACATCACCTGAACTATATATTTTTCAGAAATCGTTCTTTACTGTTAGATTAATAAAACTGTTGACAAGAAATATTCTTAAAATATATTTATTTATTTCCCTGAAAACTTTCCTACCGTCTTGAAACTTATAAAATTATAGTAGCAATATTACCTCGCCTTAATTAATTTTAAAATTCACATCAAATCTTTTTTTATGCAAAAAAGGGAAATATTTGAATTATTGTATATATTTAATATTAGCTTTGTTTTTAAACCAATTCTAACAAATAGTTTGATTTTCTGATAATTTTTTAGTGATATTTAATAAAGTATCAAAATTCTTATGCAACGCATGTTATTGTTTATTTTGCTAAGCAGATAAAAATATCTTTTAGCATGCTTTTATAAACAAAAGAACAAATAATATTTAAAAAACTTTTTTTTTTTTTGCATCTAAAAAGAGCTTTATATATAAAATGATAATGTATTTTAAACTTCTAAATGCAAGGATACATTAAAGTCACATATTTCTAGAGGTCGAATAATTTTATAAATATTGAGAGAATTTTTAAAAAGAAGTAATGCGCCATGTAAAACTTACTGAAAGGTATTTAAGACTAAAAACAATTATTTGTAAAGTTAAAGCAATTTTGTTTAATGTAATCTTTCTATTTAAAAAAAAGTCGGAAAAGTAATCCCCAGGGGGGGGGGCTGGGGGGGGGGCTGAGCCACCCATAGCACCCCCTTAGCTACGGCGGCTCAGTACCGATCCTACATATAAAACACGCGCCTCACTGAAATTCAGAACTGAACGTTGACTGTATGCAACTGCAACTGCTATATAATCCCTTGTAATTCCCCCTGTTAATGAGCTTCAGGCACACATCTTGTCAGAAGAGATTTATCACATATGTATCATTGCAACTATCCCGGGCCGTTCCTCTAATCTAACCATACATTACTCGAATGTCACCGAAAATATTTTTGTAGTTTACACATATAGAGTGGAGTTGAATTTTCGCTTCTCTCAACCTCAAAAAATATCTAAAAGAAATACTTCGCGTTCTATATTTTTTCTGGAGTCGTTAAAGTATTTAACTTCTCAACAACTTTTCAAATTTTTCACAAAATTATTGTGGAAAATAGTGGAATGGTTTTTAATTAAAAATCTGTTCTTCATATTTTCAAGATATACGTATCTTGAAAAGGGGGGAAAATATTTTTGAAACTTATTATTATATACAATCCAACCATGTCAAATGCATTCAAAATATTTTAAGTGCAAAAACGAATTTTTGATGTTTATTCCTCCCACAAAAATTGCTTGCACGAAATCATTAATATTTTTCCTGAACCGCATTAAGTTTTCTGTTAGTGAGTTTTCAGTTTATAAATTTAAGAAATATACGAGAGAACAAGCTTAAAAAAAAAAGAAAAAAAAGGAAAAATCAAATTTTTGGGACTTGCATACCTTAAGAAAAATTTTTACTACAGTTTTGGAATCTGTTTGCTTATACGAATCAATTTATATTTCGGAAAATCTTTTTGA
Source organism: Maratus speculifer (assembly GCA_964019185.1). Classification (NCBI taxonomy): domain Eukaryota; kingdom Metazoa; phylum Arthropoda; class Arachnida; order Araneae; family Salticidae; genus Maratus; species Maratus speculifer. Next base: position 160,049,985 of record OZ025303.1, read on the forward strand.
ATGGACGTTCCCCTTACAGTTTTAACTATACCAATTATTTTATATATCAGTGCTAAATAACTTATTATTCTCTTCCTCTAATTTTTGCACAATTCTGCACAAAAATCCCAATTTTTCCAATTGCGGCCTAAAAATTCGACATTATTTTTACCCTTTATTAACTAGTGAAAATTTCGAAATTGAATGTATGAATTGGAACTTTTGCCTTGAACCCCCACTTAGAATTTTGTAATTTTACTTGAATTTTTAATTCCACTGGATTGCAATACTTGTTCTAATATACTGGCCACCTCAAAGGGACAATGGATAAAATATCCCTAAATCGAGCGTTTGTACACACTGCTTGTTTCCTGTAAGAAATGTACGCATGAAATTACTTTTCAGAACCAAGTACGTAGAAACGCGGAGTACTTAGCCACAGTAGATTCACTTTGGTCACCATCCTTTAATTTTTTCTGACTCTGAGTTATTCTGTTTCTAAAATTATGAAATATCTCACCGACACCAGAATTTACAAACTAATTTAGAAAAAAAGTACATGCTTATTTTCACGTGCGCTAAAAAAGTTAACTTTTTATTAAATTTTCTGAGTGGCTGTTGAAGTTATTGTAAACTCAAACACCAATATGTGTACCAATTGTGCCAAAAAGACTTCGACAATTTTTAATTTTTTTTCTTAATCAATATCTACTTAATATCGGGATATTTAAAAATTGCATGAATTAATTTTTGGTGCGTTTGTTAGTTCACCTATGATTTTTATAAGTCTTACGTTTCTATTTAGATTGTGGATTTTTAAATGCGAGCAAAGCGAAATCGAAATCCTCGTACGTTTAGTTATCATAAAAATTTTAAAAATTATCCGCCAGTATGTATGCGCATATCCATTAGATATCTACACCGGCCGAAATTTCCATGCCCGGTCTCGGCCTGATCTGTAGAAAAATATTCGGCCTGTCCAATATGAAAAAATTATTGGCCTGACCGATATCGTGTCTAAAAGTTCCGCCCGAACCGGGCCCAGGCCAGAAAAAAGTTAAAATTTCTGCCCGAGCTCCGTACGGCCCTTCTCGAATGAATTTCTACAAAACATTGATTATTAAAGAGGAGTAGTTTTGACCAAAAAAATAAAAACCTATCCTTTTTTCCCCCTTTTTTTTCTTTTTTTTTTCATATTTATAATTTTCATTTATAAACAAGTGCCGCAGGCTGCAATAATTATATTTTTAATGAAACTCTGTTTATTGTATGTAAACGTTTCAAATATCATTAATAACATTAATCTCTATTCTATGTAATGGTGACATGGAAAAAAAAAAAAAAAAAAAAAGGTACATAGTATAATCTTTTAAGACGGAATCGCATTAAAAAAATTGTAAGCACAAGCTTTTTTTAAGCATGTGTAAATGTATTGCATGTTTCTCACATATTACTGCATTCATTTTGCATGGATGACACATTTTTCAGTTTAAATAAAAATTCCGTCTTAGGCAGGTTATTTTTCATACGTTTAACTATATTTTAAAGTAGTTATATTTTAATATGCCAAGAAATCTGCGATCCTTTAAAAATAATAAATTTTAATGTTTAATTGTAGAATAATAGCGATTTAAAAGTATAAGAATTTTTTACAAAATTTCTTGGGCCAGGCCAGATTTTATTGATCTTTGAACGGACATAATCACGCCGAGAACATGATTTTCATACGGGCTGGCTCAAAGCCGGAACTGAATATTTTGAACCGTGAAGTCTTGAAAGAATGAAGTCAATTCCGGTGTCGTACAAAAAAAAAAAAAAAAAAAAAAAAAAAAAAAAAGCTAGCACATAGGCATCTGGTTTGGCGACCGGCCTTATCCTTCAGGAAGAAAGTAAGCCCGTGTCCAGCCCAGCTCGGAAACTGACTAGGTCCGACCAGTTCCGAGCCTTAAAAAATAAGTCCCGGGCCCGGCCCGAGTACAGTAAATGGGAACAGGTCCGAACTTGGTCTGCGGATCGGGCGGGACTCGGACTCAAGCTGGGGTTCGGGCAGAGGTCCGGCCCTTACAGATATCTAATGTCCATTGTCATAAAAGTATGTCCACTGATAGATGTATGTATAGGCATGTCCGCGGATATATGTATGTATGCATATGTCCTCGGATACATGTATGTATGAATATATCCTCGGATGCATGTATGTATGCATATGTCCTCGGATACATGTGTGTATGCATATGTCCTCGGATACATGTGTGTATGCATATGTCCTCGGATACATGTGTGTATGCATATGTCCACGGATAGATGTATGTATGGGTATGTCCACGGACAGGTGTATGTATGAATATGTCCTCGGATAGATGTATGTATGGGTATGTCCTCGGTTCGGTTCATGTATGGGTATGTCCTCGGATACATTGAAAAAATACCATATTTAAAAAATTAAAATTTTAAAATTTCAAAATCAAATACGTATTGTTAAACATATACTTATTTCAAAAATAAAAAAAAATTAGCTAAATACACATTTTCTGTGATGTCCTCAGTGAACCGGATTCTGACCTAGTCCGCACTCACCATGTTACACGAGACTGTGTGTGTGCGTGTGTGTGTACGTGTGTGTGTACGTGTGTGTGTGTCTGCGATGGCTAGCAAAATTTACAGCATGTACGAGGCTCAAAATTTTTTTGAGAGTAGCCCCAAATCTTTCCTGATGCACCTGAGCTTCAGAATTTCGAAATTCCAATTATTAACTGAGTAATTATTTTAATTCCAAAGATCACTATCATAAAAAACCCACCTTTTTTCCACTTTTTTCGCTTCATTTGTTTATGGTTGGTTGGTTGAATAAAATTTTCGCAGAAATAATTAAAAAAGCTGGGAAAGAATTAAAGAAACAAATTTTAGTGTTTAACATTTCCAAAGTGAGAGTTTTTTCAAAAGACCTTTAAAATTCATAGACTGGCAAACTGTCAGTTTAACTGAGGATTTTTTATCACAGCTGTTGTGACTCGTAAGACCCTGGAAAGTATTTTCTTCCGTGACAAATTGAAAAAATTCGTAATTTTCCCAATGTATAATCGACGAAATTCGCAAGGATGATTTTGAGTTAAAATTTAAAATAAAATAAAATATAGAGCAAATTTTCTGAAAGGTTAAAGCAGAGAGGTAGGAAGAAAATTCTTTTCTCGATACTAATTATGCGTTTTTGCCGCGACTTTTTGTCAAAATTAATCTTTTTTATCCACTAACGACAAAATTTGTGTTTTTTCGCGATACTTTGAAGAGATGCATGAATTTTTTTACGCGAACCTTTAGCAGAATTTTGTGTTTTTTCACAATCCTGGAACAAAATTCACGTTTTTACCGCTATCCTTAAACAGAAATTTGCGCTTTTGCGCGATCTTTTGTCAGAAATTTGTATTTTTTCCGCAATTCTTAGACAAAGTTCGAGTTTTTAACGCGATCCTTTGACGAAATTCGCGTTTTTCTAGGATCCTTTGACGAAATTCACGTTGTTTTGCAATATTCAACAAAATTTGCGTTTTTCGCAATTTTTTGATAAAATTCGCGTTTATCGCGTTTGATCTTTGACAAAATTTGCGTTTTTTTTTTCGATTTTCTTCACAAAATTTACGTTTTCTCCCCGATCGTTAGTCAAAAAAGATTTCGTGTCATTTTACAATATTCAACAAAATTAGTGTCTTTTTTAGCAATTCTTTGATGAAATTCGCGTTTTTCCACGATGTTTTGTCATGATTTTCGTTTTCCCAGGATTTTTTTGCCAAAAATTCGCATTTTCTGCCATAATTTGGCAAAATTCGAATGGTTTCATGATATTCAACAAAATTTGCGGTTTGTCCGCGATCTTTTAACGAAATTTGTGTTATTTTTGCGATTCTTTGATGAAATTCGCCCTTTTCCAACGATTCCTCCATGAATTTTGACTTTTCTCGCAATTGTATGAAAAAGATTGTGGGTCTTTTGGCGATTCTTTGACGAATTTCTCAATTTTCACGATTTTTTTTTATAAAAATTGCTTTTTTCCTTGTTTCTTTGACGAAATTTTCATTATTTTTCTATTTTTAGATAAAATATATTTTTTGTTGCGACCTTTTAATAAGATTCGCATTTTCCGCGAGTTCATGAGGAAATTCGCGTTTTTTCATTTTTTGGGGTAATTAAAGATTTTTTTATGCGAACCATTGACAAAATTTATGTTATTTCGTGACCATTTATCGAAATTCGAGTACTTTACGGTAAAGCTGTTTTATGTCCGAATTTTCGGTCTGATGACCACTTTTCCTTTAATTTTCGTCTCCGATTTCTTTACATTTTCGGAAAATTCGGAACAAATCTCAGGGAAATTTGCGAATTTTTTTCGCATCCGATTGATGAAGCTCTCTATCTTAAAGGACTATTAGATTTTTGGAAAACATCCAGCGCTTTTTATTTCTTTAAAATGAGTACCTTTTATCTCAGCACTTTTCCTATTTTTTCAATAGCGTACGATCTATGAAATCGGTTTATGTGCATTCGAGAGCACTACAACGGAAAAAGATGAGTTTTTGATGACAGTTCTTTCTGATCTTAAATTAACAACTCAACTATTTATCAGAAATTTAAAATTCTGAGTGTCAGTTACATCAGGAGAGGCCTTGGAATATCCTCATTAAAATTTTCAGACTTTCATGCGATAAAGTCATCCGATACACACAGAGCGAAACTTTATTTTATTAGTATTGGCAGGTTTTAACATTTATGAATTTTAAAATGACACAATTTCAAACGAACATTGAAAAACTGAATATGATAGCAGATTTTTCTGTTTCCCTTTAAAGTAACTACTCTATTGCTACTTAATTCCAGTTTACACGTCCACCCCATACATGCATACAAACAACTCTAAAATGAAAAAACTCATAGATTCACCATTTTTGGAGAGGAAAAAAGAATAAAAGGACATATTTTTTATTGAACATAGACTGCGGCATAAAAATATTTGCTAAGATGGATATCAGATATTACTAATATGAACATAATGTTTTTGATTTGGAATTTTCCCGTATTTATTCTAGTTTGCATTTAAAACATAGAACAAAAATGTTAAATAAAAAAGATGAAAGGTTAAACAAAAATGAAGAGAAAATCAAAACATAAAATTGGCCCTTAACGAAAGTACAAAAAACTGGAGGGGCAAAAGGTAAGTCTTGCCCCTGCTCCTGAAAAACTAGGGGGGCAAATACCCCCCTCGCCCCCGCCAGATTACGCCTATGGTTTATTTGATCTGCAGTTTCTCTGAAAACTTTTGAAAGATGAATTGTTTTTTCAACTTCCTTCTGATTTTACATATTTATTGATAAGTTAAAAAAAAAAAAAAAAAAAAAAAAAAAAAAAAAAAAAAAAAAGATTTTCTGGAATTTTTGGGGAGTGACATTCTAGTTTTTTAGAGGGAATATTTTCATATCATGAATTAATATTATGTTTCAAATAAATTCAATATAAAAAAAAGCTAGAATTGATGTATGAGAGAATTCTTTTCATTATAACACACACACACATATATATATATATATTTATTAAACGCCTGTTTATAGTTATCGCTATTTAAGCCTTTAGCACGATTTGTATATTCATATAAATACAATAATCATGTATTTCCTTTTTATGCTGTCAATTACGCGATAGTTATAAACTCAGTTGCTTGGTATTACTTAAAAAAATTAATAATAATAAAATTGTCATTTCTTTTTATTATTAATATTGTAACATGATATGCCCTTAATACGTACATCTCAGTGATGGTAACCTCGTCAGCTTGATTTTCCCTCAAAAATTCCCACATCGGCTTGATTTTCCCCTCACAATTAAGCTTGCCGGTGGTAACTTCAGGCCAAAAACTTTCGAGCAACATTATTTCCTATATTATCGTATTATCGCTCGTCTTTTGCACTTTTGAACATTTAAAAAGGGGTTTTTGAAGGAAGTATATAGTAAAAGTAAGCAAGTGAAAACTTTCCAAGATTTTTCTTATTTTATCAAATAGCAGAATATGCATTTAAGAATCAACATCATAAAAAAAGAAACTTGGTTTATATAAACTAAGCACGTTTTTTCAACAATCATTAATAAATTAAAACTTTTAGTTTTTAAATAATTTTAATATACCTGCTAGAAATAGGTGCATTACATCTGTTAACATAATATTTTTAAAAAGTTGTATACGTTGCATTATCTCTTTGAAAAAGATAGTTCTTTCTTCGAGGATTTACTCTTAAACAGCAAAAAATAATTTTACAATATATGTTAGACATAGGTAATTCAAGACTTTTTTCCCTAATCAAATTTTGGTTCGATTCTATGGCTTTCCCAGAAATTTGAATGCAGCATAACGTAGGAAATATTTTTATGTTTGATTCTCTACCTCCGTCTTTTGTACAAGATCACATTCAGCATCAAAAACAGATTTGAGAGAAGCAGAAATTAACACTTATGAGGATACAATATATCTATTGCACCCTCCTAGAGTTAACATTTCCCGGTTTTATAATTCATCCGTCCAGTTAAGAGGGGGGGGGGGCTACCAAATTGCTTTAACTCTGCTTGTCCCACCTACCTCTGTCGTGGCAAAGATCATTCAACATCTATAACCAATCCTTCATACTATGAAGAATTAAGAATTGTGCACAATAATTCCATCAGCAAAAATGTTATTCCGCTTATTTCGGAGGAAAAAATGCTGATACAAAAGCTGTGGAAGTAAAATCTCAAAAACGCCGAAATTTATCACAAAAGTACAAAAATTCCCTTTTTCCCACAGGCCTCTGTTTTCCCCACAAAAAGGGAAATTTCCCACGAGTTACCATCATTGGTACATCTACAGTGAGAACAATTTATTTACAAACAATAATCACTTTTCCATTTTACGGTGTTAATTATGCGATATTTACAAACCCATTTTTTCTATGTTACTTAGGGGGAAAAATGCCATTTCTTCTTATTATTATTTTAACATAACATGCACATAACTCCCCAAATACGCACTTCCATATTCAAAAGAATTATACTTAAACAACAATTGCTCTTTAAATGATTCAACCAATCAGAAGCCCGTATTTTCTTCTCCATGCTAATTTCAGTGGAATCGGCAAAAATGCGTAAGATATATTAGACAAATCATTAACGAACGCGTTTTTAAATTTATTAATATGAACCACTTCAAAAAAGTCTAAATTCAGAGGAGTATTGCTTTTTTTTTTTATAATCGTGGGTGAACTAAAATTGAAATTATGTCCCTCCCCCGAGCATCGAGAATACTGCAATAATTCTTTATCGCTTCTTATCGCTGGTGGAAGCGACATAATTTCAATTTTGATTGAGCCATGTTTATAAAAGCAAGTGGATAAGTGCGGTTACGGATCGCATTGAAGGTTTCGTTTAATATTTCTTTCCAAAACAACTTATCATCTAATTAGTAAATCCAAACTGTTAATTTATATTTTTTAATGCTTTCATACATGGTAGCAGCAACAAATTTAATTTCAAAATATATTTAAAAAGAAATTATTTATTTTAATCAAATTTAAAATGTTCAAATGAAATTATTTAAATAAAATCCAAAATTTTATTATTTTTTTTTAAAATCCGAAATTAATCCGTTAATGCCCAAATAATTTTCTTCATTGTAAATGAAATTTTGGATTTCTCACCGCTTTTAACCCTTTTCGGGGCAGGGCAAATTCATTGCTTAAGTATTGAAATAAATGACTGACACCGGAATTTGCAAACAACTTTATTTGTAAATAAGAAAACGCTATGTTTCACGCATTCAATAAACCATAATTTTCTTTAACAAAATTCTGGTGCCAATGTGGCGTTTGGGAATTAAAATTAAGTGGTATATCTATGAAACCAGCGCCCCGCAAAGGGTTAAATAACGAATAACTTTTATCTTAATTTATTGAGGAATTTGTCTCTTGAAAAATAGTGCTTTTTTATCTTTATTTTTAGTGGTGTGCAAAGTGCTTTTATTGCCTTTTTTATAATCGTCCCTAAAACAGAACGCTAAGCACTAATGGGTTAAAAACAATAAGCGGGAATATAAATAAAATTTAAAAATTCTATAAACGAAGAAAGTCGTTTAGACAAAATTTAAAATGCTGAATCATTAATAAACCACAATAGTTTTTAAAATAGAAAAAAAATCAATTCTAAAAAATATTATGAATGTTAGATAAGCGAAACACAAATAATATAAATTCTTTAATTGGCTAAAAATACGAAATTTCTTTTAATTAAGACCACCTTAATATAAAAGTTTCAACTTGCAGTACCGAGAGACGAGCTAACAACTTTCTGTTTACTAACGAAAGGCAAAACGTCCATATTAAAATTCTCTTTGAAAATTTAAATCCCGAAAAATGAACGGATGACAGTGAAAAAAAAATAATAATTACAATAAAACTACTTTTACAATAAAATTACTTACAATAAAATTACTTTTTCTAAATTTTATAATTTGTCGTGTGACACGATGTATTCAGCTGTAAGCACACAAAATTTCAAGTCTCTGACTTAAACAATTTTTTTATACAGACTCAAGACTGTGACGGATCTAATGTCTTTTATTTAAATTTTAAAATATCAATCAATATCCTACAATTCTATGCGAAGCGACGCGCCAAAGCTTGATTACGCAATATATTTATCCGATTGATTGTGTGAACTTATTTTCTTTTTTCACCCGTTTTAAATTTCGTATTGGTTAAAGAGTCGCTTTCTAAAAACTTTATTAGCAACACTGAATATTGTTGTCAAATCCGGTATTCGTGGGTTCTTTGGTATATAACGCTTTGCACTGATTTAGAAGGCGAAATTCTACGTTTTTTCAATGTTAAACAGAACCTTGTCATCTGATGGAGAAAAGTTTTCAACAGGTGCATTTCTGTGCTTTTAACATAGATGCTAACATCTTTTAATTATTACGGAGAAGAAGATCTAAGATGAACATTTTTTCAACAGGACATTTTATTCAATTAAAAATTTGTAAATGAAATAAAAAATGTACCTCTTAGACAGAAGACTTCCGTACTTATATATTTTTTGAGCATGTAAATTTTTGGATCAGACTCCGGAATAATTAAGAGATGTTGGTATTTATTTTTTAATATCATTTGTCTCTTTTACTATGGCGGCAAATTACGCAGATGCAAAGTTTAAACTGAAGTATTGTGGAATTGTTTCCTTATGATGTGATCCACTAATAAATTTGTTTATATGGATGTCGTCTCTGATTGATTTTATGGGAATTTTTTTAAGGAATTCATTATTTGTTTTACCACTTTGTGCCACCCATTACTGTGAATTAAAGATTCTACGATTGAGTTACAGGCCAAAAATGGTATACATTTGTTGGCTATTTTAAATTGTTTTGATACAGAAAAGCATTTCATATGTATATGTATGTATACATAATATCGGATATTTTTTATATCTTCGAAAATATGTTGATATTTAAAAACAATAAAGCATACTTTTTCTGTTTTATTAACATATGATTACATCTAATTTTGTTTTATAATTCCTGCTGATACTTCCATTTTACTTGTTTCAAGTCTCCAACTAATAAAACTATTTTTACTTTTTTTTCTATCTGCAGTAGAAGAAAGTATTGTAATCGAAATTTTTTTTCGAATTCCGGTTTTCGACGGATTTACACGATTTAGGAGTCAGCGATTCCAAAAAACATGGTTTTACAAAATGTCTGTCTGTGTGTCTGTGAGACCGTATGTCGCCATTCTACTATCAAAAAGTGTATGAAAATATACATAGACTTGAACCAAATTTTTTGTGGGTTTTTGGCTGTGGCAAGCAGGTCCTCCTACAATTTTGAAATATTCCGCCACAAGGAGGCGCTGCAATAGCAATTTTTGCTCTATTTTCAATATTGTACCCCCAAAAGTGTATGAAGTTATGCATCGAATTGAACCAAATTTTTTGTGTAAGTGTATGGCTGTGGCTAGTTGGTCCTCCCTGAATTTTAAAAGTATCCACAGGATGGGGGCGCTGTAATAGCGATTTTTGTTCTTTTCAATATTGTTCCACCTAAAAGTGTATGAAGTTATGCATCGAATTGAACCGAATTTCTTGTGTAAGTGTTTGGCTATGGTTAGGTGGTCCTCTCTGAATTTGAAAAAATCCGACCGAAGGGGCGTTGCAATAGAGGTTTTTGTGTCAGTTTTCAATATTGTACCCCCTTAAAGTGTATAGTTAAGTATAGAATTGAATGAAATTTTTTGTGCAAGTGTTTGGCTATGGCTAGTTGGTCCACCCTGAATTTGATAAAAATCCGCTGGAAGAGGCCGTTATAATCACGATGTCTGTGCCATTTTCATTATTTTACCATTAGTAAGTGTATGAAGTTATGCATATACTGAACTAAAATTTTTGTGTATGACTATTTTTTGGGTATGGCAAGTAGGTCCTCCCTGAATTTGAAAAAAAAAAATCTGCCTATCGTTCTATTGTTCATCGGCTCGTGCAGAGACGAAAACTAGTTTTTACTCCGACTAGTTGACTGAAGCAGAATTTTAACACTAGAACGCCCGCTACACTTTCCGCCCTAGAACGCCCGCGGGAGTCGCTTCGACTCCTGTCTGTTTTAGAAGAGATAAATATATACAAAACACATGAAAATGAGTATAAGCGCGTAATATAACACTTACATTTGTATTTGAGATTCATATATATACATTACACATGTATATATATATTACAAATGGAAGAATAATATTAATATGCACAGTTTTAAGAAATTAGTAATTTTTATCAAAACAAATATATTCACACAATCTTTTGAAATTAATTATCTGACAAGCATGATTTACAAGTATAGTTTGTTTTAGCTAAGCATTTTCCGCAAACCATTTTCTTACATGTTATGCAATCTTTGAAAGTCATATTGCCTTTACACAGTTTTACTTCGCATTTTCTTCTCTTTGGGGATCTTGTTTCTGATGAATCATCCGTGAAACATTTTCGTGCGTTTTTATTTTTAGCAGATATATAATTTTGACGCAATTCATCTGCTAATAACTGAATAAATGCTTGTCTGCTTAGCTTTGTTTTTCCAGTAACTTCTTTGTAAATGATCCACGCATTTATTGCAGCCAAATCCAAGACGTTGTAAAAAGTATGCACAGACCATCTTCTTGAATGTGCCTTCACCGAATACTTCCTAGTCATTTGATCAATAATGTCAACCCCACATTTAGTTTCATTATAATATCTAACAGTTTCTGGGGTCTTCTTTTCGTTATTTTCAATATTAATGGATGGGTGCATCGTGATGAGAATGATAACATTTTTATTTCTCTTCCCTTGATACACAGTAAGAGTAGCATCTGTTTCTTCATGTTTTAGAAATTTTGTCTCGTACAATTTATCTTTCAAAACTTTCAGTGATTTTGGAATTTCTCTCCTACTTTTTTTCACAGTACCTACCAAACTAGTTCCTTTCTTTTTCAGTTGTTCAGCCAAACGCAGTGAAGTGAAATAATTATCCACTGTGACATTTATTCCTTTGTTTAGAAATGGCTGCATCAATCGCATCACTACATATTCCGATAAACTTTGGTCCGACGGCCGTTCTTCACTTCTGCCTAAATAAGGGAAACCATTCAACAAGTACTTCGTTCTAAGATCTACTGCAAGCCAAAACTTTTGTCCATATTTATCCGGTTTAGTAGGTATAAATTGCGTAAAAGGACAGCGTGTTTTGCTTGGGAATAACTGTTCATCTATTGTTGCATTTTCACCAGGCTTGAAGCAGGCAATACAGTTTTTGATGAACCTATTCCATATATCAGATATCATTCCAAATTTATCCGATTTTAATCTCATAGATTTCAAATCAAATCTCAGAAATCGTAGAATTTCACAAAATCTATTTCTTCCCATAGTTTCAATGCAAAAATTTAAACCCCATGTGTTTGACCACAACGAATGAATATCAATTCCATTTGCACCACATACACCTCGAGCATATAAAATTCCAATAAAGGCATAGAGCTCATCTAACGTAACTGTCCAATTATCGGTTTCAAGAACACGTCTTGCTTCTGCTTCTGTGCAATTTTTTATCTGTTGTAACATTTTGTTATCTACAAATAATAACCAGGCACTCAAAACACTTTCAGATTTTACATTTTTTTTAGAATAAATAGTGGGACCAGTGGACTGACACATGACATTTTGCTTTGAATATCTTCCAGGACTTTTCTTATTTACAAACATTTTCCATTGCGTACCATCTGGAGCAAAATGAATTCCATCTTTATAAGATGCAGTATTTTCTAGATCTTCACTTTCATCGGAATCCGATGAAGAAATATTATCAATATTAATTTTATCAATTTCTTCTTCATATTCGGATAACTCACCGCCTTCAGATTCGTTATCTGAAAGCTCTCGTAATAAAGCAGCTATTTCATCCGGTGTTAAACCTTTTTTCCGTGACATTTTGCCGTTAATTCTTCTAGAAAAGAGCTATGCAGAGTCACTCAATTATAAAACGTAAAATGATAAAACTTTACACGAAAAGACAGTCGAATAATGACACACAAAGAATTTCGCAAGCAGCAGGCAATTCTTTCCGCAGGTGCACGGCACTGACCATTTTTCTAAATAAAAGGGGTGGAAAGAAGGGAGGAACAAAAACATTTACACATCTGGTAACCGAGAAAATATTATAAATCCCAAGGTCATGAGACGCGAAAATAACGAGGGAATGTTACTTATCTTACACTGGAGTCGTTTCGACTCCGTTGGGCATTCTAGGGGTAGTAGCCTACTAACAATTTAGAAAATGTGCTTATATTTTATAATTTTGTAAATAAATAGAGATTATAAAAATAGTAAAAGTCATGGAAGGAAAAAAATATGAATCAAAATTTGTATGAGATATGTGCATTTAAGAGGCATTTGGAGTCGAAAGGACTCCATCGGGCGTTCTAGTGTTAAGATGAAAATCAAAGTTGGTATATTATTGAATTAAAATTATTAAAGCATGAAAATGTGTAACTATTTTTTTTAAATGCTATAATGTACGTATGAGATAGAAGAAAGTGTTGGGATTGGCACATCCAACTACTTTAGTTTTGTCACTTATGTATCATAAAATATTAGTATGAAGCAAAAATTTTAATAAAATGTTATTGCGGCAGACAATAAGTTAGCGCAATTTCTGTTCAAACAAATATCAGTTCTAAATTTATGGAAAAACGCCCTCTTGTGAGATGTCTTTGACGAAAAAAAGAAAAATACCTTCACATCAGCAGGCCTGACATATTCTTGTCATGAACGTGATTTTAAATATGCACGAGGAGAAAGTTGAAGATTTGTGAAGTTCGTTTTGTCAGGTTCCATATATCACTACGTTGGAACGTTTGCATCAGAGTGGTCTCAGGACTGTTAAAATTGGAAAAAAAAAATGAGAAAAAAATGACTATTTTAAATAGTTAATACTTTAAAATGCACATATGATTTTAAGACAAATTTTTGTTGAGTGTGATGAAAGATATAGGTAAGTTCTTTCATTTCATGTATTTAAAAAATTGCTAGATGCAGAACTGAATATTTAATACGTGAATTATCAGTTGCTAACTAAGCGTAGAAGAAACAGGGTAAAAAATATCCAATCGGGGGATCAAACCCGGAATCCTTGAAATAGCGCTCCAAGTGCTCTAATATTTAAGATAGGGTAACATCCAAAGTAATTGGCACATTAAGGATTTGTCTTTAAACTTACTTCTATTTTCATAACCAATAAATAAAATATTTACTTGCAAATAGTTTTAAATCAAAGAGTGCATATCTGTGCATCTGTTTTGCCCACTAAAAGCAAAAATATTTGAAAAAGTATTTATGTAAAAATATATTTATAAAAAGTTGCTGTAATCACCAGTAATTGGCACATAGACTTTTACACAATTAAAGTAACCCTTTTCAACTAAACAAAACTGTTGTCAATTAAAATTTAAAATATACTATAAATCAGATAATAATAAATTGAAATGCATGCCTTTCTTAAGCCAGAGAAGAAGCATTTAGAACAAAAATGGCTAATTTGATACAAGCCGTAATTCTTTCTCTTTCCTAGGAACTATTGTCAAATCAAAGTTATAATCTGTAAAGTAAATGAGCATATAACTGTTACATGGTCTTGCATTTTTAAAAGACTGGATATAAATCTTATTTTAGGACATTTTTGTAGGATGTGCCAATCACTGGTGCCTGCCAATTACTGGGGATGTTACCCTACAATTAATTAAATATTCAATAATTTCAAGCGTAATTTCACAGCTGTAAATTAAAATATATGTTCACTGATGCTGGGCTTGTTTGTGTCTCATGTTACGCCTCAAGATTGCGTGCTCATGAAGACTATTCCATCTTGTGATGCAGTGCAGTCTTATTAACATATGGGCGTGAAAAATGCTGAGCAGAGCATCATCCTCGTTGGAGCATTATTCCTAGGGTTCCGGGTTCGATCCGCCGCTTGGACATTTCCACCCTGTTAATTCTACGCTTAGTTAGAAAGTGATAATTCATGTATTAAATATTCAATAATGTCAAGCGTAATTTCATAGCTGAAAGTTAAAATAGCTGTAGAATCAGCATTTGTAGGGGGCTCCAAACTGTCAGAAATTTGATGACAGAAAACTGGCAAAGCAGCTCAGGCGCAGGATTACAAAATTAGCTTTGCAATTAGAGTGAAATTTTGGTACCCACTTATATTTCAGATTGTAATAATCATTATGAGCTTGAATGAATTTTTATTTAATCCCTTAGGAACGAGCGACCGGTATACGTGCCGCTTAAAGTGCTCAGAATCCTGGGTTATTCTCACCTATAAAATTTTTACTTTCTTTTATCTTCAATAGAAGAAAGTATTATAATCGAAATTTTTTTCGACTTCCAGTTTTCGACGGATTTACACGTTTTAGGGTTCAGAGACTCAAAAAAAAAAAAAAACAACAACAAAAAAAAAAACATGTTTTTACAAAATGTCTGCTTGTCTGTGTGTCCGTACATCACCATTCTACCATCAAAAAGTGTATGAAGATATGCATAGAGTTGCACCAAACTTTTTGTGAATGTTTTTGGCTATGGCAAGAAGGTCCTCCTTCAGTTTTGAAATATTCCGCCGGAAGGGAGTGCTGCAATAGGGACCGTTCAAGCATTACGTAAACATATTTTTAGTCATTTTGTACTCCTCCCCCCCTTGTAAGAAAATATAAGCAAATGCTAGACCCCTACCCTTTGCTTATGTAAGATTTTTTGACAGTTTATACATCAATACTTCTTGACTTATAAAAAGTTACCAATCAATTACATTATTAATCCTACAAATTTATATAGGCATATAGGGATTGTGATATCAAAATATATAAAATGGTTTTAATATATTGTTGCTTATTGCATTAAACAAACCACAGAATACAAAATGGTTGAAATATATTGTTATTTATCATATTGAACAGTAAAACAAGATATACAAGAAGTCTTAACTTACTTAGGCATCACAACTAAAATTTTTGATATGAATCATATAAATGTTGGAGTTCAATTTGGTGTTCATATTTTAATCTGATGTCCAGGATCCTTGAACCCATATTTCAATATTGTCTATTATAAAGTTTTCACTGGAACAGTGATATATCTGATATAATAAGGGTTTGTCAATGTTAGTATCCATAATTAAATCCGACTAAATTGACTATGCAACTAAAAGCAATACTCTTTCACTAAAAATTCACTATGTAAATTTACTATGCAACTGAGCTAAAACAATAAATATCTGTGCTGTGTATCCGAGACAAGAAAAACTCCAAGTAGGTTTTCTGCTTTGTTCCAAAACCTGCAGAGAAGGAAGTTCGACAATAGGAGCGGAAAGATAAAAATTTTCAGAAATTCTGCAAAAATTCCCGGAATTCCATGACCGATTAAACGGGAGAAAAGAAAATACCGGACTTACCTAAAATAAAGTCAACTGACCAGTTACCTTGGCAACAGAACCCAGCCACACCGGTTCCTGTGTTTTTCTAGTCTTGCAATGTACTTGACTTGGCACACAACTTAACAGACAACAATGAAGTCAAAGGGCGAGTGGGTGATGCGGGTCACGCGACTGCAGATGGATAAGCAAAGAATAAAATCGAAAATAAACGGCGAATTTCGAACGGACTGTAGAAAGCTCTTTCCCCATCATACTTTGTTTGCTTGTTGAATTTGAACTGCAGTTGCTTCGTTGTTTAATGCTTACGTAAGAATTGTCGTGACCACCCCTCCCCCTTGTCAGAAAAAATAAGTAGACTCAGGAACCCCCTCCCCCTTTAGTGCTTACGTAATACTAGAACTGTTCCATAGTGATTTTTGTGCCATTTTCAATATTGTACCAACTAAAAGTGTATGAAGTTATGCATAAAATAAAACCAAAATATTTTGTGTAAGTGTATGGCTATGGCTAGTTGGTCCTTCCTGAATTTGAAAAAAAATTGCCGAAAGGGGACGCTGCAATAGCGATTTTTGTGCCATTTTCAATATTGTACCACCTAAAAATGTATGAAGTTATGCATAGAAATGAGCCAAATTTTTATGTAAGTGTTTGGTTATAGCTAGTATATTGGTCCTCCCTGAATATGAAAAAAAAAATCGCCGGAAGGTGGTGCTATAATCACGATGTCTGAGCCATTTTCATTATTTTACCATCAAAAATTGTATGAAGTTATGCATAGAACTTAACTAAAGTATTTGGATATGATAATTTTTGGGTATGACGAGTAGGTCCTTCATGAATTTGAAAAAAAAATCTGCCTATCATTCTATTGTCCATCGGCCCATGCAGAGACGGAAACTCGTTTTTACTCCAATTAATTGGCTGAAGCAGAAATTTAAGATGAAAATCAAAGTTGCTATAGTATTGAATTAAAATTATTAAAGCATTAACATGTGCAACTATTTTTTTAATATTAAAATGTACGCATGAGATAGAAGAAAGTCTTGTGATTGGCACATCCAACTAGTTTTTGTAAATATTACCTTATTTAAGGGATTTTAGAAGTATTACTTTTTTCCTGGTGGTGCGATTTAGCAACATGTCACATTTATTTTTTTCTCAGATCCCTATAAAGCATTAATGCAGAAAAAAATTTAATACAGATAACTTTATATTTCTTCTATTTAAAATAATATTTTTAATATTCTACAATGAAGCTTTATTTTATATTATTATGTTTAATTTTGATTAAAAAAAATGTTTTTATGACTTGCATTTATTGGAAGAGTGAAGCAAAACTATTGGTTCAAGAGCCCCCAGAATGTTTGATAATGATGTAAAACGGATGCATCTTGAATTTGTACTTCATTTGAAAGCAATTTATTTATATAAAATTAAAATTATTAGGATGAGCGAAGCGAATCCTCTACTAGGCCACTCAAGTTACACTTTGTCGTACACTTTATAAAAAAACTATTCAGTATTTTGATTTGAAATTAAACATAAGAATAAATTATGATTTGTAGATTTGCACAATGTTATTTTTTTACAGAATAACCCTGAAAAAATATTTTTTTAATAATTAATTTATTCTACATGTTTTTCTATTATAGACTCATTTTTGCAAATAAAAAATTGAACCCGTATCTTTTTATTTTAAGAAGGAAAATGAACCGGGGTAAGTAATTATAGATAGAATAATGATTAATATATTAAATAAAATATATTTTCATTATTCCGCCAAAATTATTCACGCACTTTATACTTACGTATTTTAAAAGAATTACATTATGATTTATTTATTAAGGTATTTACTTTGGTAAACTGGCAGCAAAAGAATTGTAAACAAGTAAAATTAATTCTTATATTTGGTATTTAAAGTGAATATTTTGTTAAGTTTCTTAAGTTTGGTGTCCGAATCGAAAGATTGAAGAATAATTGAGATTGAAGAATAAGTTAAGAATATTTTAATTGATTGAAGAATAATTTAATTGTATCAAATTATTACTGTTTATCAGGTTAAAGGTGGTCAACTTGGATACAGTGGGCAAGTTGTTAATTTCCCACAAGACATTATGGAATTTTGTACTTTATTACCCCATTCCATTATTTAAACCAGCCTTATATCATAAATAAAAAATTCCGAGGAAATTCTTAGTTATTTGGCTGAATTTACATTTCTAAAATTTAAATGTGCCAAAACATGAGCTAGCGTTTTTGCTTAATAAAGATGCAAAAATAATATGAAAAATTTTGTTACATTCAAATATTTATCTTATGAAATAATGCTTCGCGAATCCAAACAAAGCACGGCTTTTGCTAGTGAAATTTTAATAAAAGCTCGTTTTTTATTGATAGATTTCTAATTTTATATAATCAATGCAATTATAATACAAAATTGAAGAATGAGTAATTTCCGAACCTTAAAATGGAGATATTTACCACTTTTCATGCAAATTGCTTTATTACTTTTTGAGAAATGCTGTGCGAAGTGGATGCACGTCAAAAACAATTTTTTTTAAATCAAAATTAACCCTTTAATGGTCGCATTAAATTGTTGTTTAAAAATTTAAATTCATTATTGACACCAATTTTTTGAAAAAAAAAAATCGTCTTATTTAATGTCAAGTAAAATGATACTAGAATAAAACCAATTACACTATTTCACAAAACTGGTGTGAATCAAACAATTCTGAATAAAAGCCGTGAAGCTTGCAGCCCGTGAATGTCTCGGGCGTGACGATTAAGAGGTTAAACATTAAAACAATAAAACAAAATTTCAATGCGTAATATATGTAAAAAAAATATTTAAAATAGAAGAGATATTAAGTTGCCTATATTAAAAAAATATGCACTTATGTTTTATAGTGGATGACAAAAAAATTAAACGTAATACGTTTAAAAAAATTGCTCCACCAAGTAAAAAATAAGACATTTGAAACCCCTTAATCGACGCATTTTCCCGATTCAATAAAAAAAAATTCTGCTCTAAAAAAAACGGTGATTAAAGATTAAAATTCCGTAAAAGACGCTCGTCCCGAAGGTGTTAAGGGAAGACAAGACTGCGTGCAATCCTTTGGAAAATATGCAGCACGTTTTCTCAGAAACTACCACACTGATTTAGGTAAAATTTGAAATCCACATTCACTGAAATATGCTCAAGGTTTATGGCTGACAGTTTTTTTTCTGCAACTAAACTTTTTATTTTAGAGCAACGTCATTTTTTCAGAAATTTTGCATTTTATAGAATTTTATTTTTCTGAAAAAAATTAAAGTTTTTAAAATATGTTTGCCATATATGATGTTACATTTATGGTCTATTATCAAAAATTAAAGTATGTAACAGGATGACTGCCTTCTCTAAATTATAGAATCTATAGGTGGCGCTATTGCCACCTTCAGCAAAATATCCTGAGATATTTTGCCTTCCTTTCTAAAAAGACATGAAATGAAGTGAAGTAATTTAGTTTTCAGTTAAGATGTAAGATTGGGATGTGTGTTCGATATACATCTCTCTTAGAGATGTTCTTTGTGCTAAGTAATTTTTATGAATATTCAATTGATTGAGTTGCGCTCGTATTGCGATTTGTATATAATGTGATATGTGTTGTGTCGTCTACAATAAAATGTGACTGTAACATCTCTGTTCTATATTTTAAGTACCGAATAACATTTCACAAGTATATATAAACACCTGGATACGATTTAGTTTCATATAATGAACGAGATAATGTTTAAACCCTTATTAGTCTTATTCACTTCTCACATAACTTTCGGAGCATCTGTTTTAGATGAATGTTATTCGTTTAGCACCATTTTATTTTATAAGAAAGACTTTAACTTTTACTTACAAGGAAGGTCTCCATTGGGGGCATACTCAGAATTTTTTGAAAAAATTACGAATTAAACTACTCATGTAGGTAATAAAGGATCAGTGAAAATTAGCGGCGGAATTACATTATTAGATATGTAAAAAAATAAAATAGTTTGGAATAATTGGCGTGAAAAGCTGAAAGCGACGCGGGATTTGGCGAGTAGTGCATTTCCTCGCCAAAAGCAGACGATTTTAACGAATCTGAAAATTGATTTTAATTGACTTCACTGTTAAAAATCTGCAGCATTTACTGCAACATCACTCCACTACTTTTATAGAATATCTCACTTCTGACCAATGAGAATGCTCCATAGCCCGGCGAATTGACCGTGTCATACACTGTTAAAAATCTGCTGCATTTTGTTGCAATGCACTCCACCGCTTGTATATAACATCTCTATTCCAACCAATGAGAAAGCTCTATTTCACGGCCAAGTAACCGTTTTCTATACAAGCAAGGGAATGCGTTGCAACAAAATGCAGCAGATTTTAACAGTGTATTTTTCAATTTGGAACAATTTTAATCAATTTAAATTGTGTTTTAAATGATAAAATATATTAATTTCATTTTGTTATAAGAACATATAAACGTATATGACAAAATTACACTTAAAGTAAAGTAAAAATGCAAAACTAAAATTACTTAAACTAAACTTATTTAAATAAATTGAACATAGAAAGTTTTTTCTTTAAAAAGTACTCGAAGCATAAAAGCGTATTTTTCAAAATTTCGTTTTTTCGCCAACCGGAGATAAATCACCAAATAAACGAAATTTTTATTATTTTTTTACGGACGTTATAAGGAGGTTCCGCCGAAATTTTTTTTATAAACATATATAACTATATGAGAAGAACATTCTGTAATTTTTTCAGATTTTTCTGAGTATGCCCGTATGGAGACCTTCCTTGTTAGATAACATGTGCATATTACAAAATTTATTTTAAAAATATACTGGTGCAAGTAGAATTTAAAAATAAAAAAATTATAAAATGTTAGCCTAAAATTAATGTGAAAATTTCTAATAGTCAGACCAAAAAAGAAGAAGAAGAAGAAGAAAAAAAGGACCTATTTAGGATTTAGGAAGGTTCAAAGACCATTTTCAGCCCATAAAACAGTTTTTTTTTTATCAAAAAAGTTCACTCATTTCCTTTTAAAACTTTTTTATATCTTTAATACAAAGTTGTATTTAGCAAATTTGAAATTCTAAAAATTTCGACAGTACATTCATCCAAAAAATTATTTTGAACAATAAAAATAAGATTTTAGGTTTAGTTTATAAAGACTAACATGAAACATTTGTTTTTAAAATTTTATAAAAAAAAAATATTCTGCAGTTTTTGAGATATTTTGCGCATTATGGCCAAAAACGTCATTTGGAGAAAAATTATTTCGAAGTTTCGGTAACGCTACTTCAACGTTTTGCAGCTCATAACAGCTCATAGCTCCGGCACTATTGCACTATTTTGAAATAAAATTGTTTGAAGTCTTAAAATTTCAGCTTTATGTTCGTTACGTAGATGATATCTTTGCTTTAGTTGAAGTGAATTCCGATGTAAATCATATTCTCTTTGTCATGAATTCTATTGATTCTTGCATTCAATTTACTTTTGAAGTTGAATCGAACAATTGCCTTTCTTTTCTGGATGTCCTTGTTATTCGCAATGAAGATAATTTTCAAACTACTGTCTTTCGCAAACTTTTTTCAGTCAGTCTTCCACCTTACAGATATTCTTCTCATCCTCCTAACCAGAAAGTTGCGGCTTTTAAAACTTTTATTTTTCGGGCTTCCAATATTTGTTCAACTCCTCAGTTACTCAGTGATGAACTTAATTATCTAAAAGCTATTGCTGTTGATCGTGGTTATTCCCCTAATATTATAGATTCAATTCATAGAAAATTGACAAAATCCACCCAATCTGAAAGAAAAAACTTTAACTCGAACTCCAATACTTTGATTGTTTTGCCCTTTTTCCCCAAAATCAGTCAGCAAGTTGCTAAAATTTTAAAAAGGTTCGATTTCAATGTTTTTTTTTCTCCTGTCAATAAAATTGCTTTTTCAAATCTTAAGCACCCCATTGATCGCTTAGATAACTGGGGTATTTATCAAATTTCTTGCCAATGTGGTCTTTCTTATATTGGCCAGACTAAACGTGCTATTAGATTTCGTTTAACTGAACATAAAATGTATGTCAAAAATCAAGAGCTTAAACGCTCTTCTATTGCTCAACATTGTTGGTCTTCACAACATAAATTTAACTTTTCTTCAGCCACCATCATCCATGAGTGTTCTTCCATTATTGATCTTAATTTTTGGGATGCTTACCGCATCATTAAAAATTCTCACTCCTTAGTTAATGACTTATTAAGTACTTCTTATTTTCCTAGCATTTGGAAACCTTTAATTTAAATCTTTTTTTCCCTCGCTTTTTAGTTTTTGTTTTGTTTGTTCTCCGGTAGATGTCGCTACTTGTTCACCCAGTTGTTCAGACTGCTTTCTTCTCATTGGTTGCTTTCCTTTAGGCGGGATCGTTCCCGTAGCGGGTATATAAGCCTGCATCTTTCTGTCTCTTTGCTCAGTTTTGCTTTGTCTAGCTCGCTGAGTTTTTGCACTGAAGAAGAATCTCGACAGTAGATTCAAAACAGCTTTTTGCTCCCTTTTCATTCTTTATTTGTGCATTTATAATTGTTGGTTTTCTATCTTTTATCATAGCTCCGGTTCTATTGAACGTATTCAGATAAAACTTCGGATGTATTTTATGTAGATCATGTGGTCGAGGTTATCGTAAAAAAGTTTCAAATTTTGCCAGCAGGTGGCGTTTTAAGAATGCAAAATGAAAAATAGCAATTCAAAAATCAATGAATAACGGAATGTTTTATTTATTAACACATCTGTAATCTCTATGCGCATGCCTTGTCGATTAACAATATGCTGACGGCGTATCCCGCATTATCAATAGCCGTACGCAACACATCTGTGGGAATGAGAGAAATATTGCGCATGATGCTAGCTTTCAAGTTCACTAAATTAATTACACGTCTTTGATGAACATGGTCTTTGAGGAAGCCCCACAGCCAGAAGTCACAAGAAATCAGATCTGGTGACCATGCTTTTCAGGAAATTGGGAAAGTACGCGAGATAACAGGTTCATCGGAAAAGTTGGTAATAATAACATTTTTAACACATTTTTCCATACGAGCAGTTGCTCCATATTGCATTAATATTGTGTGAATCAGTTACTTGTCTTAACACCTTGGAGACGAGCGACACTTATACGTGCCGCAAAAAGGCTTAAAAATTCTTGTTTATTCCCATCAGTAAAATTTCACTGTAAAATTTGCCTTATTTAATCGGAACATTTTTCTCGATTTAACCCTCTCAGGGGCGGTGTTTGCAGTCTGCAAACACTTAATATTACTGTTCCAATTTAGAACTGGCACCAGTAAAATTTTAGTACAATTTCGATTTTATAATATGCGCGAAAAACAGCTCCTGATTATTTTCAAATAAATCTGTTCTTAAATTGTGGTGTGAATCAATTATTTGAACATTTTCTGAGCAGAAATACCTTGCCCCTAAAAGGGTTAATAAAGCACAAATTTTTACTTTGAAAAACCGGTGACAAAACATTAAAAATTTCGTAATAGACTTC
This sequence comes from Maratus speculifer, assembly GCA_964019185.1. Taxonomy (NCBI): domain Eukaryota; kingdom Metazoa; phylum Arthropoda; class Arachnida; order Araneae; family Salticidae; genus Maratus; species Maratus speculifer. The sequence goes on from OZ025303.1 coordinate 160,073,546, forward strand.
CGTCGCGAAGGGGTTAACATCGGGACACCCTAATTCTCCAAGAGTTTGCCGTATCGGTCTCCTGTTACTGCACGTCTAACAAACCCATTCGTTGTGGTTTCCTTGAAAAAATTCGGGACCAAAATAAATCACACAGGCCGTGACGTATGGGGACTGTTGTTGCACGACATGAGGATTGATGAAACCTTATATGCAGTAGTTCTGTGTTTTCGCAGTATTATGTAAGTGAAAACGAGTCTCGTCAAACTGTAAGATATGCGGGGACCAGTACTAATCCACTTGCAACGTCGCCTGATTATGCAGCGCAAAATCAAGAAGTGAGAGTGATCTTGTGGTTTCATCTGTTGCATGATATTTATCTTGTAAGGGTCGAGCTTCAGAATTTTTTTAAAAATAATGCGCACAATTGCTCACGGAATGACCATTCCTCGTGCTATTTAGAGGCTTTTTAAAATGAGTATTAGCATTTGAAGAATTTGCCAATACTTCAGCGTTGCAATGGAAACTTCCCCTGGCTCAGTTACACGTCATCTTCTTCCCGCTGCAACATCACTTTTTTCTCCAAACTTACAAAACATTCATTTATCTGCATTTCCGAAGAAGGAACCTCTCCATAAGGTTTTCATCCGTCGATCTTGATCTTTCTTGTTCAGCGGCATGTTCACTGGAGACGAATGATCTTTGATGACGATTCTTTGAACATAAGTACCGCTTTTATAGCGAAATTGCATTACCTACTTGTTTGCACATGGTTATAACAGTTCAGCGCCATATGATAGCGAAATTTAAAAGGGTTTATTTTAGCTGATATTTCATTCGGATCCGTTCAGTAGAACCGGAGTTATGAACCTCTAAGTACCGTCAGTTTAATTTTAACCACCCGGTATAATAAAAACTAAAAATACGGACATAATTTATGATTTTTTATGTTCATTATACGACTATTTCTTATAAAAAGTAATTGGCGAAAACAAAAGGAGGGGTTACTGTTATCATAAAAAAAAAAAAAAAAAAAAAAAAAAAAAAAAAAAAAAAAAAGCGTAATTTTATAGCTGCCAACTTTTACGCATTTTTGCTACCCTAAAATTGTACAGATATTTTCTATTTGTTTAATCATAAAATTTCGACGATTTAAAAAGACAATATTAACTATAAAATTTTTGAGGTACTAAAAATGCGTAAAAGTTGGTAGCTATAGTAATCTTCATTTAATGAATTAAGTTTAGGAAACGCATCTAAAAATAAATTATAGCCAGTAATACATCCATTAAAAACTATTTTAGACTTCATTTTAAGAGCCATTGCTTCAATAAGAAAAATGTCTTCAATTGCATTGTGATTAAGTAAAGGATAATTTTTTCAACAGTAATAAAATAATAGAAGAAATTTTCACTTTTAAAAAAGTGAAAAGTAAAGAATACATAAGGTACATTCTTAATTATTGATAAAACGTAAATTTTTAAGAGTAATTCCTTTAATATTTAAAACTGATGAGGCAGTTTTAAGTGCTTTATCAGATATGTATTTCAGAGATGAAAAAATATAACATTCACCTGTAAGAGACGAAAAAATAAGTAAAATTCACTTGTACGCACTTCTCAAAAAATTCCTTATGAAAAATAGAATAGATTTAAGAGCTACGAGAATAGATTACGCAAATTTATATGTCAAATGGCTGTGAGACGCAAATCGTATTCTACAAACAAATATAAAGGGAAATTGTCAGATAAAGTATGCTATGAATATTAGATATGGAGATGCGAAAGGAATGCTTTGAAAAATGCATAGAACTTTCTGCGTTCCGCATTGCTGAAAAGAGTGGTACAAATGTTTGCAAGTCACCAGCAAGCAAATGTTTTATAATCTCTAATTGACATGTTTAAGTAGTTCTTAGGTTTTATTTCTTGTTGTTCTAAGAAAATCGCATGAGAGTATTTCCTTTATTTGTTTAAATAAAATTAAACATGAACAAGAAGTCAGGAATAGATTTAGAAACACTTTTCAATAGGCTAATTCCATGGGTTCTGTAGTGTAAGTCACATAACTTATTAATTGCTATGCTTGTTAGCCACCGTTATTTTCGAAAAGTCTGCTTGGCCTTATTCAATTAATGAGAATGTGCCAATAAAATTAATCACATTTTTTTTTGTTCTATAATACTGGTAGCCAAAAATCGTAGCCTGTGACTTACACTACAAGTACTCCTGGAAATAGCCAATAGTGAGAGATAAAACGTAAAATTAAAATATGTAAAATTTTACTTAAAAAAGTAAAAAGTAAAAAAAAAAAAGTACGCTTAAAAAATAAAAAAAATATTTTAAAAAGCAAATTTAAAAAAGAAAGAAGTAAATGAAGAAAAATTTAAGTTTTTTATACTTAAAAATATGCTTTAAAAGATATGTCTCAGAGATGGAAAAAACACACAACGTCACCTCACAAAACATTTCCTTATGAAAAATAGAACATATTTATGAGCTACGGGAACAGAACATGTGGATTTATAAGTCAAATGGCTGTCAGACATAAATCGTATTCTACAATCAAATATAAAGCGAAGTTTTCAGATAAAATATGCCATGAATATTAGACATGGAGATGCGAAAGGAATGCTTTGAAGAATGCACAGAACCTTCTGCTCCCCTCACCTCACTGCTGAAATGTATGGTACAAATGTTTGCTAGACACCAGCATTCAAATATTTTATAATCGCGAGTGACGTGTTAAAATAATTCCTAGATTTATTTGTTGCTGTTCTAAGAAAATCGTCTGGCAGTATTTTCTTTCACTGTTTAAATAAAATTAAACAAGAACAAAAAATCTGGAATAGATTTTGAAACACTTTCCATTTTTAAGAGAATATTATAAAGCAATTTAATTTTTTCATATAATAAAATGAAATATTTAAACAAGCAATTTAAAACAAATAACGCAACAAAATACATTTTCAGTAATTGTCATCAGTATCTGCTAATGTGATGGCAATTATTAGTGCAGCCCTGTATTAATTTTAAAGGAATTGTACAGGCCTCGTAGTATTGTAAATAGTACATAGAAAAAGAATAAAAAAATTGAGTAAAATAGAATTTAAAAGTAAAATTTAAATTAGAATAGGCAAGTATTTACTTAAAAGAAAAAGGTAAATTTTGAAAAGTAAATTTTAAAAAGTAAAAGAATAATTAAAAAATAAATAAAAAGTAAATTATTATTTTTTATTTTTTATACTTAAAAGTTAAAATTGTTGACACTATTTTATGTGCTTTAAAAGATATATATCTCAGGGATGAAAAGACAAATAACATTCACCCTTCCAAAAAATTACATATGAAAAATAAAAAAGATTTAAGAGCTACGAGAAGAGAACATGTGGATTCATAAGTCAAATGGCTGTCAGAGCCAAATCGTATAACACAATCAAATATAAAGTGAAGTTGTCAGATAAAATATCCCATGAATATTCGATATAAAGATGCGAAAGAAATGTTTTGAAGAATGCATAGAACTTTCTACGCCCCACATTTCTGAAAAGTGTGGTACAAATGTTTGCAAGTCACCAGCACTCAAATATTTTATAATCTCTGACTGACGTGTTAAAATAGTTCCTAGATTTTATTTGTTGCTTTTCTGAGGAAATCGCATGACAATATTTTCTTTGTTTTTTAAATAAAATGGAACAATGTCAAAAAATCAGGAATAGATTTTGAAAAAATTTCCAACTCTGAAAGATTATTATAACTATTTCATTTTTTCATACAAAGAAATGAGATATTTAAAGAAGCATTTTAAAACAAATAATGCAACAAAATCCATTTTTAGGTGCGTTCGTAATTTAGTAAATACGTAGCGCCTATAGGAGTCGTCCAGTCCGTCAGTCTGTCCGTTCGTCCGCATATAACAACGCAAAAGTTGCCCAACCGAATCGTTTGTAATTTATAATATATTTTTATTACATAATTTTGTCGAGTCATTTGAAATTTTATAAAAATCGAATGCATAGATCAACTACAGGGAAAATTTAAAAGTATTCCATTCCATTACGGTCAATGGGGGATAATGTTTCAAATGCATTTTAATCGTTTGAAATTTAAAATACATAATTATTACATAATTTTGTCGAGTTATTTCAGATTTTATCAAAATCGGATGCATAGTTCAATTACAGGGACGATCAAGATATTCCGTTACATTACGGTCAATGGGGAAAAATGTTTCAAATGCATTTTAATGGTGTTACACTTGTTCGAACATAATAAAATTGATATGCATCTATAAAGTACATATTATAAAATACATTTTGCGTAATCTGTGGTGCAAGGAACATTTGTTATTGATTTACAAGGTTATACAAAAGTATTCCATTAGATAATGGTATAGGGAGAATGCTGTTTGGTATGCATTTCAATTGTAATTAACTATTTATAATTTAATGAGATTGATATATGAAAGTGATATTTTTCCAACTTGTTAATAATTGCTTTCAATGCCTGATAATTTGATTGCAGCCCTGTATAAAATTTCAGGAATTTATACAGGAAACGTAATACAATAAACAGTACATGGAAAAAGGATAAAAAATTGAGTAAAATAGAAATTAAAAAGTAAAGTTTAAATTAGAATATGTAAAATATTGCTTAAAAAGTAAATTTAAAAAAGTAAAAAAATAATTTTAAAAAGTAAATTTAAAAAATAAAAAGTAATTTAAAAAAAGTATTTTTTTATACTTAAAATTGATGATGCAATTTTATGTGCTTTAAAAGATGCATATTGCAGACATGAAATAAAATCACATAACATTTACTCCTCAAAAAAATTCCATATGAGAAATGAAAAAGATTTAAGAACTACGAGAAGAGAACACGTGGATTTATAAGTCAAATGACTGTCAGACACAAATCGCATTCCACAATCAAATATAAAGTGAAGTTGTCAAATAAAATATGCCATGAATATTAGATATGAATTTGCCAAAGGCATGCATAAGATTTTCTGCGCCTCGCTTTGAAGAAAAGAGTGGAACAAATGTTTGCAAGTCACCAGCACGCAAATATTTTATAATCTCTGACTGACGTGTTTAAATAGTTCCTAGATACAGAGCTGCCAACTTTCAACTAATCTTCCGTAATACCTGGATTAAATTGAACCTGATTAACATAATTTCAAACTAGAAAATTTATTTCATGAATCTTTATTTATTTAATTTCAGGTTTCTCAGCGGAACATATATAATTTCATTTCTTTGAAAAAATTCTGGTTCGAAATTCTGTAAACCAGGGTCAAATTAACGCACGTACTACGGAAGATTTAAATCAGGTTAGCAAGAATGTAGATACGTATTATTTGTTGCTGTTCTAAGAAAATCGCATCACAGTATTTTCTTTGCTTATTTAGCAAAAAGTATACAAGAACAAAAAATCAGGAATAGGTTTTGAAAAACTTTTCAACTGTAAGAGAATATTATAGAGCAATTTCATTTTTTCATACAAAGAAATGAGATATTTAACGAAGCAACTTAAGGGGGCTCAGGGGTTGAAAACTTTTCAAAAAATAGATTTTTTTATGATCTAGTTCGATTATTCAATTAATTTTTAACTCAATGCAAAAAACCGCATAAAAATATTTGCATTTTTAACGGAGTTATAAGCATTTATGTATCAACACTTTCATAGCCGCACCCATACAATTTCAATTTTAAGTCAAGTTTTCTTAAAACTTGATTTTTGACGACTAACACCAAGATTTTTAAAAAACTATTTGATGGAATGGCTTAATTCTTATTGTGCATGCATATAACATCATTATCTGTAGAATGAATTAATATAGTTTAGATTATTTAATATTTTGAGTATTTTTAATGAAAAAAAAAAGCCGTATTTTTTAGGTTTTCTTAAAATTTTTAAGTTTGAGAGTTTTTTTAATATTTTTTTTTGATTGATTGTTATATCCTTAATTCATTCTATAGAATAAAGTTTCCTGATCATTTTAAAGCAAAAATTAGGTTCTTAAGTCAATTCAACGCTAAGATATCTTGGTGTTGGTGATATAACATATAATTTTTTTTCGAAAATTGTGTTACACAAATTTTGCTATATTTCTTATTATATTACATTGAAGTATTTCATTTTATAATTTTATAAGACTACAAACATAACTTTAAAATATCAGAAAGTTTAAATTAATTACACTGAATACTTCTGTTTTTATACGGACTCGAAGCAGGAGCTCTGTTTACATGTTTTTCTGCATCGATCAACCCCTGTGCCCCCTTAACTCATTAAAACCTGTTTGTAAGAAAACTTGCTTTGTAAAGCGTGTTTCCTCCGCACATAGCAATTGTCGTTAGAGGGCGCAACTGCGCGCAGAATGTTGTTGATGTACGGGACCCTTTCCCGCCAGTTGAATGGATGTAAGCGCAGCACATCAACCGCTGCCAATCGTACGTAGCACTATGTAAATAAATTCTTCTATTTTGTGTGTGTTAACTAAGTGGTTCAGTAATTCAATACGATTAGTCAACGTATTCAAAAGTCCTTTTCTAAGCTATCGACGCTCTAACAAAGTTTTTGGTCCGCGCGAGCCGCAGAGCTCGAATCTGTACGAACAACCTATGGACATTTAGTTTCAATCTGATGCGGAATTTAATTCTGTATTAAATTCATAAAAATGACTACCGCTCCAGCTATTACAGGTACTGTTGTTTTAAATAGGAAACGGGGCAACATTAAAGCCCAAATTACAAGAATAAATAATGCCCTAAAGGGCCAGCTTAACGAAAAAGAATTGGAACTGAAATTCAACTCAGTGCAGAATTTAAAGAAAAAGCTCGACGAACTGCGTAATGAAGCTTACGCAATCATAACAGACGCCGATTTGGAAGATTACGAAAGCTCGTTAATGGAAATCAAAGACCAGCTAGAAGAATTAGAGGTAGGTTTAATTCAATTAATAAAACCTGTATCTGATATTAGTGAAAGTAGAAATTCTATTTCTGATAGAAACAGTTCTAATGAGGCAAAGATTAAATTACCATCTATTAATTTACCCCAATTTTCGGGGTGTTACACTGAGTGGATGAATTTTAAACAGCAGTTCACCACTTTAATTGATGAAAATATCGAACTAAATGACGCACAAAAATTGTATTATTTACAATCCGCACTCACAGGTCCTGTTAAACAATTACAGAATATTGATGATTCATATACTTCTTTATTTGAAGCTTTAAAAAAAAGGTTTGAAAATAAGAGATTAATTGTAAATAGTCACATTTCAGAATTATTAAGCAACAACAAAATGAAAATTGAGAACGCGAGAGAGATCCGTAGTTTAGTTGATAATTTAATGAGTCATTTAAGAGCACTCAGACAACTAGGCCTAGAAGCCAATAAATTGTCCGAATCCATTTTAATGTATTTTGTTTTACAACGATTGGATGATGAAACCAGAAAAGCATTCGAAATGTCCCTTGATTGTAATGAATTACCCGAATGGGAAGTATTTATTGATTTTTTATTGAAACGAGCGCAAGCACTCGAGAATGTTCAAAAAAACAGCTCTGTTATAAAATCGAAACCTGATATTGCCCATAAACAAAAAAGTTTTGTTTTAGCGAACGAAAAACCTAACTGTCAGCTATGCAGCCAGCCCCATTATTTATACCGCTGTAAGAGTTATTTGGAATTATCACCACAAGACAAATTAACTCAAGTGAGGAAATTTAATTTATGTTTTAATTGTCTTTCAAGCTTGCACGGTGTCAATCGGTGCAATAAATTAAATAAAAAGTGTAAGGTTTGTTGTAAAACGCACCATAGTAGCCTTCACGGCGCCAATTTTTCGAAAACTACTTATGAAAACAAACAAAGTGATTATATCGTAAATCAATCAGAATCGAAAACGGAGGAAAACGTAAATTCAAACCAGCTAGAATGTAGGACAAATATTTCATCATTAAACTGTCAAAGTAACAATAAACAAACTATTTCGTCTGACACAAGTTATGGATTAATTTCAACAGCTGTGATTTATTTAAAGGGAATTAATGACACATATCATTCTTTCGTTGCTATTTTAGATACTGCAAGCAATGTTTCACTAATTTCTACGTATGCTGCTGATATATTGGGATTAAAAAAGTATAATATTGATTCCACAATTACAGGTTTAAATGATTCTATCTGTAAAATAAAAAAGAAAATTCATGTAGAAATAACAAATAAGGATCGGAGTTTCAAAAATTCGAGTAAAATGTTTTTGGTTTCTAAAATCACGGGTTTAACCCCTTCAAGTGAAGTAGACATTTCTAGTCTCAACTTACCAGAAAACATTAAGTATGCAAATCCACGTTTTTTCAAACCACAACGAATTCATGTTTTACTGGGATCGGAAATTTATTACCAATTACTTTTATCTGGTCAAATCAAAATACCTAATAGTTCAATAATTTTGCAAAACTCACAGCTAGGTTGGATTGTAGGAGGCCAAATTTGTGAGAAAAATGCAAGTAAATATAAGTGTCATTTATTAGAGAAAAATGAAGATTTAGATTTGAGAGTTTTTTGGGAATTAGAGCAACTGGGTATAAAAGACCAACCAAGTAGTGTAAATTCCGAAGAAATAATGGAAAAATTCCGGGAAACTTTGCGTTTCAAAAATGATAGATATGAAGTTAGTCTCCCGTGGAAACGGGACTGGGAAAATCTTGAAAATAATTATAAGGTAGCTGAAATTAGACTCTCTAATCTCATAAAAAGAATGAAACGTGATCCAAGTTTATATGACAATTATCGTAAAATTTTAGATGAATATTTAAAAATGAACTTTATTGAAATTGTTCCCGAATCCGAAGAATTTTCTAATAATCCGATTTTCTACCTACCACACCACACAGTGTTTAAACAAGACAGTGTATACACAAAATGTCGCATTGTTTTCGATGCGAGTTCACATGAAGCGGGACAGTTATCATTAAATGACTGTTTGGACGCCGGAATCAATCTTAACCCAAATATTTTTCATTTATTGATTTTTTTTCGCTTCAACAAAATTGCTGTTTTGGCCGATTTAGAAAAGGCCTTTTTGCAGATTTGTATAAATGAAAAAGACAGAGATGTCTTACGATTTATGTTTGTAGACGACAATCCTGTCACAGGTGATACATTTAAAGTTATTATTTATAGATTTCTAAGACTAACCTTTGGTTTGAATTCAAGCCCTTTTTTATTATCAGCTACAATTAAACAACATCTTAGTAAATTTGAAAAAGAATATCCAATAGTAACTGAAATACTAAAAAATTGCATTTATGTTGACGATTTAGTGACCGGGACGCACACTGTCTCAGATGCATTGACAATTTCTCAGCAATCAAACCAAGTTATGAAGAAGGCGAGTATGAATTTCAGGAAATGGGTTTCGAATAACGAACTAGTAATGGAAACGTGGGAAAAGAATGGGTTTAGCACTCTACCTCAGTCCTCTGAACCCAATAAATCACACAAGGTTTTAGGCCTATCGTGGCAGCCTAAACAAGACATACTTTTGATGGAAACTGAAAATTTATTAGAATTTTTGAGCAAGACAAAAAATACAAAACGTTTTGTCTTACAAGTAATAGGCAAAATATTTGACCCCCTGGGTCTAATATCATCCTTTACTATTAGAGTTAAATGTTTACTACAAGAAATTTGGAGTAGGAATTTGTCATGGGATGAAGAATTACCCCCTGATATTATAAAGACGTGGGAACAATGGTGTTCCGAACTACCTCATTTAGCAAATCTAAGAATTCCAAGAAATGTTTTTCAGTTCCCCGAAAACTCTGATTACGAATTAATCTTGCACACTTTCTCTGATGCCAGTCCAAAGGCTTACGGTGCTGTCGTATGTTTACAAGTAAATTCAAGAAATGAATACTTCATTAATATGATTACATCTAAGAGTAGAGTTGCACCCTTGAAAAAGGTATCACTTCCACGATTGGAACTTTTGGGTGCATTACTCGCAGCGCGCTTGACTTGTCAAGTCAAAGAGGTATTAGATCGCAAGGGACCCTCTTCTGTGTACTTATGGACTGATTCGCAGATCACCTTGTACTGGATCAAAGGATCTGCAAATAAGTGGAAGTCGTTTGTGGCAAACCGTGTTAAGGAAATACAGTCACTGACAGACTCATCTAGGTGGTTTCACTGCGCAGGATCCGAGAACCCGGCAGATCTTTTGACACGAGGCATAAAGTCCGAAAATCTTGTTCAGAATCCTATATGGTGGACTGGTCCAAATTTCCTGAAGGACTTAGATATGTGCAAAATTATGTGTTTAATTATATTGAAATTGTCATTTCAATCGCCGGGGGAGTGTTTCCTCCGCACATAGCAATTGTCGTTAGAGGGCGCAACTGCGCGCAGAATGTTGTTGATGTACGGGACCCTTTCCCGCCAGTTGAATGGATGTAAGCGCAGCGCATCAACCGCTGCCAATCGTACGTAGCACTATGTAAATAAATTCTTCTATTTTGTGTGTGTTAACTAATGGGTTCAGTAATTCAATACGACTAGTCAACGTATTCAAAAGTCCTTTTCTAAGCTATCGACGCTCTAACACTTGCTTTGTAAAGCGAACGAAAATTTTTTATTTCAATACCGGTATTTCAGATTGAAAATTTTCGTTTTATCCATTTTCAAATTTTGAGCGATTGAATAATTCAAAATTACAATGTGGAAAAAAATTGTGTCGAAGAATTTAAAAAACTGTAAAAGAGGCTCGTCCTTAATATGTTAAAACAAGTAACGCAAAAAAAAAAAAAAAAAAAAAAAAAAAATTCTTTTTTAGTAATTGCTATCCATATCTGCTAATGTGGGGGCAATCATTCATGCAGTTCTGTATGAGGTTTATAGTAATTTTACTGGCCACGTAATACAGTTAATAGTTCATCGGAAAAAGATAAAAAATTGGGAAAAATAAAGTTTTAAAAGTAAAATTTAAATTAGTCTATGTAATTATTTACTTAAAAAGGAAAAGGTAACTTTTGAAAAGTAAAAAGATAATTTTTAAAAATAAATTTTTAAAAAGGCAAAATAAAAAAATTAATTTTTTATACTTAAAAGTTAAAATTGTTGACATAATTTTATGTGCTTTAAAAGATTTATATTTCAGAGATGGAATAATCACATAACATTCACCCTTCCAAGAAATTCCTTATGAAAAATGAAAAAGAATTAAGGGTAAGGGAAGAGAACATGTGTATTTATAAGTCAAATGTCTGTCAGGCACAAATCGTATTCTACAAATGTAAAGCGAAGTTGTCAGATAAAATATGCCATGAATATTAGATATGGAGATGCGAAAGGAATGCTTTGAGAATGCATAGAACTATCTGAACCTCGCATTGCTGAAAAGTGTGGCACAAATGTTTGCAAGTCACCAGCACGCAAATATTTTATAATCTCTGACTGACGTGTTAAAGTAGTTCCTAGGTTTTACTTGTTGCTGTTACAGGAAAATCACATGACAGAATTTATTTGTTAAATAAAATTAAACAAGGACAAAAAATCAAGAATAGATATTGAAAAACTTTCCAACTTTAAGAAATATTAAGCAATTTCATTTTTTCATTCAATGGAATTCGATATTTGATTAAGCAATTTAAAACAAATAATGCAACAAAATCCATTTTTATTAGGTGCGTTCGTAATTATGTAAATACGTAGCACCTATAGTGGTTGCTCAGTCCGTTCGTCTGTCCGGCCGTCCGCATATAACAACACAAAACCTACCCAACCGAATCATTTGAAATTTAAAATATATAATTATTACATAATTTTGTCGCGCCATTTAAAATTTTATGAAAATCGGATGCATAGATCAATTACAGAGACAATAAAAATATTCCGTTATAATGGGGAAAAAAGTTTCAAATGCATTTTAATCGCTTGAAAATATTCTTTAATCGCTTTAAAAATATATAATTATTGCATAATTTTGTCGAGCCATTTCAAATTTCAAGAAAATTAGATGCATACATCAGTTACAGGGACAATCAAAAGTATTCCGTTACATTACGGTCAATGGGGGAAAATGTTTCAAATTCAATGAACAATGTTTAATGGTGTTACACTCATACGAATATGATAGACTACATGAACCTATGAAGTATATATATAATAAAATATACATTCTGTACAATCTGTGATGCAGAGAACATTTATTATTAAATTACAGGCCCACACAAAAGTATTCCATTATATTATGGTCTACTGGAAAACATTGTTTGGGGCGTGTGTTATTTACATTAAACAATTTCACATTTTATGAATATGATATACGTTGCTGAGGTGTAATAAAAGTTTCTTCTTGCATATTTACAGAATCACAAACAAGATTTCGACCACTATACTATATCTGAAAAACTGTCTACTATAACAGCAAGATCTGAATCTTTTTAAAACTTCGTTATCGTACGAATGTACCTCATTTGCTACATTTCACATGCAATTTCCAACTTGCTTTAATTAGTGTTATCAATGTGTGCTAATGTGGGGACATTTATTAGTGCATTCTTGTGTAAGACTTAAAGGAATTATAAAGGCCACGTAATATGGTAAATAGTACATAGAAAAGAGAGTTAAAAATTGAGTAAAATAAAGTTTAAAAAGTAAAATTTAAATTAGAATGTGTAAAATTTTACTTAAAAAGTAAAAAGTAAGATTTTAAAAATAAATTTAAAAAGTAAAAGGATAATTTAAAAAAGTAAATTCAAAAAAATAAAAAGTAAATTTAAAAAAGTAATTTTTTATGTCACAATTTTAAGTGCTTTTAAAGATTAGAGGGAAAAAAAGCTCAGAGATAAAAAAAAAAAAAATATCTTTGTAAGAGTAAATAAACTGATGAGGCCAATGGTGATGGAGTCTTCTTGCAATAAAAATTTAGATGACACAGATATAACTATTGAAGATATTGCTCCAGTATCTATCCCGAATGCCTGTAACAATAAAGTTTAACCTAAAAAGCCTTTGTTATGGAAAGCTGAAAATAAGTAAATTTTTAAAACTTGTGTTACAGCACTGTAGAATAATAATGCTGAGAATAAAACTGTATCTTTTCGCAAACATTTATTTAATCTTTTTTTCTTCTAATAGTATTTCGAGGATCATTGATTGATGAGGATTATCTAAAAGCAGATTTTCCAGCATCGTAAATCCTTTTTGAATCATTTCTAGATTAGTTAAATGAAGATTTTTGTGGAAAAGTTTCATATGAAACCAATTCCGTTATATTCTGTTCAAACACGAAACCGTCGCTCAATAAATGCATCTAAATATGAAATTTTAAAAGTTGCAGGCGTACACATACACATGGGAACTTTAATATATCTCCAAGCAAGCTTCTATTGGCAAAAAGACTTGCCAGTACTTAGAATTGCAGCTACTATGTCACGTGTTCGATTTTTTGAGATTAGAAAATTTCTTCATTTTGCTGATAAATGATCTCATTGAAATGATCTCATTGAATGATCTCATTGCTGATAAATGATCTCATCATTGAAAGATTCGCTTCAGGGAGAGTTCTTCGTGTCTTGTTTATCCATTTTTTCTTTTTCTTCTTGTTTCAGTTCTAATTTTTAGGGGATTGAAATAAGGATATATGTTGCAACAGAAATGACTAAAAACAATCTTATATATAACAACTTAATTTAAATAATACTTTTTGTATAGTTTTTAAACATTTATAGATCGTTAAAAAATGCATAAACAAGTTACAGTCAGCTCTCGTTAATTCGAACTCGTCGGGACCACAAGAAATGTTCGAATTATCCGAAGTTCGAATTATGGAAAGTATTGATAACATGCTTAATATGGTACTATTACAAAGGAATTAATGTTATAATGTTTTTTAAATTTATTTTGTCTGTTATCATCAGAATATGATTTAATATCTAATTAGAATGTATAAATACGTAAACTAATTAAAAGATTAGAAACAAGCACAATGGAAGAAAAATTTGAAGCGCCACTAATGGACAGACGGGGCACTTAGAAAATGGATATCAAATGCATGGGATTATATGTATACTCGTTTGGAACAATTTTCACAAAAATCAAAGAAATAAAGTTATTCAAATGATCTGAAATCCATGAGAAATAAGGAAGAATGAAAAAACAGAATTCTCGTTAGTTCGAATTAAACCATGTCAAAAGAAAATGAGTTCGAATTAATGAAAAAGTTTAACGTTATTCTGCCATTGAAAATTTCGGGACTTCATGTTCAGTTCGAATTAAGCGAAGATTCGAATTATCCGATTTCGAATTAACGAGAGTCGACTGTAATTCTATTTCACTCACGCAAATAAATGAGTTGTCCAAAACCGGAAACTTCGCGGTTATGTCCGACCATCTGCATCCCGGTTTTGTCCGACCAGGCCATTTTGATGAAAATGTTACTCCAGCGTTGTTCAAATAACTCGTAGATACAAATACAAAACGTTAAAATAACTAGTAAATAATAGACGATCATATGTTATACTTACCTAATCTAGATTCTTAGGTATTTAGGATTGGTAAAGTAGTATTGCAGAGCCGTCGAATTTTTAAAATTTTCACGTGAAATCTTTAAAAAATCACCACTGCGAAATGAGTTCATCTACACGACTTCTGGTTGCTGGGAGCTGGCATGCCGCTCGCCTAAAAGTAATTCTAAAAATTTCGGCTAGATACCGCTGCAAATAAAGCGCGTAATTTTTTTTCCCAACCACCTTCGTCGTTCCAAGCCCAAGCTCGCACTCTGATTGGTTGTTGCTCTCGGCACTGTTTTCGTGTAACTTGGCGATAATCATACTTGGCGTAGCGATAGATGCTTCCGTCGAGGAGTTTGATTTCCTTCCGAACCGAGTACAAAGTAACTTTTCTCTTGCAGCATTGGATTGGATGGAACGTGTCTTACTGAAAGCTGTACTCTTTAAAAGTTTTTACACACAACTTTTTACTTTGTACTCGGTTTACTTCGTACTCGATTCGGAAGAAAATCAAACTCGACGGAAGCGTCTATCGCTACGCCAAGTATGATTATTGCCGAGTTACGTGAAAACAGTGCCGAGAGCAACAACCAATCTGAGTGCGAGCTTGGCCTTGGAACGACGAAGGTGGTTGAAAAAAAAATATGCAAATAAAGCCATAAAGCCTGGTTCACGGTTTTATCCACCTACCCGATTTTAAACAACTTTCCCCTAATTATTGTTTTGTATTAGACCTATAAAAAGTCCTATTTAACCGCGGAGTCGAGATCTAAAGGGATAAAATTAGTTACGCAGTTAACGTCTATTTCTGATTAAATTATAAAGCTGTGCCAAATATTTTGTCATATACTAACTAGCTGCCAGCAATGTGTTTGCAATGAGGTCTTTCGACTATTTTGTGATAAAAAAATTCTAATTTTCTTTTTATATGTTTCAAGTTTTTAGCTCAAACCATTATGAGGAAATCGTAATCAAAAATGTTTTTAGAAAGTTTTCCACGCATTTCACCTTTTAAAATTTCGAATTTTTCATAAACAGTTTTTAAAGTATTTATATGTTCAAAATAACTTCCATGCAAAATTTGAAGTTTTTAGCCCCAGTAGTATCACAGAAATCAAAATTTTAGAACCTTTTTCCTGCATTCTTTAATATTTCAAATTTTTCGAACTTACTCAGTTGCATGTATTTCCGTTCTAAAAGTAACAGTCATGCCAAATTCCAAGTATCTAATTCTAACGCTTCCAAATAAATCTTTAAAAATAACGTTTTTAGAACATTTTCCGCTTCTTTCACTCCTTCAAATTTCGAACTTTTTAGAAACTGCTCTTAAATATCATTTGAATGTTAAATGTGTTTATTTAACAAAGTTACAATTTAACCTTAAAAAGAAAGCGCAATTTTAGCATGCTTTTCATTCCTGGGTAGTGCTGTAAAAATAACGACAAAATGAATACCCTTATGCTATCGTTAATTTCGGATTCTCTACCCGTTAGAAAGTATTCGTTTCGTTACTCGTTACTGTTCAGAAATCGGGTGTTCGCAGTCATCGAACGTACTATAAAACAGGATATACCGTAAGAAGAATCGTTAGAAGATTCGCTTTAGTTATGTGCTGCCTGTCCGTAAAAATTACATATAAAGGTGTATTCGAAAATACGTTTTTCCACCTTCAACAGCTCGAAATTTTCTGATACAATTTCAGACATATTTTTAAAAGTAGAAACGTGGAACTTGCTGAGGGGATTTTTGAAGAGGCGTATAAGGTGCCGTGTGATGTCATTTTACGCTCAATTCATTAGAATTTGATTTATAAACAATTACCCTCTCAGTATGACACTTTTTTTCGTTCCCAAATCTCCCGCTTCTGAAAAATCGGTTCAAAATGCCATTTTTGATTGCTTTTTTGCAATATTTTCTGCATTTATGAAAGAATCGACAAGCACGGCACCTTATGTACTATCTAAATAAGACAATATGCCAGTTTCATGCTTTTGAGAGCAAAAATGAATTTAAAAATAAATCGGAAAATAAGCAGTTTGAATCGAAATACCTATTTAATGAAGTTTCCAAGTTTTATTTTAAAAATGAAATCAAAATATTAAAATCAGGACCATAGCGAGAAGTGAATTATTAGGGGGTGCTCCTGAAAAATTAGGGGGGGAGTCATACATTTTCTTTCTCTCTGTGAAACAGAAAGATAAATTAGTGCATATCTACACCGTAGTTACCATGTTTCTGATTAACCCTTTTAGTGTTAAGGAGCGCCGTCGCGCTGCTTGAAAAATGCCAGCGTTGCGATAGCACGTCCGTCACAACACTCGGTAATACGGCCGTTTCAATGTTTATCCAATGTTCGAAATTATATTGCAACAAGAAAAACAAAGATATTTTTTCAAAGATATTTAAAAATAATAATAATCACGATCTTTATATAAGAAATGTGCGATCGAAGATAGAAAGAATGCAATATAATGAATAAAAATACGAACACGGTAACACGGCCGTCGCTATGTTTATCCAATGTTCAAAATTATATCACAAGAAGAAAAACAAAGATATTTTTTCTCACAGCTTAGAAAAAACTGCAGAAATAAAAGGATAATGTCTTTCATTCACAGTTTATCGTTTGCAATTAAAAAACTTCTTACATTTTGGTATTTCTGTTGCTAGGCGACAATAAATTAAAGAAATTTAAATAGCACTTTATCAAACACTGCGCGCGCCAAAAGTGTACTGTCAAAAGGAGCTCTATCGCGAGGCTGGCATTTTTCACAACTAGCGAGAGCAGCGCAATGGAGCTCCTTGGCACTAAAAGGGTTAAATTGTTGCAATAACTTCATTTTATGCTAAGAAAAAAATAGGATAATGGAAAATTCGACTGCATAACCATGGGCGTGAGAAAAGAAAACTGCGCTCGGGGCAAAATTCCAATTTGGATCCCCCTCCACCAACTTTTTCTTCTGACAAGTCAAAAAAGACTTTCTTAGTATGAATTTGGTGCCCTTTAAATTTCCTTTTCGACCGCCCCCTTCACCCTCCCCCTTTCGCACTGTGCTGCCCTGAACTGCAGAAATATTCTATTTCTGAATTCTTTGATTTATATTTTTAAAATATATTTTTTCCATTCTTTTTGGTTTTAATGAAAGGGGTCTCAGGACCGAAACTAACCTTTTTGGATCCGGGTCAAACATGAAATTTGGCGTTCCCCCACCCACCTCACCTCCGTGAAGTATATTTACAAAGATAATTTTACCAATTTTCTAATAACCAACTTTTATTTAAAATTTAAAATTTAAAATATGTAATCCTAAAATATATAATACTGAGCTATGTAATTTTGTTTGTCATACATTGATTCATTAAAACCTTGAATACAGAATCAAAAAAAAAAAAAAAAATCCGTTTTATACAGGCTTCTTTATGCAATATCATTCTTAGATTCTTCTATGGTTTGGTATACCTCAGACAGGATGATTTTAACTATACCAC
The DNA here is from genome assembly GCA_964019185.1 of Maratus speculifer. Taxonomy (NCBI): domain Eukaryota; kingdom Metazoa; phylum Arthropoda; class Arachnida; order Araneae; family Salticidae; genus Maratus; species Maratus speculifer. The sequence continues at coordinate 160,091,538 of OZ025303.1, forward strand.
ACTAAATATAGGCGTGAGAAAAATCGACAAAAATTGGTTATTTGGCATCCTGCCATATACCGTGGCTCATGCCCCCGCCCTGCTCAGGGGCGTGCGAAGAGAAAACTGCACCCGGGTCAAAGTTTCAATTTGGCACCCCCTCACCCAACTTTTTTCTTGTAACAGGCCAAAAATGACGAAGGTAGTATAAATTTGGCGCCGCGACACATATAGTTCCACGCACGGGGCGACCGCCCCATTCGCCACCTCTTTCGCACGGCGCTGGCGCTGGCCCTGCCCCCTCTTTTGTTTCGGCCCGGGGAGGGGAGGGGATCTTTCAGATAATAATTTTGAAAAAAAATCTTTCAGATGGTACTAATATACACCACTGATAAATACTTTTTGCTAAATACGCAAGCTCTGAGATGCTTTACCAATAAATGTTTTTTTCACCAATTTGTTGTTGAACTCCCTTTAACTCAATACTTCACTTGACATAAATATGAATCACATTTTGTTTTATCATTAGATGCTTCAGAAAAGAATATCTACTTTTTATTTCTTTTTATTTTCATAATAAAATAAATAAACGTGTCGACAAATTCGTACGAAATCCAAATCATTTGAGATTTTAAAATAACTGATGCAAACAGAATAATACGCATACACTGGATACGGAAATAACTGAAACTGTCGCCTAATGTGAGAGTCTGAACGCAATTTCGTATATTTACCGCATTCGAGCATCTGGCCGCATTCATACAATCACAAATGCTAACGAACGTTAGAAGCATTTAAATTTACTTTCACTTTGTTCGGTTACGTATTGAATTGACACGGGTAACGACCATAGAATAATACAAAAATACTTCTATGGTAACGACCAACGAATTGATACTTCTATGGTAACAACCGACGCCGTGCGAAAGGGAGGATCGCGTAACTAGCAGTTGCAGTTAGTTTCACTCTGTTCGGTTGCGTACTGACACAGTAACGACGAGCGGAAGCGAAATGGAGGATGATGGCAAGAGCAGCGTGCGAAAGGGAGGATCGAAGGGGGCGATTGCCCCGGGTGCAGAAATTTAGGGGGCGCTAAATTTATACAATCAACGTCATTTTGGGACGTTTAGCATCATGTTAGAAGAGGAGGGAGCGTCAAATTCAAACTTTGCCCCGGGCACAGTTTTCTCTTCGCACGCCCCTGGTAACGACTAACGAGTATTTCTAAGTAACAATTCAGTACTTCGTTCCTTAGAAAATACCCGTTTCTTAGTAACGAATATCTGCGGTTTGCAACAGCTCTATTCCTGGGACTCCTTAAAGTTGTTGTACATAAAATATATCCTATGATAGAATAAAGATTTTCACTAGCATTTTGCTGCCATTATTTACTGAAATAGGCTCGGTATATCCAGAGATTACCTTTATAAACACATAATAAATAGTTCTTAATAATTTATTTATAATAAATATTTTAAATCTGCCCCCCCCCCCTCAAAAAAAAAAAAACTTTTGGAATTTTATACTTTTTTAAATGTAAAATGTGAAACATATTCCATTAGTGCCACCCATGAGTGTATAAAGCATTAAAAAGAAATTGATTTTTATTAAAATATTTATGACAAGGTTCGCACACTCCTTGCAATTTCCAAGGACTCTGACACCACTATTAAAAATAAGAAACTTTACATTTAATTTTTAAACCACAACATTCGTAATCCCCACCTTCATTCACGGATTTTACGATATTTTTCTGCAATGAAACACTTTGAAAATATTCTTAAAATTTAGTGGTGGAACTGTGCGAACCCTGATTTATAGACCTCATATTCGGTCAGTTCCTTAAATATTGCTTTTCCAAAAAAGCCTTTTTCTTAGATTTTTCTTGCAATTTTTTTAGAAACCTAGAAGGGCAATTTTTGTTGTAAATATTCTAAACATTTAGCACGAAAAATAGCCTTTTGATTATAAATTTAAACTTACAACGGGGAAAGATTTGGTCGAAAAAGATTAGTTGCAAAAGAAATTTTAAAAGTTAGTTCATATTTTAATATTTATATTTAATAACCTCCCCCCTTCTTCTCCCAAGCGTTAATCCATCTATCTATACCATTTAAGAACAAATATTATTTTCAATCTGCATCAAAATCATATTTATACGATGGTTTGTGGTAGTATTAGAGTGCGTGCGTGTGAAACAATTTTTTCTCTCTCCATCACTGTTCATTTTATAGGCTTACTGTATGAATTAAAGTCCATATTTTAATGCTTACCATGAAATTAGCCCATAGTGTAAAAATGAAAAAAAATCTAAGTAAGCAGCAATCGTAAGAGTACATTGAAATACATTTGCTCATACATAAATTATTTGTCTTCTTCTCTACATTATAGAGATATACAGGGTTAAGCGAAATGAATGACAGGATTTTGAAAATTTATATTTCAAAACTATTTCACATATTATAATAAGTGATATATGAAAATAAAGAAGATCATTCCAAGTTTTTTTTTCAGTTTCGAATGCATAAATGTATTATAATATGATCTTAATTTTCTCTTTTTTATATATACACATATATATAAAATATTATCTGTACATCTGTGTGTGTGCGTGTATGTATAACTATAGATAAATAACTATAGATCTATTATTTAAATTGAGCCCTTATATATGGGTGTATTTGCATTTTATTGTAATCTAATTTAAATTTACCTTTTTTTAACCCCTTTGCTTATTTCTAGCCCTACTTCACTATGTTCATTATCTTTTTTGATTATACTCTTCCATGATTGGCTGTTGCCTTCTGCTTGTCTATTAGCAGTTCCTTCAGCTTGTTTCTTTTCCTGCCTTTTCATTTCAGTCGTGCCACTGCTTTTATAGTAGACGCACGTCTTCTTTTAGTGTAGTTTTTTTGTAGTTTTTTGGTTAGAATGAATTTTCCGTGTGTGTAACATTTTATTAGTTATAAATGATGCTTTTAAACTATACTATATTTTTAAAGCTTTAATTATTGTAAAAAAAGGTGTGATATCATGATAGAGTTAAATGCAATACAACATTTTAAAGGAATAGTACAAACATAAAATACACTACTGGGCATTAAAATTGCTACACCATGAAGGCGACGAGCAACAGACGTGAAATTTAAACGACAAGAAGAAGAAACTATGATATGCAAATTATTAGCTTTTCAGCGCATTGTGACAAAGCAGGTGCCGGTAGAAACACCTACAGTGTGTTTAAATGAGGAAATTGTTCAGCCGGTTTCTCACACAGAAATTGCATTTGAGCGTTGTTGACTGGTGAAAATTGTTGTGATGCCTCGTGTAAGAAGGAGAAATGCGTACCAGCATGTTTCTGACTTTTATAAAGGTGGAATTGTAACCTTCCGGGATTGCGGTTTATCGTATCGCAGTATTGCTGCTCGCATTGGTAGGGATCCAATGACTGTTCGCAGAATATAGAATCGATGGATTCAGGACGGTAATACGGAACGCCTTACGGGATCATAACGGTCCTTATCACTAGCAGCTGAAAAGACAAGCATGTTATCCGTATGGTCGTAATGGATTGTGCAACCACGTCACGAGCCCCGTGTCAAGGAATGGGGTCATTTGCAAAACAAAAAGTGTCTGCACGAACAGTTCGACGCCATTTGCCGAAGCATAGATTCTCAGCTCCGAGACCAAGGCTGCGACCTCCTTTGACGCTGCGTCATAGACAGGAGCATTTTCAATGATGTGGTCCACGCGAACCTGGATGCACGAATGGCGAGGCATCATTTTTTCAGATGAATCCAGGTTCTGCTTACAAAATCATGATGGTCGCATCCATTTTGGAGGCATCGTGGGTACGCACATTGGCAGTGTGCATTCGTAATCGTCATACTGGCCCATCACTAGGCGTAATGGTATGGGGTGCCATTGTATACACGTCTCGGTCATCTCTTGTTCGCAATGACAGCACTTTGAACAGTGCATGTTAAATTTCTGATATTGTACGACCAGTGGCTCTGCTCTTTATTCGAGACCTGCTAAACTCTACGTTTCAGCAAGGTAATGCTCGACCGCATGTTTCCGGTATTGTTCGGACCTTCCATGATACGGAAAATGTTCGGCCGCTTCCCTGGCCAGCACGTTCCTCAGATCTCTGATCAATAGAAAACGTCTAGTCCCCGTAAAGCATGGTGACACCACTGACACGTCGTTGTGAAGTTACATTGTGACTTTGTGACTATCGATTGTCGATGTGACGTCAAGTGACGACGATGTGAAGTCCCAGTGACTAAAATGTGAAGTCGTTATGGCCGTTTTAGAGCTCTTTTGTGACATTTCACAAAGTGGTCACAATGTGACAAATTTGTGAAAAATGTGTCAATTGTGACTAATTTGACATTAACATTGTGACGAAACTGTGACAAAAGCGACGGTATTTAAATTGCCAAAAACATGTTTTTTAAAGTAAATAACATGTTTTGAAGGATATTTATAAATTTTTAAAGATTTTTAAGAAAGTCACATCTCAGTCACAATGTGACGTCGCTTAGTGGTGGCATTTTGGTCACAGATGTGATGTGACCAAAGTGACTCACAGTGACGTCACTGTGACCATGCATGCTATTAGGGTCAATGGTTGCCGACCGACTAGCTCGTAACCATACGCTTGTCTCTATGATGGATGAACTGTGGCAACATATTGAAGCTGCATGGCCATCTTTACTTGCACGTGCCATCTAATCTCTGTTTGTCTCAATGCCCAGGCGTGTAAGTGTTGTTATTACTGCTCGAGGTGGTTGTTCTGGGTACTGATTTCTCAGGATCTATGCACGCAAATTTCTTGAAAATTCAATCACTTGTTATTTCTAACATAATATATTTGTCCAATAAATATCATTTTGTTATTTGCATTTCTTCTTGGTGTAGCAAATTTAATGGCCAGTATTGTAAACAAAATGAAGACTTATTTGATCATAAATCATAAAGAAAACTTCTTACGCCTTTTTATTAAAGTTATAAAAAACAGAACTATTTACGCTTTATACAAAAAATGAAACAATGTTTAAATATAGTAAATATTTTATTAACATAAAAAAGAATGATATGCATAACATAATACATATAAGGAAAAAGAATTCGACACTTCCCATATCTTAAAAGTTTTTTTTTTCCTTACGATTTTTGTTTGGATATTTTTACAATTTACTTACCTTTCTGCATCTGCAATACACAATAAAAGTTAAATACATATTTCGAAAAAAAATTAATGTACCGTATATACTTGAGTATAAGTCAAAGAACTTTACACAAAATTTGAGAGTTGAAAATGGTTAAACTTATTAAAAAAAGAAAAAAAAAATATGTGTGCCACTCGGGGACTGCCGCGGTAAAGCTATTGCATAGCATTTTTTATCAACTTATGCAAAAATACCTCGTCAATGTCTGCTGAAGTCTATCGAAGGATACCTTCCCGAAGTCTGCTAAACTGAAACTTCGTTAGCCGGATTGTTAGGAATTTTTCTCGTTGCGGAATTCTTAAATTCGGTCACCGCGCTCAAAGCCCGCGATAAAAGCTATGCAATAGCTTAATAAATTACCAAACAAAATTTGGTCGCGCTACGAAAATTAGATCGCGAGTTATAAGCATTTTAAAATTTTCGACCCTCACGGTGGGGGGTCTCCTGTCACCAACAATTAACAATGTCTCATAATAAATTACCAAACAAAATTTGGCCGCGCTACGAAAATTAGATCGCGAGTTATGAGCATTTTAAATTTTTCGACCCTCACCGTGGGGTGTCTCCTGTCACCAGAAATTAACAATGTCTCATAATAAATTACCAAACAAAATTTAGCCGCGCTACGAAAATTAGATCGCGAGTTATAAGCATTTCAAATTTTTCGACCCTCACCGTGGGGGTCTCCTGTCACCAAAAATTAACAGTCTCATATTAAATTACCAAACAAAATTTGGCTGCGCTACGAAAATTAGATCGTGAGTTATAAGCATTTAAAATTTTTCGACCCTCACCGTGGGGGGGGGGGTCTCCTGTCACCAAAAATTAACAGTCTCAAAATAAATTACCAAACAAAATTTGGCCGCGCTACGAAAATTAGATCGCGAGTTATAAGCATTTTAAATTTTTCGACACTCACCGTGAGGGTCTCCTGTCACCAAAACTTAACACTGACTCATAATAAATGAATAAACAAAATTTGGCCGCGCTACGAAAATTAGATCGTGAGTTATAAGCATTTTAAATTTTTCGACCCTCACCGTGGGGGGTCTCCTGTCACCAAAAATTAACAGTCTCAAAATAAATTACCAAACAAAATTTGGCCGCGCTACGAAAACTAGATCGCGAGTTATAAGCATTTTAAATTTTTCGACCCTCACCAAAACTTAACACTGACTCATAATAAATGAATAAACAAAATTTGGCCGCGCTACGAAAATTAGATCGTGAGTTATAAGCATTTTAAATTTTTCGACCCTCACCGTGGGGGTCTCCTGTCACCAAAAATTAACAGTCTCAAAATAAATTACCAAACAAAATTTGGCCGCGCTACGAAAATTAGATCGCGAGTTATAAGCATTTTAAATTTTTCGACCCTCACCGTGGGGTGTCTCCTGTCACTAGAAATTAACAATGTCTCATAATAAATTACCAAACAAAATTTGGCCGCGCTACGAAAATTAGATCGCGAGTTATAAGCATTTTAAATTTTTCGACCCTCACCGTGAGGGTCTCCTGTCACCAAAACTTAACACTGACTCATAATAAATGAATAAACAAAATTTGGCCGCGCTACAAAAATTAGATCGTGAGTTATAAGCATTTTAAATTTTTCGACCCTCACCGTGGGGGTTCTCCTGTCACCAAAAATTAACAGTCTCAAAATAAATTACCAAACAAAATTTGGCCGCGCTACGAAAATTAGATCGCGAGTTATAAGCATTTTAAGTTTTTCTACCCTCATTGTGGGGGGTCTAATGTCTCCAAAAATTAACACTGTCTCATAATAAATTACCAAACAAAATTTGGCCGCGCTACGAAAATTAGATCGCGAGTTATAAACATTTTAAATTTTTCGACCCTCACCGTGGGGGGTCTCCTGTCACCAAAAATTAACACTGCCTTATAATAAATTACCAAACAATATTTTGCCAAGCTACCAAAATTAGATCGCGAGTTATAAGCATTTTTAATTTTTCGACCCTCACCGTAGGGTGTCTTCCGTCACCAACAATTAACAATGTCTCATAATAAATTACCAAACAAAATTTGGCCGCGCTACGAAAATTAGATCGCGAATTATAAGCATTTTAAATTTTTCGACCCTCACCATGGGGGGGGGGGGTCTTCTGTCACCAACAATTAACAATGTCTCATAAAAAATTACCAAACAAAATTTGCCCGCGCTACGAAAATTAGATCGCGAGTTATAAGCATTTTAAATTTTTCGACCCTCACCGTGAGGGTCTCCTGTCACCAAAACTTAACACTGACTCATAATAAATGAATAAACAAAATTTGGCCGCGCTACGAAAATTAGATCGTGAGTTATAAGCATTTTAAATTTTTCGACCCTCACCATGGGGGGTCTCCTGTCACCAAAAATTAACACTGTGTCATAATAAATTACCAAAAAAAATTTGGCCGCACTACGAAAATTAGATCGTGAGTTACCAGCATTTTAAATTTTCGACCCTCACCGTGGGGGCTCTCCTGTCACCAAAAATTAACAGTCTCATATTAAATTACCAAACAAAATTTGGCCGCGCTACGAAAATTAGATCGTGAGTTATAAGCATTTTAAATTTTTCGACCCTCACCGTGGGGGGTCTCCTGTCTCCAAAAATTAACACCGTCTTATAATAAATTACCAAACAATATTTTGCCAAGCTACCAAAATTAGATCGCGGGTTATAAGCATTTTTAATTTTTCGACCCTCACCGTGGGGTGTCTTCTGTCACCAACAATCAACACTGTCCCATAATAAATAACCAAACAAAATTTGGCCGCGCTACGAAAATTAGATCGCGAGTTATGAGCATGTTAAATTTTTCGATCCTCACCGTCTGGGGTCTCCTGTCACCAAAAATTAACACTGTCTCCTAATAAATTACCAAACAAGTTTGGCCGCGCTACGAAGATTAGATCGCGAGTTATAAGCATTTTAAATTTTTCGACCCTCACGGTGGGGGGGGGGGGTCTCTTGTCACCAAAATAAATAAGACCCCCAAAATAAACACTGTCTCATAATAAATTACCAAACAAAATTTGGCCGCGCTATGAAAATTAGATCATAAGAAACATAAGTTTGAGACTTGATATTCTAATATCTGAAAAATACCGCGTCAATGTCTGCCGAAGTCTACCGAAGGATACCGTTCCGAAGTTTTCCGAAAGGAAACGACGTTAGCCGAGTGTTAGGTTTTTTCGTTACCGATGTGTTAGGATTTTTCGCGTTACGGAATTTTTGGATTCGGTCACCGCGCTCAAAGCCCGCGATAAAAGCTATGCAATAGCTTAAAAAAAAAAAAAAAAACAAAAAAAAACAAAAAAAAAAAAACAAAAAAAAAACAGGTATTTGGTGAATGGGCAAGTCTTTTAAGTGATCCTATATGGGTCTAGGTTGGAGAAACAGATAAAAGCGGACAATGGCATTGTCACCTAGAGTAGCCTGTAGTGTAGGTAGCAATGACAATTTGTCTTTCCCTGTGACTGACAGAAAATGCTTAACAATCAATAATGTCTTAACTGTTCCGCACACATTTTCTCTTGGAATAGAATTCCCTTCAATATAAAGACATTCCTTTCAATACTTTGATAATTTTTTTAAAAGAGGTTCAACTTGAGAATGCTTCTTTATATCTCTGTTAAAAGTCCTACGATATAAAGAAAAAGTACTATATTTTAGCAGTGAAAAAAAGATGTTTACCCTTGTAAATAAAACCTGAATAGATTTTTCAAAGAATTTTTCTTTTTAAAGCTTTTCTTTTTAAAGCATCATTAAATTGATATGAATAGATTTGAAAATAGCTTAAGATTCTTCGGCTTTAAATACTTTTACAGTTTTAAAACGTTGAATATTTTTTTAAAGTCTAATTAGAAACGCAGATTAAAAAAAATGTTTACTAATTTAATGAATTTTTTTTTTAATCCTCAATTATAAATTATTTGTCAACATATAACCAAAAATGTAATTGACTTACACACGGAAATTCATTTTTTTTTCAAAATGTTTTTTAAGTATTGGGTAGGTCGACTTATACATCAGTATTTACGGTATTTAAGTTGAAGCATGACATAGTTCATAAACATACTTTAACTTTTCTGTGACCATGCTATATGAATAATATAAACATGATTGTATATCAAGATATAGATTCACATCCATCTTTTATTAATGTTATTTCAAAAGTTATTTGCTCTTGAAACATTATCCACATAATTAGGAAAGCATTATGCTGCTAGAGTTTATCATCTCTTTATGAAGTTAATTGACAATGGTACACGTTCGTAAAATAAGCAATAGAATTTAGAAAATCTTTGATATCTGATATGTTCAATAATGAAATTATCTTTAAAAAGTTAAATCGAGAGTTGAAAGATACTTTTTACTTTCTTATATCTTTACAAAAGAAAGTATTGGATTCAGATAGTTTGGGAGTAAAATATTGGGTAAATTTGGGAGTAAATTGGAGTAAAATAGTTCGCACTGAACATTTTTGACAGTTACAAGTCAAATTTTCAAACTGATTAAAATTGATTAAAATTTTATTTAGATTAAGCTATGTTCCTACCTTCAATGCACTTTGTTTTAAAATTATTAAAGTTTTATCAAACACATGTGTTTTTAGTTGAAACAGAGAATAAAACTATGAAATCTTATAAATTTTTAATGACATTTTAATTAACTTTTCAAATTTAGGCAATATTTAGTTGAAATTTAGTAAAAAATGGCGTTTGTTCTAAACCTTTTACAACGAAATCTATTGAATATATTTCACTTTATTACTCAACAATATATTAGCAGACTCCTTACCTATGTTATGAAGCAAAATATTTCAATACCTCTTAAATTTACTAAATATACCAAATTTTGTACATGAAACATTATTTCTTGCTAAAAAAGTGTGTATTTTTCAATACAAATGGCTCTAAAATTGATATATATAAACCTACAAACTACATTTTGCTTCATAACATGTTGATATAGATGAGCAGAACCTTAGCTCAAAATTTTTATTTCAATATCTTAAAAACTTTTTAAGACATGATGTTTCCCATAAACATACGCAATAAAAAATGCAAAGGTTTTGATAGAGCACAAAAATTATGTACAAAGTTTACAATTTTAAAATCCACCATATTTGTAGGTGTTTATATATTTGTATGTACATTATATATTTATGTATTAAAATGTATTTTTTACTTTTCTGTAGCTCTTTAAGCGGCCACTTCCGGTTTCAGACAGTTCATTTCCGGTTTATATTTTGGGCTTTAACTTTGCTTCTTATTATCGCTGAACCAAACTCAAAGCATTTTGGGAATCCTAAATGTTTTCTTTAATTTAAAATAGCAAAAAAGAAATCGAAAATTTTTGCAAAAACAGCGATTTGAGGGTTGGCACATACCTTAAAATTCGATTTCAGTGAAGAAAACATAATCTAAACAACTCACCCAAGAGGATATTGAACATAACACTAATTTTCATGATAGACTTTAAAATTTAAAATATGGCTATCTGGCTTATTTTTAATATCCTCATTTTTCTTAAATAAATTTAACTTTATAATATATCCACTGACTATACAGAGGGTTCCCCAAAGATAGAAAATCGTTTTAATTTCTTACTTGTTGGAGATACGTAGGTATTGTGATTGCAAAAGTGTTCAAAATAAAACAGACTATAACATAACGTTGCCGAAATAGTCTTTGAATAATTTTTTTAAATGATACACTTTTAAAATTTTGATACGGCCCAATAGTGCTGTAAGCTATTTTTAGTACTCTTTTAGTTGAAAATTAAAACATCAAAGAATCTATTTTTCTGCGAACAAAATTCCCGAGTTATGATGCTTTGAATTTTTTGAAATTTATAATTTAAAAAATCATCTGCCAATTTTTAGCGCCGTTTTAAAGCTGTATAACTTCATAAAATTCGAAATATCATAATTCGATGAGTTTTGGTCGTAGAAGAAATAAATTTTTACTGCTGTATTTGTTTGATCTTGTAGAAATTTGCTTCTGAATGTAACTTATAAGGCTCGAGGGGCGAATAAAAGTTAATATTTTTTCATATTTCATGAAAGTAACCTTTAATCCTACATTAATTGGAACACTTTTGGTACATGTATTGAATAAGTATCTCCTTCTGTAACAAGCATTTTTTAATCGTATTGAATGACTACAGTTAAGAAATTAAAGCAATTTCCAATTGTTTATAAACATCTTGCATTTAAAAACATCACACAATACATTAGGTAAAGCAGTAAAATTAAATTCAACTTAAGCTTTTGCAGTAGGAAAGAATAAGAAATATTGTAATTGTTTTAAGATTTGTTGACATTGTCTCACTGGCTCTCTTTACAAACTCCGTGTTCTACTTTTGCCTTTTATTAAAAAAAATCATGCTTACAAATTTGTAGATTAAAAACTTTAGATTATGCTTCATCACTATCTTTGAAAGTTAATCTAAATTTTATTCATCTTCTCTTTCGGCCAGTTTATGCATAATATAACTTACACAAGGAAAAAAGAGAAATCTTCGAAAATTCCTCTTAAAACACTAAAATTCTAAATTAAGGCCATACTAACAAATTTGCTATAATAAGAGATAAAAAGCAAAATTTTTAGATTGCAAATGTGTAGATTAGAAACTTTGAATTATGTTCCATTTCCAGCTAAATTAATCTAACCATAAAATTGATATAACTTCACTTTCGGCCAAATTATGCATAGTATAATTTACACAAGGAAAAAAGAAAAATCTTCGAAAGTACCTCTTGAACTACTAAAATTTTAAATTACAGCGATAATAACAAATTTTTTACAATAAGAGAAAATAAGCAAAAACTAAATGTTTCTTTATTGCTATCATTTCTGCTTCTCTTGGCCTTTAAAACTTATTTTTTATTGCAACCTGCGCAGTAAAATATTATAAACCTCTTTTTTTTTAATTAGAGAACTTTTAACTTTTATTATACATATTTTGTATGGAATGCATGCACAAATTATACAATTTACAAACGTCACACAATGCGTTAAATAAAGCTACAAAACCAACTTCAGGATAAGCTTTTGTTCACAGCAGAAAAAATACTAGAATCTTTTCAAGATTTCATTGGCTTTCTTCTCAAGATCTTCGTTTTACTTCTGCCTTTCAGAAAAAAAACATTTCCCATGCTCACATATTTATAAACAAGAAGCTTTAGATCATGTTACATCATCTGCTTTGAGAAGAAATGTCTTTGTGAAAGAAGAAAGAGCGGGTTTAAGAACACTGGTTACAGTTTCTCAGTATCTCTGCTAAGTAAATACTGTGACTATATTTTTTCATCGTCCGAGAACATTTTATGGGGTGTAAGTTTGCTAGAATTCCTTTCCTAGATCAAAGATAATATTCACGACTTACAAGTTTCATCAAAGGCATTTTCATTGCAGTTTGGTTTCCGTTAATGCATTTATTATTTTTTTTTTCCCTTGTTGCCAATTGGTGGTAAAAAATTTTAAATGAAACGTGGAAAGAAGATTTTAGAATATATAGTGTTTAATATTCTCTTGTATCAATTATTGTCAAATTGAAAAAAAAAAAAAAAAAAACAAGAATGAGAAAAAATCATGCATCAAGCATAAATTATAAAGCAATTTCCAACACATTTAGAATAATGTAACAAAATTGCATCGTTTAGTAAGTTATATTTAGTTATATATATATAACTCGATATAACTTATGATGAATTACTTATTAATATTATAAATAGTTCAACAATATGGCAATGTATTTTCTATTAAACAAGAAGTAATTTGTAGTTAACCAAAGCAACGGATATCAATTTTATTATACGTGTAATAGTTTAACATAATTAAAATATGAGGCAAAAATGCATTTATAGCATTTTTCATTCATTTACAGCGACACACAAAAGGAATCGTTTACAGTACTGCATTTGCGTAATAATAGCTGAAGAATACGTTTTAAAATTCGGATGCGCTTTTAATTTTAATTTTTTGCACATTACGCGCTATACATCAATTCTATACCTCATATACACGGCTGTATAAAAGTGTCTGCGTACCATTATCCTTATTATAGCAAATTGTTCAAGGGAAATTTTCAAATGAAGTATGTCTCTTAAGTGAATTAAATTTTGGAATGTATGTTATTATAGATACATTCTCTATATTAGGACTGCTCGGATAATTTTCCGATTGTAGATGGGAACAGCTGAAATTCAGTTTTTAAATGTGTTATATATTTTCATATGGTGAATGAGACGGAATATTTTAATTTTTTAAACGGTGCAGTTTTATTACATTTTACTGAAAGTGTTGGAAAGTGCTTCATAATCTATGCTTGATTCATGATTTTTTTTTCTTTCTTGTTTGTTTCTTGGTATTTAAACTTTTACATGAAAAATGGCAAAAGCTATTTAAAATTTTCCGGGACATCCGATGTATAAATCATTTTTAAATTGAAAAAAAAAGTATCTTTATGTTATAGTGACTTGATAAGATAGAGAAAATGGCCTTGGCGAGAGAAGAAATTTTTTAATGCATATTTTCTGGTCACCTATTCACTATTTTATGCAAGAAGCAATTGTTTATATATTTATACAATTTATTTAATAAAGAAGCCATTTAGCTATTTTTACATACAAATAGAATTAACATGTATAAACAATCATAAAAGTTCACCAAGTTAATATAATTTCCATAGCTGTTTTTATGATTTGACACGAAATATAGTTTTCTGAAGCTCGAATTGTGCCAAGCTGTTTAAAAAAGCCCCTCGTAACAGAAAAGTATTGAAAAAGATATTTTGAACTTAAAATAAATTTTATATGGATTATTAAGAACAAGTCATGTTAAAGTTTTTAATTTATTACAATATAATATTAGAAACGAACTTTATGAGGTTTTCATCTAACAAGGTTTTCTTATGGGTTACGGAGTTTTCTTATACAAGTTACTTATCAGATTTCAATCATTAAAAAATGCTGTAAATGCTAGTTGATGTTGCATTTCTTTGAAAATAACTTGGCAAGAAAAAAAAAATCTTTTTGTACTTTTTTTTTTTTGACAAATTTTCCTGCTGTAGTTGTCATTTTGTACTAAATTCTGCATTTAAAACTTGACTTAAAATCTTAAAAATATATATACACACAAACCAATAAAATGAAGTAGTCAATATTGATAGCATGATAAGAAAATATTGATCCAATACCAGACTATATAAAAGTAACATTCTACTAATTTTGTGCAATATTTCACTAATATTTTGGTACTCATATTTTAAAAATGCATACTTATCAATAGACAATTTTTATGGGGGTATTAATGAATTGCTTAGTATTTTAATGTTATTCGAAAAGTTATGAATTCTTCAGCTGAAATTGCCATTTGGTATTAAATTCTTCATTTAAAACCTGTTTTAAAAATCTTAAAAAAATATGTACACATAAAACAATAAGATGGAGTACTCAATATTGATATCATGACAAGTCAATATTGATCCAATACTACACTATATAAAAGCAACATTCTGCTAACTTTGTGCAATATTTCACTAATATTTTGAGACTCATATTTTAAAAATGCATACTTATCAATAACATACTTATTAAATTTTTATGGGGTATTAATGAAATGTTTAGTATTTTAATGTTATTTGAACATTTATAATTGAGTACCATTGTAAGATAAATGTTTTGAATAGATTGCAAGTACTTTTAATTGACAAATGTCTTTACAATCTTCAAATTACATTGCATTTGCTTCCATAACTAAGCCTGGTGTAAATTATCTCAATACTGTTATCATATTATAAATTTAAGTGGATTTACTGTGTACAACCTTATCACGCTCTACGTAAATTCAGAATTTCTTTACATTCCTACAAAAAATGTTGAATATTTTCTGGCAATTTATTCATTTATTTTTATATAAATTTCATTACGAAAGACTTATAAAAGAAATCATCATCAACAACAACATTAATAATAATGTAATTTTATTAATATAAAAATAATAACAATAGTATTTCACAAAATTTATAATAATTAATATTTTAATAATAATATTTAATAATAATATTATTATTATTTCTATATTACTTAATATTATTGATTAATATTATTACCGTATAATAAATTGTACACATAAATTAACAGTATTGCTAAATAATACATAAATTTTCAATTTAATAAATGATAACCATACCTTTGGTTTGCCAGGTCCATTTTTTATATTTTTTTATTTCAAGAAGTTATGAATCACTAGTAAAAATATTTTTCGCCAATAATTATTTTAAAATCCTTTCTCTGTTTTGACAGTATACTATATCGAACATTTCCCAGGCGTCGAGCAATTGTTGAGCCACAAATATATCATTTTCACCACAAAATTTGAATAGTATTCTTCACCTTATTAAATCTCAGAAATTCTGTTATTAAATAAGGTGAGGAATACTAAAAAAATTTAGTGGTAACAATCAGCCATTTGTACTCCGGATTGTAAGGCAAGAGTTGTGAGGTTAAACTCAAGAATTGCAAATTCTTATTAGACTAGTTGTTGGGTTTTCAAGAAGTTAAACGAAATATTGGCATAGAAGACAAAAAACTTCTTGAAACACCATAAAATAAATAAAATAACGCAAGGCCTTTCAATAGAACTTAGTGTATCTTCATCAGGCGAAAAGACGTGTGTCTACAATGAATGTAGCGGCACGACTCATAACGGCTCATAACGACTCATAGCGGCACGACTCAGTCGTGCCGCTACATTCATTGTGGACGCATGTCTTTTCGCCTGATGAAGATAGACTAAGTTCTATCGAAAGGCCTTGTGTTATTTTATTTATTTTATGGTGTTTCAAGAAGTTTTTTTGTCTTCTATTGTATAACATGAGTTTCCAACTTTTTCCTGGAAATATTGGCATATTTAATTTTAACACACTGATTATATTTATTTTTTTAATGATTATTTAAACGCAGTATAAAACACGATAACATATAAATGTATGTGTATCCACTTAAATATTCAAATAAAAATTGCTACCTTTTTTTTTTTTCTTTTTTTTGTAGATGAAATTTAAGCATAATTTTTCTTCCGTTTATATTTATTTATTTTTCTTTGTACACTTCTTAAAAAAATGAATAGTCGAACCGAAAACTGAGACTCAAAATGTTAAAGTAAAATTCTAAATATGTCCACGCACGTGAATAATATAGGTATATCATTTAGATAGATACAATAATTTTTTTTCTCGGTGAATTTTACTGTAAAAGATTTTTTCTTTATATGTTTTTTCAGCCCATAATATTAAAATATATATATATTACATATCTTATGTTAATTATTAGTAAAGATAAGTTGCATTTTGCGCTGGGGGAATTACATTGTAAAAGGTATTTTATTTAATTATTTATTTATTGAGCAACTCTGCAAAAAGCGAAAAGAGAAACTGGAACATAGAAGCATAAGTTGTTGAAATAAAATGTAATAAATGTGTTGTATGCATGTGACTATTATGTGGAATTGATTAGAAAGTATAAGCTTATTTTTGCGAATATTTTACGTTCATTATTAGAAAGTATAAGCTTATTTTTACTTTTAAATTGCAAGTAAAAAAGATTTTTTTTATTTATTACATAACTTACTTATTTATTACCTAAGACAAAGTATTAAACTGAAATAATAAATCTGCATTTGTGTGAATATTTCGCATAGATATGAAATATAAACTTATTTCCGCTGGCATAAAGGAAGAGAAAAAGCTATTTATTTGTTTGTTAATTTATTGCGCCACACCAGTCTACAGAAAATTAATAACTAACCTTATAAGGGACCCTTCATAAATCATGTCACGCTTGAAGGGAAAAGTTAAAACAAAAGCCTTAAAAATCAGCAAATAAAATTTCTAAGTTATTTTGAAATTATAGTATATTGTATTCACGAAGTAAAGATAAAATTTAAAACCAAATATATTAAATTTCATTTCAAATTACAAAATAGTACTGTTTTCAATTGCTCTTTTATATATTTCACTACTATTAAATATTAATTATGTTTTTTGTTGTAAACTTTAAGCTTATTTCATATAAAATAAGTAAACGAATCATATTTATTGTTCTGCTCACAAATATCATTAAAACACAATTTTGAAGTTGAAGAATGGAAATAAAATTTTAAATAAGATCTATAACGCAGTGCTTTTCTTCTGAAATGCAAGTATACGATTATGCAATATAGCGTGACATGTGACAAGGAGGAAAAAGGGAGTATGGGGAAGTGGGACGCTTTGGGACAAAGGGTGGAAGGGGATAAAAAAATATTGAAATAAAGTGTGACATCATTTATGGAGAGCCCCTTAGCTGAAGCAAATCGTGTTAAAATTACATTCATAATCCCAAATAATAAATGTTTCATTATAAATTTTTATTATATTGCATTCCGTTGAGTAATATGATTATCATTTCAGAAGAGATGTTGAAGGATTAAATATGATAAAAAAACATATCACTCAGTTTACAAGGTCAATCCAAGATTCATTTCTTATTTAAGCGTGGGCGTATGATATATCCTTTTCTCCAAAAAAGAGAAAGGAAAATGCCAGACACGTGAATCGAAAGTTCTTTTCTGATATAATTGCTTCTGAACATCCTATTTTGTTTTGTAGCACTCTGATTTTGCGATCTTTTGATAAAATTTGCTGTTCTTTCGAAATCTTTTGACAAAATTTGCAGTTCTTTCACAATCTTGTGACGAAATTAACGTTTTTTCTGCAATTCTCTGACAAAATTCAAAATATGTGACCCCTTTTTCCCCAGAACCAAATGCCTTAATTTTTTTGAAAAATGTCAAACAGAATAACTCATGATTAGTACATATGGTATTGCGGTAAAGATCTATGTTTTGGTTTAAAATTTTTAACTATCTTTTTTGTAATTGAGTATTTTTATTTTTGTAATTTTCACTTGCACCCTGTATATAGATATTTTTAAAATTGTTTTCTTTGGAGTTTATATTATTTCAATCATTTTATTTATATGTAAATTTTTATTTATTTATTTATTTATTTTTTTGTAACCCTCTTTCTGTTCTTTTACTATTTGAAAATTTAAAGAAATCTAAAAAAAATTAAGTACTATACCACATGGTTTCTACACAATAGAGAAATTTAATTTTTTTAATTTAATTTCAATTACTGATTTTAAATTTAAATTAGTTATTGCTTAGTACTTTTTATTTGCAATATTTTGAAGATGAGATAATACTTTCTGGATGCGCGGGAAGTTTTAACTGTCGTTGTTTCATAAAATAGATAGATTGAAGTATTTTTTAAAATATTTAATTTTAGTTTTCTAATTTATGTTAAATACTTTATTACATTATATGTATTATTATTTCAAATACTATCAAGATGAAATGTTAGTTTCTGAATGTGCATTAATGTTTATAAAAAATTAATGGTCACATTGTTCCAATAGAAAAGGAGATATTTTTGTTAAACTTTAACTTTAGTTTTCTTATTTATGTTTTTAAAAATATTTAATTAATGTACTAATTAATGTTTAAATTACTTATTACATAAATTATTTATTACTAATTACTTATTACACCATAAGTGCTTTAATCTTTATGAAACTTTAATGGTCGCAATGTTTCAACAACAAAAAAAAAAAGATTTTTTTTTAATTTAATTTTACTTTTCTAATTCATATTCAAATTATGGATTACATAGTATAGAATATTTTAACTTGAAACGAACTCTATCATATAGAAAATTAATTTCTGAATATGCTTGACTATGTATAAAACTATTTTTCAGACTATATTAAAAACAATCAATCAAACAGAAAAAGAGAGAAAAACTCAATTATTTAAATGTTTAATTTTAATTGTCTAATTTATATTTAAATTATTTATTACACCATTTTTGGTATTTAAAAAAACTTTTATAACAAAATTTTAACTTTTCCCGAATACCCATTAATGTTTATAAGCATCAAATGCCATTCTTTCATTTTTTTATGAGACAAGAAAGAGAAAGACTTTATCCCTTTATTCATAAATTTTAGTTTTCAAACTTATATTCATACTATTTACAGCATAATATTTTGTATTTACAGCACTCTTACTAATTATTAATTTATGAATATTAATTAATGGTTACAAACAATCAAATGTCACACAGTTTAAAAAAAACGAGATAAAATTTTTATATTTAATTAATTTTTTGTATGTATTGAAATTATTTATTACCTACTATTTTAATTTTCGACACTCTCGTGCATACTCTCATCAATAATAATTGCTACACCGACTGCCAAAACTGTAATAGCTTTTAAGATAAAATGCAAAATAACAATAAGATCACGAGAAAAAAAAAGTATCTTAATTAGCACAGCAGCAAAATCACATGCAAAGATAGTGTCATATTATACTTATAACTTTTTGTATATAGCAATAAATTAATTATGACACACTGCATTCTCATGATATACTTGAAAGAAAAATCGCAAAGTAACTTTATAATGATTTATCATCCTCCCAATAAAGTCATTTTAAAGGGACAAATCAGTACAAATTTTAACTATTTTACGAAAATTTCAGATAAAATAACTCTTATTTTAGTACGAGAACATTGAAATTTTTTTAAATACCTAAGTGGTCGTTTGTTCATTATTTATATACAAATATGGAGAATTTATTAAGACTTTTTGAAATTTCAGGGTTTAATTCTCTCTGCGGGTTGTCCTGTTGTGCATAAAAGTTAATTGTGCTTTAATAGTTTTGGCAATATTTAGAACATCATTTTTTCGACCAAATGAAAAAATATATATATTGGCATTTCAGTTCAATCATTTCAATCATAAATATTGTTGCGCATATGTTTATGATAAATACGTACTTTAAATTGTACCATATTTAGAGATTTTGTTTTTTGGCATCTTGTCCGAATTATTTATGAAGAATAACCATTTTTTGTACTTTTTATAAACTAATAGTGTAATCTTAAAATTTATAAACTGTGATTCAAATTAGATTATGTTTAATGGCCCTTGTTTTTGACCAAATCATATTATTATGGAAGAATAACTGATACATATATTTTTTTAAATAATCTAATAGTAAAACATTTTAAAGTTTTGGCTACATTTCAGACTATAAAAATATTGCGTTTCGTTGGTCTCGTCTTTATAAATAATTCAAATTTATGATTAATAATTTTTGTGGGTTTTTTTATAAACCGTCAGTGAAATATTTCAAAAATTATAACTTATAATTACGATACCAAGTTTCATATGCAACTTTTTTATACAAACCTCTAATTACGTAAACCTTCTTACTATAATTTTACTTAAGCTAACAGCGAAACATCTTGCATTTTTCATTTATATAATTAGATTTTGCACAAGTAGATGTGACTCATAATTGTTATAGTCAATTTTATATGCAACTTTTTATATAAACTACTATGTACCTAAATCTTTCTACTAAAGTTTAACTTAAGAAATTAGAAAAATATGTTGCAATTTTTATTTGTATAATTAGATTTTGCTCAAGTAAACGTGACTCATAATTATTATAATCAGTTTCATACGCAACTTTTTATATAAACTACTAATTACCTAAACCTTCCTACTAAGATTTAACTTAAGCTAACAGCGAAACGTCTTAGAATTTTCATTTATACAATTAAATTTTGCTCAAATAGATGTGACTTATAATTATTATAATCAATTTCATATGCAAATTTTTATATAAACTACTAATTACCTAAACCTTCTTACTAAAGTTTAACTTAAGCTAATAGCGAAACATCTTGCAATTTTCATTTATATAATTAGATTTTACACAAGTAGATGTGACTCATAATTATTATAGTCAATTTTATATGCAACTTTTTATATAAACTACTATGTACCTAAATCTTTCTACTAAAGTTTAACTTAAGAAATTAGAAAAATATGTTGCAATTTTTATTTGTATAATTAGATTTTGCTCAAGTAAACGTGACTCATAATTATTATAATCAGTTTCATACGCAACTTTTTATATAAACTACTAATTACCTAAACCTTCCTACTAAGATTTAACTTAAGCTAACAGCGAAACGTCTTAGAATTTTCATTTATACAATTAAATTTTGCTCAAATAGATGTGACTTATAATTATTATAATCAATTTCATATGCAAATTTTTATATAAACTACTAATTACCTAAACCTTCTTACTAAAGTTTAACTTAAGCTAATAGCGAAACATCTTGCAATTTTCATTTATATAATTAGATTTTACACAAGTAGATGTGACTCATAATTATTATAGTCAATTTTATATGCAACTTTTTATATAAACTACTATGTACCTAAATCTTTCTACTAAAGTTTAACTTAAGAAATTAGAAAAATATGTTGCAATTTTTATTTGTATAATTAGATTTTGTTCAAGTAAACGTGACTCATAATTATTATAATCAGTTTCATACGCAACTTTTTATATAAACTACTAATTACCTAAACCTTCCTACTAAGATTTAACTTAAGCTAACAGCGAAACGTCTTAGAATTTTCATTTATACAATTAAATTTTGCTCAAATAGATGTGACTTATAATTATTATAATCAATTTCATATGCAAATATTTATATAAACTACTAATTACCTAAACCTTCTTACTAAAGTTTAACTTAAGCTAATAGCGAAACATCTTGCAATTTTCATTTATATAATTAGATTTTACACAAGTAGATGTGACTCATAATTATTATAGTCAATTTTATATGCAACTTTTTATATAAACTACTATGTACCTAAATCTTTCTACTAAAGTTTAACTTAAGAAATTAGAAAAATATGTTGCAATTTTTATTTGTATAATTAGATTTTGCTCAAGTAAACGTGACTCATAATTATTATAATCAGTTTCATACGCAATTTTTTATATAAACTACTAATTACCTAAACCTTCCTACTAAGATTTAACTTAAGCTAACAGCGAAACGTCTTAGAATTTTCATTTATACAATTAAATTTTGCTCAAATAGATGTGACTTATAATTATTATAATCAATTTCATATGCAAATTTTTATATAAACTACTAATTACCTAAACCTTCTTACTAAAGTTTAACTTAAGCTAATAGCGAAACATCTTGCAATTTTCATTTATATAATTAGATTTTACACAAGTAGATGTGACTCATAATTATTATAGTCAATTTTATATGCAACTTTTTATATAAACTACTATGTACCTAAATCTTTCTACTAAAGTTTAACTTAAGAAATTAGAAAAATATGTTGCAATTTTTATTTGTATAATTAGATTTTACACAAGTAGATGTGACTCATAATTATTATAGTCAATTTTATATTCAACTTTTTATATAAACTACTATGTACCTAAATCATGGTTCGTACGGGTACCGTTATTTCTCATGTGATTTACCAGAATTATTTTATGGAAAAATAAAACTAGTTCAAACATGCGAAATTTCGCTTTATTTAATGGGAGATCTTCTATAAGAAAATACTGGTACCAAAAAATTTCCTGGTCATGAAATTCCAGGATCCGTGCGAACCATGTAAATCTTTTTACTAAAGTTTAACTTAAGAAATTAGAAAAATATGTTGCAATTTTCATTTGTATAATTAGATTTTGCTCAAGTAAACCTGACTCATAATTATTATAATCAGTTTCATACGCAACTTTTTATATAAACTACTAATTACCTAAACCTTCCTACTAAGATTTAACTTAAGCTAACAGCGAAACGTCTTAGAATTTTCATTTATACAATTAAATTTTGCTCAAATAGATGTGACTTATAATTATTATAATCAATTTCATATGCAAATTTTTATATAAACTACTAATTACCTAAACCTTCTTACTAAAGTTTAACTTAAGCTAATAGCGAAACATCTTGAAATTTTCATTCATATAATTCAATTTTGCTCATGGATGTGAACAATATCCATTCTTCTTCTTCCAGAATTGCAATTTTGAACCCTCCACATCCACCTGAAGATATTTCTGCTTGTTCGTCCATCTTCACACGCATCACTTCTCTCCTGATTCTGGCGATGACTGGGGAGCAAGGTGTGAAGAATCAAAACGTCGCTGTCGTCTTCCACGCGCCCTTATCAGTTCTCCGTCCAGATCTCCAACTGTACGCAGCCTGGACACGAGAATGATAAGGATGCGAGGAGACTTCCTTTTATCTTTTCCCTGCTATTTCTTCTTATCTTTTTTTTCTTTTCCTTTATCCACTGAAGCTCGCCGATTCCAGACTTTTACTAGGAGTTGTTGACGACTGATGTTTCCTGCCTGAAAAAGAAGAAGCTTTATGTGAATTATCTCGCACATTCATCAACAGAAAATAACGAGGAGACAGAAGCAGAAAATACATGTACAGAACTGGTATCATTTTCAAAAAGCTTAAGCGTTGTTTCCCATTCCAGAGTGTAGCCAGATAAACAATATCAAGGAGAGACGAGGGAAAGCGTTGATTTTTTGCCCACTGATGAATAAACATTTTTCTAAAATGATTTGATTGTATTAATATAATTTAGGATTTCTATTTACTGCCCTATGATTGATTTTTGTTTGAAGATTGTTCAAACATGCTATGCAAGATTAAAAATGTAAATGTAGCAAATTTTAATGTATTTCAGATATATCAATTTGTTTTATTTCTATATGAAGATTTCACAGTAGAGTCATAGTTATTCATGAGTTTATTTGTAAAAACGTTAATTTCATGCTCACTGTACGTAGGGATACTAATTGTAATCTATATCTAAAATGGTTAAATCTAAAATCTATATCTAAAATAAAAACCATAAAATCATTTATCTAAAATGATTTTATTGTTTTAATATAATTTAGGATTTCTGTTTACTGCTCTGCGATTTATTTTGTTTGGAGATTGTTTAACTTCTTAATTGATCAATATTTTTGAAAAAATTTCAAATAATGTCTGTTTTTTTTTCATGCCTTTGTCAGAATTTGTAATCTTTTGTCACTGGTTTTTCAAAACAGAAATTTTTGAAAATTGAATCAGAAACAATGCTCGGATTAAATAATGCAAAATTTACAATAAAATTTTACAGGTGAGAGTAATAAATTGTGAGGATATTTCCAGGAGTACGGATGCCCGTATGTGGAGAACATAATTGGCACATTGTTAAACATGACTGGCAAAAACATGTCCCTCGTACGACGCACAGGCGAAACAGGGAAGCAGTAAAACATGCTATACAAGATTAAAATTGTAGATGTAATTTTCTTTATTAAAAATACCAATTATAGGCATTAGTTTTAGATCTTTTAAAAAAACCCGAAGACAATTTTTATATCATAAAATACATTGTCATTATCACAATAAAAGTGTAGTAAACAAAGAAGTTTGTATAATCCGAAAGTCAAAACTGATCACGTTTTCGTCCCTTCTAGGACATCTTCAGTCAGCGTAAGTGAAAATCATTTCCTCAAAATCATCCCATTTTTAAAAAGAAGGGAAAAACAGAAAAAAAGAGGGAAAATCTGGGGATTTGCACAGTTCGAAAATTAAATATAAAGCTCAAGAGGAAATGATTTTCACTTACACTGACTGAAGATGTCCTAGAAGGGACGAAAACGTGATCAGTTTTGACTTTCGGATTATACAAACTTCTTTGTTTACTACACTTTTATTGTGATAATGACAATGTATTTTATGATACATAAAATTATCTTCGGGTTTTTTTAAAAGATCTAAATCTAATGCCTATAATTGGTATTTTTAATAAAGAAAATTATATATGAAGGCATTATACTTGTGATTGTAGTTATCTACAATTTCCTGAATATTGTAGATGTATTTAGCAAGTTTTAAAACATATTTCAGTTATATCAATTTGATTTATTTCGATATGAAAGCTTAACTTTACTGTCAGAGTTATTCATAAGTTTATCTGTGAAAAGTATTTTATTAGCGTTTTACATGGGGAAAATTATCAAATAAATACAACTGTAATACATTAAAAATTTTTCTGTAAATTTAGGTTGTTTATTTTGTACATTGTTTTCATATGTGCCAACCTGAAATTAACCTTCCGTAATACGTTCGTTAATTTGACCCTAGTTAAATGAATATCGAACCAGAATTTTTTCAAGAAATGAAATTAAGTACGTTCCACTTAAAAAAAAAAAAAAAAAAAAAAAAAAAAAAAAAAAAAAAACCCTGAAAACAAATAAATAAAGATTCATGAAATAAATTTTCTGATTCGAAATAAAGTTAACTTGTATCAAATCAATCCAGGTGTTACGGAAGATTAGTTGAAAGTTGGCAGCTATGTGTATTTAAACAATCTTGAAACAAAAACCAATTAGAGCGGCACTGAAAATGGATAATGGTATATTTGTATTAAAACAATCAAAACATCTTAGAGGAAGGATTTTTAACCCTAGAGAATGGAAGGCAAAAATTAATGTTTATCTACCCATCTTTTTTTCTGTATTCAAGTCTTTTTATGTTTAATGTTAAATACTCTAAATGAATATATTTCTTTATATTTTCAAATGTATTTGAATTCTATACTTTTCTTAACTCTCACATTTGTATATTTTTAATTTCTTCTAAGATAACTCTTAAAAATTATCGGTTTAATTTTTCTCTTTTTTTTAAAATACTTTTTTAATGAAAATTATACATATCATTTGGAATTTTGAAAAGATTGTGAAAAGATTTTAATTAATATTAAATAATTAATAAATCTAGTTTTTACATTATCTATTTTTGATTTTTATTGCAATATAAAAAAAAATTTCTGCAATCTGTGCACTACTATATTAAGCCCCATTGAAATTCCAGATTGCGTTTTGACAGTTCTTTTAGTAACCCTTTTTAATTACAAACATTTTCCTTTTTTAAAGTTATTAAGTATATTTTGTAATTCCATTATTATTTAATACAAATTCTTTCAATAATTCAGTTATTTTAAGAGTCTTGATATGTTGTACAAATCCACTTAGAAAAAATATCTGAGAAAAGAAGTGTTTTTAAATATTTTATGCATTGATTAAGATACAACAATGGAAACATCATAACATAAAAAAAAATAATAAAAGAAAAGCAGCAAACTTAACCCTCAGAAATATAAAGAAGTACCTTATGATATTCCGCTGTATTTTTTGTACTTAAACAATCTTAAAAAAAAAAAAAAAAAAAAAAAAAAAAAATAGAGAGGCATTGATATGAATAACAGTATATTGTATTAAAACAATCAAAACATCTTAGAGGAAGGATTTTTAACCCTAGAGGAGGGAAGGCAAAAATCAATGTTTATCTACCCTGCTCTTTTTTTCTCTATCCAAGTCTTTTTCTGTTTAATGTTAAAATCTCTAAATGAATACTTTTTTATATTTTCAAATGCATTTGAATTCTATACTTTTATCAACGCACACAGTAGTATATTTTTAATTTCTTCTAAGATAACTCTTAAAAATTATCGGTTTGATTTTTTTTTCTCTTTTTTAAAACATTTTTAATGAAAATTATACAGCTCATTCGGTATCTAATCATATTTAAACTATATTTAATCATAAAATCATATACTATTTCATAACTTTTTTTTTACCTAGGTTTAATTCTGTAACATTAAAAAAATAATAGAATCTTAAAATAAGAATTTTGAAAATTTTAAAAGTTATCGAAGATTTAAATTTGTCTAAACTATTAAGTTATAATCAAACTTTCATATCACATTCTATATTTACAACTGAACATTAAGCTATTCTTTTCATACATCCAATTTTTCTTATTGTTTTTGATAAAAGTGTGATTTTATACTAAGAGTTTTAAAAAAGTCAGACAGAATTTTTTTTTTTGAATAATAATAATAATAAAAAATTAAAGTTCAAATTTTCCAATATTTGAAACTTTAAGGAAAATTTCATATAGCATTTTTAATTTATAAGTATTTAATGTTAAAATTCGAAATGCATATTTTTTTCTGAATATTTTCATTACATTTGATCTTCAGTCTTTAAAAATTTTTAAAGTATGATAATCCCAAAATTCCTTGTAAGTTTCAATTCATAAATTATTTCATAATTCTTCATCAATTATGAATTCATCAATTCATAATTTTTTTAATCGAAATTTACTACAAATACTTATCTAGTGATTTTTAGCCTAATTTATCTATCTTTATTATTGCATGCGTAAAATATGAAATTTTGAAAAGATTGTGAAATGATTTTAATCAATATCAATTAAATTAATAAAAAATTATCCAGTTTTTACATAATCTATTTTTGATTTTTATTGCAATATTTTAAAAAATATTTCTGTAATCCGTGCACTACTATATTAAGCCCCATTGAAATTCCAGATTGCGTTTTGTCAGTTCTTTTAGTAACCTTTTTTAATTACAAATATTTTCCTTTTTTAAAGTTATTAAGTATATTTTATAATTCCATTATTATTTAACACAAATTCTTTCAATAATCCAATTATTTTAAGAGTCTTGATATGTTTTACAAATCGACTTAGAAAAAATATCTGAGAAAAGAAGTGTTTTTAAATATTTTACGCATTGATTAAGATACAAACAATGGAAATATCATAACACAGAAAAAAAAATAAAAGCAGAAAACTTAACCCTTAGAAATATAAAGAAGTATCTTGTGATATTTCGCCATTTTGGTTATTTAATATTAAAATACTGCAAAATGAACTACTTAAAAAATATATATATATTATTAATTTTGCAATGCAATTAAATATGCTTGAATTAAAGAAAAATGTTTACATTTGAAAAATTGAAAATTGAATAATTTACATTTTTTTGCCTTAAAATGCACGATGCATATATTTAATTCTATATGAAAACCATATTATTATTATACTACAATATAAACTCTATATAACGTATATAATTTATTGTGTGAATAAATGTATAGTATTAATGTACAAGGAGTTTACCAAGTAAGATGCAAAGAATATAATATATATGATCTTATATATAATGTAGACGTATAAACTATATTATATATTATCAGTGCTATAATATATATATGCTTATGTATATATAACAATAATTAAAATGAAACAACATCATAATGTAAAAAATATTAATAATATCATATGTTATTAATTATATATTTTTGATACATGATATGCAAGTATAATGCATAACATTTATTACATATGTCATTACATAACATATATTACAAATGTCATATATAATACAAGATATGAATATATTAAACCAACACAAATAATATTTTAGAATCGCGAATTTTCAAATAAAAAGTTATAATCTTTATATAAAAAAAATCAAAATATATTATTTTATCAATGCAGATAAGCAATTAAAAATATTACAGTACAACTTTGTACATCATGAAAATATTAGAAATATTTGTAGAAAAAAAGGCAGAGTTCTCAGACTCAAATTGCCTTAACAAATAACTTATACGATTTCATCACTGCATTAGAAATAACAAGCTAAAAATACAAAATCTGGACTATTGTACACAGTAAAAAGATAAAAAGAAGTCAAAAATAACAAACGATTAAAAATAATATGGATTAAAGAAAGTATTTACCCCCATAAGAATTAACAAAGTCAATAATGTCACAAGAAATTTTCAAAAGGGCTAGAAATAATTTATACATGTTGCCAGAAATAATATAAGTATAAAACTACTTATACATGCATAGAGTCAAGGAAAACAGTGTAATAATGTTGAATTAAATTAAATACAGTATTGCCCACTATTATTAGATCAGAAATAATGCTGCTTCCTATTATTAGATAATACAATTAAAGATTATTGCCATTATATTATATAGGAAAAAATTATTATTATTATATGGAGATTAACTTTTAAAACAATAAATTTATTTCTTTTATATAAATGGTGAATTTAAAGAAAAAACAAATAAGTGTTTGATATAGATAAGTTATTTAAATATCGTTAAATTTTAAGTAAGATATATAAATGAATGCATGGCTATATAGCAAATTAATAAATTTAAATAAAGCACTATTTGTTTATAATTTCCACAACTATGTAAAGTCATCAAAATAATAGTTTTAGTGTGTGTATAAAGGTAATTAACACACATATATATATATAAATAAATAACGATTAAATTGTCTGTAAACTTGCATAATAATAAAAATACGTAATTTGATTAGAATGAAGAAGTATGTTCAACATAGATAATAGATACAATTTTTATGTATATTACTTTAATAAAATTTATTATTGTTGATATATAGTTGTGATAGTATCCTCAATGGGCTAAAAATTTAAATATAAATTGAACATTGATCAATATTACTCAATAAAAAAGATGAAACGTTATTAAAGTATTCAGAATCAAGAAACGAAATAAAATACGTAATGTTGCGAGGTTACAGAATAATCTTCTTTTTCTCTTTTTAAAATATAAATTAACCATTGCTCCTAAATTTTCCATCCAACACCGTCCTCCTCCGTTCTCTAAGATCTACCCACTCAGTCATCCTATTGTAATTTTTTCACTTTATATTATATCTTATATGTATAACCTACATTTTTTATGTTTTTTAAATTTTTTATGTATTACTATACATTTTTTTAATTTTTACTATATAAATGCAATAAATGAACGCAGTGTGTTAATTGTGTCTAATATCTACCCACCCATATATTAGCTTATAATTTAATTGTGCACATTTTTTGTTTATTATCACAAATATATACAGTAATACTTGGAGCTACTATAATGCTTTATTTAATTTTAGTTTTCATAGTTATGTTTTTGATATCGCTGATACATTCTTGATACATACACGAAAATATAAAAATTTTCAATAAAGAGATTAATCTTTGGTGATACTTTTAATATAGTGTTTGTTTCCTTTATAATTATATATTACTTAATATAATTCCTTAGAATTATTTATTCTAAAAGCATTTTAGTCTTAAAGTTTGACAAAAAGAAAAAAAAGAATTGGCAAATTAATAATTAAAAAATGTACACTTAATTTTTGCATTTTAGTAGCTAAATAGCGTACAAAATAACAACTGAGTCTTTGATGCAGTTTTACATTTTATTATGAGAATTTTGACTCCTATGAGATAGTGCAACAAACTTTTAAAAAAAAAAGGAATATTAATCAACAAAATTTATAAGTTACGTATTAATCATTTCAAATATTTCATCTTGATATTTATTATCATTATAGAATTATTGAGTTTTAAAAGTATGAAGTCCTTTATAAAAATTTATAATAACTTTTTGTGAAAATCTTTTAGGTTACAAATATCTTTTTTAATTATACATATTTATAAGAGAGCATGAGCTTAAAGCTCAGCTATAAAATAGTATATATTTGTACAAATGCCACATTGTTTCATATTTAGACCGCGAGCCGTCAAATTAAAAAGAAGACAACATTTCACGTTTTCGGAACCAGTAGCAAAAATGGCGCTGCAGGCTGATTTCTAACAGTAAAATGTTAAAATGTTAGCCTATCGCATAAAATGTTCTTCATTTCAGTTTTTATGGCCATTATATCAACCTACATTAACCAAATGCCCCTCCCCCCTGGTGCCGTAAGAAGTTTTTCTCTTTATAAATCGATTCTTGATTGTCTAAATAGTATATATAGTACACGAAATGGTGTTGTGGCAACAGGATAAATTTTTACCAGTCAAAAGGAAAAAAAATCATTTCCTTATTCATAAGAAAAACTGTGTTCTCAAAGGAGTTACAAAAATACGAAAATTTATGTTACAATTTACTGGTGGAAGTTTTTCAACTGGTAATCGGGCCATGTCTATCCTATACTTTCTCTCGTTTTTGCAAACTAAATGTCTGTATTTCTTTGTAAAAATAAGTAAGTAAATAAAACCTAAAGTAAAACAAAAAACTTCTAGTCTTGTCCACTTATATTTAATTGTATGACATTAATTTGTTCTGGTTAATGTAGCGTTGTGAAGACGGAAATGGGAAGTGTACGACGATTAGCATTTTTTCTTAACTAGGTTTTTGTATTTATTGTGTGTGTGTGCTTCATAACAATCAGTATAATTATGTTGTTAATTACTTAGACAGTTTCTTTGTTCCCTTGTTATCGCGGTATGTGGTTCAGAAATAAAAGCAAGTTAAAATTTCTGTGTTACGAAATGTTAACAAGTTATTTCTTATAAACTTTAATAAAGAAAGAATTAAGTTTGGAGTTTTACATGAAATTATATTTTAAAATATTATTATATTAATAAAAAAATAACATTTAATACTTAATTTCTACGCTCTGGGAAAAAAATTGATTGTCACTGTCTGAAAACACTGTCAGATAGTTGGGTAGCATAAAACTGTTTACTTTATTGAAAAGATCTGTATTTTATTACAAATTTACGGGCAAATTCAGTTAAATTGCCTGAAAGCTCCTAATAAATACAAATTATTTCTGTAATATATATATATTTTAACTGGTGCTGTAGCTAACAAGTTTTTTGACTTTACAGTGTATTAAAAGCATGAATTCGCTCTTTTTTCGACATTATAATGCTCTAGCAATTAATTGTGAAAAAATAAAATAAAATGTGTTTAGATTAAATGAAATTAATTTAATTTAATTTAATTTTATTTATTTATTTTATTTCTAGATATTTTTAACTTATGTTTATTCATATTCAATGCAATGCAACACAAAGAAATTAAACTTGATTTTTCATAAGTTAACTTAAATATAATTTAAAGCGATTTTTATGGTTTTCTTTTTTTGTTTGTTTAAAGTCAATATTTTCAAATTGCCTTAGTCGAACATTCTTTATATCGATTTACTTCTCAAAGTACATGTATTTTCATTGCATGTGTCAGCCCTTTTTATTATGCACAAATGAAAATAAAACGATTATTTGGGGGCAAATGAGATAAAATAATTTCAACTCAGAAAAATAAAGTAAAAAATTCCCAAGTCTAAAAGAAAGGACCACACACTCACAAATTATATGCGAATGTGGTCAAGGTTCGATTGACTGAAATTATTATTTGCTATAGTTTTTAGGATGTCTCAAAGAACACATAATTTTTTTCGAGACAAATAAATACAATTTAAACCAGGAAAGATGTTTAAAATTGTTTTAAAAAAAATTCCATGTCAATATTAATAGGTCTATATTATTCAAACAAGATTCCTTGTTTTATTATCAAATAAACATTTCATGTCAGGATTTGGTTTCAAACCTAGGCTTTTTTTTAGAACCATAATTTCACTTTCTAGCGCATTAGATCACCCGACCGTCTCGACTTTGATGAACTTTACTCAAAAGAAAGATTTTCAAAACAAGATCTCGCTGATATGCTCTTAGGATATGCTCAAATCGGCTATTAGTTACTACAAAATTAGGTTTTGCCTTTCAATACTAAGCAGTCTTTTTATAAGACAATTTTAAAAGCACTAATTAAATTTATGGCTCCAAAATTTTGTATAATAATTGAGAATAAACCTTCAGGAAATATAGAAACAGTATATTAGAACTGCAAATAAATTTCATTGTTACAAAATTATGCATGTTTTTAAAACATATCACACTTTCAAATCTGTATTGTATTAATTGGAAGATATGGCTTTTTACTATTTAAAAAAAGAAAAAAAAATCTCGAAATTTTGAAATGAATTGTATGGACTATAGCATTCTTTGTTGCCCAGAACACTCAATTTCATTTATTGTGATTTGTACATTATAGAATTTTTGCAGTTATAAATATTTCTAACATTTAAAAAAGGATTATAGGTTTATCATAATATTTTGACACATTTTTATTCGTTGATAGGAAGGCTAAAAATACTTTAATATTAATAAAACTTAATGATAATAATCAAACGAAATAGTAATGACTTATGAATCTACTGTTAAAATAATTTTATAAGAATCTTTATAATCTTGAACATGGTTTTCATGTTTAAAGGAATAACTTATTAATAATATGTGTTGATTAAAGTGCAAAATAATAGTAATAATAATTAAAGATTAAGAAAAAACAACTAATATTGAGAACTGAACATTGACTGATTCAGGAGCTATACAACTATCATACCAAGGTGGCGAGGGGTCAGAGAGAAACACAGTCAACAAAAGTGTTATATACCAGTATTTTGTTAATGAGAAGTTCCTCTTCTGTAATTTCTTTATCTTTCAAGCATTTTCTGTAAGAAATTACTGATGGTTCCCTCTTTCTTGACTGTGTATTTCCCTGAACACTCGCCACCCAGCATACTCTGTTTTGAAATATATTGATTTTAGATGTGATAAAGTAATTGCACATTTTATTTTTATTTAAATAACAACAGCAGCAGCAGCAACAACAACAACAATAAGAACAATAATGATAATAATTAAATTAACTAACAAAACTATGCGATATATTGGTAAGTTTTTTAAATATGGTTAAGTTTTTTTTTTTTTTTTTTTTTACAATCAATAAAAAAATCTATACTTACTTTGGAATAACTTTTTCATAAAATTTATATTTCATATTCATAAAAAATCTGAAAAGGAGAAAGAAAATATTAAATACAACATCTATTGAAATGCAATGAAAACTACATGAACACAAGATTAATATATTTTAATTTAATACGTTTCAAAACTGTCATGAAAAATAAGTGTGTAGGACAAAAGTCATTTTTTTAATTAACAGCTATTTGTAAAAATTAATGTAAAATTTTATAAATAATTTAATGTTATCAATGAAATAAGTTATTTAATTATTTGTTAATTATTATGAAATGTATGCACATTTGTTGATAAATATTTAGTATAAACCTGAAAACAAATTTTATTTTTCGATATTATTAATTCGATGTTTTATTTGTATATGATGGGATATTAATACTATGGCCCCCAACGACTTGTTTCGTATTGATTTGATATAAAATATATCTGTAAGTTTTTTCCGGAAAAATTACTTTCTTTGTATATCTAAAAAATAATATATATATATATATATATATATATATATATATATATATATATCAGATCAACTAAATAAATAAAACAAAACACATTTTAATTGAAAGAAATTGGCTTACACTCAAAAGTTAACCAATGCATGTTGTTTTATTCTATCACATCATTAATAATTTTATGCAGTAATGAAAAGTATTTCTTAATGAAGAGATAATTTTAATTAATGTATACCAGAAAATTTATTATGTTAAAAAATAATTTAATAAAAGGCATCTACTATGTATTTTATTCGTTATTTCTGCCATTTTATCTATTTATTTCGTGTTATATAAAATTAATGAGAGAGAAGAAAGCAACCCATTTATCAAGGCTATTTTTTTTCAAGGAATTCCTCAACTCCCCATTCATTAATTAACTATAAATAAATTGCAAATTAATTCATAAATTTCTGAAACTTAAGCTTATTTTTTGAATGTGTAATTTTTCTTTGCCATTTGAAATATTAGTTTAAAAAAATTCAACTATTGTTTTTATCAATTGTTTTATCAACTGTACTTTTATTTATTTTCGTATACCAATAAAATTATGCTATTTTTTTTTTTTAACATATAGATAATAATCCTAAGTTTCACAATTCTGTATTCATTCATTTCGATTTGATATAATATATTTGAATATACTTTCCAAAAAAAAAAAAAAGAAAAAATACTTTCTTTGTGTTTGCAAATAATAATACATAAAAAAGATCAACTAAATAAATAAAACAAAAACCTATTTTAATTGAAAGAAATTGGCTTACACTCAAAAGTTAACCAATGCATGTTGTTTTATTATATCACATCATTAATAATTTTTATGCAATAATAAAAAGTGTTTCTTAATGAAGAGATAATTTTTAATTAATGGATACCAGAAAATTCATTATGTTAAAAAATAATAAAAAAGAAGACGTTTACTATAGATAATATTCACTATTTCTGCCATTTTATCTATTTATTTCGTGATACATAAAATTAATGAGCGAGAAGAAAGCAAACCATTTATCAAGTACATTTTGCTTAAGGGATTTCCCAATTCTTTGTTCATTAATTAACTTTAAATAAATTTGAAATAAATTTATAAATTTCTGAGATTTAAGTTCCTTTTTCCAGACTGTAATTTTTCTTTGCAATCTAAAATAATAGTATAAAAAAGCAACTACTGTTTTTATCAACTGTTATATTAACTGTTGTTTTAGATATTTTCCATTAACAATAAAAATTTATTAAAAGAAAATATTGTTTAAATATATAGTTAATAATCCTAAGCTTCACAATTCTGTATTATTTCATATCGATTTGATATAAAATATATTTGAAAATTCCTTTTAGACAAAATTCCTTGCTTTGCATCTGAAAACAATAATACATTAAGAAAAGAAAAAAGAAAAAAAAAGGATCAACTAAATAAATAAAACAAAAACATATTTTAATTGAAAGAAATTGGCTTGCACTCAAAAATGCTGTTAACCAATGCATGTTGTTTTATTATATCACATCATTAATAATTTTTATGCAGTAATAAAAAGGATTTCTTAATGAAGAGATAATTTTTAATTAATGGATACCAGAAAATTTATTATGTTAAAAAATAATAAAAAAGAAGACATTTACTATATATTATTCGCTATTTCTGCCATTTTATCTATTTATTTCTTGATACATAAACTTAATGAGAGAGAAGAAAGCAACCCATTTATCAAGTCTATTTTGCTCAAGGGATTCCTCAACTCCTCGTTTATTAATTAACTCTAAATAAACTCAAGCCTACACGCTAGTTTAGTGATTCATTGTGCTCGTGGATAAAGCTTTATTTGCTCCCGAACTTTCTTTGCATCGAAAGACAGTGCAAATATTGTTCTATGCATTCTTCATTTGTTTGTGATAAAAGCACTTGCTGAGTAATTATTCACTTTATTTGTGAAAGTAATGTAAGAGCATTGCATAAAAAATACTCAGGGGGATTTTAATCTGTTGTATTAAAAAAAAGAGCATTAGATAAAAAAAAGAAAAGTCTTTTTATTAAAGATGAACAATCTAAACAAATTTAATAAAGGCATAAAATATTTTAGTTTAAAAGGCACGGCACAAAAGTGTTTTATGAGATTAAAAAAAAACTATTTTATTAAAACAAGAGTGCATTGAAAAATTATCTGCTGACAGTATTTAAGGCACTTACACTGATATTTTCAAACTTTTCAAAGTTTAAAACTTTAATTTAAATGATACATAACATGCGCCGAGAATTACATTATATAGAACATAGGGCTAATTGCATTATACTTGTTTTAAAGAAATGCATTAACTTTTTAAAATTAAAAAAAAAACTTTATAAAGAAACTTTAACTATGTAGTATTTTATTTCAGAATATTTCAGAATTTTTTTTTTTCAATTCAATTTTTCTTAAAATATACATTTAAAATGCTATTGTACATAATTTACTATTTCAGCCAAAAAATATTCGGTGATAGGTAAATTTTATCAGAAATGAAAAATCTAACCATTTATAAAATCTATATTTTCAGAGATACACCAACTGCTCACTTATTAATTAAATTTTACATAAATTAAAGTTTACGGGCCAATTTTGTGATTTAGATACCAGATGGATAAAACTTTATTTGTTTTGCAAATTCCTTTGCTTGGGGAGACAGTGTAAGTTAAGTTTTGACCATTTGTTTGTACTAAAAGTACTGATTTGTTATTCACTTTTTGAAAGTAATGAAAGTGCATCACGCAAAGAACTTTAAACTAAAAAAAATCGTGTAGATTTTATTTTTTCTAGTGATTTATCAACTTTTCGTTTATTAATTAATCGATGATCAAAAAGATGGATTAGTATTTAAAAAAATCTTATACATTGTGCTGAAAATTTTAATTATGCAATTCTTCATTTCAGAATAATGAAGAATGTTTTAGAAAACAAATTATTAAAATAGCTATTTCCCAAAATGAATACTTAAATAATTGTACATTAAGGATTTATTATTTTAGAAAAAATATCCATTTAATTGGTGAATAGTAAACTTAATGAAAGAGAACAAAACAATTTTTTTGTGAATTCTTTTTTGCTCCAAATATTTTTCTAACGTTCTTCATTCACTATTTAACCTCAAATAAACTCAAGCATTCAAGTTAATTTACTGATTTTTTTTTTTGTGCTCGTGGATAACAGTTTACTTGATTCCAATTGATTGACGCAACAACGGTTATAAGTACATTACATAAAACAAATGACCTATTGTTTTAATACATGTTTTTAAAAAATGTACATATTTTTTTAATTCTTATACAAGGTGATGAAATCTTTAATCGTACCATACTTCCTATCGGAATAATGAAGAATGTTTTAGAAAACAAATTTTTCAAATACATATTTCACCAAAATGAACACTTAAATAATCTATTTACTTAAAAGACCTGGCGGTGTTTTTAGTCATCAGCCCTGAATTTTCTACTCAACCGATTTTGATAATTATTTTTTTTTAATGAAAGCTATTTATTTGTAGTTGTACCCATTTTAGCTATTTTTTAATTTATTTCCATTGATATATTTTATTTTTAATTTTAAATGCTTTTTACGATATTTCTTCAAAATGGTGGCAACTCAGTTTAGTTTTTCTCTCGATAATAAAAATTTATTTTCCATTATCATTTTCCACCAGTCAGAAGCTCTATTTCATCAGTGAACATGTCCTCGCATTTAAAAGAAAAAAGTTGATTGTTTTCGTAAAATTTAACCACAATAAAATGATTGCGTATAATTATGCACTAATTGAGGTAAAAAAATATATTTTCTGAGCAATAATATTAATAATGTAAATAAAATAACAGAAAATAATTTATGATAAAAATTAATGTCTAAAGCAAAATAAGAAAAATTTCAAATGAGGAAAATGATGGCATTCAGCAACCAGATAAATGGGAATTACAATATTATTACGGATGCCTTTTTCATATTACTAATAAAGTAACTTTTAAAAAACATTTAAAGAGAAAATGACGTTACTATTTAAACAATCGCATTTTTACTCATAACGATTTACATTTCAATATTTCTTTTCATTATGGACACTGAGATTGAGATTTTACTTTCAGATGACTTCAGTTAGTGAAAATAATGTCATAGTAATTTTTTTTTTTTTTTTTTTTTTTTTTTTATATATATAAAACTATTTTTTCGTGAGTGCATATAAAATAAAATTTCTGGATTTCACCGGTACTCAGATTACAATTTTAACTGAAGCTGTGCGAACATCTGCATGCAAAATTGTAACTGGCAAACTTGACATTAAGTTTGGAAATATGTTTATTATATGTTGATTCAATAATGTAATTACTTTTGCTTTTTTTAAAACCAAATCGATCGGGTCTTTTAAACATTTCATTCGCCGAATTCGACAGGATTCCACTCGTTATATATTAATTATTTATTATTTTGGAAAAAATATCTATTTAATGGTTGTAAAGTAAATATAATGAAAGAGAAAAACACAATTCTTTTATTAATTCTTTTTTGCCTCTACTCTCCTCATTCATGAATTCCAAATAAATTCATTGTGTTCGTGGATGAAAGTTTACTTCTTTCAAAAGTTTCTATACTTTGGAAAATAGGTAAATATTGTTTTATCTGTTCTTTATTTGTTTGTGATAAAAGCATTTGTTGAATAATTATTGAGCATAACAGAGAAACTATTGTAAGCGCAACAAACACACACGCACAAAAAAAGTCTCAGGGGAATTCAGTGTATAATAATTAAAAAGAATATTAAATAAAATGCAAATTTGTGAATTTAAAGGAAAAACAATTTAACGAATTTAATAAAGAACTAAAGTTTATATTTAATTTAAAAGACACAGTATAGAAACACTTCAAGGAATTAGTCTTTTTCAATTAAAGCTTAGCAATTGATTAAAAGAAACGTTTTATGGTATGATTTCAAGTATTTGCTTTCCCACACATTGTTAAAAGATTTTAAAATATAAAATTTAATTTATTACAGATATTTAAAATTAAATAACTTGTTGCAAAGTAAGTTTATAAATACTTTACACAATACTTCATATCAGAATAATGAATTTTTAGAAAAAAATATATTAAAATACATATTTCACCAAAATTAACTGTTAAATGACTGTAAATTAACTATTTACTACTTTTGTAAAAAAGTTTAATGCCAAAAAATAAATTTAATGAAACAAAAACAAAACAAGTAAGAAAAATCATGCGTTAAACATAGATTATGAAGCACTTTCCAACGCTTCAAGAAATCTTTAACAAAACTTCGTTATTTAGGTAAATAAGGATATAAAGCCAAATATAGCGACATATGTATTCCAGTACTATTGAACAGCCCTGTATTTGATCTGTCAGCTAATATACATACTATATACTGGGAAAAATTAGTTTAGCAAAAAATGCCTAGTAGCTTGAAATTTCTCTTTCAGCAATTTATACTAATAGATGGAAACATACTTGAATACTTTGTTCAG
Organism: Maratus speculifer; assembly: GCA_964019185.1. Classification (NCBI taxonomy): domain Eukaryota; kingdom Metazoa; phylum Arthropoda; class Arachnida; order Araneae; family Salticidae; genus Maratus; species Maratus speculifer. The sequence continues at coordinate 160,131,249 of OZ025303.1, forward strand.
CCTTGTAGCTTGCCTGGTACCTTTATTACACATCAGTGTTAAGATAAAATTTATTTTAAACTAAAACACTCTTAAAACAACTAAAATCACTTTCTCACAAATTATCGTTCATAGGCTCCATGTACCCAATTCTTTGCGTGGCCCTGTATATCATTTTATCAATATTTTGGAAACATTTCTTAGAAAATTTAATGCAATTCAGCGTAAAAATGCAAAATATATTTTAGAATCACCTTTTAGTAATTTATGCTCATATTCAGTAACGCTGGCGAGCTCTTTTGGATAGCCATGTATATTAACTATAGCATTTATACACACAATATAATATGCATAAATTTAGTGAAACTTATACGAGCATATTATAATTAAAATGCATTTCATCCATCCATCAGCTATCATCGGATACATATACAGTACTTCAGAAAGAATGTACTATTTGAAATCTTTTGTGTGTCCCTGTAAATACTATGTACTTTATATTAAGAAAGGCAGTATCGTACAATTTTACTAAGCCTCATTGACATACATCAATTTTATTATCCATGAAACAGTTTAATATATTTAAAATATGTCACACACAATTCCCCCTTTTACCATTATCTAATGGAATTCTTTTGTGTGGCCCTGTAAATGAATAATAGCTACATTTTCACCTTATACTTTATAGAATGCATATTTTAATGCACCTCGTAAAAGCATATAAATTTTAATATATTTGACAGGGTATGAAATCTTTAAAATTCCTTTGAAACGATTTTTCCCCGTAGGCTGTAATGTAATGGGAAACTTTTGATTCTCTCTGTAGATAAACTAATCATGGTACAAACTTCATTTTCAATAGGGTTCGTGTTAGGGTAAACGTCAATAACCTCCTAAAATTTCATGGCAATCCGAGTATATTTACGTGAGTTAGAGCGCGGACAGACGGCCAGACAAACCGAATGTATAAGCACTTTTCAACTTTGTTGGAAAGTGCTAATAATAAAAATGAAATAGATTTCTTAACGAAAACTTAATAATTGATTAAAAGAAAGTTTTTCTGGTATAAATTCAAGTATTTGTTTTCACACTGATTGTGAAAGGATTTCAAAATACAAAATTTAATTAATTACAGGTTAAATTTATTACAGATTAAATTTATTACAGATTTAATTTATTACAGGTTAATTTCGTACTGTATAAAAAGTTAAATAATTTTTTGCAAAATAAGCTCGTAAATAGTTTACATAGTACTTCATTTTAGAACAATGAAGGTTTTAGAAAACAAATTATTAAAATACATATTTCACTAAAATGAACAGTTGCATGATTGTGCATTGTTTATTTACTATTTCAGTAAAGAAGAAAAAACCCTATTTAATTGGTGAAAACTAAATTTAATGGAAAGAAAAAAAATATGAAGTCTTTCTTGTTCCAAGGATTCCTCGACTATGTGTTCATTAATTAACCTCAAATAAACTCAAACATTCAGTTTAATATAGTGATTTATTGTGTTCGTCTATAAAAGTTTACTTGTTTTAAAAGTTTCTTTACTTTAGATGAAAGGTAAATATTGTTTTGCCTATTCTTTATTTGTTTGTGATAAAAGTATTTTCTGAATAATTATTAACTATAGTAGAGAAAGTAATGAAAGAGCCTGACAAGATAAAAAGAATTCTTAGGGGAATGTAGTGCTTAATAGAAAAAAAGAGTTTTAAATAAAATGCAAATTTGTGTAAAGAAAAGAAAATCTACTTATAAGAAAACAATTTAACGAATCTAATAAAGAAATAAAAGGTTTTGTTTGATTTAAAAGGCAGGGTATAGGAATACTTTAAGGAATTTAAAATGCTTCTTAATTAAAATTTAAGAATTGTTTAAAAGAAACCGTTTCTTGCACAACTTGTTTGACACTGACATTTGAAAGATTTTAAAAACACAAAAAATAATTAATTATGCGCAATGAAAAGTTAAATAACTTGTTGGAAATATGTTTACGAATATGTCAGATAATATTTGTTTTAAATTGATGGATTCCTTTTTAAAAATTTCAATTTTTTAAAAAATATTTTAATTTTATTTATTTTTCAAATATTTTAAATTTATAACGCTAATTATGTAATTTTTCATTTCAGAATTAAATAAAAATCAAATTATTATAATTCATGTTTCATCAAAATCTACATGTCTGCAAATACCAAACATTTAGAGTTTAGGCATTAATTATTTGCTATTTCAAAAAAAAAAAAAAAAAAAAACATTTTAGATTTGGTTTATTAAATTTAATGAGAGTTAAGAATAAAAGATCAATTTAATAATTCTATTTTTTTAACAAAGATTCCTCAACTTTTCATTCATTAATTAACTATAAATAAACTCAAGAATACATATTAATTTAATGATTAATTTCTCTCGTGTATGGAACTTTATTTATTTCAGAAATTTGTTTGATTTAGAAAACTGCATAAATATTGCTTTACATATTATTCATTTTTTTAAATATAAAATGACTATTCATTATGTTAGAGAAAGTAATATAAGAACCTTAAATAAAAATGACTGAAATTAATTTTCTGTATCTATGGCAGGAGAACATTACATTAAAATAAAAATTTGTGCACATAAAAGTATTCATCGAATCTAATGATGAAAGTTTAGATTTTTTTTTCTTTTGATTAGATGAGGTATTTTGATACTCGTTTTAAAAGATGTATTATTATTATTTTTTTTATTTTCCAACATCGTAGCTAAAATTTTATTTATAAAATGCTCTATTTCAATATTATAAATAACATTTTATTAAAATTCACAGTTCACGAAAATGTAAGTTTAAAATATGATTTTTTAAAAATTATTTGCTAGTTCTGGTACTTTTTTCTGTTTAGGTTACACACACACTTAACTAAACAAACAAATTTAATGTCTATATTTTTTTTATTATTTTTTTAAAGGGATTTTGCTTTTTGTCCATTAATTAAATCTAAATAAATCCGAGTTTACATATTACCCCTGCCTCCTTACATATTACCCATGCACTTTGAGAACACTTAGTGAACGTTTGAACAAGGGTATTTAGATTACCTAACTACAAGGCTGCTTAATCTGGTGTCACTCCTCTACACGTACATATGTACTTTGGGTATGGGAAAGATTTATTCAAAGGAGAAAGTGCATTCATTTTAGAATGAAAATATACATATCATTACCAAAGAAAGTGATATTCTGTATTATTACGGCAGGAAATCCCTTCAGTGTAAACTGGTTACCATAAAGTTGAAATTTGATCGTTTTATAAAGTAATTTAAAAAAAGTTTGTCGCCCCTGCTTATCTCTGTGCTACTTAAAACTAATGTCTGTTATCTTTATATAATGTTGGCGAAACTGTTTTCGGTGATTGTTGAGTTCTGAAAGCTCAAAAAGTTTTGTTTATGTTTTCTTTTTCTTTTTTTTTCCTTTTTTTCTTTTTTTTTTCTTTAATTTTTTTTTAAAGAATTTTACATGTCATTAACATTCTACAAATTCAGAAATTTCTAAGTTCTCGATTCGACTTAGGATGTTACTATTTTATCTTTACTTATGCATTTAAATAACTACTGAATTTAAGTACAGTAGAACCCCGCTAATTCGGACACCGTTAATCCGGACCTCCGGATAATCCGGATCGGTCTGGTCACATTTTTTTTTTCAAGTTTGAGAAGCGATTGGCTTATTTCCATAACATTAACTTGTTTCATTGTCGTTTTCTGAATAAAAAAAAAACTTTTTCTGAAATCTTTTCGGAAGAATTAAACAAAGTAAACATGTTTACTGTCTGTAAATATTCAATAAGTTTAACATAAATGTGATTTTCTGTAAGTATGTTTTATTTTATTTCATTTTTTCTAATTCTCCGGATAATCCGGATGGGGTTTGGTCCCAATTAATCCGAATTATCGGGGTTTTATTGTATCGCTATCTTTAGCTGCACACGTGGTTTTCTTCATGTTGTAGTGCTGAACATTCTACGGTCACTCTTTTATTGTGTTGCATAAAAGACTCGGGAAAAAGAGTTTAAGTAAAATATCATTAAAATAAATTATTTTTAATATTTTACAAATAATGGTACATTTTGCAGTTTTCAGAACATTGCTTCAAAATTGATTTGCAATTTCATTGGCGGATATCAAAAGTTATTGAAAACTAAAATATAAATATGAATTAAGAGTTTGAGTATTTGAGTATGATATGAATTAAGTTTGAGTATTTTATTATTTAATTATTTATTTTTGATCATACAGTTTTTAAGTGCTATATTCAATAATACTCATTTGAAGTTTCATTAGCGAATTCTAAAAGATTATTGAAAAACTAAATTTAAACATGAATTAAGATCAGCTTTAATATGTGCTTTTTAAAGTTTTTTTTTTTTTCAAAAACATTTTCTAAAATTAATTTTAAAATGTAACGTGTTTAAACATATCAAAATTTATCATAAAATTAGTTTTTTTTTTTTTTTTTTTTTTTTTTTTGTTATTTGTATTTAATAGTGAGCGAATATTTAATGATATCTTTGAAAACTGGTTTTTATGTTTTTTATTATTACATTCAGTATAAACGTATCAAAAACTTATAATTTTTTAAAATAAGAGTTATACTGTCAGTTTGCCCTTAATAAGTTAATTAACAGATAAAAGTAAAACATATATATTCAGAAAAATGTCATGCTTTGAAATATTATATATATATATATATATCTGTTTAAACAAAATAAAGTTAAATGAAAATTAAGCTATGTTCAGTAACATTTAGGGCGTAATGTTTGGCATATTACTTCCTAATCATTTATCTTAAAAACTATTAATTTTTTTAAATTCGAGTACAATATAAACTTCATTTATTGTTAGAAATTTCTAAAACCATATTTGAGAAGTAATTCTTATTAACAATACATTACTTTCTCTATTTTTTTTCATAAAGAAATTTCGAATATAATATTCGTTCAGTAGTCTTTTGTGTTAACGTACTACACTTTCCTAATAAACTTAATAGTAAAAACTTATAATTGATCAAGCAATCAGCTTATCACTGCTGCTAAAAATGAAAGAAATTTCGAATAAATTAATAAAGAATAAATTGAAAATACATGTAAAGTACAGTGATGCAGAAAGCATTAAAGTGCAAACTTACTTTTGAAAAAATCATCTGAAAGGATAATACAGGCTTCTTCATTTTAAATAAGACTAGAATAAGTCGGAGATTTGGTGTGCAACAGGATATCTAAGAAACAAAATTGAATTGTTAAAGAAAATCTGAATTCACTGTACAAATGCAGACCACATGAAAAGTATATCTTTTAAAATACCAGAAAAGTTGAAAATCGAAGTACCTGGGTTAAGCAGGTTTCTCAATCAAAATAAAAAAAAATTCTCTAAAGAAATAATAAAAGTTCAAAAGATATATTAGTCATTTTGAATATATACATGTATAGACTCTTAGAAATGCATGCATACATTGATTGAAAACTAAAAATGTAGTTGAGAGCAAGAAATCAAAATAAATCATCAGAAGTTCGCAATTTCATTTCATGTTGATATTGCTTATAACTACCCAATTATGTACATACTCTTTAACATGTATAATTATATTCTTACATTGATGGAAAACTAAAAATTTGGTTTTAGTCAAAGAGCAAGAAGTCAAAATAAACCGTCAGAAGTTTGCAATTTAATTTCATGTTTATATCGCTTATGTCTAACATGTGTAGACATCATACGAAAGGTATACAATCTTAGAAATGTATATTTGTTTATTTATACTGATAGAAAACTAAAAATTTGGTTTTACTCAAAGAACAAGAAATCAAAATAAATCATCCGAAGTCCGAAATTCAATTTCATGTTTATATCGGTTATTTCTAACCAAACATGTATACGCTCTTAGAAATGTATATTTGTATATTTATATTCTTGGAAAACTAAAAATATGATTTATTCTAAGGGGAAGAAATCACAATAAATCATTCGCTATTTAATTTCATGTTTATATGGTTTATATCTATCCATACATGTATATACTATTAAAAATGTATAACTGTATTCTTATACTGATGGAAAACTAAAAATTTGGTTTTACTCTAAGAGGAAAAAATCAAAATAAATCATCCGAAGTTCGCAATTTAAGTTCATGTTTATATCACTTATATCTATCATGTACACACATCATCCGATCATCCGAACATGTATATTGTATACACTCTTAGAAATGTATATTTGTTTATTTATATGATAGAAAACTAAAAATTTGGTCTTACTCTGAGAGTAAGAAATCAAAAAAAATTATCAGAAGTTCGCAATTTTATTTCATATTTATATCTATCGAAACATATATACACTCTTAGCAATATATATTTATATTAAATTTTGTATATTTGTATTAATTTGAGTTTGAATGAACAGTGCTTTGAGGCCTATAGCTACAATGGCTGTTGCCTCGATTGATCCATAAATACACAGAAACAAATACAGAACACTTTATTATAACAGAAAATCCAATACATACATTAATACATATCACAGGGACAACACAGACACCCATGCCGCTAGCTGGACTCGAACCAGGGACCAGCGGTGTGGAAGCAGCTACCTCTGCCAACCACGCCACTCGTTCCGCAATTTGTATTATTTTGTGTATTTATATTAAATGTAGCGATACCTCATGTTATAAGAATAGCAATTATGCTAATTTTATTTAGTCAGTGTTGACTGGAAACCAAGCTTCAGCTCAGACTAAAACAAGAAATCAAAATATAAAATCCGAGATTCAAAATTTAATAAAATTTTCATTTTGAAACGTTAATTGTATGTATACTCTTAGCAATATATATTTATATTAAATTTTGTATATTTGTATTTTTTGTGTATTTATATTAAATGTAGCGATACCTCATGTTATAAGAACAGCAATTATGCTTATTTCACTTAGTGTTGATTGGAAACTAAGCTTCAGCACACACTAAAACAAGAAATCTAAATCTAAAATCCGAGATTCAAAACTTAATAAAATTTTCATTTTGAAATGTTACTTGTATATATGCATATACTGCTAAAATGAATCTTATAGTTTAATATGCAAACTGTACTAAGGGACAGGGATGTAGTGGCGGATATACGAGGGTATATGCCGTATACCTTCTGGATTTTTTTAAGAAACACCGTATACTCTCTGTTTCTCAAGAAAGCTATACTATATACATTCTAGGGTATATCCTCTGCTTTCGGCGTATACTTTCTGTCTTTTTTACGACTGCACTAATGCTAAGGGAGCAGTCTTTAAAACACCAGAGGGGCTACGCTATAGGCAGGAAGTATATGATATAGAGTAATAGAGTATAATTTATAGTTTAAATTAAAAAACTGAGGATATACGTTGTTCCTTAAAAAAATTCAGAATGTGCATGGTGAAAACTATCATATACCCTCAACTATATCACTAGATAATACTTGTATTCACAATGCTTTACTCATACAGAAATATTATCGGGAAATAAAACGCAGTGAAGCTACAAGAAGTCAAAATCAGTGTAATTTAATGTATATGCCTAAGCTTATGCACTTTTATATGCATACAAATTATACTTTTTATTAATCTAACTCTTTTGTTATCTCTTGCTATATAAACAGAGAATATGTGCATAATTCTTTTTAAAGCCTGAGTTTTGAATGTAAACTAATATCTAGCTTCACTCTAAGAACAATAATCAAACACTTAGAATTTAACAAAATCCACATGTGCACGAGTGCATATAGGTGTATGTTTGTTTGCCAATGCTAAATATAATAATGCACCTCATTATATAAAAAATATTTGTATGAACAATGCTCTATTTTCACAGAAATACTAATCGGAAAATAAGATTTGGCATTGTTCCAAAAATAAGAAGCCTAACTTCCCCATAGTGAGAATTATCAATATATATTTAAGAAATATAGTAATTTAATGCTTTGTGAAATATTTCAATGCAATATTCTGTTTAATTTTTAAAACTATGTAATGTATTATTATTAAAGTTCTATATTTTAAACATTTTCTATTGAAAGATGGTGAAATGTTGATGAGAAACTAAGTTATATTACGGTTTAACACTAATTATGTCACAAACCGCGCACTCGGCCAGTTACCAAAAAGACATTTCGATGTAACTCTTTATCCGGCAAATCAATTTTATAGATGACGTGCTGAAAAGATTCACTGTCATTAGAATCTTAACACTAGAAAGACGGGAAGTTTTATACAAGTTTACCAAAAAAAATTAACACCATAATTTTTATTTAAAACTGTTTAAGTTATTTAATTAACCATTTTTTCTTTGTTTCTTTAAAACATATTATAGAAAGAAATTTATGGTTCGAACCGAAATATATTCATTTAGTAAGGGCCAAATTGGCCCCTCGCCGTCACTCTAGTGTTAAATTGATTTGAGTAAAAAATTATTGTATCATGTGCAATATAAAAATAAAATATTATGAATATGAGTATATATGAGTATAATATGAGTGTCATTTAATTTTCTACTGATTTTATATGTTATGAATACGGTTCTTATTAATGAACCGAAACATGTCAACTCTTTAATTTATTTTTTATTTGTGACACCTTCTAAGTAAATAAATATGAAATGTTTTTATACGTGAATGAAAAAAGGTGAAGTGATTTTGTTTTAGTTTTTGAAAAAACGAAAGCTAACAACAGTTTTAACATAAAATATTTCACTAAAAATTCCGGTGTAAATCGATCAGTTTTTAATAAAAGCTATGAGGAAAGTATGTGTTTATAACCCGTTGGGGATGGGCGACAAGTATACGTGCCAAAAAATACTTAAAAATCCTTGTTTATTTTCACCAGTAATATTTTACTGTAAAATTTACTGTATTTAATCGGAGCATTTTCTCGATTTAATAAGGCTTGAATTTCTGTTTTTAAAAAAACATGTAACGAAACATTAGAAATTTCGTAAAAAGCTCCCGTCGCGAAGGATGTTAAGGTTTAAATCAGAAAATTTATCATAAATAAATAAATTTTAATATACAATTTTAAGTTAAATAAACCTGTTAACAAATTCTAAATAAAAATTCTGGTGTGAAATATTTTTAGAAAAATTCATGGTGTGTTTATTATTAAAAATAAGAAATTTAAACTCAATATACATTTAAACATAAAATAATTCGATGCTTATCATGATAAGATACTATTTGATTAAAAAATATATATAATCAGCAAAGTGTTGGCAGTTTTAAAGTGGTTGTTGCTATATTTACAGTGATATTGTTGATAAATGAATACCACTTGGTATCCTTCCAAAATAAGGATTCTAAACTTTACATGGATTAAAATTATCTTCACAGATTAAAGTTATCTTTATAGATTAAAATCATCTTCATACATTAAAAAAAAACTCCCCACTTTTATGCCTTTCACGATAATATTTTATTTTTGCTTTTAATGTATTATTGCAAAAGATGCATATTTTTATACTTCAAGCTCTTAATAATGTGCTTATAAATATGAAAGTTTCGAGATGTTATGCGATAAAATACTACATCTACGCATTTTATATTTTTCTGCTTTTACTAAATCTATGATTTTTTTTAATCTTTTACCAACAGCATACTTTTTTCTAAAATGTTAATTTTGTCATAAAGTGTATCATTTATTTATAACGAAAATACAGGAAAGCTATTTTGAAACATCTGTTACATTTAATTTTATCATCAATTCAATATAATGTGTCCTCCAAATTTTTCCGCAGGTAAATTTAATTAGATTTCCACACTGATAGCATAATTAACATAGATTAACACGTTTTTAAAACCATATCAGGTAGCAGAGATATTATCGTATAATATATTCGAAAAGTTTTAAATTGATAAAAAGTGCGGAAAGTTCAACTGCAGTTTTTATCAGTTTGAAAAGTGTATTCGAAGTTCATTACTGCTTGTTCACTTAATGAACTAGAGGGTAATAAGGATAATTACAAAATATTTTTCAACTTTAAAAACCTATCAGCCACATGCTTTCAACCAATAAATTTTCTTTTGCTTAAAATGTTATCATTAGAAGGATTTGTTAAATGAAGAAAAAATATTTTCTATGCAAAAAATCAAAATTTTAACACCCAAACTACATTTATTTTCAGAATATATTTCTGTGCAGACGTCTAGACCAACAAAAACTGTTTCAGATTTTAATGTGTTTTTAAGTAGTTCATTAAAGTTTATATTTTCATTGAGCTTGTTAATTTGAACTTACAGTTCGATAAAAATCAAAACTATCGTTAAAATTAATATAAAGCAAGAAAATTATTAATTTTAATTTTTCCTTATTTTTTTCTGAATCCCACTTCAACAGCACTAACTGAAAACAGTTCGAAATGTTTATGCTTTATCATTAGAGTTTAAATTTTCTGAATCCCATTTCAAAAATTCTATCTAAAAACCATTTGAAATTTTAATGTTTTTCCAAACAGTTCATTAGAGTTTGTATTTTATTTGAGTTATAAGTTTCATAAACATCGAAAATGGTTTCTAATTAAAAACTTAGCTAAGAAGAACATTAAAAATTAAAACTGATACATACAATATTTTGTGAGCTCCTCTACCATTACATAATCTACTGTTTTTAAACAGTTTATTAGAGTTTGTTAATTTGAGTTAAAAGTTCGATAAACACCCGAAATCTTGTTTGAGCTAATTAAAAACTACAGTAGGAAGAAAACTGAAAACTTTATTTTTTTTTATTGCAGTATTTTATAGATACCAAAGACTTAACATTATTTTCACGTCTTTTACTAACTTTTTGAAGAGTTCATTAGAGTTTATATTTTATTTGAGTCACTGATATCACTAATTTGAGTTAGAAATTCGAAAACAATTTAAAATATCGTAAATATTAATTTAAAGTATTAGTCTGAAGAAATTTCAAAATTTAGTTTTACATATAATTATTTTGTGAGTCCAACCACCATAAGATTATCTGGTCCATTCTACAGCTTCATTGCAGATTTAATCTGTGTCTATATTTTGTTAGAGTTTGCTAATTTGATTTTGAAGTTCGAAAAATACTTGAAATATTTTAAATTCTAAATAACAATATTAGCGAGTTCATTTTTTTTTATATATCCAGGACTTATAAATAATACATTTAATACTAGTACTTATTTCCCAAGAAATTTTTTTTTTAGATTTTTCTTAAAATTTTTATAAAACATACTCCGAAATTGGATTCCACTGAAAATGCTGTTGAAACCCTCCACAAAAATATTTTTTTTGATAAAACTAGTAAAAAAAATGCAGACTATTGGAGAGTTTGTACATTATTTTGTGTGAATCCCATTGCCCATATATCAATGTATCTTGTCTTTGAACATTTTAGGCATTTTTGTACGATTTATAAAACTATCGTTTGCATGAATGCATGTAATAATGGTATTGTTTTTAATGTAGTTATTTCTATGTATAGTACTCTAATTGTAAAAATGCGAATTTTGAACATGTTTTTTGAGAAATAATCTAACATACAAAATTCAAAAATACAACCTGTGGTCGGAAATACTTGCATATAAAATATGTATATTTATTTACTCCCCCTTTAAGTGTTAATATTGAAAAATAACTATACACACTTTCTGAGCGAATTTAAAAATTCTTAACGGTAGTTTTATAAATCGCACAAAAATGCGTAGAGTGACCTGTATAGTGTTCAAAGACTTGAAAGATGAGAGGTGGGATCACACAAAATCATGTACAAACTCTTCCAAGATCCGATTTTTCTTTATCAGGTTAATCCAAGAAATATTTTTGTGGAAGGTTTCTACAACATTTTCAATGACATTTAATTTCGGAATAGGTTTTTACAAAATTTTTAAGAAAAATCTAAATCAAATTTTTCTTTAGTAAATACTAATATTAAAATAAGCGTGCCATTTAGGAGCCCTGGAGATATGAAAAAAAAAAAAAAATGTTTTTGAACTCGCTAAAATTGTTAATTAGTATTAAAAATGTTTCGGGTGTTTTTCGAACTTCCAAATCGAAAGAAATTTTAAATTAGCTCAGAAAGATTGCATAGTTATTTTTCAATATTAACACTTAACGGCCGGGTTACGTAAATGTTTTGTATACCTGTAATTCTTCCCACTAGCCGTATCTTTGTATTTCATATCTTACATTATTTTTCAAAAAACATATTCATTTTTTTTACAATTAGAGTATTTGGTTTTATTTTTGTCGTCCGATTATCTACACTAGGGATATAGGACCAGGGGTAGGTGCCCTTCGTGGAAGTCTTTCTAAGGGAAACTAACACGTATTTATGCAAGCTTCGAAGAAAACCACGAAAACTCCGAACGGTTAGGCCGACAGCCGCGATTGGGTTCGAACCCAGCACCTACCGTCTACCAGTTGAGAGGTCAGAACCTCTCGGCCACTGGTGGGGCCCAATTAGAGTACTATACATAGAAATAACTCCATTAAAAACAATACCATTATTATGTACATTCATTTATAATGTAAACACGAACAGCGAAAATCTTTTTTGCTAAATAATGTAACATGTAAGTATAAAACCATAGGCGTTGCTTATGTTCAAGACAAGAAAACTACCCGTCCATAAAGGGTTAATGTGCAAACAAAAAATTAATAATTTATTAATTGGTGTATACAAAAAGTTTTAAAGTTAAAATATTTATTTACTATTTATTTATTTATTAAATTCAAGACGACTTGACTTTGTTCTTTAGCTGCAATGACACAGTTCTTTCCTGAAGATTGTCATGGATATTGACCAAAACGTCGGATGTTAAAAACTTATTTGAATGTTTGTTTAGTTTTTAACTTTGCAACATTTTTAGCCACCATTTAGGAAATTTGTGATTTTCTTATTTCCATGTTAATATTGAACTTTTTTATGGTATAAACGTTCAGACTTTTATTCGTGATTTTTGTTTATTACAATGGAAATCCTAAATGTTAATAAATAAAATAAAACTAAATTAATTTCAAACATTTCCTGGTGTGAACTCGAATTTTCTTAATAAAAAAATTGCAAGATTTAGATACATTGTTTGCGGCCTGTGTAATCTTAATGTAATTGAAAAGAGTTCATTACAGCAGGTGTGTAATAATCTAGGCGGCAACGGGCAGTCTCTCACCACGAAGTTTTAATAGTTATTTTTCGTCTAATATTTCGTTTGAATATTTTGTAAGAATGCAAGCGAAGAAAACTAATAAAATTTAGTGGTGAGAGTCTGTCCGCTGACGTCTAGATTTTTACAACCATGCATTATATTCTGTATTTTATTTGAGTTATAAGTCCAATAAACATCCGAAATATTGATTCTAATTGATTTGAACGAGAAGAAAAGTCAATTATTAGGAACATTTTATAAATAAAATTAAAAAGAAAATCACATAATGAAATAATTTATTTTTTAAAACAAATATATACAATGTATGTTATGTGAACAAAGCAAAAACGCCTTTTCAGCATAATTATAAGAAATGTAAGATTTTATTAATTTCTTATTTATTTATTTTTGCAAATAGTGGTACGATTTAATATAAAAATAATCTCCGTTCCAAGCCCATGATCAAAGATCCACTGTTAAAAATATCGTGAAAAATTACTTTTGTATTTAAAGACAGAGGTGCCGTCAATTAAGGCCACTTTGGGCCACGTTTTCCTTGTTCCACTCACATTTCTATTTTTAAAAATATTATATATGATTTTTCAACTTCGAAATTGAGTTGTAAACAATCAGCATGAAACAATGAAGCAAACTGTAGGATTTAAAGAGGAAATTTATTATTTTTTATTTTTTAAAAATATTTTTAAAGTTTTAGAACAAAATAGATACTACTGGGGGCTTCTTTCTTCCATCCACTTAGTTTTGTATAAAATAAATACATTTCATATGTAAATGAATACATTTTTATTGACCCCCCCCCCCCCCATGCAATAGCATCTGCTAATGAATTAACACTGCAAACTCAATAATTTTTTTTTATTAAACATTTAAATATAATAAACCGATTCTTAATGCATATATACATATGGGTGATTCTCAAAATAGGGGACAATTTATGTCTTTCGGCATACAAAAAAAATTGAGAGGTTTTCTGTCATGTTTTTATATTTAGATATGTTTGTCTTAATATTATTCATTATTTGCACTCAAGAATTACTCACTTTTTAGTTAAAAACACCTTAAAATAACAGAATAAAGATTCAAAATGTCATTAGCATGGATGTCCACAGCAGCTGTGCCTTGTGTATACTAGCATTTTTCAAAAGTTAATATCATGTTTATAAAAAAAACAAATGTTATTCTTTCTTTATATTAATCAAGGAGAGGATTTATCCAATAAATTTCTTTTTAAAAATAAAATTATAGTACATAAAAAAAGAATTAAAGTTTGTCCTCCATATTCGATTTTCAAAACAAGGTCATACTATAACAGCTTGTTATTAATCAAAATTTCATTTTCACATATGACAATAGTTTGAAAATATAAAGTTTCTCCATGGCAACAAGTAGCCATTTTATCCCAGCCTGAAAATGGAAGCATGTATTGTATTTTAAGAATAGAAGTTGAATTTTAGGGGCGTACATCAATTGTATGTCATTAGAATGGATAATAATTTTCATGTTTATTTTATAGTTAAAATTTTTATTTTATTTATTTGCATAGAACTTTTGTGTTTTAAAAAGCCCCAGAAAGGACTATTGCATTGTGATTATATTATGGCTCATAATCTTATTTAAATTAAAATTTGTCATTAGCATGGACAGATATCAGTGTCATTAGCATGGTTTTTCTGTCCATGCTAAAGACTCCTATGTACATAAATGTAACCAGTGCTTATATTGTATCCTTTATAAAGTTTAATTTTACGTATAAATTTAGGTATGACATTTATTATCCCTAAAATATGCATTAAATCTGTCGGAAAATCACTAAGACAGCTTCTTACATTGTTAGTGTCAGAATGTTGCTCATGTTACAAAGTTTGCTCTTTGGTAATGTTTTTATTCTCCTTATATGTATATATGTAAAAATGGAAACCATTTGCTGAAAAGGAAGTCTAATAAATATCGAAAAAAAAATGTTTAAACAGGAAGAAAATAAATGTTTCATAATATATTTATTTCATGCAATTTGTTTTGTCATTAGCATGGCTCAAAAAATACTAATTATTTTTTTAAGTTAATTTTTAAATATTTAGCTCTACTGATTACATGGAAAGTATACCTAATACTATATTAACAACACCTATTTTTTTCAGAAATTTTGCTAACAGTAATTTTTTTAAGATTTCATTTTTGAAATCGTCCCCTATTTTGAGAATCACCCATATATATATATATATATACACATTAAAAAAAACCCGAGAAACAGTTTTTGTTATGTAATACCCAGCAACTAGAACAAAACTAATTAATGCATCATTTTGCAACAGTAATATTTGAAAAGAAAAAAATTATTTAAAAAATTTATAAAGAGATTTGGTTGTATAAAAGGTATTTCTAAGTAATTGGGGCTATTTTCCGCCCAAAAAAGGCCTGGCACAAAGTAGCCCCGAAATACTAGTTTTCATGTTAGCTTTATGAAAGCGTAAACATTTCTTGTCAAAAATAAGAATGAAAAGAAAAACTATACCCTAATAGCATGCATGGTCACAGTGACGTCACTGTGACGTCACTGTGAGTCACTTTGGTCACATCACATCTGTGACCAAAATGCCACCACTCAGTGACGTCACATTGTGACTGAGATGTGACTTTCTTAAAAATGTTTAGAAATTTATAAATATCCTTCAAAACATGTTATTTACATTAAAAAACATGTTTCTGGCAATTTAAATATCGTCGCTTTTTTCACAGTTTCGTCACAATGTGAAAAAAGCGAAATTAGTCACAAATGATGTCAAATTAGTCACAAATGACACATTTTTCACAAATTTGTCACATTGTGCCGACTTTGTGAAACGTCACAAAAGAGCTCTAAAACGGCCATAACGACTTCACATTTTAGTCACTGTGACTTTACATCGACGTCACGTGACGTCACATCGGCAATCGATGGTCACAAAGTCACAATGTGCCCAATGTGCCAAATAAAGTGACGTCACCATGCTTTACGGGTGATTACAGATGGGTTATAGATTACTAAACGTAATATTTTGACACTTACCTTATTTGTAGCTCTTATTAAGATTGTTTCACTACAGATAGTTTGGAGAGTTAAAATTTGCACACGGAAACAGGTGTTACAAACGCATCCAGTGTTGCCACTAAACAGATTAAATTATCCCAAACAATTCAAATACCCTATACTAGAGTAAAAAATATTTTTCAAGGGCAAAAACTCCAAATTATCTTGTATTATTTGTTAAATACAAAGAATAAAAACTTTTTTATGGGAGGGACCATAGTAACCCCGCTAGGACCAAAGTAGCCCCAGTTGCCCGTAATTTTTCATGATATTTTTAACAGAGTAGTGATGGGCAAATTTTACTATTCGAATGAACCAATTGAGCATGCGCAAAAGCATAGCTACAAGTTTTTTCTTTTCTTTTCTTTTCTTTTTTTTTTATTCAGTATTTCTGAGAAATTTTCTATTGAAAAAGAATTTTCTTACTTAAATTAAAATTAATTTAAAATTTACTTAACGTCTTCAGACGTTATGTATTCTATAGGATACGCATCTTTATTTTTTTTCTAGTATATAAAAAATGTCAAAAAAGGAGAAATTGGTGTGAATGGAATCATACAGATAGCAGAACCAATGTATATATATATATATATATATATATAAATTTGTTTCTAATAGCGCTTTTTAGCGAGCTTCGTGTTTTATGAAAATGGCTTGCAGCTTACGAAATGTGCAAAAATGAAAACATAAATAATTGTACAGTAGAGTAAGATACCATTTGTAGAGGCCATTAGAGATAACAAAAATTATTAAATAAATTTGTTTTACATTTTTAATGTTTTTGCAATGCAAAACACTAAAATTAAATTTTAAAAAATGGTAAAAAATAATCAAAAAATGCATTTTTTTTTTTGTGATGGTTAAAATACTATTTGTAAACGAAATCACATGATAAAACTTATTATAATTTAAAAAATATAATAATTTAAGTTTTATTAAAATAGTGGCTAAATTTAAAATCGTTATGACTCAAAATATTATTAGTAGCATTTCATTTTTTTAAAAATTTAAATAAATTCTATTCATTTCATCTAAATTTTAGTTTTTCTATAAATTTCATCTAAATTTTAGTTTTAAACTCAGTATTTTAAACAATATATTAATTTCTTCTAAATTAAAAATATCAAAATTAAAAGTTTAAAAAAAAAAAATATGTAACATTTATTAAAAAAGTCATATTTTTAAAAGTAAATGTTTTTTTTTTTCAAATTTGCTTAATGAAAATTAACGTAAAACAATGAAAAAAGACATGAACCTAGTTTGAAGGATTTATATTTAATGATTCTTGAGTTATAACAATTTAAATCCAAGAAATTGTGAAAAACTCATCATGAAGAAAAACGCATTTTCAGAAGAAATCGTTTCATGACAATCATTGCGTACAAGCAAAAATTTGAAAACAAAAAGAAAAAAAAATAATGATATTTCCTCTTCTAATTAAGATAGAAACATGATTTAAACATCATTTTAAGCAGAAAAAAGAGAATTTTTTTAATGCAATAGAAGTGTTTTTTTTTTCAAAGAAAATTTGAAAATTTTTGTGTTTTGGACTCCTTTAAGTAATTCTCTTACAGTACAAAATGTAGACTTTCTAAAATTTGCAATCGTACAAAAGTGTATTGATTACCATAATCTTAAATAATATAAGTAATATTTATCGATTATAATCGTAATTATTATCAAAATCTTTGGTATGTGCTTTTATATTCTTCTGGTACTCAAATACGATACGGCAATAACATTAAGCCATTAAAGTCCGAGTTAGTTTACGCTTTAAAGGAATACAGTACCTTTCAAACCATCTCTTCAATTTTTGACTAATACTGTAATATATTTGGAATCACAATCCTTAGTACTAAAAGTTAAATTAAAAAATTTTAAAAAATCTTGTACAACAGTCTATTTTTCTAACATTTAATTTTTTAAAAATCTCTACTACTTTTACAAATATGAATATTTTTGCTTCAAAATTTCATCCTAATTCATTATAATATGCTATGTAAAACTGTGTATGGATTTTTAGATGTGAAAGATTTTACATTAAATATGATTTTTTTTTCTCTCGTGTATATCAAAACTAGTCGTTGGGGGCCATCGTAATACTTACCCATCATAGATAGGCATATGAAAATAAAACATGTGAAAACTATTTATACAATGCATTGCAATTCCAAAACAAAATTTAAATATTGTTAATATGCATAGTAATGCTCTATTAATAAAATGCTGATGTACCAATTTCGACAAATTATATAAAACGCCAAACTATTCAAGTAATACCGAACTGCGTAAAAGAAACATCCTTATAACTCCAAAAATAATTATAATATAAACTAACAGTTTACTGCGTTGGATTAAGCGTTTCATTTTAAATTAAAATATACCTCTGAATTGAAATTTGAATGAAATACAGGGTCATGAAAAATGGAAGAATGTAGAAAACAGGATTACAAATATCTCGGCAACTAATAATCCGATCGACTTCGTTCTATATGCAAAATGTGTGTTATTTTATTGCCTTTAACGTCCATTCCTTAGAACAAAAACATTCGAAAATTTTTATATACCTTTCATCAGAACGAATTTTTCGAGAGTCCGAAAAAAATAGTTCCGGATAATCGAGGTTCCTGATATTAAATAGGCTTCGTCCCATTCTTACATATTAACTACATACAAAATTTCAAGTCTCTATCTCAATTTGTTCGGGAGATAGAGCGTTTACAGACAGACAGACGGACGGCAAATTTTTTTTTCTAAAAATATGTTTTTCGGAATCTCCACTATCTGAAACGTGCAAATCCGTCAAAAAAAAAAAATTTCGATTTTCAAAACGATTACAAGACTTGCGTATAATGGGTAAGTAAAAATGAAGGAAATTCAACAAATTCTCAAGTTAAATATATTTTAAAACTAATTATAAACTTGAATGTTAAATCCATACACAAAAATATTAAATAGACCATGGAGAACAAGTAAAAAAAGTTCAAAGATCGATCTAAATTAGCAAAAAAGCCTTAGTATTTTTCGAACAAACAAGTTATAAAAACATGAAGAAGGATAAAAATCAATTTAAAGTTTTCATTTGTATGGGTAATTGCGGCTGGATCTATTAACAAAATTTACAATACCTCGCGATATGTTTGTTGTATAGGTAAAAATGAGGTTTCAAAATATATTCACAATTAAAGGAGCTTTCAGTTAATATTTAAAAAAAAAAAGAAAAGAAAAACGATATTTTGACCAATTTCAAGTTTTTAAACAATTTTATTACATTGTGAAAAAGTAAATTTTTTAAATATACGTATACCGTATTTACTCGTGTATAGGGCGCACGCGTGTATAAGGCGCACCCCTACTTTACAAGTAAAAATGGCGATTTTTTAAAATCTCGTATATAACGCGCACCATAAGTTTCATTCGCTAATGAAAAATGACCAAATAAATTTCAATAAAAAAAAAAAAAAAAAAAAAAAAAAAAAAATTCGAAACAAACATTACACCAGACCAGAAAACAAGACGAAAATGCATTTTTAGACTTCGGGTTGTAAGAGAATTATGGGAAATAGGAATGAGTAACGGTAAAGAGAATTGCTAATTAGAGTGTAGATAATGTCATTAGTTCTGTTGTATAAAAAACTGTAAGGAATGAAATAAATATGCAGTAATACTTCAATTAAGTAACATTTTCCGAGTTTTAATATCTTTGAATAATTTCTTGTTTCATGTGTATATCGTTCGACTGCATCCAACAGTAAAAAATTATACCGTGTATAAGGCACACCTAGGAGTTTTGCCCTAATTTTTTGGGGGAAAAAATGCGCCTTATACACGAGTAAATACGGTAATTGTGCAGAAGTGAGTAAATTACAATAATCGCAAATTTTATAAATAATCGTAAATATTATAAGTAATCGTTATCGATTATAATCGTAATTATTGTAAAGTCTAAGATACATGCTTTTATTTTCTTCTGGTCTTTAAGTATGGAACCGAAATAAAATTGAGAAATTTGGCTCAGTAATTAAAAAAATGTACTTATTGAATTATTCTCACAGATGAAAACTTTTAACCCATTTAAGAAAGTTCGTCTGTTTTCTAGTGTCTATCTACTAAACAAAATATGAATTTTAAAGAATTAATTTTCTTAGTAAAATTTTAAACATTTCTGCAAAAAGTTTTAGCAAAATATCCATAAATTTGCTTCATTTTGATCAAACAAATATGCGATACAATAAATAGGTTAACAACAACAATATTTTTTTAAAAATATAAACATTTTTTAATATTAATGCAAAATAACCTGAAAATTGCATTTAACCAAACTTAATCTTGAGTATCTCCAATAACGTATATTTATTCAATTTTGTAATTGAGATGAAATTAATTTCCTTTTGAAAAATAAATGCTGTATAAATAGAGTTAAAATTAAAACTTCAGAGAAAATCTCTCTGTTTGTCTCATTGCACGTTTAAAAAAAAAACCCATTTATTTCCTAAAATATATAATAAAAACAATGCCAAAATATTCGTGCAATATTTCAATAATTGGTAATTACCATGTTAAATAATGGATAATTAGATTTGTTATTAAAATTTTAGGTATTTTGTCAGAAATAAGTTTATTTTAGAAAAATATTGATAGAATCAGAAAAAATATATGGGTGTATAAGAAAAAAAAATTACGGAAATTGCAGCCGCACAATAAAATTTCTTTCGTATAACTGTTATGTAATGCAATTTATTTTGATACATTCTAATGAAATAGCCTTAGAAGTATTTTCAGGCGACATTACATTTCTAATAACATAAATAAATTTAAAGACTTAAAATTTCAGACTGTCATTTTCCTGGCATGTCACACTGTGACGTATTCCAAGTAATGGGTCTTCTGCTATGCTGTACAAATATCGTTTTCTAGTTTTATTTTTTATTTTCTAATTAATATTTACGCCT
This sequence comes from Maratus speculifer, assembly GCA_964019185.1. Classification (NCBI taxonomy): domain Eukaryota; kingdom Metazoa; phylum Arthropoda; class Arachnida; order Araneae; family Salticidae; genus Maratus; species Maratus speculifer. The sequence continues at coordinate 160,152,424 of OZ025303.1, forward strand.
TTTAAAACAAACATATGAGGAAGATAACAAATTCTGTATTTTACAAATAATTTTCCATAGTTAAAGTATAATTATCTTTGAAAATGAATGTCATTTTCCTGGCCAGCATTTTCGTTCTTTATCATGTAATAATAATTAATAAATATGACGCTGAAGACGTATGACATAATTATTCCTATTTCTGACATAGTTCAAGTCAGATGTAGTAAAACCATAGCTACCACCAATAACTTTTAGCTATTTCTTTGAAAAAAAAAATGTGATTAAAATGGTTGTAAAAATTGAGTAGCCTTTTATTGTGTCATTTTCCTAGCTTCCATAAACTAACAAATAAAACTGAACATTGAATTTGAGTTACTCTATTGAAAACATGTTCTTTTAAACAAAATAAAATGTTAGACCTAAAAAAAAACAAGAATGCAAAAAATGTTTAGAATGAAATTGTCATTATCCTGGCATACATATGTCAAGAAATGACATATAATTGCCTAAAAATTAACTTATTATTTAAGTTCTTAAAAATTTAGCAATTTTACATGGAAAATCCTTTATTTTTTAATAGAAAATTAATTTACCTCTTGAAATTTTGAATTGTTTTCAATGAATACTTCCAGTATCTGCAATGATCAAAATCTGACATTTTGTGGTATTCACCCACAAATGAATGAAAGAAACTACAGTTAAAAAATAAGTAGGGCGACAGCAGCGATGAATATTAAGCTTGAGAGAGTAGCATAAAAGAGTTAATTTATAGCTTGCACTATCATTTATTAACATATTATAATTGGTTTAGTTGAAGGGAATAATTACAATATATTCTTAATTATTACAAATCTCAACATTCATGCTTAAAACTTGTTCATTTCTTTTGTTTGTTCATTCAAATATGGAATTTTTTTATTCCACACCTTTTATAAAGTGCATAATGATAATAGCACCAAATGAATTCTGAATTCAATTTTAACAACCTACTTTTTTTCAAGTTTCTAAATATATTATTATTTTTGAAATGGACTATGCATCAGTAATCGGAAATATAAGTCAAAGATAAAAAAGGATGGAAATTTTAAGTAAATAAAAGAAAGGATTTTTTAAACTTTTTTTTTTTTGCATTCTATGATAAGAAATTGTATTTTTTTATTGGTTTAATGCAAGTAGAGAATTATAAAGCTATTATATTCTTAATTATAGTGAATTCCAAGATGTACTTAAAAATTTTTAAATGCTAGCATTAATACCCCATGAAACAACATAAAAAAAATTCAAAGTACAATTTTAACAATCTACTTTTCTCCAAATATCTACCTATGTTATCAATTTGAAAATATCCTACATATCTGCAATCACAAATAGAACATGAACGTCCAAAATAGAAAAAGATGCAGAATTAAAAAAAGGGGGGGGGTCCATTCTATGATAACAATTTGTAATTTGCATTGGTGTAATGCGAGAAAATAATTACAAAGTTATGTAACCTTAGTTATTACGAATTCCAAGATTTACTTAAAAAATCCATTGCTATCATAAATACCTAATAAAAACATCACCAAAAAATTCCGCGCAGAAATTTTAATTATTTACTTTCCTCCGAATATCTAATTACACCATCATTCCGGAAATCCATCTGTTCAGGAATTCGGGAAATCTGCGTAATCATGTTTCTGAAAAGATTCTTTTGTTTAACAAAATATGAATTTTAAATAAGAAATATTAATTTAGCTATCAAAATTTCAAGTAATCGACACTTTCTTTTTTTTTTCAAAACTTTGATAGAAAAAAAAATCATTGAGGCAAAATTAATTGCAATTAAAAAAAGAGACAGAGATTAAATAGAGAAGAATATAAAACTTAACGATTTAATTAAAATATTTTCTTTTGATGCTGTGGTAAAATGCTACAATTCTAATTGACCTAGTTAAAAAAATAAAAAAGTAATGTATTTATAATTATTACGAATACCACCAATTACTTTTTTTAAACTCCCATTTTTTTCTTAAGGGTGTATTCGAAAAAAACGCTTTTCCACCTTCAACAGCTCGAAATTTACTGATACAATTTTAGACACATTTTTAAAAGTAGAAACATGAAACTTGCTGAGGGGATTTTTGAAGAGACATATAAGGTGCCGTGTGATATCATTTTAAGCTTAGTTCGTTAGAATTCGATTTATAAACAACTATCTTCTCAGTATGATTCTTTTTTTTCGTTCCCAAATCGTGCAAAAATAGGTTCAAAATGCCGTTTTTGATTGCTTTTTTTGTAATATTTTCTGCATTTATCAAAGAATCGACAATCACGGCACCTTGCGCACTTCCTAAATAAGGCAATTTGCCAGTCTGATGCATATCAGAGCAAAAATAAATTTAAAAATAAATTGGAAAATAAGCAGTTTGAATCGAAATACACCCTTGAGGGGCGGCGAAGTAATTGCGTTTATATAATGTCGAATTCTCACCGTAAAATCTATAAAAAAATATTGAAAATTATTAAAAGCAATTTTACGCCATTTTTACCATCAAATTAAAAAAAAGTAGAAGTTAATAACATATTTCTGGTATGAATTTTCACTAATTGTAGGTGGGATATAATCTATCAAACCACCCCTCAAAGGGTTAAGAGAATGAAACAGAATGACCACCAAAAATCCCGAGATGAAACATTGATAACGTACTTTTCTTCGAGTATCTAATTACACAATCATTTAGGAAAATCTTCTGCTCAGATGTTCAAAACCAACGCAGCTTTTACATAAAACGCACTTTACTGAGCAGATAAAAATAGAAGCATTTTGGAATTACCAAATAAAAAAAAAAAAGGGGGGGGAGGGATGTTTGAAAGTGGTTGCCTTTAATAAAATAAGTAGAGTATAAATAGAGAAAAAGAAAAACACAATCTATCTATATATATTGTAAAGGACAAACATATCTGTGCGTAAAGCTGACGTCATTCTGCGAATGGCAACACTTCGAAATCTGAAACGAAATTTCGGTTTTGCAAAATTTTTAACTTCTAAATATTGCATATTATCAATTTTGGCACCATAGTATAAAGGAAAAATGTACTTTTTTATTCAATTTGTTTGAATTCTGTATCTCAATTTATCTTTAGGATATTATTTATTTTTTATAGTTTTTAGTATAAATTTTGTAATTGTGGCAACTGAAATATTCCTTTTCTATATGAAAAAAGGGGAAAATAGTAGATAACTACACAATTTTGTTTCCATTTTTTTTTTTCATAAAAACTGAAAAAAAGAAAAGAAATTAAAATACCTGCTATGTCAAGAATATCTTCTGTTATAAAATCCGTCGAATTTTAGTTGTATTTCGTTTTTATTTATGAATTAAATGCTTTTTGGTTTTATTGCAAAATCACATTTCAAACGATAGAACACTTTCTCTTTACATAAATATGTTTTAAAGGATATTTGTATAGCTTATTTTCTCCTTATTTATTTAATTCGCATTTTCAATCTGAAAAATCAAGAAAAAGATTCTAAATTGATAGCTTCATCATAATAACTGATCTTTATATGCCTTACTGATTTATTATGCCTTACGAAATTCCGACTCCAGACAAAAATCTCTTGAAGAAGAATATTTACAGCATTATTCGAGGGAAGTTTTTAATTAAGTAAAACTAAAAATACTTTTTTGCATTTTCTGGGGTGAATCTGAATTGTCTGATTAAAAGTGGAAATCATATTGGGAACCTGAGAAATAAATATATATCTTAATAATAACGGCGCAAATTTTATAATGGTATAGTGGACATAATTGCAAAGACAATTGTTATGAATTCCAGCATATACACTTAAAACAATCCAATAAAAAATTCCGTGCAGAATTTTTTCGCCTAGTACTACTTAATTCGGAAATCAATTAATTTATTAGATATTTATTTATTAGATCTATTAATTTAATAAAATTATAGAAAGTTTTGCAAAAATACCTTTTATAAAAGTAAATTTCGAAAAATTATTGCAACGTAAAATTTATTTAAAAAAAAAAAATTACGAATTCTGGCAAAATATAATTAAAGCACACTAAATATGCTTTAGAGATGAAACTTTAAGGTGGTTTTAATTAAGCTTGATCCAGGAAACGTTTTTAATAATAAGCATTATTTTTTAACTCAACAAAAAATACTTTATTATTTAAAAGAATATACATTTTTTAACCCTTGTTAAAATATATATATATATATTCACACGATTATAATTTTGTGCCTTTGTCATAGTTTTTTTAATTCTACGTTAATTTACATTAATTATTTAATAGTTTTTTATTAGCTCAGGCATTCATGAAAGAAATGTAGCTTCAAACATAAAATGCACTTGCATGGACTATAAGCTTTTTGAAATTCTATAAAGAAAGTGAAGAAAGCATAAGTCCAAAGCAGCTGTGATTACAAAATAAGCAGAGTATGAATAAAGGCCAACGAAAAACTAAATATATTATAATAAAATGAAGAATTCGTCATTCCACCTGCCTGCACGAATTTGTGCTGGGAAATTCCACCACTAGAAAATTGATCAAGAAGATACTTCAAAGGGAAGGCGAGTTTGAGAACAGTTCGCACTATTAATCTGTTAAGCGTATTTGACATACATATACGTAATGCATAAGTTCAAACATGGAGAATTTGACGTATATATTCGCCGTATGAAAAAAAAAATATTTGCAAGGCTCCCATTGGTCAGTTTTTCGAAAACCAGTAATTTTTTTAAATGAAATTCGTGGTAGAATTCCTCAACAATCTCAAGAAATATGCGATTTCCGGTATGTTTCTACGAAATTTATAAATAAAATTTTTCTTTAAATAAAAGTGGTTTTGAAAAAGCGGATCAAATGGGAGTATTTGCAATAAAACTTCGAAATTTTAGTAAAAATTCAAATCATTCTCATGTAAATGTCATCATCATTTTACTTATATTTTGATAAGAATCGCAATATGCAATAATCGCTTTAAATTGTGTCGAATATTATTGTGAGTTCGAACGGGTCAAAAAATTTCTCTGACTTTCGGTCAGATAAATACGAGTATTTTCTTAAAGAAAAATCCGTTTTTCGCAATCACGCGATGACATTTCATATATAAAAATACTGGTACATTAGATGGGAGCATTACGTATGCTGATTGTGTGATTTCAATTACGCACACAGTAATAGATATTTTAAAGATAAATTATTCGCTCAATCACTTGACTAACTACTATTTTTGAAAAAAAAAAAAAAAAAAAAAAAAAAAAAAAAAAAAACTTTCAAATAATGATTTTTTTCATGTCTTTTACAGAATTTTTAACCTTTTATCGCCATTTTTTTAATATAGAAATTTTAGTTAAAGAAAAATGGTCGGATTAAATAATGCAAAATTCACTATAAAAATTTACTGGTCACAATAATAATTGATGATTGGAATATAGATGCCCGTTCGTGGTACGGGAAAATCATGATTGGCAAAAACAAGTAGCCCGTATGACGTACGGGCAAGTCAGGGAAGCGGTTAAAAAGGTAAAATAAAAAGAAATATAATTAAAAAAATTAATATGTACTTATTGAGTATATTCGTACACTATTGCACACAGTTAGGATAACCAAGGCAAGGAATAACCTATATATATCGGGAGTAATTAGATTTTTCTTCCTTTACAAAATCGATGTGTCTTTGTTAATTAGCAATAAAAAATAATGTTATTTTATTAATAGCAGTGATTTTTCTTAAATTGCACTCGCGTAATCATGAGTAACAGTTAATACAATTGCATAAAAAAGTAAACGCAAAGTTTTTCTTTTCACTCTTTGATAACATATTGCAGTTCTTAATGGTTTAGTGGAAATAATTAAAAAGACAATTATTAAGAATTCCAACATATACTCTTAAAAAAATAAACGCCATTTATTTCCTAAGATATGTGATAAAAACAACACCAAAAAATTCCGTGCAGCAATTTTAATAATCTACTTTTCTCCGAGTATCTAATTACACTACCATTTCGGGTTCCCCATCTGCTCAGGCATTCATGAAATCTACGCAGCTCCTACATGAAATGCACTTGCATGGAGCAGATCGAAAGACGATCCGCCTCATCGAAATGGAGGCATTTTGAGAATCCCAAAAGAGAAGTAGGGAAGGGATGTTTCCAAAGCAGAAATATCGATTCAGAGAGAGAAAAGGAGAGAGATTCCTGTGCATTTTCCTCAGCAAGAGGCCGAGGGATTCGACCGCCATTTTTCGATCCCTCTCCTGCTGTGCAGCCTAGGATTGCTGATGCCAACTTCCAGGAGAGAAATTTTGAAATATATTTTTATGATGTTTTTTCATGAAAAAAAATTAAAATTAAAAAAATGCAAAATAGTTGAAAAATTGGGAATGATGCATGCGTGTTGTTCCTTTGTAAATAGATAAAAAAAAGATGTAATATTTCCGAACATATTTCTTGTTCTGCGTAGGATCTGTGTTGTTGCCAATTTTCAGAAGAGAAATTTAGAAAGATTCTACAATGAGCTAAGTTCATGAAAAGTAAAATAAAAAGTGCAAGATAACAGAGAAACAAAGGAAGAGGAGATTTTTTTGAAGTTAGATAAAAAATTAAGTAACAATTTCTACTTTATTTAGGCTGTACAATATAACAATCAGAAGGGTTCTTGCAAAAAAGTATTGTACACATCAAGTTTCTGGAAAAAATAGAGAAATGCAAAATAATTGAAAAAGTTGAAAAAAGAGGAGTGCGTTTCAAAGTATATAAAAAATTATCTAACATCATTCTGTTATGCAATCTAGAACCCGGAAGTGTTGCTTCCAATGTTTGGAAAAGATATTTGAAAAAAAAAAGGGGGGGGGGATAATATGCAAATTAAACTCACGGAAAAAATGGAGGAAAATGCAAAATACTGCAAAAATGTCAGAATATAAACATAAAAAATGTTATCCCCCAGGTAACATGCCTTTTTTTTTTAAATATCCACCTTCATTTTGCAAAAAACTTTCGGACTCCGATCCAAAAGATTGTCGCATACTTTGATTAAGGAAAGTAGTAAAAGCTGTTCAGGGGGAAAATGGAAAATATGCGAAATAAATAAATAAATAAATAATATATTTTGGAAAAAGTACAGCTGATTTTTGAGCGTTTGCTAGTGTTATTCAAGGATCCAGAAGCATTATTGACCGCTTTAAGGAATATGCTTATGTGTAAATCTAATACATGCAAAAGAGCTAAAATTAGCTACTATTTCGGAAAGCGGTTTTTCGCTTGATCCTTCCATTCCAGATGTACTCATCCAATATTTCACAAAATAAATTTGGAATTTTTTTTCTCGTAATTAAATTTACCAAGAAATTGGAAATAAAATACACAAACCTAAAAAATTAGAAAAATTGGGAGTAAGATATATTTGTTTAATTGGCACCACCATTTTCCGATTGTTCATTTGCTTTCCGATCTGAGATCCGGAAGCGTTGTTGCCATTTTTTGGAAGAGAAATTAATGGAAGCTTGTGCATGAATTAGCTTCATTTACAGCTTCATAGAAAGAAAATTACATATAAAAATTCTGGAAACTTCATTAATGAATTGTGTGTCATATTTTTTAGAATTTAGAGAGAAAATTATTGAAAATTTAGAAAAAATAAAATTTGCAAAATAGCTTTTAGAAGAAATAAATTTCGAAAAATTCTTGCAACGTAAAATTTATTAAAAAGAAAAAATGCATAAATTCTGACAAATATATAATTCAAGTATGCTAAATGTGCTTTAGAATTAAAGATGAAACTTTAGGGCGGTTTTTTTTAAGCATGCTCCAGGAAATGTTTTTAATAATTAGCATTATTTATTTTTTAACTTAACAAAAAATGCTTTTTTATTTGAAAGAATGTATCAGGTTTACCTTAATTGAAAAAATAAATTTACTCGATTATAATTAAGTATTTCCAACATGTTTTTTTTACGTTAATTTACGTTAATTATTTCATTGTTCTTATTAATTAAAAACGTAATAAATTCCAAACTGGATCACCATGATGAGAAAATATCCCAATAATAAAAAATTCAACATTCAAATTTCGAGTTAAAACTACACTGCTTTTTTATTTTTACCAAATTAATAAAATAATAATAATAAAAAAAACAATTTTTATTTCTCATCATGAAGTTGAGTATTATAACTATAATTTGTCAGCTTAAAGCTATTTAATTTCGGATAAATAAATAATATATAACCGTTTAAATAACATTGATAAGGTTTAACCAACATGCGAACTTGCTATACACGAGAATATATATCTTTGGAGCTATTTATAGCCATATTGCTGAGAAGTTCAAAAACCTTTTTTTAGATTTTTATTCATGCTTTTTTAGAAAATTTGTTTGATGTATGTTTATTTTATTCGTTTTTAATGAAATTCGAAATAAAATGAATGAAAACAGAAAAGGTAAAAGAAAATCGTAGTTTCTTTCCGCTTACGAATAACGGAGTACACGCCCTTTTTCCAAAAACTTTCTAACCATATGTGCGAGAAGTTTTATAAAAAACGCAGGAAAATAACGTAAAATGTTTAATTAAAAAGGTTTTACTTTCTTTACGTTCAAGAACTACCATCAAACATTTATGCATTTATAATATGCAGTAATCTAATGTAAAGTAAAACACTTTCTATTACTATAACTACTGCAAACAAGCTCATTACACGGAAAACTAAATAAAGACTAAAAATTCACAAAAATCCTTCTAAAATAACGACTTGGATTTTTTATTTGTGCAGCTAAATTTTGAATGGAAATAAAAATCCACTTCCTAAATAACATAGCTAAAAAAAAAAAAAAAAAAAAAAAAAAAATTCTAAATTATTATTTTTAGTATTAAATATAGGAAGCAAAAAAAAAAAACATTTCAATAACTAAAAGTATTTAAGTTTGAACATTAATGTATGAATTTCTGTCGGATTTCTAAGTATTTTTACACATACTAACTTCTAAATTAATATATTTCATGCCCAAAATGTAAAATAAATTTAGTTATTCTAAAGTAGTATATTAATTTAAGACATATTCCATCAGAATGGAGACTATTTCAGACATGGAAAAATATTTTTTACCTTTAACACTACGCACTACTCTACTCATGCACGCTCTGATGCCAAATTCTGTTTTAAAAATATATAAAAAACTAAATTATTTTTAGTTGCATACAACACAAACACAACAAGTCTACATTACTGAAAAAAATACTTTTTTCTAGAACATTACCACAATTAAATAACGAAGAAGGGAATTTTCTATGCCTCACCTGTCACGTCTTTTGCAAATCGCACGAACGGTTCGATTCTTCAATCTCGCCGACTGATGGCATTTGCCAGTGGAAGTGATGGCGTTCCCGCTGTGATACAGTTATGCCTAGCTTGCTCGTCTCCCAAAATCCACTGGATTAAAATAGAAATAATAATAATCTGTAGAAAAGGGGAGGGACAACCCCTAAAAAGAATGATCCGCCATCTTGGACAAAAGGGATGAACATCACAGGGGGGATGGAAGATCACAGGTTCTTATGGACCCCCATCGAGAGATTCAGAGATTCTCAGACATGGGATCCAGAGAAGTCCGGGAGGGAGGTAGAGACGAGTCCGGCATCGGGGTTCTTACCGCATCCTCTGCCTGCGCATGCGCGGAACCCCTGCAGTCGAAGGCAAGCGATCGATGACCACCCCTCCTTCGCATCTCATCCATCTCCATCTTCCATCCCCTGCCAGTAATGTGCTCGCCCAGGCAACCTGTTGGGCCCTTTAGGCCCTCCCCCGCAAGAACAGAAACACAAGGGGAAGGGGACACAAATTGTCTGAAATGGGGCCAAGGGAATCGTCGAATAGAAACCTACATCCGGGTGCGGCAGATCTGACCGTTATCCGATGAAAGATGGACGAGGGATGATGAAAGGATAGAAGAAAGTCTATCTTAAATATTTTCTGTTCACCTGCAGAAACAAATGCTCGGAAAAATCACATGTAGGGATTTTTCCTTTTTTTCCCCCCTTACGGTTGAACCAGGATGTAACCGCACTTATTTGTTATTGATCGAAAAAAGATGTTTCTGTTTGTATGATTTTAGAATGAGCTAACTAAAAAGTTCACGGTGAATATTTCAGGTATTTAGGGGTGTAGCCGGAAATTACTTTTCTAATGAAGCTGTAATAACCATAATTATATATAATTGTTTTTTCCAAAACTTCATTTATGTTTATCTTTTTTACAGCAGGAAGAACTTCTGCTTTAAATACTTCTGATTTTTCTAAAGTATGCGTTAATTTTTCCAAAAAGTAATTTAAAGTATGCATTAATTTACTTTTTGGAAAGAAAAATACTCATATCTATAAATAGCTCCAGCCGGAGGTTACTGGTAAGGTTTAATAAAAACAAAAAAAAATCATGCATAACTGCAGACATGCATACTAAATTTGTGGAAGGATTTGCCCAGCCAGACTCTGATAGAGTAAAAAGTGCACTGTAAAAACAATCCGTTAAATTTACGGCAAAAACTGCAGGCAGCAATGTTGACAACAGTTTTTGCCGTAAAAATTCCAGTAAAATTAAATGTAATTTTTTTATTACATCTAATTTTACTGCATTTTTCACGGCAAAAAAATGCTGGTAACATTGCTGCCAGCAGTTTTGACGTAAATTTAACCGATTTTTTTTTTCAGTGTGTGCAACCAGTTACTGGCACTAATAATTATGTGGGATTTTCAGGAACTAAATTGCATTGGTATTTTTAGATTTCTGTTTATTTTTTTTACAGCAGAAAGAACTTATGTTTTAAATACTTCTGGTTTTTTTTTAAGAATTCATTAATTTTTCGAAAAAGTAAATTTTCGAAAAGTAAATTAAAGAATGCATTAATTTACTTTTTGGAAAAAAAAAAAAAAAAAAAAAACTATTCAGATCTATAAATAGCTCCAGCTGGAGGTTATTGGTAAGGTTTAATTAAAAATATATATATATGCATATGCTGAAGATATGCATATTGAATTTGTGGAAGGACTTATCCACCCAGATTTTAGTAGAGTAAAAAATGTGCAACCAGTTTCTGGAGCTAATAAATGTGTGGGACTTTCAGGAACTAAAGTGCATTGCTATTTTTAAATTTATGTTTATTTTTTTTTACAGCAGAATGAACTTCTGTTTTAAATGCTTCTAATTTTTCTAAAGTTTGCATTAATATTTTCAAAAAGTAAATTAAAGTATGCATTAATTTATTTTTTGGAAAAAAACTATTCATAGCTATAGGCTATTCATATAGCCGGCGGTTACTGATAAGGTTTAATTAAAAAAATCATGCATATGCTGAAGATATGCATACTGAATTTGCAGGACGTGTTCACCCAGACTCTGATAGAGTAAAAAGTGTGCAACCAATTTCTGGCACTAATAAACATGTGGGACTTTCGGAAACTAAATTGCATTGCTATTTTTAGATTTTTTGGGTATTTTGACTGTATTTAAACTATCTCTTATTCTACATTTACTTGAAACAGCAAATTCCCAGAAATATTACAGGTAGAGATTTTTTCTCCGCACAGTTGAGCCAGAATGTAACCGCAGTTATTTGTTATTGATCGAGTAAAGATATTTCTGTTAATACAGTTTTGGAGTGAGTTTAGAAAAATAAATTTGCGGTAAATATTTAAGATATTTAGGGATGTAGAAGGAAATTATTTTTAGAATTAAGTAGTAATAACAGCAATTATATATAATTGCTTTTTACAAAACTTCGTTTATAGGATTTTTTGTACGAATGAAAGTATTTACATTTTAAATGACTCTCATTATATTAAAATATGTATGGCTTTAAAAGTAAATTTACAAATATTACTTTATGTTAACGCTTATGCATTTCTATAATAACTAAATATACATAGTAAAAGCATTTTTTTTTAAATTTTTCATTGCAATGCATAGAACATAGATATACACATTGAATCAGTGCAATGATTTGCTTCTTTATGTTAGGTGAAATATATATTGCCAAGACTTCATCACTTCTGACAGTTCTTCAGAGTAAAAATTTGGGAACTTCCGGAACTAAATTCTATTGCTACGTTTTTATGTTTCGGGGCTTTTCGACTAAACTTAGACCGCTTCTTAGTCTATATTTATCTGTTGTAAGAAATGCTGAGATTACTCTGGGATTTTTCTTTTAATTCTTCATTTATCACAAATAACAAATTCTCAGAAATATCACACATAGGGATTTTTCCCCTTCATGTTTCAACCAGAATATTATCGGAGTTTTTTGTTACTGATCGAGTAAAGATCTTTCTGTTAATATGATTTTGGAGTGAGCTAAAAAAAAATAATTTGGGGCGAATATTTCAGGCATTTATGTATGTAGAAGAAAATAATTTATATAATTAAGCTGCAATAACTGCAATTATATATAATTGCTTTTTGCAAAATTTAGTTTATGGGTTTTTTTTACGGTTGAAAGAATTTCCAGTTTAAACATCTCTCATTATACTAAGATATGTATTGATTTAAATGTAAATTTGCAAATATTATTTTTTGTTAAAGCTTATTCTTTTCTATAATAACTACACACATAGTAAAAGCATCTTTCTTTTTTTTTTTTTACAAAATTTTTCATTGCAATGTAAAGAGCGTAGATATACACACTCTATCTGTGAAAAGATTTATGTTCTCTCTGTCTCGGTTAGATGAAAGGTATGTTACCAGGAACTAAATATCATTACTACGATTTTATGTTTCGGGGCTTTCCGATCACATTTACGCTGCTTCTTAGTCCATATTCATCTGTAGTAAAAAATTCTGAGACTGCACTAGGATTTCTTTTATTCAACATTTGTCACAAATAACGAATTCTCAGAAATGTAACAGCTGAGGATTTCCCCCCCCCCCCCTCACGGATGAACCAGAATGTAACCGCAGTTAAATATCATAGATTGAGTAAAGATCTTTCTGTTAATATGACTTTGGAGCGAGTTTAGCAAAATAGATTTGCGGTGAATATTTAAGGCATTTAGGGATTTAGAAGAAAATTATTTTTAGAATTAAGCTGTAATAACCTCAATTATATATAATTGCTTTTTATAAAGTTTTGTTTATGTTTATGTTTTTTTGTGGTTGAAAGAATTTTCAGTTTAAATGCCTCTCATTATACTAAAAGATGTACTGATTTAAAATTAAACTTGCAAATATTATTTTTTTGTTAAAGCTTATGCATTTCTGTAACTGCTAAATACACATAGTAAACGCATCTTAAAAAAAAAAAAAAAAAAAAATAATAATAATCATTACAATGCATAAAGTGTAGATATACACACTCAATCCGTGAAATGATTTATCTTTTCTTTGTCTCTTTTAGGTGAAAGATATGTTGCCAGGAATTCATCACTTATAATAGTTTTCCATAATAAAAATTTGGGAACTTCCGGAACTAAATTCTATTGCTACGCTTTTATGTTTCGGGGCTTTTCGACTAAGCATAGACCGCTTCTTAGTCCCTATTTATCTGTACTGGGATTTCTTTAATTAATTTTACCACAAATAACAAATTTTCAAAAACATTACAGGTAGGGATTTTTTCCCCTCATGGTTGAACCAGAATGTAACCGCAGTTGTTTGTTATTGATCGAGTAAAGATCATTCTGTTAATATGGTTTTGGAGTGAATTTAGAAAAATAAATTTACGGTGAATATTTAAGGTATTTAGGAATGTAGAAGGAAATTATTTCTATAATTAAGCTGTAATAACCGCAATTATATATAATTGCTTTTTACAAAATTTCGTTTATGGACTTTTTTTTACGGTTGAAAGAATTTCCATTTTAAATGTCTCTCATTATACTAAAACATATATTGATTTAATCTAAACTTGCAAAAAATATTTTTTGTTAAAGTTTATGCATTTCTATGATAACTAAATACATAATAAAAGCATATTTTTTTTCTTCTTAATTTTTCATTAAAATGTATGGAGCGTGGATATAAACACTGAATCTGTGAGAAAATGATTTGTCTTTTCTCCCAGTCTCCGTTTGGCAAAAGGTTTGTTGCCAAGAAGTCATCGCTTTCGATATTATTTCATAATAAAAATTTGAGAACTCCTGCAACTAAATTCTATTGCTACGTTTAGATATTTTTGGGGCTTTTGGACTAAACACAGGCTGCTTCTTAGTCCATTTATCTATCGTAAGAAATGCTGAGGTGCATTTCTATAATAACTACATACAGATTGTAAAAGAACTTTTTTTTTCAAGATTTTTCATTTCCATGTGTTGAGCAAAGATACATGTGCTGAATCTGTGGAACGATTTGTTTTCCCACTGTCTTGGTTAGGTGAAAGGTGTATAGCCAAACATTCTCCATTTCTGAACATAATAAAAATATGGGAACTTCCGGAACTAAATTATATTGTTAGATTTGAATGTTTTGTGGGCGTTTTGACTAAGCACAGGCCGCTTTTTAAACTATATTTATTTGCAGAAGAAAATGTTTATGTGTTTTATATTTTTATGGTGATTTATACAAATATTTATTATTTCATTGTGTTTTGTTGTAAGTTTTTTCGGTGTTGTTTCATTGAAAGTCTGTTACCAGAATGAAGCTGTACTCATTTGTTTTATGACGGAGTAAAGATTTTTCTGATAATTTGATTTTGAAATGAATTGAGAGAAAAAAAAATCACGGTGAATATTTCAGGTAATTAAGAAAGCAGTTGGAAGTACATGGAAAGTAGCTCATTTTTATAAGTAAGCTGTAATAACTGCTGTTATATATAATTGGTTTTTCGAAATTTCGTTTATGGGTTTTTTTTACGACAGAAAGAATTTCCAATTTAATTAGATCTTGTTATCCAAAAATATGTATTGATTTAAGTAAAATATACAAATATTATTCTAGGTTAAAACTATGCATTTCAATAATAATCACATAAAATATTGATAAATTATGATGATAAAATAAAAATTCTGTTTCAATATCCTTCACTGCTATGCATAGAGTGTACATGACATATGCACACTGAATCTGTGGAACAACTTGTCTTTTTGTCCTCTTGGTTAGGAAAGGTATGTAGTCAGGAATATATCACTTCTCACGATAGTAAAAACATGGGAATTTCTGCAACTAAATTTTATTTCTACTTTTGGATGTTTTGTGGTTTTTCAACCAGCGTAACGTTAGTTGCCTCATACTCTACATTTATCTGCAGAAAGACAGAAAATGAAACAGATGAAAGACAGATTAATAAAACAGGAGTTTTTAACACTTAATTGAAAAAAAATTGTTGAATTCGGTTTGTCTGTTTGTTCCGTGTTGTATCTCGCATAAATGTGTAGTTGATAGTCATGTAGTTGATATGCATTAATGAAGTTCATTAATGCATGCTCGGTATTGAAAATGAAATGTGTAGCATTTATACTTAATTTAATGGGACACTAAAAAAGATCTTTTTCATTGCGGTTTATGGGGGGAGGGGATATTTGAGATGTATTTTAAAGATGTTGCACTTTTTCAAAAAATTGGAAATTTATTGATATCACTGACGTACACTTCAAGAGGTTTATTATAGAATATGGTGTGCGTGCCATCATCGTTCAGTTATAGAAGAAAAATAAAATAGGATAAAGCCTTTTTTATTTTCCTCCTTCGTTTTAAAATTTCTAAACTTCTTTCTTGTTTCAATTTTAAAGTTATCTTCAAACTTGTGGATAAAATTATAATTTCATCTCTGACAGATCCTATTCCTAAAGTTCACAGTGCGGTGTTCATTTTATTCCTTGTTCTTGTAGTTTAAAATATATGAGTAAAACAAAGAAAGATTTAAAACTCAGATTAGATGAACATCAAAGGTATATTGCAAATCAAGAAATCTCTAAATCTTCTATTGCTTCTCACTGCTTCTAGTTATTGTTTCAATTCATCCATGTTCAGAATCATTTTCTTCCCCTGCCTCTTCCTCTCACTTGTGTTTTCATAAAGCATATTTTATTTCTAAAATTTCAGATAATCTTGTCAATGATCTCTCGTCATCTCCTTTCCTCTCTCCAGCGTGGAAATTACATTTGTAACTCTTTTCCATCTTCTCTTACGTCTTATAATTTTTTTTTAATTGTTCTTTTCTTTCTTTTGTTTTATTTTATTTTTTTTTAAGAAAATGAAGGTTTTGTGTTGTTTTATTTTATATTTCTTTATTTATTATTATTATTTATAGCCAATTTTTTAATTAATTTCTTTTTCTTTTCTTTAATTTTGTTTATTTCTTTAAATTTTTTTCCTTTCAGTTTCTCGTCTATCATTTTGGCAACACTTTCGTTTTCCGCACATGCTTCTTTCAGCTAGCACCACTCGTCGCATTCTTTGCAAGGTCTACTCTTTATCTCTTTCCGTTCATTTTTGTCCTTGCTTCTTTACGGACACATATTTACTTCAGCTGATGACGAGCTGTTAATATTTTTAGCTCGAAATGCGTATTATGTATTGTTTTTATTTTATGATGATTTTTTTTACAAAGTTTTATTATTTTAATTCTTACATATCGCCAGTTTTCGACGCTGTTTTGCTTCTATTATGATATTCTGAATGTGTTAAAAAGTATTTCATAATATAATCTGTGCGCCTTATTTTTTGCTATTGTTTATTATTCATCGAGTAAAGACGGTTGCATAGTTTAAAAATGAATTTAAAACGATTATCATGTTTATTTTTTCAAATATTGAGGAATATAACTGCAAATTAATTTTACAATTAAGCTGGATTAATCGGGATGACATATAATTGCATTTTTCAAAATTTCGTTTAAAATCTCCCCCCCCCCCCCATTTTTTTTTGGCATGAAAGATTTTAATTTAAAATACTTATTATCTTAAAATATAAATTTCAAAATACATCCTAAAACTGTATTGATTAAACAAAAAATAAATTATATTCTTCATAAAGGCTGTAACATATCAAAAAATAATTATAGGCATAAATTGTAGGAAAGATTCAATTTCGAGATTATATCGTCAAATTGTACAATGTAGCAACTGAAGCTATGTTAAATGAATTTGTGGAACGGTTGCTTTCTCTGCCTGTGTATTTGTGGGTAGGAAAAAGGAGGTTATGTCGTTCATCATTCAATGGGTATAATAAAACATGTGCGTGGGACCCTATGGGAGTAAGTCAAATTGCAATTTTTTAATGTTTTTGTGCCTCTCAACATAAGCATGCTCTTATCCTGCGCATTCAAATTTGTAGCTTATTTAGCCGACGTATGCAAAAAACAAATAACCATAAAATAAATGCTTATTCCCCGATCTACGAAAAATCGTAATCAGAAAAAAAATGGTCATTTTTGAGTATGTTTTTTAAAGAAAAGCATTATTGTAATTTTTTTTTCAGTATTTTATTTTGTTTATTTTTTGTTTTTAAGGTAACCACTAAGATATTTCATCCGAAATTCAAACAAACCTGCTTTGCACTCGAATTATGTTTTACAAAAAACATATTCTAATACTGAAGTATTCTCAATAGATAATAAATAAGAGTGTCAAATCTTTTTTTTATTATTCTATTGTGTCTTAATAAAGCTACTTTTTAACTTACGTTAAAATAATTTCAATTTAAAATTTGGTTTTGAAAATAGGGGAAGACATCTCTGAATGGCTTAAACTTCCGTAAATCAGTCAGCAATCATGATCTAAGATGAATATATACATATACATAGATAAATAGATAGAGAGTATATATGACGAGCAAATTTTGTGTTTGTGTTTATGAGTATATATATATGTATAATGCCAAATTTTTATGAAAATCGGCTCAAACGATTTTAACTAAATTTCGTATTCCACCGTTTTGCTGAACAAGAAGACCATTAGGTTAGATCGGATTTTCGAAAAAAAAAATCAATTAATGGGCCATTTTGGAGTTAGTACGGATCCATACATTTTAGTGGGACTGAAAGATAAAACAGCTATTAAGTAACTTAGCAGTTGGGAATAAATGAAATCGCAAAGTTGCAACATTTCGCCAAACTTGGCGGGAAGATAAACTTTCAAAATTACCAATGCAAAAACACATGCTTAACGTAAAATGAAATAATGTCTCCAAATTCGGCGAAATATGGCGAAAAAACTGGCTCTCAAAATCGGGAAGATTTTTCTAGACATTCCGAATGACAACTAATATATAACTAATCAATCAACAGTCCAACTAAAAATGTAGTTTGGAAAGATACGTTTTTGTCAAAAAAATGCTATTAATGTAAAATTAGAAATAAGTGCACAGTTTTAATACTAAATTTTCTGCAAATAATATTCTTACACAATAAAATGCTTTACAGCAATAATATAGAGAGAATGTATTGTTATATTAAGTTGAACATAATGGAATTAAAAGGAAATGTGTAAATAAAGGAATTTAAGCAATGTCATTGTCTAAAATGAATCCAACTGAATTTAGGCCATGAGAACTTCTTTCTGCACTTTAAGTAAGTAAACTTTCTTTCTCTTCTGAAGTCAAACAACTTCACCAAGCTATTGATTTAACTTCCTTTCTTTACCTGTTGTCCTTGAAATATAATATAGGATAAAAGATAAATCTTCTATCTTGTCAGATTTTAAAACATTATCAAGATATGGCATTAGCTTCTTTGCTTTTCTGCTATATTTGAAATATGAGAAAGTGAGGAAATAAAAACCTCAGATCTGAAATATATATTGTATAATCCTGAAAAAAAAAAGGTAAACACTTCCTACTATTTCTTGCCAATATGACCAGCTTATTCGCTTAATATGGTTCTACTCTTACCAGGTCAAATATTTCAATAAAAGTAATATAGTATATATATTTCAAATTATGCTTTTCTGGACATAATAGATGCTCCCCCCCCCTACCC
Organism: Maratus speculifer; assembly: GCA_964019185.1. Classification (NCBI taxonomy): domain Eukaryota; kingdom Metazoa; phylum Arthropoda; class Arachnida; order Araneae; family Salticidae; genus Maratus; species Maratus speculifer. Next base: position 160,171,309 of record OZ025303.1, read on the forward strand.
TCCCTCAAGGGGATTCGGTACCTTTTGAACTTTTTTTAAATTTAAGAAATTTAAGGTACATTGTAGGCATAATAATAAAGGACTAAATGAAGGAAAGTAATTCCATAAAAAAGATGTTCAATTTCAAAATTAGGAAAATTTAATTTTATCGAAAAAAGTACTAAATTTTAATGCGTATCTTCTGGTACAATTTCGTACATTTTAAGATATAATTTTAAAACTATTCGTAGAAGTATGATGTATAATTTTAAGCATCGGATTTTTGATAAGAAAATTAGTTAGGAATAAAAAAAATAAAATGTGCAAATACATGTAAATACTGAATTTATTTTACATTTTTATGTGTAAACAAAATTCTTTTTACTTTAGTTCAAATTCGATAGTTAGTTTTATCAAATAGACTATAAGGAATAACCAAAAATGTTTTCGAGCCAATTGAAAAATATACATAAAAGTTTTATCGCTTTGAACCTATTCGCCGAAAAAATGCAAACTGAGAAAAATCACTTTTAAGTGAAGTGGATTGCGGCATTTATAGGGATATAATAAAACCACTTTAAACTATATTTATAATATTCGGATCCATACGAAATTTCATCAGAATGTATTAGCAATGACAAACTATAATTTAATTTAAAAACGAGAAATTTGATATTTTCGTCATTTTTCGCCGAATGAAAGTACCGGGTTCCTTCAAATCATCCTTTTGACGTCTTTTACAATAATTTAAAAACAACTTTGAAGAAACATTTTCAATTGAGAATTTGCTAAAGCAAGACATAATAAATATAAATCTCTAAAAAATTAAATTTCAATTAATATATATATATTTTGGAATATTGATTCCAGAATTCACATAATATAAAATTTTTAAAGTTTCAAATTCAATGTATTTATATATATATATTTTATTATTATCACATTGGGATTACAATTTCCAGAGATAATTAAAATATGGAAATGTAATTTAACGATAGAAAAACTAAATTATGATTGTTTATAATTTAAAAATTTATCATCCAAATAACTTGAAATTTCATTTCTACGTATAGTTTGAACCGAAAATTTTAAAATAGTGTCAAAATTGTGCGTTGCGAAAAAACTAAGTTTGGTCTAGTTTTGATTCGTAGATGGTCTTTTAAGCACATTCCATGCATCATCTAAAAGTAGACTTTATTTCCCAGTCGTTTGCTACCAGTCATTTTCTTCTATTATAATTAATTGCAGAATTAGTAGGGGTGCTTATTCTTTTTCTATGATTGCATATTCTCTAATAAAAGCCTCCTGCATGTATCGAAGTCAATTTATCTTTCTCACTATCGACTGCTCATAGGCACACTTACATATAGATGCACACAAACATTTTGGTGAATGAAAAAGACAAGTGTACAACGATATTTATGCAACTGTATTGAGCTTAAAATGTTCAACTCATTGATAGGAGAATCTCCTTTGTACATTTTCAAGGAAAGTAAAGATGATCTCTTTTCTGCAGTCAAACTACATCATCACGCTATTTACTTAGCTTCCTCTCTTTACCTGCTGTCAATGAAATATAATATAGGATAAAAGATAAATCTTCATCCAGATTAAAAAAAACATCGTCAAATTACCAACATTAGCTTCTTAAATTTATCTGCTATGAGTGAAATGTGAGAAAGTCAATGGAAATAAAGGTAGCAGATCTGAAAGCTATTTTTAAGATTATAGAATTATATTGGTTGTTCGGAAAGTTCTTTCAGTTTGGGAAAATCAATTCGTACCGGAAAATTCTATTACTTAATTATTAGACATTGTTTCCGATATCTAATACTTAGGTATAAATGGACAAATTTTTCCGGTACGAATTGATTTTCCCAAACGGAAACGACTTTCCGAACGACCCAATAATATCCTCTTAGATATATATTTGGATACGTTTGTAGTATGGATGTCGTTTATGGATATAAGAAAGTTACTGCAAAATTTAAAATCAAGTTATGATTGCGAGATGAATTATGCTTAGAAAAATATGAAGGATGTAATAATTATATTCATTATGGTCCAAAGAAGCACAACATCTAAATAGGAATAACTCCAACTTTATTGTTCTCTCATACGCAATGCTATGGCGAAATTCAGACTTGAAGAAAAGTTGATGTTGTTTAAACAACATCAACTTTTCTTCAAGTCTGAATGTCGGCAAAGTCGGTGATTAATCACCGACTTTGGAACATAATGTAGACTGATACATAACAAACTTAGCTATGCTAGCAATTGATTTGCCAAAACAGTTGCTAGGATAAAATCTAACCGTCACACGGGAATTTAAATTGACAGAGGTTATAGAATAGTCTACAGAAACTGTAATAACTGTCTTGATACAGAATAACGGCATCGCCTGTTTTTGCTTCTCCAACGACTTTAGCTTCTTTCTTCAAAGATTTCTGTTACAAAAGCCTTCATAACAGCTTACACTGTTAAAAATCTGTAGCTACATAGTGTGCGCTGCACTCTAACACTTTTGTAGAGAAGGATTTTTTGACTATATTATGGATTATATGCTCATAGAGATATTCTATAAAAACATAGGATGGATTTTGCAGCAAAAGCTGCAGATTTTTAACAGTGTAATGGTTCAAATTCTCGAATCCGCGTATCTAACCATGGAACTATTTAGATTTGTTAACACGAATCATCGTGTACACGACATTATATCATGAATTAGTAGATATATCGTGATAATGCGTTCTACAAGAGGAAATCCTTTTTGAAATTCAAATATTTTCCTCTAAAAACGACAACATTTAAAAGTATAAATTGATTAATATTTCTATATAAATATAGTGGTTGCGAAGAAATTTATTTATTTATTAATAGTTAAAAAAATGTGTTGCAAATTTGATACACTATGCATTTAAGTGTTAACGCTTTGAATATCAAAGTGAATGTCCAAGACTTCAGGATAATGAAAAATACTCGAAGGGAAGGATTTTCTATTAATTAACTTTATAAGCATCAAGCTGAGACATTTTTATATTAATACTGTTGTAGTACTATATGTAATTAAAATCTTTATTACTTTATTTATTTCCATTGTCCTGTTTTCACTTTTCTGAGTGTGAAATTTGTTGTCTTCTTTTCATTTAATACTTTCATTGGAGAACAGGGACAAAACAAAATCAAAACTGAAATTTAATTCGTGTTAGATAGAACAAAGAAAGACGGAAAACAAGACGAAGCGAGACAAAGAAAGTTAATCCAGCAAGGAAAAAAAGAAGGAGGGGATTTAAATTCCTTACGGATTACCGAAATAATTCTAAATTAATTTTAGAAGTGGGGTCATTTATAAGCAATAATCAATTCGATATGTGAAAGTAATTCAGGGAACTTTGCAAGAAAAAAAAAAAAACCTGCCCCCATTGCATTCTTCGAACTTACCCCACCATTCATTTTATCTCTCTCCATTTTCAATAAATTTCTTAATGGAATCAGAGAATTCCTGAGTCTGCCATAATGGTCTTTCTATCCTCAATTTGACGATTTCGGAAACAATTCAAACAAAATGAAAAATCAGATGCAAAAACTCAGCATGACCATGTGATTGTCTTGCTCATGGTTCGTACACATCAAAAAATTGAGGGAAGTTTAGATGTTTTAGCGTCAGAAATTTCCTATAGTACTGGTCAATATGTCTAACGATACAATTTTTTTTTCATTAAATAAGGCAAATATTATTTTACAAAAATTCTGATAAAAGGTGTTTGAAAAACCTTATCAGTGTCAAAGTGACTGTCAAAAACTTGAGGATCATAAGAAAAAAAGTAAAAAATATTCGACAAAACGTATTTCCTATTATTTAACTTTAAAAGCATAAAGTTGATATATTTTTATATTAACACTTTGGTAGTACTTTATGCAATTAAAATCTTCATTACCTTATTTATTTTCATTGTCCTCTTTTCACTTTTCTGAGTGTGAAACATGTTGTCTTCTTTCATTGAATACTTTTATTGGAGAATGGGGACATTAAAAAAAAAAATCAAAACTGAAGTTCGAATTCGTGTTAGATAAAACAAAGAAAGGTGGAAAACAAGTCGAAGAAAGGCAAAGAAAGTTAATAAGGTAAGGAAAATAAGAGAGATTGGAAAATTAAAATTCCTTACGAATTACCGAAATAATTCTAAATTAATTTTAGAAGTGGGATCATTTATAAGCAATAATCACATCGATATGTGCAAGTAATTCAGGGAACTTGGCAATAAAAAAATTACCATAAAAAAAAACCAAATAAATGCATTCTTCGAACTTACCCCACCATTCATTTCATCTCTCTCCATTTTCAATAAATTTCTTGATGGAATCAGAGAATTCCCTGTGTCGCCATAATGGTCTTTGTGTCATCGATTTGACGATGTCGGCTTCGAATCAAGCAAAATGAAAAATTAGATGCAAAATCTTGCCTGATCCTGTGATTGTCTTACTCATAGTTCATGCGCATCATGAGATTCAGGGAATTTTAGATGTTTTAGGACCAGAAATTCCTTATAGTACTGATCAATATATCTGATGATACAATTTTTTTTAAAGTTAAAAAGGACAAAAATTACTTTACGAAAATTCTGACAACAGGTGATCCTTATCAATATTAAGATGAATGTCTAAGAATTAAAAACCATAAAAAAAATGAGGAGACGCCTTTTCTATATAATAATTTTAGAAGAATCAAGCTGAGACATTTTTATATTAACACTTTTATAGTACTATATTTAATTAAAATCTTTATTATTTTATTAATTTCCATTGTCCTGTTTTCACTTTTCTGAGTGTGAAATTTGTTGTCTTCTTTTCATTGAATACTTTCATTAGAGAATAGGGACAAATTTTAAAAAGAAATCAAAACTGAAGCTCAAATTCGTGTTAGATAGAACAAAGAATGACGGAAAACAAGACGAAGCAAGACAAGGAAAGTTAATCAAGCAGGGAAAGTAAGAGAGGGAGAAAAATTTAAATTCCTTACGGATTACCGAAATAATTCTAAATTAATTTTAGAAGTGGGGTCATTTATAAGCAATAATCATATCGATATTCAGGGAACTTTGGAAAAAAAAATAAAATAATAAAACAATTACCTGCCCCCATTGCATTCTTCAAACCTACCCCACCATTCATTTTACCTCTCTTCATTTTCAATAAATTTCTTGATGGAATCAGAGAATTCCTGAGTCTGCCATAATGGTCTTTCTATCATCAATTTGACGATGTCGGCTTTCAAATCAAAGAAAATGAAAAATCAGATGCAAAACCTTACCTGATCCTGCGATTGTCTTACTCAGGGCTGCCAACAGGCGACTATTTTTATACTCTGTTCGCACTAGTATTTTTTTAAATATAAATTTTGAAATATATTTTTTTGCAAGTGTTGGCAAAGTGTGTGTTAAGGATTTTTGATTTTAGAAAATGCTGCCAGTTGTTATTAAAAAATAGTCACCTGTAGCAGCCATGCTTATTCGACTATCGTAATTTCCGGCGTATAATCCGCAGATCGAACAATCATTTTTCGACACAAAAAAAGTTTAAAATGAAAGTAGATCTCGGTAAATATTTGACTTCGTTTACAAAATAAAATTTCTGGGTTGAAAAAGAATTGTTTCATCCGTGGATTATACGCAGGAAATTACAGTAAATGTTTCCAATCTCACTTTTAACAAGGAAGATTCCCAAATTGCATGCACAGAGAAAAAATTGCAGTATATTCTTCTCATGAAAATAGATATTTATAAAAAAAAAAAAAATCTGCAGAACCTCGATATAGCGAACAGAAAACATAATGAAATTTTCGTTCCTTTTGGTGATATATTGCTGATTGGAAACACAATAAAGTTAAAAAAATACACATATATGCCTTTTACGTGGGGGTAATGCAATATTTCAATTACAGGCGATTATTTTTATATTTCGCACCACTATTTTTTTAAAAATGCATTTCTCAGTATATTTCTCTAGCAAATGTTCTAAAAGCATATATATAAAAGATTATTGTTTTGAAAAAGTGGGGCGAGTAATATTACAAAATAATCACCTGTAATTGAAAATTTGAGGTATCTCCATCCACAATAAAAACTCTGTCAACTCTGTTTTTCTAACTAATAAATTAATTTTAACCTAAAATTTTTTTTTTTTAACTGTAGTTTGTTCATATATACTAACATGTGTATATAATGAAATTTAAAGATCGTAATTACATGGTTTAGAACAAAGCTAAAATTTATTAAAATTGTTTAAAACTCAAAATTAAGGTCCGATTCTGAACTCAGTCAAGATTTGAATACTGTTAGTGTCGGAGACAAAACAAAAGTATTGTTACCATGGAAACAAGCACTTATTCAGTATTGAAATTTATAAGTACGGCATTCTTAATTGTGCAGTTGCTTTTTAAATACATTTAATACTTATTTAGCCGATGAAACTGTGTAAAAGTAAGTAGATGCAGCACACAACTTGTGTATATTGTATGAGCTTATTGAAAAATAATAAACTAAATCTGCGTTTAACTTTAAATTCATGAGTACCACGCATTTAACCAATCATTTAACAAACAATTTACAATGTATTTAAATTTTACTCAACCTTAATGAAAAAACATTTCAGATCAGAATTTGTATTAAAAACTACTTAATAATTATTTTTCTTAATTTTCTTTTACCACCTCGGCTTAACCCCATTTTCGGTCAATTTATTATTATTTTTTTTTCAATGTAAAAGTTTCCTTTCTATCTATTTATACAGTGAAACCTCCAAATAAGGGACACCCATGGGACCGCAACTTTCGTCCCTTAAATAGAGGTGTCCCTTATTCGGAGTGTCCCTTATTTGGAGGTTTCACTGTATTATAAAGTTCAAAAGTATCTGTGCGTAACGCATACGTCATTTTGCGAATGACAACACTGAAATTTGAAATAAAATATCTGTTTTGCAATTTTTACGACTGGTAATTTTTAAACTTCTAAACATCCCATATTTTTAATTTTTAGTGGGCATACTGGGCCGGAAAGAGTTGACGTTTTACGATCCAGGTCCGAGTTTGACTGGAGATAATATTTCTTGAGTTTGACTCGAGATAATATTTCTTTACAAAATATTCTTTTAGCACCAGTAATAAAGAAAAATAAAATTTGTCTTTTTTTAATTACAGCATTTTCGAAGTTTTCTATTTCAAATTAACTTGTTTTAGAAAGAGTTGTCTACTGAATAAAATTTGTGTAGCAGTCACCTGATCGGAAAGCACTCTAATATTGGAAATGCACTCTACGCCCACAGACTTGGCAATAATGAGGGGAAGTCGAAAGTTCAGTGTTTAACAACATTAAGCTGCCAAAGATCTACCAACTGAGCTATCCTGGACAAATCCGGAAGACACAATTCACTCAGGTTCATTTAATCCCTTTTTCAAATATTAGTCTAAATTCATTTGGAACAATTATAACTAGCTAGACTTTTTTTTATTCAAATAATTGCGTTAAAATGAAGGTGGTTAGTTGCATTGCTTCAACCTGGAACATGCGTAAAATAGGTGAACTTTCTAAGAAATTGAGTTCATCGAAGACACCCATACACATACACATCCCCACTGAAAAAAATCTGTAGAAAATCTATAGCTTTTTGGCGCAAAATCTGTGGGAAATCCGAAGGTATTTGGCCCATTATGCAGATATTTTTAAAATATCTTTAAAAATTCTGCAGATATTTTAAAGATAAAGCTAAGTCTACAAATTTTCTTCAAACTTCTGTAGAATATCTGTAGAAAGTGGCGATTTCTTTAGATAATCTTAAGATTATTTTTAGTGGGGATTTTAACACATTGATCCTTTCACGCACTTAGAGTATTGTTCTTGGATGTATTCGTGTCGGCTTGCGGAACATCCGTAACAAGGTTGGTAATTGTGTGCAGATTTTGGAAAATTATTAATGATAAAGTTGTAACATGGTATATTTTGAATAATTATGCAATAAAAAAATCCTTCGTAACAACAGCTATAATAGTAGAAATTTTAAAGCAATCCCATCTGACAATTTATTTGGATGATTTTAAATTTTGTACTAGACTGTGATTCTTCATTCAATCTATTAAATAAGGTTATTTAAATTTGATTTATGCTTTATAAAATTCAGAAACAGTTATCAAAGTTTCGAGATTCGTTTTGTAATATCTTTAATTCTTCAATGTACTAAATGACTAGTTTTTCTTTAGGTCTATTAATTTTTTTTTAATGTATGATTTCATAAATAAATACGCATGCAACTTTTTCCTTTCTTTCTTACGTTCTTTCTTTTATTATTATTATATATTTTGAAATCAAGAAATTATTAATGGTATATTTATATATTTCATAAGCATTGTTGCCAGTGTTCTACTTTTTCAAAATTCAGATTTCTTTATTTGCTCAACTTTTTAAAAATAATAACATTCATTTTATTTAATTAGTAGAGCGAAAATAGTTAAGGCGAAAACACGGGGCATTTTCTCATAAAAAAGTATTTTCAATAATAATAAAAAAAATCTGAATTTAACAAAAGTAGTCCAGATAATACTATTCATAAACTCCCTTAATAAATCTATTTAAATTTTAAATCCTGATGATGTCTAAGTATTGGCCAAAAATACTCGATTTTTAACATCTTTCTGATTGTTTAATCACCTTTTAACCATTTGAGAGGCAAAGCACTTCCATTCTTAAAATGCTGAAATGATTGATTGATACCAGAATTTTAAAACATACTTATTTCGAAATAGATAAATGTTTTACTTCACGTACCTGAATAAATTATAATTTTGAATTCAAAATTCTGGTGTCAATGTGACATTTCGCAATTAAAATTAAGTGGGATATATTTTATCCCACTTCAAGGAGACCTTCAAGGAGTTAAGTAATGAATCATTTGCGTAATTTTATATTGTATTATTAAAATGAATCGCATAATCTCCAATTAGTCTATTTTATGGAATCTTGGTCTGTTTGCTTTTGTATTTAGAATTTTTTTAGCCTGTTAAATATTTTTATATCATTCCGGTAATAACTTAATTTAGATTTTCTTATGTAATAAAGAATGGGAAAGACAAATATAATCGTCTTAACCTTTTCATTTTTTAGGTTCAAATATGTGGATTTGCATTCTTTCCCGATTTATTAATAAAACTCGAACATAATTGGAATTTTTATCTCTGAAAAATATGCTTCGATGTCTAAGAGTCGAAATAATGCAAAGAGATTAAAACACTTGCTCTGGAATCAAACTAGAGAAGAAATAATTCAGTAATAATCAATAACATTGCATTATTACTCACAAGGAAGGTCTCTATATGGCCATACTCAGAAAAATCTGAAAAAATTACAGAATGTTCTTCTCATGAGGATATATATGTTTATAAATAAAATTCGGCGGAACTTCCATCCAGCGTCCGTAAAAAATAATGAAAATTTCATTGTTTGGCAATTTATCCCGCTTGGCGATGAAATAAAATTTCAAAAAGTGCTTTTTTATATCAAATACTTTTTAAGGCAAAACTATTTGATGATGAACTTGTTTAAAAAGTTTTTATTTAAATAACTTTAGTTTTGTCAGTTTTAGTTTATTTTAACTAAAGTTTTGTCATATATATATATTTATAATGAAAGTTAATTATGAAATTTTATGAACTAAAACAAAATTTAAATTAATTAAAATTGTTTCAGAACCAAAATTAAATCCAAATGGACACTGCTTATTCAATTTTGTTGCTATGGAATTTTTTTTCCAATGTTGAAATTATTTACTGCAGCATTCTTCATCTGACCTTTATTTTAGAGTACGCTTATATGAAGCTATAATTTTTCAATGTGAAAATATTTTTGATATGGGAAATTATTTTTAAATTGATAAAATAAAATCCTAACTGAAACAACAAGGAACATAATGATAATGAAAAAAATGTATGTATTAATTTCTCTCATTATTTAAGTTTAAATTAATTGATACCATTTACACGTATTCTAAAAATCTATTAACTAACAATTTTCAGCTACATTAAAATCGGTTGCTTTTGGCAAGGAAAAATGATGTTCGCCAAATCGTGTGACGCTTTCGTCTTTTTTGCGCCAAATACTCAATAATATTTTAAATTTTTTTACAGATTTTCTCTGTAATCCAAATGATTCTTTATTACGTACAAGTAGTTTAATTAATATCTTTTTTTAAAATATTCTGAGTATGCCCAGTTTGAACACCTTCCTTGTCAGTAGCGAAGAAATTAAGCACTTAAGAGATTAAAGTAAAATAAAATGTATTGAAATGTATAATGAATGGGTAATTCTACAAAAAGCCTCATTAGATAAGAAAATGATTTTTTAAAAAGAAATGTCGATTATTTCATATGATATAACTATCCTGAAATAAAACCACACCCAAATATAGTTTTCTAAGTAAATTATCTCTTCTTGCGAAATCTTATCTTAAGATGAATCAATCATGACGTAATTCAGTAAATCAAAAAGAGGAAAAAATACTATCGCTTTAAAGAAATTTTTATTATTTACATTTTTTAAAAATATTTTTTTGATAATTTGATTTAAAAATTATATTTAAAAAAATATTTCTAACATTTATAGAATTTTTGATGGATTCATTACATTTCAAATTTGCATATTTGTTAACTGCTTCCTTGTTTTGCCGGAACGTCGTAGGGGCAACGTATTTTTACCAATAATGATTTCCCCGTACCAAGTACAGGCATCCACACTCTAATCATAATTTATTATTTTCACCAGTAAAATTTTATTGTAAATTTTATATTATTTATTCCGAGCATTTTTTGTGATACAAATAGGCGAAAATTTCTGTTTTGAAAAACGGGTGATAAAAGATTAAAAATTCTCTTAAAAAAATACGAAAAACTAGCATTATTTAAGAGTATTTTTCAAAAATATTGATCAATTAAGCGGTTAATCTGAAAAAAAAATCAAAACCCTTTAAAAATTTAAACTTTCTAAATAAAAAGGTATTAATAACATAAATAAACTTTAATAACATGAAAAAAATGTTTTTCTCTATTGCGAAAAATGTTATATAAATTTTTCTAATTGCGAAAAAATTCTTTACCAAATAATAAACTAGTCAGATGTGACAATACCAAAACGTTCTTATATCTTATGCATGTTAATACTTCCTGAAAAATGCAGCATAACAATGCCACCGATTAGGTGGTTATCAACTTACATAGAAAAAAAAAAAAAAAAAATACCCCAATTACATTCTAAAAAGAATCTACAATTATAGGCGCATTTTCTGACGGGTTACGCATTTTTCTTTTCTTTTCTTTTTCTTTTTTTTTTTTTTTGGTTTAATTCTGATACGCTAACTTCTTACAAACTTACCATCCAATATTGCTTGCAAAAGAGTGGCACCTTGAATGACGAATTTGGGACTTCACAGCAAAACAGCACACTTGCTTATCATTCATTGTAATGTCGAATTTCAGTCCGCAAAATCATTCTGAAATGAACAATAATGTGGTGTAAATCACAAGGGAAAGAAAAGAACATTTTTTTAAATAGAAAAGTAGGAATTTTTATTCAGTAACTTCTGTTTAGCTTACAGGCTATCAAATAAAGAAAGCTTATGTGACCACCCGTTCCGCATGCATGTACGTGCGTGCGTTCGTAACACTATAACTCATGATTAAAAAATCCGATTCACTTGAAATTTCGGATATAGGTTTATTCTGATAAGGCGCTTCCTTGATTATTTTTGGGAGTCGATTCGATAAGTATAAAAGGGGAAACGGGGGCTAATGCCCCTCCCCTTTATTTATATAAATGGGTTTTTCATGCAGAAATAACAAATTTCGTTCAATATTTAGATATAGGAATGTTCTGATGAGGCGCCTTCGTGATTAGTATTGGGAGTACATTGGATAAGTATAAGGAGGGGTAACGGGAGCTAATCCCCCACCCTTAATTTCGATAAATGGATTTTTCATGCAGAATTCAGATTTCATTCAATTTTAGACATAGGATCATTCTGATGAGGGCACCACCATGATTAGTTTTGGGAGTTCATTGGATAAGAATACAAAGGGGAAACGGGGGGCTACCCCCCTCCTTAATTTATATAAATGGGTTTTTCATACACATTTATCAGATTTCATTCAATTTTAGACATTGGATCATTCTGATGAGGGCACAATCATGATTAGTATTGGGAGTTCATTGGATAAGAATAAAGAGGGAAAATGGGTAAACCATCCCCCCCCCTTAAATTAGGTTAATGGATTTTTCACGCAAAATTTACCGATTTGCTTCAAATTTTGGATATAGGTTCATTCTGATAAGACGCTTCCCTCATTACTTTTTGGAATTGATTTGATAAGTATAAAGGGGGGATAGGAGTCTCCTCTTAATTTAGGTAAATGGTTTCTCATGCAGAATTGACCGGTTGGCTTAAATTTTTGGAAGCAGGTTCATAGTAATAAGACGCTTCCCTGATTTGTTGTGGGGTTCTTTTGTTAAGCATAAAGGGTGATACGGGCAATTACCCTCTCACTTAAGTGAGCTAAATGAAATTTTATGCAGAATTATACGATTTGCTTTAAATTTTGGATGTAGGTTCTTTCTAGTATTTTGAATTTCTAATTAGTTTTGAAGATTTAATGGTTATATATAAAGAAGACAACGGGGCTAATTCTTTTTAAATTACATAAATGGGTTTTTATGCAGAATTATCTGAATTGCTTCGAATTTTGGATACAGGTTTATTATATGATAAAGCGTAACCATGATTAGTTTTGGAGGTTCAATGATTAAGTATAAAGAAAGGAAATGGAGGAGGGGCTATTTCCACCTTTAATTTGTTTTTCGAAGGACATTATTATATAAGGCTGTAATTTACAATTAGTATGCATAGCCTGTGAGCTCAACGCCATCAGTTTAATTGAGCAGAATTCTTTTTATTTAAAAAATTTATTCATCATCATTTTTTTAAAATAAAAGTAGTACACCTTGAGACAAAAATATATTTTTTAAACGAATATCATACAGTTATGTATGATATCATATAAATTCTACATGAATACTCAGTTGGAATACCTATACTAATGAAAGAACAAATCGCTCTGCATGTGTGTGTGTGTGCGCGCAATGGCGAGAAAAATCTGCGAGAAGTATGAGACCCAAACTTTTTATGAAGTCAGTCCAAGGTCTCTTCTAGTTAAGTATTACTCATGTAAGATACAGCAATTCTAATATTTAAATATAAACTATATTGGTAATTAATAGAAAAATGTTATCTTGTTTAGTGTAATATATCCTAATAACAGTTTTTTCTAACTAAAAATTATTTGCAAGATTTGTTTTTATTATTATACGAAATAATATTTTTATTGATATGATTTCTGCTTGTAATTTTTAACTCGTAAATATCAAGATTTGCAAATAATTACATCTTTTTTTTTTTTTTTTTTTTTTTTTTAAATATATATATATATATATATATATATATATATATATATACAGAAGTAAATCTGATTGACAATAACTGTCAAGAGTAACAAATTTTTTAGCAACTTAAAACTAAGCAATTTCATTTTCATACCATATACGATTTTTGAAGTTAAAAGAAATATTTACAGAAGAAATGATTAGTTCTTATAATATTAACATATATGTTTGTATGTGTCATGATTTGTAAATATTTGCATACCGTCTGTAATTAAAAAATATTGTCAATAAAATAAGATCAGGAATAAAATGTAAGCATCAAAATGTTTTTTGCTAGTTTTTTAGTAACAAGTGAGATTAATTTTTTGATTAAATACTTGTACAGAGAAAATTCACTGAAGTTGTGAATTTTCATGCAAATTATATGTACTTATTGAAATAATTTAATATCAGTGACTTAAAGGGTCTCATACATTATAACACATCCGTCGTCTATGCAAAAGTGATATTATTTCAAGTAGGGGAAAGTTGGATAAAACCGGGTAGGTTGATAAAACAGGGAACCAGGCTTTATGACTTTATTTGCGGCGGTATCTAGCCGAAACTTTTAGAATTACTTTTAGGCGAGCCATCTCTCAGTAACCAGAAGTCGTGTAACCGAACTCATTTCATAGTGGTGAATTTTTAAAGATTTCACGTGAAAATGTTAAAAATTCTACGTCTGCAATATTTTTAAAGATTTCACGCACTGTAAAAAAAAATTGTAAATTTACGGTGCTTTACCGTGAATGCGCCAGTAAATTTACGGAAAATGTCCTTTTTTTCAGATTAACGGTCAACGTCCGTAATTTTTTGCATTTTACGGACAAAATCCGCTAATGTAATGGCAAAGTCCGTTGATATAAGGATAAAGTCCCTTTTTTTACGGACATTGTCTGGAATCTCTGCTGCAGTAAATTTATGCTGCAGCTTTTTTCCAGTGCGTGAAAATGTTAAAAATTCTACGTCTGCAATATTACGTTACCAATCCTAAATACCAAAGGATTTAGATTAGGTAAGTATAACGTATGATAGTCTATTATTTACTCGTTATTTTAACGTTTTGTATTGGTGTGTACGAGTTATTTGAACAACGCTAGAGTAACATTTCATAAAAATGGCGTGGTCGGACAAAACCGGGATGCGGATGGTCAGACAAAACCGGGAAGTTTCCGGTTTTCGACAACTCATTTATTTGCATCATTGAAATAGAATTAACGTGTTTATGCATTGTTTGACGATCTATAAATCTTTAAAAACTATACAAAAATATTATTTAAATTAAGTTGTTATATAGAAGATTGTTTTTAGTCATTTCTATTGCAACGTCTATCCTTATTTTAAGCCCCTAAAAATTAGAAATCGAACAAGAAGAAAAAGAAAAGATGGGAAAATAAGACAAGAAGAACTAAACCCTGAAGCAAAGCTTTCCATGATGACAGAAAAAAATTAAAAAAACTCAAGTGAAAAAGAAAAGTTCTAAGAAAAAAAAACCCTTGACATCAAACGAGGAGGAAGATCAAAGTGAAGCATGAATCTTTTGCAACGGCTACATGAACAATCTTAACCTAAGGGGAGTTGGATACAGTGCCTTCATTGCAGAGGTTGCACACATGAAGCATGCAGCAATGCAAATGGTCAAGATCAAACTTTCATTGTGATTTTTGTGTCTAACAATTTTAACTCTTAAAGCATAACGTAACTCATTTTTATTTTATGTAGATTTGATATAGATTCACATTCTATAAGTATAATATGTCAATTTTTCTTTAATAAAATAGTATTATTTCAAAATTACAATGTGCTTTTAATTATTTTTTTCCAGTTCCCAGTTTTATCCGACCTGGTCGGACAAAACCGGAACATTGCACACTTCTAAAAAAAGTGTTGTTATGATCTCAATTTCTGCTGCTCGTGACTTAATGAGAACTTTTTTCTTCCTAAGGAATCAATTTATCTTTTTAATACAAATTTTGACTGTTTTGTTCACATAGTGCAGAAGAATAAAAAGAAAAACATTAGGGTCCCGGTCTTATCCGACTTTCTCCTACTCATAATTTTCTAAATATATGTTGGAAATTAAAAAAAAATATTTGTAATATTTAAATCATATTTAAGACTTTACAACATGCAAAAATAAACATTTATGATATAACGAAAAGTACAGTTGGGTTAACGTTGCGAAAAAATTCCACATGGTATGTCACAATTCCTACGATTCTGTAACGTAGAATGGCATAAATATATAAACGTAAAACTTATGTTAAAATGAGCTGTAACATTTATTTTATAGAATGAATTTAATATTAATGAGATAAGTAAATATTTTTATTACTTTGTAATCATTAATTAATTATTTTTGCAATTTTCTACTCTTTTTCAAATTTAATTTAATTTTAAAATTCAATTTAATTTTTTTTCAGTTTCTGTCAAAAAATATATGTATTATTACTTCATTCTACAAAATACAATTTGAAGCTCATTTTAACACTAATTTTACTGCCATTTTTACAACACAAAAATGCTGGCATCATTGCTGATTGCAGTTTTTGCCTTAAATTTAACGGATTTTTTTTTTAAGTGTAAGCTTATGTTGATTTTAAGTAAAGTTATCGTACTAATTGTGACATACCTGAAAAAATTGAAAAAAAAATTGCAGCATTAATTAAACTGTACTTTTTATTATGTTATATTATAAGTGTTTATTTTTATATTTTATAAAGCCTTAAATAGCTAAAATACATTGCAAAGTTTTGTGTAATTTCAATAAGTATTTAAAAAGTTATGAGAAATCAAAATTACATAACTTTTGCTCTGACGATAGAGTTTTTAAAAGGTATGAGATCAATTAAATGGCTGTCATATCAATGACTTAAGTGCCTGAAAGATGTGCATTCATAAGAAAATGATTTTCATACAAATAAATTTAGCTTTAGAAACCATTTAATAGCAATAATTCGGAATCTAAAACTTAATATCAAAAACTGGATAGCGTAAATCCATTCAAAAAAGTGATTTTCATACAAATAAAATGTAGTTTTGAAATCATTTAATATCAAAGTCTTAAATGCCTTTAAAGAGTAAATTCATAAAAAAATGAATTTTTGTGTCAAAATCTAGTTTTAGAAACAAATTAATAGTATTGACCTAATGGATCGTATAGTATAAATCCATTCCAAAAAATGAAGTTATATGTAACAAAATATTGCTTTCAATAGTATTTAATATTAAAGACTTAAATGCACACGCATTGCTAATTCAGACCAACAAATACTTTCATGTAGTAAATAAATTGTAGTTGTTGAAATAATTTAATGGGAATGGTCTAAATATCTTGTATAGCAAAAAATTATTTACAAAATGAATTTAAATATAAACAAAATGCAGATTTTGAAATCATTTAATGCCAATGATTTAAATATGTACTTTCGTATAAGCAATTTGTTGTATTTGGAAACATTTAATATCAATGACTTAACACTAGAATGCTTGGAAATTTTACTCAAGTGTGATAATGTTATTTCACAGAAGAATTTTTATCCACAATTATTTATTGATTTATTTAACATAACTTTATGCTGTTTATATTTAACTTATTTCAAGTAAAAATTTCTGTCACGAATAGAAATTTAATTACATGGTCGGAGTCAAATGAACTCTTTTCGAGCGTTCTAGTGTTATGCCTGTAGAATGCAAATTCATTCATAATACTCATCGGAATCTAAGAACCGACCGCACAAAACCCTATGTCAACGAGCACAAGAAATATCTTTTAGTTTATGGAAGAGTGGTAATAAGGGAATCTAATGATTCCTGTCTACCAGAAGCGAAGTGGTGCATAAGCCAAAAATTCATACCATTAATGGTTGACTCGTAAGTTTAGCATTGTGTTTGTCCTACAATCAAAAGTATGAAAACATGGAAAACTGGATGCAGGAAAACACAATGCTAAGTCTACGAGTCAACCACTAGTGGTATCAATTTCGGCTTATGCACCACTTCGCTTCCGGTGGACAGGGATGATTAAATTCCCCTATTACTACGCTTCCATAAAATAAATAGTTTTTTCTTGTGCTCGATTGCATCTGATTTTGTGCGGTCGGCTGTTGGAATATCATAGTTTATGCTTTCTTTTAATGTTCGATATAAATATATTTCATTTTTCATTTTCCAAAGTATCCATTTTCTAAATATTCCAAACACATTTCATATTTTTTTCCACTTTTTCATCAATTGAAATTCACTAGGAAAGATTAAAAAAAAGAACACATATTTATCTACATGAAAAGTATCATTAATAAAATAAGAATTATAGTGTATGTTTTAAGATGTCAAATTACTATACGATGGTCGGACCACACCCTGTAATATTCTAAGATGTGTTCTCGCACTTCAATTAATGTATTATCTTTAAAGGCGGAAATTTCAGAAGCGGTTTGACTTTGATGATTAACAATGAAAAAAACATAAAGGGTGAATCTAAACTTTTGAGTAAAACTTTAAGGGGTGATAGTACACATCAAGATAAACAATACTGAATGGGAAACTAAGGGTCCCAAACGTCTTCCGAAGGAGATAGGGGCCATTAAAGTTTAGGGCCCAAAATTTCGAATGATTATAAAAACGGAAAAATTGGTCGATTCTTCTGAGGTTTTCGGTATCTTTTTGTAAGTATTTTTTTGAAAATAAATTTTAAAGGTAAAGTTCAATAAATGCCGATAGAGGGCAAATTAGCCTTTGGAGTAATGAACAACTATTTTTTATTATTATTTTTTGTATCTCAATTAATCAAAATTTTATATAACAGTATCTAAAAAATAGCGCCAAGTTGTTTTCACATGAGATCTGCAGTCATAAAAAAGTCCACAATTTTAGTTGATACTTGGACCACCAGATGTCCTTTCCAAAACTTCAAAGCAAAAAAGAAAAAAAAGATTTTATTCCTTTGAAAAATTCCATCCCATTATGCAATTCATGAATTATTATTATTTTTTTCATATTTTAAACGTATTGAACTCTTGGCATTTTCCGATAAATATTCTTAATGCAAAAGAATTTCTTTCAGTTGTGGGATTAGAATAAAAATTTAGAGGTTTTTTGAATGGTTAATTTTGAAGCTAACAATTAAAATAAAAGTATTCGAATAATGTATTTTTCTATGAATGGTGATTTTATTAAAGTTTGATTTTTTTTGAAATATTACACGTATAAATGTATGTTAAAATTAGTTATGTGTCAGAAAGAAGCAGTTACTAACATCTGAAATGACCCCTTTGATCTGAATAAATTAAAATTTTATTTAAAATCATTTAAAAAATAGCCCCAAGAAGTTTTAAAATGAGATCTGCAGTCATAAAAAGTCAACCATTTTAGTTGATATTTGGACCACCAGATGTCCTTTCCAATACTTCAAAGCAAAAAACTAAAAAAGAAAGAAATATTTTATCACTTTGAAAAATTCCATCCCATTATGCAATTCATGAATTATTAATTTTTTCATATTTTAAACGTATTGAACTCTTGGCCTTTGCCGATAAATCTTCTTAATGCAAAAGAATTTTTCCTTCAGTTGTGGGATTTAGAATAAAAATGTAGAGGTTTTTCGAATGGTTAATTTTGAAGTTAATAATTAAATGCATTCGAATAATGTAATTTTTTATGAATGATGATTTTATTAAAGATTTTTTTAAGTATTACGCGTGTATACATACATTAAAATTAGTTATGTGTCAGAAAGAAACAGTTACTAACATCTGAAATGCTATTCCTTTTGATCTGAGCCCCACCAGTGGCCGAGAGGTTGGGACCTCTCAACTGGTAGACGGCAGGTGCTGGGTTCGAACCCAATCGCGGCTGTCGGCCTAACCGTTCGGAGTTTTCGTGGTTTTCTTCGAACCTTGCGTAAATACGGGTTAGGTTCCCTTAGAAAGACCCCCACGAAGGGCACTCCCCCTTGGTCCTATATCCCTAGCGCAGATAATCGGACGTCAAAAATCAACCAACCAACCTTTTGATCTGAATTAATAAAAATTTTATGTAACAGCATCTGAAAAATAGCACCAACATGTTCTAAAATGAGATCTGTTGTCATAAAAAGTATTTTAGTTGCTATTTGGACCAACGGATGTCCTTTCCAATACTTAAAAGAAAAAAAAATATTTTATCACTTTGAAAAATTTCATCTCATTACGCAATTCATGAATTATTAATTTTTTCATATTTTAAACGTATTGCACTCTTGGCCTTTGCCGATAAATCTTACACTGAGCAATATATATATATATATATATATATACGACCTTCACCTAGAATGAATAGTTAATCACTTTCTGAATCCCTAAACTAGAAATATAGATGACCGAACAATGCGAATATTATAACCCACTAAGCTGAATAGACGAAATGTCCTAGAATGTCTAGTCTTTTGTTTTATAGGTAACGAAACGATATTGAATCGTTCCAGTAACAAAAAATACTCGCTTGATTTCGGAAATGGTTCTATAAACTAGAATTATAATTACTAAATAAAATCTCTTGTGTCCGCATCTATTTGTAGAAATTTTAAAAATAAGTTTGACAACGAGAATATAGTCGAAGGTTCTTGAATTCCAGTAGGAGACTCTAGAATTCTCCAGCAAAGGGAGCTAGAATTTAAAAGGATGACATGGAACTATTTTTTCGAGTGCCACAAGTTATATTCTAGATGCCAGAACTATATTTTTTTCTCAATGTAATGCAAAAGAATTTTTCCTTCAGTTGTGAGATTTAGAAAAATTATGTAGAAGTTTTTTGAATGGTTAATTTCGAAGTCAATAATTAAAACATAAGTATTAGAATGATGTAGGTTTTTTTTAGCGTGTTAGTAATTTTTAAATACGTAGCACCTAATAGTCGTCGTTCAATCCGTCCGTCTGTCTGTCCGCATATAACAGAGTAAGAACTATCCAACCGAATCGTTTGAAATTTCAAATATATAATTGAAGCATAATTTTGTCGTGTCATTTCACATTTTAAGAAAATTGGATACATAGTTTAGTTACAAAAACAATAAAAATATTCCGTTACATTACGGCCAATGGGAATAAATAGTTTCAAGTGCATTTTATTCATGTTACACGCTTTCGAACATAATAAAATTGATAAGTTTCCATGAAGTATATACTAGAATACACATTCTGTACAAAGTGGGGTACAAGGAATATTTGGTATTAATTTATAGGGCCATACAAAAGTATTCCATGGCATAATCGTATAGGAGAAATATTGTTTGGGGAGGGGCATTTTAATTACATTAAACTAGTTAACATTTTATGAAATTGATATACGTTACTGATATTTAATAGAAATTACTTCCTGCATAATAGAAAGCAGATAGTATTTGCCGGAACAAACAAAAGATCAGTGGTGTAGTCGTAAATAAACCAGAGGATATACGCTCCAAGTAGAGGGTATACGCTCAAAGCAAAGAGTAGACCCCAGAGTGTATATATTATAGTTTTCTTGGGAAACAGAGGGTATACGGCGTTCTTTAAAGAAATCCAGAGGATATACGGCGTTTACCCGCGTATATTCTTTACTACATCCCTGCAAAAGATGTCGACCACTAACCGCAAGATCTGAATATTTTTAAGTTATTTTATAGTACGAACGTACTTTATTTGCTACGCTTTACGTACAAATTCCATCTTTTTTTTTCTTATTCTGTATGCATGCGAACCCTTCATAAATACTATGGGGCTTTCGATGGATTGCGACTCTTGTTTATTTAAAAGTGCTGATGTTTACTAGAAGTTACTTCCTCTATAATAGAAAGCAGACAGTACTTACAGGGCTGCACATAAGATTTCGGCTATTATACTGTAACCGAAATGTTGCAAACTATTATACCAAGATCTAAATATTTTTAAAAACTTCGTTACAGTACGAATTCACCTCATTTGCTATGTTTGACGTGAAATTTCTAACTTGTTTAAGTGAATGATAACTTATTAAATCAAGCGATATAATCAGAGATTTTTAGATACGAACCTAAGCGGTAGACGTGCATAAAACTTTATATGCAAGTTTATTAGCCAATGAAGAGTTCTGCGGACCCAAAAATTCTATTTCAATTCAACTCAAAGCTACCCCCCCCCCCAAAAAAAAAGAGTCAACTTGAAATGAAAAAAAAAAATCCTTATTTAATCACAATTATGGAACAGAAAAAACTACAATTATACCTCTAATATCAATTTATCTTTTATGTTAAAAAATTAGCATATATATTTACATTAATGTTCAAACATATGTACATATTCATACACACACATGTATAGTATATTTCATTTAGAAAAATATTCTAGAACCTTCTTTTAATTGGGTCATTCCGAAACCAACCTACAGAGTCTAATCCCAACCCGCAATGAAAAATATTCCAGCTGGTCGTGCCGTATTAGAGTAAAATCAAATTATCTGACCCTGAAGTATGACTCTGAGATAACGCACTTCATATTTTCTCCAAGGAGCATGTTTGAAAATTGGAATGCATTATCATGTATAACAAACATTTAAGCTCTCTGAGGAGACACGCTGAAATGTCATGAGAGGACCAGCGGCACAGCCAAGGGGGAACTGGGGGGGAGGGGTTAAAATCCCTCCCAGAGCTAAGAAAGATCGCTGTAATTGCCACTTATATGAATCAAAACCAAACTTAATCTTTAAATGTTTTGGCATATTTCGAAATCCGCCGTTTTATTGAATCAGATTCTATTTAATAAACGTGATTCAATTAAATGGCGAAAATTCTTTTTTAAAACTGTGAAAGTGCATATTACATGGATTAGTTAAGTAAAAATTGGTTATTTGAAATAAATCCCTTTTTTGAGAGTATTATGCTAAAAGAATGATGATTTACTTCCACATAAATGCTCTTTGAGTTTAAGTATTATACATTAAATATTCTAATTAGTACTGATTCTATGAACCGGCGATTCAAATAACCGGCAAACACTTTTATCAGAAGATCAACCCCTCCCCCTCTCCCCTTAGAACCGAATTCTGACTGCGACACTGCAAATCACATCAGATTTAAATTAAAAACATTTGCAAACACAAAATATTATTTAAATTATTCAAAGTTTTTTAAAAATATTTATAAGTATAAAAGAAAACTTCTGTTTCGAACATTGAATTTGTGAGAAATAAGCTGTTCTGAAGCAGGCACGATAGAACTTTGCTCATTGAAATTAATTGTAGCCGTTGTATATTAGGATAAGTGAATTTGTAATATAAATAGAGCATTAACGGAAAATCTTTCATCCAATATAGATTATGTAACACTTTCTAACATATTCAGAATACAGAAATAAAATTTCACAGTTTATTAAGGTGAAATGTAGTGTCTAATTAAACAATTTGAAAACTAATAACGCATTTGAAAACCCTATTTCTGCTATTGCAAATCAATGTGTGTCAAATTCAAACATGCGTCGAAAAAATAGTCACCGTGTGTTTCACGATAATGAATGAACTTAAAGAAATCCCAATTCTCTCCACTGTTCTAACCTATCCCTGATTGAATAAAAAAAAGTATTGATTAAATTCGACAAACTTCAGATTTATTGTACATAGATTAAATTCTCCAACCAACACTTGAGACATATTTTCTGGATTAGATGAAAAATGCTTTTGTTTGAAGTGCAGTCAGCAAATTCAAATACTATAAAAGAAGAAGTGTAAACAGAAATAAGAAATGTCAGAAGATTAGAATAATAATAATTAAAAAAATCTACAACGTGTTTTATAATCTATTGGTTTCTTTTCACTTGTAAGGATATTTAAGTATTTACAGTACTAAAAAACTTCCGTTTTAAACATTAAATTTATGAGAAATAGGCTTTTCTGAAGTGAGCACAATAGAATATTGCTTATCCAAACTAATTCTAACAATTACATATTAGGATTAATGAAATTTCGGATTATCTTAACTTCTAATTTAAACAGACTAAACAAATACAGAGAAACAGAGAAAGCAAAAAGATTTGAAATTATGAGTTGTGGTCTATTATTTATTTGTAGATATCTGCATGGATCAGGTTGTACACAGCCTAAACAAGAAATTTCTGTTTAAAGATAAACCGAACACAATATATTTCATCCCGAAATATTCAAACCCGAACCGAAACCCGAACCTGAAGTGAAAGAAAATTAATCCATTTTGTGACACAATAAGGAAAAATTGTCAACAATTATATTTCCCATCAATTTTATCTTTTATGCATAAAATGGAACACAAATACGTTCATTAATATTCGAACATATAGTTTATTTCCTTTTGAAAAATATTAGAACTTAAAAAAAAGTAAAATCAACCCGAATTCGCCCCCCCCCCCCCCAAAAAAATGAAACTTATTTCGAAACCGACCAAAATCTGAAACTTTTATAGTGATCTCGACCTGAAACAGAAATAATTAGCGGCAATTCTATCCGCGGGTTCAGTCGGAATTAAATCGGATGATTAACATGATTTGTAATGAAACAATTTTTCTAATTTTCCGATGTATGAATTATATCTTGGTTGTTAGGGTTAAGAAATTCTTTTATGTTACTTCTTTTTACGTCCAGAAATTTCATTAACAGCGCCAGGTTTGACAGAATTTTCTGAAAATCCTTTGCTTTTAATCAAAAACAAAATTTAAAACATTTTGAATACATAATTTTTTTTTTTAAAAAGAGCATCTTCTACTATGATATGCACGCAAACTAAAAATAATTCAAATACGTGTGAAAAATAATATCTTTGGAAATAACTTTTAGGAAAATTAATGTTGTCCAACTCCTCCCATTGTCCTCTAGTGTCCCTTATTGAATAAAAATCTTATTGAGCTAAGTTCACAACTTCAGATTTATTGTACACAGATTGCATCCGTCAACCGCAACACTTGAGAGATATGTCCTGGATTAGAGGAGAGGATATGCTTTTGTTTGAAGTACACTGAATCTACGTCAG
Source organism: Maratus speculifer (assembly GCA_964019185.1). Taxonomy (NCBI): domain Eukaryota; kingdom Metazoa; phylum Arthropoda; class Arachnida; order Araneae; family Salticidae; genus Maratus; species Maratus speculifer. The sequence goes on from OZ025303.1 coordinate 160,195,786, forward strand.
CAAATTTAACTGCTATAGAAAAGGAAGAATGAAGAGAAATAAGGAATGCTAGAAGATTGGAATAATAAACGGATTTTATCATCTACTGGTTTTCTTCCACTGTAAGAACATTTGAGTATTTACAAGTATTAAAAAAACTTCGCTTTAAACATTAAATTTGTGAAAAGTAAGTTTTTCTGAAGTGAACACAATAGAATATTGCTTATCTAAACTAATTCTAACTGTTACACATTAGGATCCAAGAAATATCGGATTAGCTGAACTTCTAATATAAACACAATAAACAAAGCCGGTGAAACACAGGAAGCAAGATTTGACATTATGAGTTGCAATCTACTATTTACTTGTAGATATCTGCATGGGTTGACCTGACCAGAACCTGACACAACCTGAACCATTAATTTTCTGAAAAAAAAAAAAAAAAGAAGAACACGATATACTTCATCCCAAAATATTCAATCCCGAACCAAACCAGAAGTGAAAGAAAATGAATCCATATTGCAATCAATAATAAAAAATAGTCTACAATTATATTTCACACCAATTTTATCTTTTATGTATAAAACGGAACACAAATATACAAATATATACATTAATATTCGAATATAGAGTTTTTTTCCTTTTAAAAATATTAGGGCTTTCTTTTGAAAAATAGGGTCAACCTGAATTCGCCAAAAAAATGTTGAAACCTATTCTGGAACCAACCAAAATTTGAAATTTTTATTGCCATCCCGACCCGAAACAAAAACAATTAGCGTCAATTCTACCAGCGTATTGAGTTGAGATCGAATCGGATAATTATCGTGATTTGTAATTAAAAAAAATTTCTTATTTTCCGATACATGAGTTACATCTTGATTAGTAAGTTTTTGTTAGGATTAGGAAATTTTTTACGTTACTTTTTTTTACATCCCGAAATTTCGTTAACAGCGCCAAATTTGACAGTATTTTCTGAAAATCTTTTTCTTTTAATGAAAAACATAAACGTTTCAAATACATAGTTCTTTTAAAGAGAGCATTTTCCAATTTGATACGTTCGCAAACTAAAAATAATTGAAATATGTGTTAGAAAATAATGTGTTTGGGAATGACCTTAAGGAAAATTAATGTTGTCCAACTTCTCCCATTGTCCTCTTCTGTCCCTTGTTGAATAAAAATCTTATTGAGCAAATTTGACAAAACATCAGATTTATTGTACACATATTGCATCCGCCAACCAACACTTGAGAAATATGTTCTGGATTAGAGGAGATATTGTTTTGTTTGAAGTGCATCTGAATGTACGTCAGCAAATTTAATTATTAAAGAAAAGGAAAAGTGAACAGAAATAAGGAATGTCAGAAGATATGGAATAATAAACGGATTTTATAATCTATCGATTTTCTTTTAGTTGTAATAATATTTAAGTATTTATAAGGATAAAAAAAATCCGTTTTAAACATTTAATTTGAGAGAAGTAAGCTTTTCTGAAGTGAACACAATAGAATATTGCTTATCCAAAATAATTCTGTTACATATTCGGATTCTCAAAATATTGGATTCTCCGAAATTATAATGCGAACAGAAAAAGAATGGGACTAAGCAAAAAGATTTTATATTATTGGTTGCGATCAATTGTTTACAGGTCGAGTTATGCATGGGTTGGGATGTACACAACCTGAACCAGAAATGTCTGCTTTAAGGGATAACGAATCTTATGCACTTCAACCTGAAATATTCAAATCCGAACCAAACCTAAATTAAAAGAAAACTTATCTTTTTTTTGTATAAAAATGAACAGTTGCTTTCACTAATATTGATATATCATACTATATTGATATATCATATGATATTGACATAAAAAAATTTCCATTGAAAAATATTCAGGACTTAAAAAAAAAGTGAGACAGCTCGAACTCTGCAAAAAAGAATTGAAAACTATCCCAAAATCGCCCCAAATTCGAAACATTTATAATGATCACGACTATAAACAGATAGGATTAGCTCAACCCGACCCGCGGATTTAGTTGGGATCGAGTCCGATTGAAGTGATTTTTAATCTAACAATTATTTTCATTTTTCAATACTTAAATTATATCTTGAGTTATAAGTGGTTATTAGGAATTTTTTTTACATTATGTTTTTTATGTTCTAAATTTCCTTTAAAAACGCCAACTTTGATAGCAATTTCTTGCCTTTACTGAACAACAGAAAAAGCATTTCGATTGCATGGTTTTTTAAAAAGAGCACCTGCCATTTTGATATGTTTGCAAACAAAAAATATTTCATATATGTTACGGAAAATAATGTTATATAATAAACTTTAAGAAAATTAATGTTGTCCAACCTCTACCATTGTCCTCTCCTGTCCCTTATCAAATAAAAATCTTATTGAGCAAATGTGGCAACTTCAGATTTATTGTACGCATATTGCATCCGCCAACCAACACTTGAGAGATGTTTCCTGGATTAGAGGAGATATGCTTTTCTTTGAAGTGCACTTGAGTCTACGTCAGCAAATTTAAATGTTATAGAAAAGGAAGAGTGAACAGAAATAAGGAATGTCAGAAGATTGGAATAATAAACGGATTTCATAATCTATTGGTTTTCTACCATTATAAGAAAATTTAAGCATAACAAGTACAGTAGAACCCCGCTAATTCGGACCCCGTTAATCCGGATCTCCGGATAATCCGGATCGGTTTGGTCATTTTTTTTTCAAGTTTGAGAAACGATTTGGCTAATTTCCCTAACATTAACTTGTTTTATCGTCGTATTATAAATTAAAAAAAAAAACTTTTTCTGAAATATTTTCGGAAGAATACCTTAAGCTTTCTTATTTAACCCTTTAACGATCAAAGCATTTTCATTGATAAGATGTCGAAATAAATGAATGACACCGGTAATTAAGATCAAATATATTTCTAAATAAGAAAACGTGATTTTTCGCATACATTATAAAAGGGATATTTTTAGATAAAAATACCGGTGTCAGTGTTGCATATCGGAATTAAAATTTTGTGGTTTCGTAACGTTAAAGGGTTAAACTACACCCAACGAACTGCTTGCGTGACCGTACGGCTCGGAAAAGGTATAGAAAACTGGCACAGCAAAAAATTACAAACTTTTTTATTACAAAGTAAACATTTTTATTGTCTGCAAATAATTAATAAGTTAAACATAAACGTGATTTTCTGTAAGTATGGTTTATTTTATTTCAATTTTTTTCTAATTCTCCAGATAATCCGGATTTTCGATAATCTGGATTGGGTCTGGTCCCAATTAATCCGAATTATCGGGGTTTTACTGTATTAAAAAAATTTCGTTTTAAATATTTAATTTGTGAAAAGTAAGCTTTTCTGAAGTGAACACAATAGAATTTTGTTTATCCAAACTAACTGTTACATATTCTAACTGTTACATATTCGGTTTCTCAAAAATTGTCATATGAACAGAAAAAGAATGGGGAAAAAGCAAAAATATTTGAAATTATGGATTGTGTTCTGTTATTAACTGGTAGAGTGTTGTATGGGTCGGTTAGTACACAACCTGAACCAGAAATATCTGTTTTATGGTTTACCGAGGTTATGTACTTCAACCCGAAATATTCAAAATCGAATCAAACCTGAAGCAAAAGAAAAATTAATCCATGTTGTAACACAATTATGAAAAGTAGTCTACAATTAAATCTCACGTGAGTTTTATTTTTTTTATATAAAAAATACAGTGAAAGTACACAGTTACTTTCACTTATATTGACATATCATATGATATTGATATATAATTTTCTTTTTTCGCATTGAAAAATATTCAGTATATTTTTTTCTTGAAAATCTAGCCCTCTAAGTGTTTGGAACGTAATATTCCTTTCACTAAGCTCCAGGTTTCACTGCAATATAAGCAATATTTTAAAAAATATAATTCTATAGATTGGGTGAATTTTCAATGCATTTTCGAATTATCTACACTCTCAAGGATTACATTCATATTTGTAATTAAGTTTTTTTTATAATGTTGAAAAAATCATATTTCTGGGCATTTAAAATAAAATTCAGAGAAAACAACATTACAATTTTACCCGTTTGCAAGACGCTCAGAGGGCTAGACAACACAAATTCTGCAAAAAAAAAAAAAAAAAAAAAAAAAAACGAAGCCTTTTCCGAAACTTTCCTAAAGGCGAAACATTTATAATGCTCCCGACCAGAAACAGATCTGATTAGCGTCAATCCTACAAGTTAGTTAAGTCGGTATAGAATCGGATGATTATAGAACTTATTTGTAATCTAATATATATATATTTTTCAATACATAAATTACATCTTTAATTATAAATGGTTGTTGGGCAGATTTTTTTTTTCTACGTTCTGAAATTTCTTTAAAAACACCAATTTTTGTAGCATTTTCGGAAAATCTCTTGCCTTTATCGAATAGAAACAAATTGGAAATTGCACGTGAACGTAGCAAATGAGGTGCGTTCGTACGATAACGAAGTTTTAAAAATATTCAGATCTTGCTGATATAGTAGAGCGTACTCCGGATACAGTATAGTAGTCGAAATCTTTACGTTTCTGTAAATATGCAGGAAGTAATTTTTATTACACCTCAGCAACGTATATCTTATTCATAAAATGTGAAATAGTTGAATATAATTAAAACACGTACCAAACCATGTTTCCCCGTATAGCATTATATAGTGGAATAGTTTTGTGTGGCCCTGTAATTTAATAATAAAAATTCTTTGCATCACAGATTGTACAGAATGCATATTTTAGTATATATTTCATAGATTCATGCCAATTCTATTATGTTCGAATGAGTGTAACATCATTAAAATGCATTTGAAACTTTTTCCCCATTGACCGTAATGTAACGGAATCCTTTTGATTGTCCCTGTAATTGATCTATGCATCCGATTTTCATAACATTTGAAATGACTCGACAAAATTACGCAATAATTATATGTTTTGAATTTCAAACGATTAAAATGCATTTAAAACTTTTTTCCCTACTGACCGTAATGTAACGGAATCCTTTTGAATGTCCCTGTAATTGATCTATCCATCCGATTTTCATGAAATTTGAAATGACTCGACAAAATTATGTTATAATTATGTATTTTAAATTTCAAACGATTCGGTTGGGTAGTTTTTGCGTTGTTATATGCGGACAGACGGACAGACGGACAGACAGACGGACAGACGGACGGATTGAGCGACAACAATAGGTGCTACGTATTTACACAATTACGAACGCACCTAAAAAGCATTTAGATTGCACAGTTTTTTAAAAAGAGCATCTGCCACTTTCATATGTTTGCAAATAATTCAAATATCTGACGGAAAATGGTGTGTTTAAGCATAACCTTATCGAAAATTAATGTTGTCCAACTTCTTCCATTGTCTTCTAGTGTCCCTTGTTGAATAAAAATCTTATTGAGCAAATATGACAACTTCAGATTTACTGTACACAAATTGCATCCGCCAACCAACACTTGAGAGATATTTCCTGGATTAGAGGAGATATGCTTTTGTTTGAAGTGCACCTGAAACTACGTCAGCAAATTTGAATATTATAGAAAAGGAAGAATGATCAGAAATAAGGAATGTCAGAAGATTGGAATAATAAACGGATTTTATAATCTATTGATTTTCTTCATTTGTAAGAATATGTAAGCATTTATAAGTATTAAATAAAAACTTCCGTTTTAAACATTAAATTTATGAAAAATAAGCTTTTTTAAATTGAATACCAAAACTTCGTTCATCCAAAATAATTGTAACTGTTGCATATTCGCATTAACAAAACTTTAAATTATATGTATCTATAATATAAAATGAAAAAGAAAACCGAAAACTCATGCGTTTGACATAAATTATGTAATACATTCCAACATATTCAGAATATAGTAAGAAAACTTTCAGTTTATTAACTTTAAACATAATGTTTAAATAAACAGTTTAAAAAACTCATGACGCATTTGAAACCCCAATTTTTTTTGTAAAATTATTAGTCTGAAAAATATCCTCTTTTCCTGCAATTTTGCATACAACCTATAAAATTGTTATGTATACATAGCTTGGTAGAAGTTAATAAAAATTTTTTTTTTTAATTTTTCCAAAAATGTCAATTTTTCAACATTAATAACAAAAAAATCCATGCTTTATTTAAAATTTCCATTGATAAGTATCTATATTCAACTTAACCCTATCTTCGAAGGACTTTTTTCTTAAATGAAAAATTTTTAACAAACACATGTGTTTTTAGTTAAAACAAGCAAAAAAAAAAACTATGAATTTTAATAATTTTTAATGTAATTTTAGTTAACTTAATGCATACTTTTTTGTATATGTTGTTTAAGACTAAATCGTAAACATGAAATTCTTCAGCGGATGCGAATCACATAATTTATATAAATAAAAGCTTTTTTATGTCTTCAAACTAAATTATTTTTTTTACTATCTATATTCAAATAGATATATATACCTTTCCTTTTCGTAGGGGAGGACATTAAATTGTGAAAAAACCTAATTCCTGTTTTATAACATTTTGTTTAGATTTAAATAATGCTAAACGTTATATAAGATTTATTTCTAAAACTGAAAAGTAGATATTGTATCAAAAACATTTCTATGAAAATTTTCCCACTTGCCCCCCCCCCCCTCCCCTCCTCTACTCTTTATTTCATTTTTCCATCAGTCAACTCTAGAGATATTTGGGCCTCTTTATGAAGTTCTCAGCCCAAACATACAGTCACAAGAGATGTCTCATTCTCTTATCCTGTATGTTTGTTAGCAATGATAGTGTTTCTTTTATATTCCCAATTTATGATTAGAGTTAATCTAAATAAATTCTTCATAAAAGCTTGAATGGGATGAACCAGATTGGAACATAATTTTAGATCAGTATCTATTTTTATTTTTATTTTTATTTTTATTTTTATTTTTTATAAAATAGCGCGTGATTTTTGTTTGCATCTCATTGTCACGTGTCATTTGTATTGCCGTGAGACGTGTTGTACTTTTATTTTTATTATGAGTATGGTTCTTATGAAATTGGAATAGGAACATGTCCATGTTATTTGCTTTTAATAGTTTTTGGAGCATTACATTATAAAAGAATTGTACCTAAAACTGAAAAGTAGACAATGTATCAAAAATATTTTGAAAATTTCCCACTTCTTCCCACCCCCTCTCTACTTTTTATTCTATTTCTCCATGAGTCAACTTTAGAGATATTTGGGCCTCTTTATGAAGTTCTCAGTCCAAACAGACAGTCACAAGGGATGTCTCATTCTCTAACCCTGTACAGCGCCTCTAGTGACATTCAACCCCTGCGTGGGACTCAAATCCATAACCCCATAAAGGAGGTCAGGAGGGTTATTACTCACCATGCAACTGCGTTTGAAAAAAAAAAGAACCCGAACAAAACAATTTTACCGCACTTTTTTTATTAAATGTGTGACTAATTATAGCGAACTCTTTACAGCTCTAACTGCATTGGAACATACACTGGTTGAATAGGGATTAGCTTTACATATTTGATGCTCAATAAAATGTGGAAGAAATACGGGGTCCATTTTATATTGATTGTACAGATAATACGATCATCTAAAGTTTTCTTTGTAAGAAAAGTATAAAGAAATTATTATTATTATTATTATTATTATTATTATTATTATTATTATTATTATTATTATTATTCATATGAATGGTATTGTATTTAATTTGAAGCATGGTCTCTTGCATACAGATATAAATATAATTAAAATGATGTCACAATTGCACGAACAAGTTGATAAAATCATAAAGATGGACAAAATATTAATATTGGTTACCACAAATGTATAGTAAGAAACTATGATATATACCTATATACATTCCAATTATAATTATTAATTACCAGACTACGACGCCTATGAGCTTCAACATCGCAAACATCACAGGTATTCCAGCATTATGGACATCCAGTCATCTCTTGTGGTCACAGACTGAATTTTGTCAATTCTTTTTATTTTTCTAAACCTTTTCTAATATATATAAAAATCGACTTCAAATATAATTTGTGTTAAAAAATATTCAAATACAAGCGAGAAAATTGAAAAGAAGTCTCTAATAAATTCTTTTATAATAAAAAAAAAGAAAAAAAAACATTTTTATCAGAAAGGAAAAAAAAAATGTATGATCTGATTTGCCTTTTGTATCTGTGGCTTTTGCCACCTTCTTTAACAGCCTTTCCTGCCCATGCTTGGTGATTGTAATTTTTGAACTGGTGCTAACTTTAATATTTTTTCCCCTTCATAGTGGTTTCTAATTACAATTATGCCATTAAATTAAGATTTAAGACTTAAGTTAATCTTAATTCTCCTTAATATAATTTATTATTTTAATTCAATTCTAATTTTAATTCTATTTACGATATCTACTTAATCTTAATTTTCCATTTGAATACCTTAATATTTAATTTGTGTAGTATGCATACAATTTTTACTTTTCCCAATGGCTCTTAAAAAACGTAAAATACTTCATTTCAATAAGTTAAGTTGTTAAGTTGCTTGCTATTAGGAACCCCTCAAAAGTACTCTACTATTGAGCACTGTAATTATTGTCTTCAAATCTTTTTTATTAGCTACTGAAACGCAATACATTATGATCTTTAATGTAATCTTTAATTTTCTCTTCAGAAACGGAAAATAAAAATCACACAGCCTGATATCTTGTAATGTGACTGATCAAGCTATATGGCAAGCTTTGTGTTATGACTTTTTTTAAGCTATATCTGCAGGTTTCAAACAAAAGCTACTGATTTCAGCAAAGTTCCTTAATACAGCTCAAACATTAAAAGTCAACTCTAATCACGCGAAGACACTCCTACATTGTTAAATTTATTAGAGACTTCTTTTCAATTTTCTCACTTGTATTTGAATATTTTTTTTTTAACATAAATTATATTTGAAGTCGATTTCTATCCGGATCCTTTTTCACTTTTCTGATTTTGGTTATCGATTTTTTTATGCGGCCATTTTCTGTTTTGAAATCACGTTTCGAAAATGGCGAATTTCTATTCTATATATCAAAATATTCATATTCACACGTCCATAAATACTGATGGACATTATAGTTTATTATCAGTGTCTTTTTTTCTGAATTCCACTATACATCCTTTGTCGAACTTCAGACTCAGAGGAGACTCATCAGTAAACAATAATTTGACTCTCATAACTTTTCCTTCATATTCGATGTTTAACAGCCCATTTTCTTTTTATTGCATGATATGTTAAGATGAAAGAAATATCCATATCAATCTTTGCCTATTAAAGCTGCTGGTCACTGATTTTCCGAATTACCTTTAGTAATGTCAAGTGTACGGGCATTTGATGCATTTTTGTATTCAAAATTTCTCCTCGGTGAATTAATACTTTTAAATTCTTTTTTCGGTATTCATTTCTTAAACGATGTCACTTTTTTCTTAATTATCAAAATATTTTTAAAATTTATGCCCAATTTAATATTTTGTGTTTTAAAAACTGACAAACTGGAAGTAAAATTTTAACACTTCATATAAAATTATGAGTAGATTTTAGAAATATTTTGAAAACTAGGAAAAAAATGACATCCTTTAAGAAGAGAACACTGTAAAAAAGAACTTAAGAACCACCAATGGTCACTCAAAAAGTCCCGGATGATAATTTTAAGCCTATGGGGGCGTTATATTCAAATATCTCGCTCAAATTTAAATATTTTTAGATTTTTTTTTTTTTTTGCATGGGATATCTGAGAACGGTCTACAGCCGGGTTAGTTTTTACTTTTCCGATTTTGGTTTCAGATTTTTCTAAAAAAATATTTTAAATTTTGGAATTGGTTAGAACCGAATATGAAAACTATATATATACATATATATATATATATATAAAGTCGAAAAGGTAAAAACTAGCTTGGTTGTAGATCGTCCTCAGTTATTCTATGAAAAAAATATGTAAAAATATTAAAATTTGAGCGAGAATTTGAAAATAATGCTCACATAGACTTAATATTATCATCAGGGTCTTTTTCAGTGACTCGAGTGGCATCTTAAAAATATTAATTATCTCAGGAGATAGTCTGAATTAGTGATGGGCGATTTCGATTTTTTAAATCGATTCAATCGATACTACGGCCAACTCGATTTAATCGATACTTTAAAATTTTTAATCGATTTCTCTGAAGGTAATATAATTTTCATTTTCCTTCAAAAGTCGAAGATAAAATAGACGGATGTGCCAATTCCAAAATTTCAATGTATTAGTTTCTAAGATAGAAGAATTAAAGAAACCTCAGAACTCGCCCCCCCCCCCCCCCTTGCAAAATAGCGTTTTTTTTTTTTAGTGATGTACACCAAAAATTGATCGGGATCAATTTTTATTAAGTACCAGGTGAATCTGAATTTTGATGAAAATCCATGAAAGCGCGAGATACAGCTATTGCGAAATCATAATAAAAAGAATATTGCCCAGTTAAACTGATGGCATTGAGCTCACAGGCTACGCATACTAATTGTACATTACAGCCTTGTATTTTCGTTAATTCCGTTCGAAAAAAAAATTAAGAAGGGGAAACAGCTCTCCCCTTTCTCCTTTTTTATACTTAATCATTGAACTTCTAAACTATCAAGTACATGCTTTATCATATTAAAAAATCTATATCCAAAATTCAGAGCAAATCGGATAATTCTTAATAAAAACCCATTTAGCATTTATATAATTTAAGAGGAGTTATTCCTCTCTTTTATACTTAACCATTAAACTTCCAAAACTATTCAGAGATTTGAACGAAATCTGACAATTCTGATTGAAAAATCCATTTATGCAAGTTAAGGGGAGGGGCATTAGAACCCCCGTTCCCCCTGTTTATACTTATTCAATGAACACCTAATAACAGCCACGGACTCGCCTCATCAGAATGATCCTATATCTAAATTTTGAACGAAAACTGTTAATTCTGCATGAAAATCCCTTTTATATCAATTAAGGGGAGGGGCATGAGCCCCCCGTTCCCCATTATACATATCGAATGAACTCCAAAAACTAATCAGGGAAGCGCCTTATCAGGATATACCTATATACAAAATTTCAAGTGGATCCGATATTTTTATCATGAGTTATCGCGTTACGCACGAACATACAGAACGGACGGGCACATAAGTTCTCAGGCTATGATAGCCTGTGAGCTAAAAAATGCAGCATATCAGCGTCACCTGCTGGGCAATTTACACCAAGAACTAAATAACACTAATCTATGTCAGAGATTTACTGAATCTGAATTTTGATGAAAATTCGTTCTTGAGATAGCGCTATTGCGTTAATCATGAATAATGCAGTATAGCAGCGCCATCTCTTAAGCGATTTCCACCAAAATGTAATTAGCATCAAATAATATCAAGGACTAATTGAATCTAAATTTTTATGAAAGTCCGTGCATTAGTTCTTGAGATAAAGCTAAAATGGAAACAGGGGCGTGCGAAAAGAGAACTGCGCCCGGTTCAAAGTTCCAATTTAGCCCTCCCCCCCCCCATTAACTTTTTCTTGTGATAGGCTAGAAGTGATGTTAGTAGTAAAAATTTGGCGCCCCCTAAATTTCCGTGCTCGGAACGACCGCTTCCTTTCGCCTCCCCCCCCCTTTCATATGGCGCTGAGTGGAAATTGTGAAAAATTCAGTATAGCAGCGCCATCTGAGAAGCTATATACATCAAAATGCAGAAAACATCAATTCATGTCAAGGACTAACTGGATCTAAAATGTGATGAAAATCCGTTCATTCGTTTATCAGATACAGCTGTTGCGCAAATCGCAAAAAATGCAGTATAGCAGCGCCACCTGTTAGGCTATATGCACCAAAAATTAATTAGATTCAGTTTATATCAAGGTCAAACTAAATCTAAAGTTTTGTGGAATTCCGTGCATTTGTTCTTCAGATAGAACGGTCAGAAATTTTTGTCGTATACAGACGCACAGAGTTACAGACACACACAGACAGATATTTCTTAAAAAACATGAAATCGTGTTAAAAACCTTCTAAAATATATAAATCCATCAAAAACGGGAAGTCAAAATTTTTCACGAATCTAATACTCTCTTCTTGTAAAGTTACAAAAGAAAGTAAAACTGTAAAATCGATTCTGCCCGTAAGATCGGTCTTTAGATTCGATGTCGATCTTTAGATTCGATGTCGATCTTAGATTCGATGTCGATCTTTAGATTCGATGTCGATCTTTAGATTCGATGTCGATCTTTAGATTCGATTTCGATTTTTTTTTTCTTTCTAGGCTAAATCAGTGTTGAATGCAAGTATTTTTCTGCGACTCCGGAGAAAGGCATCATGTTTTAGAGCTCTGTAAGAGAGGGGGAATCGCAATTTGTGCACGGGTGCCCAGAGAGGGGTTTGGTGACGCAAGATGCGTCATACAATTTAGTTTTTTTTGGGGGGGGGAATTTGAGAAAAAGTACTTTTTTTTGGGGGGGGGGAGATTTTTAATTTTTTAATATTTCAAAATTTAATTCCAGAAATGTTCCTATGTTTTCTTTCTTTAAATTCTAGATAAGGGCAATATTAGCTCATTCTGCTATTCTCATTTCGCTATCTCTTGAATGTGCAGTAGATTATAGGTAGAATATAATTTACAATTTGTATTATGTTTGGGGGGGGGGGGAAATGTTAAAGTATGAAGGGTTTTTTTTGCGGCGGGGGGGGGGGGATTTGCGTCATTAGGTTTGGAGAGGGGTGGTCACCACTGGGGAATCGCAATTTGTGCATTAAAAAGCATAAAATCTCATAACTTCTGGGGGGGGGATAATCCCCTGCGGGCCACCCCATTAATTCGACACTAGGTTAAATCGTTATATTTATTTTTAGATGTCCAGTTATTTGAAGTATTAGTTTATTATGTTTTATTTTTTACGTTTGTCTCTTCTAATCCCCCCTTTCACGTCAGTTTTAACTTACAGGGCCGTTCGAAATATGCATAGTTTTAAAAATGTCCAATTCTCGGTCTATTTTATTTTAGATCCACATTTTAAATCCTTGACAAAAGATAAATAAAAAGTCGCCCTTCCGCCCGTTTGGGGTTTATCTGCGCCCCGCCGGAGGGCATATTTTTTTGTTTCTTCAAAAGAAACAAAAAAAATTTTGAGGGGGGTGGGCTTGCACCCTCCCCCAATATACACCTTAAAATTTCGCTCATTTAATTTTCTACCATTTTTAACTTAAAAGTTTAAGCTACATGGCACCCCCAGAGCTGTGGATTCTCTCCCCCCCCCTGTCGACCACTCACATAATTTTGCTTATTTCTTCACTTCATTTCAATCTTTAAAAGGCTATAACTTTGCTTCTATAGGAATTACAGTGATGAGAAAAATTCTAGTATAGCTAACCATTTCTCGCCGTTCTTTTTGCTTTTCCATTTTCCCGGTTTTCCCTATAGGACCTTTTTTTTGGGGGGGGGGGCAGAGGGGTTTTTTGTTGATACAATATGTCCATTGAAAGCTTATGCTTCATACATTACAAATCTAGCAAAAGAAATTTTCTCCCATCATTTCAGGTCACATTACGGACCCATAATGTATTAAAATTTTAATTTTTCAAACTTCTTCTTCTTCAAAAAAAAAAAAAAAAACATTGATACATATCAGCGAAACTGGGGTACGAACCCGCAATCGTTTGATTGCACACATAATCCCTAAGCTTTTTGGCCACCGAGTACTCAGCAGCGCTATTATTTCTTTAGATTGTCATCTTTAAATTTGTAATATCTTTTGAATGGAATGTCCGATTTGAATAATTCAAAAAGTAATCTGCAGATATTGTAACAGGCATTAAAACAAAATGATTTATTTGGATAAGGATTGAGGTATCGATAGTATGGTCTAAATTTGGTTGGTGTATTTATCGCGTTTTAAAATGTAGGAAAGTAGTTATAGTGAGTTAACTACAATAGCTGGACATATGGTATCGCGTTTTTTTTTTTTTTTTTTTTTTTTTTTTTAGACACTAATATTTTTTTTAATATTATAGAACCTTTTTTTATTCATTTAAAAGTATTTCCTGGCGATTCAAAATTATACATCCTAACGATTCAAAAATGCACACGTAATTGTTCAAGGTTTCACTTCTATCGGCACTGTCAGAGTGCCACTATTTTTTTTTTTTTTTCATGTTCGCCCGTTCTACTCCCCCCCCCCCCTTCCTCACCAATGTTAACTTACAGGTTCGTTCAAATTATGACTGCGATTTAAAAAAAGTCTAATCCTCGTTCTATTTTGTTATAAATCCATATTTTGAAACCTCAACAAAAGATACATTTGGGCCGGGGTCGCCCTTCTGTCCGTTTGGGATTCACCTTGCCCCCCTGGGTGGGGGGCATATTTTTTGTTTCTTCCACACCATCTCATGTAACATATCTTTATAATCTCATGTAACATATCTTTATAGCTTTTATCTCCTCGTTTTTTTCTGTTACTACCCCTCTCTCCACCTAGTTACATGCTCTTGGCACTTTTTATAGTTTCAAAGAGTGCATGTTCCCCGCGGGCCACCCCAAGAATTCAACACTAAGTTAAACACTATATTTTTGTTTAGAAGCTCAGTTATTTGGGTTATTAGTTAATTATTTTTTTTTTCAAGTTCGTTCGTTCTAATCCCTCGCCCCCCTCCCCTTCCTCGCTAATCTTTACTAAATGGGCCGTTCAAAGTATGCATGCAATTTTTAAAATGTACAATTCTCGTTCTGTTTTATTGTAAATCCTAATTTTGAAAATTCGACAAAAGATACATTTGGGCTATGGTCGCCTTTCCGTCAAGAGTGGGGGTTACCTGACCCCTTGGGAATGGGGCATATTTTATGTTCTTCCAAACTATCTCGTGTAACATTTGGTTGGCATTAGAAAAAAAAAAAAAGTTTTTTTTTTTTTTTTTTTTTTTTTTTGTCTATTCTCTTTGTTCCCCATCCTAGTTACACGCTCTTGGCACTCTTTATGCTCGGTTTAATGCCAAGTTACTCAGTGTTGTTATTAGTTGAGTTATGTCTCTTAAATTTGTCAAAGTTTTTGCGTAACTGAAAACCATAAGTGACAATCATTTTAAATTTTGGGCTAAAATTCTTTTAAAATTCTTATTATCCGACTCTAAAATCTGCAATAGCTTAATTCTATGCCTCCCTAAATGGGGATGGGGGGGTGGGAGGCGGTAATTACGGTCCTGCTGATTGTCTAAGTTTTGGAATTAGTAATTTGGATCTTCTCTGTGTGAACCTAAATATCGAAATATCGATTCTAGTATCGATTCTAGAACTGAGAAATCGATTCTTATTATGATCGATGTTGTTTTATACGATATCGATTTTAATCGATTCTCAAAATTTCCAGAATCGCCCATCACTAGTCTGAATATAAGAATGTATCGAGCGCCTATAGACTTAATATTACTGAATTCAGCCGCTGAGGGATTTGCATCCTCAACAACTGACAAGATAAATCTATGCGCAGCTTCTGATTCTATATAATGATTTGAAATGAACGATTTTAAAACACCATTTTTTTAAAAACTTTTCGTCAAAAAGTAATTCAAATAATATCCTTCAACGATTTAAACAAAAGTTATTCGATAAATCACAAAGCGTATTCTGCAGCGAATTTTAATAAATCTTTCAGAATGTGTCGTTTGCAGTAAACATTAATTAAAAGAGCTTGCAAATCGTTTCGAAATTAAGCTTTTAAAAGTAATAACTTCCATAACGATTCGACATACAGGAATTCATACAGGAATTCAGCATTGTGTGATAAATTTAATGAAATGCTCATTCGCGATCAATTACGATTCCCTTAATTGAAAATCTAAGTAAATTATTTCAAATATGAATTTTTGAAAAAGAATGATTCGAAGCAAAATATTAATCCATATTTTGCAATAAATTCTGAATTTGGTGAAAATTTTAGAAAATATTTCAAACGCCATTTGCATTCTTTTTAATTAAAATTCTTAATCACTATTTTAAGTTCTAATTTTTAATACACTGAATAAGTTTATAATTTCTTTACATAATTAAAGTATTTCTGTAAAATGTGAATTTTTTATATTAATAATTTAATATTTGGGCTCTATTTAGTTTGTGGCGAAAATATTTTACTCTATAATTTTTTTTCATGATTTTGAACACCAACCCCCCTTTTATGATATCTTAAGTTATAATCCCCCCCTAATGATATCATTATCAGTGTTTAGAAATTATTTTGATTTTTCAACTTTTTTCTTTTATTTACAGTGATACAGACATGGTTATAAAATAACAGATTCAAGAGAAATGAGTAAAATATATGTAAAATGATTTTATATCAAATTTCATTTAAAAGAAAGAGCTACTATTAAAAAGTGTTTAAATTGCTTTTCATTAAATAGTGCATTCAATAGTAATATTTCAGTCACTGAGTGACTAGCACCATTAACGACTGTCAAGATAAATCTATGCACAGTCCCTAATTCTATATATCGATTTTAAAGGGAAGATTTTAAAGCACCATTTTTTAAACTTTTCATCAAAAAGTAATCCAAATAATATCCTTCAACGATTTAAACAAAAGTTATTTGATAAATCACAAAGCGTATTCTGCAGCGAATTTTAATAAATCTCTCAGAATGTGTCGTTTGCAGTAAACATTAATTAAAAGAGCCTGCAAATTGTTTCGAAATTAAGCTTTTAAAAGTAATAACTTCCATAACGATTCGATTTCATACAGGAATTCAGCACTGTGTGATAAATTTAATGAAATGCTCACTCGCAATCAATTACTATTCCCTTAATTGAAAATCCAAGTAAATTATTTCAAATATGAATTTTTGAAAAAGAATGATTCGATGCAATATATTAATACATATTTTGCAATAAATTCTGAATTTGGCGAAAATTTTACAAAATATTTCAAAAGCGATTTGTAGTCTTTTTAATTAAAATTCTTATTGGCTATTTTAAGCTCTATTTAAAAAAATAATCTTAAAATTTGTTTACATAATTAAAGTATTTCTATAAAATGTGAATTCTTGCTATTAATAATATTTAATATTTAAGCTGTATCTATTTTGTGGGTGAACATATCCAACGCTATAAAACGGTATCATAATTTTGATCCTTTCCCCCCTCTAATGATATCGTTATCAGTGCTTAAAAACTATTTTAATTTTTCAACTTTTTTTATTTTATTCGCAATGATATATAGTCATGATTATAAAATTATTGATTCAAATAAAGAGAAATCAATAAAATATCAATAATACAGTGTCAATAATTTTATATAAAATTACATTTAAAAGAAATAGCTACTATTTAAAAGTATTTAAATAACTTTTTGTTAGATAATGCATTCAATGCGTGTGTATGTGAGGGGGTGGAGTGCGGAGGAAGACAAGGTTTTTTAACAGCGTAAGAAGTGGATAACATTGTTTCTTTTTTCTTTAATAGTAAACATAACAAGTGTTGTTTGAAATATTCTTCGAACCTAGATTCTCATCAGCGGATTAAATATAATCTATACATAATACAGAAGAATAGAAATGCCAAACGTTGGGATATTCCACATTTTCGAATTAAATGATTTTTTAATACATTTACAGGTTTTTATAATAGTTTTGTACTTTCATAAAAGTAGACAACAGACTAAAAAATATTACATATTTATTCTGATGCAAGAATAAGAACAAGTTACTGGTAATGATGTATTTTGATCTTATAGTTCGTTCACAGAAACACACAGAAGTTTTCGTTTTCGTCCATTGAATTAGTTTGGGCTATATTACAGTGTATGCTGGATTTTATAACTGGTTTCAACGATTTTTTAACATTTTTTAAAAACTCATATTCATTTAAATATGTTTTATTAATCTAATTTAAAATGCCCCTGCAATTTCTATTTTTCTTTTCAAAATAGTGAACTTAAAAGAGTGAGAATAATTTGTTTTATTTATATTAAATTTCATGTATGTACTTTAAGAAAAGAAAAAAAATTAACTTATGACTGAACTGCAGAGAATTCTTTTTGTATAGTAACCAAAGTATTAATTAATTTAAAAGATTATAATTATAAATTTTAAAGCAATGGCACAATTTTATATTTTAAAATATACTTTACAAAAAGATGCACATTTTTTTTTCTTATAAATCATAAGCTATAAAGGACTATCCCATTTTTGCTGTGAATGATACAGTTTGTAGTTACAAAAAATATTTGAATTAATTTTTTATTTCAATTTATTCTATACTTTTTTAATTTATAAATTTAATTTTTTTAAAATATTCGTTAATCTAATGTTCTATTATCGAAGGTTAAACAAATCAACCTCAAAGAATTAAAAAACTTTTCAAGTGATAAAAAAGTTTTTTTTTATATATATAATGCAGTTAAAAATGCTTATAAATAATATCGCGAATCGGCAAGATTTAATTCTTTTAATTGAATTCTAAAAGATATATTTAAGTAAAAAATCACTCTGCAATTTCCAATTTTTTAAATCATAGATTAAAAGTTTTGGAGAAAACTTATTCTCGCATTTTTATCTACTATTCCATAGAAAGAAAACCCATGAGTTGTTTTATATAATTAGGTTATTAAATCCTTACTAAACCTATATTTCATCCCACGAAAATATAATTTATAAAATGACTAAAACTCTGTTGATAAGGCTGTAGATTTTTTTTTTCAGCTGTATTTTTTTTTTCTCTCTCTGCTAAAAAAGTATAAATTTATTAAAATCGTATCTTTCTTTTCCTATAGCTTGAAAATTTTTGTAATTGTAGTAATAAGGAATGTAATAAAAGTTGCATTAGCAAATTTTAAATAAAAACATTTAACTAATACAGACTCTAATATAGCCAATTAATCACACACTGTAAAACATTTGTGTAACGTTACTCCATAAAACTGGTGGCAGCCTTGCTGCCTCCAATTTGGTGGGGTATTTTAACCGATATAATCGGTGTAACATTGCAATGTTACACCAGTAATGCATGTTTTTATTACACCATTTGTAAGTGAAAAATTATTCAATGAAGTGTAAATCGTAGCTGCCACCAATTTTATGGAGTAACGTTACCACAAATGTTTTACAGTGCAGGAAATTTTCAATTTTAGATATTTTGTCGAATATTTGAAAATATTCTTATTGCATTCTTCTGGAACTTTAGGATTATAAAAATTATATTTTGCCTCAAATTGATCAATGTTTATTTGATAAGGAGAAAAATCAGGGAACCAATAAAAACTCAAAGAAAAATATTAATATTTGGTAACACCCTGTAAATTAAAATGAATAAAATGTTCTATCTCTGCAGAATAGAAATTTGTGGGTATTGTACAACAAGTTTACTGATTTGGGAAAGAATAGCATGTATATTCATGGAGATAAAACATTTTTTTTTACAGTTAAAAAAAAAAAAAAATCTTGAATGTTTTTAGATTTTATCATGCAGGATTTTCAACCAAATTTAATGCTTTAATTTTCAGAAAAATTAACAGAGTATAATAGAAAACATGTTGTGCAATTGGAATATAAATATATTAAACATTTTATGAAATATGAACAGTTGTTTGAAATAATTTTTTTCTGAGCGTGCGTGAACGATAACAGAAATATTTTCGATAATTTAACAATTAACTTTATGGAGAAACTTATAAAAATTACAGTCATGACTTATTTTTATTTCGTTCCTTCTGCTATACTCTATCTTCATGAAATAAACATTTTTAAGATTTATCGTTATCACATTCAGTCATTTTTGACGGGAGTTATATACTAGTACGTACATATACACCAGTGTTCTGAAAATCGAGTTGAGTCACATCAATATATATATATATATATATATATACAGGGTGTATCTAAACTATTGGGCAAAACTTTGAGGGGTGATAGTACACATCAAGACAAACAATATTAAATAGGAAACTAAGGGTCCCAAGCGTTTCCCAAAGGAGATAGCCGTCATTAAAATTTAGGATCCAAAATTTCAAATAAACATAAAAAACGGAAAAATTGGTCGATTGATTTGGTTTTTCACTAAAACTATTCTTTATGTTGGTACTTTCTTGAAAATAAATTATAAAGATAAATTTTGAAAAATTTCGATAGAGGGCATTTTAAACTTTGGAGTAACGAACAATTGTATTTGCCGTTATTTTTTGCATTTCATTAAATGGTTTCGCAAGCTTAGACTTAAACTTAAATTTTGAGCTCAAAATCTGAATAGTTGGGAGGGGTTAAGTAGCGCAAACTGAACTGTGTTCAGAGGGTACAAATTTCAAATGATTATAAAAAACGGAAAAATTGGTCGATTGTTTTACGGTTTTCATTAAAAGTATTCTTTATGTCGGTATTTTATCGAAAATAAATTATAAAGCTAAATTTCAAAAAATGGCGATAGAGGGCGCTTTAGACTTTGGAGTAACGAAAAACTATTTTTTACCGTTGTTATTTGCATCTCGTTAATTTTTTTAGAAGCTTAGACATAAACTTAAATTTTGCGCCGAAAATCTAAATCGTCGGGAGTAGTTAAGTAGCGCAAACTGAACTGTGTTCAATGGGGGTGGGGAGGTTCAAATTTCAAGTGATCATAAAAAACGGAAAAAATGGTTGATTCGTTTACGGTTTTCACCAAAACTACTCTTTATTCTAGTATTTCCTTGAAAATAAATTTTAAAAATAAATTTCAAAAAATTTCGTTAGAGGGCGCCTTAAACATTAGAGTAACCAACAACTATTCTTAACTGATATTTTTTGTATCTAATAAATGCTTGTAAAAGCTTATACTTAAATTTTGAGCTCAAAATCTGAATCGATGTGAGTAATTATGTAGCGCAAAATTGAATTGTGTGCGAGGGCTGGGGAGAGTAACATTTCAATTCTTGAACACAGTTCAGTTTGTGCTTCTTATCTCCTCCCAACTGTTCAGAATTTGAGCTCAAAATTTAAGTCTAATCTTTTGCAAGCACTTAATTAGATAGAAAAAATAACGGTTAAAAATATTTGTTGGTTACTCAAGTTAAGGGCACCCTTTAACTAAATTTCTAAAAATTTATCTTTAAAATTTATTTTAAAGAAAAAACTGATATAAAGAATAGTTTTAGCGAAAACCGGAACAAATCGACCAATTTTTCCGTTTTTTATAATCATTTGAAATTTGAACTTCCCCACCCCCATTGAACACAGTCCAGTTTGCGCTAGTTAACTACTCCCAACAATTCAGATTTTCTGCGCAAAATTTAAGTTTATGTCTAAGCTTCTAAAAAAATTTAACGAAATGCAAATAATAACGGTAAAAAAATAGTTTTTTGTTACTCCAAAGTCTAAAGCGCCCTCTATCGCCATTTTTTGAAATTTAACTTTATAATTTATTTTTAATAAAATACCGACATAAAGAATAGTTTTAATGAAAACCGCAAATCAATCGACCAATTTTTCCATTTTTTATAATCATTTGAAATTTGAATCCTCTAAACAGTTCAGTTTGAGCTACTTAACCACTCCCAACTATTCAGATTTTGAGCTCAAATTTTAAGTTTAAGTCTAAGCTTGCGAAACCATTTAATGAGATGCAAAAAATAACTGCAAAAAACAGTTGTTCGTTACTCCAAAGTCTAAAGCGCCCTCTATCGACATTTTTCGAAATTTATTTTTATAATTTATTTTCAAGGAAATACCAACATAAAAAATAGATTTTATCGACATTTTTCGAAATTTATTTTTATAATTTATTTTCAAGGAAATACCAACATAAAGAATAGATTTAGTGAAAACCGCAAATCAATCGACCAATTTTTCTGTTTTTTATGTTTATTTGAAATTTTGGACTCTAAACTTTAATGGCGGCCAACTCCTTTGGAAAACGCTTGTGACCCTTGGTTTCCTATTTAATATTGTTTGTCTTGATTTGTACTATCACCCCTTAAAGTTTTTCCCAATAGTTTAGATACACCCTGTATATATATATTATTTATTATTTGAATGAATGAAGTATGTATTTTCTCCCTTTATTAATAATTAATATTTCATCGGTATTAAAATAAATATTAATTTTGTGCATACAAATAAATTACGTATACATGATTTTTTTTCCTTCTTTATTATCTGATATTAAATCTATATAGATGAAATTACCTTATGATTTTCAATACACGAAGCCGTGTATATTTTCCTGATTCGAGTCATATTTGGTATTTACACAACTTACGAGAAATCATGATTTGGCATTTACAAACACAAAAATACATTGTAGAACAGATTGAACTTTTTCTTATACATTTTTGTCATTGGAGCAATTTTTCATCGTAATTTGTTTCTTCTTTATTTAATATTTATAAAGTTTAATTGATTATATATTATTTTTCCTTTATTGATATTAATTATGCGAATAATAATATAAAAAAAAATTATATGAAAGTTACATAAAAGTATGGATTTTTATTTTATTTTAACTCAGGAGATTTCTACAACATTAGAATATTTTATTTACCATTTATAATAATCAATACAAACATACTTTTTTCTTCCAACGTTGTTGGATATAAACAAAATATAAAGAAAATTTTTTTGTTAGTTATGAAGCAATTTCATTGATTCGTGAAAGGTGTTAAGTAAATTTAAGTATGCATGAAAAAAAAAATTCATTTTTTTAAATAAGTCTAGAAAATAACCAGCATTAGAGTGGCAATATAGTGGCAGAAAAAAAAATTGCCACTCGTTGAAAAATATTATGTTTTTAACAGATGGTCCTTACTAATACATTCATTAGTAATTTTTCTTTTTACTTTCTTCTATCTTTACAAGAAGAACGTATTGGATTCGTGAAAATTTTCGAATTCTGGTTTTCGACGGATTTACACGTGTTAGGGAGCAGAGAACCCAAAAAACATGTTTTTACAAAATGTGTGTCTGTGAGTCTGTCTGTCCGTATGTCACATAAATTTTCTGGGCGCTCTATTTCATGAACTAATGCACGGAATTTAATAAAAACTTACTCGTAGATAGTCCCTGATGTAAATTGATTAGTTTTCTGTGTATATCACTCAAAAGGCGCTGTTTATGTTGAATTTTTTACGATTCACGCAACAAGTGTATTTCAAGAACTAATTAACATATTCGATCAAACTTTAGATTCGGTTAGTCCTTGACAGGAATTGATGTTATCTACAATTTACTGTAAATTGCTTAACAGGTAGCGCTGCTATGCTGCATTTTCATGATTTTCTCAATAGCTCTATCTCAAGAAATAATGCGAGGATTTTCATCCAGTATTAGATTAAAATTAATCCTTGATATGAACTGGTTGTGTTTACATTTTGGTGTGAATCGTTCAATAGGTAGCGTTGCTATCCTGATTTTTTTCAAAATTTCTGCAATAGCTCTATCTCTGAAACTAATACACGATTAAGGTATACCCTGATAAACATTATTGCTGATTATGTTTTGATGTAAATAATACAGTAGGTGGTGCTTTTATGTTGCAATTTTGCCGATATCCGATTGTCCTATTTTAAGAACTAATGCACTGAATTTTAATCTTTAAAATTCTTACGATATTCATAGATTGTCATTAAATTTTCGCACTGTGGCAGAGAATTTTGAAGTATTAACATGTATGAGATAAAAGAAAGTTTTGGGATTGCGACATCCGACTAGTTTATTTCTGTAATGGCTGTCATTAACCGTACGTCACGTTTAAAAAAAATGCCAGACCTAGTGGAAGTTTTTCTGGATTTTTTTAAACCATTTTAAATTTTGATGCACTGTCATGTTGTAAAATGGCCTTGCCTTTTTTAGGACATAGATAATTTTCCCTGGTGCTTATAAATTTAAAGTTTTACAATTTACAGGAATATTTTGTCTTAATAAAGTTAAAGCACAAGGCAGTTCAAAAAATGTAAGCTTTATGCACGATTATGTGGACCAGAACAGTTTCTTTTTGTAGACAAAATAATTAAAAAAATTCCTCTTTTCAAACTTTATCAGAACTAAAACAAATAAAGGAATATCTCTAAATCATGTTAAGCTGTAAGGGCAACCACTCCACGTATATGAAAAAAAAAAAAAAAAAAAAAAAAAAAAAAAAAAACTGTAAAGTATTGCATTTTTTCTGGGAAACTGGGATTCCTAGAGCTTTTAATGTAACGGTAAAGGTAAAATCTGATGTAACAGAATCGGTTACATGAGTTTTTGTTGTTTCTTTTACATGAAAAGTTCCAGGAATCCAAGTTTCCTAACAAAAGTTTAGTACCTTTATGGAATTTTTTCCATTATATGCAACACGTGATAGAATCTCTCACCTGATTTTTTTCTATTCAAAACAGAAAAAAATAACATAAAACATTCGAAGATTAAGATTCTAGCTTACGTGTTATAATTTTTGCATACCTGTTGCAAATAATTATAGTAGATAATAGCTAATTTATTGGAGCCTTTGTATACATATCAGTTGAAATCAATAAGAAAAGAGAAAAAAGAACAGCTTCACAAGTTTTCTTGATTTTTTATCAGGCTATACACATATTTATTATAAAGACATTTAAATAGGAAATTCGCTTTTGAAAATAAATTCACTGCAGGCAACCATTTTTTAAAAGCAAAATATAACTATGTTCAAAGTTAATTTCGTTTATTAATTTTCGAAATTATTGAATTACACACTGTAAAAAAATTGTAATGTTACTGAACTTTTTCTAGGAAAATAGGATTTCTAGAACATTTTATGTAATGGTAACAGCAAAAATTCATGTAATATATGTCAGAATATGTTACATGAATTTTTAATGTTAACCAAATATTTTTAATCAGTTATGTAATAATTTGCTGTTAAGGTCAGTGAAAGTATAACATGTTAATTAATAAAATAAACGTACAAATTACTTTTTAACTTTCAAGCAAGTTAAAGAAATTAAAATTGTAGTATAAAAAAGCTTATGTAATACAAATTGGATATTTAATAAAGGTATTTATATACAAATTTATTAACTACTAATGCTAAATTATTATTTTATTTCTAGGTTTTCATTTGTTAAATTTCTTTTCTTAGTTTTTTAAAATATTTTTTAAGTTATATTATTAAAAAAAAAAAAACTTAAATTAAAATACATTATGCATAAAATAGTACAATAAAAATTTCATACAATCGAGCAAAGTTGAACTATAAAAACTGCATTAAAAATATGTCTCTTATAAACTGATTGATTTTCCGAAATACTCGATGTATAAGTAAACTTCGTTCAACGTATGAATTTTCAAGCAGTCTCAAGAAATCTTTTCACGAAATCAATAAAAAGATAAAATTTTCAATTACATTTCTGTAAACATGATATGAATTTTAAAAAGACGCAAGAAGGAGCAAATAGTGGAAAATATATGATTTCTATTCAGGAGTGAAAAAATATAGTTCTCGTGATTTTTTATTTATGAGTGAATTTTTCGGTGCATGACCGTAGTGGAATTTTTTTTCTTTTAAAGTTTTTCTTTTTTCTTTTTTCTTTTTTTTTTCTTTTTCTTTTTAAATATTAATACTTCTACTATGAAATAGAATCTCAAGAAAAATTATAAATTTGGATACGTTTAAAAAAATTGGAATATTTAAACACGTTATTATTATTTTTATGGAAAAAGATATAATTTTAAAATCGAAATTCATTAGGTAGATACAGACACCGCAAAAAAATCTTGACACTTGCGATTTTCGACGTTTTGTTAAATATCTAGAAATATACATAAGGAATTATTCTGAAACTCCAGGTGTGTAAACAAAATAGTACACGTCATATATTTTCGTGAAGATTTTCCCCCGAAATCTAACAGGGGACCGTCAATAAATTGAAAAAGAACGAAAATCTTTTGGATAACCCTTTCAAAACTAATTAAGCGAAAAAGTTCAAATTGCAGATAATGATTAAGTGGCTTATTGTAATTAACTGTGTCGATTTTTATGAATATAGCATGTAAACTCATAGAGAAATTAAAGTTTTTATAAAAACGGTCTCAAATTTTTCCAAGTTTTTTGCTTGTAATTTGCAGAGCTCTTCATAAAACACAATGTTCTTTTCAGAAAATATGACAATCAATATTGCACATAACACCATGTAATCAGAATTAAAAAATAATAATAATTGTATGAAAAAATGAGCAGGTTTACTAAATAATTTTTTACTGCGCATGCGTCAATGCTATTAAAATGTCATTTGCATATTATGTTAGATTAATGCATAGAGCAACTTTTGTAAAAGTTTCAAAAACATAGCTTGAAAATTCTCTTTGAAATTTTTACAGAAGTTGCCCTATGCATTAATCTAACATAATATGCAAATGACAGTTTAGTAGCATTGACACATACGCAGTAAAAAATTATTTAGTAAACCTGCTCATTTTTCATACAATTTTTATTATTTTTTAATTCTGATTACACGGTGTTATGTGCAATGTTGATTGTCATATTTTCTGAAAAGAACATTGTGTTTTATGAAGAGCTCTGCAAATTACAAGCAAAAACTTGGAAAAATTTGGGACCGTTTTTATAAAAACTTTAATTTCTCTATGAGTTTACATGCTATATTCATAAAAATCAACACAGTTAATTACAATAAGCCACTTAATCATCATCTGCAGTTTGAACTTTTTTGCTTAATTAGTTTTGACAGGGTTATCCAAAAGATCTTCGTTCTTTTTCAATTTATTGACGGTCATCTGTTACACTGTAAAAAATGTCAGATGTTTCTGAATATATAAAAATGTACTGTAATCAAAAACGAAAATATACAGTGACCTCTTCTAACTCACCTAAAGTTTCGAAAAACGTTCCTTTACCTTTAAAAATCCCAGAAAGTTATTTGTTTTCGAAATTTAAAGAAGAATTTATAAAAATTAATTTTTATTAGCTGCCCGTCTATTTCGGAAACGTTTCTTAGTAGCTTTTACAGTACAATAATCACTTTTCTCAAATCAAAATATCACTTTTTCGGATGCTACCAATTCATACGAAAATATTTTAATATTCAGAGAGCACATTTAATAGACAAACATACAATATTAACAGTATTATCATTAATATGAAAATTGACATTATTTTGCTACAATTGCATGCACAAAATCAGTTATGCAGCTAAAAATGTTTACTTGAGAATTGATAGAATCCGAAAAAGTGATAGTTTGATCTGAGAAAAGTGATTATTGTACTGTAAAAGCTACTAAGAAACGTTTCCGAAATGGACGGGCAGCTAATAAAAATTAATTTTTATAAATTCTTCCTTAAATTTCGAAAACAAATAACTTTCTGGGATTTTTAAAGGTAAAGGAACGTTTTTCGAAACCTTAGATGAGTTAGAAGAGGTCACTGTATATTTCCGTTTTTGATTACAGTACATTTTTACATATTCAGAAACATCTGACATTTTTTACAGTGTGGATTTCGGGTAAAAATCTTCACGAAAATATATGACGTGTACTATTTTGTTTACACACCTGGAGTTTCAGAATAATTCCTTATGTATATTTCTAGATATTTAATAAAACGTCAAAAATCGCAAGTGTCAAGATTTTTTTTTTTTTGCGGTGACTGTATATCATGAAATTTACAAAAAAAAAAAAAAAAAAAAAAATTATATATATAGATATGTATATCATATAATACTGGTATAATTTCCAGATCACTTAATTAATACTCCTTCCATGAAAAAGGATAAGGTGCATATAAAGCCCCAAATTTAGCATCTCAAATTATGAAATTCTAGCATTTGACATTTGAAGTTCAAAAAGTTCGCAAAATAGCTTATAAATGCTTCATTTTAGACACAAGCAATTTTGGTAAAGCCTAAATTTACTATTATCTTCCGTTACGAATGCATATTATTTGATCAAAATAAAAATATTTTTAGGGGAAAAATTTATTAATCAAAATTTTTACGTAATACTTTCAGTCTTAATTAACATTATTTCATACTGAATAAAATTTGACAATGTTGATTAAAAAATATTAAAATATTCCATTTTATTAATTGTCTTGTTAATTTGCCTTTCCAACTAAAAATTAAATTTTATTTCAAGTATATTATCTCTACAAGCATGCCAGAAAAGAGATTTAAAATAAAACCAATTAAACAAATCCATATGTTTGCAATTACTGTTGTTTCTTCGTTGTTAAAATGAAAATTTCCAATTTTGTTTTAAAATCCTATACTAATAATTTCAATAGTGGCTATTATCAGTAAATATAATCGTCGATATTTAATGGCATATTCAGTTAAAGTTTTAAATGAAAATATTATGTATTTTTTAGCAGTATACTTTTTACTTGTAATCATACTCTGATAAATGATAATAGAACTTTACAGTAACACATGAAGAAACAGGAGAAACGGCAGGCAGATTTTAAACTTTGAAATGAGTGATTCATATGTGAAGAACTTCTCACTATCTTGGTGCATTTACGCAATGAAGAAAACATCTAATTGATTACTCTGAAACTCGTATTGCATGATGTATGTATGGAACAAATATATATATATATATATATATATATATATATATATATATATATATATATATTCTTCAATTTGTTATTCTTGCTGCTTCTTTAATACTTTTTGGAAATATCTACCATTGTTATAACTTCGGATTTTACCATATTGGAATTTAGTTGATATGTAATTAAACATGGGGGCTTTATTTATAGGATATTATGTTTAAGTGTATAATGTCTATTTATCCATATATTTCTTAGTAAATTGGTAATCTGCCTTCTATTTCTCTTCAAACTTCAACTGTTTTTAATAATATGATTGTAAAAATACTGGTTTCATTGGTTTATTTAATGGTATTATCTGAATAACTTTGGATGTATTTATAATATATATATATATATATATATATATATATATATATATATATATATATATAGCCTGATATTGCTTTTCCAATTCCAATTTTTTAATTTTCAGAACTTATTTAATATTTTTTTTAACATATACAACATAATTACTTCTTAAAAAATATTAATTTGGAAAGAAAAATAGGTATTTTTTACCAATAAGGTTCATATAAAGTATGAAAAAAATGTCAAAAAAGTTAGAGTTGATGCACATTAAATTCTTCAACACATGATGCAATTTCTATGACTTAAACGTAATATAAACACAATTAAAAAAAATCTGCTTAATATATAAATCAAAAGAAATTATGAAATATACAATATTTGCCTACACTTACTAAATATAAAATATGCACAGAAAAATGAAATGACTATATAATGAATATATTAATAAGAGTTCCTGATCTAAAACTTTGATAAAATTATTATTATTATTTGCATATTAGTTTCCTAGAAATAATTGCAAATTATTTTGCAATTATTAAATTATTATTTAATAATTTTGAAAAGACATGGGAAATGGTGAATACTGAAAGTATATGTTATTACATTTTAGAAACATGTAATAAAATAAAAGTTCAAAATTATTTAAGAAATTAAATTTAATAAAAATATTAAACAAAATTTAAATTAGAAAAATGTAACTAAATCTATATTTTAAAACTATTAATTAAATAGAAAAAACTCTCTTCATATTCTGTATGAAAACTACAAGAACAAATGGTAAAACAATAATAAGAAAAAGAATCTACGTTTTAAAGATATCAGTTGCTTAGGAAAAAATGTGTATAATTAGCCTGAGATAGAGTTATTGCGGTAATCATGAATAATGCTGCATAGCAGCGCTACCTATTAAGCTACAGTAGAAGCCCGAAATAATGCGGTCCAATATACTGCGAATTCGGATTTAACACGGGAAAAAGTATGTCCCCCGAAAATAAATTACAAATTTTAGAATAAATTTTGCGTTAAAAATTCAGTGAAACACAATGAGGGACTGGCTGTCTGCGATTAATGCTATGCATCTTGATATCTCTTTTGACGATAATGACTGGATAGAAATTAACAACAACGATGCAATTTCAGAAGTCACAACAGATCAAGATATCATTGATGCTGCAACGCGTAAAAATTGCAATGATCAAGATGAGGATAATGAAATTGAAAATGATATGGTAATGAAATACGACATTCCACATGTTAGTGAAGTCATTTCATGCTTAACGAAGGTAATTTCGTGGACGGAGAGGCAACACGATCCAGATTGTGTTCATCTACTTTATCTTGCTAGTGTGAAACAATATGCCGAAAAGAAACGAAACGCCCCAGTTCGCCAAACAACACTTATGGACTCTTTTAAGGTAGTGTAAGATTGAGTTTTACGTTTCACAAACCATGTAAGTGTTTTTATCATTTTGTACCATTTTTTTTTTTACACCATTCCGGTATACCGCGGTTACGTAATAACGCGGGTGTGAAACATGTCTTCCAACAACCGCGTTATATCAGGCTTCTACTGTATTTACTCCAAAAATAAAAGAATACTAATTTATATCAAGGAATAACTAAATCTGAAGTTTGGTGAAAAATCGTGCATTTGATCTTGAGATTGAATTATTGCGATAACAGTGAATAATGCCGCATAACAGCGTCACCTATTGGGTGATTTTCAATAAAACGTAATCAGAACTATATTATATCAAGGACTAACGGAATCTGAAGTTGTATGAAAATCTGTTCATTAGTTCTTAAGATAACTATGAGGAAATTGTAATAAACTCAGCATAGAAAGGCCATTTGTTGAGCTATATACACCAAAAACTAATCAGATCCACATATATCAAGATATAACTGAATCTAAGGTTTTCTGATATTCCGTGATTTATTTCTTGAGATAGTGTCCACAAAATGTATGTCACATAGAGACAGACAGACAGACTCACAAACAGACATTTTGTAAAAACATGTTTTTTGGAATCTCTGACGTCGAAAACCGGAATTCGAAAATTTTCACGAATCCAATACTTTTTTCTTGTAAAGACAGAAGAAAGTAAAAAGAATCTACATTTTAAGTATACCAGTTTTACAGGAACAAACGTGTATTATTACCGGTAGAAAACATCAGAAAGTAATAAATATTTTTATAAATAACTTAATAAAATAATGTATAAAAATTCTATCTAATGATGCATAAAAATTAATGAAAACTCTATGAACATATAGGAGTAACAGGTTTTTATTTCTTAATAATGGTTTGCTAAAAATGGTAACTTGCGCATTAAATGAATTACAAATGTATGAACTATAGTGTAGGTATTAAGGAGTAACGGATATCTTAATATTAAAATATATAATAATTAATAAATTTAAATTGAGTTTATTATAACATTTAAATTATGAATATTAAATAATATCATTCAAATTTGATACATTATGATAAAATGTCAAAAACTACTAAAATCTAAAATATTCTTTTAATAAGTTGGCGGCATACATAGGCTAAGGCTAATTATACAAATAGATGTTAAACATCTAATATAAATAATCATATTTTCCTCTGAAAATTTTTAATCAAATGAAAATATTAATCATTATTATTATTCATTTATTTAATGAAGCACATATTTTTAATCCAGTTAATTAAAAAACATTTCTTATTTTTGGGTTTGCAGATAGTAAATGCTAGATTAAAAAAAATCTAATCGAAAAGAATGACAAACAACATATTCCCATAAAAAAACTACTGGGTACTTCGTTGAAATTTTAAACTATATTTTAGATACTTAAAAAACTTTTTAGAACAAATATAGAATAATAAAAAATAAGCATGTTTTATATTTTGTATTTTTAAGTACTGAAAAAACATAAATTAGTTCTTTTGACCAAAACAGATCACCTATTTTAAGAAAAAAATATTCTGTTTAATTATTTACTAAACATTAAAGATCTATCATAAAAAAATTAATAATTTCTTAAAATATAAATTTGCAGCGAACTGGATAGGTATTTACCTGAATAAAGACTAAATGTTAATGCTTAAAAAACTTCTAGATATTCTCTGGGCTAGAATTAACTGGGTTCTAAATTCTATATTTAATTAAAACAAAGAAATTGGTAATATCGATCAAAAAGGTATTAGTTCGCAACTTAATAATTATGTAAGTAATATAAGAAATTAAAAATGCTCTTTGTAATAAGCATTCTTTGCAATAATTTTTTATTATAACACATTATTTAAAAAGAAGACTAGTTTCTTTTCTAGAAAATTCTGCTTTCTCATTTTAGGTAGATTTCGTATGAAATACTACCTATTGCATTCTCTCCCATGTTGGAATTTTTGAAAAATTTTTGCATATCTACACCGATCATGATTCCTAGACCCCAAAACTACCATCAGTAAAAAATTTTATCTATCTATCTATCTATCTATCTATCTATCTATCTATCTATCTATCGGTGTATATCACTTTCTTCTTGACACGATAACTTCTATAATTATGCTCAGATCTTCTTCAAACTTTTACATAAAATCAAGGGGCATAAAATCTCGGTTGAGTTCGTTAATGGGCAAAATCGGA
This sequence comes from Maratus speculifer, assembly GCA_964019185.1. NCBI lineage: Eukaryota > Metazoa > Arthropoda > Arachnida > Araneae > Salticidae > Maratus > Maratus speculifer. The sequence goes on from OZ025303.1 coordinate 160,228,252, forward strand.
CCAAGGGGGTGGAAATTAGGAGGGTTTTTGTGAAAAACGAAAAAACGCGATAACTTCTTAAATAAAATAGATATCGAATCAGTTTAAAGTTTATATTACTTCTTAAAAATGGGCTAAAAATTTATGTATGACAGAGTTTTGGTAAAGTTAAAAATGGGCTCAAGGGGCGAAAAAAACTGGGTTTTTGGAAGAAAAAAAAAATCATAACTTCGTCAATTCTCAAGATATCAAATCCAACTAAATTTTTTATAAATGTACACAACATTTTCTAAAACTTTTGTATTTGCAAGTTTTTGATAGAACCAACTTTTACCGATGAAAAAAATTAAAAACGAAAAGAAAAGGGGGGGAGGAAAAAGAAAAAAATCCATAACTTACTCAATTCTTAAGCAATCAAATATAATTAAATTTATGTTACATATTCTCAATAATATCTACAACTTTTATAGTAACAAGTTTTTCGTAGGTCCAATTCTTCTAGCAAAAATAAATTAAACAAAAATAGGAGTTGGAGAAAAAAGCCTCAAATCCAAAGTGCTTATGTTCTAACTCATTTTTAAATTCATTTTTGATTTTAAACGCATCCAAATGGCAGATCCTCTTATTTAAGAACTATACAATGTGAAGTATAAGCCAGTGTTTTGATAAAGGCAGAATATATTTCAAAAAAAGCTGCCAAAAAGAGTATTTTGAACAGAATTTCCCGAAGTAATAGTGATAGAAAAATTGAGGAAGTATAACAAATTGCGTTTTTTCCGAGTCATTTTTAAATCGATTTTTGTTCTCAAACACATCCAATTTACAGGTCCTCTTATTTAGGAACTATATAGTGGGACGGATTGGCCAGTTTTTTGATAAAGGCAGAATATATTTCAAAAAAGGCTACCAAAATGGGCACTTCGCACAAAATTTTCCAAAGCGATCATGATTAAGAATTGAGGATGTATTCAAATAACAAATTGGTTATTTTATGACTCCTTTTTAAATCCAATTTTGCTCTCAAACGTATTTAATTGACAGTTTTTTGTTATTTAGAAACTATATAATGTGCGTATTTATCAATTTTTTGATAAAGGCTAAATATATTTTTTTAAAAAGCTGGCAAAGTGGGCACTTCGCAAAAAAAAAAAAATGTGTCCATGATGAAAGAATGGTGGATGTATTCAAATAACAAATTGGTTATTTTATGACTCATTTTTAAATTCAATTTTGCTATCAAACGCATTCAATTGACAGTATATTATTATTTAAGAACTATATAATGTGCGGATTCGTCGACTTTTTGATAAAGGCTAAATTTATTTCTTAAAAAAGCTGTCAAAGTAGGTACTTCGGACAAAATTTCACAAAGCGATCATGATTTAAGAATTGAGGATGTATTCAAATAACAAATTGGTTATTTTATGATTGATTTTTTAAATTCAATTTTGCTTTCAAGCGCATTCAATTGACAGATATTTGTCATTTAGGAACTGTGTAACGTGCCGTATTGGTCAGTCTTTTGATAAAGCTTAAATATATATGATTTTAAAGCTGTCAAATTGGGCGCTTCGCACAAAATTTCCCAAAGCGATCATGATTTAGAATTGAGGATGTATCCAAATAACAAATTGGTTATTTTATGACTCCTTTTCAAATTCGATTTTGCTCTCAAAAGCATTCAATTGACTGTTTTTTGTTATTTAGGAACTATATAATATGTGTATTGCTCGATTTTTTAAGATAAAGCCAGAATATTTCAAAATATGTTGTCGAAATGGGCATTTGAGCCGAATTTCGCTTAAGATGATTTTGATAAAAACCAGTTCTTGCATAAAAATAAACTAAAATTTTTTCAAAAGCGGCCAAATAAAGTTATTAAACTGGATTTATCTCTAATCATATTTTATTTATTGTTGTTGAAATGAGCACTCTTCGAAATCTACCTCCGCCTATAGGCCAAGCCGACAGGGATTTTATTTTGTATCATACGACTATAAAGAATTTCATTAAAAATATATGGAAAAAATTCAATTACTAAATTTTAGTGTAACAAAAAGTACCTTTTTTAGATAATTTGCAAGTTATAGAAATAGCACATTTTTCTAGATGTATTGAGATCTGTTTATAAAAATATGTCCTTAGAAATTTGTTGTAAAAGGATTAACCAGCTAATAAATGTTTCAGTTGTAAAATCAATATAAAGAATATTTAATAAATTATCATTTGAGTTTTTAATCCTGTTTTCAATTTATTATGTCTCACAAATTTAGAATATATTAAAAAAAAAAAAAAAAAGTGCATTGTTTCTTTTCTTTTCTTTTTTTCTTTTTTTTTTTAAGTTTTGATTATTTGTAACATAATTGATTTAGAACAATTTAAGTATATAAGAATTAATAGGGATATTTAAGAGGAAAACCGTTCTATTTTTTTAAGATATCCCGTTTAAATTTATTGATTAACTTTTTAAAAGATTTTATTGACTGTATTAGCAATGGCTGTATCAGCAGTTACAATAATATGAAAATAAATGCATTTAAACTTTTTTTTGTAATAATGGGTATTGTTGTAACGAGTATAATGTTTATCTAACTATCAATTTGCATGTCACACGCCATAACACACTTAATATGAACTCTACTATTTAAAAAATATTATAAATCATTATAAAAGATTTTCCCACTATTCTTTCAACCCAGAATAACGAACTAAACTAACCAAAAGTATAAAACTTTAAAAATAAGGTATTTATTGCATTAACGATTATCCTTATTACGATATTACTTTATTATTAATATATTATTCACCAAAGTAATAATCAATGGATTTCAAGCATTTTAACAGAGAATAAGATTTCTATTTAGTGAATAACATAAATTATTATATTACCAGAATAGTAAAACATTCGAATGTAGTTTTCGTAAAAATATTTAATTTAATAATTATGTTTAAAAAATATTTAAAATTAAGGGGATTTGTGACTTTTAAAGAGTGGAAAGAAAAATACTATTTTTGTTATTTTGTATTTTTAAACGTAGGGAAGAGTGGGATGGAGTAGGACAGAGGGACGAATGGGACATTGGGCTTTTCTCTTAGCGTATCTTTCTAAAGATATCATCAATCACACACAAGATAAATCAATGGTAGCCCAATCTTCAGTTTAAAAATTTGTTGATCTGTATAAGTTTGCAATTGTATAAAGGAAAAAAAATATATTAAGAATCAAAAGTAAATTTGCCTCATATACTTTTAATGCTATCTGTATATTAATGATTTGTTATTTATGAATCGATGTAATAGTTTCCTTACTTATGGAACATTATACTGTATATTATTCGTAATTTAAACTAAGCTTAAAAGCAGCATTTTTGTTTATACAAAGGTTTAACACAAAAACAAGGAAGGAGGAGAAATGGGACATACCAGTGAATTAAGAATGGGAATTTCCTGTTCCTTTTTTAATAAGGTGAATGTAAATTGCCAATATGAAAACATTTTTTGGAGGAATATAACATTGATAATATAGTCATTTACTTCAAAATTTAAATAAATTGAATTGAGTATTTTTTAATGTTATCTATGATTGATAAGCCTGAATTTTCATTCTAGTCATGAAGATACTGGAATTTTAAATTATTTCACATATATTACAAACCTACAATTTTTGTCTGATTGTATATCTAGCCGAAACTAGACTATTTTAGACTTATACCTTTATTTTATTGCAGATCCATATTTTTCTGTTACTGGGGAAATACAGGACACATTTTGAAATTTACAATTTCTTTAATTATAAAATAGCTTTTGCAAGCTATGTTTCTATATCGTTCAGATAAATTAAAAAGTTTTCACCTTGCCCTCTATGAATAGAAATTTTTATTTTTGTGTGAAACAAAGTTGATTTTCTTACTTTTGCAAAAAGTGTCCCACTCACTCTCTCGTATACTTTGTAAAAACACAGTTTTTGAAGAATATAGTAGATACACGTTTCTTCTTTAATTTCATTTTTTTTCGGTTTATAATGAAGAAAAATAGTTTTTATAGGGTTTTTCAACTTATCAAACAGAAAATTTGAATCAGTTGCGAGAATGGGTATAAATGTATGTAATGCATGCAAAGCAAAATTTTTAATACATAATTTTATCTGAAAATCTTATGCTTACACCTAACCTAAAAAATGTGTATTTATAGCATTTTTATGTTTTATAAACAAAATTGTATGTTTCTTACATAAAACTTTTCTAGTTTAAACAAAGAAAATTACATTTTTTTGACAAATAAAGATGGAAATTCAGGTTAAAGCTAATAAAATCCTGCAAAAAAAAAAAAAAAAAAAAAAAAAAAAAAAAAAAAAAATTCGTGCACGAAATGCCTCAAAATCATATTTTGAAAATATTCTATGTTTAACAATTACTAAGAGCATCATTATTTTTTTTTATTCAAACGTTCAGAAATTATTACTTTTTAATGATTTTTTTAAATTTAATTTTCTGAAGTCTTAAGAATCTGAGAATCCTAAATTCCAGTAATGGAATCTGAAGGCGTATTTTTTTTCTTTTTTCTTTCTTTCTTTCTTTTTATTGCATATATTGTACCACAAATAAAAATTAAATGCATTCCAAAAATAAGCATATTCGTAATCTAATTAATAATCTACATATCACATACAAAAACTAAATTAACATAAGGGGCCGTGCATCAATGATGTTAACGCTTAGATGGGGGGGGGGGGAGAGTTCCTGAAATTTAGATAGTTTGTGACAAGGGGGTGGGAGGGGTAAGAAAAAGTGTGACATCACACATTTTGATTAAAATAAAAGCATTAAAAGTCGGCAGATTAAATTATGAAATTTATATTCATAAAGTAAAGATAAGATTTAAATCCAAATATATTAAATTCCATTTTATCTTCCAAAATACTACTATTTTCAATAGTTTTTCATATTAATATTTATTACTATTGTATATCAATTATATTTACTTTAAAACAGAGCATTCATAGCATTTTTTATTAATTTACAGTGACACACAAAATAAATCGGTCACAGCACTGTCTTTGCGTCATAATTGCTGGAGAGTACGTTTTAAAATTCGGTATGCGCTTTTAAATTTAATTAGTTTTATTGCATATAACTCTATGTATATAAATTCTATACCTCATATACAGGGCTGCACAAAAGTATTAGCATACAATTCTCCTTATTAGTGGAAATTGCTGAAGGGGAATTTTCTGAAATATATGTAACGCCTACATAAACTGAATTTTGGAATGCATGTTGTTAATAGATAGAAATCTCTATATAATCTTCAGGGCTGCTAAAAATTTGGATAAATTTTCGATTGTAGATGGGTACAGCTGAAATGTGATTTTGAAATGCGTTATTCATTTCCACATGCTGAACTGAGGCGTCGTACTTTAACAGTGCAGTTTTGTTCCATTGTTCTGAATGTGTTAGAAAGTGTCTCAAAATCTATGCTTAACGCATGATTCTTTTTGTTATTTTTTAAATATATATTTTAACGTTTTATGCCTTAAGGGTGTATTCGAAAAAACGCTTTTCCACCTTCAACAGCTCGAAATTTTCTGATACAATTTCAGACATACACTATATTGCCATTCATTATGGGACACTTGCGATTTTAGACATTTTACTAAATATCTAGAAAAATACACGAGGAATCATCTCGAAACTCTTAATGTATAAATATAATAGTATAAGTCATACATCTCCGTGAAGATTTTTTGCCGAAACTCCAAAGGGGAGTCGTCAACAAATTAAAAAAGAATGAATATCTTTTGAAAAACCCTGTCAAAACTAATGTTGCAAAAGCGCTCAAACTCTAGATTGTGATTGAATGCCTTATTGTGTAATAAGCCTTGTTCATTTTTATGCAAATAGCATGCATACTCGCAGAGTAATTAAGGTTTTTATAAAAATGATCCCAAATTTTTCCAAGTTTTTTCCTTATAATTTTCAGAGTTCTTAATATAAAATAATATTTTTTTCAGAAAATATGACAAACAACATTGCACACAGTACCCTGTAATCAGAATTAAAAAATAATGAAAATTGTATAAAAAATGAGTTGGTTTACTAAATAATTTTTTACTGCGCATGCGTCAACGATATCAAAATTTCATTTGCATATTATGTTAGCTAAATGTATAGAGCAACTTTTGTGAAAGTCACAAAATCATAACTTGAAAATTCTGACAATAATCGTCAATTGAATAAGTCGAAAATCCGTTATTCTCAAAATGAAGCAAAAACAAGAGGGGTTGTATCCATATATTCATTGATTAGTGTCAATATAGAATACACAATATGGGATGTACTACTGCATTTGGATAAAATCCCTAATTTTTTTGCTTCATTTTGGAAACAACGGACTTTGTCCTTTTTCTATAGGCGATTACTTTCAGAATTTTCAAGCTATGATTTTGAGACTTTTACAAAAGTTGCTCTATACATTTAGCTAACATAATATGCAAATGAAATTTTGATATCTTTGACGCATGCGCAGTAAAAAATTATATAGTAAACCTACTCATTTTTCATACAATTTTTATAATTTTTTAATTCTAATTACAGGGTACTGTGTGCAATGTTGTTTGTCATATTTTCTGAAAAACATATTATTTTATATTAAGAACTCTGAAAATTATAATGGAAAAACTTGGAAAAATTTGGGACCATTTTTATAAAAACCTTACTCTGCGAGTGTGCATGCTATTTGCATAAAAATGAACACAGTGTATTACAATAAGGCATTCAATTATAATCTAGAGTTTGAGCGCTTTTGCTACATTAGTTTTGACAGGGTTATTCAAAAGATATTCATTCTTTTTTAATTTGTTGACGGTCCCCTACAGCGTTTCGGTAAAAAATCTTCATTGAGATGTATGACGTATTCTATTATATTCATACACTAAGAGTTTCGAGATGATTCCTCATGTATTTTTCTAGATATTTAGTAAAATGTCTAAAATCGCAAGTGTCCCTTAATCAATGGCAATATAGTGTATTTTTAAAAGTAGAAACATGAAACTTGCTGAGGGGATTTTTGAAGAGACGTATAAAATGCCGTGTGATATCATATTAAGCTCAGTTCATTAGAATTTGATTTATAAACAACTATCTTCTCAGTATGATCCTTTTTTTCGTTCCCAAATCTCCCGCTTCGGAAAAATAGGCTCAAAATGCCGATTTCGATTGCTTTTTTTCTAATATTTTCTGCACTTATCAAAGAATCGACAATCACGGCACCCACCTTGTGCACTTCCTAAATAAGGCAATTTGCCAGTCTGATGCATATGAGAGCAAAAATTAATTTAAAAATAAATTGGAAAGTAAGCAGTTTGAATCGAAACACACCCTTAAAATGGTACTTTCAATGATACTTTTAAGTACGACTGAAAAAAATTTAATATAAAATTTATTTACTCTGTTTATACATAAAATTTCATTTTTCTTTCCACACAAGATACTCTGCTCGATCAAATTTAGAAAGCTTAGAGATACAGTAGGATCTAAATATTTATAAATAGTGGTAATTTTCTTAAACATTTACTTAGGTATAGCTTTTTCTTTTCTTAAAAAAAGTTACGTAAAACATTTTCAGCTGCAAAGCATTTTGATTTACAGAGCATCGTAATAAACTTAACCATTCATTGCAAGATATTTTCTATTTTTATGGATTTAAAAAAAAATCCTTATAGCGGTCTAATAATGTGAAAAATAGTAAATAAATAAATAAATTTGAAATTTTCAGCTAAAACTTAATATTTTATGGAGTGCACCCTGCACTGTAAAAATTAAAGACCCAAATTGTGTTGAAAGATTTCTGAGTATAGTAATGTTCCTGAAATGGTACAGTAAGAATTCCAAAATGGTAGAGTATTGTTCCCAAAATAGATAACCCAAAATGGTTCAAATCAGAGCAGATCTTTATTAACATTAAATTAATCAAAATTTCTGAGGTATAATGTATATACTATCTAAGATATTTTAATTGTTTTAATGTCATTAAAAATCAGACTTTTTTAAAACGATTTTGTGCTAGAAACTGAACTTTCCAAATTAGAACAATGCTGTACCCAAAAATCTTTCAACCCAATTTGGATATTTTGTTTTTACAGTGTATGTACACAATTAGGGTTTTTAAATATTGTATTGCTATTTTTTACAATTAAATGGACTTAAATTAATTAATTTCATCTGCTTAGTTCCCTTCAGCTTTCTTTAATAACTATTTTTAAGTATTCGGTAAAAATATTAAAATTAAATTTACCTTTAATATCTTGATCGATTTTTCCCCAGAAGAACAAATTCTAATTTTATTGTCAAATGCAGCCATCTGTCATGGACAAAATAAGGATTACAGTTGAGTCTCTATATAACGAAATCCACCATTCCAGTAAAAAATTCGTTATATAGAGAAATTCGATGTATAGAGAATAATGTTAAAAATTTTATTTAATGTGTGAAATTTGAACAAATATTATTTTTTATCTTTTGAATTAATAATTTGAAATGTTTAAAAGTAAATATTAATCTAACATTTTATTTCTTAATTATTTAAGCTGTTTCAAAAAAGAGAACAGACATTTATTTGAAAACTTAATGAAAATCAAATAAGGAAGACTTGCATTAATTTCAGACGAAGAAGTCTGTGATTTTTTTATTGTTTTGATTTTAAAATTGTTACGCTCTAAAAAAAATGCTCAAATTTTAGCAAGGAATGAAAAATTTTAGTTAAAATTTTCCTCCATTTGAAAGCCTCTCTTATGTGCCTCTCATTGATTCCTCTCTTACATGTGCATCAATCCAATTGACTCTGTTTTGAGAAGGATGTGGAAAGGTGTGTGGGAGATGGGATGAATTCGTTGGATTTAAAGAACAAGGAGAGAAGTAATATATATACATTAAAAAAAAAAAACTCAGCACTGACGATAAATCAAAAATAAGTGATGGAAAATTGATTCCATATGATTTCGAAGTCTTTTGAAACTGTGTAAATTAAGACCAATTTATGAAAAAAATCGTTATATGGAGATCGATATTTCGCTATATAGAGACTGTTTTTAATGTAATCATGCGAAAAGGGAACCGTTCCTCCTAAAAATTCGTTATATAGAGAAATTCGATGTATGGAGTTTCGTTATACAGAGACTCGACTGTATTTCCTTCTTTGGACTGTTCTTGATCAGTTAATGCGATAATATTGGCCAAATTCATGTCAAATAATGACAATTATTGTGCTTTTAGGTATGTACCAGATGTAGCACACACAGCAGTGAAGGGTTAAACATATTGTTTTTTATAAGAACTGGGATATTTTCATAAGATAATTTTTCGTTAATTAATCTGATTATTTTTTGTAAATATTTTACAAAAAATGTTATAATTATCAATTTATCTAATCAGTTTTAATGAAAAAAATATCTAAATTTTACAATATTATTATTTAAAAATTCCAGTATATCATCAAATATTAAAGAAGATAATTATTGAAGTAATTGAATTTTTTGCTAAATAATTTCTTAAATAAAGGGTAAATAATGACTATATAAAAAAGAATATTTTCACTCTTTTCGAAATATCCTCTTTAATGCCAATATGTTTCAATTTTTTTTCAAGTTATAAAAATATTTAAGATCCTTCTTCGTAATACTGGAAATCGTTATAACGAGATTTTACTATAGTTTTAATCTAATAACCTATGTATCACATGCAAAAATTCATCTACCATAAACACTAGCATCTAACTGTCAGTAAACCAACGCCCATTATTCTTTCAACATTGTGGGAAAATAAGGAGAAGATCATGGATATTTTAATAAAAAAGAATACTGCCCAGTTAAACTGATAGCATTAAGCTCACAGGCTACGCATACTAATTGTACATTACACCTTATATTTTCAAGGGTTAATTCCGTTCGGAAAAAAATTAAAGGATGGGAAACAACTTCCCTTTCTCCTTTTATGCTTAATTATTAAACCTCCTAAACTAATCAGTAGCATACTTTATCATATAAAAAATCTATATCCAAAATTCAGAGCAAATCGGAAAATTCTTAATAAAAACCCATTTATATAATTTAAGAGGAGTTATCTCCCTTTTTTATACTTAACCATTAAACTTCCAAAACTATTTAGAGATTTGAACGAAATCTGATAATTCTGCATGAAAAGCCCATTTATATAAATTAAAGGGAGGGGCATTAGAACCCCCGTCCCCCCTGTATATACTTATTCAATGAAAACCTAATACCAATCACGGAGGCGCCCAACCAGAATGATCCTAGATCTAAAACTGATAATTCTGTCTGAAAAATCCATTTATATGAATTAAAGGGAGGGGCACGACCCCCCGTCCCCCCTGTTATACATATCGAATTAACTCCAAAAACTAATCAGGGAAGCGCCTTATCGGGATATACTCATACACAAAATTTTATGTGGATCGGATATTTTTATCATGAGTTATCGCGTTACACACGTACATACAGAACGGACGGCACATAAGCTCTCAGGCTATGATAGCCTGTAGCTAAAAAGAACCAACAAAGCAAAATCAACCCCTCTCCCAAAAAATTAAATAAAAATAAATAAATAAATAAATAAGCAAATAAAATAAAATAAAATAAATCATTTCATCTTATTTTCTACTTCTGTATTAAAAAAAAGTATATTAATTGTTTAGTATAATATTTATATAGTCTTTATATGATAAGCAGATATTTATGCAGGGGGATTTTAATGTATTAATCGTCTAATTATTGATGGACGTATCTTATTATTTTTAGGGAACCGTAACACGCACTGCAATATTTTTATATTCACATGGAATGTTTAGTTATAACAATCATGAATATTTCGACATAATTTTTATTTTATAAAGTATACTTTTGTAAAAGTAAGTAAAAAAGAATATATTTCACAGTTTTTAAAATACTTTATTAGAGTATTTTAAAAAAAGCTCATTCAAGGCTTTCAAATTTTAGCATTTTTCTGCCGGATGTAAGGAAGTTTTTTTCGTAATATTGGAGATCGTTTTAACGGAATTTTACTGTAGTACTAAACTAACAAATAATCTAAACATTAGATGCAAAAACTCATCTATTATAAAACTAACATCTAAATAATAATAATAATAATAAATGCCCATTATTTTTCCGCACAGTCGATTAAAAAGGAAAAACTCATGTGCATTAAAAAAATCAAGCACTAAAGTAAAAATAAAATAAAACAACAATAATTATAAAATAATTTCATGTTCTTTTCTAATGTTGTATTATACATAAAAAAAAAAATCTTCATTTCTTTCCATTTAATATAATAATTATACCATTTTAGTATCATGAGGAGATTTTTATAAATGGAGATTTTAATGCAATTTTCATCTAATTAATGATGTACCCATCTTTGGATATTTAGGGGACTTTAACACAGATTACTTATTATATTGAGATAATCATATGGAATGATTCGTTGTCACAATGCTGAGAATTGTGATATAATTTTTTATTAATTTTAATTTTTTTAATTTTAATTTTTACGTTATTCTTTACCAAAAAAAGGTATAAAAATATTTTTCACTATTTTCAAAATATTGCAGTATTAAAAACAAAAAAGAATACACCCAAGGCTGCTATATTTCTACACTCTTTTTTCGGATTTTTTAGTACTAATGGAAATTGTTATAAAGATATTTTACTACAATAGTAATTTAACTATTAATATTCATACCACATGCATAAACTCACCTAAATAAAGATTATCAACTAATCCTCTAAAACTAACATCCGCTATTCTTCAAGAATAAAGAAAAATGCACTCGTATATTTAAAGAACTGACAAAATTAACCGCAATCAAAGCATAATTTAAAAAAATCTCTATATGTAAATCATTTAGAATATTAATTATATATTTCAGTATGATGAGGAGATTTTTATGTAGGTGATTTTAATGTAATTATTGTCAAAATAACATTCTTCTCATCTTACAATGTTTAATGAAGAGTAACAGAAACTGCTATTTAAATAACAATATGGAATGAACGATGTTGACTAATGCGATATGATTTTTATTTTATAAAGTATTCTTTTAGAAAAATACGTTATAAAAAGGAATATTGTTCACTATTTTTTCAAATACGGTGAAACCTCCAAATAAGGGACACCTATGGGACCGCAACTTTTGTCCCTTAAATAGAGGTGTCCCTTATTCGGAGTTTCTTACATAGTGAAACCTCCACGGGAAGTTAAGGGACGTTTATGGGACCGCAACTTTTGTCCCTTAAATAGAAGTGTCCCTTATTCGGAGTGTCCCTTATTTGGAGGTTTCACTGTAATGTATTGGAATATTAACAGAAAAAAAGAGCCCTTTCAAGACTGTGATATTTCAACCATTTTCCTCCGGATTTTTTAGTACTATTGGAAATTATTATAATGTTAGGTTTTACTCAAATAGTAATCTGACTAATCATCTTTATATCACATGCATAAACTCACCTAAATCAACATTATAAACTAAACATCTAAAACTAAAGCCCACAATTCTTTCGAAAACTGTACAGGAATAAAGAGAAATGGATTCGTATATTTAAAGAATCGTCAAAATTAATTTAAATCAAAGCGCACACACACACAAATCTTGTGAATGTCATTTAGATTAATTATATCATTTAGGATAATGAGGAGATTTTTATGTAGGGGATTTTAATATAATAATTATCAAAATAATAATCTATTAATCCTATAATGTTTAATAAAGAGTAACACAGACTCTATTTAGATAATAATATGGAACGTTTCGTTATTAAGAATGTGAATACTGTGGTACAACTTTTTAATTATAAAGTATTTTTATAAAGAAATGTGATATAAAAAGAGTATTTTTACTGGTTTTTAAATACTGTATTGCAATATTGAAAGAAAAAAAAGGAGCTCTTTGAAGACTTCTATATTTAAACCTTTCTTCCGGTTTTAAAAATATTTAAGATTTTTGGAAATCATTATAATGAGATTTTGCTACAATTCTAATTTAACTAATAATTTATGCACCACATGCACAAACTCATCTAATATAAACACTAACATCTAACTTTATCACTTCAGAAAACCAACGCCCTTTATTCTTTCAGCATCGTAGAAAAATAAGGAATAACTCATGTGTATTTAAAAAAAAAAGTGGAAATTCAAAGCAGAAAAGTAAAAGTAAAATAAAACAAAAACAATAATAATAATAAAATCATTTCATATTATTTTCTAATGTTGTATTCTACAAAACAAACTCAGATTTTCTCATTTAATATAATAATTATATCATTTTAGTATGTTGAGATGATTTTTAAGAAGGGGGATTTTAATGCAATAGAATCTAATTAATGATGTATGTATCTTATGATATTTAGGGACAATAACACAGACTGCTATATTGAGATAATCATATGAAACGTTTCGTTATCACTATGCTGAGTATTGGGATAGATTTTTTATTTTATAAAGTATTATTTACGAAAAATACGTTTTAACCCTTTCGGATCCGAATTTCTTTTCAATTTTTAGAAAAAAATACTGCGATATTAATAACATTAACACTAGCTATCCAAATAGATTAATTTGAATTTATCGAATATTACATTGTCTGAATGTAGTTGTTTTCGCGTATTTTTCAATTAATATTCATATGATAATAGGATAAGAACGAATTTTTGGAAATGTTTAGAAAATATTGTATTACAATAAAATTTAGCTTACATTAAAAATTTCTAATGCTTTTTGTGCTCTATTACACACGATTCTTTCAGGAAAGTAACTTTTATTTTAAATTTAAATAATGAAATATATGTTTAAAATAAAAGAATCGCAAGCAGTGCAAAGAGAACTAAGCAAATAATAATTATTGTCATTATTAATAAGTGCATAACGTAATGAAGTCATATAGTAAATTTATAGACATATACTAACATTACTATACGTAAGTATAAACAAAAGTATTTCTTAAAACCAAATAATACTTTACTAAAAGACATGCTTTATTAATAGTACACCAGACCCGAAAGGGTCAAAAAAGAATATTTCTCACTATTTTCGGAATACTGCATTAGAGTATTAAAAGCAAAAAAGAGTACATTCAGGACTACTATATTTCAACACTTTTCTTTTAGTACTAATGGAAATTGTTTTAACGAGATTTTACTAAAATAACAATAAAACTAATAATATTTGTATCACATGCATAAACTCACCAAAATAAACAATATCAACTGACTATCTAAAACTAACGACCACCATTCTTCAACAATAAAGAGACGTGCATTTGTATATTCAAAGAACCAACAAAATTAAACAAAATCAAAGGGGAAAAAATGTAAGTCGCTTAGAATATTAATTATATCTTTTAGTATGATGGGAAGATTTTTATGTAGGGAATTTTAAAATAAAAATTACCAAAATAATATATTCATCTTATAATGTTTAATGAAAATTGACATAGATTGCTATTTATATAACAATATGGAATGCTTCAATATTTGCATATTGCTTAATGCAGTATAATTTTTAAATTATAAAGTATTCTTTTAAATAAATGTATTAACATTTATACTATTAAAAAAACCTGTATTTGAGTATTAAAAGAAAAAAAAGCGCCTGCAAGGCTCCTATATTTCTACTCTTTTTATCCGGTTTATAAGGTATTTAATATTTTTTTTCGCAATAGTGGAAGTCGTTACAACGAGGTTTAACTACAAAACTAATCTAACTAATAATCTATGTACCACATGCAAAAACTCACCTAATATAAACACTACGATCTAACCGTCAGAAAACCAACGCCCATTATTCTTTCAGCACCGTAGAAGAATAAAGAAGAAGCTCATGCGTATTTTAAAAAGAACCGACAAAACTAACCAAAATCAAAGCACACAGAAACATCCTTTCATGTTCTTTTCTACTTTTCATGTTCTACAAATAACGCTTCTACGTGTTCTATATAATACAAAAAAGAACTCACTCTTTCATTCCCGTTCCAAGCAGCGTCTCGCCACCTCCTGCACCAATCATCGAGAGGATCTGGAGCAAGGCTGTCTCGTTTGTCCGCATCTTCCAGACAGACGGACGGGAGCGGCCATCTTGAAGGGGCATCGATCCCTCGTAAAAACTCCCCCCCTCCTCCAATCTCTCTCGACTTCCCATTCATCCTTGGCACGGAGCCAGAAACCATGGCAACCCATCTTTTCCCCTATTCCACAGGTTATCTTCCACGGCTAGGTGGAAAAAGGAAAAAAGACTCTTACAGGCGCACCTTTACAGTACGTGCGTGTGACTAGAACTTAGCAGCTGGGAAGTTAAGCTCGCTATGCACCAATCAGAATCCAGTATCCGTAAAAGTTCGCCAAAGTTTAGCCAAAGTAGGATATATTCGAAGAAATTATTATGCAGTAAAGTGACTTAAAATTATTAAAGACTAAGAGAAAAATGAACTAAGAATTTTTCTTAGACATATCCTTTGAACCACTTCGTGCAAATCGATTTTATTTCATTTTTTCAATTTTCATTGATGAGATTAAATTCTATGGAAAAAGAGGGCTTTAGTGGACAGAACTCTCTATGATAAATAATTAAATAAATAAATATGTATGTATGTATTAATACATATATAAAATGTCTTAACGTTAAAAGTATATATAATATGTATAATGTTTTGATTTCCTCCTTTCGAAAATGCTATAAGAAATCTATTTGGTTTTTATTTTTATTTATTTATTTATTTATTATTTTGTTTGTTTCTATTTATTCATTTATTTAATTTTTTATTCAGTATTTAATTTTTTATTTTTTTTTTTTTGTTAAATTCTCTTAATGTTTTTTATGATTATTTTTTTTTTTAAATTCACTTACAAAGGGGCTTTTAGCAAAAAAATGATGACAACAAGTTGGAGCTCGGAGTTACGGAACTGAACTTTTTCTTTTAGGCTCATTGGCGAAGCATCTGCGCTTTTTGATCTATGATTGGTTGCTTGCAAGCTAACCTTCCCAGCTAATAAGGCCTAGTGTGCGTGCGTGTGTCATTTAAATACGTTCCCCCGCAAGTAATCGATCTGGTATCACTTACGTAAAAAGATGAAGGGGCTGCTTGTGTAGCCCCCGCGATTTTTCGGGAATTAGGTTGGGGGTGGCCCCGGCACAAAACAAAAGCGGCGATTTCGGAGGCCAGACACGACGGCAGAAAATGGCCGACAAAGAATGTTTTCATGGGATGCTTAATGGCACTTTAGCAATTCTTGTGTTTCAATGGCAATTTCGTGGTGTGGAGACTCCTCCTTTATTGTTATTTCCCATGTACACCTTCCACTCTAAATAATCAACTTGCAAAAAAATATTTTTTTCCCCTTTCGGACTTCATTTAAGGGTTTGGAGTAACATAGTTATATACAATTAGGTGACAAAAATATATTTTAAAAAAGAATGCTTGATATTACGTAAATGAACACATGTAAAATAGTAATTATATGATAACTATGTAAACATTTGAGTAAAGAATGTTATTTTACTTGAGAGAGGTGTAACGAAAAATTAAAAACAAATATTATTGACATGTTTCGATTCTATCTAACCGTACTAAGACTGCTTTATCTAGATTATATTTAAATGAGGAGAGAAAAATTCTGTTTAATGAAAGTAAATTATGTTTCATATCAAATTGCTGTTGTAAATCCATTATAAGGGAGTCTATTGAAATTTATACGCGTAAAAATTTTACTTGCAATGATAATTTTTCTTTTAATATTCCTAAGTTACGGTTAGAGTTTATAAATAAATTGTTCGTGAAAGCTTGAATAGGATGAATTAAGTTGATAATTAATTTTGAACACGGTCTATTTTTAATTTATTATTTTTACAATAGAGCGTATGGTTTTTGATTTAAATCTCATTCTCGCCCGCCGTTTGTATTGACCGTGAAACGATTTGTATTTGTATTTTTATTTTATTAAGATTATGGTTCTTATTAGAAAGGAACGAAACATGTCAATAATATTTGTTTTTAATTTTTCGTTTAATTAATTCGTTTAATTTGTTTTTAATTTTTTAATGTTGCATCTCTCTCAAGTAAAATAAAATTGTTTATACAAATGTTTATATGTAAAAGGTGTATTTCTTAAAATCTTGTGATTTAAAAATCTAAAAGGTTTAATAACTTTTTTATGATAACTACATAATGATAAATATAAAAAAATGTCTGATATTATGTAAATCTTAAGTATGGAATTTTTATAAATGAATATAAATGAATAAAAAATGAATACAGTTCTTTTATTGACATTTTATATGCATTTATGAGGAAATAACTAATGGAGGACTAAATGAAGAAGTTACAAAAGCACAATTCTTTTTTAGATTAAAAATTGCTCATTATTTCAAAGTTTAAACATGATTTTTAAAAAGTTTAAAATGATGAAGCATGATTGAAAAAATATTTAAATCGTTCATTTATTTTTTTATTGTTTATCTTGCTGTCGTTTTAGAAATCCTTGTGTTTCAATGGCAATTTCGTGGTGTGGAGATTCTTTCTTTATTTTTTTTCTTTTTCGGGCTTCATTGAACACTTTGGAGTAACATATTTATGTATAATTATGTCACAAAAATATATTTAAACTAGTCTTTGGGGGGCCACCGTAATACTTACCTGTCATGGATATGCCTAATATAATATATGAAAATAAAACATGTGTAAACTCTTTATGAAATGCATTACTTTAATATACAGAGTAATGCTTTATTAAGGAATTGCTGATGAACCAATTTCGACAAATTATATAAAACGACAAATTACTCCAGTAGTACCGAATTGCACAAGGGAAACATCCTTATAACTCTAAAAGTAATAATCTTATTAACTAACAGTTTACTGCGCTGATTAAGCCAATTAAAATATATTTTTGAATTGAATTTTAAATGAAATACAGGGTCATGAAAAATCGAAGAATGTGTAAAGCAGGATTATAAATATCTCGGCAACTAATTATCCGATCAAGTTCACTCTTTATGCAAAATTTGTGTTATTTTATTGCTTTTTATGTACACTCCTTAAAATAAAAAAAATCGAAAATTTTTATATACTTTTCATTAGAACGAAGTTTTTGAGAGTCCAAAAAAAATTATTCCGGATAATCGAGGTTACTAATATTAGATAGGCTTCATTCCATTCTTACATACTAAGTACATACAAAATTTCAAGTCTTTCTTTCAATTTGTTCGGCAGATAGAGCATTTACAGATACACAGTCAGACAGACGGACGGTAAATTATTTTTTTTTTTCTAAAAATATGTTTTTTGGAATCTATAGTAGTGCTGTAAAACTAACGACTAAATAAGTACCCGTATGATAGCGTTATTTTAAAACTGACTGCCCGTTTAAAAATTATCGTTACTCGTTACTGCTCAGAAATCGGCTATTAAAAATCATCATATGTACTACATACCTGCAACAAATCTAGTTACATATGGAACATGAGTATTTGGAAGAATTAGCATTTTTTACTCTTCACATATTATTATGTGCTGCCATCTATCTGTCCTTAAAACACAGATTTAATCAAGTTTCTAATTTTTTTTGGCAAAAAAAAAAAAAAAAAAAAAAAAAAAAAAAAATTAAAAGCGATGTATAACTGAGTACAACATGTCTAAATTGTAGAATTTATTACTTTTGAAAATAAAGAATAATCGGAGAAAGCAATTTACCAAGAGTAAAAGCTTACAAAATTTGTACAATAAAATTATGAGATGTAATTACACAAACAAAATGTTTTTACAAGCAAATTCTGTCACTAATTTTACACTAACAAAATATGTGTAATTATGTGTAGTGGAAATTTAATTTCTGGAATAATTAAAAAATATATATGTTTTATTTCTTATGCGATCATTCTATCAAACAGACATCTACATATGTACTTCAATCCATTATTATCTCAGAAAATTTTTATTTATATGTTAAAATACTTTTTTTTTCTTCCGATATGAAATTTAAAAACAAACAGCAAATATATTTTTAAAATCAACGAAAAAAGAGAAAAGAAAAATATACTTTATCATAAAAACACTTTTAAAAGCAATCTATAAATTTGTCTTTATCATGGAAATGTTTTCAAATATAAAATATAAATACATATGCAAAGATATTTTTATAGGAAAATAATATACTTAAAGCAAACCTGTAACTTTTAAAACTTAATTTCTTGAAAATGTTCAGAAAATTTACATTGCTCTCTGCAACATTTTCATCATTATTACTAAGCTGCTGGTTCAATGATGGCAGTAACAACGGTTTTGATGGAACCAAACTATCATGTGATAGACAATGCTTTACTGATAAATGTTTTTTTTAATTCGCCGTTGAATTTCCTTTAATTGGATACTTCATTTGGCACAAATCACGTTTTGTTTTATCACTTGATACTGCGGAAAAATATGTTCACAATTTACTGCTTTTTCTTTCCATAATAAATAAATAAACAAATCAATAAGACCTACGAAATCCAAATCATTTGAGAATAACTGATACATTCAAACTGAACGATACGTATACCGAAAGAACTCAAATTGGCGCCTAATTAGCATCTCTTACACATCGACTGTCTGGTTTCATTCATGAATTGTACAAACGTACGTAAACAGAGTTTGAAGTTAGTTTCGTTTTTTTCGGTGGCGTATTGGCAGTAACTACAAACGAGTGATATTTCAAAGAAAAGATACGGTATTAAGAATTTTAGAGAATACCCGTTATACGTTAACGAATATGTGCGGTTTGCAACAGCTCTAATCTATAGCGTCTAAAACGTGTAATTCCGTCAAAAACAAACAAAGAAACAAACAAAAAAATCGATTTTCAAAACGATTGCGAGGTTTACCCTATACTACGTATGATGGGTAAGTAAAAAAAGAATGTCTGATATTATGTAAATTAACACCTGTAAAATAATAATTACATAATAACAAATATAAAAAAAGTCTAATATTATGAATATCTTAAGTATGGAATTTTTAAAAATGAATACAGTTTTTTATTGACATTTTATATGCACTTATGAGAGAATGACTAACGGGGGACTAAATGAGGATGTTACAAAAGCACAATTCCCTTTACAAATAAAAATAACGTAATACTTCAAAGTTTAAACATGATTAAAAAACTTTAAATGATAAAGTATAATTGAAAAATATTTGAATCCTTACTTATTTATTGTTTATCTTGCTGTCATTTTAGAAATCCTTGTGCTTTAATGACAACTTCGTGGTGTGGAGATTCTTTCTTCATTGTTATTTCCTATGCACACCTTCTATTCAAAATGATTAATTTGCAAAAAAATATTTTTTTTTTCTTTCGGACTTAATTTAAGAGTTTAGGGTAACACATTTATACATATTAAACACACAAAAATATATTTGAAAAAGAATGCTTGATGGTATGCAAATAAATACATGTAAAAAGAAAAAAAGTGTGTGATTTTATGTAAATTTTAAGTACGGAATTTTAATGAAATGAATGCAGTTGTTTTATTTGTATTTTATATGCACTTATGAAGAAGTAGCTAACGGGTGGGAATTACAAAAGCACAATTCTATTTTAGGTTTAAAATTAAACTTTATACTTCCAAATTTAAGCATAATTAAAAATAAGTTAAAATAAATTAAAATAAAGATGATGAAGTGCAATGGAAAAAATATTTAAATACTTATTCTATTTATCATCTGTTTATGTTGCTGGCATTTAAGAAATTTTGTGTTTGAATTACAACTTGGTGATATGGAGACTTTTTCTTTATTGTTATTTCCCATACACCTTCCACTCTAAATAATCAACTTGCAAAATAGTATTTTTTTCTCTTTCGGGCTTAATTAGGACGTTGGATTAACATATTTATATGCAATTAGGTCACAAAACATATTTAAAAAACAATGCCCGATATTATGTAATTGCACATAATTAAAAAACAAAAACGATATCTGATATTATGTAAACTTTAAATATGGATTTTTTGTAAAATGGATACATTTCTTTTATTGATATTTTATGTGCAATTTTGAGGAAGTGACTAATAGAGGAACTAAATGAGGAAGTCTAAAAATGTAATACTCTTTTAAGTTTGAAATTAAACTTTGTACATTGAAATTTAATGTTTACATTGAAATTATTACATATGTACATTGAAATTACATATATTTATAATATACTACTATGCTTTTAAACAGACGTTTATTTAATTTACAAAATTAGGTAAATTTCAAACGACTATCTGATTTAATACCATAAACTTTTAATGCAAAAAAAAAAAAAAAAAAAACCTTGTTCAAATTATGTTTAATTAATTTAATAAAAGCCGAAGTTTGGCAACTATGTACATGTTATTTAGTTATAAGCAATAAATAATCAATTGTATCACTTGCCTAAAATCAAAAAGACGAAAAAACAATAAAATGAGTTCAAAACTAGAAAAAACTTCCCGTTTCAGAGTCATTACCAGCACCTGTGACAACTGTTTTGCTCAGTTTCTGTGTGGCGTAGCGCTATACACACACACACACACACACAAAAAAAAAAAAAAAAAAAAAAAAAAAACTCATGTTAGTGGCCGTTTTATCAGTTCTTTTCTTACTACTTAAAAACCAAAAAAGTATTCGAGTTCTTAAAGAAATAGAACCGCATTTAATTTTTTTCACTTCTTCTACAGTGTATTTTATAAATATTTAGACGCATTCTTTATAAATATTTAGATGGCATTCTGTAAAAAACTTTAGATGTAAATTTTCAGACTGCACAAACTATTCATACACAAAGAATATAAAGTGTGTAAATATTTCTTCTCTTTTCCCAAAATGGGTTTTTTTCATATTTAGATGCAAATATTTTAAATATCTTCAAACTAGAAAGTTGAAAATTTCATACTTGTATAACTATTTTATTTTTTAGAACTAAATAAAAGTACTTGCATGTACTTTTATTACAATAGTATAATAATAAATCAAAAGATATAGAGAAAAGAAAAGTTTCTGTGGTTTTTTTTTTTTTTTAAATCTTTGGATAATTACTTTTAGGTACCTTTAATTACAAAAAGTAAAAATTTACTTATTCCAACTGTCCGAAGGAAAGCACTTCCGGAAAATTTTGGTATATTTTCGCCATATAATATGAATCATCACTTTAAAATATGAAATTACTTATGTTATGCTATAAGTGATATATTAAATTAAAATGGCAAAATACTTTTTAATTTTGCATGTTTCATTTGCTCTAACGGCATTTTTTTCAAAAACAAAAATTATTAAAGCAAATTTTCGCTAAAATAGCTTCAAATTGAAAATATTAAACAGAAAAAACAAAAATCACTTTTGTTTTGTTGTTGGTGATTTTGTTTTTTCTGTTTACTATTTTCAAGTTGAAGCTATTTTAGCGAAAATGTTCTATTATCATTTTTGTTTTTGAAAAAATTGCTGTTAGAGTAAACGAAACATGTAAAATTAAAAGGTATTTTGCCTCTTTATTTTAATATATCACTTATAGCATAACATAAGTAATTTCATATTTTCACCAATCATGATCCCCAGACCCCAAAACCACCCACTGTACAAACGTTTCAGTGTACACTGTATGGCCAAAGGTAACCGGCCACTTGCGATTTTAGACGTTTTGTTAAATATCAAGAAAAATACATGAGAAATTTTTCTGAAAATCCAGGTGTGTAAATAGAATAATACAAATCATATACAGTCGACTCTCTTTAATTCGAAATCGGATAATTCGAATCTTTGCTTAATTCGAACTAATTATGAAGTCCCGAAATTTTCAATGATAGAATAACATTAAAAATTTTCATTAATTCGAACTCATTTTCTCTTGACTTCGTTTAATTCGAACTAACGATATTTCCGATTTTTCCTTTTTCTCTTATTTCTCACGGATTTCAGATCATTTGAATAATTTTCTTTCTTTGATTTTTGAGAAAATTTTTCCGAACAACCATACATATAATCCAATGCATTTGATATCCACTTTCTTAGTGCCCTTTTGTCCATCAGTGACGCTTTAAATTTTTCTTCCACTGTGCTTGTTTCTAATCTTTCAATTAGTTTATGTATTTATACATTCCAATTTAATATTAAGTCATATTCTAATGATAACAGATGAAATAAATTAAAAAAAAACATTATAACATTAATTCCTTTGTAATAGTACCATATTAAGACTGTTTCCGTTTCAAATTTTCCATAATTCGAACTCCGGATAATTAGGACATTTCTTGTGGTCCTGACGAGTTCGAATTAACGAGAGCTGACTGTATTTTCGTGAAGATCTTTTCCTCAAGTATCGTAAAAACTTGATATACAATGAAAATCAACGAATGCAGTTAGAGGCTTTTCGGGATTTCCCAAAATTTGATTTTCTAGATAAGGCGAGCTTTAAAACTTATGTCATTATAAAAATCATTAAATTTTTGATTTTTATTTTATTTTATTTTACTTTATTTTATTTTTGTCACGTTTCTTGAATGACGACATCGCTTTATATTGGATTTGTGTATTATTCCGCGATACTGACGTCCTGTAAAAAAAAAATCTGTAACATTGCTAAAAGTTTTCTAGGAAACTGGGATTCCTAGAACTTTTTATGTAACGGCAACAGCAAAAATTCATGTAACAGATACAGATTTGCACTGAAAATCGAAAATTCTGTAACGTTACTAATATTTTTTTATACAACTGGGATTCCAAGAATTTTTTATGTAACTACAATCCATGTTACAGATAAAATTTTAGTAAGGTTACTGTAATTTTAGTAAATTCGTTTATAAAGTTACAGATTTCTTTACCTTTACAAAAATTAATTTTGTAGATTTACATCTTTCCTTGTAAGGTGCACAGATAAAATGTTAGTAAGCGTACAGATTTGGGCAACTTTTCATCGATAAGATTATAGATTTTTTTTTTTTTTTTTTTTTTTTTTTTTTTTTTTTTTTTACAGTGTATGCGTACTTATCTATTGATTTTGTTTAAGACTGGATCGTAAATGTGGAATTCCTCAGCAGAATCAAATAACAAATACAAATGATTTTACATAAATAAAGGGTGTATTTTAAGTCTTAAATCTTATTTCATTATCTATATGTATATATTTTTAATTTATTCTATCTTTACAAGAAGAAAGTATTGGATTCTTGAAAGAATTCGACTTCCGGTTTTCAATGGATTTATACGTTTTAGAAGATTCTGAACACGATATGATAGTTTTTAGAAAATGTTTGCCTGTGAGTCTGTCGCCCTGTCGCTTTGTATGTGACAAAATTTTGTGGGGTTCTATCTCAAGAACTAATGTACGGAATTTCACAACATTTTAAAATCAGTTAGACCTTGATATAAATTAGAGCTGATTAGTTTTTGGTACATATCGCTCAAAAGGTGACTATGCTGTGCTGCCTCATTCGCAATTACCACAATAGCTCTATCTCAAGAAATAATGCACGGAATTTCATAAAATTTTTGATTCTGTTTGTATTTGATATAATATGGTGTTGACTACTTTTTGATGCAAATCGCTCAACAGGTGATTCTACCATGCTGCATTATTCATGATTATTGCAACAGCTATAGCTCAAGAATTAATGCACGAATTTTCATGAAACTTCTGATTCAGTTTGTCTGTGATATAGATTAGTGTTTTTTAGTTTTTTATGTAAATCCCATTAGAAGTGGCTCTGCTATGTGCATTTTTTTACGATTTCGCTATGGCTGTATCTCAAAAACTAATGCATGGATTTAAAAAATGCTTCATATATTTTTTTTTAACGCTTCTTTTTTTTTTCTTTTTTCTTTTCTTTTTTCTTTTCTTTTTTAAAATAATTACGAACATTTCTCAATTTCTGGCCCGCACGATCTTAAAGGCATTTAGAAAACTTCTCTTTGAAAACAAAATGAGATCTATTTAATAACAAAAATCAGCGTAGATGTTGCCATTTATTGGTATGGTTTTTAAAACAAAAAACACTCAGCTGTTCAAAAATGAAGTGAAATTGTAAAAAAAATCAAATAATTTAGTTTTGATGAGGGAAACAAAACGTCCACATATGTGGACCTAAGTAGGTAAGAGGCTATTTCTGACAAATAGACCAATAGACAGTAAAAAATTAATGTTATTTAAAACTATACGACATCAAAATAGTCAAAAAAAAATTCTGGAAAGATCCTCTAAAACAAAATACTCTCATTTTATTTAAGAGTAAAAATTTTCATATACAGCTTGCACTCTAAATAATAAACTCACAAAAAACACGTTTCAGTTTAAAGAGATTTTCCCCAAAGAGAGTTCAAAACGTAATTACGGAATTACTGCAGGAAAAACGTTTTCGATTTTCTTTTTATATGTTGTGTGTACATTGTATTTACATGTGGAAAAAACATTTTCTTGTTTGTTTTTCGATTCTGACTAGAAATTCAAATTTTCTTCAGTAATACCATTTTCGGGGTCTATGAGATATTGTTAATTTCGATGTACACACCTGTTCTAAACATTCTAAGTAATAAAATTTAAAAGAATTATATTAAATTCAATATTAAATATATAATTATGCAATAAGAGAGTAAGAGAGGTATAATTAAGAGGTGTAGAGAGGTATAATTAATTGATATAATTAACAAACAACTTTTACCTAAATCATTAAACTCTCGAATCATACCTTTAGTGTAACATAAAGCGATAACATTCAAAATAATCCCAAATTTTAGTGTAAAACTTTAATTACAATAAAATAGAATAGAAGTATATTTTTGAAGGAATTTCTTGACTATGTGTGAAATCTGATGTCGATACAACAAGTTTTAAAAATACATAGTAATTTGGCCAACGCCATACTGTCTATTACATTCGAAATTATGGACGTAGGGGTCAATATTTTTCGAGTACTATGATAATTTATTTGAATGAATGTTGTTTATTTTAGAACTAATCGTGCAATAAATTTATATTAAAATAAATAATAAATTTTGATAAATTGAAAATAAGGCCCACAATAAATTGAGAGATTATTTTTCCATTAAGTAGGGGGGGGGGGGAGAGGAATTTGCTGTTTTCGGGTAAAAAAAAAAAAAAAAAAAAAAAAAAAAAAAAAAGGACTTTTGCTATTTTTTATGATATGTGGATTATTTGTGTACAAAGTAGTTTCGTTAGTTATGTAGTAGTTAAGCGTAGTGTGTTCGTAGTTTTACACTCTTTTGAGGCATTATAAACGCATTTCAATGCAAAATCTTTTTTTTTCAAATTGGGCGGGATCAGAACGCAAAAACTGTTTAACTTGTATCGTAAATTTACACAGTTTGAAGCATTGTAAACGCATTATAGCGCAAAATGATTTTTTCAAACTGGGCGAGATCAAGTAAAAATTGATTAACTTGTATCATAGATTTGCAAAGCATTATAAGCGTATTTTTACGCAAAATGTTTTTTTTCAATTTGGGCGGGATCAGAACGCAAAAACTGATTAACGTGTATCGTAGGTTTGCTCTGATTTGAAGCATTATAAACGCATTTTTACGAAAAATGATTGCATCAAACTAGGCGGGATCAGAACACAAAAACTGTTTAACTTGCAAATTATTTTTTTAAATTAAATATGATATAATTTATCGAAGTTTTAACTACTTTCAGCCATTTTATGAAAAATAAATATTTTAAGAAGCAAGCCAAACACGAACAAAAAGAGTTAAAGGCTTTTTTTTTTATGCTTGCATGGCCGCCACTTTGTTTGATTTTCATTTTTTAACACATTCGCTGCCATTCACGCGCTAGTGCGTGAAGTTCCCATTCATTTAACACAGAGGGCGGAGTTATCGACAGCGAACATGTTGATCACAAAAAGCTTGAAGGTATTGATAACATTATTTATTTTCTCTGTCCCTAGTAGAGCGGGAGGCAATAGCACTGATAATCACCTTATCGAGTTGGAGGCTGAAATTCCGGACTTAATTAAAACTCAATTAGCAATCGGTCTGCCAAGTCATATTTTGGTGGAAAACACCGGAAAACCCGATTTATGCGGTTTACTCATAGATTTACCATTGTGTTTTCCTGCACCCAAAGGTATGAAAACATGGAGGATTGGAAGGAGGAAAACTCAATGGTAAATTTATGAATCAAGCGCTCAAATCAGGTTTTCATATTAAAATATGATTTGACAGACCAATAGCGTTTTAATTCGCGAATATAGATTTAGACAATCACGGAATTTCAGCTTCCAACTCAATGAGGCCAAACTTCGTCTGCGACCCCTACCTACGTCCCGAATAGTCCGACTCTCTAGAGGAATAGGAAAAAAAAATGAAAAACTGAAACCGGACATATTTTTAAGCAAAATTACACAAATTAAAGACACTGAAAATCGGTAAGTACGAGTACGAAGCAATAAAGCTACCGAAAAACTCTACTACGTCCTCGTTTAGTATTAGTCCTACTTACGTCTCGCTTAGTATTAGAATATGTTGCTGCCTCCCGTATAAAACAGAAATTGGTTGCAAACGACTCAGGCGATCTATCAGATCCATCTCGATTAGAAGTGCACAACATGCACTATGTCATCCATCCACACAACATGAGCCACATATTTTTTTTTATGAAAACATTTTTTGTCATATTCGTCAAATAATAACAAATAACGAACGTGCAAAAAATCCGGAATTAAAATCTCGATTTCTATAACAGAAAAAAACCTACTCTTTTTCCGATTTTTTACAGTTATTCTCCCTCCCATTAATAATAATTAAACGTTTCCAGATTTTGCTCTCGCATTCTCCCACAATTCATGTCTAATTTTGAAATGTAAGTTAAAATTAATGCAAAAATAATTTGAAATCTAAGCTATATTTGCGAAGCTACATTTTGAAATTATGCAAGATTATCGGCAGCTATATTCCGAAAAAAACTTCCGGTTTTAGAAGGAATTCTCAATTTGCCTATTTCCCTAAATCCACTGAACATCATTCAATTGAAGCTAAAAGAACCGTAGAAATTTTCTATTCTAATGTAATGGAACCAGGGATTCTCCAACCTAATCACAGAAACTTCAAAAATTTTCTGGTCTTACTTTTTTTTCCTTGAAAAAGGTATCTACCGTATAATATCATCACGTCTATAACAAAGTAAAGTAAGGCTTTAGAAAAATTCTTTATGAATAGGGGTAAAGAAATTTTAAAATCCAAAAACATTTTACTTTGCATTTTTTGCTTTAAATAGGATCATTGAAGCATAAAATGATATCTTTGCATAAAATAAAAAAATGTAGTATTTGACCATTTTTTCTCTTAAATTTCTTACGTATTTACCAACGGGGAAAAAAAAGAAATTACATTATGGACTTCCATGCCATGACCTTTTAAATATACAGGCTATCACTTGGTACTACACAAGGAATACATGACAAAGAAAAAAAAAGAAAGCCTTTTACTCTGATTTTTAAAGCATAATGTTTTAAATTTTTATAATAAAAATATGAATTCATACCAAAATATCATGATAAGTCAGACTTAAAATTTCAAAATAGAGATGCCACAAATATGCCAAAGCAAATTTAGTTAGAACTTTTGCATTATGAAAAAGTATGTTAAATAGGAAAAACAAATTCAAAATTGTTTCATGAAAGAAGCTTGAACTGTCTAAAAAAGTGGCATTTTATTAAGAAAGTCATTAAAGATTAAAAATTCGGACAGCATTACAGATTTTGACATATACAGGGTTTTGTCCAGGAAATAAAGAGACTGGGAACTACTCCAGCGGAAGCAGGTCAGTGATTAGAGCAACAGGTTGGAATGCTGTGGTCTCAGATTCGATTCCTGACTCAGGCTATTTTTTCACTCCAGTTGGGTTTATTGTATTTATTATATGCATGCCTGTATATTATTTGTATGTACCTTTTATGGTTTGAATGCAAGTGTCATTTTTGTGTGTATGAGTGTTTTAATTGCAATAAGCTGTTGCAGATTAGATTTTGGGGCAAATTACCTAATCGGTGACGCTGCTGTGTTTCATGTTTCTGGAAGTATTAACGTGTATGAGTTAGAAAAATTTTGGGATTGCCCATCCAAGTAATTAAATGTTATAAAAATTTTAAATACGGTAAAGCCACTGTGATAAAGTGCTTTAGAGTCCAGTTTTTTTGTTGGTGTTTTTGATGTGTCCTTTTGTTCGATTCAGCAATATCTCAGATATGCCACAAACTGCACATTTGTTTAGGAACTTTGAGCTATTTTTTTTCTATAACCAACAGTTTGGCTGAAAGCACTTGATTTAAACACATTTTTTCGAAGTTTTATTCCACCTTGTTAGGCATTCTGAACAATCTCTCTTATTCACTTTTTAAAAAACTTTCTGAATCTTGTTATTAAAATTAATCATAATCTAAACTGTCATCTAATTACAGCAATTGATTCGGCCTTAAAATCCCCCATAAAAGAGAAATGAATAGAAATCTGATTACATCCCGTAAAGCATGGGGACGTCACTGCAACGTCGTTGTGAAGTCACATTTTGACTTTGTGACCATCGATTGTCGATGTGAAGTCACGGTGACTAAAATCTGAAGTCGTTATGGCCGTTTTAGAGCTCTTTTGTGACGTTTCACAAATTGGTCACAATGTGAGAAATTTGTGAAAAATGTGTCATTTGTAACTAATTTGACATTAACATTGTGACGAAACTGTGACAAAAGCAACAATATTTAAATTGCCAGAAACGGGTTTTTTTTAAGTAAATAACATGTTTTGAAGGATATTTATAAATTTCTAAAGATTTTTAAGAAAGTTACATCTCAGTCACAATGTGATCACTGAGAGGTGGCATTTTGGTCACAGATGTGATGTGACCAAAGTGACTCACAGTGACGTCACTGTGACCATGCATGCTATTAGGGATGAGATCGCCAATAGTCGTTTAATTACGATTTCATCTTCTGTAACCTTTTCAAAGCAGATCAAATTAGTGTGTTTTTAGAGTATGCGATGTCTGGACGGAAGTTTCTTAAGCGTAGTTCGAAAGAGACAGAAACCCCTAGTTATCTTAAACTATATTATATACAATATATGTTGACCGTTTTTATAAAACCTTAATTTTCCACATAAAAATGAACATAATTTATTACAATACTTAAACATAATCTACAGTATGAGCGCTTTTACTACATTAGCTTTGACAAGGTTATCCAAAAGATATTTGTTCTTTTTCAATTTGTTGACGGTCTCCAATGGAGCTTCGGGAAATGTATGACCTGTACTATTATATTTACACAGATATTTCACAAAATGTCTAAAATCGCCAGTGGCAAATCACCTTTGGCCGTATAGTGTACTCCAGATATTTACATTTCTCAAATTATTTAAACTGAATTCAACATCAATTTTAAACAATGATTAAAATTATTAATTATTAAACATTTATTTATAAGGCCAATAAAGATTATTTATAAAGCAGAATACGTATAAAAAACTTACGAATTATTTTCACTCTAGATTTTAATATATATATATATATTTTTTTTTTACATTTGTTTAAAAATTTAGAAAATTTTACTTTATCGATGTTTTTTTTAATCAGTTAATTAAAATCACGATTTAATTGCGATTTTTTTTATTTTTCCCGAAAACCGATTAAAATCTTTAACAAGTTAGTTAAGAAGCCCGAACTGGCCGTCATTTACGCTTTGCAGAATGGTCAGGTATCAGTACTTTACAAAAACATAAAAATTATTTATCTATTTTTAAACCACTTAACAGATCAATAGTTTTGAAAAATACTTTCAAATAATGCCTATTTTTTCATGTATTTTACAGCGTTTTTTTATCTTTTAGCAGCGGTTTTTCAAAACTTAAAAATTTTTCCTAATTGAATCAGAAAAAAAAAAAAAAAAAAAAAAAAAAAAAAAAAAAAAAAAAACTCGGATTAAATAACCCAAAGTTTGCAACGAAAATTTACTGGAAAGAATAATAAATCATGATTGACAAAAACACGTTACCAGTACAGCATACACAGGCAAGTCAGGGAAGCGGTTAAACTAAGTAAAAGAAAAAACAAGTTGGAAATTGCACGTGAAGCGTAGCAAATGAGGTGCGTTTGTACGATAACGAAGTTTTAAAAATAGCACTCTCATATATCAATCTCATAAAACTGTAACTAATTACAATTAAAATGCGCACCAAACAATGTTCTTCCTATACCATTATGCAATGGAATACTTTTGTGTGGCCTTGTAAATCAATAACAAATATTGTTTGTACCACAGATTATGCAAATGTTTATTATAATAGCTACTTTACAGATGCATATCAATTTTATTACGTTCGAATGAAAGTAACACCAATAAAATGCATTTGAAACATTTTCCCCCATTAACCGTAATGTAACGGAATACTTTTGATTGTCCTTGTATTTGAACTATGCATCCGATTTTGATAAAATTTCAAATAATTCGACAAAATTATGTAATAATTATGTATTTAAAATTTCAAACGATTAAAATGCATTTGAAACTTTTTTCCCTATTGACCGTAATGTAACGGAATCCTTTTGATTGTCCCTGTAATTGATCTATGCATCCGATTTTCTTAAAATTTGAAATGATTCGACAAAATTATATAATAATAATATATTTTAAATTTCAAACTATTCGGTTGGGTAGTTTTTGCGTTGTTATATGCGGACGGACGGACAGACAGACGGACGGACTGAACAACAACAATAGGTGCTTTGTATATACATAATTACGAACGCACCTAAAAAGAAGTAAATGTAAAAGATTTTGAATATTTATCAGAAGCATTAATATGAAATAATAATACAAATGCATCAAAAAAAAGTAAACAAAATTTAGAGCATTAATATAGAATTCCATTCCTTACACCAACTGTGGCATTTCCCTACAGCGATTATGCATAAGAAAACTGGCTGATACGGCATCTCACCTCATGTTTCCCTATTAAAATTAAAAAGGCTAAAAAGTGTAAAGTTTTTATGTGATAGTTCTTCATAGCTCCAGATGCAACGAATAAAAAAGCGAAAATACTAATATAGCCGGCTCTCGTTAATTCGAACTCGTCGGGACCACAAGACATGTTCGAATTATCCAAAATTCGATTTATGGAAGTACGAGAGAGGAAAATGTTTAAAGGGGTACTATTACAAAGAAATTAATGTCATAGTATTTTTTTCAATATATTTCGGTTATTATCATTAGAATATCACTTAATTTTAAATTAAAAGCTATAAATACATAAACTAATTAAGGGGTTAGGAACAAGTGCAAACGAAGATGGGCTGGATACACTGTTAAAACTAATGGTGACACATCGCACCTTTTAGGGGTGAAAGGCTTGTCTCTCTGGTGACACCCCTAAAGGAGCCAGAATGGCACCTTTAATTAGGGTGAAAAGATGGCACGCTTAATTCAGAGTGTCCAATAATAAAAAAATTAAAAAATATACAAACCGACTTTTGGCCGTCGAAGTATTCGAACGCACAACGTCTGATTACAAGCTCAGCGTTCTAACCGCTCGGCCATCGAGCTCACCTTCATTCACTCATAGCCATAGATTTTACTTGCCGTCACAGAAAACAGAAAGACACACGTCACAGCGCATGCGCATAGTTCCAGTCACCCGATGAGGTGCCACATTGTTGCCAATACGAAGTGCATGGCACCTTATTTAGCTCCAATCACCCAGTAAGAGACTTGTCGGCACCTCAAACACATATCCAAGCCCCTATGGTACCCTAGGGTCCCAAATGCCCCGGGTTCCAATGGACCCTAGGGCCTTTTCACCTCCGGGTCCCAAATGGCACCGGTTTGTCACCTTCACTTTTAACAGTGTATGTCATTCATAGACCAACGTATCACTAAAAAAGCGGATACCAAGTACATTGGACTATATCTATACTTGTTCAGAACAATTCTGGCAAAAATGTAAGAAAAAAAGTCATTTCAAGAATCTGAAGTCCGGGAGAAAGTAAGAAAAAAAATGAAAAATCGGAATCTTGTTAGTTCGAATTAAACGAAGTCAAGAGAAAATGAGTTCGAATAAATGAAAATTTTTAATGTTCTTGAAGTTTTCTGCTCTTGAAAATTTCGGGACTTCCATGCGTCCTAGTATATATATAAAAAAATTAAATGGCCGAATTATGAAACAGGGTGGTAGATGAAGCAGTCCAAAGAAATCGGTCGCGACATTGGTATGTATTATACATACAATTAATTTCATTCAAATCTGTTTATATAGAGGAGAGGGGGCACCTTTGAACATTTTTTTCAGAAAATCCATATATTTTTTACTTGAATTATACTTATCGAGTTTTAAATATCACATAATAAAATAGCGCACTCTTATGTCCCTAGTTACAACAATATTCTTAAAATATGAATGTTGCATATGAAAATAGAGATAACATGGATCAAAGTTACCCTGAAAGACAGCATCATTAGTGTTTTCCAGTTTACTTTTTTTTTTCCACATACCCGCCAGAAATCTAGAAGAGAAATTTTCACTTTAATTAATAGCAGACATTTCGTTATTAAATAAAAAAATACTTACTATTTAGATTTTTTGGTATGAATTTCGATTACCTGAATTGCACAATTTCTGGAACGCGTGTAACCCTGAGAATTAAAGGGTTAAATCATTTAATTTAGTTAAAATGCATACGAAAGAGCAAATGTTTCTTCTTAAATTAACACTAGAACCGCGGAACCGGGTCAATTTGACCCGGAACAAATTAATAAATGTCTATTCGAACTAGAATTTTTTTTTATAAAATAAGTTATATATATGATGCAGAAAAATAATTTGAATAAATAAGTGATTTAGTTTAAAATGAAAATTTTGATGTGAATTACTTTTAGGAATCTCTAGAAAAAATTTCCGTGGTTCCAGTGTTAAATAACTGATTTTGTGAAAATTTGAAGTGAGCTGCCCTCATTCAGTGTAAATGGAATAAACAATTCGAAAGTACATCTTTAACATACATTCTAAAGTAGATAAACATACCGAACAGTACGACAAATTCTTTGAAAAAGAAAGCTTGCTTTAATTACACACGCTTTAAAATTCTTCTTCGCTTAGTAATAACAGAAAACATTTGTAATAAAGAAAAGAATATAAATAATAATCATGATAAAAATCACTCGAAGAAATACCATTTACAAGTTTATGGCATAAACTCCAAGTTAGATAAGCACACTAATAATTATATAAATGCTTGGGACAAGTTAGCTTGCTTTAATTACATAAGCTTTCGTATTCGCCGACGCTCCATAATAAGAGGGGAAAACTCATAATAAGTAAGAGAATGTTAAGAAAAAAACGCTCGGAAAAATCCAAAGCTTGTGAGTAAATGCATTTTTTAATTAACAAGTCTGCAGCTTTTGAATGCGTGTGAGTTGGTAAAAGTCATTAGTTTCTTGGTCTCAATAATTTTTTATTTATGAAAATAATTTATTTGGAGGAAAATATTAATAAAAACTATGAGGCAATGCACATTTTGTAAAAATTGTTTTTGCGTTATTTTTAATTATCAGTTTAAAACCGCGCAATTGCAACTGAAAATACTGCTAAATTTAAAGTCACCCTATGCGTAATTTTCTTAAAAATATGACAAAAAATCTATACTCATAAAAAAAACAAATCACTCTGTATGTGTGTCTGTGTGTGCGATGGCTTGCGACAACTACGGCACGTACGAGGCAAATTTTTTTTATGAAGTTAGTCCAAGATCTCTCCTGATATACCTAAAGCGCAGAATTTTAACCCTTTGGGTACGGGCGGCACGTATACGTGCCGCAACAAGGCTTAAGAAACCTTGTTTATTCCCACAAGCAAAATTTTACTGAAAAAATCGCCTTATTTAATCTAAGAATTTCCTCCATTTTATAAGGCACAAATTTCTGTTTTTGAAAGGCGGTGACAAAACATTAAAAATTTCATAAAACGCTCCCGTCACGAAGGAGTTAATTTTTTTAGTATTTCAGAGATATGAATTAAGAAACGGAACTCACTTTCATCAAAATACCAAATTTTTAATGCTCCGGGAGCGAAAACGCTTGCACATGCGCACAAACGCGTTTACGCATCGAAATAAAGGAAGAGTCATTTTTCCGAATTAATTTCTGTTTCTGGATCATTTTGTTTAAATCCAAATTAACCAAACTGCTCTCCGCTGTTAAACTTAAAAGACATATTTCGAAAGATTGTAGTTTTAGTGCTCAAATGCTACAACCAATTCGAAAAAATGCTATTCCTTTGAAAAAATATTTCAAAAAGTTCGTTTTTCCCAAAACCATTTTTCTAGCTTTTGTCAGCGCCTCTCCAGGGCTCAATTTTTTAAATATAAACAAATCAAAAGTATAATCTTAAAGCTAAAACATTTTTCGAATTGATGATGTAATCGATTTTAGAAAATATGGATTTTAACCCTATCAAATACACTGGCAAAAAGAGGTCACTTTATAACTCATTGAGAAGATATTTTTCTACGCTAAAAGTATCTAAACGTACAAACACACAAGCTTTTGAAAGCATCTCAATTTACCAGATTTACACTCCCTACAAAAATCTGGAAACGTTCGGACGGGCAGAAATGTTTTTTACAATTTTTTTTTTTTTTTTTTGAAAAATTTGATGAAATCAATAAAAACCGGATCGTTTCATTGAGGTTTTGCCTCTGCAGGGCAGAATTTCATAGCTACCGTCAAACCAAAAATGTATTCTTAAAGCTAAAACACTCTTATAATCTATGGTGCAATCGGTTTAAAAAAATAATATGAGATTTAACCTTTTCAAATACACCGGCAAACACGAATCATATCGCGGCTCATGGAGAGTGTATTTTTTCTATATTACGTTTGGATAGAATTAGATGTTACAAAATAATATGTACGAAAATATTTATGAATTCAATAAAAATATGATTACGAATTAAATATTTCCAACTGAGCGAAAAATTGCCTAGGCCGGGAATCGAACCCAGATACTTGGCTTACAAGGCCAATGCTTTACCGTTTAAACTAACTGGGCACGACAGCCGGTGAGCATTTTTCGCTCAGAGAACCTTGTAGTTCATAACGTCTGGGCTGTCATTTAGACAGCTCAACAGAATAGACCGCAGGTAAAGGAACTTCACAGACGATGGGTAAGTAGATAAATTGCACTTTTAACACAATGAAACTGATTGGTAAAGTTATCATACGAATTAAATATACAGTAGGAAATATTTAATTCGTATGATAACTTTACCAATCAGTTTGATTGTGCAAAAATCTGATTGTTCCATCGCGGTGTCGTTCGCTTTTGCTACGCATAGATTCCAAAAATCAAATAACGTAGAAAAAAAAAATACCATACAGCATATGCTTTCAATTCAATATTTTTTCGCGATTTTTCCATTTAAAAATATAAATTCTAGCAAAATGGACTCGAGGATATAAAATGCAAATTTGAGTTTCATTTAAAGGTCATTTAGAAAAGAGATAACATATTTGAAAACTGAATAATACATGGACCCGGGCAACGCCGGGCAAGTCAGTTAGTATTTAAAAATATGTTAAATTACTTTCATCCTTAGTACTTTCAACTGTAAACGCAGCCTTTGTCAGATAATACAAAAATACAGATATTAACGTCTTAATTTTGAAATGTCACGTACTAAGTGTCAAAAAGGGGTGAAAGTGAAAGTTAAATTTTAGATCCGGAAAACATTGGGAAAATAAAATATAGATATTGAGGAAAGTGGAATATTATTTGTTTTATGTTGCTTTATGCTATATTCCCTTTTCCTCAATATCTATGTTTTATTTTCCCATTGTTTTCTGGATCTAAAATTGACTTTCACTTCCGCTCCTTTTCGGCATTAACTATAAAAAATTATGATGTTAATATCGGAATTTTTGTGTTCTCTTACGAAGGCTGTAGTTACAGTTGAAAGTACTAAGGATTAAAGTAATTTTACATCTTTTTGAATGTTTTTTTGTCATCTTTACACATTGTGTAATTTTAAGTTTACCTTTTTAAAGATGAATTTAGCATTCTATTTATTTATTTACTTGGAAATTTAAAGAAAATTTACATTTTTAATTTGTAGTCTCTATATTAATGTGTCTTCGTCATCTTTAAATAAAAATGATGAGTTTTTTTAATTTCATATTTTTTATGTTGCGACAAAATGGTTGCTTTTATTTTATTAAATCATTTAATTTAATTAACCCCTTATTGGTCACATTAAATTACGACCTAAAAATTCAAATTCATTATTGCAACCACTTTTCGAAAAAAGATAATCTTCGTATTTAATGACAATGAACCGATATCAGAATAAAACTAATTACTCTATTACTTACCCATCATACGTAGTATAGGGTAAGTCTTGCAATCCTTTTGAAAATCTAAAAAAAAATTTTGACGGATTTACACGTTTTAGATAGTGGAGATTCCGAAAAATATGTTTTAAGAAAATTTTTTTTGCCGTCCGTCTGTCACTCTGTCTGTCTGTAAACGCTCTATCTCCCGAACAAATTGAGATAGAGACTTGAAATTTTGTATGTAGTTGGTATGTAAGAATGGGACGAACCCTATTTAATATCAGCAACCTCGATTATCCGGAACTATTTTTTTCGGACTCTCAAAAAATTCGTTCTGACGAAAGATATATATAAATTTTTGAATTTTTTTGTTCTAAGGAATGGACGTAAAAGGCAATAAAATAACACACATTTTGCATATAGAACGAAGTTGATCGGATTATTAGTTGCCTATTAGTTGCCGAGATATTTGTAATTCTGTTTTCCACATTTTTCGATTTTTCATGACCCTGTATTTCATTCAAATTTCAATTCAGAGGTATATTTTAATTGGAAATGAGAAGCTTAATCCAACGCAGTTAATTGTTAGTTAATAGAAATATTATTTTCGGAGTTATAAGGATGTTTCTTTTACGCAGTTCGGTACTACTTGAGTAGTTTGGAGTTTTATGTAATTTGTCGAAATTGGTAATCAGCAGTTCTTTAATATAGCATTACTATGTATATTAACAATATTTAAATTTTGTTTATGAATTGCAATGCATTGTATAAATAGTTTTCACGTGTTTTATTTTCATATACATATCCATGATGGGTAAGTATTACGGTGGCCCTCAACGACTAGTTTCCTTTATTTAATCAGATAATTTTTGAAATTGTCTACTTCAAGGAAAGTTCTTTTAAAAAAGTGGTGTTAATTTGTGTAAGAGGCACCGGACTCCGAAGGGTTAAGTGACTAAAAAGCATGCAAAAGAGTAAATGTGAATCTTAAGTTGAAGTAACTCCTTATGTGAAATATTAAAGTACATTCATTATATTCGGTGCAATTAAAATAAACTGTACTTTGACAAACTGTATATATCTTTGACCTAAAATATCAAGCTAGATAAAGAAGCATCTGGGAAAATTAGACAAATTCTTTAAACAAGAAAGTTTGCTTTAATTACACAAGCTTTCAAATTCTTATCCGCTCCATAATAAGAGAAAAATTTTATAACAAAGAAAAATAAAAAAATTACTCGAAAAAAGATTAGTTACAGGATGAAATTTTGAAGTACATTCATTACATTCTGTGCAACTAAAATATACAATGCGAAAATATATCTTTGACATAAAATATCAAGCTAGATAATGAAACATCTAGAAAAATTAGACAAGCTTTCATATACTTATTCGCTCCATAATAAGAAAAGAAATTCAATAACAAAATATAAATTTAAAAAAAAATTACTCGGAAAAAAAAATTAGTTATAGGATAAAGTTTACAACATAAAGTTTAACTCCAACTTAGATAAGAACATTAAAAAACTGCATAAAAGCTTGGAACAAAATAGTGAGCTTTAATTACATAAGCTTTCGTATTTGCCGACGCTTTATAATAAGAAAGGAAAAAAAGCGTAATAAATAAAGGAATGTTAAGAAAAAACGCTTTGAAAAATCCAAAGCTTGTGAGTAAATGCATTTTTTAATTAACATGTCTACAGCTTTTCTATGCTTATGAGTTAGTAAAAGCCATCAGTTCTTAGGTCTCAATTTTTTATTAATTACAGTGATCGGAATATATAGGAAAAAATTTTACTATTCCAACCAGTTTCATTTAACATTAATCTTTATCATATACTCTTGATTCATATCTTGTAAAAATGTCTCTTGAAGATTGCTGATAAAAAATACTGGTAAGAACAGTCAAAGTTGTCCGATATGCTCCGACCCCTGTAATTATGAAACTAATTTATTTGGATAAAAATATTTAAAAAACTAAAAGACAATACTGACTTAAAAAAAAATATTTTTGCTTTATTTTTAATTATCATCCTGAATCCATGGGGTCGCAAGCTAAAAATAATAGGAAACTTAAATAAAATTTACATTTTTAACTTGTAGCATCTATATTAATATCTTTCTCGTCTTTAAGGGACCGTGAACCTTTATTTGAGTTAAAAATGACCCTAAAATCGACATTCCGTTTTGTGTATATTATTATTGTCCGGTTTGTGTTACATTTTTTGTGCCAAATCGGATTTAGAATTGATTATTTTATGCAAAGTTACAAGTGTTTTAATTTTGTTCACAAGCAATTTTTAGCCTCTTAACCCTTACGGGTCCGAATTTTTTCAATTTTCAGAACAAAAATACTTTTATTTTAATAACGTTAATCTTAGCTATCCAAATAGTTTTAC
Source organism: Maratus speculifer (assembly GCA_964019185.1). Taxonomy (NCBI): domain Eukaryota; kingdom Metazoa; phylum Arthropoda; class Arachnida; order Araneae; family Salticidae; genus Maratus; species Maratus speculifer. The sequence continues at coordinate 160,268,015 of OZ025303.1, forward strand.
CGAAGTTTAAAGATTATCTTAGTGTCTGAAATCTAAGGAATGTATTTATTTTATGTACTATTTAATTTATATTTGTATTATAATAGGCTAAAGAAGAGTTTTTGAAGACGTTTGGAAAATAACGTATTGCATCAGGATTTGAGAGTGTATTACAACTTTCTAATACTTCTTGTTTTTTATTACACATGATTGGTTCAGAAAAGTAACCTATAATTTAAACTTAAAGACTGAAATAAGGTACGTGTGCTTAATATGGACACCCTAAGGAAAATCTATTTTTTTCACCTTCTTGTACACGTAATAGGACTCCAAAAATATATGACCATAAACTCTGGACTGTTGACTATCATTATTAAAATTAGCGACCTTGTAACTATTCCGGTTCAATTTAAATGATAAAAATAAAAAATGTTTACAAATGTCCATATAAGGAACCACTAGTCCCTATTATGGACAGGTGGCTCCTTATTGATCTACTACAAAAGTTGTATGGAAGAACCACTTTTCTATGGAATTTTGGAGGAAAGGGGATAAAAAAAATTATCTTAAGGTACTGCAGGGGAGGGGAGGGCACAGTAAATATCTTCAGAACATACACTTAGGAACGGGCGGTCAATTTCGGTTGTGGCTCTTCGAAGACCGATGCAAAGCACCTCAATTACTACAAAATATTATGAAATGGTACCTAGTTTTGTTTAGCTTTCTATTTTTCTGTATCTGAAGATTCACCTGCTGTACTTCCAATGTAGACATAAGGTGTCCATATTGGGAATTGGGACTAGTTTTATTAAATCTTCTAATAAATAAATAACGGAAACTTTTTAAAGCAATATATGCAATAGCAATTGAAAATATGTTTTAAAAGCTTTCTAAAATACGCCACTTTTCAATATTTAAAGTAATTTTACAATGTCTAATAAGAATTTAAACTTACCTATATTTACGATCAGCACACCACGAAACAACAAGTTTCCTTCTGAATGAAGAACAGCGCGCTTGTTTATACTTTCCTGGCTTAATTATCTTTTCAACTGCTTATCTTCACGGACATGTAGCACGATTTCTCTATCAAAATTGTTACTTTTAAAAATATTAGGGGTGTCCATATTGAGAGCACTGTCCATATAGGGTACAAGTACCTTATATGCGTAAAATAAAAGAATTGCCAACAGTGCAAAGAGAATTAAGTAACCTTTTATTGTTATTAATATTAACAAATATCAAAACATAAGTGAAGTTATAATAAGAAAGGCATAGTTATTCATTGTAATTTCGATGCGTTGAAAGTAACTAAGTAATCGTAAAGACGAAATAATACTCGATGAAAAAACATGTACTATTAATAGTACATCAGACCCGAAAGGGTTAATATAATTTCAAATCCGTTTTTCTCAATAGAGATTCTTCAACTCTTTTTAATCTTTGAAATGCTCCTTGTTGCATAATATTTTACTAAAATTCATGAAAATTATAAGAAATAATCCTGACATTGCTTAAAAAGAAAATGTGTATGTATTTTAAAAATGGGCTTCGTTAAGACATTTAAATTTTATTTTTAACTTATTATAAGGCAGAATTTTGATGAAAGTCGAGATGAAATTTAGAAAGTATCTTCAAAATACTAATCATTTAAGGGATTAAAATACGATGCACGGGTATTTTTGTAATCGATTTTTAACTGATTGAATTCTAAAATCAATAAAATATATAAAAAATTATGACGCAGGCAGTAATTTAAAATTTCGTTTTAAAATTTTAATTTTTTTTAAAGATATTAAAATTATTATAAGATTAGAACTATATATACACTGTAAATTCTGACCCTTTTGCTGCATCGTCACTCCCCCGCTTTTATAGAATATCTCTCTTTTGACCCAAGAGAAGGCTCCATAATAGGGTGAAGTACTCGTTTTCTATAAAAGCGGTGGAGTGACGATGCAGCGAAAGGGTCAATTTTTTTACAGTGTACTTAGGTACTATATATATATTTATGATAAAATGTATATTTGCATAAAATTTCAAATTTCTGTTTTAAAATTTAAAATAAATTTTTTTAAACGTCCACCATACAGACGATGAGTTTTTTTAAATTTTCATATTTTGTATTTTGCACACTGTAAAAAAATTGACCCTTTTGCTGCATCGTCACTGCCCCGCTTTTATAGAATATCTCTCTTTTGACCCATGAGAATGCTCCATGATAGGGTTAAGTACTCGTTTTCTATAAAAGCGGTGGGGTGACGATGCAGCAGAAGGGTAAAATTTTTTACAGTGTACTTAGGTACTATATATATTTATGATAAAATGTACAATTGCTTAAAATTTCAAATCTCTGTTTTAAAATTTAAAATAAATTTTTTTAAACGTCCACCATACAGACGATGAGTTTTTTTAAATTTTCATATTTTGTATTTTGCAGACTGTAAAAAATTTGACCCTTTTGCTGCATCGTCACTGCCCCGCTTTTATAGAATATCTCTCTTTTGACCCATGAGAATGCTCCATGATAGGGTGAAGTAATCGTTTTCTGCAAAAGCGGTGGAGTGACGATGCAGCAAAAGGATAAAATTTTTTACAGTGCAACTAAATGTTTGCTTCTATCTTATTAACCGCTTCCCTGATTTGCCCATACGTTATGCATTTTGCCGATCCCACCGAAGCTAGCATAGGGGAGAAAAATACGGGCTTTTGATTGGTCGAAAAATTTTGCTTTCCTTCATTTTAGAGTTTACGTTTATTTAATCATCAATTTCTGTTTGAAAAGCTTTTGAAAGCTAGTTTTTCCTTCTGTTTTTACATATTTAATAATAGATAAAGAAATAGATAATTTGGAATTTATAATTAAAGAATTTAATCAGGATGTTTAACAATTATTCTGTATTATTTTTAGAAAATAATAGAAATAGAATTGTCATTTCTTCTTTCTATTTTTTTTAACATGATATGCACATATATACACAATCAGTCCAATTTATTTAGAAGCAATAGTATTTTCATTTTACGGCGTCAAACTCAATTGTTCTATATTACTTAAAAAAAAAAAAAAAAAAAAAAAAAAAAAAAAAATCCAATTCTTTTTTCAATTTATTATTTTAATGATATACCCATATACGCTCCTAATATGTACATTAGAATTCAGGATGATCTATTTGCAAACAATTTTTCGACCAATCAGAAGCCCATATTTTTCTCCCCTATGCTAGCTTCGGTGGGCTCGGCAAAAATGGTACGAGCAACGTGTTTTCGCCTATCATCATTTGCCCGTACTGCGCACGGACTTCCATATTCTAATCATGATTTATTATTCTCACCAGTATATTCTTATTGTAAATTTTACATTTTTAATCCAACATTTCTCTGATTCAATTAGGCAAAATTTTTCCTTTGAAAAACCAGTGATAAAAGATTAAAAATTCTGTAAAATACATGGAAAAAATGGACATTTTTTGAAAGTTTTTTTTTCAAAAATATTCATCAGTTAAGAGGTTAAGGCCCCTGTCTCTGCCCGCGAAGACACTCCCGGGTTAATGCTATTCCTACGGGGAGGCATTTTTCTAATAACTCTTTCGCATTTTGACATTTTTAAATATTTTTTTTTGTATTGGAAAGCTAAGGTCCCTCTGAAGATCGTTCCTTGATTAATTTTTCTATTTTGTTCGCAGATATTTTTTAAAAAGTTACTTTTACTTTCTGAACCGGTTCTGAAAGTGAAAGTAATATCTGCGATCAAAATCGAAAAGTAAACAAGGAGTGATTTTAAGAGGGACCTCAGATATCCAATGCAAAAAAAATCAAAAATGTCAAAATGCGAAAGAGTTATTAGAAAAATGCCTCCCCATAGGAATAGCAGTAACCCGGGAGTGTCTTCGCGGGCAGGGACAGGACACTTAAATCATTTAAGTGCAGGCAAAAGCGCAATGTTTCACTTAAATTCAAGTAACCCATTATGTGACATTTTGAAGTACATTCATTACATTCAATACAATTGAAATAAACAGTTGAAAAATAAATCTTTGACAGAAAATCTCAAGCTACATAGACATATCGATAAGACAAATTCTTTAAACAAGAAAACTTGTTTTAATTACACAAGCTTTAAAATTCTTCATCGCTCCATAATAAGAAAAAATTTTCACAACCAAGAAAAGAATATAAATAAAAAAATCACTTAAAGAAACACCAGCTATAAGATAAAGTTTACGACATAAAGTCTAGCTACAGCTTAGATAAGCAAACTAAATAATTATATAAAAGCTTGGAACAAAATAGCTTTCTTTAATTAAATGAGCTTTTGTATTTTCCAAAGCTTCATAATAAGAGGGCAAACATCGTAAAAAATAAAATAATATTAAGAAATAAAACACTCGGAAAAATTCCAAGATCGAGAGCAAGCGTCTTTGTAAAAACCATTAGTTTCTTAGATCTCAATAATTTCATAATTATGAAAGAAATTTATTTGGGGAAAAATATTTAAAAAAAAAGAAAAGAAAATTGAGATTTTAAAAATATTTTTTGCTTTAGTTTTAATTATCAGACATTAGATGTTTTCAGTCATAGGATTTCTATAAAAAATTTATTCGATTGGATTGAAAAAAAAAAGAGGGAAGGGGGGGGGGAGTTTAAAAGATAAAAGTTGGATTTAGGCATGCTTTTAAAATGTGAATTTCGATTTTAATTTTAAAACTATACCAATTCTCAAATAAACATTTTTATGCTGAAGAAATTTTTTTATATACATACACATCACCAGAGTAATAAATCTGGAGCCAATTTTGTACTAAGCCATCTCGCTTAACTATGACTGTGAATTGGCCAAAAGGGAGTATTCTATATGTTCAGAAGTAGAAAATATAAACGATAGGTGAAAAAAAAAATATATATATATTTTTTTTTTTTTTTTTTGAAAAAGTATACTTTTCATTTGTTTTCAATTTACTCCTTTTGGTTTAAATACAGAAACAGCAAAAATAAAAATTTTATTGTATTTAATCTTTCTTAATAAGAAATTTAATTAGGATATCAAAAGATATTTTCGAAAATATATAAAATAAGTTTTCGTATTTGCCAACATTTTAATATAACAGAAAAAACAACATTAAAGTAAAAAAAAAAATATATATATATATATATATATATATATACCGCATGGAAAAATCCAAACTTCTGAGCGAATGCATTTTTTAATTAACAAAACGACAGTTTTTGAATGTGTGCAAGTAAAAAAAGTTAGTGCCTAGGTCTCAATTATTTCTCAATTATAAAAGAAATTCATTTGGAGAAAAATATTAAAAAAATTAATAGGCAATATGATTTTTTTTAAATATTTTTTGCTTTAACCATTGTCAATAATCAGCCGCTAGATATCTTCAGATATAACATTTTTCAATCATAAGATGTCTTTTATATAAAGCAGTGAACTTTTAAAGTTAATATTGTGTATTCTGCGATTAAATACATGCTTTTGTTTCGTTAACTTTTAAATGCCCTTGGTTTCATTTACGATAGCATCAGTGTCCCCAATTTATTGGATTATTTTATCACATATTCCGTATTCCCAACAGAAATGTAAAAGGGAAATTTTCACGTCATTTAATAACCGACATTTCGTTATAAAATAAACTGAAACTTAGATTTTCTCGTATGAATTCAGATTCTCTGAAATCTTGATGTGAGCTGTATGCATTGAATGCAACTGAAATAAACAGTTGGAAAACATGTCTTTGACATAAAATATAAACTAGATAAACATACCTAACAATAAGACAAATTCTTTGAACAATAAGAGCTTGCTTTAACTAACAAAGCTTCCAAATTCTTCTTCGCTCCATAATAAGAGAAAAATTTCCTAACAAAGGAAAGAATATAAATAAAAAAATCACTTGAAGAAACACCAGTTACCAGATACAGGGTGTCCAGTAAATGACTGACCCCATTTTAAAATTAAATAACAAAAAAAACAGTTTGAGATAAAAATGCGCGGTTTGTGGTATTGTTATTAGAATATCAATAAATTTTTAATACGCACTTCCTTCAAATAGTTCGAATTTCGACCAAAAGCTGGCGCTGGAGGCACAAGACTGTAGAAATACAGCCTGTTTCTTGTTCTGAAGCTGATGATCTTTCCGGCTCATTTTCCAGAGTCGAATCTGAGTCAAAATGCTGAATCGACGCTCCGCTCAGCTGCAGAAATAGGGTTCGTTGATTGGAACGAGATTTAAAATAACATTTAAGATTGAACTATGTCTATTGTAACCTCCTCAGACAAATATCTCGTGGAATTACAAAAACTAGTTTAAAATTACTTTAAAAAACATCTCCAAAGGTGTATCAATCTATGAATAAATACTTATGACAAGCAAACATTTATTAAAGAAACCTAGAAATATTTTTAACAATTCTAGAAACATTTAAATTAATTTAAAAAATGTTCTTTAATGTTTCAAAATTCTCTTCGGAATATGTTATTTTAACCGCTTAACAGATACTATTTTTTACATATAATAAATTGAAAATTAGAGATATTTGTCTGAGGAGGTTACAATAGACATAGGTTGTTACAATAGACATAGTTCAATCTTAAATGTTATTTTAAATCTCGTTCCAATGAACAAACCCTATTTCTGCAGTTGAGTGGAGAGTCGATTCAGCATTTTGACTGAGATTCGACTCTGGAAAATGAGCCGGAAAGATCATCAGCTTCAGAACAAGAAACAGGCTGTATTTGTACAGCCTTGTGCCTCCAGCGCCATCTTTTGGACGAAATCCAAACTATTTGAAGGAAGTGCGTATTAAAAATTTATTGATATTCTAATAACAATACCGCAAACCGCGCATTTTTATCTCAACCCGTTTTTTTTGTTATTTAATTTAAAGGTGGGTCTGTCATTTACTGGACACCCTGTAAATTTCACCACATAAAGTCTAACTCCAAGATAGATAAACACACTAAATAAATATATATAAACCTCTACAAAATAGCTGGCTTTAATTACATAAGCTTTCGTATTTACCGACGCTTCATAATAAGAAGGAAAACCTCGTAATAAAAAAAAGAATGTTAAGAAATAAACGCAAAAATCGAATGTTTTTGAGTGAATGCATCGTTTAACTAGCAGATCGGTAGCTTTTATATGCGTGTTAGTTTGTAAAAGCCGTTAGTTCCAAGATCTCAATAATTCTTAGTTATGAAAGAAGAAAAAATATTTCAAAAATTCATCGGAGAAAAATACTTCAAAAAGCTAAAAGACAATTCAGAATGTTTTTAAAAATATTTTTGCTCTAGTTTTGATTATCAGTCATTAGATGTTTTCAGTCATAAGATTTCTATAGAAATTTATCAGATTGGATTGAAAAAAAAAGTCCTTCCAGCAATGCCGGGTAGAAGAGGTAGCTTTCATATTCTTATTTATTTATTTATCTATTTTAAATTAAGTTAAATTGTTCAAACATACGAAGCTCAAATTAGTGGAACCCGATTTTATAATATTGAATGCTAGTTTTTGTCAAAACTGAATATTAATAGGAATATTTAGAAATTAGTCATATTTTATTCAACCTGGTTTCATTTTCAGCGATTTAGAGAGTCGCTAAATTCCACGATATCATGAAGTTTATGCCATTTTAAAGCAACATGATGCTAAAACAAACCAATGAGCTTGTTCGAAATCTTAATTCATGTGCACACGCACACTCATATCGAAATCGATTAATATATACGAGTGATGTCGCGGGCAAATTGATTTTTAAAAAAATGTCCCCTACATTAGAAATTCAAACTGCTATATCTCAGGCGTTTTTTAAGATAAAGACAAAGCAAAAAATACTCCGGAATTCAATATTAAGATAAATATTTTAGAAAGAACCTTTTTCAAATTTCTATTTTTTTGTTTGTACATCATTATACATTTAAAAGATTTTTGACAAACTTCGCCATTTTGAAACAAGATGGTGGATGAAGTTGGACATTGATTTTAGTCAAGACACTGATATGTACTATGTACAAACGGAATTATATCCAAATCAGTTTATAAATATGCGTATTATCGCGTGACAAATTTCAGACCGTTTCAAAATATCAACCACACTGGAAATTGAAAGTGCTACAACTCAGCCATTTTTCAAGATATAGATGAAACAAAAAATGCTCTGGAATCTTTGTATCAAGGTCAAACACACAAAAGAAAAATCTTTTCCAATTTCTTACTTTTTTGCACTTAATTTTAAAATTTAATTAAAAAAATAAATATTCCGCAATTTTGAAACAAGATGGCGAATGGAACTGGCCAACGAACTCGGTCCAGGCATCGGTAAGTACTATGTACGCACCAAGTTTCATCCAAATCGATTTATAAATACGCGTGTTATCAGGTGATGAAAATCAGATCATTTTAAAATTTGAGCAACACTAGAAATTAAAAGTGCTATAACTCAGCCATTTTTTAGACGAAACAAAAAATGCTCTGGAATCTTTGTATCAAATTGAAATACAGAAATGAAAAATATTTTTCAACTTCTCATTTTTTTGCACCTATTTTTAAATTTTAATTTTTTTAAAATTTTAAATTTTAAATAAAATTTTAAATGGCCGCCATTTTGAAACAAGATGGCGTATGGAACTGGCTAACAAACTCGATCCAGGCCTCACACCAGGCCTATGTACACACCAAGTTACATCCAAATCGATTCATAAATACGCGTGTTATCACGTGACAAAAATCAGATCGTTTCAAAATGTCAACCATAAGAAAAATTCAATGTACTGTAACTCAATCATTTTTTAAGATACAGACAAAATAAAAAGTGTTCTGGAATCGTTACTTTAAATTCTAACACATAAAAGAAAAATATTTTTCATCTTTTAATTTTTTCGCATTTAATTTTAAATTTAATTTTTTTTAATAAAATGGCCACCATTTTGAAACAAGATGGCGGATGATGCTTGCTAACGAACTCGGTCGAGACATTTGAATGTACTGTGTACATACCAAGTTTCATTGAAATCGCTTCATAAATACGTTAGTTACAGCATGATAAAAATCATATATATATATATATATATAAGTCAACATTTGAACGGAGGGTGGTTTTGGGGTCTGGGGGTGATGATCGGTGAAAATATATCAAAATTTTCTGGAAGTGCTTTCCTCAGGAAGCTGCAATAGGTAGCTTTTTACTTTTTGTAATGAAAGCTACCTAAAAAAAGAATTTACCAGATAACAGTTAGGTATAATCATTCTTTTAAAATGTGAATTTCGATTTTAATTTCTATACAATAACAATTCTGAGGGAACCATTTTTATGTTGAAGAAATATGTTTTACATACATACATCACTCTAATTAAAAAAAATAAATAAAAATAAATAAATAAATAAATAAAACTTGTTAATTTTGTACTAAGCCATGCTTGCTTAAATATGGCTATGAAACGGCTGTGAGGAAATATGCTATACATATACATTCAAAAGTAGAAAATATAAAATAATTGAAAAAAAGAATGTTTAATATATATCTAAATATTTAAAAAAGTATGCATTTCACTTGATTTCAGTTTACTCTTTCTGGTTTAAATGCAGAAATTGCAAAAATATAAATTTTGATATATTTAAATTTTTCTAATTCGAAATTCAATTAGGATATCAAAAAATATTTTTAAAATATTTAAAATATTAATCTAATATAAAATAATAATCTCTATCCATTGTCAATAATCAGCCCCTAAATGTTTTCAGTCATAACATTTAAATAAAAACCATGAGCTTTTAAATTTCATATGATGTATTTTGTTATTAAGTGCTTGCTTTTGTTTTACTAATCTTAAATGCACATGGCATCATTTATGATACCACCAGAGTTCCCGATTTGTTGGATATTTTAATTCACATATTGATCATTCCTACCAGAAATCTAAAAGAGAATTTTTCATATCATCTAATAACCAATGCTTAGTTATCAAATAAACTGAAATTTAGATTTTCTTGTATGAATTCAGTTTCTCTGAATTGGGCAATTTCTGGAACACATTCAATCCTGGACATTAAAGGGGTAAATACTTTAATTTAATTAAAATGCATTCGAAAGATCAAATGATTCTTCCGAAATTAAAAAACTCATTATCTGAAATCTCGAAATGAGCTGTATACATTCAGTGCAAGTGAAACATCGAAACTTTACCTCTGAGATAAAATCTAAACTGGATAAACATACCGAACAATAAGGCAAATTCTTTGAACAAGAAAGCTAGCTTTAACTTCACAAGCTTTCAAATGCTTCTTATCTCTCTAATAAGAGAAAAATTTCGTAACAAAGGAAATAATATATATAAAAAAATCACTCGAAGAAACACCAGTTATGAGATAATGTTTATCATTTAAAATCTAACTCCAACTTAGATAAGCATATTAAATAACTATATAAAAGCTTGGGACAAAATAGCTTGCTTTAGTTACATAAGCTTTCGTATTTGCCGACGCTTTATAATGAGAAAGGAAAATATGCAATAAATAAAAGAACGTTAAAAAAAAAAAAAAAAAAAAAAAAAAAAAAAAAAAAAAAAAAAAAAAACGCACGGAAAAATCCCAAACTTGTGAGTAAATATCTTTTTTAATTAACAAAACGGCAGCTTTTGTATGTGTGTGAGTTTGTAAAAGCCATTAGCTCATAGATTTCAATAATTTCTTAATTATGAAAGAAATTCATCTGGAGAAAAAAAAATAAAAACAGCTAAAAGGCAATTCAGATTTGTTTAATTATTTTTATTTTAGTTTTAATTTTCAATAATTAGATGTTTTCAGTCATAAGATTGCCACAGAAATTTATTGGATTGGATTGAAAAAATAAAAAACGATAATAGTTAGATATAGGCATACTTTTAAAATATGAATGTCTATTTTAATTTTAATACTATAACAATTCTCAAATAAAATTTTTATGTTGAAGGAATATCTTTTATATACGTACATCACTAGAGTTAAGAATTGGAATAAATTTTGTATTAAGCCTTGCTCGCTTAAATATGACTGTGAAACGGCTTAAAGGAAATATTGTATACGTGCAAAAGTAGAAAATATATATGTAAAAGATGTGTAATAATTTTATTTTGAAAAAATATAATTTTCATTTGTTTTAATTTACTCATGGTTTAAACGCAGAAACAGCAAAAATATAGATTTTATTATATTTAAAATTTTCGATTTAGAAATTTAATTAGGAAATCAAAAAATATTTTTAAAATATTTAAAATAATAATCTATTATAAAAAAAGCTTTCGTATTCGCCGACATTATGATAATAATGATAATAAAACTGCTTGGAAAGATTGCAAGTTTATAAGCAAATGCATTTTTTTAATTAACAAATCTTCAGCTTTTAAATGCGTATGAGTTAGTAAATACAATTAGTTCCTAGGTCTCAATAATTTCATAATTATGAAAGAAATGTATTCGGAAAAAATATTAAAAAAATTAATAGGGAATCTAAATTTTAGGTGGCTTTCATTACGAAAATAAAAAGCTATCTATTGCAGCAATCCGGAGGAAAGCACTTTAAGAAAATATTGGTATATTTTTACCGATCATGATCCACAGACCCCAAAATCACCCTTTGTCCAAATGTTATATATATATGATCTATGTCATGTGATAACTCTCCTGTTAATCGATTAAACGATTTGGATGAGATTAATTGTATGCATAGTACATACCAATGTCTCGACCAAGTTCGTTGGTCAGCTTCACCCGCCATCTTCTTTCAAAATGGCGGCCTTTTAAATATTTAAAACTTAAAACACACACACACACATAAAAAAAACTAGAAATCCAAATTTGTTTTGTGATTCAGGTTTAATACTTGACACAAGGATTCCGGGGTATTTTTTGTTTCGTCTCTAACTTAAAATATGGTTGAGATATAGCAGTTTGAAGCTCTAGGGTGGTTGACATTTTAGAACAAGAAAACAATCAAAGAAAATTCGGTATTAATTAATGAGAATTAATGAACGTTAGCTTCGAATTTTCGCCAAGTTTCACGGTGCATATCACCATATTTTTACACTTGGCAGAAAATCGCCAAATTTTAGGCAAAAATGAAGCAACCATAAATGATGCCAATTTGGCTATAATTTACGGATTTAGCACAATTCTCATTCAAATTCAGTATATGAAGCTTCTTTTTTATAGGGTTCGTCGTATTTTAGGTCTATAATCATTTCGAACCATAATTCTTTGGCTCTTTTTTTTTAAGCCGATAATTAAAAATTTAAAAATCTGAACCATTTTATGTTCCATCTGACCTTAAATCTAAATAAGTTGTTTTCGGGTCTTTAATAATAAAGAATGTTTTTCAGAATTATAAGTACATGGAAAGCATATATTTCATACTGTTTACATTGTATTTTTGTAGAATATGCATTTAACTTTTATAATAGTGAAGATACTCATATATGAAACCTTTCGATACATACAATTAGGTATAAAAATATATGATTGAATCCCTACAATTACTGATCATCAGAATTAATGTAAAAATAATTAACCACTACAATTTTGAGTACCTCTTAGCTTTCTTTTATATTTTTTTCGAACAAGTTTCTTTTATAATTAGGAAATAATGAGGACCTAGAGACTAATGGTTTTTTTTATTCAATCACGCTAAGTTAAAAGCTATCGACTTGCTAATTAAAAAATTCATTTACCCGCAGGCCTGGGATTCTGTTCTTTTCTTTATTACTAAGTTTTATCCTATTCATGAAGCGTGGATGAATATAGAAAATCATGTAATTAAACCAAGTTTATTTCAAGAATTTATCTAATGTTTTATCATGTTTATGTAGCTGCACTGTAAAAAATTTTGCGTAAGGTTCCTAAGAAAACCTGTGGCAGCTATTCTGCCACAGGTTTTCCCAGGAATTTAATCTAAAAAATACCAGGAAACTTACATATGCCAGGAAAGTCCAGAAATCTATAATCTGGGATGTTACTCATGAAATATCAGTTTGGTTTCACCATTCTGAAAAGTCTAGAAACCTTTTATGTGTAACGTTACATATTAATTTTCTGTTAGGTTCCACCATTCTGAAACCTACAATCTGAAACATTACTCGTGAAATCTCAGTTAAATTCCTCCATTCTGAAAAGCTCTGAAACCTATAATCTGGAATACTACTCATAAAATCTCAGTTAGGTTCCACCTTTCTGAAAATTTCCGAAATCTTTAATATGGTATGTTACTCATATGATCTCAGTAAGGTTCCGCTATTCCGAAACCTATCACCTGTAACATTACTTATGAAAATTCATTTATTTTCCTTCATTTTGAAAAACTCTGAAACCTATAACCTGAAACTTTACGCATAAAATCTCAGTTAAGTTTCTTCATTGTGAAAAGATTAGAGTTGCAAAAAGTCGGTTTATTCCCAAAAAACCGAATTATTCCAAAAAATCCCGGGGTTTTTACAGATTTATTCCTAAAAACCCGGTTTATTCCCGGGTTTAAACCGGGTTTTTTCTAACCTTTGCAACGCTAGAAAAGATCTGAAACATTTCACGAAATACGGTAAATGTTCCTGGGATATCCAGTGGCAGCAATTCTGACACAGATTTTCACAGGAACTTTACCAAAAATTTGTCTAGAAGATTATGCAAATCTGAAAAGTTCAGAAATCTTTAATCTAGTATGTTAAGGCCTTTTTTCAATAACTTAATTCTAATTTTTAGAATGTTATTCAAAGAGTTTTAAGATGCCTTAGAGTTATAGTTAAGTTCGGTTCTTGAACATGATACAGATTAATGAGTTAGTAATCTTTATTGAGAATATAAACGATGATTGCACAGCTGAAAGTTAAACATTGTATTGAAAATATTTCTAATAAGTTGTTTTCATTTTTCAGTTGACAACACAAATCTAAAAAAACACAGGATATATCGTGGATCACTTTTACAAAAATAAATTGATTAGAATATTGATGCAAGGATAAATTATGATAAATATACACTTCAGAAACAAAAGAAATATCCAAAAGAGTGATATTGTGCTGTGATCTACTAAAATACATGCTTAAATTTTTCCACTTTTATATCAAGCTCAATATACCAATTTGAAGGTGTAAATTAAGAGATAATGTAACACAAAGTATACATTTTTGGCAAAATCTCATACAAAGTAATTGTGTATTTTTAAAATAACCTTTAGATAATTTTGCCATATTATTTAATAATTTAATCTGATTACCAACTTGTTATTTGGCTAATACAACAGATTAGTCATTTGGTATAAAATGGTATATTTAATCTATCAAAGCATTCTTAAAATGTTTTACAGTATTTGAATATTTGCTCTTTTTGAGGAAGAATGTGGTTATTTGAAGCTCCCCCCCCCTTCCTCCACTATCTTCACTTAAATTGGATCAATTACCTTTGATAATTCTATTCCTTAAATAATTAATATAATATCACAGTAATCAATGAAAAGAAGTTTTTATGCATGTGCTATACAGTATAAAATTCTTTTAAAAGATTATCTTAACCATTAAGGTTTAATTACACAAATTTTCAAGGCAAGTTAAAATATGCACAAACTTTTGAAAGAGATTTTAAAGTTATAGTCAAAAATAACTTTTTAATTGTAATTTAAGCATTAGCGTATTTAAAGAGATTCATTCATTTGGTTGAAGCACAAAATTCATTTCAGATGACAAGGGAAAAAAAGAATACTTAGCTGCCGAAAGAAGATAACCTTTAAAAAAAATTGAAAATCTTAATACAGTGTACTCTTGATACTTCAAATAAAATACATTTCCCTTTTTGATATTACAAATTCCTGTAAATGACTTATCTGAACAATTAGCTATCACATATTGCTTTTTTAGAATCCCTTCGACTTAAGATATCGAAAATATTATACAATTAAAAAATAACATAATCAAAAATAAAAATTCACAGAACTTTCATAATATGCACAAAACTTTATTGATATTATGGTTTAAAATTACAATCTAGAATTTTATCACTGTTTGCTTAATTTTTCAAATAAATTAATTACTTTTCGGGGAACTACATTACCATGTTTCAACTTCAAAAATTTTAGTTCAATGAAAGTGTAAATCTCAGTGCCTTTGAGAGAATATTTTATGTTATAATAATAGTATAAAGAAATTGTCGAAACTACACTCTGTACAAATTCCACACCTTCAATTAAAATTTTATCTTCTTGCTTTCGTTCTGCTGTAGAGGGATTGTCTGTGTATTTGCAAATTCTTAAAGCTAAATGGTTAAGTACTCATTTTTTTCTGTCCACTGCAAGCAATCTTCATTTAAAGCTTTAGTTAGAGTAGAAGAAAAATGATGTGAAGGAATCTGAAAATCCTCGCGCCATGGTTGCTTTAATATACAAGTGGGACTGCTAATATTCAAAGAGCTGCTTTCAATACTTGAATTTAATTCTGCTGTTCCAAAGTCTCCATTTGTTTCCGTTAATGAACTATCATTACATTCAGATTTGATTATTATCCAAGGTGGCTACAAAGAAACAAAAAGCATATTTTATTTTTTATGCATAAATTATTGAATACAATATTGTTTATTCAGTTTCTAGAAAAATCAAATGTTTATTGGAGAAGTTATTCTCATTTTCAAAAAACTTTGTATTATGCATTAGCTTGATAATATAGAATATTTGAATATGTGTCAATATTCAATATATATCTTTTAAACAAGGGGCTTTCGCAAGTGCACTGTTGTCATGTTGCGCATGGTCAAAAATGAATGTCCATGAAATATACAGGGTTTTGTTCCATTTTGAAAAATGTATTGCAATATTTTGGATTTTAAGTGAAAATTTTGAATTTATTAGATAAAAATGGGTTTATGCATCGTTGAAACATTTTAGTCTCAATTATATATTGATTTTGTGAAATCTCCAATCAGTAGTGTAACTATAGTTTTGAGTCTTCTGCAAAATTTTCCACAAGGACCCCTAGAATCTATATCTATTTCTCATAACAAAACGGGGTCCCCGTTTCGTGACCCGTCTTGTGGGTATGATTTTTTTACGCGAAGATCAGGTTTGGAGTATGCAAAATATACATTCGTTATTCAATAGAAACGACTCGTTCTGAAAATCCTAAAATGATCAACCGTTTATGATCGTTTAAGATGTTTATTTTTCACAATTACTTCCCTCCTCCCCCTCCCCCCTACATCGCAGGGTTTTGCGGAACTCAGTTTTGCAACTGTCCTCGATATATACAATATAAGTTTATTTACGCTTCTTCATTTACATACATTTTTTGGTTTGCTCCGTGCACTATAGCATAAAATTAGCAGTTTCCATCGCCGAGTAACACTAAAAAAACGTGGAGATTAACTTTACCGTCCTGAGTCTACAAACTTGATGGGTACTACTCGCAAAACATGATGGTTGTAAGATATATCGATACCAGGGATGAAAGGAGAAAAATTCGTTTATAATTTTCGGAGTCAAAATTAGCGATTATCCCAAACACTAGGAAAGAATGTAGATAACTATTTTTGTTTCAAAGGCTGTTTCCCGCTGGTGGGAGGGGATAGTTAACTGTCAAAAGATCTTTTTTTATCCGAGCTAATTACGCATGCTATTATACAGAATGAAATATTTAAAACAGGGGTCGTAGTTTATCTTGAAATTAAAAAAAAAATCCAGAAATATGTAACTTTAATACCTAATCCTGAAAATTTTTAAAATGTCTTTCTCCGACATATTATACATTATAATTAATTTCCTTTATGACAATTGCGTTCCAAAATTTCCTTTATGACAAAATTAATTTTGGAACGCAATTCCAAGTCAATGTTACTTTTAATATACTTAATTTAGGAATCTCACTCCTGTGCAAATTAAAGTGTGTCAATTGACAAAATCTGCTAAAAAAACTGCTAAACCCGAAAATTGGATGAATCTGAATTATATAAGACCCATGTTCCTGCGCAAACTCGCTTAAGTTTACTAAATAAATTCCACTTATTTGGTGAAGCTGAATATTTCGGGTTTCGGTGGGTCCTAGATCAAATATAAAGTGACTGGTAAGCCCCCTCCCCCTCTTAAATAGGCTTAAACAAAAACTTTTGTTTAAAATTATCCATTTTCCTTGAAGTTTGGGTATCAATTTATTAGAAAATTAGGCGAGATTAATCAAATCAACAATGTTAGGTCAAGTATAGGTCATGTGTAAAAGAAATCCTTCCTCTCCAATTAATTCAGCTTTATCTAGATTTTCCTCGTCGAGAACCAATTAGTTTAAAATTTGGTCTCCTTTTATTAGAAGGATAACTTACACCTTTAACACGTTGAATTCCACGTCAGTCATGGATGACTGACACTGAACTTTCAGCTTACTTAATTATATCCTTTAATAAAATAAAAAGAAAATTTTAAATAAATTTTCAGCAATTCCTTAAAACAATATAATATTTAGTTTTATATTATAATTTTACGCTGTCGGTCACGGGCAACTGACGCGGCTGAAACGGAAATTTTAATTTCAGTCACCGGTGAATGACATGGCACTCAACGTGTTAATGCAGGGGTTTATAGGTCAAATATTTGGGGGGGGGGGTAGAATCCTCCACTTTCATTTTTTTTATTGCATTTTCCTTCCATAAAATTATTCGAATAGTTTCAAATTTCGGGTACATATTTAACAGAAAGATAGATTAATCTCACGGATACTTAATTATATTTTTTAACTATCATAATAATTGCAGCAAAATTTAAATTTCCCCCACACTCCCCCTTTATTTGAAACACTCATAAAATTTGTCCCGATGTTTTATAGAAGTAGTGTTGTGAAATTTTCAAAATGCATTTACTAATCCTGTCAAAATAAAGATGTTAAAAAAATGTCAGATTCAAGATATATTGAGTGACACTGAAAATGTTCAGCAAATCATAACAATAGATGTAATAAGATTTAAATTCAAAGTGATATTTTGCGCTTTAAATATGGAAGTAAGCTTATGCAGGAAGTATGCTTATGTTTTTTTAAAATTACTTTTGGAAGCGTATTTCCAGAATTCCTGTTTCTTATATACTAGTTAATGTGTATTAAATTTGTTGAATTATATAACATTAAACTTCTGTTATTTTAAATGAAATCACAGAAATCCTCGGTGTTACTCCATCCCCTGTTAATGTGGTTTCGAGTACTTTACCTATTCTTTAAGCAGCTTTATGTTAATTTGATAAATCTTAATTTTGAAAATTATTTTTTAACCGAGATTTAGAAGCTCCGTTTGTATGGATTTTAATTGGGCTTTGTAAGGCTTGCTAACGCGGATTTCCGAGCTCTTGTTTTTCAATATGGTCATAATGCGTATTTTAAGTTTGAGTAAATAATATATTCAAATTTAGAAATTAAGTTTGAGAAATCCTCAATGTTACGCCGCCTTTTAACGCGGATTCAGAGTAGTTTTTCTAACGTAGCTTTTATTTAATTAATTTTAATTTTAATATTATTGTCTAAGACTTTTGGATGCCTGTTTACGTAGTTAGAATATAATTTGGGATTTGTCAATTCCCTCTCCCCCACAATGCGCACCCACGTTAATGAGGATTTCCGAGCTCATTTTAAATATTGTTAATTTGACTACGGTAACTTCTCACTTACATATTTTTCTATTAGATACATTTTCAGTTTTCAGTTGAGTGTAAGCATACCGAATGAAAATTAAAAAACATTAATAAGCTACAATGTTGATAGTTAGAACTATACGAACACTTCATATGATTTTATATGAAGTGTTTGTAACTTTGTTAATGGTCGATAATTAAAAAACTGAGAAACTGGCTAGTGGCCAATGTTAATATTTATCTATATTTTTCACCAACATACAAATGAAAGATTGCTGTAAGTAATTATGTACATATCTGTATAATAAAG
The DNA here is from genome assembly GCA_964019185.1 of Maratus speculifer. Classification (NCBI taxonomy): domain Eukaryota; kingdom Metazoa; phylum Arthropoda; class Arachnida; order Araneae; family Salticidae; genus Maratus; species Maratus speculifer. The sequence continues at coordinate 160,286,923 of OZ025303.1, forward strand.
ACATATACGCATAAAATATTTCAATTATTCAGAATTTTTAAAGAGAAAATAAGATTAAAAAATGCCTGACAAATGTTAAAAAATTCAGCATAATAACTGAAATATTGACTTCCTTAAAAACCTGATAAAAATCCAACAATTCTTAATTTATGTAACATTTTTTTTCTTAAATTAAGATTTTAAATTGATATTATAAAATTTTGTTTAGTTTTCACTTAATCCTTCATTTAATTTACAGAAAGTTTTAAGCTTATGATAATATGCATAGAATTTTTTTATTTTATATAAGTCTGATTATGCATAAAAATTAACTTGCTTAAATACATACTTAAGTGCTAAGTTAAAGAACATTTTTAAATGGGGGATTATGCGACTTACGACAACTTAATTAAACATGGAATATGCTTTAACCCGAGAGGACGCGTCCAGGGCCTAAAAGACTCAGAGTGCGTATGGTTTTTACAATTGCAATCACTAATTTCTTTTAAGTATTCTTCAACCTATTTTATCGCAAAATTTGTAAGAATTTTTTCCGTCTAAATAAAGTGACTGTTATAATTTGATTTTATTGGTGACAAAGTTAAACCTTTTGTATCGTGGGTAAGCGCACGTTCTCCCGGGTAAATTATTTTTATACACTGTATAAAGAATACCATACAAACTTACCTGGTAGTTTTTTACATTCTAATCTACAAACTGGGCGCCTTTCTTGACAGTTTATTGGTCAGTTAAATGAAACAGACCTAGTTTCTTTAAGTTAGTGAGAATATTTGATCTTCAAAGTTAAAAATTTGAGACGCAATTTTGGGAAATACGCTAAATTTAAGAAACATGGGGGCGCTATAAAATCAACGATGTCTATCTGATGGAAAATCTCTAAGAAAATGTTATCAATGCAGAAAAATGCTTACAGTTTCGTTAAAAATCGAATGCCTTATTATATAGCATTTGGGATTCCTGTATTAAGATTTAAAGTAAAAAAAAACATTACAATACTTATGAATTACATTTAGGCACAATAACCTTGCCACAAAATTAGTAATATTTTTTAGTAAGTAACTTAAAATTGTACCTTTTCATCCTCTATAGACATATGTAGCTTGCACATACTAAAGAAGGGAGGGAGGAAGGGGACAAAATTTAAACATTTCTCTACTGATATGACTTTAATTTCATGTTATAGATTCAATATTTTGAAAAATAAAATAGTTGGCCAGAGCTTCTCCCATTTCCCCTTCAAGCGTTGATTTTGTTTATAATAATTTTTATGCTAGATTTATTGTTTTGAGGAACAGTAGAACTCGCTTAAGACGTTATACCGATTAATACCTGAATTTATTCCAGTTCCAACATCACCAGAACATCGCTCTTACAACAAATGTAAAACATTTCCATTTAATATAAGATAAAGTTTTCATTCTTTGGACAAAAGATCTCGCTTACGGCGAATGCATATACCTAGATATTAAGTTTTTGATATGAGCATCAAACTATTTCCGAATAGTAATAATCGCTTTATTTAATGGCAGAAAGATTACTATTCGGAAATAGTGATAGACATTGTAAAAAAATCCTCTAAACTGCATTGCTGATTAAATAAGGAGAATATTACTAATCGGAAATAGTAGGTAATTGGAGAAAAAGTTCCGGTACTAAGATCGAGAATTTAGTCATATAATAACTGATAAAATAATTTCGAAAAACGATCATTGGTAGAATTTGGAAAAATAGGTTTCAAAATGCACAATAAGATGGGCATACGCACTTTCATTCCAAAGTTAGTTGCTCTAGATAACATAGTCTTTTTCTTCAACTGAGGCAACAAAATGACCCACACGCAAAAAAAGCAGTTCATATGGAAATAAAGACAAAGAAGAGTTTTTAGAGTCTAAACTGGAAAAAAATATTCGAGAATCACAATTAAATGCGTTGTTAAAGCTTCGGTAAAAATTAGTGAGTCTAATTTCCATATTCGATTCATAACTAAGCGAGCAAAATGATAAACACACAAAAATAAGTTTTTACGTGTAAAATATAGCTCAGGAACTGTTACTGGGCAGAAATTTGAACAAGAGCTTTGAGATGCACAATTGGAAGGGTATTCGCACCTTCGTGTTATTTTTTTTATAGCGCAAGATCCCGTAGTGTTTTCGCAACTGGGATAATAAAATGACAGACACGCAAAATAACGATTTTTTGTAATTAATATATTAACCACAAAATAAGGAATATTACACACAAAACATATATAACTTTGCGCAGATTACCAATAATTTCTATTTTAGAATAAATCCGAAAAGTTATACAAAAGCTCAAAAAGTATGCCTACTAAAATTAAGGAATGTTTCACAGAAAATATTCGGAACGTTTCACAGTTTATCAGTAATTTCCACTTTCTCAACTATTCCGAAAAGTTACACGAGATTGTGGAAGGTATTACACAAGATTTCTCGGTATTCTTGTATAAGTAGAAATAATCCGAGAAAACCCAGGAATGTTACACAGTAAATATCAAGAACATTGCGCAGATTTTTTACAGTGTGGTAAACTAATTAGAAAATTTTATTTTCAAAATTTTCCTTCATTTTTTTTAACTATTATTTTTTTATTTTTCCATAATTAGCTTCTTGAGCTCTGTGACGTACGTTATGCTGTTTTGATCATTTCCAATAATGACGTACGCAGCATACATTCTGATATATGGCTGATTTTTAATTTCTTCTAGGTTCAGTCGAAAAAAGTATTGTAATAGAAAAATTTTCCGATTTCTGTTCGATGATTTACATGTTTTAGGGGTCAGCGATTCCAAAGAAAAAAAAATTACATGATATCTGTTAGCCCGTGTGACGCCGCCATATCATCGAAAAGGGCATGAAATAATGCATAGAATTGAATCAAATATTTTGTGTAAATGTTTGGCTTAGATAGTAAGTCCTTCCTGAATTTGAAAAAAAAATCTGCCGGAAGGGGGAGCTGCAATAGCGATTATTTGTGCCATTTTCAATATTGTACCGCCGACAAGTATATAAAATTATGCATAGAATTAAACCAAATTTTTTGTGTTATGTTTGACAATGGTCAGCAGACCCACCTTTAATTTAAAAAAAAGATTATTTTGGGGTATGGCAAGAAATCCTTTTTGAATTTGAAAAAAAAAAAATCTGTTAGAAGGGGTATCAGATATTTGTAAAAGTGATTTCCACGTTTTTATCATTATTTAAAACGCCTTAAAAATGCAAAATTTCAGCCAAAATTATGACCAAAAATAAATAGTACTTATTTTTACTCGTGGAAGCTTACTTCCGCGGTAGTCATGTCCTAAGCTTTCACCATATTCTGACAACCTAAACAATCTCCTATCTGTGTCAGTGAAAAAGATTATCTATAAGATGCCAACATCTCTTAATTATTCCAGATTTTTATCCTGGACAAACATGCTTCTAATCTGAAAATTTATTTAATTTTAAATTTTAAAATGATATATAATAGATATCTTATATAAGGAAGTTGCATTTCCTTGTATAGACTTTGCAGTTTTAAACATGTTAGTAGTTTTTGATCAGACTCCGAAATAATTAATTCTTTCAGGGCAAAGTATTTTTATTCGTAAAATACAAATGATTGATTCGTAAATGATTGATTAACTCCTGTATTTACAAGAAAATTCATTTGTAAACAAGCATATTCTTGCGTTGTAATAAAAGTTAAATTTTCATTCAAAATTTCTGGTACTAATGTGAAAATTAACGAATAAAATTAGGCAATGCCATAACGGGATCATCGTTCTTCAAAAGGTTAAAAAATTTTGGCATCTATTGATTATAACACCCTTGGCAACTTTCACCATTAAAATATAATAAGAAATTTTACCATGTTTATCAATGAAATTTTGCATGAATAAGCCACATCTGGGTGAAGCTAGTTGAGCTCAAACCAATTAGTAGATCTCTCCACCTGGCTGAATCTGACTAAGCCGCTAAAATAAGTCAAAAGTTTCTATTCAAAATTCACTAGTGGATGTTTCCTTTGGCGGTAATAAAAAATGTTGATCAGACATAAAAAAAACAGCCTACATCTTACAAAACCTTCTCAGTTATTTCACTCTTAAATAAAGGACTCTACATAAAGCACGTCAAACTCATTCAATATCAAGGACCAAATAGAAAATTGTATACAAAGCTGCAGGACACGTTTAAATAAATAAATAAATAAATAAAATAAAAATAAATGTATTACATTACCATTGCATAAATACAGAATGAAATTTGTACAAACAAAATACAGCTTTCTTGAAAAAACATAAAAAATCTTAATCTAAAAGTCCTTTCGGCATATGCTAAGAGGAAAAAATAGCTTCCATATTTCTTCATCTTAGTATTATTTTTTTCAATATATCTTATTTTACTAAACACAGGATGCTTACAAACTTAGTGGAACTCAATTATAGATGATTCAATATAATTTTTCTTCAATATTAAATATAAATAAGAATTGATCCAAAATATTCAACGATATTCAAGTTGGCTTCATTTCGAAAGCTTTGTGTTTCTCGTCGCCAAATTTGGCAACGAAAAGTTTTAACGTTTCAAATGACAAAAATCAGATAGTTTCAAAATCTCAGCCAACCTAGAGAAACAAACTAGTATATCCCCGCCATTTTTTATGATGAAGACGAATTAAAATTGCACTGGAGTCCTTGTTTCAAGTTCAAAAGCTTAAACAAAACAAAAATGGAATTTCTTTCAAATTTCACTTATTTTATTTTGCAAAAAATAATTCTATCCATTCGAACGTTTCAAAATTTTTGTAAGTGATGGAAATATGGTTTATTGAAAGACACTAAAAAGTTTTTGTTAAAATTTAGACATTTAGTTACTTTTAATGTGGAAATATATACTCCCATGAGCCACGATATGATTCGTTTTTGCCGTTGTATTTGAAAGGGTTAAATCTCATTTTTTTATCCGATTGCACCATAGATTATAAGAATATCTTAGATTTGAGAGTATATTTTTGGTTTGTCGGTATCTATAGGATTGGGCCCTGAAGAGGCAAAACCGCAATGAAACGATCTGGTTTTAATTGATTTCGTCAAATTTTTTGCATATTTTGTTTTGTAAAAAATATTTCTACCTGTCCGAATGTTTCTAAATTTTTGAAGGGGGCGTAAATCTGGTCTATTGGGAGGTTTTTAAAAGATTGTGCTGAAGTATGCACGTTTAGATACTTTTTTGCGTAGAAAAAAATATTCTATCCGTGATTCGCAAAGTGACCTTTTTTTGCCGGTGTGTTTGAAAGAGTTAAATCTCATATTTTTTAAATTCGATTGCACCATGTATCATAAAATTGTTTTAGCTTTATGAATATATTTTTGTTTGTCGGTATCTATAGGATTGCGCCCTGCATTGGTAAAATCACAATGAAACGACATTTTTTTTATTGATTTCATCAAAATTTTCACGCATTTTATTTTGTAAAAACATTTCTTCCCGTCCGAACATTACGAAATTTTTGTAGGGGGTGTAAATCTGGTCTATTAAGAAGCTTTTAAAAAACACTGTTGAAATATAGTTGAAATATAAATTTAGATAATTTTAGCATAGAAAAAATATCCTCACCGTATATCGCAAAATGACCTTTTTCCAGTGTATTTTAAAGAGTTAATATCCATATATTTTTTAAAGGATTACATCATCGATTAAAATAAAGCTTCCCCTTTAAGATCACATTTTTGGTTATACCTCAGAAATTGCGCCCTACTAGGACGTTGACAAACGAGAGAAAAACGATCCTTTTTGAAATTTTTTTTCAAAGGGTTAACTGCAATATTTTTTCGAATTGGTTATAATATTTGACACTTAAAAGTACGATCTTTCGAAATATGTTTTTCAAGTTTAGATGCGCCAAGCAGCTTAGATGATTTGTATTTAAACAAAATTATCCAGAAACAGAAATAAACTCGGAAAAATGTTTCTTCCTTCGTTTTCTGCGTAAATGTGTTTGTGCGCATATGCAAGTGTTTTCAGGCATGAAAAAATGACTTTTTGATAAGAGTGAGTTGTGTTTCGCAATTAATATCTCGTAAACTAATTAAAAAATTAAAATTCTCAGCTTCAGGTACAACTGGAGAGACTTTGGTCTAACTTCACACAAAAAATAAACTTTGCACGTGCCGTCGTTTCTATTAGCCATCACAAGCATACACACACACAGATACAGAGCAATTTGCTCTTTTATTAGTATAGATATCTGAAACTGGTACACAAGTATAAACAAAAAAGATTAAATACAAGCATTACAATTTCAATGTGAATAATTACATTTTTATAGTACATAAGTTTTTTCAAACGCCTGGTTCTTGCACTATATTATTTTAAAATATGCATATTTAAAGTCGCATGTTTAAATTTTAAACACTGTACATAGCAATCGAATTTGTTTATATTTGTAACATTTGTATTCGACATTGTTTAATATTCAGTTTCAGATATCATGTATCAGTGTTATACCAATTATTATCATTCAAAATCTAACAAAAATGCTTTAATGTGATTATATTTTTCATGAACTATGTATTACTGAACCAATCAAATAGCTTCTCATTAAAACTAATGTAAAAATCATTGAAAAAAAGTCTTGAGTGCTCTTAGCCCTGCTTTTATATTTTTCTTCTAATATTCTCTTTTTATATTAAGAAACTAATGCAAGCATAAAAACTAAGACTAATGGCTTTTACTAACTCATGCTCAGTCAAAAGCTGTCGACTAGCTAATTAAAAAATGCATTTATCCGCAAGCTTGGGATTTTTGCAAGCTATTTTTGTTAACATTCTTTTATCTATTACGATGCTTTTGTCTTGCTATAAAGCGTAGGCGAAGATGAAAGCAAGTTAATTTGTTTTTAAGAATTTATCTAATTATTCAGTTACATATCGGCTCAGATTTTATGTCATAAACGTTGTTTTGAAAATGTTTTCATTATTTTTTCTCTTACACGCATTTAATTTAACAAAGTTGTTTCGAATATTTCATAATAGATTTATCGGTCTTAGCAACAATAACATTTTATTTTAATTCACTATAATTAAAAAATAAAAAGTTTTTATAAAATACAAAATTGAAAATTATTAATTTTTAACTGGATTTATATACTTGTTTGGATTTATATATCTGTAATGGATTTATATACCTGTATGCTTATACACGTGCATATCGCATGCAAAAATCTATTGTACAACATTCATGCATACATATTAAGGAGAGAGTGGTGTGGTGTGGGGCACCTTTTATAAAAGTAAGAAAATCAATTTTGTTTGACACAAAAACAAAAATTTCAATATATAGTGTGTAAGGTGAAACTTGTTTTAATCTCGCTGAACAATATACAGGGTGTCCCAGAAGTAATAAGACAAACTTTAAGGGGTGGTAGGGGACATCACAAGAATTTAGAAGCATAGTAATCCATTAAAATAGCAATTAAAGCCTTTGTGCACAAATGTTTAAAGATAGAAAACCAACGATTATAAATGCACAAATAAAGTAAGAGAAGATAGCAGCAAATAGCTATTTCGAATCTACTATCGAGATTCTTCATCAGTGCAAAACTCAGCGAGCTAAAAAATAGCAAAACTGAGCAAAGAGACATAGAGACGCAGGCTTATATACCCACTATGGGAACAATCCCGCCTAAAGAAAAGCAACCAATGAGAAGAAAGCAGCTAAAACAACTGGGAGGACAAGTAGCGACATCTATTGGAGAACAAGCAAAACAAAAACTAAAAAGCAAGTGACCCACTTTTTTTTCCCACTTGCTTTTTAGTTTTTGTTTTGCTTGTTCTCCGATAGATGTCGCTACTTGTCCTCCCAGTTGTTTTAGCTGCTTTCTTCTCATTGGTTGCTTTTCTTTAGGCGGGATTGTTCCCATAGCGGGTATATAAGCCTGCGTCTCTGTGTCTCTTTGCTCAGTTTTGCTATTTTTTAGCTCGCTGAGTTTTGCACTGATGAAGAATCTCGATAGTAGATTCGAAATAGCTATTTGCTGCTATCTTCTCATACTTTATTTGTGCATTTATAATCGTTGGTTTTCTATCTTTAAACATAGTAATCCATGGTCGGAAACATCATGGGAAAGTAGTATGACAAGTACAAGAGACGAAGAGACACAAGACTGAGATCATCTGAAATAATTTATTGATCAACGATATTACATTCATTATGGTAAATGACATGTGAAAATGTTACAAAAGATGTTCAAAGTTTCTTCTATTGCTGCGCGATGCATGCATTACACCGTCGAACCATGAATCGGCGGACTCGCTCAAATACACCTGGGCTCAAATACACCCCAATGCTCTTGTGAACAACACAACCTACCGACGACGAACATATACGTTTCAGATCATGGATTGCTTTGCTATTCTGAATCCTTGTGATGCCTCCGTCTTCCCCTTTAAGTTTGTCTCATGACTTCTGGGACATCCTGCATAAAATAACTGAAGGGTGAGTTCGAATTCAGTTAAATAACAGTTCAATAAAAAGTATATAAATCGATGCCTACCTTGCTAGGCGTCTTCTTTGAAGATAATATTTTTCTTCTTCACTTAAGGCAACTTTCTGTACAGCTGGAAGAATAATGAATTAATATTTTATTAGATATTATATTCTTTAGAACAAAATGACGTGATGACTTCTGGTTTCGGTTGACAACCCTTTTAATTTACATGGATTTGAAGAAAATTACAGACGATGATCACTTTTACACATACAAAAGGAGGAATAGTAACTTAAAATTTTATATTTTAAAGTTTTAAATAAAGTTTTAAGAGTTTCAAATTCACGGAGCTAATTGTTTTGCTTCCGTAATGGGAGTTTGCGAGAATGTCAACAAATCCCGCTCAGAATTATTTCTGAAAGGTAAAAGCAGCTCTGCAGAAAATGTGACGTCAGTAGAATGTTTTTAGAGAATTCCTTTTCGTCTCAGGACAAGACTTTCGTGGTGCTGCCATCTTGCGCAACACTTTGGAAATAAACGAGTTCTTATGAAGAACAGTCCTTTTCCAATAATAACATGCAAAAACTGTTTTATAAATAAAGAAATTGTAAGTTTTAAAAGGTGTCTCATACTTCCCCACTAACAAAGAGGTATGGGACAGCAATAAAACAATGCTATAAGCCAGAGATAGTCTAGTGTCGGCTAGATATGTAATCAAACAGAGATTAATGGTTGATAATGTATGTGTACCACAATATAAGATTTCAGTATCTTCATAACTGGAATTAAAATCCAGGATTGTAGTCATTGATGAAATAAAAAAATTATCAATTAAATTTATTTGCATTTTGAGGTAAATGAATATTTTACTAATGTTATAATTAATATATTATACTCTAAAGATGTTTGTATGTTAACAATTTAGATTCATATTGTTGTGAAAAATAGAATTGGACATGTCTCATTCTTACTCACTGCCTTGTTTTGTGTTAAATATCTTGTATAAACAAAAATGCTGCTTTAAGGCTTAGATTAGACTATGGGTAATATATAGTATAATGTTCCATAAATAGGGAAACTATTATATCTATGCATAAACAAGTCATTAATATACAGAAAGCATAAAAATATATGAAGAAAATTTACTTTTGATTCCTGAAATAATGTTTATTTTTATACAATTGCAAACTTATACAAATCAATATTTTTTTTTAACTGAAGCGTGGACTACCATTGCTTCATCTTGATTGATGAAATATTTAGAATATTACATAAAGAGAAAAACCTACCGTGTTCCATTCTTGTTACTCTTCACTACATACCCACATACACCAATTTTCAATGCGCATGATACAGGGTTATTCTAAATGATGGACCCATTTTCAAAAAATTGTATTTATTAAGGTATAAATCCAAAATAAACAACTTTTACACCAATGAAAACACGATGTTTCAAAGATTTTTAAAGACATTATAAATGTTCAATGTGTCCACCGTTTGCTGCACGGCAAATATCTACGCGATAGCCAAACTCGTCCCACACACGAAAAAGCACATCTGCTGTTACTGAGTGCACTGCTTTCAAAGCGCTGATGGTTTCGTTTCTCATCACATCGTCACAGGTACGCAAAACTTTGAAACTTCTTTCTTCATTGGTGTAAAGATTGTATTTATTAAAGTACAAATTCAAAATTAACAAATTTTTTGAAAATGGGTCCATCATTTAGAATAACCCTGTATATATAACAAGGATCTTTTTTTTTAATTTTTTTTTTAACTTGTAGTAATAAAATTTTAGCCCAGCTGATTCAATTAAAACTTTATGAATCTGCAAGACTGATGTCAATAAAAAATATTTGAGATTAATTTTATTGTATATGAATAGCATAAGAAAGAATTAATTACAAAGACATCTACAACATTCATTTTAGTTCCATGATCACTATTCTTATTATAAATGACATAATTTTTTTCGACTGAAAGCAATAAAAGCTTTTTAATGTCGTTAAAAAGTATTACATATTTTTAAAATGTAATTAAATACTTTTTATAGAAATCTAAAGATTGCAAGATTCAAATGGGTAATCATAAATTAATTTTAAAATAGTGACAAAATCTGGAGTGCATTTTATTGCTTACATTTTTTAGACAATTTTTGCTTCATACTTAACTTAAGAACTAATAACTTTTAGTAACATATCAAGAGTTAAAAGCTGTCAACTTGCTAATTTAGAAAATGCCTTTACCCGCAAGCTTGGAATTTTCCCCAATGGTTTTTGTTTATACATTTTTCCTTTTTTTATAAAATTTCCCCGCCTATTTATGAAGAATAGGCGAATATGAAAGCATTTGTAATTAAAACAAGTTTATTTGTTTCCAGAATTTATCTAATAATTCAACATGTTTATTTTGTTGGTATTTTATGTGAAACAGTTTTTCTTGTTTGCTTTTTTTCATTTTTCTTTACACATTCTTTTATCAATTTATTTTTCAATATTTAATTTTGAATGACTCAGTCTTCGCAAAAATAAAATATTTTTTCCTATATGATTATAAAAACAAATTGGAACAATACATCGGATACAGTATAGTGACCGAAATCTTTTGTGTGTCCCTGTAAATACTATCTGCTTTCTATTATACAGGAAGTAACTTTTAGTAAATCTCAGCAACATATATCAGTTTCACAAAACATGAAATAGTTTAATAGTAATAAAACGCGCTCCAAATATTGTTTCCCTCTATACCATTATGTAATGGAATACTTTTAGGTGGCCTGGTAAAACAATAACAATTATTCTTTGCACCACAGATTGTGTTGAATATATATTTTTAGGGTGCTTCTAGGTTATCCCGTTGACCAATTTCGCCAAATTATACATGTTGACATAATTTTTATTTTAAATAACGAAAAATCAAATAATTAATAGAATATTAATAAAAATATTAATAAAAAGTCGAAATAAAAATCACTTAATGACATTTTAAACACGTGAATCGCATTTAATGTCATTGAATCTAACATTCACGATCATCCATTATTGGCATTTAATCTTATAGCTTGGCGGTAATATTTTGGTCGAAGATAACCTACAAGTACCATTTTTAAAACATACTTCATAGATGTATATCAATTCTATTATGTTCGAAAGAGCATATTATCATTAAAATCCACTTGAAAATATTTTTTCCATTGGCCGTAATGTAACGGAATGCATTTGATTGTCCCTTTTATTAAACTAGCGAGTGGTAAATTTAGATAATAAAACAAAGCCCGAGGTCCAAGACAGATTTTTTTCTTTTAGTGACACAGATTGACTAATCAGAAGCCTGCTGTTTTGCGAATTTGTCGCCGTTCGCGAAACCGCAGTCTTCTGATTGGTCAATCTCGTTTCGCTAACAACGAAAAATCTGTCTTGTCCGTTGGTATATTTCGCTGGCCGTAAGTTCAGTATAAGGTGGAAAAGTCCAGAGTACAGTTCGTACACTACTTTAAACTGTCTCACAAAAACGTACGCCCAGAATAAATTTTTGGCGCGATCCTGCCCATATTTAGCGGACAAATTTGCGCTGTAACAGAGAAGAAAACGGACTGCTTTCGCGAAATCAAATGATGATTCTCCACGTGTTCTTATTAGACGGTCTATTTAACCCCTTGGGGACGAGCGACACTTATACGTGCGGCAAAAAGGCTTAAGAATCCTCGTTTATCCACACTAGTAAAATTTAACTATAAAATTTGCCATTATTTAATCTGAACATTTTCTCGATTTAAAAAGGCACAAATTTCTGTTTTTAAAAAATGGGGACTAAACATTAAAAATATTGTAAAAGGCTTTCGTGGCGAAGGGGTTAAGCATTCGGTTTTTAAATCTGTTTTGTCTCTCTAGGAGTCTTTAAACTACTAGAAGATTTATTCGCCCATAGACATTTGCGTACATCGAAGCTAAGATCTTCAGAAAAGTTTATGAGTTTCACAATGTTAAATCTAAGTGTAAGGCTAAAAATTACAATTAGTATGTAGTTATGTGTAGTGGTTTGAAATAAAATTAGCTGCTTGTTTAAGATGTATGCTGGAACTTTAAAGGTTATTAACTGGCAGTATTCCTATAAGACTGATTAGGCTTTAAGGATCTTGAGTTTGCTGAGGTTTTAAGGTATTGACATTGTTTTAAGGTATCGTTAGAACTCTATCGTCCGTTCATTAAATAGTAAATGAAAATACTTGATGAACACAATTTGTTTAATACTCAAGAAAATTTTACAACACTAACAGAATATGTTTAACAAATATCATTGTTTTCGTAGAATGGAATGAGATAGCTAAATAAGCAGTTTCACAATCACATAACTGAGTAAAAATCTATTTTCAGTAATTGCTGCCTATATCCGATAAAATGTGCGAGTTTTTTTCTGCAGCCCTATATGTGGTTCATAGAATTTATACATATCACGTAATATACAAAAAATAGATAAGATTAAAAATACATTCCACATAGAAAAAAGTAGTTTCTGATTTTCGACCATAATCTGTCCTGTAATTGAATTTTTGTGACTGTTCAATAAGTAATAAGTCGAATTTTACTGTGGCGAAACCATTCATCATAGTTTTATTTTCTTTGGAATAAAAAATGTTGCTGTTGTAATTTTAATATATATTATATATATTAATGTGGTAATTAAAAATAGATAATGTTGTTGTTGAAAATATAGTATGAATAATGTTATTGTAATTATAAATAAATTGATGTTGTTGTTACCATGTGGTATAGAAATACTAATTCAATTACAAATAATAAATCACAATTTTACGAATGAAATAGTTGATTTGGGAGTGATAATTAGACTGAATAAGTATTATGAATAAATAGACCTGATTCATTATTTATGGTCACTAAGTATGACGATTTTACGTCAACTGGAAGCCTACCATGTGATCATCAAAATTTGTAAAAAAAGTTTCTAAAACTAATTGAGTAGAATTATTTTCTTCATTCATCGAATAGTTTATTGTATGATTAAAATTAAAAGAACATACAATGTAGACTATTATTAACGAAATTGACCATTTATACCACTTCTATTAAATTTATCACTTGTGCACGAGACATGAGCTTAACGATAGACTATGATACTTCAAGACATTGCAGAGGAACTATTTTATCGAAAATTTAGAATCTTAAAACCATGTTATTTTTGATAAAAAAAAACTAAATTAAGAGAAAAACTTTCTTATCTGTAATCTTCCATAACACCATCCATGCGTGTGGAGTACAGAGTTGAACGGAAACATCATACGAGTCGCTGTCCAAATACCTCGTCGTTTTTCACAAAAAAAAAAAAAAAAAACAGAATACTTTTAGTTCACATCTTGACGATTACCATTTTCACTACTAACTAACTAATTCTACTACTGAGCGACTGGCGAGAAGCACCTGGGAGAGGGTTGCCATATAATTAGCCCGACGCCAAAAGGCACAGCGAACTATCGACAAAACTGTAGAAGACTAATACGACAACAAAAAAAATATAATATATATTATGCCAAATCTGGTAAACCATATACTGGAAAATTCCAGATCATATTATCATAATGCGAGCAGGCTTTCCAATTAGCCAATGAGCAAATAGGCGGTAAAAATGTATGATTGAAAGTTGAAGTGAAAGTACCTATTCTTGAAAGAATGAAAAGATATTTTTTTAAAGGAAATATCAAAATATGGAGTTAGACTGGAATAAGGATATTGATTAATAAGAACTTTAAAATTGAAATAAATAACTGATAAATTTAAGAGAGTAAATAAAATGAAATGAATTATTTTGAATGACAGTAAACGTAATGAACCATGGAGATATACAAAAATGGAGAAGCATTCAAATAGGAGTGTTGTGAAAGAATCGATATAACAGATTAATCGATTCATTTCACAATAGTTGCCGTCTGTACTAACAAAAAAAATCGATAGATTGCGTATTCGGGCTGATGTGCCGGAGTGTCACGTAACAAAATGCGAGCGTAACAAAGCACAGACCAGCTGCAACCATTCGTCGAAATATGGCCGCCTTATACGAATAAATTTTGTGTGCATTTACAAAAACTGGAATCGGACATTTTTAACATGATACGCAAAGCTGTCCACGATGAAGTTATGTAGAGGGCAAGTGTTTTTTGCTGCATTAATCTTTTAAGGAAGAGAAAAAATATACAAAAGATCATGAATATGAGGGAAGATCTTCAACGTATACTACTGAGACTATGATCATTGCAGTAGCGATTATCATTAACCCATTCGTGCCCAGCATCTTTTGCGTAAATTTTATTTGGTTGGCACCACTATCTTTTGAAGATTTAAGTTTAGTTCATTAATCCCGAAAATGCATCATTTAAATAAAATAATTATTGCTTTTCTTTTTTACCGGTGTCAAAAACAGTGCTGAATGCACCTTTTGAAGCGTCCCTAAAAAAGGACGCTAGGCATTAATGGTTAAAGAAGAACTGCGTAATTACACTAAGCCAACAGAATGTTTTTTGTATATTTCTCTGGGAAGTGTTTTATTTTTTCTGGACCCATAATATTATTTTCTCTGGAATAAAGAAATGTTGCCATTTGTACTACCAAAATAGATCGATTGATGGCGCATTCGGGGGTAATATGCCGGAGTGTCACGCAACAAAACGCGAGCTACTTTAACCGCACAAACGAGCTGCAACCATTCGTCGAAATAAGGCTGCCTTATGGGATTACATTCTGTGTGCGTTTGCAAATATCGGAATCGGGCACATTTAACATGATACGAAAGCTGTCCACGCAATGTCGAGAGCAAGTGTTTTATGCTCCCTTAAACTTTTAAGGAAGAGAAAAAAAATGCAAAAGATCATTTATATGAGGGAAGATCTTCAACGTACATTACGGTGACTATGCTCAACACAGCAGCGGTTATCATCAAGGAGAAACACAGAATTACAGTACGCCAACTGTATGATTTCTTGCGCATTTCTGTGGGAAGTGTTTTCTCAATCCTAGGAGAAAATTTGGGATTGAAACTTTTTTGCGTCCGATGGACATCCAAACTTTTGAAACCGGATATTCCAAGAGCCGACAGAACAAAACCCTATGTTATCAAGCACAAGAAAAAAATCCTTTATTTTATGGAAGAGTAGAAATAGAGGAATCTAATCATCCTTGTCTGCCGGAAGCGAAGTGATGTATAAGCCAAAAATGAATACCACTAATGATTGATTCGCATTCTTAGCATTCTGTTTTCCCGCACCCAATTTTCCATATTTTTATACTTTTGATTGTAGGACAAACACAATGATAAACCTACGAGTCAACCACTAGTGGTATTAATGTTTGGCTTATGCACCACTTCACTTCCGGCAGATATGGGACATTAGATTCCTCCATTACTACTCGTCCATAAAATAAATGGTTTTTTTCTTGTGCTCGATAACATAGGGTTTTGTGCTGTCGGCTCTTGACTAGAGCAAAAACAGTATCGAATCGGTGTGTGCACAGAATGGAAAGAAGGACTGGAAGTATAAAAGTGCTATTACACGCGCGCTACTGCAGGCGTCAAATCGCAGGCATCTCCATGTTATCCTATGGGACCAGAGGAGTCGCTTGGTAGCGCGCGATTCTCTTGTATCGAAGCGTCTTTGACGCCTGGAACGAAGCGACTCGCCAGTAAGAGCCAATAAAATGCTTGGAAATCCAAATGATGGTAAAGACTCTTCTCGAACAGCCAATGAAATGCTAAGAACACGAAAAAACGCAGGCGATTTTTGTCGCTTGCAATTTTTACGTGTAATAGCACTTTAAGGCTACAACATCGTGTGATTTTTGGCTGTTTCCTCAGCTCAAGGAATCACTGAAATGGCTCCATTTAAAAGCAGCAAATCCTGCGTAAAACCTGCTGTTACGGTTTTGAAACAATTCTCAAAAACAACTTTCACATGTGTTAAGATGTGTACGGAACATTGCGACAAATGCATCGCGTCTCACGATAGTTACTTCGAAAAAGACCATGTAAATGATGACGATTAAAGATACTCAGTTTTCTGCATAATATTGTCTTATGACTTATTGAATACAACTCGTAAAATTTTTGCTTTAAACTCGATTCATATATAATGCTTTATATAACATTATATTAAGTATATTAATATATATTTAATATATAATATATAGTTATAACAATAGTCAGTTAACAATAAATATATTGTATAAACTGAAAGTTTTTTCGGTGTATGCAATACATATGAAAGGAATTTTTTAAACCTTTAAGCTTCCTGCATACATTTTCATGCATCTTTAATGAATCATAAAATAACAGCGATGAAAAGTGTTTGAAAGAGCATCAGTTTATAATTACCTTATAAGTTTATTTTATATACTGTACAAAATAAAAACATTTATATCAATCTTCTTTTTAAACAGCATATGACTTCAAAGATTATGTGAGGGAAGTGTTAAAACCAATGTAGTTAATAGTGACGGATGAAAAAAATCTTACACCCGCGATACTTATTCAAATACAGTAGAACCCCGCAAATCTGGACCCCGTTAATCCGGATCTCCGGATAATTCGGATCGGTTTGGTCTTTTTTTTCAAGTTTGAGAAGTGATTGGCTAATTTCTATAATATAAATTTACTTTATCGTCGTATTATGAATAAAAAAAACTTTTTCTGAAATCTTTTCGGAAGAATTAAGCAAAGCGAACATTTTTACTGCCTGTAAATATTCAATAGGTTTAACATAAAGGTGATTTTCTGTAAGTATGTTTTGTTTTATTTGATTTTTTTTTCTAATTCTCCGGATAATCCGGATTGGGTCCGGTCCCAATTAATCCGAATTATCGGGGTTTTACTGTATTAAAACTATGCAACAAAAATATAGTACTGATTTATATGTTTAAATGGCACTTTTTAAAATCACAAAGAGCATTATGTTTTTTCAGCGATTAAAAGCTTTAACCTCTTGGGGACGAGCGACACGTATACGCGCCGCAAAGAAGCTTAAGAATCCTCGTTTATTCGCATCAGTAAAATTTTACTGTAAAATTTGTTTTATTCAAGTGGAGCAATTCCTCGATTTAATAAGGCAGAAATTTCTGTTTTTAAAAACCGGTGAAAAAACATTAAAAATTTCGTATAACTCCCGTCGCGAAGGGTTTTAAGTAACTCTACAAACAATTAAGGCAAACAATCTGAAAATTATTTTAAGGGTGCTCAGGTGTTGAAAACTCTTCAAAAAATCGATTTTTTTATGATCTTGTTTGATTATTCAATTAATTCTTAACTCAATGCAAAAAAAAAAAAAAAAAAAAAAAAAAAAAAAAAAAAAACGCATAAAAATATTAGCATTTTTAACGGAGTTATAAGCATTTATGTATCAATACTTACATAACCGCATCCATATAATTTCAACTTTAAGTCGTGTTTTCTCAAAACTTGATTTTTGACGACTAACACCAAGATTTAAAAAAAACTATTTGATGGAATGGCTTTTTTTTTTTTTTTTTTTGCATGCATATAACATTATAATCTAGATTATGAATTAAGGATATAACTATCACTTAATGAAAACAGTATTAAAAAATCTCTCAAAACCCTAAAAAATACATTTTTTTCCATTAAAAATACTCAAACTATTAAACTATTTAAAATATATTAATTCATAATCTAGATAATAATGTTATATGCATGCAAAAAAAAAAAAAAAAAAAAAAAAAAAAATAAGCCATTCCATTAAATAGTTTTTTTTAAATCTTGGTGTTAGTTATCAAAAATCAAGTTTTGAGAAAACGCGACTTAAAGTTGAAATTATATGGATGCGGCTATGAAAGTGTTGATACATAAATGCTTATAACTCCGTTAAAAATGCAAATATTTTTATGCGTTTTTTTGCATTGAGTTAAGAATTAAATAAATAGTCAAATTAGATCATAAAAAATCGATTTTTTTTGAAAAGCTTTCAACCCTGAGCCCCCTTAATGTAAATGAACAACTTTTCATGGGAAATACAAGATTCACGCAATCTAATGTGCAATCAATATTACTAAAGTAAGAATATTTAATAAAAAAATTGAAGCGTCTTTTAGCTTTGCTTTAATTTTTTTCTCCGAACAAATTTCTTTCATAATTAGTAACTGATGGAGACCAAGGAACTAATGGCTTTTACCAACTCACTCTGAAGCCAAAATCTGTCGACTTGGTAATTAAAAAATGAATTTATCTTCAACCTTAATATCTTTCCGAACACTTTTAATTGATATTAGTTAGTTATGAGGTTTTTCTTCTATTATTATGCGTAGGCGAATATGAAAACTCATGTAATCAAAACAAGCTTATTAATTCAAATAATTTATCCAATAATTCAGCGTGTTTATCTACTAGATGCTATTGCGTTTGAAAAGGAAAAGTTAAAACTTGCCGCCGTTTTCTTTCTTATTTTTTTACACACATCTATTTTTATTTGTTTTTTCTATTTTTGCATAAATAATTACTCATTTTTGAAAACATTAAAATATATTCTGACGAAATGTCTAATAAAGAAAAAAATATGGCCTCTGAGTGTCTTGCAAGTGGGTAAAATTGTAATATTGTTTTCTATGCATTTTATTAAATACTCAGAAAATATGATTCTTTCAACATAAAAAAATACTTAATTGCAAATATGAATGTAATCCTTGAGAGAATTAATTATTCTGAAATGTATTGAAAATTTCTTAAATCTATACAATTATATTATCTTTAGCATTGATTATATTGCAGTGAATCAAAACGAGCTTATTTATTCAAATAATTTATCTAATAATTCAGCGCGTTTACATACTAGTTTTTGCATATGAAAAGAGAAAATTTAAACTTGCAGCCGATCATCAACACATCTATTTTTATTTTTATTTTCCATTTTCGCATAAATAATTACTCAATTTTGACAACATTAAAATATATTCTGACATACAATAATGAAATAGAAAAGTCTAATAAAAAAAGATGGGTGAAATTGTATAGTTGTTTTCTCTTATCTTTGCTTTAAATGCTCAGAAAATATAATTCTTTCAACATTAAAAAAAAAAAAAAAAAAATACAAATATGAGTAAAATTCTTAAGAATATTAATTATTCTAAAATGTATTGAAAATTAGTTAAATCTATAGAATTATATTATCTTAAGTATTGCTTACATTGCTGTAAAACACGGAACTTAGTGAATGGAATATACACTGTAAAAAAAAAAGGGTCGATCTACTAAAAAAACTTTAGTAATCCTTGTAATTACTAAAAAATGTTTAGTAATCTTAGTCGGTTACTAGAAAATCAGTAAGAATTACTAGAAAAAAGTTAGCAACAAATAGAGTTAATAGTTTTATATTTTTAATAGCTATTACTAAAACTTACTTGGCGTGGCCTCGATAGCATAGTGATTATAGTAACGGTCTCCAGGCTAAAAGGTCCCGGGTTCAATACTGGACAGCGCCAAGTACGCCCCGAATGTATGTAGTGTAAGTACTCTATAATAAAGGGGTTGTGAATTTCCTGTTGGAGCTGGTCGCAATGTTTGGTGCTGCCATCTATTGCGTTTTTGCCGAAAATCTATCGCTTTAGAAGTCATGCAGCTCGAAGGAAGCTCCTGCCCTTCGGACGCACGTAATTGTTTATAAAAGTAATTTTGGAGCTATTACTAAAATTTGCTTGGTGGCTCATACTAAAAAATTTTAAGTTAGTTATACAAAATATTATTTTGTTCAGTTTACAAAAGAAATGCTTGTTTCACTTGCAAAAAAAAGTTTGTAATGGTTACTAAAAAACTCTGTGGAATACAAATTTACTAAAAAATTTTTAGTAACCTCTTGAATTTTTTTTTTACAGTGTACGTTCCAGATGCTTAGAAGGTTAAAAAAGTCTGCTTTTTTAACATTTTTCGACAAAGTGGAAAAGTATTTTTGAATTCAGTTTCTGTGTGACAGACAGATTCACTGACAAATATCTTGTAAAAAAAAAAAAAAAAAAAAAAAAAAAAAAAAAAAAAAAGTAAAATTTTGTTTAGGAGCTTCCCAAACGTTCCAAAATTCCAATCCATCGAAAATCGGAAGTCGAAATTTTTCACGAATCCAATATTTTCTACTTCTAAAGTGAGAAGAAAATAATAATGTTTTAGTGTGTAACAATTTAAACTAATCCTTGGGGCCTCTCTAATACTTACCCATCATGGATATGCATACTATAAAATATGTCTACATAAAACATGTGTAAATTATTTATAAAATTCAGTGCATTTAATTTAAACATACATTTAAATAATTTTAATACATAGTAATTCTCTGTTACTGAAATGTGGGATTTTGATTATCCCATCGATCCATTTTGACAAATTATATAAATCGCCGAACTAGTCATAATTTATGCAAATTGGCGTAATTTTTATTTAAAATAACGAAAGAACAAACAAATTAGTAAAAAATTAATAAATATACAAATAAAATGTCAAATTAAAAATAAGTAAATGATATATAAACACATGCAACTTGTTTAATGTCAAGTGAATGTGACATTTACGATAAGCTATTATTGGCATTTAATCTTCTAATTTGGCGATAGTTTTTTGGTCGTTAGGAGATAATAAAGTACTAAGAGAAACATCCTTATAACTTTAAAAATAATAAACCTATTAACTAACAGTTTACTGCGTCGAATGAAATTTCTCGTTTCCAATCAAATTATATATTTGAATTGAAATTTCAATTAAATACAGGGTCATGAAAAATCGAAGAGTGTAGAAAATAGGATTACAAATATCTCAGCAACTAATTATTAAATAGTCTTCAATCTTTATGAAAAATGTATGTTTTTTATTGTTTTTTTATTGTCTTTTACAACCATTCCTTAAGATAAAAAATATCGAAAATGTTTACATGTCTTTCATCAAAACGAATATTTCGAGTGTCCGAAAAAAGTAGTTCCGGATAATTGAAGTTACTGAGGTTACTGATATTCAATAGACGTCTATGCATTAGTACATACTAAGTGCTAGTCTAAGTGCCATATTTCAAGTCTCTATCTCAATTTGTTCGTGAAATAAGCATTTACAGATACTCACACATACAGAGAGACAGACGGACAGCAAAAATATGTTTTTCGGAATCTCCATTGTCTGAAATGTGTAAATCCGTCATTTTTTTCGATTTTCAAAACGATTTCAAAACTTACACTAAATTACGTATGATGAGTCAGTAAATATCATATAACTGCCTTACTTTGTTTATCTAAGAGATCTACCTATCTGCTACCTGATAGACTCTGTTTATCAACCAAAGTTGCTGATATTTTTAAAAATATTAAACTGTCTTCATGTATAATAGTTCGTGTTTATCAAGTGTGGGGTCTCCCAGATCATAAGCATCCATTTATTATATATATAGAAACATAATTACAATCTTACATACTTAAATACAACTGACAGTGTATACAATAGATATAACAATACGTAATTCAACAAATAAAAGTAAAGCAACTATTCGGGAATCTTCTGCGCTGAAGAAAAAAAAAGATGTTTTTTAATCAAGAAAAATATATTACATCGGATGAAAATATACGCTAACCTCTTCCGAATTACCCACAATACCGAAAAGCGTTCATTATCTTTATAAATCTTGAAATCAATATGTACTGTTTCTTAAATTGGGTTGGCTGATTTTGAAAATCAGCAATTTCGAAATAGTGACAGTTACTAAAAAAGTTTTGCGAAAGTGCTACATAAGGTGTCATAAGTTTTTATATTGAGGTTATAGGTTTTACTTCCAAATAACAGCAATAGATGACGCTAAATGCAATAAAGGCTTTAAAAAGTTTTGATTTTTCTGTGCTCGCTCTTCTCTCGTTATTGACGCGAAAGAAGTTTAATATAAGGAGTGGATTCCTATATGCTTTCTTCGCATCAATGCACTTTAACCATGTTACATCAGTAGCATTTTAAAGTAAATTTTATTTACAAACTGTTCCGTCAGATGCATATTTTATTTTAAATAGCGCCTTCGTTCCTGTTATTGATATACTGAAACGAAACTTGACGAATTTCTGTTCTTATTAAACAGTTTCGTGATTGTTTGTCGTTCGACGTTAAACCTAATGTTCACCACTACTGCAAACCGTTTGTTTTTTATTACTTGACGAGTGAGTGAATGTTATTTCTTTTTACTCTGGTCAATATGACCAAATTTAACATGGACTTTGTCCAAGACCCGATATTCAACCCGGGCCTGGAACTTAGATCTAAGCTCCTCAGAAATGATCTTGCTGTTCACCAATTAGACGAGGACGAAAGAAACACACTAAAGATGTTGTATGCCTATGCTTTCGACAAAAACAACTTAGATGTGTGCAAGACAAAACATGCCCTAGGAAAGTCTTCTACACCTGAAGACCGCACCGCTAAGGAGACCAAGCTGCAGAATTGCCAAGCTCACCTGAGCAACTTGATGGAAGAGGTGGATGGCTTAACGGTGAGCAATCCTGTTTTTTAGAGACTTGCCTGTGAAACCCTCCCCTACCCCCACAGTTGAGGAAAAATCTAATAATGAAAATATGCAAATAGATCATATTTCAAATAAACGAAACCGCGAGGCAGATAGCTTTGAAGAGGAAGATGAAGGCTTCAAAGTAGTAACATATAAAAAACCTAATAATAGTAAAAATACCACCGTGCCTGGTACTAGTAACGACGTTCAGAATGCCAGTGCACCTTACCCCCACTAAAAAAGAGAAAATCTCCCCCTTCTTCATTGAAGCCATACAAAACTGGTCTCATTTACTTTTCCTTCTTAAATCAGTGGCACCATTTGTTCGTTCAGAAATGAAGAACAGACTGAAAAAAATAAATGTAGACACTGAAATTGAGTACAGAAAAGTACAGCAGTGTCTGCAGAAAGAAAAACTACTTGAAAAAGAAAAAAACCAAAAATTTATTCTTAGAGGCCTCCCCAAAAATACAACTGTTGATCAAATTAAAGATTATATAGAATGTGAGGATTATAACATAATCTCTATTCAGCAGTTGTCAAGAGACAACACTAGGAACAAGGTCCCTTTGCCCTTATTTTTTATACAGATTCCCAGGCTGGAGGATCCTTCCAATTTGTATCAGATAACTGAAACTCTGGGAATGAAGGTCACCTTTGAAAAATACAGAGGTAGAAAAGGCCCGCAGCAGTGTCATAGATGCCAAGGCTTTTTTCACTCATCGAATGGGTGTTTTCTGAAGAAACAATGTGTTAAGTGTTCAGGTGAACACTCGGCTTCAGAATGCACAAAGCCATTTGATGATCCTTGCGTCTGCGCGAATTGTTTGGTCTTTCACCCAGCTAATTGTAGATTGTGCCTCAAATTCCCAGGAGATCCCACCAAAAAAAGTCAAGGTCCTCCAGAAACAAAATCAGCCCAAAGCCCCCCTACTAGGAGGGTAAATAATGCAATGTCCTTTGCGGCAATTGCAACAGGCAAAGTCGCTGAGCCCACCCCCAATACGAGTACTGGCCAAAATTCGTCGGCCCCCAAAATTGGTGCTATTCCGGATGCCGACTTTATTAATAAAATTTTCAAATTTGAAAAGAAGCTTGGAAAGTAAATTGTTCTCCAAACTTTTAGAAAGTGTCTCCCGGAGCTCCGCACTGCACCTACGGAAGTTGACCGGATATTTATAATATATAGTAATTTACCCAGCTTAACTGAGTAAATTTTTCCAAATTAGTCCGTTTTTCGATCACCCTCCCAATTTGACAAATTCCTAGCTACAAAGAATTTGAATTCTCTTTCGATTGGCATATGGAATGCCAATGGGCTTAAAAGGCAAGCCTCTGAGTTTAAGGATTTTATCATGAGTAATAATTTAGATCTCATGTTGGTCTCTGAAACCAAATTCCAGGGTAACCCCGTTAAGGTCACCAACTTTGTGTTTTTCAATGTAGACAGACCACCATCAGTTGGTGGCCGCATTGGTGGTGGCACTGCTGTATACATCAAAAATGGTCTCAATGCATCTCTAGCTAAAGTCCCACAATTAAACCACATTGAGACGACGCCTATTGTATTAGATTTTCCATCCATCCCCCCTCTTCTGATTGCAGCCATTTATAATCCTCATTCTCACGAAAGTCTTCGTCTGCTTGGTTAGGATTTATCTAACTTAACCCGTTCTTTTCCAAATTTTATCATTGGAGGTGATTTTAATGCTCATCATTATTCTTGGGGCTGCCATCGCTCCGACATGTCTGGTTATAAGATCCGCAGGTGGACAGATCAAAATTTTGCATAAATTATAGCGCCGCTCGAGTCGACCCGCACTACTCATCACTCCATTATCGATTTTGCAATCACCCGCAATTTTCCCTTCCCGTATACCATTCAAACGGTTAACGATTTGTCATCGAATCATCTCCCGGTTGTGCTTAGATTCGAAGTGGACAACTACCAGCTGGATAACCCCCAAGCTTTCTCGGTGAACTGGGAGGACTTTGGTCATGTCCTCGAGAACATGGACTTGCCACCCACCGAGATTCACTCTGCCGAGGATGTAGCTTCTTCAATACAGGTATTTGATGACTCCCTCCATAATGCTTTCCAAAAAGTTGCGAAACCTAGGCAGAGGGTGGTTGATGCATTTCGACTACTTGAGCACATCAGGGATTTGAAAAGAGAGAGGAATCGTTTACGATGGGACTGGCAGACGCCTAGGGACCATATCATTAAATCTCATTTCAATAGAAAAAACACCAGGTTTCTGCTGCAATCAGGGAGTTTTGTAACTCACACTGGAACACCTACATTGAGTCTCTGACAACTTCTGACAACACCATTTGGTCGGCAACGGCACGCATTCGTAGGACACGAACACACATTCCAGCCCTTAATGGCCCAAATGGTATGGCCTATTTAAATACTGACAAGGCTGAGCTCATTGTTGACAGTCTTAGAAGCCAGTTTACACTTAACCATGACGTCGTCATTCCTAAAATGGTCGACATTGTAAATACTAAGGTTGAACATTTTTTAAACACTGAACCTAATAACACGCTTAATACTGCATTGCCCTCTGAGGTTATCACTTACATTAAGAATCTCAGAAAGAACAAATCACCAGGACTCGATCGCATCTCTACTACTATGTTACTTTACATGTAACTTTATTTTCTTTCTTACTATCTTAATTAATTGCATGCTTAACCTCCGTATGTTTCCTGACTGCTGGAAAAAGGCTCTGGTTGTCCCAATCCCAAAAGCGGGTCTGGACAAACATGCCCCTTCCAGCTTCAGGCCTATCTCCTTTCTCTCTTGCCTGTCCAAAGTCTATGAATACATATTCATAAGCCGTCTGAAGGAGTTCGTTGTCTCCAATTCGATTATTATACCTGAGCAATTTGGGTTTCGGCCCAAACATTTAACTCAACTCCAGCTTTGGAGAGTAACGGAACTCATTCATGAGGGTTTTAATCGCAGTCATAATACTGGAGTACTACTCATAGACATCACTAAAGCCTTTGACCGAGTCTGGCATTATGGACTTATTTTTAAGTTGATTTTGTACAGAGTCCCTCCCTAACTTATTTTTATCATCTGGAATTACCTTCGTAGTAGGTACTTTTGTGTTAAAGTCTATAATTCTCTTTCTACTACTCGCATCATCGAGGCTGATATCCCTCAGGGGAGCCTTATCAGCGCTTGGTTGTTCAACGTTTACATCAACGATATACCACGCTGGATTCCCAATGTCCTCTTAGCATTATATGCGGACGACACGGCCATCTTGACTTCCAACATTTCACTTCAGATTGTGTTACTTACTCCAAACTTATCTTTTGGCACTTAATAATTGGCTTAGGAAATGGCGTATTAAAGTCAATGCAGCAAAAAGTGCCGCCATGATTTTTTCAAAGAAAGCTATCTCCCCAGACACTAATCTTTCTCTCAATGGTGACAGCATACCGTGGGTCACCAACTATAAATACCTAGGCATTCACCTAGATTCCAAATTAAACTGGACTAGATAGATTCAGGATGTACTTCTCAAATCTAACAAAGCCCAAGGTTTCCTCAAATCTCTGTTGGCTTATCACAGTCGTCTGTCAGTTTCAAATAAATTATTACTATATAAGTCCTTTATCAGATCAACCATGACTTACGGGTCAGTTGTTTGGGGATCGATCGGTGAAACTTAGATGCAGAAAATTCAAATCTCTCCAAATGCAGTTTTGCGTAGGATTTGTAAGGCGACTACGTTTGTTCGGAATGACGTCATACATGCTGATCTCAATATCAAGCACATTGCTCAAGTTATCAAAAAACTTGCTATAAATTTTCATAGAGATCGCATTCTTATACCCAGTGATGCGTTGCGGTCCATCCAACCTTACAGTGTCAACGACACTCAGGGAAAGGAAAGACCGCTGGTCATCCTTAGAAGAGATGACGGATTTGCACCTTCTTCGAAAAGAAGGAGGCTTAAACCCCCTTAAATGCATCATTGTGGACTTTCCAAATTCCAAAATTCATTTTCATCTTGTTTTATTTGGCGTCCTCCCACTAATTTAGCTAATGACGTCTTCCTGCCTCGCTTTTGGCACCGGGTAATATTTGCCTTCCTAACTCGTTCCTAGTTACCTTGGGGATTAATAATATAAATAATTGATTAATTTATGTGATAGATAAATTTTTGTTATCCTTTTTTAACTTGTTTAATTTTGTACATAGAAATTTATTTAATTAATTGAAATTGCTGGCATCATTATGTTTATCTGTTTGCATCGTGTATTCTATTTCTATCATTTGCATTGTGTTACCCTTATACTTGTCACTGATATATTTCATTTGATAAATTCACACTACTGCGATTTAAAATAATTAGAATTTGAAAATTAAAATTGCATATATTATTGTTCTGGTCAGCCCTTTCCCCCTCCCTGCCCTGGCATGTCTCTAAAACTCAACTGCTCAAAGACCACCTATCGTCAGCACATTATCTGCTCTTCACCACCGCAGCTGCCTGCGAGATGAACATTAGACTGTTTTTATCATCATGATTAACTCTGCTTAGATCGTCTCTTGTTCAATGGAAGTTGACGTGGGCATCACGCCCACGTAGGTATTCCAATTACCAATCGCCTTTGAGCCTTCGAGCTGTGCGTATGTAGAAGAAACACACCAATGGGCTTGAAGAACTTTTAAACATCCCATCGGTCAATAAACATACCTGCCGGCGGAAATATACCTGCAAAGGTGCGTTAATTGCCACTTCTGGGTAAAATCCATACTGGGAAAAGAAAAAGAAAAAAAAGCTTAAAAAAATCGGGCTCTTTTTTAGCGCTTACTGCTTTCAACGTCATCTATCGCTATTATTTTGAATTAAAACCGAGTATTTCAGCAAAAACATCTTCTTTATCCTCTTGCAAAAATTTTTTAATAGCTGTCACCATTCACAGGTTTTTGAATTAAAAAATCAGTCAGTCTATTTTAAGACACTCTTGTATTTTCTCGGTATAAATAAACATTTATAAATAACTTTCGTTTTCAGCCAATTATTTTCGTAAAAGTTTAAGAGTAACTTTTATAGTATTTTGTCTAAATGTGATAAGACAGGGCCGTAGCTAAGGGGATGCTAAACTCAGCCCCTCCTTAAAACATTTTGAGCCTCCCATGGGTAAGATTCCAAGGTCATTAAATGTATTTATGTTCCAAAAATCCAAATGAAATTCTGTTCAAAATCTAATTTAGTTTTAAGTTCCTTTCACAATTTTTCAGAAATACTAAATTGTAACTAAAATAAGTGTTTCAACACTCTTTCATCCTATTTGCACTTATGAAGCTAACAAGATGCTTAATATTGCATTAGTTATGCACTTGAATTTTTCAATATTCTATTCTTTCCTTATTAGTTATTAGAGCAATTTAATAAGGAACATAGTACCTACATTTCGAACATGCATTAATTTATCTTTCTGCGTCAGAGAAGAGAGAGAACAAGAAAATATGAGCCCCCCCCCCCATAGTTGCTTGAGTCCCCACCTATTATTCACTTCTAACTACGGCCCCAGATACAGATTTTTCGAACGCTACCAAATTACTGAAGGGAAGAGTTCTATGTTATGTTCTGGTTTGATAAAACTGTGGTACGCGTTTTTTTTTCCTTTTTAGAAAATTGAATTATTGCATACTATGTAGAATCTGTATGAATCTTTAGATCATATACAGAGCTGTAAAAATAGCTGGGTCAATCCATTTCAAGTGGTCCAGAAAATATAAAAATGGTCGCTCGACCATTTTTTAAAAATCTGAAATTTTTTGTACCCTAACATAACGAAAGTTCAAAATGACCGTTCTTTTGATTTTACTATTTTTTGTTTGTGCATGGCGGCCATCTTTGTTTCATAGTGTGCAGCGATTTTCTCAGATACTAGGGTACACGAAATTGTAAATATCTCGTCTTCTATTTTCCCAATTGAAATGGGGTTTGCAGCATTTTGTTCACAATAAAATAGGCTAAATATACAGTGATAGAAAAATTTTGAAAAATAAATTTTTACAGGTGAAATTTTAGCACAAAATGTACGATTTTTTCCAAAATCTATCCGTTTGCAAGAGGAAAATTTTCATGCAAGGGAAACTGTCAACCTTACACAATTTTTTCTACAAATAGATCAAACGTATGTGTACTCATACACCAAATCCCAGATCTGGGAGTTAATTTCTCTTTGCGAAAAAAATTCCGAAATTCGTCAAAAATTTCAAAAATCGCACTTTTTAGGCTTTGATATCTCTGGTGGGGCACAAGATAAAAATCTGAAATTTCGGCCTATGATAGTATTGTGTAGTAGCATTATGTACAAAAAATTTCAAGAAGGAGATTTGAATACAAGCTGAGATATGATACGCAAAACATGCGAAAACAATACTGTCAAACTATTGTAAACCTACTATGTAATTGTTCAACAAGACTGTCAACATTCCACAATTTTTTCTACATATAGTTCAGAAGTGTGTGTACTCATACACCAAGTCCCATATCTGGGAAATGATTTCTCTTTCCGAAAAAAATTCCGAAATTCGTCGAACATTTCAAAAATCGCACTTTATTAGGCTTTGATATCTCTGGTGGAGCACGAGATAAAAATCTGAAATTCTGGCCTTTGATAGTATTCTGTAGTAGTATTATGTACAAAAAATTTCAAGAAGGAGATTTGACTACAAGCTGAGATACGGTGATTAAAAAAATGTTAAAAAATGCTATTACGAGTACATTAGGAGAAATGAGATTAGTCTCTTTTATTACAATATTTACACAGAAAATATCGTTTGTTGAAAACAGTTAAATAATAAACATTTAATTTACAAAATACTATATATGCTGAACAAAGAGCTTAACAATATTTACGAGAGATGTTATGAGTTCGACCAGTTACTGTTGTCAGTCCATCAGGCCGTTCTTTCTAAAAATTTTATTTGAAGCCCCCCAAGTCTTATCATCCCTTGTTGACTTGAATGAAATTCTCTAGGTTTAATAATTGAAGCCATGTCAACTCGATCATTTGTAATCCATTGTCTGTAATTTACTTTTCCTGAAATGTGTTCCGAGTAAAATTGTTGCAATAGCATTTCTAGTAGATTTGTTCATCTGTACAAATAGTGTATTAGCTTAGCATAAATTCTGAATTGTTTAAATCACACAGAAGCATTTGAAAAAGATATTTGTAATTAACATTTAACTTTATACCATAAATAATTAATTTAAAATTTTGGAGGTATGAACAATTACATAGTAAGTTACAATAATTTGGCAGTATTGTTTTCACATATTGTCCATGTCATATCTCAGCTTGTAGACAAATCTCCTTCTTGAAATTTTTTGTACATAACACTACTACAGAATACTATCAAAGGCCAGAATGTCAGATTTTTATCTCGTGCTCCACCAGAGATATCAAAGCCTAAAAAGTGCGATTTTTGAAATTTTCGACGGATTTCGGAATTTTTTCCGCAAAGAGAAATCATTTCCCAGATCTGTGACTTGGTGTATGAGTACACGCACTTTTGATCTATTTGTAGAAAAAATTGTGCAAGGTTAACAGTCTTGTTGAATAATTACATAGTAGGTTTACAATAGTTTGACAGTATTGTTTTCGCATATTTTGCATGTCATATCTCAGCTTGTAATCAAATCTCCTTCTTGAAATTTTTTGTACATAACGCTACTACACAATACTATCATAGGCCAAAATTTCAGATTTTTATCTCGTGCCCCACTAGAGATATCAAAGCCTAAAAAGTGCGATTTTTGAAATTTTTGACGAATTTCGGAATTTTTTTCGCAAAGAGAAATTAACTCCCAGATCTGGGATTTGGTGTATGAGTACACATACTTTTGACCTATTTGTAGAAAAAATTGTGTAAGGTTGACAGTTTCCCTTGCATGAAAATTTTCCTCTTGCAAACGGATAGATTTTGGAAAAAATCGTACATTTTGTGCTAAAATTTCATCTGTAAAAATTTATTTTTCAAAATTTTTCTATCACTGTGCATTTAGCCTATTTTATTGTGAACAAAATGCTGCAAACCCCATTTCAATTGGGAAAATAGAAGACGAGATATTTACAATTTTGTGTATCCTAGTTTCTGAGAAAATCGCTGCACACGATGAAACAAAGATGGCCGCCATGCACGAACAAAAAATAGTAGATTTAAAATAATGGTCATTTTGAACTTCCATCATGTTAGGGTTGTTGTACAAAAAAATTCAGATTTTTTAAAAATAGTCGAGCGACCAGTGCTGGACCACTTGAAATGGATTGACCCAGCTTTAGTACTTTTCTTGCTATGGACGGCAATTGTTGAAATTTGGCTTTTAAATATACTATACGTTTTCTAATATTATTACTTAGGTATCTTTTTTACTTTATAAATCCTTTATAAGGCAGTAGGAGGTACACGTCCCACTCAATTTTTTAATTACCAAATGTCACACTGGCACCAGAGTTTTTAAAAACAATTTTGTATTTATAATAAACGCGAAGAAAAAATTTTAGCTTATTTTGAAACAAATTTGTTCGTAAAACCTGGTGTCATTCAATCATGTCATAAATTTAAAAACTGAAGCAATTTGCATAAGAAAGTGTTTAAATGAGAAATTTTGTTAAAGCATTCTGGAATTGTTGAAAAATGTTTCATAAACTAAGCTTGACGCATGATTACTCTTTCTTGTTTTAGAACACACTTGATTAAATAAATATTTTTCGATACCGGTAATCGATATCTATAAAGTATATCGGCGATAAGAGTGAGGTGATTTTTTTTCTGTATAAAAGTAGCTGAATGATTAAGGATTTTCCACAAATTGTCAATTTTTATAAGCCAAATTTTAGGAAAACTTTTATAAATCTTTGAATATATGAAATATTATTTAGAGTTTTATGAATATCAATGAGAAGATTTGGAACAAATGATTCGATTTCGATACTTCTTTTTATCATGGAATACGTAAGTTCTGGTAGTTATCCAAAAAGAACTGAAGCATCAATAAAAAAATTTAAATTAAAAAAAATTAAATAAAAATGTACAATTTGTTGGAAATCTCTTATAGTTCAGTTGCATTTAGAGGAACTAAAAATGAACACATTCTTACCGCCGATATCTTTCTCAATTTTCACAATTGTTTAATTGGATTTTTATTTTAATTTTTGAGTTGCTCCTTAGAGTTGACTATTAAATTATGTAAAAAAGATCGTTGTTATCGTTCGCACATGCGCAAGTAAAAAATATTTTATACAACTACTCATATCATAAAACATTTAATATATTTATATACAATTGCAATAAATTGTTTCTACTGCATTTTGCCAATTTTTCTGAAACTGGCGTTAAATTTGGTTGAAAATCCTACATGATATAAACTAAAATCATGCCAGATTTTTTTAACTTTTCAAAGAAATCGCTATATTACCATGAATATGCGTGCTATTCTTGGTAATATAGCGAAAAAATATTTAAAAAAATTCGAAATATCGGGAATTTTTAAATAAAAAATTAGTGGTGAATTATAAAATTCTAACTTGCGAAACATACGTAATAATAGGTTATTTTGTGTTTCTATATGTGTAATATATTCAGTGAAAAAATTGTGAAATTCCAGACAACCGCTTTTCGGAAATCATGCGCGCAGTGATAAAAATCACTGTTTTGAGAAAATTGAATTTAAAGATTAAATCACTCTCTCATCATATTGGAAAAGCTCAAAAGGTTTTAGACATAACTTCTCTTCAAATGCGAATCATTGTATGCAGTTTGTTTTTAAATGTTTCTAAAGATTTATATTTAATTATGATTTATTTTTTAAATTTATTTTTGGAATCATTAAAGCGTACCTTACCCTTTAAATTACACTTCCATATTTTTATTAATATCTCCTAAAATTATACTCCTAATGCGCTAATATTTTATGTAGCATCAACTCTAAAATTTTCAAACATAAATACGTTGAATTTGTATTTTTTATAATTTTATGATATGAATAATGAATTAAGAAATTAATATTCGAAAAAAAATAATTTGCAACCTAATAGTTTATTATGGATTTATATACAGGGAGAGCAAAAAGTCCGTAAAAACTTTAAAAATTCATAAAAACCGAAAAAATAACCGAAATGAAAAACGGTTTGCAGGGTTAGCATCCATAGGTCACGGGGATTTTTTTAAGACAGAAATAAAAAATAATTCAAAAAACAGCCGACAGATGGCGCTGGTACTTGCGATTTCCGCGGAAATATGCAAATGAACCGGTTATAAGAGCTTGCGCTCCTAATCCACAACTAGTTCACCGTTGTGAGCTGTGAACTTGATCAAGGATGCTCACTGCGAAGGACAAAGCTTTGTTGGTGAAGTTATTTTACATGAACAAGGAATCAGCGACTATTGCTTTGCGTAAATTCCGATTTCAAAAGGATTTGAGGACGGGAAAGGGGCCTTTAACAGCGGCAGGCCTCATAAAGCTTGTTCGGCGGTTTGAGGAAACATTCTGGTCTTTATTTGGGTATCTTTTCTTTGATTTGGGTACGTCAGCGCCACCTATTGGCTGTTTTTTTAATTATTTTTTTTTCAAGTCTTAAAAAAATCCCCATGACCTATAGATACTAACCCTGCAAACCGTTTTTCATTTCGGTTATTTTTTCGGCTTTTATGAATTTTTAAAGTTTTTACGGACTTTTTGCTCACCCTGTATAATAAGTCCTGCTTTATCGAAATCCAAAATTTCAAAAATTTCTTCCAAGTCGTTTTGAAATTATGCTTAAAAACGGCAAAAGGATGTTTTAAGGGGCCGCCTTCCATAGAAGTGACTAGATATTTTTTAACTTTTTATGCTATCCTGTAATCTAGCAGTCTTCAATGAGTGCTTGAGTAGCGCTGAAGATGCCTTGATCAAGAAGAGGGTTCTTTTGGCCAACAAATGAGTACCGAAATTCAATTTGGATACAGCCCCTAAAATATGCTAGTTTTAAAGTAATTATTTTCTTGGAAACTTACCATAAAAATTGCTGAAAATTTGTTTTTAGGCTGCTTAATGAGAGTAGAACTCATTTATGCTGTCAAAATTGGGTATGGCCATTGAAAAAAAAAAAATGAAGTTTGGGTTCGTTTCAATTCCTTCTAAACAAATTTCATATACGTCATTTAACGTAGACTTTATTTCCAATTGTTCGGTACCAGTTTCATCTGCTATAATTTGTTGAGGAGCTGATAAAGGGTGTTTGCTATTTTTCTCCCACAACTATACATAGGCATACCGAAATGAATCGAAAACCATTTGAGGGGTAGTGGTATGTAGTATATCTCATATAATTTTAATGCAGATCGCACTAGAAAATTTTAATTAAATTTCAGTTTTATGTATTTGATGGCAAAAAGTTGAAAAAATTGCTGTTCATTATTTTGTAATAGAATGTTTCAGAATTTCCAGTGAGTATTCAATGTTACAAAAACACACTTGCTTGCCACTAAAGGGTTAATAGATTGCAAACACAATGCAATCAATGGTACAACAATGATTTCTTTCCTAGATCAAAATCCTTTTATTTTTTTATGATAAAAAGACGGTGTATTAAGGTATTTGAAACAAATAACTAATTCGTCCGTTTAAATATACTGCTATTTAAAAACTAAAAGAAATCATTTTAATGCAAATGAAAATTTTATGGTGAAATAAATAGAATGTTTAACCATTAAAACTATTTAAAAAATAATTGAAAAAAAATTCTATCATGCTTTTAGTTTTACTTATACATTTTTTATAACAAATTTCTTTTATATTTTTGAAATAATGGAAACCTTAGGGACTAATGGCTTTTAGTAACTCCTCGAGTCAAAAGCTGTTGACTTGGAAGTAATTGACAAATGCAATTACCTCCAGACTTGGGATTTTTTTCGAGTGATTTTTTGTTTATATTCTTTTCTTTATTGTGAAATCCTACTCTCCGCTTTTAAAAAAGCATACGCGAATCTGAACGCTTATATAATTAAAGTAAGCTTATTTCTTTTTAAAATTTAGCAACTGTATTTTTCTTTTATTCTCCTGTATTTTGCTTACCCATCATACGTAATATAGAGTAAGTCTTGCAATAGTTTTCAAAATAGAAGACATTGTTTGTCGAATTACACGTTTCAGACACTAGAGATTCAAAAAAATATATTTTTAGAAAAAAAATGCCGTCCGTCTGTCTGTCTGTAGAAGCTCTATCTCCCAAATAAACTGAGATACAGACTTAAAATTTGGTGTGTACTTAGAATGTAATAATGGGAAGAAGCCTATTTGATATCAGTAACCTCGATTATCCGGAATTATTTTTTTCGGACTCTCAAAATATTCGTTCTAATGAAAATTATGAATAGAATTTCGATTTCTTTTTTAATTTAAGGAGGGAATGTGAAAGACAATAAAAAAATAAATTTTGCATAAAGAACGAAGTCAATAGAAGAATTAGTTAACTCAAACTTTAGCTATAGGCGACCACCTATAGTAAAAGACCACCTACCCTAAGTAAAAAATTTTCGAAACCTACTTAATATAATGGTGTATATCAGAATGAAAAAACTGCTATGTGAGATTCATAAGCTATCAGCTATCCTACCCGACGAAAATTCCAAATTTTCGTACGAAGGATATACTATCAACGAAAAAACAATTCATAATTTGAATGTGTGTAATTGGAATAATAATTAATGCAACACACAAACTAGATAATTAAAAATACATATTATCAAAACATAATTTTATAATCAGTGCGATTTCTGGTACTGGGTACGATGAAAGGATCTGTATCAGAATTAAAGCTTGTTAATCAACCTTAAATCACTTTCAACATACAGTTTTTACTAAACTTGTTTTTTCAAAAACAGCCAAATACAAAAAGATGTTCACTTGAGTATGTTGTATTGAACTCCATCAAGATAATTCAGCACTCAGTTTGATATTTCCGGATATTCTGATCGTATATTTCTTTATATGGAAATTAAGGAATTTCCCTTTAAATAGTATTTGCTATTGAAATTGTTATATTTTTTAATCAGATGAAATACAAAATATATTTTTGTGCAAACCTTGATTGTTTCCACGAGCCACTAAAATAACCGCTGCGAACCACAGTTTGGGACCGCTGGCTTATGTAATTAAAACAAACTGATTTGTCCTAAGAATTTATATAACAAGTTAGAAATTGCACGTGAAGCGTAGCGAATGAGGTGCGTTCGTACGATAACGAAGTTTTAAAAATATTCTGATTTTGCTGTTATAGTAAACAGTATTTCAGATGTAGTATAGTGGTCGAAATCTTGTTTGTGTTCCTGTAAATACACAGGAAGAAACTTCCATTACACCTCAGCAATGTATATCATATTCATAAAATGTGAAATAGTTTAACACACGCCCGAAACAATGTTTTTCCGTATAGTAATATGTAGTGGAATACTTTTGCGTGGCCCTGTAATTTAATAATAAATATTCTTTGCATCACAGATTGCACATAATGTATATTTTAATATATATATTCTTCATAGGTTCATGTATTCTATTATATTCGAATGAGTGTAATACCATTAAAAGGCATTTGAAACATTTCCCCCTATTGATCGTAATGCAACGGAATATTTTTGATTGTCCCTGTAATTGATCTATGCATCCGATTTTCATAAAATTTGAAATGACTCGACAAAATTATGTAATAATTATATATTTTAAATTTCAAACGATTAAAATGCATTTGAAACTTTTTTTCCCATTGACCGTAATGTAACGGAATACTTTTGATTATCCCTGTAATTGATATATGCGTCCGATTTTCATAAAATTTGAAATGACATGACAAATTATGTAATAATAATATATTTTAAATTTCAAACTATTCAGTTGGGTAATTTTTGCGTTGTTATATGCGGACAGACGAACTGAACGACAACTATAGGTGCTATGTATTTACATAATTACGAACACTTCTAATTATTTAGTGTGCTTATCTAACTTGCAATTTACGTCTTAAAATTTATCCTGTTAATGGAATTTCTTCGAATCATTTTTTTAGTATTTTCTTTATTATGAAAATTTACTCTTATTAGGGAATGAAGAAAAATTTGAAAGCTTGTGTAATTAAATTAAGCTTTCTTTATCAATCGTATCTTTACCAATATTGTTTAACCCTTTATCTATCGACGGTACTTATAAGTATCATTGTGGAAAATTAAAAAAAATATATTTTACCAGTCTATTGATAAAAGTTCTTTTTTTTACTATACAATATATTTTATTTGATCTAATTTAGGTAGAAAAGAAAAACAGTCGAAGTTAAATATTTTAAAAAAGAGGTAATTTTCTTAATTATTTTCATAGATATATTTTTTTTCTTTGAAAAAAAGTTATAGGAAATATTTTCGACGGTAAAATTCTTTCCTTTTACAGAGAGGATCATAATACATTTAAATACATTGCTTTTATAGGAATTGTAATATTTCCATAAGAGTATTTTTGGTTAATTAATTTCATTGTTTTTGTAAATATTTTACAAAAAATTATAAGTACCGATATATTTAACCAGTTTTAATGAAAAAATACTTCTAAATTTCACATTGTTATTATATAAAAATTCTAGTATATCTTCAGATATTAAAGAAGACAATTATTGTTGTGAATCCATTTCTTGATAAATAATTCGGTAGATAAAGGGTTAAGAGTTGTTAGATCATGAAATAGTGAAATATGCAACTTAGAATGCACATCGAGTTTGATTAGGATGTCATTATATCACCATTTGCAAAGATTTCTGAAATTGTAAGAGAGAAAAAAACAGAACTTTTTTCAAACTCGGGTATCGTAAATGATATGGAGCTATAACAAAACAAGCCTCCAACTACAACCAAACCATTGCATTGCATTGAAACAACAAGAAATTATCTAGCATCTATTTCTGAAACAACAGATATTGTTCAAAATTCATTGTATAACATGGAAAAAGAATTGTAAAAAGCACGTCCAGGGATACGCAAACCTTAATTCATCAGTATATCATGTAACAATAAAAAATAAACCATCATAAATCTGATTTTTATTCCTTTCAGTTTTGTTTATATGTTTATTTTGTTTAATAATAATGTATTATAACTTAAAAGTGCAAGAATAGTTCTGAATTTAGAGTTGTCTTAAATTAATTAAAAATACAAATTTTTATAAACATATATTTTTCTCCAATTGCAATTACCGTGATGCTCCGCTGAAAACAAGCGGAAATGTCAGGACCAGAAAAAAGTTTCGTCAAAACGACACTTTTTTCTGGTCCTGAGAGTGTCGGGATATCGAGGTTCGACTGCAGATGTTGCAAATTTAAAATACACATTTAATTTAATTATGTAGTACTGTTTGCCTTCAATCCCGCGGATTCAGGCTGATTATTAATATTAGAGCAAAAAATGTATATTTTAAAAATCTGTTTTGACTCTTAGATTTTCTTTTAAATATTTTTCTCCAAATAACTTCTTTCATAATTAAGAAGTTATTGAGATCTAAGAGCTAATGGCTTTTGTTAACTCACACGCATTCAAAATCTGCCGGTTTGTTAATTAAAAAATACATTCATTCTCAAGCTTGGGATTTTTCCGCGCATTTTTTAATTAACATTCTTTTATTTATGTTATATTTTCTCTCTTATAAAGCATCGGCAAATATGAAAGCTTATGTAATTAAAGCAAGCTAACTTGTCCCAAGCATTTATATAATTATTTAGTGTGCTTATCTATCTTGGAGTTTATGTCGTTAATTTTATCTTGTAATTGGTATATCTTCGCATGATTTTTTATTTATATTATGTTCTTAAAATTTTCTCTTATTAATGTGCGAAGAAGAATCTGAAAGCTTATGTAATTAAAGCGTAAATTTTTTGTTTAAAGAATTTGTCTTATTCATTATAACTAAAAAATAATAAATGTCTAAAAAACAGACTGTATGTTTATCTAGCTTGAGATTTTATGTCAAAGATGTAATTTTGCAATTGTTTGTTTCACTTGCACGGAATGTAATAAATGCATTTAAAAATTTTGCATAATGAATTATTTAAATTTAGGAGAAACTTTGTCTCTTTTGAATGATGTTTAATTAAACTATATGATTATGTAAAATAAAAGCAAGTATTTGAATAAAATATTTCGCTTTATTTCATTTTATTTTGTATAACAATTTAATATCTTGTTATAATATATTAATTTTCATTGTGCGGTGACAAGGATATGAGATAATAAAAAAAGCATATTTTTGTGATTTTTTTACAGAGTACCTTACTTATTAATATTTTTAAACTTATTGTACATTATTAAGCGTTATTCAAAGAATATTTTGCTACATTTTCATAAAAAAATATTGAAAATTTAATCAGTGATAGTGATGACAAACGAGTCACCTATAAAAAATGTTTCCAGGCGGTAGTGAGGATAACTGATGACTGCTTTATCTTAAATTAAAAAAAAACAAAGGAATTTCTGTAGTATTTAAGTTTATCTTGAATTTAGACGAAGGAATTAACAAAATGTTTACTTTTAAATTTTGGTCAGTCAAAAAACTCTGATTTAAACTTTGATTTTTGCCAAAAATCGCACTTTTTGTTTAGTTAAAAAATAAATTGTAATTGAAAAAAGTTATCATTCGTTCTAGTAACTAAGTATTTAGTATGTAAATGAAGTGTGCAAAGTTTAGGCTTAATCGATCCGAATATTTCTGAGAAATTTTGACTACCGACTTTTAAAAAATGTTTTGAGAAAAACGCGATTAAAATTTGATACATAAATAAAATAGAGATTTAAAAAAAATTACAAAGAAATAGCCATTCCAGCTGCATTAAGCAACTCACCTGCAGCTGCTGCATGATCCAAAGAATCTTTAATGCCTTAAACTACATCTTTGGTTAACTTTTATAAGGAAGACGGCACAAAAGTACCGCTTTTAATGTCTTAGTGAAAGTCAGTGGGGCCGAGAGGCCGGTGACTCAATTGTCTATAACTCGGAAAGTTTTGCTCATAATGACTTCAAATTTTCCGAGAATATTTCTTATAAATTGTAGCATCATAAAATAAAAAAAAAAATTAAATCTATTTTTGACCCTTTAAAAGACCTAAAATTTAACTTTAAAAATAGAAAAAAAAAATATTAAACTATTTGTATACTTCGAACAATCGATGCTATCGACCTAAGTCATAAAAAAATAAAACCACTTAAGTTTGTAAGAAATAAGTGTTTAAAAATCTCTAGAATCATGAAGTTTACTCTTTTCTTGTTCTAAAGCAGAAAGTTTTTAATTGCAAAAAGGAAAAGTTGAAATTATAATTGAAATTAACATTAAACATAAATATATTATAATTATTAATCTGTAAATTCTATTTTTTTAATCCAATCATATAAAGTTTTATAGAAATCTTATGATCGAAGACATCTAATGGATGATAATTACAATTAAAGCAAAAATAATTTTTAAAAATCTGGACTGC
Organism: Maratus speculifer; assembly: GCA_964019185.1. NCBI lineage: Eukaryota > Metazoa > Arthropoda > Arachnida > Araneae > Salticidae > Maratus > Maratus speculifer. The sequence continues at coordinate 160,327,467 of OZ025303.1, forward strand.
CTTTTAGTTTTTTTAAATATTTTTTACCAAAAAAGTTTGTTTCATAACTAAGAAATTAATGAGACCTAATGGCTTTAATTAACTTACACACATTCAGAGGCTATCCACTTATTGATTAAAAAAAAGCATTTAAAGCCAAGCCTGGAATTTTCCCGAACGTTGTACTCTCTTAAAAAGTCAGCCAATTAAAGTTGAACCGAAATTCGCTCATCTTACATTTTGAAAGGCAGCTTCTCATAAAGAGGTGAAACAACTAAAGGAAGTGAGTTGTTTTTAATCAATTTAAATCAAGATGAGTTATTTATAGAAGCAATCTAAATCGAGAAGAATAAAGCATTTAAAAAACAACTCATTCACGATTCAGTAAATTACAGCTCTTTCCTGAGAAGCCAAATCCACTCTTTCGTTTTAAGAGTGTTCTACAGTTTTTTATTTCATATTTTTAACTTGTAACATCTGTAATGTTGCCGTTATTCCCGCCCTTTAAGTACAGCGTTAAGCTTTTTAAAATTCACACTGTGTATTTTACGAATGAATCAAGGGGGATATTGCACTTCGTATTATAATTTTATTTTTTTAAAGGTGCATTTAAATTAAATATTTTATATTATTTCATCTCATTTTGTAACTATATTTGGACATATATTCGTTAATAAGCAAAACTGAAAAAATTATTAATAATAATTTTGAAGTAAAAAAAAGTAGCTAAAATACATTTGAATTTCTCATGAAAGATATGTTGATTTATCTTTAAAAATATTAGTTTTTTCTTTTTTTTTTTTTTTTTTTTTTTTTTCATTTTTTACATCTAACGCTGTGAAGAATCATTGCGTATAAAATTTGCACATATTAACGTTATAGTTTAATTTTCTTAAGAAGTATAAAAATACTTTTTGAATATCTTTGTACATAAAAAATAAATATTTAAATATTATGTTCGATATTTAAAAATGTTTTACATATACGTATATATTTATTTAACAATCCCAAATTTATAAAAATTTATGCCTTTTCCTGTTTCTGTATTTAAATCACAAGGAATAAATGAAAAACAAAATAAAAGCAAAATTTCAGAGAAAAATTATTACTCATTTTATTTTTTAATTTATGTTTTCTACTTTTGAATACATAATTTTAATAACACCTTTTTCTAAGGTATTTTCTTTTTCTTTTATTTTTATATTGATTAATAATATTTCTAGTTACGTAGTTTTATACTACAATTAGATTTTTTCTCCCGCTCTAAGTGAAAGACATTCATCAATAAACTATGCGTGTAGTTGATGTCAACTCGGAAACCCCTCAAATTGACTACACTGTTAAGCGCTTGAATATATAAAACATCTCATTTTTGCATCTTCACAGCAAGTTGACACATTTAAACGACTATGATATGGTGCAAAATTTAGTACAAAGTTGTTTATTTGTAAAGCATTTTTCTTGATCATAAAAATGTTTACTAGAGAATTGGTATAGCATTGAAATTACAATCGACATTAAAAAAAATTTTCCAATCTAATCGAATAAATTTTAAAAATCTTATGATTACAATCATCTAAAGAAGGATTTTTACGACTAATGCGAAAGTAATTTTTTTTTTATTAATCTGGATTGCCTTTTAGCTTTTTTTTTTTTTTTTTTTTTTTTTTTTTTTTCTTCAAATAAATTTCTTTCATAATTAAGAAATTATTGAGACTTAGAAACTAATGGTTTTACTGATTTGGTAATTAAACAGAAGCATTTAAACACAAGTTTCGGATTTTTCTGAGTGTTTTTTCTTAACATTCTTTTCTTTATTATGAGGTTTCTTCTCTTATTATAAAGCGTCAGCGAATATGAAAGCTTATGTAATTAAAGCCAGCTAACTTGTCTCAAGCATTTATGTAATTACTTATTGTACTGATTTAACTTGGAGTTTATATTGTAACCTTTATCTTGTAACTGGAATTTTTTCCAGTGATTTTTTTTTAAATTATTATTTTCTTTATTATGGAAATTGACTCTTATTATGGAGCGAAGAAGAATTTGAACGCGTGTGTAATTAAAGCAAGCTTTCTTTTTCAAGGAATTCGTCTTATTGCTCGGTATGTTTATCTAGTTTAGATTTTATGTCAAATATGTATTTTCCAATTGTTTATTTCACTTTCACTGAATGCACATAGCTCATTTCAAGATTTCAAACAATGAGATTTTTAATTTTAGAAGAAATGTTTGCTCTTTTGTATTCGTTTGCTTTTTGTAAAGATTTATCTTACCAATGCGTGAATTAAAGTTATTAAGAGCTGCGAACAGATAAAACTCTAAATTACGCATATATGAAACGATTTTTGAACATAATAGAATCATAACAAACCTGCTTCTAAATTAAAATCAAAATATAGATACAAAGTTTACTTTAAAATTTTATTTTATTACAAAATTAAAAAAAAAATGCATAAATTTTTTTTCAAGTTTTTTTTTAAGAACAATAAATAAATAAATAAATAAATAAATAAATAAATAAATAAAATAATAGCAATAATAAATAAATAAACAAAATCTGTTAAATAAAATCTGTTAATCCTTTGGTTTAATATGAAGAATATAAAGAAACATTGGTTTGAAATATTTGAAAAAATATTTGGTTACATTTTTAAAGTTGTAGCTTACACAGTTTGATAGCAACAGTGCGCACAATCTTTAAATTAGCTAAATATGGGGAAACGTGTTTTAAAGTTTCAATATCAACGTTAATTTCAATTGTACTTATCGTCTATAAAGGATTATAACTAAGGAATAATGCAGATTTTTGAATACGATTTTTTCATATCGTTGAAGAATTTTTAAAAATTTAGAATAAAACAAAATCCGAAAAATGATTTTAAAAAGATTATAGAAAAAGACGTCGGATGCCATTAAATTAATTCATTTACTTAAAATAATGTAAGGCTTTCAAAAAACGTTATGATTTGTCGTGTGACAGGAGGTAGAGTTTCGTCCAATAAACGAAACAAAGATTTTTTTCTTTTATTTTTGCATTTTAGTGATTCTTGCATTTAATTATAATGAATAAAAGTAAAACTGCAACTGATCTCGTAATTAATTATGAAAAAACAACACTAATCGGTTAAAAAAAATGTGTGTTGAAAAAAATGCGAATGAAAGAAATTTATAAATAGAATTTACGACACGAACGAATTCCTAAAAAATCAACCAATAATGCTTTTTTTATTCTTTATATATATATATATATACATTAAAAAAAGGATGGAATAAATATTTGATTAAAAAATAAGTGAAAGAAAAAAGTTTTTGCAAGATAAAATTTAAAACATGAACGAAGCCATAAAAAATCATTTAATAAGATTTTTTTTTTTTTTGCATTTTATTAAATCTTTTTATTTAATTATAATAAATAAAATAAAAAGTGTTTTTATTGCCAAGATCAAATTATTAATTACAAAAAAGAAACAAATCGGTGTTAAAATAGTTGCTTCTTCAAAAAAATCGAAAGAAAGAAAATGGTTGCCAAAATAGAATTTACGACATAAAATCTAAGCTAGATAAGAACACTGAATAATTAGATAATTTCTTGAAACAAATTAACTTCCTTTAATTACATAAGCTTTCATTTTCGCCCACGCTGCAGCATCTTAAAAATCAGAAGCCTTCGTGTAAATGTATTTTTTAATTAACAAGTCAGTAACTTTTGTAAGCAGCAGTTAGTAAAAGTTTTTATTATTTCTTCTTTGTCTGCCTTATTTCCTGATTGTTATTTTTTTACCAATTTTTTGCACTGAATTATAATAAATAAAACTAAAATGATATTTTTATTGCCAAGACCTTATAATTAATTGCGAAAGATCACACAATTCTGTTAAAATAAATGTGTGTTGAAAAAAAATGTGAAAGAAAGAAAAAAATTGCATGATAGAATTTACGACATGAACGAAACCCTAAAAAATTGACCAATAAGGCTCTTTTATATTTCTGCATTTTATGAAACTTTGTTTTTTAATCATAAGAAATACAAATAAAATGGTGTTTTTTTTTTTTTGTCAAGACCAAGCAATAAATTACGAATAAAAAAATAAAACAAATCGGTAAAATAAATGCTTGAAGAAAGAAACACGAAAAAAAGTATTTGCAAGATGGAATTTAAAACATGAACGAAATAATAAAAAATCTTTTAATAAATTTGTTTTGCATATTTTTTTTTTTACTTTTTCATTTATTTTTCATAAACAAAGCAAGATTGTATTTTTATTGTCAAGATCAAGTAATTAATCACGAAAAAAAGACACAAATCGGTGTTAAAATAATTGCTTTTTGAAAAAAATCAAATGAAAGAAAATGGTTGCAAAATAGAATTTATGGCATAAAATCTGAGCTAGATAAGAACACTGAGTAAATAGATAATTTCTTGAAACTAATTAACGTCCTTTAGTTACATAAACTTTCATATTAGCCTATGCTGCAACATCATGATAGATTAAAGAATGTTAACAAAAATCATTCGGAAAAATCCCTAGCTTGCGCGTAAATTTAATTTTTATTAACAAGTTAACAGCTGTCGTATGTAGCTGTTAGTAAAAAGTGTTATTATTTATTCTTTTGTCTCCATTTTTGCCTAATTATAGTTTTGTTACACTTTTTTTCATTTAATTATAGTGAATAAAAATAAAACGGTATTTTTATTGCGAAATTCTCAAATTAATTACGTAAAACAACACAAGTCAGTTGAAAGAAAAGCGAAAGAAAAAAAAAATGCAAACTAGAATTTACGACATAAACAAAAGCCTAAAAAACGACGCATAAGGCTTTTTTTTATTTTTGAATTTTATGAAGATATGTTATTTAGCTATAATAAGCAAAAATAAATTACCGTCTTTGTTATCCATACCAAGTAATTAATTACAGATAAAAAATAACACAAATCGGTAAAATAAATGCTTCATGAAAAAAAAATCGAATAAAAAAAGCATTTGCAAGATAGAATTTAAAATATGAACGAAACCATAAAAAAATCAAAGGTGTTTTTATTGCCGAGATCAAATAATGAATCACGAAAAAGAAAAAAAAATCTCAAATCGGTGTTAAAATAATTGCTATTATAAAAAATTCGAAAAAAAAAAAAAAAAAACCCAAAGGAAATGGTTGCAAAATAGAATTTATGACATAAAATCTAAACTAGATAAGAACACTGAATAATTAGATAATTTCTTGAAACAATAAATTAACTTCCTTTAATAACATAAGCTTTCATATTCGCTGACGCTGCAACATCATAATAGATTAAAGAATGTTAGCAAAAATCGTTGAGAAAATTCCCAAGCTTGCGCGCAAATGTGTTTTTTAATTAACAAGTCAGCAGCTTTCGTAAGTAGCAGTTAGTAAAATTTTTTATTATTTGTTCTTTTGCATGAACTGTTTCTTAATTATAATATTTTTTACTGATTTTTTATTTAATTATAATGAATAAAAATAAAACGGTTTTTTTTTTTTTTTTTTTTTTTTTTTTTTTTTTTTTTTTTTTTGCTACGAACTTGTAATTAATCACGAAAAAACAACACTTTTAACACAGTTATTTTAACACAAATCTCTTAAAATAAATGTGTGTAAATCTCTTAAAATAAAGCAACACTGTATTTTTATTTCCAAGATCAAGTAATTAATCACGAAAAAAAGACACAAATCGGCGTTAAAATAATTGTTTGTTGAAAAAATTCGAAAGAAAGAAAATTGTTGCACAAATAGAATTTATGACATAAAATCTAATCTAGATAAGAACACTGAATAATTAGATCATTTCTAGAAACAAATTAACTTCCTTTAATTACAAAAGCTTTCATATTCGCCTACGCTGAAACATCATAATAGATTAAAGAGTGTTAACAAAAATAGTTTCGAAAAATCTCAAGCTAGCCTGTAAATGTACTTTTTAAATAACAAAGCAGCTGTTAGTAAAAGTTGTTATTTTTTGCTCTTTTGTCTCCACTATTTCCTAATTGTAATATTTTTACTGATTTTTTCATTTAATTATAATGAATAAAAATAAAATGGCGTTTTCATTGTTATGAACTTGTAATTAATTGCGAAAAAACATTACAAATCATTTAAAATAATTGTGAGTTGAAAAACAAATGCGAAAGAAATAAAATTGCAAGATAAATTTTACAATAATAACGAAACCCTAAAAAATCGTCCAATAAGGCTTTTTTTCAGCATTTTATGAAACTTTGTTATTATAATAAATAAAAATAAAATGGTGTTTCTGTTACCAAGATCAAGTAATGAATTACGAACAATAATATACTAATAATCAATCGGTAAAATAAAGGATTTATAGAAAAAAAAATTCGAAAGAAAGAAAGTATTTGCAAGATAGAATTTAAAACATGAACGAAACCATATAAACCATATAAAAACCATTTAATGAGAATTTATTTCATTATATTCAACTTTTTTTAATTATGATAAATAAAATAAAATGATATTTTTATTGCCAAGATCAAGTAATTAATAACGAAAAAAACACACAAATAGGTGTTAAAATAATTGCTTCCTGAAAAAATTCGAAAGAAAGAAAATGGTTACAAAATAGAATTTTTGACATAAAATCCAAGCTAAACACTGAATAATGAGATAACTTCTTGAAACAATCTAACTTCCTTTGATTACGTAAGATTTCATATTAGCCCACGTGGCAACATCACAATAGATTAAAGAATGTGAACAAAAACCGTTCAGAAAAATCCCAAATTTAAGTGTAAATGTATCTTTTAATTAACAAGTTGCAGTTTTCGTAAGCAGCAATAAAGAAAGTATTTGCAAGACAGAATTTAAAACATAAACGAAACCATAAAAAATCATTTAATGAGAAATAAAAAAGTAAATTCATAGAAGTTCATAAAAAAGACATTTTTATTTCATTTTATTAAACTTTTTAAAAATTATAACTTCTTTTTGAAAAAATTCGAAAGAAAGAAAATTGTTGCAAAATAGAATTTTTGACATAAAATCTAATCGAGATAAATATGCTGAATAATTAGATAATTTCTTGAAACAAATTAATTTCCTTTAATTACATAAGCTTTCATATTAGCCCACATTGCAACCTCATAATAGATTAAAGAATGTTAACAAAAACAGTTCAGAAAAATCCTAAGCTTGCGCGTAAATGTATATTTTAATTAACAAATCAGCAGCTCTTGTAAGCAGCAGTTAGTAAAAGTTGTTATTATTTGTTCTTTTGTCTCCATTATTTTGTAATTATATATATGTTTTTTACTGATTTTTTTCATTTAATTATAATGAATAAATATAAAACGGTATTTTTGTTGCCAAAACCTCGTAGTTAATTATGAAAAAAAAAAAATCGGTTAAAATAAATGTTTGTTGACAAAAATGCGAAAAAAAAAATAATCGCAAGATAGAATTCACGACATGAACAAAACCCTAAAAAACGACTAACAGAGCTTTTTTTATTTTTCTAATTTTTGCATTTTATGAAAATTTGTTATTTAATTATATGAAATAAAAATAAAATGATATTTTTGTAATCAAGAATAAGTAATGAATTATGAATAAACAAGTTGGAAAATGCACGTGAAGCGTGGAAAATGAGATGCGTTCGTAATATAACGAAGTTTTAAAAATATTCAGAACTTGATGGAGTAGTATACAGTACTTCGAATATAGTCTAATGGTCGAAATCTTTTGTGTATTCCTGTAAATACTATTTAACCTCTATTATACAGTAAGTAACTAGTATCAAACATGAGCAATGTATATCAAGTTCATAAAATGTGAAATAGTTTAATACAATTAAAAAACAATCCAAACAATGTTTCTCCCTATACCATTATGTACTGGAATACATTTGTGTGACCCTGTAAATCAATAATAAATATTTTTCGCATTGTAGATAGTACAGAATGTATGTTTTATAAAAACATATTCTGTATATAAAAGGATATACTTCAAAAATTTATGTCAATTCTATTGTATTCGAAAGATTGTAACATCATTAAAATGTACTTGAAACTATTTTTTCCTACTGACCGTATTGTAATGAATAAATTTGATTGTCTATGTAATTAAATTATGCATTCCATTTTCATATAATTTGAAATTACTCGACAAAATTATGTGACAATTATATATTTTAAATCTCAAACATTTTGATTGAGTAGTTTTTGCTCTGTTACATCCGGACTGACAGACGGACGGACGGACAGACTTAGGGACGACGTATTTATATAATTACGAACGCAGCTAAAAATTATCTTGATGTAATAGTATACCGTATTTAGGAAACAGTATAGTAGCCAAAATCTTTTTTGTGTCCCTGTAAATACTACCTGTTTTTAGGAAATGATTTGTAGTATACAGGATATATTTGTTCTATACAGGAAATAATTTGTAGTAATCCTCAGCAACGTATATCAAATTCATAAAATGTTAAATTGGTTAATATTATTAAAACGCGCACAAAACCATGTTCTCCCTACACCATTATGTAATGGAATACTTTTGAGTGACCCTGTAAATGAATAACAAATACTCTTCCCACCACAGCTTGTACAGAATGTATATTATAGCATAGTCTTCATAGATGCAAATCAATATTATTGTGTTCGAAGAAGTGTAACACCATTAAAATGCACTTGAAACTTTTTTTTCCCTTTGACCGTAATATAATGGATTACTCTTGATTGTTCCTATATAATTCAACTATGCATCCGATTTTCATAAAATTTGAATGACTCGACAAAATTATGTAATAATTATATATTTTAAATTTTAAACGATTCGGTTGGGTAATTTTTGAGTTGTTATATGCGGACAGACAGACGGAGGGACTGAACGACAATTATGGGTGTTATGTGTATTTACAATATTACGAACACACCTAAAATTAAAACAAATCGTAAAATAAATGCTTGATGAGGAGAAAAAAACGAAAGAAGGAAAGTATTTGCAAAATAGAATTTAAAACATGAACAAAACCATAAAAAAATCATTTTACAATACTTTTTTTACAATTTATTAAACTTTTTCATTTAATTAAAATAAATAAAATAAAACGGTGTTTTTATTGCCAAGATCAAGTAATTAATCGCGAAGAAAAGACACAAATCGATGTTAAAATAATTGGTTGTTGTAAAAATTCGAAAGAAAGAAAATGGTTGGAGAATAGATTTTATGACAAAGTCTAGATAAGAACACTGAATAATTAGGTAATTTCTTGAAACAAATTAACTTCCTTTAATTACACAAGCTTTCATATTCGCTCGCGCAGCAACATCATAATAGATTAAAGAATGTTAACAAATATCGTTCAGAAAAATCCCAAGCTTTCGTGAAAATGTATTTTTTAATTAGCAAGTCTGCAGCTTTCGTAAGCAGCAGTTAGTAAAAGTTGTTATTATTTGGTCTTTTGCCTCCATTATTTCCTAATTATTAGAAAAAATTCCTAGAAGAAACAAAACTCAAGATTTTATTCAACTGTTTTTTATTTCTTCCATCTTTACAAAAAAAAAAAAAAAAAAAAAAAATAAATAAATAAATAAATAAATAAATAAATAAATAAATAATAATAATAAAAGTGGATTCATGAAAATTTTCGAATTCTGGTTTTCGACGGAATTACACATTTTAAGGGTCAGAGAATACAAAAAATATATTTTTACGAAATGTTTGTCTATGAGTCTGTCAGTGGCAAAAGTTTTGTGGGTGTTTTATCTCAAGAATTAATGTACGGAATTTTACAAAACTTTAGATTTGGTTTCGTTTACTTTGTGACGGCCGATTATCAACACGGGAAGTATAGGCTCAAAGGGGGCCTAAAGGGGAGGTGCCCTCCATGGGGGTCTTTTTAAGGGAACCTAATCCCTATTTACGTAAGGAAATCCAAGATTCGAAGAAAACTACGGAAAACTCCGAAACGATTAGGCCGACGGCAGTGATTGGGCTCGAACTCAGCACCTGCTTCTACCGGCTTCGGAGAAAGAACATCTTTTTTTTTGAAGAAGTTTTGAAGAATTGCCAGATCTGACAAGTTATATTAGTTTTAATGAGAAGATTGCTTCAATTATACATTATTCGTAAAAAATCCACTTATACTAAAATAAATTTTTAGTTTTTGAGTGATAATACTGGGATAAAATCGAGACTGAGAATCGATGACTTAGAAAAGAGCTATATTTTTTTACAATATTCTCATGATATGGAGGATATTTACAGAACCGTTAATAACTAAAAATTTAAATTATTTTTTAAAAGTATTTCTTTTATACCAAAAAATGTTTAGGCAGTTTCTAACTTTGTAGTAACATTGATAATTTTTTTTCATTTCAAGATGGTATACTGTAGGAAAGAAAATTACAATATTTCAGAAGAAAAATGTATTTTTTACAGAAAAAAGCTGTTCAGAACATTACAGAAAAAAGCTTATTTTTAAGCATATCACAGAAAAAAATTTCTTCTGTAAAAGAAAAAAAAGTGGATTTTGTGATTTTTACAGATAAAATCTGTATCTTTTACAGAAAAGAACTGTTTTGATGGAAAATTACAGATATGTTCCGCAAATTTAGTGATTTTTCACTAAAGCCAAAATTAACACATCTTTCTTTTTAGGTGCGTTCGTAATTATATAATACGTAGCACCTATAGTGGTCGTTCAGTCCGTCCGTCTGTCCGTCCGCATATAACAACGCAAAAACTACCCAACCGAATCGTTTGAAATTTAAAATACGTATTTATTACATAATTTTGTCGAGTCATTTCAAATTTTATGAAAATCGGATGCATAGATCAATTACAGGGGCAATCAAAAGTATTCCATTACATTACGGTTAATGGGGAAAAAGTTTCAAATGCATTTTTATTATTTGAAATTTAAAATACGCAATTATTACATAATTCTGTCGAGTTATTTCAAATTTTTTGATAATCGTGTGCATAGATCAATTACAGGGGCAATCAAAAGTATTCAATTACATTATGGTCAATGGGGAAAAAGTTTCAAATATATTCTATACGTTTGAAATTTAAAATACATAATTATTACATAATTTTGTAGAGTTATTTCAAATTTTATGAAAATCGGATGCATAGATCAATTACAGGGGCAATCAAAAGTATTCCGTTACATTACGGTCAATAGGAAAAAAATGTTTCAAATGCATTTTAATCGTGTTACACTCATGCGAACTTAATAAAATTTATATGCAACTATAAAGTACATATTATAATATACATCTTACATAATTTGTGGTGCAAAGAACATTTGTTATTGATTTACAAGGCCACACAAAAGTATTCCATTACATAATGGTATAGGGAGAACATTGTTTGATGAGCGTTTTAATTGTAATTCATTATTTACAATTTTATAACATTGATACATGAAAGTAATATTTTTAAAACTTCGTTATCGTACGAACGCACCTAATTTGCTACGCTTCACGTGCAATTTCCAACTTGTTTTCTTTTACTAGAGATTTGAGAATTCATGAACCACTGTAAAGTTTGAAGCGCAATTTTTTCCCTCGATATTTCGAACAAGTTGGAAATTGCACGTCAGGCTTAGCAAATGTGGTGGTTTATATTGAACATTAAACCGATTTTTCCGTTTTTTATAGTCATTTAAAATTTTGGATCCTAAAATTTAATGGTACTTATCTCCTTCGGAAAACATTTAGTACCCTTTGTTTCCCATTTAATATTGTTTGTCTTTATTTTTACAATCCCCCTTTAAAATTTTGCTCCAAGAGTTTAGATTCACACTGTATGTACAGGTACGTTTTAAATTGCATTTACGTTAGCATAAGGATGTCTTTTCTACAAGATATTTTACTCTATCTTTAACCCTTTATCTACTGACGGTACTTATAAGTACCATTAAAATTACTTATTATACAATTTTTTAATACATTAATTAGTTGTAATACTTTTTAGAATGAGTCACAGATATATTACTTTATTTTGTTCCAAAAGTTACACAAAGTTACACAACAGTTTGTTACACAAAACAAAAATGTTTTTAAAGGGAGGATTTCTTTTGCCTTAGTATCTTTTCAGTTTTTTTTTTTTTTTGGGGGGGGGGGGGGGGGGCTGGGAATTTTTCAATTCGGAAATATTTTTATATTTATGTTGTAAGAATATCATATTTATATATTTTATAATTCTTACAAAATACTAAAAAAATAAAAAAAAATAAAAAAAAAAAAATAAATAAAAGATTAGAGTGGAGCTATAAATATTGCACAAAATGTGTGTAAATTCAAATTTAATTAATCCTTCTGAATCCTTCACCCCTTCTAAAATCCTCCAAAAAATTATTAAGTGATTATGTAAATCTCTTAATTTAGTTTAAACAATTTTTAGACGTTCAGCGTTCTTAGAATATTAGTGTTTTCGCGTAATAGAAAAAAAGTTTCGTAAAATAGATAGCCTAAGTAATGGATATGACTGCAATTTAAAAAAAAAATTCAAATATTAAACTTGCTTCTAATTATGAAAGTTCCATTAATCTATTACACTTCATAATAGAGTTAACAACTTTGTAGTGGCATTTTAATTGCGAAATAACTTCAACAAAAATTGTTATATTGCAGAATATTGTTAAATGTGCTATTAAATGCAGTTTTTAATAATAGAATCGACACTATTTGAACTGGCGTGAGTTAGTAAAAACCATTAGCTCCAAACTTTTGATCATTTTCCAAATACAATAGATGTTTTTCTGAATGATAATCTAAAAACAACGCCTCAAAGGCTATTTGGAATTTTTTCAATTATTTTGTAATAGATTTAATCAGTATTCATTAGATTCCTTCAATTACACCTATCTCATGAGAAGTTATTTTATTTCATTAAAACAATTTTGAAGATTTAGAAAAAAAAAATTTCAACAAAAATCGCTAAAAAATATTGTTAAATGTACTATTAAATACAGTTTTCAATTTGAGAGTCAACATTTTTTAAATTGGCGTTAGTAAAAGATAACGTTTTAAAAACTTTCCACTCAAACAGATTAAAAGCTACATAATGAATGCACTTTTTAAAACTATGCAATAATTCTGTATTAAAAAAACATTTCGACATTAAACTTTTCAGTCTATTTTATGTTCTAATTATTTTTACGATACTTTTTTTAATATGTGGAAATGTGATGCCAAATAGCCCAATTTCCGGCTTCAAAAAATCTTTTCAAAATGGTTATTCCAACCTGCTCTAATAATAACATTATTTTTTTTTTCAAATACAAAATATTAATTAGTGAAGTTTTCATAATCACCTATGGTTCATAATAAAGGAAAAAAAGTCATAATGGAATAATAATAATAAAAGAAACTTCAACATAAATTTCACAAAATATTCTAAAGTTTGGAAAACTTTTAATTAGCGTATTTACACAATGAGACTTTTAAATTTTAATCCTTTCTTATTTATAAAATGTTACTTTTGAGATGACATTATAAAAAAATAGTGAGACGATGTAGATTTCAAATTTCCACCCATTTATATAAAATTGTTGTACTAATTTTGATTATAAGCCATTATAGTGTATCAAGCATTGAGTTTTCTTGGAAATGCATTATTTTGAAGTAAAAGGATTTTCGAGATAGCAAATGATGATAATGATTTTTAGAAATTAATAATTATTAAGAGACATGAGATCTGTAATTTTTTATTCACAAAAATCTTTTCAATGTTATTCCGAATAAAATCTTGCTGTTGATTATGGTTGTTCCTCGTTGATCGAGCTTCATTCGGGTCAAAAAAAAAAAAAAAAAAAAAAAAAAAAAAACTACTTCCGCAGCTGTTTTGAAGGGCAAAATTTCCCTAATCGAGTTCAAAGCCATTTGGAAAATTTAATGTACGTGCCAACCTTCAGATGGCCGTTTTTGCGAAAAATTCCGATTGTTCTGATTATTATTATTTTATAATTCAAATTCAAATATTTAAGATCCCCTCCAAAAAAAAAAAAAAAAAAAAAAATGTTGAACTTTTGGTTTTGCGATAACTAGAAGTAAAGTTATAATCTAAAATATAAACTGGAAATGAACTTTCTGAAACCGAAAGTGACCGTTTAAAGAAACACAGAAAAGTAAACAAATGCATTTTAGAACACAAATATAAAATTTAATATATGCACACAAATAGATAAACACCTTAAAATATGGGAAATTTTAAAATTTTAAATTTTGTGCACAAAATCATAAACTTTTTGTGCTATATCAAAAGCTTGACTCGCGTTTTCTAGAAAATTACGTTTGTCATTCAGTATGTTTACGAGAAACATAATTTCTTAAAGAGTTTTTAAGATACTGAAATAAAATTTTGTCACAAGGTTTTGCTCCCCTATTGGTATGTTTTAAATCAAATTATAGCTTGTAAGTTTGTACATATGAATTTAAGAGCTATTTTTATCGAAAAATACATTTTTTAAAAATAAAAAATCATGTTTCATCTACAAAATTTGGCACAAATTAGTAAATTTAAGCGGTATTGCTAATACTAAATGCTTTTTATTATATAGGAATTAACTTGTAGTAAATTTCAGCAACATATATCAATTTCACAAAACGTGAAATAGTTTAATATAATTAAAACAACACCAAACAATGTTTTCTTCTACACCATTATGTAATAGAATAATTTTGTGTGGCTCTGTATATTAATAAAAAATGTTCTTTGCACCAAAGATTGTACAGAATGTATATTTTAGTATTTCATAGACGCATATGAATTCTATTGTGTTCGGAAGAGTACAAAATTATTAAAATGATCTTGAATATATTTTTTCCCATTGCCCGTAACGTAGCGGAATACTTTTGTTTGTCCCCTTAATTGAACTCTGCATCCGATTTTCATAAAATTTGAAATGACTCGACAAAATTATGTAATAATTATACATTTTAAATTTCAAACGATTCGGTTGCGTAGTTTTTCCGTTGTTATATGCGAACAGACGGACGTATTACACCATTGAACGACGACTATAGGTGCTACTTATTTATATAGTTACGAAAGCGCCTAAAAATAAGATAGTGCTTGAGTAGTTGCATAAAATCCATTTTATCCATTACAACTGGAAATCAAGTCTGTAAATAAGTTGCAGATAAGAGAAAGCATCTGAAATAGTCTTGGTTCATTGTGGAAGTGGTTAAAACGGATTTTATGCATATTTTATGCAGACTGTCTTTTTTTCTTTTTAAACCTTTAACTTATTTGCCCGAACGCTGTTCGGGCAACTAGAAGTTGGCCAAACTGGTTTGCCCGTACGGTGTTCGGGAACCGATATTTTATCTTTTCCCTCTGTGATATTTTTCATTCTCTTTAATAGATTGTATTATCATTATTTTTCAATAGATGGCGCAGCTTGTGTGTGCGAATGAAATCTTCCGTTCGTTTTTTTTTTCTCTGAGCCCACACTACTGATCGAAAAAAGACCCGGATGATAATGTAAATTCTATGGGGGAGTTCTTTTCCAGTATCTCACTAAAATTTTAATATTTTTCTTCAAATTGTACCACACACAAAAAAAGATTTCTGAATAAAAAACATCATTCGAAACTGAGAAGTTTTAATTTATGGTAAGTTTGATTGAATTAATTTTTAGTAAAATCTGTAAAACAGTCTTCATTGCATACAGGCGTGGTTGCAGCAAAAAGCAAACTTTTAGGATATTTCTATTTCTAAATTCTGAAATAAAAAATTGTTTTATATCATTAGTTATGGTAATAATAAAAAAAAAATCGTGCATTTTCGTATTCTATCAAGTATGATGTTTGATTATATGCAATAAAAAAATATGACTTTTTTGGTAACATTTCTGGTAAAAAAATTGGCTAAAAAACCAAAATGGATTTGGTTATTATGGTTCTGATCCCCTCAATTATCACCGTATCAGATTTACCACGATCACACCGCATTTGCTTATGGTTCTGACTACAGGATAATGTTGATGTACTATGTTTGAAAGAAACCTGGAAAGAACTGCGCATGGGTGAAAAGGGCTATTACATATCGAAAATGAGGAAGTCCGTATCTCGGGTGTTTTAAAATAACATATTGCGATTGTATTACGTTAAAATGAGATATAAAAAGACAAATATAGTAAAAAAGATAATTTAAAGATATGATTGTTTAACATAATAATTTTTTCCCTCACAATATAGCACTTAATCTTATTAGAATTAGCGACTTCTTGGCGTGATTTTAAAAAATATTAAATTGGCGATTTTTTAAAAAAATTTCAGATTTTTTATTTACATGATTGTTTACATTACTTGCTACATTATTTATTTATATTATTTATTTACATTGGATCTGAATACTCAGGTTCACAGAATTAGCGAATTTATCACATAGCCGCCAAGTCAGGTGCTAGCAGTCGTTAAATCTGCTGCTTAGCCACAAATATAAATGTAAAAAAATATAAAATAAACATGCTTTTATTAAAATTCACAAAAATGTAGAAATCACATATAAATCTTAAAGACCTAATCTGAGAACTAGTAGAAGATTTATTTATTTATTTAATTTAAAATAAAAA
Organism: Maratus speculifer; assembly: GCA_964019185.1. Lineage (NCBI taxonomy): Eukaryota > Metazoa > Arthropoda > Arachnida > Araneae > Salticidae > Maratus > Maratus speculifer. The sequence goes on from OZ025303.1 coordinate 160,344,016, forward strand.
TTTTACTCAGAACAGAAAATAGAAAACAATATTGAAGGTTTACTTTTATACATATATATATATATATGTATATATCGCATATATATATATATATACATATATATATATATGTATGTATATATATCGCAGAGGCTATTCTCCCTACAATGTGAATAGAATTGGTAAAAAATATTCTAGCACTCCATGTATGTCCCCTCTACTGTGATATCAAAATGACGTACGGGGGCAGATATACTGGGGGTAGATATCGGGCTCTCGTAGAAAATGAAATGCTGCAGCACTGGATATCTGCCCCCATATACTGCAGAGGTCAAAATAGCGGATGGGGGCAGATATACTGGGGGTAGATATCAGGCTCTCGTAGAAAGTGAAATGCTGCAGTACTGGATATCTACCTCCATCTAATGCAGAGGTCAAAATGGCGGACGGGGGCAGATATACTGGGGGTAGATATCAGGCTCTCGTAGAAAGTGAAATGCTGCAGCACTGGATATCTACCCCCTTCTAATGCAGAGCTCAAAATGGCTGACGGGGGCAGATATACTGGGGGCAGATATCAGGCCCTCATAGAAAGTGAAATGCTGCAGCGCTGGATATCTACCCCCTTCTAATGTAAAGGTCAAAATGGCGGACGGGGGCAGATATACTGGGGGCAGATTTCAGCATTCCCGTATGTCGTTTTTGTGAGCGGATATAATAAACACCATTCAACTCTGTGAAATCCGTTGATGTATAATCCGTACATGTTGCAATGTAAACAGCGAAAATTGCCATTACAGTTCATATCATACATAATATTAAATTTAGTAATTTTCATGAATTAGCAAATTTTACTGTGATTTTCAACTGTGATTTAAGAAAATGTATGTATTTGGAACCCTGCATTTCAAAATGAAAACATATACATACTAAAAGATACAAAGAAATAAAACTGAAATTATTATTTTAAAGAGATATCAATGTTTGTTTGGTTTTTTAATTTTTCTTCAAATTAAATTAGTTATTAAATATATTAAACTGATGTTGCATTATATTTTTCTTTTCGATTGTAAAATTTTTATAATCGTTCCTGATTCCATAGACCTTCAGACTGAAAATAAATAAAAAAACAAGCAAACAAAGAAAAGATCCACGAGAACATATAATCCACAAAAGAGTCGGTCTCTAAATTTGCACTTTTCATAGGGTTAACCGTATTTTTAAATGCGCTCGTAATTATATAAAAATGTAGACATCTATAGTCGTCGTTTTGTCCGTCCGTCTGTCCGCATATAACAACACAAAAATTACCCAACCGAATAGTTTAAAATTTAAAATATATAATTGTTGCATATTTATGTCGTGTCATTTCAAATTTCATGAAAATTGGATGTAAAGTTTAATTACAGGAAAAATCAAAAGTATTCCATTACATTTCGGCCAATGAGAAAAAAAAATAGTTTTAAGTGCATTTTAATGATGTTACACTCTTTCGAACATAATAAAATTGATATGGTTATATGAAGTATATGCTAAAATCTACATTCTGTACAATCTGTGGTGCAAAGACTATTAGTTATTAATTTACAGGGCAACAGAAAAGTATTCTATCACCATGATGGTGTAGAGGGGCATTGTTTGTGACGCGTTTTAATTATATTTATATATGACAATTTCAAATTTTGTGAAATTGGTATACATTGCTGAAGTTTACTACAAGTTCTTTCCTGTATAATGGAAAGCAGATAATGTTCAGAAGGACCCGCAAAACATTTAGGACATTATTTTGTGTCCGACGTACTGTGTATGCTATTGTATCGGTACCTGGATATTTTTAAAACTTTGTTATATTACGAACGTACCTCATTTGCTACGTTTGACGTGCATTTTCTGACTTGTTTTTTACTGAGTACAGTAAAAATATTAAATTTGACTTTCAGCTGTATTCAATTTTAGAAACATTTTCACTATCTCTCATAAAGAAAGGAAAAAGACAAAACGTAGCACCTAGAGTCGACGTTAGTCCGTCCATATGACCGCATGTAATAGCGAAATCACTATTCAACCGAATAGTTTGAAAATTAAATTATATAATTGTTGCATAATTTTATCCAAATATTTCAAATTTTATGAAAATGGGATGTATAGGTGAATTACAGGGAAAATCAAAATTATTCCGTTACATTACCGACAATTTGAAAAAATAGATTCAAGGGCATTTTAATGATGTGATATGCATATGTAAAGTACATGCTAAAATATACATTCTGTACAATCTGTGGTGCAAAGAATATTTGTTAAATTTATAGAGATGCACAAAAGTATTCCATTATATAATGGCATAGACGGGGGGGACTGTTTGGGATGCGTTTTAATTATATTAAAATATTTCAGATTTTATGAAATTAATCAGGGCTGGAAAGTTTCTGCCGGGGTGGTTTAAACCGGGAGTTATAACCGGTTAAAACCGGCATGGCAGAAACTATTTTCTGCCAGTATGTGGCAAAAACTGGTAGAAACTAATAAATAATGCTAATAAGAACTTTAACCTACAATGATTCATAATTCACATATATATTTAATGAATAAAGAATTTAGTTAAATTAAAATAAAGATTATGAATGTTATTTAAAGTAGCAAAAATTTTTAAAAGGATCATATAAATGTACTTTGTTTACATAATAATTTTCTGTCACTTGAAAACAGAAATTTTCATAGCACTAATCTGATGCTGCACAAGTTTGACTATTTACAGTTGAATTTCTATTTAAAAGCTATAAAAGTAATGTATAAAAAATTCTATGACATTTTAACTTTACTTTTCAGAGTATTTTTGTATAAATAATACACTGCAATACCTTAAAAATTATCTACTACTACATATAAAGAGATGGTTCTTGTTAAAAATATATAATTAAATAATTGTAGCACAAAAATAACAGAAAAAAACTTAAATGGAATATCTTGTACAAGTATTATCAAAAAGCAATTTTCTTGCCCTTTCTTTATGCTCAAATGTCAATTTTGATGCCATATACTTAAGGTGAATTGAATAAGCTAGCATTGCATTAAATGAGAATTGAATTTTGCATTCGTGAGTTTCCATAATATTTCCATCATTGAGTAAAGTTAAGCAAATTTTATGAGCAGCTGCAATAGAACAGTCATGTTTTTTACTTTTATCTAAAGCAACAGCAATAGATTTTAACATTTGTAACAAGTATTTAACTCTTTATAAATCATGATATTTATTTATAACTATAACAACTGCTATGTCCTTAATATAATTTTTATGATAATTATCTGCAAATAATTGGGATAATTCTTCTGGAAAGATTCAAAATTATCAAATTCTAATACTAATTTGTATATTTTTTAAAACTATTCACAATATTTTATTTATTATTTATCCCAAATAAAATATATTATAAGCAATTTAATATCGCTAAAAAAGTCTCAGATTATGCCATAAAATAAGTTTATGCCAGTTGTTGCCCGTTTCTGCCGGTTAAAACCGGTTATAACCACTTTTTGCCACTGGCACGGCAGAAACCATTTTCTGCCGCCAAAAATCCAGCCCTGAAATTAATACACATTGATGAAGTTTACTACAAATTACATCCTGTATCATAAAAAGAAGATAATACTTACTGGGACCAACAAAAGATTTCGGATACTATACTGTATGCGATGTACTGTGTATAATTGCACCGAGATCTGGATATTTTTAAAACTTCGTTACCCTAAGAACGCCCCTCATTCGCTACGTTTGACGTGCAGTTTTCACTTTCAATTCGACGAAATATTTTGATTGTCTCTCACAAGGAAAGGAAAAATACAAAATGAAATATCTGTTTTCTCTCATTTCTTTTTCACTGATTTCACTTTCGTTAGTCATTTTCTATATTGACTTCTAAGATTTCGATTTTGCTTTTTAAGAGACACTGCTAATTGAAACAGACCCGGATGATAATGTAAAGTCTATGGAGCCGTTCTTTTCAAATATCTCGCTCAAATTTTAATATTTTGACGTGATTTTTTTTTTTTTTTTTTTTTTTTTTTTTTTTTTGCATAGGATAGCTGAGGACAATCCACAACCGGACTAGTTTTTACTTTTTTTGATTTTGGTTATATTCTTTTTATATTAAGATAGTTTCGGTTTCATAACCGGTTGAAACCGGTTCTGAATGTTAAAGTATTTAAAAAAAATCTGACACCAAAATCGAAAAAGTAGAAACTAGGCCGGTTGTGGATCGTCCTCAGCTATCCTATGCAAAAAAATCACGTCAAAATATTAAAATTTGAGCGTGATATTTGAAAAGAATGCCCCTATAGACTTTACATTATCATCCCGGTCTGTTTCAGTCAGTAGTGTGGCGTCTTAATAATAAAAATTTCCGTTGTCAGAACATTTTAATGACACGGGAATTTTCAGAATTGACACTTAATTATCTTGTTCTCTGCTTTTTGCATAAAATTTAATTTTCAGTTAAAATGTTTCTGAAAATTTTGACTCTTTCTTAGTGCGCTCGTAATTTTGTAAATAGGACGTATCTATAGTCATCATTCAGTCCGTCCGTCTGGCTGTCTGTTCACCCGCATGTAACAGAGCAAAAACTACCCAACCGAGTCATTTGAAATTTAAAATTTATAATTCTTGCATAATTTTGTCGAGTTATTTCAAATTTTTTGAAAATCTTATGCATATGTTCAGTTATAGGGACAATATAAAATATTCCTTTGCAATACGGTCAGTGGGAAAAAATAGTTTCAGGTGAATATTAATGACGTTAGACGCTTTCGAGCATAATAAAATTAACATGCATCTACGAAGTGTTTATTTAAATATACTTTTTGTTCAATCTATGGCGTAAAGAGTATTTTTTATTAATTTACAGGGTCACACAAAGTATTTCATAACACAATGGTATAAGAGGAGGGGACATTGTTTGGGCCGTGATTTAATTATATTAAAATACTAGCAAAACCCGCGGCTTTGCTCGCGTAATAGTTGAAATATGTCAAATGATACTTATACATCTGATTTTCATTAGAAGTAATCATGTATTAAGGAATAATTAAATAACATGCATTTAAGCCACAGTTTTACTGAATTTCATTATTACATGCATTATTTCGAAGTTAAAACATAAAATAATACGAAGAACTAAAAATACTTCTAAATAAAGGATAATTTAGAAAATATATTGAAACTTTTATGCTCAATTCATACATTCCATTCAGTATTCATCTGAAGTATTTATTCTTTTTTAAAAACAATTTCGTATGCATTTACATTTTTTCATTAATCATCATGTCACAATCTAAGTTTGTTTTCTAAGGGCTACCATCTCTCGAGGGGTAGTGGTATTACCATAAAATGCCTATGTTGGAAAAGGGAGGTCATTAATTTACAAATTTTAATTTTGAAATCGGTTTGATATTTTCTGATATACACCAAAGAAACGTAATTTAGAAAGTTTTTAAACTCTTTTATAAAATATTTATTGCTTCTGCATTCATGTGGTAGCGGTACTGGCATATAACATAGAGTATCATTAGAGTGTAGGATTATGAGAATGATCTATGTAGGAACAGAGAGTGTCACCATTGATACAAAACCATCACTTTTATAATCGGTTTATTAATTCATAAGCTTTCACAGAAATCGTAATTTACGAATTTTTTAGAGCGCTTTTTCCACCGCTCCTTCGCTTCACAACTTTTAATTTCACATCTACTCCCGACAGTTCTTAGCAGATATTTATATTTTGTAAGTAACTATCATGCCGAATTTACAGTTTCTAGACTCCTTAGTACAATAAAAATCTTCATTTTGAATATTTTTGGATCCTGCACCCTCTGTTGATAGTGTCGTCACCGAAATAAAATGTAGCTTCCTTTATGTTTCAGCAGATTCTGCCATCACCAATTTATTTTTGAAATCAGTTTGATACGTGCTCAGATTGCCATTCAAAAAGTTTTTACTCTATTAAAAGTGTGCAGCATTTGCTGCATCGAAACTCTACCTCTTTTACAGACTACCTTTATTCTGAGTAATGAGAATGCCTTATTATTTAGTCAAGAAACAGATTTTTGTCAAAGCGGTGGAATAATGATGAGGCAAATCCTGCAGATTTTTAACAGTGTAGGGCGCTTCTTCGCATACCCCCTCCCTCTTTTAAAATTCGAATTTTTAAAGAAATGCTAAAGATAATTTTTATCTTATAAGTAATTACCATGTTAAATTTCATGCTTGTAGTCCCTTCAGTAACACAAAAAACGCATTTTTAGAAAGCACAAAGTTCCTGCACCTCCTTTGGATTTGTGGCACCGACATAAGATATAGCCCCTGTTTCATTCCGGGCGAACATAATCATTTTAGTACCATTACTTTTGAAATCTATTCGGTAGTTCCGGAGATAATCCCCTACAATCAAACTAACAAACAAACAAATTTTTCCTCATTTTAATATAGGTATAGACGACATAAGATATAGCCTATCTTGGATTCTGGGTGAACACCATCATTTTGGTAATATTTTTGAAATCGGTTCGGTAGTTCCGGAGATTAGCCCCTACAAACAAACATACTTTTCCTCTTTACAATATAGGTATAAACGACATAAGGTACAGCGTATAATTGATTCTGGGCGAACACAATCTATTTGGTAAAATTACTTTTGAAATCGGTTCGGTAGTTCTAGAGATTAAACCCTACAAACAAACAAACTTTTCCTCTTTATAATATAGGTACAGACGACATAAGATATGACCTATGTTTGATCCCGGGCGAACACCATAATTTTGGTACCACTACTTTTGAAATTGGTTCAGTAGTTCCGGAAATTAGCCCCTATAAACAAACAAACTTTTCTTTTTTATAATATAGGTATAGACAACATAAGATATAGCCTATGTTGGATTCCGGGTGAACACCATCATTTTGGTACGATTAGTTTTGAAATCGGTTCGGTAGTTCTGAAGATTAGCCCCTACAAACAAACAAACTTTTCCTCTTCATAATATAGGTATAGATATAGACGACATAACATATAGCCTATGTTTGATTCCAGGCGAACACCATCATTTTGGTACCGTTACTTTTGAAATCAGTTCAGTAGTTCCGAAGTTGGGGCATAGGTATAATATATAGCCTATATTTGATTCTGGGCAATCACCATTATTTCAGCCCCAGTACCTTTGAAATCGGTTCAGTAGGTCCGGAAATTAACCCCTACAAACAAACAAACAAACTTTACCTCTTTAAAATATAGGTATAGATAATGACATAAATTATTTTGTTCTATGTAAATGTTGCATAAAATATCGTTTATTTGTTATTTCTTCTTTCAAATAATAGAAAATCATTTAAAAATATGCGTGTAACTGATATTCAAAAATTACATTATCGCCAAATTGTTATAAAAAACATCGCGCCAAACACAGTGCTTATGTGACATCTGTGCCAAATATTTTATTTAAACATCAAACGTTGTTGTTTTTAATTTACATTCTAATAAACATATGTTCTACGATAACTTCAATTGAAATTAAGTTGACAACTTGCTATCCGACTTCATAAAAAAAAAAAAAAAAAAAAAAAAATGCAAGAGATTCATTCGCATGAATAGTAAAAAATATAAAAGCTCGAAGATAATAAATCGCAAAGCCGTCCAACAATGAATGGACATGGACATTAATTCTTATGACGTCATAGCATGCAAATTGGACGCGCTATCGCTTAAGTCGTTTCGGTGAAATTTTATGGGGTGGGCCACCCTTATCAGTTAGAGGTATAAAAAATAGATAACAACCTATTCTCATACCTACTGAGTATACATATAAAATTTCGTCAAAATCGGTTAAGCCGTTTCGGAGGAGTATGGCAACTAACACTGTGACACGAGAATTTTATATATTAGATTTCAGAATTTTAAAAATGGATATTACATTGATGAAGTTTACTATATATTACTTCCTGTGTAATAGAAAGCAGATAGTTTTTACTGGGATCCATGAAAGATTTCGTATATTCTATTATATCCGATATAGTGTGTACAATTGCACCCAGATCTGGATATTAACCTATTAATTCTGGATATTAAACTTCTTCATAGTACGAACACACCTCATTTGCTACGTTTAACGTACAAGCACAATTTCCGACTTGTTTTTCATTGAGCACAGTAAATAATTAGATTTATCTTTCAGCTTTATTCAATTTTAGAAGTATTTTCACAGTCTCTCACAAGGAAAGAAAAAAGATAAAAAGAAACAACTGTTTTCTCTCATTTCTTTTTCACTGATTTCACTTTCGTTAGTCATTTTCTAGATTGACTTCTAAGATTTCGATTTTACTTTTTAATAATAAAAATTTCCATTGTCAGAACATTTTAAAGACACGAGAATTTTCAGAATTGACACTTAATTAACTTATTCTCAGTTAAGAGGCTTCGGGGAGAGTAGGGGGGGGGGAGGGCAAACTTTTATGTTCTCTACTTATAGAATAGGTGCTCTTTATATATAAATTACTTTTCAAATAAAAAGTTTTTGGAAATTTTCAATGATTTTAATTTGAAATTTTAAATATTAAACTTTGAAATTTTAAATATTATATATATATATAAATATTATAATTTTTATTTGAATCTTTAAATATTAAAGTTTTGATATATCTCATGAACGAATTTCTCGATTTCTTTACTTTTTAGGGTTTTGTTCATCTGATGAAACCCTATTCGTCTCTGTCTTCTGTCTGTCTATCTGTCACAGAGTCCATACACAAAAACTGCTACTAAAAATATCCAAATTGCTATTTATAAAAATGTATTAATAATTAAAACAATGCCGATCTTTTACTCTTTTTTAGGTTTCGTTCTTCTGACGAACGTTTTGTCTAACCTATTCGTCTCTGTCCGTTCGTCATAGAGTTCATACACAAAATCTTTTTAAGTGAGAGAGTTCAAATTTTTTGTACTTACAGCTGAATAGCACGTGTCACACGACCAATCATAAACTTTTGAAAAAGTCTATTATTTTAATAAAGTTAATTTTATCAATATCATCTGTTCATTTTTGCTATTTACATTTTCAAAGAGAACCTTAATTTGAACGTCTGACGAGTAGACATCATAACTTGGAGGTAAAGCACCTCGCTAGTAAATAGGAAATTGTTAGTTCGAATCCCGATGCTAGTTTGAACAAAATAAAAATTTTCATTTTATAATTATTTTAAAAATAAATTTTGTTGATGCTACCATCTATATTAGAATTTACTAATTATGCATTAACAATTTGGATTTATTAGTTAAGAATAAGTTGTTTTGAAATAAATATTCGACGAGACCCTTTGTGCAATCTGCAATCACACTTACCCACTTGTTTCTCTATTGTCTGCAGAAAAGTTTCCCTATTATTTTTGTTTTCAGGCTTTACAAAATTTATAATAATCTTAAAAGTGAAAAAAGAAAGAATAAGAACCATGTATGAAGCATTTATAAGTCATGTATGAAACATTTTCGAATACATTCAGACTAATGTAAACTTCCCTTTTATTAAATTTAAATATGATGTCTTATTGAACTGTTTGGAAACGCATTACAACATTTGAAAAATCCGAATTTCAACAATTAACATCTAAAGTTGGAAAATTATCCAAATTTTTGGAGAAGCAAACTATATATGATCTGTAGATTTGTATTTATAAGCTACAAGCATGCAAAAATTTAGTTCAGTTAGGAAATTTATACCATAACTGAAAATTCTCCTTGAGCAATTTCCACTAATAAGGAAAATGGTGAGTCAGTTCTTTTCTGCAACCCAGTATACGAGTTATAGAATTTACACACAATGTCTAACACGCAAGAAAGTACTTAAATTTAAAAATGCATATCTGAATTGAAAACACTTTCTAGATATTATTAAACAATTACTGTAACCGATTTTTCCGATTTTTGTGTGTGTATCCCTGGAAGTAAACAATTAATAATATAAACGCACTATTCGATAGCAATAAACATGGATGCAGCAGCAGAGGCAAACACAATTCGCATACTGAAACGCAATCAATCTGATAAGTCATATTTTCGTGGAAGACAACTGAAAATCCGATTTTAATGGTTGACTCGTAGTTTCACTATTGTGTTTTCTTCCACCCATTCCTCCATATTTCCCAGTTCACGGCTGAAATTCCAGAATTAGTTAAAACTGGATTCCCATTTGAAACACGATTGGAAAATCATAAACAAAAGTCATATTTTGGTAGAAAGCCCCAGAAATTCCAATTTTAACAATTGACTAGTAGTTTTTTAGCTCACAGGCTATCATAGCCTGAGAGCTTATGTGCCCGTCCGTTCTGTATATACGTTCGTACGTTCGTGCGTAACGCGATAATTCATGATGAAATATCCGATCCACTTGAAATTTTGTATGTAGGTATATCCTGACAAGGCGCTTCCCTGATTAGTTTTTGGAGTTCATTCGATATGTATAAGAGGGGGAACGGGGGACTCATGCCCCTCCCCTTAGTTGATATAAATGGGATTTTCATGCAGAATTAAGTTTTCGTTCAAAATTTAGATTAGGATCATTCTGATGAGGGGATTCCATGACTGTTATTAGGTGTTCATTGAATAAGTATAAATAGGGGGAACAGGGGCTGTAATGCCCCCCCTTAATTTATATAAATGGGTTTTTCAAGCAGAATTGTCAGATTTCGTTCAAATCTCTTTATAGTTTTGGAAGTTTAATGGTTAAGTATAAAAGAGGGGGATAACTCCTTTTAAATTATATAAATGCTAAATGGGTTTTTATTAAGAATTATCTCATTTGCTCTGAATTTTGGATATAGATTTTTTATATGATAAAGCATGTCTTTGATAGTATAGGAGGTTCAATGATTAAGTATAAAAAAAAGAGGAAAGGGGAGAGCTGTTTCCCCTTCTTAATTTTTTTTCGAACGGAATTAACCCTTGAAAATATAAGGCTTTAATGTACAATTAGTATTTGTAGCCTGTGAGCTCAATGCCATCAGTTTAACTGGGCAGTATTCTTTATTCCATTGTGTGTTCTTGCACCTAAAGGTATGATGAAACATATGACTGGAAGCAGGATAACACAGAGGTAACCTACGAGGCTCCAGCTAAAATCGAGTTTACAGATGTTTTTCACGAAGATAGGGCTTAGCAAACGGATTACGTTTTAATATGCGAACCAAGATTTAAATAATTCTGGAATTCCAGGCATGAACTCGATTAGGTGATTGTGCCTTAGCTCGCGCTCTGTGTTACGACGCAGCAAGCAGTACGATATGGGTTCCCCAAATTTCGTACAGGTAACTTTGATCTTATCACAAATGAGCCACACGATTACGCAGAATCAAGGGTTAATAATGACAAACTGAATGTCACGGTTCAGTCTGACCCAACTCAGAGTGCTTACGATTTATCGTTGAAGTTTGGATAAAATAAATCCTGATGTTTGATTAGAATAATTACTTGCAGACCGGGAGGTGGCAACGCATACAATCCCCTCAACGAGTTCACAGGTGAAAATCTACGTTTAGTTAAATCTTGATTAGCATATTAAAACGCAGTCGGCCCGCTGAATCATATTTTGGTGGAGAACACCTGAAAACCCGATTTTTGCAGTTGACTCGTAGGTTTACCCTTGTGTTTTCTTGCACCTAAAAATATCAAAACATGGAGGATTGGGAGCATGAAATAATAATCGTAAATCTATGAGTAAACCGCTAAAATCGCAATTTTAGGTGTTATCCACCAAGATATGACTTGGCAAATCGATTACGTTTTGATATGGTAATCGATATTTAAGTAATCCTAGATTATCACACATGAACTCGATGAGGTAGTTCTTGCGCTGCCACTTCTCGGTCTGTTATATTTAAAGTTATCAACTAACTTTATCTTTTCTTCTACAAATTCTTTCCTTGACAATCTGATATTTTATCCTGACAAAGTAAAACATCCTTAAAAGATCTTTATTTAAAAAAAAATAAAAAAGCAGGATCAACAATAATCAATAAACTCTTAAAATACATTCCTTATTTTTAATACATAAGCTAACACAGTTGTCTGTTCCTCATAATTTAGAAAAAAAAAGCCATAATAAAAAGAAGAAAACTCAACAAAAATCGTTCGATAAATCCCCCAAGTGCGGGTAAATTCACATTTTAATCAGAAAATCAACAGCTTTTGACTTAGCATGAGTTAGTAAAAGCCATTAGTCCCCGGGTCTCCATCAATTTCTACTTATAAAAAGTAAAAGAAATGACAAAAATAATAAAACTTAAAAGCAGTCCAGATTTTTTTAAATTATTTTTACATTAGATTTAAGGATCAGCCATTAAATTTCTTCAGTCATAAAATTGCTCATGAAAATTTATTTATTTGCATTAAAATTATTTTTCACATTGTAAAAGATAATGGTTTTAAGAAATCAATTACGAAAAAGAACAAGAGCGATATATATCGTCAAATTATACAAGTTATTTTATATTTTTCGCTTTTTCCCATATTAATGGACATTTTTAACTCATAAAAAAAGCATTGATTTCATTCTTTTTAGCATTTTCCAACATATGACAAAGAATTTTAAAATCAATTACATTTTTAAAATCAAAAGATTTCAAGGAACATCACATTTTTATAAAAATTTTAATAAACATTTTCTATTACTTATGAAAGGTGTTACACAATATATGAAAATCAAATCATTTTTTACATGTTTCAGTTCCAATCAAGATAAGAATCATAATCATAATATAAAAGTGCAAACCGACTCACAGTCAATACAAATGCCACGCGCAATAAGATTTACATAAAAACACGCGCTCTATGCTGAAACATTAAATTAAAAATTAAATATTGGGAAGCGGCAGCACAGATAATTACCTCATTGAGTTTACAGATGAAAATCTAGGATTAGTTAAGACTTGATCTGCACATTAAAACACAATCGGTCTGTGAAGTCATATCTTGGTGAAAAATACCTAAAAACCCGATTTTAGCGGTTAACTCATAGGTTTACCATAGTGAATTCTTGAAGCTAAACATGGTTATTTCCATGAAAACTTGTCATGTCTGTCACACTACTAAAAATCGCTATGCTTGTTGGCCACCATTATTTTTGAAAAGATTGCTTCGCTTTATCCAACTGTTGACATATCTCCGATAAAATAAGACATTATTCAGTTCTAAAATACTGGTAGCCAAAAATCATTGTATGTGACAGACATGACATGTCTTCATGGAATTAGTCACATATGAAACGTGGAGGATTGTGAGTATGAAAAAAATCATGGTAAACCTATGAGTCAACCGCTAAAATCGCGTTTTTAGGTGTTTTTTACCAAGATATGACTTAGCAGATCGATTGTGTTTTAATATGGTAATCGATATTTAAGTAATCCCAGATTTTCACACATGAGGTCGATGAGGTGATTGTTTGTGCTGCCGCTTTCCAGTCTAATACATTTGTAAGTTATCAACTAACTTTGACTTTTCTTCAACATATTTCATCCTTGACAAACTGATATTTTATCCCGACAAAGTAAAACATCCTTAAAAGACTTTTATTTAAAAAAAGAAAAAATTAAAAAAGCAGATTCAACAATAATCAATAAACTCTTAAAATACAATGCTTATCTTTAATACATAAGCTAACACAGTTGTCAATGCTTCATAATTTAGAAAGATAAAGCCATTATAAAAAGTAGAATATCAACAAAAATCGTTCGATAAATCCCCTAAGTACGGGCAAATGCACATTTTAATCAGAAAATCAACAGCTTTTGACTTAGCATGAGTTAGTAAAAGCCATTAGTCCCCGGGTCTCCATCATTTTCTACTTATAAAAAAATAAAAGAAATGACAAAATAATAAAACCTAAAAGCCTTCCAGATTTTTTTTCAATTATTTTTACATTAGATTTAATGATCAGCCATTAAATTTCTTCAATCATAAAATTGCTCATGAAAATTTATTTATTTGCATTAAAATTATTTTTCACATTGTAAAAGATAATGGTTTTAAGAAATCAATAACGGAAAAGAACAAGAGCAGTATGGCGATATATATCGTCAAATTGTGCAAGTTATTTTATATTTTTCGCTGTTTTCCATATTAATGGACATTTTTAATTCATAAAAAAGCATTGATTTCATTCTTTTTAGCATTTTCCAACATAGTTGAGAAGTGTTTATAACTTCAGCTTGTCTATTTGCTATATGTCTGTCCGTGTTCTAACTTGCGTAAATGCAGTCGGATCGCCATGGAATTGATATATGAGAATGTCCATTGCTACTCTTGTTATCAATAAAGGAAATTATCGTAAATACTTTCAGTTATTTTATTACAAAAAAAATTAAGATAAAAGTTGGTGTGACTAGTTAAAAAAACATTGACCTCCGCTTACATAAAACACATCGAATTTCTAACGAAAAAACATTTTGCTTGTCTATATAGTGTGTCCACTCTTAACTGTGGGCAATGGTAATTTCTAAACCGTTAGTCATAGACATATAGTTTTAGTTGCAAAAAATAATAATAATAAATTTTTTAAGCGATTTAGGTAGAAAAAGAATATTAAAAAATTACGAAAACTAAATTTTTATACGATCCCTCGGTCCTATAAGTGATATATAGTAAAACGTATCAATACAAAAAAAGTCCCATTCATCTAACATTAAAATTGACAGAGTTATAAAACTTTAAATTTCATGACTTAAACCACTTTTCTGTAACTGAAAAATGGTTTTACAGAGATAGAAAATCACATCTCATTTACGCACAATGACCTTACCACGTAGTACTCTTGTTAACAAATGTCTTGGAATACTCACCAAGTCTGAGGATCGTCCGGCAATCTTTATTCATGATGAAGAGCATCTTATTTCCAAGACTTCGGGAGTCGTAGCCGTTTTCAAGTAAAAAATCAACCTGTCATTTATTAATTCATATTATAATAGCTTTTAAGTATTTTTTGCACCGTTTTTAGGTAGATTTCGTATGAAATACTGTTTATTGCGGTCGCTCCTATGTTGGAATATCTGAAAAATTTTTGCAGATCTACACCGATCATGAGCCCTAGACCCCAAAACTGCCATCAGTAAAAAAGTTTCTCTCTCTCTCTCTGTATATATATATATATATATATATATATATATATATATATATATATATATAGAGAGAGAGAGAGAGAGAGAGAGAGAAAGAGAGATATTACTCTTTTATAGACACGATAACTTGTATAATTCTGCTTAAATCTCCACCAAACTGATACATAAAATCAGTGGGCATAAAATCTCGGCCAATTTCGTTAATGGGCAAAATTGGACCAAGAGGGGGGGGGGGGGTCGTAATAGGGAAGGTTTTGCAAAAACAGAAAAAATACCCATAACTTCTTAATGAAAATAGACATCGAATCAGTTTAAAGTTCATATTACTTCTAAAAAATATGCGTAAAGTGTATCCATAACAGATTTTTGATAAAATTAAAAATGAGATCAAGGGCCACAAAAAATAGGGGTTTTGGGAGAAAAAATTCATAACTTCGTCATTTCTGAAAATATCAAATCCAATTAATTTTTTTTATAAATTCTCTTAATATTATCTAAAATTTTTGTAATTACAAGTTTTTGAGAGAAACAATTCTGATAGCAATAAATAAATAAATAAGTAAATAAATAAATAAAATAAATAAATAAAAAACAAAAAGGGGGAGAAAAAAGTAAAAAATCTATAACTTCATCAATTCTTAAGATATCAAATCCGATTAAATTTATTTTACATCTTCTCAATAATATCTATAACTTTTTTTCATAACTTCTCAATAATATCTGTAACTGACTAGTTTTTTATAGAACCAATCCTTATAGCAAAATAAATTAAACAAAAATAGGAGTTGAAAAAAAAAATCTCATATCCAATCTGCTTATATTTTGACTCATTTTTTAATTTTTTTTTTTTTTTTATTTCAAACGCATCCAAATGACAGTTTCTCTTATTTGGGAATTATATAATGTGACGTATTGCCCAGTTTTTTTGATAAAGAGAGAATATATTTGAAAAAATGCTTTCAAATTGTACAGAATTTCCCGAAGCGATCGTGATTGAAAAACTGAAGAAGTATTCAAACAACAAATTGCTTATTACCTGATTCATTTTAAAATTTATATTTGATTTTAAATGCATCCAAATGACAGATTTTCTTATTTGGGAACTGTATAATGTGACGCATTGGCCAGTTTTTTGATAAAAGTAGACTATATTTCAAAAAATGCTTTCAAAATAGGCATTTTGAAAGAATTTTCCAAAGCGATCGTAATTAAAAAAAAAAAAAAAAAAAAAAAAAAAAAAAAACAGAGAGAGAGAGAGAGAGAGAGAGTATTTAAATAACAAATTGCTTATTTTCTGATTCATTTTTGATTTTAAACACATCCAAATGACAGGGTCTCTTACTTGGAAACTGTATAATGTGGCTTATTGGCCAGTTTTTTGATAAATGTAGAATATATTTTTTAAAAAATGCTATCAAAGTGGACATGTAAACAAAATTTACCGAAGGGAACGTGATTGGAAAATTAAAGATTTACTCAAAAAATAAATTGCTTATATTTTGACTGATTTTTAAATTCAATTTTGCTCTCTAATATAATTCAAAAAATGCTATCAAAGTGGGCATTTTGAGCCGAATTTCGTATAAGATGATTCTGATAAAACCAGCTCTTACAGAAAAATGAAATTAAAAAATTTTCAAAAGCGGCGAGATAAAATTGTTAAACTGGGTTTATCTTTTATCATATTTATTTTTTGTTGTTTAAATGAGTACTTCGAAATTTTTCCTCCGCCTATAGGCCAAGCCGACAGGGATTTTATTCTTTTCCATTTCATAATATTCATTTAATTGATAAAAGGAGGAGTATTGAATTATTCTTGCCTTCACAATTATTGATTTACATAAGAAAAGGGAAAATAATATTTTTCGCAATAACTCATAAAATAGAATCGCTCAAATACTCCTACGTGGTGTAAGGAGTGTACGTTTTTTATTTTTATTTTACATGGATATCTTAAATAACTTTGCAATAAATTGCCTATTGCATGTATTTAAAACATATTTGTAATTAGGTGACAAAATTAATTTAAACCCCGGGGTAACTATGCCACCTCTCCTCCCTTTTTTTACAATACTTTTCGTATACAATTGAATTTGCTTTGATTTTGAAGAGTATCCTGAATTTTTTGTTTAAGTCCGAATTCGAGTAATAAAAATAGCAATCTTCAAAAATATGCTGGAAATATAACAAAATAACTCCAGTTTACGATGTTTGTTATATATTTGTATATGAGGATTTTGGAGATTTTTTCAGTAATAACTGTGGCAGAAAATTTCCTATTTGACTTATTTTATATTTTATCGCTCTCATGTTTGGCGATATTTAATCTAATAAAGTATATTTTCATATAAAATGCAGAAATTACATAAATTCGCATGAATACAGGCAGTATTCCTTTAGAAAATCTTTCAGTCAAGTAATTCGTTTCTATACTAAATCCCTTTTGATCTTCTTTGTCTTAAAGAACGCATCTGATTCAACTTCTCGCTCCTTTAAGATGTCAAATAAACATCTTAAACATGCTGTGGTTAACTAAACTAGTCGTTGGGGGCCACCGTAATATTTACCCATCATGGATATGTATATGAAAATAAAACATGTGAAACTATTTATACAATGCATTGCAATTCATAAACAAAATTTAAATATTGTTAATATACATAGTAATGCTATATTAAAGAACTGCTGATGTACCAATTTCGACAAATTATATAAAACGCTAAACTACTCAAGTAGTACCAAATTGCGTAAAAGAAATATCCTTATAACTCCAAAAATAATAACTCTATTAACTAACAATTAATTGCATCGGATTAAGCGTTTCATTTCCAATTAAAGTATACCTCTGAATTGAAATTTGAATGAAATACAGGGTCATGAAAAATCGAAGAATGTGGAAAACAGGATTACAGATATCTCAGCAACTAATAATCCGATCGACTTCGTTTTATATGCAAAATGTGTGTTATTTTATTGCCTTTTACGTACATTCCTTAAAATAAAAAAATTCGAAAATTTTTATATACCTTTCATCAGAACGAATTTTTCGAGAGTCCGGAAAAAATAGTTCCGGATAATCGAGGTTGCTGATATTAAATAGGGTTCGTCCCATTCTTGCATACTAACTACATACAAAATTTCAAGTCTCTATCTCAATTTGTTCGGGAGATAGAGCGTTTACAGACAGACAGACGGACGGACGGCAATTTTTTTTTTCTAAAAATATGTTTTTCGGAATCTCCACTATCTAAAACGTGTAAATCCGTCAAAATTTTTTTTTCGATTTTCAAAACGATTGCAAGACTTACCCTATACTACGTATGATGGGTAAGTAAAAAGGTAATTACCACCGAGATATGTAACAAATTATATTACATAACATAACGCATCATAACATAGATTATGAACCACTTTTCAATAAGTATATAAATATTGTTAATATTTTACATATTTTCGTTCATACTGAGAAATGAGATATTTAAATAGACTAGCCGCCCTTGGCGACTAGTTTGGTCTACCTTGAATGTATACTAAGCTTTAAATCGTATTGCTTTTATTCATAATTCATTTCAATTTTTCAATTTTTTTTTTCCAAATTAGAAGATTCTGGCAGAGAATGTCAAATACGCATCACATTGCACGATTGCAGCCAAATGGCAATTATATGTGCCTCACATGGTAACCCGGCTATTGTCATTTATTTATTAATAAACTGTTTGTTTACTTTTATTTTTTTAATTACATAAATTCTTTTATTCTATAATTATTAATTGAACTTTTTTTATTTATTATTATTTCCTTTTTAAAGTAATAGAAATCAACTTAAAAATATGCACGTAACTGGTATTTGTAAACGAAGTTTTCGCCCAATTGGCTTCAGAAAAAAAACGCGCCAATGTGGTGCATGTATGACATCCGTACTGATAAATCAAGAACTCAGTATTTTTATGCTAGCCTGGCGCAGATAGTATATCGCCAAATATTGAACCCGTGGCATTTTTTCGTATTTCATTTATCATTTAAAATATAATAACACAATTCTTTCACTCATTTCATTTATAATACATAACTTTAATTTGAAATTATAAAGTTTAAAACTCATGCCTTTTATTTATTTTTTTAAGTAAAAATAATAGAAACAATAAAAATAACGATATTTTGAAGCTCCCTAATTGCAGCGAAGGAACAAAACATAAAAAAATCCAATTTAACACAGCCTAAATCTTACCAAAGGACTTTTGCGCATTAACTAATAAATTTTTCATTTGGACGTTGCCATTAAACAATTAACAAATAATCCTGATTTTTGAGCCACATACGTTAGCGTAAAATATATAAAGATATTAAAAAAAGCCTAACATATAATAAAATTTAACTTTCAACTACAGCATTCATTAGTCGGAATGTATGTGAATTCTTTCCTGCCCTGTATATGCTCTATACATCACCTAATACACTAAAAATAATTAAGTATTAAAATATAAGGTGTCCTGGGGAAATAACGTCAGGATGGGTAATAAAGCCAAACACTAAAATTATGTGTAATTATGAAGGAATCCGGAAAATGCCATATACGGTTTCTTCGCAGATGGCTCTGAGTCAACTGAATCACAAACAACTACTAACTTTAATTTTTTTCTATTTATATATTATCGCAGGAAGAAGCACGTAAATGTCAACGCCAGATTAAAAATTTGCGAAGTAAGTTCTGTGATCTGAAGGCTATATATTTATTAGAACATACTTTGTTTATTATATAAATTTATAGCGTATTTCATGCACTTAATTTTGAGGAAGATTTTCGATGTGCTTGCGAGGCAATTTGTAGTTTAATATAATCTGAAAACAGGATTATCCTTTTTTAATAATTACTTAAAACATTACAAAATTTTTAGCTATACTGTCAGTTACTGGGACACTCAATAAGTTAAAAAGTGATTTATAATTTTTATTTAGTTACAAAAGAAAAAAAATATATACATTCCACAAACTTTTTACAAGTTCAGCCTATTATACTAAATACACTACAGTAGAACTTCGATTAACCGAGCTTTAATTAATTGAGGTTCATGTTAACAGAGCCGATAACAAAGTCTGCTTTTTTTTCTTCATTTTTTTCTTTCTTTTTTTTTCTCCTTGTTAATTAGCTTTGAAAAAGATCATATTAAAATATTTGGAGAAAAAAAAAAACGATGTTACCAATACATCTTCTGTTGTTCGAAAATTGGAATGAGAGGTCAGCCATTGACAGAAAATTTTGGTTTTTTAAAAGAAAATTTTCAGACATTAAAAAAAGTGTAAATTTAACAAATTAATGAAATTAATTTTTAAAATACATTTTTTCCTTCAGATTTTTTAAAATGCTTTTTTTTTTAATATTTAGCTAAGTACAGTTTTTGGAAAAAAAAAAACAAACATTCAATTTGTTTTAAAAAAATACCACTAATAGTTGATTTTCTTTTTAAATTTGCTGAGGTGTTAAACATAATTATATATATATATATATTTGCTTTTATAATTTACGTTCAATTGTTTATAATTCTAAGAAATGTTAAATTCGCGAGTACGACGAGTTTTTGTACAAAATTGTTATTAATCGAGATTTCCTTACCCGAGGCATTATCGGTCCCAGTTAGCTCGGATAATGGAGGTGACATTGTAATATGAGATAAACTAAACGAATGTCTTTTTCTACACGTACATTTTACAGTAATAATGCTATCTCCACTAAATATAATGATAACATAATAAAAAGTATAAAATCAATTAATTTTTTATATAAATATTTTCTGATAAAATATGTAGAGCCTAATCTTTGAAAAATCCATAAGTGATTTATAATTTCTATTTATTTACAAAATAATAAAAACATCTCAAATATATTTAGAAAGTTACGCATATTATATTAACAAAGAATGCATTATTTTGTTTTTCCATTATCCTATATTGCAACTTCATGGCTAATAATTCTTGGGAACAGATTTTTACAGGTTCTCAGTTCAAGTATTGAGGATAAGTAGCGCTATTTAGTAAGTACAAATTGAATTCTCGCAGGAGATAAATGTTTGATTTTGAGTAAATCGAATTTTTTCCTCTCGTTTCTAATCCTTCCATTTTTCCTTCAAGAATATTCATTACTTTTACGCAAGCTCTACGAGCTGTTAAAAAAGTGCGTGACGCAATTTTGAACGATCTGCAAATTGCTTCTATTTGCAAATAGAGAAAAGTGCTTATACGCCAAAAACACACACTTAGAGTGAAAGGGGTGTTGGTATTCTGGAAATTCTCGATGGCGTTTTAAATTTTCAAACTTAACTCAATTTCTGGTACACCTTTAAAACAGAAAGATTTTTTCTTTTAAATGTGTGGCATTCAGTATGATTTGAGCTATATTTTTATTTAGAATGCAAATGAAACATGTGATTTTGTTTTCAAAAGTAACATTTTACGTTGTTTTTACTTGCATCGTATCAAACTCGATTATGAAAAATTCACTTTTTTTTTGCACTTTCTTCTATCTTTTTTTTTAATTTACTTTAGTAAAAACTACAGTAAAAGTTATAAAATCTACTCTTTTTTTAATTAAATAGATTTTGCCAGAGACAATATATATATATAGAAGCTAAATTTAAAAAAAGTCATGTATAATTTATTTTTATTTAGTTACAAAAGAATAAAAACATCCAAAAAAATAATTAGAAAATGCAGCATATTATATAAAATAAACTAATATGAGGTAATCAAAATAAATGTTTAATTTTTTTGTATAGGTAATTATTATACTGACAACATATGGAAACTAAATGTTGAGTTATTGTAAATCTATATTATAAATCTATAAACTATTTTCACGGCTAACATGTATAGAAACTACTTTTTTAAAAAGTCATAAATGATTTATCATTTTTTCTTATTTACAAAAGAATAAAAACATCCGAAATATATTTAGAAAATCCGCATATTATATTAACAAAGAATACATATATTTTTTCCATTATCCCAAATCACAATTTCACGGCTAATAATTCGCGGGAACAGATTTTTACAGGTTCTCCTCTTCATCTATTGAGGATAAGTAGCTCTATTTCGTAACTACAAATTGAATTTTCGCAGGAGATAAATATTTGATTTTGAATAACTTAAATTTTTCTCTATCATTTCTTATCTCTTCAGTTTTTCTTCTAGAATATCAGGGTGCGTAGTGTGGAAGGACCTTGTAAGCACCTTTTACCAGAATTTTTATAATGCAGTATTTGTTTTATTTAACTACGCACCCTGAATATTCATTACTTTTACTCAAGCTGTACATACTGTTAGGGAAGAACGTGACGCTAATTGAACGATCTGGAAATAGCTTCTATTTGCAAACAGAGAAAAGTGATACGCAAAAATAAGCACTTAGAGCAAAATGGATGTTGGTGTTCTCGAAATTCTCAATGACGTTTTAAATTTTCAAAATTAACTCAATTTCTAGTAATAGTTTAAAATAGAATTTTTTTTTCTTTTAAAATTGTGGCATTCAGTACGATTTGCGTTTTATTTTTATTTAGAACGCAAATGAAATCTGTGATTTTTTTTTCAAAAGTAACATTTTGCGTTGTATGCACATGCATCGTATCAAACATGATTATGAAAAATTCGCTGTTTTCTTTTCACTTTCTTCTACCTTTAGTAAAAACTATAAAATCAACTCTTTTTTTAACATAATATATTTTGCTTGATACAATATAAATAGAAGCTAAATTTTTAAAAAGCCACAAATAATTTGTTTTTATTTAGTTACAAAAGAAGAAAAACACCAGAAAAATAATTAGAAACTACAGCATATTATTTGAAATTAACTAATATGAGATAAGCAAAATAAATGTTTAATTCTTTTGTATAGGTACTTCTTACACTGACAACATATCGAAACTAAATGTTGAGTTATTGTAAATCTATAAAGAAAACTGATTTTTTAAGCATATCTTTTCTGGGATAACATATATAGACACTACTTTTTTTAATTGATAAATTATTCATCATTTTTACTTATTTAAAGCAACTTATTTTATTTACAAAAGAATTAAAACATCCCAAATATATTTAGAATGTCTGCTTATTATATTAACAAAGAATACATATCTTATTTTCCCATTATCATATATTGCAATTTCATGGCTAATAATTCTTGGGAACAGATTTTTACAGGTTCTCCTGTTCATTTATTGAGGATAAGCAGCGCTATTTCGTAACTAGAAATTGAATTCTCGCAGGAGATAAATATTTGATTTTTAGTAGATTGAATTTTTCCCTCTCATTTCTTATCTCTTCAGTTTTTGTTCCAGAATACTCATTACTTTTACGCAAGATCTATAAACTGTTAGGGCAGAACGTGACGTTATTTGAAAGATCTGGAAATAACTTCTACTTGCAAACAGAGAAAGTGCTTGTGCGCTTAAAAACACACATAAAGTAGAATGGATGTAGGCGTTCGCGAAATTCTAAATGGCATTTGAAATTTTCAACTTTCTGGTAATCGTTAAAAGCAGAAAGTTTTTTTTTTCTAATATCTGTGACTTTCAATGACATTTGCGTAATATATGTATTTCGTTTGAAAGCTAATCAAATCTGTGATTTTGTTTTTAAAAGTAACATTTTACGTCGTGTGAACTTGCATCGTATCGAACTTAATTATATAAAATTCACTGTTTTTTTTTTTTTTTTTTTTTTTTTTTTTTTTTTTTTTCTTCTATCTTTAGTAAAAATAATCATATCAGCTCTTTTTTTAACTTGAATATATTTTGTCTTATATAATATATATAAACTAAGTTTTTTAAAAGTCCTAACAAAGCTAATTTTATTTAGTTACAAAATAATAAAAATATCCCAAAAATATTTAAAAAGTGAAGCATATTATGGGAGATAAGCTACATGCGATAAGATTGCAGCAAATATCTAAGAAAGCAGAGTACCTAAAAAATTAACCAATATGAGATCAGCTAAATGAATGCCTGATTATTTTGTATGGGTACATCTTATATTAACAACAAACCGAAATTAATGTTGAGTTATAACCTATAAGACAACTGATTTTTTAAGTACATATTTTCTCGGATAACATCTATAGAAACTACATTTTGAAGCTGTTATAAATGATTTATCATCTTTATTTACAAAAGAATAAAGTCGTCCCGAATATATTTAAAAAGTTCCCCATAATATATTACATTTTTTTTCTGCCATTATCGTATATTGCAATTTCACGGATAAATCGTGTGAACACATTTTCACAAAGCTTTCGTCTCCAACTATGGAAGATAAGAAACGCGATTTCGTAACTACAAATTGAATCCTTGCAGGAGATAAATATTTGATTTTGAGTAAATTGAATTTTTTCCTCTCGTTTCTTATTTCTCCGGTTTTTCTGCTAGAATATTCATTGCTTTTACTCAAGGTCTACAAGCTGTAAGAGAAGAACATGATGCTATTTAAACGATTTGGAAATTGCTTCTATTTGCAAATAGAGAAAGTGCTTGTGCGCCAAAAAATCACATTTAGAGAAAAATGGATGTCGGTGTTCCCAAAATTCTGAATGGCATTTGAAGTTTTCAAACTTGACTCAATTTTTGGTAATCGTTAAAAACAGAAAGGGTTTTTAATATGTGGGATATTCAGTGTGAATTGCGTAATATATATATTTCTTTTGAAAGGAAATCAAATCTGTGATTTTGCTTTTTAAAGTAACATTTTACATCGTCTGCACTTTTATCATACCAAACTTGACTATAAAAAATTCATTGCTTTTTTTACTTTATTCTCACTTTAGCAAAAGCAGTAAGATCAACTCTTTTTTTAACTTGAATATATTTTGTCTGATACAATACATATAAACTAAGTAATTAAAAAGTCCCGAATAATTTATTTTTATTTAGTTATAAAAGAATAAAAACATCCCAAAAATATTTAGAAAGTGCAGTATATGTGAAATAATTTATATGAGATAAGAGTGAAGCAAATACCTAAAAAAGCAGCGTACCTATAAAATTAACTAATATGAGATCAGCCGAATGAATGCCTGATTATTTTGTATGGGTACATCTTACATAAACAACACATCGAAATTAAATGTTGAGTTATAACCTATAAAACCAATTCATTTTTTAAGTATATATTTTCTCGTATAGTATATATAGAAAATACATTTCAAGAAAATCATTTGTATTTGTTTATAAAAGAATAAAAACATCCCAAATATACTTAAAAAGTTCCGCATATTGATTTATATCTTGTTTGTTACATTATCATATATTGCAATTTAACTTCTAATAATTCATGAGAGCAGATTTTTACAAGTTCTCGTGGTCAACTATTGAGGAGAAGTAACTCTATTT
The DNA here is from genome assembly GCA_964019185.1 of Maratus speculifer. Taxonomy (NCBI): domain Eukaryota; kingdom Metazoa; phylum Arthropoda; class Arachnida; order Araneae; family Salticidae; genus Maratus; species Maratus speculifer. The sequence continues at coordinate 160,369,507 of OZ025303.1, forward strand.
CGTAACTGCAAATTGAATTCTCACAGGAGATAAATATTTGATTTTGAGTAAATTGAATTTTTCCCTCTCATTTCTTTTCTCTACAGCTCTTCTTCTCGAATATTCATTACTTTTCCGCAAGCTTTACAAGCTGTTAGAGTAGAATGTGACGCATATATATATTAGAACGATCTGGAAATTGATTCTTTTTGCAACTAGAGAAAGTGCTTGTGCGCCAAAAAACACACTTAGAGCAAAATGGTATGTTCTCGAAATTCTGAATGACATTTGAAATTTTTAAACTTAACTCGATTTCTGGTAATTGATTAAGGCAGAAAGTTTTTTAAAAACTATATGTGACACGCAATATGATTTGTATTATATTTTTATTTAGACGGCAAATCAAGTATGTTACATTTTTTTAAAGTAAAATTTTGCATCGTGTGCATCTACATAGTACCAAACTTGATGCTGAAAATTTGACAGCTTTCTTGATTTCTTCTATCTTAAGTAAAAGCTATTGTAAAAGTTACTAGATCAACTTTTTTTTTTATTTAATATGTTTCGTCTGATACAAGATATAGAAACTAAATTTTTAAAAATGCATAAATAACGTATTTTATTTAGCTACAAATTACACTGATAAACAAATTTTAACGAATTTTCTGTTTCTCTATATACGTTGGGTGTTTCTTATAGATTTCAAGCTGCTGAAAAAGAGTATGTTTGTAAAAATTTTCTATCACCCTCCAATTTTGAGAAATTTCATTTATACGTTTTGGAGTAATTAGGCAACATATAGGCATTATAATTATATTACATTATTCTCTTTCATGTATTTGATTCACACAAACATTCCTTTTTCTTATTACAATGATAGAAGATACAGCAAGAGAGTAGAAACAGATGTCCCCCTAATTAATTTTATGTTAGCGACCTTGAACAGACAGCTCTAGCCACCCCTACAGTATTTGACTTTAATGCGAATCTATGACAGTTGAAACTTTCAGGGCAAGTGTACTACTATTTCTTTGTTCTGTAAGACTTTTTAATTAAATTTTGATTATAATTATCTTTTTTCTCTACAATATGTAAAACATGTCTAGAGGATGCATTAATGAACCAGATTCTTTTTGCTATGCGTGCGGGGAGATAACTTTGAAAAAGCATCAATGCGCTTTCATGCCGTTAATAAAGACTGTCTATCATATGTACTTTAGATATAAAGTAGGTGAACAATGATGATTTACAAATACCGAAACCTCCAGAGAATTTTAAATATGACGATGTAGCAGTAGAAATGGAAACTGATGAAACTGAAACTTCCTCTACATCTGATATGAACTATTCTCCTGGCATAAATGAAGAATCACACTTAATTACTCAAAAAGAATTAAGTGATTTTGTGAAAGACTTAAATTTATTAAAGAAAAATTCAGAATTACTTGGATCAAGATAGCAAGGTTGGAATCTCCTGAAAAACATTACAAAGATATCTATTTATCGAGATTGACATAAGAAATATTCGACATTTCTTTCAAGAAAAGATGATTTATGCTATTGTAATAATATAAGTGGCTTAATGTCTGCTTTAAATTGTCAATATAACTCAAAATAATGACCTATAAGAGAGCAACCACAGATGACATTTACCGCTACATAAAGTATGAAATTTCTTATTAATATCATTTCTTTTTATAAAAATTCTTCCATATTTTTTAGAATCTTTATAAACAATGCTTACTTTCAGTGTTTTAAATATCAATTTTAAGCTTTATAAGTGTTTATTTAAAAATTTGTCATTACTAAAATACCAAATGATAAATTTTATAAGGTATATGTGGTGAATAAGTACTACAAAATTCAGATTTTCAAGATTTTGAATTTTTTAAAAATCTGTGGGTGATGGAAACTTTTTAATGGCATATTCTTTCACAGCACCTCCTAAAATATAGAAGTAACCGCATACTTAGTTAGAAACAGAAACCTTGTTTATCAGTGTTATTAAAAACATAAAAAAAAAAAAAAACTTTAAGTGCAGCATATGAAACTGGTGTGCAAAATTTAAGAACGAGTCCCAAAATGCCAATTTTCAAGGGATTTTCAAGCGATAATTTTCACGCAAATGTTCAAAAGGAACTAATATAATTCGAATAATTACTATCCCTACATAACAGCTAGTCTATATAACATCTCATTCAGGTCACACATGGTCACAAAAGTCACAGTCACTACAGCGAAACAAAAAATAAGAAATTCCATACGTCTCAAATGACTACTACATGTGACTCCGCTGACAGTTCATTGTGACTGCTGCTTTGTGGCAAGTCACCAGGTGACTTTACAATGTCGTTTCATTGAGACTCTGGTGTGACCTCTCACCTGGCGACTCAATTTCAAAGTCATTGTAAACGTTGCATTATGATAAATTACCAAATAATGTCCCATTAAAGTCACATGATGACTCTTCGCCATTTTTCACAGTAGTTACTTAACAAAAGGGTCTCTGGCACCATTTGACAAAGTCTTGTGACAGAAAGTCACCATATGACTTTAATGTGACATTATTTAATGATTTATCATAATGTAACATTCACAATGACTTTAAAATTGTGTCTTTAAATGACAGTCACATGAGAGTCTCAATAAAACGACACTGTAAAGTCACCTGATGACTCGTCACAAAGCAGCAGTCGCAGTGACCTGACAGTGGAGTCACATATAGTAGTCATTTGAGACTCATAAAAGAGACGTATGAAATTTCGTATTTTTTTGTTTCACCGTAGTGACTGTGACTCTTGTGACCATGTGTGACCTGAATGAGATGTTTTATGGACGAGCTGTTATGCTGGGATAGTAATTATTCGAATTATATTACTTCCTTTTGAATATTTGCGTGAAAATTATCGCTTGAAAATCCCTTGAAAATTTGCATTTTGGGGCTCGTCCTTAAATTTTGCACAACAGTGTACATGAAATAAGTTATATGAGATAAGAGTGCAGCATACTATGTGAAATAAACTAATGCCAGATAAGCTGAACGAATGTCTGACACTTTGGTATAGTTATGTCTTATATCGACAACACATTGAAACTAAATATTGAAATTATAATAAAATCTATAAAACTAACTCATTTTTGTAAATATATTTTTTCTCGGAAAACATACATAGAAACTACGTTTTAAGAAATTCGTATATGAGTTATAATTTTTATTTATTTACAAAAGTATAAAAACATCCCAAAAATATTTAGAAAGTCCTTCATATCACCTTAACAATGAATACATATCTTGTTTTTTCATTATCTTACATTTCAATTTCACAGTTAATAATTCGTCGGAACAGATTTTTACAAATTCTACTGTTCAACTACGCAGAATAAATAACGCTATATAGTAACTACAAATTGAGTCGATTTGAGCGATAGTCATACCTCAAGAAATAATATACGAATTTTCATATATTCAGATTATTCATAATGGGAAAAGATTAACATTTAATTCTGGCACTTTGATAGCGAATTTTAAAATATTAACATTTATGCAATAGAATTTTTTTTTTTTTTTTTTTTTTTTTTTTTTTTTTTTTTTCGAATTGACACATCCGACTAGTTGTTTAGTTACAATAAGAAACCGTATTCTAAATATGTTTAAAAAAACAATATATTATATGTAATAAACTAATAGGAGACAACTTAATGAATGTCTGATTTTTTATACACGTACAACTTACAGTACTACTGAAACTAATCGTTGAGCTGTAGTAAAACCTATAAGAACTACTCAACTTTAAAATATAGTCTAATAAACCATATAGAAACGAAATTTTAAAAAATCATAAATTATTTTTCACTTTCATTTATTTATAAAAGAATAAAAACATCCCAAATACATTTAAAAAGTTCCGCATATTATATTAGCAAAGAATACAAACAGGGTGTCCAGTAAATGACTGACCCATTTTGAATGTAAATTAAAAAAAAAAAAAAAAAAAAAAAAAAAAACAGTTTGAGATAAAGATGTGATTTTTGCTGCATTGTTAATAGAAAATCAATAAATTTTTAGATATACACTTTCTTAAAATAGTTCGAAATTCGGCCAACAGATGGCAATGACGGCGGCAACAGGCTCGAAATTCAGACATTACTTAACTTTCATACGCATTAGCTTTTCGGCTGATTTCGCAATGTCGAATTTCAGTCAACATGTTAAATCGACACTCCATTCACCTGCAGAAATAGAGTTTGTTGGATGGAAAGAAATTTAAAATAATATTTATGATTGAATAATGTCTATTTACTTAATAAAAACCAAAAAAATATTCATTGACTTTTCACGCATTTATCATAAGTAAATTGTATTAAAAAAATGTTTTTCTAACCGGTTAACGGATTCTCTTTTTACGTACAATAAATTGAAATATGGGATAAACACCGCTTTTTTAAATTGAAAAAAATCTTAATATTTAATCTAAACATTTCATCCATTAAATAGTACAAAATTGTATTTAAAAAAATTAGTGATGCCAAAAAGCTTTAAGAAATAGATCAAGCAAACTCTTCTTGCCTATACGACATGTAGTGAAATCAGAAGTTAAAACAGTAGTACGCAAACAGAGGTGGCAACTTCCCTATCTAAAATAAAAGCGGGACAACGACTTATAAATCGGCACATAAAAACCTTAGAATAAATGTTCGTCTATAACAATTCCTATCTTAAACACAAAAAAATTATTGATCAAAACGGAGAAAGTAACATAAAAAACTACCTGCTAAGACAGAAAACTGTCTAAAATGAAATATTTTTCATTTTTCAGCAAACCGAATTCATTCCTACGTTATATTCATATTTTGACATTTAATATATGTGAAAAATTTATTACGAAAGCCACGACAGATTTTAAAATGCTTTTTACACACAAGAAGAGGGAACTCTTCTTCCCCTGATTGTAAACGCATCTACGCTGAAATGGAAAGATGCTTAAAAAGGAAAAAAAGTGACTGACCTGTTTTTATATCCTGCGAGTCACCCCTTTTCAAAATTTCATCACAGAATTCAAAATTTCATCACAGCATAATAGATCCTGAATCATCAGAGAATCATCATAGGCATTTTAGTTCAATTTTATAAATATAAATATTACCAAATTATTGGGACATTAGTGTATTTCATATATAATTTTTAAAAAGTGCTTCGAATAATTTTTTAATAATGTTCTTAATTTCAAATCAGATCCAATTCAAATTTTTAGAATTCTTCTTTCCTTTCTTTTGCTCATGAAAAATGATTAAGGAAAAGGGAGGGGGGACGAAAAATATATTTTAGGATCTAAAATGCTCTTTTTTTAATGAAATTTTGAAAAGGGGTAACTCGCAAGATATAAAACAGGTACAATGCTTTTTTTTTTCTTTTTAAACATCCTTCCATTTTAGCGTCGATATGTTTTCAGTTGGGGGGAGGCGGAAGGGAGAAAAGTCAGGGGTGTGAGTAAAAATCATCTTAAAATCTCTCGTGGCTTTCGTAATAAATTTTTCAGATGTGTTAAATGTCAAAATACGAATATAATGTAGGGATGAATTCGGTTTTCGGAAAAAAATTATGTTTCGTTTTAGTCAGGTTTCCGTCCTAGCAGATGGTTTTATACGTTACTTTCTCCATCGAAATCAATATTTTTTTAACTTTTAAAACATGATTTGTTATAAATGGATTCCTTCATTCTAAGGTTTATTATAATTTTATGTACCAATTTATAAGTCACTGGTCCGCTTTTTTTAGGTAGGGAACTTGCACCCAACACTATTTCCGTACCACTGTTTTAACCACTTAACTGATTTCACATCACGGCGTAGGCAAAAAGAGTTTGCTTGATCCATAACTCAAAGCTTTTTGACATCACTATTTTTAATGCAATTTTATACTATTTAATAGAAGAAATGTTTAGATTAAATTTTAAGATTTTTTGTATTGTACGTAATTTATAATATAATATAATTTTTAGTAATATAATTTATTGTACGTAAAAAAAGAATCAGTTAGCCGGTTATAGAAATAATTTTTGAATACAGTAGAGTTATACTACAATAGAGTTTGTTTTAACAGAAATAGAGATTTAAAATAATATTTATGATTGAATAATACCTATTATACTTAATAAAAACCAACAAAATTTTCATTGACTTTCCCCACATTTACCACAAGTGTCAATGAATATTTTGTTGGTTTTTATTAAGTATAATAGGCATTATTCAATCATAAATATTATTTTAAATCTCTATTTCTGCTAAAACAAACTCTATTTCTGCAGGTGAGTGGAGTGTCGATTTAACATGACAACAGAGATTCAATTCTGCGAAATGAGTCGAAAATCTCATGCGTATGAAAACTAGAGTAATGTTTGAATTTCAACAGCCTATTGCCGCTGTCAGCGCCATCTGTTGGCCAAAATTCGAACTATTTTTAAAAAGTCCATATCTAAAAATTTATTGATTTTCTGATAACAATGCAGCAAACCGCACATTTTTTATCGCAAACCGCTTTTTTTCCCCTTTTTTTGTTATTTACATTCAAAATGGGTCAGTCATTTACTGGACACCCTGTATCTTGTTTTTCCATTATCATATACTGCAATTTCACGCCTAATAATTCGTGGTAACAGTTTTTTACAGGTTCTCATTTTCAAATATTGAACATTTCTATCATGTTCAACTGTACAGTATCAACTATCATACTCAACTGAGGATAAGTAACGCTATTTCGTAACTACACATTGAATTCTCGCAGGAGATAAATACAGTCGAGTCTCTATATAACGAAATCCACCGTTCCAGTAAAAAATTCGTTACATAGAGAAATTCGATGTATAGAGAATGATGTTAAAAATCGTATTTAATGTGTAAAATTTGAACTAATATTACTTTTGATCTTTTGAATTAAAAATTTGAAATGTTTAAGAGTAAATATTAACCTAACGTTTAAATTCTTAATTATTTAAGCTGTTTCAAAAAAGAGAATAGACATTTATTTGAAAGCTTAATGAGAATCAAATGAGGAAGATCTGCATTAATTTCAGACGAAGAAATCTGTAATTTTTGTTGTTTTGATTTTAAAATTGTTACGTTCTCAAAAAAATGCTCAAAGTTTAGCAAGGAATGAAAAACATTAACATTTTCCTCCATTTGAAGGCCTCTCTTATGTGTCTCTCATGGATTCCTCTCTTACATGTGTATCAATCCAATTGACTCTGTTTTGAGAAGGATGTGAAAAGTGTGTGGGGGGTGGGATGAATTCGTTGGATTTTAAGACAAAGGAGAGAAGTAATATATATATATATATATATATATATATATATATAACTCAGCACTGATGATAAATCAAAAATAAGTGATAGAAAATTGATTCCATGTGATTTCGAAGCTTTTTTAAAATTGAATAAATTAAGACCAATTTATGAAAAAATTCGTTATATGGAGATAGATATTTCGCTATATAGTGATTGCTTTTAATGTAATCATGAGAAAAGGGGACCGTTCCTGATAAAAATTCGTTATATAGAGAAATTCGATGTATGGAGTTTCGTTATAGAGAGACTCCACTGTATTTGATTTTGAGTAAATGGAATTTTTTTCCTCTCATTTCTTATCTCTGTAGTTTTCCTTCTAGAATATTCATTACTTTTTACGCAAGCTCTACAAGTTGTTAGAGAAGAACGTGACGTAATTTTGAACGATCTGGAAATTGCTTCTATTTGCAAATAGAGAAAGTGATTGTTCCCGAAAAACACACTTTAGAACAAAATGGATGCCGGTGTTCTCGAAATTCTGATTGGCATTTGAAATTTCCAGACTTAACTCAATTTCTGGTAATCGTTAAAAGCATAAATTGTTTTTAATATGTGCGACATTCAGTGTGATTTTCGTTATATTTTCATTTTAAAAGCAAATAAGATGTGTGATTTTGTTTTTAATGTAACATTTTACATCATTTCGAAAATCAACATCACTTGCATCGTATCGAATTTGATTATGAAAAATTCGCAACTTTTTTACTTTATTTTATCTGACAAAATAAAAGTATGGAAATCATGAAAAATGTTGACTTCTGGTTTTCGACGGATTTATGGAGTTTACAGGGTGAAAAACACGATTTGACGAATTCTAAGATAATGTCTGTCTATCTAGCATTTTTATATCTATACAATTGTTTAAAAATTGAAAATGTGGGATGTTTAGAAATTTAAAAACTTGCAGTAGCAAAAATTTCAAAATCGAAATTTCATTTCAAAATTCAAAATGTCGCCATCTGCAAAATGACACATGCGTTACGCACTGTTACGTTTGATCTTTATAATGTAGATAGATAGATTGCAATTTAGATAGATTGCTAATAATTCGTGAAAACTGAAATCATTTAAAGCAGAAATTGTTTTTCATATGTGCGATATTCAGTATGATTTTCGTTATATTTTCATTTTCAAAGCAAATAAGATCTGTGATTTATTTTTTAAAATAACATTTTACGTCACTTGGAAAATCAGCTGCACTTGCATCGTACTGTACTTGATTATGAAAAGTTCCCTGCTTTTTACTTTTTTTTATTTTTACAAGAAAAAAGTATAGAATTCGAGAAAAATTTCGACTTCTGGTTTTCTACTGATTTATACATTTTAGAAGGTACGGAGTTTAATGGTTCTTAGATAATGTCAATCTGTGTGTACGTCTATAAGGAATAAAAATTTTCCGGGCGTTCTTCTCAAGAAATAATGCAAAAATTTTAATTAAACTTTAGATTCAGTTAATCCGTATATAAATTACTAATAAGTAGTTTTGGTGTAAATCATCCAACAGATGACGCTACTATGCAGAATTTTTCACGATTTCCGCAATTATCCTAACTCAAAATTTAATGCACGAAATTTTATCAAACTTTATATTCAGTAAGATATTGACATAAATTGTTACTAGTTAAATTTAAGAGTAAATTACCCTGCAGAATGGTTTACTATGTTGTATTTTTCGGGATTTACAAGATTTTAGCTATACTCATATCTCCTGAACTAATGCCTGAAAATTCATGTATTTACAATTCTTATAATGGCCTCTAATTGTCGTTTAATTGTAGCACTGTGTTAACTAACTTTAAAGCATTAACATGTATAAGATAGAAGAAAGTTTTGGTATTAGCAAATCCAATTAGTTTTTTAGTAGAAACAAACTTTTCAAAAAGTTGTTTATAATTTATCCTTTTTATTTACTTACAAATAAATAAAAAGATTCCAAAATTATTAAGAAAGTTCCGCATATTATATTATCAAAGCATACTTATCTTGCTTTTCCATTATTGTATATTGCAATTTAACGGCTAATAATTTGTGGGGACAGATTTTTACAGATTCTTTTGTTCAGCTATCGAGGATAAGTAAAGTTGCTTCGTAACTAAAAATTGAATACTCTCAGAAGATAAATATTTGATTTTGAATAAATTGAATTTTTCCGTCTTATTTCTTATCTCTCCATTTTTTCTTCTAGAATATTCATTTTTTTTACGCAAACTCTACAAACTGCTAGAAAAGAACGTGACGGAATTTTCAACGATCTAGAAATTGCTTCTGTTTCCAACTAGAGAAAGTGATTGTGTCCCCCAAAACATACTTAGAACAAAATGGATGCCGGTGTTCTCGAAATTCTGAATGGCATTTGAAATTTTCAGACTTAACTCAATTGCTGGTAGTCGTTAAAAGAAGAAATTGCTTTTAATATGTACGACATTCAGTGTGATTTTCGTTATATTTTTATTTTCAAAGCAAATAAGATCCCCGATTTTGTTTTTAAAGAAACATTTTACGTCACTTCGAAAATCAGCTGCACTTGAATCGTATTGTACTTGATTATGAAAAGTTCCCTGCTTTTTACTTTCTTTTATCTTTACAAGAGACAAGTATAGAATTCGTGAAAATTTTTGTATTCTGGTTTTCAACTCATTTATACATTTTAGAAGGTAAGTAATTTAACGGTTCTTAGATAATGTCTCTCTGTACATGTCCATATGTGATAAAAAATTTGTGGCCGTTCTATCTCAAGAAAAAATGCAAAAATTTCAATAAAATTTTATATTCAGTTAATCGTATATAAATTGCTACTGATTAGTTTTCGTGTAAATCATCCAACAGGTGACACTGCTATACAGAATTTTTCACGATTTCCGTAATAGTCCTAGTTCAAAAATTAATGCACGGATTTTTATCAAGCTTCATATTCAGTAAGACGTTGATATAAATTGTTGCTAGTTAGGTTTAGGAGTAAATTACCCAGCAGGATACTGTACCATGCTGTAATTTTCAGGATTTACACGATTTTAGCGATAGTCATATCTCAAGAAATAATGCCCGGAATTCCTTGTATTTAAAATTCTTATAATGGCCCTAATTATCATCGTATTCTAGAACTGTGATAGCTAATTTTAAAACATTAAAATTTATAAGATAGAACAAAGTTTTGGTATTGGCAAATCCAACTAGTTATTTAGTAGAAACTTTAGATTTAGTTAATCCGTATATAAATTACTACTGATTAGTTTTGGTGTAAATCCTTCAACAGGTGACGCTGCTATACAGAATTTTTCACGATTTCCACAATAGTCCTAGTTCAAAATTTAATGCGCGGATATTTGTCAAACTTAATATTCAGTAAGGCGTTGACATAAATTGTAGCTAGTTGGATTTAGGAGTAAATTACCTGGCAGGAAGCTTTACTATTCTGCATTTTTCAGGATTTACACGATTTTAGCGATAGTCATATCTCAAGAAATAATGTCCGGGATTTCTTGTATTTAAAATTATTATAATGGCCCTTATTATCATCGTATTCTAGCACTGTGATAGCTAATTTTAAAACATTAACATTTATAAGATAGATTAAAGTTTTGGTATTGGCAAATCCAACTAGTTATTTAGTAAAAGCAAAATTTTTAAAAAGTAATTTATAATTTATCCTATTTATTTAATTACAAATAAATAAAAATATCCCAAAATTATTAGAAGGAAAGTTCCGCATATTATATTATCAAAGAATATTTATCTTGTTTTTCCATTATCCTGTATTGCAATTTCATGGCTAATAATTCTTGGGAACAGATTTTTACAGGTTCTTTTGTTCAACTATTGAGGATAAAGTAACGCTACTTCGTAACTACAAATTGAATACTCGCAGGAGATAAATATTTGATTTTGAGTAAATTGAATTTTTCTCTCTCATTTCTTATCTCTCCAGTTTTTCTTCTAGAATATTCACTACTTTTACGCAAGTTCTAAAAGCTATTAGAAAAGAACGTGACGCTATTTCAAAGATCTGGAAATTGCTTCTATTTGCAAATAGAGAAAGTGCTTGTGTGCTAAAAACACACTTAGAGCAAAATGAATGTCGGTGTTCTCGAAATTCAGTATGACATTTGAAATTTTCAAACTTAACTCAATTTATGGTAATCGTTAAGAGTAGAAAGTGCTTTTAATATGTGCGACAGTCAATGTGATTTGCAATATATTTTTACTTAAAAAGCAAACCAGATTTTATCTTTGATTTTGTTTTTATAAATAACATTTTGCGTCAATGCAAAAATCAACTGCACTTGCATGGCACCGAACTCGATTTAAAAAAAATTATTGCCTGTTTAGGTGAGTTCGTAATTATGTAAATACGTAGCACCTATGGTCGTCGTTCAGTCCGTCAGTATGTCTGTCCGTCTGTTTATTTATAACATAGCAAAAACTATCCTATCGAATCGTTTGAAATTTAAAATATATTATTGATGCATAATTTTGTAGGGTCATTTCAAATTTTATGAAAATTTGATTTGTTCAATTACAGGGACCTCGACAAATATTCCAATACACTACGGCCAATGAGAAAAAATTGTTTCATGTCCATTTTAATGGTGTAACACTCTTTCGAACATACTAAAATTGATATGCATGTATGAAGTATGCAGTAAAATATGTACATTTTGTACAATCTGCGGTGCAAAGAATGTTTGTTATTAATTTACTTTACAGGGCTACACAAAAGTAATTCATTACATAATGTTATAAATGGTATAGAAATTACTTTCTGTATAATAGAAAACAGATAGTATTTACAGAAATACACATAAAGGAGAAATTGTTTTGGGCGTGTTATATTAAACTATTTCCCATTTTATGAAATTGATATACGTTGATGAGTTTTACTAGAAGTTACTTCCTGTATAATAAAAAACAGATAGTATTTACAGAGATACATAAAAGATTTCGGATATTCTATTGTATCCGTGGTACTGTATACTATTACACCAAGATCTGAATATTTTAAAAACTTCCTTATAATACGAACGCACCTCATTTCCTGCGCTTAACGTGCAATTTCCAACTTGTTTTACTTTTGGTATGAAGAATGATATAGTGAATTTTTAAAAAATATATTTAATTTCTTCCTGAATCTTTTTAAGATAAAGCAAAAAATTATTTAAACTACCTTTTTTGAAATCGAATTTAAATCGATCTCCTGAATCGATTTTTCAACATGTAATCATAATTTAAATAATATTAAACTATTAATTGATTGAAATGTTTTTTAGGTCTCTCTGGACTCTTAAAGCTTTAATATTTTTGAAATTTTAATTTTTTAGATGTAAAACTCCAAGTTTTTCTGATCATTTTGATGCAATTGTTTCCTTGGAATTCCCGTTATAATGGCTTTTTGAATTATATCCGCTCAATAGTTGAAGAGGTTTTCCCAATCTTTGAAGTCATTTTACTCTAAATGACGTTTTTGGTATAACGCGCGATATCTCAAAAACTTCAAAAAAATTTTCCCTGAAATTTTCAAAACGTATGATTTATTTTATGTAGTTTGTGTAAATTGAACCTAAAATCTCCTTTTTATTGATCAGAAATTTTTTTTTGGGTAATTATACTTTTTAATTTTCCTAAATTTTACATTAGTAAAATACATCTTTGCCTTGAAATCGTATAAATTCTTTAAATACAAATTTATTTCAGGGTAATTATTGCAATGTGAATTAAAAGTAGGCGCCAAAACTTTGCAGTCTAGTTGTAAATTTATTTTGTAATCCTGCGCATAAAGTTTTATTCCGATTTTCTCCTGGTCAAGTGTCTGACAGTTTGAAACCCCCTGTAAATGTTAAATTTGCATCCTGCAATTTTTTGAAACCATGAAATAAAAGAACATACTTATATCTGTCATTCCAATGAAAATTGTTTCGTAACACTGGAACCTCGGAAATTTTTTCTAGATATTCTTAAAAGTAATTCACATCAAAAGTTTCATTTTAAACTAAATCACTTATTTACTCAAATTATTTTTCTGCATCATATATATAACTTATTTTATAAAAAAAATTTCTAGTTCGAATAGACATTTATTAATTTGTTCCGGGTCAAATTGACCTTTTCCGCGGTTGTTAAAATCAAAAGATTTTAAAATATTAAATTTTAAAAATGGTCTCACTCGATATTTCAATAACCTCTAAAGCTTTTTTTCTGAAATTTTCAAAACGTATGTTTCATATTGGTTTGTATAAACTAAACCTATTTTTTTTTTTCTATTGTTCAGAAAAATATTTTTAGGTGAATATACTGTTGAATTTTTCTAAATCTTGCATTAGCTAAACACAACTTTGTATTGAAAATGTAAAAATGCTTTAAATACAAATTTATTTAGGTTCAAGGTAATTATTACAATGTGAATTATAAGTAGGCATCAAAATTTTTCATTCTAGTTGCAAAATTCCTTTTGTAATCCTGCGCGTAATGTTTGTAATGCTGAATTTCTGCTCTTCAGATATCTGGTAGTTTGGAACCACCTACAAAAACTAATTCTGCATCTTGAGTTTTTTAAATACAAAAAATAAAAGAACACACTTATCTTTCATTCCAGTTAAAATTGTGTCTTAATATCTTGTAAATTTTTAGATATTAAATATTGAAAATGGTCCTATTTTAGGTGCGTTCGTAATTATGTAAATACGTAGCACCTATAATCGTCGTTTAGTCCATCCGTCCATTGGCCTGTCTGTCCGTCTGTCTGCATATCCTGCGCCTAATGTTGATTATGGCGATTTTCTGCTCGTCAAATGTCTGATAGTTACTTTCCTCCTATAAATATTAAATTTGCATCTTGCACCTTTTTAAATATATAAAATGAGCAAACATACTTATATCTTTCAGCCCATTAAATGAAAAAAAAAATATCTTCAGATATTGCAAGCAGTATTTTACGAAATTTCTTGTACTATGTGGTCGCCCAAATGAAAGTGCACTGATAAAAATAAAAGTGACAAACCAATTGCATTTGGCGCCCAGGGCTGAAAAGGTTTACCATTTGACACCCGCGGGCTTGAAAATGCATTCGGGGTGTCGTTTGATCCCTCACTGGGTGATTCGCGCTAATTAGGGTGCCGCGCAATGCATACCGTTGGAAGATATTCACTCTTTAGTTATTTGCGCATGCTCTGTGGTGTGTGTTCTTTCCCTTCAACTCGCCGTCACTGGTGAATCAAAACAGCAATTTATCCCTACGAAGACTATCATCTTGCATGCGCTATCCCAATTTCGTTTAGAACTTCGGATGACTTTTGGCGAGCTTTTTATGTAAAGCAATCTTTGAATTTTAGGATATTTCAACATTTCAGAGAGACTTTGAATGTGAGATCGATGGCTGAACGGTTAGAGCGCTGAACTTGCAATCAGACGATGTGGATTCGAATCCTTCTCGAGTTAAAAATTGGCTTATAATTTCTTTTTATTATCGGGCACTCTGGATTAAGGGTGCCATCTTTTCACCTTAATTAGGGGTGCCATTCTGGGGCTTCTGCCATTCTGGGGCTTCTGCCATTCCCTAGGGGTGTCACCAGTGAGACAAGTTTTTCACCTCTAAAAGGTGCAATGTGTCACCTGTAATTTTAACAGTGTGGCATTGCTGTAATGACTCCGTCATTTAAAGAAAAATATGACTGCGCTTGCACCTACAGAGGGTGCAGAGTACTGAAATGCGTGTGATATCGTTAGGCCCCACCAGATTAATGTATGATAATTTGGAAGCACGTAAAAAAGAATCGTTTCCATCACGGATATCTCTAAACGGTGTCAATGCGCGATTATACAATCTTTAGTTACGGAAAATGAGTGCTAGTGAAATCGATCGTTGAATGCAAAACGTGTATGGCACGAAGTGTATGTCACGCAGATTATTCAGATAGTGTAGGGATTTTCCTAACGGAAGAAGACTACATGCACTTGACTAGGTTTTGACCAATCGTCAATACTGCTTCTTCCATTACGAACATCCCTACACCATTGGAATACTGACCTGCATGACATACACTTAGCATTCGACTGTAGATTGCACTAGCACTAACATTTTCCGTTATTAAAAACTGCAAGATCGTGCGTTGACACCGTTTGGAGGCATCCATAATGCGAACAGTAACGTTTAACGTGCTACTACGCTATCACACACGAATCTGGCGATATCGCATTCTTTCCCAGCACTCTGCGCCCTCTATAGGAGCATGCGCAATCATCTTTCTCTTCAAATGGCTGATTTACTACAGCACACCACTTTCATTCTGGCGATCCTTATAAAACAACTAAAACACTCTGAAACCCTTAATACGTAAAAATCATGTTATAACTAGAGAGTATTATTGAACTAACAGTGTTTTTCTTCAAATATTTAATCTGTTTCTGTTATTTTTTTTCTTGTATTCTTTTATTGCTTAGAAAAAAACCCACATCATATTAATCTTAAAATTTAAAACATGCCACTTATTGAAATAAACGAATATTTGTAGAACTAAATATTAGTAATACGTGAACTGCGAAGTTCTAATTGTCAATGATTTCAGATGCTTTTATTACTCTTCTGACTCTTCCGATGAATGCGTTTATTACTCTTCTACAGCTAGAGGGTAACAAAGCTTCTAGTGGTTTGTAAATTTTAGCTGAAAGTGTGAATGTAATGGCAACATAAAAAGTTTATTTTCTCTAGTAAATTTGAAACTCTGTAGAATTTATTAGCATTTTAATTTTTTATTGAGTCATTATAGTATGAAAATTTTACAAGCAACCTATTTCTAGTAAGAAAGATTTTTTATTATCTATGAAAGTTAGTTGTTGCAGTGTTAATGGATATTACAAACATTATAGTGTTTAATGATGTGCATATAGCAGGAATTGTGATTTCCCAGTTGGTTACGGTTTCAGTGATTATAACTTTCCATATGTTTTATAAATGTTTAAAAAGGATTATAATTCTTTATAACTGTTGGTTGGATGTCTGAATATAATGGCAGCAGAAAAAGTTTATTGTTACAAGTAAATTTGGAACTCTGTAAAATTTATTTGCGTTTTAATATTTAATTGTGCCGTTACATATGAAAAATTTACAAGCAATGTATGGCTAATGGGACAGATATTTTATTGCGTATGAAAATTAGTTGTTGCTGTGTTAATGGGTATTACAAACACCACGATGTTTAATGATATGCATATAGTAGGAAAGTTGAGTTCCTAATTGGCTTCGGTTTCAGTGTTTATTACTTTCCGTAATTTCTCTAAACGTTTAAAAAGGATTCTAATTCTTTATAACTATTGGTTGAAAGTGTGAATGTAATGGCAACGTAAAAAGTTTATTTTTGCCAGTAAATTTCGAACTCTGTAGAAATAATCAGTGTTTTAATTTTAATTGCGTCATTACAGTATGAAAAATTTACAAGCAATCTGTGGCTAATGAGAAAGACATGAAGTGCATACAGCAGGATTTGTGAGATCCTAATTGGCTAGGGTTTCGGTGTTAATTACTTTTCGCAGTTTTCCTAAATTTTTAAAAAGTATTCTAATTCTTAATAAATATTTGTTCGAAGTGTGAATGTAATGGCAACATAAATAGTTTATTTTCGCTGGTATATTTCGAACTCTGTATAATTTATCAGCGTTTTAATTTTTAATTACGTCATTACAGTATGAAAAATTTACAAGCAATCACAACACAGTGAGTTCCTAATTGGCTTCGGTTTCAGTGTTTATTACTTTCTGTAATATCTGTAAATGTCTAAAAAGAATTCTAATTCTTTATAACTATTGGTTGGAAGTGTGAATATACTGCATCATAAAAAGTTTATTTTCAATAGTAAATCTGAAACTTTGTAGAATTTATCAACGTTTTAATTTTCAACTGCGTCATTACATAACAACATATGGCTAATGAGAAGATTTTTTTATTATCTATGAAAGTTAGTTGTTGCAATGTTAATGGATATTACAAACACCACAGTGTTTAATGATGTTCATACAGCAAGAATTGCGAGCTCCCAATTGGCTACGGTTTCAATGTTTATTACTTTCCGCAATTTCTCTAAATGTTTAAAAAGGATTCTAATTCTTTATAACAATTGGTTGGCAGTGTGAATGTAATGGCAACATAAAAAGTTTATTTTAGCTAGTAAATTTCGAACTCTGTAGAATTTATCAGTGTTTTAATTTTTAATTGCAACATTACAGTATGAAAAAATTACAAGCAGCCTATGGCTAATGAGAAAGATTTTTTTATTATCTATGAAAGTTAGTAGTCGCAGTGTTAATGGATATTACAAACACTACACGCTTTATGATGTGCATGCAGTATGCACTGCGAGTTTCCAATTGGCTACAGTTTCAGTTTTTATTACTTTCCACATTTTCTTTGGATGTTTTAAAAGGATCCCAATTCTTTATAACTATTGATTGGAAGTGAATGTAACTGCATCATAAAAAATTTATTTTCACTAGTAAATCTGAAACTCTCCAGAATTTATCAACGTTTTAATTTTTAATTGTGTCATTACAATATGAAAAATTTACAAGCAACATATGATTGATGAGAAAGATTTTTTATTACTTATGAAAGTTAGTTGTTCCAGGCCAGAGTTTGGCAAACAACAAGAAGTTAGTTGTTACAGTGTTAATGGATATTACAGGCATGTGCAAGCAGTATGCACTGCGAGTTCCCAATCGTTTACGGCTTCAGTTTTTATCACTTTCCGCTATTTGTGTAAATGTGTAAAAACAATTCTAATTCTGTGTAATTTTTAGTTGATAATGTGCACGTCATAGCAATATAAAAAGTTCATTTTTATAAGTAATGTAGAAACTCTATTAGCTTTGTCATATTTTTAATTTTTAAATGTATAATTGCACTTTGAGAAATTTGTAAGCAAACTATGGATAGTGAGGAAGATATGTATTATCATATAAGTTGGCTGTTGCGGTGTTAGTAGATATTACAAACACAGCTTGATATATATATACAACGTAAATTGCAAAATCCCAATCGGCAATTATTTCAGCGTTTATTACTTTTTGTAAATTGTCTGAGTGTATAAAAGAAGAATTTAAATTCTTTAAAACTTTTGTCCGGGAATGTGAATGTAATGGCAACTTAAAAAGTTTATTTTTACAAGTAAAGTTGAAACTCTGTAGACTTCGACAGTGTTTTAAATTTTTTTAATTGAGTAATTGCACTGTGGAAAACTTGTAAGCAACCTATGGGTAAGGAGAAAGATTTTTTTTTTTTTTGTTGTATGAGTTATTTGTTAGGGTATTAAAGGATATTAAAAACACTACGTTTATTTCTGATTTAGTACATACAAAATGAATTAACGGTTTCAATGGGGTGGGGGGGATTCAATTTGATTAAATGTTTAAAAAGGACTTTAATTTGTAACCTTTGGCCGGAAATGTAAATGTAATGGCAGCATAAAAAGTTTATTTTTACAAATAATAAACTGATTCTGTGGACAATAACAGCGTTTTGATTTTTAATTGGATAAATACACATTGGAAAATGTGTAAGCAACCTGTGGATAATGAGAAAGATTCTTCATTATCTGTAAAAGTTAGTTGTGGTGATATTGGAATTACAAATACCATAAAACGTGATGATATGCATACAGCTGGAATTACGAATTTCCAATTTGAAATGGCGTACATTTATTACTTTCACCTGTTTGTTTAAACACATCCAAAAAATTCTTATTTATTGTACTTTTTGATCCAAATGTGAATATAATCACAACATAAGAAGTTTATAAATAAAGTTGTAATTCTATTGAGCTTTATGAGTTTGTCAATCTTTAAGTGTGTACTTACACTTCCGAAAATCTATAAAAAATATGTAGACGACATAATAGATTTTTCGCTGACGAAAGTATAGAACATGTTACAAATAGTAATGTAATAGCTGTTGTTTTTCAATAGAAATATCATTAACTAACGAGTACATAAAAACATTATGATGTAAACTGCATTTAACACACTGATGATAAAAATAAAAACGTTTCAGAATTGACATATTTTTATTATTAATCCTATGCACATGAAATTAAGTAATACTCTTATTGACTTTAATAACTATTAATGTTATAAATGTATTTTAAATATTTTTTATTTTCAAAATAAGCTATTATTATAATCTGTAATATATCTAAAACATTGTTTCTACATATATTAGGGTATAAATAATAGTATTATTGTCCGTCACCTCGTTTATGTAGTGGTGTCATCTCGCTCAGTAAAACTTCAACAAAAAATATAAGCCTATTCACGGGCGCAGAATAATTTGGCAAAAAATATGCTTTTGTTTTATGCTACTGCGCTCACCTTCCGTGCAATAGGTAGCAGGTTCAAACCTAGCTAATTCCAATTTGTCCAGAAAAAGTAACGCACTATCTTTACAACAGATGGCAGCACCAAAACGAATTTCTCCAATAGCGAAAGCCTTTCTGCTACTAGTTAAACGTGCGCAAGCCAATGTATGAAAAAGACGCTTTCATTGGGAATGGAGTGCATAGCGACTCATATCTCACAATAAATTTTGAACAAGCAATAAACGATGAATAATATACAGACACAGAGAACAATGAGCTGTTTTTTGTTTTGTGCCCCGGTACACTCCTTCTATACAGTAGTTTCCAGGTTCAAACCCAGCCAACTCCAATTTACATGAACCTTACATTGGTGATCCGAAAAAAATAACACTTAACTTTTACAACATATTGCAACACCACAATAAACTGGCTCCGATAGCCAATAGCCAAAGAAAGTGCATGCCAATGTCTAAAATGTCAAGACGCTGCCATTTGTGGGGGGGGGGGGGGAGTGTAGCAGGGCTGCCTCGGGAGACTGTTTTTATATTCTGTTTGCACCAAAATCATTCTAATATAAATTATGAAATATATTTCTTTTGCAAAGTGTGTGTTGAAGATTTCTCTTTTGAAAAAGTGGTGTCAATTAGAATTAAAAAATAGTCATCTGTTGAGCCCTAGAGTCGCGACGTCATCACTTGCAATAAAACTTCAACAAACAATATAAAGTGAATCACTAAAACATAAAATTATCTAGCTTTCTGCTCTGTGCCACATTGCTCATTTTCCATACATTAGGATCTAGCGCCATTTTTTCACGCAATATACAACAGTACTTTCTGTAAACTTTTTATACGGTTCAAGAACAAATAAATGAGAAATATCTTAAAATATGTACTTCTAAATAATATTTATAAACCTTAATAATAATTTTCTATAAAATATCCAGCTAAATAAACTTTTAATATCAGCTCTTATTCCAAGAAGGCTCTTAAAAATTAATTTTCTGAATAAAGAATTGCTTTACTGACAAAAAATGTTCCGTCAGGTACGTAGTCAATTTTTTCATCTTAAATATTATTTCCCGGATCTTTTGCCAGACTCATAGATTGTCGCTGGTAATCTCGAAATTTATTCTTTTACTTTTAAAGATACTAGTTAATGAGACGAAAAATATCAGCTGATATTATGAAACCGCAGCGCTTCGTTAAGCGCATACAGCGTGAATTAAGTATTTCCAATTGGCAATGATTTCAGCGTTTGTCACTTTTCTGGGGTTTGTTTGTAACAAAAGGATAATAATTCTTTGCCGTTTATGGCTATGTAACACAACAGTATTTGCGACATAAAAAAAATTATTTGACATTAGAAAAAACAATAAGTTTTATTTATTTTCATAAATAAAAGTTATTGTTTTTTCTAATACTATTATGGTACGAAAACAACAGAAATTTCGAGATATTACTTTTTTTCGTGCAGTATCTTTCAGCTTATTTAATCGCAAAAATTACAGTAATTTACTAAGATTATACAAGACGAAGAATACATAATAATAATTTTCCTTAAAGTATTCTGTTAGATAAACTTTTAATATCAATTCATTCCAAAAAGATTCTTAAAAATTTATTTTCTGAATAAAGAATTGTTTTACTTACAAATAATATTCCGTCAGTTCGTAGTCAATTTTTTTAACTAAAATATTATTTCCCGTCTTTTGCCTGACTCATAGATTGTCGCTGGTAATCTCGAAATTTATTCTTTTACTTTTAAAGATATTAGTTAATGAGACGAAAAATGTCAGCGGATATTACGAAGCCGCATCGCTTCGTTAAGCGCATACAGCGTGAATTAAGTATTTCCAATTGCCATTAATTTCAGCGTTTATCACTTTTCTGGGGTTTGTTTGTAGCAAAGGGTTAATAATTCTTTTCCTTTTATGGTTATGTAACATAACAGTATTTGCAACATAACAAGTTTATTTGACATTAGAAAAAACAATAACTTTTATTTGTTTTCATAAATAAAAGTCATTGTTTTTTCTAATGTCAGGGTGCGTTAACAACAAAAATTTCGAGATACTACTTTTATCGTACAGTATCTTTCAGCTTATTTAATAAGAGAATTGCAATAATTTACTAAAATTAAACAATACGAAGATTACATAATAATAAATTTCTTTAAAATATCCAACTAGATAAACTTTTAATATCAGCTCACTCCAAAAAGTTTAATAGAAGTTCATTTTCTGAATAAAGAATTGCTTTACTTACAAATAATATTCCGTCAGGTACTTGGTCAATTTTTTCATCTTAAATATTATTTCCTGTCTTTTTTTTTTTTTTTTTTTTTTTTTTGGACTCACAAAGACTCGTTGGTAATCTCGAAATCTGTTCTTTTATTCTTAAAGATACCTGTTAATGATACAGAAAATGTTAGCGGATATTACAAAACCGCAGTACCTCGTTAAGTGCATACATCTTGAATTACGAATTTCCAATTGGCAATGATTTCAATGTTTATCACTTATCCGGGATTTGATTGAAACGAAAGGATTATAATTCTTTGCTTTTCATGGTTTTGTGTAAGTGTAATTACAACATTAAAAGTTTATTTGACATTAGAAGAAAATAACTTTTATTTATTTTTATAAATAAAAGTAATTGTTTTTTTCTAATTTCAAGGAGTGTAAACAAAATTACAAGGTGCTACTTTTTTCGTGCAATATTTTTCGACTAATCGCAAGAATTAAAATAATTTACTAAGATTAAACAAGACGAAGATTACATAATAATATTTTCTTTAAAATATCTATCTAGATAAACTTTTAATATCAACTTATTCCAAAAAATCTCATAAAAATTCATTTTCTGAATAAAGAATTACTTTACTTAAAATAATATTCCGTCAGGTACGTAGTCAATTTTTTCATTTTAAATATTATTTCCAGTCTTTTGCCAGATTCATAGATTGTCTCTGGTAATCTCGAAATCAATTATTTTATTCTTAAAGATATTAAAGTTGGAAATTACACGTTAAACGTAGCAAATGAGGTGCGTTCGTACAATAACGAAGTTTTAAAAATATTCAGATCTTACTGTTATACACTGTTAAAAATAAATCTGTGAATTCCAGGTGAAATTACCGGCAGCAATGTAGACGAACTTTTACCGTTCCGTTAGTAGATTTTCCGTTGTGGGAAATACAAGAAGGGAAAACTCCGGTGTAAGAATCAGTAACTTTCCGTTACAAAGTTTGATTTATAATAGTAATAATTTAATATAGTTTTTAAAAATGATTTACCGATTAATCTTCAAAGAATTCGAAATCACCGAGGGATTTTAAGCTGCTATGTTATTTTACTTAATTGTTATTTTGGATAATTTAGTTCACGCCGTCCTCAGGACCTTCAGATTGCGGAACAAATTCTTACGAACTGAGCCAAAGTTGCTGATGCGAAATGGTACAAAGTATGTCTTTTATGAGTTAGTGGGAAAATCTGTTGTGCTTTTTAAAGATTTCCTTTCAAATATAGTCCTTAGAATGTTTGTAAACGGATTATTTTAGACTGATGCATAATACTTATTATTTTTTTAAATCATTTTTAATTTTTTAAATAGTTTAAATTAAAAAAAATCCCTGTTTGAAACCACTGTTTTCAGGGATGAGATTTCCGCTTTTTTGGACACCAGTAAAATCTTAGAGAAAATGTTCTTATTTTAAATCGCAAAAATGTTCCGATTTAAAAATATAGCATTTTCTCTGAGATTTTACTGGTGTGCAAAAAAGCGGAAATCTCATCCCTGTATTTTTTTTAATAAAATATTTTTTATTAACAATTTTTTTACAATATATATATATATATATATATGTATATATATATATATATCGACTTTTTTTTTTTAATTGTCGTACACTATTTATTTATTTATTTATTTATTTTTCGGCTAATAAATTAAAAGATTTTTAATAAGAAAAAAAGAGAAAAATAAACAGAAAAATGTAATTTAAAAGGAATTTTTTTGTGTTTCATTATTCCATGGCGCCAATGGGACTCGAACCCACAATCTGCGATCGCAGGCGATTAGCGGTGTAGTGCCTTGACCACTCGGCGACGGAGCTCCCCAGACAACGGAGTGTCTCCGTTTTTTGTTTTTATTTCCATCCGTTTCGTTTTTTTCAGGAAATATGATGGAACTTTGTGATTTGTAACAGAAAATACCCTTTAGTTGTTAAAAGGGAGCTTTTCTGTGAAATTCAGGAAAAAAATGTTCGTGAATTTCAGAATTTTTTTAACAGTGTAGTATACAGTACTTCGGATATAGTATAGTGATAGAAATCTTTTTTGTGTTCCTGTAAATATACAGGAAGTAACTTTTATTACACCTCAACAACGTATATCATATTCATAAAATGTGACATAGTTTTGTTAGTGATATAATTAAAACACGTCCCAAACTATATTCCCCGTATAACATTATGTAGTGGAATATTTTTGTGTGGCCTGTAATTTTCGACTTATTTAATCGCAAGAATATCAATAATTTACTAAGGTTAAACAAAATGAAGATTGAAATGACAAGATGGAGGTTGATCAAAATTGAAATTTCGATTCTAGATATAGTTTGGTCCGAAGATTTAAAATATAGTATCAAAATTGGGTAATGCTATTTTTGAAAAAACAAAGTTTGGGTCTGTTTTGAAAAATATATGCCCTTCTGACCATATTTGATATCCATCCTTACATGTTTTTAAGGTAATTTTCAAGATAGCGTCCAAGATGGCTGCCATTTACTTCTTTTTGTTTCTTGAGAGTGTCTATTTTAGGTTTTTGATATGATTATCCGCCTTTAAGCACACTATACAATTCACTATGCATTTACAAATTTTGACGCAGTCACTCTTATTTATAAGTATCTTCCAGGGGACATATATAGTTTTCAGGTGTGATGTGCAGCAAAAGACAAAACGAGCAATATTAGTAATTTTGTAGTAAATTCCAAAATAAATCAGAAATAACATAAATTACGCCTATTTCGATTGTAGATTTGTATTTCTTGACCCAAAAAACACATAATTTAACACATTGCTCAATAATATCGCACAAACATAAAATAAGTCAATAAATGACACCCATTTTAGACGCCATTCTGAAAATCATCTAAAAATGTAAAAGAAAAAAAGGCAATTAAGATATTTTGAATCTACAAGTCAAAAGTTACAAAATAAAATAAAAATATCAAATTTTGTACAAAAATCCAGCTGGAAAACATTTCAGACTCTACTAGTATCCTCCGCCTTATTAATGCAGACGATACATTAATACTATACTATTTTATGCAAGTATATGGATTGAATGGATGGATGGTTTCCAGGGTAACTACATAGTAGGAACACGGATAGTGTAAAAAATATAGAGGGCGTTATATTTAATTTGAATTCAATAATTATTTATTCCAGTTTTTCACGTTGATTGTGCTTGCAATTTTCTATTTACTTTCTGAAAATGACTCAATGAAAATGAATTAAACCATGTCGATATTTAATATTTTTAGAATGTTTTGTTATTAAAATGTCGTTTTTTAAGCAACATAATTATTTATAATATAAGTTCATACCTCTTTGTTGTAGAATATATATCATTATTATTATTATGAGATAGCTATGTTAATTTACTGCGATTAAATAAGGTGAAGATTTTTATTGTAAAATAGTGCTATTAATTCTTTCTAATTCTAAGAAGTTTGCGCATCTTGTAAATTTCATCATAGTTTAAAATTTGGTTTATGTTATTGATCATTTGAGTTTTATTACGTACATTGAAAATTTTCTAAACTTGAAAGCATGTCTAAGACACAGGAATCTTATATAGAGCCTCCCGTCTAAGTTGCTAGTGGTCTACCAAATTAGCTATTTGGAACGATTGCCCAACAACTCTCGTTCTAGGTAGCTGAATTTGAGAACGCTGACAATTTAACCCAATGGTTCTAATGAACATAAATCATCATTCAGATATAAATGCATCAAAGTGAAACTAAATTCTTTCGTTGCAAAATCATTTTGACAACTAAAATTAAACTATAAATCGACTTAAGGAGCTATTTACTCAACTTTGAAAATCCTGTGATATCTAAAGAAGAATTATATGTTTTTTTAATTGCCGAAACGTCAGTGAAAGCTTACTTTGGAGACACGAAATTTTTTGGTTTCTGTCTGTCAGTCAGTCTGTCAGTGAGTCTGTCAGTCTGTCTGTTCCGCGATAACTAACGCAAAAAACATCCAATTGGCTTGAAATTAAGTGGGTATGTTAGTGAGGCACTGGGATTAAGCTGTATAGTTTTTATAGTTAGATTTGATTCATTCGTTCGAAAAATATAGAATATTTTATTTTACGCAATAATGCTTTTCTATGGCAAATCCAATAATTTTCATTTTTTTTTTTTTTTTTTTTTTTTTTTTTTTTTTTTTTTTTTACTTGCGAGAAAATGACGCATTTCATTAATGGAATTCAATGATAAATGGACACTGAAATTTACCAGTTAACTTATTCATATTGTTTTGAAATTTTGTCTACTCATTTGTCAGATTTTTAAAGTTATTACTGTAAATTTTGGAGATTTTTTATAAATGTGTTCCAATAATATAAACTAATTTGTTTTAGAGATTTACTTATTTAAAATGTATTTATTTCATTTTCTTTATTTTCTCTTATTGGTTGCTAAGCAACCATTCATCCTAATCCTTATTATATTTTAATGCTATAAATTTGAAAGCATGTACCAAAATTTAAATGAAGTCCGCGTCAAAACTGATGAATTAATTAATGTCTTTGTATCTTTGCGGATAAATATAACATAGCCCAGATAAGCATATAGGCTACGTTTTATTAATTTTATTCAAATATTTTCCTTAATAATTCAAAATTTCCTTCTTTTTCATACAGAATCAAGCGCGATTTTTTAGGTAAATTTTAACCAATTTCCTTTATCGTTGAAAAGAAAAAAAAAAAAAAAAAAAAAAAAATCTGGAATAATTTTTCAACGGCAATAAGTTTCAATTGAGCAATTTCCATTCGAAAAGTTAAACTAAGAAAAAATAAATATGACGTCAGAATTAAAATAAAAATAAAAATAGTACTTTGTTAAATATTAAACATGGAAATTTGTTTAAGAATTTTTCTGACAAAAATGGGGGCATAATTAGAAGTAAAAGAAATAAAAAAGAATTATATTTTTAACAAATATTTAATTTGGTAAAATTTGACGTCATAATTGAAATAAAACAGGTATTTTATAATTGTCGTTAAAAATACAAGAAACATGGACAGCAATAACTCATGAATAATGACGTCATTGCCGAAACTTCAGTGAAGGCTTATTTTGGCGACGCAAAACTTATTGTATTCCATCTCTCAGTCTGTTCTTCTGTCTATCTGTTCGTCCCCGATAACTGCCACAAAATGAAATCAAAACTTCTTTTTTTCGTAAACAAAATTGTAAAACCCTAGATTACTGAGTTTACACTTTCAAAAGTTCCTGATACATCAGATTTAGGTGTTTTTGGTGGGCAGGTATCTAGAAGTATGAGGATAATGAAAAATGCTTATTAAAACTGTCGCTTATCCTTATAAATCAAAATGTAGAAAGAGATACAAGATATACGATAACCATTAGCAGATTGATAGAAAGTTAGAAATTTAAATTTAATGAGACTACGGGGGGTTCAGGGGGGCTCCGCCCCCCTGAAGAAAACTACTGTGGTATAATAAAAAAACAAAAATAATTGATCATGAATTTTTCAGAATATTTTAACATAACTAAATCTTTAATTTAACGACTTTTGATGGCTGAAAACTTCTTATTCTTATTTTATTCTTATAAATAATTACGTAATTCGAAAATTTTAAATTACAGTTTCCAGGAAGTTGAATATTACGCTAAGTGTGTTTTAAAAAAAAGATGTGAAAGGCTGACGTTGAGGCTCTTGATCTGCAGATTTACTAGTTATATAAGCATTTATACCTTTTTTATTATTTTTATTCTTGAACTGGAAACGTATATGTTTTTGTATTTACTCTGCAAAATGTAATTACTTTGGATCGAGAGCTAAAAAACGGCTCTCATATTAAATATTAAAGGATGGCTGATCACATATTTTTTCCAATAATAATGATAATAATTTTCAAATATATATTCTTAAAATGCAAAGAGTTTTATCAATACCAAGTAGACGTTTTGCATATAAAACTTAGATATATTGTTCATTAAATAATAGGTGGATTTACACGTAATAGAAGTGCCTGAATTTGGTAAGTACCAATTTTGATTACCTCCTGTGAAAACTTTATTTATCTACTATTATTGAATTATTATAGCAGAAATATACTTACTCACACCTAATTAAGAGAAATTCTCACTCTGGTTCTAGGTTTGATTCCCGCTCTGAACATTTTTCACTGTGTTAAAAAAAAAAAAAAAAAAAAAAAAAAAAAAAAAAAAAAACTTGTATGATTATTTTAACCAATTAGTATGATTGAGCAAGATGAAGCAGTACAAAAAGTACAAAAAAATAATTATATTCACATAGGATAGCAATTCCCATCCTGAGGTACGTGGCAGGTCTGTTGGGAGCACGGGAAAATACTGTCAGTAATGCCGGAAATCATAAAAATGCTTAATAAAGTCACAAAACTATTAGAAATGACAATGTAATTTGCATCGATTTAATAAATGGTTGCAATAAGAAGATTATTAAAACCAAACAAACCGAAAATTCCACGTCAAGTGTAGCAAATGAGGAACGTTCGTACTATAACAAAGTTTAAAAAATATCCAGAACTTGCTGTAATAGTCATTACTTCCAGAAAAGTATAATAGCAGAAATTGTTTGTTTTCCCTGTAAACACTATCTGCTTTCTATTATACAGGAAATAACTTGTAGTAAATCTCAGCAATGTGTATCAGTTATATAAAATATGAAATAGTTTAATGTAATTAAAATGCACCCCCAAACAATGTTTCCCCTTTTACCGTTATATAATGGAATATTTTGTATGGCCCTGTAAATTAATAACAAATATTCTTTGCTTTAAAGATTGTAGAGAATATATATTTTAGTATCTACTTCATAGATACATATAAATTTTATTATGTTCGAAGGATTGTAACATCTTAATAACAATTTTAATTTTTCTTAAGAAAGGTGTTATAATAAAAATAAAATACATTGACATATTTCGGAACCGTCAAATAAGTTCCATAGTCTTATATAAATAAAACAAAATTTCAAAATATTTCTCAGTCAATACAAATGACACGCGACAATGAGATATAAATAACAAAAAAACACGCGCTCTATTGCAAAAAATTAAATTAAAATATAGACCATGATCTAAAACTTAACTAAAAATAAAAATTTCAAACTATTTCACGGTCAATTAAATTTAAAATCTGATTCTGATCGGTTTAAAATCCGATGATTTAAAAAATCAATTGGATTTAATTAACTTTTTATCAGAGTGTAACCTCATTAAAATGTACTTGAAACTATTTTTTCCTATTGGCCATAATGTAATGGAATACGTTTAACTCTCCCTACAGTTAAACCATACAACCGATTTAGATAAAATTTGAAATGACACGACAAAATTATGCAACAATTTTATATTTTAAATTTCAAACGATTCCGTTGCTTAGTTCTTCCTCTGTTATATGCGGACAGACGAATTGGACGACGACGATTATAGCTGATACATATTTACATAATTACGAATTTTATAACAAATAGGGATACTTCGAAATAAAAAGCTTAAGACGCAACACTAGTCACAGAAAAAGACCCGGATGATAATGTAAAGTCTATGGGAGCGTTCTTTTCAAATATCTCGCTCTAATTTTAATATTTTTATATGATTTTTTTTACATAGGATAGCTGAGGACGATCCACAACCGGCCCAGTTTTTACTTTTTGAAATTTCGTTTCAAATTATAAAAAATAAAATAAAATAAAATAAAATAAAATAAAAATAAAAAAAACTCTTTAAGTTTTAAAACCGGTTTAAACCGGTTCTGAAATTGAAACTATCATAATATAAAAAATATGTAAGCAAAATCGGAAAAGTATATTAAAGAAAAGTAAAGTCATTTGATATTTGAAAAGAACGCTCCCATAGACTTTATATTATCATCCGAGTATTTTTCAGTGACTATTGTGGGACCTTAAGAAAAGAGTACTTGAAAGAAAGAATGTTGGGAAGTGCTAATTAGGAAGTAAGCAATTTAGCAGAAAATGAAACGCATGTTTACCTTTTGGAAAACCAAAATATCGTGAATTAAAAAAATTCCCTCGTGTTCTATAAATTATGTCCCAACACCCCTATTATAACGGTAGACTTGTTTAATTGGCACATGCGCAGACGGGTGAATGGTCGCATAATGCATGTGATCAGACAATGCAACATATTCTAGTTAGGGAAATGAGATGTAAATAAGGATATTAGAAACAGCGAAGCGTTTCAAGATGTGCATGCAGCGTGAATTAATAATTCCCTGTTGGCAACGTTTATTACTTTTCCAGAGTTTCTATGAGTGTATCAGATTCTTATGCTTTGTTGCTTTCACTTCTAAAAATTAACGCAATGACAACAAAGAAAGTTATCTTCCATGGATAAAAATGCTTATCTTTGGAATCGTGGTATTATTTTATATTTTCATTGGTAATTACACTTTTCAAAATTAGTCAGAAGTGTGCGAATGATGATCTATATTATTACTTAAATATATACAGGACAATTGCACCATAAAATTTAACTAATAAGAATGTATTTATTAAAATAAAACACATTGCTCAGTGGTGCTCAAAACAAGAATTTTAATATGCATTTGTACAATTAAAATAAAATAAAACTATCAACGTTTCGCGCCGTCTTCTGCGAGCGTCTTCAGGAAAATATGATAACGGAAGGATAATTTGCATCTTGATCGAGAGATAATATAAATGTATATTAAAATTCTTGTTTTGTGCACCACTGAGCAATGTGTTTTATTTTAATAAATACATTCTTATTAGTTATATTATTACTGTTGTCAACATCTCTTTTTTCTGTGTGCATACGAAACGCACAGCGATAAATGTAGTATCATTCGAGAGGTTTTTGAATCTGTTTCTGCACAGTCACATTTCGTTAAACATTTTTTTTTAATTAAAAATTGTAATTAACTAAAAATGAATGAAAAAGCACATCAGCATTGTTTTTGTACTAAATGAAATTAAAGGTTTTCCTCAAATCACTGTTGCCGAAAAAAATATGTCATGTTCAAAAGAGATTGTAAGAAAAAAAAAAGGAAATAGTAGAAAAGAGAAAAAGTGTAAGTCTCCGCACGGGTTCATTTTTATGTTTATGATTAAAAAACAAAATTTAAATTTAAAACTTTAGTAGCAACGATTGATTTATCTAAGTAGTGGTATTTAACGTATAATTAAAGGACATTTTGCTTTTATTGTGCTACATTAAATTGTAATTTAAATTTATTTTAATCTGTTTTTCGTTCTCCTGTGTTTTTCCGAAAAGATTTTGTCACCTTTTAATACAGTTTAGATATGAATTTTATGTTCTTTTTTCTAGGAAGCCTTAATTCATTCTTTATCGTTGATCAATTCTGACTTAAACTTTAAAGAATAAATAAGATAATATTCTGTAGTATTAATAAACATATAAATAAGATGATATTCTGACTTGACTAATCGTCACCTGAGAATAATAAAGTTCTATCTGCATTTTTGAAAAAAAAATGATACCGATATAGAAAGGTTCTGTTTGTATCTATGAAGGCATTTTTGGATCAAAATTATGTTATATATAATTTGCATATATTGTTACAATTATATTATAACATTATTGTAATCCAGAAATGCCTTCATTGATACAAATAGATCATTTCTATATCGATAAGTGAATTTTTTTAGAAACACAGATAGAACCTTATTATTCTTAGGTGACGTAATGTAAAGCGTCTAACGAGACTTTGCAATTCTCAACAAAAGCTTTGTTTTCAAAAAGAAAAAAGTGGGTCGCTGCATATAATGATAACAATGATTGGATTTTTAGTAATTTTTAACAACTTTTAAATTATTTTAAGCGATTTTTTCATAATATTGACGCATTTTCATGATTTCTACCAATAAAGTTTGCTGCATTCAGGGTTTTTTTTTTTTTTTTTTTTCATTTTTACGAAGAACATATACCGAGTGGTCCAAAATACAAAACGAACTTTAAAAATGAATAATTCAAAAACGAATCCAGATACAAAGATACAGTTTGCGCCAAAGATGTGGAAAATAAAACGAGTTTTGTGCGGCAATGAAAAAATAGTTCTGTTGGCGACCAACAGATGGCACTCTCAGATTTCTGATAGACAAACGATATAAAAAGGAGCAACTACAGCAGGTAATGATAGTCGAAGCTTGTATGCATCAAAATACTGTCCATAGTTGAAAAAGACCTCTTAGTTAAACTTTATTATAAGAATTTGAAAAGTGCCATTGTGGCATTGAGAGCATATCGCTACATGAATGGGATACGAGATAGCTAAGGACCTATAACGACTTCTGCACTGAACAAAATTATGAAGAAATCTGAAGCTACATGTTCTTTAGAGCCAAGTCAAAGAAGTGGACATTCCTTAACAGCAGCTGCTGTTGCCACTATAGTGGAGCAGACAGTTCAATCCATGTCGGAGGTTGCTGTACATGGGAAGTGCAGTGCTCGAGAAGTTTCGAGGCAGACAGAAATGTCGTACGGAAGTGTTTGGAGAGCACTGCGAAAATTTTTGCAACGGTATTCGTACAAGTCGCAACATAACCAAGAACTAAAACCTCCTGACTTCGACTCTCGCAGAGATTTTGTGAATTTAGTATTCAAAACGATGGGAGATCAGCACGACTGTCTTCACATTGTGTTTTGGACAGATGGAGCGCATTTCGCATTCTCTGGCGCTGATAACATCCACAATTGTCAAGTGTGGACCACAGAAAATCCACATGCATTTGTTCAAATACCCTTGCAATAGTCTAAAGTGACAGTCGGGTTTGGCTTCACTGCTGTTTCATAATTGATTAATCTTTTTTCCGAGGAAGTCACACAGGCGGGTTTCAAAACAGTTTCTGTCACTGGTCAGTGATATGTAGTACTGTTACAGAACAATATTATTCCTTTATAGCAAGCGCGACAAGCACTCAAAACAGTCACCTTTATGCAAGATGGAGCACCCCCTCATACTGCTCTGCCTGGGCAACGCCTGCTACACTCAATAATTGGGAAGTATCGCTTTACCAGTCGCTACTTTAGTCACATATGGCCTCCAAGATCTCTCGATCTGACACCCTGTGACTTTTTGCTTGGAGATTCTTGAAGTCAAAAGTGTACCGCGACTAACTGGCATCACTAGCAGCACTGGAAGATGATATCCGCCAAAATGTGTCTGCCATAACGCAAGAAATGCTACTAAATGCTGTGGACGGTGTGGTACCTCGTCTCACAGCTGAACTTCTTAATGATTGAAAGCACACTGAACATTTATTGTAAAACTAAATAACTGTAATTAAGCTGACTTATAAGTTGTCAAATTTTTTTTCATTCGTAAATCATCTTTTGGATGTATAAAACACTATAGCGCCATCTGTTGGTCGCCAACAGAGCTATTTTATTCGTTACCATACAAAACCCG
Organism: Maratus speculifer; assembly: GCA_964019185.1. NCBI lineage: Eukaryota > Metazoa > Arthropoda > Arachnida > Araneae > Salticidae > Maratus > Maratus speculifer. The sequence goes on from OZ025303.1 coordinate 160,402,876, forward strand.
TTTCCTTTTCTATCTATTTCGTGCAAACTGTAGCTTTGTATCTTCATTCATTTTCTAATTAATAATTTTTAAAGTTTCTTTTGACTTTTGGTCCATCCGGTATTTGCGTTTTATTGATTACAGAATTACCCAGTTTCACTCTTTTTTGTTATTTCTAAAAGACGAGCTAACGTACTCACTAGCAGATGCAGCGATCTAATAAGGTCTTGAAAGAAAAAATCATGTCTTTTACTAGATTCTTCTGACTAATCTTATTTGCAGATTTTTTTGATAAGTGATTTTTTAAAACTTTTTAATCTTCCACTAAAAATATTAGAAATTGTCTAAAAATTATTATAATGCAAGGCAAAACGCTCGTTGATTAAAATAGAAATTTTTCTTAATAGAACTATACAATAACGTTTTTGTATAAATTAATGGTTTAAAACAAAGCCGCGAAACTTAGTCCTAGAACCTTAACCTGCCTTTATTACTCCCAAGACACTTTAGTATTCTTAATGTGATGGAAAATGTTTCATAATTTATGTTGTACTTATGAATTTACTTTCTTGTTATCCTAAATCACGAATTATAGAGCTATGTAACATCTAAATACAATGTTTTACACTTTGATATTCTAGTTTGTGAAATGAAACGTGTAAACTGTTATTAAGAATACCGCAGCATTTCAAGAAATGCATTCAGCGTGAATTAAGAATTCCCGATTGGCAACGATTCCAGTGTTTATCACTTCTCGGGAGTTTCTCTTAACGCATCAAAAAGATTCTAATGCTTTGTAATTTTCGCTTGCAAATGTGAATGTTACGACAGCATAAAATGTTTATTTTCCAGAGTAAAAGTTGCTACTTTCCTGAATTTTACGGTTTATTCTGGTTTTATTTGTACTTATTGCACTATTGCTGTAGATATGCTTCGAATTAAATAACCAATATTTGGCTAATAACTTAAGTTAACAAAAGAATAAATGATAATAAAAAAGTGTTTATCATACTTTAGATTAAAAATTAAATCCTTAATGTTTGATTAAACGTGATGATTTTGAACATAAAAATATATGGAAAGTAATAAAACATTAACAGCTTATGTTAAAAGGGTTTTTCAACCATCTATTAATGAAATTCTACACATCTCTATACACACAAAAAATATTTCTGCAAGTAAACTGGTGAGTACACAAAGCCTTAAGACAGATCTTTCATTAAATGACTGCAGGTGCGGAATCGGAGGCAGCAAACAACTTGCAGAAATTTACATAAAGGGGTGATGCAATGTAATTTTTTTCGTTATCTCATGTATGGCTCACGTAACGGCGGTTAGCAGACATTCAACACTTGCAGCCAATGAGAGTTGGACATTGTATATGAACAGGTCGAAAAAAATGTCACGTCCGGAAAATATAATCATACCTGGCAATCATGTATAGAATAATTTTACACGTGGGTGGATAATTTGGAAGCTTGCGAAAGGTCAACAAATTATAGATTTTGCTAGGGAATTCGACATCGTTCGCAGTTTAGTTTCCAGACTTTGGACAATGTTTCGAACAAGCGAGCCATGTAGAAGAATCCTGTTAAAAGTTCGTACTCATAATGCGATAGACAAAGATGATCGATACACCAATCTTAGAACTAAAAAAAAAAAAAAAAAAAAAAAAAACGAAAAGAAAAAAATTAGCAGAAGACAGCTTGTAAAATAACAAGTCAATTCTGTTCAGTTACTGGAACTCAGATATTCCGAAAAAATTTTTTGCAATTCATTTGCAAGAGGCAGCACTGTACGCCTCAAGACTTGTTGCGTGTATTCCCTTTTTGATAATTCTCCGGTGTCTGTTTTCAATGATGCCGTCTGCATCACCAGTGGACAAAGGGCGACTCGGCCAATATCTTTTTTCCCAAATGAAATTCTCTGCAATCTTTCTTCTGAGAGTAGATGGTAAATGGTATGGCATGAATAAGGTCGAGCTGATGGAATGGAGAAGGGACAGATATGACATTTGTAGCATCAGAATATGGGCAGGCATTATGGCCAAAAGCCGTAAACCACTACATACCCTTGAAACAGGGATTATGACCTCGGTAAGGTATCTTGTTGCATTTCTTATAGCTTATGCTCATCTTTTCCCTGCTGCTTTTGGCGATAACTTTCTGTTCATAAATGATAATTCGTTCTGTACCCGTGCCAGCATTTTCTCAGGACTATCTAGAGAGTTTGTGTATTCATCCTATCATGTGGCTAGCACATTTATCAGACTTTAATCCAACATAATATTTATAAAGCGTCCTGGGGGAGACGTCTTACTACTTGCACGTTTCTTCCTAAATGAAACGCGTCCCCATTCGTGTCTTGAATGAGGGGTGGTACTAGTTGACCTAGCAAATGACGGCATTCAAAGCACAGCACGATGTGGCAGAAAATTTATTGTCCTTCATGGTGGGCACATCCGTCAGTAGTATATCTCACCAGATTGCCTGTTATGAGTTATCTTTTTTTGTTGTATTGTTTTTAGATCAATATCTACTTTTGTCTAAGACAATCTTTCTGAGAATTTCTGTTTCTATTTTCACGATAAATCTTACGTTATGTCATATTTTACATTCTCCTTTATCACTTTAACCCACTTTAACCTTTTTTTCGACATAAAACTATGTTTATTTTTTTTAATGCCCATTTATTCAGCGTTTTTAAGTTTTGCCTACCAATAAACGGAAAAAATCGTCTATAATACAAAAAATCGTGAAAGTCGTCTAAAAAAGGTACGAACTCCCCTTGTATTCTCTGAGATTCGCGATATAGTGGAGGGTATACGGAGGTTAGCCCGTACACCTACTGGATTTTTTTAAAAACACCGTATACCCTCTGTTTCTCATAAATGCTATAGTATATTCCATCTAAGGTACACCACCATTCTTGAGCATATACCATCTGCCTAGAGCGTATAACCAATGCATTTTTTTACAATTACACCACAGCCTAAAATATTTAATTTGTTTTCTCTATTTAAATATTTCCTTCATAAGAGTTTTACAAACTCACATCTTTCTTTAAAACAACTTCTTTTATAAAGCCAAACCACATAAGCTTTTAATATTTGCGTTTAATCAAAACATTCTCTTGAAAATTCTGTTTCCGATTAAGAAATCGCATATACGACCAGTATTACTCCCTCACATACTCGATTTGTATCTTCGTTTAAAATTTTCTCTTTTTAAAAATTTTACAGATTTACAAACAAAAACATTTTTAATAACTACTTTCTTTGACATTTTTAGCGACATAAACTCTTAATATTTGCTTTCATTCAAAACTGCTCTTGAAAGTTTGATTTCTAATTAAGAAATTACATTTACTAAGCAGTAGAGATGGGAAATATAGTTAATTTTCATTAAGAGGTTTTATTGTTTCATTTTTGCAAGGTAAATAACAGGTTCCAGCAACATTTTTTTTTTGGTAATCTATACTAATAAAATCCGTGCGCCTCTGTGTGTCTGTCTGTCTGAAGCCGATTACAGTTCGCAGCGCGGGAGAGTTGGAAGTCGCGAGAGGTGTCTTTCGATTCGAAAAAGTCCGGGAAAGTCATTTCGGGCCTTTTCGAGACCGTGGGACCTAAATGAAAAAAGTTATGAATTAAAAACCGGTCGGGAATCAGAACGGAAAACGTCTCATTTCCCAAATGGAGCTCCGAGGCAGAACACTGCGCCACCTTGCGGTGAACGACTAGAACTTTTCCCCTTTGGCTAAAAGAAGAACCAGCCGAAAACCTCTTTTTCTCCCGTCATTTTGTCAAAGAATGTATAAGAGAAAAAGAACTAATTGGTAAAAAATGTTAAACACGGTTTAATTAATATAATAAGTACAACTATTTAAGCACAGGAAGATATGTTCACTAAGAGGTAATAGTGTTGCTAATTAATATTTTGAGGATCTCAGATGTAACTGGCTATTCATATATTTATTCTGTATGTGAGTATTAATCGTTGTAGCTCATTTTCATACTTTTTCTTTTTGGTAGCATACACGAATATTGTGTAACCTAACATTTACGCGATTAATACTAATTTCTGTTAGTACAAACGAAAAACGAGCGCCAAAGTTATTTGTTAGTTATGTTGTTTGTGATATTAATGAAATTATTTTTTTTTAATAGCAGTCTTTTGCAGTTTTTAATACTGAAACTTTTTTTTGCGGGTTTTTTCTTAAACCATCATGCAGACAGTTTTTAAAGTAGAAAAAAACTGATTACATATTCAGAATCTGCGTAAAAGTCTGCTTCTGATGAACCAAAAAATACGAGAAAATGTCTTATGGGCGCGCCTCGCTAACCGTGCAAAACCAAATATTTTTAACGGGACGATGGCGACCATGACGCGTAGCGCCTACTGTGCGAAATCACATATTTTTAACGGGATAATGGGCGCATAACAACCATAGCTCTTTAATTTACTTTTTTGTTCTTGAGGATTCGAACACCAAGACTTGCTTATTAAATGAATTTTTTTGCCTATTATATACTGCTTAATATCGAGTTTCGTTTGGAAAAAGTGGCCCAGCTAGCGGGCATAGCTCGCTAATCTATACTAATAAAATCCGTGCGCCTCTGTCTGTCTGTCTGTCTGCTTGAAGCCGATTACAGTTCGCAACGCCGCACAGTGGGGCAGGAAGCCTCCAAAGTTGGCAAAAAATAAAATTTACTTTGAACAAAAAAAGCACATCACGGATTCTTTTGTAGAAGAAAAGTAGTAAAATTTTAAACTTTTACATAAGCTAAATAGTAATTTATTAATTAATTTACAAACCTTTTTCAATATTTTTTGTAGAAAAATGAGTTAAAAACAAGAATTTAAGATAGTTTTATACTAATTAGATATTTATAAATCATCCATAATATCGCATTAAAAAATGTAAACATAATTAGTAATTTTAATTATTCTCAAGCAAACCTTATAATGAATATTAGCGACTCGTTTTGAAGTATTGGATCAACCTTCCTCAGGCAAAATGTCCTTATTACTATAAAGACAGCAGAAGAAAAACTGTTTCTGTTGTTTTAATGCTAACACACACTTTTTGTTTTCCTGTTTTTCAGATCTTAAACTCATACATGTCACGTACACTAACGAATATGTAGAACTAGAATTGTATAACCGTTTTACTCCTGATATTTTTGATCGCCCAGAACAAATTCAGACGGAATATGAAGATGGGCACGTTTGCTTTTCATTGACGCTTCTGTTTGTTTTTCAAATCGAGAAAATGAAAGCGATTTCTCAAGCCACTCTTTGTTAATTCTAAAGCATTTCCCTTGTTTCGCCAGGCTTTTGCTCATCGGAATTTATATTAAACTTTAAAACATTTAATCTTCTTTTCATTTAAACTACTTGTTCGTAGTTTCTCCGATTATGGAGCTCTTATACCATAAAATCACATTACTTTTCAAAAGTTTTTTGTTAAAACGTTCCATGATAGTCAGTTTCATTTAAATACATTGTTTTGTGATAAACAATGCATTAAAATTCGTATTTAACAAAGAAAATATTTATAATCATGTTTGGCACACCCGTACATTAACAAAAATTTAAGGATGATTAACTATAAAAATGACCATACAATTAAAAAAGTGGCAAAAAGGAGCAAGATTTTCTGGCATATTTGTCATTTTAAAACTTATACTTTGTAGAAAAAATTATAATTAACACTTAACTCGCCTTAACTCATAACTAAAACCTACAAAGCTTGTAGACAGTGTTAATTTTTTTTTTATAAATTTCACCACTATATATTCTAAGCGTCTGTATATCTATAAAAATCGTATTAAAACAAATTGAAAGTTAATGAATTATTGTTACATACTTGTAGTTAAAGGTTCCATAGTCAAAAAAAATTATTTTTTAATTATTATAGCGAAATTAACAAACGAATGTTGAAACAAAATTATCGATTTTTTTTTCACTTATTATCAAAGCACAATATGCAGTTTAACTTCTTTTTTCTAGTGACGATCAAAATAACTTTGTGCAAATTTTAATACTAGGAAGATCTGTACTGACATCTGCTCTATTAAAGTGACGTATGTCGGTAGTTCAAAATAAAATTTCATTTTTTCGATTTTTTGCCAGTTTTGAAGGCTTTTTGCCCCACTGTGCGCCGGCAAGTTGGAAGTCGGGAGAGGTGTCTTTCGATTCGAAAAATTCCGGGAAAGTCATTTCGGGCATTTTCGAGACCGTGGGACCAAAATTAAAAAAGTTATGAATTAAAAACCGGTCGGGAATTGGAACGAAAAACACCTCATTTCCCAAACGGAGCTCAAACGGAAATCTCAGGCAGAACACTGCGCCATCTTACGGTGAACGACTAGAACTTTTCCCCTTTGGCTAAAAGAAGAAGCAGCCGAAAACCTCTTTTTCTCCCGTCATTTTTGTCAAAGAATGTATAAGAGAAAAAGAACTAATTGGTAAAAAATGTTAAACATTGTTTAATTAATATAATAAGTATAACTATGTTAGCACAGCAAGATATGTTCACTAAGAGGTAATATTGTTGCTAATTAATATTTTGAGGATCTCAGATGTAACTGGCTATTCATATATTTATTCTGTATGTGAGTATTAATCGTTGTAGCTCATTTTCATACTTTTTGGTAGCATACACGAATATTGTATAACCTCAGATTTACGCGATTAATACTAATTTCTGTTAGTACAAACGGAAAACGAGCTGCCAAAATTATTTGTTAGTTATGTTGTTTGTGATATCAATGAAATTGCTTATTTTTTTTTTTTTAATAGCAGTCTTTTGCAGTTTTTAATACCGAAACTTTTTTTGCGCGTTTTTTCTTAAACCATCATGCAGACAGTTTTTAAAGTAGAAAAAAACTGATTACATATTCACAATCTGCGTAAAAGTCTGCTTCTGATGAACCAAAAAATACGAGAAAATGTCTTATGGGTGCGCAGCGCCAACCGTGCAAAACCAAATATTTTTAACGGGACGATAGCGACTATGTCGCGTAGCGCCGGTGGGCCGGCTTCGCACGGTGGGAGCGTAGCGCCCACTGTGCGAAATCACATATTTTTAACGGGATAATGGGCGCATAACAACCATAGCTCTTTAATTTACTTTTTTTTTTGTGCTTGAGGATTCGAACACCAAGACTTGCTTATTAAATGAAATTTTTTGCTTATTATATACTGCTTAATATCGAGGTTCGTTTGGAAAAAGTGGCCCAGCTAGCGGGCGTAGCTCGCTAGTATATAACTAATTGTTGCGTATGATGTCAACGGATGTTTCAACCCCTGGGGACGAACGACACGTATATCTGCCGCAAAAAGGCTTATGAATCCCTATTTATCGCCACCAGCAAAATTTTACTGTGAATTTTGCCTTTCTTAATTGGAGTATTTTCTCGATTTAATAAGGCACGAAATTCTGTTTTTAAAAACCGGTGACTAAACATTAAAAATTTCGTGAAAAGCTCCCGTCGCGAAGATGTTAAATAGAAGGCATTTATTCAAAATGCTTAAAATACTGTTCGGACGCAAGTATAGAAGCTGTTTTTCCTCGCAATAATTTCACACCATTAAATTAGTTTGTAGCTACAAACTTAAATTCTGCAAGACAAATGTTTATCTAATTATTCAGCGGTTTTTTTAAAAATTACATTATGGTATATAGGGAGAAATTATTTGGAGAGTATTTTGAAGACATTTATGCTATTTCAAATGTATCGAAATTGATATAAATCACCGAATTTCGCTATGATCACATTAAAATGGAGCATTCATGGCATTTTTATATTAATTTACAGGGAACACACAAAAGAAATCGGTTTTGCGTATTAATTGGTGAAGATGACGTTTTAAAATTTGGTATGCGCTTTTAAATTTAATTAGTTGTTTGCATATTACTCTTTATATATAAATTCTATACCTCATATACAGGGCCGGACAACAGTATTTGCATACCATTCTCTTTGTTAGAGGTAATTGCTGAAGGGGAATTTTCAGCTGCAATATATTATCTGTTAATTGTACTAAATTTTGGAATGCATATTGTTAATAGATACAAATCTCTATATCATATACAGGACTGCTAAAAAATTCAGATAATTTTCCGACAGCAGATGGGAACAGCTGAAAGTTTGTTTTAACATGCATTATACATTTCCATACGGTGAAATGAGTGTAATATTTATTTTTTAAACAGTGCAGTTTTGTTACATTATTCTGTATGTTTTGGAAAGTGCTTTATAATTTATACTTGACACATGATTTTTTCCTTTCTTGTTTGTTAATAAATTGGATTAACTTAAATTTTCCTGAAATACCCAGTTGACAATATTTATTTTCAACCTTTTCTTCCTAGTTTCACACATTAACAACTTTCTTAATAGCAACATTATTTAAAATATCAAGCTACATAAACTTTTAATATTTACTTTTATTCAAAACAGTTTCTTGAAAATTCAATTTTTGATAAAGACAATGCATTTACTTACCGATAATATTCTCTGAAATATCTGATTTGTTATTTCATTAATATTGTCTTTTTAATTTTTGCCCATTAACAGCAATTTTCTGTGTAGCAACTTTTTTTTAAACATCGTCTTGCATAACTTTTAATATTTGCTTTTATTCAAAACCATCTCTTGAAAGTTCAATTTTTTAATCAGAAATTGCATTTATTTACCAATAATATTCCCTGAAATACCCGATTTGTTTCTTCACTTTAAATATTCTCTTCCTAGTTTTGTAACTTAACAACAACTCTCTTAACAGCAACTTTCTTTAAAATATCGACTCACAAAAATTATTTTTATTTTTACTCATTATGTTGTCCTTGTAAAATGTCATATGACTAATAACGAACAATGGGTGTTAACCCTTTATCTACCGATTTCTGAATTCATGAAAATTTTACATTCTAAAATACTTTACATAAATTGTTTAAACTAAATTAAAACATTTACACAACCTTTTAATAAATTTTTGAAAAATTTTAGAAGGATTAAAGGATTTAGAAGGGTTAATTAAATTTGAGTTTACAGGGATTTTGTGCAATATATATAACCCCACTCAAATCTTTTATTTTAAATTGTTTTCTTGGTATTTTCTAGAATTTGGATAACGTACAAATAAGATGTTCTTACAATATAAATATAGAAATATAGTCGAGTCTCGCTATAACGAAACTCCATACATCGAATTTCTCTATATAACGAATTTTTAGTAGGAACGGTCCCCTTTTCGCATGATTACATTAAAAACAGTCTCTATATAGCGAAATATCTATTTTCATATAACGAATTTTTTCATAAATTGGTCTTAATTTATTCAGTTTTAAAAAAGCTTCGAAATCATATGGAATCAATTTTCCATCACGTATTTTTGATTTATCGTTCAGTTCTGAGATTTTTTTTAATAAATATTACTTCTCTCCTTGTTCTTTAAATCCAACGAGTTCATCCCACCTCCCACTCACCTTTCAACATCCTTCTCAAAACAGAGTCAATTGGATTGTTATACATATAAGAGAGGACTTCAAATGGAGTAAAATATTAACTACAATTTTTCATTCCTTACTAAAATTTAAGCTTTTTTTTGAGAGCATAACAATTTTAGAATTAAAACAACAAAAAATTACAGATTTCTTCCTCTGAAATTAATGCAAGTCTTCCTTATTTGATTTTCATTAAGCTTTCAAATAAATATCTGTTCTCTTTTTTGAAACTGCTTAAATAATTAAGAAATAAAATGTTAGGTGAATATATACTTTTAAACATTTCAAATTCTTAATTAAACAGATCAAAAATAATATTTGTTCAAAATTTACACATTAAATACGATTTTTAACATCATTCTCTATACATCGAATTTCTCTATATAACGAATTTTTTTACTAGAACGATGGATTTCGTTATATAGAGACTCGACTGTATTTCCGAATTGAAAAGTCCCCTTCCCCCTCCCTCAGCACCAAGAAAGCTGAAAAGATAGAAAGGCAAAAGTAATCATCCTTTTAAAAATATTTTTGTTGTGTGTAACCATTAATGCTTTTGGAACAAAATAAAGTAATGTGTCTGTAACTCATTCTAAACATTGTTACAGCTAATTGACGTATTAGAAAAAATTAATAAGTAATTTTAATGGTACTTATAAGCAACGTCGGTAGATAAAGGATTAATGGGCGTCTGCAATGATATCCTAAAATCAAATTGAAACTTGTACACTGTAAAAAAAATTCTGCAGAGGTACTAAACATTTTCTAGGAAACTGGGATTCCAAGAACTTTTCATGTAACGATAACAGGAAAAATCCATGTAACCTATTCTGAAACTTGAATTTTTGCTGTTACCGTTACAGGAAAAGTTCTAGGAATCCCAGTTTCCTGGAAAAAGTTTAGTATCTTTACAGATTTTTTTTTTTTTTACAGTGTATGTCAAACATAGAAAATGAGATGCATTCGTACTATTAGTTTTATAAATATTGAGCTGTTAATGCACTAGCTTTTGTACTCTTATGCGAAAACATGTGAATACAAAATTTATTGTGATTACGCATATTAAATTCAGTAATACGAAAATAATAGGACTCAAACTTAAGTACACTGTAAAAAAAATTCTGTAAAGGTACTAAACATTTTCTAGGAAACTGGGATTCCAAGAACTTTTCATGTAACGATAACAGGAAAAATCCATGTAACCGATTGTGAAACTTGGATTTTTGCTGTTACCGTTACAGGAAAAGTTCTTGGAATCCCAGTTTCCTAGAAAAAGTTTAGTACCTTTACAGAATTTTTTTTACAGTGTAGGACGTACATCACCATGGAAATGTAAAACCATTACCTATCATGTGATATCATTAAAATACTTACGTTTGATATGATTTAATAAAATGAAAAAAAAAACTTTTTTTATATGTATTTAAGTTGTAATCCGATTTCCATAAAATTTGAAATGGCAAAATTCTGCAACGATTATATATACTGGATTTCAAACCATTCGGTTGTGCAGTTTTTGTGCTCTTATATGCGGAGAGATGGATAGACAGACAAACGGACTAGACGATGACTATAGGTGTTAGGTGTATATATAATTATGAACGTACCTAAAATTTCTCCTTTCCAATAAAAAAAATAATAATAAAATAAAATAAATAAATAAAACCATTTATTTACTAGTAAAACTCTCTCCAATATTTGATCCTATTCTTTATCTTAAATACTTTTTATTTTCCTTTTAAGAAAAATTTGGATCATGGAGTAATTCCAAAATCTGTCTTTTTATACATAAATATACTAAGTAAAATGAGACTAAAAGATAATGCCACAACATGCTTGTAGCGCGTATTTAAGAATCCCCAATTGGCAACAATTTCAATGTTTATCATTTCATCAGAGTTCCCCGAGGCTGTTTAAAAGATTCAAAAGCTTTCCAATTTTCGTTTGCAAATGTGAATGTAATGGCAACGGTGCAAGCTTATTTTGTTGAAGGAAATAACTATTTTGCCGAATTTCAATTTTGTTTTTATTTCTGTTTGGGAAATTGTGCTTTTGAAAATCTTTACGTATCCCGCGGGCAATCAGAAATAATTAGCAAAAGCAAAAGTATGTAGTAATATTTCAAAAAAAAAATTGTAAACATAACACTTTTTAGGTGCTTTCGTAATTATGTAAATACGTATCAAACTATAGATGTCATTCAGTCTGTCCGTCTGCCTGTCCTAATATAACAGAACAAAAACTACCCAACTGAATATTTGAAACTTAAAATATATAATTGCTGCATAATTTTACCTCATCATTTCAAATTTTATGAAAATAGAATTTATAGTTCAATTACAAGGACAGCAAAAGTATTCCGTTAGATCCAATAGGAAAAATTAGTTTCAAGTGCATTTTAATGATGTTACACTCTTTAGAACATAATAATAATTGATATGCATCTATGAATTATTTTCTAAAATAGACATTCTGTACAATGTAGGGTACAAAGAATATTTGACATTAACTTACAGGGCCACACAAAAGTATTCAATTGTATAGGGGGATACTTTGTTTCGGCTCGTTTTGTTATTTTAAACTATTTTATATTTTATGAAATTTATATATGATGCTGTACTGTAAAATCGAGAGAGCATTATTACACTTACATTTGGGTTGTGAAATGCTACTTAAAATTTAAATCTACACGATTTTTAGTGGTAGCTCCGTAAAAAGTGCAAGAATAAACTCGGAATGGTGGTATTTTATTCTTTAATCGCAATTTTTGAAATGAAACACTAAATTCAGTGTAAGAAACCTTTTTTATGTTTTGATTCCGAATTGGTATGTCTGCAGACGATACGGAGCCATTTTACTTTCGCATTTAATTATCCTTGCTAATTTTCTAATTGCAGTTAAAGGAGTTTTATTTTATTTTGTGTCGACCGATTATCTACTCGAGGGAAATAGGCCCAGGGGGGGGAGGGAAAGTGCCCTTCGTGGGGGTCTTTCTAAGGGAACCTAACCCGTATTTAAGCAAAGTTCGGAGAAGACCACGAAAACTCCGAACGGTTAGGCCGACGGCCGATTGGGTTCGCGATTGGATCCAGTACCTGCCGTCTACCAGTTGAGAAGCCAGAACCTCCCGGCCTCTGATAGGGTCTTGCAGTTAAAAGAACAAACATAAGGTAAGCAATATTATTATTGTTATTCGTAGATTTAAAATGTAAGACTAAATAATGTTTGCATGTGCTTTTAAAAATTAGATCACGCTTTTAACAGTGTACTGCCATTTTAAGAACAATGGCGATATGGCTGAATTTAAAGAGAGGTATGCCTTTTGTATAACAATTTTAATCAACTTTTTTTTACACAGACTAGGGGGGCGCCGCCCCCCTGCTCGCTATGTTCGCTAACCCCCCGCGTAATCGCTTCGCGATTCCAAATTATTGGCTATCCCTGCTTGCTGCGCTCGCCAATACCCCTTGGTATGAATAAGCAGTTGCAGACCTTTCAACTGATGTGTCACACGACTGGTGTTGTAAAGAAATTAAAAATGTGCCCCCCTGGGGGCAGAGTGGGAGGCGACACAAAAGACATCCATAATATGAATAAGCAGCTGCAGACCCCTCAAATGATATGTCACACGACTGGTGTTGTAAAAAATTGAAAATGTGCCCCCCTGGGGGGCAGAGTGGGGGTGACACACAAGACATCCATAAAATGAATAAACAGTTGCAGACCTTTCAAATGATGTGTCACACAACTGGTGTTGTAAAGAAATTAAAAATGTGACCCCCCCTGGGGAGAGCAAAGTGTGGGGGTGACACACAAGACATCCATAATATGAATAAGCAGTTGCAGACCTTTCAAATCTTGTGTAACACGACTGGTGTTGTAAAGAAATTAAAAATGTGTCCCCCCTGGGGAGCAGAGTGGGGGATAACACACAAGACATCCATTATATGAATAAGCAGTTGCAAACCTCTCAAATGATGTATCAAACGACTGGTGTTGTAAATAAATTAAAAATTTGGCGAAATATTACAGTTATCGCCAAGTTGGCGTCACTTTTGACAACTAATTTTGGTCGCCAAATTTGGCGATATATTGCCAAGTTGGCGACAAACTTGGCGATTGTTGGCGATGGTAACCTTTCCTCTTTTTATGGTAACCCATACGGCGATACATAGATGGAGCCCTTTCCTGATTGGTCTATTCGGCTCATGGAAGGAGTGGACAACCCGGATTCGTTAGTTCCGGAAATCTTCCACATCAGCATCATTCCAGGAGTCATTCCTTTTAAGGCTAGTTTTTTTTTACTATAGAAGGATTTCTTTATATGTTAACTGGCCTAGTTAAAAATTTTATGCTATGCATTAATTTCTATAATTCTGATGTAATTTAATATAATATGCAACTTATATTTGTTATTGTGTTACTAGAAACTCTGAATTAAACTTACACTGGCAGTTGCGATTAATTATAGTTTTTGTTATAAAATTATTTTAAAACATGTGACCATGGCGTTTGCCCGTTCTCTAACAAAAAATATTTTCACCGAAAATACATTATTGGATGTTTTCTGGCTTATTAGAAGTATTATTAACAACGAGTAAAAATTTCATAATTTTTATTTCTTTTTTTAGATGTTGATACAGAAAGAATTAAAGAAATACTCCTATTTTTGTTTTTATTGAATTGGTAAAACATAATAAAAATGATCACAGGTGCCTATTTGATTACATTTAGTGAAAAATTTCAGAACTTCCATGGGGGGAAAGGGGTATGTTATGTAAGTAATTATCTATCAGATGCACCTAAAGAGACTTAATTTTAATGCTAAACATGCATATTAAATGAGGTTATACAAAAATTTAGAGGTGCTACAGCTTCATTCTCCCAAACCCACTCACACACAATACAGGAGCTATGAAAAAGATATTTTTAATCATGTAAATATAGAAAATTTCATTGTTTACTAATTAATTAATTTGTTTAAAATGTACATTAATGTTAAATTGTCTCAATTAAAAGAAAGTTTAGAAGCCACTTTGAGAAAAACTATTTATTTTAAATTATGACTGTATTAAATTTAAAATGTAATCTTTAAATTATTTTTTATTTTGCTGTTAAAGTATAAATGTATGCAGAAAATTTCGTTGTTTACATACTAGTAATATGTTTAAAATATACGTTATAATAAATTGTCTAATTGTATAAAATTAAAAGGAAGATTAGCAGTCTCTTTGCCTGCAACTATTTATTTTAAATTATGGCTGTATTAAATTTAAAATCTAATCTTTAAATTATTTTTTATTTTGTTATTAAAGTGTTCTAAGTAAGTGGTAATGTGACTCTACACCGAAAATACTTTTGACCAAAAAAACTTTTGGCGGCAACTAAGTTGCCACTGAAAGTGGTTTTTGTTTACACCAGTCGATTGCTGGTGGTTTTGTTACATCAATTTATTGGTGGTGTTTTTTACATTATTTTTGGTATAAAGTAACACTTTTTTTATGTGAGTTTACAACAAGTACATTCTGTATAATAGAAAGCATTGTATTTACAGGGACGCACATAATATTTTGGCTACAATACAGCATCCGAAGTACTTCGTTATGAACTTCTGTAGTACGAACTTACCTCATTTGCTACACTTGGCGTTCAATTTACGATATTTTAAAGTTAAATTCAACTATTTAAAGTTTCCTTAAGAATAAAATAGGTAATTAATTCTAAATTTTAATCTTTAAATAAGAATTTTATTTCTAAGAATGTGTATTATATTGTTTTTATCATTAAAATTACCATTATCAATATCTATATTGTTGTTTACACATGTTCTAACACTGTCATGGATATTCATAACTCCATATATGTCAGTTTAACATTTTATCTACATTCATATAATAAACAAGTAATGTCTGTGTGTTTGTCTGTAGTATGTAATTTCTAGAATTACCGAACCAGTTTCAAAACAAACAGTGGCCAAATCCTTGTGATCGTCTCTACTCCAACATATGCTATATTTTATGTCTGTACAACCACCCTCAATGGTTGAAGAAAGGAAAAGGTTCAAAAATTACGATTATCATTATATCGTTTTATAATTTCTTATAGTTACTGATAATGGCAATAATAAAATTTAAAATAATATTAAGGTGCTACATAATAATCCCGTTAACAAAAAACAATCTCCAAAATATATGATTGAATGCCAAAAATGGATGATCGTAAATGTCACATTCAATCACATTAAACACCATTCATGTGTTTAAGTCGTCATCAATTGATTTTTATTCCCACTTTTTATTTGAATTTTTATTAATGTTTTGCTAATTTATTTCTTCTTTTGTTATTTAAAACAAAGATTTTGTCAATATGTATAATTTGGCTATTAGTTTGGCAATTTTTGTAATTTGACGAAATTGGTCGACGGGATAACCAAGTACTACTAATATTAATTTTAGTTAGTACTTTTTTATTACAATTCAATAAAATTATAATTATATATATATTTAAATTTTTTAAACTTAAATAATTGCATGATTACTCAGATTATGCAACATTCTTCAAATTCTTAGAAGCCTCTTTTTAAATCAAATATCCTCGGGCTCTTTTAGGAACATTTTAGAATATTTAGGAGTTATATCATACCTCAGTAGCATCACAAGCATTCGCTGGAGAAAATAACTGAATTTTGTGGCTTACAAGGAAAGTCTCCATTGGGGGCATACTCAGAATTTTTTGAAAAAAATACGAATTAAACTACTCATGTAGGTAATAAAGGATCAGTGAAAATTAGCGGCGGAATTACATTATTAGATATGTAAAAAAATAAAATAGTTTGGAATAATTGGCTTGAAAAGCTGAAAGGGACGCGGGATTTGGTGAGCAGTGCATTTCCTCGCCAAAAGCAGACGATTTTAACGAATCTGAAAATTCATTTTAATTGACTTCACTGTTAAAAATCTGCAGCATTTACTGCAACGTCACTCCACTACTTTTAAAGAATATCTCTCTTCTGACCAATGAGAATGCTCCATAGCACGGTGAATTGACCGTGTCATACACTGTTAAAAATCTGCTGCATTTTGTTGCAACGCACTCCACCGCTTGTATATAATATCTCTATTCCAACCAATGAGAAAGCTCCATTTCACGGCCAAGTAACCGTTTTCTATACAAGCAAGGGAGTGCGTTGCAACAAAATGCAGGAGATTTTTAACAGTGTATTTTTCAATTTGGAACAATTTTAATCAATTTAAATTGTGTTTTAAATGATAAAATATATTAATTTCATTTTGTTATAAGTACATATAAACATATATGACAAAATTACACTTAAAGTAAAGTAAAAATGCAAAACTAAAATTACTTAAACTAAATTTATTTAAATAAATTGAACATAGAAAGTTTTTTCTTTAAAAAGTATTCGAAGCGTAAAAGCGTATTTTTCAAAATTTCGTTTTTTCGCCAACCGGAGATAAATCGCCAAATAAAGGAAATTTTTATTATTTTTTTACGGACGTTATAAGTAGGTTCCGCCGAAATTTTTTTATAAACATATATAACTACATGAGAAGAACATTCTGTAATTTTTTCACATTTTTCTGAGTATGCCCGTATGGAGACCTTCCTTGTTAGTGAATGTACACTGTTAAAAAATTTTGCTCTAGTTTGAACCAAATTTTGGTACTCAGTAGCTGCCACCATAAGATGGTGAAATCTCGTACCAACATTTGGAGCTTCCTATCTCAACTTCGTTCCAACTGTTGGAGCTATGGGAGCTACAGGAGTCCTAAAAATTGGTTCAAGATTTCCCCTTAAGGCGGCACCTACTGAGCACCAAAATTTGGTTCAAGCTAAGAACGATATTTTTAACAGGGTAATAGTTGTTTTAAATTTTCAACTATAATATATTGTTTCACAGAAATGTAATACATAGGTTTCCAAAGTTTGGTAGGCGTATCAATTAAACTCATGGATAATTCCATGAGCATATGTCGTGTTAGTCGCGTACTACGGTTTTGGATACCAGTATTTTAGAACGGAAAAATGCGACTTATTTTATCAGAGATACTTCATTAATTGAATAAGACTGTGCAAACCTTGCAAAAATAACGGTGGCAAACAATTTAGCAGTTACTAAAAATGTTACTTACACGACAAGTGCTTATGGAAATACCCCTCATGTTACTTTTCGGATTAATTTTGTTTCATTCATCTTACGAAAACTTTTTAATTGGTATCTTCCGGTCCTTGTTGAAAATACCCAGTCGGACGGTACTGATAAAAAAAGTCGGAAATTAAACGTAGCAAACAACTAGCAATTGTACTACAACGAAGTTAAAAAATATTTAGATTTGGTGAAATAGTAGCAGTACTTCGGATACAGTATGGTATCCCAAATCTTTTATATGTCACTATAAATACAATATTCTTTTATTATACAAAAAGTAACTTGTAGTAAATCTCAGAAATGTATATCAATTTCATAAAATGTGAGATAGTTTAACATAGTTAAAACTCACCCCAAACAATATTTCCCCCTACAAATTATGTAACGTGTATACTTTTGTGTGGCCCTATAAATGAATAAAAAATATTCTTTGCACCACAGATTGTACATAGAATGTATATTTTAGTATATATTTCATAGATGCATATGAATTTTATTATATTCGAAAGAGTGTAACACCATTGAAATGCATTTGAAACTACTTTTTTCCATTGACCGTAATGTATCAGAATGCTTTTGATTTTCCTGTAATTGAACTATACATCCGATTTTCATAAAATATGAAATGAGTCAACAAAGTTATGTAATAAATATGTATTTTGAATTTCAAATAATATGGTTGGGAAGATTTTGCGTTGTTATATACGGACAGACGGACGGACAAACAGACGGATGGACTGGCATAAATACGAATGCCTCTAATTAGTCAGCAAAGGTATTTAATATAAAATTTCATTTTTCCTTTAGTATTTATAAAATATTAGATTGCATATTAATTTCATTTATTTGCAAAGTCATTTAATATCCAAACTTTAGTGATACTGTTAAAATTCCTTCTCAAATTCATTTCGAATAATATCGCATATAACTAAATTACTCCGCTAGAACATTAGATATCTCAAAACGGTTTCAGAAATCGCATTTGATATCTTTAGAAGAGCCAAATCTTTATTATTTTCTATTTATCACTCAAATTGGTCGTCATACGTTGAAATTACCATTGTGTAGAAATTTATTTATACAAATATATTCCAAATAGTTTAATCACGAGATAGATAATAAATGTCACCTTAAAACATAATCAAAATTTCTTTATTCGAAATAGTCTGCGTTTTCAAATAAAAGTATTATTATTATTATTATCGCAATGAGATGCGTCATGGAATATTAGACGCATCGCAGAATTTTGTGATGTGTATTTAACGAATTAGAAATGAAACATTTAGCAGTTATTTCTCTCTTCAGTGGCCTCATACGCATTCGCTGCAAAACATAAATGAATTTTGTTGCTTGGTTTGGTTTGTCATTTTCACTTACGAATACGAATGTAACGTCTATCATTAATAAAAGTTCTTTTTTATTTAGTTACTTCTTTGCTGAATGCAATATTTGTTTTAAATTTTCAACTATAATATAAGGTCATTCCATGTAAACTTACGTTACATTTAGAGCAATTTACTGCAGTAATTTTCGTAATCTAACGCTAAAAATTATTCAAATGTAAAATTAACATGATTTGTCAGTTAAACTTATCTAAGGGTCAGTTCAGATGAAAATTACCAAAATAAAATTATAATGAAAATTGCACTTTATATAATCACTTGCATTCCTTTTTCACTAATCGCAATTACCATAGGACATAAAACTACCAAAATTTAAGAAATAATATTAAAATTAGATAATTTTCATCTAAATTGTGCTTTGAATAAGTCTTATTAGCAAAGCATGTGAAATTTACATTTTGAATAATTTTTTGTGTAAAATTACTAAAAATAGTTCTAAATGTAACGTAAGTTACCATGGAATGATCTTATATAGGTTTCCAAAATAAGGAAAGCGTATCAATTAAACTCATGCTATTTTCTGATTTGTATTGTTTTATTCCTCTGACGAAAGATTTTTACTCGGGATCTTTTGACCCTTGTTGAAATACGCAATTGAACGGTGTTGGTTAAAATTAGTCAGCAAAAGTATTTTATATAAATAATAATTTCATTTAGGTAGAACCTCGATTAACTAAGCTTCGATTAATCAAGGTTTCTGTTATCCTAGTTGATAACGAAGCATGATTTTGTTTGCATTGACCATTTGGCACTATTGATCGCAATTTGCAATTTATTATCGGACAATTACATCACCAAACCACTTGATTGGCGGTCGTTTAGAGGATTTCAATTTTAATTTTACTAAGCTTACTTACAATTTTTTATCATTTAAAAGCCGTTTCAATTATTTTTTAGTCACTAGAAAACCCAATTCTGTTGAATAAAATTATAGACTGCATGACATTCATTGAAAAAAAAAGAATTCATATTCATAAACCCTGGCCTTTTCTAGAGCTGACTTCTCCTTCTCTTTTCTTGTATTTATTTTGCATAGTCTCCACATTTCTCGAGCCGCTCTTAAAAACAGTACATATAAAATAAACTATAATTATGTAATGTTTACTTCATCACCCATAAATTGCTATCTGATAAAAATCCCAACTAGTCTAATGCAGTGACCGAGATTTATAATCACAATAATCCTTTCTATTTTAATAACATTATTCTCATTATTTCAAAGAGTGTATGAATAATGTTTTAATTAAACCTGTAAATATGCAAATAGAAAATTGGAAAAATATTGTAAAAGCATAATCCATCCTATCAATTATTACTAAATGTTGTGTTGTCTTTGAAAAAAGAGATATGTTCCCTTCCAGGTGTGTTATTGTTGTAAGAAATGTAACATGTTATATAAGTGTACTAGCCTGTTTATTATTTCAAAAGATCACAGATATATGTGCTGTAATATGAAATTTTAAAACTGTGTAATAAACATTGTAAAAGCCATTTATAACAAGAGCAATTAGTGGATTGGTCTGCCTCTCGAGATTGCACTATCACTCTAAAGCATAAGCTGAGCTTTCAAGGTGGTCATTCCTTGTCATAACTTGTTTTTTAGTCTAAGAGATGTTAAATTCGCGGGGAGGAAGGGCTTTTACACACATTTTCTATTAACCAAAATTTCTTATATCCGAGGTACTGCACTGTAAAATAAAATCTGTAACGTTACTAAACTTTTTCTAGGAAACTGGGATTTCAAGAATTTTTCATGTTACGGTAACATGAAAATTTCATGTAATCGACTCTGAAACTTGAATATTTGCTGTTACCGTTACAGGAAAAGTTCTAGGAATCCCAGTTTCCAAGAAAAAGTTAGTAACGTTACAGAATTTTTTTTTTACAGTGTAGCGGCGGTCCCAATTAGCTCGGAGAACCGAGATTGCACTGTATTGCTTAAGTACTTATCAAATCTTGTATTGGGATTATTTTCCTTTATTTACAAAGTCATATTATACCCAAACTTTAATGACTGATAAAATTCATTCTCAGATTCATATCGACTAATATTGCATATAATTAAATTGTATCGCTAGATCATTAGATATCTCGAAGCTATTTCAAAAATCGCATTTGATGTCTTTAACAGAACGATATCTTTATGACTTCCTATTTATCACTCAAAGTGGTCGTCAAATATTGAAATTACCATTCGGTAAAAATTTATTTATGTGTATTTTTCGAATGCAAAATCACAAGACAGATTATAAATGTCAGCCTAAATCATAATCAAAATTTTCTTATTCGAAATAGAGTGCGTTTTCAAAGAAAAATAATATTATTATTATCGTAATGAGACGAGTCATGAAACATTAGACGCATCGCAGAATTTTGTGATGCGTATTTAACGAATTAGAAATGAAACATTTTAAAGTTATTTTCGCAGGAAAACATTAATGAATTTTGTTGCTTGGCCTGGTTTTGTCATTTTCTGTGACGAGTACAAATGTAATGTCTGTCATAAAAAAAGCCTTTTTTAAACTTACTAGCTTATTTAGTGAATTTTCAATTTGTTTTAATTTTTTCAAGATAATATTTATATTGTTTCAAAAGAATGTAATACGTAGGTTACCAAAATAAGGTAACAGTGCTCGTAGTGGTTCTGAAATATCAAAACCAGGGAATAATTCGGTACCAGTTTATTCTTATACAATCTTTCTCTTTAAATGTGTCGACATTTCACGCCTTTCAAGTAGATTTTTTTATTAAAAAGTACTGGTATTTATCCTAAAAACATAAAAAACTAATGGTACCCGTACGAACACTATGTACGCGTATTAATGAAACTCATGCTACTTTCTGATTTATTTTGTTTCGTTTATCAGACAAATCACTTTTACTTGGAATTTCGTTGCAATTCCCATTAGGACGGGATTGGTTTCAATAAGTACGAGTAATATATAAATGATAATTTCATTATTTATTCAGTATTTTAAAAAACTTAATTTGTATATTATTTTTCTTTATTTACAAAGTCATTTAGTACCCAAATTTTAATGATACAATTTAAATTCCTACTTAAATTCATATCGACTAACATTGCATACAATTAAATTATATCTCTTGAACATTAGACAACTTGAAACTGTTTCAGAAATCGCATTTGATGTCTTTAGACAGAACCAAATCTTTATAACTTCCTATTTATCACTCAAAATGGTCGTCAAATATTGAAATTGCCATTATGTAGAAATTTATTTATATGTATTTTTCGAATACATAATCCCAAGACAGACTATAAATGTCAGCCTAAATCATAATCAAAATTTTCTTATTTTTAATAGTGTGCCTTTTCAAAGAAAAATATTATTATTATTATCGTAATGAGACGAGTCATAAAACATTAGACGCATCGCAGAATTTTGTGATGCGTATTTAACGAATTAGAAATGAAACATTTAGCAGTTATTTCTCACTTCAATGCCTTCATAAGTATTCGTTGGAAAACATAAATGAATTTTGTTGCTTGGTTTGGTTTGTCAATTTTCCTTACAAATACGAATATAATGTCTATCATAAGAAATCCTTTTATCAATTGAGTTGCTTATTTAATGAATAAAATATTTATTTTAATTTTTCCAGTATAACACATTGTTTCAAAAGTATGTAATATACAGAATGCAATATTTAAGCTGCTAAAATAAGGTAAAAGTTTAAAATAAACTGATGTAGCCCAGTCAAATAATCAAAAAAAGGACAGATTGTTGCAAAAATTCTGTTAGAAGATTTTATGCTTTTAAAGTGTTTATTGCATAATAACAGAATAATGCGTTTGCCAACAAAATATCTAGAGGTTAACTTAACAAAGCCAAAAAACTACGAAATATTTGGACTGTTTTTAGTTTTTTGCCTATAACTCGAAATCTAAAAAATATTTGTGGATCATACTTAATAAAAAAAGGAAGATGATTAAATTTTCTACAAATTTTACTGTAAAAACGTTTCTCTAAGCTAAAATAAATAAATTAAATAATTAAATAAATAAATTAAATTTCTAAATGCGCTACAGCTTTCTTAAAATGACTTTTTTTCAACTTTTCATAAAGTGACCTATTATTTGTCTCCAATCCCAAAAAATTTTCAGTGAATAACTAACTCAGAAAATTAAATCTACCTATCGATGAATAAATGAGGAGGGAAATTTTCAAGAAGAGCAGTCAAAAGATACGATTTCCAAATTGCACGTTTTTCTCGTATGTTGTATGTTTTTTAGTGCTTTATTTTTTGTGGCGGTGTTTAGGTATTAGGTGTACATTATGCATCTGTGCAACAATTTTTTTCATTTTTCTACATCTAAATTTCGATAGCTTACAGAAATAAATTTTGCAGTTTGCTTTAAAATTTCACTTCTCAGCAGAAATAAACTGCATATGCGCAACAAATGTAAAAACGACCATTTTTAGATCAGTAATACAAAACTTTTGAGAGAATTGTGTAATATTAATTATGCATTTGCTGTAGCATTAGATCGCGTAAAATTGACCTTATTATTAATACTAAATATTTACATCATTGTAATTTTTAATTTAGCTTAACTGATCTTACCTTTTTGAAACACTTTTATTTCCTAAAACTATTATTATCTTTTATAAATTCTTTAAATTAGTATAACTGTTAACATACCCTAAGTTTAGATATTTTATTATATTTATTATCACCCTTTAAATTTAAACTTTAACCGTTGAGCTTTATACATTCATGAGCAGTTTGTCCATAAATGTATCGGGCTCGATGATTAAAGGATTGAATAAAAATATTTATTTTTGTAGGATGTCCATTAGTAAAATTTTCATGATCACCATTGAATTGTAGGATGGACTGATTTATCTTTATTCTTGTAATTCCATTAACTTTTTTATAGGATATTAATACAAAATTAGTTAAAAAATGTTAACAGAATAATGTAATAGGTACAAATATAGTCGGATAGTACACTGTAAAAAAAAAAAGGTCGATCTACTAAAAAAACTTTAGTGATCCTTGTAATAACTGAAAAATTTTTAGTAATCTTAGTCGGTTACTAGAAAATCTGTAAGAATTACTAGAAAAAAGTTAGCAACGAATAAGAGTTAATAGTTTTATATTTTTAATAGCTCTTACTAAAACTCAGTTGGTGTGGCCTTAATAGCATAGTGGTTATAGTAACGGACTCCAAGCTGAAAGGTCCCGGGTTCGAAACTTGCCACCGCCAAATACACCCCGAATGTCTGTAGTGTCTCGTTAATAAAGGGATTATGAAAATCCTGTCGGAGCCGTTAAGAATGTTTAGTGCTGCCATCTATTGCGGTTTTGCCGAAAATCTTCCGCTTCAGAAGTCTGGATGCAGCTCCAAGGAAGCTCCTCCACTTCGGTTGCACGTAATGGTTATTAAAAGTAATTTTGGAGCTATTACTAAAATTTGCTTTGTAGCTCATACTAAAAATTTTTAAGTTAGTTATGCAAAAAATTCTTTTGTTCAGTTTACAAAAGAAATGCTTGTTTCACTTGCAAAAAAAAAGTTTGTAATGGTTACTAAAAAATTCTGTGGAATACAAATTTACTAAGAAATTTTTAGTAACCTCTTGAAAATATTTTTACAGTGTAATTAATTAATTCTATTAATTAATATTAACCACTTTTTAAACAAATTCGTTAACAAAAACATTCTTGAAACGTTCAATACATTTTAGCATGAGAGTACGATAAAGGATGATAACGCGATTAAACAAGAACTAATTAATATCAAACAAAATTTTCTACAAGGTATCCAAATACATCAATTAGTATTTAACGAATATATTTCAGTGTCTGAAAGATAACAAATATTCTTGTTTTGCGCTCTATTCAGTTAATATTCATATGACATTAGGCTGAGGAAGAATTTTTGGAGATGTTTAGAAATATTGTATTATAATATGTCTTAACTTATACAACAACTTTCTAATGCTTTCTGCGCTTTATTATGCATGATTCTTTCAGGAAAGTGGTTTTATTTTAAATTTAAAGAGTTAAATATATGTTTAAAACAAAAGAATCGCAAACGGCGCAAGGAAAATTAAGCAACTAATAATAATTATTATTATTAATAGCTAAAACCTTGTGTGGAAGATTACAATAATTAAAATCAACGTTTAACACACAATAAATAAACACACACCACATACGTATACGTTTCACGAGCACCAGGGCTCGCTTCCTCAGTGTATAAAAGTTAAAATGTTTAAAAACAGAAAAAAAACCCAACTGACAGCAAGTCAAAGACCCAAATGATCGCAAACATAATACCAAAATACCCACAAACTTCAGCAACCAATAAGATTAAACCGGAAATTAGGTGTTATGACATAATAAATCTAACCAGAAAGTTGAGATGTACGGTACACTTGAAAGATCAAAAAGACTCCTTGGTTAATAATCTTTCAAGTATACCGTACATCTCAACTTTCTGGTTAGATTTATTATGTCGTAATACCTCATTTCCGGTTTAATCTTATTGGTTGCTGAAGCTTGTGGGTATTTTGGTATTATGTTTGCGATCATTTGGGTCTCTGTTTTTAAACATTTTAACTTTTATACACTGAGGAAGCGAGTCCTGGTGCTCGTGAAACGTATACGTATGTGGTATGTGTTTATTTATTGTGTGTTAAACGTTGATTTTAATTATTGTAATAATTATTATTATTAAATGTCTAAACATAAATGAAGCCACATAGTAAATGCATAGACATATACGAATATTACTACATATAAATAGTTACAAAAGTATTTGTTAAAACAAAATAGTATTCTACTAAAAGACATGTACTATTAATAGTACACCAGAACTCGAAAGGATTAAGAAAGAAATGCATTAAAATTATGCGCATTTAAATTATTACACTGTAAAAAAAAATCTGAAAACCTACAAAACTAGTTTTTGTAAAGCTACAGAAATCTGCAAGCTTACTAAAATTTTATATGTAACTGGGTATAATATTTACCACTCGCATAGAACAAATACAT
Source organism: Maratus speculifer (assembly GCA_964019185.1). Taxonomy (NCBI): domain Eukaryota; kingdom Metazoa; phylum Arthropoda; class Arachnida; order Araneae; family Salticidae; genus Maratus; species Maratus speculifer. The sequence continues at coordinate 160,428,961 of OZ025303.1, forward strand.
AAAATAACTTAGTTTCACCGGTTAGCCAATCAGAAAGGACTTTAGTGGTGACGTAATGATTGTTCACGCAACCACAGAGGCGTGCAATGCATCCATTTTGAATCAGGAACTGATAAAAATTTCTAGTTACTGAGTAAGTAATTTTTTATCCTTTATGAGTTGAATTATATTTCCATTCTACTTGATTAATAAGTAAAAATCAAAGACTCAAAAAGGTCTATTTTATTTTTTAGTTATTTTCAAGCTACTATTCCTATTATTTTCTGTTAATTACATATTTATATTTTGGTCAAATAACTATTTTTACGTCTGAATTTATTACAAGTACGGAATTTCAAATGTTTTATGTAATAAATAAAATTTGCTTTCTCTTTTTTCTGAAATTTCACTTTATTTTTTTGCCTTCATTTCCACAATACCAAAATTTAAAGTGTTTAAAACTTTAAATTTTCGTTACTATTTTTTTTATAGTGAATAAAATGCATTAACCATTCATTACATCACATTCGTTTCATTATAACTTGATATGAATTTCACCCTTAACATTTTGCTTCCGAATTTTCTTCACACAGTAACAGTACTCAAAATTTAAAAACTCTTTAAAACTGCCTTATTTAAAATAACATAAAATAAAATACAATCTGTGCTTTATACGTTATTTTATTGTCATAATAAATTATCAAGACTTTACTTTCAATCCAAAAATGTCATTTTCTTGTTCCTCTCCCACCCCTTTTTCAACTTAAAGAACACATAGAAAGTCTTTAAAGCTTTTTCTTGCCCAGTGATAGAGAATGAGGAAAAAAGTCGAACTCTGAATTAGTTAGCGAAAGCTGGAAATTATTTAAATTCATTAGTTTAAATCTAAGGAGGGGGGGAAATGAATGTATTAAGGGGACTCAGAGGTTGAAAATTTTTCAAAAAATCGAATTTTGTTTAGGATCTAATTTGATTATTCATTTAATTCTTAACTCAATGCAAAAAACCGCATAAAAATATTTGCATTTTTAACGGAGTTATAAGCATTTATGTATCAACACTTTCATAGCCGCATCCATATAATTTCAACTTTAAGTCGTGTTTTCTCAAAACTTGATTTTTGATGACCAACACCAAGATTAAAAAAAACTATTTGATGGAATGGCTTAATTTTTTTGCAAGCATATAACATTATTACCTAGATTATGAATTAATATATTTTAGATAGTTTATTTTGAGTATTTTTAATGGAAAAAAAGTTGAATTTTTTAGGATTTTTTTTAATTTTCAATTTTGAGAGATTTTTTAATACTGTTTTTATTAAATGATAATTATATCTTTTGTTCATAATCTAGATTATGATGTTATACGTATGCAAAAAAAAAAAATTTAAGCCGTTCCATCAAATAGTTTTTTTAAAATCTTGGTGTTAGTCGTCAAAAATCAAGTTTTCAGAAAACACGACTTAAAGTTGAAATTATATGGATGCGGCTATGTAAGTATTGATACATAAATGCTTATAACTCCGTTAAAAATGCTAATATTTTTATGCGGTTTTTTGCATTGAGTTAAGAATTAATTGAATAATCAAAATATATCACAAAAAAAAATCGATTTTTTGAAAAGTTTTCAACCCCTGTGCCCCCTAAAGTTTTCTCATTCTTGTTAGGTGTGCGTTAAAATAAATGTACAAATTATAATTGAGAAACGCGTTTTTATTAATTATAATAAAATAATTAAAAAATTAAACTTATCAAAAACATTGTCAATGCAAATGTTGTAGATCTTAAAATTCTGAATAAATTGATAACCAATATTTAACATTTTTGTTGAATTTTCACAATTTTACTTCAAAGTATTGCTTAAATCGCTAAACAAGAGCTTGAACTGTTAATAAAAGAGGCTATCAGTTTACAGTGCATGTTATTATTATGTACATGTAATTTTTAGTTATTTGTGCATTACTTAGGATGGATATTTTGAGAGCTGTGGCATAACTTCTTGATTGCGGGTTTATAGCCTAGTGGTGGGGTATGAAAGACAGGCTGAAGTCTGATTTCATTGTGGGAAATTCGCAAATTGTTTTAATCCCATCGATATAGATTAGAAATTTATGTAATATGTTTTTCCTTTTGCTAGGTGAGCTTTTCCCGCTACGAACAAGTTAGTTTAAAAGGTACATACATATTTTCCTAACTTTTAGAATGTTTCAAAAGTGATTTGTAAATGATGGAAAATGTTTTATTATTTCCAGTATGAAATGTGTGTAGCAACTAATATGATGTACATAGAGTGAACAATAGTGCGCATCTATTAGAATTAAGGAAATTGAAAATAATGTCCAAGGATGGAAGGGGGGGGGGATAAAGCGAACAAACGAGTATGCATAAGACTTTCCCCTAGAGAAGTTCAAGGTCAATCAATAGCGCGATTTTAAACTTCCATATTTTGTGTAAAGGACAAAGATCGTTCTAATAAAATGATTTTCGACTAGTATACAAGAATCTTCATTTAAATTCATAAAAGTTTAAAACCTTAGGAATATTGAAAAAAAAATTAGTCTTTAAATAAAAAATCTTTCACTTAAACCAATGGTTTAAGTTTAGCGGTGTCAGTTGCGAAATGAAATATAAAACAGCTATCATTCATGCACTACTTTCCGAATAACTGCTAAATTATAATTCTCAAAATATGCAAAATAAAATCCTAACATAGTTACAAAAACATTGTGAAGGCCTCAACAATTTAAAAAATGTTCAAGTATGTAACAAATGGAGACAGAGAGGATGGATAACTTGATCTATCCTAGTTCAGAGCTTTGGATTAGCGATTAAGATAATTTTTTGAAATAGAATTGCAATAAAAACATTTTCATTTTATTGCGAATTTCAAAATTTAAGACATTTGTATTCACAGTGGTTTCTATAGAATTAGTTGTTTTGGAATATTATTAAGATAATTTTTAAAAAAGTATATTTTCACTGTGTGCATATTTTCTAACGTTCATCTAGTACATGGATAAAAAGTCAGTAAATTAAGTCTAAGTTTTACATTAATTTCAAGTTTTTTCCTAATTAATTTTAAGTTAAACCTCCTGACCACTGCGATTAAACTTTGAAATAGAATTGTAGCATTAATGTTCAGCATAAATATTAAATGTAAGTGTTCATTTTACTCGGAATTTTAAGTTTTACAACACCTATATTGGCAATGTTTTTGGTAGTTAGTTCTTTTGGGATATTATTATGGTATTAAACTGTACATCTAATATATTTCTAACGCTCCCCTAGAATGAGTAGAAAACTTAATATATTCATTGTAGATCTAAACTGAAGGGATTAAACTAATATCCTATTTTCCCTTAATAACGAATTCTATCAAATAATCACTGGGCTATTAGTACTTTACTTATTTGTGAATTTTTATTAATGTAAATTAGTCATCTAATTTTCCCCCTTTCTAAAAAGAAAAATAAATTGCTATTTTCTTTGCCCCCTCAATGTATAAAGTTTAAAACCTTAAGTCATTCTTAAAAAAAAATCCTGATCCGTTGCTTTATTTTAAGAATAAATAATAGGTTATATCCATAAAATCCAAATAATCATCATACCCCCCCTCGCCTTACAAGCGTACACAATTTAGTCTTTTACCCTAATTAATTTTCATTTTTTTTCGCTAATTGTAAGTCTTCAATAAATTATATTATCAATCGTTTGAAATATCCCCTCCCTTCCTTTAATAAAAAAAGAAAATATGGTTATCTTTGTCTCCATTCTTACTCGTTGAATTGAAAATCTTTAAATGTCTATTTTTCTTTTTGCTGTATTTGTTTATTATGATAGAATTTAAACACCTGAAATTTCCCTTAAATCCCTTAACCCAAGATTTTCTTACGTAATAAGGGAGAGTGGGGTGGAATGGGACAGTACATTTTTCTCTTTATAATCCATTAATAAACATTTCATCAGTCACGTATTCTTCTAAGCAAAAGCATATCTCCAATATTCAGTTGAAAAAAACAGCTGATTTACATAAGCTTGCAATTGTAAAAAGGAAAAGAATATTTCAAGAACCAAAAGTAAATTTGCTTTACATATTTTAATGCTTTCTGCATATTAATGACTTGTTTATGTATATATGTAATTGTTCCTCTATTTATAAAACATTATACTGTATATCATCCATAATTTAAACTATGTCTAAAAGCAACATTTATGTCGATACAAGAAGTTTAACATAGAATACAGGGAGGAATGGGACATAAAGGGCGAAATGGGACAATTCCAATTTTTTTCACTCTTTTTTTTTTTTCTCCTACTTACAATTTCTTTAACTATAAAATCGTTTCTGAAAATTGTTTCTCCCATAATTTCTTTTATATTCCGATAATTTCAGATCTTTAATTCAGTAGTTCAATTGCATGTCTGTTAAAACTGTTTTATTTATATTATTTTAATTATTCATAGAGGAAGTTTTTATTTTTATGTAAAATTAGCCGTAAAAAATGAACTCTTTATGTTGTTTTAAGAACAAAAAATTAATATTAAAGCTGTGCAAATATGTCATGATTTCAGGTGGGAGGAGGTTTGTTTTTTAATATAAATATCATTTCTGATCATCAATTGTTTCTCTTTTTATTTGTAAAATGGTCTTTAATACAAAATAGTACGTTATATTTATAGCCTGTTAGCTATTTTTTTTTAAATACAAAGTTATTAAAATTGCTAAATTATTATAAAATTATTAAACTCTAAAATACAGTATACTCCAACGTTTAAAATTCTTATTTTTCTTCGTATGTGTATGCATATATAATCACAGTTCGAGAAACCGTATGTAAAGTGTATTTGAAATGAAGCTTATGTTTCGTGTATAAAGAAAAAGAATGGTGTCTTCGTTTTGTTGATGTGAATTTCTACTATCTGCTCCCCACCCCTCTCTGTTCGGTGTAAGTACAATAATTCTTTATTATTGTTGAAAGCATTATGTAACAAAAAGGTATGATAAGATTCATTTAAATAGTATTTATTTTAATTGTTATGTGATATAAAGTTTTTTTTCATATGAAAAATGATACTTTATTAACTTCTCATCATTTGAATCATAAAAGTATGCGCAAAATAAATGAAACAAGTTTTGTATGTCTTTTCGAGCAAAATAAATTATAGAAATCAAAATTTTCTACACTTTGATAACGATATCATTAACGGGGAGGGGGGGGGGGGTTCAAGGGACGATAACGTATGAATCGGAAAGGGGAAGAGAGTCCAAAATTAACAAAAAGTTCATAAAATTATAATTGCACAGCCCCTTTCGTAATCGAGCTCTACGCAATAAGGAATAATAAAAAATATTTCATGTTTCAAAATTGTTTTTAAAACCTTAGACAATCAGTAAGGGGCTATGCAACTATAATTATAGTTATATTGCATAAAATCAAGTCTGCGGATTTACTTAAAACATACGTAATCTGAATTGTACAGTAAAATACACAGAAAAAGAGAGAGACTTTTAACAATTAATTTTTTCAAAGATAATTTTTGTATTTCTTATTTCTTCTATTATTACGAAAAGAAAGTATAGGATTTGTAAAAAGATTCTACACATTTAGACGTTTTGGGGGCCAGAGATACCGTTTTTACGAAATGTGAGTCTGTGACTCTATTTGCATGTGACACACATTTCGTGGATACTCTGTCATAAGAATTAATGTACAGAATTTAATATTTAAAATATATATGTTTAACCCTTAACTGCTGTGACAAAAATTGTCGCATAACTACTGTGAGCGGTCTGTCAGACTGCTCAATCTAAAGATGAATAAAATTTTAAATTAACTCTTAGAATGCTATTTCTGTATTAAACTTTATATACAGGACTATTATAAATAAAATTCAGCTATTCAAAAGTCTCTAGAGATAGTAATAAGGTTCCAAACGAAATAAAATTTGACCAGTATCTATAGTTAAACTAAAAATTGCAAGTTAAACTCTGAAACTTAAAAATCTCAGCGGTCTGTGAGACCGCTAACAACAGTTAAGGGTTAATGTAGAGATTATGTCCAGCCTGTCTCTGCTATAAAATGGCGATGATTAATTTTTAATGTAAATTCTATTTTTCAACGGATTTACAAGTTTTAGGGGTCAGATATATCAAAAAACTTGTTTTTATAAAATGGCTGTATGTATGCGACCTAAATTTTGTGGGCGCTCTGTCTCAAGAAATAATGTATAGCTTTCCATAAAAAAAATATATTCAGATAGTCCTTGCTATAAATTGATTCTGATTACTTTTTGGCATAAATCGCTCAATAAATGGTCTTTATGTTCTACATTTTTTTAGATTTCTGCAACAACTCTATATGAATGTTTCATGGCGGATTTTCATAAAATTTCAGATTTAATTTGTCCTTAGTATAATTTGGTGGGTTTTTTATATTTTGGCGTAAATCGTCCAGCATATGGCGCAGCTGTGTTGCATTTTTCATAATTCGCACAAGAGAGGGGAGGGGGGATCTGCATAATTTCTGCAAATTCCAATCTTAAGAAATAACGCAAATATTTTCATCGAACTTCAGATTCAGTTACATGTTGACACCAGCTAATGTAGTGTCACAGTTGCAGATTTCGGTTTAGATCACTAAACAAGAAGCGCTTTTATGGTGCATTTCTTACGTGTTACCGATATTCATATTTTAAGAACTAATACATGGAATTTCATATCGTTAGAATCCCCGTGATGGGCATAGATTGTCTTTTAATTTTGGTACGTTGACGAATTTTGAAATAATATTATGTATGAGATAGAAGAAAGTTGTGAATTTGGAGTTGTGGACAAGGTACTTTCCGGTATTTTACATTTAAAAAAAAACATGACATTATCATCCACATTGTTTGAATTTTTTTATGTTAAAAATAAGATATATGTAGACTGGGTGAAAAAATATTGATATTTAGTGGAAAAGGGCTGGTAAGATTTTTACCGCGATAAAACTCTCAGGTTTTAACAAATTTTGTCAATTTTCACACATTTTATTTTGTAAAAAAATATTTATAATTGTCGGAATTTTTCGAAATTTTCGTAGGTAATGCAAGTATGGTCTATTGAGGTTTTCTAAAAAGATGTTCAAATACGGAAGTTTGGTTACATTTACGATGAAGAAAAGTACATATAGTCAATAAACATATAGTTTCCTAGTGGCGTGAAGTGATCTGCCTTCGCCAGTGTATTTCAAAGAGTTAAAATTCAATTAATAATTTTGTTAAAATTCAATTAAATTTTTTTATACATGTAAATATAAGTGGTATTTAATATGGTTTTACGTAATTTTAATAAAATGTTAATATATAGGGGAGAGTGGGAGGAATGGGAAAGTAGGTTTTTCTCTTTATGTATCATTCTAAACATTTCATCAATCGCACGTTAGATGAAGCAACGGTAGCCAAATCTTTAGTTGAAAAAAATTGTCTGTATAAGCTTGCAATTGTATAAAAGATTATTTCAAGAATCAAAAGTAAATTTACTTTTTATACTTTCTGTATATTAATGATTTGTTATTCATAGGTGTAATATTTTCATTATTTATAGAACATTATACTGTATATTATTAGTTATTTAAAACAAGTCTAAAAGCAGCACTTTTATTTATATAAGAAGTTTAATACAAAAAAAGAAAGTGGGGAGTAATGGGACTTGCCAGTAAAGGGAGGAATGGGATATGTCTTTCCTACAAAAAAAGAAAGTGGGGAATAATGGGACATGCCAGTAAAGGGAGAAATGGGATATGTCTTTCATTTTTTTAATGAGATGAATGTAAATTCCTAACATGCAAACATATTTAGAGGGTAATATATTGATTATAACATTGATAATATATTCATTTACTTCAAAATGTAAATAATTTAAATTGATAATTTTTAATGTTATCTATGACTAACAATCCTGAATTTCCATTTACGTTATGAAGATCCTGGAATTCTATATTGTGCCACATACATTATATCAATCTACAATCTTTATTAGATTATATATCTAGCCGACACTTGATTATTTGTGCCTTATAGCTTTATTTTATTGTAATTCGATATATCTCTGTTAGTGGTGAGTTATGGAGCAAATTTTGAAACTTACAATTTCCTTGATTATAAAATACCTTTTGTATGTTTTGTTTCTATATTGTTCAAGAACATTAAAAGGTGTTTCATGTTGCACTCTATAAACTGGAATTTTTCTTTTAAAGTTAAAAAAAGTTGATTTTCTAAGTTTTGTAAAAAGTGTCGCACCCACCCCAATTTCCTCTAAAATAACAAAAATTGTAAGTACCCAAATACCCTAATAAATGGGCCTGTCAAATGATGGCTGTTTGCATATATTCGAAGGTTAAGCTTTTCTGTTACAATGCATGTCTATTAGCATTATTTATCGGGTAAGAAGGCGGATTGTGTTTTAGCATTATTTACTTATAAGACATGCCATCAAAGGACAATGGCAACATACAATGCTGATGATTTTTTTTTAATCCACAACGTCAACATTATGGATGCCTTCAGGACATCATTTTAAAAACAGTTTAGCAGATTTATTGATACATATTTAGCATTTATAAAGCATATTCAATATTTTTTTATGTTACAATTCCACCTATCAATGGATTTTTGTATTTTTATTTCATAAGTTACAAGAATGCCAAGCCTTTATAAAAAAGACCTTTTCAATATGGTTTTACTAATTCATTTTAGATTAAATTAGCAGTGAATAATGAGAGCAATTTACGATTTATTAATGCTCTGTCAGTAAATGGAAAAACCTCAGATGAGGAAATCCTGTGACTGCATATACGAATTTAACTCTGCCAAAATGCCGATAATCAACTTGAATTTAGAATGCATGTTTTTTCTTCATCTAGTTAATTTTTAAATAGTTGTAATATTCAATTATTCAATACGAAAATGAATATTGGCTTTTCTACAATATTACATTCATTATAAATTTTATTAAATTTTTCTTTCTTTTTTATGTTAACATCTAACTTATCATTTTAGATGCAGGAAGAAACTGAAGTTCAATTTAAAAACAATGGGAGTATCTTTGACGACGAAAGTAGAGGAAAAAGACGCACTATTATGACTGAGAAAAATCTTGCGAATCTCATTCTGCAGCCCTGAAAATTTCCCATTATTTTATTGCAATACATCTTTAAATTCAATTTCTGATATTATCTCCAAAAATAATCATTAAAAAATATGCAATTCATAGGTATTTGTATAAATACTAATTTTGTAATATTTGCAAAATGTGAGTCACATTAAAAAGTTATTTTTTATTGTAATGAATTAAATAGTTATTTAATAAAATTTATTCATATTTCATTGTATTTTGTTATTTAATCATATTGCTTTTATTGAAAGCACAGATATGTATATTACATTTATATCAAAGACCACAGCTCATGATATTTTCCAAATAAATATGTTTTCCTTTTTGTTTGTATTCTAGTTTTCTACTTTTAGAAAGATTGCTTAGCAAACTCTGATTATAACATACTGATAAACATTAAAAAGTGCAAAACCTGCCCAAAATTACAGTTGATAAGTGAAAGAGGCATTTTTGTGTACATATGTTAAGGTGTGTATATTATCTTCCCTATATGTAACTATTTGAGTTACAGATTCTAATTCCAGAGCGATATTAACCACAGAAGAACTCTACAAAACTCATACACGTTCGACCCATTCTTCGGGATCTTTAAGCCAGTTTAGAGTTTTAAATTTGTGATCCTATCAATAATTAAATTTTTTCTCTTTAATATTTTAATTTGAAACAAAACTCTCAAGCAAATAAAGTATTGAAAAATGCATAATGTACTAACGTAGGTGGTGAAAGAAATTTGTGAGGAATAAGTCTAGGAAAAAGACAATAAAAAAATTAAAGGGAAAAAGATTCTAGTAATTAATAAGAATTGTACGGCATATCCACCTGAAATAAGAATAAGGATTAAAAAAATTCTTATATGGGTGATTCTCAAAATAGGGGACAATTTATGTCTTTCGGCATACAAAAAAAATTGAGAGGTTTTCTGTCATGTTTTTATATTTAGATATGTTTTTCTTAACATTATTCATTATTTGCACTCAAGAATTACTCACTTTTTAGTTAAAAACACCTTAAAATAACAGAATAAAGATTCAAAATGTCATTAGCATGGATGTCCACAGCAGCTGTGCCTTGTGTATACTAGCATTTTTTAAGAGTTAATATCATGTTTATAAAATAAACAAATGTTATTATTTCTTTATATTAATCAAGGAGAGGATTTATCCAATAAATTTCTTTTTAAAAATAAAATTATAGTACATAAAAAAAGAATTAAAGTTTGTCCTCCATATTCGATTTTCAAAACAAGGTCATACTAAAACAGCTTGTTATTTATCAAAATTTCATTTTCACATATGACAATAGTTTGAAAATACGAAGTTTCTCCATGGCAACAAGTAGCCATTTTATCCCAGCCAGAAAATAGAAGCATGTATTGTATTTTAAGAATAGAAGTTGAATATTAGGGGAGTACATCAATTGTATGTCATTAGAATGGATAATAATTTTCATGTTTATTTTATAGTTAAAATTTTTATTTTATTTTTTTGCATTGAACTTTTGTGTTTTAAAAAGCCCCAGAAAGGACTATTGCATTGTGATTATATTATGGCTCATAATCTTATTTAAATTAAAATTTGTCATGAGCATGGACAGATATCAGTGTCATTAGCATGGTTTTTCTGTCCATGCTAAAGACTCCTATGTACATAAATGTAACCAGTGCTTATACTGTATCCTTTATAAAGTTTAATTTTACGTATAAATTTAGGTATTACATTTATTATCCCTAAAATATGCATTAAATCCGTAAGAAAATCACTAAGACAGCTTCTTACATTGTTAGTGTCAGAATGTTGCTCATGTAACAAAGTTTGCTCTTTGGTAATGTTTTTATTCTCCTTATATGTATATATGTAAAAATGGAAATCATTTGCTGAAAAGGAAGGCTAATAAATATAGAAAAAAAAATATTTAAACAGGAAGAAAATAAAAATTTCATAATATATTTATTCCATGCAATTTGTTTTGTCATTAGCATGGCTCAAAAAATACTAATTATTTTTTTAAGTTAATTTTTAAATATTTAGCTCTGCTGACTACATGGAAAGTATACACACCTATTTTTTTCAGAAATTTTGCTAACAGTAATTTTTTTAAGATTTCATTTTTGAAATCGTCCCCTATTTTGAGAATCACCCATATGTGACATTCAGATAAAGACATTAAATTTTCTGCAAATATCTTATCTGATTTTAACCATTGAATTAATTATTGTGTAGTGTTTCAAAAATATGTAACAGAAGACACTTGTTAAAGAAATTCATATGGCCATAGAACTGAATAAAACACCTTAAATACAAGACTACTATATTTTTACTTATAGCATTTTAGTTTAGAAGAATATCCGCATAAAATGAACGGACAATGTTTTTTCACGATATAAAGATTTTTAAATCATGTATTGGATTAGGTGAAGCTCAGTGCTTTATATGTATAAATTAAGCACTGTGCTTCATCTAAAATCATATTTCTTTTAGGCATATTTTAAATCTCAGTTCACATATTTTTATACATTTATTTACATCATTGTATCTATTTGCTTTTTTTCATTTAAATAAAGATCGTAAGATCTGCTTCAGTTTATCTCCTCATTTAGTGCTACTGTTATAATGCTCATTTAATAAAGAAAATGATTTTGCACCTCTTTAAATATCTACAGTGAACTTCAGTGAATTTTCTCATGCGTAACTTTTATGTCAATTGCTGTTATAATACTGAAACACATATTAGGCCATATTGCTTATTTTACATCGAAATATTTTGATACATGAGGAAAATTCCACTCTGGATACTTAAAATTATAAAAAATTAACTTCATATGGAAAAAAATTCTATAATAACTCCAATTAATTTAAGTATTAATATGAAAAACAATTTCGTAAACTCTTTTCGCAATACTGCTGTAAAAAGATTAATAATAAAACTGCAAAAAATTTGTGCAGTTACAAATACATTTTGGTAAGTGCAAATAAAATATTTTAAATACAATAGTAAAAAAGCATTAACAAATTTACTGTATTAACACTTGTACTGTTGCAAAGAGCTTTCTGGCGAGAATACAAAATGGGCTTAAATACAATACTAAAAAATTTTTAGTAATTTTTCGAACGGTACCTCATTAAAGTTACTTTTTTTGATAAAGTACATAAAAGGTTTAAGATGCAAGCATAAAAAACCCATAGTAAATGTGCCATAAAGTCCCTTGCAAATGTACAACAAAATTCTCAATAAATATGCTACAAAATGTTTTGTAAGAATACTAAAAATCATTAGAAAACTCGCAAAATAATGTATAGAAAACTCCCTAAAAATTAATAATTACATGTACTAAATAATCCTCAGAAAATTTACCAAAATATATATAGTGATCACTCTAAATTATCGCTAGTAAGTTTACTAAATAATGTTTCGTACATTTATGAAAACTAATATGAGAACCTCCCTTACAAATCATTAGTAAATTTACTAAATAATCAGAGTAAGTTTACAAAAAGTTCTTTAGAAAACTCCCTAACAAATCGTTACTGCATATACAACATAATGACTGGTAAATTTACGAAAAATTCCTTACTAAACTCCCTGAATAATCATTAGTAAGTTTAATAAATAATATTTAATAAGTTTACAGACGATTCTTTAGGAAACTCACTAAACAATCGTTAGTATGTTTACTAAATAATATTTAGTAAATTCACAGACGATCCTTTAGGAAACTCACTAAAACATCGTTAGTATGTTTACTAAACGATATTTAGTAACAGTAACTAAAGCAACTTTTGTAATTGTACATGATTTTCTTCTGTTACGGTTACATGAAAAGTTCTAGGCATCCCAGTTTCCTAGAAAATTCTTAGTAACCTTGCAGATTTTTTTTTACAGTGTATAGCATGATATATTGATTTTATAATTATTACTAATTGCCTAAATATAAATGAAGTCATATAGTAAATGCATAGACATATACTTACACAATTGCATGTAAATAGCAGCAAAATTATTTAAAAATAATAATAATACTCCATTAAAAGTCATGTACTATTAATAATATACCAGATATGAAGGGGTTAATGTATAATGCGTTTCTTCACACTTTTCGGCACATTTTAAATTACTTTTCGTTAGTTCTAGAAATTTTCCATATTTTTATGAGCAATGTTTATCAAATCATTGTTGCTTCTTGTTAAGCTTATATAAGAGTTTAGTTGTATATTTCATTATTATTAATCGTGTTTTTTCTTCAGTATTTACAAAAGCTTAAATTTCATATTATTTTCATTTATTTACAAAGTCATTTAATATCCAAACTGTAATAACACGGTTTAAATTGCTTTCAAATTCATTTCGACTAATACTGCATATAATTAAATTACATTGCTTAAAACATTAGATTTCCCAAAACTATTGTAGAAATCGCAATTAATGTTTTTAGACAGAACCAAATCTTTATTACTTCCAATTTATCACTCAAAATTGTAGTCAAATGTTGAAATTAGCTTCGCGTAGAATTTTATTTATACGTGTTTTTCGAATACTTAATCACAAGACAGATAATAAATGTCACCTTTACACATAATCAAAATTTTGTTATTCTGAACATTACGCGTTTTCAAATAAAAGTTTTATTATTATTATTATTATTATTATTATTATTATTATTATTATTATTATCGCAATGACACACTTCAAGAAACATTACACGCATCGCAGCATTTTATGCTGTGTATTTAACGAATTAGATATGAAATATTTAGTAGTTATTTCGCTTTTCAATGGCCTCATAGGCTATTCTAAACTGCTTTTTCTGTTTGTCATTTTCTGTTACACATACAAGTATCATGTCAATCATAGAAAAAGCTTTTTTTTTAATCTTATTTACTTATTTAGTGAGTGTTATATTTGTTTTCAATTTTCCACTATAATATATTATTTTAAAGTAATATATTATATAAGTTACGAAAGTAAAGTAAACGTATCAATGAACTCATGTTAATATTCTGATTTATTTTATATCGATCATCTGACGAAATCTTTTTTCAAAATCTTCGGGACCTCGTTGAAATACAAATTATTCCGGTACTGGCTCCAATTAGTGTGAAAAGTACTTTTTAGAAATAATAAATTCCGTATTCCTTCAGTATTAACAAAATGGAAATTAAATATTATTTCCATTCCACTTACAATGTCATTTAATACTCAAACTTTAATGATACAGTTTACATTCCTTCTCAAATTCATTTCAACTTATATGGCGTACGATTACATTACATCGGCAGAAATTACCTATCTCGAAACTATTTTAGAAATTGCATTTAATGTCTTTTGTCAGAACCAAATCTGTATTACTTCCTATTTATCACTCACCGTGGTCGTGAAATGTTAAAGTTACCGTAGTGTATAATTTTATTGATACATATTTTTCGAATACATAATCCTTAGACTGACAATAAAAGCCATTTTAAAACATAATCAAAGTTTCTTTATTTTGAATAATATGCATTATCAAACAAAAGTATTGTTATTATTATCTTAATGAGACGCGTCAAGAAACATTAGACGCTTCGCCGCATTTTGTGTTGTGTATTTAACGAATTAGAAATGAAACATTTGGGAGTTATTTCGTTCCTCAATAATCTCATAGGCTATTTTAAACTACATGAGTTTTGTTGCTTTTTCTTGTTTGTCATATTCACTTACGAAAACGAATGTAATGTCAATCAAAAACAAAGCGCTTTTATATATATATATATATATATATATATGTATATATATATAACTTAGTTACTTATTTAATGAGTGTAAATTTTTCACTATAATATATTGTTTCAAAGAACTGTATTACAGTCGGCTACAGTCGGCTCTTGTTAATTCGAAATCAGACAAATCGAATCTTCCCTTAATTTGAACTAAACATGAAGTCCCAAAATTTTCAATGGCAGAATAACGTAAAAAACTTTCATTTATTCGAACTCATTTACTTTTGGCACCGTTTAATTCGAACTAACGAAAATTCCGATTTTTTATTTTTCCTTACATTCTCGCAAACTTTAAATCCTTGAAATAGCCTTCTTTCTGTCACTTTTGTCAGAATTTTTCTGAACTACTATACATACTATAATTCTATGCATTTGATATTTGCTTTCTTAGTGTCCCATCTGTTCATCAATGACACTTCTACCCCTTGTTCCATTGTGATTGTTCCTAATATCTTTATTTGCTCATGCATTTATAGTTTTTAATTTAATATTTAGTCATATTGTTATCATAACAGACAAAATAAATTTTAAATGTACTATAAAATTAATTCTTTTGTAATTGTATTCCTT
Organism: Maratus speculifer; assembly: GCA_964019185.1. Taxonomy (NCBI): domain Eukaryota; kingdom Metazoa; phylum Arthropoda; class Arachnida; order Araneae; family Salticidae; genus Maratus; species Maratus speculifer. The sequence continues at coordinate 160,444,419 of OZ025303.1, forward strand.
TAAACATGTGTTTCTCTCCCATTTTTCATAATTCAAACTCTGGATAATTCGAACATTTCTTGTGATAAAAGCGAGTTCGAATTAACGAGAGCCGACTATATATAAATTGTCAAAGTAAGGTAGGCGTATCAACTAACTCATGTTACATTTCTGATTTATTATGTTTCTTTCATCTCTTGAAACCTTTTTATCGAAATCTTCGAGACCTCATTGAAATAGACATTCTTTCGGTAGTAGCTCCAATTAGTGCGAAAAGAATCTTATATATATTATAAATGTGAATGTGTGTCCGAAACTTGGACTGAAATTGGCTTCAAAACGGATGGATTAATGTCTTTGAATCTTTGCATATAGATAGATTATAGCCCGGAAATTAACATAGGCTATGTTTTATTTATTTTATTCAAATATTTTAATTAATAATTCAAAATTTCATTATTTTTCATATAGAATCAGTAGGCATTTTTTTAGATAAAATTTAATTAATTTTCTTTTCCTTTGCCAAGAAAATCAAAATCTGGAAAATAATTTCTCAGCGGTAATATATTTTCTATTGAACATTTTCAATGGCGAGTTAAAAAAAAAATAAATAAAAGAATTTAAAAGAAAATAAATATGACGTCATATTTGAAATAAAAATAAAAGGTGTATTTTTTATAATACATTTAACAAGAATATTTGTTTAGTTAATGAGAATTTTTGTGTCAAATATGGCGACATAAATTATAATTAAAAAGAATGAAAAAGAATTATATTTTAAACAAAATATTTCATTTTGAAAAATGTGACGTCATAAATGAAATAAAACAGGTACTTTATAGTAGGCGTTAAAAATACAAGGGGCATGAATATCAGTAGCTAATGGAGCCAGGTAAATAATGACGTCATATTTAAAATGAATGATAAATGTTTTTTACTTATACTAATTAATAAGTTATAAGTTACATACAAATGAAAATTTTTATTCAAAAGTAAAAATTATCCATTGAAGATATTTTTTGTGTGGAAAAGGCGGAAAATAAAACTACTCATAAATATATTTTTGATTCTTTTTTTTAACACTTTCCAACAAAGTTGAGAAGTTTTCGGTTATGTTTTCGGTTTGTCGTCTGGCCGATTTCAGACTTTCGTAAATATACTCGGATTGCCATGAAATTTTTGGACGTTATTAACGTTTACCTTAGAATGAATAGCTATTGAAAATGATGTTTCTATCATGATTAGTTTTTTTACAGGAATAATCAAAAATGTTCCTTACATTAAGGCATATTGGTTAAAAATCGTTTCAATTGAATTTATACGATTTTACACCCTGTGAAACAAATTCAAATTTATATGCATCTACAAAGTGCACTAAAATATGCATTTTATAAAGTATGCAGTGAAAAGGACAGTTATTATCCATTTACAGGATCACACAGAAGAATTCCATTGCATATAAATAAAGGGAGAAACAGTTTGCGACATATTTTAATTACGGTAAACGATTTAAAGTACAATCAAATTGATATACATTGTTTACGCTTAATGTGAGTTATTTCATGCATAATACGAAGTGCATAGCATTTACAGAAACACACAAAAGTTTTCAAATAGTATATATTCTATCCAAAGTACTGTATATGATGGATGATGACTGTTGCATGGATGAAATGCATATTGAATTATGATATGTGCTTTTAAGTTTCACTAAATTTATGCATATTAAATGTTGTGTATAAATGCTAATAGTTATACAATTTAGATATACAGGGTTACACAAAAGATCTCGGAAAGGTTACTGAATATGAGCGCAATTTACTTAAAGATGGTTTTTAATTAAAATATGCATTTTTATTTTGAACTACATTCAGTAAACTAAGAAATGTTTGTAGTATATAGATAAAATGATATACAGGGTCACGCAAAGAGCTGGATACATGGTTGTCTTCGGATTACCACTTTCCAACAAAGTTGAAAAGTGCTTATGCATTCAGTTTGTCTGGCCGTCTGGCCGCGCTCTAACTCACGTAAATATACTCGGACTGCCATGAAATTTTAGGACGTTATTGATGTTTACCCTAGTACGAACCCTATTGAAAATTAAGTTTCTACCATAATTAGTTTATCTACAGGGAGAATCAAAAATTTCCCATTACATTACGGCCTATGAGGAAAAATCGTTTCAGAGGAATTTTAAAGGTGTTATACCTTGTCAAACATATTAAAATTTATATGCTTTTACGAGGTGCATTAAAATATGCATTCTATAAAATATAAGGTGAAAATGTAGCTATTATTCATTTACAGGGCCACACAAAAGAATTCCATTAGATAATGGTAAAAGGGGGAATTGCGTGTGACATATTTTAAATATATTAAACTGTTTTCTGTATAATAAAATTGATGTATGTCAATGAGGCTTTGTATAAATTATATGATACTGCCTTCAATAATATAAAGTACATAGTATTTACAGGTACACACAAAAAATTTCAAATAGTACATTCTTTCCGAAGTACTGTATATGTATCCAATGATAGCTGATGGATGGATGAAATGCATTTTAATTATGATATGCGGGTGTAAGTTTCACTAAATTAATGCATATTATATGGTGTGTATAAATGCTGTAGTTAATATGCAGGGCTACCCAAAAAGCTCGCCAACATTACTGAATATGAGCATAAATTACTAAAAGGTGATTCTTAAATAAATTATGCATTTTTACGCTGAACTTCATTAAATTTACTAAGAAATGTTTGCAGAATATAGATAAAATGATATACAGGGCCGCGCAAAGAACATGGAGCTTATGAATGATAATTTATGAGAAAGTGATTTCAGTTGTTTTAAGAGTGTTTTAGTTTAAATTAAATTTTATCTTAACACTGATGTGTAATAAAAGTACCAAACTACAAGGCTGAACAAAGTATTCAAGTATGTTTCCATCTATTAGTATAAATTGCTGAAAGAGAAATTTTAAGCTACTAGACATTTTTTGCTAAATTATTTTTTAACATTATTTTTAACAGTTATTTTTACATTATTTTTTAAATTTTCCCATTATATAGTATGTATATTAGCTGACAGATGACATACACGGCTGTTCAATAGTACTGGACTACATATTTTTCTATATTTGGCTTTATATCCTTATTTACCTAAATAACGAAGTTTTGTTAAAGATTTCATGAAGCGTTGGAAAGTGCTTCATAATCTATGCTTAACGATTGATTTTTCTTACTTGTTGAAAAGGTAATTTAGGTAGTAATTTGGGATATTTTTGTTTGAACAAAATTTTAGAAAAATACTTTCGTGTATTAAAGGTACTAGGTAAAGTACAGGGCTGAACAAAAGTATTCAAGAATGTTTCTATCTATTATCATAAATCGCTAAAAGGAAAATTTCAACTAGCAAAAAAATCGGCAAATAGGATCATCAGACTTTTTTACTATAAATGGCGATAAAAAGTTAATTACTCATGCTTTTAATCAACGAATTTTTTAATTGATTGATCAATTAATTATTTTTTTAATGTTATGCGAACGAAGTCACGGGTAACAGCTAGTTTTTTTATAAATAACAAATTCATTATTCTTTCAGTATTCACCAAAATCTTAATTTCATATTATTTTCATTTATTTACAAAATCATTTAATAACCAAAATTTAATGATACATTTTAAATTCCTTCTCAGATTCAATTCAACTAATACTGTATACAATTAAATTACATTGCTAGAATATTAACTATCTCGAAACTATTTCAGAAATTGCATTCAATGTCATTTGACAAAACCAAATCATTATTACTTCCTATTAATCACTCAAAATGTCTGTCAAATGTTGAAATTATCATTGTGTAGAATATTATTTTATTTGTAATTTTTGAAAACTTAATTCCAAAAACACATAACAAATGTTACTCTTAAACATAATAAAAATTCCTTTATTCTGAATATTATGTGTTTTCAAATAAAAACGTTATTATTATTATCGCAATGAGTCACATCAAGAAACATTAGACGCATCGCAGCATTTTATGATGTATATTTAACGAATTTGAAATGAAACATAACAGTTATTTCGCTCTTCAATAGCCACATAGGCTATTATTCTAAACTAAATGAATCCTTTTGCTTTTTTCTGGTTTGAATTTTTCACTTACGAATACGAATATAGGATAAGTGTACCAGTAGTAGGCCATCTATCAATAGTGGGCCACCAGTTTTCAAAGTTGAAAAACAAGTTTTCTAGTCACCCCTGTCAAATAGTAAACTAATTGCTGATTGGCTGGAACCCTTATCTCTTGTCAGGTAAAATGACAACTTCAGTATTCTCATAGTCTTTGACCTGGATGGGTGTTTTTACAGACTATACGAAAAAAATTAAATAGAAGCTAAAATTATTTTACGCAATCATCAAAACTTTTAAATATGATTTCATTATTGTGTATATTTAAGTGTAGAAATATAAAAAAAAAATTATATCTTCTGTACAGTATGCATTAAACTCAAGAATGGAGTGGCCCACTTCTAGGGAGCACCTACTGGAATATCAGAAATTTACTATGAGCACTACTAGAGCATAGAGGAAGGTAACATTTTTTATTTTTCATTTTTTTAGAGAATATATTTTAAAAATTTGAATGTTTATTCTGATACATAAAGGTAAAAACTAGGCTAAAAAATTTTTTTTTCAAATTCACTAATACTTTAATAATAATTAGATAAATGTCTTTTAGTGGCCACTACTGGTGCATTTGCCTTAATGTCAATTATAAAAAAAAATAATTTAGTTACCTATTTAGTGAGTGTAATATTTGTTTTCAATTTTTCACCATAATATATTATTTCGAAGAAATGTAATATGAATGTTGTAAAGTAAGGTGGGTGTATGAATTAACTCATGTTACTTTTATGATTTATTTTGTTTCTTTCATCTGACGAAACCTTTTTAATCGAAAACCTCCGGCCCTCAATGAAATATTCATTATTTACTTACTGGCTCGAATTACTGCGAAAAGTACTTTTAATAAATAATAGATTCATTATTCCTACAGTATTTACCAAAATCTAAATATCATATTATTTTCATTTACTTACAAAGTAAATTAATACAGAAACTTTAATGATACAGGTTAAATTTCTTCTCAAAATCATTTCAAATAAAATTGCATACTATTAAATTACATCGCTAGAATATTAATTATCTCGAATCTGTTGCAGAAATTGCATTTGAAGTCATTATACAAAACCAAATCTTTATTACTTCCTATTTATCACTCAAAGCGGCTGTCAAATTTTGAAATTATCATTGTGTAGAATATTTATTTGTAATTTTCGAATGCTTACTCCCAAGATAGATAATAATTGTCACTTTCAAACATAATCAAAATTTCTTTATTCTGAATATTATGTATTTTCAAATAAGTGTTATTATTATTATCGCAATCAGACACGTCAAGAAACATTACACGCATCGCAGCATTTTATGATGTGTATTTAACGAATTAGAAATGAAACATTTTAGGGTTATTTCGTTCATCAATGGCCACATAGGCTATTCTTAACTAAATTAATCCTGTTGATTTTTTCTCGTTTGAATTTTTCACTTACGAATACGAATGTAATGTCAATCATAAAAAAGATTTTTTTTTTTATTTAGTAACCTATTTAGTGAGTGTAATATTTGTTTTCAATTTTTCACCATAATATATTATTTCGAAGAAATGTAATATAAATGTTGTAAAGTAAGGTAGGTGTATGAATTAACTCATGTTACTTTTATGATTTATTTTGTTTCTTTCATCTGATGAAACCTTTTTAATCGGAATCCTTGGGCGCTCAATGAAATATTCATTATTCCGGTACTGGCTCCAATCACTGCGAAAAGTACTTTTTATAATTAATAAACTCATTATTCCTTCAGTATTTAGCAAAATCTAAATATCATATTATATTTATTTACTCATACAAAGAAGAGAGAATTGATTAAAACTACAAAACATGTTTTGTTGAGTACATTTTGGTTGTTTTAAGCGAATTTTTTAGTTAATGTAAAAAATCGTTTTGTCGCTCAGACAAAAAAAAGATTGTTAACACTCATAAAATTTTAACAAAATTTCATCAATTTTATTTGAGTCTTACTAAAGTTTTGTATTTTCCGTCCACAATTTTCTTCCGAAATGCATAATAACGTAATAATAACGTCATGTATCCGTCTCAATTTGAAAAGTTTTTATTATCCAAAAATTATGTTAATCCTTTATAGCGATGTAAATGAATTAAACAAAATTACGTGAGAGAGTTGTGGCTACTGCACGTACACCAATTGAAATTTTACAAAAAGAACAAAGTTTTGTTGGAATTACAAATTGAAAATACAAGACTTTAGTAAGACTCAAATAAAATTGATGAAATTTTGTTAAAATTTTATAAGAGTGTTAAGAATCTTTTTTTTTTTTTTTTTTTTTTTTTTTTTTTTTTTTTTTGTCTGAGCGACAAAACGTTTTTTTACTTTAACTAAAAAGTTTGCACATAATTTTTTCTAACAAAAATTGAACCGACTTCAAAAACTACTGCAAAGTGAAAAATATTTTTTTTAAATAATAGTAATAAGAATTTAAATTAAGAGCGTAGTATTTACCATGCGTATTATTATATTTATGTACATTAATTTGATTTTTTGGAGTCGGTGCCAGACAAGCCAAGTTCAAAATTAAATTAATTATACAATATAAATCGTAAAAGAATAAAGTCATATTTTTTAACTAAATATTAAATCTTAAAAAAACTCGTAAATACTTGGATGTGTGTCTATTGGAAATTACACGTAACTTGGATTGGCTGGCACCGATTCCAAAAAATCAAATTAATGTACATAAATATAATAATACGCATGGTAAATACTACGCTCTTAATTTAAATTCTTATTGCTATTATGTAAAAAAAAAAAATATTTTTCCCTTTGCAGTAATTTTTGAAGTTGGTTCAATTTTTGTTAGAAAAATTTATTTTACTCCGTTTAGTTTAAAGTTAACAATTTTTTGAAGTCGGTTAGTAAAAATTATAATACGGAAAAAAATATACTGCAAATTATACATGCATATCAGGAGGGGGGTCGAACCCGCGCTCACTTTAGAGAGCCAGAGATTAAAACGGGTGCCTTAGACCGCTCGGCCATCCTTTCCACACTCCATTTAATGAGCTTATTCAACGTCCATATTACTTTAAATTTGCGAGAAATCACAAATTTTATTAGATTTTGCCTAATTACTAAAAAGTACTGAATCAATTTCGATGAAACGGCAGTGGTACCAATTCGAGTTTAACCTCTTTCATTTAACACAAAAAATGAATTAATCAGTTGAATAATTTCGGAATAATCAGTGAACATACATGAAAAAAATAAAAATTTAATAATACGCGTCGAATTGATAACCTCCTCCTTTTTTGAAGTCGGTTAATAAAAAAATAATGAGGAAAAAGTTATTGTAAATTATACACCTATATCAGGAGTGGAATTCAAACCCATGCTCTCTTACGAGAACCAGAACATAAATCAAGCGATTTAGACGGCTTAGCCATCCTGGCTGCACTCCATTCGGCTAGTTTATTCAACTTCCATGTTACTTTTAATTTGCGAGAAATCATTAATTTTATTAGTTTTTGGCTAATTAATAAAAAAGTGTTGAACTAATTTCGATGAAATGGAAGTGGTACCAGTTCGAGAGTAACCTCTTTCATTTAACCCAAATGCTAATTTAATCGGTTGGATAGTTTTGGTGTAATCGGCGAACATACATAAAAAAATACATACGAGTCGAATTGATGATAACCTCCTCTCCTTTTTTTTAAATCGGTTAAAAAAATTATAATACGGAGAAAAATACTGTACATTATACATGGATGTCTGGAGTGGGGTTCGAACCCACGCACTCTTTCGAGAACCAGATCTTAAATCGGGAATCTAAGACTGCTTGGCTATCCTGACTGCAATCCATTCGGCGAACTTAATGAACGTCATGTTACTTTTCATAAGTCTATTATTTTAATTCTCTTTCACTTTCTACTCGCTTACTTCACTTTCGTGTTCGAGATCTTCTTTGAAAATGCGATTTTCGTGTTGCCAAAAGGTATAGAAACATGAAATTTGGTATGTTAATTACTTATAAGTTATAAATGATCATTCAGAACACTTGCAAAAAAATACGAAATTTTAAAAGCGTAAAAATGCGCGAAAATTGTCCTAAAAACGTTCTAAATGGCGATTTATAAGCAGTCTTTGTCAAGTTGTCGTAACAATGTAATGATGCTCTAAAGGGCGATTTGTAAGCTATTTGAGCATGTATTAAACCGATTTCAAAAGTAAATTAATGGTGATAGAAGCTGTTAAAACATATCAAACGAAAGCTACATATTATGTTGGTGATACTTTCAACAGAGGGTTGCAGGAGCCAAAAATTTTCAAAACGGTGTTATCAACTGCACTAAGGAGTCTAGAAGTTTTAAGATGACATAACTTATAGCATGACAGAAGTTTTAAGCATGACAATAACTTATAAATGTCTTCTAAGAACAGTCAGGAATAAAATTTAAATTTAAAAGTTGTGAAGCGAAGGAACGGTGCATTAGGCGTTCTAAAAAATTACTAAATTACGCTTTCTATGTAAGTCAGGAAGTAAAAAATCGAATATAAAAGTAATGGTTTCGAATCAATGGGGACACTCTCTGATCCTGCATAGTCAATGCTGTATGTCGGTGCCACTAACACCTGACCTAAGTAGGAACAACAAAAGCCTTTAAAAATAATAAAGCCATTAACAATTAAACAATAAAGCCTTAAACAATAAAGCCTTTAACAATAAAGCCTTTAAAAAGTTTCTAAATTACGTTTCTATGGAATATTAGGAAATATCAAACCGATTTCAAAATTAACGTTTGCAAATTAATTTTGACAGTCCTTTTTTAACATTGGCATTTTATCGCAGTGCCTCTATCTCTCGAGAGATGGTAGACACTTAAAAAATAAACTTGGACATACGCAAATTGTTTCTAAAAAAATAAATACTTCAGGTGTAGTCCAAAAAGAACGTATGAATTGAGCATAAAAGTTCCAAAATATTTTCTAAATTATTGTTTGTTTGGAATTATATTTAGTTCTTATTATTTTAAGTCTCATTTCAGAATAATGCATATAATAAGAAATTTAGTTAAACTGTGGCTAAAATGGAAGTTTTTGAATTTTCCTCAATATATTATTACTAATAAAAATTAGACATACAATCATCACTTGGAATATTCCAACTATAACGCGGAAAACGGGTTTTGCTAATACAGCACATAATTAAATTACATTGCTGGAATATTAGATATCTCGAAACTAATGTTGAAATCTTATTTAATTTGTTTAGAAATACGAAATGCTTATTACTTCCTATTTATCACTCAAAGCGGTCGTCAAATGTTGAAATTACCACTATGCAGGATTTTATTTATATGTATTTTTGAATAATTAATCCCAATACAGACAATAAATGCCACCTTAAAACATAATCAAGATTTCTTTATTCTGAACCTTATGCGTTTTCAAATAAATGCATTGTTATTATTATCGCATCGAGATGCATCAAGAAACATTAGATGCAAAGCAGCATTTTGTAATGTGTATTTAGCGAATTAGAAATGAAACTTTTATTTCGTTTCTCAATGGTCTCCTAGGCATTCGCTCGAAAACATAAATGAATTTTGTTGTTTGGTCTGGTTTCTCATTTTCACTTACGAATGCGAATGTAAAGTCTATGATAAAAAAGGTTTTTTTTTTTTTTTTTTAAAGAATAGTTACTTTTTTAGTGAGTGTAATATTTGTTTTAAATTTACGACTATAATATATTGTTTTAAAATAGATGATACATACATTATATTATATTGATTGTCAAAGTATGGTAGGCGTATACACTTCAAACAAGTCAGATGTGGCAATCCCAAAACATTCTTCGTACTGATACCTCCTGAAAAATCCAGCATAACAGTACCACGGATTAGATTGTTTGCAGCAAAATTTAGTCAGCAACAACTTATGCCAACTTCTAAATGAATCTGAAGTTTCATAAAAATCCGTGCATTAATTTCTGAGATAGAGCTATTGCAAAATCTTTCAAAATTTTTTTTATATCAGTGCCACATGTTGGGTTATGTACAACAATAACTAATCAAAATTAATTTTTATAAGGTACTAACTGAATCGAAGTTTGATGAAAATCCGTGCATTAGTTCTTGATATACAGCTATTGAAAAATCATGAAAAATGCAGCATAGCAGCTCTACCTGCAGGACGATTTGCATCAAAAACTATAAACAACACTAATCTGTATTGCGGACTAATTAAATCTGAAGTTAAATTAAAATTTATGTTCTAATTTTTTAGACAGAGCTATTGTGATAATCATGAATAATGCAGCATGGTAGCGCCATCTGTTGAGCGATTTGCACTTAAACGTAGTCAATACCATATTAAGTAGAGCCCTAACTGAATCTTAAGGTTTAGGGGAAGCCGTGTCCTAGTTCTGGAGGTAGACCTATTTAGGAAATGGTGAATTTTGCAGCATAGCAACGCCAACTATAGAGTAACATACACCAAACTCTAATCAGTTCCAATTTATAACAAGGTCTATCTGAATCTAAAGTTTTGTAAAATTCAGTGCATTATTTCTTTATATAGAGCGCCCACAAAATTTTTGCCACATACTGAGTGACAGACAGACTCACAAATAGGTATTTTGTAAAAACATGTTTTTAGTGATCGTTGACCCCTTAAAACGTGTGTATCCGTCGAAAAGCGGTATTGGGAAATTTTCACGAATCCAATACTTTCGTCTTATAAAGATAGATGAAAGTAAGAAGTCAGATAAATCTTAAACAACGAAAATTTACTGTAATCACGAACGGAAATGTACAATAACCTCTTCCGAGTAAACTAAGATTCTTAAAAACGTCCTTTTATCTTCAGAAACCTTACAAAAAAAATTAGCTTTCAAATTAAAAAGAAATTATAAAAATAGATTTTCCTTAGCTGTTGCAGTTTTTGCAAATGTTTCCGAATAGCTTTTACAGTGCATTTATCATAGTAGCTATTAGGCTCATTATCATAGTGCATTATCATAGTAGCACAGTAGGATAGTTCTGTCTACCAAGAAACGGGTTTTGTGAGCTCTAAAATGATAGTCCAAGAGCCGACCGCACAAAACTCTAAGTCATCGAGCACAAGAAAATAATCCTTTATATTATGGAAGAGTAGTCATAGGGGAATCTAATGATCTATATCTGCCGGAAGTGAAGGGGTGCATAAGCCAAAAATTAATACTACTAGTGGTTGACTCGTAGGTTGAGCATTATGTTTTCCTGCACCCAGTTTTCCGTGTTTTTATACTTTTAATTGAACGGCAAACACATTGATAAACCTACGAGTGAGTCACTAGTGAAATTCATATTTGGCTTATGCACCACTTCGCTTCCGGCAGACATGGATCATTAGATTACCCCTATGACTACTCTTCCGTAATATAAAGGATTTTTTCTTGTGCTCGATGACTTAGGATTTTGGCGGTCGACTCTTGGACTATAAATATTTTCATTCAACAAACAGGTTTCATTGAAAAACATATAGAATTAACAGCATTAACATTAACATTAAAATTAAAATTTTTTTAGTAAGTTTCAGCCAAAATTTCAGTTATGCTGTTGAAAACGTTTAGTTGAGATCAGATAGCATCCGAAAAATCCAATTTTTCAGTTAGAGCGAAATTATTAATACATTTTAAAGCTACCCGAAAAAGTTTCTAAAAAATAGGGGAAGCTAATAAATTATATTTTTATCTACATTGATATTATACTTTAGCTATGCTGAATACTACTGGATATTAAACTGAACACATTAAAACCCTTTGTTTTCTTTGTTTATCATAAAAACAAGAAAGAAAAAATCATGCATCATTCATTGATTATGAAGAACTGTCCAACACATTTAGAATAACGTAACAAAACTGCACTTAAAAAAAATATTACGTTTCATTTCACTATTTGGAAAGGTACAACACATTTCAAAACCGAATTTCAGTTGTGTCCATCCACAATCGGAAAATTATTCAAATTTTTTACCTGCCCTTTATATGATGTAGAGATTTCAATCTATAAAAACATGCATTCCAAAATTTAATTCATTTAAGTGATACATCTATTTCAGAAAATCCCCCTTCAGCAATTTCCTCCAATCAGGAAAATGGTATGCGAATACTTTTGCGCAGCTTTGTATATGTGATATAGAATTTATATATAAAGAGTAATATGCAAAGAACTAATTAAATTTAAAAGCACATACCGAATTTTAAAAGTGCTCTACAGCAATTATTACGCAAAGACAATACTATAACCGATTTCTTATGCGTGTGTGTTCCTTGTAAAATAATAAACAAATGCTATGAATGCTCTGTTTTAACTTGATCGTAGTGAAATTCACTGATTTATATCAGTTTCAAAAAATTTAAACTAGTGTAAGTCATTAAAATATTCTCCAAACGATTTTTCCTCATATACCGTAATGTAATCGAAGTCTTTTGAGTGTCCTTGTAAGTAAACCATTAATCGTTCATACTTCATATGCAATATCAAACATGCTTTGGTGACCTTAAATAAACTTTATCAATTGCATGGAAATCCGAGTGTATTTATGGGAGTTAAAGTGGCCAGACAGATAGACAAATCGAATGCATAAGCACTTTTCAACTTCATCGGAACGCTAAAACACTCTTCAGGCAGATAGAGTTCGACATTCTGTATCATTGTCGGCTTTTTACCTGCCTCTAGTATTATCATCATACTGAATGACAACAGAAGATTCACCTTCGTCATCAGAGTCCTTGGCTATGTCACATTCGGATTTTTTCACATTGGTTACATTTCGATTTGCATTCTACGTTCATCTTGTAAATGAAACCGAATATTTGTCAGAAATTCATGTTTTTTTAACAAAAATTTCTGTAACATTAGATAAACTTAAAACTACACTATGTGTAAATTAGTTAAAGATGACAAAAAATATATTAAAAGGTGTTAAATTATTTTTAATAGAAGCAGGACGTTTCGGTCCCGCCATTTCGGTCCCGCCGTTTCGGTCCCGAGACATTTCGGTCCCGAGACGTTTCGGTCCCAAGACATTTCGGTCCCGAGACGTTTCGGTCCTAAGACATTTCGGTCCCGAGACGTTTCGGTCCCGAGACATTTCGGTCCCGAGACATTTCGGTCCATGGTCATTTCGGTCCCGAGATATTTTGGTCCCTGGACTTTTCGGTCCCTTCTCCAGCAAGCTGAAATTTTGTGCACGGGAAATATCTGACATAATTTTATGAGGAACATTTTAGAGTGTTGAATTCAGGGGCAGGTCATTCCCCCCGGAGCTATCAATTACCCCCCCCCCGGAAAATTTTAAATTTTGTGTTTTCAGTGGTAAAAAAGTGTAATCCCCCCCGGAGCCACAGAAGTCCCTCCCGGAGAAAAGTGTCTGAATTCAACACTGGTTTTTTAACTGAAAGTCGCATAAAATTTTAGTGTAATGCGATTAATTAGAAGTAACAAGTACCCCAAAACTTGATCAATTATTTAGAAATCGATGGAGATTTCTGAAAAAAATTCCCAGATGAATGGCATTTTTTAAAAATGCCAGAATGTTTTGAATTCTTAAACAAGGAAACGGGGAAGTTAACTTGGAAACTGATAACTAAATTTATAAAATAACCCAATTAACTTATGACATTAACACATCCCATAATAGTTGTAAAATTTTAACTTCTGAGATCCATGTTTCCTCTCCAGGGAGACAAAGGCTTTTAAATTGCCAGGAGAAAAGAAAGAGTTATTGTTATATGGAATTTATATTCTGACACTTAGCATATTATAGGATTTCATCGCTGAAGCCAATTTTCAGAATTATAAGTGTTTCATTATTTTGCATCCCCGCCACTTCCCGCATAGGAACAAAAATGTTGAAATAAATAAAAAACATTTGTATCTGGTAGTATTTTACCCCCTGTGCCAAAATTATCATTGAATCCTCTTTTTGTTTATGGCATTTTTTATATATTGTTTTTGGTTACTAGCATTTATTTTCCTTTTAAACTTTTCCGTTTTTAAATTAAGAAAAGAGTTTCCAGATTGCAATACGTGGAGGTAGTTAGCATTGCAATTATTTTATTACATAAATATATGACACGAGCAGAAATAATTATTAAAATAATTTGTAACCTAAAGATTTTTTTTTTTTTTTTTTTTTTTTTTTTTTTTTTACATTTTAGAAAAATGAATTACATTTTGAATTATTAGCAATTATTTTTTCATGACAACAGTTCTTTTTTTATTGTTATTATTACAATCTAGAATGTTTATTATATTGACGCTTCCCTGTTTTTATTAATGTTTTCCAAAACAACGGCAACAGCAAAAAAATTATATTGCCATACTTTTATGCATATATCACATTTATACAACACATCTGTTAAATTTTCTAAAACCAGCTTAAAGAAACTAATTACAAAATTATTAATGTAGTGCGTATTGAAATTTGTCATTTCATTTAAAGCTGATATTATTATATAAAATAATTATTTTTAACATTAAAATATAAAAACCCTCATAAAAAATATGAAAAAAAAAGCCTTCTGTCAAAGTAAGTTAAATTAAAAAAGGTAATTTAAAATATTATGTCTAGGTGGTAAATATCTTATCTAACAATCTCATTTAGTTATGTTATGAATTTTGAATATTTCAATGTCATTCATAAGCTGTAATAATAAGGATAAAAAATATTCCATTCTACTTTTTATACTGGTTTAATTGATACTAAAAGCGTTTGAAAAGAAGATAACAGCAAGAGGAATAAAAAACACCGAGAAATGCTGTTCTTTTCAAAACATTCATATTTCTTCTAAAAAATACCAGCGGTTATGTGGGAGGTCCGTCCGCATTTGAACTCCAGAGTATAAAGGCCATTGTAAAGAATAAGGGTTTCATCTGACAAGTGTATAAAGATCAAGATACGTAGAATAAAGCTAACTACCTAGCTCTTCTAGCTATCTTGTATAAAGATGACTATTTGTTCAGATGGGCGTTGACAATTGATTGACATGCAGAATTTTTGCTTAAAAGAGGTTAATCGTAGTACTTAGCTGATACTTATATGCATACATTTCCAATTTTGTAGGAACACCAACATAAAAAAAAAGTGTTTAAAAATTCTCGGCACACGGTTTTGATTTGTTATTTACTTAATGTTATACATTATTTTATTAAATGATTAACATCATCTTAGAAAATTTGAAAGCATTAATAATTATGTTGTTAAATTAAAAAATTCCAAAAATTAAATTATTTTTATTAAACATATTTATTAATAAGGATTCAAAATTATTTTAACTATTAATTGTTTAATTGACTTATTTATCAATTACTTGTTTAAAATCTAGTACAAGAACTATATAGAAGTTATAGCAAAAATGAAAAAAAAAACATATTTTTTAAATTTCAGCTACTATAATGTTATTAACTTCATTAGGATGTATAAAAATGATAAGGATTCTCAAAATAAATATGTTATTTATTCATTTATTGGTTAGTTTATCATATTTTTCTTACTCTTTAAATATAATAATTAATATATGATTGATTTTTGCGAACTGTAAACTATAACATTGTTTCAAAAAATTTAAATCTGCATCTGGATAATAATGTTACCTAAACCTGTTAAGAAATATTTTCACGCATTGTTACAGTGTTGCATTATTATGTTTAATTAATTATTACGTTACGTTACTAATTGATTTTTCAAAATAATAATAATAATAATAATAATTTCCTTTTTTGAAATAAATAACAATTTTTGAATAATAACTTATGGTGATAAATAATTGCTATAAATTAAATCTCAAAACAATTAGTGATTTTAAAATGAAAATCTAATTAATATTTTATTAAATTTATGTATTTTTAATTTAATGAATCTTTATATAATTAAATTGATAAAATTATTAATATGCATTTCGAATTTTACTTTACATAAACTCAATAAATAATCTGTTTTATATTCAATTTATCATTATGTTTTGTAGTAGTTATAAACTGAAGCTTATCGTTTACCTGTTTATTTATTTTATATTTAAAGTTACTGAAATTTAAAACTATTTATTCAATTAATAACAAAATTAAAATAAAAATTGTCAATTTTTTTCTGTGAAAGTGGGAGCGAAAAGATAATGGAAATAAATAAACAAACGATAAATTAAAAAAGCTTAGTTTTGTCAGTTAAAAATCGAAAATAAAATTATTTAAATAATAGTTACATTATTATATAAAATTAAAAAATAATCATTTTATTACAAAGAAATAGGCCCACTTTCAATAAAATTAACTCACAAAAATTGTCTTCATAAGGTAAGAAAACTGTTTAAAAAAAAAAAAAAAATGCAACCAATAATTATTACATTAAAAAAGGTTGTTGGAGCATTTTTATTTTTTTAACAAAATTTTTTTATAGCACGCCTAGTTCCGAAATCACTAATTTAAAGATTCTAAGAAAGTGTGCGAAAACAATCAATAAAAATAAAAGTTAATCAATAAAAATAATAGTTTATAGTATAGATAAAATACCTAATACAAAAAATATATGATAAAACTTAAAATATTTATTCTGTTAAATAATAATAATAAAGACAGTGTAAAATTATGTAACATTGTTTAATCAAATTTACAACTCGCTGTGATTTTATTATCACGAGTTACAATAGATTAAACTTATCGGGTTATTATATTCAGCTTTGTATAAAATTTGAGGGAAGGGGGGCAGGAGAATAAAAATATTAAAAAAGGCCCGAACAATGTTGAGCTTACAGCGTTTAGTGGGCCTTCATCAATCAGAAACCAAGTTATAAAGTGGCCGGTAAAGAAATAGCAATGAGCCGAAATGGCAAGCGACCAAAATGATTAAGGACCGAAATGGCCAAGGACCGAAATGGCAAGGGACCGAAATGTCTCGGGACCGAAATGTCCAGGGACCGAAATGTCTCGGGACCGAAATGTCTCGGGACCGAAATGTCCAGGGACCGAAATGTCTCGGGACCGAAATGTCCAGGGACCGAAATGTCTCGGGACCGAAACGGCGGGACCAAAACGGCGGGACCAAAATGGCGGGACCGAAATGTCGTGTACCCATTTTTAATCCTTTAATACTGTTGCAGCGTATATAGGGTTCTTTCGATCTTATGGTTAGACAACTTCAAACTCTTTTCTCTTAGAAAAGTAGAAAATAATTTATTTACAGATCTTCAGAACAACAGAGTCTTCGAAACTCACAAATATTACAAGATATTCCAAAATAACTGTTTAAATCTATCGAACAAGTACAAATATAGGTCGCAGAGACTCTTTATACAATGTCTCAACAATATATCACATTCAAAACAACGTAGATAAAACTCAATACATCAAGCAAACTTGCTTGGACAATCTCTAGTAGCTCACTCAATGACTGACTGGTAAATAATAACCACAACAGCTCGTATCGCTCTCCTTATATATAGTCTCGTAGCATGTGCTAGAAATTTCTAGAAAAACCTGGAAAACCACGGAACAACAAACAATGTATCAGTAGACCTAAGGGGGTTTACCATAAATAGGGAAGGGTTACCATCGCCAACAATCGCCAAGTTTGTCGCCAACTTGGCGATATATCGCCAAATTTGGCGACCAAAATTAGTCGCCAAAAGTGACGCCAACTTGGCGATATCTCAAATATTTCACGATGCAGCCATAGACATTCACTGAAAATAATAGACAAGTTTGCTTGATAACAGAGACAATGTAACAAAAACTACTATTAGTAAAGGAATGGAGCTTAATAAGATTATTTACATTATTTTACAGTACAAACACTAACTATTTACAAAATTCGTAACAATACTTTCAACTGTAAACACAACCATCGACCGAGAGTATAAAATAAAATACTGTGTTTACAGTTAAAAGTACTAAGGATTAAAGGTTATTTAACAGCTTTTAAAATATTCTTTTGTCATCTTTAACTAATTTACGCATAGTGTAATTTTAAGTTTACCTTTTTAAAAGTTGAATATAGCATTCTACTTATTCATTTGCTGACATTAAATTAATTTGTTGCTGTTACCAAATTCGATTATGAAACATCCACTGTTTTTTTAAGTTTGGTAAAAGCATAAAAAAGGGATTTATTAAAATATAAATAATGTTTAATCTGTTTTTTAATTTAAGGTAAGACAACAGGAAAGAAGAAAAACAAAACATTATTTAAATGATCTGCTTTAGCTGTTGATGTTATTTATGACGGCTAGTTATCAACACGAGGAATATGGGCCATAAACGGGGAGAGTGCCCTCCGTGGGGGTCTTGCTAAGGGAATCTAACCCGTATTTACGAAAGTAAGTCCAAGGTTCGAAAAAAACACCGGAAAACTCCGAACTATTAGGCCATGAGCGCGATTAGGTTCGAACCCAGCACCTCCTGTCTACCAACTTCAAGAGTCAATCTGCTTTAGGATTTTTAAACTTATTTATTAACATATAATTGTAAATTAAGATTAAACTATTAATAAAAGCTATTTTTAATATTATATTATTCATTTTTAACACTTTCCAATAAAGTTGAAAAGTGTTTATACATTCGGTTTGTCTGGTCGTCTGGTCCTCTGTTTACGCTCTAACTCCCATAAATATAATTAAATTTTCATGCAACTGATAAAGCTTATTTAGAGTCACCAAATAATATAAATAAATAATGTAACAAATGATGTAGCAAATAATGTAAAGCATAATATAAATAAGAAACGTAAACAAATAATTTTAAAAAATCGCCGATTTCATAATTTTTTTAAATCACGCCAAGCAGTCGTTAATCCTCTAAAGTCATTAAGTTACGCTGCATTGTCAGGAAAAAAAGTTATTAAGTTTTGCTTAATAAAATATCTTTATTGTTGTACTTTATTATATACATGAATTTTACTATATTTGTTTTTTCATAACTTATTTTAATATAATAGAGTTAGAATATAACATTTAAAAACATATAATTCTATGACAGAAACAAAAATGTATTCTAAAAAAATGCAATAGATCTGGGATATTTAATTAAAAAAACTCAGCCCGGTGTGGTACGAATTTTCCCATTATTGACATAAACTACTCCTTTTAATCCATGCGCAGTTAGTTCTAAATTTCTATCAAACGTTGTACATCAGTATTTCTATTCTTCTCACATGGTATATATCATGATTTTAAAGTGTGGATAACACGAACTTTTTTTAACATGAAGAGAAAAAAATTCCCATGAATATTCGTGTTAACGAGGTACTACTGTATTCTCAAAAGTTTAAATTGCGTATTAATTTGGAAATTTTCATAATTTATTTAAAGCTAAACTTTAACGCTATTATATGAAAATTAAGCCGTAACTCCTTCTCAAATTAATTACGGCTGACATCACATATACCTAAATTGTATATACAGAACAATAAATAGCATATTTAGGAAAATGGAATTCGCAATTACTGTCAACAGATTGAACCAAGCAATTATTATTTCTCTCAAAATGATCGCTAAACACTGAAGTTAAAATGGCTAGAGAAATTTATTTATGATCAATTTCTGAATATTTAATTCAATGCTAAACAAGTAATGCTGTTCTAAAATTTGATAATTCTTCATTCAGTATATAGTGCGTTTTCAAAAGAAACTATTATCATCGAATAAAAGACGTCCAGAAAAAGATGCATCACAGCATTTTGTGCATTAGCGAATATGGCAGATTTAACATTACTAAATTTAAAATTATTTCTTTCTGGTCTTATTGGCATTTGCTAGAACGCAATAAGGGATTTTTTTCTTGTTATGATTTGGTATATTCACTTGCTAATACAAATGTCATGACTAACAGCGAAGAATTTTCTCTATGGTCTTATCATTCACCAGAAAGTTTAAATGAATTTTGGTACTTGTTCTAGTTTTTTTTAATTTTTAAAATAGAAATTTAATAACTAACAGCGAAGGCTTGTGTTGCGTATTATCGCTGCTTCCATGGTTTAATTTAATCGTTTTTATTTTGCGTCTCGCGCAAACGATTTTTTTTGTTGTTGTTGTTGTTTACATTTTGAATTTGTAAGAACTTTTTTAAAGGAAACTTTTTCTTTGAACTGAAAAATGCAGTATGCATTGTATTATGATATTATATTGATGAAAAGATATGATATGTGCACAATAATGTTATTGTTTGTAATGTTAAAATAAATATACATGTTTTTTTTATACATTATGTACTTGAATTTACTCCGAAGACAGGAAAATTTATTTACTTAACACTAAAACCGCCAAAAGGGGTCAAAATGACCCCTTCCAGAGTGAAAACAGTCGTTTCGCCCCAGAATTTTCTTTATAAGATATCTTAAATATAGGCAACCGAAAAATAGACTAATTAAATAAGCTAAATAGTTTAAAATTAAAATTCTGGTGGAGAACACTTTTTATAAAACTTCAGTAAAATACCCGGCGGTTCTAGTGTTAAGATATACAGTGTCTCACAAAAGTGATGGGACACTTGTGCTTTATAAAAAGAAACTGCAATAAAATAAATAAACAAACATGTGCAAAAATTTTTTGGGTGTGTTTCATATTTAAAGTTAGTAACAACTATTACATAACATACATTTTGTCAAAATATTAAAATATTAATTTAGTAAAAATACAATTGTTTAGAACGGAGCAAAAAATGGCTCACATAAGTGATGGGACACTTACTTTTCCGTCAAATATTTATCCAAAAATTTTACTTTTTAAAAGGTTTTAACATTTTGTTGGATTTCCTTTTACTTTTAAAACATGATTTAATCTTTTTGGGATGGATTCAACTAATTTTTTTGTGATTTCTGGAGTGATTTTACCCCATTCTTCTTGAAGCACCGATTTTAGTTGCTGTTTTGAAGAAATGGCGTGTTTGCGAATTCTTGATTCCAATTCTTGCCAAATATTCTCTATGGGATTTAAGTCTGGAGATTGTGGTGGTGTTTTTATTATTTCAGGACAGTTATATAGCAGCCAGAGTCTAACGTTTAGAGCAGTGTGCTTGGGGTCATTGTCCTGGTAGAATTTAAAATCGTTATGAAGGTTCAATTTTCGTGCTGAAGATTTCAAATTTTGCTTTAAACTATCAATATACTTGTACTGATCCATTATACTGTCAATAAAAACAAAATTACCAACTCCAGCGGACGACATACACCCCCATACCATAACTCCCCCTCCATCATGTTTTACTGTTGGTACCAAGTTCTATTTGCGAAATTCTTCCCTGGGTTTTCTCCACACCAAGATTCTACCGTCAGAACCAAATATATTAAATTTACACTCATCAGCAAATATAACTTTATTCCAGTAATCAGAATTCTTATTTATGTTGGATTTTGCGAAAGCTAGACTGAGTTTTCTATTCTTTTCACTTACGAAGAATTTTTTCCTGGCTACTCTACCGTGATATCCAGCAGATCGAATTACCCTTCTAATAGTCTCAGGATTACAATTATTCCATGTAATGCTTGTAAATCAGCAGCAACTTTTGAAGTACTATTTCTTGGATTTTTTTTAATATTTCGAACGATAATTCGCTTTATTCCATTGGATAGCTTTGATGGTCGGCCAGGTCTTCTTTTATCCTGAATCATATGATTCTTTTTATATCGTTTAATGATATTGAAAACTGTTGAACGACTCAAGTTAACTGTTTCAGCAGTTTTTCTAATAGATTTTCCACGTTCAATATGCAAATTAATAACTAATTTTCGAATTTCAGGCGAAGTTTCTTTTCGTTTAGCATTCATGGCTACACAGAGCTAAAAAACACAAAAATTCCAAAACAAACTGGAGAGAAATACTGCAGACGATTTCATAAATTATTGCCAATTGCTTTTAAGTAAAAATAAAACCCCAAAAAATATTTTTATTGCTTATTTCAGACGATTTTTGATGCATATATAATGGTATCCCATCACTTATGTGAGCTATTTTTTGCTCCGTTCTAAACATTTGTATTTTTATTAAATTAATATTTTAATATTTTGACAAAATGTATGTTATGTAATAATCTTTACTAAATTTAAGTATGAAACACACCCACAAAAAAATTTACATGTTTTTTTAATTTATTTGATTAGTTTCCTTTTGTAAAGCACAAGTGTCCCATCACTTATGTGAGACACTGTAGAATTCGCTTGATCTCCCGTATACATGATAATAGGTAAGATTAATACAATATTGTAAAGATAGAAGAAAGTAAAATAAATAAAAGAATGAGTTTTAAATGAACTTCGCTTATTTCTACAGATGTGTTTGAGCTGAGCAGATTCGTTTGAAATATATTGAATTTGAGCTTAAACTTGATTAATTTTTGAGAAATTAAATTTGAGTTTGAAATAATTCTTTTTTTTTGTGAGTGTACCAAACAGTGGTTGGCATCAATTACAACATGTCAACTTGAATTGGCCAGGATAAACTAGATTGTCCTAGGATAAACTAGATTGGACTAGGCTAATCTAGAATTGGCTCCGAAGAGGTCTTTTGGATAGAAAAAAACACGCCAAATTCAATTGGCCTAGGATAAACTAGACCGTCTTAGGATAAACTAGTTCAGAGCAATAAATAGCAGGCTAAACTAGTTTATCCTAATGACCATTCGGCCAAACTAGTTTGGCCTAGGAAAATCTAGTTTATCCGATGGGCTTTCGGATAGACTAGTTTGGCCTACAAAAAACTAGTTTATCCGATGGGCGTTAGGATAGACTAGTTTGGCCTAGGAAAAGCTAGTTTATCCTATGGGCATTAGGATAGACTAGTTTGTCCTAGGCTAATCTAGTTTGGCCTAAAATTGGGTTTGGCCTGTAACATATATATGTAAATCGGTTGCTGTTAATAGCTATGAAACGTTAAATTTCATTCATGAACCAAAAACTTGCAATGAAAAAAAGGATCTATAATTAAAATTAAATTATTTCTTTTTCATTTGTAAATTCATTAAAAAATAAATACAATTTCTATCCATTTAACATTAATTCATTTAATAAGCTATCTAATAATGGCAAACTGGAGAAATTTTGCATATTTTTTGTCCAATTAAGTAATTTGTATTCATTAAATACCAACAAATATCTTTTATTAACATAAAAAACGTCCATTTTTTTTTTCGTTTGATACATTTAATTTAGTGGAAAGCAATTTAGAAAATCTTTGGGAGATTTAATTTGCGGGAAAACACAAAAAATTACTTATATTTAGTTTTGCAGTTATCAAATTAGAATTTAATGAAAGTTATTGAATTGCGAATTAAAACGAATAAAAAAAATCAGTTTTATTTTTGTTTGAAACTATTTTTTTTTCTTTCTATAGCGTATTTGTTAATTTTGTGTTTGTTAAAATCGAAACGATATGAATTGGGTGCAAACGTTCTTTTTTCCTAAGTTATAGTGGATGGGGAGGGGCGACAAAATTGTAACATTATTGCTGAATTACAGTTGGGAAATATCATTTTGACTTTAACGAAATAAAGAATCTAAATTACAGTCGGCTCTCGATAATTCGAACTCGTCGGACCACGAGAAATTTTCGAATTATCCACAGTTCGAATTATAGAAAATATGAGAGAAAAACCTGTTTAATCCTTTCCGGCGCACTACTCTTTAAAGTTGGAATTTAAAGGGAAAAAAAATTAGGCAATCTATTTAGGCCTAGAGGAGTACACAGGTATTGTTTTGTAAAGATTGCACTAACCATTTTAATTATACAGCTGCTGCCGAAGTGGTAACCTCCCATAAGTAAAGCATTGATAAGCACAGTAAGAAGAGCATTGCTGTGAAGCGCGTATTACAGTAAAACATTTTACCTATTATTTAAAAACAATAGAGTTTGATCTCTGTAGTGCTGCCATCTAGAACTCATAAGAAAGATTTAAATTGGCCATTAGAGTAGTTTTTGAAATATTCACGGAGTTTTTGTGTCTCTAAACAGGGGCAACTTTAGGTGTTGCCGACCTGGAAACACTGCGCGTTAAGGGGTTAAAGGAGACTATTGCAAAGGAATTCATATTGTAGTATTTTTCAAGTTTATTTCGGCTGTTATCAATTGAATACGACTTAATATTAAAT
This sequence comes from Maratus speculifer, assembly GCA_964019185.1. Classification (NCBI taxonomy): domain Eukaryota; kingdom Metazoa; phylum Arthropoda; class Arachnida; order Araneae; family Salticidae; genus Maratus; species Maratus speculifer. The sequence goes on from OZ025303.1 coordinate 160,468,655, forward strand.
TAAAAGATATAAATACATAAAAGAAAGGTTCAAGAACAAGTATAAACGAAGATGAAGTGGAGGTACTAAAAAAGCGAATATGAAATGCATGTGACTATATGTATACTTTTTCAGAACAATTCTGGCAAAAATGAAAGAAAGAAATTATTTCAATTATCTGATATCCGGGAGAAAGTAAGGAGAAATGAAAACTCGGAATTCTCGTTAGTTCGAATTAAACGAAGTCAAGAGAAAATGAGTTCGAATAAGTTAAAAATTTTAGCATCATTTTGCTATTGAAAATTTCGGGACTTCATGTTTAGTTCGAATTAAACGAAGATTCAAATTATCAGATTTTCAATTAACGAGAGCCGCCTGTATATGTGTAAACATCGTTTATTGATTTTACTAATCGCATGGACAAAGAATATAAATCACTGTACATCTTTGCCGCATTTCATCTCATTTATACAATAATTTTTACGATGTCTTATATATCATAGTTTTTTTCTTGGATCTCATCGTTTCTTTCAATTGTTTGGACTTTTCCGAAACGTTATAAGGAGATAAATACAGTAAAAGTCCGAAATAAGCCGAATTCGGATTGAACGCGGGGAAAAGTATGTTTCCCGAAAGAAAAAAAAGTTCAATTTTAGGATAAATTTCACTTTTAAAATTTCTGTGAAAAAAAAATGAGAGATTTGCAGTCTGCGGTAGTGCTATACACTTCGATGTCTCTGTTGAAGTTTTAAATGACTGGATACAAATAAGCCGGTTTGGAACCAGTTTCAGAGGTCATAACAGATCACAATATTATTGATGCTATAATGCATAAAAAATGTATAGACTCTAGCGAGAGTCCTAACTATCGTGCAAGGCACTCTCATTACCAGGGTTTGTCAACATCAGCGATATTTTATTTTCCCAGTGTGCCTTGCGCTAGTCAGCTGTTGTTGTGATAGTAAACAGAAATGTAGGTTGTTTATTTCGGTAAAATTTCTTAAAAGGTGTTAAAAAATAATAAAGTATCAAAATTACATGTTAAAATAGTGTTTAACAAAATAAACAAATAAATAAACAAACGAAAAATAAAAATAAATAAAAACATTATTTCCCGCATGTGACATTCCTGTTACGTCATTTCACACATGGTTTTATTTTTCTTAACCGGAGCTGTTTAATCTCTGGTTACGAGAGTAGCCTGCACGGTAGTTAGGACTCCCGCTAGAGTCTTGTTAAAAAATGCAGTGAGCAAGATGATGATGATGAAATTGGAAATGATGTGATAATGAAAGACGACGTTCCACATGTTACTAAAGTTATTTCACACTTAACGAAGGTAATTTTCTGGATGGAGACAAAATGATTTGGACTGTGTTCATCTACTCCATCTTGCTAGTGTGAAACAATATGCCGAAAAGAAACGAAACGCCTCAGTTCGCCAAACAACAGTTATGGACTTTTTTAAGATATCGTGAAATTAAGTCTGTGTTCTATGAATTATAAAGTTAATTATATTTCACAAAGCAGGTAAGAGTTTTCATCATTCTGTACCATTTCTTTGACAGTATTCTGATATACCGCTGTTAAATTATAACGTGGCGGTGAAACATGTCTCCCAACAACCTCGATGTATCGGGCTTCTACTGTATTGTATTTTTACATGTATTGCAAACAATATTCGTTTATCTACACTATTAAAATCCGACCATATGTATGTATGTATGTATGTATGTGACGCTATCTCCTCCGATCCCGGAAACGGAGAAACGTTAGCGTTTGTTTTGAATTGAAGGGAAAAAATCCCGGGATCCCGAGTTGCCCATTCATTTGTCCGTCCGTCCGTTCGTCCGTCCGTCCGTCTGTCCGCGCATAACAATTTAAAAATTATCCAACCGAATCGTTTGAAATGTAACATATTATTATTAGATAAATAATAAAATATTTAAAATATTATTAAATATTTAAAATATTATTATTAGATAAATATAATTATTAGATAATTTTGTCGAGTCATTTCAAAGTTTATGAAAATCGGATACAAAGTTCAATTGCAGGGACAATCAACAGGATTTCGATACATTACAGTCAATGGGGAAAAAAGTTTCAAGTGCATTTTAATGGTCTTACACTCTTTCGAACATAATAAAAATGATATGCATATATGAAGTATACACTATAATATGCATTCTGTACGATCTGTGGTGCAAATAATATTTCTTATTGATTTGCAAGGCCACGCAAAAGTATTCCATTGCATATTTATATATTGAGGCATTGTTTGGTATGCATTTTAATAGTATTAAACTATTTGATTCTAATAGTTAAACTATTTAATGACCGTAATTAATAAACTATTAAACTATTTAATGCCCGTCTGTCCGTCTAAACCGACCAGTGTAGCGGGCGAAGGCTGCTAGTTATTATCTAAAAATAATTGAGCTAAAATTATGAGCTATTATAATAAGCTAGAAGGGTGCACGTTAGGGACTATCAGATTTAACCTCTTCAGTTCTGAGGCTAAAATAATATTACAAATATTTATTCATTGGTTTTTTCCAAACAAAATGGTTTTGTAAATGACAGACAAATTATCTTTTCTGAAATTGATCCTTTAGGCCCTAAGTAACTTTAAAAAATGACTATAAAACTATAAACCCACTTAAAACATCAATTTCCTCACCATTAATCAAAATTAATACAATCACAAATTTAATAGCTTTAAACAGGTAACTAATCTACAAGTCCTCAAAGGATTTTATTGAAAAAGATTTAAGTTAATTCCTTATAAAAACTTATCATTTTATTGTACACGCTGTCTTTTGGACATTTTAAGGCATTTGTAAGCCCAGATGAAAGTAATACTTATTTTATGAGAAATTAAGCTTAGATGCAGGCATTTGTTCGTTTATTGTCAATGTAAAAAACATTCAGCTATTAAGAAATGATGTGAAAACTTTAAAAAATTCGACAGTTTAGTTTTCTTAAGTAAAAGAACAGAGGTCCCCCAAGGACCGAAGAGGATATAAAACCACTACAAATGTGTGAAAATAATGGGAGCGTACAAAATAAGAACTATTTAACCTCGTCGTTCCCTGGATCCACATATGTAAATCTTCATTTCCCCCCTTTTTTTTTAGCTCACAGGCCATCAAAGCCTGGAGCTTATGTGCCCGTCCATTCTGTATGTGCGTAACGCGATAACTCATCATAAAAATATTCGATTCACTTGAAAATTTGAATGTATGTATATTCTGATAAGACACTTCCTTGATTAGTTTTTGGAGTTCATTTGAAATGTATAATAGGGGGAACGGGGGCTCATGTCGCTCCCCTTAATTTATATAAATCAGGGTTGGCATGATTTAAATCAACCGATTTAAATCAAGATTTAAATATAGATTTAAATCAACTGATTTTTAAAAAAAATCAGTTGTTTTAAATCAATTTTTTTTTCTTTTTTCATTTTGGAAATTAATCAGAAGAGAAATAAGAAATAGGTGTAAATAAGTAACATGTGTTTTTCTGGTATTTTCAGGATTGCTATCAGAAAGAGTGTGGCAGGTACAGGTTAAGTCCAGGTGTCCCCCTCCTAATCCTTTAATTGTTTGTTTTTTGTAATAAACTTTAGGCGATGAGGCAAAACACAAACTTTTTATAAATCATATTTCGTTTGCCAATCTTGGCAACTAAATGATTTGGATCTTTTTTGTTTCACAAGTTAATGATTAAACAAATTCATTAATGTTCCCCAAAATATCGGATACTACGTGCAAGGAACAAATTTTAAAACTTGTCATATTACACAATCAAATTTCAATGAAAGCTTACGAACCTTTAAAATTTTTGGGTAAAAAGTTAGAAAATGTATTAGATAAAGATAGCAGAGTTGCCAAATCTCCTGATTTTGGCAGAAGACTCCTGATTTTCAGATGCTTGCTCCATGCTCCTGATTTTTCATACTTTTTAAATATTCTGTTATTTAACAATCAAATGTGCTGTGATTCAGTGAGAAAAGCTCTAGTACAGGTGTAATTGTTCTTTAGTATGTTTGACCAGTAGTATTTTATGTGATGAATTAGATTCAGATGCATTATAAACTACGTACTTACTATGTATTTACTTAACAGCAATTGGCAATAATTTATAAAATCGTCTGCAGTATTTCTCTCCAGTTTGTTTTGGAATTTTTGTGCTTTCTAGCTCTGTGTAGCCATGAATGCTAAACGAAAAGAAACTTCGCCTGAAATTCGAAAATTAGTTATTAATTTGCATATTGAACATGGAAAATCTATTAGAAAAACTGCTGAAACAGTTAACTTGAGTCGTTCAACAGTTTTCAATATCATTAAACGATATAAAAAGAATCATATGATTCAGGATAAAAGAAGACCTGGCCGACCATCAAAGCTATCCAATGGAATAAAGCGAATTATCGTTCGAAATATAAAAAAAAATCCAAGAAATAGTGCTTCAAAAGTTGCTGCTGATTTACAAGCATTATATGGAATAATTGTTAATCCTGAGACTATTAGAAGGGTAATTCGATCTGCTGGATATCACGGTAGAGTAGCCAGGAAAAAATTCTTCGTAAGTGAAAAGAATAGAAAACTCAGACTAGCTTTCGCAAAATCCAACATAAATAATAATTCTGATTACTGGAATAAAGTTATATTTGCTGTTGAGAGTAAATTTAATATATTTGGTTCTGACGGTAGAATCTTGGTGTGGAGAAAACCCAGGGAAGAATTTCGCAAACAGAACTTGGTACCAACAGTAAAACATGGTGGAGGAGGCGTTATGTCGTCCGCTGGAGTTGGTAATCTTGTTTTTATTGACAGTATAATGGATCAGTACAAGTATATTGATATTTTAAAGCAAAATTTGAAATCTTCAGCACGAAAATTGAACCTTCATAACGATTTTAAATTCTACCAGGACAGTGACCCCAAGCACACTGCTCTGAACGTTAGACTCTGGCTGCTATATAACTGTCCTGAAATAATAAAAACACCACCACAATCTCCAGACTTAAATCCCATAGAGAATATTTGGCAAGAATTAGAATCAAGAATTCGCAAACATACCATTTCTTCAAAACAACAACTAAAATCGGTGCTTCAAGAAGAATGGGGTAAAATCACTCCAGAAATCACAAAAAAATTAGTCGAATCCATCCCAAAAAGATTAAATCATGTTTTAAAAGTAAAAGGAAATCCAACAAAATATTAAAACCTTTTAAAAAGTAAAATTTTTGGATAAATATTTGATGGAAAAGTAAGTGTCTCATCACTTATGTGAGCCATTTTTTGCTCCGTTCTGAACAATTGTATTTTTACTAAATTAATATTTTAATATTTTGACAAAATGTATGTTATGTAATAATTGTTACTAACTTTAAATATAAAACACACCCAAAAAATTTTTGCACATGTTTGTTTATTTATTTTATTGCAGTTTCTTTTTATAAAGCACAAGTGTCCCATCACTTTTGTGAGACACTGTATATAGGGGAGACTGGAGCACATGTGAACAATTCACATAAACATACCTTTTTCTCATAATTGGGTTAATTTCTATAAGCAAAACTACTCAATATAGTAAACAGAACTTTTTTTACGCAAGGTAATTTTTTTAATTACCTTTATAGTTCTTCTTACTTTTCTTAAGAGTTTTACGAATTCAAAAAAATGATGTTCATATGTGCCCCAACGAAGGGGCAGTTGTAAACACACAAGGGAAACAAGTGAACACAAGGAACAATTATTTTTTGACATGTTTTGTATATATTTTTTTTTTTCATATGTTACCATAATCATTAGTTGCGCTATCTGTCAAATTCACCATAAAGAAAAATATATGTATATTTATTTAATTTCTAAGTGATATGTTTAAGCAAAATATTATAAAATAAAAGTAAGAAGATTTGGGGGGGGGGGGGGCTTAGATAATTGCTAAAATATTGTTGCAATATAATAAAAAATTAAACTTGGGAAAATAATAAAAGAATTTAAATTTTGCTTAGGGCTTTTTGTTTGAGGGAGATTTTAGGGAAGGAGCATTTGGATAATATTTATCGGAAATCTACCGAAGGGCGAAAGATTCTTACTCCTATATTTGCCTGTAAATCACAGATAAAAATTTTTTTTCCGTTTATAAGCTTCCTCCAAATTTAATTTCTTTTGCTTTAAAAAAAAAAGGGGGGGGTCAATAATGAAGATTTCACAGTAGTTATAAATTTAAAAATTTTATTTTTTTTAAATATATATCTATTTTCAAAGCACCAAATAACATAGCTGTTTGAGAAATGGAAGTAAAATAATACTACAAGTTTGCAACAAATGAAATAGAAAAATTTGCGAAGTTGATAAACGTAATATTTTTTTGCATTAACGATGCATAAAAAATGATATTGAAAACCGTTAAATAAAATAATATATAACATTTATTGCATTTTAGAAATCATTATATTTATTTAAATTACGATTGAACGTAAACAAGCTTGTTGATTTTTATGTATTTGCGACAGATGTGTTTGTAGAAGTTTCTATACAAAATCAACTTTATATGATAGAAATTTCTTCTATTTGAATAAAATTATAGATAATAGAGCTGGCATTATTTGTACGAAGTTAACTGAAAGGAACAGAATCACTAAATGATTATTGGAGAATTTAATGACGTGTTCAGATCTGCCCCAACTAGATTCTTCATAAGTGCCATAAGTCCCACTAGAGTTAAAATGACAAATCACTAACACTACTCAATTTTAGAAAATATATATATATAATACATATTTATTGGTATCCATAGTATATGTTAAAACATTAAAGTTAAAAAAATGAATAAATAAATAAAATTATTCTCTTAGCAAGTTGGAGCTTTTACTTTTGAGTTCAGTAAGCAGTATTTTGGCTCCAGGGGACAAACAAAATGTCGAAGAGCTTCAATATTTTTCTCCATATGTCTACAGGTGTTACCCTCTTTGGTAATTTCTTGAAATAAAAAGAAAACATATAATAACTAGTGAAAATGGCAATCTTCTCATATGCCCCTTTTTCACATGTGCCCCAGTTTCCCCCATATATGTTTCTAAATTCTGTGTATTTGGTTTTGAGATAGAGCGCCCACAAAATTCATATCTCATCCAGACAGACAAAGTCACAGACTCACAAACTCACAGGCAGATGTTTTGTAAAAACATTTTTCGGACTCTCTTACCCTTAAAACGTGTAAACCCTTCGAAAGTTTTCCCGAATCCAATACTTTCTTCTTGTAAAGATACAAGAAAATATAAAAAAAACTAAGTACAGCGCCACAGATCTTCCAAAGATTAGTTTGATCCTACCACAACTAATGTAAGACATTTTATAATAAATAACTTAGTGTTTTAGGGGAAAAAACCAAAATCTAATCTGAGGAACGTATTCAGATTTTTTTTAAGTAACTGCAAAACAAGTAGTAGTTAAGTAAACACATCGTAGTTCTTTGAACAAAGAATCGTGATGGGGATACTGCAAAACAAGTAGTAGTTAAGTAAACACATCGTAGTTCTTTGAACAAAGAATCGCGATGGGGATACTCTACTGGATATTTCTTAATTTCTCTAATCCGCAGAAAAACATTGAAATATCAAATTTCATACCTTGAACGAAAAACGTTTAAACGTTTATACGTTTAAATGCTTGCATAAGATCCGTATATACGATGTACCGTATATGCTGTTTTGCGTAATACGTATAACCGCCGATGCCGTATTATACGTATAGCAAATCCGTATTTCGTATAATATGTATTATACGTATACTCGTATAAACGTATAATCGAGAGCACTAATATAAAATAATATTCTTTCCTGAAAATATAACAAACAACATTGCACATAATACCCTGTAATCAGAATTGAAATATAATAAACGTTGTATGAAAAAGGAGTAGATTTACTAAATAATTTTTCATTGAGCTTGCGTCAACGATATCAAAATTTCATTTGCATATTATGTTAGCTAAATGTATAGAGCAATTTTTGTGAAAGTCTCAAAATCATAGCTTGAAAATTCTGCAAATAATCGTCAATAGAATAAGTTGAAAATCCGTTATACCCAAAAGGAAGCAAAAACGAGAGGGGTTGTATCCATATATCCATTGATTAGTGTCAGTATAGAATACACAATATGGGAAGTGTTACTAAATTTGGATAAAATCCCTCATTTGTTTTCCTTTATTTTGGGAAGAGCGGATTTTGTTGTCATTCTATAGCCGATCACTTTCAGAATTTTCAAGCTATGATATAGAGACTTTCACAAAAGTTGCTCTATACATTTAGCTTACACATTATGCAAATGAAAGTTTGATATCATTGACGCATGCGCAATGAAAAATTATTTAGTAAACCTACTCATTTTCTATAAAATTGTTATTATTTTAAATTCTGATTCCAGGGTATTATGTGCAATATTATTTGTCATATTTTCAGAAAATAATGGCATTTTATATTGAGAACTCTGCAAATTATAAGCAAAAAACTGGGCAAAATTTAGGAAAATTTTTATAAAAACCTTAATTTCTCTACGAGTGCACATGCTATTCGCATACAAATAAACGCTGTTTATTACAATAAGCCATTTAATCATAATTTACAGTTTGAGCGCTTTTGCTACATTAGTTTTGACAGGGTTATCCAAAAGATAAAAAATTCTTTTTAATTTGTTGACGGTCCCCTATGGAGTTTCGGGAAAAAAATTTCACGGAAATGTATAACTTGTACTATTATATTTATACACTAAGCGTTTCGGGATAATTCCTCATGTATTTTTCTGGATATTAAACAAAATGTCTAAAATCGGAAGTGGACGGTCATCAATGGCCATGTAGTGTATCTGAATCTTTGTATTGGTTGAATTCCGCAACTCATTTAATTTTATTCGTTTCCTGATTAGTCCAAGTATAATGTCCAAAAATGGAATATTTCTGTTGCCACGATGACAAAAAAAGTAATAAAAACTTTTAAGAAAAATTAATAATTTAAAAACAAATCCTAATAGAGATTTCAAACAAATTTCATTAAAAAGTGAATTTTTATCTCCACACAACGATGTAAAAGTTTAAAATGGGCGATATTTGGAAGTTTAAAAATTTGAGGTTCCGAAAATTGTAAAACTGAAATTTCATTTAAAATCTGTTTGTGATGGGTCTTGGAATATTAATGTTTAATCCATGTCGTATGTAATATGAGGAGTTCAGAAGTCAGTCTGATTAACTCCATCAAATAAAAATGCACATTTTAAACAGTTAAAGTTGTCTATCTTTAATCTACTTTTTTTTATCATTGGTCTAGGAATATTAATGTTTAATGCACCGCACGTTGTAATCATTCTTGTTTCATCTAACGCCAGATTCGTTATAATCATCCTAAAAATGATTTTTATTATTATTGTTAATTTAAATATAGAATTTATTTATAAGACTCAAAATTTGAGTCTTTTGAAATATCATTTTCCAAATAGTCGTTGTAATTTTTTAAATTATATATATATACATTAATTTCAGAAAAGCTTTAAGAGGAATTTGAAACTATATACGCATAACAGAGTTCGAAATCCTTGGTGATCCGCTGGTCCGGGACCACTAAACATTCAATAAGAGTACTAACTTAAAAAAAAATAACGGTCCGCACGACCAGTAACTTTTTTCCTCCTCTCTGACTGTTATAGTAAATTTTCTCATCCCTGAGATAACCGAACCAAACATAAACCCCAAAATTTTATTTTATTTGAAAAAAAAAATATTAAATAAAAAAAGCATTAATCCTTACAGTCAGTTGAAAAAAATTATTGGAAATAAAAAATGCATAATTAATAATTTTATAGTTTTTATTTATGTACTGTATACTTCTTTTTTTAGCAAATTATAATTTTAGATTTTACTTGGCCGAAAGTTTTGGATAACACCAAAGGATGTTTCGTTTATATTGTAGTAGGAGGGGGAGGAGTGTCACCCAATGAGTTAAAGGTACTTAATAGTATTTTATGCAATGGGCCAGTGATGGTGACTGCGGACCAATAAACTCTTATTTATTTTTTACTTTTTTATCGATTCTACTGCTGCGTTATGACAATGGAATTCATTATGCGCCAATCGCCTGAAAATAATAGTCCAGCCTCGAAAATAATAGTCCAGAGCCGACCGCACAAAACCCTAAATCATCGAGCACAAGAAAAATTCCTTTATTTTATGGAAGAATAGTAATAAGGGAATCTAATCATCCCTGTCTACGGGAAGCGAAGTGGTGCATAAGCCAAAAATTAATACCACTATTGGTTCACTCGTACGTTTAATATTGTTTATGGCGTGCAATTAAAAGCATGAAAACTTGGAAAATTGGCTGCAGGAAAAGATAATGCTAAGTCTACGAGTCAACCACTAGAGGTGTTCATTTCTGACTTATGCACCACTTCGCTTCCGGCAGACACGGATGATTAGATTCCCCTATTACTATTTTTACATAAAATAAAGGAATTTTCCTTGTGCTCGACCGCTTAGGGTTTTGTGCGGTCGGCTCTTGGACTATAATACACATATTTAAAGATAGAAAACCAACAATTATAAATGCACAAATAAAGAATGAGAAGGTAGCAACAAATAGCTATTTCAAATCTACTATCGAGATTCTTCATCAGTGCAAAACTCAGCGAGCTAAAAAATAGCAAAACTGAGCAAAGAGACAGAGAGACGCAGGCTTATATGCCCGCTATGGGAACAATCCCGCCTAAAGAAAAGCAACCAATCAGAAGAAAGCAGCTAAAACAACTGGGAGGACAAGTAGCGACATCTATCGGAGAACAAGCAAAACAAAAACTAAAAAGCAAGTGGGGAAAAAAAAGAAGTATTAAATTACAGATTTCCAAATACTTGGAAAATAAGGAGTATTAGATAAATCATTGACTAAGGAGTGAGAATTTTTTATGATGTGATAAGCTTTCCAAAAATCAAGATCAAGAATGGAAGGACATTTATGGATGATGGTGGCTGAAGAAAAGTTAAACTTATGTTGTGAAGACCAACAATGTTGAGCAATAGAGGAACGTTACTTGATTTTTGACATACCTTTTATGTTCCATTAAACGAAATCTGAGAGAACGTTTAGTCTGACCAATATAAGAAAGACCACATTGGCAAGAAATTTGGTAAATACTCCAGTTATCTAAGCGATCAATGGGGTGCTTAAGATTCAGATTCAGTCAGCAAGTTGCTAAAATTTTAAAAAGGTTCGATTTCAATGTTATTTTTTCTCCTGTTAATAAAATTGCTTTTTCAAATCTTAAGCACCCCATTGATCGTTTAGATAACTGGGGTATTTACCAAATTTCTTGCCAATGTGGTCTTTCTTATATTGGTCAGACTAAACGTGCTCTCAGATTTCGTTTAATGGAACATAAAAGGTATGTCAAAAATCAAGAGCTTAAACGTTCCTCTATTGCTCAACATTGTTGGTCTTCACAACATAAGTTTAAATTTTCTTCTGCCACCATCATCCATAAATGTCCTTCCATTCTTGATCTTGATTTTTGGGAAGCTTATCATATCATAAAAAATTCTCACTCCTTAGTCAATGATTTATCTAGTACTCCTTATTTTCCAAGTATTTGGAAATCTGTAATTTAATACTTCTTTTTTTTTCCCACTTGCTTTTTAGTTTTTGTTTCGCTTGTTCTCCGATAGATGTCGCTACTTGTCCTCCCAGTTGTTTTAGCTGCTTTCTTCTGATTGGTTGCTTTTCTTTAGGCGGGATTGTTCCCATAGCGGGTATATAAGCCTGCGTCTCTCTGTCTCTTTGCTCAGTTTTGCTATTTTTTAGCTGGCTGAGTTTTGCACTGATGAAGAATCTCGATAGTAGATTCGAAATAGCTATTTGTTGCTACCTTCTCATACTTTATTTGTTCATTTATAATCGTTGGTTTTCTATCTTTAAACATTTGTGCACAAAGGCCTTATTTGCTATTTTAATATAATACACATACTTTGTCAGTTAATACAGTAACTATGATAGTTTTATTACTATGTTTTTAACAGCATTCGTAATTATATAAATACACTGTAAACTAGTTGGATGTGTCAATCCCAAAACTTTCTTCTATCTCATAAGTACATTTTAATATTTAAAAAAAAAAATGTGATGACCCCAAAGTTACTCACTATCGAATTTCCTCGAACATTTGACCTAGCCTAATGAGATTCTGGCATCCGAAAAGCTTAAAAAGCAAAATTTAATTAATATTCTGAGAAAATGAGCTTAGTAGTGCCTCATGTTGGTAATTTATACTAAAACCTTATAAGCATCTATTTATATCAAGACCTAACAGAATCTGAAATTTGTGAGAATTTCGTCCATTAGTTCTTGAGATATAGTTACAACAAAAAATTTGCAAAACGTAGCACAGCAACACCATATCTTGGGAAATTTATGCCAAAACGTAAAAAAGAGTCTAATTATGTTATGGTGTAAAAGAATCTGAAGTTTGATGAAATTCTGTGCATTAGTTTTTGAGATATAGTTAGTTTAAAAAAAACCGTGTAAAATATAGCACAGCAGCACCATCAGTTGAAGGATTTGTAACAAAACGTAATCATCGTGTAATTATGTTATATGTTGGTATAACATATTTTGTAACGAAATCTAAAGTTTGATGAAATTCTGTGCGTTGGTTGTTGAGATATAGCTATCGGAAAAATCGTGCAAAATGCAGCATAGCTGCACCACCTGTTGCAAGGTTAATACCAAAATGTAACCAGCGTCTAATTATGTTATATATTCTAGTGTAACAGAATCTAAAATTTGATAAAGTTCTCTGCATTAGTTCTTGAGATATAGCTATCGCAAAATTCGTGCAAAATGTTGCATAGCAGCGCCATCTATAGGGCAGTTCATATCAAAACCTTATCAGCGGCTACGTATCTCAAGGTATCGCAGAATCTGAAATTTGGTGAAATTCTGTGCAATAGTTGTTGAGATATAGCTATCATGAAAATCATGAAAAACGTGGCATAGCAGCGCCACCTGCTGGCCAATTTACACCAAAACATAATCAGCGTCTATGTATATCAAGGGGTCACAGAATCTGAAGTTTGGTGAAATTCTGTGCATTAGTTCTTGAGATATAGCTATCATGAAAATCATGAAAAACGTGGCATAGCAGCGCCACCTGCTGGCCAATTTACGCCAAAACTTAATCAGCGCCTATGTATATCAAGGGGTCGCAGAATCTGAAGTTTGGTGAAATTCTGTGCATTAGTTCTTGAGATATAGCAATCTTGAAAATCATGAAAAACGTAGTATAGCAGCGCCACCTGCCGGCCAATTTTCACCAAAAACCAATAGGCACTAATTCATATCAAGGTCTAATTGAATATAAAATTTTATTAAATTTCGAGCATTAGTTCTTGAGATAGAGCGCCCACAAATTTTTTGTCACATACAGACAGACAGACTCACAGACAGACACACAGACTCACAGACAGACGGACAGACTCACAGACAGACATTTTCTAAAAATAGTCAAAACGTGTTCAGGACCTTCTAAAACGTATAAATCCGTCGAAAACCGGAAGTCGAAAATTTTCATGAATCCAATACTTTCTTCTTGTAAAGATAGAAGAAAGTAAAAAACTAATAATAAATAAAAAATATTCTATAGATCAAATGTTCAAGAAATCTGTATGATCACTAGAATTATATCTGTACACTGTACAAAAAAGATGTAAACCTACAAAACTTGTTTTTGTGAATCTACAGAAATCTTTAACTTTACAAAAGAATCTACAACAATTACAATAACCTTACTAAAACTTTATCTGTAAACCGGGTTGCAATTAAATAAGAAGTTCTGCGCATCCCAGTTTTCTAAAAAAAAAATCTTATTAACAATACAGATTTTTTAATTTACAGTGCAAATGTGTAACTGTTAAATGAATTTTTATTGTTACTGTCGTACAAAAAGCTCTAGAAATCCCAGTTTCCTAGAAATTTTTTATAATTTTGCAGATTTTTTTTTTTTTTTTTTTTTTTTACAGTATTGTGTCGCAACTCTTGGAATAGCATTTGATAAGTAAAATATATCTCATTGCATATCTCTAAACTTTTTCCATTCAATACGCTGAAAAAATATTTTTCAGTGCTTCAGTATTATTTTGTGAAAATTTTGTCTTTAATCATTAATAAGTAGTAGCATTTGAAACGAAATATTTATTCATAAATAAAAAAACTGTCAATAAATGTAATAAATACATTAAAATGACATTTTTCATTTGAATTATTAGTTAAATTCGAAACTCCTAATAGCATAAAGATATGTTATATTCCATTAACATTAATTTATTTGATAAGCTATTGAAAATTAACTAGCTAATGACATCTTCCATTACTGTGTTCACTTAATTAATATGCATTCATTAAATATCAACAAAACAACTTTTATTAGTATTAAAAAAACGCCCTTTTTTGTAGCAAGCATTTAATTTGGTGGAAAGTAATTTGATTTACTGCAAGATTTAATTTATGAGAAAACACATCACAAATGCTTATATTTAGTGTGTAATTATTAGATTAAAATTCAATGAAAATTATTATTTAAAGAAAATACATGAAAATTGCTAAAGTATATATTAATACAAATAAAAATCATCGAATTTCTAATTATTACATTGGAAGTTTACGATAATTATCAAGTTATGAAACAAAAGAAATAAAAAATCATCCAAATGCCTTTCATTTTTGAAGTATAAAAGCAATTTTTGTTGTTTTAAGTTCGTTATTGTTGCGTATAATTATTACATTAGAATTTAACGATAATTCTTAAATTATGTATTAATAAATTATGACTTAAAATATAAAACCAACAAATGTTTTTTTTTTTTAATTTGAAAAAAATTAGTTGGTTTCTGAAGTTTGTTTATGATTTTTGTTTTTTAAGAATAAAGTTTTAACTAAATATAGAGTTAAAAATACTATTTTTCTATAATTTAATGGAATTTTTTAAAGCTATTAAGAGCCCTTATATTTTGGAAATCAGACAAAGTGTGATAGCTGTATTTTGATTTTTTTATATGTTGAAGTAGATCTTATATAATGAATAGTGTGCAATTTTTAAGCCCTGAAAAAAATTCCTCTTTCCTATAGGAAATATCAAAGATCGAGTCTGTGAATGCCATTTTTATGAAAAATGAAATCCCAATATGTTTAAAGTGGTATATCTCTGGCAAACAACAACATCCCGAAATTCTTTTGGCATAAACTTATAGTATAAACTACCTTCTTACTAAAATTTATTTGTTTCCATGGGGCATTGTTATTTTACATTGTTATTTTGCCACAAAGTACAGTCAAAATGACGTTTATGTCCATTTTCCGCTCTTAATATCTTATTTAAGCTATAATACCCCAAAGTTTTCCTTATAGAATATGAAAGTGCACTACTAGGACAAGCTAAATAATATAGTATTGCACGGATATATTGTTTCTGTTAGTAGCTATAACCTGTTAAATATTCAAAATTTCCAAAATCTGCAACATTTAAAGTTGTTTATTTATAAAAAGCGCCACTGTTGAATGAAAAAAAAAATATGTCACGCAATAGTTGAACATATGTACAAAAACATGGAAAAGAAAAAGAAGTGGGGTCTTGCGATAATTTTAGACAAAAAAATGACAAAAATTACAAGAAAAGCAATGTCCACGATCACATTTTTCCCCTAAGAAAAAATGAAACATCCAAGTTCTCTTTCGTCTTTCTATTATGAAATATCCCTTTTTTGTCGCCTCTTCCGAAAGAGAAACGGGGTGTTTCATTTTCTCTTAGGTCAAAAATGTGATGATAGACATTGCTTTTCTTATAAATATTTGTCTTTTTTTACTAAAAAAATTCACTAGGCCCCACTTCTTTTTCTTTTACATGTTTTTGTACATATGTTCAACTATTGCGTGACATATTTTTTTTTCCTTCAACTGTGGCGCTTTTTTGAAATAAACTACTTTAAATGTTGCAGATTTTGGAAATTTTGAATATTTAACAGGTTATAGCTACTAACAGCGACAATATCTCCATGCAGTACTGTATTATTTAGCTTGTCCTAGTAGTGCACTTACATATTCTATAAGAAAAACTTTGGGGTATTATACCTTAAATAAGATATAAGAGCGGAAAATTACAAAAACGTCATTTTGACTGTACTTTATGGCAACATAACAATGTAAAATAACAATGCACCTAAATTTTAACAAGCAGGTAATGTTATACTTTAAGTTTATGCCAAAAGAATTTTGGAATGTTGTTGCTTGCCAGAGATATACCACACCAAAAATATTGGGATTTCATTTTTCATAAAAATGGCATTCACAAACGTGAACTTTGATATTTTCTATAGGGAAGAGAAAAATATTTCAGGGCTTCGATATTGCAGATTGATCATTAAATATTATTTACTTCAACATAAAAAATATCAAGGAAATTAAATAGCACAACTATCAAAACGTCACTTTTTTGTCTGAATTTCAAAATAAGGGCTCTTAGTAAAATAGAAGGTTATATTAAAATCACTGAACAAGCTCTAAGATGAGTTATAACACTATGCGAGCTATAACAATGGAATTAATTAGACACTGAATCCGGCTCTAAGTAGATGATATTATTGCATTAAAATGTAATTATAGCATTAATTTACAATAAAAATCAGTTTCTTGAAATGCATTAACACTAGAACCGCGGAGACGGGTCATTTTGACCCGTACTCAGTGAAGCGATGTCGATTCGAACCAGATAAATCTTTTTAAAATAATTTACATATAAGCTGCACAAAAACTACCCTAATTTCCTGCGTATAATCCGCGGATCGAACAATCATTTTTCGCCCCAGAAATTTTATTAAATAAAATATAACTTTTCAGATCGCCGTAAATATTTGCCTTCATTTAAGAAATAAAATTTCTGGGTCGAAAAAGAATTGTTTGATCCGCGGATTATAGGCAGGAAATTAGGGTATTTAAAATAAATAAGTTAACTAGACTTAAATAAAAATTCTGATGTGAATTATTTTTATAAATCTTGGGTAAAATTTTCCGCGGTTCTAGTGTTAAGTGCTAAAAAACTTGCATTATTGAAAAGATGTATTCTTTTATCAAAACATGTAAGAAAATATTTAACTCCAAATGCAGTAGATAATAATAAATTTCAGAAAATTGAATCGTGGTAGATGAATGTTAATGTGTTCACACGTAAAAGGTTCACTTTAATACATTTTAGTTTTTCTGCGAGCGGCACTGACAATCGCCCAAGTGTTCGGTATGGAAAAAACAACTTCTGGATATAAAGATATCTGATTTCAAAGTATAAAATTTCAATAATTATTTTCTTTAGTCTAATCTTGGTAGTCTGTTTCTTTTTAACAATTTTGGCACACATTATAAGCCAAAAATTTTGAATTGGATTCAGATCAGGACTATTTGCAGATCGGTCCATAACTTCAATACCAGTTTTTTCTTCATACAGGCTTGCAGCTAGAGTGGGGGAAATAGGTGAAAATTATTTTATTAATTTATTTCATGTTGTGGAGATAAAAACTGGCAAATTATACAATAAAATCATTTATTAATGAATTATATTCTATTTACCAATTTTGCCGTATAATAGAGTACTAAGTTTGTTAAAAAATGCATTTTCCTTAGCACTTTAAAATTACTTTAAAAACTGACTTTAAACACTAATTTCAGGTACCAGTGAAAACTGATATTAAGCAATAATTTTATTCAATCCATCCCAAATTTGATATCTTAAAGGAGTGTTTAAAATCAGTTACAATTTAAAGTAATTTCAAAGTACAGGAAAGCGTACCTTTTGAAAACGCTTAATGCTCTAACATACAGCAAACCTGGTAAGTCGAATATAATTTATTCAAAAAGAATTTTCGTGTGTCATTTACAAGCTTTCATCTCCATAACATGACATAAATTATTAAAATATTTTTCCACCAATTCACCGCTTTAGGTGCAAGCCTATCTGAAAAAAATCTGGTGTTAAAGCTATGGACTTACCTGAGAATAATCCTGATCTTAATCCATTTCAAACCTTTTGGCTTGTAATGAATGCCAAAATTGCTAAAAAGAAACATACTGTTAATATTAGACAAAAGGAAAGCATTATTAGAACTTTGCACCTTAAAATGGGATACCATTACATCCAGAAGTTGTTATCTGAATCCCTGCAAGGTTGTAAACGCCGCACCTCTCGTGGAAAATCTAAAAAGTAATAAATTTATCCTTTAGCGTATTACCACATCAACATTCATTTAATGTGACTCGATTATGTAAAATTTACAATTATCTACTGCATTTGGGGTTAAATACTTTATTTCATGTATTGACAAAATAGTGAACTTTTCCCTTTTAGTAGCTATTCAGCATAGTTATGGATTTCAAGAAAATAATTTTCATGGCAAAATAAAAATACAATTTATTTTAATGTAACAACATTATCTATACATGAAACATAAAAATAAAACATGTCATTTGCATACTTTTCCGTTTTTTTTCACATGTGATACAGTTTTTATGTTCACTACTATATATCGTTCTTGTAAGAATTTCTAAACATTTGTACTATTGCAGCATTTTATTCTTATATATTATTAACTAATATATATTTTAAAGTATTTTTACTTATTTAAAGAAACTTTAATGTTAATTCTACAATAAATAGTCTCAAAATGTTCCTTTTCAGTAAATTATGCTGTTGTGAAATCAATAAATAAGATTTTAGACAAATTTTATCGTGTTTCTAACTTTGGCCTAAAGAAGCTATAAAATTCATAAAGTCCCAAGGTTTGCAAGGTCAAGGAATTCTGAAAACCAGAACTTCACATGCAGAAAAAAAATTCACAAGAGAGCATGTTAATGTTTAATGGTAGCGTATTTACCCTTTGTAAATACGCCTATATGTTAAATTTGTACATTTTATAATAAGAAAGTACTTTAGAATTTTTGGATAGTACATGTTTTCTGTGTGTTAATGCGGTTTTTAAATCCCGTGATATTATCGTAAAAATCGAAACATATTGGTTGAATGTGAAAAACTCCATAGTCAACTTTATCAAAAATCCGATGTACATTATTAGACAGTATTTTGCTATAATATTGTATTAGATGTATTTTTTTTTTCAGGAACTACATATCACAGCTTGATTTGAAATTCTTTTTGGAATTCTTACATAGTTTTTAATCACTTTCAGTAACATATCGTATGAATTAATTAATTTAAAGAAACACTGAAAAATCAATTTTAATTTTAATTCTGTATTGCTATAATTCCCTGGGTTATTTGTCAGCTTATTTAACTACATGTCAACTTAGAATAATTTACATAATGGATTTAAAACTTATTGTTATATAATTTGATTACTAAACTTACAGAAATTTTAATTCATCTAAACGAAAATTTATCAATTTTCAGTTGCAGTTTTTTCTTTTGTTTGGGTAAATCATCCAGTAACACATAATTTGATTTTCTAATCCTCGGAGTACTTAAGGTATCGGAACACCTTTAAAACGTAATTTTCAATCTAAATAATGCTTTTTCATTTTTACTATAATATCAAAATTGAATTTTTTATCGGTTGAAATCTGCTTAAATTTTGCTTGTATCTAAAATAGAACCCAAGTCACAGCCGATTAAAATTACATTTGTTACAGCTTTTAAATTGTGTTTTAAAGCTATTTTTATCTTTTTTCAAAACAGGGTTGCCACTCTAACCTTGAAAAAAAATTCCCTGTGTTTTCCCTGTACTGCAACGCGTTTATTCTATGTTGAGTGCGCCAAAAATATATGCGTGTATGTACGCTAATTAAACATCTTATAATTTACCATTATCAAATTAATTGAACAAATACTCAAACATTCTGCTAAAAATACTTTGAAATATTTGTAAATGAATGTTAAGATATCTAAAAATTTTGTATCTAATAATTTAAAGAATATAAAATTTTAAAGGATCTGGCCTAAAAATCCATTATCTCGAACATAATGTCACAAAAATTGCATAAATAAAAAAGAAAAGAAAGGAAAAGAGGAAAAGTTACTTACTTTATGCATTCAAATTAATATTTATATTAAAATCCAGGACACATAAAATATAGGATAACTTTGATACACAACACTGGTTTATTTTTTATCTTAAAAAATATAAGATAATATTCGGGTTTGAAAATGAAAGCCGAAAAATATATATACCGTATTTTCGGGTGTACAGTCCGCGGCTTATACAAGAAAAAAACCTTCCAAAAAGCCGCTGCGGCTTATACACGGTGCGGGTTATACAAAGATTTTTTTTTAAAAATTGGAAATCGTGATATTTTTTCTACAATTTTTAAACTTCGAAAATTTTGAAAAAAACATCGAAATTTGTAAATTTTTTTCGCTATGTCGCGAAATTTAGAGTGTTCTCCCATGTTTGTAAAGGTTCTTTTTTACTGCTTAAATACAGTTATTTCTGGGTTTGAAAGAACTGTCGCAACTATCGCCAAGTATTGCACTGATAGATCTATAATAGCCATTGTGTTTGTAGAGTCCAAAATCCGGAACCCTTCCAACCTCGACTATTCTGAATTTAAGATCATTTTTAGTTTATTTTTCAAAAAAAAAAAAAAAAAAAAAAAATCTACCCTACCCTGTTGCAAAGAACATAAAAAAAAAAAAAAAAAAAAAAAAAAAAAAAAGTGCGTGATTTATGTTATTTCGGAACGATTCAGAGCAGTCAGTCATTTTCGAAACGATTCCGAGGAATCGTTCCGTTACAGAGTCGTTTCATTTCGGAAGGAGTTCAAGAAATCGAACATTTCCGGAGTCGTTTCATTTCAGATAGAGTCTGAGGAATCGTTCCTTTTCGGAGTTGGTGCATTTCGGACCGATTCCGAAGAATCGAACTTTTCCGGAGTCGTTTCATTTCGGAAAGAGTCCAAGGAATCGTTCCTTTTCGGAGTTGGTGCATTTCGGACCGATTCCGAGGACTCGTTCCTTTTGAGAACCAATGACCTGAGATACGTATACATTTTATGTCCAAAATTTTAAATTTATCACTGATTTTTTTTTTTTAAATTTTTGTAAAAATTCAGAAAAAATATCACGCTTGTTTGAAAAAAAAAATGCGCGTAAACGCCGCATCGCTTGAAATTTTATTTTAAAACACGTAAACGCCGCAACGTTTCTTCCGAAAATTACGGTAAACTGATAATCTTAATATTTTAGCCAAATTACAGTAGGTATTATGCATCACGAAAAAATTTGGTAAATTTGTGTTAAAAATTATGACTAATGGCTTCTAATTTCGAACCCTGATCGAAATATATGTTCGTAAATGGTGTATAGCCCGCGGACTATACACCGATGCATTTCCGCGAGTTATACACGAACTTTTTTACTGCACTGCTCGATTTAGGGGTGCGGGTTATACACAGGGTGCGGGCTATACACCCGAAAATACGGTATATATATTTGGATAGCGCAGGAAAAAAATTTCCCTGTGTTTTCCAGATTTTTTAGGATTTTTTTATAAATTCCCTGGATTTTCCTTGTTTTGGGAGGGTATTTTGAAATTCCCTGAGTTTTCCCGGTTTTCTAGGTTCTCCAGGTGGCGTGGCAACCCTGCAAAATGACGTTTTCAAATTTTTACTATATTCAAATCATCCTAAAACAGAATATTATGCATGAAATGCCACGAAATTTCCTATTCTTCTTTTAAAGTTGTCTATAGAGAGAATAGACTATGCCTATAATAATATATCAAATAGTTTTATATTTGCACTGGTATAAATAGCAAACTTGAGACAAATTTTACGAATTATCCATTACATTAGTACTTTAACTGCCATATCATCTGAGATAGATATGCGATTATAATTTCTAAGTCCTAGTCTAGGCTCTAATCTAGTAATTTAAGTTCTAGACAAAGTTATTCTGTTTAATATGCAATTTACAAACTGTCAAAAAATATTTTATTTTTGAGCTATCACACTTTGCGGAAATGTCAATTTTTGATACAATTTTTACTATTTTTCTCTTTAAAAAATTATTTCTGGGTAATTGCTAAAATCTATACATTTTTTTAAATGTTAAAATAAATGTAATTATAAAAAATAGATAACAACAGAAAATTTCAAAAACTTCAAAAAATCCCTTCCGAAGGTGTTGATACCTTAAACACTCCCACAGATGTCTGCGTCTAAATCTATCAAATATTTTTTCAGGGATTCTAATATTTAAAATGCTTCTTTGCTTTTAAAAAATAAAAAGAATGTTGCCCAGTTTAACTGATGGCATTGAGCTCACAGGCTATGCATACTAATCGTACATCACAGCCTTATATTTTCAAGGTTTAATTCCGTTGGATAAACAAATTAAGGGGGGAAACAGCTCCCTTCATTTTCCCGTTTTATACATAATCATTGATCGCCTTAAACTCATCTGGGAAATGCTTTATGATATAAAAAATTTATTTATATATATTAAGGGGAGGGGCATTAGCCCCCGTTCCCCCTCTATTACATATCGAATGAACTCCAAAAACTAATCAGGGAAGCACCTTATCAAAATATACCTATGTCTAAAATTTCGAAATCGGATATTTTTATCATGAGTTATCGCTTTACGTACGCACATACATACATACAGAACGGGCGGGCAGATAAACTCTTAGGCTTTGATAGCCTGTGAGCTAAAAACCGTTAAGGTCACCAAGAATTTTCTAGGGAACCGGGATACATAGAATTTTTTATGTAATTGCATTAAAAGAAATTCATGTAACAGACTCACGTTTACACTGTAAAATTAAATTTGTAAGGTTACTAAAAATTTTCAGGAAATTGACATGTCAAGAACTTTTAACATTCACAGAGTTCGAAGCATGTAGGATAAATTTTATTCTTCTGACCAGTATCTTTTTTCGACAATCTTCAAGAGACATTTTTATGAGAGGTATGCAAAAGGAATATGTCATGAGGATTATTGAGAAAAAAAAAAGGCTGTAAAAGAACTAAAATATGTCCTATGTGCTCCAACCCTTGAAATCAAATATCCTGGGTTACCAATAAAATTTTATTAAAACATATAGATGTCTGTAGTTTTCAAAAGCTAATTTTGAAGATTTACGTCTTTTTACTGTACAGTGCACAGGTTTAATTTTAGTAAGCCTACAGATTTCTATAGCTTTTACAAAAACTAATTTTGTAGATTTACATTTTTTTCTGTATAATGTACAGGTAAAATTTTATTTGCGCGTACGGATTTCTGTAGCTTTTACAAAAACTAGTTTTGTAGTTTTGTATAGTTTTTTACAGTGTTCGTATTTGTGAAATGTCATTTATTTTTTTATTTTTCTTTTTTACTTATTTGGCATTTCTTTTTTCAAAATTTCCTTTTTAAAGACGTTATCTTGCTAAATAAGAAATTACCCATTTCATGCTTTGCGCACAAACCGAAAATTTCGTCGTACTAATCTAAGAAACATCTAAAAAAACATTACGGCACTTACTGCATTTTGCATGAACTGAATAAAACCTATATTTCGCTATTTTTTTTCAAACAATTACAACTAACAATCATAAAAAGCTTAAATTTCATACAAGAGTCAAAAAGTGAAAATGAAATTTTTTTACATCTAAAATGAAGTTATTTTTAAAGCATTTTAAAATTCATAATAGCTTAAAGATGATTTCAACTCATTAACATTAATTCATTTGCTAAGCTATTAAAAAATAACAGCAGTATATTTTCTCCAATTACTTAGTGCACTTAAGTTATTTGTATCCATTAGCGATCAAAAGGCATCTTTTATTAGCATTATTTGCAGAAAAAAGAGCTTTATTTATTTTTTTCGATGGAATGCATTTAATTTAGTGGAAAATAATTCAGTTTACTGCTAGATTTAATTTGTGAGAAAACATGTCAGAAACTATTTACATTCAGCTTCTAGAATTTAATGAAAGCTTGAAATTATTAATTAATACTGCGAGTATTAAACCCAATCAAATTTCTTTTTGTTTTATTTTTGCCTTTTTATGTATTTATTTATTTGACATTTTCTTTTTCAAAATTTCCTTTTTAAAGACGCCATTTTGCTGAAAAAAAATTTATCCATTTCGTGCTTTGGGCACTAGCCGAAAATTTCTTCGTAATAATGGAACACCTAAAAAAAGTTTATCACACTAACTGAAAATCGCACTAACCGAGTAAAACCCATATTGCGTTAATATAAGCTTGAATTTCATTCTTAAATCAAAAAGTGACAATGAAAAAAAATTTTCACTTAAAATGAAGTTATTTTTATTACATTTTAAAATTCACAAAAACATAAAGATAATTTCAACGCATTAACATTAATTCATTTGCTAAGCTATTGAAAAATAACAAATTGTATATATTCTCCAATTACTTTGTGCACTTAAGTTATTTGTATCCATTAACGATCAAAAGACATCTTTTATTAGCATAAAAAAGATTATTTTTTTCATTGGATTGCATTTAATTTAGTGGAAAATAATTCAATTTACTGCTAGATTAAATTCGCGAGAAAACATGTCAGAACTATTTACATTCAGTTTCCAGTTGTTACATTAAAATTTAATGAAAGCTATAAAATTATTAATTAATACTAAGAGTAATAAAAACCATCAAATTTATTTTCGTTTGGATCTTAGAGCAATCTTTCGCTATTTTAAATTCTGAAATGATTATTTATTTCTGAAAATAGAATTAATTTGAATTTACGAGGAAGGTCGACACGATGAGGATAATCAGAATATTTTGAAAAAAAAATACTAATTAAACTACTCATGTATGTAATAAAGGATCAGTCAAATTTAGTATTTATTGAATTGCAGTAGGAAGCCTGAAACATAATAATAATAATAATAATAATTTTGAATACTTGGCGTGAAAAGACGAAAGCGTCGCACGATTTTGCGAGCAGTACTTTTCCACGCCAAAAGCAAATGATTTAAATTTAACTGAAAATTATGTTAATGGATTTTTAAAATGAATGTAAATAATGTTCAATAAACTCAAACTTAAAATGAGAGAGTTTAATTTATATGTATATATATATATATGTAATAAAAAAAAAATTGCGATATTTTTGTTCTCTCTTAGGTTCAATTCTAAATTTGTGGAACATATTTCAATCTTAGTTTCGTAACTTGTAACAGCTAAAATTCTTTTTCTTACTTTAGTTATTAATAAATTATTGCTTGCTTCTCAAAACGGCGGGAGGTATTTCGTAACCTTTTTACTTTCTGGAATATTCCTGGGATTTTAATTTTAATTTTTATTTTAACATCGCGTGACAGGTGTTAATACGCGTTGCTAAAGGGCTTGTTACTTCCGAGGAAAAAATATAGTTCTTGCCAAGGACCGCCTGCTAAGACCAATCAGAATTGATCATTTTTGTCCGTTGAGGCTCGAGTTCATCCTAATTGGATTTTTAAAATGATTGACGCGGAGTAGGAGGGAGCTAGTTTGTCGTGGAAAAAAAATCTAATCAAAAAATTTAAAATCGGGCTTCGAGTGTATACTACATGTATAAAAGAACCTTCCCTCCACATTTTGTAACTCTACGTACAGCAGACTCTTCAGAACAACGCTGACACACACACAAACTTGTCTCTTTATTATTATAGATTTAAAAAAATAGCGTTCTATTAGTTCCATTTTCCATCACCAAGTAGAGCACTCTATTCTTAAAAAACTTTATCAAAACCATACTCTGTTAAATAACCTATCAGGTGATATATAACTCGAGGGGGTAGCGGTCTTAAGCAAGAATTTAAGATAGTTTATGAAATTTCTATTCGAAAATAGTGATACCTAAATTTTTGCCATTTTAGGTAGATTTCACAAAAAAATACTACTTATTGCATTCTCAACAGCTCAAGTTTTTGATAGAACAACTATGAAAAAAATAGATGCTAAACGCAAAAATCTTTAAAAAACGTTAAAAATCGCATTGAAAATCGCATTAAAATCGTTGAAATAATCTAAAAATCGTAACAAACACAAAATTTAGGGCATTAGGCTAAAAGTTTAAAACGATATTCTTTTTATCAATCTCAAAAAATAGCCGCAAAATGAGAAAAAAAAAACTAAAAATCGCATTAAAAATTCGTTAAAAATTCAAAAAACGCTGTACAAATTCCGAATAAACTTTGTTGAAAAGAGAAAAAAAATTTCTATTTTGGGTTAAAAGAATGAAACCGTATTCCTTTCACTAATGGGATAAAACCGCAAAAATAACGCTAAAAATCGCCTAAAAATTATTTAAAAAAATCTAAAAAAAAAATCGAAAATCGGGCTTCGAGGTGCAAAACTACATGTAAAAAAGTACCTTCCCTCCAAATTTTGTAACTCTACGTGCAGCAGTCTCTTCAGAACAGCGCTGACAGACAAACATCCTTCTCTCTTTATTATTATAGATAGAAGAAGATTAATATTTCTTTTAAAGAATCTTAGTAGTTTGAAGGTCACGTGCATTCTCAAAAATGAAATGAATTTTTATTTATTTTTATTTTATATTATTTTATCATATTATATATTAATTTTTTTTACATATTCCTACTTAATCCTGTACTCGATTTACAAGATTAAGTAAATGATTAAGTAATTGATTATATTCTTTATTCTATTCCACTTTCCTCTATATTTCATCCCAAAAATACCTGAGATGAGATAAACGAGATTTAGTATATAATTTAGAATTTAAAGAATGTCTTTTGAAATATTTACTATTACTTACTGAAAGATTTATTATTACCCATTATGAGAGTAACTTATACTTATTATGATATTTATTATTAGTGATTTTTTTTCTTTATTATGTTTCTTTATTATCTTGTTTGTTTATTACATTGTTAAAATTTATTATTACTATATTAATATACTATAAAATGTGTTACTATATTGAATTACAAGTATAAAGTATTTTCACAAAGATACACAAATATGGAACTGTTATAAAGGTGCAAGGACTCAGTCACATGAAAACTGAACTGTTGTTATAATATTAACTAATGAAAATTAGACAATTAATAAAGATATAATTAGACTCCTTGAAAAAAGAGGTATGAACTATACCACTCTAATTCTGAGCCTTAGAGGATTTTTTGAAATGAACTCTCGAAATTTATGTCTAGAACTTTCCAGTGAATTTCTTCATATTTAGATTTGTCATTATCATGAATGCATTCAACGTTATTTTATTTTTATTTTTCATGTTAGCATATTAAGATTAGTTGTTTATATTTTCAACTTACTTCCTGTTATGTACTGCTAAACAAGATCATATCTTGTATTTTTATTGATGCCTACATTATTGTATGTAAATATAAAGTCATTCCACGCATCACATTAGTGTTCCTAAATTTGAATTCTATATTTATAAAAAAAAAAAATTAATTTAATTTTTCTTTTATTTAGTATCTAATTATTATTACTTATATCAACAACTTCGTGAGCTAAGTCTGCATCATCTCCCTTTCTGTGAAATTGCAGGTCTCAGACCTACTTTTTCACCCGTCTTTCTGGGAGGGGGGATTTGTAATAAAATAAAAAAAATTTGCGCCATTTTTGTTCTCTCTTAGCTTCAATTCTAAATTTGTGGAACATATTTCAGTCTTAGTTTCGTAACTTGTAACAGCTAAAATTCTTTTTCTTACTTTAGTTATTAATAAATTATTGCTTGCTTCTCAAAACGGCGGGAGGTATTTTGTAAACTTTTTACTTTCTGGAATATTCCTGGGACTTTAATTTTATTTTTTATTTTAACATCGCGTGACAGGTCTTAATACGCGTTGCTAAAGGGATTGTTACTTCCGAGGAAAAAATATAGTTCTTGCCAAGGACCGCCTGCTAAGACCAATCAGAATTGATCATTTTTGTCCGTTGAGGCTCGAGTTCATCCTAATTGTATTTTTAAAATGATTGACGCGGAGTAGGAGGGAGCTAGTTTGTCGTGGAAATGTCCCATATTCATTTGGTTTTTTTAGGAGGTTAGAATGCGATTGCACTTCAAACTATCAAGACGCACATTTCATTTCTCCGCTGAATTAGAATATCAGATGATGTGGACTAGATAACAGAAGTTGTAGTGTCGATGTGTATTAAGGTGATTGCGGGGACGATTTTATCTATTTTATGAGTTAATTAATAAAGAACTTGAAGACTGATGGTGTCTGTTTTTATAATGGGGAAATACCCCAATGAAATTCTTCTACTGCTCGCCAACTGTCGGAGCGACTACTCTGTCCGTATTGCTAAGAATTCCTAGAATTTATGCAACATAGTTTATTTTTCGTCGAGTTCAACATATATATATATATATATATATATATATATATATACAGGGTGATTCAGCTCGTCGGTGACAAACTTTAAGGATCGATAGAGCACACCTAGACGAACATTTTTGAATAGGGAATGTAGGGTCCCTGACGCGATGGTAAGGCGCTAGGCGCTTTCGAAAATTTGGGTGCCGAAATTCGAAACGTCATAAAAACTAGGGAAATGATTAGATTTTCTTGCTTGTTGCGTCGAAATGATTCTGTTTGTTTAGACTTTCTTCAGTACCAATTTGATAAGCGTATCTCTTAAAACATGGATAGGGGGCGCTGCAGACTTTGGAGAGCTAGACAACAACTTTAAGCCCGTTATTTTGATAATTTAACACATGCTCGCCAAAGTTTATACTCTAACTTAAAGTTTGAACCCAAAAGTAGAGCCCTGCAAAAAGCGTAAGAGCCGGAATAAAATGTCAAAGTACAGGGTGGTCGAAACTCGAAGGCTCCTAAGAGATAAACAAACAGATTTCTTGACTTAAGGCATGCATTTTCATGATTCTGTTTGCTGGGGCTCTCTGAAACTCAGTTGAACGGTACAAAAAGAAACATCGATAGGGGGCGCTTTGGGCAAAAAACATAATTCGTTGACATTTCGGACGCTAACTGGAAACGGGGCGCTACGATCAGTTAGAAACAAAACAAGAGAGTAATTTACTTATCATAAGAAGCTATTAAAACTGCAGTTTGTTTGTTTTTTTTAACAAACATAGCTGGTTTCAATCATGCACAATGCGCGCAATAAATTTTACATAAGGTGCTTTTTGCTGATTTATGCAAAAGATATCGTACCATATCGATATGCAAAAGATACGTAATGCGTAGACGACAACGCGAGATGACGTAGTTGTATGCGCAGACACGTCTTTTGAACGTGCGGTACCTACTTAAGCTTCGGGTTACTTGTCTGCAGATCGGTAGTAGGATGGAACGGTACACAAACTCTGAATTGGCTGACATGCATTTGGCGTATGGCGCTGCTGGTTGTAATGGACGAGCCGCTCAGCGGTTGTACGCCGAGCGTTACCCCAACAGGCAAATCCCCTGCCATGCCTTCTTCTCTCGAGTACACCAGAGGTTGTCCACAACGGGATCTTTCGACGGAGGCAGGCCTGAACGGGAGCAATCAGTGAGCACCCCCGACAACGAAGAGGCTGTGCTTAACCTGGTTGAGGACAACCCAGGTCTTAGCACGAGAGATATCGCCAGACATGTTGGCATTTCGCAAGCAACTGCGTGGCGCATCTTACGTTCCCGGAATCTGCACCCCTACCACATCCAGCGGGTGCAGTTGCTCAGTGAGCATGATTTTGGCCCTCGAGTGGAATTCTCAAGATGGTACTTGGCGATGAGATCCAGGGATCCCCGTTTTGTAAACAGCATTTTGTTTACGGACGAGTCCACCTTCAGCCGGGAGGGAATGTGGAACGCCCACAACAGTCATGTGTGGTGTGATGAAAATCCACATGAAACCAGAAGCCGAGCAGCCCAGGAGCGTTTCTCAGTAAATGTGTGGGCCGGCATTCTGGGGGATTGCCTCATTGGCCCTTATTTGTTACCTGAACGGCTGACAGGTGGAAATTACCTGATTTTCCTGGATCAAGTGCTGCCGCAGCTTCTGGAGGAGGCGCACGTACCCGAAGGTTCGCGTCGCCAGATGTGGTTCCAGCACGATGGAGCTCCGGCCCATTACACGAACGACGTGCGTCTCCATCTAAACGCAAGGTATGGCCAGCGGTGGATCGGGCGTGGGGGTCTAGTTCACTGGCCTGCCCGATCACCAGACCTCACCTGCTTGGATTTCTTCCTTTGGGGTTACCTGAAGGCCGAGGTATACCATACACCTGTCAGCAGTGCTGAAGAACTTGTGGCGCGCATTGTGGCAGCTGCAGGGCAGATCAGAGATACTCCTGGCATTGTTGGAAACACACACTCCTCAATGCGACGGAGGTGCGAAGCCTGCATCATGGCCCAAGGTCGAAATTTCGAGCATCTTCTGTAGTGTTATTTTTTGTAAATAAATTTCCAGTATCATTGATGTTTTTGGTCTAAATTTATTCAGAAGTGTTGAGCAGAGGTAGAAAATGTGTTTTCATTATTACTAACTGATCGTAGCGCCCCGTTTCCAGTTAGCGTCCGAAATGTCAACGAATTATGTTTTTTGCCCAAAGCGCCCCCTATCGATGTTTCTTTTTGTACCGTTCAACTGAGTTTCAGAGAGCCCCAGCAAACAGAATCATGAAAATGCATGCCATAAGTCAAGAAATCTGTTTGTTTATCTCTTAGGAGCCTTCGAGTTTCGACCACCCTGTACTTTGACATTTTATTCCGGCTCTTACGCTTTTTGCAGGGCTCTACTTTTGGGTTCAAACTTTAAGTTAGAGTATAAACTTTGGCGAGCATGTGTTAAATTATCAAAATAACGGGCTTAAAGTTGTTGTCTAGCTCTCCAAAGTCTGCAGCGCCCCCTATCCATGTTTTAAGAGATACGCTTATCAAATTGGTACTGAAGAAAGTCTAAACAAACAGAATCATTTCGACGCAACAAGCAAGAAAATCTAACCATTTCCCTAGTTTTTATGACGTTTCGAATTTCGGCACCCAAATTTTCGAAAGCGCCTAGCGCCTTACCATCGCGTCAGGGACCCTACATTCCCTATTCAAAAATGTTCGTCTAGGTGTGCTCTATCGATCCTTAAAGTTTGTCACCGACGAGCTGAATCACCCTGTATATATATATATATATATATACTAGCTGACCCGCCCGGCGTTGCCCGGGTCCGTTATAATAATGTTAAACGAACTTGAAATTTTTATGATTTTATCTTCAACTCAAAATATGTGTTAATACACTGTTAAGAATTTGACCCTTTTGCTGCATCGTCACTCCACCGCTTTTATAGAAAATGATTACTTCAGCCTATTTTGGAGCATTGTCATAGGTCAAAAGAGATATATTCTATAAAAGCGGGGGAGTGATGATACAGCAAAAGGGTCCAATTTTTTACAGTGTACATTATATTAAATACGTGCCCCCTGACTGTGTCAAAAATTGGTTTTTAAAAAAAACTAATATTTAGCTGCAAAAATACCTAAAATGACAGCAATGGGAAACGCAGGAGGGAATATGTGTCCAACGATTTCGTGTTGATATTTATCCTTAAAATTACTGTTAAGTGACTTAATTAAATACTTTTTTCACATAGATATCCCAAGTGAAATATTTTGAATTTCAAACTAATTATATATCACTCTTAAATCTGACTATACCGTGAATGAAATCGATTCTCGATGATTCGCTAAAAGGTTAGTATATAATATTATAAATTCAGAGCCATTTTACAAAAATAGGTGTATATTTTTTATCAAACATGCGTAATGTTCATTCTATGAACAAAATCCTAACCGTAACCTAATTGTATCGGAATCATAACTTGTCTGTAACTTAGCTGTATCTTAACAGTAACCTAACTGCAAGTTAAATATACCATAAATGTAACTTGGCCGTCACCTAATCATAACCTACCCATAATCTAACCACAACCTAACCGCAACTTAACCTTAACCTAACTGTAACTTAACCATGACCTAACTGTAACCTAACCGGAAAATAAAATAACAAAAGGGTCACCGGAACGTAATTGCAACCTAACTGTTATCTAACCGTAACCAAGTTCTAATTTAACATTAACTATAAACGAAATATTTTAACCATCTCGCGCTAAGTACTTAGTTTCACTTTCCACCGCTACGGAGCGCATTATGTTTTGTAGAACATCCGAATTTTAGGTTTGGATTGGATTCATGTTCATGGAAATTATTTTGTCTTCTTCGGATACGGTTATGATTGTTTGGAATATTTGTGTTCAGTTTAGATTCGGTTCAATTCAGATTTCGTGGGGTTTTTTTTTTCCCTTCAAATGGGATTTTTAAGTTCGGGTCGGGTTGTACTTATATGGAAATTATTTTACCTAGTTCCAATGAGGTTATACTTCACTGAAATATTTTTGTTAGGTTCAGATTAAGTTTGGTTCAAATTTCGGGATTTTTTTTTTCTTTTATTTATAAATTTTTTGGTTTGGAATGGGGATTATGTCCATGGAAATTATATTGTCTTGTTCGTATCCGGTTATAGTTATTTGGACTATTTTCGTCGGATTCAGATTTGGTTCGATTCAGATTTCAGGTATTTTTTTTAAATTGATTTTTAAGGTTCTGGTTGGATTCATGTCCAGGGAAATTATTTTGTCTTTCTCGGATCGGGTTTTGGTTCTTTGGAATATTTTTTTCGGGTTCAGATGTCGTTCAATTCAGATTTCGACTTTTTAATGGAATTTTTAGGTTCAGGTTTGGTTGCGCATCAACGGAAATTATTCTGCATTGTTCGAATAAGGATATGCTTCTCTGGAATATTTTTGTCAGATTCAGATTTAGTTCATTTTTTAGGTTCGGATTGGGTTCATGTTCATGGAAATTTTTTTGTCTTGTTCAGGTCCGGGTATGGTTCTGTGGAATATTTTTGTCGATTCAAATTTCAGGTATTTTTTTCAAATGGAATCTTAGGTTCCGATCGGTTTCATGTCTACGAAAATTATTTTCTCTTATTCGAATCCGGTTATGGTTCTTTCGAATATTTTGATCGGATTCAGATGTAGTTTGCATAAAACTTCAGGCTTTTTTTCAAATGGAATTTTTTAGGTTCGAGTCAGGTTTATGTCATGGAAGTTTTTTTGTCTTGCTCTTATCAGGTTATAGTTCTTTGGAATATTTTTATCGATTTCAGGTTTCGTTCTGGTCATTTTTTGGGTTTTTTCAGAGAAAAATTTTAGGTTCGGGTCGGGTTGCATATACACGAACATTATTTTTCTTTGATCGAATTGGGGTATGCTTCATTTGAATATTTTTGTGGGATTCAGATTTGATTCGGGTCAAATATCAAATCCATAGTTTTTTTTTCAAATGGAATTTTTAGGTTCGGGTCGCGTTTATGCTCATGAAATTTTTGTCTTGCTTGGATCGGAGTATAGTCTGTTTTTTTTCTGGTTGGGATCGGGTTATGTGTTAATACGCCTAAACATTATGTTTTGCTACTATTCTTTTAGTGACTATTTTTTATATATAATTTATTTTGCTATTTGATAATTTATTACTGTGTATGAATCGTCTGCCTATTCGAACAATTGTACGTCAAAGAGCCATTTCATTTTTGTTTTAAAAACAAATTAAAGTCTTAATAAAATTTTAACTTAAATAAATGCATTCAAATTTAATCAATGATTTAAAAAAACTGCTAAAAAAGCCTCATATATACATATACATATATTAACTGCAACATAGCCAACCACAAATACATTCTAATGTACGAAGTACCAACGATCTGACGTAATAGCTATGTTCAAAAATCCTAAGTTAAACTGACATTTTGCCAGTCTATGAATTTTAAAGGTCTTTGGGAAAAAAACAGTCACTTTTGAAATGTCAAAATCTCAAATTGGTTTCTTTTATAGAGTAAAAAGAAATTAATAGAGTGGAGGTATTATCTCTGGAGATGATGCTTAAGATGTAACCCTACATTAAGTCCAATTAAGTACCAACAAAAGCACGTGCTTTGACACGCCTATCAATGGACAGTATTCTCGTGACGTCACAGTGGGAATCATGTGGGTAAAAAAGCGGCTGCTAGCGAGTTTGTTTCGTTTTTTCATCATTTGATGAAGCCTAAAAAACAGATAAATGCATGTGTAAAATAATGCAAATTTATTCTGTACGAATAATTTACGATAAATATTTATATACATACTGATAAAAATCAATATTTGCTTATTAATTAAAATTTAAAATTTTTATTTTATAAATAAAATGAAAAAGATGAATGCAATTGCTTTAAAATAGAGAAAAAAATTCATATATAACTCATACATGTCCCTGAAAAAGTCTAAAACTTCATATAAAAATAAAATATAAGCATAAATTTTCTAATCACAATGCTTTTAAATGGCGCGATTAAGAATGTTATTCCCAAACAGACGAATTCTTGTAGCCTCGAACCAAAAGGGAGAATATGGTCCATTGGCGAAATTTTAATATGAAGGGCCAAAATCACAGTCAAGTGAAATCCAGCCACCCCATTGGTCGTGTGGTAAGGGTGAAAATCACGAACTTGTTTCTCCATTTGAAAAAGGTGAGGGGGAAAGTATTTTTTAAGCGATTGTTACCGTCTGTTCTTATTTAAGATAAACCATCGAAATTAACTCAATTAAGATATTTTGATGCCATTTTATAAAATGAGAGTGAAAAATTTAGATTATAAATGAAAAGACATAAGATTTACTTCAAAACTGCCGCTACGATTTTTTCTCGGAAAAAGGAGTATGACAACATTTACCCAACTGCTAAGAGATTGTTCCCTGAAAAGGACGCGGCTCAATGACCAATGAGGTATTTGGATTTCACCGGACTGTGATTTTGGCCCTCCATTTTAAAATTTCGCTATCAATTGAAACAGGTTTAAACCTGTATTTTTTTTTTCTCTCGTTTTTAAAAAAAGAACTAATTTATCGCTTCACCGGTAAAAATTTATTAATTATTTTATCATATGTGTTTTAAATATCAATATTCGCGTTTGAAATGAAATAGACGCCCTCTCGCGGACAAAGTCTGAAAAACGAAATAGAACTGATACCGTGAGCATGAAATCAGTGTTTAAAAGGCCGATAAATAAATAAACAGTTCTATAACGCGTGCAACGTTGGGTTCTTTGTATTAAAATTATCTAAAATCAAAATTTTATACACAAAGTTTAGATCTATAATATAAAAAAATACATTTGACTTACTCATGGCAAAATAGCATGACAACAACACAATGCTTTCATGCTTCAGCTTCTCTAAAGCAATTACTAGATTTTCCAGCATCTACAAATTCTAAAATTGTCGATATTTGTAATTTATCTCCCATAATTAAATAAAAAAGATAAAAAACTGCACTTTAAATAGCTCTTTAAACTGGTTCTATGCTACAGTGCTACAGCATGGAACGTAAACAAACAAACGTAAACAAACGATTATCAGGTCTATTACAACGCCATCTTTCGGTCATTACAAACGCGAATAGAAAATTATTTTAACGTTTTGCTTGAAAATATAACATTATTTTGTTAGTACATTGAAATCGTCTGCAGTCAGAAATTTATATTTTAGATTAATTTTTATTACTTAAGTTTTCATACATGATTTTAAAAGAATGTTTTCATCATTATATTTTAAATATTTATTTACATGCAATTATTAAGTCATAAACATTTTTTATCTACGTTATAAAGTATTGAAAATTACATTAATGAAGGAAACTTTTAGTTATACAATTTTTAATTCGTATCAAATGTTTTCAATATCTTATTTAATTTTAATTTGTTATATAATTATTGCTAATTTTCCAATTTCCTTCATTTTAAAAGCGAATATTTATTCTAATAAATAATAATAGAACGAAGACTATTTTAAAAATTTGCTATTTCCTCTTGAAATATGCTTCAACTGTAATTCATTTCTTTCAATTCGTTTTATAATACAAAATCTCTTCCACGTCCTTTTGTTTGCCACATTAAATTTGAGCGATAAATGGTTTCATATCGCAAACCTTTTTTGAGCTTACTTCACCTCCACTTATCTTATTCCTCCATGGGATTCTTTAATTCTGTCTCAGCTTTCTTATTACTTCTGCGAAAATTTTTACACAACCAACCAACCGTAAACAAATGAAAGAGAAAAAAATTGGGAAAAAGATGATTTTTTATGAGAGTGACCTCTTGATTTTAATTAATTACTCAGTTAATAATTGGAATTTTGAAATTCTGAAGCTCAGGTGCATCAGGAGAGATATTGGGCTACTCTCAAAAAAATTTTGAGCTTTGTACGTGCTGTAGATTTTGCTAGCCATCGCAGACACACACACAGACACACACACAGACAGAGCGTTTTGTTCTTTTATTAGTATATATATATATATATATATATATATATATATATATATATATATATATATTGTATTATGTATATGTATTGCTTTTTTCTGCAGTTATTTAATTTATCACTGAAAAAATATTTTCATACTCTCTTAAAAAGTCAGCCACAAAATAACTCAAGTTGAGCTTAAATCTACTCATCTCACGTTTTGAAAGGCAGCTTCTCGAAAAGAGTTGAAATAACTCGAGTTTTCGAGCTGTTTTAAACCAATGTAAATGAAGTTGAGCTACTTAAATAACCAATTTAAATCAAGAAGATTCAATCGTTTGAAAAACAACCCTTTTATGATCGAAAAAGTTACAGCTCTTTCATGAGAAGCCAAATCAGCTCTTTCGTTTTAAGAATGTACATAAAAAAAATTTCATACTGAAACATTTTTATACATTTAAGCATATTCAAAAATAAAAGCCAAATTCGTTTTCATAGCAACAAAATTGAATTGATAAAGCTCAAATGGACTTAATGTTGAGCTTGGAACAATTTTAGCTAATTTAAATTTTGAACTGCATTTAAAATCGCAATTTGTTATATTTAAATTTCAATATAATTACATGTAAATATCAATATGACAAAATTATAACTAAAGCAAATAAAATCTGGCGAAACTAAATTTATTTAAATAAAATTTATTCAAACAAATTCAACATGAAATATTAGATTTGTATAGTGTATTTAAAATAAAAAAGTATTTTTTGAAGCTGTATTCCATCGCCAAATAATGAAAATTTCATTAATTTTTTTACGGACACTCTATCAAAGTTTTTCCGATTTATATATACATAAACATTTATATTTTCATGAAAAAAACATCCTTTTTTTTTAGATTTTTCGGGCTATGCTCGTATGAAGATCTTCCTTGCATGTATACAGTTAAGGTTTTCAACAATCATAGTTGGGGAATGGAGGCTTGTTCGCTACATACTGCAAGATAAAATAATGCCCAGTTTCAATGGCATTTTAAGTAGATGTCAACTGAAATTTTGGTTTCGCTTTCAGTCCAAAATTTGAGTTTCGCCAAAAATTTGTTTTCCGCAAAAATTTCAG
Organism: Maratus speculifer; assembly: GCA_964019185.1. Lineage (NCBI taxonomy): Eukaryota > Metazoa > Arthropoda > Arachnida > Araneae > Salticidae > Maratus > Maratus speculifer. The sequence continues at coordinate 160,506,122 of OZ025303.1, forward strand.
ACGAAACTGTAGCCGGACCGAAACTCGATCTAGACTATCGGTATTCCAAAAATCTGGTTTCTTCCTTCTGGAATTTTCAATATGAGTCGATGATTTAAAGTATACAATTATCAGCTAAAATGAGACACTATTTATTTATCCCTAAAACATTTTTTTATATTATGAACTTTACTGCACTAAAATATGCAGTAAAAAAATTGTTATTATTCCTTTATAGGGCCACACAAAAGAGCCCCTTCCCATAATAATAAAAGGGGTATTGTTTGCGACATATTTGAATTATGGTAAGCAATTTCATGTAATAACCAAATTGATATACGTCGCTGAGGCTTAATATGCGTTGTTTTATTCATAATACGAAGTGCGTAGCATTTACAGGGACACACAAAAGAATTCAAATAGTATATTCTATCCGAAGTACTGTATAATATGGATGATTGCTGTTGGATGGATGAAAAGGATTTTTATTCTGATTTGCGCTTTTAAGATTTACTAAATGTATGCATATTATATAATGTATATAAACACTAAGAGTAACACAATTTATATATACGGGCTTACGTAAAAGATTTTGGAAATGTTACTGAATATGAACGTAATTTACTTAAAATGGTTTTTAAATGAGTTATGCATTTTTATGTTGAACTGCATTCAATTTACTAAGAAATTTTTGTAGAATATACAGGGGTTGGACAAAAATATGGAAACACCTTTTAAAATGCATGTTTGAAAAGAAAGATTGATTTTAATGAACTATGTAGATGGCGCTGGCGTTTTCGCCTACTGACGCCACCTATACAACTTCTTAAAATCGCTGCACCGTTCAGTCGTTGTTGGAGCACTGTTATGTGAGGTTGTCATTGCATTGTGTCAGAGTTAACAGACTTCGAACATGGCCAAATTGTTGGCGTGGGTGCATCCGTAAGCAAGGCAGCCGAGGTTTTAGTGTTTCAAGAGGTACTGTGTCGAAGATTTATTCCGCATACTTGAAATGCAGAAAAACATTATCCGCTAAATCACAACGCGGACGAAATTGTGTGCTGAGTTATCGTGACAGACAATCATTAAGGAGGATTATCGCGAAAAATAAAAAGACCACAGCTGCAAAAGTTACTGCTGAAACGAATGTCGTGTTACCAAACCCTGTGAGTACCAAAACAATTAGAAGGGAGCTTCATAAACAGGGAATTGCTAACCGTGCTGCAATTGAAAAGCCTTTCATCAGTGATGCTAATGCATGTAACAGGAAACTAGTCGTTGGGGGCCACCGTAATACTTACCCATCATGGATATGTATATGAAAATAAAACATGTGAAACTATTTATACAATGCATTACAATTCATAAACAAAATTTAAATATTGTTAATATACATAGTAATGCGATATTAAAGAACTGCTCATGTACCAATTTCGACAAATTATATAAAACACCAAACTACTCAAGTAACCGAACTGCGTAAAAGAAATATCCTTATAACTCCAAAAATAATAATTCTATTAACTAACAATTAGCTGCGTTGCATTAAGCGTCTCATTTCCAATTAAAATATACTTCTGAATTGAAATTTGAATGAAATACAGGGTCATGAAAAATCGAAGAATGTGGAAAAGAAGATTACAAATATCTCGGCAACTAATAACCCGATCGACTTCGTTCTATATGCAAAATGTGTGTTATTTTATTGCCTTTTAAGTCCATTCCTTAGAACAAAAAAATTCGAAAATTTTTAGATACCTTTCATCAGAACGAATTTTTCGAAAGTCCGAAAAAAACAGTTCCGGATAATCGAGGTTGCTGATATTAAATAGGGTTCGTCCCTATCTTACATACTAACTACATACAAAATTTCAAGTCTCTATCTCAATTTGTTCGGGAGATAGAGCGTTTACAGACATACAGACTGACAGACAGACAGACAGACAGACGGACGGCAAAAAAAAATTTCTAAAAATGTATTTTTCGGAATCTGCACTACCTAAAACGTGTAAATCCGTCAAAAAAAATTTTTCGATTTTCAAAACGATTGCAAGACTTACCCTATACTACGTATGATGGGTAAGTAAAAGTGGTGTTTAAGTCATAAAGCCTGGACTATAGAGCAGTGGAAGAGAGTAATATGGTCTGATGAGTCTTCTTTCACATTGTTTCCCACTTCTGGCCGAGTTTACATCTGGAGAACGCCATCTCAAGCCTATAATACAGACTGCTTTTTGCCAAGAGTGAAACATGGCGGGGGTTCAGTGGTGGTTTGGGCAGCCATATCGTGGTTCTCTTCTGGCCCCGTGATAACTCTGTCAGGGCGTATTACTGCTCAGACTTATGTGAACATTTTGGCCGATCAAGTCCATCCAGTGGTACAAACTTTGTTCCCCAATGGTGATGGTCTCTTCCAAGACGACAACGCCCCCGTTCACACAGATCACATTGTCCAGGACTGGTTTTCTGAGCACGAGGATGAATTGTCGCATCTCCCCTGGCCACCACAGTCACCAGACCCGAATATTATCGAACCTTTGTGGTCTATTTTGGAGCAGAAAGTGCGTTCTCGCTATCCACCGCCAACATCGTTATCTAAACTTGCCACCGTTTTGCAGGAAGAATGGTACAATATTCCCTTGGCAAACATACAGAAACTGTATTTATCCATTCCGAGAAGACTGCAAGCTGTTTTGAATAACAACGGGTACCTTACACCATATTAGGCAAGGAAACGTGTTTTTTTAAAGGTGTTTCCATATTTTTGTCCAGCCCTTGTAGATAAAATGATATACAGGGTCACAGAAGAAACAGGATACATGGCCATTTTTTGGTAATTTCTGGAAATGTGATTTAAGTAGTTTAAAGAGTATTTTTGCTTGAACTAAATTTTAGAAAAATATTTTCTTGTACTAAGTAAACTGCAGGGCTGATCAAAGGTATTCAAATATGATTCCATCTATTAGTAAAAATTGCAGAAAGAAAATTTCAACCAGTTAGGCGCTTTCTTGCTAAACTAAATTTCTCCATTATATAGTCTATATATCAACTGACAGAGCAAATACAGGGCTGTTCAAAAGTATTGGTATACGGATTCGGCTAGGACAGTAATACTTTATTTCCCTGGATAACAAAAGTTTGTTAAAGATTACAGGAAATGTTGAAAAGTGTTTCATAATTCATGCTTAATGCATGATTTTTCTTACTTGTTATTATATTAAACTGATTCATATTTTATGAAATTGATATAAGTTGGTGAGGTTTATTACAAATTACTTCCACTACAAAGATAGTAGATTAGAAAGCAGATAGTATTTACAGGAAAAGACAAAATATTTTGGATACAGTACAGTATCCGAAATTCTGTATAGTATTAAACCAAGATTTGAATGTTTTTAATTCTTCGTTATAGTACGAACGCATCTCATTTGCTACGTTTGACGGGCAATTTCCGAGTTGTTTATTTTGCGAATAATCAAAACTCACGAATGTTAAGGGATTACTATACTTTCAGAAAAACTTTACAATCTTTGGACGATATTTCGTTAATGTTTTTTTCCTTAAACAATTACGATTAATACGCAGAATTTTTTCCATTGAAGAAAAACTAGCTGTGAACTACTAAACGAAATACATGAAATGAATACTATAATGAAACTAGCAACTAAAAAAATGCCACATTTAAAATGAAATTATTTTATTTATTCAGTTGTAAAATCGGAATAACATAAAGGTAATTTCTATTCAATTAATATTCATTTATTTCCCAAGCTTTCGGCAAACTGCAAAAAAATTTCCAATACTTTTATTAATTTAAGCCATTTGTATTCATAAGCTACTGATAAAACATCTTTTATCAACATGAAAAAAGCATTCTGTTTAAATCGGATGTATTTAAATTAAAGGAAAATAATTTAATTTTTTACGAGATTTAATTGTGTGAAAAAAACACAATAGAATTACTTACATTTAGTTTACACACATAATTAAATGGGATTTATTGATCTTTGACTCATTAGAAACGAAATAATGAAATTTTACTGTTTGTCATGCGTTCGTTTATAAACTTGAACAAATTGTACTTTTACTCTTTTTACATCTTATTTAATTTAATTTATATGTAAAAATGCAATTTTGTAATCGATTTTTAACTTACTTTCTGATAAGCAAGAATTATAATAAAATAAACGTTTTTAAAAATATATATCAGACTTCAAAAAAGTGTTGAAAAGAATTAAATAACTCTTTAAAATTCTCTAATGACAAAACGTTATCCAATAACCACACATTGGATATCAGGTACCGGCTTAAAAATGGTTAAATTTAATGTGTAGAAATTAATGTCCACCAAACATGAATTTTCGAGAGAATACTTTTTACAACAGATGAATTTACATATTTATGTTTTAACTGGTGAATATATACGTATAAAAAGTAATGAATTACTTTTTGAAGTCGGTGCCAAACAATCACATTCGGTAATGATCATCACCATTTTAGTTATGGTACTAGGCACAATATATTCACAATTCTTACTATAGTTCAGGTAGTTTGGCACTAACTTCAAGATCTCGCAAATGGTAAGAGATTACTGTACTTTAAAAAAGTTTTACAATCTTTGGACGATATTTCGTTCCTGTTTTTTATTTATTTATTTATTTATTTAAACAATTTCGATTACACTGAATTTTATTCGTTGATCAAAAACAGGCGATGAAAAAAAAGTGCTACATTTAAAGTGCATCATTTTATTTATTAAATTGAAACTTCATAATAACATAAAGGTAATTTCTATTCACTTAATGATAATTTATTTCCCAAGCTTTCGGCAAACTGCAAGATTTTTCCATTTTTTTTGTTAACTAAAGCTGCTTTTATTTACACACTACTGAGAAAACATCTTTTTAACAACATTTAAAAAGCATTTTTTTTAATCGAATTTGTTTAGATTAAAAGAAAATTTAATTTAATTTAATTTAATTGTGTGAAAAAATACAATAGAATTACATTTAGTTTATACACTGAATTAAATGAGAATTATTGATCATTGACTCAACAGAAAAGAAATAATCAAATTTCACTGTCTGCCACGCGTTCGATTATAAACTTGAACAAAGTACACTTTTACTCTTTTTTACATATTACTTAATTCAACTTGTTTTTTACATATAAAAATGTATTTTTTGTAATCGATTTCTAATTTACTTTACAATATGCAAGAATTACAAAAATTACTGTTTTCCAATTAATTTTCAGCAATGAAATTACGCTTGAAATTATTGAAAATTTAATGCATGATTTGTTACTTGCTAACTAAGGGTGGAAACCAACAGAGTAAAAAAATGTCCAAGCCGGGGATCGAACCCGGATCCTTGGATAGTGCTCCATCTCCTCTACAATTTAAGCTACAAAGATGACGCCCAACTTAGCATTTTTCACACCATATGTTAGTAAAGCTGCACTGCAGCACAAAATGGAATAGTCTCCATAGTGCACAATCTTCAGGCGTAACATAAGACTAAATAATGCTAGCACTGGTGAACACATACATAATTTTTCAATTAATTTTCAACAATGAAATTACTTTTAATTATTGAATATTTAATATGTGATTTATCACTGTGCACATTATCACTACTAACATACGTTGTTCTTGTTGTTGACGTGTGCCCGAAGGACAAGAGGGTTGCTGGAGATTCCTTTGAACTGCCCCCAGGGGGCAGGAAGACAGACTTCTGCAGCGGGATATGTTCGGCAAAGCCTCAATAGATGCCAGCAACAAACATCGCCCCCTCCTCAATTTTGATATGTCTCTGAAGGGGAGAGACAGTTTCGCCAGAGATCATTAACCATGGTAACTGCTACGACCGACCACAGGACTTTTAGAACACCTTTATTTAACGAGTGCGTACACTGCATGTACTCGGAGAGTCTTTGATGATATCAAGCATCGAACCCGGGACCTTTCAGTCTGGCCTTCGACACTATGACCACTAGGCTACCACGGCCCACTACTAAAATATGAGAGAGAAAAATGCAAAGCAGGGCATCGTCATCATATCTTAAATGGCAAAGCATCTGGGAGTGCTGTTCCAAAGATTCCTGTTCCGATCTTCGGCTTGGACATTTTCCACCCTTTTGGTTTCTACGCTTAGATAACAAGTGATAAATCACATATTAAATTTAAAAATTATGTTCACAAGTATGGTTCCGATTATGATAAGGTGTCCTGGTGTCATAACGCCACGTTCAGGTTCTACCAATTTTTGCGGCTTAGTTTTAGATTTTTTCTTGAAACAAATATAGGATTTGATACAGCAACTTATTATTTATGTAAACAAAAAAGAATATTTTAGCAGACATCTATTCACTAAATATAGTGGCATGATGTCTTGAGCAATGCAATTTGGCGATATTACCCAGCTATGTATGCCTAATTTTAATACGTAATTTAATTGTAATGTGATTTTTTTTCTATTTAAAATAACTACCCGTATACTAGTTTTTAATTTAAAAGAAATATTGTTCTTGGCTCTGTTTTTACAATTGTCAACAATTTAAAATAATGCCTTTTTTAAAAAACATAAGAAAAAATACTCTCGAAAGTTGAAAATTTGAATTTAGAGTTTCGAATTTAGAATAGAAGAATTTTTAAAATAGAGAATTCCATATTAGAATCGTATTTTTAATTGAATTTTAGAAATAAATCCTCAAAATATTAGTAAAGCTAAAGAAATTAACGCAATTTAAAATAACTTTTTCTAAAATATGTTTTACAAAAAAAGTCTTTCAAAATGCTGTAAACTTTAATTTAAAATAGAAAAAAAGTCCTCAAAAAATGAATTAAATTAAAAAAAATAAACTTAGTCTGCACACCTTGAACTTTTATTACATATCCTCAGAAAAAAATTATTATACTCCTATGTATAGTTTTTGCTCCTATAAATTTTTTAATGATATGATTTTGACCAATACTAACATTAAATGTATTTTTAAATAATTATTCTACATAAAACTGTTTACATCAGCGTATTTATCAAATATTTCTCTATAATACCGTCAATTTTCATATATTTGTATTCAGTAGCTTTCTTAATATTAACGAAAGAAAACACCCGGTCACAAAAAAATTCATTTACAGTGTTCACATTGTACAGTCATTCATTTATACTTTCATCACTCTCTCTAAAATATGCAAGTTATATGTGAAATTGCAACATTGAAATATTTCATGTACTAAGAATGAAAAAAAAAAAAAACAGAAATACAGATAAATAATGTATTTTTTTAAAATACTATTTTATTGCTTTTTAATTCATGAATCAAATACATGTTTTGGGCCATTTTACGTGTTATTTTACATTATTCTAGTAAGAAATTCTCATTGATAAGATAGGTTTTTTTTTATTATGTTTGGAAATTAAACCTTTTATGTTACGATGATGCTTTAAAGTACCCCAATTTTCTATCCCAATTAAAACAAAGCCGTTTAATGCATTTGTAATGGTTCTATTAAGAAACAGTACACTTTAAAAAAAGTTGCATAGGTTCTGTTTCGGAAACGGCAACTAGTTGCCTTTTCTGAAACGAACAGATTTATTTTGAAAATGAAACGTTTTAATTTAATAATGAGAAAAAGCTGAAAATACGGAAAGTGCGCAGAAAGATTTTTTATCTTTTCTGAGATGTTCCGTATTCAGAACGAAAAAAAATTAAACCTTTTTTCAGAAATTAAATGTTTCGCTTCAGTTGTTAAACGTTCCTAAAATATTTTACAGTGTAGTAAATACTTTCCTTGACCATCACTAGATAGCAATAGCAGTTCCACCAAGTTGAAAATTGTTCAAAAAGCTATTTTGGAGGTATATCGAATGCATGTCAATTTTGTTTCTATTTTCTTGTCTCATATAGTATCCCAAGCATTTGCTTGTCTGTTATAAATTTATACATTAAGGCTTATTATCTTGTTATCTTAAATTTTAAAGGTAAAGGCTATCATATTTTTTTTTTCTTGTTTTAAATACATCTCTTGATAATATGTCTTCCTTAAAAAATAATAATTTTCAATTTGTTTACTTCACTAAGTATTTTTCAAGGCGTTACTTTTGTGTACCGTCAGGATTGCGTTGAACAGAATTTTTAGTTAGATATTTAACCTTCGAATACATATGATGCACAAAAACGCATGTATTTACCTATTTACTCGTGTATACCGCACACGCGTATATAAGGTGCACCGTAAATTTGATATGCAAATGAAGTAATGAATAAATGAATTTCAGTAAATTAAATCGAAACAAACATTAAATCAGGCCCAAAACGAGGCGAAAATGTATTTTTAGACTTATAGGGAGCGAATGGCGTGTGGTAGGAGTGATTGACAGCAGTGAGAGTAACTAATTAGCGTTTTGCATAACGTTAATGCATAAAAAAGTGAAAATAGGAAAATAAAGATGCAGTGATACTTCAATTAAATAACATTTTAGAAGTGATTATGTCTGCTTTGAATACATTTCTTGATTAATATGTATATCGCATGATTACATCCAGCAGTAAAAAAATATTCCGTGCATAACGCGCACCTAAGAGTTTTGCTCTTTTTTTTTAAGTGCGCATTATACGAGAGTAAATACAGTCCTAGAGATTTGCGGTTGCTACACAGATGTAATTTGATACGTGTATTGGAAGTTATATCATGATGTATTCATGATATTAATGACTAATAAAGAAAAAATATGTTTTTTTTTTTTTTTTTTTTTTAATCTCTAAGAAATATATTGTATTTTTACAAAACAAAAAGGAAAAAATTATAAATCAGAAAAAATAATCTAAGAATATCTTTTAGTATTTTTGTGAATCTTTTTGAGTTCGCTACAAATAAACTTTCGGAAAATTCTTTCAGATATGCTTTCCTCGGACGATGGTATTACACCTATAGAATATTCTGCAGACGGCTAAATGCTCACTGATGATCTTTAAACTACATCATACTCTAATCATATATCATCGTAGAGATATACAGGGTGTCCCAAAAGGTCGTTTACAAACTTAACATGCTGGTCTGTCATATCATGGTGAACAATATTACATAGGAAACTAAGGGTCCCAAACGTCTTTCAATGGAGATAAGCGCCATTAAAGTTTAGGGTCCAAAAATTCAAATTATTATAAAAAACAGAAAAATTGGTCGATTCGTTTGCGGTTTTCACTAAAACTATTCTTTATGTCAGTATTTTCTTGAAAATAAATTATAAAGATAAATTTCAAAAAATGTCGATAGAGGGCGCTTTAGACTTTGGAGTAACGACAAACTATTTTTTACCATTTTTTTTTCATCTCATTAAATTTTTTAGAAGCTTAGACAAAAACTTACATTTTGAGCTCAAAATCTAAATCGTTGGAAGTGGTTAAGTAGCGCAAACTGAATTGCGGGGGGAGGTTCAAATTTCAAATGATTCTTAAAAACGGAAAAATTGGTCAATTGATTTGCGATTTTCACTAAAATTATTCTTTATGTCAGTATTATCTTGAAAATAATTTATAAAGATAAAATTCAAAAAATGCCGATAGAGGGCGTTTTAGACTTTGGAGTAACGTACAACTATTTTTTTCCGTTATTTTTTCCATCTCATAATTTTTTTTAGAAGCTTACACATAAACTTAAATTTTGAGATGAAAATCTGAATCGTTGTGAGTGGTAAAATAGCGCAAACTGAACTGTGTTCAATGGGGATGGGGTGGTTCAAATTTCAAATGATTATAAAAAACGGAAAAATTGGTCGGTTTTCGCTAAAATTATTCTTTATGTCAATATTTCCTTGAAAATAAATTTTAAAGATAAAATTAGAAAAATCCGTTACAGGGCGCCTTAAACTTTAGAATAACCAACAATTATTTTTAATCTTTTTTTTTTTTTAATCAATTAAATGCTTTCCAAAGTTTAGACTTAAATTTTGTGCTCAAAATCTGAATCAATAGGAGGAGTTAAGAAGCGCAAACTGAACTGTGTTCAGGAGTTGAAATGTTACCTTCCCCACCCCTCGAACGCAGTTCAATTTTTGGCCGCTTAATTACTCACAACGCTCAAAATGCGGATTTTGAGCACAAAATTTAAGTTTGAACTTTTACAAGCATTTTATTAGATACAAAAAATAACGGTTAAAAATAGTTGTTGGTTACTATAAAGTTTAAGGCGCCCTCTGACGGAATTTTTTGAAAGATATCTGTAAAATTGATTTTCAAGAAAATATTGGTATAAAGAATAGTTTTAGAGAAAACCGACCAATTTTTCCGTTTTTTATAATAATTTTAAATTTGAACCTCCCCACTCCCATTGAACTCAGTTCAGTTTGCGCTACTTAACCACTTTTTACGTTTCAGATTTTTATCTCAAAATTTAAGTTTATGTCTAAGCTTCTAAAATAATTTTATAAGATGCAAGAAATAACTGAAAAAAATAGTTGTACGTTACTCCAAAGTCTAAAACGCCTTCTATCGGCATTTTTTGAATTATATTTTTATAAATCATTTTCAAGATAATACTGTCATAAAGAATAATTTTAGTGAAAATCGCAAATCAATTCATCAATTTTTCCGTTTTTTATAATCATTTGAAATTTGAACCTCCCCCCGCAATTCTGTTTGCGCTATTTAACCATTTCCAACGATTTAGATTTTGAGCTCAAAATTTAAGTTTATGTCTAAGCTTCTAAAAAAATTTAATGAGATCCAAAAAATAATGGTAAAAACTAGTTTATCGTTACTCCAAAGTCTAAAGCGCCCTCTACCGACATTTTTTGAAATTTATCTTTATAATTTATTTTCAAGAAAATACATTTTTTGAAATTTATCTTTATAATTTATTTTCAAGAAAATACTGACATAAAGAATAGTTTTAGTGAAAACCGCAAACGAATCGACCAATTTTTCTGTTTTTTATAATCATCTGAATTTTTGGACCCTAAACTTTAATGGCGCATATCTCCTTTGGAAGACGTTTGGGACCCTTAGTTTCCTATTTAATATTGTTCATCATGATATGACAGACCAGCATGTTAAGTTTGTAAACGACCTTTTGGGACACCCTGTATACATTAGATATATGCATAACAAGTCACATTAAAATGATAAGAAAAATTGAATACAGTCTTTTTTTTAAATCTCGATTTTTGACCCAGAGTTAGTTTAAAATATCGCATGAAAGTAATTAGCCATAATTAGCAAAAAAGACATGCATCATATAATGTATCATAGCAATGCAAGGAGAAAATTTTTCAAATATTTAAAATAGTTTTTTTTAATTCATAATTTGGAATGTAAAGGGTTAAAAAGTCTATAAATTTGCTAAATTCAGCGACAGTTTTTAAAAAATGTCCTTCAAAAATACTTTTTGAAATTTTGCGATTTTTTATGCAGGGTGTACGATCAATAAAAATCCTATTAGTTTTATAGGTAGCCATCTTCTCATTAAAAAAAAAATATTACTCAACAAAAATGTTGTTAGTGAAAACAAACACGTCAACGTAAGTTAGGGTAAAACATACTGGAAATTATTCAAGTTGCATTATCTGCGAATTGCGAATTCCCAAAAGGAAACGATTTGAATGTTTAATAGGTGCTTTCCAGTTTATTAGAGAACATTGGTAACATTTTGTTTCTTTATTAGACCTACTTATTTTTCTTTCTGAATGTGAATACATGACCTCATAAGATATTTATTTTCATTAGTAAAGTTGTTAGCTTGTTCTTTTAGGTAGATTTGTAAGAAATGCTGTCTATTGCAGTCGTTATGGTACACGACTTTAAAAAAATATCTTTATAACTTTTCATTATATGACTCCAGGAACCCCAAACCACCCCCACCTAAAAAGTTTATATATATATACACTACCTGGCCATTGATGATCGTCCACTTGCGATTTTAGACATTTTGTTAAGTATCTAGAAAAATACATGAGGAATTATCCTGAAACTCTCACTGTATAAACATAATAGTACAGGTCATACATATCCGTGATGATTTCTTTCCGAAACTTTATAGGGGCCCGTCAATAAATTAAAAAAGAATTAATATCTTTTGGATGACCTTGTCATAACTAATTTAGCAAAAGCGCTCAAACTTTAGATTATGATTAAGTCGCTTATTGTAATAAACTGTGTTCACTTTTATGTCTGTAGCATGTATACTCGTTGAAAAATTAAGATTTTTATAAAAACAGTCCCAAGATTTTTGCTTATAATTTGCAGAGTTCTTTATATAAAATAATATTCTTTTCTGAAAACGTGACAAACAACATTGCACAAAATATCCTGTAATCAGAATTAAAAAATAATAAAAATTGTATGAAAAATGAGTAGGTTTACTAAATAATTTTTCACTGCGCATGCGTCAACGATATCAAAATTTCATTTTCATATTATGTTAGCTAAATGTATAAAGCTACTTTAGTGAAAGTCTCAAAATCATAACTTTAAAATTCTGAAAGTAATCGTCCATAGAATAAACATAAAATCCGTTGTTCCCAAAATGATGCAAAAAAAGGGATTTTTATCCAAATGTAGTAGTACGTCTCGTACTACATTGACACTAATCAATGAATATATGGATACAACTCCTCTTGTTTTTGTTTCATTTTGGGAATAATGGATTTTCAACCTATTCTTTTGACGATTATTTTACAGGGACACGCAAAATATTTCAAACCTTATATTTTTATCCGAAATACTTGTATTATCTATGATATCTGATGGATTGTTGAAATGCATTTTCAATTATGATATGCACTGTTAAAAATAAAGGTGACGAACCGGTTGCATTTGACGCCCAGGGATGAAAAGGTTAAATCACTTGGCACCATCGGGCTTGAAAATGTGTTTGGGGTGCCAATGGGTGTTTCACCCTAATTAGGGTGCCGCGCAATGCATACCGTTGGAAGATTTTCACCCCTTAGTCATTTGCGCATGCTCTGTAACGTGTATCCTTGCCCTTCAACTTGCTGTCACTGGTGGATCAACACAGCAATTTTTTCCTACGATGACTATCACCGCTATACGCTATCCCAATTTTGTTTAGAACTTCGGATGGCTAACTTTTGGCGAGCTTTTTTATATAAAGCAACCTTTGAATTTCAGGACATATGAACATTTCAGGGGGACTTTTAAGGTGAGCTTGATGGCCGAGTGGATAGGGCGCTGAGCTTGTAATCAGACGTTCTGCGTTCGAATATATCGAGGGCCGAAAGTCGGCTAGTACATTTTTTAATTTTTTATCATTGGGCACTCTGGATTAAGAGTGCCATCTTTTCACCCTAATTAAAGGTGCTATTTTGGCTCCTTTAGGGGTGTCACCAGTGAGACAAGCCTTTCACCCTTAAAAGGTGCAATGTGTCACCATTAGTTTTAACAGTGTGCGCTTTTAAGTTTTACAAAATGTCTGTAAATTATATGGTGTATATAAATGTTATAGTTAATATACAGGGTTACACAAAAGAGACCATAAAGATTACTTAATATGAGAGTAATTCACTTAAAGTTGGTTGTTATGCATTTTTACGTTGAACTGCTTTCAGTTTGTAGAATATAGAAACGTTTGTAGAATATAGATAAAATGATATACAGGGTCACGCAAAAAATTAGCTACATGGTCACCCATATGTGATAATTTCTGGAAATGTGATTTAAGTAGCTTTAAGAATGTGTTTGTTTGAACTAAATTTTAAGAAAATGCTGGCGTGTAGTAAAGATACTGGATAAATTACAGGGCTGAACTAAATTATTGGAGTATTTTCCATCTATTAGAATAAAGTGCTGCAAGAGAAATTTCAGCCAGTTAGGCATTTTATTGTTAAACTAAATTTTCCCATTATATTGTATATATATTTATCAACCGACGAATCAAATATAGGGCTGTTTTATTTTTAATTATTATAACACTTTTCTTAAGTAAAATAATTTTTTTATTAAAATATTTTATTAAAAAGTCTGCTTTTTTTTAGTTAATAAACTTCATTAAAAAGAAACAAGAAAGGAAAATGATGCAATTGGAATAGATTATGAAACACTTTCCAAAGTAAGTTAAAATACTACAAGAAAAAGGAAGTATATTTATCATAACACTGTTTTTAGTAAAAGGATACATAAAGAGGAAAAATGAAAAGAATGATTCAAGAAGCATTATCTAAGAATTCCGAATCCCCAAATGGAAACTACTTGAATGTTTTATGGGGGATTTGGAATTTTTTAAAGAACATCGGTACATCCTGTTTTTTTATAAGGCCGAGTTATATTTCTTTCTTTCTAAAAGTGAATAGAAGATCTCATAAGATATCTTATCTATTTTCATTAATAAAGTTGTTAGCCTGTTCTTTTTTATACGAGGTGTGAGCCTTATTTTAGTTAACAAACTTCAAGATACTAAAACAAGAAAAAAAATTACGCAACTAGCCATAGATTTTGAAAAAATTTCTATTTAAATAATATACTAGAAAAAATGGAAATATATAGTTAATAAAACTATTTTTAGTAAAAGCAAACACGTCAACGGGTTATAGGGATAAATACTGGCAATAAATCGGGATGCATTCAAAAGAAACTATTTGAATGTTTAATACGTGCTTTGCAGTTCATTAGAAAAACTTCCGTAGAATTCAGTCCCTTTATTTAGGACTGATTATTTTTTCTTTCTGAATGTGAATTGATGACCTCATAAGATATTAATTTTCATTAGAAAAGTTGTTTCTCTGTTTCTTTCTATACGAAGTGGGTGCCATTATTTTAGTTAACAAACTGTCTCAAAAAGAAGTAACGAAATTTTGTGCACAGGACATAGATTGTGAAATTGATTGATATTTCGAATGAGTCAGGATTCATTGCTTACAAATTACGAACTCCTAAAAGAAACTATTTGTATGCTTAACGTGCGACGGAGTTCAATAGAAAACATCGGTCGAATTCAGTTCCTTTATTATGCCTAACTTTTTTTATGAATGTGAATGAACGACCTAATAAGTTATTTATTACTTTCTTCGATCGTCAATAGAAGAAAGTATTGTAATCGAAATTTTTTTCGCCTTCCGGTTTTCGACGAATTTACACGTTTTAGAGGTCAGAAATTCCAAAAAATATGTTTTTACAAAATATCTGTCTGTCCGTATGTCACCTGTGATGTAACACATATTTTATTATATATATTTCTAATAATAATATTTCAAATGTTAGTTCCTCCCCATTCTTTTAAAATTCAATTTTAAAAGAAAAGCATTTTTTAACAGGTATTTTTATCGAGTGTTCGTCTCCAGATTGCATGAAATAATAATAATAATAAAATAATAATAATAAATTAGTTTTAAAATATCATTCCATTTCTAGGTTTTTCTTTCTTGCTCTTCAGTTGATTAAATATCAAACGAATTAAATATTTTTTCTGTTTTAAATAACTGCTATTTTTATTCTCAATCATCTCATTTTGTCTTGTATAAAGAGCTTATTTTTTACCGATTGTGTAACTTTGTTTTAGGGTTACTGTGAGTTGCGCGTTTTTCGCCACGAGCGATAACTGTTGTTTTCTTGACAACACTCATTTTAAATTTTTTCCCATTGCTTTTTATATAACGGTCCTTTTTACCTGTACTTTTTTTTTTTTTTTAACCAGATTCTGAATCTATTATTTGCCAAGACATTTTCTCTTGGCGTTTGTGAAATGTGAAAATTTATTCAGATTACGTTTTGTCATGGTCATGCGAACCCGCTCGCTCGCAGTTGTCAAAAATGACAAATATTTCTTTATTACGTTTGAAAGCGCTTATTTAGGCGTGCTGCATTCTTGTTGCTTATAAGTGCTCAGTTTCTTGTGTTTTGGAAAATAAAAGAATTAGTCAAGAATATTTCTAAGAACTGATTTCCTTGATGAAATGATTTCATTGTTTTATCCCAGAAGAAAATATAAAATAGGACCTGGTGTACTTCACAATATAGAACAGCGATCACGGTCAATTCATAAATGATGTATTATTATTTTATTATTATTTTGCCACCACAGAACTTGGTGCCTTGTAAGAAGGGGTTTTTTTTCTGGATGACTAGTGCAAGTGTCTACAAAATAATGTGACGGAAAATATATGACTTGTATGCAGCGCATTGTGTTGCGAATTCCAAGTGGTGCGGTGAAGAAATATTTTTGATATATGGTGATTTCAACCTTTATAGTACCTACATGTGCTATTTTATGTTCAAATGTTTGGAGTGCGGATTTGAGGGAGTCTATTGTAGTACATTTTCCGCGAAAGAAATGTTCTTGCATGCATTGAACGCATGATTTTTTACGTTTGAATGGCTGAATAAAATCACTATTTTTTTAAACGAGCTCAGATATAAATGTTTTCAAAATCACCTATGGTGAAAAAAAACTTTTTGATGCAGGGGAAAAAATTTAAATGAAATCGAATTATCGGGATTTTTTAATAAAAAACTAGTTGGATGTTCCAATCCCAAAACTTTCTTCTATCTCATATGTACATTTTAATACTTCAAAATTTAGTTACATGTGTTAATACGTTAATATTATTAATTCAATACTACACTAACTATGATTTTCATCTTAAATTTCTGCTTCAGTCAATTAATCGGAGTAAAAATGAGTTTCTGTATCTGCATGAGTCGATGAACAGTAGGTATTTTTTTTCAAATTCAGGAAGGATCTACTCGCCATACCCCCCCCCCCCCCCAGAAATTTATTTCAGTTCAATGCATAACTTCAAACACTTTTTGCTGGTAAAATAATAAAAATGACACAGACATCGCGATTATAGCGCCTCCTTCCAGCGGATTTTTTTCAAATTCAGGGAGGGTCTAGTGCTATAGCCAAACACTTACACAAAAAATTTCATTCAATTCCATGCATAACTTCATACGATTTTCTGTGGTAAAATATTGAAAATGGCACAAAAATCGCTATTGCAGCGCCCCTTGACCACGGATTTTTTTCAAATTCAGGAAAAATCAACTAGCCGTAACCAAAAACTTCCACAAAAATTTGGTTCAATTCTACGCATAACTTCATACATTTTTATGATGGTAGAAGGGCACACGCAGTGGCGCAGCCAAGGGGGTGGTTTTTGGGGTTAAAATCCCTCCCAGAGCTAAGAAAGGTCGCTATAATTGCCGCTTATATGAATCAAAACCAAATTTAATGTTTAAACGTTTTGGCGTATTTCGGATTCCACCGCTTTATTGTATCATATTTCATTCAATAAAGTGATTCAATTAAATGGCCAAAATTCAACTTAAAACTGTGAAAGCGCATTTTATAGGGATTAGTTAAGTAAAAATTGGTTATCTGAACTAAATCACTTTTCTGAGACGTTTATGCTGAAAGAATGATGATTTCCTGCCACACAGATGCTCTTTGAGTTTAAGTATCATACAGTGAATATTCTAATTAGTACTGATTCTATTAACCGGTGATTCAAATAACCGGCAAACACCTTTATCAGAAACTCAACCCTCTCCCCCCTAGAACTTAATTCTGGCTACGCCACTGGGCACACACACACGGACAGGCAGACATTTTGTAAAAACATGTTTTTTTTTTATCTCTGACCCCTAAAACGTGCAAATCCGTCGAAAACCGGAAGTCGAAAAACATTTCGATTACAATTTCCTCTATTGAAGATAGAAGAATTTAACAAAATCTAAACATAAAATCATCGATGATCACTAGATAAAAAAGTAAACACCAAAACATCTGTTACCCGATAATAAGTTGCCTCCAGCTGCAGGTAACTTATCGAATCTTTTCCACGTTTACTGCAGCTTATCTATTTACTTCTTATCACATTCTAATCCGAAAGAGTTTAAAATGGTTTTTCAACTCGTATCGTTTTTTAAATGAATCAGTGAAGGGGTTTCAGGATGCTGTTATTTATTAAGATTTCCACGTTTTTGATATTGGTAGGATGTACCCGTGGCAGCGTTATCCGTTACAATGAGTCTGGCACAGTTTAAGAAGCCTGTAAGTCATTTTATAGTCATAGTAAATAGTATTTATATTAAGGCGCCACACCAGTCACCCAGATGATAATGGGTCTATGGAGACATTCTTTTCAAATATCTCGCTCAAATTTTAATATTCTTACATGACACCCTTAGCGAAAAAGGGCATAGAATTACCAAAACCCATAAGTGCAATCATATGGTTTTTCCCTATGGTAAAAGTAATTCTTATGAAAAACCATATAAACTTTAAGTGTATGGTATTCTTATTATTTCTAAAAAATATTTTTTTTCTGCATAGGACAGCTGAGGATGATTTACAACTGGACTAGTTTATACCTTTTTAATTTTGTTTTTTTTATTTTTTATATTAGGATAGTTTCAATTTCAGAACCGGTTCTATCTGGTTTTGAAAGTTAAAGTATTTTTTTAAAAGAATCTGAAACTCAAATCGAAACAGTAAAAACTAGCCGGTTATAGATCATCTTCAGTTGTCCTATGCAGAAAAAAATATCACGTAAGAGAATTAAAATTTGGCTAGTTTTTACTTTTCAATTTTAGTTTCAGATTTTAAAAAAATTACTTTAAATTTCAAAACCGGTCCAAACCGGTTCAGAAATGGAAACTAACAAAATATAAAATATATATAAGCAAAATCGAAAAAGTAAAAACTAGGCCGGTTGCAAATCGTCCTCAACTATCCTGTGAAAAAAAAGTAAGAAAATTTATGCGTTAAGCATAGATTATGAAACACTTTCCAACGCTTCCTGAAATCTTGAACAAAACTTCGTTATTTAGATGTTATTTAGGTGTTAGTGTCCATAGCCAAATATGTATTTCGATACTTTTGAACAGACCTGTATTTGATCTGCCGGTTGATATATATACTATATAATGCGGAAGTTTAGTTTAGCAAGAAAACGCCGAACTTGAAATCTCTCTTCCAGAAATTTATATGAATATATGTAAAAATACTTCAATACTTTTGTTCAGCCCTGTAATTTATCTAGTATCTTTACTACACGCAAGTATTTTGTTAAAATTTAGTTCAAACAAACACATTCTTAAAGCTACTTATGTCACATTTCCAGAAATTATCACATATGGATTACCATGTAACTAATTCTTTGCGTGATCCTCTATGTCATTTTATCTATATTCTATAAACATTTCTTAGTAAACTGAAAGCAGTTCAACGTAAAAATGTATAACTACATATTTAAATTAATTACTCTCATATTCAATAACCTTTATGAGATATTTTGTGTAACCCTGCATATCAACTATAACATTTAACCACACCATATAATTTGCTGACATTTGGTAAAACGTAAAAGCGCATATCATAATTGAAAATGCATTTCAACCATCCATCAGCTAGCATCGATAATACACAGTATTTGGGATTAAAATATAAGGTTTTAAATATTTTGTGTGTCCCTGTAAATGCTATGCACTTCATATTATGCGTTAAATATTAAGTCTCAGCGGCGTATATCAATTTTATGATACTTGAAACCGTTTAACATTATTAAAATATGTCGCAAACAATTCCCTCCTTTATTATTGTGTAATGGAATTATTTTGAGTGGTCCTGTAAATGAATAATAACTATTAATTTGACAGCATACTTTACAGAATGCGTATTTTAGTGCACTTTGCGAATCTATGTAAATTTGAATAAGTTTAACAGGGTGTAACACCTTTAAAGTTCATTTGAAATGATTTTTTCCCATAGCCCGTAATCTAATAAATAACTTTTGACTATCCCTGTAAATAAACTAATCATAGTAGAAACTTCATTTTCAATAGAGTTCGTGCTAGGGTAAACATCAATAGCATATAAAAATTTCATAGCAATCCGAGTATATTTACGGGAGTTAGAGCGCGGACATACGGCCAGACAAACCGAATGCATAAACACTTTTCAACTTTGTTGGAAAGTGTGAAAAAAAATAAATAAATAAAAATAAAATCAGAGCGAGATATCTGAAACGAACACCCCCATGGACTTTACATTATCATCCGGGTCTTTTTCAGTGACTAGTGTGGCGCCTTAAGAGCCCACAATAGTCACAGGAAAATTACAGAAAAAGACCCGGATGACCATGTAAAGTCTATGGGAGCGTTCTTTTCTAATATCTCGTTCAAATTTTAATATTTTGACATGATTTTTTTTGCATAAAATAGTTCAGGACGATCCACAACCGGGCTAGTTTTCACTTTTTCGATTTTGGTTATATATTTTTTATATTATGATAGTTTCAGTTTCAAAACCGGTTTAAACCGGTTTTGAAAATTAAAGTAATTTTTAAAAAAAAATCTAAAACCAAAATCGAAAAAGTAAAAACTAGCCCGGTTGTGGATCGTCCTGAACTATTTTATGCAAAAAAAATCATGTCAAAATATTAAAATTTGAACGAGATATTAGAAAAGAACGCTCCCATAGACTTTACATGGTCATCCGGGTCTTTTTGTGTACTTTTCCTGTGACTATTGTGGGCTCTTAAGGCCGGTAAGTGTTGAAGACTTTCTCTAGAACTCAGACTAACATGCATTATAGTCGCATCTCTATTTCAGATTGATAGAGCAGTTAAAATACTCTTGTAATGGAAAAATTCTTAAAATGTGTCTCAAGTTTGTCTGTTAAACCAGTGTCAATATAAAACTCTTCAATATATTACCATGAGTGTAGTCTATTCCCTCATAAGACACTTGTAAAAGAAGTGCAGAAAATTTCGTAGCATTTCATATATAATTTTTTTTTAGAATTTATGTGTATAGTAAAAAATCTGAAAAACTTTACACAGAGAAAAGTTTTGTTGAATCAACAAAAATTTTTTTGGTCCAAGAAATCTTTCCGTTTAAATATAGATCAATGGAAATTTTGTTTGAATAGACAAAAAAAAAATTGTAATTTTTAGCATCCGAAATGCACCGGGTGTCCCAAAAATGACTGATGGATTTTTAAATTCAATAACTTGCAAACGGTGACAGCTATTTAAAAAAAAATTTGCAGGAAGGTTATGTATAATGTCAGGAGTTTTTTAACCGTAATTTTTCATTTTAGTTCTCATCTCAAACAATAGGTGGCGCTGACGGCGATTGAAGGCCAGGTCGACGCTTCACGCAGCATTGATCACCTGGCCTTCAATCGCCGTTAGCGCCACCTATTGTTTGAGATGCGAACTAAAATAAAAAATTACGGTAAAAAAACTTCTGACATTATACATAACCTTTTTGCAAAAAATTTTCAAATAGCTGTCACCGTTTGCAAGTTATTGAATTTTAAAATCCATCAGTCATTTTTGGGACACCCGGTATAATAACGTAATAATAACGTCATGTATCCGTCTCAATTTGAAAAGTTTTTAGTATCCAAAAATTATGTTAATCCTTTATAGCTATGAACGTCAATTAAACAAAATTACGTGAGAGAGTTATGGCACACCCATTTAAATTTTACTAAAATAACAAAATTTTGTTGGAATTACAAATTGAAAATACAAGACTTTAGTAAGTCTCATGTAAAATTGATGAAATTTTGTTAAAATTTTATAAAAGAATTTTTATAAGAATTTTATAATTACAATATTTTTTTGGTCTGAGCAACAAAACCCATTTTTTCTTGAACTAAAAAATTCGCTTAAATTAACCAAAATGTACTCAACAAAACATGTTTTGTAGTTTTAATCAATTCCTTCTTCTGGATGCAGGAAATTGAAATTTTTAACTTAATTTTTCAATGTTCTCTTCTCAAAGGATATCTATTTTTTTTTTTTTTCAAAATATCTCTAAAAGCAATGCTTAATTTTCAATACTGACTTTTAAGACTTTTTTGGGGGTGCTCATTTTGAGAAAAAGCTAAAAATAACATTCAAACACACTCGAAAGCTGTAATAACTGTAACTCGAGTTGTGTTTTAGATGCAGACAAAATAAATTGAATTTTAATGTTCCCGCATAAATGATAAATCAATATTTTGATCGAAAATTACGCTTTAAAGGTGTTCGGATACCTTGGGCGATTTACTTTTTGTAAAACTTTTTGTTCTTGTACTCTGTGCGGTCATTCCATGTCAATTAACCAATTTTTTCCCCATTTGTAACCCGACCGACAGGGATTTAAATGAAACTTTGTGTGCACACTAATTCTATCATGAAATGATTCCATCAGAAATTTTTCATTCCCAGACTTCATAGTTTATGAGATATAAGGGGGGGGGGGGGTGTCCAAATTTTGGGTTTTTATCAAATCACACATTTCTGAGTCTGTATTTTGAGATGGCAGTTCCATCCAGAGCCGTCCCTAGCAAAGGCGAGGCCAGGTGCGAGAACTTTTGCGAGGCCTTTTTCTTCTAGAGTCTCATATCGAATCAGGGTTGCAACTAGAGGGGTGCCAAGGGGTGGTTGGCACAGCCCCCCATCCTAAAACATTTTGGGGCTTCTCTGGAAAAGATTTTAAAGTCATTAAAGGAATTTCTGTTCCAAAAATCTAAATGAAATTCTGTTAAAAAAATCGAATTTAGTTTTGAGGCCCATGTTTTGCAGAAGTACTAAATTGTAGCATTTGTACAAAAAGTACAAATTAGTGTGTTTCACTTGCACATCCTTTTTGCATGTATGAAACTAAGAGGATGCATAATTTTGAACTAACTGAACACTTGAACTTTTCATTCTGCATTCTATTTTTTAATTAGCATAAAATGAAGTTATTACAAACCGTTTAATAAGAAACATAGTGCTTAAAATGTGCTTGTGCATGCGTTTGTCAGAGAGAGAAAGAGAGAGAAATGAGCCTCTCTCCTTACATTTTCTTGGACTCCCATGAATATGTGGAACAAAATTGGAAAATTTTATTCCAAATATTCTGTAACAATGAGGCAGCATGTTCACAAAACTAAACTATGGAAACTAAACGACTACAAGGAATATTTTTTGCTTTCCAATATCCGCGCCTAACTTTTGATTGATAGAAGTTTTACATTTTATAAATAACCATTTTTAAATATCTAAATTTAATCATAAAATAAATAACTTGCAGAAATTAAAAAAAAATGTTTAGATATTTAAAAATTTAATTGTTTTTCTTTTTTCTTTTTCTTTTATCCCAGCGCGAGGCCTTTCTAGGCGCGAGGCCCTGTGCGACCGCACCTTTCGCACACCCCTAAGGACGGCTCTGGTTCCATCTTCAATAAATTGTTTCTCTCGATCTAAAACATGAATCATCCTAAAAATATCACTGTAAGAATATAAAAAGATGAAGATTTTAATAAAAAATATTAAAAAAATTTACTTGTAATATTTAGGATAAAAAAGTCAGCCAAAGTTGAGAGTTATGGATTTTTTTCCAAATTTTTGTGACTTCACGAAAAAGGCTGTACACAAAAAGCAAATTAAATTTCTAATTTCTTTTTGTTTTAAATAAAAGTTTACACTTTGGGCTTTTTATCTATGAAATAAAAATGATGTCTTTCGCATGGCTTATGCAAAAATTTTGGGTAACTTTCCAATTAGCCGGATAAGTGCTTCATTTTTACATATTACATATGCACACAAAAAAGCAAATGAAATTTCCAATTTCCTTTTGTTTTAAATAAAAGTTTACACTTTGGGCTTTCTATCTGTGAAATAAAAATGATGTCTTTCGCATGGCTTATGCAAAAATTTTGGGTACTTTCCAATTAGCCGGATGCGTGTTTTATTTTTACATATATGCATATGTATAGATCTATATAAATACAAATGTATTATGCATGTACATATGTATGTATATATACAGTATATTGATATATATATGTATAACACTGGTGCCCGTCTACCCGAAAAGTACCAAATTTTGCCTTGTTTTGAAAATCTGCACCAATTTAGGGAGAAAAAATCTGACTAAGTTTAGCTGTGGTACTTAAATAATTACTGGAGTTTCTATGAGTTATTGATTTTAATGTTATTTGATACAAAAACAAATTGGAAATTTCATTTGCCTTTTTGTTTAGAGACTTTTTCATAAAGTCACAAAATTTCGGAAAAATAATCATAACTTTCAACTTTGGTTTACTTTTTCGGCCGTATATAAATCTCTATTAGCTGCCCTAATTGCTTTTTTCACTTGCTTTTTATGCCGCTTAAATGGATCTCCACATTTATATTGATAAAATTCATATTTCATTAAGAGCCAAATTCTGTGATGCTCACATATATTAATCAAACGGTTTTCACTTAATTTTTGTTTTATGCAATAGTCCTAAGTAATAAAAGTTCTTTTTCTGAATCACAGAGATTATAATGTAGTCTATTTCTCTATTATTTGTATAGTTAGTTTTGTGACATTCTAAACCAGTTAATATTACAATACTGCAAGCCTGAAGACTAGTAGAAGGTTTAATATAAGACTCCATATTAAAACAATAAAGCAAAAAAAAATATTTATACATATCACAAACTATAAAATATGTAAAAATCAGAATATATTTTTAGTAGCACAGTAAAAATTAGATCATTCTTCTAAGATAAGAAGTAACAGAATGACAATAATTTGATTAAATTGATTTCAAAACATCTGCTTTCACAAACGAACATTACCCTACCTTTATCAGAAGGTGTCTATACAAGGCAGGTGCAGTTAAATCTTTTATACTATAGAAACAAATTTAAGTTCTGTTAAACATTTGTGTATTTAAACTTGCCAATATAAATATTTAAACTGATTAAAATTACCCAAGGAGAGGAAATACAAGGTTTTGAACATTTTTTAAACACAAATAACTAATATATAAGCATTCAAAAGAAAGAATGGAAATGTGAGGAGAAAAAATTATTTATTTTATACTGTACAAAAAAATTTGTTTTGAGTTTAATTATTGAAAATAAAAGTAAGAGATTCTTTAGTTTAGCAAAAAATGTCCATTATTAAGTAACGAAATGAAATATATGGACCATTCCCTAAATTTAATGGGTAAACATATTACAGTCAGATTTTTTTAATCAGAAAAAACAAAGCCTAAACTTTACTTTGCAAATAAAAAAACATGTATCAAATAACATTAAATTCAATAACTCATAAGTAATTATTTAAGTACCACAGCTAAACATAGTCAGATTTTTTTCCTCTTAATTGGTGCAGATTCTCAAAACAAAGCAAAATTTGGTACTTTTCGGTTAGACGGGCACCAGTGTTATACATATATATATCAATATACTGTATATATACATACATATGGACATGTATAATACATCTGTATTTATATAGATCTATACATATGTACATATGTAAAAATAAAATACGCATCCGGCTAATTGGAAAGGACCCAAAATTTTTGCATAAGCCATGGAAAAATAACCATAACTCTCAACTTTGGCTAATTTTTTTTATCCTAAATATTACAAGTAAATTTTTTTAATATTTTTAATTAAAATCTGCATCTTTTTATATTTTTACAGTGATATTTTTAAGATGATTCATGTTTTAGATCCAGAGAAACAAATTTTTGAAGATGGAACTGCAATCTCAAAATACAGACTCAGAAATGTGCAATTTGAGAAAACCCCAAGAATTAGATCCCCCATATCTCAGAAACTGTGAGGTCTAGGAAAGAAAAATTTCTGATGGAATCATTTCATGATAGAATTAGTGTGTACACAAAGTTTCATCAAAATCCTTGTGGGTCGGGTTACAAGGTCTGGTTGAATTGACATGGAATGACCCTGTAGTGAACTGGGAAGTTTGAAGTATATCTGAATCTGTTTATTGGTTGAATATCGCAACATTTTTTTTTTTTTTAACTGTTATCACGATGAAAAAAGAGCAATAAAAACTAATAATTTGAAAACAAATTGTGATAAAGATTTTAAATAAATTTCATTTGAAAGTGCATTTTTTTTCTCTACACAACGGTGTAAAAATTTAAATTGTGCGATGTTTAGAAGTTTAAAAATTTGCAGCACCGTAAACTGTATAACTGAAATTTCGTTTAAAATGTGTTTAGGATGGGCATAGGAATAGGAATGTTGAATCCATGTTGTACGTAATAGGAGGCGTTGAGAAGTCAGTCTGATCAACTCCATCCAATAAAAAGGCACATTTTAAACTATTAAAGTTGTCTGTCTATAAACTACTGATTTTTTTTTTTTACAATATTTTAATTATACTCATTATATGCCTTATAATCAAGGGTAATTCATAAGCTCTGTATAGATATAGAAGAAAATTTCAACACAGTCATTTCATTACCTGATTTTCTAAAAAAAAAAAAAAAAAAAAAAAAAAAATGGAATTAATCGGATTGACTTCAGAACGCATCATCTATAACTCAGTTATTACCTAAGTCACGTTTTTAATCATATTTTTTAAAATATAGAATTTAGTTATAAGTCTTTAAAATTTAAGTCTTTGAAAATATCATTTTTAGGGGCGTTCGTAATTATGTAAATACGTAGCACCTATAGTTGTCGTTCAGTCCGTCCGTCTGTCTGTCTGTCCGTCTGTCTGTCTGTCCGCATATAACAACGCAAAAACTACCCAACCGAATCGTTTGAAATTTAAAATATATAATTATTACATAATTTTTGTCGAGCCATTTCAAATTTTATGAGAATCGGATGGATAGATCAATTACAGGGACGATCAAAACTATTCCGTTACATTACGGTTAATGGGGGAAAATGTTGCAACTGCATTTTAATCGTTTGAAATTTGAATTACTTACTTATTACATAATTTTGTCAAGTCATTTCATTTTTTTTTTTAAACAGGATGCATAGATCAAATACAGGGACAATCAAAAATACTCCGTTACATTACAGTCAATGGAAAAAAAAGTTTCAAATGCATTTCAATAGTATTACACTCATTCGAACATAACAATATTGATATGCATCATAAAGTACATATTATATTTTAGATTTTGCATAATCGGTTGTGCAAAAAAACTTTTGTTATTGATTTACAAGGCCACACAAAAGTAATCCATTACATAATGAGTATAGAGAGAACATTGTTTGTTCCGCATTTTAATTGTAATTAACTAGTTACAATTTTATGAGATTGATATTTTTAAAACTTCATTATCGTACGAACGCACCTCATTTGCTACGCTTCACTTGCAATTTCCAAATTGTTTAAATAGTCATTGTAATTTGTTAAATTACAATTTTGTTATTTTCATTTTATTTTATTTGCCTAATTTACCAAAATATCATACATATACTGTGCTTAAATCATTTCAAATGGATATTGATTATCGATATGATTATCCGCTTTACTCGAAAATAGACAGATGTTTTTTTGTACCGAGTCACTGCGTCAAGGCCATGCGTTACGTATACGTTAAGAAAGTAACATCTGTACACTTAGATAGCGCTTATCTAACATGGAAGCATTTCAAAACATATCCTTTTCAGAGCCCTGGGTTTATTTACATATATTTTTTAACTTCAGTTATAGATTTATATCAACTACAAAAGATTAAAAAAAAGCGTAAAAAAATTTGAATTCATTTTTTGCACATAAAATTGGATAATACAGGCGGATTCAATAAGCACATGTTTTGACTTAAAACGTAAAAAAACGAGTAACTATATATTGTTTAATATATATATTTAGTATATATTTTGCTTAAAAGGTGCATAAAACAAATAAACGCTTAAAAATACATTTAAAGTACTTTTAAAAGGCCCAGAACGTTTTCGACCGTCGCTTACGTGGTCCTCATCAGTGTGAAAAGCTTTAATGACAGTTGTTGCTGCTTGGCGTTATCACATTTTCTTTCACAATTTCTTTACCTAATTTTTACTTTCTTCTATCTTCAATAGAAGAAAGTATTGTAATCGAAATTTTTTACGACATCAAGTTTTCGACGGAATGACACGTTTTAGGGATCAGAGATTCCAAAAAACATGATTTTACAAAATGTCTGTCTGTCTGTATGTAACCCTTGTATCATCGAAAATTGTATGAAGATATGCATAGAATTGAACCAAAATTTCTGTGTGTGTTATTGGCTGTGGCAAGCAGGCCCTCCTTCAACTGTTAAATGTTCCGTCAAAAAGGGTCGTTGTAATAACGATTTTTGTGCCATTTTCAGTATTGAAACATCGTAAAGTGATTGAAATTAAGCGTAGAAATGAACATTTTTTTTTTTTTTTTTTTTTTTTGTATTAAGTGTTTGGCTTTTGAAAAAAATCCGCTTGAAGGGGCACTGTAATAGCGATTTTTGCGCCATTTTCAAGAGTTTCGGTATTGGTACATCCGATTACCTTATTTTTTTGTTTTGTTTTGCATTGCAAAGATAATGAAATAATTGCATATCTAATAATTTTTATTACTAATGGATTCTATAAAAGATATCAAAAAATGTTTACGTTTGGTTACGTTTTGTACATTTTTGCAACCTATTTTAATGTAACACATACCTATCTAAAAAAGCACTCTAAGAAACAAATTGTTTTTTCTATCTCTTAGGCTTCATTTTTTTAACATTATTTATATGCGTAAAACTTATAAACAAAGTTGAAAAGTGTTTATAATTTAGGTTTGTATGTTTGTCTCGCTGCGCGCAAACTCCCGTAAATATACTCGGATTGACCTGAAATTTTTAGACGTTATTGACGTTTACTCTGGCACAAATCCTATTTCGAATGCGGTTTCTAGAATGATTAGTTTATTTACAGGGACAGTTAAAAGTTTACCGTTATATGACGGCCTATGGGAAAAAAAATCGTTTGAAATGAATTTTAAAAATGTTACACACAGTCAAACATATTAAAATTTATACAGATTTACGAAATGTACTAAAGTATGAATTCTGAAAAATATGTGGTGAAAAAAATAGGTATTATTCATCAATAGGATCACAAAAAAGAATTGAATTACATATTGATAAAGGGGGAAATATGTGCGACAAATTTTAATTATATTAAACTATTTTAAGAATAATAAAATTTATATACATCGCTGAGGCTTATTACAAGTTATATCATACAGTCATGCATAATAGGAAGTGCATAGCATTTACAGGGGTATACAAAAGATTTCCGCAGTACTATATGGCCGATACATAGTACCGATAAACGCTGATGGACAGATGAAGTGCATTTTAATTATGATACGTGCTTTTAAGTTTCACTAAATACATGCATATTATATCGTGTATATAAATGCTTTAGTAGATATACAGGATTACACAAAAAACTCGCAAATTTACAGAATATGAGCGAAATTACTTAGAAGATATTTTTAAATAAATTATGCATTTTTACGCTGAACTGCATTCAGTGTACTAAGAAATATTTGCAGATATAGATAAAATAATATACAGAACCAAGCAAAGAATTGGATACATGGCCGCCTATGAATGATAATTTTGAAAAATGGGATTTCTGTATTTTTAAGAGAGTATATAACTAAATACTGGCGTGTGATAAAGGTACTAGGTAAACTTCAGGGCTGAACACAAGTATTCAAGTATGTTACCATCTCTTAGTATAAATTGATGAAAGAGAAATTTGAACCTGCTAGATATTTTCTTGCTACACTAAATTTCCCCATTATATAGTATATATACATCAATCGACAGATCAAATACAAAGCTGTTCAAAAATATTATAATGCATACTTTGCCATAGAAAGTAACCATATGTCCCTAAACAACGGAGTTTTGTTAAAGATTTCAGGAAGTGTTGGAAAATGTTTTAAAATCTATGCTTAAAGCATATTTTTTCTTACTTGTTTTTTAAAAAATGTGTATCCTATAGTAGACACGGGAGCTGAAGAGGGTGTTTCTAAATACATTATTCGTCAAAATTATTCCAAATTTTAAATGTCTTTTTAACAGATAACATAATTAAAGGTAACAATTTTAAAAAAAGCATGTGAAAATAGTAATTATAGTTTGTTCAATAGAAAACTTGTTGTATGTATGTCGGCCGATTATCTACACTATGGGATATAGGCCCTAAGGGGTGGGATGCCCTCCGTGGGGGTCTTTCTAAGGGAACCTAACCCGTATTTACGCAAGGTTCGAAGAAAACCACAGAAAATTCCGAACGGTTAGGCCGACGGTCGCGATTGGGTTCGAACCCAGCACCTACCGTCTACCAGTTTGAGGTCAGAACCTCTCGGCCACTGGTGGGGCCGTTCAATAGAAAACATAAACAGATCTTTGATGGAGTATTTATGTTTCTCACAATCTAACTTGGAATATGTTGGACACATTAATTATCTTTTTGTGTTTAATCAAAAAATTAATCATTTTAAAAATAAAAAAGTATTATGCACAGCAATGTTTTTGGTGCGTTTGTACCTCATCTAGTCATTGTTCAGCCCGTCTGTTTGTCTGTCCGCATATACCTGAGCAAAAACTACACTGTAAAAAATTTTGTGTAAGGTTCCTAGGAAAACATATGGCAGCTGTTCTGCCACAGGTTTTCCCAGGAATTTAATCAAAAAAATGCCAGGAAACTGACATATGCCAGGAAAGTCCAGAACTCTGTAATCTGGGATTTTACTCATGAAATATCAGTTAGGTTTCACCATTCTGAAAAGTCTAGAAACCTTTTATGAGTAACGTTACTCATTAATTTTTTGTTAGGTTCCATCGTTCTGAAACCTACAATCTGAAACATTACTCGTGAAATCTCAGTTAAATTCCACCATTCTGAAAAGCTCTGAAATCTATAATCTGGAATGCTACTTATAAAATCTCAATTAGTTTCAACCTTTCTGAAAAGTTCCGAAATCTTTAATTTGATATGTTACTCATAAGATCTCAGTTAGGTTCCGCTAATCCGAAACCTATCATCTGGAACATTACTCATGAAAAATCATTTATGTTCCTTCATTTTGAAAAACTCTGAAACCTATAGCCTGGAACTTTACACATAAAATCTTAGTGAAGTTTCTTCATTGTGAAAAGATCTGAAACATTTCACGGAATACGGTAAATGTTCCTGGGATATCCAGTGGCAGCAATTTTGCCACACATTTTCACAGGAACTTTACCAAAAGTTTGTCTGGAAAATTATGCAAATCTGGAAAGTCCAGAAATCTATAATCTAGTACGCTAAGGCCCCTTTTCAATCAGAAGTTACTTCTAATTTTCAGCATGCTATTCAAAGAGTTTTAAGATGCCTTAGAGTTACAGTTAAGTTTGGTTCTTGTACATGATATAGATTAATGAGTTAGTGATCTTTGTTGAGAATATGAACGATAATTGCACAGCTAAAAGTTAAACATTGTATTGAAAATATTTCTAATTAGTTGTTTTCATTTTTCCGTTGACAACACAAATCTAAAAAAATACAAGATATCTATGAGTAAAATCTATTTTTAAATCATGGATATATTAAAATTACTTTTACAAAAATAAATTGGTTAAAATATTGATGCAAGGATAAATTATGATAAATATACACTTCAGAAACAAAAGCAATATCTAAATGACTGATACTGTGCTGTGATCTACAAAAAGACATGCTTAAGTTTTTCCACTTTTATATAAAGCTCAACATACTAATTTGAAGTTGTAAATTAAGAGATAATGTAACATAAAGTACATTTTTGGCAAAATATCCTACATAGCAATTGTGTATTTTTAAAATAACGTTTAGATAATTTTGCTATATTATTTAATAATTTAAACAGATTATCAACTTGTCATTTGCCTAATACAACCGATTAGTCATTTGACAGAACATGGTATTTAAATCTATCAAAGCATTCTTAAAATTTTTACAGTATCTGAATAACTGCTCTTTTCGGGGAAGTATGTAGCTATTCGAAGCCTCCTCCTTTCCCCCCCCCCCTTACCCCACTATCTTCACTTAAATTGGATTAATTGTTTTCGATAATTCTATTCCTTAAATGATTGATATAATATCACAGTAATCAATGAAAAAACGGATTTTGATGCATTTGCTATACAGTGCATAACTCTTTAAAAAGATTATTCCAAACCGTTAAGGTTTAATTACACAAATTTTCAAAGCAAGTTCAAATATGCGCAAATTTTTGAAAGAGATTCGCCAAACACGATGGTTGTGTAAGATACACCGATACCAGGGATGAAAGGAGGAAAATTCATTTATAATTTTTGAGTCCAAATTGACGATTATCCCAAACACTAGGAAAGAAAGTAGATAACTCTTTTTGGTTCAAAGGTTGTTTCACTGTTGGTGGGAGGGGATAGTTAATTGTCAAGGGATCTTTTTTCATCCGAGCTAATTACGCATGCTATTATACAGTATGAAATATTTAAAACAGGGGTCATAGTTTCTCTTGAAATAAAAAAAATATCCCGAAATGTCTAACTTTAATGCTTAATCCTGAAATTCTTTAAAATGTCTTTCTCCGACTTATTATACAATATGATTAATTTCATTTATGACAAAATTGATTTTGGAACAAACTGCAAGTCAGTGTTATTTTTAATATACTTAATCCAGGAATCTCACTGCTGTGCAAATTAAATTGTATCAATTGACAAAATCTGTTAAAAAACTGCTAAATCCAAAATTTGGATGAATCTGAATCATACAAGACCTATGTTACCAAGCAAACTCGCTTAAGTTTACTAAATAAATTCCACTTATTTCGTGAATCTGATTATTTCGGGTTTTGATGGGTTCTAGATCAAATATAAAGTGATTGGTAAACACCCCTTCACCTCTTATATAGGCTTAAACAAAAAAATTTGTTTAGAATTATCCATTTTCCTTGAAGTTTGGAATTTAGTAATCCAATTTATTAGAAAATTAGGCGATACTAATCAAATCAACAATGTTAAGTCAAGTGTAGGTCAAGCGTAAGAGAAACCCTCCCTCTCCAACTAATTCAGCTTTACCTAGATTTTCCTTGTCGAGAACCAATTAGTTTCAAATTTTGGTCTTCTTTTATTAGAAGGATAAATTTACACCTTTAACATGTTGAATTCCTCGTCAGTCATGGATGACTGACACTGAACTTTCCGTTTAATTAATGATATCCTTTAATAAAATAAAAGGGAAATTTTAAATAAATTTTCAGCAATTCCTTAAAGCAATATAATATTTAGCTTTATATTATAATTTTAGGCTTTCGGCCAACTGAGGCGGCTAAAGCGGAAATTTCAATGTCAATCACCGGTGAATGACATGGTACTTAACGTGTTAATAGGTTAAATATTTGGGGGGTGGGGTAGAATCCTCCACTTTCATTTTGTTTATTTTAAATTGCAATTTCCTTGCATAAAATTATCCGAATAGCTTCAAATTTTGGGTACATATTCAACAGAAAGATGGATTAATCTCACGGATACTTAATTATATTTTTTAACTATCATTATAATTGCAGCAAAAGTTAAACATCCCCCATACTCCCCCTTCACTTCAAACACTAATAAAATTTGTAACGATGTTTTATAAAAGTAGTATTGTAAAAATTTCAAAGTGCTTTTGCTAACCCCGTCTAAATAAAGATATTAAAAATTTTTCAGATTCAAGTTATACTGAATAACACTGAAATAGTTCAGCAAATCATAACAATAGATGTAAAAATTCAAAGTGATATTTTATGCTTTAAATATGGAAATAAGCCCACGCATGTTAAGTACGAGATTATTTTTCACGTTTCTTCTCAATTCTTTTGGAATAAATATTTCGGTTAGCTTTTTTAAAATTTACTTTTGGAAGCGTATTTCCAGAGTTCTTGTTTCTAATATACTAGTTAATGTGTATTAAAGTTTGTTGAATTTTATAACATTAAAATTGTGTTATTTTAAATCAAATCACAGAAATTCTCGGTGTTACTCCATCCCCTGTTAATGTGGCTTTATTACTTTTACAATTCTTTATGCAGCTTTATGTTATTTTTATAAATTTGAAATTTGAAAATTATTTTGGAAGCGAGATTTAGAAGCCTCCGTTTGCAAGAATTTTAATTTAGCTTTGGAAGGCTTGCTAACGCGGATTTCTGAGCTCTTGTTTTTCAATATGGTCATAATGCGTATTTAAGTTTGAGTACATAATATATTCAAATTTAGAAATAAAGTTTGAGAAATCCGAAACCCTCGATGTTCATTTTAAATATTGTTAATTTGACTACGGTAAATTTTTAGTTACATATTTTTCTGTTAGATACAATTTCAGTTTTTAGTTGAATGTAATCCTACACTGTTAAAAATTTCATCGTCAGAAAACGGTCATTTGAACGGCAGCATTCTGTCCGGCATTTTGACCGTATTTCGAGATAACGGTTACTTAACCGTGTTATATATATATTGTCATATGACCGTAAAAATATATATATATTGTCATTTGACCGTAGTTGTATAAAATGGTCATTTGACCGTAACTCAATGAAACGGTCACTTGACCGTAATTGTATGAAATGGTCATTTGACCGTAATTGTATGAAATGGTCATTTGACCGTAATTGTATGAAATGGTCATTTGACCGTACTTGTATGAAATGGTCATTTGACTGTAATTGTATGAAATGGTCATTTGACCGTAATTGTATAAGATGGTCATTTGACCGTGAAATATACATTGTATGGTTTTTTGACCGTATTATGATTTTATTAACATATGACTGTAAAATATGTGTGTACGGTCATTTGACTGCATTACGGTTTTATTAATATATGACCATAAAATATATAGGGTGTTTCTGAATTAGATCGGCAAATTCAGAGGGGTGATAGTAGGCATCAAGAGGATGAAAAATTGCCACAGAACATAGATGGTTGCAAACCACATTGAAAGAAATGCTCAAAAGTAGTTATGAAGGGTGTTTCATTGAATGGAACAAATAATAAGCAGACAAACATTTATTTGACCTAAGCAGGATTATAATGCATTACAGTTTGACATGAGAAAGAAAAGACGAGGAAGTTTTATAGGAATTGTTTGAAATTGAACCCACAAAGGTAATTGCACAGTAGACATGTACAAAATGATTGCTGTGCAATGACATTTGCACATGTAATTTTGAACAATAGAAGTAAAAATCCCTTGTCATGTCGAATCATGCCCTGATGTGGAATTGTAATACATTGTATTGCTGCTAAGGTCAAATAAATGTTTTCCTATTTATTTGTTCTACTCAACACACACTTCACAACTATTTTTGTGATTTTATCTAACTCAGCGTGGTTTGAAATCATCTCATGTACCATGAAAAATTTTCATCCCATGATGCCTATCAACCCGATGATTTTGTCGCCCAAATTCAGCAACATCTTGCATACTTTATAAGCATATACTAATAAATCCATAATAAAATCAAATGATCATACATTGATATTTTACAGTCACATGTTAAAAAAAATTATAATACAGTTAAATAACCACAATAACTCCTCTGAATTTGTCAGTCAAATTCAAAAGCACTCTGGACATGTTTGGTCTTTTGATTATAATTTTTGATAAGTTATTTAATCATATTTTCAGCTTGTTATATAAGTTTAATACACATATATATGAATGTTTGACCTTATTAAAAATCAAATAATCAAAAGCTCGTATATATACATCTCACAGTCATAAAACGATAAATTAAAAATGTATGTAATAAATGGGAAATAAAAATTCTGATTTTATGTTACAAGAATATCAGAAGTACATGTAAAATTATATCAAATTGGTTTCATTCTTTACTAATGTATAGATATACAGTCTTAAAAAAGTAAAATAAATAAATAGCAGTTCTTGTACAATAAATAATATATTAAAAAATATAAAAAGAGTAGTATGTAATACTGATTATGCCCGACCAGGAACCAACTTTTTGTTTGGCCGTATAACAAATAATTTATTACTGCACTAGATTAAAATTTCTTAATCATGCAATATAGATTATTATCCATGTATAACATGAGTTTCTTTTTTATATTATGTTATCTATATGTATTAAACAAGAATTTCAATGTATTTTTAAAAAAATCATATATTTTCAAAGAATAAAATTTAAAATTGACTAAAATTTTACAATTACTTCCAAGATTCTTATCAGTTAATTGAATTTTTCATTTTCTCTCAACATACAAATCTATCTACTTACTTTCTTACTTTCAGTTAAATGTTTGAAACTGCCACTGCCTAACAAGTCAAACTTTTACGATTTTTTAAGAATGGAAAAATAGTGTTTTGTTATTCTTGCAAAACTTAGTATATATTTTTAAATGTAGAGCACTA
The DNA here is from genome assembly GCA_964019185.1 of Maratus speculifer. NCBI lineage: Eukaryota > Metazoa > Arthropoda > Arachnida > Araneae > Salticidae > Maratus > Maratus speculifer. The sequence continues at coordinate 160,542,256 of OZ025303.1, forward strand.
ATACGAGACTTTTAGAAATTCTGTATGTAGTTAACTTAAAATCGATTTTTTACAATATTATTATATAAATCAATTAATCACTCAGAAATTTACTACAGTATGTTGGGATTTTAAACCTTTATGTTCCCAATTATAAATTTGTGAAACTTTCATTTTCCAAAGCATTTTTTGTGATATTTGAAGCTACATTAGAAAATTTACACAATCAATTAATAAATTTTAGAAGAATTTTGCTAAGTAAAATTAATTAAATTTGAATGCATAGGGATTCTGTGCAATATTTATATCTTCAATCAAATGTTTTATTTATATTTTATAGAATCAAGAAATGCACAAATATAATTGACTGAAATATAACTGAACTACAATTGAATATACTGTTACAACTGAAATATAAAAATATTTCCAAACTTAAACTGCCCCTCTCCCCTCTTTTCTTTCAATGCCAAAATAGCTAAAAAGATGAAAATGGGGGGAAAAAATCATCCTTTTAGAAATGTTTTTGTTTTTTGCAACCAATAATGTAAAGTAAGTATAATTCATTTTAAATTGTATTATTACAATCAATATACCAAATGAATCGTAGAACAAGTTATTTTAATAGTGATTTAAAGTGCCATTAGGAAGTAAAGAATTAATGGAATTATAAAAAAATTACTGTAGAATAAGTTATGAATATTTAGATTGAGTTGATGTACAAAGAATACACATGTTACTATACTTGTGTCTTTTAAACATATTTCCTATATATATTTTTAAAAAACCAAAATTTTTGTAACAAATTTAATACAACTGCAAAAAACTGAAGACAATATCGAAATATTCAAACTTTATTCTCTAAATGACTTATATAGTTGCAGCACCGTCACTGATTATCTGAAATATATGAATTTACATTTAGTATTTAAGTGGAATACTCAATGGGCCTTCACAAACAAATATGTAGAAGTTTAATAAACTATAAAAACATTTATAAATTGCATTTATATATTTAATTTTCAAAATAAAAATTAAAAAGATTAATAAATTAAAATGAATCCGATAAATTTATGAATCTTTACAATTGTCAACAAACAATATTTAACAAAACTTCTACATATTAACCATTGACAATTTAAAATGCAATAAAAATACTGCTTCATGTGTATTTAGAAAAAACGTAGTTAAAAGTTAAGATTGTTTATTTTAGTAGATTAAAGCGATAAAGATTATTATGAATTAGAAATAATCACAAAACAATCAATTAAAACACAGAAATATATTTATTACAATAAATAAATTACATTATATTATAATACATAATTATATTAATTCATATAAATTTCTTTTCATAATTTGTTTTTTGGTAGAATAATGCATTGGTTGGCCATGTTACAATATAAATAGCAGTGCCAATTGGTTTGCTGTAGTTTGTTCCACACACAGGATTAAGCAACATTGAATACCTTAAAGAAAAAGTTAAATGCATTAAACTTAGCCATAATATAATGATACTCAGATAAAATACATTCAAATAAATTTTCAAAACAAAATTGACTTGTGGAAAGTTTTAAAAAATCATCTTCAGGCTATAAATTATTTTTTTTTAAATCTGACCACAGGGTTGGTGATTTTTGACGTTTCAGTTTATGACAAGTTTAAATTGTGATGTCAAAAAGTTCTTGTGAACGACCACATCAAAAACCCAAATACTTCATTGATTTGAAAAATTCCACTCTGATTCAAACAAAAAATATACAATATGAGCTTAAAAAAGCTCACTGTTTTTAATAAAAGCCAACTGATATAATAAAAAAAGATGTTATAAGTTGAAAATACAACCCAAAAGTAAAAAGTTTTAAATAAAATGTATATTTTAAACTTGTAATTTATCTCTTATTATTTTAGTTACTTTTTCAGTAAGACTGAGTTTTTGAAAGTTTATATTGTATATCTCCTGTTCACAATTAATATCACACAATAACAACCTTACACATAATTTTTAAAATTCACTATTTAATGTACGTCAATAATTAGTACATACACACAGTAAATATAGTATCTTTATATGCAACTGTTTAAAAGAATGAAATTTTTATTTATTTTATTTTGTTTTTATTTTTATTTTATTTATTTTTTTTTTTTTTTGGGGGGGGGGGATAAAATTGTTCTTTTCTAAAAAGTACACACTAAATTCACATGAACAGCACATTTTTTTTTTTTTTTTTTTTTTTTTTTTACTTAACATCTTTTTAATTTCACTATTACTTTTAGGAGCTTAGTTTTTTTTTTTTTTTTTTTTTTTTCTGTAAGAAAATAAATGTAGAAAAGTGCAAATATTTTTAATGTAGGTACATATAACAAGATACTATGCATCAATTTTATTGTAGCCTATACAATAAACATTCATTAATAATTGAAAAAAAAATGTTGTATATCTTGAAAATTTATTTTTTGATTTAAAGAAAATAATAAAATCGAAAATCCAAGCAAAACTTTTGATTTTTTAAAAATAAATATCAATATTCTATAACTTCGGATTATTTATTTTACAGTTTAGTAAGCAATAAATTAGTATACTGTATACATTACATTCATTAGTAATGCTTAAACATCGTGTTTTTTCATGTTTTGAAGGTAATCCGCATTCATCATTTTCCCGCATTTATTGTTCCCCCGCACCCTTAGAAAAACAATGGATCGAGGTTATAATGTAGTTAAATTCACACACACACACAAAAAAGTAATGAAGGATTTTATTTCATGTTTCTTCAGAAAACCCTCATGGTATGAGCAAAATATGCATTTTAAATTTTTATTATCAGTAATATTTATAAATATTATTGTTGAAATTGTTTTTAAAATGTTGAGAGCAATGCCTGTTTGCATGTTCAATGCAATTCTTTTGTAGATTAAAATAATATTTTTTGCAATTACCTCACCTGGCCTTACATTTAATCGCTTCACTGTTTTACACTACATTTCACACTACAGTCACCGTCAAAAAAATCTTGACACTTTCGATTTTTTATGTTTTGTTAAATATCTAGAAATATACAGAAGGAATCATTCTGAAACTACTGGTGTGTAAACAAAATAGTACATGTCATATATTTTGACAAAGATTTTTCCCCGAAATCTAACAGGGGACCGTCAATAAATTGAAAAAGAACGAAGATCTTTTGGATCACCTTGTCAAAATTAATGAAGCAAATCAGTTTAAACTGCAGATAATGATTAAGTGGCTTATTGTGATAAGTTGTGTCGATTTTTATGAATATAGCTTGAAAACTCGACGAAAAATTAAAGTTTTTATAAAAACGGTCCAAAATTTTTCCAAGTTTTTTCCTTATAATTTTCAGAGCTCTTCATAAAACACAATAATCTTTTCAGAAAATATGACAAACAACATTGCACATAACACCCTGTAATCAGAATTAAAAAATAATAAAAAATGTATGAAAAATAAACGGATTTACTAAATAATTTTTTACGGTGCATGCGTCAACGCTATTAAAATTTCATTTGCATGTTATGTTAGCTAAATGTATAGAGCAACTTTTGTGAAAGTCTCAAAAACATAGCTTAAAAACTCTAAAAATTATCGTCAATAGAATGTGATCAAAATCCGTTATTTCCAAAATAAAGCAAAAAGATAAGGAGTTATATCCAAATATAGTAGTACGTGCAATACTGTGTAGGTACTAATCAATAGAATATGGATACAGCCCCTCATTTTTTTGCTTCATTTTGGGAATAATGGATTTTGACAATATTCTATTAACGATAATTTTCAGGGTTTTCAAGCTATGTTTTTGAGACTTTCACAAAAGTTGCTCTATACATTTAACTAACATAATATGCAAATGAAATGTCAATAGCATTGACGCATGCGCAGTAAAAAATTATTTAGTAAACCCGTTCATTTTTCATACATTTTTTATTATTTTTTAATTCTGATTACAGGGTGTTATGTGCAATGTTGTTTGTCATATTTTCTGAAAAGATTATTGTGTTTTATGAAGAGCTCTGAAAATTATAAGCAAAAAACTTGGAAAAATTTTGGAGCGTTTTTATAAAAACGTTAATTTCTCTATGAGTTTTCAAGCTATATTCATAAAAATCGACACAATTTATCACAATAAGCCACTTAATCATTATCTGCAGTTTAAACTGTTTTGCATCATTAGTTTTGACAGGGTGATCCAAAAGATCTTCGTTCTTTTTCAATTTATTGACGGTCCCCTGTTAGATTTCGGGGAAAAATCTTTGTCAAAATATATGACATGTACTATTTTGTTTACACACCAGTAGTTTCAGAATGATTCCTTGTGTATATTTCTAGATATTTAACAAAACATCAAAAATCGAAAGTGTCAAGATTTTTTTGGCAGTGACTGTACATATATTCACACTACATTTCAGAATAATATGGATAATTGCAAAAGCCAAAGATTTGTATTTTCATTGTTCCCCCTGTTTTAAAATATCTATAAGTTGTATGTATGTTATCATCATGCTCTACTGCGTTTTGTCAGCATGTCAATGCTGAAGACATTCCAGTCATATGTAAATATGTTTAGGGATAGTTATTAGTCCACACTTTTTGCTAAGAGATATCAATGTGTACCTGCTTTCAAAATCAAAGTACTTGGGAATAAAAACAGAAATAAGATAAATTTTGATTAAAATGTTGAGAAATTATCAGGGTTGGCACGGTTTAAACCAGTTGGTTTTAACCCATAGTTTAAAACCAACTGTTTCTCCCCCCCCCCTCCTCAAAAAAAAAAAAAAAAAAAAAAAGAAGAAATCTAATGATATTTTCTCTTTTTCCTTTATAATTTATTTGTTTCAGATTAATGGATATAAGTAATTTCTACTTTTAACACTTTATTAGCAATAAGCCTTGGATAAAGTGGGTCTAGGTCATTTTTTTATGTATAAGATGAAAATCCGTATGCATTGGTGAACATATCTATTGCTCAAAAGAGAAGGCTTAAAACATGTGAAATGATTAAAAAAATAGATTAAAATATTTAATATTTAATAGAAAATAATTAATTTTTTAAAAATGCAGATTATTTAAAGCAATTAATACATAACAGGATTATCTTTAAGATTTTGCCCAAACTGTACAAGAATTTTTTTCTTGATTGAGGAGATTATCATGAAGAATTAAAATCAAAATATGAAGTCGAATAAGAGAGTATTCAAAGATTTGTTGCTATTTATAGCATTCTAATAATATTTTTTCCCCTTCTGTTATCAGCTGAATCTAATGACTAAAAATGTTGATTTCAAATAATCACTCAAAAGAAGAAACAAAAATCTCCAAGAAGTATTTGAAATTTATTATTTTAATAACTGCGTAAAAGAATATTTATCAAATTACATCCAAATGTTTATTATTTAGTACACAAAAGACAGTTTATAAATTTGAAAAATCTGGTATGAATTCAACACTGCGAAGCACAATATCCCATAATGTCTAAGAGTTAAAGAACTTTTGGAAGAGACCTCCAGCAGAACTCCATTTTTGTTTGGATGCACCATATTTATATATTTAATTTTTAAAAATGGAAAAAAAAATCCTATTTGCCAGTAAGATACATCTGGTTTTTTTTAATCATACACAACTAATTATGAATAAGTTTATCTTATAAAATACATAGTTTATTTATAACAGATAAAGAAAGAAATCATCTTAGCTTGTTAACGAAAAACAATTATTCATATGCTTTGAAGCAAAATGAATATGAAATAATAAACAAATGATTGATTATACAATTATTTACTAACTACTTCAAAATTTGTACCAAAAAAAAAAAAAAATTAAAAAATACTGTATTAGTTTTTAAAAATATAATGCAATATCTGATTCCCCCCCCCCCCCCCAAGCTGCATTTGCCTACATTCTCTCACTCTGATTTAAAAAATACATTAGAAAGAGCTTATATTTACCCTAAAAATTTTCTTATCCTAAATAGAAAGAAAACTGTTTTACTAATAACTTAAAATTTTTCTATTTGCACTTTTATTTTAAAATTCAATACTTGATTAAAAAAAAGGGGGGGGGGGACTTTAAAAGCATAGATTTATGCCTTCTTTCTCTCCTCTACTCCTAAAATGTGCAACATGTTTATGGCCATACCCAATTTTCTTTACAAAATATCTTGATCCAAATTCTAAATAAAACAACTTCTTCAAACTATTGATTTAAATCAAATTTAAAAAAAAAAACTCATTAAAATCATGCTAATAAAAATTTAAATTAGCAAATCATGTTGTAATTACTATGTATCTTAAGCAAAATGTCAAACATGTAAAAATGAGAATTTTTAAGCATAAGTACCAGATTTCTTGTTATGAAGACATCAGAATGGCAGGCATCCGAAAAACATAGGACATCAATAAACTTTAAATTAAGATGCAGCAAAGAACTCCAATTAAATCCTGAAAGGAAATAAATGAACAATTAAAAGCAAATACATGAACAGCCTGATAATGGGCTGGTACATATAATGTAATGTTATCACTTTAGGGAAAAGCGGGGGAGGGGGGGGGGGAGGAGGTAGATTGGCACATGATACACCTTAAGATATCTCTAGAAAGGAAGAGGATTTGTCTTTTTATATCATTATCATGTTTGATCCAAACCAAAACTTTATCTTTTTATTTGTGACTTGTTATTTAGATCAAAATTTCAAAATAGTCTGTAATCTGTTTTTTCCAAAATACAAAGTAATTAAATCTATAAATGACTGCTCTTTGTGGGGGTCTTTCTAAGGGAACCTAACCCGTATTTACACAAGGTTCAAAGAAAACCACAAAAACTCCGAACGGTTACAGGGTTCATACAGAGTTGGGAAGAAAAAATCCAAGGAGTGCATAAAAAATCTAAGGAGTCCAAAAAACTTTAAGGATTTGCCACTTTTGTTGTTATTTATATGGCATGCACTGCATAGCCCCAATTCCGCAGGGATTCCGCGAGTTATCCTCCGCGAGAGGGGGGGGGGGGGTATCCGCGATTTTCAGACGAAATCAGCGATTTATTTGCGATCTTTTAACAAAATCGGCGATTTATTGTGATCTTTTGTCGAAATCGGCGTTTTTTCTGCGATCTTTTGACGAAATCAGCGTTTTCCCGTATTTTTTTTTTCTTATAAAATCGACGTTTTTTCGACGATTTTTAGATAAAATTTGCATTTTTACACTATCTTTTCTTGAAAACTGCGTTTTATCCCAGCGATCTTTTGATGAAATTGGCGTTTTTTCCGTGATCTTTTGATGAAATCGGCGCATATGTTCGGTGCGAACGTTAGAGGTTTGTCTGGATTATTCTTTTCACTTTTCTTTCCCTTATGGCCGGTGAAAAGTAAATCACTTTTGTAGCTATTAGTATGATCCCAACCGATCACTGCTGTGCTTCTGATGAATGAAGTGCATAATAGGTTTACCGTGTGTTTTACAATCGTGATTTTTTTTTTTTTTTTTTCGGGAGCAATATTGTTTGCGTGCAAAACGGCAATACAATTTAAATAGTTTCTAAGGAGTATTTTGTTTATCTAAGTAGTTCTAAGTACTACTTGGGAACGTTTTCATTTCTAAGTAGTTTCTAAGGAGTCCAAGGAGTCTGTGCAAACCCTGGGCCAATGGCCGAGATTGGGTTCGAACCCAGCAACTTTCGTCTACCATTTGAGAGATCAGAACCTCTCGGCCACTGGTGGGGTCCGCACAGCTTCGGACCAGAGGTTGTGCAGATTTTAGAATTTTGCAAATTTCTGGTCATTACTTTGTTTAAATTTTTTAAACAGTAATTTGAGTGCAATAAATAATGCAATCTAAACTATAACGAATACTTACAATATAATAAAATAAGTAATAAACTAAAATAAAAATATAGATAATTTTTAAAATGATTAAAATATTGAAAGCAAAGGTCAAGTTAATAATCAATAATGTATGATTAAATATTCATTGTAAAGAAGAAATCTATTTTTCCTAAATGATTCAATGAAGCTTATCTCACAGGAACATTAGTAATTCACATCAAAATCATAAAATAAGGAGGTTTTATTTCAGGTTTACCCAGACTTAAAAACCAAAAAAGCTTGATTAATACATAAATATATTTGGTAAGAAGATTGTAATTAGCAGTGATATTAGCAATATCTTGAATTTTTTCAAGACTAAATTTATTCTTCCTTCATGAAAACACATGGATTCAGGAATATTAACAGAAAATACACATTAAAATATACATTGAATTGGTATAAATTAAAAAAATTTAAATTCTCTCTCTGTATGCGAACTGAATGTTTCATTTCTTACATTCATAAATTATGTGCGGATTTGAGGGAGTCTACTGTAATGGACAATGCAGAAACATTGATTCAAAGATTAAGATGCCAGAGTGGAAATGTGAATGCCAAACAGATAATATTGCTATGATTCTTGTTTAATTATTTAGGTATGTGCCTAATTAAATTAAAGACTGTTGTATTTCTTAAAGTTTTTTTTTTTTTTCCAATAATAATGTATTAAACAATATGCTTATTTTTTTTTACAAGAGGGAGAGAGAGAAGTGTTACAAAATGACGAAAAATGCGCATTGTAATAAAATATTTTTAATGAAATAAAAAAAGGCTTTTTAAACAGTTAAACTGCAGTTACATAGACTTTATGTTTAATTAGCATTACATTTTTGCCCCCCCCCCTCTTTTTTTTTTTTTTTTTTTTTTTTTTTAATATGCACATATTTTATTTTTAAAATGCTACTGTATCAAAATTCCAAAACAGAGATTTTTCACTTAAACAATATTCTTATATTATACTATCTCAAATGATGTAGGTAAGATTTTAATCATGTTTGGCACTAGACAGTGCTTAACTGAAATATTGACAACAAATTTTTTAGATCATTAAATATTCTTTTGGCTGTTCTCTTAATAATAATTTAAAAAAATATTTTATTTTGAGGGATATTCTAATTTTTTGTACAAACATTTACTTTTTTCTGGGGGGGGGGGGGGGACGTCATTAACTTTTTCCAAAGAAAATGACTGATTTCTAAAGTGAAAGCAGTTCCAAGTACAATTAAGTTACATAAACATAAGGGAAATAGAAATTAACTAATTTCAATCTGATAAAAATCTTGTAAAATGGTAAAAAAAAAAAATACAAAAAATTTTATCCCTTTATTAAGTAAACCTAAATATAATGGCAGATTTTGTACAAACACAAATATATCTATTTTGATGATTCTCTTTTTCCTGCATCAAAATAAACATTTTTAAAGAAAAAGAGTGGTCAACAAGTACTGATTCAGTAGAATCATTCATTTTAATTACTTTTTTTTAGAGATAGTTTTTTCAATATACAAAATCTTTGAAAATTGTATAAAAAAAAAGAAACCTTTAGTATTCAGAATAGAAGATTGCAAATGTGCAGTCTGTATTTCAATATTACAAACTACACATAATAAAAACTAAAAGTAATATTGATGAATTATTCACATCAACTAAATTTATATACAGATGTTATGCAATTTAACCCTAGAATAATTTGAACTAAAGTATACCTAAGCAATTAAAAAACAGACATCACTGCTGGTTACATTTGGCAAACAAAACTGGTTTTGATTAAAATTGCTCTGTATATTTGATATGATGTCAAAGTGTTTCAATCAAAATATCTTTAACTGAGCCTGTTCTGAATTCCAAGATCAATAATTTTAAACACAAACAGGCCATGGTTTTCATTTCTATATGCAGAAAATCTCAGATTTAATTACAAGTTACCATACTTATTATATTATAAGTATTAATTTTATTATTTCAGTGGTGAAATGATATCTTTTGATTTGTTTATTTTAATTGTAATTTTTAAAGTTTTAAATATAAAAAAATATAGTTTTAATGTATTTAAAAAAAGATTTAAGATTTTTTAAATTTTAAAATTTCAAATAATGAAGGATTGTAAATATCACAATATTTAAAAAAAAAAAAAATAATAATCCAGTAATTTTTAAACTAGCCAATTTACTGCTATAATAAATTAGTGTTTACACCAGGGTTCGCCCAAGTGGGCCCAGTCCGAAAAAACCCGGGCAGGTTTTTTCGAGCAGGCCCACTTGAAAAAACCCATAATAAAACCCATTGTGGGTTTTTTCAATTTTTTTCAAGATTTTACTTTTTACAATTGTATCATTATTTAATCTAAGGTATCTTAATGTAAAGATAAATGCCAATTTAAATATATTTCAAAAGAACCAGATTTAAAAAGAATTTCTAAGCATTGATATAATGACCAAAAAGTAAATTAGCTGTAAAGAAGGGGAAAAAAAAAGTTTTCAACTGATTTCTTTTTTAAAATTAATGAAAGAAACTATATAAATTTAGCATATTTAACTTAAAACAGGGTTGTTATGATTTTGCCCAACTCAAAAAACCAACTGGATTTTTTCGAAATTTCAACTTTAAATTACATAAGATTAATTTCAAAATATCGTTATTAAGATCTTAATACTGATATTAAGGTATATTTCTTAATAACAATACATCACTTATAAAGTTTCTCTCTCCACCACAAGGGGAAAAAATGTTAATTCTCATGAAATGAAAATTTTTAAAAGAAATAATTGTAACTTAATTTTTTATATATCACAAAAACAAACTTTTTTTCCATTAAAAAAAAAAACCTGATACATAATTAGTTTTATGTTATGTTATACCATTGAAACTCATAACAAAATACCACATATCCTGGGAATCCTAATTTATTGAAGTACCTTTGTAAAATTATTTGGTTTATTCTATTAATTGGTTATAATAAAAAGTACTTACTAATTCTGATTTAGCATTAATATAGTATTTTAATCATAATTTCATTCTTAAAATTATTACTAGTAATCAATTTTTGTAAAAGCAAAGTGTAGTTTTGATTGTCATTGATTTAGTTGTAATTACTTCAAACTGTATTTAGTACTAAGTACATTTTTTTTTCGAACATTCTGAACCTTCTTCGTTAACTCAAAATAGTTGGCTTAAAATAACCTTAATGCAAAAAACTTGTCATATCTGACACAAATCTACCTTTTAAATTAACTTGATTTTTTAATATATACATTTTGTTAAGTTATTCTTAATGTAAAATTATACCCAGGTTTCACTGATACATTCAGATTTTAACTATTATGTATATAAAAATTAGAAATTTAAAGTGTTTAAAAAAAAAAAAAAAAAACTTGATAAAACCCGAAAAATCCCGGGTTTTTTTCAGAAAAACCCGGGTTTTAGACTGGTGGGCCCAGTGGGTTGGGCTTTTAAAAAAAAAAAAAACGGGTTTTTTCAAACCCTCGTTTACACTAGAAAGAAAAAGGGGACTATCGCAAGAGAAAATATATTATTGACTTTAATGAAGAAAAAAATGTTGGAAAATATGCAATAAACATTAATTTTGAATGATTTTATGACATAAAAATACAAATAAATTACAAGGTGATTGAATAATTTCAATTTTTTTTCCTAAAGAAATAAGAAAATTCTATCTTTTTTGCAAGAATCTGGATACAACTAGTGATGCATTTTAATACTTTTAAAAAGGGCAGGGTGCAATTTGTAAATTTCATAAAGGATGGTTGGCTACTCCTTCAAAAATGAACACTAAATAAATATTTTCAAGCAAAAATAAAATTAAAAAGAAACATATTGCACTCAACTAGAAAAATGTCAAACAATATTCTAGAATTACTATTATTATTATTATTATTATTATTTTTTTTTTTTTTTTTTTTTTTTTTACTAAGAACAAAATTGAAATTAAAAACAATTTGCTTTATACATTTAAAACAAAAAATGGGATTCAGTATCAAACATTAAAAAATCAGAAATAAAAAAATTTTTAAATAAAAATTATTTTATTATTTAAAGAAAAAGTTAACATAAATGTAATCTTGTCATATTTTATTTTCTACAATTCTATACAGTTTAAACTTAAATTCAACTAAATCAAAACCAAAAAAGATTATTTTCTAATAAAGCTGTATGTAACTAATTACCTAAATTAGACAGTAAAAAACTCACTGCCAGAAACAAAAATTCCTTATCATCTACATTATGACAGTCAACAACAATTCAAAAATTCATTAACACTTTTTTTAACTGAAAATATAAAAAATATCTTGCAGCATGATAGATTGAAAATAAATATAAAATATAGAAACTATGAAACATCTTTTCGAAAGTAAACATCAGGTATATGAAATATAAAAAAATCTTGATATTTAAAAAATAAATGGACAGCAGACTTCCTCAAATCCACAGGCACCTAAAATCCATACATTCTCATTGATGTAAACAATGACACTTTAAGTTCAGATGTAGGGACAAAATTACAAAATTTTTTAGTTTTATAGCATTCTGTATGTACTTCAATATGTTATTCTTGATATTATGATGGAAATATTTCATGAAAGAAGTATAATTCTATTTTTGAAAGAAATCCGAGATATTTCTGATATTACTGCAACATTTTTGCCAAATATATTCATATATTATATACATTAGCATTGTATAAAGCTTTTTTTTTTTTCTTAATAATAAAGAATTTATACATTGCATTACTTATTTCTGTATTTTAATAAAGCGAGTTACAGCTCTTTCAATCTGATACAATTCTTAATTTTCCTAAGATTTCTGGAAGTCGTTAAACTAATACTGAAAATTTCAAGCGTCTCTCCCCCCCCCCTTCTTTCACACACAGAAAAAAATAATATCCAGGGTAGTTGTGCCGTAAATGAACACTTTTATGGAATTTCTTTAAAAGCTATGCTTTGACTATTTCATTTAGTTTTTTCAATATTAAATTAATATAATCAACAACTTAATCATTCTCATAGTCTCACTTCCCTTAGTCTTACTAAGTATTATTTTAAATATCAAAAATGTACTAAAACATACAAAATTCTAGTAATGGATACCACCCCCCCTCCCCCCCCCCCAAAAAAAAAAAAATATATATATGTATAGAATTGTTTTATTGCTTCATTTTGAACCAGAATTTAATGAAACAAAATAGTTATTTTCAAATAAATTTAACAATTAGGGTATCAATAATTAATAAAATACTTGTTTGTAAGAATTATTCACCCTTTAAATTTATTTGTGATTATCACAAGATCGGTATTTTAATTATTTTAGATACATCGTTTAAAATATTAATATTAAAAAAGAAATTTACTAATACAAATTTATTTATTTTTTAGTATTTTTTGCTCATAAGACTCTTATTGATACTGTTTAAATTAAAATATGATTTTTTTTTTCAAATTTTTTCAAAAATTGACTGTAATTATTTAATTTCAATTATTTTTAAGTATGTTTTACCTACTACTTATGTTTCCAACAATGTGTATTTTTATCAATAAGCATGTATGTAAATAAAAATAAAAACCTTTTTTGGCTAAATCAAATAATTTGAGATACATGTTAAATTAATGACTATATCTTCCACATTGCATTCCTCCATAACAGAAATCTTATTTAAAATTCCTCTATAAATTTCAGTTTACCCTCTTCTTTGAAACTATCACACCTTCCTTTTCAATTCCAGCATATAGACTATAAAAATCTTTATTTATTTTATTTTTTTTTTTCAAAGTTTTATTACTTAATTCTGATTTTGTCGAAAATATACTTAAATCAATTGTTTAAATTTTCTAAAAAGCACACATTTTACCTTCCTTTGCTATCCTTTTCTCAAGCATACAAATTATTATTTTATGAAATAGATTTTTAAATAGTTTTTATTTTTGGTAATTTTTCAGCAACAGTAAGCAATAATCATAATATACTGCAAAAATAATGTATATGAAGAAATAATAGGCATTGTTTAGTCCCATATTGTTTTTCTGCTGAAATTGCTGCTTCCATGCATTAACGTAATATTGTTAAAGAAATAATCATTGAAAATTTATTTTAACAGTAATCTGGAAATTTGAGACTAACCTGGAAATATCAGGGAATTTTAAAATGTTTAAAGGGCCTTTCACAAAATAATTTATCTTAAAACAGGACCCTTCGCAAAACAGTTTATACCAATTCAGAATTATTCGTTTCTTAAATAGACCTTTCTCAGAAATTTTCCCCTTCGAATTGAACTTTTCAAAATTTAGTCATTTAAAATTAAAATCTGGACTGTAAATAAGCAGTTCAACTCCACAAAAAGCATATTACTTAGCTCACATGAAAAATCTGAACCTGAAGACTTGATAATTTAAAATTTACAAATTTTGACTAGAATCTTCACAAATGTAAGAAAAATTTCTGAATTTTACAAAAATAGGACCCTGTGAGAAAAGTCAGGACATATCCGGGAAATTATAACATTTATAACATATTTATTTACTTCAAAATGTAAATAAATTGGATTGATGATTTTATTGCCATCTATGACTATCTTGATTTTTTTTTTTTTTTTCAGGCAAGCAGGTTTTGTAAATTTTATATTCGACACATCATACATTATCAACCTACAATTCTTGTTTGATTGTAGTATAGCTATCTGATACTAGACAACTTGTGCCTTATAAAGTTTTGATTAATTGCTATAGTGAGGGGGTTTGGGACACATTTTGAAACTTAAATTTCTTTACTTATTGTTAGGTACAAATATATACCAGTGTTTACATTTAGATCCGCTAGATGGCTGTACTGAGCCAGCGTTAGATATTCTGATATTCATGTCACTATGCACAAGCTTGTGTAGATAAGATATTATTCTTTTTACATAGTCATAAAGATAAAAGAAGGATATTCAATAATTATAAAATAGTTATTGCATATTATATTTCTAAATTGTTCAGAGCGATTAAAAAGTGAATCACCTTGCCCTCTTTATATTGAAATTTTAGTTTGTGTCAAACAAAATTGATTTTCTTACTTTTATAAAAAGTGTCCCACTCGCCCTTTACTTTTTAAATTTATAGTTATGCTATTGCAGAGTTCATTGATATATATCATCATATATGAAGTAGACGACCTCAAATTCTCACAACTTGGGACCAGTGGTTGTGTGAATTTTAGAATTTTGCAGATTTCTGGTCATTGCTTTGTTTACAATTTTAAACAGCAACTTGAATGCAAATTATAAAAAATGCTTGCAATATAGTAAAACGTTAAAACTAACAAGTAATAAACTGAAAAGTAGGAAAATTTTCAAAATGATTAAATTATTAAAAGTCCAAATAAATATTGATGTGTGTGCCTAATAAACATGATGCAATTTCCTTGTCAATTCAATGAATTTTTCTTCATGAAGACAATAAAAGCATAAAGTGAAGTAATGTTGCTTCAGGTGTAGCTATTACAAATTTTTATTAATTATGCAAGTGACTGTTTATTTAGTTTAAAAAATTATTTTCAACCACACATGGGCAAATTTCATTTTACTTAAAAAGAAAAAAAAAAAAAATCAGTTTATTCTTTTTTTTACATATTTTTTCGTATTTTAGTGCAACATTACTCTGAAAATCTCATTGCGATTACATTTGCTAACATTTGCTAACATTTATAAATATTTAATTATTTATTTGGACTATTACGCTCAAAACAAACTGCTCTTCAACGTATTAAATCAGTGTAGTAAGTGTTAATAAAAAATAATTATTATTATTATTAAATAATAACGATCAAAAGCGATAAGAAAAAAAATTCACACAAATCTTTAAAAGATTCCTATCATATGATGAAATATCGTATTTATATAATATAAAAACAGGAGAAAGAAATTATCTAATTCTATTCTGAATCAACTTTGAATGGATCGCGACAACAGAATTTAAACGCATCTCGATGTTACATATTCGAATTCATTTTTTAAATTTCGCATTTTAATCCATCAACATGAAAGTAAACATGATAAGCCTTAAAATAACCAGCAAAATAACTTACTTGAATGATGAAATTTCTCCTTCGTTTCCATCCAACAAGATTGACGATGAATTTCGTGCTCGCTCCGCCATCGTAAACAATCACAACCGCGCAAACAACTTTTCAGATGTTGCCAGATTCTTAAACTGAATGAGAAACGTTTTGATTGGTTAGAAGAGAAGTAACATTACGTAAAATAGCATTCGTTTGAGCGTATTTAGGTATAACAGCTAAATGAGCATTTTTTTACAATTGGTCGAACGAAATCTTTGTAAATTAATCGTGTTTAACAAATTTTCTAGAAAAACGGTAAAGTGAATATCAAATATACAGTCAACGCGTCATTATTTAACAAAAATTTTTAACAGTGTACCGAAAAGAAATTTAAAAATATTAATAAGCTACAATGTTGATACTCAGAACTGTGCGAACACTAGAGATGGGAATGCTCGGAAAAAAACCGGAAAAATTGGGGAAAAAACCGGTTTTTTTCGGTTTTTTTCCGAAGGTTATTTTTCAATTTTTCCGAACTGGACAAAATTGAAATTTCGTTTATGAAATAATATAGTGAAAATTTTGTAATAGCTACATTCTCATACTTTTTATTTTATTTATTTTTATGTTGAGTGTCTCACATGAAAATTTTAATGTGGGTAATCTGATCTCTGAGCAGAAATCTGTTTGAGAAGACTTGAAAGGATCCTTCACATTTTTTCTTGTTTGAAACACAAGACCCTTTGCAAAATTTCTCTTGAAAATAGACATTTCAGAAAAAGTTTAATCAAAAATTGAATCTTTCGCAAGTGGAGTGATTGAAGAAAAAAAAATCTCATGCCATACAGCAGCTGAATCTTATTAAGTTGCATATATGTATGTAAATAACCTTATTAAAAATGTCTAAATAGGAACCTAAATATAGTAATAATTTCTTATTCAAAAATTCTGAATATATTTTGTACAAGTATTATATACAAGCAGTTCACAATTTCACAAAATCTTGATTACATGAAAAATATCTAGATATATAATTAAATGCAACTTCTCTTTTTAAAAATTAATTCATGTGTTTGTGTAAAATTATTGCAATAATATGCCGATTAATGGAAATTATAGAATTAAAAATTCAACATAAAATTTTGAAGTATGCATTTATTACTTTAATCTATCTTTTCAAGAAGTAAGTATTGAATTCGTAAAAATTTTGACTTCCTGTTTTTGGTGTATTTAAACATTTTAGAAGGTTCTGAACACGTTTTGATAGTTTTTAGAAAATATTTGTCACTCTGTGAGTCTGTATGTGACAAATTTTATGGGTACTCTATCTCAAGAACTGATGCACATAATTTCACAAAACTTTAGATTCAGTTACATCTTAATATAAACTCGAGGTGTTTAGTTATTAGTGTATATCGCCAAACCGATGGCGCTTTTATGCTGCATTATTCGTAATTTCCACAATAGTTCTATCGCAAACTAATGTATGTATTTTTATAAAATTTCAGATTAACTTAATCTTTGACATAATTTCATGCTCATTACTGTTTGGTGTAAATTGCTCAACAGATGAGAGATGACGCTGCTATGCTGCATTATTCATGATTATCGCAATAGCTTTACCTCAAGGACGATTTTTTTAAAAAATCAAACTACGGTTTCAGACAGTTTCTGATATATATTAATGTTGTTTAGTTTTTGGTATAAATTGCCCTATAGGTGGCACTACTATACTGCATTTTTCAAGATTTCGTTATAGCTGATTAATTGAATATTTCTTCAAAGTATTGAATCTAAAATTGATCTCCATAATGTACAGTAATGTTGCAAAAACATGGGCAGTTTGCATTAGAAAAGTAAAACTGCGATGGAAAAAAAAAAAAAAAAAAAAAAAAAAAAAAAAAAAAAAAAACATATTTTATTATAAGTAACTATGTTCCAAATTATACTTTCCCTCTTGATTAAACTTTGAATTTTTGTAGTTTTCTAAAGCACAGTATAAGTTTATCTCTGTATGTAACTGCTTTTGTTAATTCCTCAAATTATCCTCCTCATTTTCTATTTGTAGTGTTCTGTTTTCATAACTTTTCAGTTCCACTCTTAGAAATATAAAATTACCATGTGGAAACATTATTGAATATGGTTTCTTACTCAAGAATAGAATACCAGATTTCAGGGTTAAAAGAAAAAAAATTACATTAAATTAAACTTAAAATATTTTTCTGGTTTCAGTGAGTAAAATCTAACAGTCAATAAATCCTATGCTATTTTTTTGTTGCAGACCTGAGTAGGCCAAAGTAAAACTTAGTTTTGCTTGAATTTAGATTATAAAACTAAATCAAAACTTTTTTTAGTTGAGATTGGAAAGCTATACCAAAACTAAACATATTTTATAAAGGAAATAAAATTATAATTCTAAGGAAACAAAGTAATAATGTAAAAATATACATTTTTTAAACAAACAATGGAATTTTTGAATACTGATATTCATAATAATGACAAAACTGCAATAATTTCTTTAAACTAGAATCATTTACTTAAAAACTATACTTATGTAAATGGAATGCATAATTTATTTATTTCCAAACTGCAGACATATTGGTTCAGGTTTTTACATTAGGTCAATTGGTAGTTAAACATGTTACTGAAAAATCATTTCAACAGAGATATGATATAACAAACAATAGCGTTTAATAAAAATTCTTAGGCTGTGGGAAAAGAAACTAAACTTTTAAAAGCAGGCTTTGATACTTTCTTTTTATTTTGTAATATTAAGTGAAAATAATTTTCATTTAATACATATAAATGGGAAAAAATGTTTATTATTTAATATTCTCTAAGAAAATGTAATTTATTTGGGAGAAACAGTCATGAAAAATCAATTTTTCCAATTTTTCCGTTTTTTTCCGAAAAAAACCGGTAAAAACCAGTTTTTTTCCGCCACTTATATTTTTCCGGAAAATTTACATCTCTAGCGAACACTTCATATGATTTTGTATGAAAAGTTCGTTGCTTTGTTAATGGTCAATAATTAAAAATCTGAGTAACTCGCAGGTGGCCAATTTTAATTTTTATCAATAGTTTGCACCAACATACAAATGAAAGATTACTAAATATATATAGGACAGTTGCACCATAAACTTTAACTAATAATAACACATTGCTCATTTACTCACGTGTAATTGGCAACATTTTTAAATTTTAATTCATTTAATTTTTAATTTAGTAGAAATATCTCTCGAACAAGATGCAAACGTAGTCCTTCCATTTCATATTTTCCTGCAGACGCCCGCAGAAGACGGCGCGAAACGTTGAAAATTTTATTTTATTTTAATATGTATAATGTATATTAAAATTCCTGTTTTGTGCACCACTGAGCAATGTGTTATTATTAATGAAAGATTACTGTAAATAACTATGTACAGATCAGTATAATAAAGACATATGCACGTAAAGTATTCCAATTATTCAGAATTTTTAAAAAGAAAAATTACGACAGGCATACATTCAAAAAGTATGCCTGACAAATATTAAAAACTTAAGCAGTTAAAATACTGACTTCATTAAAAACCTGATAAAATCCAGCAATTCTTAATTTATTTAAAAAAATTTTCTTAAATTAAGATTGTAAATTGATACTATAAAATTTTTTTTAGTTTTCGCTTAATCCTTCATTTAATTTACAGAAAGTTTTTAGCTTTTGATAATATGCATAATTTTTTTTATTTTATATAAGTCTGATTATGCATATAAGTTAAATTGTACATATAATAAATTGAAAAATATTCTTCAAAAAAAATTTTTCAATTTAAAAATCGAACAAATTATCGTGTCATTCGTTCCTAAAAGATAAATATCACTCCTAGCAGGAATATTCAAAAGCAGTCATCTATTTCTATTTCATCATCAAAGTAAGCTTTGACTCTTTCACAAGAAATTTGCAGTTTCTGACGCCCTTGATAAAACACAAGCAATAAAACTGGATTAATTTATATTTTATTGAAAATATTTTTTTAATTTAACTTTCTATAAATGTAAATGCATTGCTACAAGACTCTACAAAAAAACTCTGCAGATTGCAAAATTCCTGTAGTGGCACTCTGTCTCATGCATAAAAGATAGGACAAAGGATATATACAAAGGATATCTGGCAAATATTGGAAATTCAGCTAAGTGCATGTTTGGAAGTTGCGCCAACATACAAAATGCTCCAATTGCTCGGCAATACATTCTTGCACTTAAAAAAAGAATTGAACATTTTTTTTGCCCTTAAATATAAGTATATTGAAACAAATACTCATTTGGATAAACATAGTTTTATTTTTTATTTTTTCTCTAATATAAAAGTAGAAAATGTCAATTATGAGTAAAAAATGAAGACAGAATTCAAATATAAGGATTTTAAAAAATGCTACCTGATGTTACGCTTAAATAACTCAATTGCATTCTGTTTTAATCGGAGACTGCATTTAAGCTACCAATTGGTATAATGTTGGAAAAATTAACTTAACCGCATTAAAATAAATATTTTAATACAAGACTTTCAATCAACACAAAATTTTCCAGAGTTTTCATTATGAACTTATTGTAAATTCAATAATCATGTTGCTGTTAACGAAATATACACTGAGTTTCTTTAAATAAAAATTTTAAAAATAAGTATATTGTTCAATTTTGATAATCTTAAATACATATTTAAGTGCTAAGATAAAGAACATTTTTAAATGGAGGATTATGCGATTTAGGACAGCTCAATAAAACATGAAATTTGCATTTAATACAATATATAAAAAATACCATACAAACTTATCTGGTAGTTGTTTAAATTTTAATCCAGAAACTAGGCTCTTTCTTCAACAGTTTATTGGTCAGTTAAATGAAACAGACATAGTTACTTTACGTTTACGAAACATGGGGGCGCTATAAAATGAACGATGTCTATTTGATCGAAAATCTCTGAGAAAATGTTAACAATGCAGAAAAATGCTTACTGTTTCGTTAAAAATCGAACGCCTTATTATATAGCATTTAGGATTCATGCATTAAGATTTTAAGTAAAAGAATATCACCGTACTTATGAATCACATTTAAGATCAATAACCTTGCCACAAAATTAGTAATACTTTCTAGTAAGTGTTTTAAAATTGTACCTTTTCATTCTTTATAGACGTATGTAGCTTGCAGATACTAAAGAAGGGGAGGGGGAGTAGGAGTGACAAAATTTAAACATTTCTCTATTCATATGGGTTTAATTTCATATTATAGATTCAATAGTTTGAAAAATAAAATAGTTGGCCAGAGCTTCTACCCTTTCCCCTCAAGCTTTGTCTTTGTTTATAATACTTTTTAAGCTAGATTTATTGTTTTAGGAAACAGTCGAACCCGCCTAAGACGTGAAACCGATTAATACTTGAATTTACTCCAGTTCCACCATCACCAGAACATCGCTCTTACAACAAATGTGAAAATTTTCCATTTAATATAAGATAAAGTTTTCATCCCTTGGAACAAAAATATCTCCCTTAAGACACGAATGCATTTACCTAGATATTAAGTTTTTATAATGAACATCAAACTATTCCCGGATAGTAATAATCGCTTTATTTAATGACAGAAATATTACTATTCTGGAATAGTGATAGACATTGTAAAAAAATCCTCTAAATTGCACTGCTGATTAAATAAGGCGAATATTGCTAATCGGAAATAGTATCTATTTGGAGAAAAAGTCGCGGTGTTAAGATCGAAAATTTCGTTAAACAATCACTGATAAAATAATTTCGTAAAACGATCATTGGTCGAATTTTAATAAAAATTTAGTGACTCTAGTTTCCATACTCGGTTCATAACTAAGCAAACAATATGATACACATACAAACAATTGGTTTTTACATGCAAAATATATGGCTCAGGAGCTGTACAGGGCAGAAATTTGAATAAGAGCTTTGAAATGCACAATTAGAAGGGTATACGCACCTTCGGGTTATTTTGTTATAGCGCAAGATCCCGTAGTCTTTTCTCAATCGGGATAATAAAATGGCTACACGCAAAATAACGATTTTTCTGTAATTAATACACCAACCACAAAATAAGGAATGTTACACACAAAACATATATAACTTTGCACCGATTACCAGTAATTACTATTTTACAATAAATCTAAAAAGTTACACAAAAGCTCAAAAACTATGCTTTCTAAAACTAGGGAATATTACACATAAAATATTCGGAACGTTACACATGTAATTTCCACTTTCTCAACTATTCCGAAAAGTTACACGACATTGTGGAAGATATTACACCGGATTTCTCGCTATTCTTGTAGCAGCTGAAATAATCCGAGAAAAACCAGGGATGTTACACAGTAAATGTCAAGAAGATTTTTTACAGTGTACCCAACCCGAATCATTTGAAATGTAAAATATATAATTGTTGTATTATTTTGTCGAGTCATTTCAAATTTATGAAAATCGGATGCACAGTTCAATGACAGGGGAGGTCAAAAGTATTCCGTTGCATGACGTCTAATGGGGAAAAATAGTTTTAAGTGAATTTTAACGATGTTATACACTTTCGAACACAGTGAAATGGGTATGCATTTTGAAGTAAACTAAGATATACATTCTGTACAATCTGAGGTTAAAAGACAATTAGTTATTCATTTAGAGAGCCACACAAAATTATTCCATTGCGGAATTGTAAAGGGTAAAACACTGTTTAGACACGTTTTAATTATATTAACCTATTCCAGCGCACTACTCTTTAAAGTTGGAATTTAAAGAAAAAAAATTAGGCTGTCTATTTAGGCCTAGAGGACTACACAGGTATTGTTTTGTAAAGATTGCACTAACCATTTTAATTATACAGCTGTTGCCGAAGTGGTAACCTCCCATAAGTAAAGCATTGATAAGCGCAGTGAGAAGAGCATTGCTGTGAAGCGCGTATTACAGTAAAACATTTTACCTATTATTTAAAAACAATAGAGTTTGATCTCTGTGGTGCTGCCATCTTGAACTCATAAGAAAGATTTAAAGTAACCATTAGAGTACACTGTTAAAAATCTGCAGCATTTTATCCAGTCATTTGACCGTTTTCTACCAAAAAAAGTAAATCAACCGTCTTTTTACGTTATTTTGAAGATATTATTACCAATTTTATGGTCAGAATAGAGTTAAATTATGGTTATGTTACTGGTTTTTCAGAAAACGGTGAAATGATTGTACAAAATGCTGCAAGATTTTTAACAGTGTAGTTTTTAAAATATTCACGGAGTTTTTGTGTCTCTAAACAGGGGGAACTTTAGGTGTTGCCGACCCGGCAACACTGCGCGTTAAGGGGTTAAACTGTTTCACTTTTTATGAAATAGATTGGATACCAGTTTACTTACTGTATAATGCAAATCAGATAGTATTGACAGGCACACACATAAGATTTCAGCTACTATAACAAAAAGATCTGAATATTTTTAAAATTTCCTTATAACACAAATGCACTTCATTTTCTACACTTGACGATTTGTTTTAAATTTATGTATAACACTTCCTTATCCTGATTATATAAGACTTTTTTTTTGTTTTTCAAATTTCATTCAATTTATTGTTTGTTTCTTTTTTTAGCGAAAGAAGTGTGACATAAATTGTTGAATTCTCCCAATTTCAACCCGCTTCGACAGATTTTGTTCATTTTAAATCCCCGCCGAGATATTAAACTTCTCAATGTATCTGATGAGTTTGAAAAAGATTCGTGCAACTTTTATCGTGCGGACATAATTTAGTACAGACATATAAATATAGACATAAACTTTTTAAATGGGAGTTGTTTTGGGTTCCTGGGATCCTATAATGAAAAGTTATGAAGAAAATTTTCAAAAGTCACACCATGGTAACGACTGCAATAGGTAGTACAGTCAAACCCCGTTATAGCGAACCCGGTTTATAACGAACAAAAATATTGGTCCCGCCGTTTTCCTATTGTATTTAATGTTATTTTATCCTTTTATAGTAAACCTTCGGAATCTTAAGAATCGGTTATAACGAACTTTTTTTCTAGTCGACCATGATTTTTTTTCTCTTTTTATTTTTCCGCTGATGAGAAAAAGGTTTTCGTCTCTAATTTTATAAGAAAATGCATGCCAGCTGGTAATACAAGGTGCAAATTAACGATAAGTCTTTTTATTAAAGAGTAGTAAAACTTGCATCCTGCATTCTTTCTCTTTTATGGTAGCCATACTGCAGGTGTGATCACGCCCACCCGTCAGTTATTTTTCATTACTCCTATCATAGCAATTCAGTAACGCATTTAAGCTAATTTATATAACTAATGTATTTAAGAATAATTCGAGATTTGGCAGCATTGAAAAGAATGTCTTCTTTGAAGCAAACAATAAACAAAAGCTTTTTCCCTTAAATTATACTCTCTGGAGTTCAGAAGATAGTTGAATAAAAGGAATATTTAAATGGTAAAAAGTAAACAAACAAAATAAAATCAAAACGATTTTTAACGCGCCAATAAATAATGTTAGTCATCCTAAGCCTGTATAAAGTGTAAAGATTTTAGCATAGTCAGGATCATTCCTTAAATTTTTTGCTCATTTATCCTAACATTTATCCGAACTAGGATTGGTCTCGAATGTTTAGTTAACCAGCGCTACACTGTATTTCTGTTTGTCCTCATTTTTAGTTAATTTATTTAGTACTGTGCCAATTTAATGTATTCAATTTTAGTCAATTTAATCCATTAATAATCATATCTAATAGATTTTATGTTTTTTCTTAATACATTATTATTAAACATATAGGTATCAGGTAATAATATACATATTTTGTAAACTCTAACATTTTTTAATGGTTCAGATATAGCGAACCACTGGATATAGCGAACAAAACTTCGGTCCCTTGAAGTTCGTTATAACGGGGTTCGACTGTATTTCTTACGAAATCTACCTAATGACATGCGCAGATGAAAAACTGAAAGATGGCCTTTTTTTCTCAATGCACTTTATACTGTGCAACTTTGGAATATCATTTCTAATGTGTTTTGAAAATGACTCTGTAGTAAGTTAAAACATGTCGACAAAATACAACTATTTTTCTGTTTTTTTTTTTTTTTTTTTTTTAATCTTTTAAACAATTAGAGATAATATCTGTCTTAATATACTGGGTGATCCGAAAGTCGGGGCGAACTTTAAAGATGAATAGTTCGAAAACGAATCAAGATACAAAGATACGATTTGCACCAAACCGATGGAAAAGAGTCCGGGTTTTATGTAAAAACGACAAAAAGATAGTTTTGTTGGCGATCAACAATGACTCTGTAGTGTTTTATTGCACGAAAACATGATATACAAATGAAAAAATTTTGACAACTTACAATTCAGTTTAATTACAGTTAATTAATACTGCAGTAAATGTTCAATGTGCTGTCCATTAATTATAAGTGCAGCTGTGAGACTAGGCACTATATCATTCATAGCATTTAGTAGCATTTCTTCCGTTATGGCAGACACATTTTGACGGATGGCATCTTTCAGTGCTGCTATTGATGCCGTTGGTCGCCAACAAAACTATGTTTTTTGGTTGCTACACAAAACCCGATTTCTTTTCCATCGATTTGGTGCAAACCGTATCTTTGTATCTTGATTCGTTTTAGAATTATTCATTTTTAAAGTTCGTCCTGACTTTTGGATTACCCGGTATATGTATACCTTTGATAATTAATTAATTAAATTCAGACGTTAATTTTCTGTGTTCTTAAATTCATTAAGATTATTTGTTTCCTTAGCGAAAGAGGTGTGCATGAAGGAGCTGGGCTGCTTCTCCATCACCGATGACTTTAAAAGCCTGCACCGTCCCATCAACGTCCTGCCCCACGACCGGGCCACCATTAACACCCGGTGCCTGCTCTACACCCGGTCGAACGCCAAGGAGTCGCACCAGCTGATCGCTTCCGAGAAAGAAAGCTTCGACGAATCCAACTACAACCCAAAAAACCCCACCAAATTCATCGTCCACGGATTCATGGACAGCGAATTCTTCGGACCCTGGATGGTGGTGAGTAGAATTATCCAATTATTAAACGGCCAATTTTCGTCTGCTACCCCTACCTACGTCCCGAATAGTCCGATTCTCTAGAAGAATGGAAAACAAGTTGGAAATTGCACGTGAAGCGTAGCAAATGAGGTGCGTTCGTACGATAACGAAGTTTTATAAATATCACTCTCATATATCAATCTCATAAAATTGTAAATAATAAACAATTAAAATGCGCACCAAACAATGTTATCCCTATACCATTATGCAGTGGAATACTTTTGTGTGGCCTTGTAAATCAATAACACATATTCTTTGCACCACAGACAAAATGTATATTATAATATGTACTTTATAGATGCATATCAATTGCATTAAGTTCAAATGAAACCATTAAAATGCATTTGAAACATTTTTCAGCATTAACCGTAATGTAACGGAACACTTTTGATTGTCCCTGTAGTTGAACTATGCATCCGATTTTGATAAAATTTGAAATAACTCGACAAAATTATGTAATAATTATGTATTTAAAATTTCAAACGATTAAATTGCATTTGAAACTTTTTCCCCATTGACCGTAATGTAACGGAATCCTTTTGATTGGCCCTGTAATTGATCTATGCATCCGATTTTCATAAAATTTGAAATGACTCGACAAAATTATGTAATAATTATGTATTTTAAATTTCAAACGAATCAGTTGGGTAGTTTTTGCGTTGTTATATGCGGACAGACAGACAGACGGACAGACGGACTGCCTGAACGACAATAATAGGTGCTACGTATTTACATAATTACGAACGCACCTAAAAAGAAAAAATTGATACAGTACGCATTTAAACGCAAAATTACACAAATTCAAGTGACTTAATTTGTGTAATGTAATTGTAATCGAAATTTTTTTCGACTTCCGTTTTTCGACGGATTTCCACGTTTTAGGTGTCAGAGATTTCAAAAAACATGTTTTTACAAAATGTCTGTTTGTCTGTCCGTGTGTCTGTGTGTGTGTATGTCGCCATTCTACCATCAAAAAGTGTATGAAAAGTAAGTATTTTTTTTTAACGTGACACTAGCTTATTTTAACCTCTTCAGTTCTGAAGCTAAAATAATGATGCAAATAGTTATTACTTTCTTCTATTTTCAATAGAAGAAAGTATTGTAGTCGAAATTTTTTTGGCTTCCTGTTTTCGACAGATTTACACGTTTTAGAGGTCAGAGATTCCAAAGAACGTGTTTTTACAAAATGTCTGTGTGTGTGTTCGCATGTCGCCATTCTACCAACAAAAAGTGTATGAAGATATGCATAGAAATGAACCAAATTTTCTGTGAATGTTTCTGGCTGTAGCAAGCAGGTCCTCCTTCAGTTTTGAAATATTCCGCCGGAAGGGGGAGGTGCAATCGCGATTTTTGTGCCATTTTCAATATTGTACCGACCAAAAGTATATGAAGTTATGCATCGAATTGAACCAAATTTTTTGTGTAAGTGTATGGCTATGGCTAGTTGGTCCTCCCTGAATTTGAAAAAAATCCGCCCGAAGGAGGCGCTGCAATAGTCAGTTTTATGCCATTTTCAATATTGCACCACTTAAAAGTGTTTGAAGTTAGTCCTAGAACTGAACTAAAATTTTTGTATATAATTATTTTTTGGTAGGGCAAATAGGTCCTCCCTGAATTAAAAAAAAATCTGCCTATCATTCTATTGTTCATCGGCTTGTGTAGAGACGGAAATTCGTTTTTACTCCGATTAATGTATTGAAGCAGAAGTTTAAGATTAAAACCAAAGTTCGTATGATATTCAATTAAAATTATTAAAACACTAAAATGAGTAACTATTTTTTAAAAATATTAAAATGCACATATGAGATAGAAGAAAGTTTTGGGATTGGCACATCCAATTAATATTTTACATTAAAAATTTAAGTGACTGTTTTCTTTCAAAATTGTTGTTCTTCATCGACATGTGTTTTATGTAATTTGTTTTGTTTAAAATGGACTTCTGGGAATTAAAACTGGCACTAAAAGAGGAAAAGATTTCAAAATTTTAAGAGAACGCGATTTTTCTTAATGCAGATACCAGGGAAAATTGTCAATAAATCCCGAAATTTTTAAGATTTTCTATTGAAATAAAAAGAAGAGATTAATTAAGATTTAAAATTCTTCAAATCATACCTTTAGTAAATTAATTAATATTTTCAATATACTCTGCAGTGCTATTGAGTTTCTACAAATGGTTTCATTGGTAATGTTTGTTTCTTGCTTATGTGACTTATCGGTGAAAATTACAATTATAGTATGTAAAATATATTTAACGGACAATGAGAATTTTAGCTGTATTACTAGCGTTGTTTATTTTTCAGATAATGAATTTAATAATGCAGAAAACAAAATTTTAAAACTTTTTTATGTGAAACAATAATGAATGATTATGATACTAAAAGGAAGAAAATGTCGCATTTGTTATTTAAAGAAAAAATATTAAAGTCTTTAACTTCAACCCGAACCCCACCAAATACATTGTCCACGAATTCTTCAGACCCTGGATGGTGGTGAGTAGGGGTTCTCGCTGCCGCTCGCCATTGCGCCAAATCGCGACAAAATGCTCCATTTGGCGAGTAAAAGAACAATCAGACTCGCCAAAGTGCATTATTTGGATATCCCGTCGATCAATTTCACCAAATTATAGATATCGCCAAGCTATTAGCCAAGTTATACAAATTGACAAAAAATTTATTTTAAACGGTGAAATCACAAATCAATTAATAAAAATACAAATAAAAGGTCATATTTAAGATAATTGGATGACGTTACAAACAAGTGGTTCATGTTTAATACCAAGTAAATATGATAAATACAGTAACCCATAATTGGCATTTAATCATAGATTTCGGCGATAGATTTTCGGTCGACGCGATAACCAATTAGTACCCGCCAAATTGTATACTGTTTCACAAAATAAATAAAAAGAATATTGTCCAGTTAAACAGATCGTCATCTGTGACTAATAAGGTTCTATCTGTGCTTTTGAAAAAATAGACTTATTGATATGGAAATTTTCTGTTTGTATCCATGAAGGCATTTCCGAATTAAAATAATATCATATTATGATTGTAATGTCATGCGTAAATTATGTATAACATCATTTTGATGCGAAAATGCCTCCATAGGTACAAATAGAACATTTCTACATCGATAAGTCAATTTTTTTCTTCAAAAACACAGATAGAACCTTATTATTCACAAATGACGAGATGACATTGAGCTCACAAGCTATGCACACTTATTACATATTTTTAACAGCTAAAATTTTCAACAGTCAGTGATCAGTTTTTGTTTTCTTTTCTTGTTTCTGTTATAGAGAATGAAGGACGAGTTCTTACTGCACGGAGACTACAACGTGATCGTGGTGGATTGGAGCGGTGGCAACAAGCCCCCTTACTTCCAGGCGACCTCCAACACAAGGGTAGTGGGGGCGGAGATCGCCATCGTCATAAGGGCGCTCGAGGTAAGAACCGACAATGATTTAACTGTCTCGAAATAAAAAACCTTTGATCAGTTTTATCGTTAAGTTATGGGTGTATTTGAAAAAATGCTTTTCCACTTTCAACAGCTCGAAATTTTACGATACATTTTCAGACTCATATTTTTGAAAGGAAAAACACGAAACTGGTTGAGGGGATTTTGGAAGAATATATAGAAGTTGCCGTGTGATGGCATTCGGAATGGAATTTTGTCCACACTTTGAACTGAATGAATCGTTTAGGTTCTCGTTCTTTATTACATCAGCATGTAACTTATAGTTATGAATCCAAATTTTTAAATTGATTATGGATTATTATGATAAAGAGTGTGCTAAAAATGCCTCTTTTGCATGACTGAGTTTAAGGCACCAGTAAAGCTCAGTCGACATTTTCAGCTAACAAAAATTTGGGTAATTCCATGAGCTATACAGATAATCTGATTCCATTTCTTTTCTACGCACTTTTTTACATTGAAAATAATCGCCAATTTCTAACTGTATCATTTTTTAGATAGAACTCTACTTTTCTCTCTGGTTCCAGCAGTTTTTTATATGATATTTTTAACTTCTACTTATAAAATTGACATTTGAATGTAAAACTTTACTCCAAAATTGCTCTCGCATACTTATTGCAGACATCGCTTGGTCTGAAGTTACGTCCCTGAGTTATACAGTTTTCGTGTATGGACAGATAGAGACGCGTAGAGTTTCCTCAGATGAATGAAAACCTAAAAAACGGAGCATTAATATGGTGAATTTTGATCTATGAGATGTCAGATGAGACTTAAAATTAACTATTTTTGTTATTATCGCCGAAATGTACATTCGAAATAATTTGTGAACAAAAAAAATTACCTTACTGAGAAGGTAACAAGGTCAGTAGTGGGTCACTTAAGGACATTTGTCTAATTAATATTGATATGCTAGTGGATTCCAAAAAACATATATATTTATAGCGTAGTCCTTACCTTCATGTATCAGAATAGATATTCAAATTTTTAAAATATATTCTTTAGAAGATATGAAAAAAAAAATGTTACCTTCCTCTATGTTCCAGTAGTGGGCATAGTAAATTTCTGATGCCCCAGTAGTGGGCCCCCCAGAAGTGGGCCACTCCATTCTTGAGTTTAATGTGGGTTGTACAAAGGTTATAACATTTTTTACATTTTTACACTTAAATATACACAATAATGAAATCATATTTAGAAGTTTTGATGATTACGTAAAATAATTTCAGCTTCTCTTTAATTTTTTCGAACAGTCTGTAATATTTTATAACTTAAAAAAATATGTCTGCCCTATTTCTTAATTTGCAATAGTTTTAAATAATAAGATATTCATAATAAAAAGGGTAATTAAATGTTGAAATGATTGCAAAACTATATTATATTTATTAAAAAAAATGTGAGTGGGATTTAAATTTAACTGCATTTATTTTTCTTTTACAGCCAATTTATTGTCTCTCTCTTTTTTTTCTTTTTTTCATTGGATATTTTCTTCAACTCTTCCTTTTGAATTTTTCTTTTTTCTTTTTCATTTTTTCTTTTCTCTTTTTCTGCAGCTTTAGCATTTTTAATATCTTCTCTCTTCTTAAAATATTGGAGCATTTGAGGAGAAGTCACAACTGCAGGAAGTTTCTCTCGCTTTCTCCTTTTTTTTTATTAATCTTCTCCTTCTGGCCAGAAAAGAACACTTTTGAAGGGATATGGTACATTTCTAGATGGTCCAACAATTGGCCCGGTTGATCCTTCTGGAATATCCACCTCAGCATCAGCATATTCAACAGTGTCAATTAATTCTGCATTGCATGCCGCCTCAATATATATGACTGGTGTATTCTATAAGAAGTAAAATGTTTAATAAATAAATAAATAGAAAATTTTTATAAATAATAGTAAAAAAATATACCAATTTTAAGTGCTCAATACCAAAATTATTTTGTGATAGTTTACCTGGAAAACTGGTGCCTTGTTCAAAGTCTCCTTTGTCTCCAACCATAAGTAATAAAAGATCTGTTTGCTCCACAGGGCCTTTTCATTCATCTTTATTTTCTAAGAAAGATTTCATTTTTTCTTCTCCAATTTTTTCTTTGAGAATATCCAAAAAAGAATCCATTTTTCTTTCCTTTATTGGTGATATTACCACTTTCTTTGATGTTATTTTGGATTCAACAATTACTTTCTTTGGATCCCATGGAACCAGTCCACATGCACGGAATCCACTGACAATTGTTGCAGGAGTTAAGCAATCTAAAGATGACTTTAGAACTGGTGGAAATTCATGTTTCTGTAGTTTTATGCCTTCATGGGTTATTCTGAAGTTCACTACTTCTTGCTGCCAAGCGCTTTTAAGAGCATGGAAGACAACAACGTCCATAGGTTGCATGAGGTGTGTGGCATTTGGGAGCAAATCTACCATTTCAATTCCATGAGCTATACAGAAAGTGCTTAGGTTCATAGATATGTGAGAAGTGTGTCCATTCATAAATAATAGCACAGGCTTCTCTATGCTATGCTTATTTAAATATGGCTCAAAAATGTTTGTCACATACTCATAATATGTTTCTTGAGTCATCCATCCACTTTCCAACTTTCCAATAGCCCAATCAGAAGGCATGGCCTTTGCAATTTGTTGAGGGATCCTATCATACCTGAAAATTGGAAAGGCAAAAAATTAGAATATAAAAACATATTTAACAATTTCAAGGTTTAATTTACTAGATTTATGATTTTAGACATGCTTACCTATAAACGATTATTGGTGGTGCAAGTTCACCAGCGGCATTGGCTGTTAAAAGAACAGTCAAATTAAGTTTTTCGTCAGCTCCAGCAATGGTATACACCTTTTTTTATCTTCTTTCAACAAGAACTTTTCCTGGCTTCGGATTTAAAAAAAAAAAAAGACTGTCTCATCACAATTGAAAACCCTCTGAGAGCTACATAAGACATTGTCCAGTTTTTTGTTTTTTAAATAAGTCTCAACCTCTAGAAACCAATCATTTATACTCTTTTGTGACACTTCTTTCCTGCTCGTTGTCCTGCTCGTTGTTGGCTGGTTCGCAGTTTAATGTCAGGATGGCGTTTTAAAAAACTGTCATACCATTTTCGTCGAGGAAGACTATTTTCTCCAGGGAAAGTGATTTTATGCTCTTTGGCCAATTTTATTACGTTAGTCATGAGTATTTCTTTTGTAATAGGAAATCCTTTACTGGCCATGCTTTTAATTCACAAAAAAATATTGTTTTCCTGGTCGTTGGTAAACAATGTACTTGGGCCTTTTTGTGTAGCTAATTTAATAAATCCTCCTTTTAATTTCCTTTGCAAAGTTGCTTTTGCAATATTATACTGCTTAGTTACAGAACGAACACTCTCTCCTTTCTCCACATCCGCAATTGCACTTTTTAGTTGTTCTTCTGTATAATTTTGCTCCTTTCTTTTCTCCATTATCCTGCAATATAATAAACATATATAATAAAAGATACATAAAATACAACAAACATATTAGGAAAATCATAACTTGGTTGTTCCAGTAGTGGGTCACGTGTGTACCAGTAATGGGCCATCCGGCCCACTACTGGAACAAATTGAAATTTAATGACCCAGAAGTGTATACCAGTAGTGGGCCACCTGGCCCACTACTGGAACAAATTGAAATTTAATGAACCAGAAGTGGGCCAACCCCCAAACTTAATAATATGTTAGTTTTATACCTTTTAACCCTTTCCGAAACACTGTGCCCTATCTGGGATACCTAATTTTAATTCCAAATTTGCAAATGGCACCAATAATATTTTAGTAATATTTTACTTTTACAATAAAACCTTAAATTAAGAAATTCAAAATATGTAAAAAATTCGTTTGTGAATTCCGGTGTCAGTCGATAATTTATCGTTTTACTGACAGATTTTGCCCGTGCCGGAAAGGGTTAAGCATAAGGAATAAAGTATTCATATATACAGTGTATTAGAAATGTGGCGTTTTAATATAAAATACAGTATACTTCTAAAGAAAAAAAAATTGAATGAAAACCTCCCTCTTAAGGAAAACAGTAAGAATGAGCCACAAAATCCTTGAATTTTAAGACTGGAAGAAAAACAACCTTCCAACTCAAAGACTATCGAAATACTGAAGTTGGCCTTTTGTCTGATAACAGATAAGGGTTCCAGCCAATCAGCAGTTAGTTTGTTATCTGACAGGGGTGACTAGAAATCTTGTTTTTCAACTTTGAAAACTGGTGGCCCACTATAGGTACGTGGCCCACTACTGGTACACTTACCTTAGTTTATAAATGAAATTCTAATGAATTTAGCGAAAAAGGAGATCATACAGCATCTGATAGTCTTTTCCAGAATCACCTTAGGCAGTTTCATGTCGTTTACTTTCAAAACTGAGTCGGAAATTTTTGAGCTGTTAAAGGTGGATTTTTTTTTTTCAAATACACTCTTACATTGAAATTTCTGTATTTCATTGATACTAAATGATGATTGTGTCAATTTCAGAAGTACAAGAACGCCAGCAGAGAGAACATGCATATCATCGGGCACAGTCTCGGGTCCCATGTAGCTGGTTACGCGGGAGAACGGATCAAGGGCCTACGGAGAATCACAGGTAACTATTAGCGTCCTTTCTTATGTACATATATTTTTTTACATAATAGTAATGAGAAATTAAGGCGCAAAACTCGGCACAGAAAAAGACCCGGATGATAATGTAAAGTCTATGAGGGCGTTCTTTTCAAATATCTCGCTCAAATTTTGATACTTTTCCATGGATTTTTTTGCACAAGATAGCTGAGGACGATCCACAACCGGCTTAGTTTTTACTTTTTCAGTTTTGGTTTCATATATTTTTTTAAAAATTACTTTAACTTCCGAAACCTTCTTAAACCAGCTCTGAAATTGAAACTATCGTAATATAAAAAATATATAAGCAAAATCGAAAAAGTAAAAACTAAGTCGGTTGTGGATCGTTCTCAGCTATCTTGTGCAAAAAAAAATCCATGTCAAAATATTAAAATTTGAGCAAGATATTTGAAAAGAACGCCCCCATAGACTTTACATTATCATCCGGGTCTTTTTCTGTGCCGAGTGTGGGGCTTTAAATTAAAGCATAGCATTTACCATGTGTATTGTTATATTTATGTGTAAAGGCCGTGGTAGCCTAGTGAGCATAGCACCGAACTCCAGACTGAAAGGCCCCGGGTTCGATGCTCGACATCACCAAAGACCCACCGAGTATATGCAGTGTACGCGCTCATAAAATAAAGGAATTCTGAAAGTCCTGTGGTCGGTCTTAGAAGTTACTATGGATAATGATCTCTGGTGAAACTTTCCCTCTCCTTCAGATACATATCAAAATTGAGGAGGTGGCGATGCTTGGTGCTGCCATCTATTGGAGCTTTGCCGAACATCTTCTCCTGCAGAAGACTGACTTCCAACCCGCTAAGTGCAGTCTAATAGATGCTCCAGCACTCCTCTTGCCCAACGGGTATACGTTAACAACAAGCAACAAACAACATCTGCATTAATTTGATTTTATGGAGACGGTGTAGCCAGTAAGCCAAGTTCAAATTCATTATCCAATGTAAATCAACAAGATTCAGCAAAAGTATTGCAAAAAAAAATTCCATTTTTCACGTGTCAACTCTGACAACATTCAGCATTTTGAAATCTGTGGTTGGTTACGATTTTTTTTTTTTACTTAGCAGAATGTAAAAATCCCATTAATTTTATATTAGTCCTTAATTTAGGTCACATACAGTGATTTTACAATTGCGCGCGTGATTTCTAAAAAACGGTTGCCTAGAATTTCACAAAATTTTCACGGAACGTATTAAACATATAGAAGCACAAAATGACCTAATATTAAGTTTCTCAAATTAGAAATTTAGAATTCACCACTATTTTTTTATTTAAAAAATCTCGGAATTTCGAATTCCTTTGAATATTTTTTTTTTCTCTGGATCTAAAAGTTTTATTTTTTTTCACTGCAGGTCATTTTGAAAATGCATTATATTTGTACTCATTTAAAAAAATATGTTTATTTTAGCCATTCAAATTGTGAAAAATCATGAGCGCATTGCATGCAAGAATAATTCTTTCATAGAAAATATACTATCTTTAAAAATAAATAAAAAAAACTTTATGTGTGTTTATCCTTTTTTAACAACTTTTATTGATAATACAAACCTTTTTTATTATATGTTTTCAATTCTACAATTAAATAGTCAATCAGATAAAGAGTGACGGCAATTCTTACAGACTAGCGAGCTACGCCCGCTAGCTGGGCCAGTTTTTCCAAACGAACCTCGATATTAAGCAATATATAATAAACAAAAAAATTCATTTAATAAGCAAGTCTTGGTGTTCGAATCCTCAAGCACAAAAAAAGTAAATTAAAGAGCTATGGTTGTTATGCGCCCATTATCCCGTTAAAAATATGTGATTTCGCACAGTGGGCTCTACGCTCCATGGTCGCCATAGTCCCATTAAAAATATTTGGTTTTGTACGGTTGGCTCTGCGCGCCCATAAGACACTTTCTCGTATTTTTTGGTTCATCAGAAGCAGACTTTTACGCAGATTCTGAATATGTAATCAGTTTTTTTCTACTTTAAAAACTGTCTGCATGATGGTTTAAGAAAAAACGTGCAAAAAAGAGAGAAAAAGAGGTTTTCGGCTGCTTCTTCTTTTAGCCAAAGGGGAAAAGTTCAGGTTCTTCACCGCAAGGCCGTTTGGGATTTGAGACATTTTTCGTTCCGATTCCCAAGGGGTTTTTAATTCATAACTTTTTTAATTTTGGACCCACGGTCTCGAAAATGCCCGAAATGACTTCCCCGGAATTTTTCCAATCGAAAGACACCTCTCGCGACTTCCAACTCGCCCGCGTTGCGAAGTTTAATCGGCTTCAAGCAGACAGAGGCGCACGGATTTTATTAGTATAGACTAGCGAGCTACGCCCGCTAGCTGGGCCACTTTTTCCAAACGAACTTCGGTATTAAGCAGTATATAATAAGCAAAAAAATTCATTAAATAAACAAGTCTTGGTGTTCGATTCCTCAAGCACAAAAAAAAGTAAATTAAAGAGCCATGGTCCCGTTAAAAATATGTGA
Source organism: Maratus speculifer (assembly GCA_964019185.1). Taxonomy (NCBI): domain Eukaryota; kingdom Metazoa; phylum Arthropoda; class Arachnida; order Araneae; family Salticidae; genus Maratus; species Maratus speculifer. The sequence continues at coordinate 160,578,814 of OZ025303.1, forward strand.
TTTCGCACTGTGGGCCACGTGCACTTGAAAAAAAAAAGATTGTGGATCGGAACTATGGTCGCTTCGCGCCCATAGTCCCGTTAAAAATATTTGGTTTTGCACGGTGGGCACTACGTGCCCTTAAGACATTTTTCCGTATTTTTTAGTTCATCAGAAGCAGATTTTTACGCAGATTCTGAATATGTAATCAGTTTTTTTCTACTTTAAAAACTGTCTGCATGATGGTTTAAGAAAAAACGCGCAAAAAAAACCGCAATTAGCGCCGGTAGAAAAAGCGGTTTTCGGCTGTTTCTTCTTTTAGCCAAAGGGGAAAGGTTCAGGTTCTTCACTGCAAGGTGGCGCAGTGTTCTGCATCGGAGCTCCGTTTGAGCGCCGTTTGGAATTTGAGACATTTTTCGTTCCGATTCCCAAGGGGTTTTTAATTCATAACTTTTTTAATTTTGGTCCCACGGTCTCGAAAATGCCCGAAATGACTTCCCCGGAATTTTTCCAATCGAAAGACACCTCTCGCGACTTCCAACTCGCCCGCGTTGCGAAGTTTAATCGGCTTCAAGCAGACAGAGGCGCACGGATTTTATTAGTATAGATTCTTTTTCACGTATTTTGTTAGTTCAAAGGGTACCTGACCCTTTAAACTGTCGTTTCAGGATTTATGTGAAAAAATTACCACAGCGCCCCTAATTAACCGAGGAATCGGATGGAATCGTTTAAGTAATTCTATTAATTATGAAAGTTTGAAAATGGCTTTATTTTATTTCTTTAACATAATTAGTTCCGAGAAATTGACAAGTTTTTTTTATACATTGCAGATTTTTTAAACTTAAACACTTGTATATAAGTGTTATAAATTAAAATATTTACATATTAAATATGAGGGAGGTTACATACACTGTTAAAAATATCGTGAAATATCATTTCTGTTTTTTAAAAATTATCTTTTTTCAAAGGGTACCTGACCTCTTAAAAATACACCCGAAAATAAGCAGTTTGGATATGTGAACTGCCTTAAAATCAAATACAAGGAATTGAAAACATCTCTTTATATACTATCAGAAAAAAAATCTTGACACTTAATGAAACATGTATAGCTTGTGGCAGATGGTCCTTGCTAATACATTCATTAATAATAATTCTTAATTTTACTGCAGTTGTTATAGCTGGAATTGACAGTACGCCACCTTTTAAAACTAGTTGGATGTGCTAATCCCAAAACTTTTTTTTTATCGCATGCGTACATTTTAACATTTCAAAAATTAATTACACATGTTTGAAAAAAAAAATTGAAAAAATTTATACCGGAAATATTTTTAAGCGAAATCAGACAAATATTAAAGACACTGCAAATCGGAAACGTTGGATGAAGCTATCAAAAACACTCAGCTACGCCTCGCTTATTATTAGTCTTATCTCGTGATTTCGTGTTAATATAAATGCTAATATATACACATTTTAGATATACAGGGCTACACAAAAGAGCTCAGAAAGGTTACTGAATATATGCGTAGTTTACTTAAATGTGGTTTTTAAATAAGTGATGCATTTTTATGTTGAAATGCATACAGTTTACTAAAAAATGTTTGCAGAATGAAGATAAAATAATATACAGGGTCACGCAAAGAACCGGATACTGAGTCGCCTGTGAATGGTAATTTCTGGGAATGTGATTTAAGTAGTTTAAAGAGTATTTTTATATGAAGTAAATTTTAGCAAAATACTTTCATGTAAGAAAGGAACTAGATAAACTACAGGGCTGAAAAGAAGTATACAAGTATGTTTCCATCTGTTAGTATAAATTGCTGAAAGAGAAATTTGAACTAGATAGACGTTTTCTTGCAAGATTAAATTTACTCATTATATAGTATATATATATATATATATATATATATGTGTGTGTGTATATATATATATATATATATCAACCGACATATCAAATACAGGGCTGTTCAAAAGTATTGGAATCCATATTTTTCTATGGACAGTAACGCCTTATTTCTCTAGATAACGAGGTTTTGTTAAAGATTTCAGGAAATGTTGGGAAGTGCCTCATAATCTATGCTTAAGGCATCATTTTTCTTACTTATTTGTAATTGTTTTTTTTTCTTTAATATTCCGGAACAGGTTGTGATCCGGCAGAGCCTTACTTTCAGAACATGCCTCCTTCCGTCCGTCTGGATCCGACCGATGCAGATTTTGTAGACGTTATACACTCCGATGCCACGGACATCATGTTTTTAGGTAAGTTAAGCACAGACCACAACACGCACCACATTTGCATGTGCTTTCCCCCCCCCCCCACACACACACACCAATTTGGCGTTACAAATCTGTGCCAAGGAGAAGATCTGGTTAATAAGTTTATAACAATTGTTATAGTCCAAGAGCCGACCTCACAAAATCCCAAGTCATCAAGCACAAGAAAAATTCCTTTATTTTATGGAGGAGTAGTAATAGAGGAATGTAATGATTCATGTCTGCCAGAAGCGAAAAATTGATACCACTGTAACGATTTCAATCTTTCCCTTGGTTCCGATGTGTAAGGCAGCACGATGAATTCGCATTTTCATGAGAATCATCTTTTTTATTCCATCACACGACATTAACAATTACACTATAAAATTTGACAACTAAAAACTTTACACACATAAAAATCAAACAAGTAAAACAAACGTTAAAATCATCTTTGAAAATCAGACACTGAAATCCAAAGAGTCACCGTCCCGTCCTTCCCCACTCTCTGCTCTCTCGCTTCGTCTCCAGCAGTCTTACATCACAGCGCCGTCTGGCCAACATAGAAGGAACAGTCTGGATTCAGGACGCACAGCCAGATCGCTTTTTGCAACTATAGGCGAGAGTTTTGTGCCAAAGTCAGTTACTCGGGGTCGTCACACCACTAGTGGCTGACTCGTAGGATTAGCATTATGTTTACCTGCACCCAGTTTTCCATGTTTTGATTGTACGGCAAACACAATGCTAAGCCTACGAGTCAACCACTAAGTGGTATCAATTTTTGGCTTGTGCACCACTTCGCTTCCAGCAGACATAGATCATTAAATTTCCCTATTACTACTCTTCCATAAAATAAAGGATTTTTTCTTCTGCTCGATGACTTAGGTTTTGTGCGGTCAGCTCTTGGACTATTAGGGAAAGAAAATGGGGAAAAATTAAAGATTTCAGTGAAATGTGCTGATTGAATGATGTAACTGAAACATTCAATATGGCAATAGGTATTGATATTTACGACTTATTGTGAACATTATATTTGCTGTTTTGTTGCCGATTATGTTTATTATTTACAATTGATTATTTATTGTTCCTTTTTTGATCAAAATCATGCTTATTTACGGTTATTTTTTATTTTAATTCTTTAAATTATTTTGATTATACACTATATCAATAATTATTTATATCAAACTATCATTTATTTATTTTTATATCCTGTTTTAAAATACTTTAATATTTTTCTTTTTTTTTTTTTCACGTTATTTTATTTTTATATTGAAACTAGTCGTTGGGGGCCACCGTAATACTTACCCATCATGGATATGTATACGAAAATAAAACATGTGAAAACTATTTATACAATGCATTGCAATTCATAAACAAAATTTAAATATTGTTAATATACATAGTAATGCTGTATTAAAGAACTGCTGATTACCGATATCGACAAATTATATAAAATGCCAAACTGCTCAAGTAGTACCGAACTGCGTAAAAGAAACATCCTTATAACTCCAAAAATAATAACTCTATTAACTAACAATTAACTGCATCGGATTAAGCGTTTCATTTCTAATTAAAATATACCTCTGAATTGAAATTTGAATGAAATACAGGGTCATGAAAAATCGAAGAATGTGAAAACAGGATTTCAAATATCTCGGCAACTAATAATCCGATTGACTTCGTTCTATATGCAAAATGTGTGTTATTTTATTGTCTTTTACGTCCATTCCTTAGAACAAAAAAATTCGAAAATTTTTATGCACCTTTCATCAGAATGAATTTTTCGAGAGTCCGAAAAAAATAGTTCCGGATAATCGAGGTTGCTGATATTAAATAGGGTTCGTCCCATTCTTACATACTAACTACATACAAAATTTCAAGTCTCTATCTCAATTGGATCGGGAGATAGAGCGTTTACAGACAGACAGACAGACACACAGACAGACAGACAGACGGACGGCAATTTTTTTTTTTTTTCTAAAAATATGTTTTTCGAAATCTCCACTATCTAAAACGTGTAAATCCGTCAAAAAAAAATTTCGATTTTCAAAACGATTGCAAGACTTATCCTATACTACGTATGATGGGTAAGTAATAAAAAATCAAGGTTCTGTTATTGCATGCAATTTGCAACTTTCATTAAAAAGAACAAAATTTTCACCACATTAGCGAGAGAAAAAAATACCCACGAGCAAATGTGGTGTGTGTATATGACATCTGTGCCGAATTTTGTTATTAAATTCTAATGTATTCTGACATCGCCTTTAAACAATCTCGAAAACACATGCTTAAACCTTTACAGCTAACAATTTTGATTTGAAAAATATTTACTCAGAACTAATAAAAATGTATTTATTAAAACACAACACATTGCTCAGTGGTGCACAAAACAAGAATTTTAATATACACTTGTACAATTAAAATAAAATTATATTATAATTTATTTATTTACTCAAAATTTATGGAATAATCAATTTAATAAACAATTTCTAATTAATTTAATAAACAATTTCTAAATAACGAAATATACTAAAAACAAATAACTTTTGACATGTTTCGGTTCCAATTCTGATAAGAGCCATAATCATATTTAAAAATACAAACGCAAATCGTCTCACGGTCAACACAAATGACATGAGACAAGACAGAGGAAAAAAAATTAAGTACTCAAAAATGAGTACATCGGTGTACTCATATGAATTGAGGGTACTACTCGGTTATCCCGTCGACCAATTTCGCCAAATTATACAAATCGCCAAACTAATAGCCAAATTATAAATATTGACATAATTTTTATTTTAAAAAACAAAAAAAATAAATAATTAGTAGAATATTAATAAAAAGTCAAAATAAAAATCACTTAATGACATTTTAAACATGTGTATCGTATTTAATGTCATTGAATGTGACATTCACTATCATCCATTATTGGCATTTAATCTTATAGTTTTGGCGATAATTTTTTAGTCGACGGGATAACCTAGTAGTACCAAATTGAGTATGTTTGTATCAAAAATGAACCCATTGCTTTCTCAATTTTAAAGCGTCATATGTTATTTAAAAAAAAAAAAAAAAAAAAAAAAAAAAAAAAAAAAAAAAAACGATTATTTTGTACTCTGTATTGCTTTATTTCATTCATGGAGGCATAAAATATGTCTACTATTGACAATATTAAATTGTGCACAATATTTTGAAATAATTTAAAAGTGCTGCAAATATCGCTCTTGTCATAAAAATAGTTGATTTTGGTATCTTGGTAATAATTTGGTTATTTTTCTTAATAAATAATCAATCCAACGTTTATTGTTAATAATTTTGAGCAAGATATGAATGCCAGTATATTTTTTGCTTTAATTTGTAATTTTATGATGCAGTAAATAGCGATTTATATTTTAAAACAACCATGGAATTAAAAATGAGTACATGTGTTTCTCAGTTTTGGGTCCATATAGATCGGAGCTATTTTGAGTATGTGAGGTATTTGAAATTGAGTACTTTTTGTTCAATTTTTAGAGCCCATTTCTTTCAGTGTGAGATGTAAACAAAACCACGCGCTCTGTTTTAAAAAATTAAAACATAACAATAAGCTCGAATCCGCAAATGGTCTGACAAATGAACACCAATATTTTCTTGCAAAATTTTTCTTATTACTAGCAAAAGTCGTGCTTTGTTTGATTCGCGAAGCATTATTTCGTAAGATAAATATTTGAAAGGAACATTACTTTTTTATATTATTTTTGCATCTTTATTAAGCAAAAACATTATCTCATGTTTTGGCGCATTTAAATTTCAGAAATGCAAATTCAGCCAAATAACTAAGAATTTCCTCGGAATTTTTTATTTATGATATAAGGCTGGTATAAATAAAAATATTTTCGAAGCAGAATTTTACAAAATATTTTTTTTTTTTTTTAACTAAAAGTTTTAAAGATGTTTTTACATTTTCCAATGACCAATAACGGAGTTCGTTCTGGCCAATAAATGTTCTTTTTCTCAACATTTTTAAATTACTAATACATTCTAGAAATTATTTATAAACGTAATTAATATATTTAATTTGGTTGAATTAAATTATTCTTCAATCAATTAAAATATTCTTAAATTATTCTTTAATCTTTCATTTCAAATACGAGACTTAAAAAACTTACCAAATTTAACAAAATATTCACTTTAAATACCAAATATAAGAATTAATTTTACTTGTTTACGATTCTTTTTGTTGCCACTTTACCAAAGTAAATACCTAAATAAATAAATCATAATGTAATTCTTTTAAAATCCTTAAGTATAAACTGCGTAAATAATTTTAGCAGAATAATGAAAAAAAATTAATTAATATATTAATCATGATTCTATCTATTATTACTAACCCCATAGTTTATTTTCCTTCTTAAAATAAAAAGATACGGGTTCAATTTTTTATTTGCAAACGATTTTGGCGGAATAATGAAAATATATTTTATTTAATTAATCAGGAGTCTATCTATAATTACTAACCCCATGGTTTATTTTCATTCTGAAAATAAAAAGATACGCGTTCAATTTTTTATTTGCAAAAATGCGTCCATAATAGAAAAACATGTAGAATAAATTAATTATTAAAATAATATTTTTAAAGGTTATTCTGTAAAAAAAAAAAAAAATAACATTCTGCAAATCTACATATCATAATTTATTCTTATGTTTAATTTCAAGTCAAAATACTGAATAGATTTTTTATAAAGTGTACGACAAAATGTAACTTGAGTGGCCTAGTAGAGGATTCGCTTCGCTCATCCTAATTATTATTATTATTATTTTTTTTTTTTTTTTTTTTTTTTTTTTTTTTTGAAATTGCACAGATATCGCCTTTGGAGACTAATTTTAACAAAAATTCTGTGGATACCTATCATGAAATTTTCTGTTTAAAAATGTTAGTGTTCAGTTCGCGGACCATTTGGGAGCTCTGCGCAAGGCATCTTTCGTAGCTCCAGAGTTCCGCATGAATGAATGAATAACCTCAAGTGAGCCCTTCTTGATGTTCAGTGTCTTTAAGGGTGTATTCGAAAAAACGCTTTTCCATCTTCAACAACTCGAAATTTTCCGATACAATTTCAGACACATTTTTAAAAGAAGAACACATGAAACTGGCTCAGGGAATTTTTGATGCCGTGGGATGTCATTTTACGCTCTATTCATTAGAATCGAATTCATGACAATTATTTTCTCAGATTTACTTTTTTTTTTTTTTTTTTTCGCAGGGGGGGGGGGGTAACATTTTCTGCATTTATCCAAAAATCGACCATCACGGCACCTTGTGTAGTTTCTAAATAAGAGAATTTGAAAGTTTGGTGCATTTGAGGGCAAAAATGAATTTATAAAATAAATCGGAAAACAAGCGGTTTTGATCGGAATACACCCTTAAGGGTGTATTTTGATTTAAACTGCTTATTTTCTGATTTATTTTTGAATTCACTTTTGCTCTCAAACGAATCGAACTCGCAGATTCTCTTAGCTAGGAAGTACACAAGGTGCCGTGTCTATCAATTTTTGGATAAATGCAGAAAACGTTGCAAAAAAAAGCAGCCAAAGTTGTCTTTTTAATACGATTTTTCCGAAGCGGGAGATCTGTGAACGAAAAAAAGGTTCCTACTGAGAAAGTTTGAGTAATTCTTTATCAATCCAATTCTTATAAATGGAGCGTAAAAGGATATCACACGGCACCTTATACGTCTCTTCCAAAATCCTGTCAGCTAGTTTCCTGTTTTTACTTTTAAAAATATGTGTCTGAAATTGCATCAGAAAATTTCGAGCTGTTGAAGATGCAAAAGTAATTATTTGAATACACCCTTAGTGTGTGTAATTTTCCTTTTAAATTTGTCTGGTTTCAGTTTTTGAATATTTTTATTTTTATTTTCAAGCTATATTCCGCTAGTATCATATACTCGGGACGTAGCTAGAGACCTGTCGACCTGGCTTACGCTAGAAAGTCTTTTCGCGTGTGGCTTTTTTATTATTATTATTATTATTATTATTATTCCCTTTTATTGTCGGGTGTCATTGTTTCATTGTATTGACCGTGTATTTTTATTAACTATTTAAATAATTTATGTTGTTCTCGATAGAGAAATGGGAATTGTGGAGGCTCTTCAAACAATTCGTATTACCGGCAGTTTTGGAAGATATCAGCAATCAATTCGCTTTTAAGACTCATATTTCAAATAACATTGATATTGTTGGTTAAACAGTTTTCACTTCCCTTGTAAAAACTGCAGCATCATTTTATATCAGAAAAAAGTATTTTCCTTTTTGAGATGTTTTTGTTCCACTAAAAATCTTCAAAAAATAAAAAAAATAAAAATTCTATACCTTTTTTTTTTTTTTTTGATAATTCCAACTTAAAACTAGTCGTTGGGGGGGGGGGGGTGTGCACCGTAATACTTCCCAACATGGATATTCATATTATAAAATATGAAAATAAAACTTATTTAAGCAATTTATAAAATGCATTGATATTCCATTAGAAACCCCGTAAACATTTCTGATACATAGTAAGCTGCGACTGTAGCTTACTATTTTCATAGTAATAGTGTAAGCTGTATTACTGAAATGCGTGCATTACTTGATTATCCTGTCTACAAATTAATAAATCTCCAAGCTCTCGTTAATTATACAAATTGGCATAATTTTCATTTTAAATAACGAAAGGACAAGTAAGTAAAATTTCATGCAAGTACAAATAAAACGGCGAATTAAAAATCGCATTATGATGTAAAAAACACGCATAACGTGTTTGTTATGTCATAATGCGATTTTAATGTGTCAAAATGCGATGTCAAGTGAATGTTACATTTACGATAAGACATTATTGACATTAAATCTTATAATTTGGCGATAGGTGTTCGGTCGACAAGATAATCAAGTACTTCCGAAATGCGCATAAAAATCCTTACACTGAAAACAAGTCAGAAATTACACGTATAGCGTAGCAAATGATGTGCGTTCCTAAGATAAGAAAGTTTTAAAAATATTCAGATCTTGCTGTTATAGTAACCAGTACTTCGGATATGGTATAGTGGTCGAAATTTTTTTTGTGTTCCTGTAAATATACAGGAAGTAACTTTTATTACACCTCAGCAACGTATATCATATTCATAAAATGTGAAATAGTTTAATATAATTAAAACACGCCCCAAACAATGTTTTCCCGTATAGCATTATGTAGTGGAATACTTTTGTGTGGCATGCAATTTAATAACAAATATTCTTTACATCACAGATTGTACATAATGTATATTTTAGTGTATATATACTTCATAAAATCATGTCAATTCTATTATATTCGAAAGAGTGCAACATCATTAAAATATACTTGAAACTATTTTTTCCTATTGACCTAATACCCTGTTCACACTATGGATAGTTAAGATATCTCAGGCCTGAAACTCTCAGAGAGTTTCAACTCGATCGGGCTAGATACAGGAACAACCACTCTCTCTCATTAGCTATAAAGCTTCGCTTTTACTGATTGGCTGTTGTGGCCGTCTTTATTTCAAGCGCATGCGCATACGTTACATTTGTTCAGGTCAGAGATACAGTGACATTCGCTGAGATATCTTAGGTACGTTTTTCAATGTGAACAGGCATCCGATTTCGGGAGGGTCCACTTTAAATACGGCGATCTTAAGATATCTTATGTTTGTGGCGTGAACAGGGTATAATGTGATGGAATACTTTTGATTGTCCCTCTAATTAAACTGTAAATTTGATTTTCATAAAATTTGAATTGGCTCTTCAAAATTATGCAACAATTATATATTTTGAATATCGTGCGATTTGGTTGGTCAGTTTTTGCTTTGTTATATGCGAGCAGACAGACAGACGGACTGACACTTCATAAAATCATGAAGACTGAACAGACTGACTGAACGACAACTATAGGTGCTACGTATTTACATAACTACAAACGCACCTAAAAATGGGTTCTCAAAATTGAGCAAAAAGTACTTAATTTTAAATACTTCACATACTCAGAATAGCATCTAAGTGTACTTAAAACTGAGAAACATATGGACTCATTTTTGTGTCCAAATTTGAAGTTTCAATTTCTTTTTAGCTCACAGGCTATCATAGCCTGAGAGCTTATCTGCCCGCCCGTTCTGTATGTACATTCGTTTGTGTGTAACGCTATAACTCATGATTCTCATGCCATTCCCCTTAATTGATATAAATGGGTTTTTCATGTAGAAATATTAGTATTTTTTTTTTTTCAAAATTTACACATAGGATCATTCTGATGAAGCGCTTCCGTGATTGGTATTAGGTGTTCATTGGATAAATATAAACAGGGGAAATGGGGGTTCTAATGCCCCTCCCCTTAATTTATATAAATGGGTTTTTCATGCAGAATTGTCAGATTTCGTTCAAATCACTGAATAGTTTTGGAAGTTTGATGGTTGAGTATATAAAAGAGAAAGATAACTCTTCTTAAATTATATAAATGGGTTTTTATTAAGAATTTTCCGATTTGCTCTAAATTTTGGATATGGATTTTTTATATGATAAACGATGTCCCTGATCAGTTTAGAGGGTTCAGTGATTAAGTATGAAAAGGGGAAAGGGGGAGCTGATCCCCCCTCCTTAATATTTTTTTTTGAACGGAATTAACCCTTGAAAATATAAGGCTGTAATGTACAATTAATATGCGTAGCCTGTGAGCTCAATCCCATCAGTTTAACTGGGCAATATTCTTTTTATTTAATAAACATCCCCTTCTGGCAGAGAGCATTAAGTAAAATATGCAAAGAATTATTTACAGATAAAGCAGAGTGTTTAACTTATATATTTATTTCCTCTGCAGGATTCGGAATGAGCCACAAGGTTGGACATGTGGATTTCTATCCGAATAACGGCAGGAAACAGCCCGGTTGCAAAGGTGACAAGTTCAAGAGTTTCATTCTCGAAGGAATCAACGAAGGTATGAGCATTCATTTATGTGAATCCAATTATTATTAATTCATTTTCAGTACTATTCTGAAAATATAAAAACTTTGTTCTGTATCTTAACTTTATTCTAACTAGTATAAAAAAGTAACAGAATTGTTATTTAACAAATTACAACGACTATTTGTAAAATGATATTTTCAAAGTCTAAAATTTTAAAAACTCATAGATAAATTCTATATATAAATTAATAATAATAATAAACATCATTTTTAACCGGCTTCAAGGAGAAGGTTATGATTTCGACCTGTATGTATTTCTTGTTCACTCATAATTTCCGTAAATATAAACCGATGTTGATAACTCTTTTTTGTGTGAAAGTGTAAGATGCCCACATGGTCCCATTTCAATTTTATCAAATTCTTGCGATTAGAATTTTTTAAAAATAAAAACATTAAAATTATAATTCTTTTTGAAGCAGTCATCCAATTACAAGCGTTCATTTTTCAGGTAATTGCAGGCTTTCATGTCGAGCACACAAGTCAGATGTGTGTGTACAATAAATAGATAAAATTTCAGGCTATCACTCTTACTATAGACTCTAGCGAGAGTCCTAACTATCATGCAAGACACTCTCATTGTAGACATCGGCGATATTTTTAACCGACTTTAATGAGGAGGTTATGATTTCGACGTGTATGTATTTCCTTGTTTACCCATTACTTCCATAAATGTGAATCAATTTTGATGATGCTTTTTTTTTTGTTTGAAAATATATTATACTCATGTGGTCCCATTTCAATTTCATTAAATTCTGATGATTAACTTTTTTTAAATAAAAAAATGTGTATTTGATTTAAAAAATAATGATTTACCGTAAATCATCATTCATTGTTGCAACCGTTTTCAAATCATAAGTGTATTAAAACTATGCATTCATATGCGTTAGCGCCAAGTTGTCGTCAAGCTTGTTTTTTTTTTTTTTTTTTTTTTTTTTTTTTTTGAAGTCGATTATTATTTTTTTAAAGCACATTTTATTATTAGGATGATCAAAACGAGTCATACGCACGCCGTGCATTAAACATTTCCTAGATCATTCCTAGATCAACGATAAAAAAAAACAGTAGATTAAAGATAGACAAATTTAACTGTGCATTTTTATTGGATGGAGTTCATCAGACCGACTTCGGAACGCCTCCTATTACGTACCGACATGAACTAAACATTCCTATTACTGGACTCATCTTAAGCAAATTTCAAATAAAACTTCAATTTTATAATTTTTGGAACTTCAAATTTTTTAACTTCTTCACATCACACATTTTAAATTTTTACACTGTTGCGTAGAAAAAAAATGCACTTTTTAAGGGAACGGTGGACATTAAAAATTTATTTTATTCATTTTTATCATAGCAATATGAAATTTTGTGCATACATACATTTCACCAAAAGCATATAGAATACCTTCAAAAAATTTCCAACCTTATTAAAATTTGTAATTTTTTTACAAAAATTTAAATTTTCAAACGAAATTTTAAAATGCTCCTCGTGTTGATTGGTCAAATTTTTGAAATATTTTCTTGCTTTTGCATTTTTATCACTTAAAACTATATTATAAACAAATTTGTGTAAGATTTTTTAAATCTCTTGAATAGTTAATATTTTACAAATTTTTTTCTAAATTCCTTATCGATTTTCATCGAAATTTTGCCTTTTAATAAGAAAAAAATAAAATTTGACTATCTTAATGAAGACGAATTTTAAAAAGCTTATTAATATAAGGATACTTCCTTATCAATTTTATAAATATTGATCAGAAATTAAGACTCAAGCAGCAATTCAAAAATCTAAAACGCTGAAAAATTAGTTTTGAGAAAAACAGATTTAAAGTATATAAATAAATTCATCTTTATTATTTACTCCTTAAAACCTTCATAAATGATATTTTAATAAGAAAAAACTGTTTAGGTACTATTATACCCCAGAAATAGACCTTTTTTCTGACGATCTTGCTATAGATGATTTTGCTCAAATAAAGGTCCACTGTCCCCTTATTGAAATTGGTTTGAAATCTCTATCACAATTTGTTGTTAAATTATTAATTTTTATAAAAGTTTTTATTACTCTTTTTGTCATTGTGGCAACAGAAGTATTTAGTTTTTGGACATTAAAATTTGACCAATCGGATGGTAAGCATCCAGTTGTCTGATATTCTGAAAATATAAAAACTTTAACTATATATTTATATGTTTACCAATCACACCAGGTGTTATAGTAGCTTTAAAAAATGGGGTAGTTTCTACGCTCTTTTATTTAAAAATTTCAAAATACTTTTTTAATTGTACTCTATAAACACACAGTATACTCTGGATGTTTTAATAAATTTATTTATACTTCTTCAATTATAAATACGAGGTAGAACCCGTCGAATTTCGACGTTAGAAAAAGTTTGAGGAGGAATTGTTTCCATGATTTATAATAAATCTACAAATATCAGTTTTAAAAAAATGCATTTTATATGGCAAGTCTAACTCTTAAACAAATGATACTTAACCTAAAATTAGCAAAATAATATTTCTGTAAAACAGTTGTAGAAATTATTAAAATTAAAATTTAATCCTACATGTAAATAGTAAAACTTAATAAAGAATGAAGATCTGTTATTATAATAAAGTTACCAATTAAGGTTCTTATGCTTGGCATTCCAAAATAAAGAACAGAAAAATTTATTTCACTCTGACTCAATCATATATTTTTCCCCTTGAAACCTAAACCCAATGAGATGAGATGAGATCAATTGAGATGATTTTCATCATCTCAAAATTCACATATGAATCTCTCATATACATAATCAACTTTTTAAAAAAATGATATTCTTATTAGATCATTTTAAAATCATTTAAATTCAAAACTTGAAGTCTCGATTGCTATTAGCTGGAAAAATATACTATCCTACTTATATTCCTTTAAGTGTAAATGAAATTGTCTGAAATAATCTGTATTAATTTCAATTTTTTTTCTTTTTTATGAGAAAATGGCAACAAAAAGATGCAGCAATATATATATATTTTTTTTCCACTTTACTTTGGATAGAAACGGAGACTTCTGTTGTCATGATTATAAAAACGGTATTAAAAACTACAAAAAAATTAATATCTCAAAAATAAATTAAGATACAGTTTTCAAACAAAATGCATTTAAAAGTACATTTTTTTCCCTATACGACAATGTAAAATTTTAAAATGTGCGATGTTTAAAAATTTAATAACTCGCAGTAGAAAAAATTATAAAACTGATATTTAATTTAAAATTTGAAAGTGTTGTCATTCGCAAAATGACGTATGCGTTACGCACAGATATGTTTGGACTTTATAATACAGTAGAACCTCAATCCATCGTTTTTCAAGGAGTGTGGTGAAAAAAACGATGAATGCGGATTAATAGAACATAAAACTCCCTTTTGATCAAAAGGAAGTTTTATGTTCTATGAAATCTAACGATGATATTATTATCTCCAAAGCTGACAAGGGGGGGCCAAATAGTAATACAAGACAAAGCTGTTTATTTAGAAAAAGTGCATGATCTCTTACAGTCTGGTCCTTATGTTAAATTAAATCGTAATCCGTCTGAAAATGATTTAATAAATACTAGAAAACTTATCAAATCCTCTCCTTGCATTGATGACAGTATAAAAATGTCATTAACTCCTTCCATTGCTAACTGTAGTCGTTTTTATGCTTTACCAAAAGTACACAAAATTGGTGTCCCTCTCCGTCCGATTGTTTCCAATATCGGTTCAGCCTCCTACCCGCTTGCCAAGTATCTAGTTAAGCGTTTTTCTTTTCTCTCAATATCCAATGTTTACACTGTTAAGAATTCAAGCTCTTTTGTTAATCTCATTAAGAACTATACCCTCTCCCCCTCTTTGAGAATGGTTTCATTTGATGTCACATCTCTGTTTACACATGTTCCTGTTCTTGGTGCAATTCAATGCCTCACTCTCAGATTAAAAGAATTCCATTACACTAATCACGAAATTAATCATATTGTTGATTTATTCAACATTTGTTTAAAACAAAATACTTTTAAATTTTCCAACCAATTCTATTCCATGTCTGATGGTTTAGCTATGGGTAACCCCCTTAGCCCTTTCCTAGCTGATCTATTATGCATTACTTTGAAGTTAAAATGTTTAATCTCATCAGTTTCCCATTTTATTGCAGATACGTTGATGATTCTTTTGCACTCATCGACCCATCTGTTTCTCCTGTTGATAATATTTCGACTATTTTAAATCAAACAGATCCAGTCATTCAATTCACTTATGAAGTCGAAAACGATAATAAATTGCCATTTCTTGACGTTTTAGTCACTCGTCAATTAACCTCATTTGACACCCGTGTTTACCGTAAACCCTTTGCTGTCACACTGCCCCCCCCCATTTTAATTCATGTCACCCCCCTTCAATTTATTAATACACAGGGCCACACAAAACTTTTCCGTTACATAATGGTAAACAAACCTATCAAACATATTAAAATTTATTTGCATTTACGAAGTGCACTAAAATATGCAATGAAGAAAATAATTATTATATATTTACAGTGCCACTGAAAAATATTCCATAACATAATGGTATAGGGGGAACATTGTTTGGGGTGTGTTTGAACTAAACTATTTCACACTTTATGAAATTTATATATTTCTGAGGTTTACTAAAAATCATTTCCTGAATAATAGAAAGCAGATAGAACTTACAGGGATACACAAAAGATTTCGGATACTCAAGTACTGTCTACTATCATCCACTTAATCGTCGTGCCCGAGTCATTCACGAGTTTCAAGCTTCACATCTTTTAATTCAAAATTGTTTGATTCCTACCAGTTTTATAAAATAGTGTAATTGCTTTTATTCTATTATCATATTACTTGCCATTAAAAAACATGAATATGTTTTTTATAAATAGCGCTGGCAATAATGAATTTGAATGTTTAAACCGTAACCATTAAAGGGTTATACCAAGTTCTGAATATTTGTAAAACTTAGTTGTAGTAAGAACGCACCACATTTGCCTAGACTTGACGTACAATTTCCGAATTTTTTTTTTCAAGAATGATTCCTTTTTCTTATGCATATTTGTTTTTTATGTGTAGGAGGCCGAAGATTCGTCAGCTTATTCAATACTAATTTGGGCAGGGTTTGCGCCACGTGGTCCAATGAAATGATTCAGGGTTTGAAGTTGAATCGAGCTTTACTTTTTCGGCGGTTTTTAGCGAAATGCGCTGGCCGTTATATATCTAGTTGGCCATGGAATGTTTATTCGGTACTACTCTGTTATCCCGTCGACCAAAATACTATCGCCAAATTATAAGATTAAATGCCAATAATGGATGATCGTGAATGTCAATTCAATTACATTAGATACGATACACGTGTTTTAAAACGTCTTTAAGTGATTTTTATTTCGACTTTTTATTTGTATTTTTATTAGTATTCTACCAATTATTTGTTTTTTTATTATTTAAAATAAAAATTACGTCAATATGTATAAATTTGGCTATTAGCTTGGCGATTTGTATAATTTGGCGATATCGGTCGACGGGATAACAGAGTAGTACCGTTTATTCTAATCCTTGTTATGTAGATGATGAAAATGCGTGTTTTCCTGTTTATGATTGGTTGAAGCAATAGTTGACTGGTAATAGAATGAACTTTTGAATTTCATGGCACTTTTTACTCTGCTTGGAAACAGCATAAAGACTATATCCATTATATATTTTTCAAGATTAACCTACTTGTCTCAGACACTTGTTTCAGATTTTTCTTAAAAATTACTTTAAATTTCGGAGCCAGTTAGAACCTGTTCTAAAATTGAAACTAACATAATATAAAAAAAATATAGCCAAAATCGTAAGGATAAAAACTAGTCCGGTTGTAGATCATCCTCGGTTATCCTATGCAAAAAAGAAAAAATTATGTGAAATATTATAATTTGAGCGTGATATTTGAAAATAACGCCTCCATAGCTTGTCACAGCCAAAAACATACACAAAATTTTGGTTCAAATCTATGCACAAACTTTTCGATGGTACAATGGTGACATGCGGATAGACAGACATTTGTTAAAAACATGTTTTTTGGAATCTCTGACTCCTAAAACGTGTAAATCCCCGAAAAACCAGAAGTCAAAAATAATTTCGATTCCAATACTTTTTTATATTAAAAATAAAAGATTCAATTTTTAAAAATATTTTGAAGTTTACTTCTTTATCTGGCGTTTCTGTTTAATTTTTTCAAGAACAATTAGCTTGTCTTATGTATATTTGTATATGTTATACAAATATAACGTCTCGCTACCGCACGAAGCCGACTGGAGGCGTTACAGAGTATTAAAGTATAATGAATTTTCAGGGCTAAACAAAAATATTCAAATATGTTTTTATCTATTTGTATAAATTGCTGAAAGTAAAATATCAATCAGTTAAGCGTTTTCCTGCTAAACTAATTTTTACCATTATACAGTCTATATATTAAACGACAGACCAAATACAGGGCTTTTCAAAAGTATTGGAATACATATTTGGATATGAACAATATTACGTTATTTCCATGATAACAAAGTTTTGTTAAAGATTTCAAGAAGTGTTGGAAAGTGCTTCATAATCTATGCTTAACGCATGATTTTTCTTACTTGTTTCATGTGTGCAGGAGGCCGAAGATTCGTGAGCTACAACCACTAGCACTCCCTGGATTTAATATTGGTTGCATGTGTTAAAATAATATTTGACAACTAGTTCTATTTATATTTTACTTTTTCAATGTGAGATTATGCTCGTGATTCTTCGTCGTTAAAGCATTTGAATATTTATTCTAATTCTTGTTATGTAGATGATGGCAATGCATGTTTTCCTGTTTATGATTGGTTGAAGCAATAGTTGACTGGTAATAGAATGAACTTTTTGCCACATATTATTTTAATATCGGCTAAATATCGATGCAACATCATTAGCAAAGAGAGATATACTTTGGAAGAATGATACTTTCATCTTATTAAAAGAACTTATTTAATAACGGACACATTATTTACAGCAGACGATCACACAAACACAGAATTGACACAGAATACAATTTCCGCTTACACATAAAAACATTCTGTTTATATTTCGCATTAATTGCGGTTTCAGTTAAATACACCACACTTTTAAATTTCAAGGCGGTTTTACTATGTTTGGAAGCAGTATAAAGACTATATCCATTATTTTTTTCAAGACTAATCCACTTGTCTTATGTATAGTTCTATAACACTTCTTTTTTTCATGTGTGCAGGTGGCCGAAGATTCGTGAGCTGCAACCACCAGAGGTCTCTTGACTTCATGCACTACAGCATCAACTACCGGAAAGTGACCCCAGTGGGCATCGAGTGCCCCGAGTGGAAGGATTTCCTGGAGGGCAAGTGTTCCGAGTGTGGGGCCGACACCAAAAGGTGCGCCATCATGGGCATCCGGGCCGACGAGTACTACCAGTACAGAAACAGCTCGGTCCAGCACGCCATGTACCTCAAGACCTCAGGAAAACCTCCTTTCTGGTGTAAGTGACACAAGCCTTCTCTTAATTTCCTCCCTGAGGATTACGTAACAATCACCTCACGTGTTAATACGTTTTCCTAAGCTCCAAATTTTACTGCAATAGAAGCAATATTTAAAATAATATACTTCGGTTGACTAAAGCTGCTATCAGATTCACCAACATTTCGTAAGACTTTTGAGCCAACACTTGATTTCCTCCAACTTTTCGCGAAATGTCTTCCCAAAACCCAGTGTGATAGCAAACAGAAATGTTCCCCCAACATTTTTCCGCTGTTCCAAAAAAGTCTCTCCTAGTCAAGACTTCTCATCCAACATCGAACATTTCAACGAATCAGAGATAAGCGATTGATACGAGTAGGCGATAAATATTAACGCCTGGTACTAGTAGAAACTGGTTTTCTGGCTTTTCCTCCAGCCTTTTCAAGGACAATTGTTACCTTTTCCTCTCTTTGAACGGGAAAATGTTGAGGTTAAAATCGGCTGAAAAGTTTGCCTCGCCTAAAGTCCGTGAATCTGATAACAGCTTTAATGTACACTCTTTAACAAAAGAGATTCACCAAGCAGGGATCACCAGATTGCTTTGAAATTTCGCATGCATAAATGTTTCGACCAGACATTCAAATATTAAAATTTTGTGTCCAATGAATGAATAGTGCGATCTCAAGCAGATATATAGAAGGCGTTGTTCTCGATCTTTTATTAAAAATGTCTGTCTAATTGTAACTTAGTAGGTAAATGACCATTCTGATATTTGTTCTATTTTAATAGTTATGTGTGTGTATCAAGTCGTTCAATAAATTAATTTATAATGGCCTAAGTTTCAAAATATCTCAAACATGCAGGTTATAATATTGGAATCTTTTTTCTCCCACAGTGTATCATTACCAGATCGCCATCAAATTGTTCAAACCACGTGTTTCGCACAAAGACGTGAAAGGCACCATTGACGTGACACTGTTCGGAAGAAAAGCCGATGAATTATTTCACGTTCAAGAAAAGTAAGTACAGTCTATATAATTTTAATATGACACTGGCTTATTTTAACCTCTTCAGTTCTGACCAATGACCAATGCAGAGTTTTTAGCTCACAGGCTATCATAGCCTGAGAGCTTATGTACCCGTCCGTTCTGTATGTACGTGCGTTCGTGCGTAACGCGATAACTCATAATAAAAATATCCGATACACTTGAAATTTTGTATGTAGGTATATCCTGACAAGGCGCTTCCCTGATTAGTTTTTGGAGTTCATTCGATATGTATAAGAGGGGGAACGGGGGGCTCATGCCCCTCCCCTTAATTGATAGAAACGGGATTTTCAAGCAGAATTAACAGTTTTCGTTCAAAATTTAGATATAGGATCATTCTGATGAGGCGATACCGTGGCTGTTATTAGGTGTTCATTGAATAAGTATAAACAGGGGGAACGGGGGGCTCATGCCCCTCCCCTTAAATGATATAAACGGGATTTTCATGCAGAATTAACAGTTTTCGTTCAAAATTTAGATATAGGATCATTCTGATGAGACGAGTCCGTGGCTGTTATTAGGTTTTCATTGAATAAGTATAAACAGGCGGAACGGGGGTTCTAATGCCCCTCCCCTTAACTTGTATAAATGGATTTTTCAATCAGAATTGTCAGATTTCGTTCATATCTATGAATAGTTTTGGAAGTTTAATGGTTAAGTATAAAAGAGGGGAATAACTCCTCTTAAATTATATAAATGCTAAATGGATTTTTATTAAGAATTATCCGATTTGCTCTGAATTTTGGATATAGATTTTTTAATATGATAAAGCATGTACTTGATAGTATAGGAGGTTCAATGATTAAGTATAAAAAAGGAGAAAGGGGAGAGCTGTTTCCCCTTCTTAATTTTTTTTTCGAACGGAATTAACGAAAAAAAAGGCTGTAATGTACAATTAGTATGCGTAGCCTGTGAGCTCAATGCCATCAGTTTAACTGGGCAATATTCTTTTTATTGAATTCCCACGCATGTCGCGCTGCTTGCGTTTACTTCATTTCAGATTCAATGAGTCGATTCAGGAATGCATAGTAGCAAGAGTGAACTTTGTTTAAGGGTGTCTTTCGATTCAAATTCCTTATTTTCCGATTTATTTAAAAAAAATTTTTGCTCTCAAATGCATCCAACTGGCAAATTGTCTTATTCAGAAAGTACACAAGCTGCCGTGAGGGTCGATTCTTTGATAAAAGCAGAAAATAGTGCCAAAAAAAGGAATAAAAAATAACGGACCGTTTTTTCCGAAGTGGAAGATCTAGGAACGAAAAAAAGGGTTCTACCATGGCCAACTTCATTAGAGGCCTTAGAAGCTCTTGGCTGTTAGGACGGAATTTATGACATCATATCATGTTTAACCAATCGGCAAAGACAACTCTTGTTTGTAACGCCCCTTACAAGGACAACTTCCTCACGAGATTGGATAGACGGAGATTACGTCATTAATTCCGTCCTAAGTCCCGCCTAAAAAGCAAAAGCTTCCGAGGCCTCTAATAAAGTTGGCCGTGGTTCTACTGAGAAGGCAATTGTTTATCAATCCAATTCTAATGAGTGGAGCGCAAAATGACATCACACGGGCATCTTCTACATACTCTTCCAAAATCCCCTCCAGTTTCGTGTCTCTACTTTTAAAAATATGTCTGAAATTATATCGGAAAATTTCGAGTTGGAAAAGCGTTTTTTCGAATAGACCCTTAACAAAGTTCTTGCAGAGGCAATGGTTGACATATCAAGCAAACATTCGGGGAAGGGGGATAGGCCAACAGGGCAATACAATTAATAGAAATAGAAGTATAAATTAAAAGCAAAATAATAAAATATAACTAATAAAAAGAATGTGAATGAGTACCGGTGCCAAATGCAAGGGCTGAATGACATTAATCAGAATAAGCAATAAATAAATAAGAAAAGTTGCCAAGAAAAAAAAAAGGCAATTTTGAATTTAGAGTTCCCACAACGATGCGCATTAAGGGTGTATTCGAAAAAATGATTTTCCAACTCCGACAACTCAAAATTTTCAGATGCATTTACAGACTCATTTTTAGAAGTAGAAACATGAAAAATGCTGGGGGATTTTGGAAGAGAAGTATAAGATGCCGTGTGATGTTATTTTTCGCTGAATTCATTAGAACTTGATTTATAAACAATTATTTTCTAATTTCGATCATTTTTTCCGTTCACACATCTCCAGGTTTGCAAATTTCTGTTCAAATGAGCAACTTCGACAGCATTTTTTACAATATTTTCTGCATCTATCAAAAAATCGACCAACAGGGCCACATAATGTAGTTTCTGAATAAGGGATTTTGAAAGTTTGATGCATTTGAGAGCAAAAATAAATCAGAAAATAAGCGGTTTTGATCGGAATACAGCCTTAAGGTGGCTCTCGCTTCCTTCTTTTGGAAGGGGGTGCAAAACCGTCATCTTGAATTAGGATGACAAGCGGTCTTTTACGGCTGTTTATATTGTACAGTCTAATAGCTAAAATTATAATGCAAATAGTTATTCATTGGTTCTGTCCAAACAAATTGACATTGTAATTGATAATGTGAAAAATATCAACGTCAATCATAAAAGAAGTAAGTCTTGATTACGTCCATTAATAACTACATAATAATAATAATAATATATATTCTACATCGAAAAATTAAGAACTTTTATTACAAATAAATATTTTGTTCATAAAACGTTACCTTAATTATAAAACATTTAAAATAATATGCTTTTTGCATAATCACAGGTTAGTTCCGATAGATATCTTCATAAAAAATAAGTTAGCAGAATTAGAAACTATCAAAAGGCTCACATCCATTATGCATCAATAATACAGTAATATCCAAACTAAACTTAATGACCAAAGAACTAATTTTTGACTTTCCACACTAGAATGAATTAAATAATTTAAATATCCTAAAAGATTTTCAACCCACATCGGACGTCCGCTGCGACATTCAAATTTTCACGATGGTTCACAAATCAAAGATGAACACAGTACTTACGTATTAACACCACCGCAGTTCTCTTTTAAATTCCTTGTTACCTTGTTTCTTGCTAATTTTTGATGCCATTTTTTAGTGTTTTAGTGATTTTTGGTGCTTTTAGTGTTTTTAGTGCATTTTTTGCTCATTTTTGATGCCATTATTTTGTGCACGGGCGAACAACACGATTGCTCTTTATTGGCACATTAGCGCAAGTTCTGCTGTGGTGGCGTTAATACGTAAGTACCATGAACACTCATCAGCTACAGCCTCAGCATTTACAGTTAAACTAAATGACTCCTACATTTATGGCCACTCCCTCCGTCACCATGAATCACCGTTTATCAAGCAGAACTGTATGCGATCTACTCAGCAATATCTTGGTTTATAGACTCACCTTACAACACTGTTTTAATTCAAACGGATAGCCACTCATCTTTAAACACATTAAAACTAGTTTTCCCCAGAAATTCTATCATTGTTATCGGTAATATAATAATTTAACATAATCATTTAATATAATAAATTAGTCAAAAATAAAGTAAAATAATTTTCTAAATCATTAAAAGAGATTTATTGCTATAATAATCATTTTCTTTATCATTAAGTAAGATTTATTTATGCTGTAATCATTTTCTAAAACATTAAGTGCGATATATTGTTTTTTATATTTATAATTTAATTCTAAATGCCGACGGATTGACACCTCTGTATTTACTTTGTTTTTAATTCTGTGACGTCATGATATCTCTGTGGAAAATGTTATCTTATACTATAATGTGAGCAAAAATTGTGTGTGTGTGTGTGTGTGGGTAAATTTTATCTCAAAAACGGCTCTAACGATTTTCGCAAAAATTTGGATTTTACCATTTACGGGCACGAGAAGACCATTGGGCTAGGTCCCATGTTCGGGAAAATTCGATTACTGGGTCATTTTGGGTCATAATGGGTCAGGATAAAGCTATTTATATCTATAGAACGGCTGGATAGATTTTAAAGAAATTTTGTACCAAATCGTTTTTTGGTACGAGAAAACTATTGGGCTGGGTCACATGCTCAAAAAATTTTGATTAGTGGGTCATTTTTGGGTCATTATGGGTCAAGCCATTTTTATCTAAAAAACGGCTCTAACGATTTTGACCAAATTTTATAGTGTATCGCTTTGGATTACAAGAAGACCATTGGGTTAGGTAACATGTTCGAGAAAATTCGGTTAGTGGGTCATTTTTGGGGTCATTGTGGGTCATGCTATTTTTATCTAGAGATTTTCTCACGCAATTTTGATTAAAAATTGCATTCTATGGTTTTCGGGCACAAGAAAAACATTGGGCTAGGTTACATGTAAGAGAAAAAATTTTAATGGGTCATATTGGGTCATTTAGGGTCTGGGTCAAGCTATTTATATTTAAAGAACGGCGTGATCGATTATAACGAAATTTTGTATGTAACAGTTTTTTGACATGAGAAAATTAATGGGTTAAATCACATGTTTGAGAGATTTCGACCAAGAGGGTCATTTGTGGGTCATAATGGGTCATGATCAAGCTATATCTAAAGAACAGGTGGATCGATTTTAACGAAATTTTGTATGCAACATTTTTTTGGCACGATAAAATCATTGGACTAGGTTACATGTTCGAAAAATTTCGATTAATGGGTCATTTTGGGTCATTAAGGGTCTGGGTCAAGCTATTTATATTTAAAGAACGGCGTGATGGATTATAACGAAATTTTGTATGTAATAGTTTTTTGACATGAGAAAACTAATGGGCTAAATCACATGTTTGAGAGATTTCGACTATGAGGGTCATTTGTGGGTCATGATGTGTCATGGTCAAGCTATATCTAAAGAACAGGTGGATCGATTTTAATGAAATTTTGTATGCAACATTTTTTTGGCACGATAAAACCATTGGACTAGGTTACATGTTCGAAAAATTCCGATTAATGGGTCATTTTGGATCATAAAGGGTCTGGGTCAAGCTATATATAATTAAAGAACGGCAGGATCAATTTTAACGAAATTCTGTATGTAACAATTTTTAGAAACGAGAAAACTAATGGACTAAGTCACATATTCGAGAGCTTTCGATTATAAGGGTCATTTGTGGGTCTTAATGGGTCAAGGTCAAGCTATATCTAAAGAATGAGTGGGTCGATTTTAACGAAATTTTGTATACAACATATTTTTGGCATGAGAAAATCATTGGGGTAGGTCACATGTTCGAGAAATTTCGATTAGTGGGCCACTTTTGGGTCATTCTAATTTTATCTAGACAATGTTTCGCGCAATTTTGACTAAATTTTGTATTTTATCGTTTTCGGGCACAAGAAAATCATTGGGTTATGACAGATTTTTGAGAAAACTCGATCAATGGGTCATTTTGGATCATAAGGGGTCAGGGTTACACTAACTATATATAAAAAACGGCTCAATCGATTTTATCTAAATTTTGTATCTAATGTTCTTCGGCATGCTAAAACTAATGAGCTAGGCCACACGTTCGAGAGATTTCGATTATAAGGGTCATTTGTTGGTCATGATGGGTCATGATAATTTTATATAGAAAATGGTACTCACCATTTTGACTATACTTTGTATTATATCGTTTTTGAGCAAGAGAAAACCATTTGGCTTGTACACATGCTTGCGAAAATTCGATTAGTGGGTCATTTTGGGTCTTAATGAGCTAGGGTCATTCTAATTATATATAACAACGACTCAATCAATTTTACCTAAATTTTGGAACAAAACGTTTTTTGTCACGAGAAGACTATTGGACTGAGTCGCATGTTAAACAAAATTATATTAGTGGGTCTTTTCTCTTCATTGCTGAATGCTGCCAAGCTAATTTTACCTAAAAAATGGCTTAAACGATTTTGATTCAATTTTATATTCTACTGTTTTTGATTACCTGAAGACGATTGAGCTATGTCACATGCTTGATCAAATTTTATTAGTGGCTCATTTTGGGTAATACGGGTCAGGATCACGAGAATATGGCAAAAGCCAATAACTTGGTGATATTTGACAAAATATTGACTTATATTTTCATATCACTTAAATATTTATTTGACGACTATAAAAATCACGAAAACCAAAGCACGTATTTGGAGCCAAATGAAAGAATGCCTCCAAATTTGGCTATATCTAGCAAAAAATATTGTCTTTCTGAATGTAAAGAATTTTTTTATATATTCTTAAGAGGATTCGAGATGCATGGTTAAACCAATCAGAGTCGAGCTAAAAAAGCGATTTAGATCGATGTCCTTTCGTTGTAAATTTTAAAATAAAGTAAAATTTATAAACATGCGCACAAAAACATAGTTTTCTTATTGATTGTTTTTCTAAATAATACTATTATAAACATGTTTTACAGTAATAATACAGAGTTAATGATACAGTGAAAATACTATATCGAGTTGAACACAAAGTTAATTTTGACCGAGCTAAGCTCGGTCTCCCCTGCTAGTTGAATAATAATGTCAGTTGTTGTTTAAAATGTTGAAAGGATAGCAAGTATTTTTTCTTTTACGTTTCCTTGGATTTATTTACTGTGTTTAAAGTATGTACTTATGCTGTGATACTACAAATGGTAATTTTTTTAGACTGTTATAGATTAATAGATAGTTTGATATTTAGAAAGAAATAACAATCATAAGAACATCTACCTTCCATTATTATCTACCCCTCGCAAAATAATAAATATCAAATGGGTCAGAGCTCATATGGGGACGGAGGGTAATGAGCGAACAGATTGCCTTGCAAAACAAGCAATTACAGATCCAAAATTTGTGGAACACATTATCACTCCATTCCCTATATCTGTTATGAAGAACTTCTATCGAAAAAAAATGAACGAAGATTTGCAACTTTCTTGGGCTATTTCAAATAAGAGAAGATCTTAAACAAATTCAACCCAGAGTTCATCTCCCCAAGTGTGGTGCTACAGTACTGCTTCTGATACAAACTGCTTATTTTCAGATTTATTTTTAAATTCATTTTTGCTCACAAATACACCAAACTTTCAAAATCTTGTACTTTTAAACTATGTAACGTGCCGTGATGGTCGAATTTCTCGATAACTGAAGAAAATATTGCAAGTTGCCAATTTGAACAGAAATTTCCGGGCCTGGAGATCTGGGAACGAAAAAAAATGATCGAACTGAGAAAAGAATTGCTTATCAATCCAATTCTAATAAATGGAGCGTAAAATAATGTCTCACAGCACCTTATACGTCTGTTCCAAAATCACCCCAGCAAACTTCATGTTTCTACTCTTAAAAATGAGTCTGAAATTGTATCAGAAAATATCGTGCCTGTTGAAGGTGGAAAATCATTTTTTCGAATAAACTCTTCAGTGGTCATGGTAACTTTCCATCTTTCCTAAACAAAATAGACAAAAGATCCAACAATCTGTGTACATGTGGAAAGAGTAGTGGCGAAGTAGTGCACTACATTTTTGGTAAATGCCTATTATTAAAACATCACTTTAGTTTTAATAAAAACTTTACACTTAGACAAACTCTCCAAAAGGTGTTGCTATCTCCTTCAAACATTACCAAACTAAAGGAGAACTATAACATATTGAACAAATACTACTCTTACATTAAAAAAGGGACTTATTAGACCAATAGACTTTTTCCATGAACTCTAACAGAATAAAATATACAGTATATGAATTTAATCAACTACTTTAGTCTATATACTCTATATACTTTATAAATTATATTTAATTATTAGTATAAATTGTCATTTTATTTCCTCCCTAATTAACCATATTAACTAATTTATTATTCACTTAAATATCTATGAAACCATCTCGTATACTGCATCTTATTTCTTGGGAACGTCCAGAATTAATTGGGTTTCATTTTGTGATAGAAATTGTAATAATTTTAACCCCCTGACCGCCGAGTAAAAGGGCAAAATTGTAATGTTTTAGTCTCTGCAATTTATTTTAAATGTTAATAAAAAGGAGATTTTCTAACATAGTATAATTTTTTGTTACGTTATATCCTTATAAGTCTTGAAAGTATCAATCATAGCTTAATTTCTTAAAACTGGATTATATTTGTAGAATTATATTAATTTAAATAAAGCTTCAACTGCAGTGAAACCTGCAGCCTAGTGAACGGATATATACGGTCGCAGCAGTGGGAAGATAACTTAATAAATATGGGTCTCCGTACCCGACGAGGATTTCAGCTCTTTCTGACGCTGAGATTCGGTGGGAGGTAGATATGGGTTCCCCCCCCCCCCCCCTGTGGATAAAAAGTTTTTATACCAAAAGGTTGACAATCCAAAGGTGGGTGATATCTGAAATCTATCTGTTGTTTTTTAATCGAGTAAAGAGGGTTTATATGCGTCCCGAACACCCCTTTAAGATTATTAATTTATTATAATATATTTATAATAAAGTTATTCATTTAGTAAATTTATGCTCTTATCTCAAAATGAATTTGTGCCATTTTAGAGCAGTTGATCTGTACCACGGAGCGACGTACACGTACCTTGTGACAACGGAAAAAGAACTTGGTGAAATTAAAAGTTTGAGCTTGATCTGGTACAGCGCATCCAAGAATCCGATCGACTGGATCAAAAAACCGAACCTTTACGTGGACTACATTACCGTCATACCACTAAACTCCATAGAGAAATCGTAAGTACAAACTACAATTCAAATATTTTTTTCCGTTATTTATTTGTTGTTAATTATAATAAGTTTTTAACCCTTTATTGAACGATTTTTCATGTATTTATGCAAAAAATATATATTTGAAAGGTACTTCTAGGTTATCCTGTCGACCAAAAAATTATTGCCAAACTATAAGATTAAATGCCAATAATGGATGATCCTGAATGTCACATTCAATGACATTAAATAAGATTCACGTGTTTAAAATGTCATTAAGTGATTTTAATTTTGTTTCTTATTTGAAATTTTATTAATTTTCCACTAATAATTTTTTTTTCGTTATTTACAATAAAAATTATGTCAATATGTATAATTTGGCTATTAGTTTGGCAATTTGTATAATTTGGCGAAATTGGTCGACGAGATAATAGAGAAGTACCATTTGAAATTTATACAATCGGTCTGGGGGGAAAAAGTAAAAAATTTAATTTAAAATTTTCAACTAAAATTTTATACTTTATGACATGTACACAATGAGGGTTTTTAAATAATTTATTGCTTTTTTTCGCCATGAAATGAGCTTCAATGAATTAAATATATCTGCTTAATATTCCGCAACTTCCTTTAAATTAATATTTTTAAGTATCTATATATAGCTATATTACATTGTTGTATATGGCACAAAAATCACGATTATTTGTTAATTGCTTAATGACAACGTCCAAATGAAACGCATCTCATGGGTTACAGTGCAAAAGTCGTTTGGTAAGGTTTAGGTTGCGGTAAATTGGTTTTATTTATGTTTTGTTCCTTCGCTGCAATTATGGAGCTTCAAAATATCATTATTTTTGGTACTATTTGGTTATCCCTTCGAACAAAAAACTATCGCCAAAGTATAAGATTAAATGCCAATAATGACTGATCGTAAATGTCACATTCACTTGACAAAACATGTTACGCGTGTTTGTTACGTAAACAAATTATTTTTATTTCGATGTTTTATTTGTATTTTTTATTAACATTATACTATTTTTTTCTTTTTTTATTTAAGATAAAAATTACGTCAATTCATATAATCTGGCGAGTAGTTTGGCGATTTTTAGAATTTGGCAAAACTGGTTGACGGGATAACTAAGTAGTACCTTATTTTTATTTTCTTCTATTCTTTTTACTTAAAATAACTGAATAAAAGTAATGAATTTTAAACTCTTCAGTTTCAAATTAAAGTTATTCCAAAATAAGTGTTATTTCATTCTTTACACCGTTCTTGATCAGGAACAGAGATCCAATTGCCCGAATCCTCGGCACATAATGAAATTATGCTTTTTTTAGGTATGTGACGGATATGGCACAACGTGAAGTGAAGGGTTAAAAAAACAATAAAAAATTCCGTCTTTTCGCGTATAACAGAGCAAAACGAATCATTTGAAATTTAAAATACAGTAAAACCTCCAAATAACGGACACCTCGGGAGCGCGGAAACTGTCCGTTATTCGAAGGTGTCCGCTATTGGGAAAAATCTCGGAGATTCAAAAATTGCTAAGAAATGTTTAAAGTGTCATTAATTGACTTTTATATGTCCTAAAATTCTAATATCTGATTAATCAGAAATTAAAATTATTTGTTAAGCAAAAAAATTAAAATTAAATGGTACATTGCTTTATACATTGTTTGTTACATTCATGCATAAATGTATTTTAACCCCTTGCGGCGCGGTGGTTTCATAGATATACCACTTAATTTTAATTCCTAAAAGCCACGTTAGCACCGGAATTTTGTTAAAGAAATTTGCGGTTTATTGAATGTTTGAAATATAGTGTTTTCTTATTTACAAATAAAGTTGTTTTCAAATTCCGGTGTCAGTCATTAATTTGAATACTTAAGCAATGAATTTGCCCTGCGCCGCAAAGGGTTAAAAGTTCCTATAGCATTTAAAGATTACATAGTTTTTTTTTTCAATGTGAAGTTTTAACCATGTCAATAGTGTTAATTTTCCTGAATCATCTTTTTTAAGTGTCACTGCTGACTGTATTTTTCCACTTCTTAAAAGCATAAAATCTCAAATCTTCCGGAGGGGAGAGTGAGAGGGGGGGTATTGTGATGCTCCGGAATGTAATGTCCCTCGGACCATCCCCTGAATTTAATACTGGACGTGGGATAAAGGCCCGGGTGGGACCCGGCCCACTCTCTACATTTATCTGTGATCACAAAATTTCGACACATTGCCCTGACAGATTTAGAGGTTTTTTACTTTTTTTCTTCGTTAAAAAACAATTTCTCATACTTTATCGCAAAAATGACTGTCCGCTATTCAGAATGTCTGTTATTCAGAGGTTAAACATACAAAAATTTTGATTTTGGGAGTGGGGATCGGTATAAACTGACCGTTAAATAGAGGTGTCCACTATTTGGGAGTGTCCGTTATGGAGGTTTTACTGTATATGATTGTCGTGTCATTTCAGATTTTATGAAAATCGGAAGCATAGTTCAATTGCAGGAACAATCAAGAGTATTCCGTTACAAGTCGGCCCATGGGAAAAAAAGTTCCAAGTGCATTTTAAGGGTGCATTTTCGAACAGTATAAAATGGATAGACATCATAAAAGTATATACTAAACTATATATTCTGTACGTGTACAGTCTGTGATGCAAAGAGTATTCATTGACAGGGCTACACAAAAATATTCCGCTACATAATGATATAAGGGAAAACATGGTTTGAAGCACGTTTTAATGATATTAAACTGATTCACATTTTATAAAATGGATATACGTAGCTGAGGTTGACTATATGTTATTTGTTGTATAATAAAAAGGAGATAATATTGACAGGTATACACTAAAGAATTCGGATACTTGTACTGTATACTCTTGCACCAAGATCTAAATATTTTCAAAACTTCCTTATAGTATGAACGCAGCACATTTACTACGCTTGACGTGCAATTTCCAACTTGCTTCTTAATAGTTTCATGGGAATCTTAGTAGAAAATTATTTTTTCATATATTCTGTAACCGGAAAAGCCTGAAAACAGTTAAAGATTAAAATTTTAATTAAATTATTAATAATAAATTTCATTAAAAGTTTAATAAATAGTTTACTTCTCTAATGTTAACCCTTCACTACGCGATTTTCTCTATTTTTATGAGAAAAAAAATGAAATCTATATATCGATCTAATAATGGGAAAAACAGTAAAAAAAATTAAATTTCAAACCTAAAATTCGATATTTTATTGCGTGTGCTTTATACAAACAATTAGGGTTTTTGAATAGTGTATTGCTTTTATTTTGCAATACAATGGGCTTAAAACTAATTCATTTTATCTGCTTAACATTTTGCAACTTTCTTTATCTTATTACTTTTAGTATTCATTAAAAATAATTAAAGTAAATTTTGCCTTAACAGCTTCATCGATTTTTTTTTTTTTTTTTTTTTTTTTTTTTTTTTTTTTTGAAGAAGAAGAAATTTTTGTTTTTGTCTGGCCCAGCCATCTGACATGGAATGAATTATATGAATTAAAACAAAGCTTAATATTTACTCAAAAAATCTACTTAAAATTGTGAAAGTGCATATTTCATGGATTAGTTAAAGCCCCTGTCATCGCTCGAGGAAACGCTCGCGAGCTAATGCTATTCCTATTCTTTTTCGATTTTGGTTGCAGATATATTTTTTAAAAAGCACTTTCAGTTTCGAAACCGGTTTTGAAAGTGAAACTAACTTTGTAAAAAATATCTGCAACCAAAATCGAAAAAGTAAAAAAGGTGCGCTGTCGGCATGCACCTCAGCTATCCAATGCAAAAAAATTATTCAAAAATGTCAAAATGCGAAAGAGTTATTAGAAAAATGCTCCCCCATAGGAATAGCATTAGCTCGCGAGTGTTTCCTCGAGCGAGGACAGGGGCCTTAAGTAAAAATTAGTTATTTGAACTAAATCAATTTTCTGAGACGTATTATGCTAAAAGAATGATGATTTCCTGCCACACAGATGCTCTTTGTGTTTAATTATTATACAGTGAATATTCTAATTAGTACTGATTCTATTAACTGGTGACTCAAATAACCAGTTTATCATAAACTCAACCCCCCCCCCCCCCTCCAGAACCGAATTCTGGTTGCGCCACTACTTTGGACTGTTCTTGATCAGCTACAGTGATCCTACTAGCCAAATTCATGGCACATAACGAGAATTATGGTGCTTTTAGATATCTGCCAAGTGTGGCCCAGTAGAGGGTTAATTTGCTGTACGGTGCCAGTATGCGATGCGTTATTATGTAGCTCTTGAGTGGATAAATTGATGCCCTTTTTTAAACTAATAATTTTTTTTCCAGTCCCAAGAACATCACGAATCAATAACTAAATACCTATCTCCGTATTCACTGATCTGTCTGAACAGTCGTCATTCGTGGTCGTCCACATCTTGGTTTCCGCTTAAAACTATCATTTCTAGATAGTACATGATATATATATCGTTTTGATTGATTTAAAACTTTTGAAATTTCAGAAATAGTTTTATTGTGCAATTTCCATTTTAAAAGCTTTCAAAATCTCACATTTTGTGGATATTTTACCCTCTGGCATTTTTAAAACGAGAGGAAATAATTTCTCCATCCTTTATACTTTTACAAAAGTGCAATATGATGTCATACAACGTCATTACATCCGACCAATCCAGTGTTTCTAAAAAAAGTTGCATAAAGTGCTTAAACTTTTGAGACAGCGTTTCTTCAAGAAAATGAAAAATTAAATAAAAATAAGTATATTTTTCAATTTAACTTCCCAAAATGGCTTATTTTATTCTATTTCGATTAAATATCATGTATTTATTGTAAATTAGCATAAAATATTTTCTTCTTCAATTATTTAAAACCAGATTTGCAGAGTGTTTGAAATCCTTTCCGGCACACTGTGCCCGGTCTGGGATACCTAATATTCATTCCAAACTTGCAACCGGCACCAGTAATATTTTAGTAGAATTTCGCTTTTACAAGGAAAGCCTAAATTAAGGAATTCAGGATATTTAAAAAATTCACTTGTGGATTCCGGTGTCAGTCGACAATTTCTCATTTTAGTGCAGATTTTGCCCGTGCCGGAAAGGGTTAAACTTTTGAGACAGGCTATAGATTAACCCTTTAAACGGCCTAACCGGGTTTTTCCGTCACGTAACTTTTAGAAACAATGGCTTATTTAACACAAAATCACTATTAACAATTTTTTTGAAGTGAATAAGATAAATAAATATGTTAATTTCTCAAATAAAAATGTTCATGCCAATACCTTTTATAGATAGTCTTTTTTGAATTATTAAACATGAATGGAATATTTTGCAGGCCGCTTAAAGGGTTTTAATGTATTTTTTAACTACCGTATTTACTCGTGTATATAAGACGTGTGTATAAGGCACGTGTGTATAAGGCGTGTGTATAAGGCACGTGTGTATAAGGCGCAGCCCTACTTTACAAGTAAAAATGGTGATTTCTTAAAGTCTGGTGCATAAGGCGTACCATAAATTTGATACGCTAATGAAAAATGACCAAATGAATTTCAGTAAAAAAAATGTTGAAACAAACATTACACCAGACCAGAAAACAAGACGAAAATTCAATTTTAGACCTCGGGTTGTAAGAGAATGACGGGAAATAGGAATGAGTGACGGTAAAGAGAATTGCTAATTAGCGTTTAGGTAATGTCACTAGCTCTGTTGTATAAAAAACTGCAAGGAGTGAAATAAATATGCAGTAATACTTCAATTAAGTAACATTTTCCAAGTTTTAATATCTTCTTTGAATATTTTTTTGCTTCATATGTATATCGTTCGACAGTAAAAAATTATTCCGTGTATAAGGCGCACCTAGGAGTTTTGCCCTAAAAAAGTGCGCCTTATACACGATTAAATACGGTAATAATTTATACTTTTTTTTTCAGCCCAAGGAACATGACGAACAGGGTGTTCTGTGCCAACCGTAACAACGGCATCACACCGAAAACGACCGCCAACTTCAACAGAGACAATGTCTGCACCAAAGTTTCGTCGATTTAAATAAAACATTAACAAATTCTCGGTGTAGTTTCTTTTTGTTCCTTTTTTATTTGTAGAAAAGTTTTCAACTTGATATATGATAGGAACTTTAAAATGTTCAGTTTTACTTTAACCCTTTATCTACCGACGGTACTTATAAGTACCATTAAAATAGCTTATTATAAAATTCTTTTAATACGCGTTATGCATGTCAGTTAATTGTAATACTGTTTAAAATGAGTTACGCATACTGTTCCACATACCCAGATATACCGCTCCACCTATAATTAAAATCTCAGTGTTAATATCATTTAACTTGAACTTTATTAGCTTCCCTTCAAAATTAACAGTCAACAATAAAATAATAAAGTCTGTCCTACCTTGGTTGATTCATAACCGAATTATCCAATGTAAAAATACCAGGCAGAAATAAAGAATCCACTAAAGCTGAGCACATTCCTTTTGAAACACTATAATTTTTTCTTTTAACTCTACATTAAAAAGATATTAAACAAAAGTTAGAAAAATACAGTTAAATTTTACAGAGAACAATTTTTACGTGTTTACATTTACAAATAAAATAGAAGACTGACAAAGAATTGAACTTTAGCACTGACGAAACATCGATTGCATCACAACCTTGAAATACATAATTATAGGAAAAACAGTCATTATTATTGCAAAATATCTCGATTACAAATTGAAAATGAAAGTACTTGATTAAATGAAATAAGATAAATGTTTATAGTTTCAGGAAATCATCATAAATCTATCACCCCTGCTTGATTTCTGAAGCTAATATAGTCATTAAGTTTAATTGGCTTCGATGTTTAAGGAAATCAGCCTTAGGTAAGGGCTTAGTAAAGATGTCAGCAGTCATGTCCTTGCTTGGGCAATATTCCACGTCTATAATTCCTTTATTTCGAAGATCCCTTATACTGTGGAATTTTATATCCACGTGTTTGGTTTTCGAATGATATCTTTCATTTTGTGTCATCTTAATGCAGGATTGGTTGTCTTCAAAAATCGTTATTGGCAAAGTTTGATTTAACTCTAGATCCTTTAAAAGATTAATTATCCACGTTGTTTCTTGGGCAGCACTGGCAACTGATACATACTCAGCTTCAGCTGAGGATAGAGCAACTGAATTTTGTTTCTTTGTTTTCCAAGAAATAGCTGTATTTCCTAGCTTACATAAATTTCCGCTAGTTGATTTTCTATCATATTTATCTCCTGCCCAGTCTGAATCCGCATATGTTGTTAGGATTGGTTTATTTTTATTGCAAATAATTAATTTTATGTCTTTTGTAGTTTTTAAATATTTTATAACCTTTTTTACTGCATTCCAATCTTTTTCTCTCGGTTTTTCATTTCGTCGACTAAGAATACTAACGGCCGCTGAAATATCTGGCCTACTGATAGTAGCTATATATAACAATGCCCCAATTGCCTGCCTATATTTGCTGTTGTTTGGAAGTAATTTTTCTTCATCAATTGTGTTTAAATAACCTGGTTCCATCGGAGTATCACAGGGTTTTGCCTCACTTAGATCGAATTTTTCAACTAGTTCTTCGATTTTGTTTCTTTGATCGAGAAAAAAATTTCCTTCTTTATTTCTGCTTATATTTATGCCCAAATAATAATTTACAGTTCCTAAATTCTTTACTTCAAATTCTTTTCTAAGTTGAGTTATGGTCTCGTCTATTTCTTTAGTATCCCCTGAAATTAACATGTCATCCACATAGATGATGATATAAATAGTACCGTTTTGTGTTTTTCGCATGAAAAGACATGGATCGGCAGTGCTTTGCACAAAACCTATTTTTTCCAAACTTTCACTTATTTTAATGTTCCATGCCCTTGCGGCTTGTTTTAAGCCATAAATTGCTTTTCTTAGTTTACAAACTTTATTTTCTTGTCCCGGTACAACGTACCCTTCTGGCTGAGACATGTAAACATCTTCTTCTAAATTTCCGTGAAGAAATGCTGTTTTTATATCAAGATGGTTTACAACTAAATTTTTGTATGCCGCACAGGCTAAAAATGCCCTCAATGTTGTATATGATACTACTGGTGCAAAAGTTTCATAGTAATCGGTTCCAAATTTTTGAGAAAAGCCCTTAGCGACTAAACGTGCTTTGTATTTATCAATTTCACCATTTGAATTATATTTTAATGAAAATACCCATTTGCAATTTATCACTTTTACGCCAGGTGGAGGATTAACTAAGTCCCATGTTTTGTTTTTTCTTAAAGAAGCAATTTCTTCCTTAGTTGCTTCATACCAATTGTTTTTATCATAGGGATTATCAATTAATTCAATATCCTTCCATTCTGATGGTTCTAATATTTTATTTTCTGTTGAAAAATATGCAAATCGATCAGGTGGAACACCCCTATTTGATCTTTGTGATCTTCTAGGTTGATTTATTTCAATATCTTCATTACTTGTTCCATTATTTTCCTGCATATTTATAACAATTTCAGAAGATTTCCCCCCTGCTATTTCGGGTTGTTTTTGAACGTTGATGTCGCTTGTTATCTCAAAGCTTTGTACCCTTTGGTTTGAATTAGAATTTTCAATAAATTTTACTGTTCGTGCGCGTATTACTTTATTATTTCCAATATAAATTCTATAACCTTTTGATCTATTGTCGTAACCGACAAAGGTTCCTTCAATTGCTTTGTTATCGAGCTTGTTTCTTTGGGATTTATCAAGATAAGCATAAGCTTTGCAGCCAAATGTTTTTATATTTCTCAAATCCGGGATTTTATTTGTCCACAACTGGTATGGTGTTAAGTTGTGTGATTTTGTTGGTAGTCTATTTAGCAAATACACCGCTGTATTTAAAGCTTCGCCCCAAAATTTCTGAGGTAGATTAGCTTCCGATAATAGGCAACGTGTCATTTCTACTAATGTTCTGTTCTTCCTCTCAGAAACACCGTTTTGAGATGGAGAATATGGTACTGTTAATTGATGATGAATACCTGTTTCGGATAGAAAATTTTCTACTTCATCGCTAATGTATTCTCCGCCGTTATCTGTGCGGAATTCTTTGATCGTGTACCCGAATTTGTTTTTAGTAAAGGCTACATATTCCTTTAATTTCTCAATTACTTCGCTTTTCTTTGATAAAAGATATATCATCGTAAATCTACTGAAGTCATCGGTAAATGTGAGAAAAAATTTCTTTCCTCCTATGCTTTCTGTTGGCATCGGCCCACAGATATCTGAATGTACCAGGTCTAGGACCTTCTGAGCTCTGTTTGTTGCTTGTTTTGGATACGGTGCATCTGTTAATTTACATTTTATGCAACTTTCGCAAATTATATCGTGTTTACACTCTTTTATTTCTATTCCTGTTGCTAAATTTTTCGATGTTAGTTGCTTAATGGAATTTATGTTCCTGTGTCCAAGTCTTTTATGCCAAAGCTCAATGCAGTTTTTATTCTTGCATTGATGAGCTAGATTTGCATAGTTATCTTGTTTAGGTTTATACAGATCTATTTCATACAAATTATTTTCAATTTTTCCTTCTAAGAATGTTTTCCCATTTTGGGTTAATTTACATGTTTTGTTTTCAAATGTGAGCTTACAACCATGTTTAACAGCTTTGCTAACGGACATTAGATTTGATTGTAAGTCCGGCACATACAAAACATCCTTCAAAGTTATGTCGTTATTTTTTGTTTGTAATTTTATAGTCCCTGTACCTTGAGACTCGAGAGTTTTCCCGTTCGCTATCGTGACAGTATTTTTATTATTTGTGTTAATGTCAACGAATAAATTTATATCATTACACAAGTGTGAGCTGCTCCCTGAGTCAATAATCCAGGTAGATTTATAATCATTTTGTGCGAGAAAAGATATTTCTTTTTCTTCGCTATTATTTTTCAGAGTCTGTGTATTTCTTTCTATTTTTGTTTCCGGAGTAACTTTATTTACTTCAAAACATAACGACGAATTTTGTTTATTTTTATCATTTGTTTGGTTTTTAGAATTTTTATTCTTAAGAAACCAACAATTTTGTTTCACATGGTTTTTTCGTTTACAGTACGTACAAAAAAGATTTTGTTCGCGCTTTGGAAATGGTTTTTGATTAAATTTTATAGCTTTGTATGCATTTTCATTCGACGAATTGGAGCTATCTTGTCTCCTTTGAAATTCGTCAGTTAATTTCCCTTTAATAAAATTAGAATTTAATTCCTCCTCAGATTTAGATTCTAACGCAGTAATAAGAGTGTCGTAACTCGGTGGGAGAGAGCATAACATGAGTGCTGATAGATGAGAATCTTTTATCTCTTCACCTATTGCCTTCAATTTATCAGCGGTTTCTAAGATCTTTACAATATGATCATTCATGTTGCCGTTTTCGGCAAGTTTTATGCTGTATAATTTACGCAATAAATATAATTTACTTGATAAATTAGTGCGTTCATGTATTCCTTTTAAAACTAGCCAAGTAGCTTTAGCTGTTGTTTCATTTTTTACGTAAATCAATTGCGAGTCTTCTAATGTTAAATTAATCGTAGCTCTAGCTTTATTATCTTTCCTAGTCCATTCATTATTTAATGGAGTTGGTGGATCGTCAGTTATATGACTAAATAAATCTTCCTTCATAAGAAGCATTTGGAGTTTAAAACTCCATATTGCATAGTTATTTGAGTTTAGTTTTTCTATACTAAAACTTTCTTTTGAAGAAGAAGCCATATTCTTTATTTTTATTTCTGCCTTAATTCAACTTTTATAACTTTTACTAATTTTCAACTTTATTTTAATTATTTTCAACTATAGTTAAGTATATGTAATTCAATTTTGTTGTTGTTCCTTAGAAGAGAGCAACATTGCTAAAAGTTCAGTTTTTGTCTTTCTCATAATCTAATATCATTTAACTTGAACTTTATTAGCTTCCCTTCAAAATTAACAGTCAACAATAAAATAATAAAGTCTGTCCTACCTTGGTTGATTCATAACCGAATTATCCAATGTAAAAATACCAGGCAGAAATAAAGAATCCACTAAAGCTGAGCACATTCCTTTTGAAACACTATAATTTTTTCTTTTAACTCTACATTAAAAAGATATTAAACAAAAGTTAGAAAAATACAGTTAAATTTTACAGAGAACAATTTTTACGTGTTTACATTTACAAATAAAATAGAAGACTGACAAAGAATTGAACTTTAGCACTGACGAAACATCGATTGCATCACAACCTTGAAATACATAATTATAGGAAAAACAGTCATTATTATTGCAAAATATCTCGATTACAAATTGAAAATGAAAGTACTTGATTAAATGAAATAAGATAAATGTTTATAGTTTCAGGAAATCATCATAAATCTATCAAGTGTCCAGAAACTGAAGCGAAGTGAAATGCTTTTTCTGTTTTTATTCTAAAGTAGTTTTTGATGTATGTGCAGACGATAATGCGTCAGTGAGCTGCTAGTGAGTTATTCTTTTTAATAAAGTGATTTTAATGTAACCAGTGCCTACGGAATAATTGTGTAATGTGTGCATTTAATTAACACATACATTACTTTATCTTGTATACAAAACAAAAATATTTTTAAAAAGGTGATTTCTTTTGCCTTTGAATTTTTTCAACTTTCTTGGCGCCGAGGGAAGGGATGGGGATTTTTCAATTCGGAAGTATTTTTATATTTAAACTAGACGGTTGCCCGCCCTCAGTAGCCCGAAGACTATCTGAATGCCAGTTCTACAACCCCACACATTCACGTTTCTGTGCCATGTCTCGTCAGTTTCCGGCAGATATGTTTGATCGGTGTTCTGGGGTTTCGTTTGCATATCTTTTTTTATTGTTAATGAAGAGGTCTTCCATTTGTTCTTCCATCTGTTCTTCTTTCTGTTCTTCCATCTGTTCTTCCATTTGTTCTTCCATTTGTTCTTCCATTTGTTCTTCAATTATATTCGACGATTCACTGTTTGAGAGCCTATCTGTCCTTTTATTTATAGAAGTTCAAAATGAAAAAAGATTTTCTTAGCAGACGATTTTTTGTGATAAATACATTATCTGTTTTATATTTCTTCTGCTTTATTCCTTTTATTTATAGAGTTCAAAATGAAAAAAGATTTTCTTAGCAGACGATTTTTTGTGATAAATACATTATCTGTTTTATATTTCTTCTGCGTTTACCTAAGCTGTGTAAAATCTCTATAAATAAAAGGTATAGAGGATGAGAGCCTATCTGTGCCTCAATTATCCTCAGAATTCCTTTTATATATATAGATTGTAAGAACATCCTATTTGTACATTTTATAGTTCTACAAAATACTAAGATAAGAATTTAAAATAAAAGATTTGAATGGCATTATAAAAATTGCACAAAATCCCTGTAAATTCAAATTTAATTAATCCTTCTAAAATCGTGCAAAAATTTATTATAAGATTATGTAAATCTCTTAATTTAGTTAAAACAAACTGCGTAATATGCTTTAGAATGTAAAATTTTCATGAATTCATAATGTGGTAGATAAACGATTAAAAAAAGGCGATTAAATTAATCACCAAAGTTTCGCCAATTTTAAAAAATATGTAGTACTACTCTGATATCCCGTAGACCAATTTCGTCAAATTGTACAAATCGCCAAGCTAATAGCCAAATTATACATACTGACATATTTTTTTATTTTAAATAACGAAAAAACAAATAATTAGTAGAATATTAATAAAAATATTAATAAAAAGTCGAAATAAAAAAAACCACAAAATACTAAGAACCGATTTCCTTGATGAAATGTCTTCATTGTTTTATCCCAGAAGAAAATGTAAAATAGGACCTGGTACACTTCACATTATAGAACAGCGATCAAGGTCAATTCACAAATGATGTATTATTATTTTATTATTTTTTTGCCACCACATCGCCTTTCTACTATCAAAAAATGCATGAAGATAGGTATAGAAAGGAACCAAATTTTTTGTGAATGTTTTTGGCTGTTACAAGCAGATCCTCTTTCAATTTTAAAATATTCCGCCGGAAGAGGGCGCTGCAATAAAA
The DNA here is from genome assembly GCA_964019185.1 of Maratus speculifer. Taxonomy (NCBI): domain Eukaryota; kingdom Metazoa; phylum Arthropoda; class Arachnida; order Araneae; family Salticidae; genus Maratus; species Maratus speculifer. Next base: position 160,620,226 of record OZ025303.1, read on the forward strand.
ATTTTTGTGCCATTTTCGATAATGTACCGAATAAAAGTGCATGAAGTTATGCATCGAATTGAACCAATTTTTTGTATAAGTGTATGGCTATGGCTAGTTGGTCCTCCCTGAATTTGAAAAAAATCCGTCGAAAGTGGGCGCTGTAATAGCAATTTTTGTGCCATTTTCAATATTGTACCGACAAAAAATGTATGAAGTTATGCATCGAATTAAACGAATTTTTTGTGTGTTTTGGCTATGGCTAGTTTGTCTTAAATGAATTTGAAAAAAATCCGCCAGAAGGGGGCGCTGCAATAGCGATTTTTGAGCGATTTTCACTATTTTACCACAGAAAAATGTATGAAGTTATGCATAGAATTGAATGAATTTTTTTAAGTGTTTGACTATGGTCAGCAGACCCTACCTGAATTTGAAAAAAATCCTCCGGAAGAAGGCGTTAAAATCGCGATGTCTGTGCCATTTTTATTACTTTACCATTAAAAAGTGTTTCATGTTATGCATAGAACTGAACTAAATTTTTTGTGTATGATATTTTTGGAGTATGACGAACTGATTCTTCCTGAATTTGAAAAAAAAAAAAAAAAAAATCATAATATCGTTCTACTGCTGATCGGCTAGTGCATATACGGACGTGCCGATCATATATATCGTGCCGACGTATATATGGTGTTTATTCCGATTAATTGACAGAAACAGAAATTTAAGATGCAAATCATAGTTGGTATAGTATTGAATTATTATTATCGCATTAACATGTATAACTAAATTTTGAAATATTAAAATGTACGTATGAGCTAGACGAAAGTTTTGGGATTGGCACATCCAACTAATTTTCATTAGTTGAGCTGTTTGACTGTTCTGTTTTACACGAAGAGTCTACCATTATTTTAGTGAACATATTTCATCAAAAAGAAATAAGAAAGAAGAAACATGCACTAGGCATAAATTATGAAAAACTTTCCCATATTAAAGTAATATTCCAGAAAAAAAATGGAAATATATATTTAACAAAACTATTGTTAATAAAAAACAGACACATCAACAGATTATACAGAAAAATACCGGGAATGAGTCAGGAAGCATTGCTTACCAAATTACGAATTCCTAAAGAAAGCTATTTCAATATTTAATATGTGTCTTGGAGTACATTCGAAAACATCGGTATAATTCAGTCTCTTTATTAGTCCTGACTATTTTTCTTTCTAAATGTGAATAGGTAACCTCATAAGAACTTTCTTTTCATTAGTAAATTTGTTTCCCTCTTCTTTTTTACACGAAGTGACTGCTGTTTTTTTAGTTAACAATCTTCATCAAAACGAAACAAGAATGAAATATCATGCACTGGACATAGATTGTAAAAGACCTTCCAATATTATAATGATATACTTGAAAAAATGGAAATATAAATTTAATTGTTTGTAAAAGCGGACACGTTAACGTCTTATACGAGTAAAATCCTGGGAATGAGTCAGGATGCATTGCCTACGAACCAAAATAAACTATTTCAGTGGTTAAAATGTGCCACGGAATTCATAAGAAAACATCGGTAGAATTCAGTCCCTTTATTAGGCCTAATTATTTTTCTTTTTTAATGTGAATGAATGACTTCATAAGATATATATTTTCATTAGTAAAGTTGTTAGCCTGTTCTTTTGTATACGAATTCTCTGCCATTATTTTAGTTAACAAATTTCATCAAAAAGAAACAAGAAGGAAAAAATCTGCACTAAATATAAATTATGAAAAACATTTCCATAGTAAAGTAATATACTAGAAAGAAATGGAAATATATATTTAATAAAACTCTTTGTTATTAGTAAAAAACAGACACGTCAACGGATTATACGGAAAAATACTAGGATTGAGTCATAATGCATATCTTACGAATTACGAACTCCTAAAAGAAACAATTTCAATATTTAATGTGTGCCTTTGAATTCATTAGAAAACATCGGTAGAATTTAATTTTTTATTAGGACTGATTATTTTTCTTTTTGAATGTGAATTAATGACTTAAGAGATTTATTTCCATTGGTAAAATTGTTAGCCTGTTCTTTTTGATACGAAGTTCTGCCGTTATTTTAGTTAAATATCTTCATCAAAAAGAAACATGAAAGAACAAGCATGCACTAGGCATAAATTATGAAAAACTTTTTTATAATAAAATAATATACTAGAAAAAGAAATTAAATACATATTTAATAAAACCGTTGTTAGTTAAAGCAGACACGTATTTCAACGGGTCATACTGGGAATGTGTTGGGATGCATTGCAAATGAATTACAAATTCCCAATAAAGACTATCTGAATGTTTAATACGTGCCTTGGAGTTCGTTAGAAATCATCGGTAGAATTCAGTCCCTTTATCAGACCTGATCATTTTTCTTTCTGAATGTGAATAGATGACCTCATAAAATATTTATTCTCATTAGTAAAGTTGTTAGCCTATTCTTTTCCATATGAAGTCTCAATCGTTATTAATTAACAAATTTCATCAAAAAGAAACAAGAGGGAAAAATATGCACTAGGCATAAATTAAGAAAAACTTTCCCATAGTAAAGTAATATACTGGGGGAAAATATAAATGTATATTTAATAAAACTGTTGTTAGTAAAAAACAGACACGTCATCGGATTATACGGAAAAATACTAGGAATGAATCAGGATGGATTACTTACGAATTGCGAATTCCAAAAAGAAACTATTTGAATGTTTAATACATGTCTTGGAGTTCACTAGAAAACATCGGTAGAACTCAATTTCTTTATTAGGATTGATTATTTTTCTTTCTGAATGTGAATAGATGACCTCATAAGATATTTATTTTCATTAGTAAAGTTGTTTTCCTATTCTTTTCTTATACGAAGTGAATGCCGTTATTTTAGTTAATAAACTTCATCAAAAGGAAACAGGGATGAAATATCGTGTACTGGACATAGATTGTGTAAGACTTTCCAATAGTAAAATAACGTACAGTAGAACCCCGATAATTCGGATTAATTGGGACCATGCCCAATCCGGATTGTCGAAAATCCGAATTATCCGGAGAATGTGAACAAATGAAATAAAATTAAATATACTCACAGAAAATCACCTTTATACTGAAATATTCAATATTTACAGATAGTAAAAATGTTTGTTTTGTAATTATGAAATTTTACTTTTATATTTTACTTTGCTTTTTTGCAATGCTCTGGGTAAAACTTTATTAAGCAGTTAGCTTTTGATGACATTTATAAATGAATTAAATAGAAAACTGTGAAAACTGGAATTGCCAAAGCTTAAATTATGCATAGTTGTTCATTTCATCGATAACATTAAAGAGTTTAAATAAGAAAGCTTGGAGCATTCTTCCGAAAAGATTTCACAAAATACTCTTTTATTCAGAATGTGAGGATGAAATAAATTTATGTTATGGAAATTTGCCGATCACCTCTCAAACTTGTAAAAAAAAATTACCAAACCGATCCGGATTATCCGGAGATCGGGATTAATGGGGTCCGAATTAGCGGTGTTCTACTGTACTAGAAAAAAAATGAAAATGTATACTTGAAAAAATTGTTGCTAGTAAAAGCAGACGCACGTCAACGGATTTTAGGGCGATTAATGGGAGTGGAAGGGAATGCTATGAGTGAGTCAGGATGCATTATCTACAAATTACGAATTCTCAAAAGAAATTATTTGAATGTTTAATATGCGCCTTGGAGTTCATTAGAAAACAACGGTAGAATTTTGTCCCTTTATTAGGATTTGGATGTTTATCTTTTTTCTGAATGCGAATTGATGACTTCATAAGATATTTATTTTCGTTAATAAAGTTGTTTCCCTGTTCTACTTTAATTCGAAGTGACTGTCGTTATTTTAGTTAACAAACTTCATCATCTTGATGAAGTTTGTTTACTAAAAAAACGGCATTGTTCTTAAATCAGGAATAAAATATCGTGTACTGGACATAGATTGTGAAAGACTTTCCAATAGTAAAATAACACTGATAAACAAGGCTTCTGTTTCTAACTAAGTATGTGGTGACTTTTATATTTTAGGTGATGCTGTGAAAGAATATGCTATTAAAAAGTTTCCATCACCCACAGATTTTTAAAAAATTCAAGATCCTGAAAATCTCAATTTTGTAGTATTTATTCAACACATATACCTTATGAAATTTATTATTTGGTATTTTAGTAATTACAAACTTTTAAAAAAACATTTATTAAGCTTAAAATTAATATAATTTAAAACACTGAAAGTATGCATTGTTTATAAAGTTTCAGAAAAATATAGATTTTTTGTAAAAAGAAATGACATTAATAAGAAATTTCATACTTCATGTAGCGGTAAATGTCTTATCTGTGGCTGCTCTCTTATAGGCCACTGTTCCGAGTTATATTGACAATTTAAAGCAGACATCAAGCCACTTACATGATTACAATAGCATAAATCATCTTTTCTTTTTAAAAAATGCTGAATATTTTTTATAACAATGTCGATAAATAGATATCTTTGTATTGTTTTTCAGGAAATTCCAATCTTGCAATCTTGATCAAGTAATTCTGAGTTTTTCTTTGATAAATTTAAGTCTCTCACAAAATCATTTAATTATTTTTGAGTAATTAGGTGCGGTTCTTCGTTTATGCCAGGAGAACAGTTCATATCAGATGTAGAGGAAGTTTCAGTTTCATCGATTTCCATTTCTACTGCTACATCATCATATGTAAAATTCTCTGGAGGTTTCGGTATTTGTAAATCATCATTATGCAATGCTGGTCACATTGCTGGATCTAAGTTTGTGTACTTAATTTTATGTTTACTTCTTGCAAAGAATCCTTTAATTTTTGTAATACATTAGTAGTAGTCAGTTACTTGATCCTTCGGCATGTGCCATATCATTTGTATAGCAAAGGACATACACTTTTTTGTACCTTTCATCCATGTCCGGAGGTTTGTAGCACATTGTGTATAACAAGAACGAGGTGCCCATTTCTTATCTCGTTCACCTACTTTATATCCAAAGTACATATGATAGGCGCATCGATGTTTTTTAAAAGTCAGCTCCCCGCACACACAGCAAAAAAAAATCGGGTTCATTAACGCATCCTCTAGACATGTTTTACATATTGTAAAGAAAAATACGATAATTATATTCAAAACTTAATTAAAAAGTCTTACAGAACAAAGAAATAGTAGTATATTTGCCCCGAAAAATACGTTTCCACTGTCAGGGATTTGCGTTAAAGTCAAATACTGAGCGGGTCGCTAGAGCTGTCTGTTAAAGGTCGCTAACATAAAATTTATTAGGGGGACATCTGTTTCTACTCTTTTGCTGTATCTTCTATCGTTGTAATAAGAAAAGGGAATGTTTGTGTGAATCAAATACATGAAAGAGAATAATATAATATAATTATAATGCTTATACGATGCCTACATACTCCAAAACGTATTAATGAAATTTCTCAAAATTGGAGGGTGATAGAAAATTTTTACAAACATATTCTTTTTTAGCAGCTTGAAATCTATAAGAAACACCCAACGTATATAGAGAAATCGAAAATTCGTTAAAATTTGTTTATCAGTGTAATATACCAGAAGAAAAAGGGAAATATATACTTAGAAACACTCTTGCTAATAAAAACAGAAGCATGTCTACTGGTTTTAGGACATGGAAAAAGAGCGGAATGGAACAGTGGAAATGATTCAAGATGCATTATCTACGAATTACGAATTCTCAAAAGAAAACTATTTGAATGTTTAATAGGTACCTTTGAATTGTTTAGCAAGCGTCGATGGAATTTGGTTCTTTTATTAGGCCTAACAATTTATCTTTTTGAATGGGAATAGATAATCTTATAAGAAATTAATTTTCGTTCTTAAAGTTGTTTATATTCATATAGTTAGCCTGTTCTTTTTTATACGAAGTGTCTGCCGTTATTTTAGTAAACAAACTTCCTTAAAAAGAAACAAGAAGAAATAAACATGCACTAGATGTAGTTTATAACTGAATTTCCAATATTAAAATAAAATACTAGAAAAAATGGAAATATATATTTGATAAAAGTGTTGTTAGTAAAAACAGGCAAGTAAACGGTTTTTAAGGAATAATATTGGGATTGGTTCAAGATTCATTATCTACGAATTACGAATTCTCAAAAGGAAACTTATTTGAATGTTTAATGGGTGCTTATAGCTTTATTAGAGAACATCAGTATCATTCCGTTTCTTTATTAGGCAAAGTATTTTTTCTTTTTAATTTGTGAATAGACGAAGTCATAAAATATTTATTTTTATCTACTCTTTTTTTATTATTATTCGAGGTGTCTGTCATTATTTTAGGTAACAAACATTATTTAAAAGAGTCAAGAATGGAAAATCATGCAGCAGGCATAGACTATAAAATATTTTTTAATAGTAAAAAGTATACTAAGAGAAAAAGTAATGTATGTAGTCAATAAAACTGTTGTTAGTGAAAGCAGACTTAACCTCTTCACTTGTTCCCCTTAACAGAGTTCGGGCAAGACAAATTTGCTTATTGCATCATTTAAAGCTTTTTGACACCATTATTATTTTTAAGAAAATTTTCATACTATTGGAAGGCGGAAATGTTTAGGCTAAATTTTGCGAATATTTTATTTAAATAATAGTGGTGTGAGTCCGCTATTTTCAATTTATTGAACGGAAAAGAATTAACCAGTTAAGGGGTTAAGGAGAATTTAAGGAGGAAATGCTGGGAATGATTCAAGATACATACTTGCCAACCTCTGGCTTTTTGTAAATCAAGAGAACGGATTTTGAACCGGAAAATTTGTTAAATTAAACGAATCTTCCATTAAATTCTGTTCTCATTTGCAACCTATTTAATATAATTCGTTAAATAAATTTCTGGTTCCAAATATGTTTCTGTGATTTATAAAAAGCCGGAGGTTGGCATGTGTGAAGATACATTATCTATGAATTACGCATTCTCCCAAAACGAAACTATTTTAATGTTTAATAGGCGCTTTAGAGTTTTTTAGAGAAAATCGGAAGGATTCTGTTTCATGATTAGGCAAGATGATTTTTTTTCTGAATGTTAATAGGCGATCGCATAAGATATTTATTTTCGTCTACTCTTTTTTTTATTCGGAGTGTCTGGTATGTCTTAGATAACAAACATTATTTGAAAGAATCAAGAACGAAAAAACCATGCATCAGACATAAAATATTTTCCAATATTAATAGAATATACTAGGAAAAAAGTAGTATGTATACTCAATCAAAGTGTTGTTGGTGAAAGCAGACTTAAGTTGGTTTTAAGGTTGGTTGGTTGGTTGGTTGATTTTTGACGTCCGATTATCTACGCTAGGGATATAGGACCAGGGGGAGTGCCCTCCGTGGGGGTCTTTCTAAGGGAACCTAACCCGTATTTACGCAAGGTTCGAAGAAAACCACGGAAAACTCCGAACGGTTAGGCCGACAGCCGCGATTGGGTTCGAACCCAGCGCCTGCCGTCTACCAGTTGAGAGGTCCGAACCTCTCGGCCACTGGTGGGGCGTTGGTTTTAAGGAAATTTTAAGGTGGAAATACAGTCGAGTCTTTATATAACGAAATCCATTGTACCAGTAAAAAGTTCGTTGGATAGAGAAATTCGTTATATAGAGAATGACGAAAAAAATATTTTTTGTGTGTCAATTTTGAACAAAAGTTTTTTGAGGTGTTTATTAAGAAATTGGAAATTTTAACCATAAATATTATCCTAAATATATTGTATTTCTTAATTATTTAATAAGTTTCAAAAAAGAGAACTGACATTTGCTCGAAAATACAATAAAAATCGCACAAAGAAAAGTTGCATTAATTTTAGACGAAGAAATCTCTAATTTTTGGTTATTTTGATTTCAAAACTGTTACACTCTCTTAAAAACGTTCATACATTAGCGAATACTGAAAATGTGTATAACATATTCTTCTATTTCAATTCCTCTACTTTTAATTTTAAAAAAAAATCATCATTTTATCGCGTAATGACTTTATTTCTTGTTGAACGTTTTCGTTGTCCTGCTCATTGTTTTTATCGTCGTCATTTCATCTCAGAATTTTGCATTTTATGCCATTGAAATCACAACATCTCAAACCTTCCGAAGGTGTAACAATACAATTAACACTATTTTCCGAAGAATGTTGGAAGATGTGTGGGAAGGGGGGGGGGGGGGGAGGGGGAATTTGTTGGCACAAAAAGATTCAAAGTAGAGAAGTAATGTAAAAAACTGAACACTGAATGATAGATAAATCAGGAATACGCGATGGGAAATTGATTCCATGTAATTTCCAAACTTTTTTAAAACTGAATAAATAAAGAACATTTTATGAAAAAACTCGTTATATAGAGATACATATTTTGCTACATAGAGACTGTTTCTAATGTAATCATGGGTAAAGGGGACCGTTCCTACTAAAAATTCGTTATATAGAGAAATTCGATGTATTGAGTTTCGTTATAGAGAGACTCGATTGTACTGGGAATGGTTCAAGATGCATTATCTACGAACTACGAATTCCCAAAAGGAAACTTTTTGAATGTTTAATAGGTGCTTCGGAGTATGTTCGAAAAAATAAGCAGGATTCTGTTCCTGTATTTGGCACAATATTTTTCTTTCTGATTGGGAATAGATGATGTCATAAGATATTTATTTTCATTAGCATAATAGTTAGATTGCCCTTTCTTATCTAACTGTCTGCCATTGTTTTACGTTACAAAATTCATCGAAAAGAATGCATCAAGCATTGATTATGAAGCATTTTTCAGTAACAAGAGAATATAATAGAACTTATATGCATGTATATTTAATAAAAATTTTATTAGTGAAAGCTAACATGTCAGAGCAAGTTAAGAAAAAATACTGAGAATGATTTCAGTTGTATTATCTCCGAATTATGAATTTAGAAAAGGAAACTATTTGATTATTTAATAGGATCTCTAGACTTTAACAGAACATTGATAAGATTCTTTCTATTTATTCAGCCGGTTTTTTTCTCAATATGAATAGATGGTCTTTACATAAAGTATTTTTTTGCATTGGTAATGTTGTTAACATGTTCTTTTTTATACGATTTGCCGTTATTTTGGATAAAAAAAACTTCATCAAATAGAAACAAGAAAGAAATACCATGCACTGGGTATAGATTATGAAAGACTTTGCAATAGTAAAATAATATATACCGACGGCTTCCAAATGGTCCGAGAATTGAACATCAGTACTTTTTTAACAGAAAATTTCATGATACGTTTCTACAGAATTTGGGCTAGAATTACATTCGAAAGGTGGTTTCTTGGCAATTTGCAAAAAAAATCTAAAAGGAAAATTTCTCTAAGAAAATTCGGATGTTCAGTTGGCGGACCATTGTGAGCCCTGTATACCAGAAAAAAATGGAAATATACGGTTCAGAAAATTGTTGTTAGTTCATACTAGCAAACACGTCAATGGGTTTTCGGAGAAAATACTCTTAATAATTCAAGATGCGTTATTTACGAATTTAGATTTGCAAAAGTAAACTATTTGAATGTTTAATATGTATTTTAGACTTTGAAAGAACATGTGTAACATTCTGTTGATTTATTAGGTTGATTTATGTTTTTTTTTCTTAGTGTGAATTCATAATATCATGAAATATTTATTTTCATAAGGAAAGTCGTTAGCATGCTCTTTTTCATACGAAGTGTCGTTATAGTTAATAACTTCTTCATAAAGGAACAAGAACAAAAAGTTATGTACTGGGCATAGATTATGAAAGACTTTTCAATAGTAAGATAATATACCATGAAAAAATAGAAATATACATTTTAGAAAACTGTTGTTAGTAAAAGTAGACATGTCAGCGGGTTTTCGGGGAAAATACTCCGAATAATTCAAGATGCGTTATTTAAGAATTTATATTCCGAAAAGGAAGTTATTTGAAAGTTTAATAGGTTCTTTGGACTTCGAAAAAACATGTGTAAGTGTTTATTTATTAGTCTGATTTTTTTTTCTTGGTGTAAATGGATAATCCCATGAGATGTTTATTTTCATTATATAAGTGCTATATCATGTATAATGGAATTTATATATGTCGCTGAGCCTTAATATAAGTTATTTCATGTATAAAACGAAGTGCATAGTACTTACAAGGATACACAAAAGATTTACAATAGTATTAATATATTCTATCCGAAGTACTGTATATTAGCGATGATGGCAGGTATGCATTTTTAGTTATGATATGCACTTTTAAGTTTAGTTTCACTATATTTATGCATGTTATATGGTGTGTATAAATGGTATAGTTGATATACAGGGCTAAACAAAAGAGCTCGTAAAGGCTAAAGAGTGCAAGTGCAAATTACTTAAGGGAGACCCGTACCCCATTTTCGGCGAAAAATCATCAAAAGTTCAAAAAAAAAAATTCTCAGAAAACGATAAAATACATATTTGCGAATATCCATGCAAAATTTCAGAACTCGGGGACACTTGGAACAGGTAGAAAATGAGCTTTTTTAATTGTACTCACTATAGAGTTTAAAGGACTAGCGGCCATTTAAAACGTGTTTTCCTGAAAATGACTTTTTTCATATTTTGCCTAAGTTCAAAGTACTAAGGCTCAGTAGTAAAAAGATTTAGAAACAAAGTGTTTATGTTTTTAGAATCTTAAAAAAAATTGCAACAAAAGTAAGGAGAGATATTTTTTTTAACTATTTCTGAAAATTTTACATAAATTGGTAAACATGAAAATTATAACGAATTTAAGGAAATTTACCATGCGTATTTTTATTTTTTTTTTCTTAGCTGATTAAAATAGAAAATTAAAAATATCTCTCCTTAGTTCTTTTCTATATACTATAACACTATTTAAGAAATTTTAGTAATACCAAAATATTGAAAATTGAATTGTAATAGTAATAGTATTTTTTATTAATTAATAATTGAAAGTAGTAATTTTAAAAAGTGTATTTTTCGACAAAAAAAAATCATAAAAATCCCCATAAAAAATATACTTTTTAATAAAAAGTGAATTTTTTTGCTAATTATTCTTTACAAGAAGATTCTTAAATAGTACACCAAAATTCATTACTTTAAAATCAATAATAAAAATTTTGGGTTTTTTCTTACTGGTCTCCCTTAAAGATACTTTTTAAATGAGTTGAGCACACGCTTAACTACATTCAGTTTACTAAGAAATGTTTGTAGAATATAGATAAAATGTTACACAGAGCAATGCAAAGATTTTGATACACGGCCGTCTATGGATAATAATTTCTAAAAGTGTGATTTCAGTAGTTTTAAGAGTCTTTTTGTTGGAATTAAAGTTTAGCTAAATAGTGGCGTGTAATAAAGGTACTAGGTGAACTACGTGGCTGAACAAAACTATTCAAGTATGTTTAGATCTATTAGTGTAATATGCAGAAAGAAAAATTTCACCATGTTATGCGTTTTCTTGCTAACCTAAATTCTCCCATTATATCAGTCTAAAGATCAAATACAGGCTTTTAAAAAGTATTGGGATACATATTTGGCTATGGACAGCAATACCCTATTTCCCTAAATAGCGAAGTTTTGTTGAAAATTCCAATAAGTGTTAGAAAGTGTTTCAGAATCTATGCTTAAAGTATGATTTTTCTTACTTATTGTAATTTATTAAATGTATAAATTATGAAGATATTCACATAACAATTTATTTACAGTTGCACTAATAATTTTTATGCATGAAAGCAGGGAGTACTGTATATTCTTTATCCACCACAATTTGTGTATGTTTATTTGTCCTTATAGATAAGTTTTACTAAGTACCTTTAATTCTGCTACTGTTTTATTATGCTCCCTCATACGTGCTCTCTTAGATTAATTTACTGTTGTTGGAAATATTAATTAAGTTGAAAGAGTCGGTGTATTTAAGGAATAATTAATATAAGGCTAATAATTGCACGTCCGTCCTTCTCTCCAAATTACCACTTTTAAATATCTTTTTTTATTCTTTGTCTGAGATGCTTTGTGTAAATAATGAATATGCGAGATTAGAAATTGGTATAATGAATAAGTACCGGGGTTATATGATTTTTTAATACTTTCCAACATACAATGTTGACATTTTATTTATAATTTCTATTTGCTTGTCTGCCTGGTCATGATCTGAATTTTTATAAATGCATTGAGATTTCCATTTATTTTTTATATGTTATTATGCTGTATATGCCAAATATTTTAAACATAATGAGACTGATATATACAGATACAGTGAGCTGATTGAAAAAAAAAATGTTGAAAATACTTTATAAAAAAATAACTCACTATATCACCCTTATCTTTCTAAATTTTCGCGATTTTTGACTAGTCTTTTTTATATGATTTGCCCTAAATAATCAGCTACCAAATTATAAAATAAAAATTCTGAAATATTCCACGCATGCTAAATTATAAATTATTAGATACAAATGTCAATATCGCATGAAAGATTCAATGCAGTCGAATCTCTATACAATGAAATTCATTGTTCTTTTCAAAAAATTCTTTATATAGATTTTTTTTAGAGAATGAGGTAACAAATTCTATTTAATGTGTTTATAAAAACATGTTTTTGAAGTGTTTAAGATTTTGAAATATTTAAGTCTAAATATTAACTTAATACTCTATTTTTAACACTTTCCAACAAAGTTGAAAAGCAGTTATGCTTTCGGTTTGTCTGACCGTCTGTAGAGTCATTTTAAATTTTATGAAAATCGAAAAGACAAAAACTTGCATAAATGTTTTTTTCTTCATTCAACAGGGTGATTTTTTTTTAAGTTACGAAAGTAAAACATTGTAACAAAAGAAACACTAATCTAATTGACCTAAAATTTCACCAGTATATTCCCAAAACAATGGGATTTTTTAGGCATGGTTAAAAGAACTGACAGATGGCGCTGTAAGTTAATAGAAACAAAGACTATCGTCTAGGGAGGAAAACAATGCTCGGGACTTAGAGAAAAAGAAAACTTTATTACGCATATGAAAGACATACAGAATGCAGTAATTGGGAAAAAGAATTGCGAACACCTTCGCAGAAACAGAACGAAATAAAAATATGGAGTAAAGCATTCGTGCAAAACTACACAACAAACGCAAAAAAATTTCAGTGTGCTATCCCCCATTTTCAGCGACAAGTTGATAAAGTGAAACTCCATGTTCCACAACAAAGCGAATAGTATCCGTCTGAATGCTGTGGATCTGGTGCACAATGGTTGCCTTCAGGTCAGCTAAGTTTGTAACACCACCACAATACATGCACAGTATTATTTAGATAAATTCTTTAGATGGCAAGGCTGTTCGGAAATTGCAGCTTATAATCCTCTGCGTAATAAAGGTTTCTTTTTTCCCAAAGTACCATCCATTAGTTCATCCCACTGGGGTTACTGTTCAATTCTGTTAACTTACAGCGTCATCTGTCAGTTCGATTTTAAGTTTTTTCTTTTTTCTTTAAACAGCTTCTAAAGAATTCCCATTGCTTTGACAGCATACTGGTGAAATATCAGGTCATTTGGTATCTCTTATTATAGGTTTTTACTTTCACAACTTTAAAAAAATCAACCTGTATTAAATGCTATCATACAAAATTAAACTAATGATCATCCTATTTAAGATGTATTCCTATTATTTCCATATTTCTCAATTTCATAAATCGTATTAATTTTTTTTATTCATGCATTTTTGCATAAGAGTGCAACAGCTGTTATATCAAGATCTAAATATTTATTAAACTAATTACAGAACAAACGCGCCTCATTTGTAACGTTTCGGGTATCGATTTCTTTTTCACGACAGTACTCTACTGTAAAACTAGTTGGATGTGCCAATCCCATAACATTCTTCTATCTCATACGTACATTTTAATATTAAAAAAAATAATTACTCATTTTAATGCTTTAATAATATTAATTCAATTCCATACCAACTTTGATTTTCATCTTAAATGTCTGCTTCAATCAATTAATCGCAGTAAAAACGAATTTCTGTCTCTGCACGAGCCGATGGACAATAGAATAATAGGCAGTTTTTTTTTGTTTTTTTAATTCAGGGAGGACTTACTTGCCTTACCAAAAAATAATCATATACAAAAAATGTAGTTCAGTTCTAGAACTAACTTCAGACACTTTTAAGTGGTGCAATATTGAAAATGACATAAAATTCGCTATTGCAGCGCCCCCTTCCGGCGGATTTTTTTTCAGATTCAGTGCAACAACATCCAACTAGCCATAGCCATACACTTACACAAAAAATTTCGTTCAATTCGATGCATAACTTCATTTACTTTTGGTCGGTACAATATTGAAAAGGGCACAAAAATCGTGATTGCAGCGCCCCCTTCCGACGGATGTTTTTCAAATTCAGGGAGGACCAACTAGCCATACTCATACATATACACAAAAAATTTGGTTCAATTCTATGCATAACTTTATATACGTTTGGTCGGTACAATATTGAAAATGGCACAAAAATCGCGATTGCAGCGCCTCCTTCCGGCGGAATATTTCAAAACTGAAGGAGGACCTGCTTACCACAGCCAAAAACATTCACAAAAAATTTGGTTCAATTCTATGCATAACTTCATACACTTTTTGATGGCAGAATGGCGACATACACACAGACACACACACAGACAGACACACGGACAGACTTGGGATTTTGTAAAAACATGTTTTTGGAATCTTTGACCCCTAAAACGTGTAAATATGTCGAAAACCGGAAGTAAAAAAAATTTCGATTACAATACTTTCATCTATTGAAGATAGAAGAAAATAAAAATGTATGATAAGGATATATAAGGAGTATATAAAATACCTTTCACCAAAAGAGATGGAAGAATTTTTTTATATAGGTATGATAAGCAGAAAACTTAAAACTAGAATAAAAAAACATAGAGCATACATCTAATACAGCAAAAGATTTACAGCTTTAGCCAGATTATGCGGCAAGTAATCTTTACAGGTTGATCTCAAACATAGAGAATAATTTAACATTCAAGAATTTGTTTCATTCATTCTCCGGGAATAAATAGAGGTATTTTTAAGCAATGAGAATATTTGCAATAATCCACTGTTCCTTGAATTACTTAAAATTTGAAAAGATGTGCTCTGCAGGTTTATTAATAATAACAAAAATTAAGTCAAGCTTGCAAATGTGTATTTTCATTTTATTTTGCTTTTGCACTGTTTTTCATTGTGCATGCAATTTTGTAACATTATTTACTAACAAGGAAGATCTCCTTACTGGGCATATTCAGAATATTCTGAAAAAAAAATACTAACTAAACAACTCATGTATGTAATAAAGGATCATAAAAATAGAAAATAAAGCCTTTGTGCAGAAATGTTTAAAGATATAAAACCAACGGTTATAAATGCACAAATAATGTATGAAAAGATCAGCTGTTTCGAATTTACTATCGAGATTCTTCATCAGTGCAAAACTCAGCGAGCTAGAAAAAGCAAAACTGAGCAAAGAGACAGAGAAACGCAGGTTTATATACCCGTAACGGAAACGATCCCGCCAAAAGAATAGCAACCAATGGGAAGAAAGCATCCTGAACAACTGGAACTACTTGTTTACCCAGTTGTCCAGATTGCTTTCTTCTCATTGGTTGCTTTTCTCCGAAATACTGCATAATATTACACCAAGATCTAAATATTTTTCAAATTTCGTTGTAATACGAATGCACCTCATTTGCTATGCTTGACAAGTAATTTCCGATTTGTTAATATCAAGTACTATACCGAAATTTTTATCTTCCGTTAGATCCTTTATAGATTATATTTCGCTTCTTATTTAATCAATTTGCAACAACATAAATCTTGGTGAAGTATTCTCGACAAAGACCAATTCAATCGGATGACATAGGAGATGTAGAACTGCTGTTAACAAAACCAGAGACGGTGATAGAAATTAGAGATAACATTGTGCTCCATGGGAGTAAAATGTTCAACGGAAATTTCTGTGCTAACAAACGTTTCAATCTTTAATTTGATGGTGGTTGCTTTATTTAGATCATAGATAAAATATTTGATTATCTGCTGAAGGAATTTTGGATTTCATTGTTATGTATCGTTAGTTATGTTAATAAAACTTTATAACTAATATATATGGTATAATTTGCATAATACATAATGAGTAAAAAAAGCATAATTGGAGATTTTAAAAAAAAAATGCAGTTCGCGAGTAAATAAATTTTAAAAAATAGATATAAGGTCCCCTGTGGTAATAACACCATGTTAAAATTCCGCCATTTTCCGCGGATTCGTTTTTTTTTTTTTTTTTTTTTTTTTTTTTTCCAAACAAATAAAGGGATTTTTTGCATATGACAACTTATTAACTATGTATACAAGAAAGAATATTTTAATCTATATATAATCATAAAATGCAATGACGTTATTTATTGACCATTGCTACTTGACGATATTACCTACTTATGTGGGTAATAACGCCAAGTAAACAAAACTAAAATAAAACGGAATAACGACATTAAATTGTCCACCTCTAAAAGTGCAAAATATACAACCCAAAAAACTGACAAATTTCTCTTATCTATTATTAATTGCGATACTAGGATTCACAAATAATCAATCATTTGATATGATATACTTCTGACATGAAAAATTAGCAGCACTTACGACATTCAAATTTCTCTTCAACCTTCTTGATTTTAACGATGACAATAATTTTCTCTCGTACATAAAATAAAAAATAAACCCTTTTCGATTGTAGTTCCAGCATTGAAAAAAATTAACCGAAATAATAACTTCAGTGAATGACGTCACACTGTTAAAAATTTCTGTAAAAACACAGAAAAAATGTGAGACTATCTGTAAATTTTTACTAGTTCTCAGTTAAATACATTTACAGACATTTTACAGACATTTTACATGCGTTTTCCATGCATTTTACAGACATTTCCCTTTTATTATATCTAATTCATTGTAAAGAGTTCCATGTCTTTATTTGAAGATATTTTTATCTTTTGTAAAATTTATAATTCAAAATACAATTTATAAAATTGTATTAAATTTTTTTAAAGATTTTTTTAAAGCAGTATTTAAAAAGATGGTTTAGCTTAAAAACTGATATTTTAAAACTTAGAATAATTTTGAAAGGAAAAAATCATCTCCTCGTAGTTAGTGGGGATTTTTGGCGACAATCACTTTGCAGTTGGTTTTTTCGGTTCTACTTGATTATCCCGTCGACCAAACTAAAAGATTAAATGCCAATAAAGATGATAAAAAATGTCGCATTCATGTAACATTAAACTCGTATCACATGTTTATTGCCCCATCAAGTGATTTTTAGCATGAAGTTTTATTTGTATTCTTATTAATGTTTTATTAATTTATTTATTCTTTCATTATTTAAAATAAAATATAAATCAATTTGTTTAGTTTGGCGAATAGTTTGGCAATTTGAATAATTTAAAGAAATTGGTCGACGGGATAACCAAGTAGTACCCTTTTTTCATATACCAAAAACTTGGAAATATTGTGATGCTCTTCTTGAGTCCAGAAGTTTCGGGTTCAAATTCCGGGACGACTAGAAACAAATTGCGAAAAAATTAAATGATTGAAGATAAATTGCGACGTATTATTTCAAAGCTGCTATTATTACTAGTAAATCTGCAGATCAGGAGCCTCAACGTCAGCTTTGCACATCATTTTTTTTTTAACATACTTTGGGCAAAATTCAACTTTCTGGAAACTGTAATCTAAAATTTTCAAATTACGTAATTATTTATAAGAATAAGAAGTTTTCAGCCATTAAATCCGTTAAATTAAAATTTTAGTTATGTTAGGAAATTCTGAAATTTTCATGATCTATTATTTTTGTTTTTTTATTATAACATAGAAGATTTCTTCAGGGGGGCTTCTCCCCCCCCCCCTGAAGATCCAGTATCCATTTATCAGTGAATTCCATTAATCAAATGTGTCATTTTCGCTCAAGAAAAAAAAATTGAAAATTAAGCATTATTGCGGAAAATAAAATATTCTATATTTTCCGAACGAATGAATCAAATCTAACCAAAAACTATACAGCTTAATCCCAGTGCCTCACTACCATACCCACTTAATTTCAAGTCAATCGAATGCTTTTTTCGTCAGTTATCGCAGAACAGACAGACTGACAGACAGAAACAAAAAAATTTCGTGTCTCCAAAGTAAGCCTTCACTGACGTTTCGGCAATTACAATGCTACTGTTATATAATAATTCTAACACAATTCAATTATTTATTTTACACATTTGGACGACTGTTGAAAACCATTTTTTTATTTTTAGAAATGTACAATGATGGTGACCAGGACTGGTACTATTAGCTTTTGTTTTATACTTACAAATCTGTTTTAATATAATAACTTTAAATAGTTTTTTTTTTAATTTTTGAACTTATATTTTCTAGAGTTCATCTTCTAGAATTCATCTTCTGAGTTCATTTTCTACAGTTTGAATATCGCAAAATAACTAAATATCGAACAAAATATTCCCTCTACAAAGACATGATTGTCAGGGTACTAAAACAAATGGCTATTGACTTACATTCCCTGGTAAAATATGAATGAGTTTTTTTTTTTTTAAGAAGCATCTAACTACATGTCCGCTGGAAGAAATTTTAATGTCCCGGTACATTTGTCATTACTGCCTGCACTATTTTTCAAACAAAATAGCGTTGTAGTAAAGTGTAAGTAGAGCAAAGTTTTGTTTCAGTGATTAAACATACAAAAATAAAGGTACTTGTGGAGACTAAGATATAAAATTAATGAGTGACTTCGCTGCAATCGAGACAGACGCCGGAAATTTCTTTTTTCATGGTTTTACTTTCATATATTACAAATCACACGCAGCATAAACGCGCATAATATTTACATATATACATTAAAGTAATTTCGTTTCATAATCATTCTTTTAACATTAAATATCAAAATAAACAGTAGCTTTAACTTCATTGCTACCGTTTTCAATTCTTCGAACAACAACATTCCAAGACATTCTATCATAACAAACCTGCCGTTGCCATTCGCAACAAACAAAAACTGGCTTCAGTGGGTTTCTTCTTCTCGCGACATCCTCCCCACCTGAGTTTTGGAAAAAACTCAGCAAAGAGAGGCTGAAAAATACTAAAATGTTATACATACAAATATTAATCTAAGCAAAAACTTAAAATAAACACTAAAAATACACTCTAATACAGATACATACAATCAAGAAATAAAATAGAAATAATGAAAATATTTTTCAAACTTTAAAGTTCTAGGTTTTAGAGTCAATAAAGGAATGTTCATATTCAATAATGAAAGTTCAATGGTGAAAGTTCAACTGAAATGTTCAGAATTTACAAATCAAGTCTTTTAGGAGGATTTACTCTTCGACCAGAACGAGTCTGAGTATCAATCTTTTCAATAGGTTTACTATCTTTTGACTGTTCGTCAATCGTATCAGCTGTGATTGGTGCTGGATCAAACAAAAGAGGTTCACAGTCTTCCTGTGTGATCTCAAGAGGGTAAAGTCTTTGTACTGGTCTTAAAAATGTTCCTTTAGCTGTTTTCAACTTAACAAGTCTGACTACTCCATCTTTACCTGGGAAAAGTTCTATAACCTTTGCCAAAGGCCAAAACAGTCTCTTCTTATCATCTCGGCCAATCAAAACTACATCTCCAACTTTAATATTATCATGCTTTTTAGAAATGGAAGATCGCAGGAAACCTAAGTACTCCTTTTTAAATCTGTGTTTCAGATTATCTCTTACTCTTTGAATGTGTCGCCATCTTTTCAAAATATTAGTCCTTTCAATTTGGTCTAAATCTGGAACTTCGCTTGTGCGAATATCTTGTAGAAATGATGCTGGGGTTAGAGCTCTTAAGTCAGATTCTTCTGATATATAGCTTAGTGGTCGGTTGTTCATTACTGATTCACATTCGCAGACAAGAGTTAATAATTCTTCATAGGTCAGAGACGAATGTCCTAAATTTTTTCTGAGCAGGTCTTTAAGAATTCCAATTAGCCTTTCCCAAAACCCTCCCCACCATGGGGCGGAGGGTGGGTTAAACTTCCAACGAATTTCATGAACTTCAAATGTTCGTTGAATCAGTGCCCAGTCTAGATCTTTCAGTGCTTTGTTTAAACCTGTAAAATTTGTTCCATTGTCAGAATACAACACAGATATCCGCCCTCTCCTTGCTATAAATCGTCGCAGAGCTTGAATCATGGCATTGGTACTCAGAGACGGAATTAATTCCAGATGGACTGCTCGGAATACAGCACAAGAGAACAAGACAATCCAGACCTTTTCTCCAGATTTTGTCAGCAACGGACCGGCCAAATCTACTCCTGAAACTTGAAAAACTGCTGCTACTTTAGTTCTATCTGTAGGGAGAGGGGGAAATGGCACTTCAATATGTTTTACCTTTTGCTTCTTGCAGATAATACAATCGTTGATTATACTTCGGATGGTTCCTTTTCCTTTTAAAATCCAGAATCTTTCTCGTAGAATGGTCAAGAGTATAGATGTTCCAGCATGCTTATTCAGAATATGTTCTTGCTCAATAATTCTTTTCACTACTGCATGTTTCGAAGGCAGAATCACTGGAGCGATAAAATCATATGGTTCATCTTCATTAGTAAGTCTTGATTTCAATCGTAATAATCCATCTTCATCTTTAAAAGCTTGAAAATTAGCAAGAGATTTTCTGCCATTTTCGTTAGAAAAGTATTCTGTCTGCACAGAACGGAAAAGTATCTTTTGTGCATTCAATATTTCTTCTTTTGTAAGTTCTGTATGTCTTCTCAAATCCCGAGCTTTAGGGTGGAAACGCATAATCCAAGCTATCACTTTGACTATTTTGGAAAATTTCGAGATTCTGTCAGCTAATTCAGAAACAATAGTTTTAAATTCGACATTGCAAGCAGAAACAACAGTTTTTCGTTTTTCCTTTTCAACTTCGTCTTCGTTAACATTGACAACAGATTTGGGCCATTGTTCTTTTGGATTTTTCAACCATTTAGGTCCTAGCCACCATTGGGACTTCAGAAGTTGCTTAACTCCACATCCTCTAGACGGAAGATCAGCAGGATTCAACTCACCAGAAATATGAAACCAATTTTCAGGATCCGTGAGCTGTCGTATTTCTTTCACTCGATTAGAGACAAAAACTGACCATTGTTCCTGTCGTTTAATCCAACTAAGAACTGTTGAAGAATCAGTCCAAAAGTATTCATCAGCAATTTCGATTTCTAGAGCACCTTTTATGAATTTAAACAATCTTGCTCCAATAGTAGCCGCCATTAATTCTAACCTTGGTATCGTTATCTTTTTCAAAGGCGTTATGCGTGATTTGGCTTGCAGTAAATTGACGTTCACTGTACCATCAGGGGACTCGGATCTGAGAAAAATACAGGCTGAGTAAGCATCTTGACTTGCATCAACAAAAGTGTGTAAACTCAAACTAGATGCTTCTGTGGCACCGCTCCATCTTGGAATTTCAATAGACTTCAAAAGATGTAAATCTTTAAACCACTTTAAAAATTTTCTTTTAGTATCTTCGTTTAGTTCTGCATCCCATGGTTCCTTTGTTTTCCAAATAGTTTGAAGCAAAAGTTTAGGTTGTATTAATGCAGGGGAAATAAATCCTATGGGATCGAAGACTCGGCTGATAAGGGACAAAATTTTTCGTTTAGTTAATTTTTCTGATTCATCAAAATTTAAAAGTTCAGTATCGATTTTAAGAGTATCAGAACTCTTATCCCATATTAAGCCTAATACAGACGTTTCAGAATTTTCTTGAGGAATAGTATCGCAGTTATTGTATATCGTATTTTCCCAACCTCTGAGGTCAAACTTTGCTCTTTTCATTACTTCTGTAGAGGTTCTTATAAAATTATCTAGCTCTGAAGTATTGTGAACACTTGTCACACAATTGTCTACATAAAAACTGTTGCGCAATTTAACAAGTATTTCGTTAGAAAATTCTCCTTTCAATAATTCTTTTGACAAATGATGATGAATTACTGCCATAAGAAGAAACGGGCTACTTGTAACCCCAAAAACACAACGAGTATGTCGAAGAACTCTTATAGAACCATAGTCATTGTACCAAAAAAATCGTAAAAAATTTCTGTCATCCTTATGTAGAGATATCTGCAAAAAAGCTCTTCTTATATCAGAAATAACACCAATTTCATGAAGACGAAATCTGGTCAAAATCAAAGGAATAGTTTCTATAAAATTAATTCCAGTCTCTAGACAATCATTCAAGGAGGGAAAATTTGTCATCTTAGCCGAAGCATCAAAGACAGGCCTTACTTTCATTGAAGATAGGGAGGACGTTTCTTTGATTACAGGACGATGAGGAAGATAATGTGTAATGGATAATGATAACTCATTTTCAGGAACTTCTTCAATTACTCCTTCGTGAATCCATTCTTCGAAAATTTCATTGTATTTCTCGCGATAGCCAGTTTTCTCTAATTTCTTAGTAGTGGATTCAAGTCTTCTTAAAGCTAGATCATAATTAGTAGGTAGGAAAGAATGATCCTTTTTCCAGGGCAAATGGACTTCATATCTTCCATCATTCTTTTGTTGAACTGTATCTTCAAAATGTATCATGACAGCCCTTTCCGAATCTTCTTTACTATTTTGTTCAATAGAATCTCGAATACCAAGAAGTTCTAAATCCCATAATGCTGAAACAGGTACATCTTCTTGTGATAGCATACTGACTACAGTCATATTTACATCTTTCTGACTATCAACCTGAGGGATCTTGCCCATTAAAGTCCAACCTAATTTAGTTTCCATTGCTACTAAACCGCAATTTAGTTGTTCTTTTCTTCCTGTGAATAGCTTACCAGCAACATCTGCTCCTAAAAGTACCTCAATAGGCCCTGATTCTCGAGTATCACTTAAGCGTATTCCTTTATCTTTTAGCTCGCGTATCCAAAAACCATATTTAATCGCAGAAATATCATTACATATGACATCTTGATCTAAAGCATCCAAATTACAAATATAATTACCATCAAGGCTACTTAAATAAATTTTGTAACATTTGTGCTTAAGCATTTTTGTTTTTCTACCTCCAAATAATGAATGGGAAAACTCTTCTTCTCTTTGAAAATCAAAACCTAGTTCTTTTGCAGTGGATCGCAAAATGTAAGATTTCTGGGAACCTGTATCGATTATTATTCTTGCCTTACGGGTTGAACATTTCCCTTTTAGGTTTACAACTAACGTTTGTAATGAAACTTCATTGGTAGAAGAAAATTTCTTATTCATGTTGTGGTTATGTGTAAAAAGTGTATCAACATTTTTTTCTTTCGTTTCATCGTTGTGTGATTTTGAGATCTCTTTGGATTTATTACAGTCTAAATTAGGACACATAAATTTTACATGTCTTTTCGAACAATTTTGACATCTAATGTTCGATCTTGTACAACAAACAGCAAAATGGCCTTTAGTAAAGCAGATACGGCACAAACCTTTACTTTTGATAATCGAAAGTTTTTCAGACAGAGGCATAAAAAATGCCTTTTTGCAAAAACGCGATTCGTGATCTTTTAAACAAAATACGCAAGAAACATCATTAGAATTGTGAGAAATCAATTCTGCAGCAGAAAAATTGCCGCCTTTAAAATTCTGGCTTGTTGCCAAGTTTTTTCTTTCTGGAACAAAACCGCAAATTTCTGATCTACTCAATTTTATTTTTTCTTCTGATTGTACCTCGTTTTTAAGAAACAAAATTATGGCATCAAGACTGGATAACTTTTGTTCGCTTTCTATACTTTTTCTCTGTCTTTCGAAAGAACGTAAAATATTAACCGGTAATGCACTTTCAACTAAAGGATACAGTATGACACCACACATTTCGGTAGTAACACCTAAAGAACCCAAAGCCCTGATTTGGGTGGAAAGTTTATTATATAAACTACTCAAAGAATCAATTTTCTTTTTTGTCGCATTATTCAACACAAGTTTCAATAATTCTCGCACATAAAAATCAATTAACAGATCGGTTCTACCATATCTTTCTGTTAAACTTTCAACAGCTAAAGAATAATTTTCATTTGTTACTGGGAATGATTCTACTAATTCCCTTGATTCTGATTTAATTTTCATTGACTG
Organism: Maratus speculifer; assembly: GCA_964019185.1. Classification (NCBI taxonomy): domain Eukaryota; kingdom Metazoa; phylum Arthropoda; class Arachnida; order Araneae; family Salticidae; genus Maratus; species Maratus speculifer. Next base: position 160,644,356 of record OZ025303.1, read on the forward strand.
AATTAAATAGTGGAATTTATCCACATTCGTTAAATTCACATTTTCATGTATATTTTTAAATTGATTCCAAAACGTGAGCCAGTCCTTCAAATCACCCCCAAACTTATACAATTCAACTTCAGGGAGTCGCTGACATAAAGTTTTTATTTTATCACTTTCTGTTTCAAATTTATCAGTCGAATTATTTTCATTTCGAATTAAATTTTGACTCAATTTTGTCTTAAAATTATCTAACAAACGTTGCGCTTTTAACTGAATTCTTAAAGAATTTTCTCTATATTCTTCAACAGAATTAAATTCTGCTTCAAATTCTGCGTCGTCTTTCAAACTATCTAAATAATTTTTATGAATAATTTCTAGCGCATCAGATTTCTGCTTAAATAAATGGAAAAGAATTTCGATTTCCTCATGTTTGGCATTCGCGTCATTCAATATATTTTCCAATTTATTATATGCTTTAGTAAAAGCTGAACGCTGAGTAGTTTTATTTCTTTTTAAATTTTCCATTTCTACTATCTTAATAATGATAAATCTTATATTCTAACAAATATCAAATACATAACTTCAAAATGGAAAATTTTTGTTCTTACCTTCAATCTTCAATAATTTCCTTAAATCTGTCAGAAAACAACGAAATCGCCCACCCGGGGGCGCCAGTAAATGTGGAGACTAAGATATAAAATTAATGAGTGACTTCGCTGCACTGTTAAAAATTTCCGTTTAATGTTGAACCAATTTATGGAGTAAAATAAAGAGAAGCACCAAAATATGGCACTAATTATTTTTCGAAAACTCCATGTTATGGAGTAAGTTTGAAAAATAAGAAGTAGCACCAAAAGATGGTGCTACTTACAGCCAATCAAAACACAGATTTCTGCGCATATCTATGACGCTTTTCGTGAAGAACACAAGCAAAACAGTAATGGATGCCGATATTGGTGTGTATTAAGCAAAATATTTTTTAATTGTATAGTTTTCAATTTTGTATAATTTGCATGATTTTTGGCTTTAATATGTAACATTACTATGTTCTATATATTGTTTAATTAACATCTTCCTTCATTAATGTTCTTATCAGTTTCTGTACATGCTTTTAGTGCTTGTTATATAAGTGGAATATTGTATGTGTTGGTTCAAATATCAAAGTTTTTGTTAAATGTGTATTCTACTTTAACCATATCTTTTGTTTTAAAGTAATTTTTAACTTAGGGCTTGGAAAATGATTTCGGATCAAGCTCATTCTTAAAAATTTTTTTATTAATACGAACAAAAATTCTCTGCAGTAAAATTTACTAAATTAAATATTATTTCAGAAAATATGTTCTCATGAATTATAAGAATGTAAGAATATTATTGATTTTGAATGTAAGAAAGGATAAAAGTATCATTTGATTATAAACTTTTTGTAAATTCTTTATATTTTAATCAAAATAACTTACTAACCTGACTTACAGAAAATGAATCTGATATATTTTAGAATAAAAAGATGAAATGCAATTTCGTAATTTTTTGTGCTTAAATAAGTTTTTAAAATTTAATAATAAATTTAAAAAGTGTATTTTAAATTGGTAAAATGATTAAGAAGTTCCTATCTAAAAAAATGTTTACGAATTAATTTCCTGTAGAAAAAGTTATTCTATTATAATTCAGATGTAGTAAAAGTTGTTTTATTTTAATTATTAGCAGTATACTGTCAAAAATTTGGTGCTAGGTTGAACCAATTTATGGTGCTGCAGTAGCTGCCACCATAAGGTGGTGAAATGTTGTTCCAGCATTTGGTGCTAAGGTCGAACCTTAAAGTGGTGAAATGGTGAACCATAAAGTGGTGAAAGGTTGAACCATAAGTTGGTGAAATGTTGAACCATTAAATGCATTCTGTTAAAGTTAATGGTTCAATCTTTCACCACTTTATGGTTCAACATTTCACCACTTTATGGTTCGACATTAGCACCAAATGTTGGAACAACATTTCACCATCTTATGGTGGCAGCTATTGCAGCACCATAAATTGGTTCAACCTAACACCTCATTTTTAACAGTGTGCAATCGAGACAGACGCCGGAAATTTCTTTTTTCATGGTTTTACTTTCATATATTACAAATCACACGCAGCATAAACGCGCATAATATTTACATATATACATTAAAGTAATTTCGTTTCATAATCATTCTTTTAACATTAAATATCAAAATAAACAGTAGCTTTAACTTCATTGCTACCGTTTTCAATTCTTCGAACAACAACATTCCAAGACATTCTATCATAACAAACCTGCCGTTGCCATTCGCAACAAACAAAAACTGGCTTCAGTGGGTTTCTTCTTCTCGCGACAGTACTACTCTGTTATCCCGTTAACCAATTTCACCAAATTATACAAATCGCCAAACTAATTGCCAAATTTTGACATAATTTTTATTTTAAATACACAATTACATTTCATTTAAATAAAAATTTAAATAATTACATTATTGACATAATTTTTATTTTAAATAACGGAAAAACAAATAATTAGTAGAATATTAATAAAAATACAAATAAGAAGTCGAAATAAAAAACATTTAATGACATTTTAAACACGGGAATCGTACTTAATGTCATTGAATGTGACATTCAGGATCATCCATTATTGGCATTTAATCTTATAGTTTGACCATAATTTTTTGGTAGACGGGATAATATAGTAGTACCAAAATAAATAAATAAACACAAGTTGAATGTAGATTCTGCCATTGCAGAATTCAGTTTCGCATCCGATTAGAAAGAAAAAAAAATCGATAGAGGTCTTTTAGAAGGGCGACCCCGTTTAGAATGCTATGAACTAACTTCATTTTTCTTGTGTTTATCAATATAATAGCAAACAGAATGGCGTGAAATACCCAATTGATTAGCAATTTCTCTCTGAGACATAGGAATTGCGGAATAATAAAGATATACAATCTGACGTGCTACTTCTTTATTGACTAGATTCATCAAAAACGGATTTTTTCTTTAATTTAAACGCTTTTTTAAAGACCCTGAGAAAAAGGAAATGCATTTTTACAATAAAACGAGTGGAATCCCGTCGAATTCGACGAATGAAATGTTTAAAAGACCCGATCGATTTGGTTTTTAAAAAAAGCAAAAGTAATTACATTATTGAATCAATATATAATAAATATGTTTCCAAACTTAATGTCAAGTTTGCCAGTTACAATTTTGCTTGCAAATATTCGCACATCTTTAGTTAAAATTGTAATCTGAGTGCCGGCGAAATCCAGAAATTTTATTTTATATGCACTCACAAAAAAATAGTTTTATAATAATAATAAAAAAAAAAAAAAAAAAAAAATTATTTTTATTGTGACATTATTTTCACTAACTGGAGTCATCTGAAAGTAAAATCTCAATCTCAGTGTCCATAATGAAGAGAAATAAATATATAAACATATATATATATATAAATTATGTATTGCGCGAAAAAAAGTCGCCTTGGCGAAATGGATTATTCTAAGAATTAACCCAATTTTCTACGCATTTTCCTTTTATGACGAGCTTTCGAAAAAAAGTTCTGTAATCAGATTACAGGCACTGTTAGCGTCAAATACGAACAATGCTGTCAAGAATGTAGTTTGAAATCATGAGACAAGTTAAAATATGTATGCTTATAAACAAAAATAAATTATTTAATTGCAGTTTAATATAACTAATAAACAGCAGCAATATAAATACAGAAACAGATGTTTAAATTTGAGTATAACTGTTTTAACCAGGAAAAAACTGAAAAATTAGCTTACTGTAGTATTATAATGTATTACTCTTTTTGTGGCAACACTTGTATTTTGTAACCATTTTTGGCAACGCTTGTGTGATTGTTGTTAGTCTGGTATTCTAGCTGATTAAAGCCTAGTTTAGGTTTAAGTTATGATAATCTTACTTAATACTATTGATATTCTTACTTTATAACAATTTAATCAGCTAGAATTTTCTGCACAGCTATATCGCTCGTTTTAGTAAGATGGAACAACTTTTAAAACCGGAAAGATTCGGTACCGATCCTTCATGCACAGATGCTGAAGCCAAGTGGAAACACTGGAAAAGAACATTTGCTAATTTTTTGAGTCAAGTAACTACAATTGCAGAGGACGCTAAGCTTCAGTTGCTGTGCAATTTTGTTTCCGCTAATGTTTTCCGATATATTAGCGATTCTGAAAACTACTCCGACGCCATCAAAATACTCGATTCGTTATACGTAACTAAGCGAAATGAGATTTTCGCGAGACACTGCCTAGCATCCAGAGCTCAACAAGCGGGAGAATCTATTAACGAATACCTCCAAATATTAAAACAAATGAGCAAAGATTGTGAATTTAAAGCCGTAACTGCAGACCAATATAAAAATGAATATATCAGGGATGCTTTTATACGAGGCCTTAAAAGCTCACGTATACGAGAAAGACTTTTAGAAAACGCAACCATAACACTGGAGAATGCATTTGACCAGGCTCGGTCACTGGAACTAGCTGAGATGCACTCTGCATCATATTTGAACACTACAAATACTACCCCAGTTGCTGCTGTTGAGTATAGAGAGTTTAATCCAGAAGAAACGCCATCTACTTCAGCTGCCATGAAACGCTCAGAAAAGTGCTTTTTTTGTGGTAATGATCGCCATCCAAGGAACTCTTGTCCAGCCAAAGATGTTATTTGCAGAGGGTGTGGCAAAAAAGGGCATTATCTAAGAGTCTGCAAATCTAAGCCTACTCGCCCTTCTCCCAATGCTACAGCTTCTACATTACTTTTAGCTTCTGCCTCTACAACCCCTATGTGTCTCCAAAAATCCATAACTAAAGTATCAGTAAATGGAATAGAACTGAATGCTTTAATTGATACCGGAAGTTCCCTCAGTTTTCTGAATGAATGTTTTGTAGATAAATGTAGGATACTTGTTAAGCCGTATTCCGGCAAAATAACCATGGCTAATTCCTCCTTGAGTTCAGATGTTACTGGATGTGGTTCACTAACCTTACAAATGCAGAATCACATATACCCTAATATTGAAGTACTTATCATGAAAAATTTGTGTGCTGACTTTCTGATTGGGCACGATCTTCTAAAGAGCCACTCTTCAGTAGAAATTGAATTTCGTGGTGACAGATTACCTCTAAAAATCTGTTCACTGGCCACCGCCCGTGTTCCACCTGCATCCTTGTTCGCCAATCTCACACCAGACTGCAAGCCAGTCATCACAAAATCTAGGCGTCAGACAGAAGCTGATAAAACATTTATTGCTGCAGAAGTTGCAAAATTGCTTAAAGAAAAGGTGATTGAGGCTAGTAACTCACCGTGGCGCGCCCAAGCTTTTGTGGTAAAGGGAGAAAACCACAAACCTAGGATGGTAGTAGACTATTCTCAAACAATTAACAAATTTACAATGTTCGATGCCTACCCACTCCCAAAGATAGAAGAATTAATACACAACATATCTCAATTCAAAGTATTTAGCTCCATAGACCTAAAAAGTGCCTACCACCAAGTGCCCATCTTGGATTCTGATAAACCTTATACTGCCTTTGAAGCAGCAGGTAAACTCTACCAATTCCGGCGAATTCCTTTTGGTGTTACTAATGGTGTCCCTGCTTTCCAACGAAATATTGATAATATAATCAAGGAAGAAAAGCTCGAAGGAACATTTCCTTATCTCGATGATGTGACTGTTTGTGGTCGGGACCAAAAAGAACATGACCAAAATTTGGAGAAATTTCTGAAGGCTGTGAGCAAATATAATCTGACACTAAATCCAGATAAATGTCAATACTCTACAAGAAGTGTAAAAATTTTAGGCTATCTTATTGAAAACAAGATTATCAAACCGGATCCTGACAGACTTGCACCTCTAATGAGCTTACCTGTTCCTAAGGACAAGGCAGCCCTACAGAGAGCTCTGGGGATGTTTGCTCACTATTGCCGCTGGATTCCCAAATTTTCAGAAAAGATTCGCCCTCTTCTGAATAAAGAATCATTCCCTCTCTCAGAAGATGCTGCTAAAACATTCAATGCAATCAAAGATGATGTGGCACATGCCTCTTTCTCCGCGATTGAAGATGATATCCCCTTCAGAGTGGAAACGGATGCATCAGAGTTTGCCATTGGGGCAACTCTCAGCCAAGCAGAGCGTCCTATTGCCTTCTTTTCAAGAACACTCAATGCAGCTGAGCAGAGACATTCCTCTGTCGAGAAAGAAGCTTATGCAATTGTGGAGTCACTGAGAAATTGGAGACACTATTTAATCGGAAGACATTTTGAGGTCCTCACTGATCAGAGATCTGTGGCTTTTATGTTTGACCAGCATCATTCCAGCAAAATAAAAAATGAAAAGATTATGAGATGGCGGCTTGAATTAGCTAACTTCAAATTTGACATAATTTACCGCCCTGGTAACAGAAACACTTCTGCAGATACGATGTCGAGGATTACAGCAAGTATATATCCGGAAACAGAAACAAATCTCAAAGAATTGCACAATTCCTTATGTCATCCTGGCATAACCCGGATGCACCACTGGGTCAGAGTTAAAAATCTGCCATTCACTTTGGATGATATTAAAAAGGTGACAAATTCTTGTTCTTGTTGTAATGAGCTAAAACCCCGTTTCCACAAGAATGAAGGAAAGTTAATAAAAGCAACTTCTCCATTTGAGAGATTAAACTTAGACTTCAAAGGGCCTCTACCTACTTCATCGAAAAATCGTTTCCTTTTGACAATAGTTGATGAATTTTCAAGATTCCCATTTGCATTTCCCTGTACAGATGTTTCTGCTTCTACCATAGTAAATATATTAACCAATGTGTTTTCTCTCTTTGGTACTCCTGCATATATCCATTCAGATAGAGGTGCTTCATTTATGTCACACGAGCTGAAATCATTCCTCACCTCTTTAGGTGTTGCTACTAGTAGAACCACTGCATATAATCCGCAAGGAAATGGCCAAGTCGAGCGATATAATGGCATTATATGGAAGACTGTACTTTTAGCCCTGAAATCAAAAGGTGTTGGAACAGAGCATTGGGAAGAGGTGCTTCAGTCAGCACTTCACTCTATCAGATCATTACTATGTACTGCTACAAATGCAACTCCTCATGAGCGCATGTTCTCTCACCCTAGGAGATCGTTTAATGGCCGTTCTTTGCCTACATGGTTAACCCAACCAGGTCCTGTCTTAATGAAAAATCATTCTAGGCACACCAAATATGATCCACTTGTACAAGAGGTAGAATTAATCGAGGCAAATCCAGATTATGCATATGTAAAACTTCCTGATGGACGTGAGTCAAGTGTCTCTATTAGACATTTAGCACCCAAAGAACACTCCGTAGTCAGGCCTGACATGCAATCCCATGTAGATTCTGGAACAGAGTCAACAAAATATTCCTCAGATCCTGTAGAAGGTGTAGGGGTTACAAAAGATGAAGACCAAGATACTGCCGTACCTAAGTTAAACAATTCTGACCTCCAGAATGCAGAGACTGAAAAATCGCCTACCTTCAACCGTTCTCTACCTGGTAGATTGAGACGACCACCAACGTACCTTAATGACTATGTTACTTACTAAATTAACTTTGGTGGGGGTGAATGTAGTATTATAATGTATTACTCTTTTTGTGGCAACACTTGTATTTTGTAACCATTTTTGGCAACGCTTGTGTGATTGTTGTTAGTCTGGTATTCTAGCTGATTAAAGCCTAGTTTAGGTTTAAGTTATGATAATCTTACTTAATACTATTGATATTCTTACTTTATAACACTTACAATAATGAAGATAAATTTGAACCAAGATAGCTAACTGAAATATTCCATTTGGCTACAACGAAACAACAACATTTATGGAACTTTCCCTAAAATTTCCTCAATTTCCACAAATTTGTTTCGTCTAACGATGCAAGAAAAAAGCCAAATCAAATTAGTCACAACTAGCTCTAATGAAATCCAATTCATTTATTTTAATTTTTACTATGTTTGTGCGAGTTCTGGCTGTAAAACCAATAATCCCAAGAAAGAAATCAAACTCAAATTTGCAACGACTAATTCTGAACAGAAGAATGCAAAGCACAGGTGTCACATACGCATCACATTTAAGCGACTGCAACAGAATGGAAATTTTATGCCTCACATACTAATCCAGCAATTGTTAATTAGTTATTAATAAACTGTTTATTTATTTTTATTTCCTTTTTAAAAGGATATAAATAGTTTTGTTCTATAACTATTAACAAAACTTTATTTATTTATTATTATTTCCTTTTAAAAATAATAGAAAATAATTAATATATATTATGTAACAGGCATTTAAAAACGAAGTTTTCTCCGAATTGGCGTCAGAAAAAAATTGCGTAAATTACATCTGCGCCAAATGCAATTTATGTACATCTTCTAAGTTAGAAAATTAAAGTTCTTGCACTTTATTTATTTCTTTTTTTTATTTTTTATTTTTTTTTTGGGGGGGGGGGATTATTTACATCAGTAGCATCGTCTTTTTAACTGGAATCACTCTCTTTACTGAAATCTTTTCCAGTTCTGGAATCTTCTTTACGAGAATCGTCTTCTGTAAAAGAACATTCTTCTTCTCCTTCTCGATCATTGCTGTTGTTATTTGCTGACACACAGTTGATGAATGTAGAATTTCGTAGGTTGAAAACATTTCGAGCTGGATGTTTACATTCGATAACAAAATTGTCGACAGTAACATTTTCTAAGTTGAAGACATTTTGATTCGGATAATTACATGATAGAGATACTTTGAAGCCTGCATTTGATCTTACTTGTTGCATAACTTTCATAGTATTTGGACCAGGATAGCTACAAGTTAAAATCAAAGAGTCTATTTGCAAATCTTTTAAACTAAAATGGTCTCCATTACGAATGATTGACATATTCTAGCTTAAACTACGATGCACTCGATGATTTATTTCATAAGAAAATTTTGCATATTTATTGCATTTTATTTCAAGTAAAATACGTTTTCTTTACATAATAACGATTGAAAAAATTTTGAAGTAAGCTTGAATTTCTTTCTCTTTTACTATTTGTATGTAAGAAAATTAGAAAAACATAAAATCTCGTGTCCCGATTAAATAATTTCAAACTGAGCTTGTGAGAATATTTTTTTTAATTTTAATAATAATTACCAAGGTACAAAGAAGTATTCTTTGGCAATATTAAAAAGGAGGAATGACGTTATTGTAAACATAAAACATGCGTTTCCATTCGTAAAACTGAAACATTTTACTACGACTAAAGTAGAACTATGTCATTTTTATTGAATTACAAGAACTTGAAGAGTGAGCGGATTTTTGCACCTGGTGAGACTTGAACCAAAGATCTGATAATCAGGAGGCGAGAACGTTAGCATCAAATAAAAACTCTAGCCAGTTAAGCTAGTAACTCGCATTATATTCATCAAGTGAGAACAGATTGAGTGAAAAAGACCTATTGCTGACGTCTGACGAGCGATATGCCGTCGTGAATGATGCTGTCGTACACATGTGCGATGCGTGGGATGATAGATTTTGTGCTGTGAGCGTTTCACAGATTTTGGGTGCAAGGAATGATTTTTAGTGCTGCCATCTGTTGATAATGAGATATACCTTAATTATCTAATTATAAAAATAAACCAAGAGGCGGTTGCACAAACCATAATTTCATCGAACTGACTGTTGAAATTGCAGTATTAGACAAAACTTGATTTTAATATTAAAATTCAACTAGTCTGTAAAGTCATATCTTGAGGGTAAACACCTACAGATATAATAGTAATATTAGATATATATTATTATATATAGATTATCATTAGTATATAGATATAATAATGATTGGCAAGTTTACCATTGAGCGTTGTGTTCCCATATTATACTCCTTCATGCATCGTATACACATATTTGGTTGCATGAAAACATAATAATAAACTTACTACTCAACTATTAAAATCCAGTTTGCAGGTTGTATCGACCAAGATATAATTTGGTAGACCAAATTTATTTTAATGTAGAATCCAGTTCTATCTAATGCTGCAATTTCAGCCATCAACTCTATGAGGTGATGGTTGGTGCAGCTGCTTCCCAGTCCATAAATAAATAAGTAATATCGAGCATTAAGTCTTTGCACCTCGACTACTATTCTAAAAACGTGAGCCAAAAGATATGAGCATTCATTTGGCGTTACCTATAGCTTTAATGAATTTTAATTTCCCTATATTACATAAAGTTCTAATAAATTTTATGTTCCCTATAATATCAAAACTAAATAACTAATCTACTTTTCTTTTCTGAAATAGACTTCTGGCGAAGATCAACAAAAACATTAAGGCAAAAAAAAAATTAAAAATTCAAGACTATGTGAAATTGTGGAAGTCAAACAGAGGACGATCGATCTTAATAATCTTAAATGATACGGACATGTTCGTCAAACGAGGGAATGGAACACATCAGTGAAATGTCATGGACAACTGAACTCCACTTACCGACCACAAACTGGATTTTAAAAACTCCAAAGAGTTTAGAGAAAGAAAGCAAGCAAATGTGTTAGTTTGGCATGAAGCTAAAAATGCAAACCTGAAGCCGCCTGCTAAAACCAGTAACAATTCGGAGCAAATACTTGCGAATCACTTTGAAAACCTCTTTCCGTCCTGTAAATTTAGCTTTTATCCCTTGTGCTTGACTTGTTTGAACCGCAAGATTTGAACGCTAATAGTCCAATACCCGATAACTCACAAATCCGACACAAAAACCTATGTTATCAAGCACAAGGGAAAAAACCTTTTATTTATAGATGAGTAGAATCAGGGGAATCTAATAATCCATGTCTGTCATAAGTCAAGAGGTGCATAAGCCAAAAATCAATACCACAAGTAACTCGAGTCGTAGATTTATCATTTTGATGAATACCTTCAATGAAAGGTATGAAAACTTGGAGTGCTGCGAGCATCAAAACAGAATGATAATACTATGAGATAACTACTGGTGGTATTAATTTTTGGCTTATGCATCACATCACTTCCGGCAGACATGCATAATTAGATTGCCCTATAATTAAACAAATTATCCAATAATTTTTTTTTTTTAATTTAAAAAGGTTTGACATTCACTTTTCAGATTATTAGTTCACAGGATATTAAAGCCTAAGAGCTTATGTACTTTCCGGTTCTATATGTACGTACTTATATTATCGTATGTAAGTATGTAACGCGATAACTCATGAGAAGTATATACAACTTGTTTAAAATTTTATATATAGTTTTATTCTGGTAAGGCACTTCCCTGATTAGTTTTATGAGTTCATTAGATACTTATAACGAGGGCAGGTGGCTAAACCCCCCCCCCCCCCCGAAAATTTAGACAAATAGGTTTTTGATACAGAATTTTCAGATTTCATTGAACTTTTAGAATAGGATCATTCTGATTAAGTGCCTCCATCATTAACTTTGGATATTCATTACTTAAGTGCAAAGAGGGGAATGGGGATAAAAACCCCTTAATTTATGTAGATGGGTTTTTCACGCAGAATTTACCGATTGCTTCGAATTCTGGAAATAAATTCATTCGGATAAGGTGCTTCCCTGATTTGTTTTGGGGATTTATTGTATAAGTAGAAAGGAGGTATTGGGAACTATCCCTTCTAATTTAGGTAAATGGATTTTTCATGCAGAGTTAACCGATTTGTTTCAATTTTTGGATATTGGTTCTCGCTGATAAGACGCTTCCCTAATTAGTTTTGGGGTTCTTTTGTTAAATGAAAAATAAGGAACGGGCAATTACTTCCCTCTTAAATTAGAAAAATGTGTTTTTATATAGAATAATCCGATTTGCTTCGAATTTTGAATTTAGGTTTTTTCTAATAAGGCGAATCCATGAATAGTTTTGGGGTGTTTAATGGTTAAGTATAAAGGAGGAAACGGGTTCTATTGAGCTGCCTGAAATTTAGTAAGAGATGCTCATCAGAACAGAAACAAGAGTAAAAATTAATGCACGTTCACTAATATTCCTTTTTATGAAGTGCGTTCCTAATTATGTAAATACGTAACACCTATAATCCGTGTTCATTCCATTCGTCCGTCTGTCCAGATGTAATAGAGCAAAAATTACCCAAATGAATCGTTTGAAATTTAAAATATATAATTGTCGCCTAATTTTCTCGAGTCATTTCAAATTTTATGAAAATCGGATGTATAGTGTACTTATAGGGGTAATCAAAAATATTCCATTACATTACGGCCAATGGAAGAAAATAGTTTCACGTGCATTTTAATGATTTTACAATTTTTCGAACAGAGTAAATTTGATATGCATCTGTGAAGCTTATATTAAAAATATACATTCTATACAAACTGTGGTGCAAAAAATACTTGTTATTCATTTACAGAACCGCGTAAACGTATTCCATTGGATAATGGTATAGGAGTATACATTGTTTGGGACGCGTTTTAATTATATTAAACTGCTTCATCTTTACGAAATTGATCTAAGGATTGCTGAGGTTTACTACAAATTACATCTATTACGATAGAAAGCAGATGGTATTTACAGGGGCACAAAAAAGATTTCAGTTACTATACTGTATCCGAAGTACTGAATACTATTACACCAAAATTTTACTTTCTTTAAAACTTCGTTGTAGCACGAAGGCACCTCATTTGCTACACTTGACATGTATTTTTCTGACTTCATTTATTTTATGTTTGCATTTTTTCCATTATTTCATGTAGTCTCCTGATTTTATTTATTAGTTTCTTGTTTTTTAAGAAAATTTGCGATATGTATATTAACAAAATCTTAAGGCCCCTGTCCTCGTTCTAATAACTTTTTCGCATTGTGACATTTTTGAATACTTTTTTTGCATTGGATAGCTGAGGTGCATGCCGACAGCGCACCTTTTTCTTTTTTCGATTTTGATTGCAGATATATTTTTTTAAAAAGCACTTTCAGTTTCGAAACCGGTTTTGAAACTGAAACTAACTTTGTAAAAAATATCCGCAACCGACATCGAAAAAGTAAAAAAGGTGCGCTATCGGCATGCACCTCAGCTATCCAATGCAAAAAAAAAAAATATTCAAAAATGTCAAAATGCGAAAGAGTTATTAGAAAAATGCTTCCCCATAGGAACTAGCATTAGCTCGCGACCGTTTGCTCGAGCGAGGACAGGGGACTTAAGGACATCTCTATTGAGAGATGAAACGTATTTCGGTCTGAGCAGAGGTATTTTATAAACCTTTTAATGGTGCTTCTTATTACTTTTAGCAATTTTTTTAATTAGATTGAATAAACAGATGTTTTGAAATTTTAGTTTTCTGTCAGAATACCCTATCTTACACATTTTAAAGTTTCCTATTTTATTTTATGCCATAAAAGCTTTTATATTTTACATTACATGTGCGATTTTCTTAAATTTTAACGATTTTTTTTCTCACTAATACATTTCAAGCCATCGTTTTCTACATAGTATGATCGTAGTTTTTATTACAATAAATATTATTTTAATTAAAGCAATAACTCACATGGGTAAGTTTACTAATGTGGTCTGTAATTCAATAAAATAACATTTTTTGGTACTTCTAGGTTATCCCGTCGACCAAAAAATTATCGCCAAACTATAAGATTAAATGCCAATAATGGATGATCGTGAATGTCACATTCAATGACATTAAATGACATTCACGTGTTTAAAATGTCATTAAGTGATTATTATTTCGACTTTTTATTAATATTTTTATTAATATTCTACTAATTATTTGTTTTTTCGTTATTTAAAGTAAAAATTATGTCAACATGTATAATTTGGCTATTAGTTTGGCGATTTGTATAATTTGGCGAAATTGGTCGACGGGATAACCTAGAAGTGCCCATTTTTTTAACGATGAGAAATTTAATATTACAGCTTTTTGTGCCAGCAAAATAACATTTATAACTGACAATTCAATTTTTTACAACTGTCAAAGAAAAGTTAATTTTTTAACTTTTTATTTATTTATCGTGCTCCTCTGCACTTTTAAGTTCCACATACTCTTAAAAAGCTTTCTGTTTAGAAAAATATGCTTCTTACAAAGTATCTCCACTGTAATTTATTTAATATGTTTAAAAAAATTTCCAATAATATTTTTTTGTAATTTTTAAAATTTTGGAATTCGCATTTAAAATTTTAATAATCTGGATTGTAATATTTCTTTCATTAGACTTATCTTATTTCCTGCTATCTGTAAATTTCGTTCTTGAAGTTACAAAACTCAGTAAGAGGATTCTATTTTAATACAATTTATTTGAGAGATACTCCAACTCCATTCGTTCGTTCGTTCTATTTGCATTCCACTAAACTGCATATTACGATGGAAACCGCCTTATATATCTTACCTCAACGCCCACACTTGAGTTTTAATGCCGAACCAAAAGGAAGAAATATGGCTCTCCAAGACACAGTGTGACAAGAATCATTTATAGTGACAGGAGGAATTAAACTATCACCATTCTTCGTCGATCCTTGTTTTCAACTTCATATTTCTTCCAGTCTTTCGATGGCAAAGTTCAATTGATTGAATAGTTAATCAAAAATTAAAAGCACTATATTAAAGGAATGAATGAATAAATAGATGTTTTGAATCTTTAGATGTCCGTCAGAATACCATATCTTAGACACTTCGGAGTTTTTTATTTTATTTTATCCTAAGAGAGCTTTTATATTTTATATTACATTTTGGTTTTTTTAATTTTTAATATTTTTTTCCTCTAATACAATTTATGCCATCTTTTGTTTGTATAGTGTGTTCATATTTATTTTTTACTCCTTCATTATCGCACCCGTGACTTTCAAGGGCAGTGTAGGCTACTTTTTAGGTGCGTTCGGTGTAGCACACATAGTCCGGTCCGTCGTCTATCTGTCTGTCTGTTCCCATACAACAGCGCAAAAATTACCCAAAAAATGGTTTGAAATTTAATATACAGGGTGATTTAAAGCTTAACGTTCAAATTTTGTGGGAAAGTAGAGAATACCTCAGAAAATCGATTTTACTTAGAAAAGGATGACCGCAATTGTACAGATGCTTATGTACAGAGCGCTGCGTGTACCTAAACTTCCATTCAATCTCAGTCATTGTTTTTAGTTGACTAAAGTATTATTTCTTTTCCTATTTCCACTTGTCATTTGGACTTTCACGAAGCCTTTTACATCTTTAAAAACTCAAAAATCTCGTTAATACCTTTATTCAACTTTTACATTACTGACGCCTGGAAACTTATCATTTAATTTTGTTCTTTCTCTTTTTTTTTTCTTTCTTTAAATCTTTATTTTATTTTATTTATTTATTTATTTTTTGAAAGGGGGGTACTTTTGTTTTTCATTTTTATTTTATTTATCTTTTGCTAATTAATTATAATTTTTTTTTTTTTACTTTCTTTATTCATGAATTTTTAAATTTTGGTCTTACACCAGAATTCTTCGAAATTCTTTTTGATTTAAATTTCTGCTGCAACCGACTAATATTTTGTATGTTTTGCCACATTTATGCATTCGTTTTTAACCAGTTTTGTTCCTCATTTCGACTCGAAACCATTTTTGCGAGTTTCTGCATTCGATGGAGTTTCTTTACAAACTTCTTATTTTTTGAGAAATTTACTAGATTTTTGGAGTTTTTAAAGATGTAGATGGCTTCGTGGAAGTCCAAATAGAAGAAGAAATAATATTAGTTTTAGGAATGTCAAAATAATGATTGGGTCAAAATAATAGAAGGTTGGTTACACATAGCGCCTTTTATACAGGGTGAGTCATAAATATCGAAACAATAGGCTGTCTCCTTAAATATTGCCCCTAGACCCATACTTCGAATTGCGAAAATTCATGGTGAAATTTTTGATAAGATAAGTTGCAAATCCATGGGGGTCTATTTGAAAAAATACGAAAATTAACTTTTTATACGGCTCCCGTAGGATAAAAATTCCAATTAGGAAAACTTTCCTTATCCAGTCCTGAATAATACACAAAAAGTTGCATCTTCATATCTTCAAAATTCGCGGAGTTATGACCGTTTGAATAATTCATCAGGTTTTAAGGGATTAGACACAAATTGAACTGCGCGCAATTCAAAAGACAATGTTACTTTAACAGTTGTAGGAAACGCATAAAAAATCATTCTTTTGAGTTAGAATTTTAATTTTTTTTTCTTTTTGTGTGATGGTTAGCTATATAATTTGCTAAGAAAATCACATCCTAAAATTTATCATAAAATTTATAAAAATTTCATATGGTTACTACTGGTTTAAATGGGATAATTAAAAATCGTTATAACTCCAAACATTATTTATCGGATTTCAATTTCTTTCTAGTTAATTAAAAATGAAAATCTGATTTTAGTTTTGTTTCGGGGTTTTTGTTTTTCAACATTTACTTTAGAACTATTAAAAATATTTATTTAAAAAATAATAACTTTTAGAAAATTATATTTTCAAAAGTATATAATTTTTCATTTTTTTAAACAAAACTAATGTAAAATAATTAAAAATGACATGCTTCCAGTTTGTACTTTTTTTTCTTAAACAATTCTTCACTTTTAATAATTTAAAGACAAGAAATAGTCGGGGAAAAAAGTCATTATACAGAAAAAAGAAATGTACTGTTTTACTGCCCATCAGTTATTTAAAAGAATGCTTTTCTAAGATGCAGATTAAGTTTTTTTTTAATTTAGCTCTCACAACTTCAAGCTTTTTATCGTCCTGGAGAGGCTGTTAAAAAATCTGTATTCTGGGCTCAGGTCAGATCAGGACCGAGACGTTACTTTTTTCTGAAGACTCGCCTATTCGGGTAAAATGTATTTTTCATACCGGAGAGAACTGCTTCCTTTTTCCCAGGCCTGCACTGGACGAAATTTTCATTCCCGGTATCGAACAATCCGTATTAAAAGAACAGACCTAATACATG
Source organism: Maratus speculifer (assembly GCA_964019185.1). NCBI lineage: Eukaryota > Metazoa > Arthropoda > Arachnida > Araneae > Salticidae > Maratus > Maratus speculifer. The sequence goes on from OZ025303.1 coordinate 160,661,286, forward strand.
CATAGAATAAGTAAAATTTGGTTTAATCAATATTTTTACAAAAACCACATAACTTTTAAAATCGCTTTTATTTTACAAAACAAAAAAAAAATCTTTATTTTTTTTTAAAGTATAGTATATTTAAATGCTAAAAAATTAAACAAAATAAAACCAGAGAAAAAAAATCTGCCTATGACGGAATTCTCTTAAACAGAAAATGTGTTGATCCATGCAAAATAAATAAAATACTACCTGAGAAAAAAATCAACTCCATTTAACCCTCCTAGGGAGGGCATTTGTCTGTAACGTATTTTTTCTTTCCTATGTGATTCCGTCTTAAAAAGTTTTACTGTATAACATTTTTCAAAGTCTCCAACGCACGGGATATGGATTAGCGATAATAAAATATAAGTGAAAAATTTACATATAAACAGAGATTCATTAATAAAATAAATATATCACAGCGTTTGGCGCCTCTTTAATAATAATATTTTTTATAAATATAAAAAACGAAATTCTATATTAAGTATTTTTGGTCAGAACTCCTCCACGCGAAACAATTTTTAACTACACTGAAGTAAAAGACTATGTAGAAAATCACGGCTGGGCCGGCTATGATTAAGCTTTTTTCCAGGCTGATCCGGATTATGATTTTAACATTATTTCATGCCGGGCTGAACTTTTTTCCCTATGGGTCGGTTTTGGACCGAACCTACATATTTCGATCTTTCAGACCTCCATTGCTAACGATCAACATGTTTTGAAAACAAGTTTCGATTTAAATCAATACGCTGTTTTATTATGTCCAAATAAGAGGCACGGTCTTAAACCGACATATAATAACGAACAATTTGTGGACGATCCCTTATTTGCTTTGAAAATGGATGAAAAACACTTCGTTTACAGGCATGGTAAAGTGGTGTACGTCACGAATTTTTGAGAATTTTGGATTTTAATATATCTGTCAGATTTTCAGATACGGAGATGAATTTTTTTTTGTTCAATTTAGGAATGGATAAGGAATAACTTCTTAATTGGGAATTTTGCTCTACGGGGGCGGTATAAAAATTTAATTTTCGTATTTTTTCAAATAGACCCCCCCATGGAGTTGCAACTTATATTATCAGAAATTTCACCTTTTTTTATGAGTTTTTGCAATTGGAAGTATGGGTCTAGAGGCAATATTTAAGGAGATAGCCTATTGTTTCGATATTTATGACTCACCCTGTATATGCATGCGTAGATTTACGGACATACTTCCCTATATAAAATCGCTTTCCTGACGTATTCCCTTCCTCCCCACAAAATTTGGACGAAAAGTTTTGAATCACCCTGTATGTTAAATTTCAAACAATTTTTTTGCATAGATTTTCGCTGTTATATGGGGACAGACGGGCGGACCAGACGGTGACTGATTGTACTGCATACAAACGTACTTAAAAAGTAGCCTACACTGCCCGTGAAAGTCACGGACAGGACATTTAAGGGGTAAAAAAATATGAACACACTACACAAGCAAAAGATGGTATAAATTGTATTAGTGGAATAAATTATTAAAAATTCAGAAAATCATAAATGTCATATAAAATATAGATTTTCTCATAGGATAAAATAAAACAAAAACTCTGAACAATTTAAGATGTGGTATTCTGACGGATAGCTAAAATTTCATAACATATTTGTATTTATTCATACTTAATGTACTGCTTTTAATTTTTGAATATTTTATCCATTAAACTTTCATCGTAAAGTTTTACCATCATAAGACTGGAAGAAATATCAAATGGAAAATAAGGATCGACGAAAAATTGTGAGAGTTTAATTCCTACTTTCACTATAAATGATTCTTGTCATTCTGTGTCTTGGAGAATCATTTTTCTCCCTTTAGGTTCGGCATTAAAGTTCAACAGTGGGTGTTGAATTAAAATAGATTAGGCAGTTTGTATCGTAATATGCAGTTTATTAGAATGTAAATAGAATGAACGAACGAAGAGAGGAGTATCCCTCAAATAAATTGTATTAAAATTGAATGCTTTTACTGAGTTTTGTAAATTCAAGAAAGGAAATTGCTGGTAAGAGACTTTTAGATAAATCTACTGAACGAATATATTTCACGCGAGATTTTAAAAATCTGAGAAACGAATGTCAAATATTTAAAAAATTAAAAAATATATCATTGGATCTTTTTAACATTATAATAAACAAACTCCAATTGAGATACTTTATAAGAAGCAGATTTTTCTCTACGGAAAACATTTTAGGAGTAAATGAAATTTAAAAATATCTACGTAAAATCGCTTTCCTAACGTATTCCCAAGCTCCCCGCGAAAATTGAACGATAAGTTTTGAATCACCCTGTATATAAGCATTGCAGAATTTTGTCAAATCATTTCAAATAATATGAAAATCGAATCAAAACTTTTAAAAATGTTACTAAAAACTTTCTTTTTAATCCTATCATACGTAATTAATTCAATATCTCATGATAGATAAAAAATCTAGATTTCAATGGTGATTACGTCATACTTAATATAGAGTCATTATTTCCGTATTACTGAATTTAATATATATGTAATTATAAAAAATTTTGTATTTTATACATTTTCTGCTGCTTACAAGTTATCTCCAATGTAGTTTACTTATATGTTTAAATAAACTATTCCGACAACGTTTTTATTTTTATTTTATTTTATTTTATCTATTTTTTTATTTATTTATTTTTATTTATTATTTGTTATTTATTATTATTATTATTATTATTATTAGACATTCACTTTTTAGATTTAAAACTTCTTGTATGAATTATATTTATATAATATTCTTGAAGTAGACTTGTTTTAAAAGCTTCTAAAAGTTCGTCCATTCCTTGAAGTTACAAAACTCACTAAGAGCCTTCTACTATTATAATTTATTTGAAGAATACTCTTACGCTATTCGTTCATTCGTTCTATTTACATTCCACTAAACTGCATATTACGATGCAAACCTCCTAATCTATTTTAACTCGACGCCTACAGTTAAGCATTACTGCCGAACCAAAGGGAGTAAAATGGCTCTTCAAGACACACAGTGACAAGAATCATTTATAGTGACAGTAGGAATTAAACTTTCATCATTCTTCGTCGCTGCTTGCTTTTCAGTTGATATTTCTTCCAGTCTTTTGATGGTAAAGTTTAATTAATAGAATAATTATTCAAAAAAGCTGTAATTTTAAATAATGATAAACAAGAGAACCAAAGGGTGAAAAATGGATCTGAAAATCAGAGTGACAGGGAACATTTATTCCGGCAGTGGGAATTAAGCGTTCACCAATCTTTGTCGCTTCTTATTTTCCAGTTGATATTTCTGCCAGATTTCCTGTGGTAAAGTTAACTTAAAAGAAAATTACTCAGTTAGTAAAAGCTATAAATTTAAATAATGATAAACAAGACAGATAAATTATGCATTAAGCATAGATTGTACAACATTTCAATGATATCCCGAGGTATGTAAATTTACTTGTATGTTTAAATAAATTATTCCGATAACTTTTTTAATTTTATTTATTTATTTAATTCGCTTTTCAGATTTTAAAATTCTTGCATGAATTATATTTATGTAATATTCTTCAAAATAGACTTGTCTTAAAGGCTTCTAACAGTTCGTTCATTTCTTGAAATTACAAAAATCACTAAGAGCATTCTACTATTATAATTTATCTGAATGATACTCCTACACTGTTCATTCTTTCGATTACATTCTACTAAATTTCATATTGCGATGCAAACCGCCTAATCTATAGTAACTCAACGCCAACAGTTGAGCTTTACTGCCAAACCAAAAGGGAGAAAAATGACTCTCCAAGTGACAAGAATCATTTATAGTGACAGGAGTACTTAAACGTTCACCATTCTTCTTCGTTGCGTATTTTCCAGTTGATATTTCTTCCAGATTTTCTGTGGTAAAGTTCACTTAAAAGAAAATTATTCAAATATTAAAAGCAATAAATTTAAATAACGATAAATAAGAGAGATAAATCGTCCTTAAATTGTACAATATTTCAATGATTACCCAAGATAGGTAAAATTTATAAATTTCAATGGTGACTACATCATACATAAAATGGAGTCCTATAATTTCCGTGTTAGGGAATTTAATATATATATATACAAATAATCGTAATAAATTTTGTATTTTATGCATCTTCTTCTGCTTACAAGTTATCGCCATTGCAGTTTATTTATATGTTTAATAAATTGTTCCGATAACTTTTTTCTTTTCTTTTCTTTTCTTAATTTTTACATTCGCTTTTCAGATTTTAAAATTCTTGTGTGAATTATATATATATTATAATTTTCTTCAAAAGATTTGTCTTAAAGGCTTCTAATAGCTCGTCTATTTCTTAAAGTTACAGAATTCATTAAGATCATTCTACTATTATAAGTTATTTGAAGGATACTTCTACGCTATTCGTTGGTTCGTTTACATTCCACTAAACTTCATATGACGATGCAAACCGCCTAATCTATCTTAACACAACATCCACAGTTGAGCTTTAATGCCGAATCTAAAGGGAGAAAAATGATTCTCCAAGATTGCACAGTGACAAGAATCATTTATAGTGACAGGAGGAATCAGCCATTCGCCATTCTTCGTCGCTTCTTATTTTCCAGTTGATATTTCTTCCAGTGTTTCGGTGGTAAAGTTCACTTAAAAGAAAATTATCTAAATATTAAAAGCTATAAATTTAAATAATGATAAACAAGAGAGGTGAATCATGCATTAAGCATAGATTGTACAACACTTCAATGATATCCCGAGATAGGTAAAATTTCTAAATTCCAATAGTGATTTCATGATATATAAGATGCAGTCCTATTATTTCCGTATAACAGAATTCAACACATGCTACCTCTGACAATAAAGTTCGGTGAATAGTTCTTTAACATTAATGTAGATAAAATATTAACGAAAGTTACCATGCCATCCTTCAGAATAGTCATCTCCTATAACTATGCACCGCTGAGACCTGCTATACATGTCCTGGAAAATTCGTAAGAAGTCTTCTTTTGGGATGAAGTTCAAAAGCTTCGTCACGTTTCGTTGGATGTCATAAATATGGTCAAATATCTTTCAAAGAGAGTTTGAGTCGTGAAAATAAGAAGAAGTCTGGAGGATTGAGATCTGGCGAGTATGGTAGGTGTTCAATTTGCACCATCCCTCATGAATTTCTTTCGGTTTCTTGCAAAGCTTAAAACCAAACTTCAAACTGATCTTTTAATCGTTCATTTTCCTGTTCTCAGTTAAGAACCAACACACTGAACAAGCACTTAGTAAAGCATGTCTTACACAGAACATAAATGACGCTCAACCGAACAACGGAGGGGGAAGATGGTCTACACTTGCCTCTATGCAGATGCAGCGTTTTGTTTCCCCAGTGTTACCAGATCGGTCGTTCTGAATTCATTCACCGAACTTTATTGTCAGAGGTAGTATATAATCGTAATAAATTTTGTATTTTATGCATTTTCTGTTGCTTACGAATTATCTCCATAGTAGTCTATTTATATGCTTAAATAAATTATTCCGATTTTTTTTTTTTTAATTTTACGTTTACTTTTCAGATTTTAAAATTTTAATATGAATTACCTTTTAATATGAATAATATTCTTCAAATACACATGTCTTAAAGGCTTCCAACTTTTGGTCCATTTCTTGAAGTTACAAAACTCACTAAGTGCATTCTACTATGATAATTTATTTGAGAGGTACTCCTACGCTATCCGTTCTATTTACATTCCACTAAACTGCATATTGCGATGTAAATCGCCTTATGTGTTTTAATTCAATGCCCACAGTTGAGCTTTACTGCCGATCCAAAAGGAAGAAAAATGACTCTCCAAGACGCATAGTGACAAGAACCATTTATGGTGACAGTAGGAATTAAACGTTCACCATTCTTCTTCGTTGCTTATTTTCCAATCGATATTTCCCTCCAGTCTTTCGCTGGTAAAGTTAAATCGATAGACTATAACTCAAAAATTTAAATCATTAAATTTAAATAATAAATAAACAAGAAAGAAATATCATGCATTAAATATAAAATATGTAACACTTTCTCAAATATTGAGAATATTGCAACAAAACTATATTGTTTAATAAGATGACTGAGAATATCTACTACTACTTTCTACTTATGTAGAAAATTAAAAAAAAAAAATAGTACAAAATAACTAAAAATAAAAATCTATTTACTAAAAAGGTGCAATTTTTTTTAAATATTCCAATACAAAATGAACTGCTCTTTAAAATTAAACAAGTTGGTAGCTGTGTCACAGCAGATCACACAGAGCGTTTCGTATAAGATTTCTGTCAAAATAACATTCCTTTAATTGATAAATCCAAATTGTTAATTTATAATTATTAAGTTCTTACATGGATGGTAGCACCAATAAACTTCATTTTAAAATAATTATAAAAAAAAAATTATTTATTTTAATCAAATTTAAAATGTTTAAATAAATTTTTTTAACCCGGGAGTGTATATGATTTTTGCAATTGTAACCACTTATTTTTTTAAAGTAATCTTCAACTTATTTTATCGCAAAATTTGTCATGATTGTCTCCTGCTAAATAAAATGACGGTTATAATTTGATTTTATTGGTGACAAAGTTAAAACCATTTCTACTTTGTGAAAGCGCGTGTTCTCCCGGGTTAAATAAAATCCCAAATTTTAAATTTTGTGAAAATCCGAAATTTAAAAAAATTAGCGGAAATATAAATAAAATGTTAAATTTCTAAAAACAAAAAAAAATGTTTAAACGAAATTTAAAATACTGATTCCTTAATAAATAGCAACATTTTAAAAATAGAACGAAAATTAAATTTAAAAAAACTTTATGAATGTCAGATGAACGAAATCCTAATAATATAAACCCTTAAATTTGTTTTAAAAAAAGAAGAAATTCCTTTAAATTAAATCCATCTTAATATGAAAATTTCACTTTCCAGCGCCGAGACTCGAAAAAAAGACTTTCTGTTTACTAGCGAGAAAATTTAACTCCAAGCTATGATATCTACACAGAGAGTATTAAAATTAGGATTCTCTTATTAAATTTATTTTGCAAAAGTGAACGGATCACATTAAAAAAACTAATTTCATTAAAATAGTAGATTGTTTTAAAGTGTTATGGTTATCGCGTGGCACGAAGTATTTAGCTGCAAGTATATAAAATTGAAAGTCTCTGACCTGTGCAGTTTTTATGTACGGACTCTGGGACGGACAGACAGACAAAGGACATCGACGAATACGGTATCGTTTAATGAATGATACCCTAAAATTGAATTCGTTTTGAATTTCTTTGGATAAGATGTTTAACATCAATTGTTTTGCAGTTTTGAAGAGCAGTTCATTTTGTAACGGAATATTTAATAAATTTTTATGCACCAATTTAGTAAATAGATTTTTATTTTTAACAATTTTAACGCAAAGTGAATGTATCATTCCACTCTGAACTCGTTTTGAATTGTGTTTTTTAAGCCTGGCACATTTGTAAACTTAATTTAAAAGTTATCATGAACCAAGAGATAAACCCGAAGCTTTCCGGGTTACAGAATATACCGTATTTACTCGTGTACACCGCGCACGCGTGTATAATACGCACCCCCAAACATGACAAGAAAAAAATGGCGATTTTTAAATCTCGTATATAACGCGCACCATAAATTTGATATGCAAGTGAATGAATGTTCAAGTGAATTCCAGTAACGAAAATCAAAATAAATACGCATTATATCAGGACAGGAAACAAAGCAAAAATACATTTTTAGACTTCAGTTAGGGAATGAATGTAGGCCAGTAGCTACAAGTAAATAATAGGGGGGCTTAACATCTTCAGTCCCTGAGTACCCAAATGGGTACATCAGTTTTGTCCCATTTTATTAATGATACTCAAATATAAATGAAATTTCGATATAAGAAGAATATGTTTCGAATTCTAAGATTCGAGCTAATAAAAATAAAAAATAAATCTCGCTCTGAAGTCAAACGAGAGAAGGAATAATTCAGTAATAATTAAAAATACTGTAATAATCGCCAGTAGCTAAAAGGTTAAAAAATGTAAGGGGGCTAATATTTTTTCTCTTTCTATCTCTGCAGCAGAAAGATAAATTAGTACATTATGTAGATACTATGTTTCTTATTAAACTGTTGTAATAACTTCATTTCATGCTAAGGAAAGAATAGGATGATGAAAAATTGGAGCGTATAACGAGTTCATTATTAAACATCATGTTAGCTTCATATGTGCAGATAGGATGAGGGAGTGTTGAAACACTTATTTTAATTACTATTTGGTCTGAAAAACTGTGAAAGAGCCTCAAAACTAAATTAGAATTTTAAACAGAATTTCATTTCGATTTTCGGAACAGAAATTCATTTACTAACCTTGGAATTTTTTCCAGTGGAGGTTCAAATTTTTTTAGAGGGGCTGAGGTCCCCCCCCCCCTAGCTGCGGTCCTGAGTGAATGAAAGGGGGGAAGAAGGAGTGTGTGATGGCAATGAGAATTGCTAATTAGTCTTTAAATAATATTGCTAGTGCTGTTTTATTAAATAAAAACCGCAAGGAGTGAAATAAAGGTGCAGTAATACTTTGATTAAGTAAGATTTTTGGAATTTTAATGTCTTCTTTTCATATGTTTCTTGATTCATGTGTATATCGTGCGATTAGATCCAGTAGTAAAAAATTATTCTGTGTACACTCTTAAAACGAAAGAGCTGATTTGGCTTCTCATGAAAGAGCTGTAATTTTTTCGATCATAAAAGAGTTGCTTTTGAAATGATTAAATCTTCTTGATCTAAATTGGTTATTTAACCCTTTGCGGCGCAGGACAAATTCATTGCTTAAGTGTTGAAATTAATGACTGACACCGGAATTTGAAAACAACTTTATTTGTAAACAAGAAAGCGCTATATTTCACGCAATTAATAAACTGTATTTTTAAAAAATAAATTTCCAGTGTCAATGTGACGTTTGGGAATTAAAATTAAGTGGTATATCTATGAAACCACTGCGCCGCAAAGGGTTAAATAGCTCAACTTCATTTAAATTGGTTAAAACTCGAGTTATTTCAACTCTTTTTTGAGAAGCTGTCTTTCAACATTGAGATGAGTGGATTTCAGCTCAACTTGAGTTATTTTGTGGCTGACTTTTTAAGAGAGTATGACGCGCACCTAGGTGTTTTGTCCCTTTTTTTTTTTTTTTTTTTTTTTTTTTTTTGGAAAAAAGTGCGCGTTATACACGAGTAAATACGGTAATTCAATTTTCATTGTATTTTTTTTTTAGAATATTAAAGTAAAATTTGGAACAAATTTAATCAATTGAGTTATCTTAAATATTCCAGTCAGTAAATTCATTTTAAGAAGTACACAAAACTCAGCAAATACATGTGTAATAAGTAATATTCGACATACTCCTTGTCTAGTTTTTTGTTAACTTCATCCAATGAACTCTATATTAGGACGCAAGTCGCCTTCTCCATCCTAACACAGCGTTCACATTTGAACTTTACTGGATAACCAAAGGGAGAAAAATGAATCTGGAAGACACGGAGTGACACGGATTATTTATACTGACAGCAGGAATTCAACGTTCGCCTATTCTTTGCTGATTCGCATTTTCCAGATTATATTTCTTCCAATCTATGTTAAAGTTCAACGAGTTATCAAAGGTTAAAAAACGACGGAATAAAAAACAAGTGAGTAAGTGTGATCGCAGATTACACAGAGGGTTCCGTTTAATCTCTCCTTCAAAAAACTTCATTTAATATCTCCTTCAATCATTAAATTAACAAGTTGGAAATTGCACGTAAAGCGTAGCATATGAGGTGCGTTCGTACGATAACCAAGTTTTAAAAATATTACTCTCATATATCAATCTCATAAAATTGTAAATAGTGAATTACAATTAAAACGCTCATCAAACAATGTTCTCCCTATACCATTATGTAATGGAATACCATTGTGCGGCCTTGTAAATCAATAACAAATGTTCTTTGCACCACAAATTATGTAAAATGTATATTATAATATGTACTTTATAGTTGCAAATAAATTTTATTAAGTTCGAATGAGTGTAACACCATTAAAATGCATTTGAAATATTTCCCGCCATTGACCGTAATGTAACGGAATGCTTTTGATTGTCCCTGTAATTGATCTATGCATCCGATTTTCATAAAATGTGAAATAACTCGACAAAATTATGTAATAATTATGCATTTTAAATTTCAAACGTATAAAATACATTTGAAACTTTTTCCCTATTGACCATAATGTAATTGAATACTTTTGATTGCCCCTGTAATTGATCTATGCACCCGATTATCAAAAAATTTGAAATAACTCAACAAAATTATGTAATAATTATGTTTTTTAAATTTCAAACGATTAAAATGCATTTGAAACTTTTTCCCCCATTGACCGTAATGTAATGGAATACTTTTGATTGCTCCTGTAATTGATCTATGCATCCGATTTTCATAAAATTTGAAATGACTCGACAAAATAATGTAATAATTATGTATTTTAAATTTCAAACGATTCGGTTGAATAGTTTTTGCGTTGTTATATACGGACAGACAGACGGACGGACAGACGGACGGACTGAACGATTACTATAGGTGCTACGGATTTACATAATTACGAACGCACCTAAAAACGAAAATTGTCAATAGGAAGTTAATCAGGAAACAAAAAAAACCTCATTTTATTTAAAAAAACATTGTAATTAAAAAAATAGTTTTTTTTCAAAATTATATGATTCTTTGTGTGACAAGATGGTATTCAGCTATAAATACACAAAATTTGAACTCTCTGACTCATATAGTTATTGCGTACAGACTTTGTGACACATAGACAGAGGACAAAAACTAACAGGTGTTTTTTTTTTTTTTTTTTTTTTTTTTTTCAGATGAACAAAACCCTAAAAAAGAAGTATGGAACTGTATTACATAAACTTTTATTAAAACTACAAAAATATTTTTTTTAATTAATCTGATACTGGATAGTGAAATTTCCAAAACAATTATTATTTTAAATAATATTTACTATCATACAATATCTATTAATTTTAAATTTTCATATTATTGAAAAAGTGAAATTTGATTGTTTTAATCAAAGTAACAAAATTAAAGCTTTACATCAAATGCTTTAACTAAGGAAATGAAAAATCAGCTAAATTAGATCATTTCGATACGATTATATTAAGGGTGTATTTCGATTCAAACTGCTTGTTTTCCGATTTATTTTTTAATTCATTTTTGCTCTCAAATACACCAAACTTTCAAAATCTCTTATTTGGAAAGTATACAAGGTGCCGTGATTGTCGATTCTTTGATAAATGCAGAAAATATTGCAAAAAAAGCAATCAAAAAAAGCATTTCGAACCGATTTTTCCCAAGTGGGTGATCTGGGAACGAAAAAAAGGGTCATACTGATAAGGTAATTGTTTATAACTCAAATTCTAATGAATTGAGCGTTAAAAGACATCACACGGCACCTCATACGTCCCTTCAAGAATCCCCTCAGGAAGTTTCATGTTTCTACTTTCAAAAATATGTCTGAAATTGAATCGGAAAATTTCGAGCTGTTGAAGGTAAAAAAACGTTTTTTGCAATACACCCTTAATATCGGTTTTTAATTTTATTTATGAAAGGAAATTCTTAATATTAATATGTAACTTTTGTATTAAATAATTCATATCAATAAATGTATTTATTGAAGTATAGAAAAATCTGTATACTCTGCTATAATAGTTTACACGCGACATAATTTTAGTATATTTCTTTTTTAATCCTTTCGCGTCTAGTGTACTATTAAAAGCACATATCTTTTAGTGGGATAGTATTTTATTTTAACAAATACTATTGTAACTATTTACAAGTAGTGATGTTCGTATATGTTTATGCATTTACTATATGACTTCATTTATGTTTAGGCATTTAATAAAAATAATTATTATTATTAGTTGCTTAATTTTCCTTGCACCGTTTTCAATTCTTTTATTTTAAACATATATTTCACTCATTGTAAAAGTTACTTTCCAAACGGAATCATGTGTAATAAAGCGCAAAAAGTATTAGAAAGTTGTAATATTATAAGTTAAATCTTACTGTAATGCAATATTTTCTAAACATCTCCAAAAATTCTTCCTTAGCCTCTTGTCGCATGAATGTTAATAGGATAGTACGCAAAACAACATTCGTTATCTTTCAAACAGTGAAATATTCGTTAAACACTAATTAATCTATTTGGATAGCTAGTGGTAATGTTTTTAATGTAAAAGTAATTTTTTCTAAAAACTGAAAAAAAAATTCGGACCCGAAAGGGTTGAATTCATTCCAATGACTTTCACATTACTAGGGAAGTTGCCTTCTCTATCTAGCGCAGTGCTCACATTTGAACTGCCGAGCCAGATGATGAAAAATGGATCTCTAAGATACATAAACACAGGGATCCTTTGTGAATCAAACATTTACATTTGTTCGATGATTCGTATTTTCCAGATGATATTTATTTCTGGAATATAAAAAGTGAGCAATGTTAAAAGGCACCAAATATATTAAATTAGCAGCAGACCGGTTTCGGTACCATATAGCGTACCGCCGTCAGTACTCAAACACTGACGACGGTACGCTATATGCTACCTAAACCGGTCTGCTGTAATTTAATATATCTGTTGCCTTTTTTAACGTTGTTCCCTTTTGATATTCTATTATATTGCCCTAAGTGTCATCTCAATAATTATTGATATTTATTTCTATCTATCTTTTACGAGTTTTACGAGTTTACACCCGTCGAAAACGGAAGGAATAAAAACAAATACTGAGGAACTGAATTATATGAATTATAAGTAAACCTACAAAGGTAATTTTTAAAAAAAGTCCCATATTGGTTAATGTAACTCTCAGAACAATTATTATTTTATTTTATTATTTCATTATCAATTAGTATTTTATACTTATCTTAAATATTCTTGATTGTAAATTCATTTATTGGTGTACACAGATCTCACAAAAAGTACGCTGCAATCATTTATATACGATATGCTCGTAGTGCAGTTCTTTGTTAATTTCATTCCAATGAACTGCACATTACGACGTAAGTTGCCTTCTCTATCTTAACGTAGCGCTCACATTTGAACTTTACAGCCGAACCAAAGAGAGAAAAATGGATCTGGAAGACATGGAGTGACAGAGATCATTTATACTGACAGCAGGAATTAAACGCCCTCCATTCTTTGCCGATTCTTATTTTCCAGATTATATTTCTTCCGATCTATGCTAAAGTTTTACGAATTAACACCCGTCGAAAACCGATGGAATAAAAATATAATGACGAACTGTATTATATGACTTTATAAAACACTTACAAAAATAATTTTGAAAAAGTAATCTGATTAGATAACTTGAGTGTTAGAAAAATTATTATTTTAAATTTTCATCTATACAAATACAATGTTACATCATGTAACCGAAGTAAGAAAATACACCTTTTTCCATCTATATACATATATATATATCTTAAATCTCTAAACTTTTATGCTTCACGCATGCCCAAAACGTCATTTTAAAAGACTTAATAAAGTGTGTTTCAATTATAAATAATTTTCATTCTTATGTCTTAGGTAAATTAACATAATAATTGTTATTAACAGTATTCTTTTTAAAAAATCACATTAAGTAACTATTAACTTAATAAGGGATTTTACGAGATAATAATTACTCCTGCAGCTTTTATATGCAAATTTTTAAACTGTCTTAGTATGTTTTTAAAGTTAAACCTTTTTCACATTTGTGAACTACATCTTTTTTCTACTTTTACTATGCTGTTTGAGACTCAACAAACTTACCTTAAATTACTTGTTAAAATTTATACTGTAATTATTTATATGAGATAATTCCATTCCAGTAAATTCCACATTTCGACGTAAAGTGCCTTCCCTATCGTAAACGCAGCGCTCATATTTGAACTTTACGGGATAACCAAAGGGAGAAAAATGAATCTGGAAGACTAAGAGAGACAGAGATCATTTATTCTGACAGCAAGAATTAAGCGCTCTTCATTCTTTGCCGATTTGTATTTCCCAGATTATATTTCTTCCAATCTATGCTAAAATTATATGAATTTGTACTCGTCGAAAGCCGATGGAATAAAAAAAATTAGTAAGAAACTGTGTTATATGAATTTATAATAAACTTACAAAAATAGTTTTAAAAAAATAATCTTATGTTGGATAATGTCATTCTCAGAATAATTACTATTTTAAATTTTCATCTATAAAAATCCAATGTTGCATCGTGTAACTGAAGTGAGAAGATACGCTATATCTGTGAATTTTCAAATCTTACATATCCCCCCAACGATTTTTTTTATACTTGGCTAAATATGTTTTAATTATGAATAATTTCCATTATTGCCATGTTTTAACTTTATTATCATAGTTAATTGCTATTAATATCAATATATTATAACGTACAATATTGTATTAGCCCTAAAAGGATTTTTTTAATCTTACTTTGTAACTACAGTCTAACCTCGTTAACATGAACACGCTTAACGTGAATTACTTTTAACATGAACTATTTTCACAGTCCCCTATAAAAACGAATACGAAGATTTGATACTGATGAACCACGTTTGATAGGAACCTGGGCAGAACTGCGCATGGGCGAAAAGAGCGAGTCCATGTCGAAAATGGGTAGGTTCGTACCATCTCGAGATGAGTTTGTTTATTAAACATCCTAGATCTGTCGAATTTTTTTTGGCAAATATCTTTTTGTTGCCGTAATTGAATTATCTGTTTTTAAATATTATATTGTAATTCTGTTACATTAAAATAAGTTATAAAAAGTCAAATATAATTTTAAAAAAAGATGATTTAAAGATGTGATTATTAAACTTAGCTTAATAACTTTTTCCCTCGCAACATAGTGTAACTTAATCTTTTTTAGAAATAGCGGCTGCATGGCGTGATTTTAAAACTTGCCAGATTGCGATTTTTTAAAATTATTTCTTTCTATTATTGTGTATATTATTTATTTATATTATTTGCATGCATTGGATATGAATCTGGCGTAGATATCATATACACACAGGGTTTAGTACAATTTTTTTCCAAAGTCAATTTGGCGAAAACCTCATTTTCGAATACTAGTTACATATACATTTTTAAATTATTTTTCTATTATTTAATAGAATAACATTAAATAAATCATTCTTTAAATATATTAAAATTTAAACAACTAATAACTATAGAACAAAAAACATTTTGTATAATTTGAAAAAAGATAAATTAAGATAAATAAACATTTTATCAAAATATAAACAACAATAGATGGGTTACCATATTAGGCAAAATAACGCCATTTTTGCGCAAAGTACATCCCAGTGAGTATATGACTTATATGTGTCCTGAATATTTAAGTTGTTAGAATTGGCGAATTTCTCAAACAGCCGCCAAGTCAGATGCCAAGCAATCGTTAAATCTTCGTTTTAGCCATAAATATAAATGTAAAGAAAAAAACAGACATGCTTTTATTAAAATTCACAAAAATGTAGAGGGAAAATATGTACTTTGGAAAGGCTTATTCCGAGAACTGATAGAAGGTGAACAATCTATTTAATTTAAAATAAAATTTTACTCCGAACAAAAAATGAAAACAATATTTGATATCATTTCCATGAATACATAGAAGTAATCTCGGCCTCATAGGCCCCCTAAAGTCTGAATGGAATCGGCTGGGCATTCTGCCAAGAGAGGATCTTACAAATGCGGTATATCAGTTCTGATAACATGAAATACTATTAATATGAACAAAATTTTGATTCCCCTCGAGGTTCATGTTAACGAGGTTCGACTGTATTAGCTTTATAAAAGGAATTTTAATCACAATATACCCCCAGTAGATTTTTATATGTTTTTACAATTAACTGTTTTGGAGTATTTTTTACTTTATAACTTTTTTATTTTCATGAGCTATATCTTTGTAGTTTCTTACATATAGACTCAATAGAGTTGTCTTAAATATTCCTGTCAGTAAATTCATTTTTTTAAATACACAAAACTCAATAAAAATATTCTATAACAATTTATATGATACATATAGACCGCGAAGCAGTAACACAGACAATCATTTTATTGAGTTCACGGATGAAAATCTAGATTCGCATATTAAAACGCAATCGGTCTGCCAAATCATATCTTGGTGGAAAACATCCAAAAACCTGATTTTAGTGGTTGGCTCATGGTTTTATCATTATGGGACATGTAAACATGCAAGATTCACTCTTAAAACGAAAGAGCTGATTTGGCTTCTCATGAAAGAGCTGTAATTTTTTCGATCATAAAAGAGTTGTTTTACAAACGATTAAATCTTCTTGATCTAAATTGGTTATTTAAATAGCTCAGCTTCATTTAAATTGGTTAAAACTCGAGTTATTTCAACTCTTTTTTGAGAAGCTGCCTTTCAACATTGAGATGAATGGATTTCAGCTCAACTTGAGCTATTTTGTGGCTGACTTTTTAAGAGAGTTGAGAGCAGGGAAACATGTTTTCCTGCTCCCAATTTCCTATGTTTTTATATGTTTGGATGCAGGGAAGCACAAAGGTAAACCTATGATTCAATCTTTAAAATCGGGTTTTTAGGTGTTTTTCATCAAGATATAACTTGACATACTGATTGCGTTTCATATAATATGCTAATCAAGATTTATTTAATACTAGATTTTAACCCATGAACTCGATGAGGTGGTTGTCTGTGTTGACGCCTCCCGGTCTAATATTCTTATTCTATTTCTTTGTTAACTTCATTTCAATGAACTTTATATTAAGAAGCAAGTCGCATTCTCTATCCTAATGCAGCTTCACATTTGAACTATACTGCGAACCAAAGGAAGAAAAATGGATCCGAAAGACATAGAGTGACAGAGATCATTTATACTGACAGCAAGAATTAAACGCTCGCCATTCTTTGCCAATTCGTATTTTCCAGATAATATTTCTTCCAATCTATGTTAAAGTTTTACGAGTTAGCACCTGTCGGAAATTGGTAAAATGAAAATAAAAGGATAAGGAACTGTATTAGATGAGCCTATAATAAAATTATATATTTTTTAATTAATCTTATACTGGATAATGAAACACACAGATAAAATATTTTAAATTTCCTTTTATACAGATCCAATATTACATCTTGAAACTGAAGTAAGAAAATACGCTTTTCTCATACATGATAGGGGAACTGGGGCACATTGGTACATCCCCTCTACTGCTCACAGGGTCATTGTAGGAAGTTTCACAACAACTCCAAAAGGTGATGCTAGTGTACACAACTACATATAGAACATCTTTGCACGATTCAGTAGTTTGATGAAATAGGAGGGGTAATTTATTGTTTTTGTAGGTCAAAAGTAAATTTGATTTGCACAATTGCAATGATTTTATACAATTGTTCCAGTATTTTCAACCGAAAAGAATAATCTCCCTAGCAAGTAAAGCTACTCTTTATCAGTTCTCTCATTCTTTATTGTTAGGTAAATTATGAAGTGTTGGAATTGAGATTAATTTTATTCAAAATGGCTGTATGGGGCACATTGATGCAGTCTATATCGGGTCACATTGATACAACCTAAATCCTTTTCTAGTTCATTTTTTCATTACTTTTTTTTTTTACCATACACTCCTTAATCCAATCATTCTTCGCCAAAAATTTCTAATATTAGTTTTTATTGAAGTGAAATAGCACTATTTTTATATTAGAACATTTTATAGTATTTTTGCAAACAGAAAACGTACGAACTTACCAAACAGCTAGTGCTAGTAGAACTAACAAAAGAAAAGGACGGTAGCCTGGTAAATCTCGAATTTATATCGATTCTCCAGAGAAAAAAAAAAAATTCGACATGAGAAATGTTAAGTAAGAGAAACAAGCTGCAGAACAGCAAAGGATAATTATATTATAAACATAATTTCTAATATAATTATCCTTTATTTTCTGTTTATAAACCAATTTATAAATATAAAACCTGGTAATTTTTTCATCTTTTTTAAGAAAGAAATAATGCTGGAGTTGAAGTGCCAGATATGACAAAGTTACCACAGCCAGCAATCAGACAAGGAACAGACAGAACATCAGGTTATTTTACATTTAATTTTGATTGCTTTAATATTGCTTACAAATAAATTGTGGGTGCTTTAAATTTCTATAAATAAATATAAAATGGTTTGCTAGCTAATTTTTTATGAAAAATATGCATTGATGTTATTTTGTCTCCATTTTTCCTAAACGCATCAAAGTGCCCCATGAGGTGTATTAATCTGGCCCGGTGATGGGGCACATTGATACAAATGACTTTTTTTTATTTTTTAAAAATTACATGCAAAAATATTATATAAATCAACGATTGTACAACTTTATAACACACTATATAAGTATTGCTGACACCACATGGAAAAATAACTTGAAATTTCTACTTTCTGGAAACAAAAAATTCTTAGAAAAAAACTGCATCAATGTGCCCCAGTTCCCCCTATCACATATTTCTAAACTTTTATGTTTCACACACCCCCAAAAAATTATTATTAAAGACATTGCAAAATGTATTTAAATTATAAATATTTTTTTCTTGCCATGTTTTAACTATACTATCATAGTTAATTCTTATTAATATTATATGATAAACTATTGTATTGCATTAAACCTAATAATATCTTTTTAAAACTCCTATTAAGTAACTTAGTAAAGGGATTTTACCTACAAATAATTACCCTCTTAGCTTTTTATGTTTCAAAATTGAACTGCCTTAAAATGTTTTTAAAGTTAATCCATTTTGACATTCGTCCATTGAACTATATCTTTTTAAACTGTAACAGTGCTATTTCAACCAAATTTTATTGAGTTATTTTAAATATTCCTTTCAGTAAATTCCTTTATAGGAGCACACAAAACTCATTAAAGACATGCTATAATAATTTTTAATATTTCAAATTTCAGTTGCTTAAAAGCCGCACAGCCAACAGAGTGAAATGTCGAACCCGGGTCACCGGTATAGTGCACCGATCTCCTCCCAACTGAACCTCTTCTAACGATACTCATCCTGGCACTTCTCAATACCATTTGTTGAAAAGGCTACAACCGCAGTACAAGATAGAATATTTAGTATATATATATATATTAACGCCACCGCAGCCGAAGTTGCGCTAATTCGCCAATATGCCAAGAGCAATCTTGTTCGCGCGCGCACCCAGTTATCTTTTGGATTCCTTATTGTCTTGTGGTTTGATGATTTTAGATGCCATTTATAGTGCTTTTTAGTGTTTTTTTAGTACTTTTTATCTCATTTTTGACGCTATTTTTTTGTACGCGTGTTTACAACAAGATTGCTCTTTATTGGCGCATGAGTGCAACTTCTGCTGCGGTGACGTTAATACGTAAGTGCTGAATATTTTTCCATAGATTTTTCATAAGCGAACAGTACCATCACTTTTAGGAACGATAACAACTGGTGTACCACTCTGTCAGTTTCGTCATAGGAAGAATAATTTTGGGGGCAACCATCTTCTTAATTTTCATTTCAGTTTTCTTCAGAAGTGGAATAAGTATCCTGCGTGGCGTTCAAATAGCAAACGGAATAGAGTTCGGCTTCAGATTAATCGAATAACATTCTTTCAAAAACCCCAGGACAATGAAAGATTCAGGATAACCTTGCTTAGGATTTAATATACCAATTTTTGAAATATTCGATTCTAATCCAAGAACTAATATTGCAGGTTTTCCCAATAAGTAACTCTGAAGTCCTTCGATTACATAGATTTCTTCAGTGATTTTCTTTTCCCCGTATAGGATTTTTTCGATAAGTTTTCCCATTTGTTTTAATACTTTCCCATCCGGTTCGGAAAGTTTTTTGTCAGGTTTTGAGATTTTTGAACCCTTCAAAGGTGGTGATGTTGCAGGAATAACAGTGTGATCTGCTTCACTATCTATTTTGCAGCGTATAGTTTTGCCTCTTATTTGTACAGGTACTGACCTTAAAAAATCATTACTATAATTCAAGCATGTTCGTCTAATTGTTTCTAAGGAAGAACTTTCAGATTTACTTCCATTTTTCTACAAACACGCGCTCTGATTTGGAACATTTCAGACATCAAGCATCTTTTGCTAGACACACTTTTCTATTATGTGTAGATTTACCGCACCATTTGCAAAGTTTAAAGGATTTTATGATACTCTTTCTTTCCCATTATTCGTTTTATCAGTTTCTTTAAACCGTTGATTTTGAATGAAATCCCTTTCTTAAAATTCACCTTTGTTTTGTTTACGCTAGAAACTCTATAGACAGAAACATTTTTAGAAGTAAGAATCTCTTGTTGTTTATTAATTCATTCGGATAACAGAACTTTAACTATATCTTTGCTCAAAGTAAGGTCTGGATCCAATTGTAATTTCTCACTTAATGATTTATCTCTAATACCGACAACTATTCTATCGCGTATTGGTTCATCATGATGAACTCCGTAATCGCAATATTCAGGCAATGAATAAAGTGAATTTATAAAATCAATTATAGATTTCCCTTCATTTTAAATGCGTTGATTAAACTGCCCACACTCAAAAAATGTGTTTTTCTTTATTATAAAATGATCCTCAAAATGTTTGAGAACAATATTATATTTTTGATGATCATCTTCCGACAAGTTAAAATCATAAAAATATTTTCTGCTTTATCTCCCAGGAGATAAATAAGAGAATTTACTTGTTCAACCTTTGTTCGATTTTTTAAACCCGAAGCGAATCGATACCTTTCAAAACGTTGATTCCATTTTATCAAAGTGCCGGTGATGAAAAAGTAAATGATTCTGGCGGTGTAACTTGACAGGAATTTTTAAATTCTATCTTTTTAGACATTATAATTCTTAATAAAAGGAATAAACATGTGCGAACGAAATACGAAATACTTACATAACGAAAGAGGAAAATATATTTCAAAATACACTTAAAGGCTTTTACAAATATTTTAAAACCAAAATCAGATATTAACCTTTTTCTTTTCTTCTCTTTTTTAATGAATCACTCAGAGTCGTTCATTTGTTTCTAGATTTGGAATTTGTGCTTCTGAATGACTATGGTGAAGTGTTCACTTGTTTATATTATTTATAGCTTATTATTTTAATTTCGAATTTAATACATTACAATTGGATAAGATATATATGTTTTATAGAAAAATATGCTGAAGAAACATTATTTCAAGTAGAAGAAATTATCATTTATCTGCAATATGTTAGCATATGTTTTCCATTAAGCCTAAAATGGCGTTTAGCTACGGTCGATTTGCAGACCGTAATTCGCTTATTAATTCTGCTGTAAGTTAATTATTTCAAACAAATTTACTCTGGGCCGCAAAGGGTTAAAGGAATAATTCTTTAATGATTAATATCTTTTCCAGGATTGACGTGATTCCTTCTTATGAGATTATCCTCTTACGTGATTTTCTACTATTTCTAAATGTTTGCCTTTCTTCGGCCTTGTTCTCATACCGAACGAGCTCCGCAGTTTTGCGCTCATGTGAACCAGCTCAGATGCTGTTGTTCTGAATCTACCATAGTGACGCGCTTTTTTTATAACCTGGTTTTATCACCTAGTTGTTCTATTTCGTATTGCAGTGGATTTATCTCCCATAATGGCTTGTTAACTTAATTAACTAAATATCAACTCACAAGAAGATCTCCATTGGGGGCATACTCAGAATTTTTTGAAAAAAATACGAATTAAACTACTTATGTTGGTAATAAAGGATCAGTGAAAATTAGCGGCGGAATTACGTTATTAGATATGTAAAAAAATAAAATAGTTTGGAATAATTGGCGTGAAAAGCTGAAAGCGACGCGGGATTTGGCGAGCAGTGCATTTCCTCGCCAAAAGCAGACGATTTTAACGAATCTGAAAATTGATTTTAATTGACTTCACTGTTAAAAATCTGCAGCATTTACTGCAACGTCACTCCACTACTTTTATAGAATATCTATCTTCTGACCAATGAGAATGCTCCATAGCACGGTGAATTGACCGTGTCATACACTGTTAAAAATCTGCTGCATTTTGTTGCAACGCACTCCACCGCTTGTATATAATATCTCGATTCCAACCAATGAGAAAGCTCCATTTCACGGCCAAGTAACCGTTTTCTATACAAGCAAGGGAGTACGTTGCAACAAAATGCAGCAGATTTTTATCAGTGTATTTTTCAATTCGGAACAATTTTAATCAATTCAAATTGTGTTTTAAATGATAAAATACATTAATTTCATTTTGTTATAAGTACATATAAACGTATATGACAAAATTACACTTAAAGTAAAGTAAAA
Organism: Maratus speculifer; assembly: GCA_964019185.1. Lineage (NCBI taxonomy): Eukaryota > Metazoa > Arthropoda > Arachnida > Araneae > Salticidae > Maratus > Maratus speculifer. Next base: position 160,683,666 of record OZ025303.1, read on the forward strand.
ATGCAAAACTAAAATTACTTAAACTAAACTTATTTAAATAAATTGAACATAGAAAGTTTTTTCTTGAAAAAGTATTCGAAGCGTAAAAGCGTATTTTTCAAAATTTCGTTTTTTCGCCAACCGGAGATAAATCGCCAAATAAACGAAATTTTTATTATTTTTTTACGGACGTTATAAGGAGGTTCCGCCGAAATTTTTTTATAAACATATATAACTATATGAGAAGAACATTCTGTAATTTTTTCAGATTTTTCTGAGTATGTCCGTATGGAGACCTTCCTTGTCAGATCGCACTATATTTGTATGTTCATCATTGTTCTTTACATATATCTCACCCGCAAGAAAAGTGACGCATCTCGCGAAAATTCATTTTGCGTTTTATTCTACAAATAGGTTTGTCATAGGTATGTTTTGCTACACAAACAGTTTCATAAGTGTAGGTATATGGGAAATTACTTTGTTACGCTATTTGTCCATTCTTGACCACATAAGAGGGGTGGATTGAGCGGGGGTAAATTTACCCAACTTTCCAAACTTCATCATATGGCTTCATTCTTAAAGGTTTTGTGCTTTAATGCACATTATTACTCTTGTATGCTGAGTTAATTAATTAATTAATTTCAAGTTACAGTAAAATCAGGCAAATTTTCTTTCGCCTCTCCTGTGAAATTTACTTTTGTCAAAATACGCCTCTTTTTTTTTTTTTTTTTTTTTTTTTTTTTTTGAGGGTGAGAAATATTATGTCTCTGTTCTGTGTTATTGCATCTCTATAATAATAGACTAAGGTAGCGACCATCAAAAGATCCGACCTGACCGTTTCGCTTTTTACACGGCCATTTTGATACTTAATGTTAGCTGAGCTCATGTGAAACAAGTTGGAAATTGCACGTGAAGCGTAGCAAACGAGGTGCGTTCGTACGATAACGAAGTTTTAAAAATATTACTCTCATATATCAATCTCATAAAATTGTAAATAGTGAATTACAATTAAAACGCTCATCAAACAATGTTCTCCCTATACCATTATGTAATGGAATACTTTTGTGTGGCCTTGTAAATCAATAACGAATGTTCTTTGCATCAAAAATTATGTAAGATGTATATTATAAAATGTACTTTATAGTTGCATATAAATTTTAGTAAGTTCGAATGAGTGCAACACCATTAAAATGCATTTGAAACATTTCCCCCCATTGACCGTAATGTAACGGAATACTTTTGATTGTCCCTGTAATTGATCTATGCATCCGATTTTCATAAAATTTGAAATAACGCGACAAAATTATGTAATAACTATGTATTTTAAATTTCAAACGTATAAAATACATTTGAAACTTTTCCCCCATTGACTATAATGTAATTGAATACTTTTGATTGCCCCTGTAATTGATCTATATCCACCCGATTATCAAAAAATTTGAAATAACTCGACAAAATTATGTAATAACTATGTATTTTAAATTTCAAACGATTAAAATGCATTTGAAACTTTTTTCCCCATTGATCGTAATGTAACGGAATACTTTTGATTGCCCCTGTAATTGATCTATGCATCCGATTTTCATAAAATTTGAAATGACTCGACAAAATTATGTAATAATTATGTATTTTAAATTTCAAACGATTCGGTTGGGTAGTTTTTGCGTTGTTATATGCGGACGGACGGACAGACGGACGGACTGAGCGACAACAATAGGTGCTACGTATTTACATAATTACGAAAGCACCTAAAAACGCCAGATATTGTTCTATCGCTATAATTTCATCTATAGTATAATAGTCCAAGACATATGACTGTCATAAAAAATTACGGGCTTACCCTTTTACTTTTCTTAAGCAAAGCTGCCATTTTTAATAAAAATTATTTTTTCGAATAAAACTGCACAAACTTTCCCATGATCGCAAAGAATTCCTGATATTTTTGTTGGCTTTGTTTCTTGTTTTGTTATGATTTGTATTTTTTTTTTTTTTATTTACTTTCTTTTTTTAAGAAGTAACTGAAAGTCATGAATTTTAAATTAATCTTATTTATTTTGAATAAAATAAGTGAAAGGATTATATTTTAAAAGAAATTAATGAACTAACAAAAAATGCAACTCGACAAAATTTGTCGATTTATCACTTGTGACAGGCCAATATACGGAGTTTTTTATTTTTCTCACAGAATCTTTCGATTTATGACATAAAAATTATGGCATTACAGGACGACAACTAAAGTAAGTATGTATTACATTATTAAGAATGTATTTGTTGTGCTAATCATATGGAATCATATAAAATCTCTTTGTTCGGAAGTAATTTATTCCATACGCACGTTATACCCTTTCAATCTGTGTGTGTTCACTCCTTCATTCTATTAAACTTCTAACTTATGACCGCATATTCCTTTCTCTGTCCCAATACAATTCCCGCTCTCAACTCTAAATTTAAAAGAGAAATGACCTACAAGATTTGGGGCGTTAAGAATCATTTACAGTTACAGTGTGAATAAAATTGTTAAAACTTCGATTCTGTCTGTCGGAGAAATTTGTCATAATAAAAAGAAACTTTTAAGGTTATGTCCTTTTATTTGAGTTTTTTTAACGCAGTAATATTATCTACAATGTAGTTACAATTCGCTCGTTTAAAAATAGTTGTATAAAGTTTGAAAAATCACTGAGTTAAACACAACAAAATTTGGCGTAAATGCAATGCGTTTAAACTCAATGACAGATTTAACAGAAAAAAAAAATAATAATAAGACTTGATAGATAGACTTAATAGAACTTGAATTTTATAGGCCAATACAGGAGCTTTAGGGAATGGGAACTAAATATTCCATAAAATGTTAGGTAATCGTGTAAAACATTACGTTCCTTTTTTTTAATTCCAATACCAGTAAAATAGGTAAAAGTTTTAAAGATTCCATGGAATGTTAGGAAAGATTCCATAAAATCAAAGGAAATGTAATTTCTGTATTTTCTTTAACTACTAAAAATCAGACTGAAGTATCATTTCTGCCTCCTGCTCACAAATTATTTAACTAACGTTTCTCGTACTAAATCTATTCCCCCACAGTCGCAATAATATTTACACAAAATTTTGTTATATTTGGCTAAGAGATTTTTAATAATTGGCTTCTAAACTTCTCCTCCGTAACCCTTTCCGGCGCAGTGAGTCCGGTCTGTACACACCTAATTTTAATTCCAAACTTGCAACTGGCACCAATAATATTTTAATAATAAAATCTTACTTTTATAATAAATCTTAAATTAAGGAGTTCTTGATTTCTTAAAAAGTCGTTTGTAAATTCCGGTGTCAGTCGATAATTTCTCATTTTCCTACCAGAATTTGTCCGCGCCGGAAAGGATTAAACAAGGCTAATGTTATATATTAGCAGGCCATTGGGCTGTATGTAATATATTTTATTTATGCATAGCTAACTTCACATAACCATATAAAATTGCTTTGTTGGACGTAATTTATTCCATGCACATATTACGTCCACACAATGTATGTGTGTTCACCTCTTCCTTAAATTAAACCGTGACCAATGACATTCAAAGCTGTTTCATCACGCTTAAAACGTCACACGTAGGGAATCATCTTTACACAATGATTGGTACAAAGTGACGCGCCCATTGTTTCGTGCCAAGGGCCGTGTGGAGATTATCTATTCCGTATGACGTTTTAAAAGTCATGAAATGGCCTTATATATCGTTGGTCGCGATTAAACTACTAAGTTATGACCTCAAATCTGTTTTTTCTACCTCAACACAATGCCTTTCCCACTACTATGTTCAAATCACGGAATTCTCATGCAAGTAGATGCCACATTCCATGGTTATTTCGGCCAGACTTTGAATCCAACATCTTTTGTTTTCATCGCCAAAAGGGTGTTGTTGTTTGGCGGTGATCTTTTTTGGCAACATTCAGATTTCAATCTCACAGTAAAATAAATGTAAACATAGAAGTGGAGAAAGATTCCGAGGAGATTTTGGCGGGAGAAAACCGGTTTGGCGCGTTAAATCTGCCCTCCGTCACGTGACGGAAGGCATACATCCCGGCGTCAAGAAAAGGTTGGTGATGTGGAGTCTACTTATGAGAAGTCTGTGGTTCAAACATTCCTTTAAAGAAAGAGAGATGATTTACAATAACATGAACATGAAGAATAATTTATAGTTACGGTGGAAATAATATTCTGCAATCTTCGATTCTCTCTGTTTTACGTATTTGATTATATAACGTTGTTAAAAATCTGCAGAAAACTGTCCAGCAACTTGACCGTTTTTAAAGATAACGGATACACGACCATATTATAAAGCGTGTTTGATCATATTATTCACCAAATTAAAGTCAGAATAGAGTTAAATTACAGTTATCTAAGTAATTTCTATTTAAAAAAATGTCGAATTGCAGACAAACTGCTGCAAATGGTTAATAAGGTAATAGGTACTTTGTTGTACTTCCTTTTACTTCAGTATTTTAAATATGTTAATGTTACATTCAATGCGTTAAAATAATTTAAGTAAAAGTGTCATTTAGAGCTCAATTGTAACAAAAAATAACAGAGCTAAAGAGAATGAAACTGGATGCAAATCTTATAAAAAGTTTAAAAAGATAAAAGTAATTCATATTTGCATTATATGGGCCAAAGGTAAGGCATGAAAACTAAAAATTACATAAAATGTTTAATAATCATGTAAAACTTTTTTTTAAATTCCAATGCAAATAAAATAGGCATAGGAACTAAAGATTCCATAAAATGTTAAACAATCGGGGAAAAAATGCAATTTTTGTGCTTATTTTACTTCCAAATATCAGCCAAAAGTGCTACTTCTGCAACCTCCTGATGAGCCACTTAGCTAGTGTTTTTCGTATTAAATCTATTATCCATAGTTTAATATGCGTATTCACCATTTACCTTAACCTAGAAAACATTGGTCGACCTCTCAAATGAAATTCACCATAATTGTACGCATCTCGGACGAAACTCAATCTGGTTAATGATGAATACCCTTTAGTGATCGACCCAGGTTTTCTAGGCTGAAGTAAACAGTGAATACGATAACAGTAATATTTACACGAACTTTCTTTGTATTTGGCTTAGAGATATTTTTACAATCGACCTCTAAACTCCACTACTTATAGTCACCCTGTGTGTAGTTCATTTTTTATACTTAGCTATTTTTAATGAAACTTGTAAAATCACATTTTTCGGAAGTAATTTATTTCATTTACACATCACACCCCTGAATCTATGCGTGCCCTCTCCTTCATTCTATTAAATCACTAACTTATGACCACAAATTCCTCTCTTTGTCCCAACACAACACTCACAACTGCATTCAACCGTCCATTTGAAGGGAGAGAAATGCCTTACAAGATTTCTAACCCGTGTTGAATTCAGACACTTTTCTCTGGGAGGGACATATGTGGCATCGGGGGGGAGGGGGGACTTTGGAGTTTCGAGGGGGTATTGCTCTTTTGACCATTGAAAACACAAAATCTCAAAATTTCCGGGGGGAAAGCCCCCCCCCCCCCCCCCCCCCACGGAATGTGGACAAATTTCTCCAATCTTCAATTTTCTCTGTCTGAGGCATTTGATTATGCTGAGAAACTTTTTTTAATTTTTTTCATTTCAGCATTTTAAATGCAGCGATATACTGCTTTACAATATGCTTATAATTATTATAAAGGTGTCGTTTAGAACTCAGAGCTGCCAACTTCTATGCTTTTTTAAATCGTATAAATATGTTTTGAAACACAAAAATGTTTTAGTAAAATGTATGTCAAATCTATTCAGTTCGATATACAGGGTGGTCATAAAAAAACTTTGCCGATATACGGAGCTCTAGCGGCCAGTCCGCTCAACCGATCGAAATGAAATTTCAGATATAGCTATTCAGAGGTATGAGCTCGAGATTCTGTGAACGACAACAAAATGGCGCTCACGGTTACGGTTATAGTTACAGAAACTCGAAAATTTCCAATGGCAACACCCATTTTTTTTCATCGCAAAATGCTCGCGTATGCGAAAACCATAAACAGCGTTGGAACCGTACGTGTATCGCAAGAAACGGACATGTTATGCACGCACAAAAAACCGTTCTGCGAATCCTCCCCCCCATAAAAAAAACTCGATTGGGGGGCAAAGAGGAAATTTGCATATGACACGGAGTGAGTACACTAATGTCTGATTACAATACAGATCGGAGAAACTAAAACTTTTATTTTGATTACACATTTTCCACATGGGTGTCATCACAGGCAATTAAAGGTGATGGCACCTATGTGGTAAATGTGTTATCAAAATAAAAGTTTTAATTTCTCCGATCTGTATTGTAATCAGAGATTAGTGTACTGACTCTGTGTCAAATGCAAATTCCCTCCTTGCGCCCCAATAGAGTTTTTTCTATTGGGGGGAAGGATTCGCAGAACAGTTTTTTGCGCGTGCATCATTTGTCCGTTTCTTGCGATACACGTACGGTTCCAACACTCTTTAGGGTTTTCGCATGCGCTGAGCATTTTGCGATGAAAAAAATGGGTGTTGCCATTGGAAATTTTCGAGTTTTTGTAACTATAATCGTAACCGTGAGCACCATTTTGTTGCCGTTCGCAGAATCTCGAGCTCATACCTCTGAATAGCTATATCTGAAATTTCACCTCGATCGGTTGAGCGGACTGGCCTCTAGAGCTCCATATATCGGCAAAGTTTTTTTATGACCACCCTGTATTATAGTATATATTGTCAATTACTAAAGAAAATTTCAGATTCTAATGTGTTTATTCGACCTTAAATAGGCGTAGAAGTTGGTAGTCATGAGAACTTGTTTGTAGCAAAAAACTACTGAGCTAATGGCAACAAAATTCATTGTAAATGCTTTGATAGGTTTTAAAATAATAATTGGGAAAGGTGGCCTAAAATTATTTCCTTAACCTCTCGGAGACGAGCGACACGTAAAGGTGCCGCAAAAAGGCTTAAGAAACCTTGTTCATCCCCACCAGTAAAAATGTACTATAAAATTTGCCTTATTTAATCGGAGCATTTTTTAGATTTAATAAAGCAAAAATTTCTCTTTTTAAAAGCCGATGACAAAACATTAAATATTTCGTAAAAGTGTCCCGACGCGAAGAGGTTAAGGGGGAACCTTGGGTAAAATAACATAAATGTTTAAATAAAACTTTTCCCCATTGGTAATATGTATTACACTATATTTTGTGTTATAAACATATTTTAATAATACCCTAATTTCCTGCGTATAATCCGCGGATCAAACAATCATTTTTCGACCCAGAAATTTTATTAAATAAAATATAACTTTTCAGATCGCCGTAAATATTTGCCTTCATTTACGAAATAAAATTTCTGGGTCGAAAAAGAATTGTTTGATCCGCGGATTATAGGCAGGAAATTAGGGTACTTTAAACCCAAACTGTGTAATGTCAAAAATAGGTTTTTGAAAAAGTGGCCAAAGAATCAATTTACACGCACCAAAGTTCAAAATGATCTTTCATTTGAAACACTACTAAAAACTGGCGATCAATTACAATTAAAGTAATAAATTTTATATAAATCACCATAAAATCAAAGCAATTCATTTAACTGGACATGTTTTAAACTGAAAAATACAGTGGCCTCCAAAAGTTAAGGTACAAAATATTTTCCGAAGCTCGCAAGAACAAAAATGACAGTCAGATTAAACTTCATAGTTTATATGAATGACAATAATAAGATTTTAAAAAACTTACGCAAAAATTACAGCTACCACATTTATTTTATAGAAAATAATAGGTATTTGTGAATGAGAGAAAAATATACAATTACGAAGCTTTCTTAATTTCACGTGTAAGTTTTGTTGTATTTGAGCTATTGTTGACAGTTTTGTTCACAACAACTAGTAGAGTTTAGGAATATCTAGAAGAAGTCATTTGCCCGATTCATTAAGTTGGCGGGCGGTAGGATGGATGGAAATGGGGTTGTCACAGGCCGATACTGCTAGACGGCTCAGTGTGTCTCGCAGTGTAATCCAACGACTCAGGGATCAGTACAAATCCGAAGATTATGTGTCCAGAAGCCATGTTCTAGGCCGCCCACGAACTGCAGGTGTTGTAACACGTGGATTACAACACATGCAGAAGAATGGTTTCTAGCTCTTTCGGGCTGAATTGGAATACGCACTACTGTGCCGCAAGTCATTGTAGATCACTTTCCAGTATCAGGGAGGAGAAAGTCTACTGCTAAGGTGCGAAGATGTCCTCACAATGCAGGTCTTTATGTACTCTTTACAGACGAGTCCAGATTCACACTGGAGAGCTATTCAGGAGTCTTTTGATCTAGAGAGAACAATGCACTCGATACCATCAATCGAACAGTGTCGAAACACACAGGTACAGAAACGGTGGAATCATGGTTTGGTAAGGGACTCACTTGGAGGCCACACTGGCCTGCATGTGTTCCATGGAGGAACTCTGACTGGTGCAAGATATCGGGATGATATCCTTGATTCATATGTGCGCCCATATGCCGGGGCTATTGGCAATGGTATCATTCTAATAGATGATAATGCGAGACCACACCGAGCTGTGATTGTTGAGGATTATCTTGAGGATCACGCTTTGGAGAGAATGGAATGGTCAGCTCATTCTCCATACTTCAATCCGATAGAACATCTTTTGGACTATCTTGAAAGATAGGTTGCGGCTTTAAGTTCTCCTCCAAGGTCATTAAATGAGCCGGAACAAGGCTTACTCCCTGTCTGGTCAGTGCTACCTATTTCAGTGTCTGGCAGTTTAATTGAGAGCATGGAAAATTCATGCCGCCAATGCATTCAAATCTGGAGTGGACATATTCCGTTTTAGAACAAGTTTTTTTAATATTTCTGTCATATTTTATTGCATAATACTGCGTTGTACTGATCTCTCCAAGAATGGAATTTTCCACCTTGAGTGTTTTTGTTGTAATTTCATTTATACGTTTAACTTAATTAAATTTCTATGTCGCATTTAATAAATAACAGTTTAGTGTACATTTTCTTTAAATTTGTTGTTTCTATATTCACTCATTTGCAAATTAGACGCAAAAAACCGGTTGTACCTTAATTTTGGATGCCAGAGTAAAACCAATGTTAAATTCAGGGGGTGGCCATGGAGACATCCCCCCCCCCCCCGAAGCAACGAAATACTCAAACTGGGTTCTTCATAAGAAATATTATAAAAAACTCAATTTTTTAAGGAAATCCATTCAGACGCGTAATATAGCGATCGATTGAATGCCGCCATTGCTTCATCTTACCTTGGCACAACTAGTTTATGTATTACCCGGTAGATAGCGTGACCTGTCTGCAAGAAAACCATGAAAGTAGAACAATAGAAGGAGAACAAAGACGAAACTTCTACTTTTGACTCTAAAGTCCTTCGTAGTATGGCTGCCGTTTCCGGTGGTTCATGAATGAATGAAGAACGGTAAATTTGGCGCCCTCTACATTGTGTTTGGGATCTAATCACTCTCAAAAATTAGCAGACTACATATCGTGTAATCCGCAGAATGGTTGCACTAGCGAAACGAACCGAGCATTACATTCGGGATATTAATCCATTAGTGCCTAGCGTCCCTTTTTAGGGACGCTTCAAAAGGTGCATGTAGCACTGTTTTTGACACCGGTAAAAAAGAACAGCAATCTTTATTTTATTTTATTGAAATATTTTCGTAATTAATGACCTAAACTTAATTCTTTTAAAAATAGTGGTGCCAACCGAATAAAATTTCGCAAAACGTGGTGGGTACGAATGGGTTAAATTCTGTTAGGGAAAGCCCATCTTCTCTGTTCTCCTTCTATTATTCAACCTGAAAACATATGCGGATCGTTTTGCCCACTGGGATCATTTTAGGCCACTTTCCCCAACCTTTATTACATGGACAAAAAGTAGCCCTTCAAAGTTTAGGGAATAAAAATTCCATAAAATATTAGATAAGCACCTGAAACTTTTTTTTTTAAATCTTATCCCCTTTACTACTCAAATAGGCATAGAAATTGAAGATTCTATAAAATGTTAGTCGAATGCTGGAAAAGTATCCACTTTTAGTTCTATTCTTATTTTACTGCCCAAAATCAGTCTGATGCTACTTCTGCCCTGTGGTACCAAATTTCTGAGCTAATGCTATTCATAATAAATTTATTTACATAATGTAAATAACATTTACATAATTTTTTTTGCATTTGGCTCAGATGTACTTTTACAATCGACCTCTAAACATCTCTGCTTTAAATGTGGCCACTCTGTATATAATTTATATTTTTATACGAGGCTACTCTTATAGAACCTTACAAAATCACTTAGTTCGAAAGTAATTTATTTCATGTACACATTACGCCCTCTCAGCCAATGTGTGTTCATTCCTTCATTCTATTAAACGACTAACTTATAACCTAAAATTTCTTTCTCCGTCCCAGCACAACGCCCACAAATGCGTTCAACTGCCCATTTAAAGGGAGAGAAATGACTTACAAGACTTCGGGCGTTAAGAACCATTTACAGTGATAGTGTGAATAAACTTCTTCATTCTTAAATTTTATCTGTTTTAGGATGATTTATCTAATGATTCGACTAGAGCAAATTCGCACTAACCAAGATTTATTTATTTACACTAAAATAATAGTAGCCTTAATATTTATACTTTGTTTAGTATAAATAATAATTTATTAATATTAAACATGGAATTATATAAAAGTATTCTGTTCGGAAGCAATTTACATTGGGTGCTTCTAAACGAATATCGATGTTTTAATGCTTAAAACTTTATAATTAATACATAAAACGAAAAAACACTTCAAATAGTTTTACCTACAAGCTTACAACAGTTCAATGTGAATATCTTTCGTCACACGACGCACATCAAGTCCATAGTTCGAATAATTTTTTGCGGCTACCATGAGCTCCGAGACCGACCCATAAGTAGAAATATTCAGGATAAGCTCCTATTTTTAGTTGCTATGCTTATTTTACTGCCCAAAATCAGTCTGAAATGCCACTTCTTCCCTGTAGTGCCCAATTTCGAACAAATGCTAATCACAATAAATTTATTTTCAGCATTTTAAATAACATTTACGCGAGGTTTTGTTGCATTTTTCTCAGAGCTATTTTTACAATCGACCTCTAAACATCTCTGTTTTAAATGTGGCTACTATGAACATAATTTATATCTTTATACGAGGCTACTCTTATAGAACCTTACAAAATCACTTTGTTCGGAAGTAATTTATTGCATGTACACATTACGCCCTCTCAATCAATGTGTGTTCATTCCTTCATTCTATTAAACTACTAACTTATGACCTGAAATTTCTTTCTCCGTCCCAGCACAACGCCCACAAATGTGTTCAACTGCCCATTTAAAGGGAGAGAAATGACTTACAAGATTTCGGGCGTTAAGAACCATTTACACTGACAATGTGAATTAACTTCTTCATTTCTTGATTTTATCTGTTTTAGGGTGATATATCTAACGATTCGAATTCACATTGACCAAAATTTCAAACGTCGCTGTTATTTCAAATCATGCTTTCCTTAATTCAAATTTTTCGTTTTCGAAAGGAATTTTTTTTTTTTATGTAATTTAACAAAATACTACTATTTGGAAAATAATATTTTCAAAGACTAAAATTTTAAAGACTTATAAAGAAATTCTATATTTAAATTAATAATAATTAATAATAAACATCATTTTTTGGATGATAGTATCGAGCTATATATTACGTGCTCCATGCATTAAACATTATTATTCCTAGACCAATGACAAAAAAACAGTAGTTTAACTGTTTAAAATGTGCATTTTTATTTGATGGAATTGATTAAACTGACTTCTGAATGCCTCACATTACGTACGACATGGATTATACATTAATATTCCTGGACCCATCATAAACAAATTTCAAATAAAATTTCAGTTTTATAGTTTTCGGAACTGCAAAATTTTAAACTTCTAAATATTCCACATTTAAAATTTTTACACCATTACGTAGGGGGGAAAATGCACTTTTAAATAAATTTGTTTAAAATCTTTATCACAATTTGTTTTCAAATTATTTTTTTTTTTTTTTCAGTTTTTGTTGCTCTTTTGTCAGTGTGGCAACAGAAGTATTCCATTTTTGAACATTCAACATGGACCAATCAGAAAACGAATAAAATAAAAAAGTTGCAGAATTCAACCAATAAAAAGATTCAGATATACTTCAGATTTCCCAATTCTCTACCGAGGACAACAATTATTTTCCAAATAGTTAATAAAAATAAATATCCCAATTGGATCCTTGTTAATTGTCTGAGCGAAGCGAAGTCTTTATACTCAGAGATACGTAACGATATTAAAATTCAAAAAAATTCTTTCGTCAAGCAAATCTCAAAAAGTACTTGTCGGATTTTGATTCTGTTTGTACCAATAGGTACCTATGAAGGTAATCTGGTGAATGCACCTACTTTTAAAAATTAATTCCAAATAGTTTAAAAGTTATATTAAAAAAACTGATAAAAAAGCACAATATATGTGCATACGTCACAGAAATTTGGTGTGCGTGATTTTCACCAGCTGGACATTTTCGTAGATAACTGAATCAGTACATGGAGTAAATAGTAATCATTTTCGCACTCAGAAATATTGAATGCAATAAAACATTTTAAAATTTAATCATGCAGGAAAATAAAACTGTTATTTTTTTATATTAAAAAATGTCATAAAAACATTGATTTTGAGATTTTGTGATAATCTCTTAACAGCACTTTTTGATCGCTAAAAGAATGTTTTACATATTTCGCGTGTGAAAATTAGAAACAATTACGTTTTTAAATAAAAAGTTTCTTTTATGACATCATTTTCCCTTTATATTTATTTTCATTGCATGTTTTCTTTTAACTTATATTTTGTTTGTGTATGGAAGTCAATTCTGGTCACTAATTTTTCGGCACGGATACCACAAGCGCATCAGATTTGGCGCAATTTTTTTCAAAGCCCATTTGGCGAAAACTCCCTTTTCAAATAACGCTTACGTACACATTTTTAAATTATTTTCTATTTTCAAAAAGAACTTACAGTAAATAAAATAATAACAATAATTAATAACTATAAAAAGAAATATTTTATATAATTAACAGAAAGAAGTGAAAGTAAATAAACATTTTATGAGTAAATAAACAAATAATAAATAAATAAAACCGCGTTACCATCTCAGGTAAAATAATGCCATTTTGACGCCAATTATGTACCCTGGTGCATATGTGACATCTTTTCCCATTTTTCATCCGTTTCCTGTTGGCATACAACTTTGAAATATGGAGTATGTATGCATACCTGGGAGCAATACTGGAATTAGACATTGATTTTTTTTTTTAATTCGATCCAAAAAGGGGCAACGGGGCTATTTTTTAAAGTTTTACACAATTTATACTGCATAAAGGAGCCACTTACCTATTTCTATATACCAGAAGTAAGTGGCATGTAAAAACAATTATAGTATACATAAATAAAATACTTGAGATAATATACTAGAGATATAAGCACCGGGTTTGGCGAGATTTTTTATGCCAATTAGACGAAAACATCGTTTTGATCACCAGGTGCATATAGCATGCTATAACAACACGTTATTTATTTATTTCAAAATGAAAAAAAAAGGAATAAACGAAACATTTTCTGTTATAAAAAAGATATAACAATCAATAAATGATAATATTTTGAGAACAAACAATTTATTATAACATTTATATGATAACCAACATGTTAGGCAACTAAACGCCATTTTGGCACCAATTAGGTACCTTGGTGTATATAGGGCATATATGTGCCATATTTATTTGTAAAACTGAGCATGAACGTTTACCAGGTGTGTTTTCATAGGCGCTTAAATTTTTTTGCAACATAGCGCACCTTTCGAAGCCAAAACTGCACAAAAGAAAAAATAATCAATATTTGCAGCTTTTTTTTTTTTTTTTTTTTTTTTTTTTTTTTTTTTTTTAAATGTAATGCACATTTTGTAATCAGTAAGCTCGATAATCAGACCTCTTTTTTTGCTTTAAAAGATGATATTTCATACGACGTCTTTTTTGGATTCGTCGTTTTTCCATATTTGATAGTATGCGTCTACTCGTTTTGTACCCTTTTTTGTAACTTTCTTCTTTATTAACAGTGACATCTGGATTTCCTATTTAAATAAAAATTCTTCTAAATACAAAGAATTTTGTTAAAATAAATAAATAAAGGAAATGCGGACATCTATTGCTCAAAACACAAAATTTTTGCTATTGAGTTTAAAAATCAGTAAACACATAATTTTTATGATAATAAAAAGGTGACTTATGTAATAACAGAGTCATATATTATGTACGTTGTGGATTAAGTATGAATATTTCTCCACCATTTATAAATAATAATAATAATAAAATAAAATGTGGACAGACCAAAGTCTATATTTGACTGAAAACAACAACCACTTTCTAAATGCTTTAAAAAAATGGCCAATGAAAAGTGATATTTCAAAAGTATTATGAAATTAGTTAAAAACCATTTATTTTAAACTTAATGAATAAAAGATTTATATTTTTAATGAAATAAATGGGATTTGAAAAATTATTGGAAATTTATCACCATAGATGTATCAATATTACAATCAGTACCTTGTATGCAAAATGGAACAATTAGCAATACTTTTTGTACCCGAAAAATGGTCGTTGCTTTTTTTAAGATTAAAAAGTAGATTACGAAATATTCCTATACAGACATGCCAAACCCTCGCTTATTGCATAGCAGAATTTTCTTATAGGAAAAGTTATTTTTTAAATCCGCAGAATGTTCCAATTTAATAAAACATTTTCTGTATTAAAATACCGGTACCCAAAATGCCGGAGACTTGGCAGCTCTGCCTATAACATTTTAATTAATCACGGTACTTTTTTTAATCGGATTCAAATTTAGTGAAGACAGCGTTTTTTGGCCAAAAGCAGCTTTTTTCCACATGTGTAACTACGATACAATTCCTTGATGGTGACTTATGAATGTTTTGACTTATACTATTATTGCTTCCTCTCATTTATTTATTTGAATTTTAAATAAGATGACTCAAAATCGTGTTTTTTAAATATACGAAAAAAATGCATTTCGAGAGAGGGCGAAAAGGACAATATTTGGCAATTTATTACCTGCGTTTGGCTAAGTGTCTTACTACCTTGTATTTAATACTCTTCACAATACTTCGCTGTTATATGGACTTAGGCGCTTTTATAAAAAGTTTGACGTAATTCGGTCTTAAGAAAGTGAGTTTTTTACTGAATAATACAAATAAATGAAAAATGAATACTAAGAAATACTAAGAAAAAAAAATGAAGCATATTGATCTATGTATATTTAAAAATACATCTGCTAGCACTAATTAGATAATTTATGTGTATATAATAGGAGATAAATAGCTTTTGATTCTGTATTTCTATGCTATAAAGCATTAACGTTTGTGTGTTTTTCGTTACCATTGGGAGTATCTAGCCGATTTAAAAAATAATGTGGGCAAAAAATGTTGGTAACCATCTTTGCTGCAAAATATACTATATTTTGCGTAGGAACAATAATCACCATCAATGCACGAGCAAAAAAAGTTCTAAAATTGAGAATTCTTTGATGTTGATTATGACTAAAAATTTTAAATCTTTTTTTTTTTTTTTTTTTTTTGGTGGCAACTTTTAAGATATAATATTCTCGTTATGAACGATTTCTAAAACATTCGACAATTTAATTTCACAAATTATTATTTTTTTTTTTTTAGAAAAAGTTTTAAACCCAATTTATTGAGAATATTGTAATTTCTAGGATACTGTTGGGGTCAGAAACTATAACTTTGGCATCACAGTAATTGATAAGATGTAAGAGCTCGTTTAGGACAAATTTTTAAAAACGGATTTCTTAACTCTTATCGACAACCTCATTGCATCCGTGGAAAACAGATATTCAACATTATAAACTATTCGGACGGATTTCACACCATATAAAATACCCTCCATTTCTCTTCAAACATAATAGTTTATGTTATTTATAGTTTCTCAAATCGGTGCGAAGCTTCTGTTTATGCTCATGACATCATTTCAAAAAGCTATATTTCCAATATAGGAAAATTTGGTGTTTTATTTTCTGTATTACTTTTAAGATTTTGCATATTTCCAATTTTATATCCATGCATGGTTTGATTTTCTTTTATAAAAATAGTATATGCAACAAGATTTTGTAGTTCTACGATTCGATATGCTTATTTTCATCATTATATTTTATCACAATGAATGACCAATTAAAGGTAACATCTCATTTTCTTTACTTATCGCAAGTTATTAAATGTGTATTCACAGCAATATCGCTCAGACTAATCCCTCTGAGGGAAGTCCTAGTTTTAGCATAGGAATCGTGTTATATTTTACGTATAATTATGCATTATAGTTAAGTATTATTCAAATATAGTTTAGTGTTGTTTAGTGTTATGCATTATTTATCATGTATAGTGTTATTCAAAATGATGTACGATATTTTGAAATATCGTAATTTCCCGAGTATAATCAGCGGATCAAACAATTTTTTTTGGACACAGAAATATTATTTGGTTATTGAATATAATTGTTTACGACGATCCTATAAAATATATATATTTTTTTTTAATTCTAGGTCGAAAAATGATTGTTTGATCCTCGGATTATACGTAGGAAATTACGATACCATAATAAATTTATTTTGAGTACTAATAGTCCAAGAACCGATAGCGCAAAACTCTATGTTATGGAGCACAAGAAAAAACTCTATTTTTTGGAAGATTAGTAATAGGGGAATCTAATGATCCATATCTGCCGAAACCGGAGTTGTGCATAAGCCAGAAATTAATACCACTAGTGGTTGACTCGCAGGCTTAGCATTGTGTTTTTCTGCACCCAATTTTCCTCGTTTTCATACTTTTGATTGTAGGATAAACACAATACTAAACCTACGAGTCAACCACTAGTGGTATTAATCTTTTGCTTATGCATCACTTCGGTTCCGGCAGACATGGATCATTAGATTCCCCTATTACTACTCTTCCATTAAATAAAGATTTTTTAGGTGCGTTCATAATTATGTAAATATGTAGCACCTATTGTTGTCGCTCAGTCCGTCCGTCTGTCTGTCTGTCCGTCTGTCCGTCCGTCCGCATATAACAACGCAAAAAATACCCAACCGAATCGTTTGAAATTTAAAATACATAATTATACCATAATTTTGTCGAATCATTTCAAATTTTATGAAAATCGGATGGATAGATCAATTACAGGGACAATCAAAAGGATTCCGTTACATTACGGTCAATGGGGAAAAAAATTTCAAATGCACTTTAATCGTTTGAAATTTAAACCATATAATTATTATGTAATTTTATCGAGTCATTTCAAATGTTATGAAAGTCGGATGCATAGATCATTTACAGGGACAATCAAAGGTATTCCATTACATTACGGTCAATGGGAAAAAAAGTTTCAAATGCATTTTTATGATGTTACACTCATTCGAACATAATAGAATTGGCATGAATCTATGAAATATATACTAAAATATACATTCTGTACAATCTGTGATGCAAAGAATTTTTATTATTAAAATACAGGGTCACACAAAAGTATTCCACTACATAATGCTACACGGGGAAACATTGTTTGGGGCGTGTTTTAATTATATTCAACTATTTCCCATTTTATGAATAAGATATACGTTGCTGAGGTGTAATAAAAATTACTTTCTGCATATTTACAGAAACACAAAGATTTCGACTACTATACTCTATCCGAAGTACGCTCTACTATAACAGCAAGATTTGAATATTTTTAAAACTTCGTTATCGTACGAACGCACCTCATTTGCTACGTTCACGTGCAATTTCCAACTTGTTTTTCCTTGAGCTCGATAGCATAGGGTTTTGTGCCGTCGGCTGTTGGACTATACGACTAGTTTAACCGCTTCCCGTATATTCTTAACCGTACACGTTGAACACGTGTAAGCTTGTAAGTAAAACTGTTTGATTTGCTCATTTCATTTTATGGACTAATTATAGTTTTAAGTTTTATGTAATAAATACTACCAAGCGTTAAAACTTCGGTATTCATTCTCATTCACACCTCGTGTAAGTTTACGCCCGCGCTATTTATCGTGTTCACTCCTTCATTCTATTAAGTTTTAAGTCAGAACTTCAAATCACTTTCTTTGTCCCGATACAAAGCCCACAACGAGCTCAATTGTCCTTTAAGAAATAAATAAATGTCCAACAAGATTTGGGGCGTTAAGGATCATTTATAGAAGAAGGGGGATAAAATTCGCCATTCTTCGATTTTTGTTTGATGCAGTTAAACACCTCTAAACACATTTCTTTTTTTTTTTTAATTTAATGAATATCATTTCATTGTTGTGATGAAAGAGACGCCAAAGCCTTCTTCATTCCAGTGGGGGTGAAATCAGGATTTTCCGACGAAAATTCCGCGATGCTTCAGATTTGTACGTATCAAGGAATATTTAGACCGAGAAATTCCTCTGTATTAGTATTTTTTATCGACTATCTTTTCCTAAATAAAACGAAATATTATGCATTTAATCTAGATTTATTTTTCTGATAAAAATGTAATTTAATAAATTACGACGACCATATGGTAAATGATATTTTCAAAGACTAAAATTTTAAACTTATAAATTCTATATTTTAAGAAATATTTATAATAAACATATTTTTTTTATGATCGAAGCGTAGATTACGTAATAGTTGAGCTCTATATTATGTATACCATGGATTAAACACTAATATTCTTGGACCAATCATAAGCAAATTTAAATGAAATTTCAATTTTACAATTTTCGGTACTGCAAATTTTTAAGCTTATAAACATCGCGCATTTAAAATTTTATACTGTCGTATAGTAAAAAAAAAAAAAAAAAAAAAAAAAAAAAAAAAAAGTATTTTTTTAAAGTAATTTGTTTGAAAGCTATATCTTAATTTGTTTTTAAACATTAATTTTATGTAATTTTTAATACTTGTTTTGTAATCATGGCAACAGAAGTATTCCATTTGTGTTGAAAGTAAAAGGAAAATACTAGATTACTGTATCTTTTTGTGCTGACATAAAAAAGTACCTTCCATTACAACAGACTCATATATTATGTACGATGTGGATTAAACATGAACCAATCATAAAATGATTAAAATGCGGGCATCACAAGGATTCAGATATGTCTCAAATGTCTCTAGACCAAGAACAACATCCATTTCCAAATGTCTCTTTTTTTTTTTTTTTTTTTCAACTAATATTTTACTTGGAAAAATCCTTAAAGCGTAAAAACTCTGTTCATCTGTTAAGGATCATTTATAGAAGAAGGGTAATAAAGTTCTCTATTCTTTCATTTTGCTTGACGCAGTTAAACGCCTCTAAAAACTTTTTTTAATTTAATGAATTTATTTCATTGTTATAATGAAAGAGATGCTAAAGCCTTCTTCATCCCAATGAGGCGACCGGTAGACCAAAAAATCCTCTGTAGTAGTTTTTTTTAGAAAAACTTTTCTCAAATAAGGCGAAATTTTGCGTGTTTAACCTCAATTTATTTTTGTGTGGAAAAAAAAAAAAAAAAAAAAAAGAAAAGCAAAAGAAAGAGAAAAATGTAATTTAATAAACTACAACTAAAATTTTCAGCGCTCAGGATCAAATTCTTGCCCCCTCCCGTCTCCAGGGGTAATTCTCAGTAAAAAATAAAAAATAAAATAAAATAAAATAAAATAAAAACCCTGGAATTTACAGCAATTTTTGTTTTAAAAAGTTACAGCAGAGCAGCGACTGAGGAGAAATGCCTTCCCGGCGCTAATTATTTATGTTGCACTTTGGGTTAATTCTGATTTAATTTCAAGTCAATTTCAGGCTGAATGTAGTTCCTGTAAGATCGGTTTGGCTCAACCAGGTTGTTAAAAAATTAATTCCGTATATTATTTCCATTTAAAAACTATACATATTGTAAGCAATAAGCATAATTGTTTATATCTGTGATGTTTTTTAAAAGCACCGCTGCGTTTTTCTACGACTGTTTGATAAATTCAAGTTTTCGACATGAAACTTTGAGAAATTCGAGTTTTTTCGCTGCCTTTCGACGAAATTTGCTTTTTCTACGCGGCCCTTTGGCGAAAAACGTGCTTTTTTTCGCAATCCTTTGTCGAAATTCGCATTTTTTCCCACAGTCCTTGGACAAGATTCGCGTTTTCTCCTCGCCTCTTTCACAAATTTCGCATTTTTGAGATTTTTTGTGGAAATTTGCATTTTTTTTTTCAGCAGCTTTTTGATAAAATTTTCGTTTTTTCCGCGGTCCTTGGACGAGATTCGAGTTTTTTTTTTTCTAGAGAGGATCATTTGTCAAAATTTGTGTTTTTTCCGCAGCATTCTTTATGAAATTCGCGTTTTTTCAGCGACTTTTTGATGAGGTGCTCGGTTTTTTGTGGTTCTTTTGACGAAATTCGCCTATTTGCATTTTCTCGCCACTTTTAGACAAAATTCGTGTTTTTTTCGGGATCCAGTGTGGAAATTTGCGCTTTTTATGTTTTTTTTGTTTGTTTGTTAGATTCGCGTTTTTTCGTGGTTCTTTGACGAAATTTGCTTTTTACTGCGGACCTTTGACGAAATTCGCGTTTTTTTCGCTCTCTTTGATGGAATATATGTTTTATTCATGATAATTTGTCGAAATTCACGTTTTTTTCCGAGGCTTCTTGATGAAATTTGGGTATTTTCTGCAGACCTTTGACAAAATTCACGCTTTTTTCAGCTTTCGTTAGACATTATTCGCGTTGTTTTCAGTTTTCATTAGATAAAATTCGCATTTTTTTATGCGGTTCTTTGAAAACATTCACATTTTGCTTATCCTTTGTCGAAATTTACATTTTTTCTACAGATTTTTTATAAAATTCGCATTTTTTTCCGCGGCATTTTTTAATGAAAATTGTGTTTTCCTTATAAGCTGCCTTTTGACGAAACTTACGCTTTTTCCAAATCATTTGTCATTTCGCAGCATTTTCAAGAAATTCGTGTTTTTCAGCAGCTTTTAAACACAATTCGCGTTTGTTCTTTATCCTTTGTCAAAATTTGTGACTTTTCCGCGTTTTTTTCCATGTCCCTATTACAAAAGTCGCTTTTTACTACGGTCTTTTGGCGAAATTTAGTATTTGTTTTCGATCTTTTGATGAAATTCGCGTTTTCCCGCAGCCTTTTTATTTTATTTTATTGTTTTTTTTTAATACGTGGTTTTTTTTACGATCATTATACGAAATTCACAAATTTTTCTGATGTCCTTTCATGAAATTCGGGATTTTCTGTAGTCTTTTGATAAAATTCACGTTTTCTTCAGCAACCATTAGACTAAATTCATACTTCCTCAGCGATCATTTGACAATATTCTCATGTTTTCAGTAACACATTGATAAAATTCGCTTTTTAATGTGGTCCTTTCACGAAATTCGCTTTTTTTTCGCAGCCCTTAGATGGAATGCGTGTTTTTTTTTTTTTTTTTTTTTCGCGATCACTTGTCGAATTTTACTTTTTTTTCCGCGTCCCCTTAAGTAAATATGGATTTATTCTGCGCCCTTTGACAAAATTCGCATTTTTAAGCGGTCATTATTGTCCAAGAGCCGACCGCACAAAATCCTAAGTCATCGAGCACAAGAAAAAATTCGTTATTTAATAGAAGAGCAAAACCGTTAGTGGTTCAATCGTACATTTAACATCGTGTTTGCCATACAGTTAAAAGTATGAAACATGGAAAATTGGGTGCAGGAAAACATAATGCTAAGTCTACGTGTCAACCACTAGTGGAATCAATTTTATCTTATGCACAACTTCTCTTCCGGCCCACATCGATGATTAAATTCCCCTATTTCTACTCTTCCACAAAATAAAGGAATTTTTCTTGTGCTGGATGACTTTGGGTTCTGTGCAGTCGGGTCTTGGACTGCGAAATTCTCGTTTCCTTCGCGATTATTTGACAGAATACGCGTTTTTCTCCAAGATCATTTGACGAATTTCGCGTTTTCCCCGCCGATCATTTGATGAAATTCGCGTTTCCTTCGAGATCATTAGACGAAATTTGCATTTTCTACGCGAACATTTGACGAAATTCGACTTTTTTGTGATCCTATGATGAAATTCACATTTTTTTCAAGGCACTTTGACAAAATTTGTATTTTATCCGCTGCTCTTTGATAAAATTTGGGCATTTTCCGCGATCATTTAACGAAATTTGAGATTTTTGTTCTGCAAAGGATTGACGAAATTATTTGTTTCCGCCGACGTCGAAAATCGTGATATATTTTTAAGTTTGAATGTTAAGACTCATGAACGATTTTTTTTTAATTTTTTGGAACCTCAAACCTTAATTTTCGAACAATGGACCCTATTCTTGTAACGTCAAAGTCACGTGGAAACCTTCCTCCTCATCATAGTTATTAATTATGCAACGACTCGTTTCCCAACCCATTGTTGTATGCCATAGAATAGTAACGGAGCATATTTTTGTGACGTGAGGTCACGTGTTTTGTGTAAATATTGCCGAAATACAGCCTCGAACTTAAACAGAAAATAGGGTGCATTCAAAACAGAATCACCCCTGATGCCCGCCATTTCCCCCCATGGCAGCCTTATTATCAAAAATTATTTCTGTTGACAGCGCAGTACAACGTGTTTCTTAAGGTTTTAAGTCAGCGCACCCCCCCCCCCCCACCGAAATAAAATCCTGGGTACACCACTGGTCTGCCAAGTGATATCTTGGTGGGAAACACCTAAAAATTAGTTTTAGTAGTTGGTTCATACTAGTGTTAAACTAGTGCCTCATAGGTTTAGTATTGTGCTTTCATACACTCAAAAGTATGAAAACATGGCTGAGCGGGAAAACATAATGATAAACCTACGAGTCAACCGCTAAAATCAGGTTTTAGGTGTTTTTCACCATGATATGACTTGGCAGACAGATTGGGTTTTAATATGGGAATCGATATTTAGCTAATCCTAGATTTTCATCTGTGAACTCGATGACGTGATTGTTTTTGCTGTTGTCTCCCGATATAAAAGGAAAAATAGTATTTTTTTTTTTTTTTTTTTTTTTACAAAAAAAAATAAAATAAAAACGTGTCTTACGTAATAAGAGAGAGTCGCGTTTTACGTACGCCGTGGATTAAACATGGACCAATCAGAAAATAAAATACCAATAAAGTGCGGACATCAGAAGGATTGGGATATGTCTCAGATATCTCTAGGCCAAGATCAACAAACATTTTCGAAATGATTGAAAAGAATAATATTTTATATTTTATGAAGCATATATGCTTCAAGTTCCTATAGATTCATCTCATCATTTAAAAAAATCTCTTTTGACCATTGTTTCCAATGTATTTTTAAAGGAAACGAAATAGACCGATTGCACTTTAATACGCCCTATAATTTACGAGTTGTAACCACTTTTTAGCCAATATTTAATAAGTTAAATTCTTGACTATCTCAGACCACACTAAAATATATTTCCTAAGAGATACTTCAGCATCGATTCGTATTAAATTAAATTACATAAGAATGGTAAATCGAACAGAACCTGTGAATCGAATAGAACCATCCAGTTCTGTTCAAAACTTAGGCCAAGATCCATATAGATTTAGGAACTCTACTGTCAGCCTATGCATGGCTGATAATGATGTTAACAGAACGAGCATAGCAGTCTCTTTGGATGTTCACAGGATGTTTTCTGGACAAGAACGGGATATTATAGTATGTCCAACGGACTGAGAATCGACCTACATCTGGCGTTTACCCTATGTACTCAGAATATTGTCTTATATGAGTTATCCTGCATGAGTAAATATCTTATTTGAGAGTGGAAAAAAATGTACATTTTTTGCTCCCTCAAAATATCATAAAGTGAGCTGTGCGTGTATGTTACCTCTCTCTTATAAAGGCGCTCTAACTAAATCAGTCATATTTTATGACTAGCAAAAAATTAAAACTACGAAATTTTAAAGGATAAAATAAATAAATAATAAGTTTTTTGTTAAATTCAAGTATAAATGGCATATGAATGAATTACCTCCATGATTCCATAAGCAATATATAGAAGTGGTATGGCAACAATGATTGTTTGTTTATGAATTTCAATTTGAACACCGCTGGACCCTGGTTCGCGTCCAGCTAGCGGCATGGGTGTCTGTGTTGTCCCTGTGACAATGTATGTACCGGATATTCTGTAATAAAAAGTTCTATATGGTTTCTTGTGATCATTGGAGGTTATGCCGGCGAATAGCTCTGTAGCGCCTACCTCAAAGCAAATAAATGTAAATGTAAAATTTGAACGTGGTTTTTGATTAAAACGTTAAAATTAAAGTTTCTGCAAATAAACTAAAAATAATCATCATTTATTTATTTTACTTTCATGATTATTCTTTAAGTTTACCAATATTGTTGACTTGTTTTCTAAATTATTCCTTAAAGTTTTATATTCACGAAACACAATTCTAATTGTAGTTTTTATTATTTAAACAGGATTCATCTAACTGATGTGAACGTGATAAGCAGGGAAATTCGAAGGGATATCTTGTTCTGGGGAAAGTTAAAACGTGGGGAGATGATCAGCTCCTATGGGAAACGCAAACAATCATTACTTTTCACATGCGTCTTGTTAGATCCAAAATCTCTATTCAGAAACTAGGGGCCTGCTGAGAGAAAACTGCGCCGGGGCAAAGTCTCAATTTCGCGCCCCTCCCCCACCTTTATCGTGTAACAGCCCAAAAATGACGCTGGTAATATAAATTTGGCGCCCCCTAAACTTCCGCGCCCGGGGCAACAACCCTCTTCCCCCTCCCCCTCCCCCAGCTTTCGCACGGCGCTTTCAGAAAAGATAAAATGAAATTTTTAAAAATATATACAAATTGGAAAAATATTTAAATTATTAAGTAGCAAAGTTGGAGAATATAATACACTAACAAAAAAGGGATATGTTTTAAGAAAATTTTTGGGTTTTTAAAGGACCCTTCACAGAATAATTTATCTTACAACAGGACCCTTCACAATTTTTTTTTTTATCCTTACACGACCCTTCACAAAACCTTTTATTCCAAAATAGGACCCTCCAGAAAATTATTTGTCTCTTAAATAGATTTTTATGGAATTTTTTCACCTTTAAATTGAACTTTTCATAAATTCAATCATTTAAAAATAAAATGTGGCCTGTAAATAAGCAGTTAACTCATCAAAGAGCATATTATTTAATCTTTTGTATATGAAGATAGAACCTGAAGACAGCTTATAATTTAAAATTCACAAAATTATGACTAGAATTTTCACAAAAACAGGATCCTGTGAGAAAAGGTTGGACAGACCCCTGGAAGGTCTCCTTATTGGACAGATCCAGAATATTTTGAAAAAAAAAAAGTATTTATGTATGTAATAAATAAAGTATCAGTCAAATTTAGCACAAATTACTAGGGTTGGCAAGTTTTTGACAGTGTGCAGTTTTATCTGGTTTAAACTGCCATGTCAAAAACCTCTTGTTTAAAACTTTGTCAGAAACCTCAAATACTACATTGATCTGTAAAATTTCACATTAAATATCTGTCACACATATACAACATTGGATGTAATATTAAAAATTCACTACTACTTTATTGTATATTAATAATTAGTATATAGTGAAGTATTACTTTTAAATACAAATTTTTGACCTGGTAAAATTTTTATTTAAATTTTTTTAGCTAAATTGTGCTTTTTAAAAAGCAAACATAAGTTTTGAAAAGGTTCACATGAGCTGCATATTTTTTCCCTTTTACTCAGTCTTTTTAATTTTTCTGTTTCTTTTGTAAACTTATGGCATTACCTAGAAATTAGAAAAAAAATTCTTTTTAATGAATATTTAATCATACATTATTGATTATTAACTGGACCTGTGGTTATAATATTTTAATCATTTTAAAAATTATCTAAATTTTTATTATTTTAGTTTATTACATTGTAAACATTCATTATAGTTTCGTTTGCATTATTAATTATATTCAAATTACTGTTTAAAAAATGTAAACAAAACAATGAAAAGAAATCTGCAAAAGTCTAAAATCCGCACAACCTCTGTTTCCAAACTGTGTGGATTTGCAGGAGTCTACTTTATTATGAATTGACTTCTCCTTTTTGAGAATTACTTAAAGGTATTCTTTTAGGCATTCTAAAAAGAAATCAATCTAAAAATGAAGAAAGAAATATTTTTTGATGAAAATAATGGAATAGTAATACTTATTTACCTTCTATAGCAGAAGCGTTTCAATAAATTAAGTTTTTCAGAACTGTCCTTTTACTTTTTTTACAATATGATATTTAACCAAAATTATTTTTCTATAAATTAATTTCTGTAGCAATTAATTTTTTATGTCTTAACAAAGGAATGTGTATAAAATGATACCCCTTAAAAAAATCAAACCATAGATATAAATCACAAATAAGTACATAAAACAAATTGAGCATCCTTCTACATTTTTTTTACACAGTGTACAACCCCTTTCTCTTTTTTAAGTACAGGGCAACCTCAACTATCCGAGCTAATTGGAATTCCAAATATCTCAGATATCGAAAATCTCGGCTAATAGCAATTGTATGGTAAAACTCAACCTGCTTGCAAATTTAATATCTTTTAGAAAAAAAAAAAAAAAAATAGAAGATTTTTTTAAATGATAAAAATAAATATGTAACATTGTTTCACAGCTTAGCAAATTTAAAAAGGAGATTTTCTACACTGTCACCACTCAAGTTATTTGGGGCTGTAATTGTCCAATAACACATAGCACCTGATGATCAATAGGGTCACATAGCTGTTTTGATATAGGGCAAAATTGGGAAATTTCATTAGTGGTCACAGGCCAGTAAAACTAGTTTTTCAAGTTGTCACTTTGTTTAAATTAGTAGCCACTTTTTTTATTTAAAAATACTAAACAGTTAAAACTTCTATAAATATTAATCTAAGGTGAATAGCCCAAATAAATATGTTAATATAAATATATTGGAACTTTAAAAAGTAGAGTCGTTCATGAAATGTAAGTAAATTCTATTCTCTCCTTGGTAAAAAAGTGGCCACTAGGTGGCCTCTGTTAGACAATTTTTCATTGGAAACTTTTTCTCATTTACTAGCCTTGTGGTCGGTGGCTAGTGCTGATTTTGCCCTTTACCACTGTAAACAAAATCAGGCCATATTAACAGAAACCTTGATTAATCGAAGATCTTTTAATCAAGGTTCTACTACACTGTGTAATCTAAAAATATTCTTGTAATTAAAAGTGACTTGCAGTAATCTTATAAAAGTGTTCCTTAATTTTTTGCTCACCGAACAATGATGGGAAAATGTCTAGGAATGTCATGAACTTGGCATCTTGAATCAGTGTTAATGTTAATTTGTTTATTGTTTTATAATGTAAGTTAATCAATTTTATTTATTTATTTTTGTAAATCATAGAGGTGTTTTTTTCAATCGCACCATACAAGTTTTATTAAATTATTGAAAGATGTTTTAACTTTTTAATCTTTATCAATAATATAAGTAGAGAATGCTTTATTCAGTTGAATTTATGATTTCAAGTACATTAAAATGGATTATCTATTACATTTTTGTAATAGATTAATTGTTGTGTATTGTAGGTATTTATTATTATTATTTTACACAATGATTTATATATATATATATTCTTTTATTATTTTTAGTTTTGAATATAAGCGATTGCATAGTTATTAATCTCTTAGAATTAGAATCTCATTTCATTTGCTTTTGTTAGACTTAATATTTGGGGTGCTGCTTCAGGTTTTAAAGGCAAAGTCTTTTATTCAATTGTTAATTTCTTCTAGCTGTAAGTAAGTATAAGCAATTAGCTTTTTTTAAATACAATGTTTTTAAATTTTTCAATGTATTTATTGATATTTTTCAATTACTTAAAAAAAATCTGTGTTACTTTTTTATTGATTCAAAATGCATTTAATGTATTCTTGTGATTTTTTTTTTTTTTTTTTTGCAGTTTTTTTATCATTTAAAAAATGTTATCAAAAAACTTTTTTGCTTGTTTTTCTAATTGTAGAATCATATGATAGCAAGTTGTCACTACTCAAGAACATAACAAAGTTAGTAATAGCAAATTAGGATATTAATTTGTTAATAATAAATTATTTTCATGAAAAAAAAAAAATCTTAAAATTGAATATGTTTACTTTCATTTTTAACTTCCTTTTTTTAATTGCATTCATTCCTATAATAACAAATTATATTTTATGAGAATCTGAGAATAGAATACTTGCTCTTGTTTGCTATTAACATAACATTAAAAAAAAAAACTTTCTAGTCATTTTTTTTGTTTTTGCCTTCTTAACAGTGTGCATTCCTCAACTGCTCAGTTGCATATTGTGTGAATAGTTATTTGTGCTTTACTATGGCAGATCTAAGCGGGGGGGGGGGGGGGATGAGGCATTGCCCTCCCTCCTTAAGCCCAATAAAGGATCTGCAGAACGACATTAGATGCCCCCATGGAAAAATTATTGGCCTTAAACTTGAGACCGGCACGAATTGCCCTGGTATATTACTTTGCTATACTGGGACTGGGTCAGGTCTTTACACTTTCAGAACTGGGTTGGGTCGGGTCTTATTTTTTTCTGCAGAGCTGGACTGAGCCACACTGTTTTTTCCAGGTCGGGTCTGGCGTGAACTTCTTTCCTACTAGAGGTATACACGGGCCAAAATTTTCAAGCCCAGGCTTCTTCTGGTATAAAGGCTAAACGCTTGATCTGGGATCGACACAGCCCATATGCTGTGGTGGTTCTAAGGGGCAGGGGGAAGTCCCCCCCCCCCCAATTCAGCTAATAAAGGGTTTACAAAGTGACATGCATCCTCACTTGAAATAATTTGGGGCAATGCTCGAGCCCCGTCACAGCCTGGCCCGGGTCGCACCAGTTTGAGATTACGAGTTTCTGACTGGGTAAGGTTTTGACTCATTTTGAACCGGGTCATGTCCTGATCTTGTTTTTTTTTTTTTTTTTTTTTTTTTTTCAGATTTGGGTGGGGCAGGCTTCTTTTTCTTCCAGATGGAGCTTGGTCTGGATTTCATTTTTCCTAGAAGTTTGCATTGAACAAAATTTCCAGGTCTGGACTCAGCCTGGAATAAAAACTAAATATTCTGTCTGTCTCTGATCTAGATAGTATGATAAACATTATTGGTCCAAACGCGACCCGTGCAACTAAACGTTCGGTATGTCTCTGATCTAGATAGTATCATAAACATTACTGGCTCAACCGCGACCCGTGTACTCCTGTAAATTCCTTCCACGAGCCCATTTTGGGATGAAAATTTTCTTACTTGTTAATCGTAAAAATTATTAAACTGACAAAACACAAATTTCATCAAATACCTGCAAATAAGGGGAAACTTCATTAAAGAAATGCAAATTTTGTCCGAGGGTTGCAAAAAATAAAAAATAAAATTTCATCATAATTCTGCAAAAAACTCTCAAATTTTATGAAAGGATCACGGAGAAAACGTGAATTTCTTCAAAGGATCACATTCACAAATAAAAGCGAATTTCGTTAAAGGATGGTGGAAAAATGCAAATTTCATCAAAGGATTGCGATCAAAACTGGGTCAACGATTCTCACAAGTGTGAAAACAGAATCTGTAACTGACTCAAATCCAAAATGTATGACAATCAGCCCCAATGCGCTAAGCTCAGCTAAAAAATAAAAGTCAACCCGACCAATAGCAAAATATAGTTGTTAACCGGATCCAGACCCGACCCAAAATAAAAAATCAGAAATTTATTTGACCCACAGCAAACAGTAGAAGTTAACCGGATCCAAATGTGACCCATAACCCATAACAAAAAGTAAAAATTAACCCGACTAGCAGCAAAAAATAGAAGCCAACTGGACATCAAACTTTGTGAAATGATCACAGAGAAAACACGAATTTCTTTAAAGGATCGTGAAACAGACGCATATTTCGTCCAAAGATTGTGAAAAAGGATGAAAATTTTATCAAAGGACCCACCCTAATCAAAATCGGGTCAACCCAAACCCTCCTCGCAAAAGTAAAAACCAAAACCTTAACTGCCCCAAATCAGAATTGTATGTCAAACTGCACCAAATGGCTAAGCACAGCTAAAAAGTAAAAGTCAACCTGACCAACAACAAAATGTAGTAGTCAGCCGGACCCGAACCCGACCCAAAAGCAAAAAATCAG
The DNA here is from genome assembly GCA_964019185.1 of Maratus speculifer. Lineage (NCBI taxonomy): Eukaryota > Metazoa > Arthropoda > Arachnida > Araneae > Salticidae > Maratus > Maratus speculifer. The sequence goes on from OZ025303.1 coordinate 160,713,944, forward strand.
AAATTAACTTGAACTGCAGCAAAGAGTAGAAGTCAACCGGACCCAAACACGACCCAAGTAGAAATTAACCCGACCAGGAGCAAAAAATGGAAGCGAACCGGACCCAAACCTGACCCACAGCAAAAAAGTAGATGAAACATGACCCGCATTAAAAAAATGAGCTCCGACCCGTGCATCAGACTGGAGTTTCCAAATCTCTAAAATCCCCCCCCCCCCCTTGAGGATTCTCCAGATCTGCCTTTGGTTGTTTACATGTTTAATTCTTATACCTAATAGCAGAATTTTCTTTCTTTTTCTTAATCTGTTGCAAACCAAAATTTATCTACTGGGTTATGTTTATTATCAGAAGTAAAATAGAAATAGTAACTAAAATAGAAAAACAAAAGCTTTACTTACAAAAAATGTATAATATAAAGATATAATAAATCTCGAAATGTAAAAAAAAAAAAAAAAAAAAAAAAAAAAGCTAAAATTTACTTTTTAACATTTTTCAAAAATCCCAGCATTTCTTTTTAAGCTGTTATAGCTATAACTTGAAAGAATTGAAAATATCTATTTTACCCTTTGTTGCACTGCGTTGTTTCTGCTACCAGGCTCGTGTTAGAAAAACAATTATGAACAAATTATTTTTAGTTTGAAAAATTAATGCATTGTATTTTGCAATATTAAACTATAAGTTTTATTTTCTAGAAATTAAATAACAAGTTCAATTAATACTAAAGGCCTTGCTTAGAGTTTGAAGCTGGATGCACTTCTGAATAATCAAATTTTCTGACATACTGACTGAATAGAAATATATTTTACATTATACAAACATGATAAACACCAAAGGGAATGTCTGCATGCATACAAAAATAAATTATACTTTTATTATATAAGATGCACTTCACTTTTAAGGTTGTTTTTAGGGTAAAAAAGTGTTTTTCTTATACAACAAAAATTACATATGTCATTAAATTTTTTTTTAAATATAATTCTATTTTTTATGTAGAAGGTTTCATTCAATTGAATTTATGATTTCAAATTCATTAAAACTGATTACATGTTATATTTCTGTAATGTAATTTTTTTTTTTTTTTTTTGTAAGATGTATATATTGTTTGATTTCCTGATTTGAAGAGAAAAATTTGTAATTTACCTCACTTGTTGCGGTTAGATTGTTTATATTTTAAACACTGTTCTTATTTTTTCTACATAAGGTATTTTACTAATTTGATTTTTTTTAGCTATAAATACAATTAATCAGTTTAACTTAAAAGGACGTGCTTTCTAAAATGACTATGAAAAGAGAAGGTTTTATTCAATTGAATTTATCATTTTAACTTAGTATATATAAAATCAATCATATATCTTTTTATATATGAACGTGATTTTTTTTCTTCCATTTTTATTAAGGTGTTTATTATTTATGGATCAGAACTTATAAATGCTATATTATTTATTTATGACACATAAATTTTTATTTTATTTAGTTTTTTATTGTTGATATATTTGTATTGTTCATGTTTTTATGTCTAAATTATTTTATTGATTTTGTGATGTTTGTCCTCCTTGCTATAAATACAAGCAATTAGTTTTAGTTATATATATAATTGTAAGAGTAGAGAAGGCTTCATAATATTGAAATTATTAATTTGATGTATACCAATTTTACATTTTTGTATTAACTTATGTTTTATTTTTTGTATATATTGTTTAAAAAAATACTTTTTGTATTCAATCATTTATGTAATTAATGTGTAAATTTCATAGTATTTGTTTCTAAAATATGAATTATTTATTTGATTTTATTTGCTATTGTTGGTTATCATACTGATTTTTTTAGATTATGCTTGAGATTTTTATCAGCAGAATATTTTATTGAAATCTTAATTTCTTCTAGCTGTGAGCATAATAAATCAGATTAGTTAAAAATATTCTTTCTATTTTGCTGTTTAAATATTTTTCATAAAATTTTTAAACTATTATTTTTACCATTTTTGAAATAATTTTCCTATGAATCTTTTGTTATTTTGATCATTTAACTTTTAAACAGCAGAGAGATCTTTTTGAAGTTTCAGGTTTTTTATTTATTTATTTTATTAATTTATTATGTTTAAAATGTTTTTATTATTTTCGATAGAATTTTTGAATTTGCTGTATGACACTGGTGTATAATTCCAGCATACATTTGATGGATTGTGATTTTTCAGTACAATAACATTCATTTAAGTAATATAATTATGAAATGTTTCTAACTTTGTTTATTCACATGTGGTATTAATCAACAAAATTATGTTTTATAATATCAAAGTATTTTTATTTTGAATAAAACTTTAGTGTCTGGCATAAAATCTATATATTTTTAATATTTATGATGCTAGTATGAAATATTCATTTTTTATAATGTTTTATTTTTAAATAAATAAATTTCTTGATTGTTAAAATAAAATTTCATTCTTTAATAATTTCAAAACATTCAAATAAATAAATAAATAAATTCTGACAATTCATTTTCAGAACAAAAAGCCAGTAGAAATTTTTCTTTAAATGTATATTTTCAAAATTTAAAATCATAAAATAAATATTGCTATTGAATTTGAAACAAAAAAGTTGCTAACGGTGTCTTTGAGGCATTGGTCATTTGCAGGAAAAAACAGAAAAAAAAAAGAGTTCTTCATTTGAGAACAATTGAATATAACCATCTTCGACAAATTTTAATAATAATTTTCAAGCTATTATTTAAATCAGAATTGGTAAGTTTTTGCCATAGGTAAAAAAAACTGTAGAGAAAACCTGGTTAAAACTGTCCCAGCAAAAGTAGGTTTTTGCCCAAGTGGAAACAAAAATAGGCTGTAAATATATATATATATATATACCGGGTGTCCCAAAAATGACTGATGGATTTTAAAATTCAATAACTTGCAAACGGTGACAGCTATTTAAAAAATTTTTGCAGGAGGGCTATGTATAATGTCAGGAGTTTTTTTACCGCAATTCTTGATTTTAGTTCGAATTTCAAACAACAGATGGCGCTGATGGCGGTTGGCGGCCAGTCGACGCCGAGACTTACTTCATTCAGCTTTGACGCAAAAGAAGGAGATTAAGGCTATGGAGTACGTCTCATTCTACAGTACAGTATTGCTCTCAGGCACCGATTCTGAACTCATTCAATATGATTCAATGGAATGCGTTGTCGCCATGGAAATAACAGATTGTTCGATAGTGGAATACAGCGTTTAGAAGTGGGCATACATTTCGCAAGCAGTTTTTGAGTTTGCAGAAGATTTTCGTTTAGGAAGTTTTATTTTCCCGGATTAAATTACTTTTTTATGGCACGATTTAAAGAATATTTTATGCATCGTATTTTAATAGATAAAGAGATTTTTTCATTTTGATGATTTTTGTTATGTTCTTAAGAAATTTTAGATCTTTTAAGAAAATTCGTCAGTAGATTTTTATGAATGTTCAAAAAATTTTCATGAAAACTGTTGATAGTACATTATTGTGTAAAATAACTACCAAAAACAAATATTATAAGGTGCCTTGTTTAGCCCTTTTCTATAGGATTAGTCTATCGTTGCATTAAAATAGAAAAAAATAAAATAAATGTGAGTTAATTAAAATTTATTTTCCCGGATTAAATTACTTTTTATGGCATGATTTAAGGAATATTTTAGGCACCGTATTTTAAAACGACACACTGTGAAAAATTTGAAACCTTTGCTGCATCGTCACTCCTCCACTTTTATGGAAAGAGATTATTTCACTGTATTATGGAGCATTCTCATTAGTCAAAATAGAGATATCCTATAATAGCAGTGGAGTGACGATGCAGCAAAAGTTTCCAATTTTTAACAGTGTAGGTGAAGATATCTTGCTACAATCTTGCTCTTACACTATAAAAATCTGCTGCATTTTGTTGTATACACTGTTAAAAATCTTCTGCATTTTGCTGCAACGCACTCCCCTGCTTGTATAGAAAACGGTTACTTGGCCGTGAAATGGCGCTTTCTCATTGGTTGGAATAGAGATATTATATACAAGTGGTGGAGGGCGTTGCAGCAAAATGCAGCAGATTTTTAACAGTGTACGCACACCGCTTGTATAGAAACGGTTACTTGATTGTATTATGAAGCATTGTTATTGGTCGGAAAAGAGATATTATATACAAGCAGCGGAGTGCGTATGAAGCAAAATGCAGCAGATTTTTAACACTGTGGGGCCCGATTCTGAACTCATTCGATATGATTTCAAAGGAATGTGTTGTTGTCATGGAAATAACAAATTCTTCTATAGAAAAATACAATATTCAAAATTGAGCATGAATATAACAATCTAAATCGATCTAAAATTTCTTAGAATATAACAAAAATTATCAAATTAAAGAAATCTCTTTATCTAGTTTTAAAATATGATATTTTATATGGTATTTTAAAACTACACTGTTAAAAATTTGAAACCTTTGCTGCATCGTCACTTCTCCACGTTTATAGAAAGAGATTACTTCACTGTATTATGGAGCATTCTCATTTGTCAAAATACGGGATATTCTATAATAGCAGTGGAGTGACGATGCAGCAAAAGTTTCCAATTTTTAACAGTGTACACTGATAAAAATTTGCTGCATTTTGCTGCAACGCACTCCCCTGCTTATATAGAAAACGGTTACTTGGCCGTGAAATGGAGCTTTCTCATTGACTGGAATAGAGATATTATATATAAGCGGTGGAGTGCGTTGCAGCAAAATGCAGCAAATTTTTATCAGTGTAGGTGAAGATATCTTGCTCTTACACTGTAAAAATCTGCTGCATTTTGTTGTAACGCACTCCGCTTGTATAGAAACGGTTACTTGATTGTATTATGAAGCATTGTTATTGGTCGGAAAAGAGATATTATATACAAGCGGCGGAGTGCGTATGAAGCAAAATGCTGCAGATTTTTAACACTGTGGGGCTCGATTCTGAACTCATCCGATATTTGTTTGTTTGTTTATTGAACAACATACATCTGACTTGTGTGCTCGACATGAAGCCTGCTTATAAGCCATCGTCAATATACAGGGACGAGATAGCACACAAGGAAATATTACAACACAAGAGAAGTACAACCAGGAGATCCACACCAAGAGTGTGTGCAATGGAGCCAGTGGGATTCGAATCCACAACCTCACGATCAGCGGCGTGATGTCTTAACCACTCAGCCACGGAGGCCCCTCATTCGATATGATTTCAATGGAATGCGTTGTTTCCATGGAAATAACAATTTGTTCGATAGTAAAATACAGCGTTAAGAAGTGGGCATAAATTTCGCAAGCAGTATTCGAGTTTGCAGAAGATTTTCGTTTAGGAAGTTTTATTTTCCCGTATTAAATTACTTTTTATGGCACGATTTAAAGAATATTTTACGCATCATATTTTAAAACTAGATAAAGAGATTTCTTTAATTTAATAATTTTTGTTATATTCTAAGAAATTTTAGATCGATTTAGATTGTTATATTCATGCTCAATTTTGAATATTGTATTTTTCTATAGAAGAATTTATTTCCATGACAACAACACATTCCTTTGAAATCATATCGAATGAGTTCAGAATCGGGCCCCACAGTGTTAAAAATCTGCTGCATTTTGCTTCATACGCACTCCGCCGCTTGTATATAAAATCTCTTTTCCGACCAATAACAATGCTTCATAATACAATCAAGTAACCGTTTCTATACAAGCGGTGTGCGTATACAACAAAATGCAGCAGATTTTTATAGTGTAAGAGCAAGATTGTAGCAAGATATCTTCACCTACACTGTTAAAAATTGGAAACTTTTGCTGCATCGTCACTCCACTGCTATTATAGGATATCTCTATTTTGACTAATGAGAATGCTCCATAATACAGTGAAATAATCTCTTTCCATAAAAGTGGAGGAGTGACGATGCAGCAAAGGTTTCAAATTTTTCACAGTGTGTAGTTTTAAAATACGGTGCCTAAAATATTCCTTAAATCATGCCATAAAAAGTAATTTAATCCGGGAAAATAAATTTTAATTAACTCACATTTATTTTATTTTTTTCTATTTTAATGCAACGATAGACTAATCCTATAGAAAAGGGCTAAACAAGGCACCTTATAATATTTGTTTTTGGTAGTTATTTTACACAATAATGTACTATCAACAGTTTTCATGAAAATTTTTTGAACATTCATAAAAATCTACTGACGAATTTTCTTAAAAGATCTAAAATTTCTTAAGAATATAACAAAAATCATCAAAATGAAAAAATCTCTTTATCTATTAAAATACGATGCATAAAATATTCTTTAAATCGTGCCATAAAAAAGTAATTTAATCCGGGAAAATAAAACTTCCTAAACGAAAATCTTCTGCAAACTCAAAAACTGCTTGCGAAATGTATGCCCACTTCTAAACGCTGTATTCCACTATCGAACAATCTGTTATTTCCATGGCGACAACGCATTCCATTGAATCATATTGAATGAGTTCAGAATCGGTGCCTGAGAGCAATACTGTACTGTAGAATGAGACGTACTCCATAGCCTTAATCTCCTTCTTTTGCGTCAAAGCTGAATGAAGTAAGTCTCGGCGTCGACTGGCCGCCAACCGCCATCAGCGCCATCTGTTGTTTGAAATTCGAACTAAAATCAAGAATTGCGGTAAAAGAACTCCTGACATTATACATAGCCCTCCTGCAAAAATTTTTTAAATAGCTGTCACCGTTTGCAAGTTATTGAATTTTAAAATCCATCAGTCATTTTTGGGACACCCGGTATATATATATATTTTCCCAGGAAAAGAGAAAAAAATATTTCATGAAAACAAAAAGAAATTTAACACTTACTTTTAAAAAAATCAAGACTTAAATATTTACGTATTTTTAAGACTCATTACATAAAACAAAAGTAGCAAAAATTATATAAAACTTTTTAAATTATATAAGTTAAAAAAAGTTATATAAAACTTTTTGATAATTAAAAAAATATTAATAGCTGACATAAATTCCTAAATATTAGACTGAATCCCACTTATTTTATAAAGATTTAAAATCTGTAAAAATATTTAATTACATTTATTTTTTAGAAAATTAAATAAAATATTAAATTATATGTTATTAAATTTGATTGTTTATGCTGCTATTATCTTTATTAGTTTATAAATTTTATTACACATTAAAGACAAATAACAATTTGACATTTTTGACCTTTTTTTTCCATTTTTGCCCTGGTTTTTTTTCCAGTTTTTGCCACTGTCCTGGCAAAAATACCAATAGTTTAATTTAATATCAGTAAATATCAAATCTTTAAGTGTTTTAAAAATTCCATTAACAGGCTTCAGTTAGAAAGAATTAAGAAGAATATTCTTCTAAGACTTTAAAAAATTTGTCTTCTTCTAAGAACTGAAATGTTGCCAAAAAGATGGTGTTAAACAAATTATCATGAGTTATTTAATTATAATATATAAAATGTGAACACTAATCGCACTAAGTTATTTAAGTTGTTGGTGTAGTTATAGATTGAATAAGAGAATAAATAAAATTACAACTTTCTTACTTGAAAACATTGTGGTATGTTGAAGAAGCAGAAATTGTTAGGAATTGATAAATTAAGTTATCCCAGTTTATTCACAGAAAATCGTTTGCATATTTGCAATTGTGATATTTAATTTATTTATAAGACGCGACTCGTTGCTATGGAAGCGAAGCTGTTTTTTCGTCTGCTTTGCTTTTTATATTTTTTATCTTACGAGATGAGTTAAAAGTTTAGATAAAAAAGTTGGCATCAATTTTTGATGGAATGTAAAAGAATTTTTTGAGAGAGAGAATGTTTATATTTTTTGTTTGTCGTGCGTGTCTTGAGTTTTATTGAAGAATTATGTTAATTTTATGAAAAGGCACGCAGAAATGCATAAAGGATCATCTTTCCAGTTTTTAGTATGATGATCAAAAATTATCAAGGTAAAAGCATTTATATTTTGTACATATTATACATTTTGTACATAGTATGTAAATAATTTGAATTCAATGTTTCTTTATTCTATAATTCTAAGTATGTAATAAAATTTTTAAAAAGAAAATTCAAGAATATTTAGAAGATTTTTGAACCCAAATAAGTTTTGATTGTTTACAGAACAAATCTGGCGCCCGAACAGGGACATTTGAATAATACTGTTGAGATATTGAATTGTTTTTATAGCGTATAGTGTTTTCATAAGCTGTGCATTACTACTTAATTTTTCTAAGATGAATAAGCTAAAGAAAAAGCGTACACCACTACGTTCGTCATTTACCAGAACTTTAAATGTTTTGAATGAAGAAATTAACAGCGAGTCATTAGATAAGGACAAAATTTTAGACGGTTTTAGTAAATTAGAAAATTTGATTCATGAAATTAAAGCTATTGATGAAGCTATAATTGAACTCATGTTAGATGATGATAAATGCGATGAAGAGGCTATTGAAAATGAAGTAGTGGAAAATGAAAGTTATTCAGATCAATTTATTACCATTAAGCGTAAAGTTAGCGAAGCATTGGGTACAAATAAATGTAATCAAGATGATAGTGAAAAAAGCACAGATCACGGTTATTCCAAATCAAAGCATTATAAATTACCTAAACTAAATATTAAGCCATTCGATTCGCAGTTAATAAATTATCTTTCATTTTGGTCTCAGTTTCAGAAAATTCATGAAGACATAGATTTGGATAATAGTGACAAATTTCAGTATCTTATCCAATCGGTAGAACCTGGAACCAGTGCCAGGCGCTTGTTAGAGAGCTATCCAATGACCGCAGTTAATTACCCCAAAGCTGTCGAGGCATTTCAAGAGCGTTTTGGAAATAAAGATTTACTAATAGAAGTGTACGTTAGAGAATTCCTAAAATTGATTGTAGCTAATGTACAGGCGCACGGCAAAGATAAACTTCCCTTATCAGATTTATTCACGAAAGTCGAGGCATATTTAAGATCGTTAGAATCAATGGGTTTAAGTTTAGAAAGCAATTCGGCGTGGCTCTATCCCATGATAGAATCTAGCTTATCGGAAGATGTATTAAAAGCATGGCAGCGATATAATATTTCAATCACATCAAACACTGTTAGTAATAATAATGCATTGTCAACAAAAGCAAATATAGTAAGTTTGATGGAATTTCTGAAACAAGAAGTTGCAAACGAGGAAAGATTCAAATTAGCCAAATCGAGTTTTATAGAGCTGGGCTTTAAAGACAAACCTAAAGAAAAGTTAAGAAAAGCAGAAAGTAAAATACCTACTGCGGCAGGGCTATTTAGCGCAAAAGAACGCCTTTGTTTATTTTGCAGTAAATCTCATGAAAGCAAGGACTGTGTTAGGGCTAGATCTCTTTCCTTTAATGAACGGAAGGCCAAAATTAAGAATAAAAATTGCTGTTTAAAATGTCTTCGTTTTGGTCACCACGCTAAAGTTTGCAAAGTTTTTATTCGTTGCCACGTTTGTTCTAAACCCCATACCGAGTTATTATGCCCTGAAATTTCAATGTGTAAAGAACCAGAAAATACAGTTAAGACCCCAGAAGTTATTCAAAGCACCATAGCAAGTAAGCAGTGTTCTGCTGAAGTAGCCCTTATGACTTTAGAAATAGTTATTAAAGGTCGAATAACAAAGAAAGTACGAGCGTTACTTGATTGTGGGTCGCAAAAGAGCTATATTTTAAAAGGTACAGCTGAAGAGTTAGGTTTACATCCCATTTCTTCTGAAGCTATTGTACACACTTTGTTTGGTGGTACGCAAACAGAAGCTAAATCTCACAATAAATTCCAAGTTGAGTTAAGTTCTTCTGATAGACAGAAACAAACGAAAGAAGTCTTAGAACTTTTGGATCAAGATATAATTTGTAACTATATTCCTCGGATACCAAAAGAATCAGTAATTAAAGAGCTTAAACAAAATAAACTATGGATCACAGATTTAGGAGCAGAAAGTCCAAAAATTGAAATTTTGATTGGAAGCGATTACTATGGACAACTTCTTACAGGTCGAGTAAAACAGTTAAAGAGCGGTCTTACAGCAATAGAGACGAAGTTTGGATGGACACTTTGTGGTCGTTTAGAAAGTACATCACAGTCTTGCCTAAATTATGGAAATATGTTTATCACGAACCTAGCTTTAAAAGATATGAAGATTCCAGAATTATGGAAGTTAGAGACAATTGGTATAACAGATCCCTGTCAAACTTTGTCTAAAGCAGAAGAAGAAGAACTCGCTCATGATAATTTTATAAAAGAAGTTGATAGAAATATAGAAGGTCGCTATATTGTAGGTCTTCCTTGGATTAACGGCAAACGTGAGATTCCCTCAAATAGACACATAGCTGAACGAAGATTGATAAATTCAACAAAGAAATTAAAATCAATGAAAATGTTTGAAGAATATGCTAAAGTTTTCTATGAATGGGAAGAAGAAGGCGTTATAAGTAAAGTACCAGATGAAGCACTCAAGATTCCAGGACATTTTTTACCTCATCATCCCGTCATCAAACCAGATAGTCTTACTACAAGTGTTCGACCAGTTTTTGATGCATCGTGTAAGGTAGGGAGGTCTCCTTCTTTAAATGATTGCCTCTTTAAAGGACCAAACCTCATCGAACAAATTCCTGCAGTGTTGTTAATAAAATTTCGTGAGAAAGCTATTGGGGTAGTAGCCGATATAAGAAGAGCATTTCTTCAAATTGAAGTCAAAGAATCAGATCGGCATTTCTTGCGATTTTTATGGTGGAAGAGTCCTGACGAATTTCAAGTTTATCAACACAATAGAGTAGTTTTTGGAGCAACTTGTAGCCCATTTTTGCTAGGTGCAGTTATAAGATATCATTTGAGTAATGTTGATGAAGAAAACAAACAGATAGCTGAGAAGCTTATGAAATCATACTATATAGATAACTGCGTTACTTCAGTCGACAATGTGCCTGAACTAGAAAATTTTATTTCAAAATCTACAGAAATCATGGCTGATGCGAAAATGGAATTAAGAATGTGGGAATTCGGACCAATTAAAAGTGAAGACAGCAGTTTCCTTAACGAAAAGAAGGTGCTCAGCAAAAATGTAACAACGATAGTTCCGGTTTTAGGGTTGAAGTGGGACACAATGGAAGATAGTTTGAAGATCGCTTATAAATTTAGTGATGAGATAGAAAATCTGTCGAAAAGAAAGATATTAGCTGTAACCCAAGGGATCTTCGATCCAATAGGATTTTTAGCCCCAGCATTGTTGCCAGCCAAACTGATAATTCAAGACGCCTGGTCGACGAAATTAGATTGGGATGCTCCACTTCCAGAAGAAATCCGGAATAATTTTCAAAAATGGTATAGCGAACTCAAGTATTTAAATGACGTGAAGATAAATAGACGTGTAGGCTATGGTTGTAAGGAAAAATGGTCTATTCATACATTTTGTGATGCAAGTACCAGAGCTTATGCAACAGCAGTTTTCTTACGTTGTGAAGATAAAGACGCAGTCTTTGTACAACTTTTAGGAGCTAAGTCTCGTCTTGCACCAAAGAAAAATGTAACCATACCACGTTTAGAGCTTCTTGCTTGTATTTTAGGAATAAGGTTGACTAAATTTGTTTTGAAAGCCTTTAATTGTATTTCCATACCAGTAAAGTATTGGACCGACTCTTCGACTGTTCTCGCTTGGATTCGAAGAAATGATCAATGGGGAACGTTTGTAGGCAATAGAGTTAGAGAAATTTGTAAATTTTCCGAATCTCAACAATGGAACTTCGTACCTGGTCATCTCAACCCTGCTGATCTACCTTCTCGCGGATGTAGTCCTAAACAGCTGCTGAAGATGAGATGGTGGGAGGGACCAGAATGGTTGAAGTTATCAGAAGAAAATTGGCCACATTCAGAAACAAGCCCCAACGAAGAATTAGTAATGATGGAAAAGAAGAAAACTTCAGTACCTACTCTTTTATGTTCTAATTCACATGAATTTATGATATATAGTAGAATTTCAAAATTTGGTAGATTTATTAATGTCGTATGTTGGGTGAAGAGATTCATAATGAAGTGCAGAAACAGAAATATATGTTTTCCATCAGAATTGTCAATTGAAGAAAAAGAAGATGCGGAAAGGTCGCTCTGGTCAATAATACAATCTGAAAGTTTTGGTAATACTACTGATGCAATAAAAGGATTAAAGGTTATGAAAGATCAAGAAGGTTTGTTAAGAGTAAAAACAAAGATATTAGAGCGAGATGACGAGTTTTCTTTCAGATATCCAATTTTATTACCATCGAAACATCATGTAGTGAATTGTCTGATTCAAGAATGTCATTTAAAGAATTGTCATGCTGGACTTCAAACAGTTGGATCCATTTTGAGAGAAAAATATTGGATAATTTCTTCTAGACGCATCATTAGAAGTCAATTGTCTAAGTGTTACAGATGCAAAAGATACTCTACAAAGCCATATACTACACCTCCAATCCACCTACCTCTAGATCGAGTCAGAGATTCCAAAGTTTTTGAAGTTGTTGGAGCTGATCTTTTTGGCCCTCTTTTCGTAAAGCAAAGATCCAAAGTTTGGGTTGCACTTTTTACATGTGCAGTATATAGGGCAATACATTTGGAACTTGTATCCAGTCTCTCAGCGGAAGGATTCATTCAGTCACTTCGAAGATTTATATGCAGGAGAGGAAGGCCGACTACTATATACTCTGATAATGGCTCAAATTTTAGAGGAACCAATAACCTTTTAAAAGCATTGGATTGGAATGCAATAGTTTCTTCAAAAGAACTGTCTCCTATTAAATGGAAGTTCATCCCTCCAGCAGCAGCTTGGTGGGGTGGATGGTGGGAGCGTCTGATTAGATGTGTTAAAATTCCCTTGATCAGAACACTCGGCACTTCAACTTTAACTTTTGAAGAACTCATGACTGTTCTATGTGATGTCGAAGCAACAGTAAATAAAAGGCCTCTAACCTATATTTTTGAAGAAACAGATAAATTTATACCTTTGACTCCATCATCATTTTTGCAAGACATTGAAGAAATAGGTGTTCCTGATTTAGATGCAATAGATTCAAAGAAACTTCAATCTAGATATAAACACTGTCAAAATATTCGGCAACAACTTAGAAATAGATTTAGAAAAGAATATTTAGCTGAATTGGTCCAAAAATCAAAACAGAAAGGACAAGCTGTCAGACTAGGTGAAGTAGTCTTGATAGAACTAAACCAAAAGAGACTTTATTGGCCTATAGGAAAAATTGTAAAGATTTTCCCAAGTCGAGATGGAGCAGCTAGAGTGGCTGAAGTTAAAACAAGTTCAGGGACCTTGGTGCGTCCACTTCGTAAGCTGTACTCATTAGAGATATCAAGTCCTGATGACCCTGTAATCCAGACTGTGAGTAACAGTAAAACTAGAAGTGGTAGAGTAGTACAGAGACTTCTGAAATGACTTTTTCTAGAACTCTGAAATGACTTTTCTAAAACCCTGAATTGACTTTTCTAGAACTCTAAATGTTTCATTATTATTTTATTATTGTTTAGTTATTATCTTTATTTATTTGCATATTTTTTATTTTGAATTAGGGCTTAATTTGATCAAAAGTGATCTTAAGTTTAATTTGGCTTCCGCCTAAATTAAAGGTGGGAGTATGTTAGGAATTGATAAATTAAGTTATCCCAGTTTATTCACAGAAAATCGTTTGCATATTTGCAATTGTGATATTTAATTTATTTATAAGACGCGACTCGTTGCTATGGAAGCGAAGCTGTTTTTTCGTCTGCTTTGCTTTTTATATTTTTTATCTTACGAGATGAGTTAAAAGTTTAGATAAAAAAGTTGGCATCAATTTTTGATGGAATGTAAAAGAATTTTTTGAGAGAGAGAATGTTTATATTTTTTGTTTGTCGTGCGTGTCTTGAGTTTTATTGAAGAATTATGTTAATTTTATGAAAAGGCACGCAGAAATGCATAAAGGATCATCTTTCCAGTTTTTAGTATGATGATCAAAAATTATCAAGGTAAAAGCATTTATATTTTGTACATATTATACATTTTGTACATAGTATGTAAATAATTTGAATTCAATGTTTCTTTATTCTATAATTCTAAGTATGTAATAAAATTTTTAAAAAGAAAATTCAAGAATATTTAGAAGATTTTTGAACCCAAATAAGTTTTGATTGTTTACAGAACAGAAATGAAGAAAAACTCTTTGTATAGAAAAACAACTTCTTTTATTAATCTTTGTTAGTATCAGGGTTTTTGGGGGGTTTTCAGGGTTTTTCGGGTTATGGCAGGTGGTTCAGAATGCTTGAAAAAAAAATTAACTTAATACTAAATTTAAAGTAGCTAATTGATTACAAATATAAATCAATGACAGTAATCAAAATTATGATAGATAAATTGATCATTAGTAATAATTTTTTATTATTACTAAATAATAGAATAAGCCAAGTAATGTCTACATAATTAAATTAGGATTCTAAGCATATATGGTATTTTGTTATGAGTTTCTATTGTATAACATAGAACGGATTACACATCAAAGTATTTTTTTAATGGGAAAAAATTTGTGTTACTTACACATGCTACAGAGATTAACTAACAATTATTTCTTTTAAAAATTGTGATGGTATAATTAGGACATTTCTTTTCTTTGGGGTGGGGGGTGGTGGTTATAAACTTTATGAGTGGTGTACATATATTAAGAAATATATTACAATATATTATATATTTAATATAAATACATTATATGTGTAATTTAAAGTTGAAATTTTGAAAAAACCCACTTGGGGTTTTTCCTCGGTTTTTTCAAGTGGGTTTTTTTCAGAAAAAACCTTGAAGGTTTTTTGGGCTGGGCAAAATCATAAGAACCCTGGACAAAAGTGTTTCTGTAATAATAATTATGAAAATAAATTTAAAGAATGTCAATGTACAAGGCTGAAAGGAATAAAAAGATATGATAATTTAAATGTTATGAGACTTCATCTCACAATAAACTTGACTAAACTTATAAAGCAACTTTTCTCATTATGGCTGACTTCTGAGGAGTGGCTCAATATAGGAACATTTACTCAATATGTCTACCTTGAAATAAAATAATGCACAAGTTAATCAGTAATGTGATTTTTAATATTTTTACAGTATTGCTCTCTGCAAGGAATCAATGTATGCAGTAACTGGTTTGTTATTATAAAAATCATGTTGTAGCAAAGCATTCTAATGTAATTTTCTCAGCAAGTAGTATCTCATTTTTTACTATTATAAATATAATCACTGAAAAAATGTTTTTGAAAACCATGTGGTGTATATCTTTAATTATATTTTTATATTATAATGATGATTTATGTATGTCCTGCCATTTCAGACAGATTTTATTTTATATTAAAATGAAACAGTTAATGCTAAATTTTGTTAATGGTTTCCTAAATTTAAATGTAAAATTGGCACCCTCATATTTTATGTAGAGTACAATGATCATACATACAGCAACCATTCGAATCACAGATAATTGTGTAGCTTTTGCACCTTAAATTTTAAAAAGAATTTTTTGGGAGAAATATAGCATGGCATGCATAAAAAAAGTGCAGTATTTTATTGCATTTGAATAACAAGACTTTTATTATTAATAGGGATGCACCGAATAGTGATTTTGGCCGAATGCCGAATATTCGGCCGACAGGTGAACCGAATACCGAATATTCGGCTAGCCGAATAGTATTTGTTGGGCCGAATACCGAATATTCGGCTTTCCAAATACTTTTTTAATTTCAAAATTTAAAGGTAGTAAAATGTTACTTTTTAAAACAGTTTTACATAATATTTAATAAAAGAAACTTACATTTTGATAAACAAGAGCTTTTTATAAGAGCATTTAGTATTGAAAAAAATCTGCCTTGAGTTATTTAAGAAGCGCAGTTATGAAACTTTAATTAATAAAATTTTCTACGAATCAAAACAAACATTTTAAAATCAAATAATGAAAAAATGGCCGAAGAAAAATTTTACAGTCTGATAATTGTCCTTTTTAAATAACTCAAGGCAGATTTTTTTCAATATAAAGTAGAAATACTTCAACTTAATTCTGAATAAAGGTATGTTTGGCTCATAATTCTTTTCTTATGAATGGTGGTATTTTCCAACCTTCCCATCATATCATATTTTACAGAAATCAAAGCATGCGAGTTGAAAATATGTTATCTTATTTATTATTAATGTAATAAACGAACACAGAAGTTTTGACCTAGAGTGAGATGAAATACAATGTACTTATGACTCAATAAGTTGATTATGATTATGGTTTCATGAACAAAAATTGTACCTTGATAGCTATTACTAATCTCAAAAGTTTTTTTTTTTTTTTTTTTTTTTTAAGGACTTTTATTTGGGAAAAGCAAGAAACAGATTATTTACTAAACAAAATTTAGAAACTTGTATGAGTACGTAATTTATTCCTAAGGAGAATCCTAATAAATCACCATTTTAATCCTTCTCATGGTTAATTTTCTTAAGTTATACTTTACAAACAGCAAATAAATAATGTAAAAACATTCTATTTTATTTAAAAATGATTTTGTTTCTAATTATTTTAAATATAAATTAAAAAATTGACAGTTAAAAGTAGAAATAGTGAAAAGGTTTTATTAAGTATTGGATTCGGCCAGATACTTTGGTATTTGGCAGGCCGAATAGTTTCATATTCGGCCAAACCGAATAGTTTAGTATTCGGCCTAACTGAATATTCGGTAACATGGCCGAATACCGAATATTCGGTGCATCCCTAATTATTAAAATTTAGATGTTTACTGTTTTATTTATTTAAAGATGGTATTTCAAGAATTAACTGAATTTACAATTGCATTGCTGCACATGGGGAATTAACACTTTTATCTCATTTTTCTTAGAACATTGTTATTCTAAGACAATAATTTCTAATGCAAATTATCATCATGCCTTAAAACTTTTGAAATTTTATATTCCTGAGATTATGGCACTTGCTAAAACTTCTGCTTTATTGTTGCTTGTTTTTTATTTGTGAAAAAAATAGGTTACCTATATTTATTTATATGGTTATTTTTATATTTAAATCTATGGATTTTTAATTTGAAGCACTTGCCTTGCTTTAAAGCTTTTAAATCTCCCGTATATAAATTGCTAAATCATTTTTCATCAGAAATAGTTCAGTATATTAAAAATCTTTTTTAATTTAAAAACATGTTTTTGTTTTCCTTTCTCTTTTATTCAAAAAAATAAATCTTTTTTACTTAAATTACAGAACTCTTAATTTAAAAAACTTGTCTTGTTTTACTTCAGAATTCCATTAGATTTTTTTTTTTCAAAAAATATCAGGTGAAATTTATTGTAAATGGGCTATTTCGTTCAATCAAAAATAAGAAATACTGAATATCCTTAATTTCTTATGCTGAATATTTAGCATCAGAAACAGCTGAGTATGCTGAAAATCCTTTTCAATTTCAAAGCAATCAGATAGCTGAATTTTTAACTGAAACACAATCTCTCAACTAATGAAAAGGGATGTTAGAATTAATGGCTTGGTAATATCTAGTCACTGAAGTCTCATAAAATGTATGACTTGGAGTTGTTTTCTCTCTCTCTCTCTCTCTCTCTTTTTTTTTTTTTTTCAATGCCCAAAAATTTTCTAGTTCTTTTTAGTTAACATATTTTTTTTATTATTTTTATATAGAAAAAATATTCCTTTCCAGCTTTAAAAAAAAAAGACATATGCATATAGATATAGATATCTATTTAAATCACTCATTATTTTGTAATGAGAATTGAGGTTTTTTTATGTATTAGTTGTAAGAATATTGAGATAACCCATTAGTGACATGTTATTCTTGTTTCTTTACAATTTCATTCCCATGCACGAATAGTTAATTAACACAGACTAAGAATTCCTCTTGGGTCTGCCTCTGCAGGTGGTTTCCACCCAGATATTACTTGATAGACCAGTTCCATTTTAATATGCTGACTAAATTTTAACTAACAATGGAATTTCAGCTGTGAATTTGATGTGGTGATGGTTTGTACCATCTGCCTTGTCTATTTTATATAAAAAAAAAAAAAAAAAAAAAAATTGCATTGATTATGACTGATTTATATGCAGTAGATTAGGTGTCGAATTTCTTTATGATTAAACTTACGATTTATCAACTAGACAGAAATTTTATTTCAACCAAAACAATACATGAGAGCACATTTTTGTATTTTTCAAGTCAGCATACAAAATGTATAAATAACTTTTCACTTTGACGGAAGAAATTAATTTCAGATCTGTGTAATTAAATTCCTCTGTAAATTGTGCATCAAATATCCTAATTTTTTTCAAAAAATGATACTTGTTGCTTTTAGTTGTTTTATTTTTCTGAGCCTTGAAAATATAATCATGATATGGTATGCACTGAATTTTTTTAATATTCCATGTTTTTGCTGTATCTCAAATGCATCAAAACATTCACTTTTCAGTCATTATTTACGAACCATTTATTTATTGTTGAAATGCTGTAAATTCATAATTCAAAAATTGATAATTTTTGGTTATGAATATATTTTCTATGACAAAAGCATTCTATACAAGGTGCAAAAATACCCAATTCAATACCTTAACTTTAATGCCACTTGTTGGTATGAAATGATATCTTGTAATTTTTTCACTCTCTCTTTTATGAGATACACATCTTTTATGAGATTTCTCATCTAGTTTGTTGTGATCGCTTTGAAACTCTATGACTAAGAAATTCTGTGAAGCACCAAGGTTTGAAAATATGCATGAGAATTGCCCAGGGCATGTCCTGATCACAGATTAACTATTTACACACAGATACGACAGAGAAGTGAAAAACCGTACCGGCACGATTCTAGCGCCACTACTGGGAACAGGCGGGAACTGTAAAATAAACTGAAAGTTAAACTGTCACTGTCTCTATCGTATGGTCTAACACGTTTACCGTCGCGTTTATCTGTTAGAAATTTTGATATTGTATTTGATTTTTTTTTGCACACTTTGTTTAATATGTTATTATGTTAACTTTAATACTTTATGTTAACTTATGTTACGTTAAAGCACATTTTATGTTTTAAACAAAAACAAACGTAAACAAATACACCCGTTAGCGACTCATAAAAAAGATAGATACTATACAAAGAAGACAAGTAACAACTGCCTGTTGCGATGTTCCCGAAACGCTTGCACCTGTTGTCACTAGGGGCTCTGGAGTTAGGATTTGGTTACCATTGAGCTTATGGAACTGTCCTATCTGTGTATAAATACTTAATCTGTGGTCCTGATGCACTTAGCTTGTATTTTTTTTAATCCATATATAATTAGCTGAGATATTCATTAAAAATGCATTTTTATAAAAAACGATCTTTTTTTAATCACCGAGGTATGTGTGTGCATGCTCAATCCTAACTTTAGCATGTAGAAAAGAAGGACCATATGTTTGTACAATTCTTTCTACTTTGTTTTAACATCCATTGGTAAAACCTCCAGGTTAATGGAAAAGGGAAACATATTCTAAAATTCCATACTTTTATGTCTTATAGCGGTATCACACGGACCTCTTTTGCAGAACTTTTTCTCCTACACAACCAGTGTTCTCGCTGACATTTGACGAACGTTAGTAATTTGGCTAATTAAAAATAAAAAACATTCGCCAAATGAAAAAAGTATTTGCAAAATAGATTCGCCGTGTAGCAGAAAAAAAAGCTTTTAATTCTTTAATCCTTTATTTTCAATATGTTCTAAAATAACCCAAGTTTTTATAACTGTGACAGCGATTGTTATTAATCTAATTTCAACTATCCGCTACAAATATATTAAATATATATGCATATGTATGAAAAACGAAAAAGAAAAAAAGAGAAAGCAAAAATTGAGCACTAGCAATTTGGCGAATCTAATCGCTTGTTCATTCGCCAAATGAAGAATTGAGTCGCAATTTGGCGCATTGGCAAGTGACAGCAAGAACACTGTACACAACGTTAGAGTCAGCAAAAGTTGCGTAACCTTGATGTAGGAGAGAATTTTGCTCACTATTTTTGTTTACCGAGCATTTCTTGCATTGCACAGAAAATGTTGGTCATTCATTCAGCGCAGATCAACTGACCAATAGGAGTAGAGCGAGAAATTAAATAATCCCGAAGAAGTTTGAAAATTCTGTTTACCAAACACACAGCAAAATGAATGATCCTGTTTTGTAAAACGTGTACAGAAAAATTGTTCCCAATTTGATACAGCTATTTAATGCTATGATCAGTCTGAATAAATATTGCTGTTTAATTTTGAAAATAAATTTTCGAACAAGATCGTTTTTAAATATGACTATCTCTTTTTCAGCAATGTTCTCTTAGAGTTTGATTTCAAAGATACTGATTCACAAAAACAAAAAAAACCTGTTTGTAGTTGAAACGTTATTATCTTTCGCAATACAATCAGTTTTCAGAATACCAAATTTTAATCTTTTTGAAAAAAATTGTGCCTGCAGGTCACATTGCATTTCTCATAAACTATCTTTTCTTGGTGCAAAAAGTAATTAAATTTGGTATTTCAATGCAATCTTTTTACAGCATCTTGGTAGACCAAATTTATATACCTGTAAAATTTTTGAAATGTTTGGATGATTAGAAATGTTTCTCAACATATAAAACTGAGAAATGTTTGATGAAGATGCTAAAATGCAGACTGTTTTGGTGTGCCTTCACTCAGCTTCAGCTCATGTTTTCATTATTAAATGTGTGTATTTTTTTACAAAAGTTTAAAGAGGGCTTGTGTACCAATTATATTTATCAATTATGAAATTTTCAGAAAGCTCGAACGAAAATATGGATTGGAATTGGAAATAAAGATAAAGAAAATCTAGAGGAAAACATACACTAGTCTCCGAAAATTAACTGCTTCCCTGATTCGCCCGTACGTCATACGGGCAATATGTTTTTGTTAATCATGATTTTTTTATTCTCACCAATAAATTTTTACTGAAAATTTTGCATTCCTTAATCCAAAAATTTTTCCGATTAAATTACGCAAAAGTTTCTGCTTTGAAAAACTGGTGATAAAAAAATTAAAAATTTTGTAAATGATGCTTCTCCTGAATGCAGGGTTGGGTTTCTGACGTCTGAAACTGGTTTTTGACATGACAAGTGTCAAAAACTGGTTTAAACCGTCAAAAACTGGCTTAAACCATCAAAAATGTGCAATGCACTTTAAACATTTTAAGAACAAGACAGAAACATTGAATAAGTCTTAATGATTTAAATAATTTTTTATTTAAAATTAATTATACTGTAATTTAATAATAAAAAAAATTAAATTACTTTAATTGCAATAAAACATTGTTTTTTTAGAATGTTCAAACGGAAGAAAATGATTTTGTACAGTTAATAATCTGGATCAATTTTACCCCACAGTATCCTATAGCACATAATCAATTTAGCACATTTATTTACATCCAAATGGTTTCTGAGTTTAGAGTGTATGAAGCTAAAGTTACAAAATACTCTCTCAATTGGTGCTGTGCTAGCAGGGCTTGATAGCAGATGCATTGCTAGTTGAACAAGTTTCGATGCAGGCTAAATTTTCAGATTTATGAGAGATTTTTTTTTTCTTTTTTTTTCCATAAATGATAATATACAATACAGTAAAAGTGAATTTTTAATATTACATCTAATGTTGTATATGTGTGACAGATGTTTAATGTGAAATTTTACAGATCGGTTTAGTATTTGAGGTTTCTGACGAGGTTTTTGACAAGAGGTTTTAGCCATGACGGTTTAAACCACGGTTTTAACCGGATAAAACCACAGACTGTCAAAAACTTGCCAACCCTGCTAATAGGCTAAGGTGAAAATAAACAAATTTATACCTGCATATATAATCTTTATTTTTGATCTGTAATTTTTTTCTCATATATTTTATTTAAAAATGGCATGAAAATATGATTTTTAAAATAAAAAAATAAGCATTATTTGAAAATTTTTTCAAAAATGTTGATCTGTTAAGTGGTTAAAGAACAGTGACTTTATGCTTTTGGTTCTACATGGTTAATTAAATTTATTGAATAATTGTATATATTTATTACTATCTTTGGGCAAAACTGACTATTAATTTGAAATATACACTTTATTGTATGAGTTTATTTATCAAAATAGTCAGAGTTAAATTATTATGTTATAATCACTAACTTTCAATAGTTTTAATTTTAAAAGACTATATATTTTTCAAAATCTAAGTCATTTTACTCTTAATCAAAAACACATGTCATTTTATTTATTTATTTATTTATTTTGACATTTTAATGAGTTTGAGAAATATAGATAACTTAAAATGAATTAAATTGAAATGATATGTAAAACTATTGAAGTTAAAAATAAAAAATTAAAATTAAAGTAAAAAACAGGAAGGTTTTTTTCAACTTTTCTTTGCCAAAATTGTTCTAAGTATTAAAGAAAACATAATCTCAGAATCGGTAACTTTTTCTTTTCTTTATTTTTTACTGTGCAAATTAATTTGCGAAAACAAAATAAAATTATAAATTAAACTCACCCTTTTCATTTTTAAATGCAGGTCTCAAAGCCCAGTTATCACAACAATTTATATACAAATGAACAATTTCCAACACAGATTTAAAAAAAAAAAAATACTTGTTTGACCTCTAACTAAAGAAATTTTCTATCCAAATATAAATAGAAAAAAAGAGAAATAGAACCACACATTAATTAGAAGTCTTGGTCATAAGTGCCCAGCATAACATGATGTTTACAGTTCATCAGTTCTTTCATTCTTTTCTCCCTTTTAAGTGCTGTAGAAAACTTTGCGATAAATAAAATATAAACTTTTACTAGACATGTAGATGCACTATGCATTATTACTACTATTTAACATTTATTTTTTTAAGTACAGTAGAACCCCGCAAATTCGGACCCCGTAAATCCAGATCTCCGGATAATCCGGATCGATTTGCTCAATTTTTTATTTTATTTCTTTCAAGTTTGAGAAGTGATCAGCAAAGTTCCATGTCATAAATTTATTTCAGCCTCATATTCTGAATAAAAAAGTATTTTCTGAAATCTTTTCAGAAGAATACCTCAAGCTTTCTTATTTAAACTCTTTATTGTTATCTATGAAAGGAACAACTATGCATCATTTAAGCTTTGGCAATTCCAATTTACAGTTTTCTATTTAATCCATTTAGAAATGTCATTGAAATTTCACTGCAATCAATAAAGTTTTACTCAAAGTATTGCAAGAAAGAAAAGTAAAAATATCCTTATAGACACACTGACTGATAAGGATTGTTTTCCAATCTTTGTCAGCCAGTCCATAGGTCTCTTGGGACTGTTTCCTTGTCCTCGTTCCAAAACCATTCTACAAATCTCTTGTGGAAAATCGAAATAGAAGGAGGAATAAACGAGAATGAAAGCGAAATTACGTCTGAAGATTTTGTCAACTAGTTTTAAAAAATTGATGATTGCTTAGATGTTGATATCAGCGACATTAGCAATTGGTTGGAAGCATAAAATAATGAAGAATATGCCTTGCTTACAGATGACTTAATAATCGCTTTGTGCACAACTGAAGAAAATGAAGATGATGCAGACAAAAACCATTACCAACGATGATCAACCAGAAGTTATAAACTATAATGAAGCAATTTCCCATTTTGAACAATTAATGATTTATTTTGAATGGCATGTGGAGACTACATCTAACGAACTACTTATGCTGAAGGGAATGTGTGACCATGCGGCCTGCAAAACTGGCACAGCAAAATATGACAAATTTTATAATTACAATGTAAACACTTTTACTGTCTGTAAATATTAAATATGTTCAGTATAAAGGTGATTTTCTGAGAGTATGTATTATTTTATCCATTTGTTCACATTCTCCGGATAATCCGGATTTTCGCAAATCCGGATTGGGCCTGGTCCCAATTAATCCGAATTATCGGGGTTCTACTGTACTTACATTTCATTAGCAAACAGTATTTCCAACATATAATTTTCTTTTACATTTGAAATTCTGAACAAATAGTTTTTATCAAAATTTAAATTCTTATAAACAAGCACTGTATAATATTGAAATATATACATATATATTTCCTATTGGTGCAGTCAGATTTAGAAATTTTCATTTGTATCGAAAAGTTTGCATGTCATTTGACTTTCCTATGATATAAATTAGTTATCTTGGCTTTAACTTATTTAGTACTGTACACAATAATATTAGTTGTTACACATGAGTTACTAGGTGGAATGCAGGTTTCAGTTGCATATCATATGTCCTAATAGCTTTATAAAATCTAAAACTTTGCAAATTTTCTTCCTAGCCTTGAAAATACGAGGTACAGGAAAAAGCAAGCGCTCAAGATCACTGATTATGAAAAAAACAAAAAATTCTGGGAAATGTTCCATACTTTCAATGTATCTTTGGCGAATTAGAAGAATGGTTAATTGGTCTCCTACTCCACTTGATGAAGAAGATGATGATACTATGAAGGCTCATAAACGATGGTTGAAAAATGAATGGCTTAAAATCAAATATCTTGACATAGAAGGAATCAAAGAAGTCACAAAGAGGATGGAATTATGTTTTCCTTATAGAAGAAAAGAAATCAACTCTGAAGTTTCTCTGCACTATCTAAAAGATGAATACCCTTTTATGTTTACTTATAAAAGTATATTAAAGGAATTTCAAATGTTAATGTCAGTAGATGTTGAAAAAGCATTTTTAACTAATGCTTTTCAAGTAGCACCCATTCTTATGAAGCTTGTGTATGAGAGAAACAATTCAGAGGACATAGTTCATATCCTTAATTCAACGCCGTCTGAATTAAAGCCTAAAGATGAGGTTATAGCATGTTTATTAATACTTCCCTATCTGTTTTCAATATCGAGTAGTTTGCTGTATAATATTTACGATGAAAATGTACCAGTACATGGAGGACCTTGTTCAATTCAAGAAGGACCACGTTGTCCTCATGTTGCAGTTATGGGAAATCCTTTCAGCTGCAGTCAGGCGTATGTAGTTGCTGAAGGTGAAATTATAATTGAATGTTCAGGATTTATCGAGGCAGTCATTGCCTGCATGGCAATATATTACTGTTGTAATATTAAATATCCAGAAGAAGCTATTGATACTTACCATTTTATCCAAACACAATTTTTAAAGTTAGAACACCTTGGTAAATTACCTCGAAAAATCACTATGCTTGTTGAAAGAATGAAGGCATATGGTTTTTTACCACAATAAGTTATTAATTAAGTCATGTAAACTGGCACTGAAAATGTTGTAATTTTATATTTTATTTTATATATTACTTTCTGGCTCTATGTATAGATTCAATGTTACATTAGATTACTCTTTAAATTATCTCATTATTTAAACTGTATGTGTTATATGAACAAAAATATCTTAAAACTTAAGGCCTAAAATTTTCCTCCTAGGCCTAGCAGTGCAAGAAGTAAGAAAAAACAAGCAGTCAAGTCCGCTGAGTATAAATAAGAATACATCGAAACCTGCTGAAAAGAGTTCTATACTGCCACTGTATCTATGGAAAGTTAGAAGTATGGTTAATTGGGCTCCTCCTCCATTTGAAAGAGAAGATCATGAGAGCATGATTACTCATAAACAATTGCTAAAAACAATGTCTGATCTTGACATTAAGACGATCATAAAGAGGATGGAATTGTGCTTTCCTTTAAGAAGAAAAGAAATTAACGGTGGTGCCTCCCTGTACTATCTAAAAAAAGAATACCCCTTTATGTTTACTTTTGAAAGTATTTTAAAAGAATTCCAAATGTTAATGTTAACAGATGCTAAAAAAGAATTTTTTACCAATGCTTCACATATAGCACCAAATCTTGTGAAGCTTGTTAAAGCAAGGAGACATTCGCAGGAAATAGTTAGTATCCTTAATTTAATGCCAGTTGAAAAGAAACCTAAAGATGATATCATAGGCTGTATATTAATACTTCCTTATCTGTTTTCGGCTTCAAGCAGTTTAGTGTATAATATGTATGATAAAAATACACCAATACATGGACCGAATTCAATTAAGGAAGGACCAAATTGTCCTCATGTTGCAGTTATGGGAAATCCTTTTAACTGCAGAGAAGCATATGTTGTTGCTGAGAGGGAAATTCTTATAAAATGCTCAGAATTCTTAGAGGCAGTCATTGCTTGCATGGCACTATATTATTGCTGTAATATTCCATATCCAGAAGGAGCAATGAATACTTATCTTTTTATCCAAACACAGTTTTTAAAGTTAGAACATCATGGTGAATTGCCTCAAAAAATTACTATCCTTGTTGAAAGAATAAAGAATGGTGGTTTTTAATCATAAGACTTGATTATGTCTTGTAAACTGACAGAGAAATAGTTGTAATTAGATTTTTTTTTTATCTTGCATATTAAAATTTGCATCTGCATATTTTGTTATATTTACTGCATTACATTAGATCACTTGTAAATTTGCATATTATATGAACTAAAAATGTCCTAAAATTTTCACAATTTTTCTCCTAGCCCCTGAAGTACAAGAAGAAAGGAATAGTAAGGAAGAAAGCAAAGAAGAAAGCAAAAGCAAAGAAGAAGGAAAAAGCAAAGAAGAAAGAATAAACAAGCAGTCAGATTCACCGGATATAAATGTGCTTACACCAGAAACTACTCACAAATGTTCCATAGTGTCACTGTATCTTTGGACAATTAGAAGAATGGTTAATTGGGCTCCACCTATACTTGAAGGAGAGATTTATGCATATATGAATGCTCATAAACAATATCTTGAAACAAGGACTGATTCTGACAAACAGAAAAGAAAACAGCTGAAAATAATCATTAAAAGTATGGAATTTTCCTTTCCATTAAGAAGGCAAGAAATCAACTCTGGTGTTTCTCTACGCTATCTGAAAGATAAGTATCCTTTTATGTTTACTTATGAAACTATTTTGAAAGAATTCGAAATGCTAATGTTAGTAGATGCTGAAAAAGTATTCTTCACTAATGCTTTTCATATTTCGTCCAGTCTTATGAAGCTTGTTCGAACAAGAAGAAATTCAGGAGAAATAGCTGATATTCTTAATTCAGTTCCACCAGAAACGAAAAGGCCTAAAGATGAGATCATAGCTTGTTTATTAATACTTCCCTATCTATTTTCAGTAACAAGCAGTTTAGTTTATAACATATATAGTAAAAATACGCCAGTAGATGGACCAGATTCCATTAAGAGGGGCCCAAATTGTCCTCATGTGGCAGTTATGGGGAATCCCTACAGCTGCAAGGAAGCATATGTTGTTGCTGAAAGTGAAGTTCTTATGAAGTGTTCAGGATTTGTAGAAGCAATCATTGCTTGCATGGCAGTGTATTACTGTTGTAATATTGCATATCCAGAAGGAGCAATGAATGCTTATCTTTTTATCCAAACACAGTTTTTAAACTTAAAACATCATGGTGAGTTGCCTCAAAAACTCTCTATCCTTGTTGAAAGAATAAAGAAGGGTGGTTTTTAATCACAATATGATTTTATTTATACCAAATAAACGGTCAGAAAAAAAATTGTAATGTAATATTTTATCTTGCATGTTAAAATTTGAAATGTGTATTTTGCAATGTGCCCTATATTATATTAGATAACTTTTAAAATTGTGTATCATATGAACTGAAAATGTCTTAAAAATTAATAGAAATCTAAAATTTTCCACATAGACCTAGAAATACAAGAAGTAAGAAAAAAAAAAAAAACAGTTGATTTCTTTGGGTATGAACAAGAATATGTTGATAGCTACTCAAAAATGTTCCATATTCTCACTGTTTCTTTGGACAGTTAAAAGATGATTAATTAGGCTCCTCCTCTACTTGAAGGGGAAAATTATGCAAATATGAAAACTCATAAACAATGGCTGAAAACATTGGCTGATCTTGACTTGACATGAAAACAATCATACAGTGGATGGAATTGTTCTTTCCATTAAGAAGGAAAGAAATAAACTCTGGTGTCTCCCTGCATCATCTAAAAAAGGAGTATCCCTTTGTTTGCTTGTGAAAATATTTTGAAAGAACTACAAAGTTGATAGATGCTGAAAAAGTACTTGCAATTAATGCTTTTCATCATGCACCAAATCTTATGAAGTTTGTTTAAAAGGAGAGGAACTCAAGAGGAATGACTAACATCCTTAATTCATTCCAACCAGAATTAAAAAATCCCAAAAATGAGATCATCGCTTGTTTATTAATTATTCTCTATCTATTTTCAGTATCGAGTAGTTCAGTATATAACATATACGATGAAAATAAGCCAGTACACACAAGACCAGATTCAATTAAGGAAGGGCCAAATCATCCTCATATTTGTTATAGAGAATCCCTTCAGCTGCAGTGAAGCATATTTTGTTGAAATGGGTGAAATTCTTATAGAATGTTCAGAATTTATTGAGACAGTCCTATTTTACATGGCACTATATTACTGTTGTAATATTGAATATCCAAAAGAAACAATAAATACTTATCTTTTTATCCAAGCACAGTTTCCAAAGTTGGAACATTGTGGTGAATTAGCCGCAAAAAATCACTATGCTTGTTCCAATATATAAAAAGATGTTTTTTAGTAATAATCAAACTTCAATTATGTCATGTAAACTAACAGAGAAAAAATTTATTTTTGTATCAACAAATATCCATAACACAAAATTCAACATTTGTAAAAATTTTCATTGTGGCATATTATATTGTGATATATAATGCTAAGTACTTACTATCACTTCCTTTCATATTGAGCATTTTGTACATCAGCCCTTACAGTCATCTGTTATTTATACAAATCAAATGTTAAAAATCCCCTGCTATTTCTACAACACACCCGTTCTGTTTCTATTTAACTGTGTAATATTTTATACAGTTTTTATAAAACATTAATAAAATATGTAATTATCATTTGTTGTTGTTGATTCTGTTTGCTAGTATGTATATGTAGCTTTTTAAATCCTTAACTTTTCGCAAGCAAGCAGATATTGTATTTTTTATGCACTGTAATTGCACTTCCCAAGTTGTAGTTTTTGAGCTGATTGAAAAAGTATCCATATCAGGATTTGAACCATACACTTCTAGCTTAAGCATCCAATCTCTACCAAATAAGCTGTCTTGGACCAATCTAACAGACACAACTGGTCTGCTAACTAAAACAGCTCAACAGAAAAAATTGCTGATAATGGAACTCCAGAAATGTAGTCTGTAAGTGTAATTATGTATCCACCATCATTTTTTTTAAATCTGTGATTGATTCTGCTGAGCTGTTTTATATAACAGATCAGATTTCATTATCAAAAGGCTGTTTGAATATGTTTTGTTTGCCAGATTTGTCCAGGATAGTTCAGTTGGTAGAGCATTTCAGCTTGAGACAAATGTCTCTGATTTACATCCTGCCCTGAATATTTTTTAGAAAATTACAATTGGTATGATTTGTTTACCAATTAGTCATAAATTAATGAAAGTTGCAGCTTAAACAAATGTAAAATATTTCATAACAATGATAAAAGATGAGTTGGAAGAGCAATTAGAGATATTTCAGTTGTAAATGTTGAAATTTTATTTCAGTTCTATATGTTAGACCAAAGTGTTAAAAAGAAAAAAAAAACATTCAACATAAAAATTATGATAATGAACTCACTAATTAGCCAATAAGCAATTAAAGTATTTATATAAAATTATGTATTCAGATTTATATAGATTAAAGAAATATCTGCATTTCCTCTTTTTTATTATTATTTATTTATTTAATTGCAGAATTACTTTAATTTAATAAGGCAAAGTTTATCATCTGCAGATTTTAATGAGCACATTAAAAGCATTTTGAAAGTTTAGTTACATAAGCATTGCTTATGATTTCCACACACATCTTGAGCCACGGATATAATTAAACTGTGAAGTTCATAACAATAAGTAAACAGTCTCGTTTGAACCAATAGTATTCAAATCAATGAGTAATGTTAAAAATTGCCAAAGGAAAAGAGGATTGTACATTCATAACTTTATCAACATTTTGGCAATTTCAAACCCCTCTTCCACCTCTTATGATATCATGTGTTATGCCCTATCTGTTATTTACATTTTCATTTGTTTGCAATAATATATAGATATGATTATGCATTTATTATTTGCATACTGTACAGATTTAAACAAAGATAAGAATAGGAATAATGAATGTTGGAATATTCCCTTTTCTGAAATGAAATGATTTTATAATCATTTAGTGGTTTTAATAATAAATTTGTATATTCGTAAAACACAGATAACAGACTATATTCACGTGAAGGAAAAATAAATAAATAAAGTATTTGGTTGATTAAAATTGAAAATCATATCACAACTCCCCCTGTATGTATCTTACGATATCTAGTATCAGCCCTCCCCCCCCCCCCTCCTTACACACACACACACTTTAAAATGATAATGTTATAAATATACAGCCTCAAACAAAATTTTGGGGGTTTCAATCATGGAGGAGTATTAGATTAAACTCTTGTTTAAAAAAAAAAAATAGAGAAATTTTTTTAATCAAGAGAGGAGGGGGGGGGGGGGGGGATACAAACATTCATTCAAAATACGAAAAAATTGTACTTATTCTTGTATTATATTCATAGTATAGTGTTGCCAGATCCCCTATTACAAAAAAAATGGGTCTCCTGCCTTTAAATCAGGAATAAAAATACTATAAATCCCATAAAAACGGAATAATACAATGGAAGTATGCCATACAATTATGCTTCTTCAGATGAAACCTCTTCAAATCGAAATTTTTCTTGGGTCACTTGAGATACAGTCACACCTAGGTTTTATTGTACTACCAGCTGACAAGCCTTATGTTGCCCAGTCCCCTGATTTTTAAAGAATCCTTAAATTTGTACGATTTTATATTCTTTAACTCGCTTTTGCCTGAAATCTGTAACAGCTGATTGTGTGAAAAAATCAGTAAAAAAAAAAGTGATAAATAACTGCAATTGAAAACGATGAGGGTGGGAGGAGATTTCCAAAAACTGCGTAATTTTTGTGATAAAATATATTGATAATTAATTGTAAAAGTCATTGATTTAAGATTATTTATTTTATTTTATTTTATTTTTTCATGTCAAAATTCCGAGGGTTTTTTTTTTTTTTCAAACTGATTATTTCACCTTTAATTAAGACTGTATTAGAGCCAAATTTATACTCAATCATTAGCTAACAGGTTGATATATACATTTTCGTACTTTTTTAAAAAGGATTTGCAGTGTTGCAAAGAGAATTAAAAGTATATAAGGTTTTGTATTTTTTTTTTTTTTTTTTTGCATATTTTGTTTTTCAGTATCAATGAGTAATTTTAAATTTGCTTGAAAAAAAAGGGGGGTGGAGTCACTATATATTTTAAATGTTTATTTTTTTTAATAGTTTTTATCATTCAAACTCTTTGGAATTTTTGGGAGTTAATTTCGGGTATTTTTTTAGGGTATTTTTGTAGCCTATGTGAAAAAATCCGTATAATAGTTCTTGTCTGAACTCTGAAATTTTCAGCAGTCATGAAAGTGAAGATTATGCACCTCAAAAAAAATTTCTGTATCTAGTGTTCTATTAGTTTAAATTTTTTTAAAAAATCTGATTTATCTACAATTTTAATAGTTCATAAATATGAATGTTTACAAGCCTTCTTTAAACTTTCTGGAAAAAAAGAAAAAATATATATGGATAGTAAAACTCTGAGTCGAAATCAAACAAAACTACTCGGTTTTTATCATTTTCATCAAAATAATTTTGCAGAAAAAAAGAATCTACTTATCCAAACAATTTGAAATTTTAGTAGTTAATGTTCTGAAAAAAAGATTATGTCGAATTACAAATTTTTAATCACTAAAAAAAAATCTCTAAGGCAAAAAATAATCTGCTGAAACCTCCCTTTGAAAATGTTTTCAAAGGGATTAAAATTCATATTTTTGAAAAACGATTAAAAATTTGAAGACAAGAGGTCTCAGCTTTGCATACATATTTTTTGTGATTGGCGCTAAATGGCATAACACTTAAGGATAAATAAACTGAAACTCCTCCCACACTAATAAACGAGCTCCATCTCCTTGCAAATCGTTTAAAAACATGTCATGCAGGGCTCTTTAAATAAATTTTTTATTTATATTTGCATTAATGAATTGAGAACATTCTTCATTATATTCTTAAAACAATAATACAAATTATAATATTCTCTCTGTGACTGCCCATAACATTTTTTGTTTTAGGATATGATACCATGAGCTAGTAAATTTAAAGTAAAATCTTTTTAAAATAAAATTAAGAAAAAAAGAGATGGGGGAGGTATATTTTAATACTAAATCTTTAATTTATATGCTTTAAAATTGAAGTTATGTTTTGTGTCTTGACTAGGACTAGCCTCTTTTAATATTAAATTATTTTATTTATTGTTTTACTTAATATATATATATATATATATATATATATATATATATATATACTTCAGAATTACTTGTTTATGATGTCCTGCAATGCAGTAAATAAAAAAATATATTCATTATTTTTGCATTTCATTAAAAAACAAAAAAAAAAAGTTATTTGAAGAAACCCCTAGAATTTTATTTTTCATACTAATATTTTGAATTTATATTAATAAAAGAGAAATGGAAAGAAAAAAAAATAATATTAACAATTGCTTTCTAATAATCTTAGCTCTCAATTACTTTCCAATACCTTTAGCTAAATCTTATGATTTTTATGAATAAATATAGACAGATTTATGCAAAAGTATTAATGAAAAATTATCTAATAATTAACTAGAGAAAATAAATTATTTTTCATTAAAAAAAAATAGCTACAAAACTATACAATTTATTTACTTATTTCTAATAAATGTATTTAAATGTGGCTTACATTTAAAAAAAAAAAAAAAAAAAAAAAAAAAAAAAAAAAACTGGGTGCTTAAAAATAGTAAAAAAAAAATTTATTAAATGTATTTAAAAATTTAAATAAGACTTAGCTAAAAGTATTGGAAAGTAATTGATAGCTAAAATTATTAGAAAGTAAATATTATGTATATTTTTCTCCCTTTCTCTTTTATTAAGTATAAACTCAAACAATTTCTATAAAAAATAAGATCCCAGGGGATTCTCGAAATTAAACTTTTCTTGTTTATTAACAAGATGTGAAAATAATGAATTGAAAAAAAAAGATCCTATTTGAATTCTTACATAAATATAATAATTAAATACGATTTTTCTATTAATGATAAATTAATAAATGTTATTTCAACGAACGTAATTTCTATTAATCATAAATTAATAAATGTCAAAAAAATTTCTTTAAAGTAAAGAAAGAAAGAAATAACAAATAAAACATGGTAATATTAACAGATGTTAGTCTTAAATCAAGGTAAAGTGTTTAGGATTTTAGAGAAAAACTATTTATCTATATATTATATTGCAGTACATGTACACAAACATACTTGAATATAACTTCAACGTAAAGCATATAAATGAAATATTTGATATTAAAATATATTTCCTCTCTTTCTTTTCTTTTTTTTTTTTTTTTTTTTTTTTTTTTTTACTTTAAAGATTTTTTATACAAATTCACCAACTTATGATGTCATGTCATAAAATGATAATTTTATGGGTAGTCACACAGAGTTACATCATTATCAAAATTATTATTTTAAGAATATTATGAAAAAAGTTTTTAATGAATTATTAGGAAGAAAATGTAAAATTAATCTGGATTTGAATTTTAACTATATTAACAAAAACCTTTTTACTACCTTTTAAAGTCTTAATGTAAGAGTAAATGTATATATTTTATGTAACACGTTTTTAAATAATTATTTATTTTAAAAAGTTAAAAAAATTGTTGTCTCTGTTGTTGTTTTTTACATTAAAAAAATCATTTACATAATTAAATAAGATTTGGATAAAAGTATTGGAAATAACTGATAGCTATTATTATTTTTTTTTTCTCCATTTCTCTTTTATTAAATTTTAATTCAACATATCACTATGATAAATAAAATTCTGGGTTTTCTATTCAAATAAGCTTTTCTTGTTTCTTACCCAGATGCAAAAATAATGAATAAAATAAAGCTCGTCTTTGAATTCTTAAATAATAATAATAATTAAATATGAATTTATCTGTGACCAGTCGTAAATATTTCAATTTACAGCATGACATCATGAACTAGTAAATCTGAAATAAATTTCTTTTAAGTAAAAAATAATAACAAATAAATAAAACATGCTAATATTAACAGAGGGTAGTCCTAAGTCAAGATGCAAAATGTAACGTCTGTGTTAAAGCACATAAATTAAATATTTGGTATTAAAATATACACTCTCCCTTCTCTATTTCTCTTTTTATTTTTATTAATTTTGCTTAAAAGAAATTTATTTTAAATTTACTAGCTTATGATGTCATTTCATAAAATTAAAATGTTATTTATAGTCTCAGGAAAAGATTATAATTTTTACTATTATTATTATTATTTTAAGAGAAAAATGTTTTCGATTCATTGAAGGAAAAAAAAATAATTAAATAGCATTGCGACATATTTTTAAAAGATTAACAGTAGATTTCGCTCGTTTCTTGTGTGGACAAAACCTACAGTTTGATTATACCTGAGCGTTGTGCAATTTACCGCCGACTATTTTCTGTTTATCGGTACCTCCAACATTATTCTATAGGAGAGAAAACAAGAGCTGCGAAAACGACCTCTGTTTATTTTTATTTTTAACTTATTACAGCATTTAAGACGTAAAAGTACGTTCTTGCAGAATGTGATCTTTTTTAAACTATACTAAATAATTTTGCTGCTCGAGTTTAAGAAAGAACAACATTGAATGTTGTTCTTTCTGCTAAGAATTAAAACAAACATCCATTTTGGAAAAAATACTGATTGAACAAATATAATTGTATGGCATTCGGAAATCGCAAAGAAAGCAGCATAGCAGCGCCATCTGTTGACCTATTTACACCAAAAGACAGAAAACGTCGATTTGGCTAAGGACTACCCCACCCCTTCCAAATCACAATATTCGATTCTTCGTCTTCGTTCAGCTGTGTAAATAGGAATCTGGGAGAAATGGAGCGCTTTTAACGACTCGGCATATATATATATATTTAAGATAGTGCGTTTCGATTTTTAATAAATAACTCAGCTTACTATCAGAAATTTTCTAAGTTTCAGTTGCACCAGGAGAGATCTAGGAGTACCCTCATCTAATTTTTCAGCTTTGTACGTGTGGTAAATTTTCCTAATCATCGCACACAGACAGACAGAGCGAAACTTTCTTTTATTAGCGAGGATTTAATCGTAAAATAAACTCTCTGAGCAGAGGGTATACCCTAGAGTGTATATACTATAGCTTTCTTGAAAAACAGAGGGTATGCGGTGTTCCGTCAAAAGATCTAGAAGGTATACGGCTTATACCCGCGTGTACTCTCCACTACGTCTCTGTTTATTAGTACTGATAATAAACACATTCAGTAAAAATTGTGAAAACGGAATTGCTAAGAATTAAAACAAACATCCATTTTGGAAAAAATACTGATTGAACAAATATAATTGTATGGCATTCGGAAATCGCAAAGAAATCAGCATAGCAGCGCCATCTGTTGACCTATTTACACCAAAAGACAGAAAACGTCGATTTGGCTAAGGACTAACTATATCTGAAGTTTGATGAAAATTTGTGCATTACTTCTCGAGATTGATAAATGCTGCATAGCACCGATACCTGTTGAACAATAAACACCAAAATGTAGAAAATTTCAGTTCATGGTCATGGGCTAACTGAATCTGAAGTTTTATTAAAAAAAAACCCTGCATTAGTTCTTGAGATAGAGCTAATATTGAAATCGTGTAAAATTCTCCATAGCATCGTCACCTATTGAGTTTTTTACACCAAAATGTAGAAATTGTCAATTCATGTCATAGACTAACTGAATCTGAAGAGTGGTGAAAATCCGTGCATTAGTTCCTGAGATAGAGCTATTGCGAAAATCGTGAAAAATGCTGTATAGCAACGCCACTTGTTGAGCGATTTTCACCAAAAGGTAATCAGAACCAATTTATATCAGGGACTAACTGAATGTAATTTTTTATCAAATTCCGTTCATTAGTTCTTGAGATCGCCGACAAAATTTATGTCACATACAAACAGAGTCACAGAACCACAGACAGTCATTTTGTAAAAACGTGTTTTAAAATCTCTGACCCTTAAAACGCACAAGTCCGTCGAAACTGAAATTCGGAAATGTTCACGAATCCAATTCTTTCTTCTTGTAAAGATAGAACGAAGTAAAAATTTGTTTGAAATATGCCTTTCTACTTTCTTCTATCTTTAAGAAAAAAGTATTGAATTCGTGAAAATTTTCGAATTCCGGTTTTCGACGGATTTGCGCATTTTAGGGGTCAGAGAGGTTCCAAAAAAGATGTTTTTACAAAATGCCATCTCACTCATCAAAATGTTTAACTTCTTCCAGGGGCCTTAGGAAGTTGAAATATGGTGTGGAGGTAGGTTATTGGATTTATAAAATAGAAAAAAAAAAATCAGAAATCACCACATTAAACATTAATAGTTGGTTGAAAGATAAATTATTGGATTACAATGGGAGTTTATGGGAATTATGCGAAGTACCAGAAGTTGGCATTACCTATGGCGAGTATCGGGACTGTTCTTTGAAATTACCGAACCAATTTCAAAAGTATTGGTACCAAAATGATGATATTCGCCCTGGTTCAAACATAGGCTAAATTTTATGTCGGTGCCATGAACCTAGAAAGGAGGTGCAAGAGCAAAAATGTTCTAAAAATGCTATTTTTGTGTTACTGAAAAGCCTAGAAACATGAAATTCGGCATGTTAATTATAAGATGTAAATGATCACTTGCCAAAAAATACGAAATTTAAAAGGGATGAAAATCCACAAAAAGCGTTCTAAAAACATTCTATTTAATTTTTAAACAATCTCGGCAAGTAACAAACCGATGTTAAGTAATGATATCAAAATGATGGTGACAGTCCTTGCTCCAACATAGGCTATATCATGTCGATGCCACTAACCCAAAGGGTGTGCAGGAGCAAAAAAGTTCTAAAAATAAAAGTGGTGAAAATGCACGAAAAGCATTCTAAAAATGTTCTAAATTGAGATCCTTAAACAATCAGCAAATAACGAACCGATCTTAAAATTAATGATATCAAAATGATGGTGGCATTCCTTGCTGCAACACAGGCTATATCTTTTATTGATGCAACTAATCCAAATAAGGTGCAGGAGCAAAAAACGTTCTAAAAATGCGATGTCTGTGTTATTGAACGCTCTAGAAACATAAAATTTGGCATGTTAATTACTTATAAGATATAAACGATCGCTAAGAACATACGTCATACATGAGATCATTATATGTACAAGTATTTGTTAACATATACAAAATTTAAAAAGGGTAAAATGCGGGAAAAGCGTTCTAAAAAATTTTTAAATAGCGATTTTTTAAACATTCGTGGGAAGTTAATGAACCGATTTAAAAAATACTTATGTCAAACGCATTGTGATAGTTCTTGTTCCAACAAAATTATTGGATAAATTATGGAATTACAATGGGAGTTTGGCAAAATACCAGAAACAGCGTCAAATTAGTATTACATTCTGCAAGTAATTTTTGTTGCCAATTTGGCGATATATCCCCAAGTTGGTGACAAAGTTTTTTGACCGGCAGGATAATCAAGTAGTACCGAATTGCATATAAGAAATATCCTTATTAGTGGAATTTAAAAAAAACATAAGCGCCCTAATATTAATATTTTTAAATATGAATGAAATTTTTTCCGAAATATTCCTGTAATAAGGCTGGATGAGCAATGCATTATAACATTACAAATGTGCAAGAAAATATAAAAAATGACAGCGAAAAAAAAACCAGTGCGTAAATGCAAGAAAAAGTTCTAAGATTAATATTAAATAAAGGTAATTTAATATTAAGCCTATTTATTTCAAAGAGGAAACATATACCTACTTATTTGACAAAAAAATAATTATATCCCATCAAAATCATAAATGTGAAAAAATGCCAAGTTCGTTAACGGTTTCGCTAATAAAAGTTTTTTCGAAGCTGCTTAAATCATAGCTCCTGTCAAGCGTAATGTTCTTCGATTGCTTAAAATGATTTATTATATTACTTGCTATTCAATAGAGCGACTTGATAAGTTTTCAGCCACCAACTTTTAACTTTGAGTTCAATTTAGCAAATTTATTCTAGATCATTGGCAAAGATCTAGTCAATCAAGTATTCGAATAAGTATATCGAAAATAAGATATTGATAAGTTAAGGAAGTGATTAACTTTAAATTATGATCAACTAAATAGAGAAATTTGAATAAGAGAGAACTTGTCAAGTAGCTCTATTGAATAGCAAGTAATAACATATCATTTTAAGCAATCGAAGAACATTACGCATGGCAGGACGACAGGAGCTATGATTTAAGGAGCTTCAAAAGAACTTGGTTTCCAATGAGATTTCGCTTCTTTTATTAGCAAAACCGTTAACGAACTTGGCATTCTTTCACATTTATGTTTTTGATGGGTCGTTAGATACCCAATTTGCTTCTTGATTAACAACATAGTTTTTTGCAGGGTTTGTATATTATTCAGCGATAACGACATCATGTATGTACTGTTCATTGGATTTTTTAAAAAATAGACCGTAAAACAGGAATGCTTGATGCAAATGACGTCATTTTATTTAAAAAAGCGTATATTTTAATGCTTAAGACTGAAGTAGCTTGCTTAAGCTGAATGCTTAAGACTGTAGAAGTGTGTCATTTTGACCCCAGCTGCTTTTTAATGCTTCTCAGGTGTAAATATTTTACTTTAAAAAATAAAACGTAATCGAAATCACACACTGATAAAACGCAATGCTTCACAGAAATTTAGAGTGTCTTTACAGCAAAGCCGTCATATACAGTGTGCATAGCGTGGTCGGAAATCTTTGTCCAAAAAATAGCGATTTTTTTATATAACTTGGTGATTCTCGATTGGATGAATTCGCTTTGCCGAGTTAGGCAAGCAAATAAAGAAGTTCTTTGCAATAATTCGAAGCCGAGAAATAAAATTATAAAAATTACATATAAAAATTACCATGTTACCTTATGTGACGTCACAGGAGTATTGTCTATCGTATTTATTGCACGCAGATTATTTCAGAAATTTCCATTTACACTCAAAAGAATATAGTTTCGTATCTGTTTCCAGCAAATAGCAATCGAGACTTCAAGTTTTGAATTTAAATATTTCAAAATGATCAAATTAGAATAGGTGTTAAAAAAAAGGGTGACTATGGATATGAGAGGTGCATGTGTAAATTTTGAGATGGTGAAAATGATATCGAGTTTAGATTTCACGGGGAAACATTTTATGAGTGAGTCAAAGTGGAATAAATTTTGTTGTTTTTTATTTTGAAATATAATGCATAAGAACCTTAATTGATAACTTTGTCATAATAGAGCTCATCAGTGTGACGTCATAGACAACTCAACCCCGCATTTCCATGGTAACTGGGTCATTACAAACCGAGAGAGTTCAGAGTGTGTTAGAGATGCACTATATACCATCAAAAAGGCTTTCAATATGGAATGAGATATCGTTCAAATTCTGAATTCATTGAACTAGTTGAGGTTTTAAAAGCGATCCGCAAGTGTTTGGACCGAATTGTAACTTGTTTAAATCAGTTTCCGGGTTGAATTTTTAGCTTCACGATAAAGCAACACATTTCATCTCTATCTTTTCTAAACTCTGTGGTTTGTTTTGACCTAATTTCTGGAGTTGTGATTTCTGGACCAGTGATGAACCCTATAACATATATTTATTATATTTAACTGCTTACAATACGTTACGATACAATAAATTTAATTTTAATAATTTCTAAAACTGAGTTATTACAAAACAGTATTTTGTTAACTTTAGTTGAAATATCATTTGTTTAAGA
This sequence comes from Maratus speculifer, assembly GCA_964019185.1. NCBI lineage: Eukaryota > Metazoa > Arthropoda > Arachnida > Araneae > Salticidae > Maratus > Maratus speculifer. Next base: position 160,753,949 of record OZ025303.1, read on the forward strand.
ATTAGACTTAAAAATATAAGATAAAATATAAGATACATTTTTTATTGTAATTAATTTCGCAAGCTTATTATAAATCAGCGAAACACTTTCTTCTTCCTTTGTCGAAATTCGACGTGTTCTACCTTGTTTATTGGGATGAGCGAAGCGGATCCTCTACTAGGTAACACAAATTACATTTGCCGTGCACTTCACAAAAAAAAAAAAAAAAAAAAAAAAAACCTATTCTGTACTTTGACTTGAAATTAATCATAAAAATAAATTATGATCTGTAGATTTGCACAATATTATTTTTTTACAGAATAGCCTTAATTATTTTAATTAATTTATTTTACATGTTTTTCCATTACGAACGTATCTTTGCAAATATAAATGAAACACGCATATTTTCAGAAGAAAAAAATAAATCATTGAGTTAGTAATTATAGACAGAATCGTGATCAATTAAATAAATAAATTATATTTTCATTATTTTGCCAAAAATCTAAAAAAAACTTTTTTTCGGGATTTTTTTTTTTTTTTTTTTTTTTTTTTTGTAAAGAGGCAACAAAAGAACTGTAAACAAATAAAATTAATTGTTGAATTCGATACATAAAGTGTTACTCGAATTCGAAGTGTTATTGGATTTAAAAACATCTTTAAATAGCTTTTAAATGTAAATTTAAAAATATTCTGCTTTGTTTATATCAGTTTTATATCATAAATAAAAAAAATCAAGGAAACTCTTAGTTATTTGGCTGAATTTACATTTCTAAAATTAAAATACGCCATTACCGTTTCTGGTTAATAAAAATACAAAAATAATATAAAAAATATGGTTTCAAATATGAAATAATGCTTAGCGAATCTAATCAAAGCATGGCTTTTGCTTGTATAATGGAAATTTTTTGTCATGTTGATTTAGTTTTTCTGTATTTACAGACTAAATAATAATAATGTGTGATTTCTATATTCCATCTTTTTATTCTCTCAGAATACTCCTATGTATTAATAAACATATGTATATATATGTAAGGAAACTTATTACTTATACGTCACGTTAATTTTGCTTTCCTGTATTCACAGGCCAAACTATAATTAATGGATGATTTGTACATTCCATCTTTTTATTCTTTTAGAATTCCCCTACGTATTTAATAAACATGCGTATGTAATAAAACTTTTATATCACGTTAATGTTCCCACTTTTTTTTTTTTTTTTTTTTTTTTGTATTTACAGGCCATATAATGAATTATTTGTATATCCCATCATTTTATTCTCTTAGAATCCACCTATCTACTATTCAATTAACATGTAATGGACATTCTACGTCACTTTAATTTTCTTTTTCTGTATCTACAGACCACATAATGAATTATTTGTATATCCCATCATTTTATTACCTTAGTATCTACCTATCTATTCAATTGACATGTAATGAAAATTTTACTTCACGTTAATTTTGTATTTCTGTATTTGCAGGCCAAATTAATGAGCAGTTAATTGCATGGATGACTGAGATTTCTCGTATAGTTAAGCAGCAAGATGAGAAAATGGATTTGCTTTTAGAAAATCAGGCAATACTACTGCCACAACATCATCAAGTGCCAGAAAGTCTAGACAGACATGAAGATTTAGAAGCTCTTGGAAATATCCCTGTTACCGATGATAGCAGCTTTATGGAGCTAAATAGGAAGATTTCCGAGGATAGTCATCTTCGAAACTTGTTGGTAAGAATCTATATTATAAAGACCAAACGTATCTGTGCGTAACGCATACATCATTTTGCGAATGGCAACATTTTCCCCCGCAATTTCGGTTTTGCAATTTTTGCTACTGCAAATTTTACACTTCTAAACATCGACCATTTTAAATTTTTACACCGCCGTATAGAGAAAAAAAAAGGTATTTTTAAATGCAATTAGTTTCAAAGGTGTATCTCAAGTTATTTTTGAGATATTAATTTTTTTTTTATAATTTTTAGTACCAATTTTGTAATTGTGGCAACAGAATCACTCCATTTTCTCTTTAAATTGAAAAAAGAAAAATAGAAATTAAAATGAGTATATTATTTCAAAAATATCGTCTGTTATAAAATCCGCTGAATTTCCGTTTTGTTTCGTTTAATAATTTAGATAATTGAGTTAATAGTATTTTGTTAATTTTAGCTTAAAATAATATTTGTTTGAGAGTTAGACTGACCAATATAAGATGTATTTTTTACTGTAACTAATTTTTATAGATTTATTATAAATCAATGAAACAGTTCTTTCTTAAAGATTTTCTTTCGTCGGATTTCGACGGGTTCCGTTATGATAATTTTCAGTTTTAACCGCTTCCCTATTTTGCGCGTATGTCGTACGGGCAAGAAGAATTTGCTTGATACATCACTTAAAGTTTTTTGACACCGCTTAATTTTTTAAATACAATTTCATATTATTTAAATGCAGAAATGTTTAGACTAAGTATTGCGAATATTTTGGCTTAAAAAAAGTGGTGTTAACCCATATTTTCAATTTATCGTACGTAAAGGGGAAAAAAGGAATTAGTTAAGTGATTAAAGTAGTACTGAAAAAAAAAAAAGCTTTTTTCTTTTGGGAGTAATTTAACGACCCATTACAGGTTTTAAATCATATTATTCATTTTATAATAGATTTTTTTTATAACAGTGAAATTTTAAGTAAATCCATATCAATATAATTCCATATAATTTTATATATTTATTCTTTATTTGTAATTATAGTCCAAGAGCCGAAAGCACAAAAACCTAAGTTATAGATCACAAGAAAAAAAAAAAACCCCTTGATATAATGGAAGAATAGTAATAGGGGAATCTAATCATCCATGTCCTGCCGGAAGCTAAGTGGTGCATAAGCCAAAAATTAATACCATTAATGGTTTACTCGTAAGGCTTAGCATTGTGTTTTCCGTACAATCATTTCATACCTTTGATTGTATGGCAAACACAATGATAAGTCTATGAGTAAACAAATAGTGATATTAATTTTTGGCTTATGCACCACTTAGCTTCCGGCAGGACATGGATGATTAGATTCCCCTATTACTATTCTTCCATTATATCAAGGTTTTTTTTTTCTTGTGATCTATAACTTAGGTTTTTGTGCTGTCGGCTCTTGGACTATTATATTATAATTACTAGAAGAAGGAGGAAATGTCAAGCTAAGCAATTGCCGTTTTGCTGATGTTTCATATTTATAACATACTGCAACACTATTTTGTCACAAACAAGCGTTTATCGTTATATCTGTGGCTTCGGTAATAGCCAGGTAAGGCACATTTTTGAAAAAATTGAGATAATTTGGGAAAATGTAACTTTGAAAAAGTGCCTTCATCTCTGCCATAGTACTGAAAAATGAAAATCGAATACTTCCCGTCATAGGGCGTCTATAAATTTTCATTTAAAAATTGAAAAAAAATTTAATTGGTTCTCAATTAATAAAAAGCATTTTATGTAACTATTTTGGCAAAAAAGAGGTTCTTATATCCTAATTGAATGTAGTGAAAATTATTAAGTTCTAATCTATTTTATAAAAAGAATGATAAAAAGACATTTTTGAAAACTTTAAACGTTAATTACTCAAAATATTAAAAATGTGCCTTGCCTGTTATTACCGGAAGCCACAGATACAGTGGCGGTCAAATATTTCCGGCCAGCAAAAAACTTCAGTTAATTTGTAAATATACCCATATGAAGAGGAATCTCAAAGTGATAATTATACATTTTATTGACATAATAGTTAGGAACTTACGTATAGAAGAACATGTAAATATCAATAAATTTAACTGACAAAATTAAGTATAAAAGAAAACGCATGTTCTCAAAAGTTTCCGGCCTCCTTCACAAGTTTGTAAAAAAGTGGTATTGTAATAGAAAATTACAGTGATCAACAACATTAACGATCAGTATTTTATTGTATTACTATTTTATTAGCTTTAGCAATAAGTACTGCGGCGCAGCAACGTGACATTCATACAATCAACGATTAAAGATCGTCTATGGTACGTTTTTCCCCCATTTCTTGCAATTTTGGCCAAATTTCGGCTGAGTTGGAATATTTATAGTTCCGCAGACTTTTGTCAACTTCTTTTCAAAGATTTTCTATTGGATTCATGCTGGGTGCTTGGGCTGATCATTTCAAAAACGAAATTTTTTGTGCGAAAACCATTGCTTATCGAGGTTTGCAAACATTATTTATGTCGTTATCATGTTAAGAAAATAGATGTGACCAAATTTTTTTCCCTCTAATAAGGCAAAAAATAGTCTTGCAAGATATCCTTATACATTGTATAATTCACCTGGCTGTGGATTTCAAATAACGGACCGACACTTTTTGAGGAAAATACTCCCCACGGCATAACGTGTCCACCGCCATGCTTCATTGTAGGAATAACATAGGTCGAATCATATCTTTTGTTGTTAGGTCATCGGACGTTGTGTCTGCCATCACTTCCAAAACTGTTTTGAATTCGATTGATGGAAAAACAGAACTTTTTTCCAGTTTTCACTTGACCAGACTTTGTGTTCCTTGGAAAATGAAAGTAGGGTACGTCGGTATTTTTTTTACCTCTGAAAATTTTTTAACACCGACTTTTCCATAAAGTTCTGTATCACGTCAGCATCATAACACGGTAGACTAACTTATTTCAGCAATATTTTCATTCCGTAAATCGCAGTATATTGCAACGGAATTTTCATGCGGATTATCAATGGTTTTTCTCCTGATAATTCTGTCCTCAGGAATAGTAATTTTACGGGGTCTCCCGGACCTCTGAATGTCCTGAAAGCCATAACCATCTTTATATAATTTTGTAAATATTGTTTACAGTCGATTTTACCGATCGATAACTTAGCGCAATATCTCGAGAAGATTGGCCTTTTATCGACAAACTAATCACTCATTTATGAACAATAATTGTTGAATTTTTCAAATTTGAATTTAAACTATGCTATACACGTTGATTCATTCATAAACACAACCAAAAAACACTTTATGGATAGAAAAAAAAAATTAAAGAATGATAAGTGGCCGGAAACTTTTGAGAACATGCGTTTTCTTTTATATTTAATTTTGTCAAAAAAATTTATTGATATTTACACGTTCTTCTATAATTAAGTTCCTAACTAATATGTCAATATAATGTACTAGCTGACCCGCCCGGCGTTGCCCGGATCCGTATTAACAATATTAAACGAACTTGAAATTTGTATGATTTTGTCATTAACTGGAAGCATGCAGAAATGCATTGTCTGAAATCCGTCGCAGTTGACTTTGTGAAAAATTAGGTTTTAAAAACAACAACTAATATTAAGCTCTAAAAATATTTAAAATGAGCAATGAGAAACACGGGAGGGAACATGTATCCAACGATTGCGTTAGTTTCGTGTTAAAGTGTTGATATTTACCCGTAAAAATCACTGTTAAATCACGTAACTATTTTTTTTTTTCGCATAGAAATCCCAAGTGAGATATTTTGAATTTCAAACTAATTATATCACTCTTAAATCCGACTATACCGTGAATGAAATCGATACGCGATGATAAAAGATTGGTATGTAGTATTAGAATTTCAGTGCCATTTAACAAAAGTGTATATTTTTAATCAAAGCATGTGTAATGTTGACTCTGTGGACAAATTCCTAACCGTAAACTTTTGTACCGTAACCATAATCTGTCTGTAACCTAACTGCGACTTAACAGTACCCTACCGTAACTTAAATATAACACAAATGTAACCTAGTCGTCACTTTGAAATATCAATACAGAAGCATCATTTAAGATTTTGCTTGAAAAGTTGACATTCTTTCGTTAATGTCTTAAAATCGTCTGCACTCTGAAATCTAGATTTTAGACTAATACTTGTTATTTAAGTTTTCGCGCATGATTTTAAAAGAATGTTTTCATAAATATATTATATATATATTGACATAGAGTTATTAATATCTTGTTAAATCATAAACATTTTTTCATCTACGTTATAAAGTATTAAAAAGATTTGAAAAAAAAGAAAACTTTTAGTAATACAATTTTTAGTTCAAATCAAATGTTTTCAATATTTTATTTAATTTTATTTTGACATTTAATTATTTCGAATTTATCAATTTCAATTATTTTAAAAGCAAACATTTTTTTAAAATAAATAATATAATATAAAAAAGACCATTTAAAAAAATACTATTTCTTCGTAGAATATGCTTCAGCTGTAATTCATTTCTTTCAATTCGTCTTATTAATACAAAATCCCTTCCACATGCTTTTGTTTGGGACATCAAAATTTGAGCGATAAATGGTTTAATATTGCAACCCTTTTTTCGGTTTACTTCAACATCACCTATCTTTTTTCTCCATGGTTTACAACCGCTGTGATAAAAAATCATCATTTAAACTGACAGTTTGCCAGTCTATGAATTTTAAAGGTCTGTTCCAGCTTTTTTAATTATTTATGCGAAAATTTTATGCAACCAACCAACCATAACTAAATGAAGGGAAAAAAAAGAAGAAAAAAGGAGATTTTTTATGAGAGTGATCTTTGGAATTTAATTAATTACTCAGTTAATAAATAGAATTTTGAAATTCTGAGCCTCAGGTGCATCAGGAGAGATATTGGGCTACTCTCATAAAAATTTTGAGCTTCGTACGTCCCATAGATTTTGCTAGCCATCGCAGACACACACACACACACACACACACACAGACAGAGCGTTTTGTTCTTTTATTAATATACTAGCTGACCCGCCCGGCGTTGCCCGGGTCCGTATTAACAATATTAAACGAACTTGAAATTTGTATGATTTTATCATTAACTGGAAGCATGCAGAAATGCATTGTCTGAAATACGTCGCAGCTGACTTTGTGAAAAATCGGTTTTAAAAACAACAACTAATATTAAGATCTAAAAATACTTAAAATGAGCAAGGAGAAACACGGGAGGGAACATGTATCCAACGATTGCGTTAGTTTCGTGTTAAAGTGTTGATATTTACCCGTAAAAATCACTGTTAAAACACGTAACTAATTATTTTTTTCGCATAGAAATCCCAAGTGAAATATTTTGAATTTCAAACTAATTATATTACTCTTAAATCCGACTATACCGTGAATGAAATCGATACGCGATGATAAAAGATTGGTATATAGTATTATAATTTCAGAGCCATTTAACAAAAGTGTATATTTTTATCAAAGCATGCGTAATGTTGACTCTGTGGACAAATTCCTAACCGTAAATTTTTGTACCATAACCATAATCTGTCTGCGACTTAACATTACCCTACCGTAACTTAAATATAACATAAATGTAACCTAGCCGTCACTTTGAAATATCAATATAGAAGCATCATTTAAGATTTTGCTTGAAAAGTTAACATTCTTTCGTTAATGTCTTAAAATCGTCTGCACTCTGAAATCTAGATTTTAGACTAATATTTGTTATTTAAGTTTTCGCGCATGATTTTAAAAGAATGTTTTCATAATTATATTTTATATATTGACATAGAGTTATTAATATATTGTTAAATTAAAAACATTTTTTCATCTACGTTATAAAGTATTAAAAAGTTCTGAAAAAAAAAAGAAAACTTTTAATAATACAATTTTTAGTTCAAATCAAATGTTTTCAATATTTTATTTAATTTTATTTTTACATTTAATTTTTTCGAATATATCAATTCCAATTATTTTAAAAGCAAACATTTTTTAAAAATAAATGATATAATAGAAAAAAGACCATTTTAAAAAATTACTATTACTTCGTAAAATACGCTTCAGCTGTAATTCATTCCTTTCAATTCGTCTTAATACAAAATCCCTTCCACATGCTTTTGTTTGGGACATTAAAATTTGAGCGATAAATGGTTTAATATTGCGACCCTTTTTCGGTTTACTTCACCACCACCTATCTTTTTCCTCCATGGTTTACAACCGCTGTGATAAAAAATCATCATTTAAACTGACAGTTTGCCAGTCTATGAATTTTAAAGGTCTGTTCCAGCTTTTTTAATTATTTATGCGAAAATTTTATGCAACCAACCAACCATAACTAAATGAAGGGAAAAAAAGAAGAAAAAAGGCGATTTTTTATAAGAGTGATCTTTGGAATTTAATTAATTACTCAGTTAATAAATAGAATTTCGAAATTCTAAAGCTCAGGTGCATCAGGAGAGATATTGGGCTACTCTCATAAAAATTTTGAGCTTCGTACGTCCCATAGATTTTGCTAGCCATCGCAGACACACACACACACACACACACACGCAGACAGAGCGATTTGTTATTTTATTAGTATATAGATAAGTATCGCTTTGAGATTCCTCTTCATATGGGTATATTTACAAATTAACTAAAAAATTTTTGCTGGCCGGAAATATTTGACCGCCACTGCATAACGTGCTAATACGTTAATTTTTTGAATTATAAAAACTGCGATCGAACAACAAAGATTAACTTTTCAAATGGAACTTATTGTAAAGTGCATTTTTTATTATATTTAGTAATATAAAAATTTATATTGAACAATACAGGGTGTTTATAAAGTCCCGGACCCATTTTGATGTTTAATAACTCATAAAACAATAAAGCTAGATTAAAATCAATAACATAAATTGTTAGATATACTCAAAAAGTTTCATGACCCTTGTCAATGAACTTTCACGTGTGCCCCCTTCGTCGCACGGAGAATATCAAGTCGATAGTCAATTTCACGCCAGGTAGCGGTAAGCATGTCGGCATCCACAGAGGCTATTGCGGTTGTAATTCTGGCTTTTAAGTCATCAATGTTCGACACTCTCCTCCTGTAAGCATTGTCCTTTACAAATCCCCAAAGGAAAAAGTCTAGCGGCGTTGTGTCAGGTGATTTGGATGGCCAAGGAATTGGACCTCCAATAGCCTCTGTGGATGCCGACAAGCTTGCCGCTTGTCGGCACTATACCTGGTGTGAAATTGACTATCGACTTGATATTCTACGTGCGATGAAAGGGGCACACGTGGAAGTTCATTGACAAGGGTCATGAAACTTTTTGAGTCTATCTAACCATTTATGTTATTGATTTTAATCTATTTTTATTATTTTATGAGTTATTAAACATCAAAATGGGTCCAGAATTTTATAAACACCCTGTATATTGAAGAGAAGATAATGCGTGTGTGTACTCCCCCTTTGGCAAGAGCGTCACGTGTACGTGTCGGGTAATGTTCTCAGAATCCCAGATTATTACCACCATTTATTTTTTATTGTAAAATTTGGCTTATTTAATCAATACATTTCCCCGATTAAATTACACAAAAATTTCTGTTTTGAAAAACCGGTGATAAAAGATCAAAAATTCTGTAAAACATGTTGATTGCGAAGAGGTTAAAGCAAAAACGACATTTCGTGTCACTATATGTCTAATTTTAATTTGCCCTCCGTGTGCTTGTTGTAGTTAACGGCTGTTACGATTGTGCTTTATGATTACATTATTATTTTAAGAAAAAAATTGAAACAACAGCGAAAATAAATATAAATGTAAAAAAAAAAAAAAAAAAAAAAAAAAAAAAAATCGAAAAACAAGCTTTTAATAAAATTCACAAAAATATAGAAAAGACATGTTGCATTAAAAAATAGAAAAGTTTTGAAAACGCATCTTTAATATTCGGTGTTTAAGTTAAATTGCGGTGAGCTCGATTATGGAAGATTAATGAATATATGTAGATGTGAATTTTTTTCCAAATTAGCCCATTAGTGCCTAGCGTCCCTTTTTAGGGACGTTTCAAAAGGTGCTTTCAGCACTGTTTTTCACACCGGTAAAAAAGAAAAGCAATAATTATTTTATTTAAATGATGCATTTTCGTGATTAATGAACTAAACTTAAATCTTCTAAAAATAGCGGTGGCAACCAAATAAAATTTACGCAAAAGATGCTGGGCACGAATGGGTTAGCCAACTACGGCCAAGTTGTCATCATATGATGCAATTTTATTTTTGTCGTCAATTTTGGCGATATTTTGCCAAGATGCTCAAAATTTGACGATATTTGGTTAAATTTCGGCTCTATCGTGGTAACCCTGTCAGTAATTTTCAATAAATATTCATTGTTCAAACTGATGCTGATTTCTCCATAGGAAATCAAACGTGACCATTGAATAAATTTGCTCTCCCCTTAGCGATCGAATTTTAAAAAACAAATGTCAGTTTATGTATTGCGCTCAGGAATACACACATATTCCAAATTTCTAAGCACTATGTCAACAGGAAGTGTATAAATAATGAGTCAAAAGATTTGATTGCCACACACAAATATAATTGTAAGTTTTAAAAAAATGTTATTTATTTATTTATTTATTTATTTATTTATTGCATTTTTTTTCTTTTTTCCTCCAAAAGATCTACCATAGATCTACCATTTCATATTTAGAAGCAGAGATTTTTTGAGTTTGCATTTATATTGAAATATGTGTTGCATTTTTATAAAACTTATTTTTAAAATTTGTAAATAAATGTATAGTTTTTTTTTTTTTTTTTTTTTTTTTTTTTTTGTAAGTTTTTAGTTATTTTCTAATTTAACAATACTCGTCAATAAGGTAACCCTATTTCAAGCTGTAAAATTTCGTTAGTCAAAGAATATCATGCAATTTATAAGTGATGCAACGTGTCTAAAACTGAAATTTCCCTCTCTGATCTTTTTTATCTTGGAATACGTTTTTATCTTGGAAAATGTATAATATGTTAGACTTATGGTGTCTTCTAAACAGGGGATCCCGTGGTTTTCTGTACGGTCCTCATTTTCACTAATTACTAAAAATTTCAAATTATTTTCCTTTCATTTCTGAAGTTGCATAGTGGGATCGGCAGAAACAGACCTCTTTTTAGTTCAGTTTTTAATAAATGTCATTGCCCTGTTCTTTCTTCGGTTTTTGTATAAGAAGTCTGTCACCGCTAGTTTTTTGTCAAAATTTAATAAAAATTACCGACCGATTTTTACGAAAAAATGTCGCTGATATATAATACTTTTCTACTTGTGCTTTTCAATTTTCGAATCGCCATCTTAATTAGTTTTTAGCTCACAGGCTATCATAGCCTGAGAGCTTATGTGCCCGTCCGTTCTGTATGTATGTTCGTATGTACGTAACGCGATAACTCATGATAAAAATATCCGATCCACTTGAAATTTTGTATGTAGGTATATCCTGACAAGGCGCTTCCCTGATTAGTTTTTGGAGTTCATTCGATATGTATAAGAGGGGGAACGGGGGGCTCATGCCCCCCGTTAGTTGATATAGATGGGATTTTCATCCCGTTAGTTGATATAGATGGGATTTTCATGCAGAATTAAGTTTTCAAAATTTAGATTAGGATCATTCTGATGAGGCGATTCCGTGACTGTTATTAGGTGTTCATTGATTAAGTATAAATAGGGGGAACAGGGGTTCTAATGCCCCCTCCCGTTAGTTGATATAAATGGGATTTTCATGCAGAATTAAGTTTTCAAAATTTAGATTAGGATCATTCTGATGAGGCGATTCCGTGACTGTTATTAGGTGTTCATTGAATAAGTATAAATAGGGGGAACAGGGGTTCTAATGCCCCCCCCCCGTTAGTTGATATAAATGGGATTTTCATGCAGAATTAAGTTTTCGTTCAAAATTTAGATTGGGATCATTCTGATGAGGCGATTCAGTGACTGTTATTAGTTGTTCATTGAATAAGTATAAATAGGGGGAACAGGGGTTCTAATGCCCCCCCCCCCGTTAGTTGATATAAATGGGATTTTCATGCAGAATTAAGTTTTCGTTCAAAATTTAGATTAGGATCATTCTGATGAGGCGATTCCGTGACTGTTATTAGGTGTTCATTGAATAAGTATAAATAGGGGGAACAGGGGTTCTAATGCCCCCCCCCCCCCGTTAGTTGATATGAATGGGATTTTCATGCAGAATTAAGTTTTCGTTCAAAATTTAGATTAGGATCATTCTGATGAGGCGATTCCGTGACTGTTATTAGGTGTTCATTGAATAAGTATAAATAGGGGGAACAGGGGCTCTAATGCCCCCCCCCCCCCCGTTAGTTGATATAAATGGGATTTTCATGCAGAATTAATTTTCGTTCAAAATTTAGATTAGGATCATTCTGATGAGGCGATTCCGTGACTGTTATTAGGTGTTCATTGAATAAGTATAAATAAGGGGAACAGGGGTTCTAATGTCCCCCCCCCCCTTAATTTATATAAATGGGTTTTTCAAGCAGAATTTTCAGATTTCGTTCAAATCTCTGAATAGTTTTGGAAGTTTAATGGTTAAGTATAAAAGAGGGGGATAACTCTTTTTAAATTATATAAATGCTAAATGGGTTTTTATTAAGAATTATCTAATTTGCTCTGAATTTTGGATATAGATTTTTTATATGATAAAGCATGTCTTTGATAGTATAGGAGGTTCAATGATTAAGTATAAAAAAAGAGAAAAGGGGAGAGCTGTTTCCCCTTCTTAATTTTTTTTTTCGAACGGAATTAACCCTTGAAAATATAAAGCTTTAATGTGCAATTAGTATTTGTAGCCTGTGAGCTCAATGCCTTCAGTTTAACTGGGCAGTATTCTTTATTTTTTTTTCTGATTGATGAAAACACTTAATTTCTTTCATTGCTGCTGTGAAATCAGGTCCAAATGTGCACACATACTTTGTCCTTAAAAAAATTGTTTTATTTTTTTTATTGTCTGAGCGAAGCGAAAGCTAGTTAGATTTTAATTAATATCTTATATGAAAAAAAAATGAAAATCTCAATCTCGAGTGCATTATGACCTCTCATGACTATCCTCACCGAAATTTTCAGTCTTCTGCGTCCGCTAGATTTCGCCTGTCGCCTGTCGTTGCCGTCACACAGACAAAGCGAAACTTATCGATATAATTTTTCTTTTGTTAATTCTGATGATTTACTTTTGTTTTAATTTCCAGATGAAAGTTTTAATTTCTGTGGGAGGTAAGGACATGCGATGCCATATCCATAATATGTTAAGAAGAGTATTTAGTGATGACGTAGCAGAGTTGTACAGCCTAAGTGGCAAGAGCACTTTGAAACATACAATCAAAAAGCCCTTTCTTGCTACAGAAGTCTCAAAGTCAATTTTTTGTAAGTATACCTTTTCTTGTAAGAATTATTTAAATAAACTACGTGATCTTTAATTTAAAATGTCTTTTTTTATTTTTTTTCCTTGTAGAAAATCTATCATGCCCTTGTGACGAAAGTGTCTTAACTCTAAAAACTTCGTTTTTCAAGAGATGCGAAAAACTGTTTCAGGCTGTGGTAGACTCAATGGGCATCTTGTAAACACATTTGCTACCTGCTTGTTGGATTATAACCCTTTCGCGTCCGAATTTTTTTTCCAGTTTTTAGAAAAGAAAAAGAAATACTTTTGCGTTAATAACATTAACAGTAGCTATTTAAACAGATTAATTAGTATTTAATGAATATTTCTTTATTTGGAAGATAACGAATGTTGTTGTTTTGCGTACTATTCAAGTTATATTCATCTAACAATAGACTAAGGATGAATTTTTGGAGATGTTTTACGCCTTATTACACAGAATTCTTTCAGGAAAGTAACTTTTATTTTAAATTTATAGTATAAAACATATGTTTAAAATAAAAGAATCGCAAACGCGCAAAGAGAATGAAACAAATAATAATTATTATTATTATTACTAAATGCCTAAACATAAATGATGTCATATATTAAATGCATAGACGTATACTAACATTACTACATGTAAACAATAACAAAGTATTTCTTAAAACAAAAAAATTCTCCATTAAAAGACGTGTACTATTAATAGTACACCAGACCCGAAAGGGTTAAGTACACTATATTCTACTCAGTGGCGTAGCTAGAATGAGTGACACCTGGAGCGGATGTAAATAGTGTCACACCTCCCACCCCATCCGTCATATTTTTTCATTCACATTTCTAAGTTATTACAACAAATGACCATACCATTCCTTATTTACTTTTTGTCCTCCTGCATAAAAAAAACTCAGGACCGACTCATCACTCAACCATAATCAACACGTCCTATAAGGACGTCTTATAGGACGTGTTGCCGTAATCCACATAAGTCAATTCTGCTTCCATATGTAGAAGATAAGGTTTCCTTTTGAAGTTTGCTTTCGCTAGCCGTTCGTTGGATTGGTTGGTTTTTGTTCTCTGGTGCATATCTTATTTTAAAAAAATTCACATTCTCAAAAAAAAAAAAAAAAAAAAAAAACTAAAAAAATTGCGTCTTGCGCTAGAACTTCCATTTTATTTCAGAATTATTTTCCAAATTCTTATAAGATTAGGATGACACCCGGAACGGATCGTCCCCTCCGCTTACGCCACTGATACTACTTTAAGAGATTGGTAGCGTAATGAAATATGTAAAATGACAGCCATAACTCATAGACCGGGAGACGGCAGCCCTGACAATCACCTCATCGAGTTCACGGATGAAAATCTAGGATTAGTTAAATCTCGATTCGCATATTAAAACGCAATCGGTTTGCCAAGTCAGAACCGTTTCCGCCAAGTTATACCTTAGTGGAAAACATCTAAAAATCCGATTTTAGCGGTTCATTTGTTTTTTTACCATTGTGCATTCCTGAATATGACAACATGAAGGATTGGGAACAAGAAAACTTATACGCGGAGATTCGTTAACAATTAGAAAAAAATAATAATAATATATGTACTAAACAAGCTCCGGGGTACAGGCTGCTCCCTCGCGACAAGAGACGGACGAGTAGAATGGGTGATGATAATTGTATAAAGTTTGGTAAAAGCTGTAGGTTGGTGCATAGTAAAGTGGGTTGCAACACCATGCAGGCTTATGAGGTGAGGTTAGTTAGTTCCATTTGGAAATTAGAAATCCTATTTAATTTGCCAACAAGAAGGGGTCTTGATAAAATATTTGATAGCCAGTTTTTTGGGAAAGATGGAGGGAGCGTTTAATATGCCAGGCTTGGGTAAGCGTGCAGTGATAGCAGCTATGTTCAGGGGTGCCGACCTCGCAGACGTGGTTGGCTGCTTGATGGAAACGTTTCAAATAATCCTTGAAAGGCCCATGACCAGAAAGGAATGCTGTAGTGGTTGGTGAGAGAAAGTACATTTTTCTAGACACTACAGGCATAAGTTTATAAGTGTGTATATTTTTGGTAGGCACATCCCAATATTTTTCCACTCTGGGATGATTTTTAGATCCAATTTTCTGCGAAAGTGTAAGGGGGGGGGGGTAGGTTAAAATCTATCGACGTTTTTTTTTTCCCCGTTGCTTCTTTCGCCAACCTGTCAGCCCGCTCATTGCCCTCAACACTGAAAAAAAATGGTTTCTCAAAATTAAGTAAGTACTCAATTTTAAGTACTTCACATACTCAAAATAGCTCCGTTCCAAATGTACTCAAAACTGGGAAACACGTGTACTTATTTTTGATTCCATGGTTGTGTTCAAATGCAAATTGCTATGAACTGCCTCCTTAACTTATAAATTAAAGTAAGAATATAGTAGCATTTGTTTCTTGCCCAAAATTATTAACAATAAAAGTTTAATTGATTGTTTATTAAGAAAAATAGAAAGAATTATTAGCAAAATACCCAAATCGAATATTTTTATGGCAAGAGCACACTATTTGCAAGCACTTTTAAATTATTTTAAAATACTGTGCACATTTTAATATTTACATTAATAAGTATCTTTTATGCCACCATGAATCAAATAAATCATTACAGGGTACAAAATTATCGTTAGTTTGGATTTGATAACATGTGATGTTGGAAAATTGAGAAAGCAATGTGATCACTTTTTATCCAAACATACTCAATTCAGTATGAGTACATCGATGTACTCATTTTTGAGTATTTCATTTTTTTCAGTGAATGCCAATCTGGGCCGACACGAGGCCCAGGGCGAAATTAATGGGAATTATTATTTGCGAATTATTATTTAGAGTCTTGAATGCATTTTAAAAATTGCTTTTATATAATTAGAAATAAATTTGTCGGTAGTAATATATATATATATATATATATATATATATATATATATAGTCAAGAGCCCTAGTTAAACTTATAAGCAAATGCATCATCCTATAATTTATTCCTGTTTTTTTTTCTTTATAGCTGCTTGTCAAAGAGTGTTTAAAGATGTAGCAACTGAGGTGAAGATGAAAGAAGCTGTGGGCGACTGGTTGAACCAAGCTAAAGTCAGAAAAATTCGAAGGTTATTATTTATTTATTATTTTTCATAAAAAGATTAACGTTTCTGCGATAAAAATATTTTATTATTTTTAGTATTAATTGATTAAGTCAGAAAAATTCAAAGATTATTTATCTTATTTTATTAGTATTATATTTTTAAAAAATATGACAAACTAAGCCAGAGGTTATCTTTATTTGTTGTGCAATTTTCCACTTTATTGTACATAACCTACTTTATTGTCCAGTCTGGCTTGCCTAAAAGTTGGGACAAAAAGATCTATGGCTTATTTCTCAGAAAAATCGATTTATTTGTTTCTCTCAAAAGCTCTTTTAATGTTTTACAACATTCCGGCAATTTTATTCTTAATAGGACTCTTCACTCGAAAACACCTAGGTCGCAAATGCTAAATCTATGAGCAAGTTGTTTTCGAATGTCTCGTTTACATTTAAATATTTTTAACTTTTTTTTTTTTTTTCAATAGGATAGCTGAGTTTGATCTGTAATATAGCTGTTTTTTACTTTTTCGATTTCGGTTTCAGTTTCTTTTTCTTAATAAAGATACTTTCACTTTCGGAACCGGTTTCGAAAGTAAGTGTCCTAATAGGTGAGGGGGTAAAAAAACGGCAATAGTAGAAATCTACCTTAGCCATCCAATGCAAAATAAAATCAATTAAAAATATAAATATGCAAACCAGATATTTAAAAAATATATATCTCATAGGATTAATATTTGTAAACAGTTGTTTTCATGTGAGTGAAGTAGTCCCTTAATCCTTTTCGGTAGAAAGAAAAATTATGTTCATAAAATAAGAAATAATTGACTGTCACCAATATCCTAAAATGTTTTTTTTTCTTTTTCTTTTTCTTTTCTTTTCTTTTCTTTTTTTTTTTTTGTTTTTTTGGTTTTTTTTTTGTTTTGTTTTTTGTTTTTTTTTCAAACTAAAAATTTGTTACTTTAAAATTTTAATGTAAAAGCAAAATATCATTAAAATTTTCTTGGTTCCATTTATATTATGAAATTAGAATTAAAATTAGGTGTTCTCGACGTCAGATAACTGCATCAAAAAGAATTAACATGAAAATAGCTTTGTTCATTCGGGAGTTATAAAATAATTTATGATCATTTTTTAAACTAACTGTAAGCAGAATTTTTGAAAGCTGTAAAAATCAAACTTGTATATATTTTTTAATCTACTTCTTTTTTTTTTTAGAATGCAAAGACAGGAAAAAAACATGGAGAAGAATGACGAACAATTTTAATTCAGTATTCTTTGTAATTAATTTTAATAATTTAATTTTTGTTTCATCATACAGGGCGTCCCAGAAGTAATGGGACAAACCTAAAGGGGAGGTAGGGGACATCACAAGGATTCAGAATTGCATGGCAACCCATGGTCGGAAACATCTTCGTTCGTCGTAGGTTGTGTTGTTCACATGACCACTGGAGAAAATCAGCTTTCTCAGATTCGGGAATTTTTAAATGCCACCCTCTCCTGATTTAAGCAGCATCAATTTCTTTCTTTGAGATGCACTGTAAAAAGCTGTGTACGCAACAACTTCTGTGGAATCTGAAATGGATCTGGTTGCAGGACTCATATGTGCTACTGCAGATATCCAACAAAATCCAGGTGTATTTGAGCGAGTCCGCCAATCCATGATTCGACGATGTAATGCATGCATGGAAATTTTGAATATCTTTTGTAACATTTTCACATATCATCTACCACAGTAAATGTAATATCGTAGACCAACAAATTATTTCAGATGATCTCAGTTTTGTGTCTCTTCGTCCCTTGCACCTGTCATACTATCTTCCTATGACGTTTCCGACCATAGGTTGCTATGCAATTCTGAATCCTTGTGACGTCCCCTACCTCCCCTTAAAGTTTGTCCCATTACTTCTGGGACACCCTGTGTAATAAAGACTGAATGTTGGAACAGTGTATGATTATGGGAAATATATTTAAATGGTCTATTTTTTTTTTTTCACTTTATTATTTTTGCTATTTCAAGGTACAAAACCTTCACCCCAAAAGTGTGGGAAGCAATGTTATGTTAATTAATTGTAATTGTGTAAAAATAAACTTTGTAATTGTGTTATAGCCTGTGTTATGTTTTATTATAACTTTTTCCTTTTTAAATTCTTGAATTTTTTTTAAATATTTTTTATACATACATATATTTATTCAGATTTCAGAATAGGCTGATTTCAATTTGAAAATGATATTTTCTTTCTTGAAAAGTTCCAGCATTTTATCCATACATTCCATTTTTGCTACAAACAGTTGATATATATATATATATATATATATATATATATATATATATATATATATATATATATACAGGGTGTTTCGCTACCAGACCGACAAACTTTGAGGGGTGATAGTAGATATGAAGACAAACATTATTAAATAGGAAACCATGGGACGCAAACGTCTTCTGTAGGAGCTAGGGGCCATTAAAGTTTAAGGTCCAAAAATTCAAACGATGATAATAAACGGAAAAACGGAAAAAAGGGTCGATTCGTTTGCGATTTTCACTAAAATCATTTTTTATAACACGATTAAAAAAAAAATTATAAAGTTTACATTCAAAAATTGTCGATAGAGGGCGCTTTAGACTTTAGAGTAACGAACAACTACTTTTTACCGTTTTTTTTTTGTGAATGGGATTGAAATTATTTTAAAGTTTAGACTTTAACTTAAATTTTAATCCCAAAATCGGAAACATTGGGATCGGGGATATAGTCGTTCGAGATTTTGAAGAGAGCAGACGTACTTTTTCGCTGCTCCGTTTGTTTTTTGC
Source organism: Maratus speculifer (assembly GCA_964019185.1). NCBI lineage: Eukaryota > Metazoa > Arthropoda > Arachnida > Araneae > Salticidae > Maratus > Maratus speculifer. The sequence goes on from OZ025303.1 coordinate 160,772,952, forward strand.
GCTTAGCGCCTACAGTTCGTATTGAATATAGGTGTTTTGTCAACTTTATTAGCTGCACAGACAGCAATATCTGAACTATTATTTGAGATTTATGATGGCTATTCCCAACTTGCCATGGGTCCCAGATGACCTTTTCAACGAAGCTAAGGCACTTCGTGCCTCCCTATTTGCTGGTGAAACCCAAGCATCCGATCTGGATAATTCCAAGAAAAATTTGCTACTGGAGTACTACCGTGCCGCCGAGCAGTATGCCAACCTAGAAGTTGATATCCTCAATCAACGAATATCCAAAGCGCCTATTTCAGCCGCCAAGACCCAACTTGGCTGTTGAAAGCTGCTACTCTCGACAAATTGCAAGCATTGGAGCAGGAGGTCGAAACGAGCCTACGGGTGAGTGGTTTATCTCTACTTCATGATTTTCCTGTTGAGCAGGTCTCACGCCCCCCCTCCTAGCGAGGAAAATTCTATGTTGGTCGATGACCCACCCAGCAGTGCACTGCCCACCTCCAACAAAAGGAGGCTTGAAAATACTGATTCTGACGACTGGGAGACAGTCGAAAAAAAGAAAAATAACAACTCTTCGAAATTAGCTAAACAATTGTCTAACCAACCTAAAAAAGAAAACCTAAAAAACCCCTCCTTTTTTCATTGAGCCAATTAAACATTGGAACAATTTACGGATTCTATTGAAAAAAAAATGCACCATCGATCCGCTCAGTTATGAGCAAAAATTACATCACAGTGTCAGTAGACACAGAATTAGAATATAGAAATGTACAAAGATCTTTAGACGGGGAAAGGATCCATTATCGTAGCTTCCTTCTCGAAAATGAGAAAAATTTCAAATTTGTTCTCCGTGGGCTTCCAGCAAATGCTGACATTAAACTAATCCAAAAAGCTTTAGAGATAACTTAATAACTTAAGCATTACCCAAATGTACAGGGGTAATACCAAAAACCGCGTTGCCCTCCCACTTTTTCTAATTCAAGTGCCTAGGCAAAAACAAAATATTGATGCAATCTTCCAAATTACTGAAATCTTGGGGTTGCAGGTAAAGTTCGAAAAGTATCGTGGTAGGAAGGGCCCGATACAGTGTCACAATTGCCAGGGGTACTTTCATTCCGCGGCAGTTTGCCACCTACCTCCGGCATGTGTCAAATGTGCTCAAGCACATGCCCAAAAACTTACGATGAACCCTGCAAGTGTGTTCACTGTGGAGGATCCCACCCTGCGAACTATCGGCTTTGCCCTAAATTCCCAGGAAATCAATCAAACAAATTTCCTAAAAATCATAAACTTGCTAACCAAAAAGTTGTACATCAACATAATATTCAAAAATCTATTTCAAACACCGCAGCATCCTTTCCCCGAAAAAATGTGGATAAAGCAGTCTCGTTCGCGAGTGCTGCAACCAGCGCAGTTGCTAAATCCCCTGTTGCCACCTCTGTGGTAAGCCAAATTAAATCAGCCCCTCAAAAAAGTGCACTTTCGGACGCCGATTTCCTTAGCCAAATTCTAAAATTTGAAAACACATTTGGCAAAGAGGTTGTCTTAGCAACCTTTCAAAAAAGTCTACCTGCCCTCCGTACTGCACTTACGGACATTGACAGAATTTTCATTATTTACAATAATCTACCCAGTCTCTCTGTGTAGGTTTTTCTGTCTTTTTTCTTTTCCTCCCCGATCCCCCCCTCTCCGGCACATTCCCAGCTTCAAGCTTGAGGTTTTTAACTGTTGGTTTATGGAATGCCAATGGGCTTCGATCGAAGGCCAATGAGTTTAAAGATTTTGTTTATAACAGTGACTTAGACATCATTTTAGTCTCTGAGACTCATTTCACCCAGGGTAACTGTACGAGGGTCGCCAATTACGAGTTATTCCATGTAGACAGACCTCCGAACGGCACCCTCTATCTCCGGTGGCACCGCGGTGTACGTTAAATCTGGTCTCAATGCTTCTCTCGCTAATATCCCCCATTTCGACTGCATTGAAGCCACTCCAATTGTTCTGGATTTTCCCTCCATACCCCATTTACTGATTGCAGCCATCTACAACCCCCCTTCTAGAAGCCAACGTCTGCTTGACAAAGATCTATCTAACCTCACTCGCCCCTTTTCAAATTTTATCATTGCGGGTGATTTTAATGCTCATCACTTTTCCTGGGGCTCTAGACGCTCCAATACTCCTGGTATGAAAATTCGCAAGTGGACAGATCAAAATCATGCGCAAATTTTAGCGCCTACTGAGCCCACTCGCCATAATTCCCATTCTATAATAGATTTTGCTATCACTCGCAATTTTCCTTTCCCGCACACTATTCAAGCAGTGGATGATTTGTCGTCTGATCATTTACCTGTTGTGCTCACTTTCGACGTGGGGAATTATCATCTTGATGTCCCGCAAGCCTTTTCGGTTAATTGGGACAATTTTGCTCATATTCTCACGAATACTGAGCCGCCCTCCACCGAGATGCACTCTGCCGATGATGTAACGACTTCAATTCAAGCTTTTGGAGAAACTCTCCAAAATGCGTTTAAAGAAGTCGCCAAACCACGACAGAGAGTGGTCGACAAATTTCGACTACCTGAGCACATCAGGAACTTGAAAAGAGATAGAAATCGTTTAAGAAGGGACTGGCAGACGTTCAGGGACCCCCTCTTAAAGCCCCAAATTAATAGATTGAATCACGAAATTAGTGCTGCAATCAAGGAGTTTAGTATCTCACGTTGGAACACTTACGTTGAGTCTTTATCGACTTCTGGCAACACAATTTGGTCGGCAACGGCCCGTATGCGTAGGACACGAACACACATTCCGGCCCTACTAGGCCCTAACGGAATGTCCTATAAAAACTCTGACAAGGCTGAGCTCATTGCTGACAGTCTTAGAAATCAGTTTACACTCAATCGAGATGTAGTCAATCCTAGGATGACTGACATTGTCAATTCCAAAGTTGAAGAGTTTCTGCAAACTACACACAATAACATTATCACTCCTACAACTCCCTCCGAAGTTGTAACTTATATTGGGAATCTCAAAAAGAATAAATCTCCCGGCCTCGATAGCATCTCTACTAATATGCTAATGTGTTTACCTATAAATTTTATCTTTTTCTTAACTTTTCTAATAAATACTATGCTAAATTTACGCTTATTTCCAGATTGTTGGAAAAAAGCTCTCGTGGTACCAATTCCCAAACCTGGCCAGGACCGCCACGTACCTTCTAATTTTAGACCCATTTCTCTTCTATCCTGCATTTCTAAAGTCTATGAATACGTACTTTCAAACCGTCTGAAAGAGTTCGTTACCACCAATTCGATAATCATCCCTGAACAGTTTGGGTTTCAACCTAAACTTTCTATGAACCATCAGCTTTGGAGGGTAACCGAACTCATTCACGAGGGTTTCCTCAACAAACAAAAAACTGGTGCTGTATTCATAGACATCGCTAAAGCTTTTGATAGAGTTTGGCATGAAGCTCTAATTTATAAACTAATTATTCTTAAAGTTCCACCTCAACTTATCCTTATTATTTATAAATACTTAAAAAATAGATCCTTCTTTGTAAGAGTTCATCACTCTATTTCCTCTTTCCGTAATATCGAGGCTGGAATTCCACAAGTAGGACTCTTAAGTACTTGGCTCTTCAACATAACATCAACGATATTCCAAAGATTCCCCGCATCCTCCTAGCATTATATGCGGATGACACGGCCATACTCTTCAGAAACACATCACTAAACATTGTGATTGAACAACTCCAATCCTATATTCAGGCCCTTTCTATCTGGCTGCGTAAGTGGCGCATAAAAGTAAATCCGTCGAAAAGTGCTGCCATGATCTTCTTTAGAAGATCTATTACCCCAGACATTAATCTCACTTTAAATAACGAAGATATATCCTGAGTCACTAACTATAAATACCTAGGAATTTACCTAGATTCTAAATTAAATTGGTCTAAACAGATTACCGATGCTAAATCAAAATCTGTGGCGGCCAAAGCCTCCCTTAAATCCCTTTTAGCTAGGCATAGCTGTCTGTCGCTTACTAATAAATTACTGTTATACAAATCTTTCATCAGATCCGCCATGACTTACGGGTCAGTTGTTTGGGGATCTGTGTGTGAAACTCAACTTCAAAAACTTCAAACCGTTCAAAATACCATTCTAAGACAGTTTGTTAAGGCAACTACGTTCGTTCGGAACGATGTCATGCATAATGATCTCAAAATTCGACCGATTTCGCAAGTTATTAAAAAACTTGCTCAAAACTTTCATAGAGATCGTATTTTAATACCCAACGATGCGTTGCGATCTATAAAACCATACAATACTAACAATACTGTTGGTAAAAAAAGACCGCTTGTTATCTTGAGTAGAGATGACGGTTTTGCCCCACCTTCTAAACGAAGACGGCCACGAACCACCTTAAACGCATAGTTGCGGTTATTCCAAATTTCTAACTTTGATATATTTTCACTCTTTTTAATTAAAATCTATCCTACATCTTTATTTCAAGTCGACATCGTTCCTGCCTTTGCATTTGGCTTCGGAGTTTATCCACATTCCGTTAAAAATTGACTAATTTATTTAAACTGTTAAATTTTTCACTTTTTCCCCTTTTTTAATCTTGTTTCTTCTTTCCAGTTGGAAAATGAAACATAATCTTTTCAAAATAATCGCTTTTCCTTCTCGGACGATTGTAGTTTTCAAGGTTGCGAACGGATGAATTTCATTGGTCGCCTACTTGAATTTCATTGGCTGACCAAGTTGTTCACAGTATCCCCTTGCTTTTTCTATGGATTTCTTTGCAAATTTTTTATTTAATGATATTTTTATTATTTTTTATCAGTTATTTTTACAAAATTTAATAAATTTTTATAATTTTTTGTTTCTTTTTCGATTTTTTCCTAAAATTTTTTAGGATCTTATCTAATTTAGATTAAAAAAAAAAAAAATGTATGGCCCTGGCCTTTCGAAACCGCTTTACCCCATGACTCATTCGACCATCCCAATGCTCCGGAATTTCTTGAAATTCCACCTTTTCTTGCTTTAACATCTATGCAATCGGATATTCGACTCATCGGCTTCGATGGAAGGTAAACTGAAGCAAAACGACTCCAGTAGGCACTTCTATTCCACTGCATTGGTTCATTGGTTGGGATCGGGTAACTGTCGAAAATTTAACTGTGAACAGAGAGGCGGATTTTAAACATTCATAAACATTATACAAACTGATCGATTTTGTTGCGATTTGCGTGTAGTTTATTCCCTTGGTAATTATTTTATTCCAAATGACTTACAGTCTTGTGTATCCATTTTTTGATAGAGGGCGCTTCCGACACATCTCCGACATTTCAATGGCATTACTCCTGTGTGTTTTACTACCAGACCAACATACTTCCAGGAAGTGTTAGGGATGCAAAGCGACTCGGAATCACATAGGAATATAACACTGAAAATGCCTTTTTATCGAGTTGTGGTTAAAAGAAGTAGAGAAAAAAGCAACAGAAACAGGTAATGAAACAGCAACACGTTAATGTGGCAGAAAGCAATTTAGTTAAAGGTTTTACTACAAAAGGTATCCGAAATTACGACCAGCAGTAGTCGGGCATGCTTGACAGCAGCGTCACATGCAATTCCTTATGCTTTGAAAGATTCCTGGCATCTCAGATAGCTTTCTGGCAGCTACAGAAATTCGAGCTGACAAGTCTTCCACTGACGGTACAGGAATCTCATACATTCAACTTTTCATTTGATCCCAGCAGAAGAAGTCCATGCAGATTCATATTCAGATTGAGCGAGGTGGTGGGGGGGCTACCCATTGGTTTGAGCTCAACTAGCCACCCAGTAATGTTTATTTAAAAAAATATAGAACAATTATACAATAATAAAATAAAGGTAGGTAACAAAAAGTAATTGATATAATGAAGTAGGTGCGACGATCTGGCAGGCCAACGAACCGAGCCACCACTAGCTATCCACCGCTGTCCACATGTTACGTTGAGGTGTCTGCGAACATCATTGGTAAAATGTGGAGGAGCCCCATCGTGCTAGAGAGTGGCGCAGCGAAAGAGGAACATGTGCTTTTACCAGAAGTTCCGACAGAACGTGTTGTAGAAATATCAAGTGGCTTTTTTCTCTGCTTCTTTTAACCCTAACTCGTAAAAAAGATATCTTTTGACATTACATTATATTATGATTCCGAGTCGTTTTTGCATCCCTAACACTTCCTGGAAGTATGTTGGTCTGGTAGTAAAACACCCAGGAGTAATGCCATTGAAATTTCGGAGATGTGTCGGAAGCGCCCTCTAACAAAAAATGGGGACACCAATGCTGTATGTCATTTTGAATAAAATAATTAACATGGGAATGACCTACACGCAAACCGCAATAAAATTGATTAGTTTGTCAAATGTTTATGAGCGTTCAAAATACCCTCCTCTGTTCACAGTTCAACTTTTGCTAGTTACCCGATAACAATGTTTCCGATTTTGGGCTTAAAATTTAAGTTAAAGTCTAAACTTTAGAATAATTTCAACCCCGTGCACAAAATAAGGGTAAAAAGTAGTTGTTTGTTACTCTAAAGTCTAAAGCGCCCTCTATCGACAATTTTTGAACTTAACCTTTAAAAATTTTTTACAAACAAAACTTGACGTAAAGAATGATTTCAGCGAAAACCGCAAACGAATCCACCCTTTTTTTATAATCGTTTGAAGTTTTGGACCTTAAACTTTAATGGCCCCTGGCTCCTACGGAAGACGTTTGCGCCCCATGTTTTTTATTTAATAATGTTTGTCTCCATGCCTACTATCACCCCTCAAAGTTTATCGGTCTGGTAGCGAAACACCCTGTATGTATGTGTGTGTGTGTGTATAATGCATATATTAAATATCTATTCTTATTTCTTATTTCATCTTATATTTAGATATTGACTTTAGGTTAGCTTAGTCAAATTAAAGGATTTTGTTTTAAATCTTACTAAATAGGGTAAACTATGGTGTATGGTATAATTTTTTCTGATATAACATTGCGAATGAAATAATTACATTTCTATATTGAGGATAACCAAGTATTCAAGTATGTTTTCCTCTATTAGTATAAATTGCTGAAAGAAAAATTTCAACCAATTAGGCATTTTCTTGCTAAACTAAATTTCCCCATTATGTAGTATATATATCAACCCACAGATCAAATACAGGGCCGTTCAAAAGTATTGGACTGCATATTTGGCTATTAACAGTAAAAAAATATTTCCCTAAATAACGAAGTTTTGTTCAAGGTTTCAGGAAGTGTTGGAAAGTGTTTCATAATCTATACATGATTTTCTTACTTGTTAAAATTAAAAGTAATCGACAAGTTTGAAAAGAAAATGTTTTACTTCGAAACTGGTCTGAATGAAAATTACCGAGCTGCCATCTGTTACTGACGTAATTTATTCTGGAAATAGCGTAGGATATCTTCCACCGTTTAACACGGATTTTTAAAAAGCGGTAATAATTCACTTTTCTAATCCCAGCTTTAAAATGTTAAAACTAAAAATAATTTAATCTTTATTCAGAAACGTTACACGCTGAAGTTGGGAACAATTTATTAAATATAAAGAGAATGAAATGGGCACTTATGCGATACTTTAACTGCATTTTTCTATCGAATTTGCTTCAATATATTTCCTATATTTAAAACGAACGAATAGAATATAGCACATTCGTACTATCGTATCTAATTTATATTGTGTGTCCTTGTAAAATAAACAATGAATACAAACCATATTCTACAGAAATTATCTTGTAACATATGGAAATTACCTTACTGAAATATGTCATTTTCCAATACATTTGAAATAGTATAACATCATCAAAAGCACTCCAAATCTTTTTTCCCCCACCAGTGGCCGTTATGTAACAGATACCATACTACACTGTAAAAAAAAAGGGTCGATCTACTAAAAAAACTTTAGTGATCCTTGTAATTACTAAAAAAATTTTAGTAATCTTAGTCGGTTAAAAAAAATCTGTAAGAATTACTAGAAAAAAGTTAGCAACGAATAGAGTTAATAGTTTTATATTTTTAATAGCTCTTACTAAAACTTAGTTGGTGTGGCCTTTAGAGCATAGTGGTTATAGCAACGGACTCCAGGCTAGAAGGTCCCGGGTTCGAAACTTGCCACCGCCAAATACGCTCCGAATGTATGTAGTGTCTCGTTAATAAAGGGATTATGAAAATCCTGTCGGAGCAGGTAGGAATGTTTGGTGCTGCCATCTATTGCGGTTTTGCCGAAAATCTTCCGCTTCAGAATTCTGGATGCAGCTCGAAGGAATCTCCTGCCCTTCGGGTGCACGTAATGGTTATTAAAAATAATTTTGGAGCTATTACTAAAATTTGCTTGGTGGCTCATACTAAAAATTTTTAAGTTAGTTATACAAAAAATTCTTTTGTTCAGTTTACAAAAGAAATGCTTGTTTCACTTGCAAAAAAAAGTTTGTAATGGTTACTAAAAAATTCTGTGGAATACAAATTTATTAAGAAATTTTTAGTAACCTCTTGAATTTTTTTTTTTACAGTGTATATGACCAAGAGTGACCGGCCACTTGCGATTTTTTTTTTTTAATCTAGTAAAATACTTGATGTATTTATTATTCAGAATCTTCAGGTGTGTAAACAGAATAGTACAGGTCATATATTTTCGCTAAGATTTTTTCCCGAAATCTCATAAGGGGCCGTTAACAAATTGTAAAAAACAAAGATCTTTTTTGAATAACCCTGTCAAAACTAATGTTGCAAAAGCGTTCAAATTGCAGAAATTATGATTAAGTGGATCATTGTAATAAACTGTGTTCATTTTTATGTGGATAGCATGTACACTCGTAGAGAAATTAAGGTTTTTATAAAAACAATCCCGAATTTTGCCAAGTTTTTTGCTTATAATTTGCAGAGTTCTTGATATAAAAATATGCTATTTTCAGAAAATGTGGCAAACAGCATTGTACACAATATCCTGTCATCAAAAGTAAAAACAAGTAAAAATTATATGAAAAATGAGCAGGTTTACTAAAAAATGTTTCACTGCGCATGCGTGAACGCAATCAAAATATATTTTACATAATATGTTAGCTAAATGTACAGAGCAACTTTTATGAAAGTCTCAAAAACATTGCTTGAAAATTCTGAAAATTATCTTCGATAGAATAAGCTCAAAACCCATCTATTTCGAAAGGAAGCAAAAAAGATGAGGAACTGTATCCAAATACAGTAGTGTGTGTAATATTGTGTATACTATATTAAGACTAATCAAAGAATATATGAATACAGCCCCTCATCGTTTTGCTTCATTTGAGAATAACGGATTATGAACTTATTCTATCGACGATAATTTTCAGAATTTTCAAGCAATGTTTTTGAGATTTTTATAAAAATTGTTTAATGCATTTAGCTAACACATTATGCAAATTATATTTTAATTGCGTTCAATCAAACATTATTTACTAAACCTGTTCATTCTTTACACATTTTTTTTTATTTTTTAATTCTGATTACAGGGTAATGTGTATAATGTTATTTGTCATATTTTCTGAAAAGAACTTTTTTTTAATATTTAGAATTCTACAAAATATAAGCAAAAAACTTGGCAAAATTTGGGACTGTTTTTATAAAAAATCTTAATTTTTCTACAAGTATACATGCTATCCTCGGAAAAATGATATCAGTATACTACAGTAAACCACTTAATCATAATCTGCAGTTTGATCGCTTTTGCTACATTGGTTTTTGACACGGTTATACAAAGGATCTTCATTATTTTTCTATTTCTTGACGGTTCCCTATGGGATTTCGGGAAAAAAACTTCGAAGAAACATATAACTTGTACTATTCTCTTTAAACACCTGGAGATTCAGAATAATTCCTCGTATATTTTTCTAGATATTTAACGAAATGTCAAACATTGCAATTGGCCGGTCATTTTTGGCCATATAATATATAAGAGGTATACCTAACATTATGTTTAAAATAGTGTAACTCTATGTACATTTGCAATGTACGGTATAGATTGCAAATGATTTTTCTTTATTGACAGTAATGTAACGGAATATCTTTGAGTGTCCATGTATACGAACTATTAACCTCCCTTTAGACTTACTTCTTAAATATTTTTACTTTTATTTATACTTATTTTAAGCTGATAATAATATGGCGTTTTTAAAAATCTCGAAATCAGATTTTTAAAAGTTTAATAATATTAGTCCGAGAAAACAAAATTTGTTAATTTTAATAAAGTACAACATCTTTTCTTTTCAATCTAAAAAGTGTTGAAACCTACCTAATAATGATTATATTTTAAAAGAAAACTTTTCATGTAAACATGTTTACCTAAAAGGTTCAAGCTTTTTTAAATATGTGCTGCCAATTTACCTGTTCCATACTTTTCTTGACAAACTAGTTTGTTTTTAAAATGACAAATTTGTGTTAAAATGCAGAATAAATTTCCATTTTTATTCTACAAAACTTCGAAACAAAAACAAAATGGAACATTTCCTAAAGAAAATATTCGACGAAATTGCGACGTCTGGAAATTTTATGTTGTTTTTGTATAAATTACTGTTATTTGTATAACTATTAGTGGTTCAATGATTTTCGCAAAATTTCTCATTTTCTGTGTGTATATTACTTTTTGTAAACTGAACATATTCTTGTAAGTTTTCGGTAATAATTGCTAGGATTTCAGTTGCATTTTCTTATTAAAATGTTATTCAGTTTTTTAATGATAAAATAAGAAATTGAAATTAACAACAATCTAACTTTGATATTTACATTAAATAATTGCATGAAAGTACTTTTAATGAAACAAGATTTATCTTACATTTCGACATGTAACGCGCATATAAACTTTTAGACTTCATTTTTTTTTTTTCAAGTATATTCCTTGTGTAATGTGTACACATCTTTTTTCTTTGCAAGGAAACATTCTTCCAACAAATAGCAAAAATATAAGATTATTTTATAGTACAATAATTATATAACTTTTCATGTTATCTGATGTAATTGTTTTACTTATCCATCATACGTGTATAGGGTAAATCTCGCAATCGTTATGAAAATCGAAAAAAACGTTTTGACGATTTACATCTTTCAGACATTACGGATTACGAAAAACATATTTTTAGAAAAAAAAATGCCGTCCGTCTGTCTGACTGACTGTAAACGCTCTATCTCCCGAATAAATTATTTTCTTAAAAGTTTTCTCCACTCTATTAATTCCTATCAAACGTAATTAAATTAATAATATCATGTGATAGGTAATGATTTTAGGTTGCCATGGTGATGATGTCCGGTTCAAGATGTTGACGTATTATTTTCGTGTTATTAATTTAATATATGGAATTTTAATGAATTTGGTATTAATGTATTTTTGCATTAAAGTGCAACAGCTATTGGACGGAGATCAAAATATTTATGAATTAGTATAGTAAGACCGCACCTCATTTGCCAAGTTTGACGCACAATTTCCGACTTCTTAAATATTTTTACTTTTATTTATGCTTATTTTAAGCCGATAATAATATGGTATTTTCAAAAATCTCGAAATCAGATTTTTAAAAGTTTAATAATATTAGTACGAGAAAAACAAAATTTCCTAATTTTAATAAAGTACAAGATCTTTTCTTTTCAATCTAAAAAGTGTTGAAACCTACCTAATAATGATTATATTTTAAAAGAAAAAGTTTCAGGTAAACATGTTTACCTTAAGGTTGAAACTGATTTTAATAGGTGCTGTTAATTCCCCTGTTCCATATTTTTCTCGACAAACTTAGAATTACAAAATGACAAATTTGTGTTAATCTACAGAATAAATTTCCATTTTTATACTACAGAACTTCAAAACAAAAAAGAGAATGGAACATTTCATAACGAAAATATTCGAGGAAATTGCGGCGTCTGGAAATTTTATGTTGTTTTTGTATAAATTACTGTTATTCATGTAACAATCTGTGGTTCAGTGATTTTTGTAAAATTTCTCATTTTCTCTGTTTATATTACTTTTTGTAAACTGAACATTTTCTCGCAAGTTTTCGATAATAACTGCTAGGATTTAAGTTTCATTTTTCCATTAAACTGTTATTAAGTTTATATATATATATATATATATATATATATATATACAGTCGAGTCTCTGTATATCGAAACTCCATACATCGAATTTCTCTATATAACGAATTTTTAGTAGGAACGGTCCCCTTTTCGCATGATTACATTAAAAACAGTCTCTATACAGGGTGTCCCCTCTCAACGGTGGCCAATGGCTAATTTCTAAACCGTTAGACATAGACATATAGTTCCAATTGCAAAAATGCTTTAAAAAAAGGCAAAGAATTGTTTTTTAAGCGATTTTGGCCAAAAAAATGTTTTACTAAAAAATTACGAAAATTAAATTTTTATACGATCCCCCGGTCCTATAAGTGATATTTAGTAAAATTTTCTCAACACTCTAGCAAGTAATACAGAAAAGGTCCCATTCATGTAACATTAAAATTGACCGAGTTATGAAACTTTAAATTTCATGACTTAAACCACTTTTCTATAGCTGAAAACGGATGAGTTCGATTGAGCTTTAAGGGAACGTACACTAAGTGCATAAAGTATTATAAAGGGAGTCGATTTCCAACTCTGTTCAAAGGCTACTTCCTAAACTATTTGTCACAGACATATAGTTCCAATTACAAAATGTTTTAAATGAGCGATCTAACTGAAGGCGCTGTCACCGTATAAGTTTTACGGCAGTGTTAATTATAATTAATTAACTTCTAGATTGGTTATTAAAATAACTGAAAACATGAATTTCAAAATTCTCTTTATCGAAAAAATCAATTTTGGGAAATAGCGAAAAAACTTTAAATGCATCTATTGGTTTTCATTATAAATTTTGAGATTGCATTGTTACAATAGTGCAGATTTGTATAGACTGATAGAGAAATCAAAAAGCGATAAGGCGAATTTTGAAATTCATATCCTCAATTGTATTTTTACGTATGTTTTATTTTGTAAGCAAATGAAGCTGAGTCTTTTCGTGATTTTATTTTAAAAAGGTATGTTATTTTGATAAGCTTTTATTTTATTCATAGCTTTCGTATGTAAATTTTCCTAGTTCAAAACTTATATTCAAATTTTAACTCACTTCCAAATATCTGATTGAGGTTCAATTCCCATCTTATACTATAATGCGAGCAAAAATTGTGTGTGTGTGTGTGTGTGTGTGGGTAAATTTTATCTGAAAAACGGCTCTAACGATTTTCGCAAAAATTTGGATTTTACCATTTTCGGGCACGAGAAGACCATTGGGCTAGGTCACATGTTCGAGAAAATTCGATTATTGGGTCGTTTTGGGTCATAATGGGTCAAGATCAAGCTATTTATATCTAGAGAACGGCTGGATCGATTTTAAGGAAATTTTCTATCCAATCGTTTTTTGGCACAACAAAACTATTAGGCTGGGTCACATGTTCGAAAAATTTCGATTAGTGGGTCAATTTTGGGTCATTATGGGTCAAGCCATTTTTATCTAAAAAACGGCTCTAACGATTTTGACCAAATTTTATATTTTATCGTTTTGGATTACAAGAAGACCACTAGGTTAGGTAACATGTTCGGGAAAATTCGGTAAGTGGGTCATTTTTGGGGTCATTATGGGTCATACTATTTTTATCTAGCGATTTTCTCACGCAATTTTGACTAAAAATTGCATTCTATGGTTTTCGGGCACGAGAAAAAAATTGGGCTAGGTTACATGTTCGAGAAAAAATTTCACTTGGTCATATTGGGTCATTAAGAGTCTGGGTCAAGCTATTTATATTTAAAGAACGGCGTGATGGATTATAACGAAATTTTGTATGTAACAGTTTTTTGACATCAGAAAACTAATGGGCTAAATCACATGTTTGAGAGATTTCGACTATGAGGGTCATTTGTGGGTCAAGATGGGTCATAATGGGTCATGGTCAACCTATATCTAAAGAACAGATGGATTGATTTTAACGAAATTTTGTATGCAACATTTTTTTGGCACGATAAAATCATTGGACTAGGTTACATGTTCGAAAAATTTCGATTAATGAGTCATTTTGGGTCATTAAGAGTCTGGGTCAAGCTATTTATATTTAAAGAACGGCGTGATGGATTATAACGAAATTTTGTATGTGACAGTTTTTCGACATGAGAAAACTAATGGGCTAAATCACATGTTTGAGAGATTTCGATTATGAGGGTCATTTGTGGATCATGATGGGTCATAATGGGTCATGGTCAAACTATATCTAAAGAACAGGTGTATCGATTTTAATGAAATTTTGTATGCAACATTTTTTTGGCACGATAAAATCATTGGACTAGGTTACATGTTCGAAAAATTTCGATTAATGGGTCATTTTGGATCATAAAGGGTCTGGGTCAAGCTATGTATAATTAAAGAACGGCAGGATCAATTTTAACGAAATTCTGTATGTAACAATTTTTAGAAACGAGAAAACTAATGGACTAAGTCACATATTCGAGAGCTTTCGATTATAAGGGTCATTTGTGGGTCTTAATGGGTCAAGGTCAAGCTATATCTAAAGAATGGGTGGGTCGATTTTAACGAAATTTTATATACAACATATTTTTGGCATGAGAAAATCATTGGAGTAGGTCACATGTTCGAGAAATTTCAATTAGTGGGCCACTTTTGGGTCATTCTAATTTTATCTAGACAATGTTTCGCGCAATTTTGATTAAATTTTGCATTTTATCGTTTTCGGTCACAAGAAAATCATTGGGTTAGGACAAATTTTTGAGAAAATTTGATCAATGGGTCATTCTGGATTATTAGGGGTCAGGGTCAAACTAACTATATCTAAAAAACGGCTCAATCGATTTTATCTAAATTTTGTATCTAATGTTTTTCGGCATGCTGAAACTAAAGAGCTAGGCCACACGTTCGAGAGATTTCGATTATAAGGGTCATTTGTTGGTCATAATGGGTCATGCTAATTTTATATAGAAAATGGTACTCACCATTTTGACTATGCTTTGTATTATATCGTTTTTGAGCAAGCGAAAACCATTTGGCTTGGACACATGCTCGCGAAAATTCTATTAGTGGGTCATTTTGGGTCTTAATGAGCTGGGGTCATTCTAATTATATATAACAACGACTCAATCAATTTTACCCTAAATTTTTAAACAAAACGTTTTTTGTCACGAAAAGACTATTGGGCTGAGTCGCATGTTAAACAAATTTATATTAGTGGGTCATTTCGCTTCATTGCTGAATGCTGCCAAGCTAATTTTACCTAAAAAATGGCTTAAACGATTTTGATTCAATTTTATATTCTACTGTTTTTGATTACCTGAAGACGATTGAGCTATGTCACATGCTTGATCAAATTTGATTAGTGGCTCATTTTGGGTAATACGGGTCGGGGTCACGAGAATATGGCAAAAGCCAATAACTTGGTGATATTTGACAAAATATTGGCGACATATGGCCAAAAAATCGACTATAAAAATTACGAAAACCAAAACACGTATTTGGAGCCAAATGAAAAGAATGCCTCCAAATTTGGCTATATCTAGCAAAAAATATTGTCTTTCAGAATGTAAAGAATTTTTTTATACATTCTTAAGAGGATTCGAGATCCATGGTTAAACCAATCAGAGTCGAGCTAAAAAAGTGATTTAGATCGATGTCCTTTCGTTGTAAAATTTAAAATAAAATAAAATTTATAAATATGCGCATAAAAACATAGTTTTCTTATTGATTGTTTTTCTAAATAATACTATTATAAACATGTTTTACAGTAATAATACAGAGTTAATGATACAGTGAAAATACTATATCGAGTTGAACACAAAGTTAATTTTGACCGAGCTAAGCTCGGTCTCCCCTGCTAGTACTTATTTAAACCCGATGACAATGTAATATTAATACGATTTTAGGTGCGTTCCACTTATTTATTTTATAGGACTACATCAAATTCTATTAAGTTGAGTAATCTAATAGAGCTTTAAATATGTATCATTTTGTAACGATTTGTGACTGTTGCTTTTCATAGTTTAATTTAACAAAATTTCTGTTATTTTTTTACTTATATTTTTAGCACAATTTGCATATTTTACTTTAACATGTAAACGTCAACATAAATTCAGAAACAACATTGTAAAAATTTTTTTACTCTCAATGTTTAAAGTTAAATTTTCTATCTGATGTTTATTTTTATTTCCAGTAAATTTGTGACTGACCCCTATTTTGCAGCAAAAAATATGCTTCAACTTTGAACAGCTATAACTCGGTCAATATTGATCGCAGAGGAATGGGACTTTTTTTGTCTTACCTGTTAGAGTAGTGGTAAAAATTTTCTAAATATCACTTATAGGACTGGGGGACCGTACAAAAATTTAATTTTCGTAATTTTTTAGTAAAACATTTTTTTGACCTAAATCACTCAAAAAATAATTCTTTACCTTTTTTAAAGCATTTTTGCAACTGGAACTATATGTATATGACCAACGGTTTAGAAATTAGCCATTGGCCACCGTTGAGAGGGGACACCCTGTATAGCGAAATATCTATCTCCGTATAACGAATGTTTTCATATATTGGCCTTAATTTATTCAGTTTTAAAAGCTTCGGAATCATATAGAATCAATTTTCCATCACTTATTTTTGATTTATCGTCAGTGCTGAGGTTTTTTTTTATATTACTTCTCTCCTTGTTCTTTAAATTCAACGAATTCACCCCACCTCCCACACAACTTTCCACATTTTTTTTTCAAAACAGAGTCAATTGGATTGATACACATGTAAGAGAGGAATCAATGAGAGGCATATAAGAGAGGCCTTCAAATGGAGGAAATGTTAACTACAATTTTTCATTCCTTGCTAAAATTTGAGCTTTTTTTTTTTTTCCTAGTAGAACGTAACAATTTTAAAATCAAAACCACAAAAAATCAATCACAGATTTTTTCGTCTGAAATTAATGCAAGTCTTCCTTATTTGATTTTCATTAAGCTTTCAAATAAATGTCTATTCTCTTTTTTGAAACAGCTTAAATAATTAAGAAATAAAATGTTAGTTTAATATTTACTTTTAAACATTTCAAATTCTTAATTTAAAAGATCAAAAATAATATTTGTTCAAATTTCACACATTAAATACGATTTTTAACATCAATCTCTATACATCGAATTTCTCTATACAAAGAATTTTTTACGGGAACGGTGGATTTCGTTATATAGAGACTCGACTCTGTATATATATATACAATAAGAAAGCGACATTGACAACAATCCAACTTTGATGTTTACATTAAATAATTGCATGAAAATATTTTTAATGAAAAACAAGATTTATCTTACATCTAAACATTTAACTTGCGTATGAACTTTGAAACATCATTTTTTTTTCTATTTTTCAAACATATTCCTTGTATAAAGTAACATTTCTTTTTTCTTTGCTAAGATACACTCTTAAGATAAACAGCAAAAAAACTAAGATTATTTTAAAGTAACATAACGATATAACTTTTCATGTTATCTGATACTGAAAATTGTTTTACTCACCCATCATACGTAGTATAGGGTAAGTCTTCCAATCGTTTTGAAAATCGAAAAAAAAAAAAAAAAAATGGCGGATTTACACATTTCAGACACTGGAGATCACGAAAAATGTATTTTTAGAAAAAAAAAAAAATTGTCGTCCATCTGTCTGTCTGTGTGTAAACGTTCTATTTCCCGAACGTATTCATAAAAGTTTTCTTCATTCTATTAAACCCTATAATATGTAATTAATTCAATGATATACCATGATAAGTAATGATTTAATGTTGCCATGGTGATAATGTCCTATTTAAGATGTTGACATAATATTTTCCGTATTACTGAATTTAAAATATAGAATCTCAATAAATTTGGAGTATAATATAGAAATTAGAATAATATAGAATCTCAATAAATTTGGAGTATAATATAGAAATTGGAATAATATAGAATCTCAATAAATTTGCAGTATAATATAGAAATTGGAATAATATAGAATCTCAATAAATTTGGAGTATAATATATAAATTGGAATAATATAGAATCTCAATAAATTTGGAGTATAATATAGAAATTGGAATAATATAGAATCTCAATAAATTTGGTGTATAATATAGAAATTGGAATAACATAGAATCTCAATAAATTTGGAGTATAATATAGAAATTGGAATAATACAGAATCTCAATTAAAAACGAAAATCAGAATATTTACAAATTAGTTATAGTACGAACGCACCTCATTTGTCAAGTTTGACATACAATTTCCAGCATGCATCTAAAATTATTTTTCTTTTACTTATACTTATTTTTTTAAGCCATAAATAACATGGTAATCTTAAAAATATTTTTTAATTTTTTTAAAAGTTTAATAATATTATTACAAGAAAACAAAATTTCTTAATTTTAATGAAGTACAAGATCTTTTTCTTTTCAATCTAAAAAGTGTTGAAACCTGCCTAATAATTATATTTTAAAAGAAAACTTTTCAGGTAAACATGTTTACCTTAAGGTTCAAGCTGATTTTAATATGCGCTGCATATAAACCTGTGCCATATTTTTCTCGAAAAATTTAATTTGTTTTTGAAATGACAAATTCGTGTTAATATTCAGAATAATTTTCCATTTTTATGGTGCAAAACTTCGAAACAAAAAAGAAAATGGAACATTTTTGTAAAGAAAATATTCGAAGAAATTGCGGCATCTAGAAATTTTATGTTGTTTTTGTATAAATTACTGTTATTCATATAACAATTTGTGGTTCAATGATTTTCGTTAAATTTCTCATTTTCTCTGTGTATATTACTTTTTTGTAATTTGAACGTTTTCTCGTAAGTTTTCGATAGCAATTGCTAGGACTTAAATTTAATTTTACCATTAAAATGTTAGTCTGGATTTTTTCCCCTTTCAAAATAACAAATTGAAATTAACAACAATCTAACTTTGATGTTCACATTAAATAATTGCATGAAGTATTATTAATAAAATACAAGATTTATCTTATATTTCGACATGTAACGCATACCTAAACTTTTAAGCTTAATTTTTTTAGGGTTTCTTTCATCTGACGAAACCCTATTCGTCTCTGTTCTCTGTCTGTCTGTCACAAAGTCCGTACACTTAAACTGTTTAAGTCAGAGACTTCAAATCTAGTGTAATTACAACTGATAGCCTCGTATCACACGACAAATCATGAAAATATTCAAAAAATCTAATGGTTTAGTTAAATGTGCAACCACACCATATTACCACACCATGCTTACACCACAGTTATTCCACAGAGATTTGAATACTCATAAAACTAATTATACTACCAACGCATCTCATTTGCCACGTTTGACGCACAATGTCCAGTTTGCTTCTTAAATATTTTTCTTTTATTTATACTTATTTTAAGCCGATAATAATATGGTATTTTTTAAAAATCTCGCAATCAGATTCTTAAAAGTTTAATAATATTAGTGCGATAAAACAAAATTTTTCTAATTTTAATAAAGTACACGATCTTTTCTTTTCAATCTCAAAAGTGTTAAAATCTACCAAATAATGATTATATTTTAAAAGAAAACTTTTCAGTTAAACATGTTTACCTTAAGGTTCAAGCTGATTTTAATATGTGCGGCTAATTTTACCTGTTCCATATTTTTCTCGACAAACTTAGTTTGTTTTTAAAATGACAAATTTGTGTTAATATGCAGAATAAATTTCCATTTTTATGCTGCAAAACTTTGAAACAAAAACAAAATGGAACATTTCCTGAGGAAAATATTCGAGAAAATTGCGGCGTCTCGAAATTTTATGTTGTTTTTGTATAAATTAAAACATATTTATATAACAATTTGTGGTTCTATGATTTTCGTAAAATTTCTCATTTTCTCTGTGTATACTACTTTTTTGTAAACTGAACATTTTCTCGTAAGGTTTCGATAATAATTGCTCGGATTTAAGTTGCATTTTCTTACTAAACTGTTATTCAGTTTTTTTTTTTTTTTTTTTTTCACCTATAAAATGAGAAATTGAAATTAACAACAATCTAACGTTGATATTTATATTAAATAATTGCATGAAAGTATCTATATTATAAAGGCCAAACGTATCTATGCGTAATGCATACGTCATTTTACGAATGGCAAGACTTTCCCAAGCAATTTCGGTTTTGCAATTTTCGGTACTACAAATTTTATGCTTCTAAACACCGCACTTTTTAAATTTTTACACCGCCATATAGAGAAAAAATGTACTTTTAAATGCAATTTGTTTCAAAGCTGTATCTCAATTTATTTTTTAGATATTAATTTTTTTATAATTTTTAGTACCAATTTTGTAACTGGCAACGGAATCGCTCCATTTTCTCTTAAAATTGAAAAAAAGAAAGATAGAAATTAAAATGCGTATATTATTTAAAAAATAGCATCTGTTATAAAATGCGGTGAATTTCCGTTTTATTTCGTTTAATAATTTGGATAGGTGAGTTTTATAGTTTATTGTTAATTTTAGCTTAAAATAGTATTTGTTTCAGACTTAGACTGATTGATATAGGATGTATTTTTTTACTGTAACTAATTTTGTAGATTTATTATAAATCAATGAAAGAGTTCTCTCTTAAAGATTTTTTTCGTCGAATTTCGACGTGTTCCCACCTCGTATTTATAAAGCACAGATGTCATACACACACCACATTGGCACGATTTTTTTTCAGAGGCCAATTTGGCGAAAACTTCGAAGAAGTTTGAGAATTTTAAATTTCAACCCATTGTGGGTCCGTAATGTCATTCAGAATGACGGGAGAATTTTTTTATACGAGATTTGTAAAATATGAAGCATAAGCTTTCAATAGACATATTATATCAAAAATTGCGAAACGGCCCCCCTTCTGCTCCCCCCCCCTGAAAAAACCGGTGCTATGGGGGAATACCGGAAAACTGCAAAAAGAGCGGCGAAGAAAAGTTAGCTATACCATATTTTTTCTCCCCACTGTAGCTCATATAGAAGCAAAGTTACAGCCTTTTAATAATTGAAGCAAAGTGAAGAAATGAGCAAAATAAGGTGAATAACAGACAGGCAGAAGTGGATTAACTACCTCTCGGGCCCCTAGGCTGGATTTTTTGTAGACCTCCCCCCCCCCCCAAAAAAAAACAAAAAAAAACAATACATTTTTGTATTTTTTGGCACAAAAAAAGGGGAAAGTATCTTTAGTGCAGAAAAACATTAAAATTTCATAAAATTCAAAATGCCATAGTTCGGTAAGTTTTGGTCATAAAAAAGGAGGAATTTTTAAATTCCCTTTTTATACGTCGACAATATTTCTCTAAATATTGTTCTTTGCAGATTTCTCGCTCGCATTTTCATATTTTTGGATGATTTTTTTTTCATAAAATAGTTTAGGACGACCTATAATCGGTCTAGTTTTTACATTTCAATTTTTGTTAAGTTTTTTTTTTTTTTTTTTTTTTTTTTTTTTTTGTATAATGATAGTTTTGCTTTCAGAACCAGTTCAAACCGGTTGTGAAAGTTAAAGTAATAATTAAAAAAAAAAAAAAGACAAAATTTCATTCAAAAATATTAAAGAAAGAAATCTCCAAAGAACTGCCCATAGGATTAACATAAGTTTTTCCCATGTTCTTCATGCTCCCCTCCTCTATAATTAATCCTATGATAGAATTTTTTTAAACATCTCGTTTGCATTTCAATATTTTTAAACGAGTTGTGCATTGGATAGATGAGATCATTCTCTACAAATGCCTTTTTTACATTTTTTTGGGTTTAGTTGAAGATTATTATTATCATTAATCAGAATATTTCTACTTTCTGAACCGGTTTCGAAAGTAAAAGTATCTTCAATCAAAAAAAAAAAAAAAAACCCTGAAAAAAAAAGATTTTTTTTAGAGCTGATATGAAGAAAAAAATCTGGAAGAAAATCGTACAACGGGGCCCCTTTTCCTTCTGGACCCCTAGGCTTCAGCCTACTCAGCCTAATGGGTAATCCGCCTCTGCAGACAGGGGGGTTCACAGCCCCGGGGGTGCCATGTAGCTTAAACTTTTAAGTTAAAATTCGTAGAGAATCAAATGAGCTATATTTTAAAGTATATGTTGGGGGGGGGGGTCAAGCTCCTTGCCCCCAGTTTTTAATAAAATACAACATTTATCTTACATTTCGACATGTAACGCGTATCTATACTTTTAGACTTCATTTTTTTCTATTTTTTAAGCATATTCCTTGTATAAAGTACACCTTTTTCTTTTTTTTTCAAAGAAACACTTTTTCGATAAATAGCAAAAATATAAGATTATATTAACGTACAATAACTATATATCTTTTCGTGTTATCTGATTGTCTGATACTTTAAATTATTTTACTTACTCATCATACGTATTATATGATAAATCTTGCAATCGTCTTGAGAATAAAAAAAAAAAAAAAAAAAGAAAAGAAAAGAAAAAGAAAAAGAAAAAGAAAAAAGAAAAAGAAAAAAAGAAAAAAATGACGAATTTACTTGTTTTAGACATTAAGAATTAAGAAAAACATATTTTTAGAAAAAAAAAATGCCGTCCGTCTGTTTGTCTGTAAACGCCCTATCTCCCAAACATATTGTCATCATAAAAGCTTTATTCATTCTATTAAATCCTTTCAAACATAATTAATTCAATGATATACCATGATAGGTATTGATTCTAGGTTGCCATGGTGATGATGTCCGGTTCAAGATGTTGACATATTATTTATTTCCGTGTTACTGAATTTAATAATATATAGAATTTTAATGAATTTGATATTCATGTACTTTTGCACAAAAGCGTAACAGCTATTACACGGAGATCAGAATATTTATAAATTAGTTATAGTAGGAACGTACCTCATTTGTCACGTTTTACGCACACAAATTCCGACCTACAACCCAACAGGATGGTTTCACATTTAATATACTTAACCGTTGCAGAATTTTTTCGAATCATTTCAAATTTTATCGAATAAAAACTTAAAAATATATTAACAAAAGTTCTATCATATCCTATCATATGTAATACAAGCCAATGATATCAATATGATAGGTAATGATTCCAGGTTGTCCTATTTAAAATGGAGTCGAATTACTTCCGTATTACTGAATTTAATGTATGGAATTGTATAATAAATTTTGTATTCATGCATTTTTGCATAAAGTGCAAGAGATATTACACAGAGATCACAATATTTATAAATTAGTTTCAATACGAACGCACCTCATTTGCTACGTTTGGCATACAATTTTCGACTTGCTTCTTAAATATTTTTACTTTTATTTGCATTCATTTCAAGCCGTTAATAATATGGTATTTAAAAAAAAAATCTCGAAATCAAATTTTAAAAAGTTTAATAATATTAGTACGAGAAAACAAAATTTGTTAATTTTAATAAAGTACAAGATCTTTTCTTTTCAATCAAAAAAGTGTTGAAACTTATCTAATAATTATATTTTAAAAGAAAACTTTACAGAAATGTTTACCTTAAGGTTCAAACTGATTTTAATATGTGCTGTTAATTCACCTGTTCCATATTTTTCTCGTCAAACTTTAGTTTGTTTTTAAAATAACAAATTTGTGTTAATATGCAGAATAAATTTCCATTTTTATTCTACAAAACTTCGAAAAAAAACAAAATGGAACATTTCCTAAAGAAAATATTCAAGAAAATTGTGGCGTCTGGAAATTTTATGTTGTTTTTGTATAAATTACTGTTATTTATATAACAATTTGTGGTTCAATGGTTTTCGTAGAATTTTTCATTTTCTGTGTGTATATTACTTTTTGAAAACTGAACATTTTCTTGTAAGGTTTCGATATTAATTGCTAGGATTTAAGTTGCATTTTCTTATTACACAAATATTCAGTTTTTTTTCCACACATAAAATATGCAGTTAAAATTAACAACAATCTAACGTTGACATTTACATTAAATAATTGCACGAAAGTATTTTTAATGGAATACAAGATTTATTTTACATCTAGACATTTAACGCACCTATAAACTTTTAAACTTCATTTTTTTTCTATTTTTCAAGCATATTCCGTGTATAAAGTAGCATTTCTTTTTTCTTTGCAAAGAAACACTCTTGAGATAAATTGCAAAAAAAATTAAAAATTAAAAAATAAGATTATTTTAAAGTAACATAACTATCGAACTTTTGATATTATCTGATACTGAAAATTTTTTTACTTACCCATTATACGTAGTATAGGGTAAGTTTTGCAATCGTTTTGAAAATAGAAAAAAAAATTGTCGTATTTACACATTTCAGACACTGGATATTCTGAAAAAACACATTTTTAGAAAAAAATGCCATCAGTCTGTCTGTATGTAAACGCTCTATCTCCTGAACAAATAGTATTCATAAAAGTTTTCTTCATTCTATTTAATCCTATCATACATAATTAATTCAATGGTATACTATGATAGGTAATGATTTTACGTTGCCCTGTTGATGATGTCCTATACAAGATGTTAACATATTATTTCCGTGTTACTGAATTTAATATATAGAATCGTAATAAAGTTTGAGTTTGAATTTTTGCATAAAAGTGCAACAGCTATTTACACAGAGCTCAGAATATTTACATATTAGCTATAGTAAGAACGCATCTCATTTGCCACATTTAACGCACAATTTCCGACTTACTTCTTAAATATTTTTACTTTTATTTATACTTATTTTAAGCCAATAATAATATGGTATTAATAAAAAAAATCTCGAAATCAGATTTTTAAAAGTTTAATAATATTAGTACGAAAGAACTAAATTTGTTAATTTTAATAAAGTACAATATATTTTCTTTTCAATCTAAAAAGTGTTAAAACCTACCAAATAATGATTATATTTTAAAAGAAAACTTTTCAGTTAAACATGTTTACCTTAAGGTTCAAGCTGATTTTAATATGTGCGGCTAATTTTACCTGTTCCATATTTTTCTCGACAAACTTAGTTTGTTTTTAAAATGACAAATTTGTGTTAATATGCAGAATAAATTTCCATTTTTATGCTGCAAAACTTTGAAACAAAAACAAAATGGAATATTTCCTGAGGAAAATATTCGAGAAAATTGCGGCGTCTCGAAATTTTATGTTGTTTTTGTATAAATTAAAACATATTTATATAACAATTTGTGGTTCTATGATTTTCGTAAAATTTCTCATTTTCTCTGTGTATACTACTTTTTTGTAAACTGAACATTTTCTCGTAAGGTTTCGATAATAATTGCTCGGATTTAAGTTGCATTTTCTTACTAAACTGTTATTCAGTTTTTTTTTTTTTTTTTTTTTCACCTATAAAATGAGAAATTGAAATTAACAACAATCTAACGTTGATATTTATATTAAATAATTGCATGAAAGTATCTATATTATAAAGGCCAAACGTATCTATGCGTAATGCATACGTCATTTTACGAATGGCAAGACTTTCCCAAGCAATTTCGGTTTTGCAATTTTCGGTACTACAAATTTTATGCTTCTAAACACCGCACTTTTTAAATTTTTACACCGCCATATAGAGAAAAAATGTACTTTTAAATGCAATTTGTTTCAAAGCTGTATCTCAATTTATTTTTTAGATATTAATTTTTTTATAATTTTTAGTACCAATTTTGTAACTGGCAACGGAATCGCTCCATTTTCTCTTAAAATTGAAAAAAAGAAAGATAGAAATTAAAATGCGTATATTATTTAAAAAATAGCATCTGTTATAAAATGCGGTGAATTTCCGTTTTATTTCGTTTAATAATTTGGATAGGTGAGTTTTATAGTTTATTGTTAATTTTAGCTTAAAATAGTATTTGTTTCAGACTTAGACTGATTGATATAGGATGTATTTTTTTACTGTAACTAATTTTGTAGATTTATTATAAATCAATGAAAGAGTTCTCTCTTAAAGATTTTTTTCGTCGAATTTCGACGTGTTCCCACCTCGTATTTATAAAGCACAGATGTCATACACACACCACATTGGCACGATTTTTTTTCAGAGGCCAATTTGGCGAAAACTTCGAAGAAGTTTGAGAATTTTAAATTTCAACCCATTGTGGGTCCGTAATGTCATTCAGAATGACGGGAGAATTTTTTTATACGAGATTTGTAAAATATGAAGCATAAGCTTTCAATAGACATATTATATCAAAAATTGCGAAACGGCCCCCCTTCTGCTCCCCCCCCCCTGAAAAAACCGGTGCTATGGGGGAATACCGGAAAACTGCAAAAAGAGCGGCGAAGAAAAGTTAGCTATACCATATTTTTTCTCCCCACTGTAGCTCATATAGAAGCAAAGTTACAGCCTTTTAATAATTGAAGCAAAGTGAAGAAATGAGCAAAATAAGGTGAATAACAGACAGGCAGAAGTGGATTAACTACCTCTCGGGCCCCTAGGCTGGATTTTTTGTAGACCTCCCCCCCCCCCCAAAAAAAAAACAAAAAAAAACAATACATTTTTGTATTTTTTGGCACAAAAAAAGGGGAAAGTATCTTTAGTGCAGAAAAACATTAAAATTTCATAAAATTCAAAATGCCATAGTTCGGTAAGTTTTGGTCATAAAAAAGGAGGAATTTTTAAATTCCCTTTTTATACGTCGACAATATTTCTCTAAATATTGTTCTTTGCAGATTTCTCGCTCGCATTTTCATATTTTTGGATGATTTTTTTTTCATAAAATAGTTTAGGACGACCTATAATCGGTCTAGTTTTTACATTTCAATTTTTGTTAAGTTTTTTTTTTTTTTTTTTTTTTTTTTTTTTTTTTTGTATAATGATAGTTTTGCTTTCAGAACCAGTTCAAACCGGTTGTGAAAGTTAAAGTAATAATTAAAAAAAAAAAAAGACAAAATTTCATTCAAAAATATTAAAGAAAGAAATCTCCAAAGAACTGCCCATAGGATTAACATAAGTTTTTCCCATGTTCTTCATGCTCCCCTCCTCTATAATTAATCCTATGATAGAATTTTTTTAAACATCTCGTTTGCATTTCAATATTTTTAAACGAGTTGTGCATTGGATAGATGAGATCATTCTCTACAAATGCCTTTTTTACATTTTTTTGGGTTTAGTTGAAGATTATTATTATCATTAATCAGAATATTTCTACTTTCTGAACCGGTTTCGAAAGTAAAAGTATCTTCAATCAAAAAAAAAAAAAAAAACCCTGAAAAAAAAAGATTTTTTTTAGAGCTGATATGAAGAAAAAAATCTGGAAGAAAATCGTACAACGGGGCCCCTTTTCCTTCTGGACCCCTAGGCTTCAGCCTACTCAGCCTAATGGGTAATCCGCCTCTGCAGACAGGGGGGTTCACAGCCCCGGGGGTGCCATGTAGCTTAAACTTTTAAGTTAAAATTCGTAGAGAATCAAATGAGCTATATTTTAAAGTATATGTTGGGGGGGGGGGTCAAGCTCCTTGCCCCCAGTTTTTAATAAAATACAACATTTATCTTACATTTCGACATGTAACGCGTATCTATACTTTTAGACTTCATTTTTTTCTATTTTTTAAGCATATTCCTTGTATAAAGTACACCTTTTTCTTTTTTTTTCAAAGAAACACTTTTTCGATAAATAGCAAAAATATAAGATTATATTAACGTACAATAACTATATATCTTTTCGTGTTATCTGATTGTCTGATACTTTAAATTATTTTACTTACTCATCATACGTATTATATGATAAATCTTGCAATCGTCTTGAGAATAAAAAAAAAAAAAAAAAAGAAAAGAAAAGAAAAAGAAAAAGAAAAAGAAAAAAGAAAAAGAAAAAAAGAAAAAAATGACGAATTTACTTGTTTTAGACATTAAGAATTAAGAAAAACATATTTTTAGAAAAAAAAAATGCCGTCCGTCTGTTTGTCTGTAAACGCCCTATCTCCCAAACATATTGTCATCATAAAAGCTTTATTCATTCTATTAAATCCTTTCAAACATAATTAATTCAATGATATACCATGATAGGTATTGATTCTAGGTTGCCATGGTGATGATGTCCGGTTCAAGATGTTGACATATTATTTATTTCCGTGTTACTGAATTTAATAATATATAGAATTTTAATGAATTTGATATTCATGTACTTTTGCACAAAAGCGTAACAGCTATTACACGGAGATCAGAATATTTATAAATTAGTTATAGTAGGAACGTACCTCATTTGTCACGTTTTACGCACACAAATTCCGACCTACAACCCAACAGGATGGTTTCACATTTAATATACTTAACCGTTGCAGAATTTTTTCGAATCATTTCAAATTTTATCGAATAAAAACTTAAAAATATATTAACAAAAGTTCTATCATATCCTATCATATGTAATACAAGCCAATGATATCAATATGATAGGTAATGATTCCAGGTTGTCCTATTTAAAATGGAGTCGAATTACTTCCGTATTACTGAATTTAATGTATGGAATTGTATAATAAATTTTGTATTCATGCATTTTTGCATAAAGTGCAAGAGATATTACACAGAGATCACAATATTTATAAATTAGTTTCAATACGAACGCACCTCATTTGCTACGTTTGGCATACAATTTTCGACTTGCTTCTTAAATATTTTTACTTTTATTTGCATTCATTTCAAGCCGTTAATAATATGGTATTTAAAAAAAAAATCTCGAAATCAAATTTTAAAAAGTTTAATAATATTAGTACGAGAAAACAAAATTTGTTAATTTTAATAAAGTACAAGATCTTTTCTTTTCAATCAAAAAAGTGTTGAAACTTATCTAATAATTATATTTTAAAAGAAAACTTTACAGAAATGTTTACCTTAAGGTTCAAACTGATTTTAATATGTGCTGTTAATTCACCTGTTCCATATTTTTCTCGTCAAACTTTAGTTTGTTTTTAAAATAACAAATTTGTGTTAATATGCAGAATAAATTTCCATTTTTATTCTACAAAACTTCGAAAAAAAACAAAATGGAACATTTCCTAAAGAAAATATTCAAGAAAATTGTGGCGTCTGGAAATTTTATGTTGTTTTTGTATAAATTACTGTTATTTATATAACAATTTGTGGTTCAATGGTTTTCGTAGAATTTTTCATTTTCTGTGTGTATATTACTTTTTGAAAACTGAACATTTTCTTGTAAGGTTTCGATATTAATTGCTAGGATTTAAGTTGCATTTTCTTATTACACAAATATTCAGTTTTTTTTCCACACATAAAATATGCAGTTAAAATTAACAACAATCTAACGTTGACATTTACATTAAATAATTGCACGAAAGTATTTTTAATGGAATACAAGATTTATTTTACATCTAGACATTTAACGCACCTATAAACTTTTAAACTTCATTTTTTTTCTATTTTTCAAGCATATTCCGTGTATAAAGTAGCATTTCTTTTTTCTTTGCAAAGAAACACTCTTGAGATAAATTGCAAAAAAAATTAAAAATTAAAAAATAAGATTATTTTAAAGTAACATAACTATCGAACTTTTGATATTATCTGATACTGAAAATTTTTTTACTTACCCATTATACGTAGTATAGGGTAAGTTTTGCAATCGTTTTGAAAATAGAAAAAAAAATTGTCGTATTTACACATTTCAGACACTGGATATTCTGAAAAAACACATTTTTAGAAAAAAATGCCATCAGTCTGTCTGTATGTAAACGCTCTATCTCCTGAACAAATAGTATTCATAAAAGTTTTCTTCATTCTATTTAATCCTATCATACATAATTAATTCAATGGTATACTATGATAGGTAATGATTTTACGTTGCCCTGTTGATGATGTCCTATACAAGATGTTAACATATTATTTCCGTGTTACTGAATTTAATATATAGAATCGTAATAAAGTTTGAGTTTGAATTTTTGCATAAAAGTGCAACAGCTATTTACACAGAGCTCAGAATATTTACATATTAGCTATAGTAAGAACGCATCTCATTTGCCACATTTAACGCACAATTTCCGACTTACTTCTTAAATATTTTTACTTTTATTTATACTTATTTTAAGCCAATAATAATATGGTATTAATAAAAAAAATCTCGAAATCAGATTTTTAAAAGTTTAATAATATTAGTACGAAAGAACTAAATTTGTTAATTTTAATAAAGTACAATATATTTTCTTTTCAATCTAAAAAGTGTTAAAACCTACCAAATAATGATTATATTTTAAAAGAAAACTTTTCAGTTAAACATGTTTACCTTAAGGTTCAAACTGATTTTAATATGTGCTGTTAATTCACCTGTTCCATATTTTTTCTCGACAAACTTAGTTTGTTTTTAAAATGACAAATTTGTGTTAATATGCAGAATAAATTTTCATTTTTATGCTACAAAACTTCGAAACAAAAAAGAAAATGGAACATTTCCTAAAGAAAATATTCGAGAAAATTGCGGCGTCTCGAAATTTTTATGCTGTTTTTGTATAAATTACTGTTATATAATAATTTATCGTTCAATGATTTTCGTAAAATTTCTCATTTTCTCTGTGTATATTACTTTTTTGTAAACTGAACATTTTCTTGTAAAGTTTTGATAATAACTGCTAGGATTTAAGTTATATTTTCCAATTAAACTGTTATTCAGTTTTTAAAAAAATAAAATATGCAATCGAAATTAACAACAATTTAACTTTGATGTTTACATTAAATAGTTGCACGAAAGTATTTTTAAACTAGTCTTTGGGGGGGGGGGGGGGGCACCGTAATACTTACCCATCATGGATAGGCATATGAAAATAAAACATGTGAAAACTATTTATACAATGCATTGCAATTCCAAAACAAAATTTAAATATTGTTAATATGCATAATAATGCTCTATTAATGAATTGCTGATGTACCAATTTCGACAAATTACTCAAGTAGTACCGAACTGCGTAAAAAAAACATCCTTATAACTCCAAAAAAATAATAATATAAACTAACAGTTTACTGCGTTGGATTGAGCGTCTCATTTTCAATTAAAATATATCTCTGAATTGAAATTTGAATGAAATACAGGGTCATGAAAAATCGAAGAATGTGTAAAACAGGATTACAAATATCTCGGAAACTAATAATCCGATCGACTTTGTTCTATATGCAAAATGTGTGTTATTTTATTGCCTTTTACGTCCATTCCTTAGAACAGAAACATTCGAAAATTTTTATATACCTTTCATCAAAACGAATTTTTCGAGAGTCCGAAAAAATAGTTCCGGATAATCGAGGTTGTTGATATTAAATAGGCTTCGTTCCATTCTTACATACTAACTACATACAAAATTTCAAGTCTCTATCTCAATTTATTCGGGAGATAGAGCGTTTACAGACTGACAGACAGACAAACGGACGGACGTCAAAATTTTTTTTCTAAAAATATGTTTTTTCGGAATCTCCACTATCTAAAACGTGTAAATCCGTCAAAAAAAATTTTTTCGATTTTCAAAACGATTGTAAGACTTACCCTATACTACGTATGATGGGTAAGTAAAAATACAAGATTTATCTTATATTTCTACATGTAACGCGCATCTAAACTTTCAGACTTAATTTTTTAGCACTTTCCAACAAAGTTGAAAAGTGTTTATGCAATCGATTTTGTCTATCTTTCTGGCCGTCTATCCACAGTCTATTCCAATTAACTCCGTAAATATACTCGGATTTTCATGCAATTGATAAAGCTTATTTTGTGTCACCAAAGCATGTTTGGTATTACATAAGAAGTATGTGTACGATTAATAGTTCGATTAAAGGGACACTCAAAAGAATTCGATTACATTATGGTATATATAATAGTCCAAGAGCCGACCGCACAAAATCCTAAGTCATCGAGCAAAAGAAAAAATCCTTTATATATTATGGAAGACTAGTCATAGGGGAATGTAATGATCCATGTCTGCCGGAAGTGAAGTGGTGCATAAGCCATAATACGACTAGTGGCTCATTTGTAAGTCTATTATTGTGTTTGCCGTACAATCAAAAGTATGAAAACACGGAAAACTGGGTGCAGGAGAACATAATGCTAAGACTATGAGTCAACCACTAGTGGTATTCATTTTTGGCTTATGCACCACTTCACTTCCAGCAGACATGGATGATTAGTTTTCCCTATGATTACTCTTCCATAATATAAAGGATTTTTTCTTGTGCTCGATGACTTAGGGTTTTGTGTGGTCCGCTCTTGCACTCGGTACGGGAAGATAGACTCAATACTCGCGGATGCATTCGGGAGCCTAACCCTCACAAACAGAGTTCTCGCTGTCGCTCGCCATTGCGCCTAGTTGCGACTAAATTCTTCATTTGGCGAGTAAACAAGCGATCAGATTCGCCAAATTGCTAGTGCTCACTTTTTGCTTTTCTTTCTTTTCTTTTTCGTTTTTCATACATATGCATACATACATATTTTTAATATACTTGTAGCGGCTATATGAAATTAGATTACTAACAATCGTTGTCGCAGTTATAAAAAAGTTTGGTTATTTTAGAACATATTGGAAAAAAAGGGGTACCTTAAAGGATTAAAGATCATTTTTCTTGTGCTACAGGGAGAATCTATTTTGCTAATACTTTTTTCATTTGGCGAATGTTTTTTTATTTCTAATTAGCCAAATTACTAACGTTGGAGAAATGTCAGCGAGAACACTGCTCAAAAATATTAAGGGATTATTGTATTCAGAAAAAAGAATGAAAGTAATATTACTTTAATAGTTTGATAGAAATTTCTTTTGTTTCCGTAAAACAGATTTTTTTTTTTTTTTTTTTTTTTTTTTTTAGTGCCGGTCATTTGATATGAATAAAATAAGTCGTATTCTATTCTTTGGCTTGTTTCTGATCAGGGGCAGAGATCATATTGTCCAAACTGTTGGCACATAATGAAAATTGTAATGTTTTGAGGTATGTATCCCAGATATGGCACGTGATGGAGATAAGGGTTAAATCATTATTTTCTGTATAACTATCGGTTTTCTAATTTTTATATATCAGTGAGTTCATCAATCCAGTTCAGTGCTCTATTTTTCTAAATCTGTTTATATTTTATTTGCCTCATTTTAATATCAAACATTTTATTCTTTAAAAATTAGAAAATGATATCATCACTAAAATGCTTTGAAAAACTCTAAATTTTCTACCAAAGTACTTATATAAATACAAAGACATTTTCACTGAATTTGCCATTACGTAAAAATGTTAATCATGAAATACTTTCAAATTGTCTATGCATGTTTGAAATACATTTATTTAAGTGAACAGATTGCACTAGGAATTCTAGATAAATCAATTTATAAATTAAATAAATAAATTAATGGATATTTCGAGAATTTCATGGATTTTTTTGCGATCTTTACTTATGATTGATTTATTAACAATACAAAACTGGCAATTTCCAGATTGTTTATAAAGCTCATTGTAATGCCATTTGGATAAATCTCTCACCTCTCACTTGCTAATCCACTATAATAACAACACTCGAGGATGGAAAGGTATTTCCATAAAAGAAAACTTATCCTAAGCTCTTTTCACTAATGGATTTCTTTATATTTTTTATCATGCACTTGCTAAATATTCAGTGTGAGATTCATAAAGATAATCTAAGACAAAAATATTTACTTAAAGAAGCAAAAGAGGAAAGACTACTAGTTTATCCATGTGTATTTGTAATTTATGTTGAAACGTGTATTCAATGTTTCTTTTGAATCGTTATTTTTGCTTGGTCGTTGTTCTTAATAATATATTTATTTATTGCCACAGTTTTATTTATTTATTTAGTGTTGCATCCATTGTAGAATAAATACAGTTATTTGATTTAAGGTATTTGAAATAAATCATGCATCTTTAAACCATGATTTTAAACAAAAATATCATTTTCCTAATTTTTATAGAATTTTAAAGTTTAGTGCTCTATCTTTCTAAACCTGTTTATATTTTATTTGCCTCAATTTAATGCCGAACATTCAACTCTTTAAAAATTTAAAAATGGTATCATCACTAAAATGATTTGAAAAATTCTATATTTCTATAAAAATGGTTATGTGAATATACAAATATTTTCACTGAATTTGCCATTGTGTAAAAATGTTTATCATGAAATGCTTTCAAATTTTCTATGCATGTTTGAAATAGATTTATTTAAGTGAACAGATTGCACTAGGAAATCCAGATGAATAAGTTTATAAATTAAACAAATAAATTAATGGATATTTCGAGAATTTCATGGATTTTATTGCGATTTTTACTTATGATTGATTTATTAACAGTTCAAAACTAGCAATTTCCACGTTGTTTATAAAGCTCATTGTAATGCGATTGGGATAAATCTCTCATCTCTGACTTCTTAATCCACTGTAATAACAGCACTCGAAGATGGAAAGGTATTTCCATAAAAGAAAACTTATCCTAAGCTCTTTTCACTAATGGATTCCTTTATTTTTTATCGTGCACTTGCAAGAGTTTCAGTGTGAGATTCATAAAGATAATCTAACGCAAAAATATTTACTTAAAGAAGCAAAAGAAGAAAGACTACCAGTTTGTCCATATGTATTTGTAATTTATGCTGAGACGTATATTTAATGTTTCTTTTATATCTTTATTTTTGTTTGACCGTTGTTCTTAATCATATATTTATTTAGTGCCACAGTTTTATTTATTTATTTAGTGTTACACTACATAGTAGAATAAATACAGTTATTTGATTTAATGTATTTAAAATAAATCATGCATCTTTAAATCATGATTTTAAATAAATTAACAATTTCCTAGTTTTTTGGTAGATTTACTTTCGTTTTTTTTTTTTTTTTTAAATCAATTAGTATGATTTTATTAAAAAAAATTAAGTGTGACTGCGTATCGTAAACATTCTTCATCAATGCGTGATTAGAACCAGATAGTTAGTAATAACGTGTAATACTAATTATAATTAAAAGCCTCTGAAAGAAACGCTCAAGCTAATGTTAATCCTATTGGAGTGGAACGTTGTTTACAGATTTCTGGCTCACATTTAAATATTTTTTAAAGATATAGCATATTGTATCTGAGGCCTGAGATCCATGTATTTTATTGTTCGTTCGTACTTTTTCAATTTCGGTTGCAGTTTCTTTGTATATGGGCGCTTTCACTTCAAGAACCGGATCTAACTGGTCCGCATTATGGTCCAGGATAGCTTTGTTGCAAAACCGTTAGCAGCTTAAGCCGAGGTCATAGGTTCGAATCTAGTATTGAACATTTTTTCACTTAGTGGAAAAATTATAACTTCTAGACCAAACAGTGTGATTTTGTTAAAATAATTAGTTGTAATTGCGTATCGTAGGCTTTTTTTCGTCAATCGGTATGACTGTGTTAAAATAATTAATCATAACTAGGTATATAGCATTTATTGGAGTTCTGGATTATTATGGGACTTGCTGTTGAAATGTTTCGAAAAACGACCAGTTGTCATTGCTAAAAACGTTATTTACGGGAAATGTGTCTGCCAAATTTGTCCAGAATAGCTTAATAGGAAAAGCACTGACAGCTTAAACCAAGGATCTGAGTTCGAATACCGGCCTGCAAACTTTTTCATACAGTTGGACGTTTTTCAATCTGTACGATTTCTTTACCGATCAGTATAATTTTGTTAAAATAATTAAGTATAACTTTATATTCAATGTTTATTGGAGCTTCTTTATTTTTTGTTAAAATGTTTCAGATAGCAATCCGAATTTTATTGCCTAAAAGGTTGTTTGAGTAAAATATGTCCGGTCCAGGATAATTTTGTTGGAAGAGCATTAAGGCCTCAATCCCTCTCCGCAAAGAAACTCGCGAGCTAATGCTATTCCTACGGGGAGGCATTTTTCTAATAACTCTTTCGCATTTTGACATTTTTAAATAATTTTTTTTGCATTGGATAGATGAGGTCCCTCTCAAGATTGCTCCTTGATTACTTTTTCGATTTTGGTCGCAGATATTTTTTTAAAAAGTTACTTTCGCTTTCTGAACCGGTTTTGAAAGTAAGGCTTAAGCCAGGGACCTGGGATCGAATACTGGTTTTGAACTCTTATTTCACTTAGTTGAAAAAAAATACAAGTCGTAGCATATTATATTGATCATCACGATTGTTTTGAAATAATTAAATGTAATTACGTATCCAACATTTATTGGCGTTTCTTTATCTTATATTCAAAAATTTCAGCTAACAGACCAGATGTTATTGCTGATACGTTGTCTGAATAAAATGTGTACGCCGGTTTTGTACAAATTTGCTAACAAGAAAGAACGTAACAGCTTAAGCCAAGATCATGGGATCTTTGGCTTGACCATTTTTAGTATGATTTCGTAAGAAACACTATCTGTTACATTCTCCCTTATGTAGGGGATTCAGAAAAAAAAAAAATGCAGATCTACGCCGATTTTAGCCCCTAGAACATAAAAACACCCTCAGTTAAAAGTTATCTAACTATCTATATATATCACGTTTTTATGAAGACGATAACTTAGGTAATTCTGCACAAATCTCTTTCAAAAAGATACATAAAATCAAGTCGCACAAAATCTCGGTCAAGTTCGTTAATGGGCCAAATCAGAACCGGCGCGGGGGACACATTTTACTGGTCATTTTGCAATGACATCTGGTCTGTAAGCTGAAAACAGGAAAAATCCCATACCTTCTTAATTATGATACATATCAAATCAGTTTAAAGTTATTATTACTTCAAGAAAAAAGGGCAAAAGAATTTATGTTCGAAAGTTGATAGATTATTGATATGATTAAAAATGTTCTCAAAAGACAAAAAAAGTAGGGTTTTAAGAAGAAAAAAATTCAATTCACAAGATATCAAATTCACTTAAATTTATTACATAACTTCTTAATATTATGTACAACTTTAGTACTGACAAGTTTTCGATAGGACCAACTCTTACAGCAAAATAAAATAAAATAAAATAACATAAAATAAAAATACAAAAAATAATAACAAAAAAAAAAAAAAAAAAAAAAAGGTGAAGTGAAGAAAAATAAAATTCATACTTTATCAATTCACAAGACATCAAATTCGTTTAAGTTTATCATACGTATTCTTAACCTAACTGATGCAACTATCTACAACTGTTATAATAGCGAGGTTTTTTTTCTTTTTCTTTTTTAAGATATAAGAGTTGTGACCAACTCTTATAACTAAAAGAAAAAGAAAAAGAAAGAAAAAGAAAGAAAGAAAAATTAAAGACTTAGAGGTTGAACAAAAGATTATCGTATTAACATGATTCTTATAAGAACAGATCTTATGGATAAATGAAATTAACTTGGAGAAAGCGGTTAGATAAACTTTTCAAACTGGTTCGAACTCAATCTTGATTTAGTTTTTGTTGCTGAAAATAGTACTTAATTTTGAAATCTACCTATGCCTATCAACCGGCAGGGATTTTTTTTTAATTTATATGAAAAAATTACAACTTGTGCGACATTTTTTTAAAGATTTTTATGATACAGGGAAGGTAATTTTGCTTTGACACGTTTAAAACTTTTTCATAGAGCATTAAAAGTTTAATTTATAAAGTTTTTCAAGCTATACCAAATTAATATTTATTTCAACAAATTATCTATATTTAATTTTAATAAAATATTACATTAAATCAAATAAAACATAAAAAAAAAACAATTATCTTAAAATATTGCATACCTGTCCGTTCTCCTCTGCCCATTCAATAAATTACTCCTCGTTTTATTGTAACATTTTCTGCATTAAAATTTAAATTATTTCATAAATTATTCTTCAGTCTTAACATTTTCAACTCGAGAAACAGAAAATGAATTATTACGCTTTTTTGAAAATCAGTCTTAAAACGGGTGGAACTATTCTGCCGCCATTTCAGAATAAATTACGTCAGTAACAGGTGGCTGGTCCGGTAATTTCTACCTAAGCCACATTTTTGGCGTAAGATACATTTTCTTAAAACTTGTTGATTAAGACTCTTGTTGTTAAATTTTAAAATAAAGTAAATGGGTCTGAAAATTTCGAAATCATATTTCATGATTTTTTTCCATGCGCTTATCTTTTAGAGTTTTGTGTTTGGTGTGCTGAAAAGATGAAATTGATTGTAATACATTGTCATTACAAACAAAATGCTATGATTATGTGAATACAGTACCATAAGATAAAAGGTTAAATTAAGCATACATGATTATTTACATTTACCACTCATTGTTTTATACACATTTTTATTATTATTAGAGTGCGTTGTTTTCTATAAAATTTTGAAATGTAAGCAACATTTCAATAATAATGTTTTCTATAAAATCTCAATATATAAGCAACATAACAATAATAAAACTAATAACAATAGTCATTATTATAATAATTTGCACTAAGTTATTAGCCAGTGATATCTCAAATTCCCTCCACTAATGCTAAACCTATGGACTTGTAGAGTATTCGTATATTCAAAATTTCTCCACAGAAATATATTACTTTAACTTCTTTTTTTTTTTTTCTACGTACGGTTTCCTATTTATTTTAAATGTACTGTGATACAAGAAAAGTAATTTTTCTTTAAAACATTCAAATTTTTGATAGAATCTTAAAAATCTAGATTTATAAAATATTTCCAAGCGAAGATATATCAAATAAATATTTATTTCAACAAATTACCGATTTAATTTTATTAAATTATTACACTAAAACAAATAAAATAGAAAAAAATACGCAGTTATCTTAAAATATTACATACCTGTCCGTTCTCCTTTGCCCATTCAATAAATTACTCCTTGCTTCAATGTAACATTTCTGCATTAAAATTAAATTATTTCATGAATTATTTTCAGTCTTA
Source organism: Maratus speculifer (assembly GCA_964019185.1). NCBI lineage: Eukaryota > Metazoa > Arthropoda > Arachnida > Araneae > Salticidae > Maratus > Maratus speculifer. The sequence goes on from OZ025303.1 coordinate 160,811,778, forward strand.
ACATTTTCAACACGAGATACAGAAAATGAATTATTACGCTTTTTAAAAATCAGTCTCAAAACGGGTGGAAATATTCTGCCGCTATTTCAAAATAAATTACGTCAGTAACAGATGGCTGGTCCGGTAATTTTCACTTAGGCCACACTTTTGGCGTAAAATATATTTTCTTAAAACTTGTTGATTAAGGCTCGTGTTTTTAAATTTTAAAATAAAGTCGATGAGTCTGAAAACTTCGAAATTATATTTCATGATTTTCTCCGAGAGCTTATCTTTTAGAGTTTTGTGTTTAATGTGTTGAAAAGCTGAAATTGACTGTAATACATTGTCGTTACATACAAAGTGCTATAATTATGTGAATATTACAGTAGCATAAGATAGAAAGTGAAATTAAGCATACATTATTATTTACATTTATGTCTCATTCTTTTATACACATCATTATTTAAGTGCATTGTTTTCTATGAAACTTTGAAATGTACACAACATTTTCATTACAATAAAAAACTAATAATAATAGTTATTATTATTACAATTTGCTCTAAAGCTGGCCAATGAGAAATTAAATCCCCCTCGCGCATGTTAAACCTATGGACGTGTGAAGTATTCATATATTCAAAATATATCCACAGGAGATTAACAGTTTAAGTTTTTTCAGTTACAGTTTTTCAGCAGTTTTACTTTTTTTCAGTAAGCACATCTTGAAAAATGTCGCCTTTTTAGATGCATTTCTAATTATATAAATGCGTAGCACCTATATTCACCGTCTTGTCCATCCATCTGTATAATTATGATAGCACAAAAACTACTCAACCGAGTGATTTGAAATTTAACATACATATAATCGTTGCAGAATATTATCGAGTCGTTTCAGTTTATGGAAATCGAATCAAATTTTTAAAAATATTAATAAAAGATTTCTTTATTCTATTAAATTCTATCATACGTAATTAAGGCAATGATATCCCATGATAGGTAATGATTCTAGGTTGCCATGATGATGGCGCCGTATTTAAACTAGTCCTATTATTTCCGCATTGCTGAATTTAATATATATAATTGTAATAGATTTCGTATTCATGCATAAGAGTGCAACAGTTATTCTACCAAGGTCTAAATATTTATAATACTACACTGGTGTCCAAAAGTTAAGGGGGCTTATTTACCGGGATACAAGTCAAAATTGCAGCGAGCGCCACCTGCATCTCAAATCGGCTAACTGTTTGTGGGCGGATATAATTTACGACTTTGGGAAATCTCCCCACATTCTAGCGGGATGATCAAACACTCAGCTGACCGGTACATAGATGACAGATTTGGCATGTTATCCCCCGTTCACCAGTTCTCACAAAACCGAAATACTGAATCCAATCCTGTAAGCATTTTAAATGCATAGGAAAAAAAAAACAGAAAGGTTAAACAAATAGCGATAACAAAAATGAAGTTCCTGAAGAGTTAAAAATGGACAGATCATCTAATTAATTATCTAGAAACTGTATGAATTGTTCATCGATTTTTGCAGTTTTTTTTTTTTGTTTCAAAATTTGTTTCCTAGTAGCAAAATTTATGTAAAAACTTCAGTATATTGTACTTGTGTAGTCTTAAAATCTTAATTATTAAAATCGTAAACTATTATAATATTATAATAATATAATATTATAATGATATTATAATATTATAATTATATTTTTTACTCTTTTTACACAATTAATTATTAATAGAGTTTAAAAAAATTACCTATTCAGAAAATTACATAACGAAATGTGAATTGCATTAGGAATTCAAACTAGCACCAGAAAATAACTGAAATTGGAAAGAAAAAATATCAAGAAATCCATAAACTAGTATTAGTGTAATTATTAACATTTATCATTTAACTTCTCAGGGTGGTTACGAAAAAACTATATTTGTAATATTCTTCTTTTAACATTTTTGACATATTTCGAAATGCATTCAAAACCAACAAACTGAAAAGTTCGTTATATTGTGTATATGTAGCTTAACGATAGCACTTCTTTAAATTGTAAATTAGTAGAATATTATAATGCATGTCATTTTATAACTTATACCATTTTTACAGAATTATTAATAATGCTTGATCTTATTCAGAAACTACATAATCGAAAAGTTTTTTCCATTTTTCAGTAAAAGCATAAAATCGTTCAGTAAACTATGTCAAACTTGGCGGTATGAACCGAATTACCGGAAGCGACAGCGCAGGAAAGGGAAAAAACAGCCTGGGACACATGAACTAGAAAACATGTACTTAATTTATTTTGGCCACTTACGCTTTCCACAGTGTCCATTTTTACACCTTGTAGTTACTAGAAAATTAAAAAATTTTCTGAAACAAAATCACTCAAGAGTAATAAGGGATTCAAAAATCTGCTACGCACAGAATCTATAAATACTTTCAACTTAATTCTGAATAAAGGAATCTCTAGCTCATACTTCTTTTCTTATGATTAGTGGCATTTTTCCATCCTTCCCATCATATCATATTTTACAGAAATCAAAGCATGTGAGTTGAAAATATAGTTATGGTTTCTTATTTATTGTTAATGCAACAAATGAAAACACATGTTTGACCAAGAGTGAGATGAAATAAACGCATTTATGACTCAATAAGTTGATTATGATTATGGTTTTATAAACAAAAAATTGTCTGCCTTGATAGCTATTACTAATCTCAAAAGTTTTCCTTTCTTGTTTAAGGATTTTTGGGAGAAGCAAGAAACAGGTCATTTAATAAATAGAATTTAGGAACTTGCATCTGCAGTCGCATCATTTATTCCTAAGGAGAATCCTAATAAATCATAATTTTAATTCTTCTCATGGTTAATTTTCTTAAGTTAAACTTTACAAACAGCAAATAAATAATGTAAAAACATTCTATATTATTTAAATATGATTTTATTTCTAATTATTTTAAATATATTAATAAATTGACAATTAAAAGTAGTGTTGGATTCGGTCGAATACTTTGATATTCGGCCAAACCGAATATTCGGCAGGCCGAATAGTTTCATATTCGGCTTAACTGAATAGTTTGATATTCGGCTTAACTGAATAGTTTGATATTCGGCCTAACCGAATATTCGGTAACATGGCCGAATCCAGAATAGATACCGAATATTCGGTACATCCCTAATATTTAATTAAAAAATTAATATTATTCTAAATTTATTTTAATTTTTAAGTTAAATAAGTGTAATTATGCATTTTATGAAAGAATACTAATTTTTATAACAAGATTATCAATGAAAAAATAACAATTTTATATAAATAAATACAGTGTTGGGCACGTTCACAAAATAAACGAACTATATCAAACTCACGTTCAATTTCTGAAAAGTGATTTAAGTTCACGTTCAAACTCAAAAATTTTCAAACGAACTCGTTCAAATCAAACTCATTTGTAAAAGTGAACGAAGTTCACTAAAAAGTTCACTTTTTTTTTTTAAATGTTTGGATATTATTGTCCAAATTTACAAAATTTTTTGAACTAATCATTTGATTATTCGATATGTAAGATAGAGGTATGCACGGACGGAAATTTCCAGTCCCGATCCATAGAAAAAAAATGTCCGGCCCGATATTAAAAAAAAATTTCGGCCCGAGCCCAGCCCGGCTCGTAGACAAAATTTAGCGGCCCGACCCGGCCCGATATAATAACTAAAATCAAGGCTCGACCCGGCACGATATAATAGCTAAAAACAAGGCCCGACCCGGCCCGATATAATAGCTAAAAACAAGACCCGAGCTTGGCCCGACCTGGAAAAAAAAGTTGAAATTTCGCACCGAACCCGGCCCGACCCCGAGTACATTTCTACAGGACATCGATATTTACCCTTACGGAAGAGTTCTGGCCAAAAAAAACTTACCTTAGTCTGTTTATAATCTCCATTTATGCAGAAGTGCCGTAGGCTGCGATGTTTATGCTTTTAATGAACCTTTGTTAGTTGTATGTAAATGTTTCAGATAAGTTCAGTTCTTTGTGAGATAACATGTAAACATGATTAAATTTTTCGTAAACAAATGCGTTGTTTTTACAACGTCAATTGTCACAAAAATATTTTACTACAAAATAACAAAACATAAAGTAATGAAAATTTGTAATATTTGATACATGAAAATATGTAAAGTATGTGCATAATATTAACAAAACCTCCATAACGGATACAGCCGAATAACGGATAGGAGAAATTAAAACATACTTTTTCAGTCCCCAATACCTATGCATTTGTACATTTTTAACATTTTTAAAAGTGCTCATCCCTGAATAGTGAACGATTTTCCGCGTATATTAAATCTTTGATACTCAAAAAATTTTCTGTTTTTTTTTTTTAACCATTTGAAAAATGGTTGTTGTTTTCGGGAGAATGGACCCGATGATGTTACCACTTTTGAATGATGTTACCACTTTTGAATGATGTGGTCACTTTTGAATTTAAATTAATTTCTTTACTTTTAGAAGAGTTTTTATTTGAATTTAAATTAAATTCTTTACTTTTAGAAGAATTTTTATTTGAATAGTAAATTAAAATGGTTAAAATCATTGTAATAAAGGAGAAAACTAACAAATTTAAAAATGGGTAGACGGAAATTAACAGATACGGAAAAAGCCGAAGCCAAAGAAATGAATGAACGTGAATATCGCATTCAATGATATTAAACACAGTCAACATGTATAAGTTGCTTATTAGTTTGGCGATTCGTATCATTTGGCGAAATTGGTCGACGGGATAACTGAGTAATACTGTATTTGGTTTGGCGCAAAAACGTCTTTCAATGCAGAAAATGATAAAATCAAAAGATTATTGAGCCGCTGAAAACCAATTACGTGTTGAAAGGCGATCACGAAAAAGGAAGCAATTTAATGCCGAACCGATTAATTGTAAAACATCATGTCGCCAGGGCGACCAATCCACTAGCCATGGCGTTTTACTATCGGTCGGTTCTAACCAGGAAAATTTGAGTGCCAATAGTGATTCTAACAAGCCGGAAAATGTTATAGCTATTACTCTTGATTTTCCACCACCTAAAAAGAAAACTAAAAAGCAATCGGCTTGGGAAAAACTGGGAAAAAACTTTTTTGATTCGATGTCTGATGGACCCATTCACAGATGCATGTGCTGCGATCGATTTTGGTTTAAAACCTCCATCACCAAAATTCTGCTCTGTAAAATCAAACAATATATGCCAAAGTCTTACAAGTATAACAGTATATGCCAAAGCTGTATTTTAATAATGATTACTTTTGCACCAACAATGTTAAATAGTTTGAAATGTTTCTTTCGTCGCCAACTTTTATGCTTGGCGACAATAGAGTGATATAACTTAAACGAACCGTACCTTCAAATTGCAGCATGTATAAAGTCATTTATAGCAGTGGCACGGATAATACACAATAAAACAACTGGTATTTAGCTTAAAATGATAGATGAATGTATCGAGTGAAACATTTTTCAAATGGTTGGGGTAATTTCTTAAATTACAATTATTTTTTTTTTTTTCTATGTTTATCTATTTATTTATTCATTTACTGTTATTATCCTTATTATAGGTGCGATTAAAGCTCCTGGCAATTTACCTTACAGGCATTTTTGAGATAAACATCTCGTAGAAAAATGTATACTATGAAATTTAATACATGTAACTCCAGAATCATAAGGACCTTTTGTCTACCGTTTTAAGATACATTTTCATTATGTTATAGACATGCGTGTATACTAATAATAGTGAGCGATAATATTGTCGCATGTTTTTAATCAGGTGAATAGTGGCGCCCTTCATTGAGTGCCAAGCGCTGAAGTGCGCCCCTGATCACTGAAAGGTTGGACAGACCTGTTCTAGTGTAACAGAATCTAAAATTTGATGAGGATCTCTGAATTATTTCTTGAGATATAGCTATCGCAAAGATCGTGCATAATGTAGCATAGCAGAGAATTAAGAGCAGAGAGATTAAGAATAACTTCATATGTGTAGGATGTACTCAAAAATTTACCATCACACAAAATTTAATTTCAAAGTGTCTGATAGAACACGGCATACTTTTTTTACACCTACTCATCCCCCCCTCACTCCTGGGGAGTCACAAGGATCAAAATTTTAATTAAAAATTACTTTATCTGTGTCTATGATTAGAAACTTTCAACTCAAAAAATATAATTTTAAAACGCCTAGATTTCAAACATTTTCCCATTTCCACAATCTCAAATTTTGAGGGGGGGGGGGGGGAGGAAGTTATAAAAACTTTAATTGTAAATGACTTTTTATGCACCTATTGTTAAAAAAAAATACAATTCCGAAAAATTTAATTTTAAAAGACCCGACAGATATCAAGATATAATTACATTTCGATACATCATCCCATAAAATAGAATTAAATTTTAAACCGCCGATAGAAGTCTTCGATATTGTTTCTGACCCTCCCACTTCCGTAAGTGAAACATGGATATAATTTATAATTATATCATTTCATTCATTTTAACAATGACTTTCATCGATTCAAAATTACTACACCAAGAATGAATTCTTTTGCAAAAATCTGGCGTCCTTCTATTTCTAGCAACCCTACACCCCCCGGTGCGAATCCTCTTACGACGGGACTTCAAGCAATCCATTAAGATAAGGCTGACAACTTGACAGTTTTGGAAAGGATTTTTGATATAGCTAATTTTAATTTAAGAATTACAACACTTTGATTAAAATAAAATTTAAAAGTTGCTTAATTACGTAAAAGAAAACAAATAAAATTTTTGATCCATAAGCTCTAAATTTTTATAACTTTCTTCAATCCAAAGTTATAAACGAATAAAGACTAGAGCTGTTGCAAACCGCACGTATTCGTTACTAAGAAACGGGTATTCCCTAAGATACGAAATACCGAATCGTTATTTAAAAAGTTACCGGAGTCCATATGCAACCGAACAAAGTGGAACAACTTCAAACGCTGCTTACGATTGTATAATTCATGCTTTCTCGCGAGTCCGCCTCAACAAGTATATTAAGGTACATATTAAAAAGAAAAATATTAATTGTGTATTTGAATAGAAATGTCCACTACTTAGAGTGAAACCAGTGAAACATGCGATAACGAAACCTGACGATAACGGAAAGTAGCATTAAGCGAGTTCTCAAAAACGTTTTTTTTACCCCGCTTAACATCGCAAAATTTTTCTAACATATTCATAGACTCAATCTAATGCATGAAATCATAATAAGGCACTGAGGTAATAAAAGTGATATCAAATCGAATAGCATTATGTAATTAAGATCAAGTAATAATCTAATGCATTTATATGGTGACCAGGGGCGTGCGAAGAGAAAATTGTGCTTGGGGCAAACTTAGAATTTGGCGCCCCCCTCCCAAATTTTTCTTGTAATAGGCCAAAAATGACGTTAGTATTATAAATATTGTGCCCCCTAAATCTCCGGACCCGCGGCGGACGCCCCTCTTTCGCACGGCGCTGATGGTGTCCTTCAAACATAAATCTTTCCAGAAATACTTCATCATTCCTTCATTACAGCTATAACGAATATTTTATTTTACTATAAGCTTCCATTCTTTTTACAGTGAAATTATAAGGAAATTTTAATAGATTAAATGCATAATTAATACAAAATTAGTTTAATTAAACTCTTAAATGTTAAACATGCGTTGTTTTTCTATTGCTTAGATCGATGGCTCTTTTTTAAATCGAAACATTAATACATAATATGTAATCTCAAAAAAAATAAAAAAAGGCAAGTATTTTGTTTAAGTTTTAAAAATGCACATAAAACTTCATATCTGTAAGGTAAATAGTACAATCCCTAAACGATCTCAAAACAATCGTTCTTCTAAAAGCATTTTTTTCTGCTTCAAAAAGTCCCTCCAAATTCACACTTACATATTCGGAAAAAGAACGGATGCTGAAATAACAAACTACATTTCTATCTTTCTTTTTCTTAATACCCAAACAACTAAATGAAATACCCGTATATGATACCAAAACGAGAACAGAGCTGTTGCAAACCGCACATATTCTTTAACATATAACGGATATTCTCTAAAAAACGAAATACCGAATCGTTTCTTTGAAATATCACTCGTTTGTAGTTACAGTCAATACGCCACCGATCAAAACGAAACTAACTTCAAACGTACGTTTGTGCAATTCATGAATGAAACGAGACAGTCGACGCGGTAACAGATGCGAATTTGTATTCGGGATCTGGCATTAGGCGCCGATTTCAGTTATTTTGATATCGGTCTATGGGTATAATTCTCTTTGAATGTAACAGCTATTCTCAAATGATTTGGTTTTCGTAGGAGCTTATTGATTTATGAAAGAAAACTAAGTAAATTGTGGACATATTTTTCTGCAGTATCAAGTGATAAAGCAAAATGTGATTTATGACAAATGAAGTATTCAAATAAAGGGGGTTCAACAACGAATAAAAAAAAAAACAAAAAAAAAACAAAAAAAACACATTTATTAGTAAAGCATCGTCCATCACATGATAGCTTGCTTCCATCAAAACCATTGTTATCGCCATTATTGAGCCAGCAGCTTAGTAATAATGATGAAAGTGTTGCAGAGAGATCAAATTTCCTTGATGATTCGAATCTCCTCCTGACTGAATGTGTTTCTATAAAGACAAACAGATCTCTCAAGGTATGTAAAGAAACCTATTAGTGCTGCTAATGAAAAAAAAATATGTATATATTCTGATTTAGTTTTATACATGGTTGTTAAAGATCTTCAACCATTTTTGATTGTAGACGATTTCGGTTTTAATGATTTAATTAACTACCTTGAACCAAATTACACGTTTGCTTTAAGTATATTTATTTCCTATAAAAATATTTTTGCACGTGTATTTATATTTTATATTTGAAAACATTTTTATGATAAAGACGAATTTTTAGATTGCTTTTAAAATGTGTTTATGATAAAGTTACTTTTTCTTTTCTCTTTTATCGTTGATTGTAGAAATATACGAGTATTTGCTGTTTGTTTTTAAATTTCATATTTGAAGAAAAAAAAAGTATCTTAAAATATAAATAAATAGAGTTAATAATAATGTGATTGAAGTACTAATGTAGATGTTATTTGATAGGATCATCACGCAAGAAATAAAACATATTGCTTTTAAATTATTCCAGAAAATAAATTTTCACTACACATAATTACTTTAAGTGTATGATTAATAAAAAGATTTGCCTCTAAAAACATTTTGCTTGATTAATTACATTTCATAATTTTATTGTATAAATTTTCAAAGCTTTTACTCTTGCTAAATTGCTTTCTCCGATTATTCTTTATTTTAATAAGTAATAAATTCTACAATTTAGACATGGTGTACTAAATTATGTATCGTTTTTTAATTGTGTTCGCCTTTTTTCATACAAAATTAGAAGCTTGATTAAATCCATGTTTTATGGACAGATGGCAGCACTAAACAATATGTGAAGAGTAAAAAATACGAATTCTTCCAAAGACTCATGTTGTAACTAGATTTCTTGCAGTTATTAGCCGGTTTCTGAGCAGTAACGAGTAACGACTATTTTCAAACGGGTAGTAAGTTTTAAAATAACGCCATCATACGGGTATTTATTTAGTCGTTAGTTTTACAGCACTAATAAAGACTACACATCTTACTTTTTTGGGTTTTTTGAAACTTTAACATGAATTTTAAAATACTTAAAACTGTTTTAAAAATATTTTAAGCTTATAATGTTGTGAAGAGCTTTCGGATTTATATGCTGAAAAAAAGAAAAATCTGAAAATTTGATAATTGAATGAAAGAACAGCGAAGTATTTTCTCCCATAGGCTAACATGGGAATCGACAACGTATCTTCCCTTCGAGTAAGTCCCCTTAAGAGGACACGCTAGTCACAAGCCAAGACAATTCAAGATGGCGACTCGATTTTTCAGCGGATTCGAAGGATGGGCTAAAATTACTTTGATTGACATGTAGTCATCCAATTAGGAAATAGAATGCTCTTAACCAATTATCTGTGACGATTTTTCTCTTCAAAGGTGCGCAATTCTAGCCGATTTCATGTTTAAAGGATTTTTTTCAACTGATTTCCCATTACTTTGGGTAAATGCAATGATGTCGAGCTTCAAAAGAATTTCAATCTCTTATGATTAGCGTTGCAAAATTAAAATGGTTTGATTTTCAGAAAATAAACGAATAATTAATTTAGATAGATTACTATAAAATAAAAACTATTTTATTTACTTAATGCAATCACAAAAAAATAAAAAAATAAAATAAATAAATAAATAAAAAATTAATATTGAATGAGGGGGGGGGGGATATCAGGTACAAGTAGTTTAAATAACTATTTGGGGGGGGGGGTAAGGGGGAGGGATTCTTTTTAGAATACGAAACTTATCAAGATAAATAGCACAGAAAGTTAGTCATAAATACTTCATAAAATTATGAGAAAAATATTTAGACAAATTTAAATATTTAAACATTGTTTATTTTTTGCGGAGAGGCAAGCAAGCAAGGACGAAAAGGAAATAGAAATTTTGAAGAAAAGAGAAATAGGTATTAATCCCAGCCTAGTCGTTTATAGACATAATACATAATTTATTATTGTTTGTAGTGACAAATGCGACAGAAAAAGTGTAGCAAATTTTAAAAACTTTGTGTGATGTTAAGTCAATAAAGCAAAATATTTTGTCAATATTTCAGGTGGAAGAAAATTTAGATTCTTGATGATTTTTACAAGCATTATATAAATACCGCAAGGAGCTCTAACAATTTTTAATTTTGAGCACTGACATAGCAGTAAAGTCTATAGGAGGGAGGGGGGGGGGTCTGAAAACTGTTTTTTAAATGATACAGTCAGTTAAGAATAGTTTTTGTTTTGATACAATATATTGTACTGATTCATTTTTTTATGGATTTACTCAACTCAGCCGAAAACTCGGGTAATTTTGGTATTTATGTTTAGTGGTTCAATTCTGAGCTAGTAGAAAGGAAATAACTGCGAAAAGTTGTGAAAATTTACTTGCACATTAATGGAAAATCACAATATTTTATTTAAATATCTCTCTAAAGATATTTTATTGTATGAAATGCACAAACAGAATACGCAAAAAATGTAAACATGTGTTTTGTGTAGAATTTAATGCATATCTATCGCTTTATATTTAACACTTTCCTACATAATTAAAAAGATTTTGTTAATATTATAGTTAGCAGAGATTTATAATTAGCACTTTAAAAAAATTAAACATATTTAAAGACTTAATTATTTGTGCAGAAGGAGGATTTAAGGTTTTAATTATTTTTTTATTAAAATACAGAGAGAAAAAAGAAAAAAAATTAATTTTGTAAGTTGAGAAGGGGGGGGGGAGGTAGAGGGAAAAAACGGATTTTTTTTTTGGGGGGGGAGAGATAGTAGGACAGTTTTATAGATGACAGCTTATTTACCTTCTTGAATATTTATTAATAGGACGAAAAATGTAACTTAAAAGTGTTTTAAAGATTTTTAATTTTGTGTACTTCAAAAGAACGAGGGAGGGGGGGTATACAACGATATTTATGGGTTGTTTACGATTAATTATTTATTTTTAGAATTAAATATGTATAAACCTATGAAAAAAACAAAAAAAAAAACTTTCAAAGATTTTAAATTTAGTGACATATGGGTAGGGGAGAAAATAGTGCAATGCCCCCCCCCCCTCAAAAAATGGTGGAATTTGTGTTTGTTTAAAATTTGTGAGCTGAGGAAAAAAAAGAAATAAGAACATTATTTATTTATTTTCGCGTGTATGTGTAGGGGGGAGATGTTTATTAGATGACTTATTATTTATTTACCTTTCAAAATATTTATAAATCGGTTTAAAAAAATAATAAAAGTGGGAATTATTTAAAGAACTAAATTTTCTGCACTTAAAGGAACAAAATGATAAATCCTAATTTCAGTCGTGGGGAGGGGGGGGGAAGGAAATTTTGTGATTGATTGTTTATTGATATACTAAAGTGACTTATATGCTACAAATATGGGTATTGTGGAGTAGACTACAAAACGAAGTGATATTTTTGTAAGGTGCAATTTAGAAGATTGTGACAGATACAAAAGGCGAAGCGAAATTTTGATATAAAGGGAGGCGAAGACCAGGGCTGATCTTGAGAGTCCTCAAGGGGGGGGGGGGGAGGATTTTAGAAATTTGGATACTCCAGTGTAATGCACGGGTCGGAGCTCATTTTTTTATGTGGGTCGTGTTTTTTTTTTTTACTTTTTTGCTGTGGGTCAGGTTTGGGTCCGGTTGGCTTCCATTTTTTGCTCCTATCTGGGTTAATTCCTACTTGGGTAGAGATTGGGTCGGGTTGACTTCGACTCTTTGCTGCTGTTCAAGTTAATTTCTGATTTTTTTTTTTTTTTTTTTTTTTTTTTTTTTTTTTTTTTTTGTCAGATTTGCGTCTTGTTGACTGCTACATTTTGTTTTTAATCTGGTTGACTTTTACTTTTTAGCAGTGCTTAGCGCATTTGGGACACTTTCGGATTTGGTTTTTAGCACTTTCCAACAAAGTTGAAAAGTGCTTATGCATTCGGTTTGTCTGTTCGTCTGGTCGGATGGCCGTCTGGCCGTCTGTCCGCGCTCTAACTCACGTAAATATCCTCGGATTGCTATGAAATTTTTATACGTTATTGATGTTTACCCTAGCACGACACCTATTAAAAATGAAGTATCTACCATAATTAGTTTATCTACAGAGATAATCAAAAGTTTCCCATTATATTACGGCGTATGGGGAAAATCGTTAATATACTCGGATTGCCATGAAATTTTAGGACGTTATTGACGTTTACCCTAGCACGAATGCTATTGAAAATGAAGTTTCTACCATGACTAGTTTATCTACAGGGCGAATCAAAAGTTTTCCATTTCATTACGGCCTATGGGTCTGAATGTTTTTATTGGTTGAATTCCGCATTTTTTTTGTTTTCTGATTGGTCCATGTTTAATGTCCAAAAATGGTTTACTTCTGTTGCCACAATGACAAAAAAGTAATAAAAACTTTAAATAATAATAATAATTTGATAAAAAATTGTCATAAAAATTTCAAACGAATTTCATTTAAAAGTGCATTTTTTTCTCTCTTTGCAACGGTATAAAAATTTAAAATGTGCAATGTTTAGAAGTTTAAAAGTTTGCAGTTCAAAAAATTGTAAAATTGAAATTTCATTTAAAATTTTTATAAGATGGGTCCAGGAATATTAATGTGTAATCCATGTCATACGTAATAGGAGGCAGTCAGCCTGATTAACTCCATCAAATAAAAATGCACATTTTAAACAGTTAAAGTTATATAACAATAAACTACTGTTTTTTTTTTAAATTTATGGTCTAGGAATATTAATGTTTAATGCATGGCGTACGTAATATATGACTCGTTATGGTCATCCTAAAAATGATGTTTATTATTATTATTAAGTATAGAATTCCTTTCTAAGTCTTTAAAATTTTAGGCTTTGAAAATATCATTTTCCAAATAGTCGTTCTAATTTGTTAAATTACATTTTTTTTTCTTTCATTGTGATCTTTTTTCAAAATGTCAACAGCCGTAGAATGTCGTGCAACAACCTCAAATAACTGTCGCCAATTTCAGAGCCAAGGGAAAACGGGGAAAATGTCTATTTCGCGCCAGGATATACAGAGACTCTTGTGTATTGAGAAGCCGTCGTATATGTCTGTCTGCCGGGGGTTGGAACCACCAAAACTGTCTGCCAACTGAGGAAATATCTTCTGGTAGTCACCCAAGTAACATATATAAAATTCAGCTTTTATAAAATGACGAAAGTAGAATTTCATAATATTGAAGTTTAGTGGTGTCTGCCAAGGGGTTGGAACCATGGGAAGTGTCTGCCAATGGAGGACGTGATTTCTAATATCATTCCAAAGGAAATATAAAAAAATCACGCTTTATAAAATGACAAAAGTAAGTTGGTATTTTTTACACCTTTGCTCCCTGGTCACTGCCAAAGGCACCATGATCCAAATTTCATAATTACCCATCGTTCCTATCTCTGTTGGAAGACTGCGCTGAGAAAGTTTCAGCTTTTATAAAATAACGAAGGTCTGCCATTCACGGGCTCTTGCTCTATAATTTACAGAATGCGATTTATTTACAACTTGCTCTTGATAAAAAGAATATGTTGAAACTATTTTGAGACATACAATAATCATTACAACATTAATCACTATATTGCAGCATCTATATTAAAGATTTGTGAGCGTATTTCTTGTTTTATGTTCGTACCATCGTTTAGAGAGATGTTACAGAGATTTTCTTTGACAGTGGCAAAATGATTAGGAAAATGTGGTATGGACTTATTACCTTTCTAACAACATTGTTTCACATACACCAGAAATATTTCGAAAAAAAATCTAAGAATGCTCCCCCTAAAAATCTTATCACTCGTTTTATCGCTTTGTGTTTCTTATCTCTAGAACTTGATGAAGATCATTTACAATTTACAACTAAATTCAAACAATGGTATGCCCAATATTTATTTTATTTATGAAAAGTAAAAAAATTTTTAATGATATTTATAGTAATTATTAGATTTTAAGTCGACTAAAATTATTTTTTTCTTGTTCTTTTTGACTTCAGATAAAAATTAGATTTTGGGTTGTGTTACAATCAGGGCCCGGCTAAGGCTATGAGGGGGGGGGGGAAGGCAGGCGTCATTCGGGAAGACCCCCTTCTGTCTATGGATATATATACATTTTAATAATATGGAAGTGGCTAATACTAAACTACATACGTATTGTATATATATGTAAATTTTCTTCTCTGTGCAGTTCACATTTGTAAACAGGGTATTACAAAAAGATAGTCACTACTTTAAGAAAAAGCACTAGCAAAATAATATTCTTTGATTATCTACGTACGTAACATAAAACGGCTAAAAGATAATGTCCCAAATGAGTCCTAATTAATGATTTTAACTTGCCATTCTACAACGAAAATGTTAATAAAGAATTTCTTTTGAAAAGAGTAAAATACTAAGTCGTTATAATAAAACACTAATTATTAATTTTCTAATGTAGTTAATTTTTCGCGTATAGATGAATGGGGTTCTGGAAGCAAAGAGAGGAAAGATAACCAATCTTACCTTCCTAAATGCTTGAAAATATATGAAATTCGATTCCCTTTTGGCTAATTTTAATCATTTGGCACTTTTTAGTAAAAATCCTAATTACTCTCATGGTGGGCCCCTAATGATGGGACCATGGAGCAATTACTCCGCAGGCCCCAGCATAAGTCGGGTCCTGGTTTACAATCTGATACATTCAGGGTTCTAATTTTTATTAGATTCGGGAAAAGGAACTTTCCAATTGAAAAATAGCATTGTATCATTCTTATCTTATTGTTAAATCTGTGTCTAATTTCTCAGCGGTTTGTTCACACAAAATCAGTTTTACCAATGAAAATGGGTCGTGTCTGTAATGAAATCCTTCCTTATGAAGAAAAAGTATTATACTCTAATAGGAAAAAAAGCACACAGCAACACCAGCTAAAATAAAAATTATACAAAACACAGTTTCCTATCTCATGTTTTTTCTCTTTGTAAAAAGCAAACTATTCGAGAGGACTAATTCAAATCTTACCAAAACCGAATCTGTTTAAATTAGAATCTAGCTTTAAAAGAAATAAAATTCATGGTTATGAGATAATAACTTGCACACAATTATACCTCCTTAAACGGAAAACTATTTAAAACGGAATTTTTTTATGCCTTCTTTACAGGATTAAGTTAGAATTTTCATATCATGCAACTGATTTATATTTTTTAAAAATTTGACAAAACCAAAATCTAGGTGGGAGGGGCTCAAGCCCCACCTTGCCTCACCATATGAGCGCCCATGGACATAGATAGGTAAAATTTACCAATATATGTGTGTACAGACTACATTACAGGTCAATTAATATTTGTGAGCTTTTGTTTTTTATCATAATAATTAGGATTTTTAAATGTAGAAAATGTGTACTTATAGTTTTTGTTTTAATTTAGTTTGCATGAAAATTAGTAAACTAATTTCCATTATGGTGAAATATAATGACTATTGTAATGTGCATTCCAGGGCCGTAACTACCGCCAGGACTGCCGGGGCACTGCCCTGGGGCCTCCAAACCTGAGGGGCCCCAACTGACGGTTAAAAAAAACTATTGATTTTATTTTCTAGTCTTACTTCCTATAAATGCTTAGCACCTAGCAAAAAGTAATAAAGTAAATCAAAGTGTAACAAAAGTAAACGTTTTTGCGTGTCCGTCGATATACTCTATAAGTTTCGCATGCAAAAGCAGCCTTACACTGTAAAAAAAATTTCCGTTAAATAACGGAAATAGTACGGGTAATCTAGACGCCAGAACTATTTAAAAAAATTCCGTTTTTTTAGAAATATTTCCGTTTTTTCATATTTGTTTACATAAAAATTTTCGCTTGAAAGCCAAAAAAAAAAAACGAATTTTCAAGGACAAACTGGCTTTCTTATTCTTTAGACAAAGACTCCTCAGGTTAGAACACATACATTTAATTTAAACAACAGTGAAGAAATGACACTTACCCTCGATGGGGATTGAAGATTGAACCTAGCACCTGTCTCATGGCAGTTTGCAGTAGTGTAATACCATTACGCCATAGTTATGCATACAGAGATTGCAAATATCTTTACTTATTTCGAATGATTTTATAAAGCAAAGGCCTTATGTTGAACGCGGCATTAATTTTTGTAGAGAATTATTTTCTATATGAGTGTCCAGATCTAAATGTTTAACAGATTTTATTTGCATAATTTCGAATATTTAGTTTTTAATTTCAGTTCTATAAAAAATAAATTTTAGACTTTAAAATATTACAGGTATTAAGAGTTGAATGCATTAATTGTTTCCTTCATTTTAAGGAGATTTTTAAAAGTTAATTGTAATATTAATCCTATTTATTTGCTTATTTATTTTTGAAAGGATATTCTTAAAGTAATATTAAAATATATTAAAATTAAAATTATTTTATTAATATTTTACTAGTTTTTTTTTAAATTAAAATATATTAAAATTAAAAGTAGATTTTTTCCATTTTAAAATACAGGGTGGTTCATAAAAGATGGGCAGAACTTTAAGGGGTTATAGTACACTTAAACACAAATAACATTAAATAGGAGACTAAGGGTCCCAGACGTATTCCCAAGGAGATAGGGGGCATTAAAGTTTAGGGTCCAAAATTTCAAATGATTATAAAAAATGGAAAAATTGGTCGATTCGTTTGCGGTTTTTGCAAAAAATTTTCTTTATGCCAGTATTTTCTTGAAATAAAATTTTAAAGTTCAATTTCAAAAAATGCCGATAGGGGGCGCTTTAGACTTTGGAGTAACAAACAACTATTTTTTAACGTTATTTTTTGTATTTCTTTAAATGATTTCGAAAGCTTAGACTTAAACTTAAATTTTGATCTAAAAATCTGAGTCCTAACGAGTAGTTAAGTAGCGTAAACTGAAATTTGAAATTTGAAACCCTTCTCCCCCCAGAGCAAAAATCAGTTATTCACGATCTTTGTGTCGTAGATTAGGCTCTAACTACTGCCGCGTTTTGCTAAAATTATTCTTTATGTCAGTATTTTCTTGAAAATAAATTTTAAAGAAAATTTTCAAAAAATTCCGATAGAGGGCGCTTTAGACTTTGGAGTAACGAACAATTATTTTATACCGTTATTTTTTGTGTCTCATTAAATGCTTTCTAAAGCTTAGACTTAAACTTAAATTTTCAGCTCAAAATCTGAATCGCTGAGCGTGGTTCAGTAGCGAGGGGAGGGGGTTCAAATTTCAACTTCTGAACATAGTTCAGTTTGCACTACTTAACCATGCCCAACGATTCTGTGCTGTGATACGAGGCAAAAATACAACTTTCGTCAAGGACTGCATAGTCGGAATTCACTCATAAAGGCACTGGCACAGTTGGAAACGTCGCTCATGCAAACGTTAAAGCTCCATTCCTGACGCTATTCACCGGGTGAAGAAGGAGACAGAAAGTATGCAAATGTCAAATGGGGAAGAAGAAGAACACGTATGCAAAATTTCGACACGATTCAGGCATAAAAACCACTGAACGGTGAGTCAAGTGTAAGTCGCTGTAGTAATGAATCGGAAGATGGTGCCCTTCACGAATAAGGAAAAGGCTGAGATGCATTTAATTTACGGAGCGGCAGATGGAAATGGTGCAGAGGCACAACGAATGTACGGAGAGCGATTTCCCAACAGGCGGTTGCCTAACCGCAAAACTTTCGAGCGCTTGCACAGACAGTTGTGTGAGACGGGATCATTTCTCGCTTCCCGGTCGAATGCAGGTCGTGCAAAAAAGGACGAATCAGTAGTTGTTGCAGAAGCCATTCTGGATGTAGTAGCGGCGCAGCCAAGTACAAGTACACGAACAGTGGCTAGGTAGGTGGATACCTCACAGTCCATGACTTGGAGGGTACTGAAGGATGAACATTTGCTCCCGTTTCATGTGCAACGAGTCCAGAAACTGTCTCCAGGGGATTATCCAAATCGTATTGAATTCGCCCTCTGGTTTCTGCAGCAGAACGCGCTAAATCCACATTTTGGACGAACTGTGCTTTTCACCGATGAATGTACCTATACACGTGAAGGTACATTTAACACACACAATGCACATGTATGGGCGGATGTCAATCCACATGCTACGTATCCACATGCTCATCAGAGACGCTTTGCCATCAATGTTTGGGCAGGAATCCTCGGAGACCACCTAATCGGACCGTACCTACTTCCTGAACGCCTCAACGGTAAAACATACCTCACATTTCTGCAACATGTGCTGCCAGACCTGTTAAACGTTGTTCCTCCAAGCATCCGGCGGGTCATGTGGTTCCAGCACGATGGAGCGCCAGCCCATTACGTACGAGACGTCCGCAACTATCTGCTGGACATCACATTTCCGAACAGATGGATTGGTCGAGGTGGTCCTGTTGCTTGGCCTGCTCGCTCGCCAGATCTTTCACCCCTCGATTTCTTTTTTTGGGGACAATTGAAGGCTCTTATGTATGAGACACCCATTGAATCCCCCGAGGAACTGGTCGCCAGACTTTCCGCCGCTGTAGGGGAAGCGCTCAAAAAGCCTGATGTTTTCGCGAATGTTCGCCGTTCCATTTTTCGCCGTTGTTCTGCGTGCATAACCTCTGGTGGTAACAATTTTGAACATTTATTGTAATTACATGTTAATAAATATGCTTTGGTAACATAATCCTAATTTGTGTCTTTTTACCTCGTATCACAGCACACAATGTGTGGACATGGTAAACTGAACTGTGCTCAGGAGTAGAAATTTCAAACCCCTCTCCCCAGAAACTTAACCACGTCTAACGATTCAGATTTTGGGCTGAAAATTTAAGTCTACGCTTTAGAAAGCATTTAATGAGACACAAAAAATAACGGTATAAAATAGTTGTTCGTTACTCCAAAGTCTAAAGCGCCCTCTATCGGAATTTTTTGAAAATTTTCTTTAAAATTTATTTTTAAGAAAATACTGACATAAAGAATAATTTTAGCAAAACGCGGCAGTAGTTAGAGCCTAATCTACGACACAAAGATCGGGAATGACTGATTTTTGTTCTGGGGGGAGAAGGGTTTCAAATTTCAAATTTCAGTTTACGCTACTTAACTACTCGTTAGGACTCAGATTTTTAGATCAAAATTTAAGTTTAAGTCTAAGCTTTCGAAATCATTTAAAGAAATACAAAAAATAACGTTAAAAAATAGTTGTTTGTTACTCCAAAGTCTAAAGCGCCCCCTATCGGCATTTTTTGAAATTGAACTTTAAAATTTTATTTCAAGAAAATACTGACATAAAGAAAATTTTTTGCAAAAACCGCAAACGAATCGACCAATTTTTCCATTTTTTATAATCATTTGAAATTTCGGACCCTAAACTTTAATGCCCCCTATCTCCTTGGAAATACGTCTGGGACCCTTAGTCTCCTATTTAATATTATTTGTCTTTAAGTGTACTATAACCCCTTAAAGTTCTGCCCATCTTTTATGAATCACCCTGTATATGCTATAAATGAGTTAAAAATTATTTAAAAATCATAATGGAAATAAACTAACTGAAAATAAATTAACTAACTAATCTCAAACTTAAAAGGGATTAATAAAATTTCATAATTTTTATTATTTTTTTTAATATTGTAAAAATATGTTAGCTTTATATTATTAAAACAGAAATAAATAAAAAAAAAATTATTAAAGAAAGTTGTTCATAAAACAACTCTATAATGTTTTTCTATCCCAGATATAGTTGGTGACACTGGAGTTATTTTTGGAATTTATGCTGTTGTAATACGGAATTTCTCTGTTTTCAGAAAACTTTATGGAAAACTTACTGTTTTTATAACCTCAAAACATCAACAACGGAAGTTCTGCTGTTTTTTCAGAAAAATGAAACTATTCCGTAGAATTTTTTGGAACAATTTGTGTATATTAACGGATATTTTTTCAGTGTATAAAATAAAATTTCTGGATTTCGACGGCACTCAGATTACAATTTTAACTGAAGATGTGCGAATATTTGCATGCAAAATTCTAACTGGCAAACTTGACATTAAGTTTGTAAATATATTTGTTATATATTGATCCAATAATGTAATTTTATTTGCTTTTTTCTTAAACCAAATCGATCGGGTCTTTTAAACATTTCATTCGTTGAATTCGACGGGATTCCACTCGTTTTATTGTTAAAATGCGTTTTTTCCCCTCAGAGTCTATAAAAAAACGTTTAAACTAAAGAAAAAATCCGTTTTTGATGAATCTAGTCAATGAAGAAGTAGCACGTCAAATTGTATCTCTTTATTATTCCGCAATTCCCATGTCTCAGAGAGAAATTACTAATCAGTTGGGTATTTCACGCCGTTCTGTTTGCTATTACATTGATAAACACAAGAAAAATGAAGTTAGTCCATTGCATTCTAAACGGAGTTGCCCTTCTAAAAGACCTCTATCGATTTTTTTTTTTTTTTTTTTTTTTTTTTTTTTTAATCGGAGGCGAAACTGAAATCTGTAATGGCAGAATCTACATTAAACTTGTTGTATATTTTAGCTCTATTTTATTCTCTGAAATTATGAATTTTTTTCATAGGAATTAAATTTGTATATTTTCCAAGTGAGAATGATATTTAGATAGGAATGATAGTTGGATATTAAGTTATAAGAGTATATTTTTGCTCTATTTTATTCTCTGAAATTATAAATTTTTTTTCATAGGAATTAAATTTGGATATTTTCCAAGTGAGAATGATATTTAGATGGGAATGATAGTTGGATATTAAGTTATAAGCTGTGGAACCCGTCGAAATTCGACGAAAGAAAATTTTTAAAAAAGAGCTGTTTTATTTATTTATAATCAATCTACACAATTAGTTATAGTAAAAAGTATATCTTATATTGGTCAGTCTAACTCTCAAGCAAATATTATTTTAAGCTAAAATTAACAAAATACTATAAAACGCACCTGTCAAATTATTAAACGAACTATAACCGTAGCAAATGAAGTGCGTTCGTACACTATAGAAGATTAAATAAAATAAGCTTTTTTTCAAAAAAAAAAAATATCAATCGACTTAAAAAGAAGCGCTTAAAAGAATGAAATAATTCTTTAAAATTCTCTAAGGACAAAACGTTATCCAAAAATCAGACATCGGATATCATCAGTTACCGGCATAAAAGCAATTTAATTTAATATATGTAATTTAATATCCACCAAACATGGTTATTAGAGAGAATATTTTTTAGAAGAGATGAATTTTCATATTTGCGATTTAATTTATGAATATATACATATAAATGTAATGAATTACTTTTTGAAGTCGGTGCCAAACAATCACAATCGATAATGATCATCGCCATTTTAATTTTTGTACTAGACACTATATATCTACAATTCTTATCATATTGAAGATAGTTTGGCACCAACTTCAAAAAGAAATTCCTTACATTTATATGTATATATTCATAAATTAAATCATAAATATGCAAATTCATCTCTTCTAAAAAATATTCTCTCTAAAATCCATGTTTTGGTGGATATTAAATTACATATATTAAATTAAATTGTTTTTATGCAGGTACCTGATATCCGATGTCTGATTTTTGGATAACGTTTTGTCATTAGAGAATTTTAAAGAATTATTTAATTCTTTTAAGCGCTTCTTTTGAAGTCGATTGATATTTAAAAAAAAAAAAAAGCTTATTTTATTTCCTACTTTTTAGTTATTCATACTGTAATACTTAATTATGTGTACTGACATATGATGTCTCTTTGCAATGCATTGACTAATTGATGTACTTTGCTGGGTTTTGAAGTATTCAATTTGCTGGTCAATTCCCTATTTCATTTTCAGCTATTCGAAATCAACTTACGATGTCGGTTAGTAAGTATCATTGTGGATCTTTAGGTTTTTCGGATGCGGTAACTTGTTTGGATAAGATCTCGCTTTTCGAAAAGTTACCGCATTCATCAAACTTTAAGGTTCACATCAATTTTTACGCAATTCAAAAACGGGTATCGACAGATAAGGTTTTCCAAACTACATAAAATGTCCGAATCTAATCTGAACCTGAATTTTCATACATCTGACTTGTGTGCTCGTTATAAAGTCTGCTTATAAGTCATCGTCAATATACATGAACGAGATAGCACAAGGAAATTTTACAAGACAAGAAATTATACAACCAGGAGCTCCACACAAAAAGTGCGTGCAATGGAGCCAGTGGGATTCGAACTCAGAACTAGAGGTCTGCACGGGCCGGGCTCGGGCCGATTTTCAATAATGGCATTCGGGCCGGGCCGGGCCGGGTCGGGCCTAGTCACTAATCTTTTCGAGCCGGGCTGGGCTCGGGCCTTAATTTTTTTGCTGAAGAATCGGGCTGGGCCTAACTTTTTTTTCCGTACGAAGCCGAGACTGACTCCATTCTTCCTAATTTTCATGGACCAAAATAATCAGTTTCTATTGAATCTTCCTATATGAAAATCCCTTTATCGACTTTTTATAAATCAATAATATTTGGCTTTGTCCAAAAATTTCTGCAAAAAAAGCATATACTTTTAAGCCGTCATTATTCTACAATTAAACATTAGAATTTATTCCTTTTAAAGAATCGTAGATTATTAGGCGTTTTAAAATAGAATTAAACACACACACACACACACACAAAAAAAAAAATGATTATGAAGGATTTTTTTTAAAACTGAAAACTGAAAGTTTCTTTTAAAATGTTCATTCATGCAAAATGAATACAACAATACGGGAGAAAAAAATATATTAAACATTTACACCTGTTAAGAACACTGTTAAAAATCTGCTGCATTTTGCTGCAACGCACTCCCCTGCTTGTATAGAAAACGGTTACTTGGCCGTGAAATGGCGCTTTTTCATTGGTTGGAATAGAGATATTATATACAAGTGGTGGAAGGCGTTGCAGCAAAATGCAGCAGATTTTTAACAGTGAAGGGAATGCATTTTTTTTCGTTCCAAAGTGATTTCGTCTTTGGAAATTTATACCATATATCGCTTTTTCGATTTTTTGTCTCCATTACAGGGAGTATGGATTAATAATACTAGTGATAACTATTACATTTACATACAACAAACAAAGATTCATTTAAAAGCATAAATATCGCAGCCTACAGCACTTCTGCATAAATGGAGATTATAAACATGGAAAAAAAAGACTAATATAATTTTTTTTGGTCAGAACTCTTCCATAAGATTAAAGATCAATGTTCTGTAGAAATTCACTCGAGCCGGGCCGGGTTCGGGCCGAATTTTAAACTTTTTTCCGGACCGGGCCGAGCTCGGGCCGAAATTTTAACTTTCGGGCCGGGCCGTGTCGGACCATTTTTTTTTCGTTCGGGCCGGCCCGGGCTCGGGCCGAATTTTTAACTTTCAGGCCGGGCTGGGTCGGGTCAATATTTTTTTCATTCGGGCCGGGCCCGGGCCAAAATTTTAACTTTCGGGCCGGGCCCGGGCCTGGAAATTTCGGCCCGTGCAGACCTCTACTCAGAACCTCCTACGTTCGAAGGCGATTAGCGGCATGGTGCTTTGACCGCTCGGCCGCGGAGGCCCTACATAAAATGTAGGAATTTTTCTTCCAAAACTTGGCGATAGTCGCCTGAAGGAGTACACTGTAAAAAATATGACTATTTTTGCTGCATCGTCACTCCCCTGCTTTTATAGAATATCACTCTTTTGGCCAATGAGAATGCTCCATGATAGCCTGAAGTAGTCGTTTTCTATAAAAGCGATGGAGTGACGATGCAGCAAAATAGTCATATTTTTTACAGTGTGCGATTATATGAGTGCAAGAACAATACACACACATACACCTGATTTGAGAGCTCGACATGAAAGCCTGCTTATATGTCATCGCCAATGTACAAGGACGAAGTAGCGCAAGGAAATTTTTATAACACGAAGGAAATACAGCCGGGAGCTCAACGCAAAGAGTGTGTGCAATGGAACCAGCGGAATTCCAATCCACAACTTCCTACGCTCGCAAGCGATTAGCGGCGTGGCGTCTTGAACACTCGGCGACGGAGGCCCTAGTGAAGAAATTAACCCCTTGGGGACGAGCGACACGTATACGTGCCGCAAAAAGGCTTAACAATCCTTGTTTATTCCCACCGGTAAAATTATACTGAAAAATTTGCCTTTTTCAATCGGAGCATTTTCTCGATTTAAGAAGGAACAAATTTCTGTATTTTTAAACCGGTGACAAAGCATTAAAAATTTCGTAAAAGGCACCCGTCGCGAAGGGTTTAACTAGCTTCACTTTAATGGCAGACTCATCAAAATATTTCCCCAATTTCTTTTGTCTATATTCGTCTCAACTTTTTAAATATCGCTGTATATTACCACTTTGATATCGAGGAATTCTGTCAAAAGAAAATCTGAAAGCATTCCGGTATTTAACTCGATAACTGAATTTGAATCTCAGGACAATATCGATACACATAGCAATGCATTTTAATTTCTTAGTGCATTCGGCATAAAAACAGCATGATACACAGGCATTTGTGTTCTGACATATAAAGTACTTTAAAGGTGGATTTTCAGCTTTTTGATACCTATTTTTCATGTCAGTAAGGATTGATGCAGACCGTTCATTTCGGTTTATACGAGAATTGATCCAGTTAAGATTTCGCACTTTGGAAAGAACTCGCATCTCTGCAACAGTGCACTGTTAAAAATTTGACCCATTTGCTTCAGCGTCACTCTACCGCTTTTATAGAAAACGATTACTTTACTGTGTTATTGAACATTCTCATTGGTCATAAAATAGGCATTCTATAAAAGCTGTGGAATGACGCTGCAGCAAACGGATCAAATGTTTAACAGTGTGAAGTAAACAGTGAAGTAAATAGTGATTACTTGAAGTAAACAGTGAAAAGTTCGCAAAAATGCAGGCTTCTAATTGGCCAATCTGATTTTGTTAACAGCGAAAGAGATCTGGGCGCATTTAGCTCTATTAACGAAACCAGATTGACCAATTAGAAGCCTGCAGTTTTGCGAGATGGACCTTATGCAAGCAACCTGAGGTCGAGGCTAAAATTCGGCTACTGTCGGTATGTACTGGTGGCGTTTAGCATAGCAGTCTAAGGAGTTTGGGTTATTAATGCTTGTTTTTTAAAAATACCGGAAAAGAATTCTTTGTTGTAGTAGCTTGTACATAATAAATTCAAAATTGTTGTTCTATTTGGGACAAAGTTATCTTATTTTGTAAATTTTCCGTGAAAATGTATCCATTCAACATGAGTCAAGGCTGAAGTCGTCTGCTAGCGATGTTTGTGCCTGCGCATACTAGCGTTCTGGTGGTCCAGTGGCTAGAATAACAAAATTGCATACCGCCAGCTCTGGCATCTGATGTCACGTGCATAAGGTCTATTGTCGCTGCTACACTGATAAAAATTTGACTCATTTGCTGCAGCGTCACTCCACCGCTTTTATAGAAAACGGTTACTTTACAGTGTTATGGAGCATTCTCATTGGTCATAAAAGATATATTCTATAAAAGCTGTGGAGTGACGCTGCAGCAAATGGGTTAAACTTTTAACAGGGTAAGTAAGTACATTTTCTTATTGGTCAATCTAAATTCTCAATAGCGCAAAATCTACCTGAAACCGGTTCATTCAAAATTTCACAAGATCATGTATCTGCGTAAGAGTAACAGCATGAAAAATGGACGCTTCTTATTGGACGACAGCTTCAAAAAGTATTTGAATTTTTAATGTTTCTATTTAAAAAAAATTTCTAATCACCAGAATTTGATGAAATTGAAATGGGACCACACGGGCACCTTACTCTTTCAAACAAAAAAAGAATTGTCAAAATCGGTTCACATTTACGGAAGTTATGGGTGAACAACAAATACATACAGGTCGAAATCATAACCTCCTTCTTGAAGTCGGTTAAAAATAAACAGATCTTGTTGTTATAGTACACAGTACTTCGGATACAGTATAGTGGTCGAAATGTTTTGTGTGTTCCTGTAAATACTACCAATTTTCTGTTATACAGCAAGGAACTTGCATTAAACTTCAGCCACGTATATCAATTTCACGTATACCATTATGCAGTGGAATACTTTTGTGTGGCCCTGTAAATTAAAAATAAGTGTTCTTTGCATCACAGATTGTTCAGAATGTATATTTTAGTATATACTTCATAAATTCATGTGAATTCTATTATATTCGAAAGAGTGAAACTTCATTAAAATGTACTTGAAACGATTTTTTCTTGTCAATCGTAAAGTAATGCAATACTTTTGATTATCCTTGTAATAAAATTATACATCCGATTTTAATAAAATTTGAAATGACTTGACAAAATTATGCAAAAATTATTATTATTTTTTTAAAATCTCAAACGATTTGATTAGTTAGTTTTTGCTCTGTTATATGTGGGCAGACAGGCAGGTATACACAGGTATATACAGGACAGACTGAACAAAGATTATAGGTGCTACGTATTTATAATTACAAACGCACCCAAAAATATTCAGATCTTGATGTAATATTATGTAGTACTTCTCATACAATATAGCGATTACAATTTTTTGTGTGGCCCTGTAAATATTATCTGCTTTCTATTATACAGGAAAGAACTTGTAGTATTCCGCAGCAACGTATATCAATTTCATAAAATGTTAAATAGATTAATACAATTAAAACGCGCACCATAAAATGTTCTGCCATACCATTATCTAATGGAATACTTTTGTGGGGCCCTGTAATTCAATAGTAAGTTTCTTTGCACCACAGATTGTACTGACAGAATGTATATTACAGTACATACTTCATAGATACTAATCAATTTTATTATGTTCGAAAAATGTAACACTATTAAAATACACTTGAAGCTTTTTTTCCCCATTGACCATAATGACTATGTGTCCGATTTTCACAAATATTGAATTGACTCGACAAAATTATGTAGTAATTAAATATTTTAAATTTCAAACGATTCGGTTGGGTACTTTTTGCGTTATTATATGCGGTCAGATGGACAGAGAGACAGACGGACGGACTGAACGACAACTATAGGTGCTACGTATTTACATAATTAAGAACGCACCTGAAAAGAAAGAAAAAATGCATGCATGTTGTTAGCAATGACGTGTTATTTGGGTGAGCTATGGACAGCGGCGTAGCTAGGATGGTGACACCCGGGGCGGATGTAAATGGTGTCACCCCCTAGCCATCATGGTCTCAGCTCCCCTCTTCTTCAAATCCATCATATTTTTTCAATCACAATTCTACGTTATTATAACAAGTGACCATACCTTTCCTTATTTATCTTTTGTCCTACTGCATATAAAACTAAAAAAAAAAAAAAAAAAATAGGTGGGGTTTATTATTTAATCCATAGTCCGCGTAAGTCAATGTGGTGTTTATATGTAAAGAAAATTCTTTCTTTTAAAATTTGCTTTAGCTACCTACTCATTGGACAGGTAGGCTTTTGTTCCCTGGTGCATGTCTTATTTAGATACATCATTCTGTATAAAATTCCACATTCTTAAAGAAAAGAAAACTAACTCTATTGCGTTATGAGCTAAAAATTTCATTTTATTTCAGAATTCCCCCCCCCCCAAATCTTATAAGATTATATGTATGTAACAATAATTCGACGAAGGCTATGTTCCGTAAACTCCTAAGAATGTTACTTCTAAGAATCAGCAGCAGCACGAGCAGAGTAGTCGCTCCGGCAGTTGGCAAGCATTGGAAGAGTTGCATTGGGGTATTTTCCCATTATAAAAACAAAATCCATGAGTCTTTCAATTCCTTTATTTATTAACTCATAAACTACGTAAGTTCTTCCCCATATTCACCTTGGCCTGATCATCAAATATTCCAAAACTTCGTGATTAAGCTGCATTCCAAGATATTAGAATTTTTCGGGGAAAAAGAAACAGCATCCTAATATTTTAAAAGTCAATCGCATTCTGCGCTCTGAGAAAACCAAATGAGAAATCCACATTTTCGCGACAAACTAGCCCCTCCTCACTCCCGGTCAATGATTTTAAAATCCAACCAAGATTAATCTGCGTCTACGTAATAAAAATGATCACCTCTGATTGGCCTAGGAGGCGCGAACCTCGGATAGGAATTACTTCACGTCTCGCAAAGAGACAAGCCTTTTAACATCTTCGCACATTAACACAGATCACGTGATCGACAAAAAATAAAATGAAAAATCTCAAGAATATTCTAAAGAGGAAAGATTACGAAATAATTTCCCGCTTTTTTGTGAAACAAGCAATAGATTATTAATAAGTTAAATAAAAAAGAAAAAGGACATTAGCTGTTAAAAGATTAATATATTACGAAACTAAGATTAAAAATAGGCTCCACAATTTTAGAATTAAAAAACTCAGAGAGAGCAAAATGCGGCATTTTTTTTTAAAATTACAAATCCCCCCCTCCCAGAAAGATGGGTGAAAATGTAGGTCTGAGACCTGTAAGTTCACAGAAAGGGAGATGATGCAGACTTAGATCACGAAGTTGTTGATATAAATAATAACAATTCGACACTAAATAAAAAAATTTAAATTAATTTTTTTTTTATTTTTTTTATAAATATAGAATTCAAATTTAGGAACACCAAGGTGATGCGTGGAATAACTTTAAATTTAAATACAATAAAATGGGCATCAATAAAAATACAAGATATGATCTTGTTTAAAGTACACATCATAAAGTAATTTGAAAATATAAGCAATTACTCATAGTATATTTTTAACATAAAAATGAAAAACAACAACGTTGAATCTTCCTTGACAATAATGAACCTAGATAGAATGGAGAAATTTAATAGAAATTCGGCCTATAGGCCAAGCCGACAGAGATTTTAACAGTGTATTATAATAGGTAATTAGTACTCTACTATATTGTAAAAAAAAAAAAAAAAAAAAAAAAAAAAAAAAAAAAAAAAAAACTGTAAAGGTACTAAACTTTTCCTAGGAATTTGGGATTCCTAGAATATTTTATGTAACGGTCACAGCAAAAGTTAATGTAACAGAATCGGTTACATGAATTGTCGTTGTTACTGTTACACGAAAAGACCTAGGAATCCCAGTTTCCTTGAAAAAGTTTAATATCTTTACAGATTTTTCTTTAACGTAATTTTTTGATCCACAGCTCATGGCATAAATCTTTGTACAACACTCTTTAAACAATGCTTTGGAGAAACAATGAAATGTAATTTTGTAACAATGCATTGGAGCAACAAAGATATGTAAATATCTAACAATGTTTTCTTGTGCTGGGTTTTCTTTGTTGTTCTTTCTTTATTGATTTAAAGTTATGCATAAATATGGTAAAGGATGTTGTAACAATGATTTTAATTTTTTTGCAACAATAATTTCGTAACAATGCGGATAAACAAAATATAAAACTGTAAGAATTAAATTCTCACATTTTACAATCTACTATAGCTGATTTTGTCTAAGAAAGTTTGATATCATAAAAAAAAGTTATATATTAAAAATATTTTACTGTTGTTCTTGTTTCAAAAGGCATTTAAATAGTTTTACTAATAAAAAAAAAAGTTTATCATAAAAAAAATCATGGATCTCCTCTTCCGGCACAGAAAAAATAAAAGTAATGATCCACCAACAAGCTTTATTACATCACTGAAAGAAAGAAATGAAAAATTTTTGGATTCCATCATCAAAGAAAAATCATTTAAAGTTTCTAAAATATTGGAGTGTGGCTTTTTTGGCGGGTGCATTATAATTAAAAATAAGAAGAACGATACAAAAATTAAAGCCCGAATCCTTAAAAAAGAATATGCTGGCGAACATGAAAATAAAAGGAAAATATTTATTCATCGAAATATCCAGCCCCTTATAAAATTAGATTATCTTCCAATCAAAAAATCATACATCTTCTACTCTGCAGTTGAAAAAATTACACTGGAAGAGAAGCTAAAAGATAAGCTGTTCAAAAATCATACACAATCACTTTGGAGACTAGTATCCTGGCTTAAAGATATAGCAGATGCTCTACAATACATCCATTCCAAGGGGTATGCATTCATGAATTTAAAAGCCCAGAATATGGTAATTAACCAAGATGACGTCATACAAATTTCAGATTTTCATAATCTAACTAGGGTCAATAGCCGTACAAATAGGTAAGTACTATAATTTTTATTTCTTTTTTTCTAAGCACTTTGAATCTTTTTGTTCTCTGGCTCTTTGCCACTATGATGTGTTCAGCAATTTGGTTCTCGGTGATTACAATGCTATCTGCTGTAACATCGTAACAGTCTCTTGGTATTTATTGTGCATAGACAGTATTTTTGAAATGAGGTAGAATAATATTCCTTAATATTATATAATTCAGAGCAGATTTCGATAAGTTTACAAGATCATCTTGGTCAATTTTTATTTTGCCTTTTACAAAATTAAGCTTTCTGAATCGTCCTGCATTCTCCTGTAAATAGAGTATAAGATTCACCTCGTACAATCAGTGACGTAGCGATCAGTCCTTGATCTCACTTGTTTTTTGGGATGATGTCAATGACAGAGATCCTGTAAGGAAACTGTAGCTTTTATGTACCAACTTTTGAGCCGAATACTGAAGTTTGTTAAAATATTATTACTGAAAAACTTCTTTTTATAATAAAATGATTTATCGCTTTTCAAAGTTATATTTAACCAAACATTTTAATTCGATTTAAAAATGTAGCGATAATAAATTTGTATTTTTTCTTCTGGAATTATTGGCCTTTCTTACCAACATTTTCTTCAACAAGGATAAGAGGGCGTGTCCTTTTCGTGGATAATATTTTCTTAAAGGTACCTTGATTAAATAAATTTTATGGTTTGTTATTCTATTAAAAAAGAAACTTTTAAAGGTTTCTGAGGCTTAAAAAAGGAGGACTTTTGGCCACGTTAAGAGATTATAGGGAACTTCGTTCGAAAAAAAATAAAAGAATGCGATGGAAAATTTCTTGCATTTGCTCAAATTTTTCATTTAGTTCTTCAATTTAAAAAAAAAAAAAGATGAAACATGGATATTTATTCCACTGTTATTCATTAAAACAAAAGTAGAAAATAATTAGTGACATTTAATGTATTTATACTGTTAATAAAAATTATTAAAAAAAAAATTATAAGTACTCTCTTTTTTTTTTTTTCGTTTCCTTTCTTTTTTTAAGTAATGATTGCTTCGAAAACGAGTTCATGATATTTTCAAATATGAACAACAATCCAGACTGAAAAGTAAGATGGTCGTTAAATGTTAATATAATCTTTTGTTAGATTCTTTTCGTATATTAAAGGTATCATAGGAATTATTTTGTGAAAGACATGCTATAATGAACTTTATACTTAAGGTAAACACTTTAAATTTACAAAGTACTCCTTCTATAAATGTCTTATCTTGCGCAGATATTTCATATAAAGTTACTGTCACTTTCTGAACCGGTTTTGGAAGTGAAAGTAACTTTATAGAAATTATGTGTGACCAAAATCGAAAACTAACCAAGGAGCGATCTTGAGAGAGATTTCAGCTATCCAATGCAAAAAAACTATTAAAAAATATTAAAATGCGAAAGAGTTATTAGAAAAATACCTCCCCATAGGAACAGCATTAGCTCGCGAGTGTCTTCGCAGACAGGGACTGGACCCTTAATGTCACGAAATGGCCAAGCCGTAGCCTGATTTAAACACTATTGAAAAATATTGGGATTCAATGGTTTGAAAAATCTTTCATAGTGGATGTTAGTGTCAAAACACAAATGATTTAAAAGTGGCTATATTTTCAGAATGGAACCAGTTGCCAAAAGAGCAGTTGGAACATTTTACTCAATATTTGCCGAAGTAATTAGAAAAAATGGCAGTTCAGTTATTTTTTAAAAGTGGGCAATACTTAACAACGGGATTCAAATTATGTCCATTTCTTAAATTCAGTAATTTTTTGTCTTCGATTTAGTCATCAGCTATATTACAGTTACACATTTTTTTGAGGAAAACAAACGCATTGATTTTTTGAAATGTGTTGATCTATAATGACTCTATTCAACTCGATTTCTAATATGATTTCTTCGTAAACATATAATACTAACCTTCAATAGCCATATTTTACCTACTAGAATTAAAGCCGGTTATTTAAATTGTCCAGTCCGACCTTACATCCCTAATCCCATCCGTTATTTTAAATGCCAGCGTTATGGCCACCAATACTACATGTCGTGACACTGTCACCTTTGCACATTGTGCAGAAGTTGGCCACGACAGTAAAACTTATGAAAAACCTGAACGCTGCGCAAATTTAAAAGGTGATCATGCATCATACTCTCGCTCCTGTCCTATTTGGGCCCGTGAAAAAGAGATCATTACTATCAAAATAACTCAAAAACTTCCTCACCCTGAAGCCCGTAAACTTGTCGAATCTAGAACCCCATCTGTCGGTGTTACTTACTTTAGCTTACTCAAGCAACAATCTAAACCTGTAAGACACATTAGTACTCAGACTGAATCCTCTTTTCCACCTAACTGTTCACCACTATAAATAACAAGTTGGAAATTGCACGTAAAGCGTAGCAAATGAGGTGCGTTCGTTGATAACGAAGTTTTAAAATATTCAGATCTTGCTGATATAGTAGAGCGTACTTTGGATACAGTTATAGTGGTCGAAATCTTTGTGTTCCTGTAAATATGCAGGGAGTAATTTTTATTATACTTCATTAACGTATATCTTATTCATAAAATGTGAAGTAGTTTAATATAATTAAAACATGCCCCAAACAATGTTTCCCCGTATAGTATTATGTAATGGAATACTTTTGTGTGGCCCTGTAATTTAATAATAAAAATTCTTTGCATCACAGATTGTACAGAATGCATATTTTAGTATATACTTCATAGATTCATGCCAATTTTATTATTTTCGAATGAGTGTAACATCATTAAAATGCATTTAAAACTTTTTTTCCATTGATCATAATGTAATAGAATACTTTTGATTGTCCCTGTGAATGATCTATGCATGAGATTTTCATAAAATTTGAAATGACTCGACAAAATTACGTAATAATTATATATTTTAAATTTCCAACGATTAAAATGCATTTGAAACTTTTTTCCCCATTGACCGTAATGTAACGGAATCCTTTTGATTGTCCCTGTAATTGATCTATCCATACGATTTTCGTAAAATTTGAAATGACTCGACAAAATTATGTAATAAATACACGTTTTAAATTTCAAACGATTAAAATGCATTTGAAATTTTTTCCCCATTGACCGTAATGCAACAGAATCTTTTTGATTGTCCCTGTAGCTGATCTATCCATCCGTTTTTCATAAAATTTGAAATGGCTCGACAAAATTATGTAATAATTATGTATTTTAAATTTCAAACGATTCGGTGTGGTAGTTTTTGCGTTGTTATATGGGACGGACGGACAGGCAGACAGACGGACAGACAGACAGACGGACGGACTGAGCGACAACAATAGGTGCTACGTATTTACATAATTATGAACGCACCTAAAAAGACCCGTGGTGTACACTCTACTGCAGCCACATGAGTTTTGCCAAAATTAGTGCTTTAGAAACCTTCATCAGAGCCTGTAAAAACTGAGTACCTAAAACCATTAAGTCAATCAAAAAAGTTAACCAAACAGGAGACTGAAATAAAAAGAATACTGCCCAGTTAAACTGATGGCATTGAGCTCACAGGCTACGCATACTAAATGTATATTACAGCCTTATATTTTCAAGGGTTAATTCCGTTCGAAAAAAAAATATATTAAGGAGGGGGGATCAGCTCTCCCTTTCCCCCTTTTTTATACTTAATCATTGAATCTCCTAAACTATCAAGGACATACTTTATCATATAAAAAATCTATATCAAAAATTCAGAGCAAATCGGATAATTCTTAATAAAAACCCATTTAGCATTTATATAATTTAAGAGGAGTTATCCCCCTCTTTCATACTTAACCATTTAACTTCCAAAACTATACAGAGATTTAAACGAAATCTGACAATTCTGCTTGAAAAACCCATTTATATAAATTAAGGGGAGGGGCATTAGAACCTCCGTCCCACCTGTTTATACTTATTCAATGAACACCTAATAACAGTCACGGAATCGCCTTATCAGAATGATCCTATATCTAAATTTTGAACGAAAACGTAATTCTGCATGAAAAACCCATTTATATTAATTAAGGGGAGGGGATGAGCCCCCACCCGTCCTCCCTCTTATACATATCGAATGAACTTCAAAAACTAATCAGGGAAGCGCCTTATCAGGATATACCTATATACAAAATTTCAAGTGGATCGGATATTTTTATCATGAGTTATCGCGTTACGCACATACGAACGAACATACATACAGAACGGGCGGACACATAAGCTCTCAGGCTATGATAGCCTGTGAGCTAAAAACTCCTGTTTCATCTGCATCAAATGTCCATAAACCTGATAATAGTTCAACAGTAAAACCAACCTAGAAAACTAAGGAAAATAAGACTATTGGAGGCTGTTCACAGTGGCAAACTGTGAAGAGTAAAGAGAGTAAATCATGTCATGGTCCATCTGTTACCAATTTAAAAGATCCAAAACAGATGAACACGCATGTGGAGGAGGCTATGGAGTTGGCCTCTTACGACTCGAGTGAAGAAGAGGAGAATATTGTTTATGAAGAATATACGCCTAACTGAATTTACCTTTTTAAATTCTATATTGTTGAAATTGTTTTTATGTATTTTTTGTGCATCGTCTTATACATTGTTTATATTTTAACAACTTATTTTAACTATGCATTTTAACGGTTCATAATCTAGGGTCTCAGCACCGTTTTGATAGTACAGTTTTTAACTCGTTACATCTC
The DNA here is from genome assembly GCA_964019185.1 of Maratus speculifer. Taxonomy (NCBI): domain Eukaryota; kingdom Metazoa; phylum Arthropoda; class Arachnida; order Araneae; family Salticidae; genus Maratus; species Maratus speculifer. The sequence continues at coordinate 160,847,215 of OZ025303.1, forward strand.
CTTTAAGTTTTCTATTTTACCCTCATTGACTGATTTTAATTATATCATAACATTGCATTTTTTTATTTTTAATCTTGTTTTTATGTAATATTCACTCATCTTACTAATTGTTTATATTATCATTTATTACCAACTTCTGCAGTTTTTTCTTTGTCACTTAGTGTTTTTTATGGTTTCTGTCCTCTTTTAATTGTTTTTTTTTTATTATTATTATGCGTCTCATTGCTGTTTGATTTTAAGTAACCTTTTGTTTTCATTTCATTTTTGTCTTGGCTCAGCATGTCCCCAAAGGAACCTTGCGCCATAAAACCCCATACAACGAACCAACCAACTAGACCGCGAGTGTGTGTGTGTGGGGGGGGGGGGGGATCCATAGCAGGATGGGTGCGTAGATAAATTGCATGTTTTGACGCAATCGGGCTGATTGGTGGGGTTGTTATGCGAATTGTATGTTTCCGACTGGGCGAGGGGTTGCCCGGGCCGGGGGTCGAAGCCGGATACTTGGCTTGCAAAACCAATGCTCTACCGTTTAAGCTAATTGTGAGCCGGGTGGCAGGGTTCGATTCCCGGCCTGGGTGGTTTTTCGCTCGGTTGAAGATATGTGGTTCGTGTGATGGCTTTGTGTCGGTTTGATTGTGTTGGAATGTGCAATTCACAACATTGAGAAAATCGTAATAGCATCATATTTTATCTTTTAACTCAAAACGACACGTTTAAACAGTTTGAAATCTATAACTTTAACAAAATATCTTACATTTGAATCTTTTTTTACCTATAAACAAATTTCCCTGTCAATGTGCGGAATATTTGTGGGCTAGCTGAAAATTATTATTCACATAAAGAGTATACATATTGAAATTTTATCTTATTGGGCAATAAATTTGTTTTTGTAAACTTCTTCTCTCATGTAGATCTAGATTACCGTATAGGTTTCATAAAATTTATGTATTACCGAAAATGTTAAAGGGTTATTTTTGTGAAATCCTTGAATTTTCAAAATATAGCATTAAAGAAAAAATATTTTGGAAAAATAAATGTGTATATTTATTAAAAAAACATTTAACATACAAGTTAAAAATTGCACGTCAAACGTGGCAAATGAGGTTCGTTTGTAGTACAATTCATTTTATAAATATTGAGGGCTTGATTCATTAGCTGTTAAACTCTCATGCAAACATGCATGAACACAAAATTTCATACGATTATCTATCTTAAATTCAGCAGTACAAAAATAATTGGATTTAACCTTAAATAGGATATTTTGTGTAGTATCTGGCTATTTGGTATTTCGTGTTGTTGTCTCATTGTTTTAGAATTTTAACTACTTACATTTTAAAATTTCATTGGCTGGTTTTAATTGTCTGAGCGAAGCGAAGTCTTTATACTCAGAGATACGTAACGATATTAAAAGTCAAAAAAATTCTTTCGTCAAGCAAATCTCAAAAAGTACTTGTCGGATTTTGATTCTGTTTGTACCAATAGGTACCTATGAAGGTAATCTGGTGAATGCACTACATACGAAAAATTAGTTCCAAATAGTTTAAAAGTTATATTAAAAAAACTGATAAAAAAGCACAATTTATTTGCATACGTCACAGAAACTTGGTGTGCGTCATTTTCACAAGCTGGATATTTTCGTAGATAACCGAATCAGTACATGGAGTAAATAGTAATCATTTACGCACTCAGAAATATTGAATGCAATAAAACATTTTAAAATTTAATCATGCAGGAAAATAAAACTGTTATTTTTTTATATTAAAAAAATGTCATAAAAACTTAATAGCATTTTTTGATAGCTAAAAGAATATTTTATATATTTCGGGTGTGAAAATTAGAAACAATTACGATTTTAAATAAAAAGTTTCTTTTATGACATCATTATCCCTTTATATTTATTTTTATTGCATGTTTTCTTTTAACTTATATTTCGTTTGTGTGTGGAAGTCAATTCTTGTCACTAATTTTTCGGCACGGATGCCACACGCGCATCAGACTTGGCGCATTTTTTTTCAAAGCCCATTTGGCGAAAACTGCGTTTTCAAATAACGCTTACATACACATTTTTAAATTATTTTCTATTATCAAAAAGAACTTATAGTAAATAAAATAATAATAATAATTAATAACTATAAAAACAAATATTTTTATATAATAAAAAAAAAAAAAGGAAATGAAAGTAAATAAACATTTTATGAGTAAATAAACAAATAATAAATAAATAAAGCCGGGTTACCATCTCAGGTAAAATAATGCCATTTTGACGCCAATTATGTATCTTGGTGCATATGTGACATCTTTTCCATTTCCTGTTGGCATACAACTTTGAAATTTGGAATATGTATGCATACCTGGGAGCAATACTGAAATTAGACATTGATTTTTTTTTTAATTCGATCCAAAAAGGGGCAACGGGGGTTATTTTTTAAAGATTTATACAATTTATACTGCATAAAGGAGCCACTTACCTATTTTTATATACAAGAAGAAGTAAGTGGCATGTAAAAACAATTATAGTATACATAAATAAAATTCTTGAGATAATATACTAGAGATATAAGCACCGGGTTTGGCGAGATTTTTTATGCAAATTAGGCGAAAACATCGTTCTGATTACCAGATACATATAGTATGCTATAATAACACGTTATTTATTTATTTCAAAATAAAAAAAGGAATAAACGAAACAATTTCTGTTATTAAAAAAAAAGAAATAACAACCAATAAATGATAATATTTTTAGAACAAACAATATATTATAACATTTATATGATAACCATGTTAGGCAACTGAACGCCATTTTGGCACCAATTAGGTATCTTGGTGTGTATAGGGCATATATGTGCCATATTTATTTGTAAAACTGAGCATGAACGTTTACCAAGTGTGTTTTCATAGCCGCTTATATCTTTTTGCAACATAGCGCACCTTTCGAAGCCAAAACTGCACAAAAGAAAAAAATCAATATTTGCAGTATTTTTATTTTATTTAATTTTTTTTTAAATGTAATGCATATTTTGTAATCAGTAGGTTCGATAATCAGACCTCGTTTTTTTGCTTTAAAAGATGATATTTCATACGACGTCTTTTTTGGATTCGTCGTTTTTCCATATTTGATAGTATGCATCTATACTCGTTTTGTAACTTTTTTTGTAACTTTCTTCTTTATTAACAGCGACATTTGGATTTCCTATTTAAATAAAAATTCTTCTAAATGCAAAGAATTTTGTTAAAATAAATAAATAAGTGAAATGCGGACATCTATTGCTCAAAGCACAAAATTTTTCCTATTGAGTTAATAAAAATCAGTAAAAACATAATTTTTATGATGATAAAAAGATGACTTATGTAATAAGAGTCATATATTATGTACGTTATGGATTAAGTATTAATATTTCTCCTCCATTTATAAATAATAATAATAATAAAATAAAATGCGGACAGACCAAAGTCTATATTTGACTGAAAACAACAACCATTTTCTAAATGCTTTAAAAAATGGCCAATGAAAAGTGATATTTCAAAAGCATTATGAAATTAGTTAAAAACCATTTACTTTAAACTAAATGAATAAAAGATTTATATTTTTAATGAAATAAATGGCATTTGAAAAATTATTGAAAATTTATCACCATAGATGTATCAATATTACAATTGGTACCTTGTATGCAAAATGGAACAATTAGCAATACTTTTTGTACCCGAAAAATGGGCGTTGCTTTTTTTAAGGTTAAAAAGTAGATTACGAAATATTCCTATACAGAGATGCCAAGCCCGCGCTTATTGCATAGCAGAATTTTCTTATAGGAAAAGTTATTTTTTAAATCTGCAGAATGTTCCAATTTAATAAAACATTTTCTGTATTAAAATACCGGTATCCAAAACGCCGGAGACTTGGCAGCTCTGTATATAACATTTTAATTAATCACGGTACTTTTTTTAATCGGATTCAAATTTAGTGGAGACAATGTTTTTTGGCCAAAAGCAGCTTTTTTCCACATGTGTAACTACGATACAATTCCTTGATGCTGAAATAAAATGTTTTGACTCATGCTATTATTTCTACCTCTTATTTATTTATTTGAATTTTAAATAAGATGACTCAAAATCGTGTTTTTTAAATGTACGGAAAAAATCCATTTCGAGAGAGGGCGAAAAGAACAATATTTGACGATTTATTATCTGCGCTTGGCTAAGTGTCTTACTAGCTTGTATTTAATACTCTTCACAATACTTCGCTGCTATATGGACTTTGGCGCTTTTATAAAAAGTTTGACGTAATTCCGGCTTAAGAAAGTGAGTTTTTTACTGAATAATAAAAATAAATGAAAAATGAATATTAAGAAATACTAAGAAAAGAAAAATGAAGCATTATATTGATCTATGTGTATTTAAAAATGCATCTGCTAGCACTAATTAGATAATTTATGTACATAATAGAAGATAAATAGATTTTGATTCTATATTTCTATGCTATAAAGCAATAACGTTTGTGTGTTTTTCGTTATCATTGGGAGTACCAAGCCGATTTAAAAAATAATGTGGGCAAAAAATGTTGGTAACCATGTTTGCTGCAAAATATACGATATTTTGCGTAGGAACAATAATCACCATCAATGCATGAGCAAATAAAGTTCTAAAATTGAGAATTCTTTAATGTTAATATGACTTTTTTTTTTTTTTTTTTTTTTTTGTGGCAACTTTTAAGATATAATATTTTTGTTACGAACGATTTCTAAAACGTTCGACAATTTAAATTTACAAATTAAACATTTTTTTTTTTCTAGAAAAAGTTTTAAACCCAATTTATTGAGAATATTGCAATTTCTAGGATACTGTTGGGGTTAGAAACTAGAACTTTGGCATCACAGTAACTTATAAGATGTAAATGCTCGTTTAGGACAAATTCTTAAAAAAGGATTCCTTAATTCTTATTGACAACCTCATGGCATCCATGGAAAATATGTTCAACAATATAAAATATTCAGACGGATCTCACACCATATAAAATACACTCCATTCTCTTCAAACATAATAGTTTATGTTATTTATAGTTTCTCAAATCGGTGCGGAGCTTCTGTTTATGCTCATGACATCAATTCAAAAAGTTATATTTCCAATGTAGGAAAAATTGGTGTTTTCTTTTCTTTTTTCTTTTAACATTTTGCATATTTCCAATTTTATATCCATGTATGGTTTGCTTTCCCTTTTATAAAAATAGTACATGCAACTTTATGTATAAGATTTTGTAATTCTATGATTCAATATGCTTATTTTCATCATATTTTATCTCAATGAATGACAAATTAAAGGTAACATCTCATTTTCTTTACTTGTCGCAAGTTATTAAATGTGTATTCTCAGCAACATCGCTCAGACTAATCCCTCTGAGGGAAGTCCTAGTTGTATTTTAATTTGATGTATCACTGCTTTGCCTTTTTCCATTTAATCCATGGATATAAATCCATGGCATTCTTTTAATGTAATATTCACTTTTTACATTTTTATATTTTACAATTTTTTTATTCCTTGCCTTGTTTTTGGTGCAGCATGTCCCACTGGGGACCTTGCGTCATAAAACTTTAACCGACCAACGAACCAATTTCGTATGGCTTCTCCATCTCAAAGCCCATGACCACTTTTTGCAAAAGCAAAACTATACATTCAGTGAATGAATCTGCTGTCTTTTGTGCCTTTGAGAATTTAATTGGAATTGGCATTTCGTTCCGATAATAATAATAATATTTTTAAAAAATTAAAGAAAAAAAACTGCAGAAGTATGAAAGTTCACAAAAAAGAGATTTTCAAAATCTGTACTTCATAAATGGGATTAGAATTGCATTGGGTCAATGGGAACGTATTCGGAATTTCTCTCTGGTTCGTAAAATCGTAAGTGTTCGTTAAAAAGAAGTTTGTAAAAACGAGGTGCTACTGTATTCATAAAATGCAATGACGTGATTTCTTCACCAATGTTATTTAGCTTTGTTAACGATCTATGTGAATATACTCATGGAAACAAAACTATAAAACAAGCTGAAAAAATGGCATGTAAAATGTCCAGTTCTAAAGATGAAAATTCTTCAGCCATAGAAATTGAAAATTTTCTCTTATTTACCATTAATTGCGGTATCAGGATGAAATAAAAATGATTCGCTATTTTATTCTTCTGAAAAATGAAATATTTAGCAGCACTTAAGGCATACAGATTTCTCTTTATGCTTTTCAAAAATTACACTATCGTTCTTAAAATATAAAATAATCCTCTTCGGATGTAGTTCGAGCACTGAAAGGAATCAATTACAATAGTACTGCGGACTTATAATCCATACATGTTGCGGAACACATCCAAAAATTTTTCACAACATTTTGAAATGCAAATGCAAAACAACATACAATGCAAAATTTTATAGCAAATAAAATGTTTCCTAATAAATAGATAGTCTTCCGATCACAGAACGTACATAAGTTTTAGAACGGGCGTTGATCCTTACGTGCTTCTTCCAGCGATAAGGTCTACGAAAAGAAATTTTTTTGTTTATATGGTTGTTTGCGATTGAGATGACTCAGAGCACTTCTGCTTAGAACCCGCAAGTGCCATCTTCCGGATTCCTTTCATAATCACGCGTAATATTAGCATTTGGCATTATTACCCCAGGAAACCAAACTAAAAATATTCCTGCTAGTAATCACAGATTCTTTTTAGACTTTTATACGATTACACATACAATATCATTCTGTGGAAAATTTTTCATAGAACTCCTTATAATAAATATATATTACAAGAAATGCACAGCTGTTTTAAAATTTTTGTTTTCTGGCAGAATGCAAAGTGTAAAATTTTTACAGTGAACAATCTATATGGTAAATGTGAAACGTTTCGATTTCAATGAAATGTTTCTGTGTGAAATATGATTATAGATAGTTTTTAAAGGAACTACAGTTCGCTGGATTTCTTTTCTTTTGCAGATTTGGAATCCCCCAACCTCTCAGGGCCCCTGAAGCTTTTTTGGATGGTGAAGGATTGTGGGCCGTGAAACCTCAACCATTTGAGAGTTGGTCTTTCGGTGTTCTAATAATAGAAATGTTCACAGATTTTTACCTTAGCAGAAAATTACCAAAGAATGTGAGCAGCTGGTCGAAGGAGGTTTATCAAATTATTTATGACATTTTAGGGGTAAGTTGTGATACTATTTTGAATTAGATCTGTATAATTAAGAAATAAACCGACATAACGCGAAACTTTTTTATCAAACTAGCAACGATTTCTAACTGTAAACAAATATTTTTCTATAATTTTCCTTTTCGCTATAACAATACAATATGTACCCCATATTTACAACATTTTAGTTTATATAATGACTTTTACAAAACAATCCTTCAACTAAAAACTAAAAATTAAAACTTTTATAATTTGTAATCACGAATAATAATATTTAGGATTAACAATATATTAGATTGTAAATGTAATAGTACAAGGATTAACAGACATCCCAATCGTTTAGTTTTCAGTATACTACATTCTTTAGATAAAAGAATTTTGTTTGTCTTTTTGTAACAAGTTTTGTAAAAGCAAGTGGGAAATGTGGTTTAAGATCACACAGAGGATTTTCGGTTAAGATATCTTTCATTTTCTATTTTAATTAATAAATCCTAAATAAAATCAAAAAATTTCCTAAGGAATATTAACAGTATCATAAATAGGACAATCATTTGCGAAAATTGATTTTTCTTTTTAAATTTTGACGGAAAAAAAATTGTAAAAATTAAACTTATATGAACTTTTTAATTTCAGAAATATAAATTCGATAGAGTTGTGCGGAGAGCGTTTCCTAACTCCCAAGGAACTGTTGACCTCAAGATAATCCGATACCTGGTGGCTTACACGCTGTCCTTTGATCCATCAAGGCGGCCTCCAGCAAAACAACTACACCAACTTTTCACGATGATTAACCTTCAGAAAAGATCTTTTTCCGAGTTCAAGATGCAATTAAAGAAGGATAAGTTATGGGAGAGTAAAAGTATGTCATTTTACTACTTTATGCTACCTTAAAATGCAATTACAGATGAAAAATTCTTATGTTGACATGTGTAGGTTTTTCTTGGCATTAACCTTTTGAGGAGCGGTGGTGTGCTTATAAATCTACATAATTTTAAGCCTCAAATGCTACAATGGCACCAGAATTTTAGTAACAAATTTTAGGTTTATTATGTATGTGAAATGTAAAATTATCATATTTACAAATGAATCCGATGTAAATTCTGGCGTCACTCTTTCATTTCAGCATTTTAACAATGGAAGTGCTTTGCTCCTGATAGGGTTAATTATAATTCTCGCAGTAGTGCCTACATTATAATTTAGAGAAAAATTATTTGATGTTCTCATAAATCCAGATTCTTTAAGTGAGGTTCTAAAACATTTTAATATGTATATGATGTGAATTATACCATTAGTTTTTATACAGTCAAACCTCCTTATCCCGACACTCTCAGAACCAGAAAAAAGTGTCTTCATAAGCGGAGTGTCGCGGTAACCGAGTTGTAGAATAATAAAAAGCTGTACTTTTAATTAATTTAAGACAATTTTAAATTCATGGATGTTCTTGCATTTTTAAGAAACAAACGTTATTATTAAATAAAATAAACACAAAAATGAAACTGAAATGAATAAAAATAAGATTTTTGATGATTTTTCTTTCTATTTTTACATGAAATACTGATGAAGGTTTGTGTATCCCTGGATGCTATCCTGGATGCCTGGATGGACTATATTTAATTTATTTTTCTGTCCTTATAGTTTTTACACAGGCAAAAATAGTGATTTTTTGTACAATTACTTTATATTTTTTTGTAATAAAATATGCACAGTTGATTTTTGTAGACATTTTTATTACCTATTACGCTTGATGGTACATAAGAGAAAAGTTTCATTTTGTTCAAAAGAGGAAAAGTTTCATTGTTTTGAAATTTATCAAAAAATTTTATACTTTTTTACACGCGCTGTATATATTATAAGTCGACAAATTTTAATGAAAAGAACATAAAAAATTATAATGCTGATGTATATTGTTTTGTTTCTTAGTTACCTTTTAAGAAGGAATTTGTCACTAGAATGCTGAAAAAAGCGTGTTTATCTATATTTTTTCCTCCAGAATAAGAATAAAAGATATTAGTTCCGTTTTTCTGGGTGTTTTCACTTATGACTTGAAGAAGATTTTTAAATTTATTTTTAAAAGTATGATCGTGTGGCTTATAAAAGAACTATAAAAAGTGTCATCAGTTGCGTGGTTAAATAATTTATCCTACACACTATGCACTTCCAATCGTCCGGGGTTCCAAAAAATCAACGGTGTCGTTTGCGATCAATTTGCTTTAAGGATTATGAAAGTATGTAAAATAGTCTAGAGTTTCAACCACTTTGATATTAAAGAGTTTAAGATCAACAAAGTGGAAGTGACTTGGAAAAAAATATATATATATATATATTATAACTGTTTTCGCATTTTTGTATGCTTCAATTTTTTTTAATCTATATGAAAATGGACAAAAAAGGTGCAAGTTTCAATTAATTATATTACTTTCACTTAAAAAAAAACTGGATTGATTTAGTCATTTTTGCTTTTTTTACTTGTTCAGTTTGAAAAAGTAATTTTCCGTGAAATCGTTAATTGTGCTCAAAAATAGTATAAGCGTACGGATGCTTTCACTAAATAACTAAATAACTACTAAAATCCCTATCGGCTCGGCCTATAGGCGGAGGTAGATTTCGAAGAGTGCTCATTTCAACAGCAAAAAATAAAGTATGATTAGAGATAAACCCAGTTTAATAACTTCATTTGGCCGCTTATGTAAAATTCTTAATTTCATTTTTCTACAAGAACTGGTTTTATCAGAATCATCTTAAGCAAAATTCAGCTCAAATGCCTATTTTGACAACATATTTTAAAATATATTCTGAATTTATTAAAAAATCAACCAAAACAGCACATTATATCGTTCCTACATAACAAAAAACTGTCAATTGAATGCGCCTGAGAAAAAATTGAATTTAAAAATGAGTCATAAAATAACCGATTTGTTATTTGAATAAATTCTTTATTCTTTAATCACGATCGTTTCGGAAACTGCGGATCGCTTCGGGATGCCCATTTGACGGCATTTTTAAAAATATATTGTATTTTTATCAAAATCTGGCTAATGCGTCACATTGTATACTTCCTAAATAAGAGGATCTATAAATTGGACGCATTTGAGAGTAAAAATGGTTTTAAAAACGAGTCAGAAAAAAACGCAATATCCTATTTGAATACTTACTTAAATTTTCCGTCTCGATGACTTCGGGAAATTCTGTTCAAAATACCCTTTTTGGTAGCCTTTTTTGAAATATATTCTGTCTTTATCAAAAAACTGACCAATGCGTCACATTATATAGCTCCTAAATAAGAGGATCTATAAATTGGATGCATTTGAGAGCAAAAATGATTTTAAAAACGAGTCAGAAAAAAACGCAATTTCTTATTTGAACACCTCCTTAAATCTCTATGACTTCGTGAAATTCTGTTCAAAATGCCCTTTTTGGTAGTCTTTTTTTAAACATATTCTGTTTTTATCGAAAAACTGACCAATGCGTCCCTTTATATAGTTCCTAAATAAGAGGATGTTCCTAAATAACAGGTTAAACGCCCATTTTATCTGTAAAAAAAATGTCATGCCTTGCAAATGTTTTCGTAATGTTGATGATTTCATATTTTAAATTTTCAAAGTTTTTTTTTTTTAATTTTTTTATTACTCATATTTAGCCATCTGGATCATTTTCGTTTTTGACAATGTTGCGATGCGCCATTTTGTTTACACATCTAACGAAACTCTTAAACGAGACATTTACCTCTCTAAAACGATAACCAAAGAGGGAAGAAATGATTATGAATAATTACCCATTTGACAAGAAATGACAAAACAATTTTAGAGCAAAAAATTAAGAGGAAATAAAACAGATACGCTAAGAAAATAAATAAAAATGTTATATAGTTTTTATTTTTAGGAATGCTTGTTTGGCCATGTTTTTTGTATGACCGAAATAAAAATATTCAAAAATCTCTTGCACCTTTTTTTAACGAGTATTTAGCAGAAAATATCGGAAGTAGAACTAATAATTCAAAGCATTATTTTATCTTTTCTCATGTTGGAAGTTTGATAAAAGTACACATAAGTGAAAAATGCGTTAAAATATTGGGGACATAAAGGGAATGTCGAATTTTCGATTGGTTAATAAAAGCTATAGCGCAATCCAACCTTTCATGATTTCATGATATAAAATGACTATAAGATAATATTTACTTAAAAAAATATTTATTAATGCATTTTATCTTTTTTTCTGTTAGTGGATCAGAAAAAATTTCAACAGCTCTTCTTGAATTTGGCCATTGATGACAATCTAGAGCTTGTGCCAAAAGAGGATTTGTATAAGAATAAAAGTAGAAAAGAAAACAGCTTTAAAGAAACATCTGTAAAGAAATCAGAAAATGAATCTAAAAAAACCACACATACAACAGCTGATAAGAAAATAGAAGTTGATCCAGCATACAATTCAGACAAGTTCAACAGTTTGGTCACAGGTAATCTCAAACAAGAAAGCAAAGACGAAAAGAAAATGTTGTTGAAAAATGAAAATAAAATTAAAATGACTTACACTGCTTTCACGTGCCACAATAGTTCTGCATATGAAACAGCACTGCACGATTTAAAATCAGCAACCTCAGAAATTTCAGGCGTGAGTTTGGATGAAAAGAAAACTACAAGCTCTACAATACAGCAGTTTCCCAAAAATATACAAACCAGCATATTCAACATCGGCGACACCTTACCTAGAAGAGAAATGGAACACTACCAAGAAAATATTCAAGACAACTTCCACAACAACAATGATGCACCCCCACATTCAATTATACTGCTTAATGAGATTAACGACATAGAAAAAGATATCCCCACTGAATCCGAAGAATACAGAGGTTTAGAAAGTGCAGAGGCATATAGTGAACAAGTTACAACAAGAAAGAATTTTCTCTCCCTTGGCAAGCAAATGGTACAAAATTTCATAAAATGGAGCTTCGATGATTATGAAACGTTCAGTCCAAACAATTATCTTCACAGTTTATCAAAACATCTCACAAAATAAAATATCAGAGCAACGAAACCAATAAAAGAAAATTTCATGCATAACGTTCAAGCTAAATACAACGCAATAACTTCAACAACAAGATAAAACAGTAGCATTAGATTAAAAAAAAAAAAAAAAAAAAAAGGTAAAGGGTTTCAGAAAAACATTTCCTCGGGTTTTAATGGTAAATATATAATTTTTTTTATTTAAAAATAAGAAAGTGAAAATGTTATAATTTTCATAATTGTTATTATTTATGCATATACCTTGTATAGCATATTTAAAGGAATTTCATTAATAAGAACCATAACAATATATTCATAGAAGCAAAAAGATATTAATCTATTATATATAAAAAAAAAATTCACACAAAAAAAAAAAACTTTGTAGATTTTATAAAATTTCTCATGTACTTAGCAGTCATTGATTAAAAATAGCCTAAGTTTGATTGATTGATAGATTATTACGAGCTATTATTTAATGCTCAGCCATTTCTATATGAAAATTACAGAGAGCACCATGATAGGTAGTTGTGAAATATCTATTCAAAAAGAGAAAAATCTCCTTTCTTTCCATTAATATATTCAGTTTTATCTTTTTATAAAAATCAGGGGTGGGATATAATTCTGAATCGAGAGAAAGTTACTTAGAATTCATTTTGAAGATTCCCAAGCATACTAACGTATGATTACAGTACATAGTTGGGGGCAAAAATCGTTTGGTTAGGGCCTATTTTTAAATTTCTACCATTTCCCACCATGACTCTTTATATTATCATTTTCGGTTCTTGGAGTCAAATTAGGGAAATTATTCCAAATTACTAATTGGGCAAAATTTCTTTTGCTGGAATATGTACTGGCTCCCCTATTTATAATTATTATTTACTTCAAAATGAAATTTATGTAAGTTCTTTTTGAATCAGAATTCAAAAACTTAAAAATAAAGAAATAATTGGTGCTTAGAAAAAAAAAATAACAAGAGCATTTTCGAATATTTTCGTTAATGCTTTCATTGGCTGAGCATAAAAAAAGATAAGAAAATTGCTCAGTAAATCTAAACTGCAGTCACATTTTCGTTTTTTCAAAATACATTAAATAATAATAATTGAAGTGGGTAAAAATAAGATATGAAATTGCCATAAGTATAATTTATTTGGTGGTAAATATATATATTTTTTTTTATTCAAAAGGATAAGTAAAAGAAAATGGAATAATTTCCATAATAGTAATTTATTATGCATAATATTTTCTTGTGTAACATTAGTTTTTTATTAACAATGAATATAGTAGTTTATTCAAAGAGGGAACGAAAAGAAAAAAAAAAGATTAATGTATTATTTTTAAAAAATGTTTTAAAAAATGATTTAGATGTTTTTAACTAATTATGTACTTTACAATCATTGATTGAAAATAGCTAGCACAGATTGACAGATAATAAGAAGCTAATATTTAATGTTCAGCCATTTCTATAAGAAAAGTACAAAGAGCACCATAGTAGGTATTTGTGAAATATATATCTATTCAAAAAGAGAAAAATCTCCTTTCCTTCCATTAATATATTCAGTTTTATCTTTTTATAAAAATCAGGGGTGGGATATAATTCTGAATCGAGAGAAAGTTACTTAGAATTCATTTTGAAGATTCCCAAGCATACTAACGTATGATCACAGTACATTGTTGGGGGCAAAAATCGTTTGGTTAGGGCTTATTGTTAAATTTATATCATTTCCCATACACGACTCTTGAAATTATCATTTTCGGTTCTTGGAGTCAAATTTGGGAAATTATTCCAAATTACTAATTGGGCAAAATTTTTTTTCCTGGAATATGTACTGGCTCCCCTATTTGTAAATTTTATTTGCTTCAAAATGGAGTTTAAGTAAGTTCTCTTTGAATCAGAATTCAAAAACTTAAAAATAAAAAGATAAATGGTGCTGAAAAAAAATTAACAAAAGCATCTTCGAATATTTTCATTAAAGCTTTCAATGGCTGAGCATAATAAAAAGAAAAGAAAATGACTCAGTCACATTTTTCGTTTTTAAAAATTACTTAAATAATAATAATTAAAATGAGGGAAATAAATGATGAAATTGCCATAACTAAAAATTATTTATCATGTTTAATAAGTTCTATGTGATATGTTTGTATTATATTTAAAAACAAATGAAGAGAATTCGAAGATATTTATAAACAAAATATTCATCTCTTAGCATCGATAAATTAAAAAAATATTTTAGCATTGATTTAAAGGCATTTATTTCTCCTACTGAATTCGTTAAGATGTAAAGAGTTTATTATCACTATTTGTAATTAATTATTTTTATAAAAATAGCATAGAAAACTTTTTTTACGGGAAAAATAATATAAAATCCAAGCAATATGTTTCTAAATATGTAAAAAGTCCATCTTCTCATTAATGGAATGATTGATATTTGATATTCTAAAAGAGAATATTGAAATTTAACTAGAATAATAAACAACTAAAAAACAAGGATGCATATGAAATTAAATATTAATAACAATAAAAGTACATAATTGATTGATATAAGGAAAAACAATAGTGAGTTAGTATTAGATTGGTCTTTCAGCAGTAACTGCCTCAGTCTTTAAAAAAAAGTATGAAAATTACTAAAATCACGATCAAAATAAGGTACTAATTCAGTTAAAAAGTTAATAATTGCTAATTAGAAATATTCAATGTGAATGGACGATCAGATTCCAGTCGCTTCACAGAGCCGTTGTCGTCTCTTCAATCGGTCGGTGAACAAGTAAGCTTCATTCCTGATTGCCTCAAGAACGGGTGGTGCTTGCCAGGGCTAAGAGCTGGCTCATTCCTTCCCGAATATAACAGGAAGTGTAACTAATTACGATCACTCTGCTGGAGAGAAATATTCGTTTGTGGCTCTTTTTTCGATTTCAGAATTATTTATACAACATAATACTTTCATTTGAAATTTAGTAAAAAAAAAAAATATATATATATATATAGACTTTACAATATTTTACAAAAAATATTTGTAATAATTGCTATTAGGTTGTTTTTTTGTAAATATGGATTTATAAAAGAATGAGAGATAGTTTGCTATGAAGTTAAAAAGGCGATTTAAGAGGATCATTAATGTAGAAAAGTAAAGCTATTCACATTAAAGATTAACATTTAAAAGTTATTTAAATGTTAAAGGATAGCTAATGGGATAACTAACAATAAATATTATAAAATATTTTAGTATCGTTAAATATAACTGGAATAAAAAAGAAATGAGGAGAAAAATTTCAATGAATCACTGATCATCGTATCAAAGCAAAGCCATCTAAAATAGCGTTTGTTTGTCTAATCGCAATATAAAAAAGAAAAAAGAATAGAGACGAATCACTCTGTTATGTTGTGTATCCCTAATATCTTTTTCGTAAGTACTTAGAATACTCGAAACATGTACCGAACATTTGCCATGTGGAAGATTATTAAATCTTGAGCATTTTGCATGATTAATATATATTTTTTCCTCCTTTGATCTAAGGAATATTTGCCTCTCGAATTTTGCGTAAATAAAATTTGCAGTCGAAAACGACAGAGTTCTTTACTGTCATATTGATAAGTTTAGTGAATCTGTTTTGCAGATTACAATAAAATGGTTGCATCAAATTTGTACATTTTTCAAACTTAGGTCTTTTCATCAAAATCGGTGGACCCAATTCATCTGTAATTTCATATATTATGAAGCAGATCAAACAAAACATTTTTTTTAAATGTTGTTTAATGCCTATTATTATAAGCATTCATTGCGCAAGAAGGCATTTTTCAATAGGCTTAACTTTTTAAAATATAAATATAACTTTCAAAAATCTTCTAAATAATATAAAATAAGAAGGAGACAATATTTGGCTATCAGACTGATTTCACTACTCAGCTACATGCAAAAATGGCTATCTAAATCCAGCAATTCTTATCTCTCATGAGAATAATTCCACTGACACCATACAGTACTTCTTGTTTTGAGGTACTGAATTTATAACAAGAAGAATAAAACTGACATTTTTCATACTTAGGTCTTTTCATCAAAATCGGTGGACCCAACTCATCTGTATTTTCACATTTATGAAGCAGATCAAAGAAAACATTTTTTGAAATGTTGTTTAATGCCTATTATTATAATCATTCATTGCGCAAGAAGGCATTTTTCATTAGGCTTAGCTTTTTAAAATATAACTTTCAAAAATCTTCTAAATAATATAAAATAAGAAGGAGACAATATTTGGCTATCAGACTGATTTCGCTACGCAGCTACATACAAAAATGGCTATCTAAATCCAGCAATTCTTATCTCTCATGAGAATAATTCCACTGATGCCGTACAGTAGTACTTCTTGTTTTGAGGTATTGAATTTATAACAAGAAGAATAAAACTGACATTTTTTCTTACTTAGGTCTTTTCATCAAAATCGGTGGACCCAACTCATCTGTATTTTCACATTTATGAAGCAGATCAAAGAAAACATTTTTTAAATGTTGTTTAATGCCTATTATTATAATTATTCGTTGCGCAAGAAGGCATTTTTTATTAGGCTTAACTTTTTTAAATATAAATATAACTTTCAAAAATCTTCTAAATAATATAAAATAAGGAGACAACATTTGGCTTTCAGAATAATTTCACTACTCAGCTACATACAAAAATGGCTATCTAAATCCAGCAATTTTTATCTCTCATGAGAATAATTCCACTGGCGCCATACAGTACTTCTTGTTTTGAGGTATTGAATTTATAACAAGAATAAAACTGACATTTTTCATACTTAGATCTTTTCATCAAAATCGGTGGACCCAACTCATCTGTATTTTTACATTTTATGAAGCAGATCAAACAAAACATTTTTTTACTGTTGTTTAATGCCTATTATTATGAACATTCATTGCGCAAGAAGGCATTTTTCATTTGGCTTAACTTTTTAAAATATAAATATATCTTTCAAAAATCTTCTAAAAATATACAATAAGAAGGAGACAATATTTGGCTATCAGACTAATTTCACTACTCAGCTACATACAAATATGGTTCTCTAAATACAACAATTCTTATCTCTCATGAGAATAATTCCGCTGACGCCATACAGTACTTCTTGTTTTGAGGTATTGAGTTTATAACAAGAAAAAAACTGGAAGGATGAGTCAGCCTTTATATAGCCCTGAATGCTTACAGGATTTTTCTCGCACTCTTTGCTCACTTTTCATCTCTCCGTTCTCCTTCCCTCATCCTTTCTCCCCGCATCTCTTCCTCCTTATCTTCTCTCCTCCTCTGCCCTCTTCGCCCCTCTCTCCCCTTCTTCCCTCTCTCACTCTGTTCTTCCTCTTCCACCTTCTTGCCATCACCCCTGTCTTTATACTGCCGCCTCCTCCTGCCACCCACCGTCTGCTTCCCCACGGTCAAACTCGCTTCCCCTTAGGATGGGGGAAGAACCGAGTTTGGTCGTGGTTTCCCATTCACCTCTCCTCTCCCTCCCACACTCTGCCCCTCTTTATTCTTCTGTCTTTCTCTCTCGCCACACTTTGTCTTCGCACCTGCTCCCATTTCTTTCTCTCTCTCTCCTATATAGAGTGTGCGTGTGTTGTGTGTCTGTATTTTTCCTGTTTCTTTTATATTTCATTTTTTTTAACTGTCTTTTTTTTTTCTTGCACATGTATATACTTATGTATATTTTAAATGTATGATATCTTTTTTAAATATTTGGTCTTTTGATTACTATTTCTGATTAATGGCAACGGAAGTTATTACTTGTATTTGCACAAATTAATTTTTTATTTATTCTGAATATGCTTTCTCTTCCTTTCTTTCGCAATTATCATTTAAATCCAGAACTTCATTTTATTGTTAGATATTTACTAATATTTCCTACGGTATCTTAAAAATGGTGTTGCTAACATATGTATATGAAATAGCCCGATAATTTTCATACCTTTTCTTTTGCATTTTTGCCTTTTTAGCTTTGGCTTTTAAAACTCATTTCATGAGTCTCTGTCAAGGTTCTTTGTTTCGTTTGTGTTGTTCACATTTAGGCGAATTATATTTGCACTTATTCTTTCATTCCTTTTTCATACATACATTCAGATGGATGAGTATTATGATTTGTTATTGTATACTTTAAAAAAAACAATTATATGTTGTTGATTACAAATTAGCCCATATAATGGCATTTTTAGTCCACTTTCTCAATTATGATAATCATGTGCATTATTGTTTCCCTAAAATTAATTTCTTGTACTTGATTTTGTACATATTTCTTTCTATGTATATAATACTCTTTTTGGAATATTCTGTTAAAATATTTCTCTAATTGTAAGTCTGTTCATAACCTTAACCATTAATATGGTTACTAAACATTTGCATGCATTTTTTGCACAAAATGCCTTCTTTTTTCAGTTTTAATGTTGAGTAATATTGATAATAACAGACATTAGCGTTATTTACGCCATTATCTTCGTATGTATCCGTGAAATCATTTATTAAAGATTTTTGATAACATTGAGGTAGGAGTACTCATATTTCCTTATTTTGTTTGGAATGTCTTTCCGAAATTAATCTTTCCTTGTCTTTGTGTTAAAATAAAATTTCTTTTTGTAGTCTTTCAAATGCATTTTTCATTGCTAACAAAATTATCTAATATACATATATTTATATACATGTGTGCGTGTCGATCTATGAGTACATCTTCTTTGCATATTTGTTTGTACATGTATATGCGTTGCATGAATAGTGAGCGTATTGTGTGTTTGTTGTGTGTGAGTTGCGTTGTTTGTATGCGTGTTCTTATGTGTGAGTTTTCTACGTGTATGTTGAGTGTGCATGTGTATTGAATGTGTGCAGCGTGTTATTTGTGTGTATGTGCGTGTATGGACATATAAGAGAGCAAGAAAAAGAAATCCCAGAGGAGAAAGGAAGACAAAGGAAGTGAAACGAAGGGAGAGAGAAAGAGGAGAATGAGAGGAGGAGCATTGCCACCCGGGGGTTGTCTCTGGGAGGGAATGCTCATGTAGAGTGTGAGAGGGTCGGAGAGAGGTGAATGGGAGGCGGACACGCGGTAGAAGGAGGAGGCAGTCAAGGGAAAAGAGATGGGATGATGGATTTTATTAGGGGAAGAAGAAGGACCGAGTGAGAAAAGGAAAAAGGAGAAAGAGGAGCAAAGAAGACAGGGGAAGAGTGAGGAGAACGGAGGAAGGGGTACAAGGAGAAAGGATGAAAGTAGGAGAGTGGGAAAGACAGAAGGTGAGTAGAGAGAAGAAAGAGAGAAATCCTGATCACCGAGAATCAAATTTTAGGAATAAAGTTGAAAAAAGATAACGCTCTACTGATTGAAGAGATGAAATAATGATAAAAAAAAAAAAACGATCAAAGAGGATTAAATAAAAAATATATATATATGAAAGAGAAGCAAATCAAATGATAATAGAGTAATACTTTTATCAAAAGCGAAAAAAATATCAATCATTTCTTTGAGTCATCGTGTAGCATTTTTGTCATTCGTTTCAAATTATCGAAAATAAATATTGTAAATAAAAAAATATAAAAACAGTAGAACAAAACAAAATCAATTTGGTAGATTTTTTTTTTCAAATTAGAGGGGATTATACCAAGAAGATTATAGAACAATATCGTTAAAAAAAATGTTGCACAATATTTTTTGTGCTAACATGTAGCATTTTAGTTTTTTGTTTCAAAGTCTGAAATAAAATATTCTAAAATGAATGTATCAATAGATAACGGACGAATTCAATTTGCTTGAGAAATAAATGCCTTTAAATCAGTGCTATAAAATGTCGTTTTAACGTTTTAATTTTAACATTTAATATTTTTTTTAATAATAATGTTACTTCAATGAAAATATTCATGCAATTTTATCTTATGGCAATTAACGATGTAAAATTAGTGGAGTATTTCAGATTTAAATAACCATATACGTTAAATATTTATTCCTCAAAGCCCGAGAAATGTTTTTTCTGAAAAACCCAACCCTGTGGCTCAGAACAAATTAAGAAGATTAATAAGAGTAGCACATTAGAAAACAGAAAAATAATCTGGATGATCTTTCAGCAGTTCTTGAAGAAAAAAAATATAAAATATGCATAATAACCCAAGAAATAAAGGAATTATAAAATCATATCCTAAATACAATATTTGCTTCTATAACCTGCACAGTAACATAAAAAAGAATGCGTGAACATCTTAAAAAATAAATAAATAAGTTCCATTTAGAAAATTTTTGCTGAAAAAAGTGCAGTCACAAATGTTCTATTTAAATCAAGTTAAATATTGAAGAATCATCAGCTTTACCAGTTTAAAATATCAAAAATATGTCTCCTTTTACATAATTTAAAGAAAATAGGAAATATTATCAGAAAAATTGCACAGATTGCAATAGAAGAATATAAAGTATAATTAGAAATCTGCTGTACAATTTTCAAGAATTTTCGTACCGAAGTCGAATATGATAAAAATAGGAATAGAAATATACATAGTCAGCAGAGCAAGTGAACTTCTCTAGTGGAATGAATTTATGAAGAAAATAGACTATCTTTATATACAATATATATTCTTTCTATATGGTTTCGTTGCATCAAACAGAATTTCTACCTTTGCAATAAAGAAAAAATCATTGGAAGTTCAAGGCCTTGTGATCAAGACAGAATTTCATTTGCTATATGTAACAATTATACGATGATCTAATAATTATGTATTTAATTCCAAATTATAATGCTACTCAAAGTCCTGTTATATTTGAATGCAAAGATTATTATGTAATACTCAGTTAAACATGTTGTATGCCTTTTATTGTATTACAAATTTAATATACATGATATTTAAAAAACTCTTAGTCTGTATTATTGTTTGTGTGTCCTTATTGTCTCATAATTTTGATTTAATTTATTTTATTTAAACTTCAATTTCCATCTTTAGTTTTTCAGTCTAATATAATTTATCTTATAGCAAAAATCTTATAAAAAAGTTAGAAATCCGGAAAATAAAAATTGTTGCTTTTTTTTACTTACCCGTTATACGCAGTGCAGTATAGGATAAATCTTGTAATCGTTTTAAAAATCGAAAAAAAAACCCTTTTTTTTTTTTTTTTTTTTTCGGATATTTACACTAAACACTATAGATTCCGAAACACTTTCAGACACTATAGATTCCGAAAACCATATATTTGGAAAAAAAAAAAAATGCAGTCAGCCTGTTTGTGTGTCTGTAAACGCACTATCTTCCGAACAAATTGATATACATGCTTGTAATTCCGTGTGTTCTTAGTATGCAAAGATGGAAATTGACTTACTTATTTTCATACATATTACCATACATAGTATGGAAAGAAGCCTAACCTCGATTATCGAGCAGTCTTGCCAGTCGGCTACTTTTTTTTAATTAAGATTTCTTGACTGGTACCACTTTTTTTAAGCGGAAAAATTTCCTTTGTTTTCATCTTTATTAATATGCCATTAAATAAGGTGCATTTTTTTCATTTCAAATAAGTGGTGCCAATCAAGAATCTGAATTTAAAAAAAGTAGCCCATCTGGCAACACTGTTATCGAGAACTACTTTTTTTTTTTTTTTTTTTTTTTTTTTTTTTTTTTTTCAGACTCTCAAAATGTTTATTCTGATAGAAAGCATATCTAAAAATTTTCGAAGCTACTTGTTTCAAGGCGTGTTAGCCGTTAAGGCTGTATTCCGATTCAAACTGCTTATTTTCTGGTTTACTTTTAAAATCATTTTTGCTCTCAAACTGGCAAATTCTCTTGTTTAGAAAGTACACAGTGTGCCGTGTTTGTTGATTTTTTTAAAAACGGCAAAAAAGTATTGAAAAAAAATGCGGTCAACATTTGGATAATTTAAAAGCAATTAATTAAATGTTCAAGCATATTTTCTAATGAAACATTCAAGTTGTTTACAGTTAGTTTTTAACAGGTACTATTTAGTTTTCATTAAACGTCCACTGGCAATCTTTCGTAATCCCGTATCCATTCATTTCCGTTTGATTGAAAGATTTCAAGATCGGATCAAGCGTTGTGTAGTCATCTTCGGATTTATGAAATAAGATCAGCAAACAGCATTGGAATTGGAAAAATGACTTTGTGTTAAATGGCTAAGTAAACTATATTTCTCCTTCACGATTTTTATAACGACGCTAAAAGAAAATTGCTCTAAAAATATTTTTTAAATACATCGATATAAATATCATTTAATACGAACCAATGTTTCGTTATTCTTTTAATGGTTTACGTAAATATATATGTAGGCGTAACCAGCCTTTTGAATGGGAGGGTGCCCAAACTTTTTAGTCTGAACTTGTTGGATACAAACAATACCTTTTATAGGGAAACCTGTAAAAACGAAATTTAAAAAACCCAGTCGAAATTCCGTTTTAGACAGGTTTTTTTTAAGAAGCTATAATTGTGTTCTATTTTTTAAGAGCTTAAACGCGATTTTTGTTTCCGTTAGACGGGTTGAGAAGAAGTTCAAAATTGGATCTAATGGTAAAAAAAGGTGTAAATCTCCTTGCATCAGTGACATAAGACAGTGGCTAAATGTGGTCACAAGCGTAAAACTTTTTGGCCCCCTAATTTTTACTTTTTTCTATCTTCAATAAAAGAAAGTATATATTAAAATCGAAATTTTTACTTTCTTTTTTCTCCAATATAGAAGAAAGTATTGTAATCGGAATTTTTACTTTCTTTTATTTCCAATAGGAGAAAGTATTGTAATCGAAATTTTTTTCAACTTTCAGTTTTCGACGGATTTACACGTTTTAGACATTACAAAAAACATGTTTTTACAAAACGTCTGTCTGGCCATGTGTGTGTGTCTGTCCGTATATCGCCATTCTATCATCAAAAAATGTATGAAGGTGTTGTTTGATAAAATACTATTTAATTTCTACTGGCTGTGTCACCTAGCAACCAAAATATATTTAATTATTTCAAAATGTAAAAAGTTTTCTGTGCAAACGATAATTTGTGATAAATGCATTATCTGTTTATTTCTTCAGCTTTTACCTAAGCTGTGTGAAACGATATTCTTTTTGTTTTTGAGTTTGATTAGAATTTTTTTTTTTTTTTTTTATGAGTTATGTGAAAAAATGTTACGGTTTTTATTGGAGTTGTGTTTTGTGAAATTATTAATGTTCGAAAGAACCTGAGTTGAGTTTACTCATGAGAATAAACTGTTTAAAACCAGGTATGAGTAATTAATTTTGAGTTGAGTAAAATATTAATAAAATAAACTTTCGAACAATTGAAATCTTCATATGGTCCGTCTTATACGGAGAAAAATCAGCGAGCTGTTATTCTACGTCAATGACTGAAGGATAACTGGTGAATATTTTGTGCTGTTTTGCTATTTCTTCGATGTTAGAGATAATATTATAAAGAGTCAAGAGGGGTAAGTGCACCCATTTAATTTTTATTCGTTAAAAATGAGTATGAAAGAATTAAAAGCAAAAAAGAAAATTTTCAAAACCAAAAAAAAAAAAAAAAAAAAATTCTAATCAAACTCAAAAACAAAAAGAATATCGTTTCACACAGCTTAGGTAAAAGCTGAAGAAATAAACAGATAATGCATTTATCACAAATTATCGTTTGCACAGAAAACTTTTTACATTTTGAAATAATTAAATATATTTTGGTTGCTAGGTGACACAGCCAGTAGAAATTAAATAGCATTTTATTAAACATACCGCCCCTCTTGAAACCTCTGAGGGGGGTTTCAAACTAAAACACTGCAATTACAACCATTGTAAAAAATATAAATAACAATACAATTAAACACAATATAAATGAGTCACAGTTAAGTTAAATTTAAGCAAATATTTAAAAAATTTTACATAATACATAATAAATAAAGAAATTTTACAATAATGTACACTTTCTTATAAAAACTGAATTACTTTTCAAGAGGTAATACAGCAATTTTGGATACTGCTCTTTTATATATTCCATTTGGGGTTTTTATATTTACAACTCTTATTCTATTATCATTACCAAAAAATACTTCTACAATTCTCCCTAATAACCATTTAGACACTGGAAGATCATCTTCCTTTATTACAACCATATCTCCTATTTTGAGGTTGTTTTTTGATATCATCCACTTATGCCTTTGCTGCAATGTACTTAAATAACTATCTTTCCACTTTTTCCAGATGGTCTGAACCATTTTAGTGGTCTTTTGCCATAAGTTTAGTCTATTATCTTCAATATTACTCAGGTCAGATTCAGCAATGGCATTAAGTGGGCGACCAATAAGAAAATGTCCCGGAGTCAAGTCCTTCAAGTATCACTTTAAACGTGTTGTGGGCAACTCTAAATTAACTTATGAAGAAATGTTAACTATAATTGTCCAAATTGAAGGTATCTTAAATTCGCGCCCGCTTACTCCCTTGAGTACAGATATTGATGACTTGGAGGTCTTGACCCCGGGACATTTTCTTATTGGTCGCCCACTTAATGCCATTGCTGAATCTGACCTGAGTAATATTGAAGATAATAGACTAAACTTATGGCAAAAGACCACTAAAATGGTTCAGACCATCTGGAAAAAGTGGAAAAATAGTTATTTAAGTACATTGCAGCAAAGGCATAAGTGGATGACATCAAAAAACAACCTCAAAATAGGAGATATGGTTGTAATAAAGGAAGATGATCTTCCAGTGTCTAAATGGTTATTAGGGAGAATTGTAGAAGTATTTTTTGGTAATGATAATAGAATAAGAGTTGTAAATATAAAAACCCCAAATGGAATATATAAAAGAGCAGTATCCAAAATTGCTGTATTACCTCTTGAAAAGTAATTCAGTTTTTATAAGAAAGTGTACATTATTGTAAAATATCTTTATTTATTATGTATTATGTAAAATTTTTTAAATATTTGCTTAAATTTAACTTAACTGTGACTCATTTATATTGTGTTTAATTGTATTGTTATTTATATTTTTTACAATGGTTGTAATTGCAGTGTTTTAGTTTGAAACCCCCCTCAGAGGTTTCAAGAGGGGCGGTATGTTTGATAAAATGCTATTTAATTTCTACTGGCTGTGTCACCTAGCAACCAAAATATATTTAATTATTTCAAAATGTAAAAAGTTTTCTGTGCAAACGATAATTTGTGATAAATGCATTATCTGTTTATTTTTTCAGCTTTTACCTAAGCTGTGTGAAACGATATTCTTTTTGTTTTTGAGTTTGATTAGAATTTTTTTTTTTTTATGAGTTATGTGAAAAAATATTACGGTTTTTATTGGAGTTGTGTTTTGTGAAATTATTAATGTTCGAAAGAACCTGAGTTGAGTTTACTCATGAGAATAAACTGTTTAAAACCAGATATGAGTAATTAATTTTGAGTTGAGTAAAATATTAATAAAATAAACTTTCGAACAATTGAAATCTTCAGGTGTGTTGCATAGAAGTGTACATATAGAAGTGTATGCATAGAATTGAACCAAATTTTTGGTGAATGTTTTTGGCAGTGGGAAGCCAGGTCCTTCTTCAGTTTTGAAATATTCTGCTAGAAGGTAGTTCTGCAATAGCGAGTTTTTTTTGCAATTTTCTATATTGTACCGACTAAAAGTATGCGAAGTTGTGCATCGAATTGAACCAATTTTTTTTTAATTAAGTGCTTGACTGTGGCTAGTTTGTCTTCCATGAATTTGAAAAAAAAATGCACCGGAACGGAGTGTTGCAATAGCGATTTTTGTGACCATTTTCAAGATTATATCACCTAAAAATGCATGAAGATATACATAGAATTGAACCAAATTTTTTGTGTAAGTGTTTGGCTATGGCTAGTTGGTCCTCCTTGAATTCGAAAAAATCCGCCAGAAGGGGGCACTATAATACCAATTTTTATGTCATCGTCTATATTGTACCACCTAAAAGTGGATAAAAATTTGCACAGAATGAAACCAAAATTTGAGTGTAAGTGTTTGGCTATGGCTAGTAGATCCGTTTGAATTTGAAAAAAAAAAAAGAAAAAAAAAAAAAGAAAAAACCGCCGGAAGGGGGAGCTGTAATAGCGATTTTTGTGCTATTTTCAATATTGTAGCTCCTAAAAGTGTAAGAATTGTAGAATTGAACCAAATTTTGTGTGAACCAAAAAGTGTTTGGCCAAAGTCAGCAGACCTTCCCTGATTTTGATAAAAAAGGCAGAGAATTAGGCACCGATGTCATATACGCACCACATTGGCGCAATTGCAACAAAATGGCAATTATATGCTCCGGCAAATATATGATACACTGATAAAAATCTGCTGCATTTTGCTGCAACGCAGTCCCCTTTTTGTATAGAAAACGGTTACTTGGCCGTGAAATGGAGCTTTCTCATTGGTTGGAATAAAGATATTATATATAAGCGTGGAGTGCGTTGCAGCAAAATGCAGCAGATTTTTATCAGTGTATTTCATTGCCGGCTATTGTCATTTATTCTTTAATAAACTCTTTATTTACTTTTTTATATGATATAGCTTGTTTAGGTCTATAATTATTAACTAAACTTCTTTTTATTTATTAATATAGACAAGTCTCTATATAACGAAATCCATCGTTCCTGTAAAAAATTCGTTACATAGAGAATTCGATGTATAGAGAATGATGTTAAAAATCGTATTTAATGTGTATATTTTGAACAATTATTTTTGATCTTTTTCATTAAGAATTTGAAATGTTTAAAAATAAATAGTAACCTAACATTTTATTTCTTAATTATTTAAGCTGTTTCAAAAAAGAGAATATAACATTTATATGAAAATCAAAGAGGAAGACTTGCATTAATTTCAGACGAAGATATCTGTAATTTTTTGTTGTTTTGATTTTAAAAGTGTTATGCTTTCAAAAAGAAAAAAAAAAAAAAAGTTCAAATTTTAGCAAGGAATGAAAAATTGTAATTAACATTTTGAACCATTTGGCGGCCTCTCTTATGTGCCTCTCATTTATTCCTCTCTTATATGTGTAACAATCCAATTGGCTCTGTTTTGAGAAGGATGTGGAAAGGTGTGTGAGAGTTGGGGTGAATTCGATGGATTTAAAGAACAAGGAGGATAGTAATAAATAAAAGAAAAAAAAACTCAGCACTGAACGATAAATCAAAAATAAGTGGTGGAAAATTGATCCCATATGATTTCGAAGCTTTTTTAAAGCTGAATAAATTAAGACAAATTTTTGAAAAAATTCGTTATATTCAGATAGATATTTCACTATATAGAGAGTGTTTTCAATGTTAACATGCGATAAGGGGACCGTTCCTACTAAAAATTCGTTATATAGTAAAATTCTATGTATGGAGTTTCGTTATAGAGAGACCCGACTGTATTTCGTTTTTTAAATAATAGAAAATAGTTAAAAATATATACGTATCTGATGTTAAAAACGATGTTTTCGTCAAATTGCGCAAAAAAATTTTGCGCCAATGTTGTGCGTATGTGACATCTTTGCCGATAAATCAAGAACTCGGTATTTTTATGCCAACTTGGTACAGGTGATAAATCGCCAAATATTGTACCCGTGGCATTTTTTATTTTTTATTTTATTTTATTTTATTTTTTTTTTTTTTTTTTGTATTTCATTAAATTTATTTAAAATGTGATAGTATAATCCTTTCACTCATTTATTTATAATGCATAACATAAAAAAAAAAAAAAAAAAAAAAAAAACCGGTGACCCGCACTGCCGCAAAATTTGACAATAATGTACCTGTATGCCTAAAGCCATGCTATATGAAGGCAGTTTCTGAAAATTTCAAGCAATTTCTTGTGCAATTTTTTTTCGCATTTTGTGGTAATTTTTTTAAATTAATAAAAAAGAATCGGATTTGAATATTTTATCTAATAAACTATGCTTCTTTTACGTAAAATTTTATCAAAGTTCATACAGAGATTTTTCGGTTTTTAACAGTTTTGTAATGTGATTTTTTGTATTTCGGGGAGATTTTTTGATATTCATAAAAAGAATCCGGTTTCAATATTTTTTGATATTCATAAAAGGAATCCGGTTTCAATCTTTTACTCAATTAGTTAATTTCGTTCTCTTTGATTTTTTAATCTTTTCCAAATTTTTAATGCAATTTTAAACAAGGTTTTCGTTTTTTTTTTTTTTTTTTTTTTTTTTTTTTTAGATTTTTTTATGTGATGTTGCCATTGGCGCAACTACGGGGGCAACTAAAGGGGCTGAAGCCCCAGACTGCATGATTAAACCAACTCTTTAAAAGTTTTCTAAAATTATGAAAGTTTACTTTTATTAGTTTTAATAGATTCTGCAAAATAGAAATTTTGAAAAATAGTAATATTTTCATATTTTTTTCCTTAAATTTTCCTATGAAATTTAAAATATCAGTATTTTTAATATTAAATCACTTAAAACAATATATTCTTTTTTAATTTTCAAAGAGGTTTAAACCTTTAAAGTTAGCCTCATAAAAAATTTTCAGAGTCCCTCTCCTAGGTTTGTCTGATTGCTCCCTCTTTCCCCGCCCAGTCTTTGTTCTGTATCTAGTCAATAGAAAAAAGTATGTCTGGGTACGACATATCTCATCCATTTTTAATAAAATGCAAAAATGTATCGGACCCAGTGGTGTAGTCGAGGGGGGACGCTGGAGGACGGCGTCCCCCCACTTTTTTATTTTATTTCAAGCGTCCTCTTACTTTTTTTCCTCAAGGAGGACGCTAAGGATGAGAGGGGACGCAGATCTTTCTGATTTATTAAATGGTTAAAATTAAACACAGAAAAAAAAACAATTTTATAAAATAAAGAAGTGATATTTTAAATCATTTTAGTTTTCTTTAACAAGAGCACTCAATAAACAAACTAAAAGAAATAGGGAAGAAAGGGATGTTCACTTGGAATCTAGGAAAAAAAGTGACATAAAGTAAAAAAACGGAAAAAAACACTAAGAGGAAAAAAAGTGACAAGGAAAAAAAGTTACCGGAAAAAAGTGACAAAGAATTGATTTTGGGGATTTATTATTGATTTTGGGGATTCATTGCTTAACTATGAAAGAAGGATCGGGGAGAGGGCTCATAGTTTAGGTAAATCGGTTTTTCATGCTGAATTAACTGTTTTGGTTCAATTTTTGGATATACGTTCATCCTGAAAAGACGCTTGCCTGATTAGTTTTGGGAAGGTACGATTACTCCCCCCCCCATTCGTCCTCAATTAGATGAATGGGTTTTTATGCAGAATTGTCCAACGTGTGTCAAATTTGCGTATAGGTTCTTTTCGATAAGGCTTATATATAGTATATAATGCCTGAAGAGATTTAGGAGTTCTAATGGTTAAGTATAGAGAGGGAACGGGGGATAACCTTTCTAAAACTAAATTAATAACTTTTTACGCATAATTATCCGATTTGCTTAGAATTTTGGACATAGGTTCATTTTGATAAGACGTATCTCTGATTAGTTATGGGATTCTTCTGCTTATTATAAAGGAGGGCGAGCAATTATATCCCCCTTAAACTAGAAAAATAGGTTTTTATGCAGAATTATCCCATGTATTTCAAATTTTAAATATAGGTTCTTTCTGATAAGGTGGATCTCTGAATAGTTTTAAGGATTTAATATCTAAGTATAGAAGGGGAATAGAATATAACCCACCTTAAATTAAATTACTTTTTACGCTGAATTATCAGATTTGCTTCAAATTTTGGATTATAGAACCATTATGATAAGGCGTATCCCTGATTACATATGGGGTTATTTTGCCAATTAAAAATTGGGAGGGTAATTATTCCCCCCCCCCCCTTAAATTAGATAAATTGTTTTTTATGCTCACTTATCCGATATATTTCATATTTTTGATATATGTTCTTTCTCATAAAGTGAATCCCAGAATAATTTTGAAGGCTTAATGGCTAAGCAAACACTGGGGGAACGGATGATACCTCCCCCCTTAAATTAATAAATGGCTTTTTACGCAGAATTATCTGATTTGATTCAATTTTTGATTGGGCGTTCATTATGATAAGGCGAAGTCCTGATTAATTGTGGGTTATCCCCGTTCATCGCTCTATACTTAGCCATTAAACCCTTAAAACTATTCAGGGATTCACTTTATCAGGAAGAACCTATATCCAAAATTTGAAATACGTTGAATAGTTGTGAAAGAAAAAAAAAACAATTTATTTTATTTAAAGAGTGGAGGATTAATCGCCCACTTACCCTATTTAATTATCAAAAGAACCCCATAATTAATCAGAGATTCGCTTTCTTATAATGAATATACATCCAAAATTTAAAGCAAATCGGATGATTCTGCGTAAAAAGCCATTTATTTAATTTAAGGAGGTTTATCCCTCGTTCCCCCTCTATACATAGCCATTAAACCCATAAAACTATTCAGGAATTCACTTTATGAGAAAGATGCTATATCCAAAATTTGAAATACATCGGATAAGTGTGCATAATTTATTTTAATCTAATTTAAGGTGGGTATAGTAATCACCCGCCCTCCTTTTTAATTACCAATAGAACCCCATAACTAATCAGAAATACGTCTTATCATAATGAATCCATGTCCGAAATTCGAAGCAAATCGGATAATTCTGCATAAAAAGCCATTTATTTAACTTAAGAGGGGTTTCTTCCATCTCTCCTTTATACTTAGCCATTAAATTCTTAAAACTATTCCGGAATTCACCTTACCAGAAAGAACCTATATTTAAAATTGAAATACATGGAATAATTCTGCATAAAAACATATTTATCTAGTTTGAGGGGGAGAAGTGCTCGTTCCTCCCCTTTATAATAAGCAGAAGAACCCATAACTAATCTAAGATACTTCTTATCATAATGAACTTATGTCCAAAATTTTAAGCAAATCGGATAATTATGTCTAAAAAGCCATTAATTTAATTTAAGAAAGATTATCCCCGTCCCCCCTCTATACTTAACCCTTAAACTCTTAGAATCTCTTCAGGCATTTTATACTATACATAAGCCTTATCGAAAAGATCCTATATGCAAATTTGACACACGTTGGATAATTCTGCGTAAAAACCCATTCATCTAATTGAGGACGGATAGGGGGGGGGGGGGTAATCGTCTCGTCCCTTCCCAAAACTAATCAGGCAGCGTCTTTTCAGGATGAACGTATATCCAAAAATTGAACCAAAACAGTTAATTCAGTATGAAAAACCCATTTACCTAAACTATGAGCCCCCCCCCGATCCCCCTTTCATACTTAACCAATGAATCCCCAAAATCAATAATAAATCCCCAAAATCAATTCCTTGTCACTTTTTTTCCGGTAACTTTTTTTATTGTCACTTTTTTTCGGCGTCACTTTTTTTCCGTGTCACTTTTTTCCGCTTTTGTAGTTTATGTCACTTTTTTCCGATAACTTTTTTTTCCGGTCACTTTTTTTCCGTTTACCGTTCACTTGCTGTTTCATTATAATTACTACTAGTGAAATACCGCGATACGTTAACATTAGCTCTTTCAGAGGCCTCCATTAGTTTTACCTGGAATTCCCTAATCGAAAACTTTTATCCGCCTCCCGTTTTGACAGAAAGACTACACATGCTCACCGAAAAAGATCTTGACACACTGCAGTCTAGTTAAAAAAAAATACGCAGGTTGTTTCAATTATGAAAGTCTGGTCATTTGTTTCTCACCTGACAAATGAACACCAACTTGTTTCTATTAGTCAGTAAATATGGTCTTTAAAGACATTCGGGGTAATTATCATAGCTGTCACATACCGTTATTTAGTAGGGGTTCTCACAATGAGCATTATCAGTGAAAGAGCATCAACGCAGACCAATAACTCCTGATATTTTTTAGTGAAAGAATAAACCAAAATCATTATCCTCCCTTCCCTCATTCACATTGACAATTATTTCCTGATTAGTTCCAAAAAATATTTTTTAGGCATGAAAAACTACAAGCATTGGACTAGAGTAAATTCTCTAAATTGCCTTTTTTTTCTTGCCGTAAATATTTTGTATCATATTTTCAATTTTTTAAGTAAAAAAAATAATAAAAAGGTAGGCAGCCAAAACTGGAAAGTTTTAAAATTTCTTAAAAGCCGTAGCTAGGGGGCTGATAAGAGGGGGGGGGGTAATCAGATCTCCTATAAACAGACCCGCCCTTGGAAAAGATTCCAAGATCACTAAATGAATTTCTGTTCCGAAAATCCAAATGAAATTCTGTTCAAAAATGTAATTTAGTTTTGGGGTCCTTTCACACTTTTGCAGAAATATTAAGTTATAACTAAATAAGTGTTTCAACACTCGTTCATCCTATTTGCACATATGAAGGAAACACGTTGTTTCATATTGAACTAGTTATACACTATATGGCCAAAGGTGACCGGCCACTTGCAATTTTAGAAATTTTATTAAATAGCTAGAAAAGTATATGAGAAATTATTCTGAAACTCTAAGTGCGTAAACATAATAGGTTATACATTTCCGTGAAGATTTATTCCCGAAATTCCATAGGGGACAGTCAAAAAATTGAAAAAGAATAAATATTTTTTGGATAATTCTGTCAAAACTATTGTAGCAAAAGCGTTCAAACTATAGATTATGATTAAGTGGCTAATTGTAATAAAGTGTGTTCGCCTTTAAGCAGATAGCATGTATACTCGTAGAAAAATTAAGGTTTTTATAAAAATAGTCCCAAATTTTTCTTTTGTTTAGTTTTTTGCTTATATAATTCAAAGAGTTCTTAATATAAATAATGTTCTTTTCAGAAAACATGACAAACAACATTGTCCACAATATCCTGTAACCAGAATTAAAAAATAAAAAAAATTGTATGAAAAATGAGTAGATTTACTAAATAATTCTTCATTGCGCATGCATGAATGCTATCAAAATTTCATTTGCATATTGTGTTAGCTAAATGTATAGAGCAATTTTTAGGAAAGTCTCAAAAACATAGCTTGAAAATTCTGAAAGTGATAAACGAGAGAATAAGCTCAAAATCAATTGTTTCAAAAAGAAAAAGAAAAAATAGAGGGATTGTATCCAAATATAGCAGTACGTGCCAAATTGTGTATTCTATATTGACAATTATCAATGGATAAATGGATACAGCCTCTCTTCATTTTGAGAATAACTGATTTTGCGACGAAATTCGATTTCTCTTCCAATGATCGATGAAATTTACGATTTTTTCGAAGCTGATCGAGAAAATTCATAATCTTTCCGCGTCTGATCAACAAAATTCGCAATCTTTACTAAGCCGATCGACGAAATTTGAGATTATTCCTAGCATGATCGATAAAATTCGCAACTCTTTCGCGCTAGATCGACGAATCTTACTATTTTTCAGCTCCTGATCGACAAAATTCGTAAATTTTACTAACTTGATCGGCAAAATTCGCGATTTTTACAAAGCCGATTCTTGAAATTTGCGTTTTTTTTTCTGCATCCGATAGACAAAATTCGCAAATTTATTTGAGCCTGACCAGCGAAATTTGTAATTCTTCCCCGAGTGATCGACAAAATTAGCGATATTATCATATCCGACTAACGAAATTTGCGATTTTTTGGAACCCGATGAATAGAAATCGTTATTGTTTCGTAAAAGATGGAGGAAATTTGCGTTTTTTTTTTTTTTGCTTTTAACAGACGAAATGCGCATTTTGCTGTGTTCAATCTTCACGTTTTTTAATTAACTTTGACGAAGTCTCAATTTTTTTTTTTACGAGACAAGATGAAAGTGTCAATTTTTTCTGTTGAAAAAATGAAAAAACTCACAATTGTTTCGTGGCCGATTAAAAAAATTTTCAATTTTTCTCGCGCATTATCGCAAAATTCGCAATTTTCTAGTACCTTATCGACGAAACTTGCGATTTTTTTTGTCTCTAATCGAAAAAATTCGCGATTTT
Source organism: Maratus speculifer (assembly GCA_964019185.1). Taxonomy (NCBI): domain Eukaryota; kingdom Metazoa; phylum Arthropoda; class Arachnida; order Araneae; family Salticidae; genus Maratus; species Maratus speculifer. Next base: position 160,881,234 of record OZ025303.1, read on the forward strand.
CCGTACCCGATCAATGTAATTTGCGTCAGCTGAAGGATTAATTTGCAATTTTTATGTGCATCAACAATTTTGCCATATCAACGAAATGCGCTATTTTTCGCAACAGATCAACAAAATTCGCGTTTTTTTCCGTGCCTGATCGACAAAACTCGCGATTTTTCTGTGCCTAGTTGATAAAACTCGCAATTTTTCCGTGTCTGATTGGCTAAATTTGCTATTTGAAAAACTTTTAATTTATCCATACCTGATCAACGAAATTTGCGATTTATACAAGCCTCATCGGCAAAATTCTCTATTTTTCAGCACTTGATTAATTAAATTCGCGATTTTATCATGCTCAAGCTATGAAATTTGCAATTCTTAAATGACTGATGAAATCAGTGGTGTAGTCGAGGGGGGACGCTGGGGGACGGCGTCCCCCCACTTTTTTATTTTATTTCAAGCGTCCTCTTACTTTTTTTTCTCAAGGGGGACGCTAAGGATGAGAGGGGACGCAGATCTTTCTGATTTATTAAATGGTTAAAATTAAACACAGAAAAAAAACAATTTTATAAAATAAAGAAGTGATATTTTAAATCATTTTAATTTTCTTTAACAAGAGCACTCAATATACAAACTAAAAGAAATAGGGAAGAAAGGGATGTTCACTTGGAATCTAGGAAAAAAAGTGACATAAAGTAAAAAAACGGAAAAAAGTGACAAGGAAAAAAAGTTACCGGAAAAAAGTGACAAAGAATTGATTTTGGAGATTTATTATTGATTTTGGGGATTCATTGCTTAACTATGAAAGAAGGATCGGGGAGGGGGCTCATAGTTTAGGTAAATCGGTTTTTCATGCTGAATTAACTGTTTTGGTTCAATTTTTGGATATACGTTCATCCTGAAAAGACGCTTGCCTGATTAGTTTTGGGAAGGTACGATTACTCCCCCCCCCCCCATCCGTCCTCAATTAGATGAATGGGTTTTTATGCAGAATTGTCCAACGTGTGTCAAATTTGCGTATATGTTCTTTTCGATAAGGCTTATATATAGTATATAATGCCTGAAGAGATTTAGGAGTTCTAATGGTTAAGTATAGAGAGGGAACGGGGGATAACCTTTCTAAAACTAAATTAATTACTTTTTACGCATAATTATCCGATTTGCTTAGAATTTTGGACATAGGTTCATTTTGATAAGACGTATCTCTGATTAGTTATGGGATTCTTCTGCTTATTATAAAGGAGGGCGAGCAATTATATCCCCCTTAAACTAGAAAAATAGGTTTTTATGCAGAATTATCCCATGTATTTCAAATTTTAAATATAGGTTCTTTCTGATAAGGTGGATCTCTGAATAGTTTTAAGGATTTAATATCTAAGTATAGAAGGTAAATAGAATATAACCCACCTTAAATTAAATTACTTTTTACGCTGAATTATCAGATTTGCTTCAAATTTTGGATTATAGAACCATTATGATAAGGCGTATCCCTGATTACATATGGGGTTATTTTGCCAATTAAAAATTGGGAGGGTAATTATTCCCCCCCCCCTTAAATTAGATAAATTGTTTTTTATGCTCACTTATCCGATATATTTCATATTTTTGATATATGTTCTTTCTCATAAAGTGAATCCCAGAATAATTTTGAAGGCTTAATGGCTAAGCAAACACTGGGGGAACGGATGATACCTCCCCCCTTAAATTAATAAATGGCTTTTTACGCAGAATTATCTGATTTGATTCAATTTTTGATTGGGCGTTCATTATGATAAGGCGAAGTCCTGATTAATTGTGGGTTATCCCCGTTCATCGCTCTATACTTAGCCATTAAACCCTTAAAACTATTCAGGGATTCACTTTATCAGGAAGAACCTATATCCAAAATTTGAAATACGTTGAATAGTTGTGAAAGAAAAAAAAAACAATTTATTTTATTTAAAGAGTGGAGGATTAATCGCCCACTTACCCTATTTAATTATCAAAAGAACCCCATAATTAATCAGAGATTCGCTTTCTTATAATGAATATACATCCAAAATTTAAAGCAAATCGGATGATTCTGCGTAAAAAGCCATTTATTTAATTTAAGGAGGTTTATCCCTCGTTCCCCCTCTATACATAGCCATTAAACCCATAAAACTATTCAGGAATTCACTTTATGAGAAAGATGCTATATCCAAAATTTGAAATACATCGGATAAGTGTGCATAATTTATTTTAATCTAATTTAAGGTGGGTATAGTAATCACCCGCCCTCCTTTTTAATTACCAATAGAACCCCATAACTAATCAGAAATACGTCTTATCATAATGAATCCATGTCCGAAATTCGAAGCAAATCGGATAATTCTGCATAAAAAGCCATTTATTTAATTTAAGAGGGGTTTCTTCCATCTCTCCTTTATACTTAGCCATTAAATTCTTAAAACTATTCCGGAATTCACCTTACCAGAAAGAACCTATATTTAAAATTGAAATACATGGAATAATTCTGCATAAAAACATATTTATCTAGTTTGAGGGGGAGAAGTGCTCGTTCCTCCCCTTTATAATAAGCAGAAGAACCCATAACTAATCTAAGATACTTCTTATCATAATGAACTTATGTCCAAAATTTTAAGCAAATCGGATAATTATGTCTAAAAAGCCATTAATTTAATTTAAGAAAGATTATCCCCGTCCCCCCTCTATACTTAACCCTTAAACTCTTAGAATCTCTTCAGGCATTTTATACTATACATAAGCCTTATCGAAAAGATCCTATATGCAAATTTGACACACGTTGGATAATTCTGCGTAAAAACCCATTCATCTAATTGAGGACGGATGGGGGGGGGGTAATCGTCTCGTCCCTTCCCAAAACTAATCATGCAGCGTCTTTTCAGGATGAACGTATATCCAAAAATTGAACCAAAACAGTTAATTCAGTATGAAAAACCCATTTACCTAAACTATGAGCCCCCCCCCGATCCCCCTTTCATACTTAACCAATGAATCCCCAAAATCAATAATAAATCCCCAAAATCAATTCCTTGTCACTTTTTTTCCGGTAACTTTTTTTATTGTCACTTTTTTTCCGCGTCACTTTTTTTCCGTGTCACTTTTTTCCGCTTTTGTAGTTTATGTCACTTTTTTCCGATAACTTTTTTTTCCGGTCACTTTTTTTCCGTTTACCGTTCACTTGCTGTTTCATTATAATTACTACTAGTGAAATACCGCGATACGTTAACATTAGCTCTTTCAGAGGCCTCCATTAGTTTTACCTGGAATTCCCTAATCGAAAACTTTTATCCGCCTCCCGTTTTGACAGAAAGACTACACATGCTCACCGAAAAAGATCTTGACACACTGCAGTCTAGTTAAAAAAAAATACGCAGGTTGTTTCAATTATGAAAGTCTGGTCATTTGTTTCTCACCTGACAAATGAACACCAACTTGTTTCTATTAGTCAGTAAATATGGTCTTTAAAGACATTCGGGGTAATTATCATAGCTGTCACATACCGTTATTTAGTAGGGGTTCTCACAATGAGCATTATCAGTGAAAGAGCATCAACGCAGACCAATAACTCCTGATATTTTTTAGTGAAAGAATAAACCAAAATCATTATCCTCCCTTCCCTCATTCACATTGACAATTATTTCCTGATTAGTTCCAAAAAATATTTTTTAGGCATGAAAAACTACAAGCATTGGACTAGAGTAAATTCTCTAAATTGCCTTTTTTTTCTTGCCGTAAATATTTTGTATCATATTTTCAATTTTTTAAGTAAAAAAAATAATAAAAAGGTAGGCAGCCAAAACTGGAAAGTTTTAAAATTTCTTAAAAGCCGTAGCTAGGGGGCTGATAAGAGGGGGGGGGGGGTAATCAGATCTCCTATAAACAGACCCGCCCTTGGAAAAGATTCCAAGATCACTAAATGAATTTCTGTTCCGAAAATCCAAATGAAATTCTGTTCAAAAATGTAATTTAGTTTTGGGGTCCTTTCACACTTTTGCAGAAATATTAAGTTATAACTAAATAAGTGTTTCAACACTCGTTCATCCTATTTGCACATATGAAGGAAACACGTTGTTTCATATTGAACTAGTTATACACTATATGGCCAAAGGTGACCGGCCACTTGCAATTTTAGAAATTTTATTAAATATCTAGAAAAGTATATGAGAAATTATTCTGAAACTCTAAGTGCGTAAACATAATAGGTTATACATTTCCGTGAAGATTTATTCCCGAAATTCCATAGGGGACAGTCAAAAAATTGAAAAAGAATAAATATTTTTTGGATAATTCTGTCAAAACTATTGTAGCAAAAGCGTTCAAACTATAGATTATGATTAAGTGGCTAATTGTAATAAAGTGTGTTCGCCTTTAAGCAGATAGCATGTATACTCGTAGAAAAATTAAGGTTTTTATAAAAATAGTCCCAAATTTTTCTTTTGTTTAGTTTTTTGCTTATATAATTCAAAGAGTTCTTAATATAAATAATGTTCTTTTCAGAAAACATGACAAACAACATTGTCCACAATATCCTGTAACCAGAATTAAAAAATAAAAAAAATTGTATGAAAAATGAGTAGATTTACTAAATAATTCTTCATTGCGCATGCATGAATGCTATCAAAATTTCATTTGCATATTGTGTTAGCTAAATGTATAGAGCAATTTTTAGGAAAGTCTCAAAAACATAGCTTGAAAATTCTGAAAGTGATAAACGAGAGAATAAGCTCAAAATCAATTGTTTCAAAAAGAAAAAGAAAAAATAGAGGGATTGTATCCAAATATAGCAGTACGTGCCAAATTGTGTATTCTATATTGACAATTATCAATGGATAAATGGATAGAAAACCGTTAATATACTCGGATTGCCATGAAATTTTAGGACGTTATTGACGATTACCCTAGCACGAACACTATTGAAAATGAAGTTTCTACCATGATTAGTTTATCTACAGGGCGAATCAAAAGTTTCCCATTACATTACGGCCTATATGGAAAAATCGTTTCAAAGGAATTTTAAAGATGTTATACCCTGTCAAACATATTAAAATATGCATTCTATAAAATATAAGGTGAAAATTTAGCTATTATTCATTTACATGGCCACACAAAAGAATTCCATTAGATAATGGTAATAGGGGGAATTGTGTGTATCATATTTTAAATATATTAAGCTGTTTCATGTATAATAAAATTGATATATGCCACTGAAGCTTAATATAAATTATACGCTACTGTCTTGCATAATATGAAGTACATAGCATTTACAGGGCCATACAAAAGATTTCAAATAGCATATTCTTTCCGAAGAACCGTATATGTGTCCGATGATGGCTGATGGAGGGATGAAATGCATTTTAATTATGATATGCGCGTTTATATTTCGCTAAAAATATGCACATTATATGGTGTGTATAAATGTTATAGTTGATATACAGAGCTACCCAAAAGAGCTCACCAACGTTACTGAATATGAGCATAAATTATTTAAACGTGGTTCTTAAATAAGCTATGCATTTTTACGCTGAGCTTCATTGAATTTACTGAGAAATGTTTGCAGAATATAGATAAAAGGATATACAGGGCCACGCAAAGAATTCGGTACATGGACGCCTATGAATGATAATTTATGAGAATGTGATTTTAGTTGTTTTAAAAGTGTTTTACTTTACAATAAATTTTAGCCTAATGCTGACGTGTAATAAAGGTACAATGTAAACTACAGTGCTGAACAAAAGTATTCAAGTATGTTTCCATCTGATAGTATGAAATGCTGAAAAATAAATTTAAAGCTACTGGGTATTTTCTTTCTAAACTAAATTTTCCCATTATATCAAGTGACATATGAAATTCAGAGCAGTTCAAAAGTACTGGAATACATATTTGGGTATATTTGGCTATACACTATTATTTCCCTAAATAACAAAGTTTTGTTAAAAATTTCATTAAGTGTTGGAAAGTGCTTCATAACCAATGCTTAACGCATGATTTTTCTTACTTTATCGAGAAGGGTTCGGGATGACCCGAATTTATTGGGGTGAATTAATTCTTTGGTAAAATGTTCGTTCTTTTTTGCAATTTTTGTACAAAATGTGCGTCTGTTTCACGATATTTTGAAGAAATTCGTGTTTTCTCCGCGATCATTTTACAAAATTTGTTGTCCGGTTCGCTTCTATTTTTTGCTGCTGGTCGGGTTTAATTTTTTACTTTTTGTTGTGGGTTGCGTTTGAATCCGGTTAACTTCTACTCTTTCCTACAAACACGTGACGTTACACACAGCAAACACGTGGGTGGTTTACAATTCTCCATCGATATACAGAGTGATATCGGCTCATATAAATTGCCCTTACCTCCGGGAAAAAAACCACAACGAGAGTGAAACAAAGAAAAACGGAAGACAATAGAAATCAGAGGAAAAAGAAAAGAGAAAGATCATTCAGGTGGCTTGGGTTAGGAAGCCCGTGAATATTTAAAGAAGGTATCCTCCTGGGGGCGATTAGTTTTAAGAATTCCTTGAATAAGTATAGGGGGAGAAAGGGTAGCTAACCCCCCCCCCTTTAAATTTAGAAAAAGGTTTTTATGCTGAATTACCACATTTCGTTCGAATATCGTAAATCATATAAATAATTGGTTTAAAATTTCCTTTATATAATTGTTGGAGATTTCTGAGAAGGAAAAAATGAAAAGTATTTATTTATTTATTTTGGAGGAGGATGAAGGGAATTTGTTAGATGACTTACTTTATATGACTAAAGATTAACAAATATGGCTAAACACAAAATAAAGAGATTTAAAGACTAAATTTTATGTACTTGGTAAGGAGAAATAGGGGGAAAACATCATTTTTTGTGGGATTAAGAGTAAAACTATGATTGATTATTTATTACTACAGTAAAAGTTTTAGAAAAATCGATGACTTTAAAAGTTTAAAATTTGTGAGCTGGGGGGGGGGAGAAACAATTTATTAATTATTTATTTTGGTGTGTATGTGGGATGGAGAAGTTTTTTAAATGACTTACTTTTATTTGCCTTTTAAAATATTAACAAATGGGCTTAAAAAATAATAAAATGTGGGAAAGTTTCAATGAATAAATTCTAGGCATTTACTAATAGGATGAGAGGGGAAAATCTTATTTTTAGTTAGTGGGGAGGAGTTTTTGTGATAGATTTTTTATTGTTACAACAAAGTGGCTATATTGTGTAAACATGGATACAGTGAGATAGACAGCAAAACAGCGAAGTGATACTTCTGGAAGGGATAATATTGAAGGCTGTGATGAGAGCAAAAGGCGGGAACGAAATTTTGATACAAGGGGGGGGGGGGCAAGGGTGATATAAATTATTTTTCTAAATCAGAATTTCAGAGAACTCAGATTTTCACCTTTAATTAATAAATAACAAAAAACTTAAATATTTTTAAGGACTTTTTGCAAATTCTGCATAACACTGACAAAGTTTTTTAAGGAGCAAAAATTACTTTTAAAAAATTAAACACTTTTAAAAAAAAATTGAAGAAACATAAGAAATGTGTAGGATCACTCAAAATTATTCCGCTACATTATGGTCTATGTAGATAAATCATTTGTGGTGTTTCAAGGAGCGCCATACTAATTTAGAAGTAATGAAATTCATATACATTACTGAGGTAGTCTGGAAGACAATTATAAAAAAATATGTCATGTATAGCACTTACAGTATACACACAGAGGATCTCAGGGGCTTCGCTAAGGGGGGGGGGGATGGGGGGAGCCTCCCCCCCCCAAACATTCGTGAATGTTGTTACACTTGGCAAATTCACAAACTTAATTGGCAAATTTTCTTTAAAATTTTAATAAAAACTATAATATATTTTCAATTTTTGATAGAATTGGCAAAAATTACAAAACTAATTGGGAATATTATTAACCTTTTAACAAATAAAGGCTATATTACATTTTCTGATTGTGGTAAGTTGGCAAAATTGTAAAATGAGTTAACAAATATTGAAATTTGACTTGGCAAATTTAGGTCCTCTCCCCATTCAATAAAAAGTCTTAGCGATGGCCCTGGAGGATCTCCATAGTAATCTATTATATTCTGGTCTAAAAATAATTTCGCGATATATTGTTGTAATAATGTTACTCTTTTACAAAACAATGAAATTTATACGAACTTCTAAAATGGACTTATGAATGCTTGCGGTATAATATTTGGCGAAAAACATTTGCCATTCAATTACAGAGTGACACAAAAGAATTCAGTTGTAAAAAGCTCTTCGGAGAAAAACTGTTCCTAGCGTATTTAAATTATGTTCACTACTTTGAACATGAAATGCAATGAAATGCTGTTTTGTGTATACTCTCTGTTAAAAAGAATTTCCATAAAAACATTCCATTTATATATATAATCAAATTAAACCTGTTGAAATTGGTCATCTGTTTCCGCCGTCTTTTTTTTTTTTTTCTTTTTTTTAAAGGAAGATACCGCACACTCAGTCTTGCTTTATTAATGTTACAGTGTTTTACAATTAAGTTTTCTTTCAAAATTTATTATTCATTGCAGAACAATGTAATAATTCCCACGAACCATCTGTCGACATATAAAAAGATGCGATTCAATAGCAAGATTTCAATATGATGAATACCAGAAGCGATGGGGCGATCGCCCCCTCCCCCTTGAGCCCAATGAAGGGTTTGCAAAATGATATTAGATGTCCATAGGATAAATGAATCGTGTTTAAGATTGAGAACGGTGCGACCTGATCTGACTCGACGAAGCTGTCACTGCCCGGGTTGGGCCGGGCCAGTTTTAACTCATAAGACTAAGGCTTGCTTATGTCTAAAGATCTGCATCGGCCTGTATCAGACTGGCAAAAAAAATAAACAGGCCGTATGGGCCAGTCCGATAAAAAAGTTTAACGGACCTGCAGGCGTGTTATAAAGATTTCGATAAAAACGCTAAAATGAGGTCTATTTTCAATGAATATGGGTTTAACGACCATAAGTATAAATGTGCATCACGAGTAGATACTAGTTTAACAACATCAATACATAAATGTAACGTGTACAGCGTAGAAATCAGCATCGGACAGTTGCTTTGTGTCTCTATACGGGTATAATAATTTTTTGGCAAACTGGAGCCGGGCCAAGATCAGGTTTGCACTGTTTTTCTACATATAGTCGGGGTCAGAACTAGACTTAATTATTCGTAAGACGTGTAGGGCAGACAACATTATTTGTAAAAGGGATAAAAACTATTAACGTAGTGTTAACGTACTTTTTGGAAATATACTCCTTGGTGTTTCTTAAATTTCTTTCTGAACAACACGAGAGTTTGACACATTTTCTGACTAATTTTTAACTATAAAGGTACAAAATTGACAAGCCTGACTATTTAAGGGATTTGGAATCGAACAGCATATTTCATTTTTGGTAAATAAGATATTTGTATATACTTGTTAAGGTATAAGAGATTCTTGTCACGTGGTATCAGATTTTTCTCCTTTTGCATGTTGTCGCTTCCGGAAATTCGATTCAAAACTCTAATTTTCACAATATTTTCATAAATATAATGAAAATTAGCGTTTTATATAGTGTGTTGCGTATTGTATTTGCTTGTATCAAAAAATGGACAACGCCATTCCATTACATTGTTTCTGAATAAAAACACCTGTTAAACTCATGTGTTTCCAAAAAGAAATGAAATCAGAAATGCATAAAAAATAGCTCCTCTAAATTTGAGAAAATCTTTGATAAAATGATAAAGAAGTATTTTCATAAATGTACTTTTTATTACACAGCTTCAAAAGTTATGATAATTTTAACTTCCTTTTTTTTTCTTTTATTCTAAACCATATTAATTTTCCAGTGCATCTTTATTTGAATGTTGAAAGTCTATAAACCTAAGTAATCATTAATGTTCTTATTGTGTACTGTCAGTAAAAATTTTCTATAAAATCATCCAATAAATATGAATGCAGTAATCTTTAAAAAATCTTAATTGTATGATAAAAATCTGATTTTGTTTCGAAATAAAGATACAGGCCGATTTCGGCCTGGACTGTTTTCACTGATTTCTGTACGGGCCGGGCCTGGTCTAGAAATGTAAAAGTGTAAACGAGCGGGCCAGACTCGGGCCGAATATTTTGTTTTATACCGGGCCGGGCCAAAATAACATTCATTCGGTCCGGGCCGGGGCGAGACTGGAAACTCCAGCCCGTCCAGACCTCTACTCAAGTCTTCAATCTTTCGGAAACCGTTCCGAATTCGGATCTTACTTTTTTTCTGCAAAACTTGACCACACTATATTTTTTCTTACACTTCGGGCCTGGCGTGGACTTCGTTCTTTTAAAAGTCTGCCCGAACCTAAATTTCCATGCCCAGGCTCAAAAAGCAATTCAATTTTAACCCAACCCAAGCGCGCTAAAAAATAAATAAATAAATAAATAAATAAAAGAAAAAAATCTGATTCAGTACCGAATAGCCTGATACAAAACAGATCAACAAAATCAATCTAATATTTAAAGGAAATTGGGAAAGGTATCCCATATAATTATACCAATATTTTTTTTTTGTTGTTTAAGTAGAAAAATGAATATCTATATTATAAAGGCCAAACGTATCTGTGCGTAACGCATACGTCATTTTGCGAATGGCAACACTTTCACATGCGATTCATTTTTGCAATTATCATACTACAAATTTTATACTTCTAAATCTCACACATTTTAAATTTTTACACCATCGTATAGAGAAAAATATGTACTTTTAAATGCAATTTGTCTGAAAGCTGTATGTCAAATTATTCTTGACATATTGATTTTTTTACAGTTTTTAATATGAATTTTGCAAGAGAAATACGCCATTTTCTCTTAAAATTTATTAAAATTTAAATCTGCTCATGCAGATTATGAGAAGATGAAAATTATGACGGGTTTAGATTTCGCGTGAAATTCTAACATCGTGTTAATTTGAAATATATTTTTTTCATATGCATTTCTACCAAACCTAAGAGCCTCAATTGATAACTTCATCTTAATAACTGATCATTATTATATTTTGCTTTATTATTATATTTTTACATATGCGATTAAAGTTTAATTTTAATAATTTGGACAACTGAGTTTTATAAAATACTATTTTTTTTTTCTTAATTTTAGCTTTAAATAATATTTGCATGAGAGTAAGACTGACCATTGTAAGATGCATTTTTTATTGCAGGTGATTTTGCACGTTTATTATAAATCAGTGAAGCAGTTTCTTCTTAAACATTTACTTTCGTCGAAATTCGACGGGTTCCACCTTGTATATATAATGTACTCGTCAATATTCAAACATATAGTTTTTCATATAAAAAATTGTCTGATCTATTGAAAAATCCAGTCATCAACCAGTTTATACTAGATCCGAATTTGTCAAAATCCAAAAGAAGAAATGTCCCGAATCCGAAACGTTTAAAGTCAACCCGACCCATAATATATCAATCTGAACCCAAAAATTACAAATTATGTCAAATCGAGCCCTTACCCGAACACCTGAAACTGAAATGAAAGAAAATAAGTTCATGTATTTTAATAGAATTAAAAAATGTGTTTTACATCTTCAACTTGAATGTTATAATTTATAGAGAAAAAAAATCTAGTATTTGCTATTTAGTGCAAAACCTATTCCTAAGTCAGCCTGCTCAAACTTGGTCCGTAGCAAAAAAGTATAAATCTATCTGGCCTACTACAAAAAACAAACTAAAAAAAAAAAAATCCCTAACCAAACTTTCTAATTAACTCGAATCCCCACCTTGTTCTTTGCGCAGCATATCCTGCTGTAACTTTGCGCCACAAAACCCCATTCAACCAACCAGTCAATCAACCTGAGTGCTACTCTCAGAAGTGAAATTTTATCCAGAACAGAACCGAATTTGAAAAAATGTAAGTCAAACTGACCCAAATCCGACCCACAGCAAAAATGTCAAGCCGATTCGAACACGACTCACTGCAAAATTTAGAAATAATCTCCACCAGCAACGAAAAATATCACCTCCTGCCCGAACCTCCAAATTTTGAAATCGCTCCCCCTTGAGGATTCTCGTGTTCTCCCTTGAATCAGAAAAGAGCGTGTTCCTCTAAGAATTGCACTTAAAATAACTTCATTTTTCAAATATGCGACAAAAAAATTTATTTGACCCCTGAGCGTATAGTATTGCCCTGCTTCCGATCCGAACCCGAAAATACCATTGGAAATCAAATCAAAACCCGATCAAAATTTTTTTTGTCAATTTAGAATCGAAATGAAAGAAAAACAATTCATGTTTTAATGGAATTATAAAATGTCGACATTTATATTTCTAATTATCAATTTTATCTTTTATATAGAAAATAAATATCTAATATATACTCATAACGGAATCAACGAAAGAGAGATGGCTAAATTGTTGAAAAGTGTTCGTTAAATAGAGGTATCTTCTATTCGAGACATTCCGTATGGATATTTTAATGTACATGTTAACACTTGCGAATAGCAGTGTTAACATGTAAATTGAAATGTAAAATCTTAAATATTCATAATTAACTATTTGGAAATATCTGTTATGGCGTTTATATAGTTTCATTTTATAGTATCTTCGATATTTTCTTTTATAATACTCCTTTAAATTATTTTCTTCCATAACGGAGAAAATATTTAGACTTTTATTTGAAATATGGGGTCGAATCGAATCCTTCTTGCGAGATTGAAAATTCACTATGAATCAGATCAGAACCCAAAATAGTGTAAATTAATTTCACCCCAAAACAACTACAGCAACAAAAAAGAATGCGGAGAAAAGCAAATAAAAAGTAGAATTCCACTCTGTCCGCAAGAAAAACGTAAAAATCCACTTGACCAGTAGCAAAAAAGTAAGAAGTCAACTTGACCGAAACCAAACCAGCGTCAATAAAATAGTACTCAACTCAACCCCCCCCCCCGCCCCCCCACACACAAAATAGAAATCAACCAGACCCAATACCAACCAGCAGCAATAAAGAAAGAGAACCGGACCCCAACCCAACCCGCAGCGGCAAAGTAGAATTGAACCTTACCCAAACACGACTCGCATAAAAAAAAGTATTTAACCAGAACAACGGCAAAAAATGAAAGTAAACCGGACCGAAACCCGACCTGCAACGAAAAAATTAGCCCCGATCCTACTCATGATGAAAAAAAATTGTCCCGACCCGAGCTACAGGTGCGATTAGAATCTCCAAATTTCTGAAAAGTCCTCCCCCCCCCCCTCTTTTTTGAGGCGTCCCCAGATCTGCCCTTGTACCAGGACAAACAAAAACTGCTAAAAACTGCAAAATCGTCTAAAAGTTTTACAATGTTATATTGAATTGTCACCCATTAAATATATACGAACTTGTAAAGTTTGTAAGTATCTCGACAAATCTTGTCCACGATACTTTGTACTATGATGTTTTGGAACATGCAAAAGCCTTCTGCTCGATAGAAGCTGCATTAGTTGAACGTCGACAAAAAACTCCAAAGAAGAAACAATTCTGAAAAGTATTAGAGAGTAAAATTTGCTGAATAGCAGACTTAAAAAAAATTGCTATATTTTGCCTTACAGTTTCATTATTTTTACTTTTATACTATAACTAGCGGCCCGCCCTCGCTTTTCTTCGGGTAGAGCAAGTCGCCCAGTCCCCCACCACTACTGACACCGCAAATAGTTTCTACCACTTCATCTCATTAAATTCAACTACTAAAAACATTACCCTCATTTTAGGTAGTCGGATAAAAAATAGCTTATATGTTAATCTAAGGTGTCAAATACCTCCATACAAAATTTCATAAAAATCGATCCATCCGTTCTTGAGTTATAAATGGTGTAACTAACACGATTTTGCTTTATGTATATAGATTATAGCAGCCCGCCCCGACTTCTCATGGATATTTAAGAAAAATTTCAAGTTATAAATTTTTACACACACACTCATAACCTAATAATTAAAATGCCGTCTCTGACATTGACTCCCCTCCCGTGCCCCAGTGACGCCTATATCACACATTATGATGCAGCCTAGTCGAGCGGGGTAAACGGCAACCATTAAATCAGTCTTCATTTTGAAGTGATTTATTTTGATAAGAATCAATACCAAAGTAACAATAAAGAGCTTTTACAGAAACGGCATTTTAATTATTTTTTCAAATAAAAAACATTTATTGTGACATAACTATAACAGTTAGACATATGCTGTTGCGGCATTTTTTGTAGATAATTACATGTTAACAAAGTCGTAGTACATTATTTTGTTCTATAATCAATAGTATTCGCAACGCACGCGATGTAAAGATTTTTTAAGTTCATTTTTCTACACCTTGGGTTACAATATTGGCATTTTAATAAGGATTTGAAATAATTTTTTTGAAAATATAATATAGCCTATGTTCACCGGAAATAGTGTAGCTTTCATACGGTGAAAGAATTTTTCAAATCCGTCAAGTAGTTTTGGAGCCTATTCAATTCAATTCAAACAAACAAACAAACAAACAAATCTTTCCTCTTTATAATTTTATATTAAATTAAATAAGTAATATTTATCCCTAGGCTTATTGAAACAGTCCGCATTTGAAATTGTAGAAAACGTTACAATTTTAAATATTTGACTGCTCCTCCTAAAAAAAAAAATTCTCCCTCCCCATATTTGATGCTCACTACTCTTTAAAATATTTACTATCTGTTATAACTTTTTTGAAAACTCCAAAACAATCGTTTCGTGATTTATTTTTAACTTTAATTAATTTGCGTTTCAGCATTTCTTTTCCTTTTTTTAGTAATTGCTAAATAGTTTTAAAAATTAAAAAATACGGTTTTATATCAGGTCGGGCTAAAAAGTTTAAAATGTTTTTTTTTGGGGGGGAGGGGGGTGCATAGTTACGATTTTCATATGTGTTTCAGTGATTGTCATGTGTCTAGTGGGTCAGGTAACCTTTAGTTTCTCAAATTGCTTTTGATTCGTTTATCCGGCGTTTTATTTTTATCCTTTTAAGCGGCGACTATAGCCTATGTTCACCGGAAATAGTGTAGCTTTCCAACGGCGAAAGAATTTTTCAAATCCGTCAAGTAGTTTCGGAGCCTATTCAATGCAAACAAACAAACAATCAAATCTTTCCTCTTTATAATATTAGTATAGATAAATAATGATAAATATTTGCAATTCGTTGTCTTTGCAAATATACCTTTATGTTATATTAAAATAAAATGTATTACGCAGGATAAATACCCCATTTTTAACGACTGTTAAAAGTGTATCGTTTTCCTCAAAAGTAATAAATATTAAAAAATATTTCTTTAAAGTTTGAAACAAGTTGATCAACAATTTTAAAATTACAAATCTTTAAAACTTTCTAACTTTAATTTCTGCTTATTTTTGATAAAACTGTTTTTCAAACTGAAAATGCTTATTTTTTTTACTGTTTTACTTAATAATATTGGACTGAAATTGGGCTGCCTAGTATCGTATAGTACCAAAAACAAACCCAGGGAAGAGAAAACTGCGCCCGGGACAAAGTTTCAATTTGGCGCCCCCTTTCCCAACTTTTTCTTGTAACAGCCCAAGAATGATGTTGATAGTATAAATGTGGGCCCCCCCCCCCCCCTCGGACGGCGCGGTGTTGAATAAGCCTCCTCAAAATGTACTCCTTGCAGCGCCGTGCGAAAAAGAGGGGGACGAAGGGGGTGGTTGCCCCGGGATCGAAATTTAGGGGGAGCCAAATTTTTACTACTAACGTAATTTTTAGTCTGTCACAAGAAAAAGTTCAGGGAATGGGGCGTCAAACTGAACTTTACTCCGGGCGCAGTTTTCTCTTTGCACACCCCTTCCCCCCCCCCCCTGTTTCATGTATTTTGCAAGCTGTATAAGGAAATTTATAAATTCCAAATATAGCTCCTTGTCCTTTTAATGCTACCTATGTATTTCACAAAAGTTCCAATTATATTTTAAAATTATCAGAATTTCCTTTTTGCTAAAAAGGAGCTTACTGTAATTTGTATCAAATCTACCTTGTTTTGTATGGACTTGAAAAAAATATATATATACAAAGAAATGTATAATTTTCTTCTTTGGAAGTCAGTTATAACTTAAAAATAGCGTTAGTTTTATAAAAACAAAAAATTAGAAGTCGTTGATTTTTTTCAAGACTATTTTAGTTAAAATTTATCAATAATTGTAGAAAAAATAAATCCAAACCTTGAAATAAGGGAGGTTATTTTAACACGTTACTATAAACCAATAACAGAAAGGAAATGAAAAAAGTTACTTTCATTTGCTAAAATGGATTGATGTTAACCAATTGTAATTTTCAAAAGGGCAGGAGAGGCGGAGACTGGCTGAGGCGGAGCGCATATAATTAAAACGCTTTTTTTGCTCCATTTCTGATCAAAATATTTCCCAATTTTGCTCAGCCTAATTGCAGTAGAAATATGGAAAGCATATCATTGGAAAGCTTAAACACTAATATTCCGTGAAGCGTTTTTAATTTTTTCTGAATTTTGCTGAAATAGATTTTATAAGAGTAAAAAGGGCACAACACCTCGAATTTCACTGAATCCAAAATTTAAAGGGTCCTCAGAATTAAACTACAACGAAAATCAGAAAAGTACAAACTAGCCCGGTAATAGAATGTCCTCAGCTATCTTGTGAAAAAAAAATCATTTAAAAATATTGAAAATTAAGCGAGATATTAGAAAAGAAAGCCCCCATAGACTTACCATTAGCGTTCGGCTTTTACCGCGTGACTAGTGTGTGCTCTTAAGCATAATTGGTAATTAAGTAAGTAATGAACGAAATACAAATCGAAATGTGGTGAAACTCCTGGTGTGTAAACAAAATAGTACGCTTCATACAAGTTATCAATTCAACGTGTATGAATTTTTTTTCTATGTATGTTCACCAATTATTCTGAAACTATCCAACTGATTAATTTGGTTTTTGTATTAAATATAAATATAGTTTAACAAAACTAAAAACCACGCTTTTAAAGTAATCAAACTAAAAAGTGAAAAATAAATATAGTTTAAATAAATATAGTTTAAAAAAACTAAAAAACACGCTTTTTAAGTATATCAAACTAAAAAGAAAAAAATAATTCGTACTATAAGCTGAAAACGAAAATAGATGAAAAATACTATATTACTATAAAATCATTGTTATTATAGAAATCAATTAATAAGCAATAAATAAAATTATCGTGGAAAAAAAACGTGGGGTGCTCCATCTACCATGTTCTATCTATCAGTTCTTAAGAAGCACCCCACGCTTTTTTTCCACGTTAATTTTATTTATTGCTTATTAATTGATTTCTATAATAACAATGATTTTATAGTAATATAGTATTTTTCATCTATTTTCGTTTTCAGCTTATGGTACTAATTATTTTTCACTTTTTAGTTTGATATACTTAAAAAGCGTGTTTTTTAGTTTTTTTAAACTATATTTATTTTTCACTTTTTAGTTTGATTACTTTAAAAGCGTGGTTTTTAGTTTTTTTAAACTATATTTATATTTAATACAAAAACCAAATTAATCGGTTGGATAGTTTCAGAGTAATTGGTGAACATACATAGAAAAAAAAATACTTACGCGTCGAATTGATAACTTCCTCTTCCTTTTCTGAAGCCGGTTAAAAATAAAAATTGTAATACGGAATTTTTTTATTTTTATTTTACATAGATGTAAATAATGTCAGGAGTGGGGTTCGAACCCGCAATCTCTTTCGAAAAACAGAGCTTCAATCCGGCGACTTAGACCGCTCGGCTATGCTGTCTACACGCCATTCAGTGAATGTATTCAACACTTTTAATTAGCGAAAAATCACTAATTTTATTAGTTTTTGCCTAATTACTAAAAAAGTACTGAACCAATTTCGATGAAACTGAAGTGGTACCAATTCGAGAGCATCGTCTTTCATTTAACACCAAAACCAAGTTAATCGGTTGCATGGTTTCGGAGTAATCGGTGAACATACATAAAATAAGGAGAGTTACAAACTCACAAACATACAGGTGAAGTTAATAAAAGCGTAGTAAAAAACTAAAAAACACGCTTTTTAAGTATATCGAACTAAAAAGTGAAAAATAATTCGTACTATAAGCTGAAAACGAAAATAGATGAAAAATACTATATTACTATAAAATCATTGTTATTATAGAAATCAATTTATAAGCAATAAATAAAATTATCGTGGAAAAAAAGCGTGGGGTGCTTCTTAAGAACTGATAGATGGAGCATGGTAGATGGAGCACCCCACGCTTTTTTTCCACGATAACTTTATTTATTGCTTATTAATTGATTTCTATAATAACAATGATTTTATAGTAATATAGTATTTTTCATCTATTTTCGTTTTCAGCTTATAATACGAATTATTTTATATTAAGAACTCTGCAAATTATAAGCAAAAAACTTGGAAAAATTTAGGACTGTTTTTATAAAAACCTTAATTTCTCTACGAGTATACATGCTATCCTTATAAAAAATAAACACAGTACATTAAAATAAGCCACTTGATCATAATGTGCAGTTTGAACGCTTTTCCTACATTAGTATTGACAGGGTTATCCTAAAGATCTTCGTTCTTTTTCAATTTGTTGACGGTCCCCTGTTCGATTTCGGGGAAAACTCTTCGCGAAAATAAATGACGCGTACTCTTTTGTTTACACACCAGGAGTTTCACCACATTTCGATTTATATTTCTTTCATTACTTACTTAATTACCAATTATGCTTAACTTTTGGACACCAGTGTAGTTATAGTACGAACGCACCACATTTGTCACTTTAACGTACAGTTATCGAGTTATTTGATGTGCACTATCATACAGGAAAAGGAATTTTCCTTTGGCACATTCAAAATGTTTTGATTTAACTTTAAAACTTTAATTTATAAAATATTTTTACTTGAAGATATATCAAATGAATATTTATTACAACAAATTACCCATTAAATTATTACATTAAATGTAATTAAAAGACAAGTTGAATGCAGATTCTGCCATTTCAGAATTCAGTTTCGCCTCCAATTATACGAGGTGGAACCCGTCGAAATTCGACGAAAGAAAATGTTTAAAAAGGAACTGCTTCATTCATTTATAATAAATCTATAAAATTACTTACAGTAAAAAAATTCATCTTATATTGATCAGTCTAACTCTCAAACAAATATTATTTTAAGCTGATAACAAAATACTATAAAACTCAGTTGTCCAAATTACTAAACTTTAAACTCAAACTTAATTAGTCAAACATAATATAGATCAGCTATTTATCAATTGAGTCTCTTATATTTGGTATAAATGCGAATGAAAAAAACAAAATTTATTCCGAAGGACACAATCATAGAATTTCACGTGAAATTAAAACCCGTCATCATTTTCATCTTCTCAAAATTTTAAGACTTACTTCTCATATCCGTATTTACCATGTTTGAAAAAAACGGTATTTTAATTTGATCATTTTCAAATCACTTTAACTCAAAACTTAAGTTATTTAACTGATGAATAAAAACGAAATAAAACCGAAATCACGGAATTTTATAACAGACGATATTTTTTGCAAAGTATACGCGTTTTAATTTCTTTTTTCTTTTTTTTTTTCTTTTAAAGAGAAAATGGAGTGATTATGTTGCCACAATTAAAAAATTGGACTAAAAACTATACAAAAATTAATATCTCAAAAACAAATTGAGATAGAGCTTTCAAACAAATTGCATTTAAAAGTACATTTTTTTTCTCTATACGACGGTGTAAAAATCGGAAATATGTAATGTTTCGAAGTATAAAATTTGCAGTAGCGAAAAATGCAAAACTGAAATTGCATGGGAAAGTGTTGCCATTCGCAAAATGACGTATGCGTTACGCACAGATACGTTTGGCCTTTATTATATATATATATATATATATATATATATATATATATATATATATATATATATATATATATATATATATATATATATATATATATATATAAAATCGATACAGGTTTTTTAGAAGGGCGACCCCGTTTAGAATGCAATGAACTAACTTCATTTTTCTTGTGTTTATCAATATAATAGCAAACAGAACGGCGTGAAATACCCAATTGATTAGCAATTTCTCTCTGAAACATTGGAATTGCAGAATAATAAAGAGATATAATTTGACGTGCTACTTCTTCATTGACTAGATTCATCAAAAACGGATTTTTTTCTTTAGTTTAAACGCTTTTTTATAGACTCTGAGAAAAACGAAATGCATTTTAACAATAAAACGAGTGGAATCTCGTCGAATTCGACGAATGAAATGTTTAAAATTCCCGATCGATTTGGTTTTTTAAAAAAGCAAAAGTAATTACATTATTGAATCAATATATAATAAATATATTTCCAAAATTAATGTCAAGTTTGCCAGTTACAATTTTGCATGCAAATATTCGCACATCTTCAGTTAAAATTGTAATCTGAGAGCCGGCGAAATACAGAAATTTTATTTTATATGCACTCACAAAAAAATAGTTTTATTTAAAAAAAAAAAAAAAAAAAAAAAAAAAAAATTCATTTTTACTATGACATTATTTTCACTAACTGAAGTCATGTGAAAGTAAAATTTCAATCTCTCTCAGTGTCCATAATGAAAAGAAATAATGAAATGTAATATCGTTATGAGTAACAATGCGATGTTTTAAATAGTGACGTCATTTTCTTTTCAAATGTTTTTTAAATGTTACTGTTATTAGTAATATGAAAAAGGCATCCGTAATTATATTGTAATTCACATTTATCTGGTTGCTGAATGACATCATTTTCCTCATTTGAAATTTTTCTTATTTTGCTTTAGACAATGATTTTTATCATAAATTACTTTCTGTTATTTCATTTACATTATTAATATTTTTCTCAGTAAATATATTCTTTTTTACCTCAATTAGTGCATTATTATACGCAATCATTTTATTGTGGTTAAATTTTACGAAAACAATTAACTTTTTTCTTTTAAATGCGAGGACATGTTCACTGATGAAATAAAACTGGTGGAAAGTGATAATGGAAAATAAATTTTTATTATCGAGAAAAAAGCTAAACTGAGTTGCCACCACTTTGAAGAAATATCGTAAAAAGCATTTAAAATTAAAAATAAAATATTAAAATAGAAATAATTTAAAAAATAGCTAAAATGAGCTCTACTACAAATAAATAGCTTTCATTTAAAAAAAATAATTATCAAAATCGGTTGAGTAGAAAATTCAGGGCTGATGACTAAAAAAACAGTCAGGTCTTTTAAATATATAGATTGTATGAATGTCTCGTTTTAACGGCTAGATTATGAAAAGTGGGCCGCAATTTTTGACACGACACTTTTTAGCTTGTCTGAAAGAAAGGCTAAAAACGGAGGCTTTTTTCGGAGGCTAAAAAACGCAGTTATCTTAAATATTGCACGTCTGTCCGTTCGCCCCTGCCCATTCAATAAATTACTCCTTGCTTCAATGTAACATTTCTGCATTAAAATTTAAATTATTTTATGAATTATTTTCAGTCTTAACAATTTCAACTCGAGATACAGAAAATGAATTATTACGCTTTTTTGAAAATCAGTCTTAAAACGGGTGGAAATACGTTGCCGCCATTTCAGAATAAATTACGTCAGTAACAGATGGCTGGTCCGATAATTTTCACGTAGGCCGTCTTTTTGGCGTAAAATGTATTTTCTTAAAACATGTTGAATAAGACTCAGGTTATTAAATTTCAAAATAAAATCAGTGAGTCTGGAAAATTCGAAATTATATCTCACAATTTTCTTCGTGTGCTTATCTTTTATAGATCATTTTAATTTGCACTAAAGCTATTGTCCAATGAGATCTCAAATTTCCCCCTATAATGTTAAACATATTAGAGGGGTATGAAGTAATCGTATATTATAAATATCTCCACAGTAAATTAATAGTTAACTTTTTTTTTCAATATGCTCCCCTTGAAACATGTCGCTTTTTTAGGTACGTTTCTTATTATATAAATTCGTAGCACCAAAAAACATCGTCTGATCCGTCCGTCTGTATTATTGTAACAGTCAAAAACTATCCAACCGAATCGTTTGAAATTTAATACATATATATATATATATATATATATAATCGTTGCAGAATTTATTCGAGTCTTTCAAATTTTGTGAGAATTGAATCAAAACTTTGAAAAATATTAATAAAAGCTTTCTTCATTTTATTAAATTCTATCATATGTAATATAATTCAGCGATATCCCATGATAGGTAATGATTCTAGATTGCCAGGATGATGACGTCCTATTTAAAATGGAGGGCTTTTGTTTCGATATTACTGAATTTAATAATACACAATTGTAATAGATTTTGCATTCGTGGATTTTTGCATTAGAGTGCAGCAGCTATTGCACCATGATTTGAATATTTATGAAACCAGTACGAACACACCTCATTTGCCACGTTTGACGTACATTTTTCTAGTTATTTTTAGTATACCATGATACAGGAAAAAAAATTTTCCTTAGCACATTAAAAAAAAAAAAACCCTTAAAAATTTTGATTTATAAAATATTTCCGGGCGAAGGTATATCAAATGATTATTTATTTCAACAAATTACCTATATTTAATTTTGATAAATTATCACATTAAAACAAATTCAACAGAAAACAGAGAAAAAAACGCAGTTATCTTAAGATATTGCACACCTGTCCATTCTCCTCTGCCCATTTAATAAATTACTCCTTACTTCATTGACATTTAACATTTCTGCATTAAAATTAAATTATTTCATAACTTATTTTCAGTCTTAACATTTTCAACTCGAGATACGGAAAATGAATTATTATATTTTTTAAAAATAAAATCTTAAAACGTGTGGCATTATTCCGCCGCTATTTCAAAATAAATTATGTCAGTAACAGATGGCTGGTCTGGTCTGATAAAATTTTCACTTAGGTCACATTTTTGGCGTAAAATACATTTTTTTAAAACTTGTTGAATAACTCTTTATGTACCGACGGTACTTATAAGTACCATTAAAATTACTGATTATAAAATTCTTTTAATAAGTCTATTAATTTTAATACTGCTTAGAATGAATTACAGATACATTTCTTTGTTCCAAAAGCATTATTAGTTACACAAAAGAAAAATATTCTTTAAAGGATGATTTCTTTTGCCTTTGTATCTTTTCAGCTTTCTTGCGCTGAGGGAGAGGGATGAGGATTTTTCAATTCGGAAATATTTCTATAATTATAGTATAAGAATATCATATTTGTACATTTTATAATTCTACAAAATACTAGGAAAACAACTTAAAATAAAAGATTTGAGTGGGGTTATAAATACTGCACAAAATCCCTGTAAATTCAAATTTGATTAATTCTTCTAAATCCTCCAATCTTCGTAAAATCCTTCAAAATTTATTAAATGATTGTGTAAATCTTTTAATTTAGTTTAAACAATTTACGTAAAATGCTTTAGAATGTAAAATTTTCTTGATTTCATAGTGTGGTAGATAAAATGTTAAGGTTTATGTTTGATAAAAAGGTAATTAAATCCAATTGATTTTTTAAATCATCAGATTTTAAACTATTCACCTTTTATATAAACATTTTAATAACAATTTTAATTTTTCTTAAGAAAGGTGTTATAGTAAAAATAAAATACATTGACATGTTTCGGAACCGTCATAAATTCATAAGGGAACTTATGACGGTTCCGAAACATGTCAATGTATTTTATTTTTACTATAACACCTTTCTTAAGAAAAATTAAAATTGTTATTAAAAGGTTTATGTTTGATTTTAAAATAAAATCAATAAGTCAAAAAATTTCAAAATTATATCTCAAAAATGTCTTCGAACGACTATCGTTTAAAGTTTGGTGAAAGCTGAAATTGATTATAATACATTATCGTTACATACAAATAGCTAGAATTAACCTTCCGTCTACCAGACGGGTCCATTGGACCCGACAGCAATATTTCTGGTGTCAATGGTAAAATGAGAAATTATCGATTGACACCGGAATTTATAAAGGACTTGTCTAGATATTACGAATTCCTTAATTTAAGCTTTCATTGTAAAAGCAAAATTATATTAAAATATTACTGGTGCCGTTTGCAAGTTTGGAATTAAAATTAGGTGTTGCCGTAGATAAATGGGTGTTTTGTCTGGTAGACGGAAGGTTAAGTGAATATTATCGAATCATAAGATAGAAGATGAAATTAAGTATACATTATTTACGTTTATGTCTCATTCCTTTATACAAATTTTGTTTTTGTTTTCAAAACATTTTAATCTAAATTTCTTTTCGACAGATTTAGACGTTTTAGAGGTCAGAGATTCTCAAAAATATTATGTATTTAATATTATTATATTAAAAATTTGGTTATAAAAATACTACGATTCTGTTCTTCGAATCCACAATTTCCGAAGATAAATATATGTTTATAAAGATAAATGTTTAATGCAGGGTTCATACAGAGTTGAAAAGAAAAAATCCAAGGAGTACAGAAAAAGTCCAAGGAGTCCAAAAAATTTTAAGAATTTGCCACTTTTGTAGTTATTTATGTGGCATGCACTTCAAACCCCAATTTTTAATGCCCCATTCGGAGAGAACATTTCAAACAAATTTTTCTCTATTATAATCTAGTCCTCAGTATCTACTCTTGAATACTTTAATTAAATTCTGTACACATACATAAATAAAATATAGATAAAAAAATTTACAATGATAAAATCTACTTGTAAAAACTGCAATACAAATGATAAATCACAACGGTATTAAAAACAAAAAATATTGATAAAAAAATTATTGAAAAACTTTATGTAGTAAAAAACACATGGAAAGAAATTTGGGCTAAATAATAAACAAAATAATATTGATAAAATTAATTTCTTATAAATTTATTTGCAATTTTTGTTATCTAATTCATCTAATTTCTGCAATTCATTTTTTTTTTCATTTGCAGACTTTCTTTAACTGTTTTACTTTGCTAACAAAGTCATATCACTTTGCTTTTCAGCTTGATCAGCAAAATCATCCACAGATTTAAAAAGTTCCTGTATGCAGTGCTGTAGATATTGTCTCTTTTTTTAAAAAAAATTCATTTTCATCAATCTTTCTTTTTTCTTTAGCTTTTTCTGTGTTTTTTCATCTTCGAGATATTGATTATAGCGATGTTTCGCCATCTTTACAGAATTACGCAGTCTCTATCAATTGCAACTTTTATTACATCACCATTTAGACCATTTAAATGATCACAAATGATCCTGAGGGCCACATATGATTTTTCTTTAACATTCTCCACCTAAATTTTTTTGTTAACACTAAAGCCCCTTTCCACAGTTGCTTGTCCATGGCTTAATAGAAGAAGCTTCTGGATACATGACCAAGCTTTTACATGTTTTGTTCTTAAATGAGGAGAAAGGAAATTATCTAATCTCGTATTTTCACTATCAAAACTTAAAAATTTTGCAGTGTTTTCACAAACTGTTACATTCAGAAAATCAGTAAAATCAGTTTGAATGTCATCCACAATTCGAGATTTTCACAATTTTTAAATCCGACAGGCTCTTTAGAAGACATTTAATCTTTCTCAGGCAACCTCGTTTGTCTTCTTCTAAATTTCATGGTATCAAACAGGGCAAATTTCTCCCTATGTTAAAATTAATGGGCGACTTTGATAGGATATACCATTTCTCTCTCTCTATATATATAAATACATACATATATATATAATCCCCTTTTGGCAATATATTTTTTTTTTTTCGTGCCTCTGACGAAATGGCCGTTTTTTGCAGGATTTTTTTTGACGAAATTTGCCGTTTTTTCACAATCTTTTCACGAAATCTGCTGTTTTTTGTGGGAATTATTGACGATATTTACGTTTTTTTCGCGATTTTTTTTGACAAAATCTGTCCTTTTTCCCCCCTTGATTTTTTGACAAAATTTGCCGATTTTTGCGATTTTTCGTCGGAATCCGATGTTTTTTCGGATTTTTTTGACAAAATTTGCTGTTTTTTTTCCACAATTTTTTTTATTAAATTTGTCGGTTTTTTTGGGGATTTTTTAATGAAATTTGCCGGATTTTTGCGATTTTTTGACGAAATTTGCCGTTTTTTGACAAAATTTACCATTTTTGTGATTTTTTGACGAAATCCGTCGTTTTTGGATTTTTTGATGAAATTTGCCATTTTTTGTAATTTTTTGACGAAATCTGCTGTTTTTTTGGTGGGATTTTTTGACAAAATTTGACGGTTTTTCGCAATCTTTTGATGAAATTGTCTTTTTTGCGGGATTTCTTTTACGAAATTTGCCATTTTTATGTGGTCTTTTAATGAAATTTGACGTTTTTAGCGATTTTATGATGAACTTGTAGTTTCTTCCCGCGATCCTTTGTAGAAAATTGCACTTTTTGGGGATTTTTTGACTAAGTTTGTCGCTTTTTTTACGATTAAAAAATTACAATTAGTTGTTTTTTCGTGATTAAAAAAAATTAGTCTTTTTTCGCGATGGTTTGATGAAATTTGCGTTTCTTCTCGCGATGTTTGGAGGAAATTCGGGCTTATTCTGTGATATTTTGACGAAATCTTGCATACCACGGGGTGCATAAGAGTTTTTTTTTTTTTTTTTTTTTTTTTTTTTTGCGCCCCAACACCGATTTTTTGCGCACTTTACGCGCTATAGCGCGGCATCGCTGAGTTTGCAGGTGCCCTAAAAGTCTCCGACGCCCGTCGCAGTGTTGCGCACCTTCTGCCATGGGGAATGTGCATAAAGGGTTTACCGTGCACTTTACAATCCCGATTTTTTTTTTTTTTTTTTTCGAAAGCAATATCGCTCGCGTGCAAAACAGCAATGCAATTTAAGGAGTTTCTAAGGAGTATTTTGTTTATCTAAGTAGTTCTAAGTACTACTTAGGAATGTTTTTATTTCTAAGTAGTCTCTAAGGAGTCTGTGCGAACCCTGTTAATGACATAAATTTTGCAGTTAAATACGACGAATTTTATTACGCAAAAATAGCATTCGTTCGAAATTCGGAACAAGCAGCCAGGCCATTTTAGAAAAAAAAAAAAAAAAAAAAAAAAAAAAAAAAAAAAAAAACATACTTTTCACCGTAATTTTTAGTTAGATTTTTCCGCAGTCATAACTGTGATATTCAAAATGTGAATCATCATACAATTTGAATTTTATAATGATAATACCTTCATTGATCAAATAAAATAAAAGATTACTCTTCAAAAATGCTGATAGATGCTTCGAATTATGAAAAAATGCGCTAAATTGGCAATGCTGCTAATAACTATAAAGCTACCAAGTTGAGGGATTTTTCAATCAAAGTATTTTTGTACAGAAAGTCTTGCTTTATTTTAACAGAGAATGGTGGCATTAAATAAAGTTTTTCTATATGAAAATATTGATATTCAAAAATCCGGAGATTTGGCACTATATAATTAGTTTTGACACAAGTAATTCAAATTGTACACCAGAACTGTAGAATATTTATCTTTGGAGTTAAATTACTTGATGAAAGTCTATCATTAAATAAAACAAAGATTTCTATTCGAAAAATATGGTAAATTAAAAAAAAAAAAAAAAAAAAAAAAAAAAAAAAAAAAAAAAAAACAGTCTGGCTGAGATTACTATTTGCCAACTGTGACATAATTAGGTCAGCAAGGGGGGGGGGGGGAAAGATTACTTACTACTTACTGTGTTGATAAAAAATGAAGATATTGTACAGTTTTCAGATGAATATTTTTATTACTTTCTTCTATCTTTAAAAGAAGAACGTATTGGATTCATGCGAAAAACAAAATGTCTGCCTGTCTGTATGTGACAAAAATTTTGTGGGCGCTCTATCTCAAGAACTAACGCACGGAATTTCGCAAAACTTTAGATTCTGTAGAATGTTGATATAAACTAGATCTGATTGGTTTTGGATGTATATCGCTCAACAGGTGGCGTTGCTATGCTGTATCATTCGCAATTTTCACAATAGCCATACCTCAAAAACTAGTGCATGGATTTTTATAAAATTTTAGATTTAATTAGTACTTGATATAATATGATGCTGATTGCTTTTTGGTGCAAATCGCTATACAGGTGGTGCTGCCATGGTGCATTATTTGGGATTAGTGCAATAGCTCTATCTCAAGAATTAATTCACGAAATTTTTAAAACTTTAGATTCTGTGAGACCTTGATATAAACTATTTCTGATTAGTTTTTGTTGTGTATCGCTCAGCAAATGGCTCTGCTATACTGCATTAATTACAATTTCCATAATAGCCATATCTCCAGAACCAGTGCATTTATTTTCATATAACTTTACATTTAGTTAGTATTTGATATGACATGGAACTGATTACGTTTTGGTGCATTATTCGTGATTATCGCAATAGCTCTATCTCTCGAACTAATGCACGAATTTTTCTAAAACTTTAGACTCAGTCCCTGATAAAGATTAGTGTTATTTAGTTTTTGGTGTAAATTGCCTGAGAGTTGGTGCTAGTATGCTACATTTTTCATGATTTCGCAACTGTATCTCAAGAACTAATACATGGATTTTTATCAAACTTCCGATTCAGTTAGTACCTAATAAAAAATGTATCCTGATTATTTTTTAGTGTACATCACCCAACGTGTGGCGCTATTATGCAATCAAAAAAAATTGCAATAGCTCTATCTCAAAAACTAAAGGACGGATTTTCATCAAATTTCAGATTCAGTTGACATTTAGTTGTTGCTGACCAGATTTTGTTGTGTCGGTTAGGTTTGTCCGCCTAATTGGTGTCACTGCTATGTTGCATTTTTCAGGGAGCATTAACATGCAAAAGATAGACGAAAATTTTGGGATTGACACATCCAGTTAGTTATAAATATGTACTCATGTTTATTAAAATATAACAGATTAATTCATGTGGATTTGTTAAATTTATTATAAATATTAATTTGAAAGTTCCATAATGATGATTTTAATAGAAAGATCTCAACTGACTTGACGTTTTCTTAAAACTTATTTAATGGTACTTCATATTTTATCATTTTACCATCATGCTAACCTTTTTTTAAGGAGTGGAAAGTCAATATTTTAAAAAGATAGGTGATTGCTGTATTCGATAGTAAAATTTAAGGTTTCATGTAAAAACGAAAGACATGACTTGACCCTCCCAAAACTAAGATAAAAATATTGTTTAAATGCATAATATTTATAAAAGGATGACCATATACATAATTTAGCCCACCTCCTTAAGTAATTACAGTGTTCACTCGATGCAACAATTCATTTCACAGAGTAGCAAAATTTACACTCAACTGATCACAAGAACAAAATAAAAAGAATGATGCCCAGTTAAACTGATCGCATAGAGCTCGCATAATTTAAGAAACGTTGTCCCCCGTTTCCTCCTTTATAATTAACCATTAAACCTCCAAAACCATTCAGAAATTCAAATTATGAGAAAGAACCTAGATGCAAAATTTAAGGGAATCGGATAAATCTGCATAAAACTCTAATTTGCTACCTTAAGGGAAAGGAAATCGCCCGTACCCTCTTTATAATTAACAAAAAAACACCACAACAAATGAGCGAAGCTTCTTATTACTATTAACCTGTATCAAAAAATTGAAACAAATCGATTAATTCTGCATGAAAAACCATTTACATAAATTATGAGGGGTAGTTTCCCCTATCCACCCTTTATACTCATCCAGTGAATTCCAAAAACAAATCAGGGAAGCGCCATTTCAGAATAAACCTGCATACAAAATTTGAAGGAAAACGGTAAATTTTGCGTGAAAAACCTAAATTAAGAGGGGGATTACCCCCCATTCCCCCTCTTTAAACTTATCCAATGAACACCCAATACCAATCATGGAGGCACATCATTAGAATGATCCTACATCTAAGATTTCAACGAAATCCATTAATTCTGCATGAAAAGCCCATTTATATAAATTAAGCAGAGGGGCAATAGCCCCCGTTCCCCTTTTTATACTTAACGAATGAACTCTCAAAACTAATCAGGGAAGCGTCGTATCGTAATAACCCTATATCCAAATCGAATATTTTTATCATGAGTTATCGCGTTACGTACGTATGTACATACATACAGAAAGGGCGGGCACATAAGCTCTCAGGCTTTGATAGTCTGTGAGCTAAAAAATAAGGAAATGATGGAGCAGAATACACTCACTTGCACAGTAACGTTGTATGCACAGTGTTACTATGCAAGGCATTGTTTTGGCAGGATTCCAAAAGTTATCTTTCTTTCTCTTGAAATGAGGTAAATGACAGAAAGTTTGCATTTATTCCCCGATTGTCTAAGATAGGGTCAATGTGACCCCATTTGCAATTTCTACAAATAAACAAAGAAATTTAACTGTACGAAACTTACTAAGATGAAATTATGAAAGAGATCTTTATAGATTAATTCAAAGTAAATAATTTTATCATACATATTCTAAATGAGAAAAAAAAAATGTCCATATGGGATCAAACTCATCCCATTTTAGTGCTTCAAGGGTTAGTAGCTTGAAATGATTAGTATATTCTATAACTTAGTAACTCTTAAGAACATTTTTAAATAATAATCAGCAATTGAATACGGATTGATAAAATTGCTTACCACAATATTAGAAAACTGATTAAACAGACAAAAATTTAATATTAACATTTAAAATGAAATTGTATTAAAAAATATTGATGCAAATATTTCAGAAGTTGTAAGTCAGAAGCCATCTCAACTTCCTCCATTCTGAAGCATCACATGTGATACTTCCAAACCGACGATGATATAAACTAAACTGTTTGAAATTTAAAGTTTTTACTTTACTTCTCTACAGCTGAATGTTTTTGGCTTTGGTTCAAAACCAATAAATGACAGCACTGAAGCTTATATCATTATAAAATAAGTGTTACTATCATCTGAGTTTGCAAAATGAATTCCAGACAGTGTGCCTAAGAAAGTAAGAAATTTTTATAATAATTCAACTTAAACACTTTACAATACACCTTTTTGGGGATTTGTAGATCAATCAATTAATTAAAGGCCTTCAATTTGTTACTGCGTAACCTAGGTTACCAATATTTAACTTGATATTTTAAGAATGTTAGTAATTTCAAATTTGTATTTGTGAACCTAAATTATCACCTCCCTAAAGTACCAATTTCAGGGGAAAAAAAAAAAAAAAAAGAAGCTTTTTCTGTCCGCAATGACATTTTTTTAATTTGTACAAAATAAATGAATGAATGTGTATTTGCAGAGTTATTTTACCTTCTGATCTGATGAGAATAACGGCCACTTTTATTTAAAAGTAACATATAAAAATAAATATACACATAAATTAATAATGCAAAATTTTATTTTGCCAAAATAACAATATAAAACAAAAAAATGCATATATTTTTTATTAATACATAAAATTAATCATGCAAAATTTTATTTTGACAAAAGAACAATATAAAACAAAATATATATATATATTTTTTAATAAATGCATAAAATTAATGATGCAAAATTTTATTTTGACAAAAGAACAATATAAAATGAAAGTTTTTTTTTTTTAATTTTGTATATATAAAATTAACAATGCAAAATTTTATTTTGCTGAAATAACAATATAAAATAATATTTATTTATTTATTAATACATAAAATTAATAATGCAAAATTTTATTTTGCCAAAATAATATAAAACAAAAATATTTTTTTTTATTAACCTCAAAACTTTTAACATATTCATGAGTTACATTTCTCAATATTATAAGGAATCATTAAATACGGCATCCAAAATTTTAATTTGTGTCATTTAATTATTAAAAAATTGTGGAAAAAACTATTTTTATTTCAAGGGACTGTGCATATATAACATTATCATTTTAGGAAGGAGGGAGAAGGGCTCTGGCAAATGATAGCAAAAGCTATCTCTAGGCAGAGGGAGGTTATCTTTTAGTATCATTATCATTTTTGGATCCAAACAAAATTTTCTCTTTATTTATAAGTTGTTCTTTACATCAAAATAGTCTGTTATCTATTTTTATAGAAACACAAATTTATTATTAAAATTGTAGCCTCCATGAACTTGTAAAAATTCCGTTCATTTGTTATGGCAACAAAAAGGCAGACGATATTGTTGTTATTAAAACGAATAAAAATGTTGTTTGTTGTTGATATGCTGAAGGCGTTCTATTTATTATTATTTTACAAGTAATTTAATATAGTAAAATTATTTTAATTAGTTTTTTTATATTAAGTAAAATATAATGATTTTAATCAATTAATTATTTAATACGCGTAAATAGAAATAAGCGCAATACCGGGCTCTCTTACAAATTCTGGTGACCCAGACGTGATATGAACACACAACCTTCTGGCTCAATTTAAAACCACAAAATCATTAAGTTATTATAAAATTATTTAATTCCAAAATATGGAATACCATAAGGTGTGACATTCCTATTCTTCTGTCATATGTGTATGAATACAGTAAACTCCCTCAAATCCAAACAGAGGTTGTGCAGATTTTAAAATTTTGCAGATATCTGGTCATTACTTTGTTTACATTTTTTAAACAGTAATTTGAATGTAAGTAATAATGCAATTGAAATTGTAATCAATGCTTACAAAATAATAAAATAAGTAATAAACTGAAATAATAAAAAATTAGATAATTTTTAAAATGATTAAATATTAAAAGCAAAAGTCAAATTAATAATCAATAATGTATGATTAAATATTTATTATAATAAATATATATATATATATATATATATATATATATTACTGAAATTATTCAATGAAACTTGTCTCAGGTACATTACTAATTCACATCAAAATCATAAAATAAGGAAGTTTTATTTCAGTTTTAGCCAGAGTTATTAACCAAAAATGTTTGATTAATACAAAAATATATTTGGTAAGATGATTGTGATTACCAACGATATCAGCAATATCTTGAATTTTTTCAGAAATAAATTTATTCTTTCTTCATTCAAAAACATGAATTCAGTAATATTAACAAAAATTATAAATTAAAATATGTATGGAATTGGTATAAAACTAAAAAAGTCAAGTTTTGTCCTTATATCTGAACTGAATGTTTCATTGTTTACATCTGTAAATTATGTGTAAATTTTAAAGAGTTGCAGATTTGCAGGAGTCTACTGTATATAATTTGTATTCCAGAAACTAACTGAAAGTATGCTTGAAATGATACTTGTTGTGTTTATTGATAAATAAATGAGAACGAATGCTGTCCACCTGTTCAATTCATAAGAAGTTCTGTCTGCTCCATCATCCCCAACTGTACAGGAGAAAGTGCAAAGATGTTATTGCTGTTGAATGCATTATGTAACAAAAAGCTATTAGTAAATATTTTTAAATAGCATCTATTTCTTTTAAGTGTTATTGGACAAAAGTTTTTTCATATGCAAAGTGATATTTTATTGATTTCTTTCCATTCCTTTGAATGAATGAAGTAATCAAGTAATAAACTTATAACCATATTTGTACACCACCCCTAACAAAATAAAAACTAGGGGTTGGCAGCCACCATAATACTTACTCATTATGGATATACATAGTATAAAATATGAAAAGAAAACATAACAATAATTAACATATTTATATTAATGATCAATATATACATAATTAGGATGAGCAAAGCGAATCCTCTACTAGTCCACTCAAATGACACTTTGTCGTACACTTTACAAAAAAACTATACAGTATTTTCACTTGAAATTAAACACAAGTATAAATTATGATCTGTAGATTTGTAGAATATTATTTTTTTTACAGAAATACTTTTAAAAAAATTATTATTTTAATTAATTTATTTTACATGCATTTTCCAATGCGGACGCATTTTAGCAAATAAATACAAAAATGAAACGCGTATATTTTCAGAAAAAAAATATATAAATCATGGAGTAAATAATTATAGATAGAATCATGATTAATTTAATAAATGAAATATGTTTTCATCACTCCGCAAAATCGTTTGCACAGATGACACTTAAACATTTTAAAAGAATTGCATTATGGATTTTTTTTTTTTTTTTTTTTTTTTAGTAAAGTGGCAACAAAAGAATTGTAAGCAAATAAAATTAATTTTTAAATTTGCCATATAAATGAAAAATTAAAAGAACTGCTTAAAGTTGTTGCCTCGATTCAAGCTCTTTATAAATGTACTAAAGCAAAGTTGGCCGATTCAGAAACTATAAATGGACTTTAATCATTTCTTACTTTATCATTTGGATTTAAAGTAATGTTACGTTCTTATTTGTGGACCGAAAAAGGTTTAGTGAACGGTACTTTAGACTTTGTTGCGCGTATTAAAGAAAATCACAAGCCATCAGACCAGATACCGCGAATAATCATGGATAAATTTGAATACTGCAGTAATTTAACTTATAAGAATTGGTGCGTACCAATTCCCCCAATAATTAAATTCTGGAAAAATGGAAGCATAAATTGCTCAATAAAACAATTTCCTTTGCAATCAGTTTCTGCAGTTATAATTCATAAATCTCAAGGTTTGACATCAGATAAAGCAATAGTAGATATTGGGGATAGAGAGTTTGCTTAACGCACGTAGCGTTGTCGAGAGTGAAATTCCTTCAAGGTTTATCATTTAATAGAAAATTTCCTTACGAGAGATTCTACAATATAAAAAATTTTCATATGCTGGTATGCAGAAAAAAAAGAAGAAATTAGAATTTAAAAAAAATTACATTTAATAGTTCTTAGTATCAACGAGAGTAGATTTTAATGTTTTTCCAAATATTTTGTTTGAATGTATTATTCTAAGATTGCTATCAAAGATTATTTGATGTGAATCACAAAGATTGAAAACATACCTATTTCAAATCATTTCAGATAACTCCAGAGGCTATTGGGAAATGCAAAAACATCTTTAAAACTTTTGATTAAAAATTAAAAAAATATTTTGTAAAATTTTGCTTCGAAAATATTTTTATTTATACCAGTCTTATATCACAGATAAAAAAATCCGAGGAAATTCTTAATTATTTGGCTGAATTTACATTTCTAATATTTAATTACGCCAAAACATAAGATAAAGTTTTTGCTTAATAAAGATGCAAAAATAATATAAAATAATAATGTTATTTTCAAATATTTATCTTATGAAATAATGCTTCGTGAATCCAAACAAAGCACGGCTTTTGCTAGTCAATATTTTTAATGCATAGTCATTACGATAATTGCAGGTACTACTTGATTATCCTGTCAACCCATTTCGACAAATTATATAAATCGCCAAACTACTCATAAATTATACAAATTAGCATGGATTTTATTTTAAATAACGAAAAACAAACAAAATAGTAAAAGATTAATAAAAAGACAAATTAAATGTCGAATTAAAAATCTCTTATTAATGTAACAAACATGTGTAATGTATTTAATGTCAAGTTAATACGACATTTGAGGTAAGCCATTATTGGCATTTAATCTTATAATTTGGCGATAATTTTTTGGTCGATGGGATAATCAAGTAGTACCATATTGCATAAAAGAAACATCCTTATAACTCCAAAAATAAAAATCATATTAACTAACAGTTTACTGCATCAGATTAAGCTTCTTATATCCAATTCAAACATATATTTGAATAAAATACAGGATCATGAAAAATTGGAGTATGGAAAATAGAATTACAAATATCTCAGCAACCAATTTTCCAATCAATTTTGTTCTTTATGCAAAATTTATGTTTTTTTATTGTATTTTATATCCATTCCTTAAAATAAAAAAATTCGAAAAACTTTATATACCTTTTGTCAGGACAAATATTTCAAGAGTCCGAAAAAATAGTTTAAGATAATAAGGTTACTTATATTAAATAGACTTCTTCCCATTATTATATACTAAGTACACACCAAATTTTTATGTCTCTATCTTAATTTGTTTGGGAGACAGAGCATTTACAGACAGACAGACAGCAATTTTATTTTATTTTTTTTTTTTTAAGAACAATTGCAAGATTTACATTACACTACGTATGATAGTTAAGTAAAAATCAAAACATGAAAATTTCTGTTTTAGACATTGATAATGATATTATTGGGGGGGGGGGGGAGGAGTTTGAGGAATAATAACATATAATATTGCAAGCAAGAATAGGTAGTCCAAAAGTTGATAACATTATATATGCATAACACCCAAATATGAAATATAGCTTCTTTTTTTTTTTTTTTTTCTGCAGCTACTTAATATTAGTAAAATTCATTTTTTCAATTATTATTAATAGTTATTTTGCCTTTGAAGCGAGAAACTTTCAACAAACAGATAAAAAAAATATTTTAATAGTCATTATATAAAATTGTTCTAATTAAAATAAAAAGCTTTACAGATTTTTTACAATATACCGTGTGAATCAAACATATAAAACATACATAATATTAGATAATTAGAAAGCAAAACATCTTAAATTTCTTCGATATTGCTTTTGCAACACATACACATAGCAAAAATTCAGGTATGTAAGCATTAAAAATAGATAAATATGAGTATAAAATAAAGTACATAATAAAAACAGAATATATATGCAATAATAATTTTTTATTATTTTACCTTAATTGATCTATTCCAAATTCTCATAATGTCTACCTTTTTTCCCCTGTCATTCAATATATAACGTATAAATTATATCGTTTATCCCATACCTTTAATCAACACATTCTTTTATTTCTCATTCTAAAAACTTTAATCCTCTAAAATCAACACTCTTTCTAAAACCCATTAATTTATACTTTCAATATGAGTTACTTGATATTTGTTTCTCAATATCTTTTATTTACATTAAAAATACTATTGGATATCCCATTATTCTTTGTGAGCCCATGCACTTGCTATATTACATAAAAGTTACTCCATTAGACAAATTGGAAACTTGTCGATTTTCCTGCCCCCTCTGGCTCTCTCATTGGTTGTTTATCTGCGATGAAAGCCATCTCTAAATTTCGTTGGCTCATCTGAAGTTTATTTTCAGATCAATGTTCCCACACTTTCCTAGTATAAAACCATATTACGCTGCCTTGGAGCTTATATTTATAATTTTTTTAAGCTACTTAAAGAATTTACATCACCTGGGAGGAATCTATTATCAGTTGTTGTGTCTTGTGTGCATCTCTAATCATGCTATTTTTTAATCCTAACGTAATTAGTCGTATATAGCAATCCCAGAATCTTCTTCTATCTCATACATTTTAATACTTTACAAAAAAATGAAACATAGCAGCATCACTTGTTAGGTAATTTATTGCAAAATCTAATCCGCAACAACTTATTTCAAGTTCTAACTAAATTTGAAATGTTATGAAAATCCGTGTATTGGTATACGTGTATTTGAAATAGAATCATCGCAGAAACTGTTAAAAATTGGATAGAAGCACCACCTGTTGAGCTATTTACTCCAAAAATTGAAGCTTGTTTATTTCCATGGGAATATTCCTAATGGAATTCAAAACATTATTTCTACTACAACCTAATACTTTCGATTGCACTTTGTTAATAAAACCAATTCATTGTTTGCCATGAATTATTATTCCACAAGTTGTCAACTTAACCTAACTAAACATGTTTTGCAAAAATTTATCAGGAATTAAGCAGGATGAACAACTGTTATCCAAATTATTTTAATTTGTCGAAGCTGACATGTTGTCCAGAAATCCTATCAACTATTATAATAATTTGGATCACATTTGTTCATACTGCTGAACTCCTGATAAAATTTTGCCAAACATGTATAATTAGGTTTACAACTCATAGAATATTTCACAATGAATTGGTTTTATTAACAAAATGCAATTGAAAGTATGGATGCAGTTGTAGTGGAAAAAATGTTTTGAATTCCATTAAAAATTTTCTCATGGAAATAAACAAGCTTTGTTGAGTATCAATAAATTTATTCAATATTAAGTAATCAAAAGCAATTGCACTAAGTTTTGACTCAAATCTGAGCCTTGTTATGTTTTAACATCAGGATTAAAAAGTAGCATGATTAGAGATATACACAACAGTTGATAATAGGCTCCTCCAAGGTGATGTAAATTCTTTAAGCAGGTTAAAAATTGTATATAGATTGTAAGTTAGAAATTAGAAAGAAGGTAGAAATTGTAATTGCAGGCATGCGAAGAATGATGGGATATCAAATAATATTTTAATGTAAATAAAAGGTATTGAGAAACAAACATCAAATGTCTCAAACAGAAAGAATAAATTAGTCGGTTTTAGGAAGAGTGTTGCTTTTAAACAGATTTAGATTTTTCGAATAAGAAATCAAATAATGTGTTGATAAAACCCATGGAATAAAAATACAATTGATATGTTAATATAATTAAAGACAGCGGAAAAAATGTAGAAATTATAAGAATTTGGAATAAATTAAGGTAAAATGACTAAAATATTTTTATTATTACATATATATATATATATATATATATGTATATGTATATAAAAAATTGTTTAAAAAATAGATATTTTTGTGCAAAAAGATATTTTTGTGCAAATGAATTTTAATACTTATGTAATAAAATCCAATTATGCATTAAAATTGTTATCCATGACAGGCAGATAGATTACCAAAAATGTTTGCAAGTGACCAATAGTGTTCGAAACAGTAATATGATATACATGTATCAATTAGATAACATGAAAAAAAAATGGGTATAAAAACATAAATGATATAAAAACACACAATACAAAATAATAGTTTAATATGCTTTTTTAAATTACATAACACACAATGGATTTTTTTTTATTTTTTATTGGCAAGATGTTACGTATTATGATGTTGAAATTATTTTTGCTTTTTAAAGGTTAAACACAAATTATCTAAATTTCTTTTATCATATTTAACCACACAATTTCTGAGATTAAATTAGACACAAATTTCATTTCAGAAATATTGGTGCTTAAAAACTAAAAAATTTTTATGGGACACTTACAGCAAACATATTAAAGAATTAATTATTGCATATAAGTGACTTATACTAGAGCATCAACATTGCCAACTTACCAGTTATTTTTTAAAAATCAAATACCTATTACTATTTCTGAATAATATCTATGTTATTTAACTTGTGATTAAAGAAGTGTAATAATATTATTCAGAAATTGTGTTGGATATTTGAATTTTTTTTTAAAAAGTCTGCTAAATGAGCAAAACAGAAGATGATGCCAATTTGAAATGTATGTTTCACATGAAACTTTACAATCATATAAAACCTCAATATGGATGCTACAGCTAACTGATGTAATACCTCTGATGACTTAAAACAGATTTGAAATTGCAGTTACATTTAAAAATCAAAATGCTTATATAGGAAAATAGAGTAGTGACATAGACACTAGGTGCATATTCAGATTAGGAATTTTTATCCAGTTAACAGATCTTAATGATACTTGTCTGAATGTTAGACAAGTAAACAAACATTAGTTTGGTGATATTGGCTGACTTGTCACGTATCACCAAATACTCCGAACCAATCATAATTTAATCTTGTATGTTACTACTCTGTTCTTATAAAGGCATTCTAGGGGGGGGAAATGATCTTGTTTGAAAAAAGATCTTTTACCAATCTCCCCACAAAGTTCTGTCAGCAAATGCTTTACAGGTACCACTGAATGCAATTAATTTTTTTAATTACTTATTCCACATTTAACTCTTTTGGATGAGATTTTTTTTTCCCTTTTCTGAGAACAAAATTACTTTTACTTTAATAATGT
Source organism: Maratus speculifer (assembly GCA_964019185.1). Classification (NCBI taxonomy): domain Eukaryota; kingdom Metazoa; phylum Arthropoda; class Arachnida; order Araneae; family Salticidae; genus Maratus; species Maratus speculifer. Next base: position 160,920,960 of record OZ025303.1, read on the forward strand.
TAATCGTAACTATCAAAATTGATTTATTTAAGTTTAAAGATTATCTTATTATCTGAAATCTAACAAATGTACTTAATTTGTGCGCTTTTCAATTCATATTGACATGATAATAGGTTAAGAAAGAGTTTTTGGAGAAGTTTGGAAAATATCGTATTAGAACAGGGTTTAACAGATATTACAACTTTCTAATATTCTTTGCTTTTTTCTCACATGATTCATTCAGAAAAGTAACCTATATTTTAAATTTAAAGAGTGAAATATATATATAATAAAAGAATCACCAACAGTGCAAGGAGAACTAAGCAAACTTTTATTATTACTGTTATTACTAAGTGCCAAAATATAAACGAAATCATAATAAGAAAGGCATAGCCATATACTATTACTTCTATATGTAGAAAGTATAATAAAAGTAATTGTTTAAACAAAATAATGCTTAATGAAAAGACATGTACTATTAATAGTACACCAGACCTGAAAGGGTTCAAAAATACTTCGATCAATCGATAGTACGGCGACCCGCATTATGGCAACTTCAATTGAATTTTTGGTGCCATAGATTTCAGAAGCTCATTAGCTAAGCCAGTATCTTCAATCAAAAAAGATTTCCAAGTATCTGAGAAAACAATTTTTTCAAAGTTTGCATTAAAATAACTCTGGATATGAGTGAGCAGCCTGCTTTCCTCCAATTGCTTGGCAAAGATGAATCTATCAAAAATATTTTCAACAGATAGACTGCAAATCATGAAATCAAGGCACAACTTCATGAGTTCAGGTACGCCATATTTATCGGCAATTTTATACAGGTGGAAGATATCACATTTCGAAAATTCTGCTTCCCCTGTATATAGGTAGTGCAGGAAGACGTTAAAAGGTTCCACATCACAGTCAGATATGTGAACAACTCCCGTTTTCTTCTCTTCCATATCATTTTCAAACATGGCAGCAAAGACAGAAGAGCGTGCTGACAAAATAGCTCTGTGAGCTGAAATGGTATCATCTTTTATTTTCAAGACTACATCAGAATTCTTTTTGCCACTGAACATGTGCTTAAGATCTTCAACAAGCTTCTCAGGTCCTGAAAATTAAAAATATATTAAAAAATCTTTGAAAAAAAAAAAAGTAATGGACTTGGGATAATGCAACACATGATTAATATGATATCAGGATAATTCATCATTTGTTATACACATAGTTAGTACAATGATAAATTTAATTAAGAAAAAACTTTCTAACCCCACAAATTTGACTGCAATCTGCCTTAGCTTTTCAGACCCCAGAGTTTAATTATGTAGAGTCACACGTAGTAATTCCTGGTCAAAAATCATCAACATCCAATTATTATAAAAATTATTAAAAATACTGCTTCTATTTTTTTTTTCTTTTTTTTTAATAAGCTTGCCTTTGATGGTTATATTACAAAATGCTTAAAAATATATGCAGTTATAATTTAAATAATTATAATTTTTAAATGACCAAGAATTACCCCATAAATGGGGGTAATTCTTGGTCATTTCTGGGGCAATTATCGATTAACAAAACATCCTATTTGATGTAAATAGAGTAGTAAAGTTAGTTTTTTTTTTAAGACTGGCCATTAAAAAGTAGAATCAATGTTATAATAGTTTTGTTCATCTTATAATTTTGGAATAATAATCCACAGCCTTTGTTTTGGGTAAAAATGCAAATATATTTGATCTGCAAAAGGCTCTTGCACCCTTTAAAAAGCATTAATTAGCCAAGCGATTTTTATGTATTTTTACAACATGCTTATTTATCCACTGTGAATGGATTTATTTGTACCTTGCAAATTTATCAGTCTATAGAATATATAACTGAATGTTTATCTTTTCCATTTTATCTTGCTTAGGCCAATTGAAATTTCTGGCTCATTTTTCAAGAAATTTTACACAAACTTCAATACGGATCTTTATTATAATTAGGCATGCACCGAATATCCAATATCTATTCTATATTTGGCCTATTCAGCCATGTTACCGAATATTCAGTTAGGTCGAATATCAAACTATTCGGTTAAACTGAATAGCAGCTTCGCTGAATATGAAACTATTCGGTTTGGCCGAATATCAAAGTATTTGGCCAAATCCTATACTTAATAAAACTTTTTAAAACACATTTTTAAAAACTTTTAACAATTTCTAATTCTAATATTTAAAGTAATTAGAAACAATACCATATTTAAATAAAATAGAATGATTTTACATTACTTATTTGCTATTTGTAAAATATAACTTAAGAAAATTAACCAAGAGAAGGATTAAAATGATTAATTAGGATTCTCATAAAAATAAATGATGTACAAATGCAGATTTCTAAATTTTGTTTAGTAAATAATCCATTTTTTGCTTTTTCCCCAAGAAAAATCTTTAAACAAAATATAAAAACTTTTGGGCTTGATAACAGAAACTAAGACAGGCAATTTTTGTTCATAAAGCATAATCACAATCAACTTATTTTACATTTATTTCATCTCACTCAAGATCAAACTTCGACTTTTGTTTGCTACTTTATCAATAATGAGAAGGGCTGAAAAATGAAACTATTAATAAAAAAATAACTATAAGCTAGAGATTTCTCTATTCAAAATTAAGTTGATAATATTTGTACTGTGTCACTGATCAAAATTCAGTTACTTTCAAAATCATCATATTTAATACAAACAAAATTAATATGAAACAAATTTTGTTAAAATATCTTTATTATTGATAAAGTTATGAATAATTAATCAGTTTTGGCTTGTTTCGTACTTAATATATATTTGATTGAATGTATTGTAATATTGATGGAATAAATGGATTGAGATTTTTTTTTTTAAGTGTTTGCTTGATCATATTATCCCCACTGAAAGTTTGTTGCAAGATTTTAAGAAAAACCTGAATGTTTACAATGAAATAAGTGATCTAAAAATGATCACTTAATCCAAATCCAGACATCGATGTAGGATGCTTAAAACTTCCTTGCTAAATCTAAAGAAATAGAAAAGTTATTGAATTGTCATCGTTTAATTCTACTTTAGATTCTTCATTACAAACAGTAATAGAAGAAACTTATACTTTGATAGACAAGAGCTTTTTTTAAGTAAACTTTATATTGAAAAAAATCTACTTTGAGTTATTTAAAAAGGACAATTATGAGACTAAGTTTTTCTTCTCATTTTTTCATTATTTCCCTTTGATTGAATGTTTGTTTAAATTCGTAGAAGGTACCATGAAATTCAAAATTTTATTAATAAAAAAAGTCTCATAATTGTCATCTTTAAATTAATCCAAGGCAGATTTTTTTCATTATTAAATTTTCTTATAAAAAAGTTGTTTATCAAAATGTAAATTTATTTTATTAAATATTATGTAAAAGTAACATTTTAATAACTTTAAACTTTGAAAAATAAAAAATATTTGGACAGCCGAACATTTGGTATTTGACCCAACAATTACTATTAAACTAGCCCAATATTCAGTATTCAGTTCGCCTGTTGGCTGAATATTTGGCATTTTATATACGGCCGAAATCATTATTTAGTGCATCCCTAATTATAATATATAATTAAGATAATTATTGTACACAGCATAATAATTGCGTTTCTCTTATGTGTGTGCATATTTTTTATACACCATTTTCGCATTTTGCAATGCAATGATATTTCTATTTAATCATTCAGTCACAGATTGTGTCTTACCTTTAGTGCACTTATTGTTTTACGCCTTTTGATACAGTTAAAACTGCAAAATTTTGCACTTATGATTTTAAAAAAAAGTTGTAAGACAATAGTTTTTAGAGTGCACAATAATAGATAAAATATGAAGATCAAGTATAAATATTATAAAATTACATCACAGTAAACACCTTCAAATCTGCAACTCTCTAAAATCTGCACATAATTTATGGATGTAAACAATGAAACACTCAGTTCAGATATGGGGATAAAATTTGACATTTTTAGTTTATATTAATTCCATAATTTGTAACTTTTGTTAATATTACTGAATTCATGTTTTTTCATGAAGGAAGAAAATTTATTTCTGAAAAAGTTCAAGATATTGCTGACATCACTGGTAATCACAGTCTTCTTACTAAATACATTTATGTATTAAACAAGCTTTTTTGGTTATTAAGTCTGATTTAAAATTTCCTTATTTTATGATTGTGGTATGAATTAGTAATGTACCTTTATGAGGCACATTTCATTGAATAATTCAGGAAAAATACATTTTATCTTTATAATGAAGATTTAATCATACATTATTGATTATTAACTTTACTTTTGCGTTTAATATTGTAATCACTTTAAAAATTACCTAAATTTCTATTATTTTATTACTTATTTTTATATTTTACTAGCAGCCTTCACCCGCTACGCTAGTTGGTTTCTTTACAAGAATTTTGTACCAAACAAAATGCATCTAGTAACGGTTAAAAACTTAATATCTAATCAAATAGCCATAATCGTTGTCTTATTCGTATAATATCTCATTATCTGGTTTAAAATAAATATTGACGACATAATAGACTAATTAACTCTAAAATCACTATGTTTAACTAATTTTTAGTAGATTTGCTATCTTGAATTTTGTGCTCCTACTTATAAATGCTGCAGAGATATATCGAAATGTCCTAAAAGTATGAACACCCGATTAACCCTCTTAGGTATGAGTTTCTAAAAAACGATAAAATACATGTTGATTTTAGTAAATACATGGAAACTAAAAACAGAGGGAATTAAAAAACAACAAACAAAAGGGATGCTATAAGGAAGATATATCAGAGAAAAAAAAAAAAAAACATGTAATGGTGTTCTCTGGTTGCAAAAAGTGGAAAAGGCGCGAGTAAGTGTAAAAAAGATAGAGGAGTTTAAGTATCAAAAATTAGAATTATTTAGTAGTTAGTAAGAAAATAGCCAACGTAGAAATGGGAATGCTCGGAAAAAAATGGAAAAATTGGGAAAAAACGTTTTTTTTTTCAGTTTTTTTCCAAAGGCTTATTTTTCAATTTTTCCGAAGTGGAAAAATTGAAATTTCATGTATGAAATAATATATTGAAAATTTTGTAATAGCTACATGCTCATACTTTTATTTTTATTTATTTTTATGTTGAGTGTCCCACATGAAAACTTTAATGTGGGTAATCTGATCTCTGAGCAGAAATCTGTTTGAGAAGACTTGAAAAGATCCTTCACATTTTTTTTCTTGTTTGAAACACAAGATCCTTCACAAAATTTCTTTTGAAAATAGACATTTCAGAAAAAAGGTTTAATCTACAAATTGAATCTTTTGCAAATGCAGTGATTGAAGAAAAAAAATCTCATGCCATATAGCAGCTGAATCTTTTCAAGTTGTATATATGTATAAATAACCTTATTAAAAATTTCTAAATAGGAACCTAAATATAGTAATAATTTCTTATTCACAAATTCTGATTATGTTTTGTACAAGTATACACAAGAAGTTCACAATTTCACAAAAACAGGATTACATGAAATTACATGAACACTAAAAAAAATTTAGATACATAATTAAACACAACTTCTCTTTTTAAAAACTAATTCATGTGCAAAATTATTTCAATAAAATGCGGATTAATGGAAATGGTAAAATTAAAAATTTAATATAAAATTTGAAGCATGCATTTATTACTTTTTTCTATCTTCTCAAGAAGTAAGTATTGAATTTGTGAAAAATTTGACTTCCAGCTTTTGGTGTATTTAAATGTTTCAGAAGGCCCTGAATACGATTTGATTGTTTTTGGGAAATATTTGTCACTCTGTGATTCTGTATGTGACAAAAATTTTATGGGCACTCTATCTCAAGAACTGATGCACATCAGCGTTCGAATTCCTTGGTGGTCCGCTGGTCCAAGACCACTGATAATTCAATCGGACCACTTATTTGAAAAATTTAGTGGTCCGCAGGATCAGTGCCTTCTTTCAGGCCCTGAGAAAGCAGCAACCGATTGCACATAACCGATCGCATTTTTATTACAGCGATGCCGCAGATGCGCTATAGCGCATAAATTACGCAAAAAATCGGCGATGGGACGCAAAAAAAAAAAAAAAAAAAAAAAAAAGCTCTTACGCGCCCCACAGGACGCGTAATTTCGTTAAAAATCACGACAAAAACGGCAAATTTTGTTAAAAAATCGCAAAATAACGACTAATTTCCGGCAAATTTTGTCAAACAATTCTCGAAAAAATGGCTAATTTCATTCCGAAACCCGAAAAAAAGGCAGATTTCTTCAAAAAATCGCGAAAAAAAGGCAAATTTTGCCCAAAAAACCGATAAAATGGCAAATTGTCAAAAAAATTGCGAAAATTGTGGGAAAATGACAGATTTCCTCAAAAAATTGCGAAAAAAGGAAGATTTCTTAAAAAAATTGCAAAAAAGTCAGATTTCTTCAAAAAAGCGCGAAAAAACGACAAATTTTGTCCGAAAATCGCGATAAAACGGCAAAATTTGTCAAAAAATCGCTAAATAACAACTAATTTCCGGGAAATATCGTCAAAAAATTCGTGAAAAAATGGCTAATTTCATCCTGAAAACAGAAAAAAAGGCAGATTTCTTCAAAAGATCACGAAAAAACGGCAAATTTCGTCCAAAAATCGCGATAAAACGGTAAATTTTGTCAAAAAATATCGCGAAAAACGGTATACTTCGTCAATAAATCCCGAAAAAACAAGATTTCGTCAAAATAACACAAAAAACGGAAATTTCGACAAAAAAGCACGAAAAAAAAAAAATAAAAATAAAAAAATAAATAAATAAGTGAATGCTGGGAGAGAATTTTTTTGTTTTAAAAACCAATTTTCCTGCTTCAAAATTGTTGTTCTACTCCAAAATTTGATTTTCCTGCTTCCCAATCGGTTTTTTATTGTTCCAAATCTTTCTGAGTGAATGTGACTCCTGAAATCACCATTTCATTAAGCAAAGTATCCATTTATCAACAAAAATATCCCTTTTAGCAAAAATGTCATTTTCAATAAACCTGTCTTGCCCCATCTTAAAAGAAATGCAAACAATAGTGATACTTGTTATCTTCTACACTTAAATAAGCATTATTTTATAATTAAATTTGTATATTGCACATTTATTCTTTAAAAAATACAGAAAATTTCTCTTAAATTAATATTGGTTTTAATTATTTATTATTATTAAAACAATTATTGCATTTTATTTTGCTTGTGGAAATGAACAAGTTCAATTTTGGCATTGAAAAATATGACTTATTATTATAGTGAGGACCCGCTTTTGTCGAAAAGGGATCAAGAATTTTAGAAGTCCCGGGGACCCAGAATTTTTCAAGTCCAGCTGCATCACTGACACTAGCTACAATTCCACCCCTCTGGCTACAATCTGGAGAAAAATCGAAAAAAAATTGCATTAAACCTTACAGTCAGCTGAAATAAGTAATGGCAAATAAAATATCTAATTAATAATTTGATCGTTTTTCTTTATGTACTGTTTATTTTATTTTTAGCAAATTATAATTTTACATTTTATTATGCTGAAAATTTTGGATAAATGCAAAGTAAGATTGGTTTATATTCAAGGGACGGGGGGGGGGGGGGGGGGGGGGAAGGGGGGGGGGGAGGCCACTCTAGGTGTTAAAATTTTATGTAGCGGACCAGTGATGATGTCTGCGGACCAGTAAATTCTCATGCTTACTGGTCCTTGGGACCAGTGACTTTTTTTTAGGAATTCTAACGCTGCGCATAATTTCACACAAACTTTAGATTCAGTTCCGCCTTGATATAAACTCGAGGTGTTTAGTTATAAGTAGTTCTATCTCAATAACTAATGTATGTATTTTCATAAAACTTCAGATTAAGTTAATCTTTGACATAATTTCGTGCTCATTACTTTTTGGTATAAATCGCTCAACAGATGACGCTGCTATGCTGCATTATTCATGATTATCGCAATAGCTCTATCTCAAGAACTAAAGGACAATTTTTTTTTTTTTTTTTTTTTAATCAAACTACAGCTTCAGACAGTTCCTGATATATATTAATGTTGTTCAGTTTTTGGTGTAAATTGCCCTATAGGTGGCACTACTATGCTGCATTTTTCAAGATTTCGTTATAGCTGATTAATTGAATGTTTTTCAAGGTGTTGAATCTAAAATTGACCTCCGTTTTACCTCCATAATGTACAGTAATGTTGCAAAAACATAGGCAGTTTGCATTAGAAAAGTACAAATGAGTGAAAATCTAACAGTCATTAAATCCTATGCTTTTCTTTAGTTGCAGACCTGAGTAAGCCAAATTAAAATTTAGTTTTGTTTGAATTTAGATTATGAAACTAAATCAAAACTTTTATGAGTTGAGACTGGAAAGTTATACCAAAACTAAACATATTTTTTTAAAGGAAATAAAATTATAATAGCAAGGAAAAAAATGTAATGATGTAAAAATATGCACTTTTAAAACAAACAATAGAATTTTTGAATACTGATATTCATAATAATGACAAAACTGCAGTAATTTCTTTAAACTAGTATTATTTACTTAAAAACTATACTTATGTAAATGGATTGCTTAATTTATTTCATTCCAAACTGCAGACATATTGGCTCAGGTTTTTACATTAGGTCAATTGGTAGTTAAACATGTAACTAAAAAATCATTTCAACAGAGATGTGATGTAACATTAAATAGTGTTTAATAAAAATTCTTAGGCTATGGGGAAAAAAAAAAAAACTTAAAAGCAGGCTTTGCAACTTTCTTTTTATTTTGTAATGTAAAGTGAAAATAATTTTCTTTTAATAAAAATAAATGGGAAAAAATGTTTATTATTTAATATTCTCTAAGAAAATATAATTTATTTGGGAGAAACAATCATAAAAAATTAATTTTTCCAACTTTTCTGGTTTTTTTCGAAAAAAAAAAAACCCGGTAAAAAACAGTTTTTTCTGCCACTTATATTTTTCCGGAAAATTTACATCTCTAAGCCAACATAATAACAATTAAAAGCTCCCCTTGTGGCTAAGAAAAGATCTAAAAAGATGGTGAATGGGATCAATATTTTTTATTGAATTTTCCCCTACATTATTTAAGTTCAGTTCCATTGGTTTACTATTATTAGAAGACATTTTGCTTAAATACGTTATACGTGCCCCCCCCCCCCCATTAGGAGAAATTGTAAGCATCTCATGAACTACTGGATTTAAAAGAATTTGCTTAGTACCATTCGATTCAGCATGAAAAAATACACTAAAATATGTTATCAATTGAAAAATAACTACAAAATCTGATTTTTCATGATTTTTTTAAAAATTCGTTCTATTTTTTTACTCCCTTTAGGGGTGGAATTTTCAAAAATCCTTTCATAGCAGCACTCGATATTATAAGATCTATTTTTATCTCAATTTGCAAGATTTTAGGTTCAGTAGATTTTTTTGTGGGATGATTAATACGAAATCCAGACTTTCTTTTATATATATAGATTATATTGTAAGCATTCATTATAATTTCGATTGCATTATTAATTACTTTCCAATTATTGTTTAAAAATGTAAACAGAGCAATGACCTGAAATTTGCAAAATTCTAAAATCTGCCCAACATCTAATCCCAAGCTGAGAGGATTTGAGGGAATTTACAGTTTTAAGCACTAACCAGAAATTACCTCTCAAGTATAGGGCTTAGTATGCTCATGGCCAACACTGGCTGCTATGCTATGAAGTTAACTTAGAATTTATTTTTCTAAAAAAAACTGATTTTTTGGCATTGTATGCACAAAATAATAATAATAATAAATAAATAAATAAAAAAGATTTATATTACTCCAATTTTAAATCAGACCTGAAACTAAAGACTATTGTAACGAGACTGTAAGGAGAATATTGATATGATTCACCAATACTCCAACAAATAACAGCACTATATAGTAAACAAAGTAGACTAAGGTCTAATTTAAAGCATTATTTTTTGGCGGGGGTAGCATCCTAAGACCTAAGTAACACCCCTCTCTCTCCACATTTTAACTTCTAAAATTTAAAGAGGCAATTTTAATTCAAACCATTTTAGAACAGTTAAATTTTATACTTACTTGAGTAATTTTGTTCTTTAACTAAAATAGAACATACTACAGTCAGAGTACCTGAAGGAACGAGATCTTTCACGTCTATATCTATTCTTATCCTTTCTATAAACTGGTTCCATCCTATAGTCATTTTCGTTTTATCAGAAATGGTCTTTCGTTTCTTAAAACGAGGTTGGTCATTTGAATCCTTGATACTAAGCTGTAACTCAATGATGTCTGGGCTATATTCACTAACATTACACACAAATAATGAAATAAAGCTGGCAGGCCTATCGTTGACAAGGACAATGCGATTTGGGCAAATGGCAACACACCATATTGAATTCAATACTTGAAATTCAGGGCTAAAATACTGAGCATTTTCTTCGGTGTAAGAGAAGAAATCTGTTATCTCCCACTCAAAGGAGATATTTCGACTGCATTTAGTGATGCTGCCAATTTGTTGCAAGTCAGACATTGTGTGGGATGTGAGCCAGAAGAGATTGATAATTACTGGAAAATGTACTGAAAAAAACAAAATTTAATAATTACTAAGTGCCACATAGCTTTATTCAAAAATTACTTAATAATAATAATAACAAACTTAAGATATAATTTCAAACACATGGGTGAATATCACAAAATGTGAGATTTTGATTGTTTGAGATATTGAAATTATCAATTGAAAACAATTTAAAATTTCAAGATGTAAATTTAGTTTCTATTGGAGTATAAAGAATTTTTCATATGATATTTGTTAAATTTTGAAGATCTTAAATAATAAGTTAATTTTTATGTAATTATGTGTCATTTCTTGGCATATATATGCCAGGATAACCACATTTACATTCTAAACTTTTTTTGCATTCTTAGTTTTTTTTTTTATCTTTAGGTCTAACATTTTAATTTTGTTTAAAGGAACATGTTTTCTATATAATACAGTAGACTCCTTCAAATTCGCAAACCTAAAATCTGTAACTCTCTAAAATCCGCACATAATTTATGAATGTAAACAATGAAACATTCAGTTCAGATATAGGGACAAAAATTGACTTTTTTAGTTTTACATCAATTCCAAGCATATTTTAATTTGTAATTTCTGTTATTATTACTGAATTCATGTTTTTTCTTGAAAGAAGAATAAATTTATTTCTGAAAAAATTCAAGATATTGCTGATATCAATGATAATCATTGTCTTCTTACCGAATATATTTATGTATTAATCAAGCTTTTTTGGTTATTAAGCCTGGCTAAAACTGGAATAAATCTTCCTTATTTTATTATTTAGATGGGTCATTCCACATGAATTCAACCAATGGGTGTTGCATCATAGTCACAGATTTTTTTTAAATTTTTATCATAGACAGACACAGTAGTGAAACCCTCAAATCTGAAATTTAAAAGTAATTTTCACACTATTGGCTGAGATATAGCCATTTGAAAACTGACCATTTTTACGAAATGGTGGCCATCTTGGAATTGTATCAGTGTCTAAATATGGCCATAACTTGACAACTAATGGCTCAAATTTTATATATCTGGTACCAATTTGAAGCTATTTGTACAAAGAATGCATATTGCACATCAAAACAATAATACATTTTTATTTCTTTACTTTTTATTGTGTGCAAAGTGAAAATTTTACCCCAAAAAAGGGCAGATTGTAATGGCTCATAAAAAAAATGAATCATCATGAATTTTTCTGAAACTTGGTAAAAACATTGCTCCATCTGTGTGCTTTAAATAAAATAAAAATTGGAAAGGTAAAATTTGTTGTTTTAAAATAAATGGTTTTTTACACATAAGGTGTCATTAACCAAATAATGATCATTTTAGAATCTGTAAGCATTCCTTATTAAAAAAATAATGGTTAAAATAAAATTTTCTAACATCTAAATTAATGTAAAAGTATATTCAAAACCTCATTTGTACTAATTTTGTAGGAATCTGTCCCCCAGCCCCTCTCCCCCCCCCCCCAAAAAAAAATAGACAATTGAAAAAATTTTACACAAAAAGATAAGAAAATAATTAAGGACTATAATGTATATTTATAAATGCGATGCATATATATATATATGATAATTTACTTCACATATAGGGGCGAGTGGGGTGGAATGGGACAGTAGGTTTTTCTCTTTATGTATCATTTTAAATATTTCATCAATCACACATTAGGTGAAGTAATGGTACCCCAATCTTCAGTTTAAAAAAGTAGCTGATTTACATAAGCTTGCAATTATATAAAGAAAAAGATTATTTCAAAAATCAAAAGTAAATTTAGTTCATATACTTTCTAGGGATGGGACGAATAGTGATTTGGCCGAATAGCCGAATACCGAATATTCGGCCAAATTTTAGGCCGAATACTAACTTTTTTTTCCAATAGAGAAAATAAATTTTGATTACATACAATTTCAAAAATAGGAGCTCATTAATAATTATTACTCTTAAATGTGCTTTTAAATGTATTTTTAAATTTGAAAAACTTATTTTAACACAAAGAAAATTATGAAATTGCATTATATTCTTTTATTCTAATGTACATCAAATTCAGTAAGTCAGAATGGGAAGATATTTCCATTAAAATATGAAGAATGTACTTCCCTTTTACTATCAAATGACACTTTTACCCTTTCTTGCATCCAAAATCAATAATATTCTTAATATCTCTCTCTCAGAACTCATGAGAAGATATTTTCTGAAATAACCGTTAATAAAGTAAATTTGATCATTTAGTGTTTGTGTCCCTAATGATAAGCAAATTCGTAAGAACGAGACTGTTCTGAAATCAGTTGCCAAGCATTAAATTACAATTTATGTTAAAGCAAAAGGTTATGCTTAAAATAGAATGAATATGTTAACAAAATCTTTGACATTTGAATTGGTGCATACAATATTCAACTTCAATATTCCACTTATTTAACAAGTATTAAAAGGATAAACAGAAATTGATAACAACATGAATGAAGATGCGAATTAAAAATATATTTATATACATAATAATGTTACATATTTAAGTCAGTAATTATACAAATAATTATTTAAAAGTGAAAACTATAGAATAAAAGAATTATTTTGTTCAGTATTTAGAATTTTTGTTTAAATATTTATAAAACTATATTCATAAAGCAAGTTGTGTCATCTAATGCGTATCTAGTTTGACACCAGTTCTGTTTTCAGACGTACCGTTGTATTTGGAATAATGATATTTGATATTTAATTTTGAAAATGAATATTCGTTAATACGCCTAATGAATGAAGTTTTTTATTTCTTACTTAATAGAAAATAAGTTATGAATTTCATAAGAGCCTTTTTTATATGTGCATGGAATTTGCAGACAATAATAAATATTCAAGTGTTTTAGAATAAGGCAGTGCTTTTTTCTTTTTTTTCTATAAGTGTTTTCATATCTTGAATTATAATATATCATTCTCTAATGACGACATTTCCCATACATTTAAATCTCCAACTTGGGCAGCAATTTCTAAAATATCACTAACTTTTATAGGAAATACAGAAAGGTTGTATATTTTTTAGTATCTGAATAACTGAATATTTCGTAAGTAAAAATGAAAAGGACTTCATGAATGAAGTAGCAAATTTAGATTAGAGAAAAAATAATTGTAAGAAATGAAATTCTTTAAATCCTAAATTTATTTGGCAAGATATCTTTCACTATTCGGCGAGATTTTAGCAATATTCGGCAAGATATCTGTAAATATTCGGTTACAGGTATTCGGCCGAAGTATTCGGTCAACAAGCCTTCAATATTCGGCGAACCGAATATTCGGCAAAAGGGCCGAATAGGCCGAATAGTGGCTGAATATTCGTCCCATCCCTAATACTTTCTACGCTTTCTGTATAATGGTTTGATTATGCATAGATATAACTGTTTCTCTATATATGGAACATTATACTTTAAAATTAGAGAGGTAAAATTTGTTGTTTTAAAATAAATGGTTTTCTACACATAAGGTGTCATTGACCAAATAATGATTATTTTAAAATCTAAGTATTCTTAATTTAAGAAATATTGGTTAAAATGAAATTTTCTAGCATCTAATCAAAATATTATTGTATGTATATTATATAATTCAATAAAGAAATATCAATTTGCAGTTATTTACACTAAATATTAATTTTTACAGTACTTTTTATTTCATTTCATTCAAAATATGATAATATAATTCTCAAAACATATTTACATAAATATTTTAAATACCTTACTATGGAATACATGGAAAAAAAAAAGGGCACATAATATTTTCTCCAGAAATGTTGAAGAAATACTAGCTGTAAATTACAGAGTTGAATTATTCAACTGTGTAGTTTAAATAAAATAAATATATATAAATGAGTTAATTGAGTTGACATTTGTTATTTTTTGTTCACACTGAGTTAAAATTTATATGAACAAAAATCTAGATACAATGAGACAAATAATAATAATAATATAATACAAATCCAGGGCAAAACATTGAATATGATGAGAAATAAGCCAAAGTTTAAACTTACACATGGAACAAATCTAGACAAAATAAGAACAAAATATTTACTTACATGCATATAACTTTATAATCAGGGTTGGGTTTCTGACGTCAGAAACTGGTTTTTGACATGACAAGTGTCAAAAACTGGTTTAAACCGTCAAAAACTGGCTTAAACCGTCAAAAACGTGTAATGCACTTTAAACATTTTAAGAACAAGAGAGAAACATTGAGTAATTTTTTATTTAAAATTAATTGTACTGTAATTTAATAATTACAAAAAAATTAAATTACTTTAATTGCAATAAAACATTGTTTTTTAGAATGTTCAAACAGAAGAAAATGATTTTGTACAGTTAATAATCTGGATCAATTTTACCCCACAGCATCCTATAGCACTTAACCAATTTAGCACAATTATTTACACCCAAATGGTTTATGAGTTTAGAGTGTCTAAAGCCAAAGTTACAAAATACTCTCTCAATTGATGTTGAGCTAGCAGGACTTGATAGCAGAAGCATTGCCAGTTGAGCAAATTTGGAGGCAGTCCAAATTTTCAGATTTATGACATTTTTTTTCTTTTTTTTCTGGAAATGATAATATACAATACAGTAAAAGTGAATTTTTAATATTACCAATGTTCTCGCTGTCGCTCGCCAATGCACCAAATTGTGACTAAATTCTTCATTTGGATAGTAAACAAGCGATTAGATTCGCCAAATTGCTAGTGCTCAATTTTTGCTTTTTCTTTTTCGTTTTTCATACATATGCATATATTTAATGTATACATATTTTTTATATTTGTAGCAGATAGTTGAAATTAGATAAATAACAATCGCTGTCACAGTTATAAAAACTTTTGTTATTTTAGAACATATTGAAAAAAAGGAAATACATTAAAAAGTTAGTTTTTTTTTTTTTTTTTTTTTTTGTTTTGTGCTACACGGCAGATTTGTTTTTCTAATACTTTTGTCATTTGGCGAATGTTTTTCATTTTTAATTAGCCAAATTACTAACGTTGGTCAAATGTCAGCGAGAACACTGAATATTACATCTAATAATGTATATTTGTGACAGATGTTTAATGTGAAATTTTACAGATCAGTGTAGTATTTGAGGTTTCTGACAAGGTTTTTGACAAGAGGTTTTAGCCATGACGGTTTAAACCACGGTTTTAACTGGATAAAACCGCACACTGTCAAAAACTTGCCAACCCTGTTTATAATATAATAGTTTTTTCTTCAGATTTAAGCTAAAAAGGATTTAATCAGTTTTAAAGTTTAAAAATAATGCTTGAATTGTTCGAGTTTCCTCTGGTGCAACAGTATATGTTCTTCCTGTAGCAGTTACAGGAATAGACACTTCTTTTATTATTTGTTCATACGGAATCCAACAAACATCTGAGGATTTTGGCCATGAATATGAAGAATTAGCGCCATGAGGATGCATGAACATAATTTTATAGTCGGTAAGTTCTTCACAGTAATCTAAAATTTTCCCAATCCACCAATCTATCCCATATACACATGCAACATATTGTTCACTTTTAAATATCAATGGTCTGACAATTTCATTGATTCCCAAAGAAGCAATAAATTTTGTTGATGAACTGTCTGAAACCCTGGAAACCAGCATTTGGCAATCATTGATTGGTACAAAGCAGTGATTCAGTCTTGTTTCTATGATTGTATCTGCTTTTGCATACCTATCTGCTAATTGACTGTTTGCGGTTTCAATTTCAGATTTTGTTACAAAAAAACTTTCAATTCTTTTAACAGATTCTTTTGCAAAATTATAGAGATCAAATGCATTTAATATACCATCTTTAAATGGACGCTGAAGACTTGAAATAATCTTTTTCTTTATATAATTGCAAGCTTATGTAAATAGCTACTTTTTTCAACTGAAGATTGCAGTACCATTACTTCTTCTAATATGTGATTGATGAAATATTTAGAATGATACATAAAGAGAAAAACCTACTGTCCCATTCTATCCCACTCGCCCCTATATGTGAAGTAAATCACCATATGTATGCATTGCATTTATAGGTATTTTATAATTATACATTATATTCCTTAATTATTTTCTTATCTTTTTCAGTGTAAAATTTTTTCAATTGTCAAATTTTTTTTTTTTGGGGGGGGGGGCTGGGGGGGCAGATTCCTACAAAATTAGTACAAATGAGGTTTTGAATATACTTTTACATTAATTTAGATGTTAGAAAATTTTATTTTAACAATTATTTTTTTAATCAGGAATGCTTACAGATTCTAAAATGATAACTATTTGGTTAATGACACCTTATGTGTAAAAAACCATTTATTTTAAAACAACAAATTTTACCTTTCCAATTTTTTTTTTTTTTTATTTAAAGCACACAGATGGAGCAATGTTTTTACTAAGTTTCAGAAAAATTTATGAAGATTCATTTTTTTTTATGGGCCATCACAATCTGCCCTTTTTTGGGGTGAAATTTTCATTTTGCACATAATAAAATGTAAAGAAATGAAAATTTATTATTGTTTTGATGTAAAATATGCATTCTTTTTACAAATAGCTTCAAATTGGTACCAGATATATAAAATTTGAGCCATTAGTTGTCAAGTTATGGCCATATTTAGGCACTGATACAATTCCAAGACGGCTGCCATTTCGTAAAAATGGTCAGTTTTCAAATGACTATATCTCAGCCAATATTATGAAAATTACTTTTAAATTTCAGATTTGAGGGTTTCACTACTATATCTGTCTATGATAAAAATTTAAAAAAAATCTGTGACTATGATGCAACAAGTTTTCTTTAAATTGGTTGATTTCACGTGGAATGACCCTGATGTGAATTAGTATTGTACATTATTTATGAGACAAGTTTCATTAAATAATTTAGGAAAAATATATTTCATCTTCATAATGAACACTCAATCATATATTATTAATTAGACCTTTGTTTTCAGTATTTTAATCATTTTAAAAATTATCCAATTTTTTAGCATTTTAGTTTATTACTTATTTTAATGCTTTACTATATTGTAAGCATTCATTATAATTTAGATTGCATTATCAATTACATTTAAATTACTGTTTAAAAAATGTAAACATAGCAATGACCAGAAATCCGCAAAATCTGAAATTCACACAACCTCTGGTCCCAAATTGTGCAGATTTGAGGGAGTCTATTGTAGCTCAAATTCAATGTAATGTTCAGTTTTATTTGTTAATTTATGGAAAATAGGAAAATGATATAATAAAATGTACTTAATTTTTACAAAGACTTTAAATACATCATTTTCAAAGAAATATCTAAAAGATCTAGCTGGTTGCTATGATTCTACTTCTGACTTGAAATAGGTAAAAAATAAGAAGAATCACTCTACAATGCCATATTCATGCCTTATAAAGAACTAAGATGAGCAGGCCAGAAAAATTAAATTATTTTCAGTGACAATCATGTTTTATTATGGAAATTTTTTTGTAAAATACAGAATTTCTAAGTTCCTCATGTATGTGTTTTATAAGGTATAGATATCAATTAGAAATTTAAAAAAATAGAAAAAGATATTTGTACAGTATAGCAGAAGGCCCTTTACTTTGCACACATCTAAGTGTGACATGCCAGGAAAATGACAATATGAAATTTTAAGTCTAATTGCTTTATTTGTGATATTAGAAATGTAACATCTCTTGAAAATATTTTTTATTGGAATACGAAAAAAAAAAATGCATTGTATAACATTTAATAGGAATTTTATTGTGCAGACTGCAAATTTCATATCTTGTAATATTCTCCCACATTCTGATGCAATGCAATCTCTAAACCTTTGTGGACTGACAGTACTGCTAAGTACTATCCAATCAAAATTGCAAAATTTTGTTCAAAAATGACAATGAGTTTAATCATACATGTCAAGAGCGATTCCTTATTAATTCAATCTTTTAAAGGCATGTTAACTACATATGAGGTATTGCAAAGTTTAGAATATAGATAAATTATATTGGAAATGGTTCTTTTAAACACAAAGAATTCAATATGCAGATCTGCCACCCATTGAAAATGAAAAAAATCATAGCCCACAAAGTTCAAATTAATTTGGAAATTGGTTGGTTGGTGTTTTCATGTTTTGCAGCCTTTTTTTTTTTTTTTTTTTTTTTTTTTAGATTTATAAAAAGAATTGAGTTTCAGTGTTTTAACTAAGTATGGTAAGTTTTTTCCTCAGAAAATTTTATATGATTTTTAGAGCCTAATGCAGTAAATTTTCTCAAAACTAACCATTTTTTTCTGCGATCATTTCATGATATTCTCAAATTTTCCCTCCCATAATCATAATTCAAGTTTTTCTATCACGATTGTTTGTTGAAATCTGCATTTTTTGACAAAATTTGCCGTTTTTACATAAACTTTGACAAATTTTGCCATGACCCTTTGACAAAATTGATGTTTTCTTTAAGCAATCTTTCAGTGAAATTTGCTTTTTTTTTACTGATCTTTCGATGCAATTTTCATTTTATATCTGTAATCTTTTGAAGAAATTAATGTTTCTTTTTATGTGATATACTGACAAAATTTGAGTTTTTACTGTGATCCTTTGACAAAATTAATTTTATTCACAGACCAATTGTCAAAATTATTTTTTTTAATCATCATTAGTCAAAATTTGTGATAGTGTATGGCAACAGATTTCAAATTTCTCCCCAATTTTTATGGATTTTTTGAGGAAATTACATTTTTTTCTGAACTGTTAATGAAATTAGTGATTTTATTTAGTAACCAACAGAAGACAATCACTATTTGATTCTAAGCTCTTGGACAAAATATCAGATATTTTTTCCACGATCATTTGAAAAAATTCTCAGTTTTATTCATGACTGACTGATTAGTTGATTTAGGAAAATTCCATAACAGAAAAACATTTGTAGACTTGCAGCAAACTTTAAAATATACTCACTGAAGAATCAAAAGTCTGTGGAAGAATTTGCAGACGAAAGTACTGCACAGCATTTCTCATGGCAGGACTTTTCATTTCTGAGTGAAAATCATGCGATTCTGCAAAATATTTCAAACATTGTCCCTCTAAGACCTTTTCCCCTAAATCCTTAAGAAATTCTTAAAATGGCACCTCTTTTTCTAAGGAAGGCAAATCCTGTAAAAACGTTTACGGAAACACGATTCACTCGTGTTAATATCCATTAAGAAAGTTTTATGTTATAAATTTGGTTTAGCAGCCCAGATTTTTTTCTTTTTTTTACCTTGAGCATTTTTAATGTCAAAAGTTTCTAAATAATGTTTTTTTTTTTTTTTAAACTTTTGAATTAAATATTTTAAAATTTAAAAAATTTCGGAACAGAATCTAAACATATAATAATCAGCCATAAAATGTCTATTAAATAAAAAATATTGAATAACAACAAGTAATAATAAGTAAATATTTCTGAAAAAGTTGATGTTAAAAATGTTTTTGAAAATAAAAGAAAAAACATGCATAGTAACATTAACATATAATAAAATGAAATATCAAATAAAGAGTATTTGATAACAATGAGTAAACTTGAATAACTTAAAATACATTCTTTAAAAAAAGCTGTTGATGTTAAAATATATATTTATATCTTATTAAAAGACTTTATTTAAATTTTTTATTTTATTTTTATTTTAACATATAATTAAATTTATGAAATTAAAAGCTTTGAATAATAATTTTTAATTATAAATATACTCATCAAAAATGTCAATGATGTTAAAAGCAATTTTATAAAATGAAAATATTAACTGTATTGAATAAATGTATTTAATTATAAGCAGCAAACTAGCTATTAATTTGAACTTAGAAACATATGTACATTTATCAAAATAGTCAGAATTGAATGATTATATTAGAATTGCTTTCATCCTGATAAATTTTACTTTAAGAAAATATTTTGTTTTCATACATTTTCTCTTCTTTGGCTAAATATTTTAAACTATCCTTGTTATTTCAAATGCTATATGTTTGTTTCCAGATATTCTAAAGAATTCGTAAAATAAGAGACATAAATCAAACATGCTAAAGGCTCTCAAAAAAAAAAAAAAAAAGCTGAACTTTTACGACCTTACGGACTTTTCACATAATTTGCATTTTTTCACAGTTTGACAAAATTTGTGCTTTTCTGCAATTTTTTAACAAAATTAGCATTTATTCGCAACTATCTTATGAAAATTGCACTCTTTTTCATGGCATTTTCAATGAAATTTGCATTTATCTCAGGGTTGGCAAGTTTTTGACAGTGTATCCCTTTAAGACCCAGCTCGCACGATCGTGCGGGTTAGACATTCATTTAAATTTTTGCTTCTGAAACAGTTGTATGTAATATAAACCCAAATCGAACGATTGTTCTAGTTAGCTGAAAGAGTAAAGTATCTTTTTTTATCAACAGATTGTGGTAGTAGTCTTTGTTTTACATTCAGGCGGCATGTCTAGCTTTTTTTACAAGTACAACGGATATAGCTCATCATTTTATCTATCGTAAAAAGGTAATTATCAATATATTTTTAATTGCTTAGATAAAAACTTTTGCTTTAATGTCTAAATAAGTGTAATATAATAAAAAACATTAATTATACACTATTTATTTTGCTCTCAGGACTCAAGATTTCGTCACCCGCACGATCGTGCAACTTGGGCGTTACGTTAGTCAGTGCTACTGTAAAGGTAAGTGCTTTCCAATGTTCATTTTGTTTTCTGTTTCAGCAATTTTGATGACAGCCAAAATAAAATGACGTATGCTGTTACATAATTAATACTATATTATTTTCTTGGGTGTTGTCATAGATAACCCCCTTTTTTTAATTATTTTTTACTTTTTTTCTTTTTAATTAATAAAATTTTCAAATACTTTTTCTAATTTTTTATGCAGTACTTTGTTAACTTTTAATAAAGCAAAATAAAATACTTTTTCAGATGTCTAAACGGAAAAGAAGAAATCAAGAAGAAATATTTCAATTGATGAATAAATCAGATTCTGAATTTAGTGATCTCTCGGATGATGACGACATTACGGACAAAACATTTCAAGCAGATTTATTAGAAGGACAGTCAAGTTCAGATGAGCTCGATGAAGAAAAAAAGACAATTTTGGATCATTCTTCCTCCTCAATGTTTCCTGAATTCATCCCCCAAAGTTCTACCTCCAAGGCAATTTCGGAAAATACTAAAAGAATGAAAAAAGATAAAAAGGAATACAAGCGGACTGTTAAAAAGTTCATTTCTGTACCTCATCCTGGAACTTCAGATTTTACGCAACTGCAGGTATGTTTTTCATTTCTTAAATTGTAATAAAAAAAGTTATAGACTTATAGAAGAAATTAAATCGATATAATATATAAAAGCTTTAAAAATATGAAAAACATTTTTAAATTAATTAAAATATTATATTTTTTAAGTCGATATGTACATCTCCAATATTATTTTTTTCCTTCTTTTTTAGGCTTTAGAGGCAACCATTTCCCATGTGTTGATGACATTTCAAGGCCTCGCAAGTGCAGGTTTGAAAACTGCGAAAAAAGTTCAAAAACACATTGTGAAAAACGCAACGTTTATTTGTGTATGTCAAAAACAAAAACATGGTTTAAAGATTTCCATTGTAAAAAATAACCAGTCCATTAAATAAAAAATAATACATCAATAATTACCATATTTGTAAAAAAAAATTTATTTCAATTTCTCTCTTCTATCCATTTAGAGCCAGAAAATGTATATATCTTAACATGTAATAAGTAATGATTTCACAGGAAAAGCCCAACCCGCACAATCGTGCAGGTGTGGCTTTCACAGAAAAAGCCCAACCCGCACGCTCGTGCGGGTACTTTTCACGCTCTAGGGGATGAAGAAATTTTTTTAAATTATTTTTTTAGGTGTCATTAGGGTTAGTATAGAATTAATAAATAGAGGAATTTAATATTTAATGATGAAAATGTTTCGGGTCTTAAAGGGGTATGGTTTTATCCGGTTAAAACCATGGTTTAAACCATCATGGCTAAAACCTCGTTTTAAACCTCAAATACTACACTGATCTGTAAAATTTCACATTAAACATCTGTCACACATATACAACTTTAGATGTAATATTAAAAATTCACTTTTACTGTATTGTATATTATCATTTCTGGAAAAAGAAGAAGAAAAAAAATCTGTCATAAATCTGAAAATTTAGCCTGCCTCCAAACTTGTCAACTAGCAATGCGTCTGCTATCAAGCCCTGCTAGCACAGAACCAATTGAGAGAGTATTTTGTAACTTTAGCTTTAAACACTCTAAACTCAGAAACCATAGGATGTAAATAAATGTGCTAAATTGGTTATGTGCTATAGGATGCTGTGGGGTAAAATTGATCCAGATTATTAACTGTACAAAATCCTTTTCTTCTGTTTGAACATTCTATAAAACAATCTTTAATTGCAATTAAAGTAATTTAATTTTTTTTGTAATTATTAAATTACAGTATAATTAATTTTAAATAAAAACTTACTTAAATCATTAAGACTTGTTCAATGTTTCTCTCTTGTTCTTAAAATGTTTAAAGCACATTACACATTTTTGACGGTTTAAGCCAGTTTTTGAAGGTTTAAACCAGTTTTTGACGGTTTAAACCAGTTTTTGACATTTGTCATGTCAAAAACCAGTTTCTGATGTCAGAAACCCAACCCTGATTTATCTATAATCCTTCAGTGATAATCGCAATTTTTCTCATCTTTTTATCACAAAAATTCCCCGATCTTTTGGCAATCTTTCATCAAAATTGAGTATTTTTCTGATCTTTCGACAAAATTTGCATATTTTCCCTGATCTTTTTACAAAATTTGCATATTTTCCATGATCTTTTGACAAGATTTGAGTATTTTTCACTATCTTTCAACAAAATTCGAGTATTTTTCATGATTTTTTGACAAAATTAGAGTATTTTTCTGCAACCTGTTCACAAAAATAGTGTTTTCCCTGCAATCCTTAGACAAAAATAGAGTCTTTTTTGTGATCCTTTAACAAAAACCACATCTTTTCCCATAAATATTTTTTCCTAATGTGAAAATATATATAAAAAAAAAAAATAGTAACATTAATTGCTAACTTTTTTGACATTTAAAATTCAAATTTAAACATGATCTCCATTAATATACTACCTCTCGGAGTGATAAAATTTTATTGGAACAGAACATGGTCACTTTAGGGAGGTTTTACTATAGTTGTTAAAGCAAAATTATTTGAAATAGTATGAAAAATATGGTGCAGAATTATTGCATTTTATACCCAAAAAATAATACCTAGTCATCAAATTTGATGCTTAGCTTTCTTTTACTTTTAATTTTAATATTATTATTTTAAACAGATACTCTCATTTGTAATTTATTGTAAAATACTGCATTAAGAATGTTAAAACTTTATTGTTTCCTCTTCTTCCACAAACACACACACTAGGGCTGGGCGATATACCGTAATATCGTTATATATCGATATTTCTTTAAGACCGCGGTAACGATATTGAGATTTCAATCCTTCCGATATATCGTTTCAAACGGTATTCCATCCTACTTACGGAATTACGGAATTTCGAATCTACCTCTGTCGGCGCAAAAGTTGTTTACTTTTGCAAATGTTCGCGCTGTAATCGGCACTTGCGTGATACTTCCGGTTTTGAGCCGGTGTCGCGCACACACCGGAATATAGGCTGTCAGCCATTTTTCTTCCTTAACACTCTAAAATACATAATTCTAATTATATATATCGTAATATTGTAAAATGGCATGGCTTACTATCTTATGTTTTATTCCAACTTCCTTTCTTTCCTTTGCCGGCATTTTCCATTTTCCATCTTCCGTATCCAGTTTCCGAACTTTTGTTTACACGTTCAAATCAATCGCTTATCTTTTCCGTGGGTACGTTCATTCTGGTTTTATCGCGCCGTTCGATCTCAATCCGCAAGCATCGCGGATCGCATCTCGCAAGTGGCGGTCTTGCATTTCTTCCGTCGCAAGTCAGGAGCTCGCTTACTCAACTCGGAGGGGCGTATCCAGTTTCGGAATTGCCGCGGCTATTTAAAGCCGGCGGAGATATGTTGTGTGGTGGATTTTGAAGTGATGTTATGTCTCTAGACAATTGATGTTAACGTCAATATGATACAGTTTCAGAAATGTATTTTTAACTCATACAGTTTTAAAAGTTTTAAAGTTAACATCTAGTTGAGTAATTATGCTAAATCCATTGCTGGACATTTGATTTTGAATATGGTTTTATCAATTTCGCCGGTGTTTCATTTCATTAGC
The DNA here is from genome assembly GCA_964019185.1 of Maratus speculifer. Taxonomy (NCBI): domain Eukaryota; kingdom Metazoa; phylum Arthropoda; class Arachnida; order Araneae; family Salticidae; genus Maratus; species Maratus speculifer. Next base: position 160,945,772 of record OZ025303.1, read on the forward strand.
AGTGGTAATCCATTTGTGTTTGTTTTAATCAAATCATTATATGTATGTGTGGACATTATTAGCTTCAGTTAAAAACTCTGTTTTCTTAAGACTTTTCATCGAGTTATTAGATGTGCCGTATTGCTGGAATTTCTTTAATACGTCGATAGCTGTCGTCCATAAGTGAGTCTGTTTTGCTTTTTCATTGCTATCCTAGTATTGTTATATGCCATGCCATGCCATTCAATAAGTAATATTATTTCAATACATAGAATGATTTTGAGTTAAATATGGAGTTGAACTCATTTTTCTGTTTACATTTTACCAGTTATATTTTCATCTGAGTTTATACTTATTTTCATTTAAACTTGAATATCATTTCATGACTTAGAATAATTTTAACTGAACTTGTTTCCGTTCACATTATGCCTGTTATATTTTTCACCTGGACTTATATATATGTTTTTATTTAAACTTATATTTATTTTTCGTCAATAAACGTTAGCCTGATTTTACTGAAAAACAGTTTCTTTAATGTCTTATACTACACTGTCACAACGTCACCAATTACTTACTCTTTTAGGTCACCGTAATTACACTGTTATAAGCTGCTAAATTTTACTCTGTTTTAGACGGTTCTTGTTCCAGAACCGATCACGGGTTATGGGCCAGAAGCGAATACGCTTTTAAACCCTTTACGGCGGCCATAACCTAATTGGTGACATTTCAAAATTTTTTTTTTGACAGTTGTTTGTAGTATGCGGCCATTGGACCTCCGAGTCATTTTAGAGGGGGGGGCCGCAATATAAATTTTCTTTTGAAGGCTATATGTTTTTTTTCTTTCCTATCGATATGAATTACAAAAAGGTTTTTTTTTCGGATAACTTATAATAGAAAATTTTTTTGTTTATGTACAACCTGACTACTAAGTACATTAATTAAAAAAAAAAAAAAAAAAAAAAAAAATTTTTTTTTTCCTGTAATATCTTATGGTTAAAGCATGGCCATGGCTAACATACAGGTGTGCATAACAAAACTTAATTCTCACAATTATGGAACTTGGGCAGCTGACGTAAAGTATCTACTATTAGATAAAAATGCGTGGAGCATTGTTAATGGCACTGAAAAGGCTCCTGATGGAAGTGACTCTGTAGCTACAAAAGAATATCAATCCAGAGTCAGGTCTGCTCTATCTATTGTATATCTAAATGTTGAGAATGAATTCCGAAGAATCATAGAGAATATCGACGACCCTCATGAAGCCTGGACTAAACTAAAATTGCATTTTCAACCTGATAACCGGGCGCGCCATATGCAATTATTTGGCGAAATTCTTTCCTGTAAGATACAACCTGAAGAGCCCGTTGATATGTTTGCAGCTCGTCTCCAAAGACTTGCTGACCAACTTGCTGCAATAAATGAGCCAATCAAAGAAACCTACCTTACTTTTCAATTACTTAGATGGCTCCCGAAGAAGTTCGACAACATGGTGCAAGGGATTCTGCGATGGCCAGACGACCAATTTACGTTTAAAAGTGTTCTTACAGAGTTAGTCGCAGAAGAGTCCCGTATCAAACTACGTGAGGATGACAGAGTAGAAGCTGTGCAGTCTCATTTCTCCAGAGCCCGTTCCTCAAAGCAGTGTTCCTTTAAGCCTAAGTTCAAAGGTCGATGTCACAAATGTGGACGCAGAGGACATTTACAGAGCCAGTGTAGAGTGCCTGATGTCACCCGCCAGGAATCCTGTCTCAGCTCTAGTTCCAGAAATTCCATGATGCCTAGAGACTCCTCCAATTCCGGTTCTATGGTGTACAGAGACTCTTCCAGTTCCAGAAATTCTTCTTTGTCCAGAGGTTCCTCTTTTTCCAGAAATTCATCGAAAGACTCTTCCCTATCCAGTCCTGTCCGTGTCCAGTCTGATGGTCATAGATCCAGAAAAGATGTGCCTCGCAACAGACGTCAACGTAAGACAACAGGCCAGGTAAATTACCTCATACAATCTAATTTAAGTAACATAAAATGCGGTGGAGACGCCTGGGTCTTTGACACAGGTGCCTCCCACCATTTCTGTAAAGATAAAAGTTTATATGTTAAGTTTAAACCGTTAAAAAATGAGGAATTGGCTGTTGCAGTTGACGGTGCTACTTTCCCTATCGAGGGCACCGGTTTAGTGGATTTAAAAATAAACGGGGAAATGGTTCGCTTCGGCGACGTCATGTATTGTCCTAGTCTTAGACATAATTTAATTTCAGGTCCCAGACTTGATAAAATGGGTGCCAAGTTCAAAGGAGGCGAGGGAAGGGTCAAGGCATATCGGGATTCTGGCACACTTTTTCGTGCTTTTCTTAAAGATGGCATTTACTGCCTCTATCCGGATCCTAACCATAAAAATAGAAATAAAGACCCTAAAACTAACCGTAATCAAAAGCCTAAACGAGTACGTTTCCAAGCCTCAACAGTTCAAAAAGATGATTTTAAACTCTGGCATAGACGCCTTGGGCACATCAGTTCCACATTAATGGAACATACTCTAAAATGTAATGGCGTAAGGGGCTTACCACCCATTAAATGTAAAGATTTTGAATGTGAAACATGTAAAATTAATAAACACAGACGAACATCATTCCGCCCAATAAACCAGATAAGATCTAAACGACCTCTAGAACTGCTACACACTGACCTGTGGGGTCCAACACAAATAACAGGGCGAAACGGGGAGAAGTATTTCCTAACTATAACAGACGACTTCTCTCGCAAAGTGTCAGTATACCCCTTATGCAGTAAAACACAAGTGTTTAAAGTATTTACTAACCACGTAAAAAGAGCAGAAAGGTTTTTGGGTACCAAAGTAAAAGAGGTTCGTAGCGACAATGGGCGGGAATTTGATAATGAGGCATTCACTAAATTCTTTGAAGACAATGGCATAAAACACGAGTTTACCAACGTATATTCTCCTGAGCAAAATGGAGTTTCAGAGCGTTTAAATCAAACAATAATGGACGGGGCTCGCTCAATACTCAATGAAAGTAAACTTAGTCTCAAATTCTGGCCTGAAGCTGTCTTATACATAGCATACACTCTTAACCGAATATGTCACAAAACTCAGAAAAAAAACTCCTTTCGAATATTATTGTGGTAATAAACCGTCCATAAGACATTTACGACCTTTTGGTACGGTGGCATATGTGGGGGTACCTAAACAACTAAGAAATTCCAAATTCGATCCAAAGGCTAAAAAGGGTGTTTTAGTGGGTTACGCAATGTCTACAAAAGGCTACAGGGTATGGATTCCCGAAACCAATAAAATAATAGAGACAATAAATGTTAGGTTTGGTGACGAATCTGTATCCAGAAGTATCCACAAACACAGTGAACAAGGTCCAAGCTATTCAATAGGCACAAACCCATTTACAACTTCGGAGCAGCGCAACGGAAGCGATCTGGGACCCTCTTACATCCTAAGTTCCGAACCACCTGAAATAGACCCTTTGACTGATCTTCAACCTGACAGATTTACTTCAGAAACACCACCCACTCAAAGTATTAGAACAAGTACCTCTAAATCTTCCGACTCTGCCTCCTCACACCCACCTGAGGGTGACAGTGACGAGGATGGCGTGGAGTTTACTAGAACTCTCAGGGAAGCCGTCTGGTTCCGTAAGCCTGTAACTAGGCCTGACAAATCGAGAACCGACGTCTACTATTACGAGTTGGGTGAAACTCAACGTCTGAGATCATTAAAGGAAGTAAGAGATTACTGTCATTCTAATGGTATCAAATTTAATCCATCACTGTTCAGTTTTAAAGGAAGCAATAAGTACCAAGGCATTGTAAAGTCCACTCCTAGTCCTAGCTCAAGTCCTAGTTACACACCTCCACACACCTCTTTCTCTGAAACTCATAAAACCAGTTCCTGACTAGAAGACTCCATACCTACCACATATAAACAGGCGTTAAAATCACCTCAGTGGGAACTCTGGAGACAGGCAATGAAGGAAGAGATGGATGTTATAAATAAAAGACAAGTATGGGTATTAACACCTCTACCACCCAACACCGAACCACTAGGCTGCAGATGGGTATTCACCATCAAACGAGACGACAGGGGACGGGTTGCAAGGTATAAAGCGAGACTTGTAGCACAAGGCTACAAACAAGTCAGGGGTGAAACGTATGATGAGACGTTTTCGCCCGTAGTTAATTTCAGTCTAATACGCTTTTTCTTTGCAGCCCTTGTCTCATGTCTCGGATGGATCCACACTCAGTGTGACGTAAAAGGTGCCTATCTGTACGCCCCGCTTTCTGATAACATCTACATGAAACAACCATCAGGGTTCGAGGTGAAGGGTAAAGAACATTTAGTATGCAAACTCCAGAGGGCCCTCTATGGTCTCCACCAGAGTGGACGAGTTTGGTTTTATGAACTACATAAGATTTTAATTTCTCTTGGTTTTAAAAAGTTAGAGTGGTGTAACTGCGTCTACTCGTTCTCTAATTATGTTGTTTTATTACTTTATGTGGATGACTTTGTAATATTAAGTAACCATCAGAAACATATTAATGAAGTTTTAACTCTTTTAACTAAACATTTTGACATAAAAATCCTGGGGAGAACACGTAAATTACTTGGTGTTGAATTTGAGGAGGATGGGAATGGCACTGTTTCAATTCATCAAAGGCAATATATTGATGATATTTGTACAAGGTTTAAAGAATTCAATTTTCCCATTACATCACTCTTTATAACTAAAGGCACGGTATACTCCAAGTCACAATGTCCTCAAACCGGAGCAGAAACCCAGGAAATGTTGCAATATCCATATAGAAGTGTTTTGGGCTGCCTTTCATTTTTAACCAGCAGGACACGTCCTGATATTTCATACGCTGTAAATATCTTCAGCCAATTCCAGAGCAATCCTGGGATTGTTCACTGGAATGGTCTCCTGAAGCTTTTAGGGTACGTCCAAAGCACAAAACACTATAAACTGAGGTTACCTTGCAACCACATAAACCTAATAACTTACACCGACGCGGATTTCGCCGCTAATAGGGATGACAGGACATCAATGGGGGGACAATTACTAATGTTAGACAAAGCTCCTATCATGTGGAGAGCCTTTAAACAAAAATCTGTCTGTTTGTCTACTATGGAATCAGAATTTGTGGCTTTAACAGAAGCAACTAAAGAGCTTCTATGGTTTAGTAGGATCATAACTGAATGTTATGACAAACGTATTTTTACAGGTCCACAAGTTAAACCAACACTTTTAGTAGACAACATGGCCTCCATTGATTTTCTTAAGTCTCCCATTGAAAATTACAGAACGAAACACATAGACGTAAAATTATTTTTTGTCAGAGACCTTTTAAACCAGGAGATTTTTAACGTTAAACACGTAGCCAGTAAATCTAATCTCTCAGACATTTTCACTAAACCTTTAACAAAATTTGATCTTAAGAAATTTATTGATGTAATTTTTAGTTATAAGTAATTTATATATATATATTCATAATATTTAAATGCTATGAAAAAAAAAACTCCTCCTCCTTTGAACTTGTGTCAAGCATTAAGATGCTTGTTTAACTTTTTCATGTTAAACATTGAAGTTTAGCATTTTTTTTAAACTGAAATTTTTGTATATTTCAGTATTTTTCTTTCAAAAATGTTTGAATATGTGATTATACTCTTGTTATTTCATATTTGTTTCATATGCATATGTTTTCATAATGTCATTTCATAGGTTTTGATATACCCTCATTTCCAACATCGCGGACAATTTAACTCCCGCTGGAATGTGGTCAGACCTCAGGATCGTTCATCCTCCGGGACCCGAGCAGCCTCGAAAAACGTCTCGTGAGGTGCCCTTGTAAATAGCCAGAGTGGTCTGCAGGGGGTAGCGGCGTTTCTTGAGTGTTCTGATCACAGGAAGGCCTGTCGCGGGCATCGTTCTTTTTAAGTCTGTAAGTCCCTGTTTTGTATAATGGAAATGTCACATAGGTCCCGTCCGAGGTGTTGAAAATCGAGTTGTATTTTGTTTTATTGCATATGTAAATATGAATTTTTTTTCCTTCTCTTCTTAAGCGTATATATAACAAGTTTTTTTCATATTGAAATTGGCCAAATCATTTGCAAATGTATATCGTTTCAAAAGCTTAAGCATATTATTATTTTTTTGTGTTGTCTTTCATGTGAGCGCTCACAGTCACAGTCATTTAACTATGTCACTATCATAATCATAATTCATAATCGCTATCACGATCATGATCGTTATTATTCTCATCATTGAAATTTTCTCATTTGCATAACATGTGTCTTTCATATATTGTCAAAGGATTTTCATATTGTAGCTCATGTATATGTATTCTTCATATTATCCTGAATTTACGTTTATGTGATAATCATTCTTTTTCAGGATAAATATGCAAATGTATGATTGTTTAAAATTCATTTGAATATTGTTACAAGTCAAGACTAAAGGAAAAATCATCATATTAAATTCTTTTTATGTAAAGGTAACTCGTAGTCACTTGCATGTGACGAGGTAATTGTAATTATCTTTCACGGTTTTTTTTTCAGGAAAATGTTATTTTTATAGACTTTTGCTATTGAACTTTTCCAACGTGGAAAAAAAAAATTTTTCGTTAGAGTTACAATTGTAACTAAACTTTCAAGAAATGAAAAAAATTGTTAATCTAGTTGTTATATATAATTGTTAAAATTGTTGTTGTTGTTATTGAATATTGTTATTAACATTGTTGAAAATTGATGTTTTAAATTAACCATGTTGAAGTTATTGAATTTGTTGCATTTATGCTTGTTAATGTTAAGTTTCTGTTTTACTGGTAGCTATCGAAGTGTGATAGTTTATATTCTAATGTTTTACTGTATTCTATATATATATATATTTTACAATATCTGTTAATTATCCATTTTATTTTTAAGTACGAGTGTTAAGGGGGGGGGGCGATTGTCAGCCATTTTTCTTCCTTAACACTCTAAAATACATAATTCTAATTATATATATCGTAATATTGTAAAATGGCATGGCTTACTATCTTATGTTTTATTCCAACTTCCTTTCTTTCCTTTGCCGGCATTTTCCATTTTCCATCTTCCGTATCCAGTTTCCGAACTTTTGTTTACACGTTCAAATCAATCGCTTATCTTTTCCGTGGGTACGTTCATTCTGGTTTTATCGCGCCGTTCGATCTCAATCCGCAAGCATCGCGGATCGCATCTCGCAAGTGGCGGTCTTGCATTTCTTCCGTCGCAAGTCAGGAGCTCGCTTACTCAACTCGGAGGGGCGTATCCAGTTTCGGAATTGCCGCGGCTATTTAAAGCCGGCGGAGATATGTTGTGTGGTGGATTTTGAAGTGATGTTATGTCTCTAGACAATTGATGTTAACGTCAATATGATACAGTTTCAGAAATGTATTTTTAACTCATACAGTTTTAAAAGTTTTAAAGTTAACATCTAGTTGAGTAATTATGCTAAATCCATTGCTGGACATTTGATTTTGAATATGGTTTTATCAATTTCGCCGGTGTTTCATTTCATTAGCAGTGGTAATCCATTTGTGTTTGTTTTAATCAAATCATTATATGTATGTGTGGACATTATTAGCTTCAGTTAAAAACTCTGTTTTCTTAAGACTTTTCATCGAGTTATTAGATGTGCCGTATTGCTGGAATTTCTTTAATACGTCGATAGCTGTCGTCCATAAGTGAGTCTGTTTTGCTTTTTCATTGCTATCCTAGTATTGTTATATGCCATGCCATGCCATTCAATAAGTAATATTATTTCAATACATAGAATGATTTTGAGTTAAATATGGAGTTGAACTCATTTTTCTGTTTACATTTTACCAGTTATATTTTCATCTGAGTTTATACTTATTTTCATTTAAACTTGAATATCATTTCATGACTTAGAATAATTTTAACTGAACTTGTTTCCGTTCACATTATGCCTGTTATATTTTTCACCTGGACTTATATATATGTTTTTATTTAAACTTATATTTATTTTTCGTCAATAAACGTTAGCCTGATTTTACTGAAAAACAGTTTCTTTAATGTCTTATACTACACTGTCACAACGTCACCAATTACTTACTCTTTTAGGTCACCGTAATTACACTGTTATAAGCTGCTAAATTTTACTCTGTTTTAGACGGTTCTTGTTCCAGAACCGATCATAGGCGAACAGTCTACTTTTTGCGCTAGTGTCGTGCACATACCGGAATATGGGCGAACCGTCTACTTTTTGCGCTGGTGTCGCGCACATACCGGAATATGGGCGAACCGTCTACTTTTTGCGCTGGTGTCGTGCACATACCGGAGTATGGGTGAATGGTCTACTATTCTGATGTACCGCTTTATTTATCGGAGTTCGTTCGAGAATCAAAGTTGAAATACTCGTTCGAGGATAGGGCATTTCCGATACAATTACTTGTTGACTCCATATCGGTGGCTGACTGTTGTTTTCCTGTGAGCTTGTGTACAGTTATTGCTGCCGGAATGCAGAATTGATTGACATATTTTCAAGAATGTGAGCACAATTAATCGATATTTCTTGTATGTTTGTTTTTCATTTATTAATAGCATTAATAATAATTATATTAAATCACATATTATTTTACATTTTTTATTAATAACATTAATAATTTACATGTATGGTAATTCTATTATGTCATTTATTTTAAGCAGAAATTTTACTTAAAGAAGAAGTTTTTCTTTTTTCATTGTGATTCACCTTAGTTTTAGAGTTTATTGGATACTAATATTTTTACCCGTTTTGCATACGGGTTTTTGAAAAAATCCATCCCCAACCCCCCCCCCCCCCCCCCCCCCCCGCCAAAAAAAAAAAAAAAAAAAAAAAAAATGAAAATCTTTCTCAAATTAGGAAGGAAAATACCTTTCATTTTGAAAGATCATTAAAATTCTATGGATGGTGTCTTTCAGCTTGGCAAAACATATTACCCATCCAAAGCAGATGATAATATGATTATATAAACATTCAAGTTTCGATTTCGCTGAGTTCGATAAACAAAAATAAACGATGGATATTTTCCTACGTTTTCTTTGAGGTTCTTCTGTACTGGACACTTGTAAAAGATGCTCAAATTTTGTAATAACTTATTATATTTTAATAAAAATTTGTCACACAGCCTAATTTACTATTATTGCAAATTACTGAAAATTTGAAAAAATCGGTAAATTAACTTAGGAGTTATGAATTTTTTTCCCTTTTAATGGTAAAGAATAAAAGGTTTTGTTTCCCCCCCCCTCCCCTTTTCGTTTGTATGTGCCGCTGAATGTGTTTTTCGCGCACTTAAACAACTGAAACTAGTTGATACATTCACAAAACCCTTTTTATAAGTTAAAAAAAAAAAAAAAATCGAACAGTTTATTTCTCATATATCTAATGAGGATAGTTTTGATTTTGAATATCATGACTCCTTTTTATTTCAAGAGTTCACTAATGCAAAAACATCCGCTCAATGTCAATCTTATTTTTTTTATACCTCGTTTGCATTTTCATATTTTTATTTATTTATTTATTTTTTGTTTTTGCATTGCACATCTGAGGTTGATCTCTTTCAATAAAAGCCGTTTTTTAATATTTGTTTTCAAGTTTTTTTTTTCTTTACTGGAATACTTTCATTTTTGAAACTGGTTTCGAAAGTAAACGCATCCTAGAAAAACATCTGTAAACAAAATCGAAAAAGTAAAAGATCATTATAGCGATTAATTCAGCATTATTATTAAAAGAAGAAGAAAAAGAAAAAAAAAACGGTAGTTAGCAAAACGTCCTGATTTGGGACTTTGTACTCTATTAAAGAAATTTCGTGTTTTCTTAAAATTATTTGATTATTCTAATGCTTTCATTTGTATTCTGACTAATAATAGAATTATTTATTATAACAACGAAAAGAAGATGTTCCTTACTGCCCAAAATTGCAGAAATGCAATTTTTTTTTTTTTGTATTATAATAAAAAAATTCTAAGTTTATAGGTAATTAAAGTATTTTCTTTCAATATATCTAATGTCTATTTGTTGTCTTATATACATTTTCTTGTTTCATTTTAATGATTTATAATGTTTAACTTTCTAAGAGTTTTCAATAACACATATTTTAGATCAGATTTGCAGGTAAAGGGTTTGCATATTTTGAATCAATACATAAAAATTAAAATTTATGTTCCTTGGAACATGTTAAAATATTGATATTTTTGTTTTTTCTTGATAATTAACATACACACACACACACACACACACACACACACATATATATATATATATATACATACATATACTATTATGTGTTTGTAGTATTTTATACAGAGGACAGTTACATTTATGATGGAGTGACATATGAATTGAAACATATCGATATATCGAAAATTATCGATATTTGGTCAGCGATATATCACGATATTAAAATTCTGATATCGCCCAGCCCTAACACACACACAAAAAAAAAACATTTATGTAGGATGTGAATATTTTTAAATGTCACACTATATATATGTGATTATTATCTAAAACTTTATTTATTCACTAATTTTTTTTTTTGTCCTTAAGAGGCTTTTCAGTTAAGCAAAACGACATGGTCACTAATACTGATCCTATGGAAGAAATTTATAAAGACATTTTAGTTGCATTCCAATATTTTTAAATGATCCCCCCCCCCCTCCTCAGGACAGCTAAAATAAATCTGTATGCAGGTCGTTTTTTACTTTTTTTTTATTTTGATTGCAAACATTTTTTTATAAGGATGCTTTCACTTTGAAAAATATTCAAAAAATGAAAGAGTCATTGAAAAGATCTGCAAAAAAAAAAAAAAAAAAAAAAAAAAGTTTAAAAATATTGAAATGCAACTGAGATATCTTTATAAATTTCTTCTGTATGATTAGCATTAGTAAATGGATCTTTTTGCTTCACTGAAGTAACTTTTTAACGCATGACGATAGAAATTATTGTTAACATGGTTGCAAAAAGAAAAAAGGGAAAATAAGATATCAGATTAAACTGAAACAATTAAATGAAGTTTGTAATCTAGAAAAAAAAAAAAATTGTAGGTATCCTTTGACACCTTAGGGGCCGTCCATTCATCATGTGATGTTTTTTTTGGTATTTTTAACCCCCCCCCCCCTACCCTATATCACGTGTATTTTTTAGTACCTACAAAGAATCTTAATTTTTTTAGAATATTTATTATAAAATACAGGTTCAAGTATCATAAAATTTTATTATAGAAAATAAAAAAACTACAATAGTAACGTTAAGAGGTAAACAGAAAGGTTGCAAGTTGTTTTGGACTGACATAAAAATAATGAAAGAAATGCAAAAAAACTTTTTTGTAGTAATACATAAACATAATTTAATTTACAATGTCCTCAGACCACAGATTAGCAAGACTTTCTTCAACACCAATAACTGGATAAGCATCTTGCAAGTTAGTTGTAGGCACAGTGCTTTGTTGAAGATTAACATCGGTTTCATCAAGCTACTCAGCGTCATCATTTTCGCGCACTACGCAGAGAATCTCTCTCGATCTACCATTCGTTCGTCGCATGAGGATGCGAGAAAGACGGACATTGCGCATCTCTAGACTATTATTGCTCGGATTCAGTTGCTTGTGACAAGATTTCAGATGTGCTTTAACTTTTGTTTTTGTACAGAAGTACAATGCTCACTGCTGGCGGGAACTTCACTTCGACCGTTGCCTGGCAACGGTGAATCAAGGACACACTACAAGCTACTTTGGACTTTGTACCCGTTTGACGAAAAAATAAATACACGAAACGCCGCTTTTCGGTTCAGTATCGCGCGTTTGCCGAAAAAATAAATACTCGTGATATATTACTACACCCCCTCTCCCCCCTTGTGATATTTCGTGATTTTTCTATGGACCCCCCCTCCCCCTCTCGAGCCTCGCATGATTAATGGACGGCCCCTTACTTAGTTTCTAATTTCTAATCCTGATTAGAAGAAACATGAAAGTTACCTGTTTGTTGTTGTCTCTTAGAGATCCTTCCTCACTCAGAAATTCATAACACTTTTTTTGCTGCTGTAGTAGCTCTGCAAAGCAACTTTTCCAACCACGAGATGTTGCTGTAATAAACAAAGCCAAAATACAATATAGAATAAATAAATGTCTAAGAAATGTACTGTTACAAGGTGCAGGTGACGGTGCCTGAGCAGGGTTCGAACTGGAGAACCCACAGTCAGAAAGCGAGCATCTTATCCGCCGAGCAAAAGGCTAGCTCTATCGCTTCCTGTGAGAAACTCATTTTATTGACCGCGCACGATGGCCACCACAGTACTCCACTCCCAGTGAGAAGAACGCCGCGTTGACGTTCGACGAGTGATATGCACTCATGTTGCACTAGCACGTGCCAGAGTGATGCGTTGTTGTGCTGCCGCCGATTGCACATGTGTGACCCCTCGATGATGCGTGGCGTGGCAGGCTTTGCTTGCTGCGAGCGTTACACAGGCTTTGGTCGTGTGCTCTGAACGTTACAGAGGCTTTCGTGCTGCAAGCGTTTCGCAGGCTTTGGATGCTGGAGGTGTTTTTAGTGCTGCCATCTGTTGGACTAGAGCAAAGGTGGTGAAGTGTGTTCGTTTGTCCGAGGTCACCAATGTAGGCGATGTGCCCAGGCAGGGTTCGAACTGGAGAACCCATGGTCAGAAAGCGAGCGTCTTATCCGCCGAGCAAAAGGCTAGCTCTATCGCTTCCTGCAAGAAACTCGTTTTATTGACCGCGCACGATGGCCGCCACACAGAGTTTATTGATCGATGATTACACAGAACAAGACAACTGTTCTGCACAGCTTGGTTCCAAGTGTTTTGAGGGACAGATTTTTTGCAGATTACTGGAGGTCATGTGTATTTAATATTTGTTTATAATTATTTTATTCCTACTTTGAGCAAATTTAGATTTTTAATGAGAAAATAAAGAAATTGAAATTGCTCATTTAACTCATGAATTAAGTAAGTATTGTTTAAATATTATATTTTATTGTGTTTTACTGTAGACTTCTTCAAATCTGCAAGCCTTTAAAATCAGGGATGAAGAAGTACCTCAGAGGGTTTCAGGGGAAGAGCAGTCTGCCCCTCCTGCTCTTTAGTTAAAAAAAAGATTGCCCTCATTCAAAAAATAGAATACTTCTTGCCCCTCATTCAGTGCCATGCAAAAAGGAGGGGGCAAAGGGGGCAGTCGCCCCAGGTGCGGAAACTTATGGGGTGCCAAATTTATACTACCAACGACATTTTTGGTCTATTACAAGAAAAAGTTGAGAAATGGGGTGCCAAATTCTAGCTTTTAGCTATTGGCAAGCCCTTGCCTTCATTTGAAAAGAACACAGATTTTACTGCTGTTGCGACCGTACTGAATGTGTGCCTACTAGTTGTTTTCTCATTCATCATCATCAGTGATGCCACCGGACTTGAAAAATCCTGGGTCCTGGGGACCCAGGACTTCTAAAATTCTGGGTCCCTTTTTTACAAAAGCGGGTCCCCACTAATAATAAGTCATAGTTTTAGACGCAAAAATTGAACTTCTTCATTTGCAAAAGAAAAATTAAATGCAATAATTATTGTTTTAATAATAATATATAAATAATTAAAGCCAATATTAATTTTTTTAAACTATTAAGAGAAATTTTCTTTTCTTTTTTAAAATAAATATGCAAGATACATATTAAATTATAAAATAATGCTTATTTGAATGTAGAAGATAACAAGTATCACTATTGTTCACATTTCTTTTAAAAAGGGACAAATCTGATTTATTGAAAAAGACATTTTTCCTGAAAAAAGAATTCTTTTGAGTAAAGGTTTACTTTTTGTTTAATGAATGTATGTTTTCAGAAGTTACATTCACTCAGAAAGATTTGGAATAATCAAAAACAGATTGTGAAGCAGGAAAATCTGTTTTTGGTGCAGCAAAAAAAATAATTTGGGAGCAGGAAAGTTAGTTTTTCGAAAAAAAATTCTATCCTGGCATTAACTTTTTTTGTGCCCCTTTGACAAAAACTGTATTTTAGAGTGATTTTTTGATGAAATTTGCCAATTTTTCACGATCTTTCGACGAAATGCACATGTTTTTCGTGATGTTCTTTTAACAAAATGTGCCAGTTTATTACGATTTTTTGATGAAAACTGCTGTTTTTTGCGACTTTTTTGACAAAATTTGCATTTATTTGCTCTTTTGCAAAATATTGCAATTTTTGGACGAAATTTATCGTTTTTTTGAGAAAATCTGTCTTTTTTGGGATTTTGTAACAAAATTAGGCATTTTTTCATGATTTTTTAAAGAATATTTGCTGGTTTTTCACAATCTTTTGACGAACTGTGCCGTTTTATTGCAATCTTTTGTCGAAAGTTACTATTTTATCATGATTTTTTGATGACAATTGCCATTTTTTGCAAATTTTTTGACAAAATTTACCATTTTATCACTATTTTTGGACAAAATGTCTTTTTTTTTCACAATTTTTTGAGGAAACCTGCCTTTTTGGGGGGATTTTGTAACAAAATTAGCCATCTTTTTGCAAATTTTTTGATGGAATTTGCCAGAAATTATTCGATTTTTTGCGTTTTTTTAACGAAATTTGCCTTTTTGCAATTTACTAACAAAAATTACATGTACCACGGGATGCGTAAGTTTTATTTTTTTTTTGCGACCCGTGACTGATTTTTTAGTATTTTATGCGCTATAGTGGGTCCGCAGCATCCCTGTTCATATACTTATGATAGTACAATAGAGGACCTATTATCCGGAATCGTCGGGACTGAGGGCTTTCCGGATTTCGGGTCCGTCCAAAACTCGACAAAAAAAAAAAAACAGAAAATTTAAAAATAACAAAATTATAGCACTGATATCTAGAATATGAATGAAAAGTGTGTTGTATGAGAAGTCTGTGGAAAAAACACTAAGCTACAACTTTGACTCTTGTACTATAGTACAAAGTCAAATATACGGACATCCAAATTTCAGAGCTCTTCAAAATCCGGACGTTTTGCTAACTGGCTTTACATATATATATATATATATATATATATATATATATAACCATAAAATACCATTAATTCGCTCCCCCAAAGGTGACGTAAATCGTAAAATAATTAGAGGGGGGAACTTATACGGGATTTTTCCGCGATCGTTTCACAAAATTTGCATTTTTTTGCGATATTTTATGAGATTTGCAGGGTTTTATTACAATACTTGACGAATTTTGCAGGGTTTTATCACGATATTTGACGAATTTGCAGAGTATTTTCGCGATACCTGAAAAAAATTACTTTTTTTATGGGGATGAATCATGATGAAATGAATGAATCATGAATCTTTGAAAGAATTTTGATACTTGAAGCAATATTTGAAAAAATTTGCGTTTAAAAAAAAAAAAAAAAAAAAAAAAAAAAAAAAAAAAAAACGTAAATTCTTTTGAAAAAACGCAGAAAAAATGTGAATTTCGTAAAAAAAAGCCAAAAAAGCATGAAATCTAAAAAAATCTCGATAAAACGCACATTTGATCAAAGATTCGTGATTCATTCATTTCATCATGATTCATGTCATTCTCAATCGTCTTCATTTCCGGATTTCGGGTACTTCCGGATAATAGGTCCTCTACTGTACCACACATTGCCACAGCTCAAATCACAATAGATTAGTGTTATAAGGTCAAGGTTGTAGTAGACAAATTCCTCATTGATGACAGATGCTTTCTGATCTGAAAAGAACATCCACCAATAAAATAAAATTGGCTAAAAAAAAAAGTAAAAATATAAATAATTAATTTTGTCCTTTCCAACCAGGTGTGATTCTGTTCTGAAATTTCCAAAAATGCATTTGATTTCAAAAAATTTAAAAAACAGATCATCAATCAGGAAATTCTAGCAGTATCCATTTATTAGTATCAATAAACTGTACTACTCTCTTATGCCGTTCATAAGATTAAATGCCAATAGATGGATGATTGTGAATGTCAATTCAATGACATTAAATATGATACACTATAGGTGAAAACTGAGAAATTCGAATAGTAGACAGTGGCAGGTAGACCTAATTTCATTAGTGGCCACCCCAGCAGCAGAATTTTTTTCTGCGGTCTGTAACACAAGTAAAAACTTAAAAAACAATCTGCAGACCAATCCCTCACATTACATTATATGCACTCAAACCTCCCATGTATTTGTGATAGACATAAAAGGAAAGTATACTTTAAAAAAGAAATTTCCTTTTTTCTCAGAATTATTTATACAAATCCATTGTCCGAAAGAGAGGGGGGGGGCTCCCCTTTGACAAAATTTGCACTTTTTTCTCGATTTTTTGACAAGATGTCATTTTTCTCGATCTTTTGACAAAACTTGCATTTTTTTCGAGATTTTTATGACAAAATTTGACGTTTTTTACAATTTTTTGACTAAAACTGCTGTTTTTTGCGATCTTTTGAAGAAATTTGCCAATTTATCATGATCTTTTGTCGAAAAGTGCCTTTTTTTGCAATCTCTTTTAATGATTAATGACAAAAACTGCCGTTTTTTGTGATCTCTTGAAGATATTTGCCGTCTTTTTGCAATCTCTTGAAGAAATTTGCCGTTTTTTCGCGATCTTTTGAAGAGATTTGCTGTTTTTCGTGATTTTTTGAAGAAATTTGCAGTTTTTCATGATTTTTTGAAGAAATATGTTTTTTTTGTGATTTTTTGATGAAATGAGTCGTTTTTTTGCTATTTTTTGAAGAAATTTACCGCTGCATCATGATCTTTTTACAAAAACTGCCGTTTTCTCACGATCTTTTCACGAAAATTGCCGGGGTTTTTTTTTTGCGATCTTTTGAAGAAATTTGCCTTTTTTTACCATTTTGTGAAGAACTTTGCCATTTTTTGGTGATTTTTTAACGAAAACTGCCTTTTTGCGATTTTTTTAAAGATATTTGCCGCTTTTTCGCAATTCAGTGAAAAAATTTGTCGTTTTTTGTGATTTTTTGATGAAATTTAAAGTTTTTTCGTGATCTTTTGAGGAATTTTGCAATGTTATTAAGAAACTTGCCTTTTTTCGCGATCTTTTGACAAAATTTGTCATTTTTTGCGATTTTTGGATGAAATTTGCGTATTTTTCGTGATCTATGATGAAATTGATTTCTTTTCAGACTATTTGTTGAAATTGGCGATACATTTAGTGTCTGAATTTTTGGATTTAGGACCAAATTTATTTAATTTTGCTAAATTTTTAACAGTTGAAAAATAGTCTGCAGACCTCCCCAAGAGTCTGCAACGTGCATTGCACTGTTGTGCCGATTCTGCTCCCGGCATGGCCACTTTTTAAATATAGGTCAAAATGATTTTTTTTTCTTTATTTAGCGGCTAGTGAATAACAAACTGACACTTTTAAATATAGGTCAAAATGATTTTTTTTCTTTATTTAGCGACTAGTGAGTAACAAAGTTACAAATATTTGGTTAAAAATAAAAGTGGCATTCCATTGAATGGAAAAAATATGAATTAATAATTAATAGTGCAGGTAAAATTATAAGTGATAAACTATTTTTAAATATATAATAATGCACTGTATAAAACAAACAAGGAAATTGTATTTTTAAATTTTTAATTAAAAAATAATTTCACATCTTTCTTGGATATTTCATTTTTACTTAAAACTTAGTAGGATCTAATATCATCAAAATTGGCATGTGGTAATTATTAAGTCTGGCGAGTGTACAGATAAATATGAATATTCTTTGCTTTGGCTGAGATTTCAAAATTTCGGATGTCGTATTAAGGCAACCAGAGAGTTGTGAGGGGGAGGAAGACTGCTTGATGGCAGTAAAGTCAGATGCTAAATATGCAGTATATTACTCACCTAGTGGCACGTGTTAATTTTGTCCTGTATTTTTAAAGTAACTGGCAATAATGTTTCAATCTTCCTTGACACCTACATAAACTTTAATAACAATAATAATAATAAAAAAAAAATGTACCAGCCAACTATTACTGGTACAATTATTGGGCAAATGGCAAGAGTGAAAGATATAAATTACAGCAATGTCCTTAAAATCCCCTTGCATTCAGAGGTAAAAATGATATAATTTATTTGAAATGCATGTGGAATTAAAATTGATGATTATATTTTGTAGGAAAAAAACTATTGCTCGAAAACATAATCAAAATAAAGAGTTTGTGGTAAAAGACAAAATATAGAAAATACAATGTTTCTAAATCTGCTTGCATCTGATAGAAAGAAAGAATTAACCAATTAACTAATTAGATGTAAACAGAATAGAAATACATATACCCATGAAAAAAGCTGTATTTCACAAAGCAAGTTTATAAGATTTTTTAATTGCCGAGTGGCAACTAGGATGGCGATCGACAGCCGATTTTTAATCGCCACATGGCAAGTGGCGACCATTAATTTACATCTATACAATACATGTGTTTAAAACGTCATTAAGTGATTTTTATTTTGACTTTGTATTTTTATTAATACTCTACTAATTATTTGTTTTTTTATTATTTAAAATAAAAATTACGTCAATATATATAAATTGGCTGCTAGTTTGGCGAAATCAGTCGACGGGATAACAGAGTAGTACTTAATAAACAATACACAATACAGCACGTACAACTACATTTGAATACAATCCCTCAGTCTTTTGCTTCATTTTGGTAACAATAGATTTTGAGCTTATCCTACAGATAATTACTTTTAGAATTTTCAAGCTATGTTTTTAAGACCCTTACAAAAAAATCTCTACAGCTAACACAATATGCAAATGAAATTTTGATAGTCTTTACGCATGCTCAATGAAAAATTATTTAGTAAACCTGCTCAGCTTTCATACAATTCTTATTATTTTTTATTTTTGATGGCAAGGTATAGTGTTCAATGTTGTTTATATATTTTCGGAAAAGAACATTATTTTATATTTTAGAACTATTCAAATTATAAGCAAAAACACTTGGGGAATGTTTTTATAAAAACCTTAATTTCTCGATGAGTATACAATGCATAAAAATTAGCACAATTTATTACAATAAGTCACTTAATCATAACTTAGAGTTCACCTTTGCTTCATTAGTTTTGACAGGGTTATCCAAAAGATGTTCGTTTTTTTTTTCAATTTGTTGATCGTCAACTATGGAGTTTCGGGGAAATAAATTTATCATGGTAATATATGACCTGTACTATCATATTTACACACTTAGAGTTTCAGGATAATTCCTCATGTATTTTTCTAGATATTCAACAAAATGTCTAAAATTGCAAGTGGCCGGTCCCGTTTGGCCATAAATGTAACTAGTATTCAAAAATATCGTTTTCGCAGATTGATGTTAGAAAAAAAAAATCCCACCAATATGGTGCATATGTGACATCAGTGTCGCTCTAAAATTTCATAAAATTTAACATAGCATATTTCGGTGAATTTTAATTGTAAAAGAACTCGTTCTTTTCGCTGAGTTCGCCGAAATTTTGCTATTCTAGACTTCTACAGCACTGAATTATTCCATAAATAATTTGTGATAAAGGGACTGTATACAAAAATTAGTAAAAATCATAACTTTTTTGAAAATTAGTGAGAGAGGTCAATACAATCTTACTAACCCAACTCAATATTGGTATCTAAATTTCTTTCTACCTTATTTTAAAAAGTTTGTCAATTTATATTGCTTACTTATCTTTGTAGCCAAAAAACAAAGTACATTTAATCTTTTTTGTATGCATGCCCGAGTCGATCTTTTTAAAATTTTAGATGTAGGAATTTGGTCTTTTACTACCAACTCCGCTGTCTTGCATATAACACATCTGTTCCATTTCAAGAATCACAATAAAAACAAATGAATAAAACTACACCAACAAATCAGAAATGAAAACGAACTATCAAAATTACAAATGTAAACAATATTAAAAATCTACTTACAAAGATAAAAAAAAACTGCAGTTTTGACGTTTCAAGGGGAATGCTCTGAGACTTTTAGCGGCAAGGCTGTTGTCTTAAATTGCAGTTTTAAACAAAAGAAGCCTTTATGAAGATAAATATAAACATTGCATTAAGGCCGTGTTCAAAAGCGGCTTTTTTTGTGCGCGCGCGCTCAGAAGATTCTGCTTGGAGTAGGTCCTATCGAAGAAGAGAATTTTAAACTTATTCAATTATTGTATTATTTTTATGGTTCAGAATTGGTAAATACAAAAACCATATCTCTTTATTCTTTCAAAATATGATTTTCGTAACAGAAATACATACCTGTGACCACTCAAATAAAATTAAAAGTATTCCGGAAAAATATCACGTGACCTATTTCATGTAATTAAGCCCGATTAGCATTTAAAAAATGACAATCAACCCTGCTCAAACCTTGACGCGCGCGACGCAAAAAAAATGATGGGCGATTTGATCACGTGATTATGCGTTTTGTGCTTATCTGTTATTGGTTGCACGTTGTTTGTTGTCAAAGTTGGTAGGTTGACTGATACAATTTAACAATTGGTGATTTAATTTTTTTAATAATTTAATTTTTATTTATTTAAAAATCATTTATCAGTTGCTTTATACTTTTCGTATTAAATAATAGAATACTGTTGATTCTATTGTTGTAATTAATAGAATGCTGTTGATAAACCAAGGTTGAGATATCCACACGGGGGACTAGCTAAGGGGGGGGCTACCCTCCCAAAACATTGACAAATGTTGTTACACTTTGCAAATTTAAAACTTTTATGTCAAATTTAATTAAAATTTTAATAAAAACTGCAATACATTTTCTATTTTTGATAGAATTTGCAAAAGTTACAACTCTAATTGGGAATATTATTAATTTTTTTACAAAAAGGAATTGTATTACATTTTCAAAGTGCGTTAACTTGGCAAAATTATAAAACGAGTTGGCGAATATAAAAATTTGACTTGACAATATTAAGGTTTTCTCCCCCACCAATGAAAAGTCTTAGAAATGGCCCTGTATCCACATATTACAAGACTGATTTGTAATCTACAATACTGGATTGATTTCAATGGAATTTGCATTGTTAGTTATTTTTCAGAAGAAGTTTTAGTATGTATATATTTCTTATTTAATGATTGTATATTTTAATACCGTGTGGATAACAGGCCAAAATATGTCATAAAATATGAAAAACAAACGACATCCGAAATTATGTTAGTATAAGCAAAACACTTATTTATACTTTTAATAGTAAAATTATAAACATTCTAATCATACTTTATTCATTATAAAACTAGAAGGCAAACTCCAAATATTTCACTTCTTTAAAATATATGTATGCAGATATTCTTAATTTAAAAAAATGTATATCTTTTACATTTTGCTTTTATAATATTTTCCATTTTGATTTTAACACCGTAAAATATCCACGCATGCATTATATTTGCATCCTAATCTCAATAAAAAATTACTTCTAAAATTTTCAAAAAAAAAAAAAAAAAAAAAAAAAAGAACATTAACAAGATGAATGTAGATTCTACCATTGCAGAATTCAGTTTCGCCTCCGATTAGGAAAAAAAAAAAAAAAAAAAAAAAAAAAAAATCGATAGAAGTTTTTTAGAAGGGCGACCCCGATTAGATTGCAATGAATTAACTTCATTTTTCTTGTGTTTATCAATATAATAGCAAACAGAACGGCGTGAAATACCCAATTGAATAGCAATTTCTCTCTGAGACATTGGAATTGCGGAATAATAAAGAGATACAATTTGAAAACGGATTTTTTCTTTAGTTTAAACGCTTTTTTATAGACTCTAAGGGCGCTTTTCCATTACACGACACGACAACGATAAATCGTACCCGATTGTCGTTATCCGACATCGGTGCAAGCAAAATGCATTGATTTATGCTACCCGCTTTTCCATTTGACGAAACGATAACGATTTTGTCGTAATCGATTGAACGATATCGGCCGACATGTTATTTTGTCGTCAAACAACCAACCTCCCTAAAAAATCGTCCGACATTTTTGCTGACTGTGTTTACAATTTGTGAAATCAATGACTGAAGTTTGAATGTACGAATTAGCACTTTTTGTTGTTTTTAGCATGTATGTTGTGTAATTTGCGAAATAATGGTTTTAAAGTTTACTGTGAATGTAGGTATTGTGTTATTTGGAGAAACAGGGCCCCCCTTTTTTGGATAAAATAAATATGGTGAATTGTACGTACACGAATCAAAACAAATTGATTCGTGCTGTATGTTGGCATGAAATGGGCCTGGTCATTTCCAGGAGATGAACGTGAAGCTATACCATCTGTAATAAAAAAGAAAGGTAAATAAATATTTTTTGACACTCATTATTAAAGTATTATTTAAAAAGTATAAGTGATGTATACATTAGTTAGCATGTTGATTTGTTTTCAAACCAACATAAACTATTGCTAAATTTTGGTAAACAAACTATTATACTTATAATTGACCAACAGTTTAACCAAGTGCTTGTGAATTCTAAAATTCTCAAAATAGATTGTTTTTAAGTTTATAGATGTGCTTATTATATGAATTAATTAACAATACTAAGTTTTAAGTGTTGTAAAAATTGTGCTTTTTTATTTCATTTATTAATTTCTGTGATTAATAACCCAGGATGTTAATTTTTAGGTTAAAATTGCTTGAATATGTTATTCAAAATGCATTTATTACTTTTCCTTGTACATTTTTGTCGCTATTAATTTTCATTTTGAAACTGTGCCTTTTTAGCTTAGCTTAATGGCCAGTAAATCCAGGTTTTAAACAATTTTTAAAATAAGTAAGTGCACTTATTATTGGAAATTGTGAACAAACTAGTATTTATCAACAAATTACAGCAGTATTTTGATAATTCAAAAGAAAGTAATGAAGTTAATTTGTTCTTACGTGCATTAGTGACTGTGGCTATAAAGATTTCAGAGATTTCAAAACAAATTAGTTGCATTCATTGTTTTTTTTCTTCATGTACACACAGTGCTTGTACAACATGCATTAGTGATTGCATTTTTAATTAATTTTGTGTATTTTATGGATTGTTGCACTGCAATTTTGCTGCAGCGTGAGTGTTTTGTTTTCATGTGCTCTAAGTGCTCATACATGCAGTAGTTGGACTGCTTTAACGAGTTTTATTTTAGCGAGTGAGAGTTTTAGGCCCTTTTTTTTCTAATATAAACATTATTGTTTTAATGTATTTGTTTCACAATATTGTCACTGGATTTTTTTAGTTCAGGTATCACTCATTTCTTCCAGATATTGGGAATCTGCATGTTACTGCATCTATTAATTTTTGTTGTTTGTTTTCATATGGGCATAGTGCTCATACATTTGTTATTGACTGCGGCTTTGAGAAATTTTATGCATTTTAGAGACCATTGCATAAGTTTGTTGCATCCAGTAATTTGACATTCACCGAGTTTTTTTTTCTTTCTAAGAGTTTGATGATTTAAATCGAAGTGCGAAAAATTTTGTTTCAGATCACAAACCAAATACAAAAGTATTTTAATAGTTAATAATACGTTATAGAAATCAATAATCAAAATATAAAAGCATTAGCTCTACAGCTTAGAACATATTTTTAATAATAAACTGCATTTATAAATTGGACATCTAAAATGGAAATATATTTTTATAATGTTAGAATTCACAAGCACTTAAATTTGGTTAAGCAAATAATTCTTAACCAAATATTAACAATAACATTGGTTTAAAAAGAAATAACTTATACTTCTATGCTTTAATAATGAGTTTCATAAAATATAAATTTACCCCCCTTTTTTTTCTATAGATGTTTTAATTTCATATTCATTGTCTCGAAATTGAAGTATTTCTTTCTAACATTCTTTTACAAAAATGTTTGATAATTAAGGCTTTTTTTATCCAAAAAAAAAAAAAAAAAAAAAAAAAAAACAGGCCTTGTTTCTACTGATGAACACAAAATCCTCAAATAACTTTGAATCGATTATTTAAATAAATTGCATAACATACCTAAGAAGAAAAAATGTTTAAGATTCAATTTAATACAAGAAATTAAAAAATTTTAATTCGAATAATGTAAAGTTACTAACACACTAACAAATAAATATTTTAAAATACTAACAGCTAATAATGGGCGATAAATAATTACATTTTTTAGTTTTGTCATTTCTAAAATGTAATTATTTAAATTCTATTTGAGTTGAACCTCATCAAAACCCTGACACAATTTTACACACGCCCACAATTTTACACAGGAGCCGTAGTGAGATACGTGCGTCTGTGCCGCTATCTCGGAGTGAAATGATGGTGAAAATTCACGTTGTCGAGAAACGATATCGGTAAAATGGAAAAGCAGTTTACTAGACGACACGATACCATGCTAATTTATCGTCCGGTTTTGTCGCTGTCGGATCGTATAATGGAAAAGCGCCCTAAGTAAAAGGAAATGCAATTTAACAATAAAACGAATGGAATCCCGTCGAATTCGACGAATGAAATGTTTAAAAGGCCCGATCGATTTGGTTTTAAAAAAAGCAAAAGTAATTACATTATTGAATCAATATATAATAAATATATTTACAAAGTGAATGTCAAATTTGCCAGTTACAATTTTGCATTCAAATATTCGCACATCTACAGTTAAAATTGTAATATGAGTGCCGGCGAAATCCAGAAATTTTATTTTATATGCACTCACAGAAAAATAGCTTTATTTAAAATAATAATAATAATAATATCGGGTACTACTAGCTTATCCCATCGACCAAAAAATTATCGCCAAACTATAAGATTAAATGCCAATAATGGATGGTCGTGAATGTCACATTCAATGACATTAAATACGATTCATGTGTTTAAAATGTCATTAAGTGATTTTTATTTCGACTTTTTATTAATCTTTTTATTAATATTCTACTAATTTATTTTTTCGTTATTTAAAATACAAATTATGTCAATATGTATAATTTGGCTATTAATGTGGCGATTTGTATAATTTGGCGAAATTGGTCGACGGGATAACAGAGTAGTACCTAATATCGTTATGAGTAAAAATACGATGTTTTAAATAGTGACGTCATTTTCTCTTCAAATGTTCTTTAAAAGTTACTGTTTATGAAAAAGGCATCCATAATAATATTGTAATTCCCTTTTATCTGGTTGTTGAATGACATAATTTTCCTCATTTGAAATTTCTCTTATTTTGATTTAGACATTAATTTTTATCATAAATTATTTTCTGTTATTTTATTTACGTTATTAATATTATTTCTCAGTAAATATATATATTTTTAACTCAATTAGTGCACAATTATACGCAATCATTTTAGAAAATAAATTTTTATTATCGAGAGAAAAGCTAAACTGTGTTGCCACCATTTTGAAGAAATGTCATGAAAAAGCTTTTAAAATTAAAAATAAAATATAAAAATGGAAATAAATTAAAAAATAACTAAAATGGGCACAACTACAAATAAATAGCTTTCATTTAAAAAAATAATTATCAAAATCGGTTGACTAGAAAATTCAGGGCTGATGACACGACATTTTTAGCTTGTCTGAAAGAAATAGCATCGAATGCTAATAATTATTTTATGCGTATACGGATATTTTCGCAGAAAACATTTTTTTTCATTTTCTTAATATATATATAAATCACTTTGGAACGATATTAATATCGTTCTAATTATCCTTTTAATATTCTAAATTTGGAATATTAAAACTTTCTCCGCAAAAATATCATTTTCTCATATTTAAATAAGTATTTTATTATTATAATAGAAATACATGTGCTTCTGTATTATTAATATAAAATTTACCTTTAATAAAAATGTCTTATTTATTAATAAAAAGCAACCAAAAAAAAAAAAACACAAACCAACTTTTGGCCCGCGCAGGTATCGAACCCGTATCGTCTGGGTTCAAGCCATGGAGCTAAGAAGGTACATGGAGGAGACACATCAATCTAGCATCATAGTGAGACCTGACGCCGAAAAACCAGTTCTTTCCCCCTCTTTCATATCCGCCATGTTTGACTTTTACCGTAGTTGGCCGCGAGGAGCTTCCTCAATACGACGATCGGTAGCAGACGGGAAAAGGCAGCTTACCCAGGTCAAATATGGCGGCCGCGGCGTTGTAACGGGGGGGTAGGAAAAGCTTCAAGTGACGTCACATATGTCTCCTCCATATACCTTCTTAGCTCCATGGTTCAAGCTCAGCATCCTGACCATTCGGCCAGCCAGCTCACTTTCATTTGTAACAGATTATCTTTATAATTGGCACTACAAGTAATTACATCCTTGATCTGTTCTCCATCTGTTACTGAGCGAACAGTTACAGTAATTGGTGGCACAGTAGCGAGGACTGAACGCACATCCCACCAAGTATAAGTATCCACTCCATGTCCGTGGCTCCTAGCGTGCGCGTGCAGCGCGCGTAACAGCTGAACACGGCCTAAGACTTATAGGTTGATTGGTTCCTTTACGAAGAATCGGAAGTGTCAGCAGAAAATAAACAACTGTTTATTTTCTGCAGCCAAAATAAAAAAGTGTTAATTTTAAAGCTATATTAATTCCAAAGTTTTGAAACTTTTACAGTTGAAACATTTTTTAAACAGCACAGTCTACACAGTTAAAAATATTTTGAAAAATTATCTCCGATTTTAAAGACTATCAATTTTCTGACCAATGAGAACGCTGCTTAAACGACAATGGAGCGTTCTTATTGGCCAGAAAATAGATAGCCTTTAAAAACAGAGGTATTTTCCACTTGCTTCGGAATACAAAATCGCCTGGTAAAAAGCCTGTATTTTGAGAGAATTTTTTTTAAATAACATTTCTCAAAAATACGATTTTCTGTTCTGATTGGCTAATATGCTTTCGAAAATAGATGGATAAAGGTGCGAAAGATGTATAAAATTTGATTGTTGAGAAGTTTCTGGACAAAAGTGAATCGTTAAGCATCTTGGTAAGATCGCAACTATTATACCATGTCGAAACATGAGATATCTTAATTCGCAATTTTTGAAGTGGTACCCTCCAGGAATTGAGTGCCTGTTCACATTTAAAAACATGCCTAATAGGGAACTTACAATCAGCTGACAGCCATTGTATTTCAAGTGGAGGTAAAGAGTAGTTCCACCAATCAGAACTGTCTATTTATTGGGAACTAAAACGGCCTATACACACTGTTAAAAATCTGCTGCATTTTGCTGCAACGCACTCCACCACTTGCATATAATATCTCTATTCCAACCAATGAAAAAGCTCCATTTCACGGCCAAGTAACCGTTTTCTATACAAGCAGGGGAGTGCGTTGCAGCAAAATGCAGCAGATTTTTAACAGTGCAGGCGCTGCTCGCAACCTTCGATACAGGATAACTGTCCTTTTAATTCCCCTTTAACTAATGTTAAAGTCCCATTGAAACAATTCTTTATTATAAATGTATTTAAAAGTTTTAAATATTCAAATTCACATAATATTTACTTCGTCATATAAGACAGAAAACAAATGTCACAGGAAATCTGAAATTGTGCAAAAGAATAATTTAACTAATGTTAAAGTCCCATTGAAACAATTCTTTATTATAAATGTATTTAAAAGTTTTAGATATTCAAATTCGCATAATATTTATTTCGTCATATAAGACAGAAAACAAATGTCACAGGAAATCTCAAATTGTGCAAAAGAATAATTATTCTGAACAAATTTAAAATGCATGTAATGCAATGAGCTTACACGGCGTTATCCTGAATGGAGAAGTTACATCTTTTCTCCACCAAATGGCGTATTCTAGCGCCAGTACGACGTCAATTGGAACTTTCCTATACCCTGTTCGCACTAGGATACTTAAGCCATCTTAGACCGCCGAACTCTCTGAAAGTGTTTCAACTTGCTTCGGCTAGATAAAGGAAAAACCACTCACTCCCGTTGGCTAGAAAGCATCGCTTTTACTGATTGGCTGTTTTTATTTTAAGCGCATGCGCATACATTACATTTGTTCAGATCACAAATACAATGATATTCGCTGAGATATCTTAGGTAGATTTTTCAATGTGAACAGGCATCCAATTCCGGGAGGGTACCACTTCAGAAACGACGATCTAAGATATCTTATGTTTCTAGTGCGCACTGTAACTGTGATCGAGCAAAAGTAAAACATGAGCATGCGCTTAAAATAAAAACGGCCGCAACAGCTAGCGAAGCTTTATAATCATATATTTATAAGCTTTTAATCATATTTATAAACTTTTAATCATATATTTAGAAGCTTTATAAAAGCGAAGCTTTATAATCAATGAAAGTGAGTGGTACTCCCTGTTTCTGTTTTATACTTGTTATAATAATTATATGTTAGTGTTGTAGCGTACCGTTGAAGGCTTCCAAGATGAATACAGCGAAATAACTTGCATGTAGTTTATTCACACATATATTATTCTTAAACAGGTTACACATAACAAAGACGCGACACAACATTTATAAAAACTAGTTTGAGCCCCGTTCGCATATTTCAGATGTGTATATTGCTGGGACGATTACTGTTTCTAAACCAATAGGAGACCGTCATTATCACGGTCAAGTACACGCCCACACAGTTTGATTGACAGGAACTCGTGGACAATTGATCGTGTGTGTTTATTATTTATTTGTACTCGGATTGTTTGAATTTGTACTCGGTAATTAAAAATTAAAGGTACGAAATAATTTTTTTTTTTTTTTCAAAATGACTGAATTTTATTTACTTCAATTAGAAATTATACTTCCTCTGATCCTGAAATAAATAAATAAATAAATAAATAAATAAAAATTAAAGTAAGAATTTTGCTTATACGGATATTTTCGCAGAATACTTTTTTTCCCATTTGTTTAATATATATATAAATCATTTTGGAACGATATTTAGAATATTAAAAGGGTTTGAAATGTTTTTTTTAAATGTCTTATTTATTAATAAAAGACAGCCTCCAATAATTAAAAAAAAAAAAAAATCACCAGCGGACTCTCGGCCCGCGATGGACTCGAACCCATATCCTCCGGTTTCAAGCTCGACGCTCTAACCATTCAGCCAGTCAGCTCACTTTCATCCGCAACAGATTATCGTTATAATTAGCACCGTCAATTGTCCACGAGTTCCTGTCAATCAAACTGTGTGGGCGTGTACTTGACCGTGATAATGACGCTCTCCTATTGGTTTAGAAACAGTAATCGTCCCAGCAATATACACATCTGAAATATGCGCCCCGTTCTAGGTTAATTTTGGTTACAGTTAAAGTTCTTGACCAGGTCACGTTACAGTTAATGTCATTATACCACATCTCCTTTTCTTTAAAGATTCATTTTCTGCGGAGGACGAACGACTCGTCCACTTCTGGTGGTATATAGATTCTGGCTCTTTTTTGGAGACATAGAATTACTTTTACCATTGTTACAAGATGGATGCGGATTCTGTAAGCTTGGCTTGGTTGGGCTCGGAACACTCTGTGATATTGGTAACTCATTACGGGAATCGTCTGGTTCAAGGTTATCCACATCATCAGCTTCTGGTTGGAAGTTAGTTGATGGGACAAGATGCATTCTGTTTCGTCGATATAGCTTTTTCCGAGATTTGACAATATACGATCGCGAAGAATCTAATCTCTTCTGAACTGTACCAGTAGCTCTCTTGTCCGAGATCCACACTCCATCTCCAACATCGAGATTTTTGAGGTCTCGTACTCCGTGACTTTTGTCGTAGTTGTCTCTTTGCCTTTCTATTCTCTTCTCTTCCTTTCTTTGAAGTTCATCCCTGTTTTCAATTTTTGGGTCTAGTTGAGATCTTGCAATTGGCAGAGTTGTCCTAATACGACGATTCATAAGAAGTTCTGCGGGACTGAGGCCATTTTCTAATGGTGTTGCTCTATATGCCATTAAAGAAAGGTAAGGATCTTCAGCTTTTTTGAGTCGCAATTTGATGGTTTTTACAGAAGATTCAATGAAACTATTGCTTTGTGGGTACCTAGGACTTGATGTGATATGATGAAATCCGTAAAACTTTGAGAATTTTGAAAATTCAGATGAGTTAATTGGCTCAAATTGAGGACCATTATCAGATCGGACGACATTAGGAATCCCATGTCTGGCAAAGATTGATTTGCAGTGGAGAATTACTTCTTCAGAAGTTAATTTTTCCAGTTTTGCGATTTCTGGATATCGTGAGAAATAATCAGTCACGATCAAGTACCAAAATCCATTAAGTTTAAAAAGATCCATTCCGACTGTTTCCCATGGTCTTTCAGGAAATTCGGTAGTGATAAGAGATTTATGGCGATTAGTGGTCTCCTTGATGCATGATGTGCAATTCTTTATCATTTCTTCAATTTCTTTATTAATTCCAGGCCAATATATCGATGATCTTGCTCTCGCACGACATTTCGTAATTCCCAAATGTCCCTCATGAATTTGTTGAAGAACCTTTCTTCGATCATTTGCAGGAATGATGATTCGACAGCCCTTCATTATGAGTCCATCTTGGATCGATATTTCATATCGATGATTCCAATAAGGTAAACAACTTGGCTCTAAATGTTTTCTTGATGGCCAACCGTTGAGTATTAAATTTTTTAACTCTTTGCATGTTGTATCAGACTGTTGTGATTGGCGCAATTCTTCTAATCTGTTGCATGAAGCCAGGGGCGTAGCTTGAAATTTTTATTGGGGGGGGAGAGCCAAAATTTGGCGCCTTTTATTTTTTGCCGCCCTTGAATTATTTGCACATTTTTTAGGAGAGGGGGGGGTAGTTATGCTACTTTTTATCTTTAATTATTTATTCATGGCAATGACATCTATTTAGGTGATATAAGTGATGCAGCCATGGTTAAATTTTCATTTTAAGCGTGCATGCACATGTGCTGATAAAATATCTCTCTTAGCTCTTATTTTTTCAAGGTCTAAAAAGGCAATGTAGAATGTTTGAAGAGAATCCGAATCCTGGATCCTTAAATTCATTTACCTGACATGATAAGAACAATTGTATTTGGAAGAAAAATAAAAATACAGAACGCAAAGTTAATTGCAATATAGCTATGAAGGTTTCAAAGCCGCAGCTCGCCTCGAAACTAGCTGGTCAATATAATTGAATTTAGCCTTCAATTTTTTCTGGTGAGATCCTCCGAGATCGGGCCCACTACTATCACTCCCACCAATGTAAAAAAGGAGTGTTAAATCTCTCGATGAACATTCGACCCCTTTTCAAGGAAGTAACGGTGGTCTATATACTGAATATTAAGGCTCCTATATACTACAGGAGCCCTACTGAATATAAGGAAAGGGCAGCTGACGTCAATGTGGGCAAAATGGGATCCACAGTAATTTCCTGCCCGTCTTTAAGACTCCTACTGTACACAAGAAGACAAGGCGATCTGATTGGTCTACGATTGGTCTAATGTCGCGATTTAAAGCTCTGTTGTATGATTGGTCAACGTCGCCATGTTGATTCCTGTAATGATCACTAAAGCAAAAATGTAATTGATAGATTGGTTGAAGGAAGCGCTTGTTTGTAAACATGCACATGTGTTCCAGTTTCTGTAAAATGGAATAACATATTTTCCCTTTTATTATCTTAGTTCCCCAGTAAATACATATAAATAAAAAATAACCTGTATCGTACTGCAGTTATAACACAACTTTAAAGTATTTATTTTTTTCTAATGTGAATTTTTTAAATCGATCGCACGATTATTCTATTAATTATACAGTACATTAACGAATGCTTTTTTTCCCCTGTCACTTTTTAACATTAAAAGACAGTCGTTCAAAGTAAATTTAATTTTCTCTTTTGACAATGGCTACTTTAAAAGCAAAAATCAATTATTTCCAAATCCCTTTATCGAATCACTAGAATAAAAACTTTTTTAACCCCTTAATCAACATATTCAATTTAGCAATAGTATGCTGAATACCGGATATCATTAAATTTTGTCAAAAGTAATTTATCACAATAGTAATTAGCGAAGCAACAAACTCAGATATATAGAACATTTCAATCTTGATTTAAAATAGACATATACACATATATTTTGGAATTTCAGATAGAAGAGTACATCGGTACATCGTGATGTTTATGGAGTTGAATAAAAACTGTTATTTTTCAGATAAATGAAATTTAAGCTGTAATGTCCACCGCAAGACAGAAAAAAGACCCAGCAGAAGAGTGACAATAACTTGTAATGTATATGTACAATTGATAAAACATAACAAAATTATATTTAGGAATTATATTATAAAACAAAAATAGAGCCCCCCCCCCCCCCCAAAAAAAAAAAAACTATTACTCAGTTGAAAACATTTTTGAAAACATTCTTTTTACCATTTGATCAGTAACCCTTGCAAGAATGGAATCAGTGCCACTTGATCAGTAATAATGCATTTTTAATAATAATCTTCCAATTTTAAATACAGTGTTTTATAAAATAAAATCTGTGAAAATACAATATGTGGATACCAAAAACCAAAATTTAAAAAAAATCATGTAAAACTGAATATTTGTTTGGTTCCATTCGATTGTATCTTACTATGTTTGATTGCTTTTTCGAAAAACATTTGTAAGTAAGGGTGTATCCCGATCGAAACTGCTTATTTCTGCATTTCATTTTGATTTCATTTTTGCTCTGAAATGCATCGGACTGACAGATTCTCTTATTCAGAAACTATACAAGGTGCCGTAAAGCTCGATATTTTGATAAAGGCAGAAAATAGTGTGAAAATGCTGTCAAAGTGGGCGTTGTAAGCTGAATTTTCTGAAGCGGAAGAGCTGCAGACGAAAAAAAGCACCATGCTGAAGCAATGATTGTTTATCAATCAAATTCTAATAAATTGAGCGAAAAATAAGATCGTACGGCACCTTGTACATCTCTTCGAAAATCACTCCAGCAAGTTTCATGTGTCTATTTTTAAAAATGAGTCTGAAATTCTATCAGAAAAATTCGAGATGTTGAAGGTTGGAAAAGCATGTTTTCGAGTACACCCTTAAACATATATCTCTTTTAATTTTGGGGAAAGCTTCATTCCTGCCCAGTCCTGGGTTAAAACTTGGTCGATTATTAATAATGTAAAAGTTTCAGAAATCACCGTTAATCAAAAAATAGCTATCTGTTTAGGAAATAAATAATAAAAACCATTAAAACTTAAATTTACCGGAAAACTGAGAATGCTAATCGATTTTTTTCCACTAATAATAGCAATGATAAAAATGAACTCACAAATGCGTCAGAAAGATAAACATTGTATTTAAAGACCATGCTTAACTAAAGGAGAATATGTACATTTTTTACCTTCGACTGCATCAATGTTTTTCATCCACTTTTTCATAAATTTGCATCATTTCTCCGCTTCATAACTTCTTTTTCTGTTTTGTTCTCTTTAGTAAGATCCTGGTTTTTTGTTTTTATGTTTTATTTCAGTCATCACTCATGACTGAATTTCTTCTCTCTGGACGACTACGAAAGACTTTTTTATTTTTATTTTAAAAATTGAACGAGAAAAATCGCTAGTTTTGAAAAGTCGCGTTATTAGCTTCAGTACAATCTGACAACACTAGACACTGGACAACAAAGATGTATGTAGGTGACGGCCGGAAATTATCTAACCCCACACAACGAAGGACATAAGAGGGGAGTTAAAATAGTTAAGGTCAGATGATCCTGTCGAAGACCACCAAACTTGGATTGGAATAAGGGGAGAGCTTTTCTCCGAAAAATCAAATAACATATAGTGTTCGAACAATGTTTATTTCCGGAATGTGTTCTTGTTTTCACACTGGGGATAGCGCCTGGTAGTAATCTTAAAATGTCTCAAATGTAATGGATCTCCTATATTTTTTTGAAACCATAATTTATTTTCTTCTAAATTTACAATAATATTAATTTTAAATCACGTTATTGTTATTTCATTATTTTTCTTTTTTTGTGGTGTAAAAAATATCTAAGAATGCCACATTAATAATAAAAATTTTAGGTGCCTAACGGCGCCTTTAAACCTTCCATGGCGCCCTTTTTGAAACCCTTGTTTTTAGGTGCCTGACTGCGCCTCTAAACCTTCTGTGACGCCCTACTACTAAAACATATTATAGAACCATTCAAACGCTCTACAATCGTTTCCACACTTCTTTTCCCTTTCTATCTATTTCTAAGGGTGACCAACAACTACTATAAGAAGGAAATAATTGTACATCTATCCTGGAATTCATTACAAGTCTGTTTTTGAAATTTTTTATTTCAGATGCATAAATTTTCTTTGGGATAGGAGTGGGAGTATAGAGGTAGTAACAAGTCTAAAATTAAGTGCCTTTTTCATGTTTTGTAAGTAAATAATAACTCACTTTGTAGTTTTACATTTAAAATTAAGTTATTTTATAATTACTTGTTACTACTAACAAAGTCTTTTTTTCAGGCGCCTAACGGCGCCGTCAAACCTTCTTTGGCGCCCTACTATATGAACTTATTGGGAGGGGAGGCTCCCCCCCTCCCCCCCTAAAGCTACGTCCCTGCATGAAGCGGGTAATGTGGATATTATCATACGAATATATGCATCAATTTCTTCTTCCAACTCTTCATCCTTTTCTCTTCTTACTTGAGGTTGTCTTGATAAGGCATCAGCTGCATAAAGTTTCTTTCCTGGTATGTGGAATATGGAATAAGAATATCGCATCATCCTCATCTTCAACCTTTGTAACCGAGGAGATAAGTCTTCAAGGTTTTTCTTTGAGAAGATTGGAATTAGAGGTTTGTGGTCTGTTTCTAATCTAAAGTGAGTTCCAGTGAGATAATCTTGAAATTTCTCGCAACTCCATGCTAGAGCAAGTGCCTCTTTTTCTATTTGAGCATATCTCTTTTCAGTAGGAGTAAGAGTTCTGGATGCATATGCAACGACAGAGATTTCCCCGTTCTCTTGTTCTTGCCTCAAGGTGGCTCCAATACCATAAGAAGAAGCGTCTGTAGTGACAATTGAAGTTTTCTGTGGATTATAAACTTTTAAAACTGGTTGAGATGTTAAGACATTCTTCCACTTTTGAAATGCTTGTTTTTGAGGTTCGTCCCAGACAAACTCATTCTTTTGACTTAACATAGATGTTAACGGTGCAAAAATTTCTGCAAAATTTGGAACAAATCTGGGTAGAAAATTTGCCATGCCTAACATCTGCTTTAATTCCTTTTTATTCTTTGGTGGTTGATATTCTTTTACTGCTCTAACTTTCTCTTCGTCAAGATGAATCCCCTTGTCATCAATAATATACCCCAAGAATTTAATTCTCTTGACTGAAAACTTACATTTCTTTTCATTCAGACTAATGCCATTTCCTTAAGTTTGTTTAGAACAGTTTTCAATGTTTGGTCATGTTCAGATTGATCTTTTCCCCACACTAAGATGTCGTCCATATGTCAAATAGCACCTGGAATATTTTCTAGTAGCTGTGACATTCTGCGTTGAAAATATTCTGGAGCAGATGAGATTCCAAAAGGCAATCTTAAAAAACGGTATCTTCCAAAGAGAGTGATGAAAGTCTTGAGATATGACGAAGATTCATCAAGCGGAATTTGCCAAAAGCCTGAATTAGCATCTAACTTCGAAAAAATTGTAGCACCTGTTAGAAGATTTAATGAATATTCCACTGAAGGCAATGGATGAAATTCCATTTCCATACATTTGTTTAGTTGGACAAGATCAACACATAAGCGAACACTTCCGTCACTTTTAGGAACGATAACGACTGGTGAACACCATTCCTTTGGTTTGGTCACAGGAACTATAAATTTTTGATGAATTATCTTCTTAATTTCTATTTCAGCTTTCTTCAGCAGCGGAATAGGTATCCTTCGTGGAGTTGAAATAGCAAACGGGACAGAATTCGGCTTAAGCTTAATAGTATAACAACCTTTCAGTAGCCCCAGGCCATTGAATAATTCAGGGTAATCTTGCTTTGGATTTACTGCGTTAATTTCTAAAATGTTTAGTCCTAAAACAAAAGCTAGTATTGCAGGTTTTCCCAACAAATAACTCTGTAATCCTTCAATTACATGGATTTCTTCAGTTATTTTCTTTTCCCTGTATTGGATTTCTTCAAGAAGTTTTCCCTTGTGTTTTAGTATTTTCCCATCTGGACCACAAAGCTTTTTGTCTGGTTTTAAAATTTTTGAACCCTTTAAGATTGATGATGAAGCTGGAATCACAGTGTGATCTGCTCCACTATCTATTTTGAAACGAATGGTTTTACCTCTTATTTGAATAGGAACTGACCATAATGAATCATTACTACTATTCGAGCGGGTTTCCCTAATCGTTCCTAAGAAAGAAATTTCAGATTTACTTTCATTTTTCCTACAAACACGAGCAAAATGCCCTAATCTGGAACATTTCAAACATTTGGCGTCTTTTGCTGGACACACTTTTCTATTATGCATAGACTTACCGCACCATTTGCAAAGATCAAAAGATTTTGTATATTCTTTTTTCCCATTATTCCTTTTATCAGTTTCCTTAACTGTGGATTTTGACTGGTAATCCCTTTCTTAAAATTTACCTTTGTTTTGCTTATACTCGAAACTCTATGCACAGAAGCATTATTAGAAGTAAGAATCTCTTGTTGTGTAATGTAATAAAAGTATCCGAAACATTTATAACCTTTATAACGAAAACGTAGGCTTTAATCGACATTAAACAACACATACGAATTCCGGCTATCTTAATTAATTTGAAAAGCATATAGCTATGTTGCCAAAACGTTATTGATAAAAACAATACAATAACACATATATATCATTCACCCCAACCAAAAAGTTAGTTTACAACATAATCCGACAGATATGCAGGTTTACGCCTCAGTCTACTGGGACGCAATCGTTCATTATCAGTTTTCTGTTCAGGTACCTCATGTTGCTTCTGTTCAGGTTGTTCAGGTTGCTCATGTAAAACATTTTCATCAGGCATTGCACCTTTTTTCGTATTCCTTTCGGTCCCCTCCAAAATCTCTGTCGATTGCTTCGAATGACCATCAAGCTCTGAGCATTCGTTCTGGTTAACGGATGGCTCCATTTCACCGTTACTCTCATAGGTATTTTCGATGATTTCCCCTCTTGGAGCTAAATGTCTGATAGACACAGTAGTCTCACGTCCATCTGGTAGCTTTACGTAAGCATATTCTGGATTAGCTTCCAGAAGTTCAACTTCTTGTACAATGGGCTCATACTTATTAGTACGTGAATGATTTTTCATCAACACTGGTCCTGCCTGAGTAAGCCAAGTAGGTATTGAACTTCCATTATGTGACCTTCTAGGGTGAGAAAACATGCGTTCGTGTGGTGTTTCATTAGTTGCAGTGCTTAATAGTGAACGAATGGAATGGAGTGCTGATTGTAGGACTTCTTCCCACAGTTCAATTTTCTTGTTCTGAGTTTTCAATGCCAACTGAATTGTTTTCCAAATGATACCATTATAGCGTTCGACCTGTCCGTTACCTCGTGGATTATAGGCAGTTGTACGACTAGTTGCTATACCAAGTGCAGTAAGAAACCCTTTTAATTCTCTAGACATGAGAGATGGCCCCCTATCTGTATGGATGTATGCTGGCATACCAAATATTGAAAAGATGTTACTCAAATGCTTAATCACTGTAGTTGAGGAGACATCAGAGCAGGGAATGGCAAAAGGAAACCTTGAGTACTCGTCAATCACAGTGAAGAGGAAGCGATTTCTTGAATTTGATGGTAAAGGGCCCTTAAAATCTATGTTCAGTCTTTCGAATGCAGATGTTGCTTTTATTAATTTTCCTTGGTTTTTAATGAATTTAGGTTTTACTTCACAGCAGACAGGGCAGGAATTTACGAGACTTTTCACATCTTCTAGGGAAAAGGGCAAGTTTTTAGATCTAATCCAGTGATGCATTCGAACAATTCCAGGATGACACAAGTCTTCATGCAGCTGTTTTAAATTCACTTCAGGGTTAATTGCAGCAGTTATCCTTGAAAATGCATCTGCATTAGCATTTTTACTACCAGGGCGGTAAATTATATCAAACTTGAAACACGACAATTCCAGCCTCCAACGCAAGATCTTTTCATTTTTGATTTTACTAGAATGATGTTTATCAAACATAAATGAGACAGATCTTTGATCAGTAAATACTTCAAAAGGTCTGCCAATCAGGTAATGTCGCCAATAACGTAGAGATTCCACGATGGCATATGCTTCTTTTTCAACAGCTGAATGATTCAATTCGGATTTGTTTAGTGTTCTTGAGAAGAATGCTATGGGTCGTCCTGCTTGGCTAAGAGTTGCTGCTATGGCAAACTTTGATGCATCAGTCTCTACTCTGAATGGAATATTGTCATCGATTGCGGCTAATGAGGCTTTCGCTATGTCTAACTTTAAACTTTTAAATGCATTTACAGCTTCTTCTGCAAGAGGAAATGCATTGTTTGATAGTAATGGAAGTATTTTCTTTGAGAATGTTGGTATCCAGCGGCAATAATGGGCAAACATACCTAATGCTCTTCGGAGAGATGCTGCATTGTCAGGTACAGGAAGGTTCATCAAGGGAGCAAGCCTATCCGGGTCAGGCTTGATAGTCTTGTTCTGGATAGTGTAACCTAATAGATTTACAGACTTGGTAGAAAACTTGCACTTCTTTTCATTTAGAGTTAAGTTGTATTTTTTAGTAACTGCTAAGAATCTTTTTAAATTTCGATCGTGTTCATCAGGATTTCTTCCGCAGATAGTGACGTCATCTAGATAAGGAAAAGTACCTTCCAACTCTTCATCTTGAATGATCTTGTCAATGGATCTCTGAAAGCATGCAACACCATTAGTGACTCCAAAAGGTACGCGGAGGAAATGATATAATTTACCATCAGCTTCAAAGGCAGTATAATGCTTTTCAGCATCGTTAATAGGTAGTTGATGGTATGCACTTCTCAAATCAACAGTGCTGAATATTTCATATCTCGATATTTTTGAGATTAACTCCTCAATTTTCGGAAGAGGATAAGCATCAAGCATCGTGAAACGATTAATCGTTTGAGAATAATCAATTACCATACGAGGTTTGTGATGCTCTCCTTTTACCACAAACGCTTGAGCACGCCAAGGAGAATTACTGGGTTCAATAACTCCCTCTTCCAGCAACTTCTTTACTTCTGCAGCGATAAATTTTTGATCTTCCAAAGATCGACGTCTAGATTTGGTAGCTACTGGTTTACAATCTGGAGTTAAATTAGCAAACAGTGAGACTGGTGGCACTTGAGCAACAGCTAGGGAGCAGATTTTGAGAGGAGGTCTCTCGCCATTAAACTGGATTTCAATAAGAGAATGGTCCTTCAGAATATCGTGACCAATAAGAACGTCTGCACAGAGATTTCTCATGATTAGTACTCTTACATTATTATACACATGCTCATTTAATTTCATATTAACTTCGCCGCAACCCTTAACATCTGAGCTTAGAGAGGAATTAGCCATCGTTATTGTGCTTAAGTATGGTTTAACTTTTATTTTACATTTTCTAGTGTGGAATTCATTTATAAAACTAAGTGAGCTACCAGTGTCAATAAGCGCATTCAATTCTACCCCATTAATTTGCACTTTAGTAATAGACTTTTGAAGGCAACTAGGTGAGATTGGCACTGAAGCTAAGGTGTGAATTGATGCAGAAGTGTTATGGGAGATGCGCAGTGGTTTTGATTGGCATACTCTTTGATAGTGGCCCTTTTTTCCACATTTTCTGCACAGTACCTCTTTTGCAGGACATAGATTTCGTAAATGTCGGTCATTTCCACAAAAGAAACATTTTCCAGATTGATGTCGCTTAAGAGCAGCAGAAAAATTATCCTCAGTAACGTTATTCGAAGGATCCGTTGCAGCCACAGGCATATGATGTGAAGTATTCATGTACGAAGCTGAGTGAGATTCGGCTAGTTCCAAAGCTCTAGCTTGATCAAAAGCATTTTCTAAGGTAATGGTGGAGTTTTCTAACAAACGCTCTCTGATGCGTGGATTCCTTAAACCTCTAATAAACGAATCTCGGATGTATTCACACTTGTATTGCTCGGCCGTCACCGCTTTAAAGTTACAGTCCTTGCTGAGTTGCTTAAGTGTTTGTAAGTAGTCTGTAACAGATTCGCCACTTTCTTGTATTCTAGAGGCTAGACAATGTCTGGCAAAAATTTCATTTCGTTTGGTAACATAGATAGAGTCCAAAACAGCAATAGCAGTATCATAGTTTTCGGCATCATTAATATGAAGGAACACACTAGCAGAAACATAATTGCAAAGAAGCGGCAACTTGTTTGTTTCAGTTATATTATTGATTTCACTTAAAAAATTAGAAAAGGTTTGTTTCCAATGTTTCCATTTAGCCTCCGCACCAATACTAGCGGGATCGATATCAAACTTTTCAGGTTTTAAAAGTTGATCCATCGTACGTAATTTAGGAATAGTAAATTTTAATGTCGATTAAATTGTAATGTAATAAAAGTATCCGAAACATTTATAACCTTTATAACGAAAACGTAGGCTTTAATCGACATTAAACAACACATACAAATTCCGGCTATCTTAATTAATTTGAAAAGCATATAGCTATGTTGCCAAAACGTTATTGATAAAAACAATACAATAACACATATATATCATGTTGCTTTCTAATTGATTCCGATAACTTAACTTTATCTATAGCTTTGCTCAAAGAAAGATCTGGATCCAATTGTAACTTCTCACTTAAAGATTTATCTCTAATACCAACAACGATTCTATCGCGTATTAGTTCATCATGAAGAACTCCGTAATCGCAATGCTCAGCCAACGAATAAAGTGAAGTTATAAAATCATTTGCACTTTCCCCTTCGTTTTGAATGCGTTGATTAAACTGTGCGCGTTCAAAAATTGTGTTTTTCTTTACGATAAAATGGTCTTCAAAATGCTTCATAACAATATCATATTTCTGTTGGTCGTCTTCTGACAAATTAAAAGACATAAAAATATCTTCTGCTTTATCACCCATGAGATAAATAAGTGACTAATACTTGTTCTATCTCTGATTGATTTTTTAAATCTGAAGCAAATCGATATCTTTCAAAACGTTGCTTCCATTTTAGCCAAAGTGCCGGCCGTGAAAAACTAAATGATTCTGGCGGTGTAACCTGATAACAATTTCTAAATTCTTTCTCTTTAGACATTTTAAATAATAATAAAATGAATAAAAATGTGCCGTATAACTATGCAAGAAAAAGGAAACTTCTTACTTTAAGCTTGGATCCGTTTTCAAAATATCACTGTATTAAACATCTTTTTTTTTTCAGCTGCCACCATGCTTTATACTTGTTATTATAATTATATGTTAGTGTTGTAGCGTACCGTTGAAGGCTTCCAAGATGAATACAGCGAAATAACTTGCATGTAGTTTATTCACACATATATTATTCTTAAACAGGTTACACATAACAAAAACGCGACACAACATTTATAAAAACTAGTTTGAGCCCCGTTCTAGGTTAATTTTGGTTACAGTTAAAGTTCTTGACCAGGTCACGTTACAGTTAATGTCATTATACCACAGTTTCTAGCCGTAGAAAGTCAAAACTCTCTGAG
Organism: Maratus speculifer; assembly: GCA_964019185.1. Lineage (NCBI taxonomy): Eukaryota > Metazoa > Arthropoda > Arachnida > Araneae > Salticidae > Maratus > Maratus speculifer. Next base: position 160,987,324 of record OZ025303.1, read on the forward strand.
AGAGTTTGTAGAACTTTCTTAGATATTTCGGCGGCCTGAGATATTCTAAGTATCCCGGGATACTTAAGATACGCACTGACCAGTGCGAACAGGGTATTTCCGAACTAATGTTTACTATCTTGTTTCAGTCATATAATCGAACTAGTTTATGAGAGAATATCTAAATTCTGAAATAGAGAATATGATCCAGATGGATTTTTCGCTGTCAGTGAAACGAGAAAGGCCAATCAAATGCTTGTACTTTTTAAAACAGTGAAGTGTTCGCAAAAATGTAGGATTTTAATTAGTCAATCTCATTTCGCTAAGAGCAAAAAATCCACCAAGATTGCAGCCAGAAAATATCTAATTTTGCATAGTTTTGACAAGTGTATCTGCACTTTTTAAAATATCGTGATAAATTATCTCTGTTTTTAAAGACTATTCGTTTTCTGGCCAACCAATGAGAAAGCTTCACAGGTGTTTATGTACTATTCTCATAGGTCAGAAAATAGAAAAAGCAGGATTAATTTTTCACGAAATTTTTAACAGTGTATCTAAGCACAGATTGTAAGTCTCCACTCTCATGTAAAGACATTTTAACTGGGTTATGCTCAAGGCTTCATCTCCTCAGAAAAATATGAACTTGATATCAATGAGGTTTAAGGAAAGGACGTGTTTACAAACAAGTACTTAATTCAACTAACTTATCAATACGAGCGATTATTTCTCCCACTGGCTGGATAATCTCATTGGTCCACTGGTTATGACATTTTAAGTATGCCAGAAATGACGTTTATTGCTTAAAGTTGGCGATAAGAACAGATTATCTGAAGATATTTTTTATGAATATCTCTCACTCCTGATTTATTCAATTTTTTAAAGCATTGAAAAACTAAATTATTTGTGAACTTCCTAATATTTATTATTTTAAACACATTATATTTGAAAAAGTTATTGCATAGCACTTGTAAATAAATGCGTATTTTCTGCATGCCGACGTGACGATTGAATAAAACGGGTTGTGGCTTTTTTACCAAGCTAGCTGGTGAAAAAATTCTTTTCCTCAGTAAATCTTCGCCAAGTTTCAATGAGGAGGATTTCAGCCAATGAGGTTATCCAACCAGTTGAAGAAATAATCGCTCGTCTTATCAATTACATTTTTACTTCAGGGATCATTGCCAGAATCATCATTGTCCAATCCAGGGGCGATCGAAGAGAAAACTGCTCCCGGGGAAAAGTCCAGGCCAAAAATTTTGCGCCCCTTACATTTCTTTTGCATGATATATGATTATGAAACGATTTAAACAAATAAAAATAAAATGCCTAAGATTCAAACCAGAAAAATATTTAATTATATCATTATTAACAAATAAAACTGATATAATGTGGGTCAGATACATGTATTTAAAATTTTTCTAAAATGAGTGAAGTTAATAAAATGTTAATGATTAAAAATTGCTACTAGTTTGTTATGTTTTGCTTCTCATTTTTCATATGTTGTTTTCCGCAATCGCTTTTAATTAATAAATACGCTAGTTTTCTCTCCTTCTTAAATTTTAAAAGTAAATGGTTTGGTGTCTGTGTTTCTTTCCTTTAAAATATCTTTCTTTGTTTTTTAACTCTTTAATGTCAGAAACAGCAAAAAATTTGTACCTATAAATCTTGGGAGATAAAAGAGAGTATTTTTTAAAGTGGGCCCAGTGACTATCTCGTTTCCAGTTTTCTACACGCGTTCGCATGGTTGAAATGTCATTTTAATGTATATTTAGGTTTACTCTAACTCCCCCCCCTCCCCCGCGACTCATAGCCTCCATGTTAGGCATAAGCATTCAGATAGTATAACTATGTCGATTACACAACATATGGAGATATACACGTAATCTGCACTGTATTAGAGCTATTTTTCCTTTTTTTTTCCTATAAAATATTTAAAAACTGTCTAATTATGATATTTTAATTCTAAATTGAAAATAACAGACAACAAGTTATTATAAACAACAGATAAACAGATATAAAGTAAACTAAAACTGTTTTGTCGCCATCTATTAACAATGGATATAAATAAAAGAACTTGAAAAAAATGTAGGATGTAATGATATTATTCGATATCTATTTTTAAAACTTCGATTATATAATTTCAGAATTTGTCCAATATAAATAAAATAAATATTATAAATTAAATATAGTTTTATTAATTTTCAAAAGCTTTACATTTATACGCTTATTTAAAAAAAATTGTTTGCGTTAAATAAAAAGAGTTTTTTTTTTCAGATGTAATTTAATTATGAGATTACATTTGTATGACTGAAAATAATTTTTTCACATTATCTTATTAAATTACAATATCATTTTCACTCCAATATTCTAATGTTATCATGTTAAAAATTGAAATTGTATCTGCTGTGGTATAATTAATATATGTAGTACATGGTGTTATATATTGCTTACATTTTAATTACATTTTGTAAGAAGTATAATTTTTATTTATAATGCAATTGAATTTCAAGTGGACATAAGCTAATCTCTTAAGAATTGATAAAATTGAATTTAAATTTTACAAAAGAACTAATAAAAATAATAATTTTTATTTGAATTATACCCAATGAAATGTTGAAGTTATATAGTTAGAGCTTCGGTTGTACAATTTTAAAATTTCATCCAATATAAATAAAATGAGTATTAGAATTTAAATTTAGTTTTATTAAGTTTCATGAGCTTAACGTTTAATTAAGCGGATAATCGCTTAATTAAAAAAAAAATATTTGTATCATAAATAAAAAAGTGTTTTTTTTTCTTTTTCAGGTGTTATTTAATTATGAGAATGCATTTGTATGGCTGGAAATTTTTTTTCCACATCCTCTTATTAAAGGGTATAGCCGGGTTTCTTACAAGGAAGGTCTCCATTGGGGGCATACTCAGAATTTTTTGAAAAAAATACGAATTAAACTACTCATGTAGGTAATAAAGGATCAGTGAAAATTAGCGGCAGAATTACATTATTGGATATGTAAAAAAATAAAATAGTTTGGAATAACTGGCGTGAAAAGCTGAAAGCGACGCGGGATTTGGCGAGCAGTGCATTTCCTCGCCAAAAGCAGACGATTTTAACGAATCTGAAAATTGATTTTAATTGACTTCACTGTTAAAAATTTGCAGCATTTACTGCAACGTCACTCCACTACTTTCATAGAATATCTCTCTTCTGACCAATGAGAATGCTCCATAGCACGGTGAATTGACCGTTTTCTATAAAAGCGGTGGAGTGACGCTGCAGAAAATGGTACAGATTTTTAGCAGTGTTGTAGCTTGTGCAACACTATTAAAAATCTGCTGCATTTTGCTGCAACGCATTCCCCGTTTGTATATAATATCTCTATTCCAACCAATGAGATAGCTCCATTTCACGGCCAAGTAACCGTTTTCTATACAAGCAAAGGAGTGTGTTGCAACAAAATGCAGCAGATTTTTAACAGTGTATTTTTCAATTTGGAACAATTTTAATCAATTTAAATTGTGTTTTAAATGATAAAATATATTAATTTCATTTTGTTATAAGTACATATAAACGTATATGACAAAATTACACTTAAAGTAAAGTAAAAATGCAAAACTAAAATTACTTAAACTAAACTTATTTAAATAAATTGAACATAGAAAGTTTTTTCATTAAAAAATATTCGAAGCGTAAAAGCGTATTTTTCAAAATTTCGTTTTTTCGCCAACCGGAGATAAATCGCCAAATAAACGAAATTATTATTATTTTGTTACGGACGTTATAAGGAGGTTCCGCCGAAATTTTTTTATAAACATAAATAACTATATGAGAAGAACATTCTGTAATTTTTTCAGATTTTTCTGAATATGCTCGTATGGAGACCTTTCTTGTTAGTAAAATATGCCCTTGAGTCAACCACATCGAGTCCTACATGGATCGATAACCCATAAAAATAAATTCATTTCTCCCCAGTTTTAAGTTTGTATCTCAAGACCATGGGGGGTAATGGCCCTAAATGCCTGTTTTGGAAATGAGAGCATTGTGACGAAACTACTCAGCAGATTTCAACGAAAAAAATAAGGGATGTAAAAAACCACCATAAAAATGTTTGAAAATTTTTTCAGATTTTTTTAAAGGAAAGAACACGTTTTCTAATATTTTTCCTGTTTTTAAATGTGCATTTTATTTAAAAATAAACTGAAATTTCTGAATGACCACCTTATTTTTTTGCATGAAATACTATGAAACATGATGCATATTCACTATCAATTTCAACTTTCTACGTATGGTGCATCATATTAAAAAAAGGGCAAAATCATATTCCGGCAAAACTGTGGGGCGTGTCTCGGACAAATTTCATGCCTTCTTTTAAAAATACCGCGTGAATTAATACGTGAGATTTGAAAAGAAGGCGTGAAATTTGTCCAAGACACGCCCCACATTACCGCCGAAATATGATTTTGCCTTTTTTAAATATGATGCATCATACGTAGAAAGTTGAAATTGATAGTGAATATGCATCATGTCTCATAGTATTTCAAGCAAAAAAAATAAGGTGGTCATTCAGAAATGTCAGTTTTTTTAATTAAAATGTTCATTTAAAAACAGGAAAAATGGTAGAAAACTTGTTCTTTTATTTAAAAAAATCTGAAAATTTTTTCAAACATTCGTATGGTGGTTTTTTACATCCCTTATTTTTTTCGTTGAAATTTGCTGAGTAGTTTCGTCACAATGCGCTCATTTCCAAAACAGGCATTTAGGGTCATTACCCCCCATGGTCTTGAGATACAAACTTAAAACTGGGGAGCAATGAATTTCTTTTTATGGGTTATCGATCCATGTAGGACTCGATGTGGTTGACTCAAGGGCATATTTTAGTATGGAACCCGGCTATACTCTTTCAATTTTATTTTCATTCCAAAGTTATGTTCAAATGTTACTTCGTTAAAAATCGAAATTTTTTCTGCATTGATATAATTAATATGCTTAGTACATGATGTTATATAATTCTTAAATTTTAATTATATTTTTTAAGAAATATAAAATTTATTCACAATGCAATCAAATTGCAAGTTGACGTAAGCCAATCTTTTATTTATTTATTTATTTATTTTTTTTTTTTTTTGAAGTATTTCATAAATTGAAGAATGATTAAAAAATTTATCCTCCACATTTGCATTTGTAGAACGCATTTGTCATTTTTTAAATGTACTTTTCTACAATACAAACTCTTCAAAAATAAAAGCTTCATTCGTATGAAGTCTTATGTAAATTAAACGCAGATCAACATTTCGTCATGTTTGACGCGTGTTTTATATATATAACATATGTATTATCAAATAAATTAAACTAATTAACTAATAAATTAATAAAAAATAAATACATAATATGAAGTAAATTAATGAAAATTCATTAAGTAATGAATTAATAAAACATGTATTTTCTTTAATTTGAGAAAAATATAAAAATCCTTATTAGAAAACAGAACAAAAATTTTGTTGTGTAACAATTTCTAAATGATATCTTCTCTAGCATGTTATGGTCATTAAAAAAGCTTGTTAAGGTTTAACCCCTTACGGCGCGCAGGTTTCATAGATATGCCACTTAATTTTAATTCCCAAACACCACACTAGCACCTAAATTTTTTTTCAAAAAATTACGGTTTATTGAATGCTTGAAATATAGCGTTTTCTTCTTTACAAATAAAGCTGTTTTCGAATTCCGGTGTCAGTCATTAATTTCAATACTTAAGCAATGAATTTGCCCTGCGCCGCAAAGGGTTAACAGATATAAACTTAATGAAAAAATAAACTATATAGCTTGCAAATCTGTCACTTTAAAAATATAAGTAAAGGGTATTAACGTACCAAAGCGTACACACAGCATATCTTGAATGTGCTGAATAATAGCTCCGCCCATCGATGCACAGAAATTATTTTATAGAAGGAACTTTGAGTTGTAGATAATTCTAACAGCTGGAAAAATTATCACATTTGTAGTATATAATTAAACAAATATTCTTATGCTGTGTGATAGATTTTAATATCTTAATCATGCATTATCGACAAACGTATTTTATAAATCTATAGACCGGGAGGCGTCAGCACACACAACCATCTCATCGAATTCAAGGCTGAAATTCCAGAATTAGTTAAAACTCGATTCGCATATTAAAACACAATCAGTCTGCCAAGTCATACTTTAGTGGAAAACACTTGATAATTCAAAAGCCGACAGCACAAAACCTTAATATATCAAACACACACATACACACACACACACACAAAAAAAAAACTTCTTTTTAAGGAACAGTAGAAATAGGGGAATCTAATGATTCATGGTCTGCCGAAAATATGAAGTGGTGCTTAAGCCAAAAATTAATACCACCAGTGGTTCACTCGTAGATTTATCAAAATGTTTGTCATACAATCAAAGGTATGAAATCATGAAGGAATTGGAGCAGGAAAACACAATGATAAACCTACGAATGAACCACTGGTGGTATTAATTTTTGGCTTAAGCACAACTTCACTTAACCCTTTCCGGCACACTGTACCCGGTCTGGGATGCCTAATTTTAATTCCAAACTTGCAACCGGCACCAATAATATTTTAGTAAAATTTTGCGTTTACAATGTAAGCTTAAATTAAGAATTTCAAAATTCGTTTTTGAATTCCGGTGTCAGTCGACAATTTCTCATTTTACTACAGATTTTGTCCGTGCCGGAAAGGGTTAAATAAGGGATCATTAGATTCCCCTATTTCTACTCTTCCAGAAAAAAAGCTTTTTTTTCTCGTGCTTGATACCTTAGGGTTTTGTGTTGCCGGCTCTTAAACTATAGAAACCTGATTTTAGAGGTTGACTTGTGTGTCATTGTATTTTCTTGCACAGAAAGACATGAATCCATTTACTTTTCCAAATGGACGCCTAAAATGAGGGCTTATCGCATAAGGTAGCGAGTGAATTTAGTTATGCTACTCTAATAGTGCAACAGTTTAGTCTCATTTAAAAAAAAAAAAAAAAAAAAAAAAAAAAAAAAAAAACTGTATAATGCTATATTATTAGAATTAAATTTCTATTTTCATCAATTAATGTTTATTGATATGCTTTGCATATACAGTTAAGAAATCAATATAAATTTAATTAATACTAAATTTTATTTAATGCGAGTACAATATTCCTTTAAGGAGGCTTGTCACTCAGTGGACGAATACCCCTCCGTAATGTTAAGTCTATGGATGTTTGATGCATTTCTATATTCAGAATATCTCCTCGGGAAATTAATATTTTCAACTTCTTTTTTTTTTTTCATTGTTCTCTTCTTAAAAGATGCATATTTTCTTTTTAGTTTTCAAAACATTTCAAAAATCTATACATAATTTGATATGAAGTGTAAAAATTTTACTTCCAGCTCGTAATCTTTTATATCATATAACATTAACTTGAGCATAAATTTTACAAATATTTTGACAACCAAAGAAAACAAGTGATTCGCCCCTTGAGCTCTGATAGTAGAATTTTCTACCACATAATTTTAATTCCGAAATGTCACAATGACACCAGAAAATTCGACCAAATTTATTTAAAAAAGGTTTAATGCATTTTTTCGTGTTTATCGTTAACCGTTTTTTTTTCTTTGCAAAATACTGTTGCTAATGTGACATTTGGAATTTTGAAGAAATTTACACCCCAGAGCTCAAAGGGTTAAGTTTGATCGCAGGTCACACAGAGGGCTTCGTTAAATATCTCCTTCAAAATACTTTATTATAAAATTAACAAACGATAGTTGTCAATAGAAAATTAATCAAGCCTTTCATAAATGGCAGCACCATTATATTTAGGAATGCGCCTCCTGGAAAATATCCTCTAACATTTCACTTCGCGTGTCAAAATAGATGGAATATATTAGGTAATATGATGAAATAAAAACAAATAAGCGCGTTTTTCACGTGATGTATTTAATCCATTAATTTATGTTAACAAAAAAAAAAAAAAAAAAAAAAAAGAAATGAAATGATGATTTTAAACATATATATACATATTAAAATAATAGTCTTGTTCAAAATTTTATGATTTGTTTTGTAACATTGTAACAAGAGGTATTCAGCTGTAAGTACACAACATTTGAACTCTCCGACTTATATAGTTTTTGGTTACACACTCTGTGACCGACAGAGTACAGAGACGAATATGGTTTCGTCAGATGAACGAAACCCTAAAAACAACTTTTTAGAAGATAACACTGGAAAAAAAAAAGTTACAAATATTAATTCCCTGAGGAGATATTTGGAATGTAAAAATGAATCAAAAACGGATAGATTTAACATTACCGAGGTGTATTAGGCCATTCTGTGACCAGCTGCCTTAACCACTTAATGGTCGCATTAAATTATGGCTTAGAAATTCAAATTAATTATTGCCACCACTTTTTGAAAAAACAAAATATATTCTTCTTATTTAATGACAAGTAAAATGACACCAGAATAAAACCAATTACACTATTTTATAAAACTGGTGGGAATCAAACAATTCTGAGTAAAAGCCGTGAAACTTGCAGTGAAACATGTCTCGGGCGCGACGATTAATTGGTTAACATTTGCGAGTTTTGATTATTAGAGAAATAGAGCATACATTACAAAACGAGGTTCGCCCCCCCCCCCCCTCCTTTTTTTTTTTTTTTTTTTTTTGAAAAAGAGAAATATTCTTTTAATAAATAGTGGTGCGAGCAGAATATAAAAATAGCAAGTTTGCGGTCGAGGTTTTGATATTCGTGGAACCTAACCTTTGAGAATATTCAGAACTATTGTATATATTCATACATTAACATGCATTGCACAATGTTTTTATTACTTTCACTATGAAATTCTGATATAATTTGTTATTAATAATTTAAAAAAAAAACTTTAAACGGAAATATATTATGCAATAGATTTCGTAAATTAATTATCCAGTTTTTACGATTTAGTCACATGTAAAATAATTCCTTTATTAATAATTTCAAAAAGGAAGTCATTTAATAAGCAAGAATACATAGGCGTATCCATGGAAGGGAGGGGGGGTCCAAAAGCTTTGTATACCAGTAGTACTGTAAAGTTTTCTTCGATTCGATTAATAAGAGAATATTCTCCGATTAGATAAGGGGAACAGAACTTTACTAAATTAGTGATATCCAAATCGCTTGGACCCCCCCCCCCCCCAACACTGGCTATGCCACTGGAGATCCTACCACGTTTAGCATTTTCTTTTAATTTCATCTTAACTTCCCCCTATTTCCTACAACTTAAAAGTTTCAACCAAAAGTTTAAGATTTGAAGAACTTTTCTGCTGATTTATTATTTTATCGCCTGTATAAATAATCAGTTATTTAACCCTTTCCGTCGCAGTATGCCTAATTCAAAATTTGCAAATGGCATCAAAAATATTTTTATAAAATTTACCTATTACAATGGCAGCTTAAATTAATAGTTTTAAATTTCTAAAAAAGTAGTTTCCGGTGGCAGTCGATAATTTCTCATTTTGCTAACAAAATTTGTCCGTGTCGGAAAGGGTTCCGACACACTGTGCTTACTCTGGGCACACCTAATATTAATTTCAAACTTGCAAACGGCAGCAAGAAAATGTTATTGAAATTTTGTTTTTACAAAGAAAGCTTGAATTCAGGAGTTTTTGATATCTAAAAAAGTCGTTTTTAAATTCCGGTGTCAGTCTATATTTTCCCATCTTACGAACACAATTTGCCCGTGTCGGAAAGTGTTAAATATCTACCTTCCAAAATTACCGATTTCGCCCTCCTCCTTCCGAATTGGACATCCAAAATATGAAATAGTTAAACAAAATTCTTTCATTTCATATATGATTAAATGGTTTGTGCTTTGTTCAGTTTGTCAAGAATACTACATACGGGGCCGTCGCGAAAGCAGTTTCTTCGCTTAGGGGCCTGATTCAAGATCCCAAGCAGGAGAAATGAGTCATACAAGAGATCTGACTTTTTCATCTGGCTGACCATTTCACCCTCAATGAAATTTTGCTTATGCTCAGGCTGAAGCAATCACCATGAATATTGTGTGTATATTTTTAGATAATTTGAATCTATTATATATTCTGTTATACGGATATTTTTTTAATGAGCATTTTAAAAAGATTAATTAGTGGATAAAGGGTTAACCTAAGTCAATGAATATTTCCTTTTACCTCATTACTTAAAATGAATTAAATAAATCTATGCCATTACCACGTGGTCTTACATGTGATGTGAATTGTAAAGTTTTATTTTGAAGTAGGGAAGTAAACATTTAGAATCATCTAACAGATAAGAGTAATAAGAAAGCCCTTTTTTGTCTTATTTTGGGTTTAGAATTTTTGTTTATAATTCAGTTTGCATAAATCAAAAACAATTTTAAAACATGAATAGTCTAAGTTCTTATGCATAGGGATAAACGAAATAAAAATTATTTAATGAATATCTTTTTAAAAATATACATAAAAAATCAGATCGATAGCTTAGAAGCCCACCTTGGACAACATAATCAGATGAGTATAAGAAATTTATCGTATCCTTTAAATCATTTAAATGAGTGGGAAAATTAATTTATTATATGAAAGTTGCGGAAATAGAAAAAAGTTAAAATTTTTAAATTTAATTATCTTATACTAACAACAAAATAGACAATTTCAATTTTTTTTTTTTTTTTTTTTTTTTTTTTTTTTTTTTTTTTATATATATAATACAACTGCTGATGAAATTGAAGAATTAAACATATTGGATTTCTTTTGCTGTGTTTTTAACAACAGTGAAGATATTGAGATAAAAATGACATCATGTCTGTATTGACTTTTATAATTAGTTACATTACATATGAAATTTCACTTACATTAAAATGTTGTGAATGCATTAACTCTTTCCGGCGCGGACAAATTCTGTTAGTAAAATGAGAAATTATTGACTGACACCTGGATTTACAAACGACTTTTTAAAAAATTAAGAACTCCTTAATTTAAGCTTTTATTGTAAAAGCAAGATTTTATTAAAATATTATAGGTGCCAATTGCAAGCTTGGAATTAAAATTAGGTGTATTCGGACCGAACACACTGCGCCGGAAAGTGTTAACATATTAGTCAAAGACAAAATTTTTAGAATTAGATTGCCCGAATGAAATGTGCCCGTCTGAAATGTAAATACTTTATGATGGGTGATATAAGTCAATTAATATCCCCCAGAAAATAATTGTAAATGCTTTTCAAAAACTCATCAATTATAATTATGAAAGTACTTTCCTAAAATTTCCAGAGAAAAAAAAAATATTATGCAATTCATTATTGACCAAAATTATTTCGGTCTGCATTTCATAAATAAATACAAATGTGGAAACCAACTTTTATATCTATTTAAATTTTATTTATCAGGAATTACAAATGTCTTACTAAATAACTATACAAAAGTTTAAAATGGTACTACGAAATTCGCTTATAATAATCATAAAAAAAAATTATCTGTATTAACAAAAGTGAGATTATTTTCTATGAGAGAATATTAAATGCCATATTTATTGTAAATTATATGAAAGTACATATTACTAGGAAAAATGCTGTTTTAGTTGTAATATCTATTAAAAGAATGTGTGTTTTAAGTAAATTATGCATTATGAAATTTGAAATTTTAATTGACAAAAAGAATTTTTTCTTTAATTGTTTGAAAAAATTAATATTTTTATTTATGAGTTTATGGAATAATAATCCTGATATTTACAATTAAAAATTAAGGCATTTTTATTTTTAAAAGAAAAATTGCGTACTTTTAATGTAGGATTTCTCCTGCCATAAATTTGTATTTCAAGTTAAACGCTATGAAAAATATCACAAATCTCAATTCTGTATCATTTCTTTTATTTATTTATTTTGTTGCTACAGTTGTGTAATTTTAATGTATGATTTTGTCTGCCACAAATGTATATTTCAAGTTAAAATCTTCGATAAAAACCACGAATCATACGTATTTGAAATCAAAGGGTAAGTTTAATTTTGAAATCAAATTTAAAAAAGTCTTGTTTACTGAACTTTGGGTGTTTAATAGTGAATGTATAATTCAAACAGATCTAAAATAAGCCTCAAATTGTTTGAAAAAATATCATAAAACGGAGATTTATAGCCATGTTTTTGATGCACACATACAACCATTCCGTTTGCTACTCAGATCTCTTGCGTGACGTCATCTTTTCTTGAATCAGGCCCGTAAGAAGAAACTTTTTTCGCGACGGCCCCGCTACATACCACTGTTGAATATTCCAAAAGACTTTATGAAGCCATGTTTGATGTTAAACCAAATAGAGGCATAACATCGTCTCTTTTGCTTAGCGGACAAATTGCAAATATTGAAACTGTAAAACAACTCGAAGAAACTGCGAATACGTTTGAAATCGAATAAGATTCGAAGAAGAGTATTTCTTGACGAAATTGTTAATACATTTGAAAAAATATTTACATTTTAAGGGACGGCGGTATATATTGCATACCACCTATTATTAATGAAGAATTGCACCAGAAAAAATTCATTAAATTTCACTTTTATGACTTAGGTGGGGGGGGGGGGAATCGTGAAATTGCTTTTCCCTTTTTTCCATATAAATTTTTTCCGTGTTTCCGGTGGAAGTTCAGAACTACACAAGCACAATTGCTTGCCCCTCACAGGATTAAACAGTGGCTATACTTAAAACCATTTTCCAAAGAAAAATAGTGAAGAGGACCTGCAACCTACCACATCTTCATATCAATTCTTGGCTAAATAACAAGCGTTTATTTCTATAAAAAAGAGCGGCCGTGACAAAAAAAAAAAAAAATCTTCAACTGCATGCAACGAAAATGTTACAAACTTTAAAATAATAATAATAATAATAATAATAATAAAGTAATAATAATAATAAAAAAAATCTTTTCCTTTAAGGGAGACGTGAGTGAAATTTTTTTGAAGAAAACTGATTTTTTGTTTTATTGGTTTATAAGCTCTTTGAATCTTCCTGAATACATTGATATGCTTCTTTTTTTTTTCTGACCATTTGAAAAAATCGTAAAAAATAAAGGGAATAAACCAATTCGGAAGCGACATCCATTGATATTAATTTTTCGCTAACATTTTATATTTATTTCTAATTATACTTGCACTAATAAATTTAAAACATAAATTTTGTAGTATGCATATGTTGTCAAAAAACATGTAAAAGTCCCACTTGTTAAAAAAAATGGTGCAAGCCTAATAAAATTCGCGTAAGAGATGCTGACCCGGAAGTTTTGTGGGAAATAACATACAGACGATAAAGGTTAAAATCTTACTTAATTTATTATATGAAATTGAATTTTACCCAAGTGTTTATATATACAATTTTAATTCATGTATTTGATAAAATTGTGCAAGGACTTTGCATAAGTTAAAAGTTTCTAGTTTCTCCTGAAAATTTGCTTTTTTCTGGTAAAAATCCCACTGTCTCATAAAGTACTCGAATGATTTTGACAGCTTTTTTTCGTTGATAAAAAATAAAGTCATATATGGCAAACAGTTTAAAAAAAACTGCACTTAGTTTCAAGGAAAAAAAATTCTGAAAACTGTAAAATTTCTGAAAAAATCACATTGCTTAAAGTAAAAAAAATAGTTGAAAATAAAAAATATGTCTCTCATGATTGTTGAGCATAATCCAGCAAATATGGATCAATTTTCACTAAAGTCGTTCGGGTAGTTTCCGAGGAAATGAGCTTTAAGCTTTCATATTTGTCAAAGCTTTCAAAGTTTTCAACCCCTGAGTCCCCCTTAAGGGGACTCAGAGGTTCAAAACTTTTCAAAAAATCGATATTTTTTTATGATCTAGTTTGATTATTCAATTAATTCTTAACTCAATTTAAAAAAACGCATAAAAATATTTGCATTTTTAACGGAGTTATAAGCATTTATGTATCAACACTTTCATAGTCGCACTTATATAATTTCAACTTTAAGTCGCGTTTTCTCAAAACTTGATTTTTGACGACTAACACCAAGAAAAAAAAAACTATTTGATTGAATGGCCTCAAATTTTTTTTTTTTTGCATGCATATAACATCATTATCTATCGAATGTATTATTATATTTTAGATAGTTTAATATTTTGAGTATTTTTAATGAAAAGAAAGTTGTATTTTTTAGCGGTTTTTTAAACTTTCAAATTTGAGAGATTTTTTAATAATTTTTTTTTTAAGTGATAGTTATATCCTTAATTCATTCTATAAATAATGATGTTACATGCATGCAGAAAAAAATTTAAGCCATTACATCAAATAATTTTTTTCGAATCTTGGTGTTAGTCGTCAAATATCAAGTTTTGAGGAAACGCGACTTAAAGTTGAAATTATATGGGTGCGGCTATGAAAGTGTTGATACATAAATGCTTATAACTCCGTTAAAAATGGAAATATTTTTATGCGGTTTTTTGCATTGAGTTAAGAATTAATTGAATAATCAAACTAGATCATAAAAAAAATATTGATTTTTTGAAAAGTTTTCAACCCCTGAGCTTCCTTAAATTGCTGATGCCATACAAATACAAGTAGTCCCTTATGTCATCCGTGGTTGTATAGATGGTTAAAATGCATTGGCATTTGTTTTTGGAATAGGTACCAACATTTACAAATAGTCAAAGAGCCGACAGCATAAAACCCTATGTTATCGAGCACAAGAAAAAAATCCTTTATTTTATGGAAGAGTAGTATTAGGGGAATCTAATCATACATGTCTGCCGGAAGCGAAGTGGTGCATAAGCCGAAAATGAATACCACTAGTGATTGACTTGTAAGCTTAGCATTGTGTTGTCCTGCACCCAGTTTTCCATGTTTTCATACTTTTGATTGTAGGACAAACACAATGCTAAACCTACGAGTCAAACACTAGTGGTATCAATTTTTGGCTTATGCACCACTTCTCTTCCGGCAGACATGGATCATTAGATTCCCCTATGACTACTCTTCCATAAATAAAGTTTTTTTTTTCTTGCTCGATGTCAAACGGTTTTGTGCGTTTGGCTCTTGGACTATAACACTTTCATATTTTTCAAAGGATTGCACCCAGTCTTGATGCCTTCCCTTAAATTGCTGATGCCGTACGAATATAAGTCCCTTATACCCTGTTCACACCACAAACATAAGATATCTTAAGATCGCCGTGTTTGAAGTGGACCCTCTCGGAATTTGATGCCTGTTCACAATGAAAAATTTACCTAAGATATCTCAGCAAATGTCACTGTATCTTTGAACTGAACAAATGTAACGTATGCGCATGCGCTTGAAATAAAGACGGCCACAACAGCCAATCAGTAAAAGCGAAGCTTTATAGCTAATGAGAGAGAGTGGTTGTTCCTGTATCTAGCCCGAGGGAGTTGAAACTCTCTGAGAGAGTCTGTGGAACTCTCTGAGAGAGTTCCAAGCCTGAGATATCTTAACTATCCATAGTGTGAACAGGGTATAAAATTCCTGATACCGTACGAATACAAGTTCCTTATTGTCGTCCGTGGTTGTACAGATGGTCAAAATGTGTTGGTAGCTGTTCTTGAAATTAGAAACCGACATTTACAAACTAACAAATAAGAATGGTACCCTCAAGGAGCATTATAATCCTAATCATTTCTGGGTTGCCAGTTTGGCTTCTACTTCTCAATTTAAAAACTTCAAATTCGCATTAAAAATTCTGATTTTTTTTAACACTTGGGTAATCACGGAACGTCTGTCATTAAATAAAGAAAACAGTACCATACAGAATTTCTGGTGCAAATGGAATCAGATTTAAAAAAGAAATCAAATCTGAATACCCAGAATCACTATGTAATTTGCAAAGAAAGTTACTTTCCATAGATAAGATTCCTTCTTAAGGGTGCTAGTCAATCGGCGGCCGGATTCCTCTCAATAATGTTAAATCTATGGGTGTTGGACGCATTCTTATATTCAAAATATCTTCTCAGGGTATAAGTATTTTTAAGCTATTTTTTTTTTCAGTGTTCTCTTCTTAACCACTTTCTTGAATTGCCGTATGTCATACGGACAACGTACTTTTGCCCATCATGATTTGCGCGTATGTGGTACGAGTAAATGATTTCAAATCTTAATTTTTTATTTTCACCAGTAAATAATTATTGTAAATTTTGTATTGTTTAATCCGAGCATTTTCCCGATTCAATTACATTAAAAATTCTGTTTTTTAAAACCGGTGATAAAAGATTAAAAAATCTGTAAACTAGTCGTTGGGGGCCACCGTAATACTTACCCATCATGGATATGTATATGAAAATAAAACATGTGAAACTATTTATACAATGCATTGCAATTCATAAATAAAAGTTAAATATTGTTAATATACATAGTAATGCTATATTAAAGAACTGCTGATGTACCAATTTCGACAAATTATATAAAACGCCAAACTACTCAAGTAGTACCAAACTACAATAAAGAAACATCCTTATAACTCCAAAAATAATAATTCTATTAACAAACAATTAACTGCGTCGGATTAAGCGTCTCATTTTCAATTGAAATATACTTCTGAATTGAAATTTGAATGAAATACAGGGTCATGAAAAATCGAAGAATGTGGAAAACAAGATTACAAATATCTCGGCAACTAATAATCCGATCTACTTCGTTCTATATCTAAAATGTGTGTTATTTTATTGCCTTTTACTTCCATTCCTTAGAACAAAAAAATTCGAGAATTTTTATATACCTTTCATCAGAACGAATTTTTCGAGAGTCCGAAAAAAATAGTTCCGGATAATCGAGGTTGCTGATATTAAATAGGGTTCGTTTCATTCTTACATACTAACTACATACAAAATTTCAAGTCTCTATCTCAATTTGTTCGGGAGATAGAGCGTTTACAGACAGACAGACGACGGCAAAATTTTTTTTTCTAAAAATAGGTTTTTCGGAATCTCCACTATCTAAAACGTGTAAATCCGTCAATTTTTTTTTTTTTTTTTATTTTCAAAACGATTGCAAGATTTACCCTATACTACGTATGACGGGTAAGTAAAAACGCAAAAAATAGGCATTTTTTAAAAGTTTTCTTCAAAAATATTGATCAGTTAACTGGTTAAAGGGTGTCACTTTTTTTCTTACTTGTCAAAATATTTCTTAAATTTAGGTTCAATTTAATATTTTATGTTTTAAAAACTGACGAATTGGAAGTGAAATTTTAACATTTCATATAAATTATCCATAGACTTTAGAAACATTTTGAAAACATGGAAAAAAGTGATAACTTTTAAGAAGACAGAACTGAAAAAAGAACTTGAAAATAGTAATTTCCCGAGGTGAAATTAAAATATAAATGTGCATTAAACGTTCATAGATTTAATATTAGCAAGGGAAATTCTGCCGCTGAGTGACTGGCACCCTTAAGAAATGGCGCTGAGCGAAACAGCTGCAGCTAAATCGAAAAGTAAAGGGCAAGTCTTTACAAGCTGTCATTGCAAAAGGAAGTGTTCCAAAATAAACGCAGTTGTAAATGTTAGGGATTTTTGTGCAATTCGAAGTGTCATAAAAGTTTAAATTGTTGCAATAAAAATGATTTCAGTTAAATAATTAAGATTGGTATTGTTTTCTTTTTATTTAGAATATACGTTTTTTTTCTTTTAATTTTAACAGTTTATTTACATGTGCTGTTAATTAACACTTTGGAGATGAGCGACCGGTTATGTGCCGCATAACGTGCTTAATAGCCTTCATTATTCTCACTAGTATTTTATTTTATTTTATTTTACGTGGTATATTTACAAAGTAAGTTCCGTTTGGTTATATAAAAAAAAAAACGTTTACAGATACAGAAAAAATTTTATTGTACAAAAAGCTACGACTGTGAAACTACTTTTCTACATAGCTTATGAAATTTTCCAGGCATTTATCGTAGCGTGCCACAAGGATTTGTATACCTTCTTCTTAGAAGGTTGCCGCCTGTGTTTTCAACCATGTGTTTTGAAATTTTAGTTTTTCCATAACAATTTCAAGAATCAGTGATCATGAATTTGTGGAAATTCCATAGAAGAGCACTAATGAAAACTTACGGTTACCTTCTCTTCAATTGCATGAACCAGTTCATCAGTAACCAAAGACTGGCATTTACTTCGTTCTTCATTGTCACATCCTTCATTAAACTGTCAGACCCATCTTCTAACCATTGAATCACTCATGGCATTTTGTCCGTAAACCTCGCAGATTTGCCGATAGATTTAACTTGGTTTAACTTTCTTTGTATTGAGAAAACGAATCACAGATCTGATTTCACAAGCGGCGGCATTTTCAATTAAGGCTGACATTCTAAAGAAGCACTACAAATAACACGTCGGCAGCAGCGATCTGAAAATGGCGTACATTTCTTCTTCTTCAATCAGAGTAACTGCCGCGCATGTTCGGAACTGCGATCGCAGCGCTGCTGAGGATAGAAATAGAAACGGAACTTACTTTGTGGACAAACCTAGTATTTTATTTTTTTGCATTACTGTGAATCCAAGAATTTTTTTCGATTAAATTAGGCAAAAATTTCTTATTTGAAAAACCGGTGATGGAAGATTAAAAATTCTGTAATTATAATCATCTGCTTATATTTAAATTATTCTAAAGTAGCATTTCATTGTATCATTAGGCTACGCCCGCTACGCTAATCCTATTTTTCAAAACGAATCTTGAATCAAACGAAATTGGCGAATCTGACGTATTTTAACCCTTTAACGATCAAAGCATTTTCATTGCTAAGATGTCGAAATAAATTAATGACACCGGTAATTAAGAACAAATATATTTCTAAACAAGAAAGCGTGATTATTCACATACATAATAAAAGGGATATTTATAGATAAAAATTCCGGTGTCAGTGTTGGATATCGGAATTAAAATTTTGTGGTTTCGTGGCGAAACTAATGAACGTTAAAGGGTTAAGGCAGTATGGATTCCTACCTGTAATGTTTCCCCGATTTAAGGTGGCTATGTAAATGCTATTGCGGTATTATATTTTCGAATGTACCGGGCAGAATTTGAGTTATTGATCTTCCAGATTCGTTAGCCATAGCTCAGTTGGCGGAACATTTGTAGATTCAGCCAAGAGGTCCCTGGTTCGATTTCTCGCTCAGACATTTTTCGCCTTGTTGGAAAATTACGACTCACATAAATTATTCACCCGATTAAACAATTGTGTTAAAATTAATCTAAAATAAAATTTGTATTGTTATGCACCAACTATTTTAGTTAATTCACTACAGTAAGATATAGTAGGAAAATGAAAGCGTTATGTCTACAGCAATCCAAATATTCTATGGTCACTACACTACTGAAATTTAGTACATGAAAATGATTGCAGAGGTTGTATGTAGCACTGAAATAAAATTCTAGTGATTCATTCTCATTTGTTAATTTTTCAATTCCAGGCTTCTCAGCTTTGCACCACGTGAGATTCTGGTAGTTTAAATGTTATTTTACTCTACGTTCTGCCATATTTTGTAAAACGCAAGTCTGCCACAATTTTTCATATTTCAGTTCTAGCAGAAAAAATACACTTAAAACTTCTAGCAATAAATAAGACTATAGCTTTCATCATCAGTTAAATTAAAAAGTCGAAAAAAAAAAATCCGCCGGAAGGAAGTGTTATAAATGTAATGTCTGTGTCATTTTCATTATTGTACCACCAAAAAGTGTATGATTTTTTGCAATGTATGACAATTTATGCATAGAATTTAACTAAATTTTTTGTGTACTTTTTGGGGGTATGGCAAGCAGTCCTCTTTGAATTTTAATAAAGTTTTCCGGAAGAGGGCGCTGTAAAAGCAATCTTTGCGCTATTTTCATTATTGTACCATCGAAAAGTGTATAAAATTCTGTACAGAACTGAATCAAAAATATTTAGGCTATATTTTGTGTTTGTCCTTTGTGTATGTTTTTATGTATGATTTTAGCCCCTATGAAGTTTCAGAAGAAAACTCTTCACGGTCATATATGACCTGTACTTCTCTGTTTATCAGGGCTCCCAAATGGTCCGCTAACTGAACATCAGAATTTTCTTATAGAAATTTTCCTTTTAGATTTTTCTTCCAGACTGCGAAGAAACCACCTTTGAAAGTCAATTCAAGCGCAAATTCTGTAGAAACCTATCATGAAATTTTCTGTTAAAAATTTTTGATGTTCAGTTCGCGGACCATTTGGGAGCCCTGGTTTATATATCTGGAGTTTCAGAAAAATTCCTCAATTATTTTTCTAGACATTTAACAAAATATCTAAAATTGCAAGTGGCTGGACACCTATTTCCATACAGTGTATATTATCTTAACGAATCTTATAACCATTTGAATTTCATTATGATGGAGTTATGTTATGCAACAAAAATAAAATTCACATTTGTTTTTTAAAACATTTTGCACCAAACAAAAAATAAAATACTTTAATTATTATAAATTCGACATTTCCAGTAAGCATTATTGAATATATTAATTTCTAAACTTCGCGATTCCCCAATCACATGCTTTTAGCATAGGGTATGGGAATTGTTCAAAATTTAAGTGGAAATAAATAGTACTCGTAAAATGCTAAAAGTAGAGCGTAATGCATTTTATTTCACGAAAGCGAAATTAATGTTCAAAATTGTAATTTATTTAAATAATGTTCTTACTGGCAGCTGTTTTAATTGCAACATTTGATGCCTTAACAAAGTATTTCTTTTAACTTTCTTCTATGTTTACAAGAAGAAAGTATTGAATTAGAGATAATTTACGAATTCTGGTTATTGACGGATTTATACTTTTTTGTTCAATCATGTTTTTACAAAATGGCTGTCTGTATGCGACATAAATTTTGTGGTTGCTCTGTCTCAAGTGAATTTACAACGGTATACGCCGTATACCATATGGATATTTTAAGGAACACTATATACCTTCAATTTCTCCAAAATGCTATTACATATATCCTCTGCCTTGAGCGTATACCCACTACTTAGAAGGCGTATTTCTATTTCTTTTTCCAACTACACCACTGAATACGCGGAATTTACTAAAAATTTATATTCAGGTAATCACTGATATAAATCGATGCTGATACTGCTTTTTGGTGTAAATCGCACACTAGGTGAAGCTACTATGCTGACCTTTTTGTGATTTCAGCAACAACTCTATTTCAAGAGCTACTCTAAAAATTTTTACTAAACTTCAGATTATGTTAGTCTTTGAGATGAATGGACGCTGTTTGAATTTTGGTGTAAATAGCTCAACAGACGGTTCTGTTATGCTGTGTTTTCAAAAGATTTCTGCAATAGCCCTATCTCAAGAATTAATGCACGGATTTCCATCAGATTCAGATTTACCTTGATAAATATTATTGCTGATTATGTTTTAGTGTAAATCGCACAAGTGGTGCCTTCATTTTTCTTTTTTACTGATATTTTCAGTAGTCCTATTTCAAGAACTAATGCATGGAATTTTATACCATAAGAATCCCCACAATGGGCATAGATTGCCATTTAATTTTGGCATTGCGATAGCGAATTCTGAAATTAATAACATGTATGAAATAAAAGAAAATTTTGGGATTATCGCATCTGACTAGTTTTAATTTTTTTTTTTTTTTAGTTTTTGAAAGTTTTGTGATACAAAATAATGGAGAGATGGAATTTCCTTAAGCCTGAGCACTTTTTAAAACCGAGTATTCAGTAGTATTTTAATTAAAAGTGTCGATAAAAAATGGTTTGGTCTCTTGTTTTATTCTATCGTTTTTCTTTCCTTTTCTTTTTAGTTTCTTCTGTCTTTACAAGAAAAAAATACTGGATTCGAGAAAATTTACGAATTCCGGTTATGGATATTTTATCCATTTTAAAGGTCAATGATTCCAAAAAATGTGTTTTTACAAAATTTCTGTCTGTGATTCTGTGACTCTGTCTGTCTGTCTTTACGTGAAATGCATATTCTGGGCGCTCTATCTCAAGAAGTAATACACGGAATTTAATAAAAAAATTATATTCAGATAGTTCGTGATGTAAATTGTTACTGATTAGTTTTTGGTGTATATCGTCTGACAGATGGCATTGCCATATTGCCTTTTTCACGATTTCCGCCATAGCTGTATATCAAGAGCTAATGGACGGATTTTCCTAAAACTGCAGATTTTTTTATTTCTTTATATAATATGGTGCTGTTTACCTTTTAGCGTCAATCTTTACGACATCTATCTTTACACTATCTTTAGTGTAAAGATTTACGCAACGGCAGTATCTCAAGAACTAACGCACGGATATCCATCAAACTTCAGTTTCGGTTAGTCCTTGGCATGAATTCATGTTGTTCACTTATTACTATAAATCGCTCAATAGAGGGGCTGCTATGCTTCATTTTTAACGATTTCCGCAATATATTTGTTTCTAGAATTAATACACGTATTTTCATCGAACTTCGGACTCAGTTAATACTTGATATGAACTTGTTTTGTTATGTTTTGGTGTTAATCGTCCAGCAGGTGGTATTGCCATGCTGAAATTTACCCAATTCAAGCACTAGCTCTATCTTTAGAACTAATGCGGGAATTTTTACCAATCTTCAGACTCAGGTATACCTTGATAAAAACTCTTGCTGATTTTGTTTTGATTTAAATAAGCCACCAGGTGGCACTTTTATTTTGCATTCGACTCAATATCCTGAATAATATTTTTCATGAACGAATGTGCGGAATTTCATGCATTTTAAATAGGCACACTGTGCATAGTTTGTCATTTAATTTTGGCAGTGTGGCAGCGAATTTTGAGATATCAACATGTATGAGGTATAAAAAAAGTTTTGGGATTGCCACATACGGCTAGTTTAAGCTTGTTTTAAGCGAAATATTTGAGTCCAAACAGCAACGAGAAATTTTCTGGTACATATACAGGTTCTATTTTCTAGATAAACGCTTGGAACTAGCTGATACTAACGCCTTCACTGAATTGAAATCAAACAGCTTTAATTTCTTCAACCTTTAACACAAAAAAGTATTGTGATCGAAACTTTTTCGACGAATTTACACGTTTTAGGGGGTCAGAGGTTCCGAAAAAGATGTTTTTACAAAATGTCTGTATGTCCGTGTGTGTGTTCGTATGTCCGTGAGCCGTCATTGTATCATTTAAAAGTGTATGAAGATACACACAGAATTACACCAAATTTTTTGCGAATGTTTTTGGCTGGGGCAAGAAGGTCCTTCTTCAATTTTGAAATATTCCGCCGAAAAGAGGCGCTGTAATAGCACTTTTTGTGCCATTTTCGATATTGTAACATCGTAAAATGTATAAAGTTATGCATATAATTGAATCAATTTTTTGTAACTGTTCTGTTATGGCTAGTAAGTCCTTCCTGAATTTGAAAAGAAAACCCCTAGAAGGGTACTCTCTAATAGCGATTTTTGCGCCATTTTCAATGTTGTGCCATAAAAAAATGTGTGACGTTATGCATAGAATTGAACCAATTTTTAGCTATGGCTAGTAGGTCCTCTCGAAATTTGAAAAAAAAAATCTCCTGGAAGGAGGCGCTGCAATAGCGATTTTCGTGCCATTTTTAATAGTGTACCACCGAAAAGTGTATAAAAATATGCATCCAATTCTTTTTTTTTTTTTTTTTTTTTTTTTTTTGTAACTGTTTGGTACTGAATTTGAAAATAAAAATCCGCCAGGAGGAGGTGCTGTAATAATGATTTTTGTGCCATTTTCAATATTTTATCATCGAAAAATTTATGAAGTTATGCATACAATTGAATCAAGTTTTTTTTTAATTGTTCGGTCATGGCTAGTAGGTCCTCCTTAAATTTGAAAAAAAATCCACCGGAAGGAGGCGCTGCAATGCAATTTTTGTGCCATTTTCAATATTGCACGACCGAAAAGTGTATGAAATTATACAATATGAATATATTCAATTGTATGAAGTTATGCATACAATCGAATATTTTTTTTAACTGTTTGATTATGGCTAATAGGTCCTTACTGAATTTGAAAACAATCCGCCAGAAGAAGGCGCTGTAATAGCGATTTTTATGCCATTTACTATCGAAAACTGCTTAAAGTTATGCATGTGTGTGTAGTGTGTATGAAGTGTATGAATTGAACCAAATTTTTTGTGTTATGCCTACAGTTGAACCAAATTTTTTGTGTAAGAGTTTGGTTAGGTCAGCACGCCCTCCCTGAATTTGAAAAAAAAAAAAAAAAAAAAAAAAAAAATCCGCCGGAAGGAGATGCTGTAAACGCGATGTTTGTGTCATTTTCATCATTTACCTTCAAAAAGTTTGTGAATTCATGCACAGAACACTGAGCTAAATTTTTTGTGTATCATTATTTTTGGGTATGGCAAGTAGTTCTCTCTGAATTTTAATAAAGTCTTCCGGAAAAGGGCGCTTTAAAAGCGATTTTCACGCTATTTTTATTATTGTACCATCGAAAAGTGAATAAAGTTATGTACAGACTTGAAGCAACTTTTTTTTGTTGTTGGCTATGTTTTGTGTAGGTTTTTGGCTCCTATGAAGTTGAAAAAAAAAATCTTTCCGGTCATATTTGACCTGTACTTTTCTGTTTGTGCATCTAGAATTTCAGAAAATTTCCTCAATTATTTTTCTAGATATTTGACAAAATGTTTAAAATCGCAAGTGGCTGGTCACCTTTCGCCGTATAGTGTATATATCTTAATGAATCATACAATCATATAAATTTCATTATGATGGAGTTATGTTAGAGAACAAAAATAAAATTCATATTTTTTTAATAAAACGTTTCACACCAGACAAAAAAACTAAAATTTTTTTAATTATTAACAATTCGACAATTACAACATGCTTTACTGATTACAGAAGTTGCTATATTTCACGATTCCCCAATCACATGCTTTTAGCATAGTGTTTGGGAATTGTTCAAAGTTTAAGTGAAAATTAATAGTACTTATAAAATTGCTAATTGCTAATAGTAGAGTGACATGTATTTTAATTCGTGTATGCTAAATTGATATTCAAAATTGTAATTCATTTAAATAATATTCTTTAAGCAGTTGTTTTAATTGCAACATTTGATGCTTTAACCCTTTCCAAAAAGGGTAAAATTTTGTTAGTAAAATTAGAAATTAAAATTAGAAAAACTTTCACTAATTCGAACTCATTTTGTCTTGACTTCGTTTTATTCGAACTAACGTGAATTCGGATTTTTCCTTTTTCTTTTCTATCTCACGGATTTCAGATAATTTGAATAACTTTCTTTCTTTGATTTTTGTGAAAATTGTTCCGAACGAGTATACATGTAATCCAATACATTTGGTATCCACTTTCTTAGTGCCCAGTCTGTCCATCAGGGACACCTCAAATTTTTTTCCATTATGCTTGTTTCTAATCATTTAATTAGTTTATGTATTTATATCTTTTAATTTATTTTTAAGTCATATTCTAATGATAACCGACGAAATATATTAAAAAAACACTAACATTAATTCCTTTGTAATAGTGCCATATTACGCATGTTTTCATTTCATACTTTCCATAATTCGAACTTCGGATAATTGACCGATTTAAACGTTTTTTGTTCAATCGTGTTTTTACAAAATGTGTGGCTGTATGTGATATAAAAATCTGCGGGTGCTCTATCTCAAGAACTCAGAGGAGTATATGGCGGCATACGCTGTATATCATCTAAATTTTTAAGGAATACTGTATACCTTCTGTTCCTCAAAAATGCTATAGCGTATACACGCTGGGGGATACCCTGCGCCTTGAACGTATACCTACTAAGAACGCATACTTCTATTTTTAATTAATAATTAAATATTAAATATTTTAAATTAGAACGCATAATTTTAAACTACGCATTATTTAAAATTATAACGTTATTTTTAATTAGAACGTATACTTCTACTTTTTTATGACTACGCCACTGAATGCACGGAATTTAATAAAAATATATATTCAGGTAGTCACCGACATAAATTGATGCTGATACTGCTTTTTAGTATAAATTGCTCAATAAGTGGCTCTGCTAAGCTACCCTTTTTGTGATTTTAGCAACAATTCTATTTCAAGAACTACTACAAGGATTTTTACCAAACTTCAAATTATGTTAGTCCTTGACATGAATGAATGCTGTTTACATTAAGTGTAAATAGCTCAACAGACGGTTCTGTTATGCTGTGTTTTCAAAGAATTTCTGCAATAGTACTATCTCAAGAAATAATGCTAGGATTTCCATCAAACTTCGGATTCAGTTAATTCTTGATATGAAAGTATTATATTTACGTTTTGTTATAAATCATCAATAGCTGGCACTGCTATGCCGAATTTTTCAAAAATTCCGCATTAGCTTAATCTCAAGAGCTAATGCACGAATTTTTATGAAACATCAGATTCAGATTTACCTTGATATATATTATTGCTGATTATGTTTTAGTGTAAATCGCACAAATGGCGCCTATATTTTACATTTTTCTCGATATTCTCAGTTGTCCTATTTCAAGAACTAATGCATGGAATTTTATACCATTAGAATCCTTACAATGGGCATAGATTGCCATTTAATTTTGGCATTGCGATAGTCAATTATGAAATTAATAACATGTATGAAATAGAAGAAAGTTTTGGGATTACCGCATCTGACTAGTTTTAATTTTTTCTTAGTTTTTGAAGGTTTATCGGTACAAAATAATGGAGAGATGGAATTTCCTTAAGTCCGAGTAATTTATTATTATTATTATTATTATTATTTTATTTATTTATTATTTATTATTTTTTTATTTTATTTTATTTTATTTTATTTTATTATTATTATTATTATTTATTTATTTTTACCGAGTATTCAGTAGTATTTTAACTAAAAAGTGTCTGTAAAAAATGGTTTGGTCTCTTGTTTCATTCTATCGTTTTTCATTCCTTTTCTTTTTACTTTCTTCTGTATTTACAAGAAAAAAGTACTGGATTAGAGAAAATTTTCGAATTTCGGTTCTCGACTATCTTACACGTTTTAGGAGTCAATGATTTAAAAAAAAAAGTGTTTTTATAAAATGTCTGTCTGTGATTCTGTGAGTCTGTGCTGCAAATCAATGCAAACAATGCAAAAATATGGACTGAATGATCTTTGTCACCAGACTAGAAATCTGAACTCAAAACACATAACATTCCAATGATTCTTGTTAAATTTATTAGCTATGTGCCTGAATAAGTTAGGACCTGTTGTATTTCTTCTTATACTTTTTTAATTCAATGCGATAAATAATACTATATTTAAAACCATTTTATATTCATCAAACTGTTTAATTTAATAAGTAACAGTATATTAAATCGATTTTGTTTTCTTCCGATATATGCTTATTTATGTATAAATTTTCTGGACAAGTATGTAATTTGTCTTTAACTGTGATTTTTTTGTGGCAAATAGTGTTGATGTGAGAGTGTAATAAAGTCTTACGTAAACAAACGTGGGAACTGGTAGGATTTGCTTATTTTTCCTTACAAGGTGTAGAAAGAGGGAGGGGTATAAAATAACTAAAAAGAATGCTACACTGTAGAAAAAAAGGGTCGATCTACTAAAAAAATTTTAGTAATCCTTGTAATTACTAAAAAATTTTTAGTAATCTTACTCGGTTACAAGGAATCTGTAAGAATTACTAGAAAAAAGCTAGCAACGAATAGAGTTAATAGTTTTACATTTTTAATAGCTATTACTAAAACTCACTTGGCGTGGCACTGATAGCCTAGTGGTCATAGCACCGAACTCCAGGCTGAAAGTACCTGGGTTCGATGCTGGCCGCCGCCAAATATGAACCGAATGTAAATAAAGGGATTATGAAAATCCTGTCATAGCAGTTACTATGGGTAATGATCTCTGAATTTTCCCTTCCCTTTAGGAACATGTCAAAATAGAATAGGTAGCAATGTTTGGTGCTGCCTATTACGGCTTTACCAAAAATCTTCCGTTTCAGAAGTCTCTCTTTTTACTCACTGGATGCAGCTCGAAGGAAGCTCCTGCCCTTCGGGCACACGTAATGGTTTACGCTATTACGGCTTTACCAAAAATCTTCCGTTTCAGAAGTCTCTCTTTTTACTCACTGGATGCAGCTCGAAGGAAGCTCCTGCCCTTCGGGCACACGTAATGGTTACTAAAAATAATTTTGGAGCTATTACTAAAATTTGCTTGGTGGCTCATACTAATAAGTTTTAAATTAGTTATGCAAAAAATTCTTTTGTTTGGTTTACAAAAGAAATGTTTGTTTCACTTGCAAAAAAAAGTTTGTAATGGTTACTAAAGAATTCTCTGGAATACAAATTTACTAAGAAATTTTTAGAATTTAGAATTTTTTTTTACAGTGTACGTAATACTTGAACGGCCCCGAACATTGTTCAGTTTCAAAGTTTCTAAATAAGACCACATGTTAATTTTATGGATCTAAGAATGGTAAAACTTGCTTTGTTATTTAGAAGATAGCCAATTTGGATTTCCATTCAGCAGCCTAATAACAGCTTTCAAATGAATAACAGAAAACAGCAGTATTGCGATATATATATGCGAATGATTAGTTTTACATTGTTAAGTTTCATTTTCACTTTATTTTATTTTATTTTTTTGTTTACCTTTGCAATAATTTTTTCATAATGTTTAGTTTTGTTACTCTAAATTTACTTAAGTGAAAGAAAAAAAAAAAAAAAAGGTAAAATTCAAAACTGACAGACACTTGAAATACAACATTTGCGTTGGAGAAGAAAAAAGAAATTCTCCAAAAATTTATATAAAATTGTTCTATCAATGCGATATTGTACTCCGATATAATATTACAAGCACTTTTGAAAATATAAAACGCTTCAAAGAATGAGAAGCCCCGAATAGCTGTCGGGCATAACAAAAATATGTAAGATTCATGATCAGTGTGAAAACTTTTTGAATAAAATATGAAACGGAAAAGTAAGATTACCACAAGAGCGAAATGTAATGCAAAAAAGTTCTATAAAATTTTAAGTAAAGTTCAGGAAATAGAAACTTGTCATTTTCTTTGTCATTTCACAGAAGAATATTTAAAATAAGAGATCTCTCTGGACATTAGAGTGGACCGAAAAAAATTCAAAAATTATATTTCAACTCGTTTTTTATCACGGAAAAATTGCTAATTCGGGAGACTAAAATTTTATTTCTTTTAAACTGATTTTTATTTTTTATTAACTATTAGGGAAAATAATTGTTGCTCTCGGGAGAGAATTGGGAAATCAGAAGTATATCTGAATATTTTTATTGGTTGAATTCCGCAATAAAGTTGGTTTATTTTATTCTTTTTCTGATTGGTCCACATTTAATGTCCGAAATTGGAATACTTCTGTTGCCACAATGACAAAAAAAGTGTTAAAAACTACAAAAAATATTTAATAATTGAAAAACAAATTTAGATACAAGTTTCAAACAAGTTGCATTTAAAAGTAATTTTTTTTCTTTATACGACGGTGTAAAAATTAAAAATGTGCAAAGTTTAGAAAATTTAAAAATTTGCAGTACCGAAAATTGTTAAATTGAGATTTCATTTAATGTTTGCTTATGATTGATCCAGGAATATTGACGTGTCTCTAAAAGTCCAGGCATATTAATATGACTCTGTTATGACGTAAGCTACGTTTTGATCATCATAAAAATGATGTTGGTATTATTATTATTTTTTAAAGTATAGAAATCATTTATAAGTCTAAAATTATAGTCTTTGAAAATATGATTTTCCAAATAATTGTTGTAATTTGTTAAACCAAATTTTTTAACCAAATTTTTATTTTTTTGAATTCGCAATTTTCTTGCGAATTTACGACTAGAAAAACAGTTTTTGCTTTTTTTTTTACCCACGTGACTGATTTAGATACGTTTTAGCATTATCATAACTTTAAATTGACAAATTACCACAGAGAGTGCGAAAGGTTCGTATGTCAATAGTACCTACTTTTTGTATTTGAAATATTGTGACTTTTCGAATTAAATATTCCGAAATAGGAGTTACCTACATTTTAAAAATTACCGTATTTACTCGTGTATAGGACGCACGCATGTATAAGGCGCACCCCTACTTTACAAGTAAAAATGGCGATTTCTTAAAATCTCGTGTATAACGCGCACCATAAATTTGATATGGTAATGAAGAATGACCAAATGAATTTCAGTAAAAAAAAAAAAAAAAAAAAAAAAAAAAAAAAGTCGAAACAAATATTACACCAGATCAGAAAACAAGACGAAAATGCATTTTCAGACTTCGGGTTGTAAGAGAATGGCAGGAAATAAGAATGAGTCACGGTAAAGAGAATTGCTAATTAGCTTTTAGATAATTCATTAGCTCTGTTGTATAAAAAACTGCAAGGCGTGAAATAAATATGCAGTAATACTTCAATTAAGTAATATTTTCCGAGTTTTAATATCTTTTTTGAATAATTTCTTGTTTCATATGTATATCGTTCGACTGCATCCAAGAGTAAAAAATTATTCCGTGTATAAGGCGCACCTATGAGTTTTGCCCTAATTTTATGAAAAAAAAGTGCGCCTTATACACGAGTAAATACGGTATATCTACTTTATATTCTCCAAGAGTAACACCCTCGTTTGACACCATTTTCAGTTCTTTTGATCGAGGTAGCCTGGAAAAAGCATCGATTGTATACATTTTTTTAAGACGCAACACTACTCACTGAAAAAGACCAGGATGATAATGTTAAGTCTATGGGGGCGTTTTTTTTTTTTCAAATATCTCGCTCAAATTTTGATATTTTTACATGATTTTTTTTTCATACGGATAGTTGAGGATGATTTACAACCTAGCTAGTTTTTTACTTTTTCGATTTTGGTTATATATTTTTTACAGTATATAATAGTTTCACTTTCTGAACCGATTGTAACCGGTTTCGAAAGTTAAAGCATTTTTTTTTTTTTTAAATCTGAAACCAAAATTGAAAAAGTAAAAACTAGGCCAAGTTGTAGATCGTCCTCAGCTATCCTATGCAAAAAAATCATGTAAAAATATTAAAATTTGAGCGAGATATTTGAAAAGAACGCTCCCACAGACCTAACATTATCAGCCAGGTCTTTTTCACCCCTAAGGCATGGTGACGTCACATCAACATCGATTGTCAATGTGACGTCACGTGACGTCGATGTGAAGTCACAGTGACTAAACTGTGAAGTCGTTATGGCCGTTTTAGTGCTCTTTTGTGACGTCTCACAAAGTGGTCACAATGTGACAAATGTGTGAAAAATGTGTCATTTATGACTAATTTGACATTAACATTGTGACGAAACTGTGACGAAAGCAACGATATTTAAATTGCCAGAAACATGTTTTTTAAAGTAAACAACATGTTTTGAAGACATTTTTATAATTTTCTAAAGATTTTTAAAAAAGTCACATCTCAGTCACAATGTGACGTCACTGAGGGGTGACATTTTGGTCACAGATGTGATGTGACCAAAGTGACTCACAATGACGTCACTGTGACCATGCATGCTATGAGGGTAGTTTGGGGCCTTAAGAGCCCACAATAGTCACAGAAAAAGTACACAAAAAGACCCGGATGACCATGTAAAGTCTATGGGAGCGTTCTTTTCTAATATCTCGCTCAAATTTTAATATTTTTGCATGATTTTTTTGCACAAGATAGCTGAGGGCAATCCACAACCGGGCTAGTTTTTACTTTTTCAATTTTTGTTTCAGATTTTCTTTAAAAAATTACTTTAACTTTCGAAACCGGTTTAAACCGGTTCTGAAACTGAAACTATCGTAATATAAAAAATATATAACCAAAATCGAAAAAGTAAAAACTAGCCCGGTTGTGGATTGCCCTCAGCTATCTTGTGCAAAAAAATCATGCAAAAATATTAAAATTTGAGCGAGATATTAGAAAAGAACGCTCCCATAGACTTTACATGGTCATCCGGGTCTTTTTGCGTACTTTTTCTGTGACTATTGTGAGCTCTTAAGAGCCCACAATAGTCACAGAAAAATTACTCAAAAAGACCCGGATGACCATGTAAAGTAGCGTTCTTTTCTAATATCTCGCTCAAATTTTAATATTTTTGCATGATTTTTTTGCACAAGATAGCTGAGGGCAATCCACAACCGGACTAGTTTTTACTTTTTCAATTTTTGTTTCAGATTTTCTTTAAAAAATTACTTTAACTTTCGAAACCGGTTTAAACCGGTTCTGAAACTGAAACTATCGTAATATAAAAAATATATAACCAAAATCGAAAAAGTAAAAACTAGCCCGGTTGTGGATTGCCCTCAGCTATCTTGTGCAAAAAAACATGCAAAAATATTAAAATTTGAGCGAGATATTAGAAAAGAACGCTCCCATAGACTTTACATGGTCATCCGGGTCTTTTTGAGCATTTTTTCTGAGAGCCCACAATAGTCGCAGAACGCTCCCATAGACTTTACATGGTCATCCGTGTCTTTTTGAGTAATTTTTTCTGTGATTATTGTGGGCTCTGAGCGTTCTTTTCTAATATCTCGCTCAAATTTTAATATTTTTGCATGATTTTTTTGCACAAGATAGCTGAGGGCAATCCACAACCGGGCTAGTTTTTACTTTTTCGATTTTGGTTATATATTTTTTATATTACGATAGTTTCAGTTTCAGAACCGGTTTAAACCGGTTTCAAAAGTTAAAGTAATTTTTTAAAGAAAATCTGAAACAAAAATTGAAAAAGTAAAAACTAGCCCGGTTGTGGATTGCCTTCAGCTATCTTGTGCAAAAAAAACATGCAAAAATATTAAAATTTGAGAGAGCCCACAATAGTCACAGAAAAATTACTCAAAAAGACCCGGATGACCATGTAAAGTCTATGGGAGCGTTCTTTTCTAATATCTCGCTCAAATTTTAATATTTTTGGATGATTTTTTTGCACAAGATAGCTGAGGGCAATCCACAACCGGGCTAGTTTTTACTTTTTCAATTTTTGTTTCCGATTTTCTTTAAAAAATTACTTTAACTTTCGAAACCGGTTTAAACCGGTTCTGAAACTGAAACTATCGTAATATAAAAAATATATAACCAAAATCGAAAAAGTAAAAACTAGCCCGGTTGTGGATCGCCCTCAGCTATCTTGTGCAAAAAAATCATGCAAAAATATTAAAATTAGAGCGAGATATTCGAAAAGAACGCTCCCATAGACTTTACATGGTCATCCGGGTCTTTTTGAATAATTTTTCTGTGACTATTGTGGGTTCTTAAGAGCGTACACTAGTCACTCGGTAAAAGTCGAGCGCTAATGTAAAGTCTATGGGGGCGTTCTTTTCTAATATCTCGTTCAAGTTTTAATATTTTTACATGATTTTTTTTTGCATAGGATAGCTTAGGACGATCTACAACCGGCCTAGTTTTTACGTTTTCGATTTTGCTCATATATTTTTTATATTATGATAGTTTCAAATTCAGAACCGGTTTAAACCGGTTTTGAAAGTTAAAATAATTTAAAAAAAAAATCTGAAACCAAAATTGAAAAAGTAAAAACTAGGCCGGTTGTAGATCGTCCTAAGCTATCCTATGCAAAAAAAAATCATGTAAAAATATTAAAATTTGAACGAGATATTAGAAAAGAACGCCCTCATAGACTTTACATTATCATCCGGGTCTTTTTGTGTACTTTTTCTGTGACTATTGTGGGCTCTTAAGAGCCCACAATAGTCACAGCTTCAAACGATTCAAGATGGCAGAGCACATCCAGAACTAAGTTGAAAGGCTGTCCAAAATTAAATGATTGACAAGGGGCTTCTGCCAATTAGACAACAAAGTAATTCGAACCAATTAACTACGACATTTTCTTTTGAAGGGGAGGGCGTTACTATTTGTGCTCAATTTTCTATTGGATAATGTCCACTTCATGTCAATGTGAGTAAATACCAATGGGGACAAAGACTTCTGGAAAAATACTTTATCGTCGTTTACAGTCATTTTTATTTCAAGTTTATTTTTCCGCCGACGAATCTGCACTAGTGACAAAAAAGCATTCGGGAGCTTATTTACGTTAAACTGATAGCAGCTTTTTTTTTTCTTTTCTTTTTTTCAAATTTATCATTTGCATTTTAATATACTTAAAATATTTTCTTTTTCTTGGATAGAGGATATTTGAAATCGATCGCCAACAGAGGAACTTTTCTACTTTATTTTATTTTAGAGGTTTTTTTTTCTTCTGCTTGGAAGATACTTCGAAAGTAAAACTGTACTTTGAAAAAAAAATAAAAATTGAAAAAGTAGAAGGTACTTGTTTTGATATAAACTTCAAAAGCCAATATAAACTCGAGCTTTTAAAAGTACAAAAAAGAAGTAATTGACGCACAATTTATGACAAAGAAGTAATAAAAAACTCAATAAATTCAAGGCAAGAATTCTCTGATGAAAATTAACTGAAAAATTAATTATATATGTCTAAAAAGGATTTTATTATTTTTATTAGAGTATAACATTTGTACAGTTTTATTTTCCGGAAATAAATGAATACTTTTTCAAGAGATTTTTTCTATTTTAACATTTATTTTCTACCTTTTACAATCGAAATAATAATATTAGTAGGAAAAAAATTGCATTATTACAAGTAGGATACGGTTTATGTTTATATATAAAACATAGTTTTATTTATAGTAAATATATTTACTTGGGGGAGGGTAGATATTTATGGCAAGGGCAAAGGGAGGTTGAGTAAA
This sequence comes from Maratus speculifer, assembly GCA_964019185.1. Classification (NCBI taxonomy): domain Eukaryota; kingdom Metazoa; phylum Arthropoda; class Arachnida; order Araneae; family Salticidae; genus Maratus; species Maratus speculifer. The sequence continues at coordinate 161,021,978 of OZ025303.1, forward strand.
TTATGAAAATATTACTGATCGCGATTTTGAAAACAGGTGTTCCCCGGAAATTCAACCAATGATTTAATAACTAATTTCACAAGCATTTCGCTTAAGTCTGTGTAATTTTTATTAAAAAAAATCAAATGTAAGTTTATTTTTCCAAGTTAAATGTTTGCGCAGGGCGAAGTTTTCCATCCCGGCTTAGTCCGATGTGAAGGTGAAATATTTAACTCGTACCGACAGGTCAATTTTTTAAAAAAGTTCATGGTTCCAAGAATCCGTAGAAACATAAAAATAAAATCTAGATAATTTTAAATCTGGTATCATCGGACCCGGATCATTCTACACCTCTTTCTTTTAAAAAGCCACATTTTCTCAACGACACCTTACATTACAATTCTTATATATATATATATATATATATAACGATATTTATGTTCAAGGTATTACATACATCTATCTATGTATACAGGGTGTTTGAAAATTACATGTCAGTAAAGGAAAGGCAATTTGAGAAAGTCGTAATAAGCAGATTTCGTATAGGAATCTGAGTGCGGAAATGCAGCGTTCAGGCGGTGAAAGGTGCTTTTATGTTCAGTGGATAAAAGCATTTCGCTGGCTTGATTCGTCGTTCTCTGCTGCATTCCTGCACAAAATTTGCTTAGTAAGGTCCCCTGTATTTACTTTTAAATTTTCGACACATAATTTTGAACCCGCCCCCCTCTCCCTCTCTCTACATACATATATAGATATAGATAGATATAAATGTGTTTGTCCGGATTGACTTATAATCAAAACACGGTTCAAGCTACTGAGCTTCGAACATGAAAATTGGGGGGGGGGGGGAATACTTCTTATGACATAAGAAAGGATTTTTTTAAAATCCTCTCATCTCCCCCCTAACGGAGTTAAAGAGAGGTCAAAAATTTTAGTCGATTTTACAAAATTGCACTTTAGAGGATGAAAAGGGGGGGGGTGCGAAAATTTTAGAATACTTGGCATATCTCAGCAGCCGTTTTAGATAGGCGCATGAAATTACAGAAAATAAATCTACTAAACAAATAATTAAACAAGTATACCAGTGGTGCTAGAAGTCACCCCTTATAAGGGGTTCAAAAGGGGAGAATAAAAATTTTAGAACATTTGGCACATCTCAGCACACTTTGTAGGTAGGAACATGGAATTCCAGAAAATAAATCTGATAAATAAAAAAATAAAATAAAATAAAATAAACACATATTTCAGCAAATTTAGAAATTCTACTTCTAAAAAGTTTGAAGGGGGGGGGGTGATAGTTTTGAAACATTTGACCAAATCTCTGCAGCTATTTTACGTAAGGAGCATGAAAATGCAGAAAATAAATCTAATAAAAAATAGATAAACACAGGTACTTGAGCGATTTTACATTACCTCTATCTCTTCTTAAGTGAGTTAAAAGGGAGATCGAAAATTTTATAACATTTGGGATATTTTAGCAGCCTTTTTAGATAAATGCGTGAAATTACAGAAAATAAATCCTAATGAAAAAAAAAAAAACTAGCCTTAAAAGGAATGACTCCTGGAATAATGCGCATGTGTAAGATTTCGAAATAACGAATGAGGGTGGACCACTCCTTCATGAGTCGGAGGGCTCCGTCTATGCATCGCGAAGCGATTCCAACCGGGATTGCAAAGCAATACCGAACGGAATCGCGAAGCGATGACGCGGGGGGTTGGCGAGCATAGCGAGCAGGAGGGCGGAGCCCCTCTATAGTTTACAACAACTGTAACTGCTCATTCCAATTGTGCATGTTTGGGGCGCTGTACCCTACTTTGCCCCTCCGAAGGGGAACTTTTTAAATTTTTATCCACAGCACTCGTGCTGCATATCTTTAGAAAGGTCTGAAACTGCCTTTTCCTATTATGGATGTCTTGTGTGTCTCCCCTTCGCTCTGCCCCCCAGGGGGGCACAATTTTAATTTATGTACCGCACATGTCCTGTGACACATCATTTGAAAGGTCTGCAACTGCTTATTCATATTATGGATGTCTTGTGTGCTTTACAACACCAGTCGTGTGACACATCATTTCAAAGGTCTGCAACTGCTTATTCATATTATGGATGTCTTGTTTGTCACCCCCCATTCTGCCCCCCAGGGGGGGAACATTTTAGTTTTCTTTACAACACCAGTCGTGTGACACATCATTTGAAACATCTGTAACTGCTTATTCATATTATGGATGTCTTGTGTGTCACTCCCCCCTCTGCCCCCCAGGGAGGGGCTTATTTTTAATTTCTTTACAACACCAGTCGTGTGACACATCATTTGAGAGGTCTGCAACTGCTTGTTCATATTATGGATGTCTTGTGTGTCACCCCCAATCTGTCCCCCCAGGGGGGCACATTTTTAATTTCTTTACATCACCTGTCGTGTGACACATCATCTGAATGTTCTGCAATTGCTTATTCATATTATGAATGTCTTGTGTCTCAACCCCCCCATCCTGACCCCAGGCGGTGGCACATTTTCAAATTCTTTACAACACCAGTCGTGTGACACATCATTTGAAAGGTCTGCAACTGCTTATTCATACCATAGGGTATTGGGTGAAGCAAGCAGGGGTAGCCTACACCTTGGAATCTCGAAGCGATACCAAACGGAATCGTGAAGCGATTACGCAGGGGGGGGGGGGGGTTGACGAGCGTAGCGAGCAGTGGGGCGGAGCTCCCCTAGACTACTAAAAAATAATTAAAGCGATTTTTAAAATTCCCGCATTTCCACGTTTCCAATGCTTTTTTAAATCAAACCCGCTTTATACGGAAGGGTGATATGCGGCTGTCGTACCTGCTTTCATTTTGCACCCATTTCCATACGCAAACATAAAATCTATCCCCCTCCCCCCTAAAGAATCCAGAAACTGCACAACTTTTCGTTCTGACTTTTGATTGGCTAATTGGTGAAATTGAGCAGGAACTTCCGGTGTAAACACAAACAAAAGGAGTTATGTTACGTTTGGCGTGCTTAAATCTTATTTTTTTTTCTTTTTTGCTTCTGTTTTCACTTTGTTCTTGTTATTACAAACTTTTATCGAATTGGAAACAAATGCTAATTTAACATTGTAATGCGAAATGGTTAAAACAAAAATAATAAAGTAAGAAGTTTTTAAGAAGACTTTTAATTTTATGGGAAAAGGGAATGTGGAGTTTCGGAAGAGGGGACTTTAGATGAAATTTTAATGAAATGAATGTGAATTCTTAATGAAATTTATGAATAATTATTTATTTTTGTTATAAAGAAAAAATAAAACAGAAAAGTATATAGTAATAATAAATTGTTGAATTTAATTACTGTGTGTTTGTATTGGGGAGAGGGGGGGGGGGAATCAAGTGATGAAGTAAAAATTCGGAAGAAGAGCAGGGAAGAATTGGTTTAATGATTTTTTTTTTCTTTTAACTCAGAAAAATTCCAAATCTGATTAATAAATAATACAAAAATAAAATAGGACTTTTTGCAGATTTCGCATAAAAATAAATAATTTTAAGAACAAAAAATTACTTTAAAAATTATTAAGGTCTTTCACACCCATACAAATCCTGTAGTAAATTGTAAAACATTTTAGTAATTTTTATTTTTTGTTTTATTTGCAAGTATATTTTTTCTTTCTGAATTCCCAACTTGGAAAATAAAAATTTTGATCAGTTTATTCTTTGCTTACAACTGTGATTGATGTGATGATTGTGAATTATCATTTTTTTATATTTTGTTATTATTAATGTGGAATACCTATATAATATAATTTATTGTTATAGAAATTGGAAGGTAGGTGGATGTAAGAGCAATGGACAGCCTTCACTGTTTTTGATTTATAAAAAATAATAATAATAATAATCAATGTAAAATTAGCTTTTACTTTTTTCATAATTCCCTCTTGCATGTTTTGTAATATTGGTTATTATTGACATTTTTAATGAAACCAATCATGAAACAAAAAATCATGTTTCAAAGTTTCACTGTTTTTCTGTAATAATCTGAACGAACACGCTAAGAGCTGATTTCTCTTAATAAATATATACATTCTTTATTTTCATGCAAAATTTGTATATTTTTGCTTTGCTAGCAATAGAAAATTTTGAATTTTCATAGTAATGGTCATTTACAAAATTTCATTTTTTATTTTATTATTATTATTATTATTATTATTATTATTATTATTATTATTATTATTATTATTATTAAGATTTTAAGACTCGTGTTCATTACGTTCATCGTGTTCATCAGGAATATTCAAATGGTCAATTTTCAGTAATGGACATCCTGAAGATTCGTTTACATTGAACTTACTGTAAACTCCTAAAAATGTAACTTTAGTAATGTTCATAGTGCATAAAATATTTTGACTTTTAACTGAAAACCCAAGTAATCAAATTTAATTTTTAAATTGCATTTACCAGAATGTAATAACACTGAAATTTTTACAAACAACTGCTTTAATTGGTTTCGTATAATTAATAAAATTTTCAGTAATTTTTTTTTAATTTTGCCTTGCGTATTTTATAATCTAGTAATCATTAAACCAAATCAGAAACCAGAATATTCATTAAGGCTCTATTACACACACTCTTTGCGTGGAGATCCCGATTGTATTTTTCTTATGTCGTAAAAATTTCCTTGTGCTATCTTGTCCCTGTATATTGACGACAACTTATAAACATCCTTTCATCTCAATCACACAAGCGAGAAGTATGTTGTTGAATAAATAATTAAATAAGTATTCGTTTTTAAAAGCTGCTGTACACTGCCTAATGCAGTTGGTACTCAACCCTAGGTTAGTTTGACTGGGTTTTCATTTAAAAATATAAAACCATACAAATTGGAGAATGTGCGATACAGAAAGCAATGAACCTTCAGACATTAATTTTGTTTTAAAAGATTTTCTTCTAAAAATATAAACCAACATGCATTTTAGTTATTTTTAATGTTATTATCACGGTACCGAGCTGTGCAGTGTTAGTATACAGTTATAGTACCTTGTTATATGACTAGTTCGGATATATAGTCCCATTTTCACACATTCCAAGTAAATAATAAGTTGTTAATTGCATTATTATGCCGCCATACATAAATATTCATTGTATAATGAATATCTCTTTTCTAATGACTATCTTTGAGAAAATCGGAATATGTATGTAATGTAGTGATGGTTGATATCGATTTTATCGCCATTAGGACAACTCAACTTTATCAATACAGTAAACAAATCGATTTTATGTTCAACTCAATTTTATGATACTATATACACACTATATGGCCAAAAATGACCGTCCACTTGCGATTTTTGACATTTTGTAAAATATCTAGAAAAATACTAGAGGAATTACTCTGAAACAATAAGTGTATAAACATAAAAGTACATTACATATATTTTCGTGAAGATTTTTTCTCGAAACTCCATAGGGGACAGTCAACAAATTGAAAAAGAACGAATACCTTTTGGATAACTCTGTCAAAACTAATGTAAGCAAAAGCGCTTAAACTCTACATTATAATTAAGTGGTTTAAATTAAATAAACATGCATACTCGTAGAAATATTAAGGTTTTTATAAAAACATTCCCCATTTTTTCTTCAAGTTTTTTTTGCTTATAATTTGCAGAGTTCTTACTAATATAACAATGTTCTTTTTCGAAAACATGACAAAAAACATTGTACATTGTACCCTCTAATCAGAATTACAAAATAATAAAAATAGTTTGAAAAATGAGCAGTTTTACTAAATATGTTTTCATTGCGCATGCGTCAGCGTTATCAAAATTTCATTTTCATACTCCTTACAGAATAGCAATATGCAGCATATAGTCCACACGCGAGAAGGAAATGAATTCGCAAAATATAAAAACCCTATTTTTCCTATTGTTGTAAGCTGAGAAGTACCCAAATATTAATATTCTAGATGATGCCAGTCGATTTTAAAGTCTAACTGTTTATATATATATTACAAATTAAAAATTTTTTCGCCAAAACTAACCTTTATACTATCTTAATTTTCTTATAATAATATTCCGTACTTACTTCAAATTATTAAATTAAAATCTTGTTTCTAAATCTAATCTGTTAATCTGTATGCAGACGATATAAATTCTTAATTTTCCTTAAAAAACATTATTCCAGTATGCGTAAATTTAAAAAGATGGCTCTAAATTAAAAATATTCTTAATTAAAACTTTATTTCTTAATATTCCAAATAAAACTGATTTCTTCTATGTTTTTATCAACCCTTTTTAAGAAAGTCTTATTAAATTTATTCCAAACCCATACCTTTAAAAAATATCATTATTTTATTTTATCTATTTATTTATTTTTCCGCCGTCAACGATAATTTGCATATTAATAAATTCATTTCTTTTCTTTTTCTCTTAAAATTAATCATGTATAAAAATCGTCTGCCTAAGATATTTAAAATTCGGAGTCAATTATAAATTGGTTAAATAATATTTTTTTTTAAAATAAATTTATCGTCTGTTTAAAATAGCCTCGTAACTGGACAAGAATTCTGTTTACATAAAAGGATGATGGTTTGAGGTTACCGAATGTTCCAGAACTTTCTTTTCAGTTTAAAAGGGGGAAGTCTCGAGATGAAAGAAAGATTCTGAAGATTTCTTGGGTTGCTTTTTCGATGAGGACAGCTCGCTGAAATAATGATGGAATTTTTGCAAAAAGGAGCTTTTCCTTCCTCATTATCACGAATTTAATAAATGAATTTACAGCAGCCCATGACTAATTATTGGATCTTCTACATTTATTTATTATTTTTGTTTTTTCCCTCGCTTGCCATGACTGCGTGTTTCTTTTTAACCAGTGGAAATAATTCGAGTTCTCCTTAAATCGTCACAACTAATCGAAAAGTCGCACAGGATAGGTAATGCCTGTGCTAGTGCCTGTTTCGGATTTTGAAATGAATCTACTGAAGAAGTAAAATGCTATGTAAATGAATCTAATGAATCTACTGAAACGAAGTGATGACAAAAATATGAATCGCCGAAAATTTTTCCCGCCATGATTGAAAGTGTTATTAAGCAAGAATTGCCATTATCTTTTGATTCCTCGAGTGAATGTAACAGAGGAGATTTTAATGTTAAACAGCTTTCTGTGCGAGTGGTTTGAAAGATTTCTTCTAAATATTTCGTGAATTCCTGAGGCCTGATATTCCACCTTTTTGCTGTTTATGTGTAACTGATGACTCAAGATAATCATGGTCATAATGACAAATTTTTGAAAATTAATAACTTCAAAGTGGTGAGTATGCGAAAGGTATTTGATGAGGAATTTAATGAAGAATGGATTTTATTGAAGATTTTTCGTGAACTGTAAGTTTATTTTATTAAATGTTTTGATTATTATTTCTATTCTATTTATGATTGATGGAAAGTATTTATTATTTATTTATTTATTTATTTATTATTTTATTGATGAGAGTAATTTGAAGTTAATTTATTAATTTACTAATTTATTTATTTATTTGATTATTTATCTGTGAATCTTACTTACTTACCAATTTATGAGCATTATTATTATCATTATGTGTTGGAGATTGAAATATTTTTATTCTTAAAGATTTAATTGAGGAGTATGATATGTTCTTAAGATATTTACTGTTACTTATTAAGACTATTATGACATTTTTATGCACGATTAAAGGCAATTTTGTAATAATAAGGAATTATATAAAAACTTAGTAGCTCAAGTTTACTTTTTAAAAGTACATTTTCTATTTTATTGATATTTGTTTGTTATCAAGAACTATTCTCAGAATGCAGTATTTTCATGATAATGTTCCTACAACTAGACATTTGAGCTGAAAATTAAGTTAACATTTATGTTTTTTCCTTTATTTGTTAGAATTTCTAGTGACAGTGAGCTTTGGTTCCCGGATTCTTATAATTTATTTAAATTCAGTAAGAATATGGAACTGTGCAAGGCTGTTGCTAGAATTTTGACTGATAAATATGATTAATTTTTTTGTAAATTTTGTGATTTTAAGTAAGGAATTACCTATAATTAAAATTTTTGAATACGTTTATGATCTATAAAATAATAGAATTAAAAGTTGATCCCAATTTAAGGTATATCTATGATATTTACAATTTCTGTTTTATTAGATAAAATTTCTGGTTAAAGTTAGCAGCTAAATATAGTAATTTTGAAAAAATATGTAATTGATAGAAATTATTAACTTTGAAATTTATTGCGAATGATTTTACGATCAGGATTTAATAAAGAAAATAGAAGTGCTTCATTTATTCTAATGAGTAAGAATAAAAAAATTATGGAAGATCCTAAGTTCGTACCGTTTGACCCGAGTTCTGGAATGAACATTTTGTCTTGGTTAACTTATTTTGATAAAACATGTGATAGGGAACAGAAAAATCTAGAATGGAAATTTAATTCTATTGCGCAATATTTGAAAGGTGAAGCGCAAAAAATTTACATCAATGACTGCTTAAATTGTACGGATTATGAACAAATTAAGAAAATTTTGATAGAAAGACTCATTGAATTAGACTTCCCGAGTTTTTCTGATTTTTCAAACCTGAAATTAGATAATTTAGACAATTTAGAAACTTATTTTCGTAAGAAAGTGGAAATTGGTAGGAAATTACATCTTAGTGAAAATATACTATTACAAGGTTTAACTGATGGTTTAAAACCAGAATTCAAAAACAGTATTATTATAAATCCTCCTAGTAGTACCACAGAATGGTACCGGGTTGTCAAACAATTCGTGGAAGTTTCCACCCCACTAGTTTCAAACCAAGTAATAAATCAACCATCAGCTAGACAAAATTTTCAACCTTTTCAACCACTAGGCCCTGGATTCAGCCAGTTAGGCCGAATACTACACCTAGGAATTGGATTCCCCAAAGGCAATCTCAGTTTCAAAGACCTAGAGTTTGTCAAAATAATTATATTCAAAATTCATACCCTTCAAGACCTTGTAGGATATGCACAAATAGGGGTGTGAGTAATGCTTTTCATTGGGAAAGAGAATGTATTTTTAGGAATGAGTTGCCATCCTCTGATACTCTTCCAAATATCTCACAAAATAATTCTCATAATGTTTGTCAATTAATTGTGTATGGATGTACAAATAATTATAATTTACCATGTGTTGTAGATACTGGTTCAACTATTGCATTATTGCCACTTAAATTTGTTAAAAAACTTAATGCTAAAATTGAGACTATACCCTCAGTTACCATTGGTCAGGCAAAAGGATTTTTACATATAAATAAAAAATGTAGTGTTCTTCTAAAAGTGGGTAAAATTAAAAAATATGTTAACTTTTTAGTATGCAATACAAATTTGGATTACGCTATTTTGGGTTTAAAAGAATGTTCTAAATTTAAATTAACCATAGATTGTAAAAATTGTATTGTAAGGCAGGGAAGGAAAATTATAACTAACAGTATATCCATACATAATGAGAGATCCCTTCATTTCAATACAGTAAATATGGACCAAGTACAACAAAACAGGGATCAATCTAATGAATTTGTAACCTCTGAATATAAAAAAGATATGAAATTAAATACTGGTAATACTGTAGCAATAGATAATTATGATAATGAAACACTGAATGTAAATAATCATGATATAGAGTTACAATCTACTTGTGGAAATATTATGAAAAATGAAGACTGTGTTGAATATGATCACGCAATTAATGTGCATCCTGATTATAGAGGTTCCATGACTCTTCAAAATTTTCGCGATAATTCGGATTCAGATTTAACTGGGGAAATAAATTTAATTCAAGATGTAAATTTAAGGGAATTAGTTCATATTTATAGTGATATTTTTGCAAAGCATAAATATGATGTGGGTAGGATTAATATTGAACCACAACGCGTTATACTAAACTCAGACCTACCTATATCTTTGAGGCCCTACCGAACATCTCCTCTAGAAGAAATAGAAATAAAAAACCAAATTCAATCATTGTTAGCAGCCGGACTGATAAAGGAAAGTAATAGCCCCTATTCTGCCCCTGTTACACTAGTTATGAAAAGAGAGGAAGGTAAAAAAACGCGATTATGTATAGACTATAGAAAATTAAACGCAATAATTAAAAATGATGCAGAACCCTTGCCCCGTATCGATGGAATTTTAGATAAATTGAGTAGTGCTCAGTATTTTTCAACTTTGGATTTAGCCTCTGGCTACTGGCACATACCAATACATCCATCCGATACAGAAAAATTAGCATTTGCAACCAATTTTGGACTTTTTGAGTGGCTCGTGCTCCCTTTTGGCATAAAAACGGGCCCTCCCATATTCAACAGAACCATTCGAAGAATCCTTAATAAATATAAAATCGACTTTGCGTGCCACTATTTTGATGATATTATAATTTTCTCTTCCTCTTTAGAAGAACATTTAAACCATTTAGCTCAAATTTTTAACATTTGCAAACAAGAAAACATTAAACTTAAACTTTCTAAATGTAAATTAGGCCAAAATAAAATCAATTTCTTAGGTTATGAAATTACTAATGGAACAATAACACCAGCAAATGCCAATATTGAAACCATCAAAAATTTAAAACCTCCTTCCAATGTGAAAGAGTTACAACGATTTCTAGGTTCCATTAATGTTTACCATAAATTCATAAATAAATATGCTGAAATTAGATATCCTCTAAATCGATTACTTAAAAAAGACACAATATGGGAATGGAACTCAGAGTGCCAGGAGTCTTTTGAAAAATTAAAAAATTCTTTAATTGCTAAACCCATCCTCAAAATTTATGATCCTAAATTACCTTTACATATGTTTGTAGATGCCTCTCAGATAGCAGTAGGTGCCGTTCTAAAACAACCTGATAAAGATAATTTCTTACATCCTATTGCTTATCATTCTAGAATTTTGAAGAGTTATGAACAAAATTATTTCATAACTGAATTAGAATGTTTATCTATTATAGATACTCTTGACAAATTCTATCATTACTTTCATGGTGTCAAGTTTACAATTCATACGGACCACGCATCTCTAGTATGGTTAAAGAGTGTTAAAAACTTAAGAGGTAGGCTTTTTAGATGGTCACTCAAACTTAGTATGTTTGATTATGAGATAAAATATGAAAAGGGTTCAACAAATGTCGAAGCAGACATGTTGTCACGAAATCCTGTTTGTAATTTTAATCAACATATTAGTTTATTGCTAGATAGGAAAGAAATTATAGAGATGCAAGACAAAGACAATGTTTGTGACAAAAAATATAAAAAAGAGAATGGAATTATTATAGTTCAGAAAAAGGGATTCAAAAAAATTGTTGTACCAATGTCATTAAGAAGAAAATTACTCCATATTGCTCATGATAATTTTGGACATTTAGGAATTCAAAAAATGCTTAATTTAATATCTCCCAACTATTATTGGCCTAATATGACAATAGACATTACCGAATTTGTTAAACATTGCGATACCTGTCAGAAAAATAAAAAACCAAAACAGAAAAGATTCGGCTTATTACAAGCTATGCCAGCAACAGATCAACCTTTTGAATGTCTTTCTATTGATACTGTTGGTGGATTTAACTATTACAACTCAACAAAAAAATTCTTACACATAATAATAGATCATGCAACTAGATTTGTTTGGGCTTTTCCCTCCAAAAATGTTACCACTGAAACATACACTAACTGTTTAAAACAAATTTTCAATATCAAAGCACCTCAAAAAATACTTAGTGACAGGCATAAATCTTTCAGATCTCCAAGGTTTAAGAAATTCCTTAGAAATCATCATGTTCAACAGCGTTTTACATCTGCACATCATCCTCAGACCAATGGAAAAGTAGAGCGAGTTAATCAGACTATAGTTACGAGGCTTAAATGTAAAGTTAATTCCACTTCTTCTAAAATACCTTGGACTAGATTATTAAACCGTCATCGAAGAATACAACAATACGCCCCATTCTATCACCAAATTTCCACCTGCCTATTTATTTTATGGTCAATTGCCTTATGAATCTCCTTTAAAACAAAACTATTACCCATCAGTAGACAAAGCCCTCAAAATTGCGAAAGCGCGAACTCAGGAATTTCACCTTAAAAGTAAAAGACTCTATGATCGACATTTTGTCGAATGCCCATTAAAAATACAAGACTCTGTAATTTATGAAGAATTCAAATACCCTAACACTCGAAAATTAGAACCTACTTTCTCTGGACCATATAAAATTATAAATAAACTTTCTGATGTAACTTATGAAATAGATAAATTTAATTATGAGACAGGACAGAATTCCGTTATTGTGCATGTTTCTAAATTAAGACCCTATTTTTCACCCGAAGATTTTAAACTGTTTCATGAGCAATCCAAAAAACAAACAAAACCTCAGATACAATCACTAGATCAAACTAAAGTCAAGACAATAGATTAAATCTACCATAAACAACCATAAAAAATACCATAAAAAAACTTTTACCATAACCATTTACCAAATACCATTAAACCATTAAACCCATTTACCATAAAAAAACCATAATTTTCAACATCAGCGGGTATGTTCTTGGAGCGCTACAAGAATATTACTTGTTTTTGGGAGTTTTTGGGATTAAATTGGGCTCCTTATGCAGGCATAAGGTGAACACTTTGATTGTAAAAGCTTTCAAATTGATGTTGATAAATTAATTTTAAGGGTGTTTAAGTCTAACTATATTTACTCATTTATTTGACATTAGTATTACTCTATTTATTCAGCAGATATTATATGATAATAGTTATAAAATCTAATGACTCTACTCAAACCTATAACATAATATGTGATTTTCAGTGATTGTGAAAACTAGATATTAAAAGTTTTTCAAAAAAGCACACTATTTTTATTTCCATTTCTCAATTAAGAATGACAACTTTCATTCCTATTGTATTTTATTATTAAAGTTTATAAACCATGTGTGGATAAAACATTATTCTACATTTGGCATTGAAAACTTATAACCAAATTTGACAATTTTGTAAAAGAGTATCAGAGAGGAATTATTGTAAGGAAATACTGGTTGAGAGTCCATTTTCTAAATAGTTAGATTTAATTTTATTTGGATTTTGGAATTATTATGATTTTTTTTATTTATGCTTTCGGCTAGCAAAAAATACTTTCTTATGCTATTAGAAGATAAGAAAATTATTTAGTTGCTATGTAATTATTTTTATCCTCAACCAATATTTTCCCTATCAATAATAAACAAATAGTGATATTTTCTTTTGATTATACTCTTGTTTTACTATTATTATTATTATTATGATTTCTATAATGAAGTTTAGTATTAATTATACTCTTATTGAAAAATATTAGGATATGGAGTCTTATTATACTATTACTTATTATTGTTGTTATTGTTATTATTTAAATTTTTCTATATTATTTATTATTGATATTGAGAGTGATGCTATTTATTATTAAAAAATTGATACATTATTGAAAGAAAAATTTGATTGATTGTTAAAAGATGTTGGATCCAACATAACATAAAAAACAAAGATTAAACTAGATTTGGAGATCTTTAATTAAAGAGACTGTATTCAGTGAACACTGGAAAAGACTTTTATACACAATGGAAAGACTTTTTTCATTTGAAGAACTTTATTTAAAATAACCTATGCATTAAGTTATTATAATTATTTAAACTTTCCATGAGAACGAATTTTTATTGTTTTTATTATATTTTTATCTCTTACTTAATAATATTCATAACTTATTTACTGTTATTATATGTATTATCTCCTATGCACTTACAAATGGTAAGTGATGTTGTAACATTATTGTATTTCTTTCAGGGAAATGCTCCTACCTAAATTCAATTCAGAATTATTTTCTGTTAACTATTTTATTTTAATCGCTAATATTTTTTATATTGCGTTAATTTTCTTTTCTTCCATCTCTTGGCTTCCTGGATTTGACAGTTTTATTCCAAAATTTAACTTTTCTAAATTATTATATTTCTGTTGTCTGAACTTGTAGTTTTATTTAACTATCAATTTCATACAAAGTCTTGGGGAGGGGGGATAATATTACAAATTTAAAATTTTTTCGCCAAAACTAACCTTTATACTATCTTAATTTTCTTATAATAATATTCCGTACTTACTTCAAATTATTAAATTAAAATCTTGTTTCTAAATCTAATCTGTTAATCTGTATGCAGACGATATAAATTCTTAATTTTCCTTAAAAAACATTATTCCAGTATGCGTAAATTTAAAAAGATGGCTCTAAATTAAAAATATTCTTAATTAAAACTTTATTTCTTAATATTCCAAATAAAACTGATTTCTTCTATGTTTTTATCAACCCTTTTTAAGAAAGTCTTATTAAATTTATTCCAAACCCATACCTTTAAAAAATATCATTATTTTATTTTATCTATTTATTTATTTTTCCGCCGTCAACGATAATTTGCATATTAATAAATTCATTTCTTTTCTTTTTCTCTTAAAATTAATCATGTATAAAAATCGTCTACCTAAGATATTTAAAATTCGGAGTCAATTATAAATTGGTTAAATAATATTTTTTTTTTAAATAAATTTATCGTCTGTTTAAAATAGCCTCGTAACTGGACAAGAATTCTGTTTACATAAAAGGATGATGGTTTGAGGTTACCGAATGTTCCAGAACTTTCTTTTCAGTTTAAAAGGGGGAAGTCTCGAGATGAAAGAAAGATTCTGAAGATTTCTTGGGTTGCTTTTTCGATGAGGACAGCTCGCTGAAATAATGATGGAATTTTTGCAAAAAGGAGCTTTTCCTTCCTCATTATCACGAATTTAATAAATGAATTTACAGCAGCCCATGACTAATTATTGGATCTTCTACATTTATTTATTATTTTTGTTTTTTCCCTCGCTTGCCATGACTGCGTGTTTCTTTTTAACCAGTGGAAATAATTCGAGTTCTCCTTAAATCGTCACATATATATATATATATATATATATATATATATATATATATATATATATATATATATATATATATATATATATATATATATATATATATATATATATATATATATATATATATATATATATATATATATATATGTTACCGGGCAAACCCGATTTGAGGCCAAACTAGTTTGCCTCACATGACAAACATATTAAGACTTATATGCATTTACGAAATGCTCTACAATATACATTTTGTAAAATATACTTTGGAAAAAAAAAAAAAAAAAAAAAAAAAAAAAACAGCTAATGTTTCATTTACATGCCCACACGAAACAATTCCATTACGAAATGGTAAAGGGGTAGGGGAATTGTGTGCGACATATTTTAATTATATTAAATTATTTTATGAATAACAAAATTTATATACGTCGTTGAGGCTTAATATCAGTTATACGATATAGTGATGCATAATACGAAGTGCATAGCATTTACAGGTACACACAAAATATTTCAAATGACATATTCCTTCCGAAGCACATGTATCTGACGATAGCTGATGGATGGATGAAATTCATTTTAGTTATGATATGCTTTTTTTTAAGTTTCACTAAATCTATACATATTATATGGCGTGTATAAATACTATAGTTGATATACACTTCCAGCAATTATTGCTCAAATACAATAGATTTGTTTTGTGTGTCTTTGTAATTAAATGACAAATGATATAAATGCTCTATTCTATCGTAATCATCTTTTAGTAAAATTCAACGATTTATATCAGTTTCAATCCATTATAAATAGCGTAATGTCAATAAAATACTCTGCAAACAATTTTTCCTCATGAACCATAATGCTATGAAATATATTCTTTTGAGTGTCCTTGTAAATAAACTATTAATGTATATGCACCTCATATACAATACCAAACATGCTATGGTAAGTATCATTGACTGATTTTAATTGCATGAAAAGCTGAATATAAGGTACCCTGGGGTAATAACGCCACGTTAAGGTTCTAGCAATTTTCACGGCTCAGTTTTAGTTTGTATTTTTCAAACAAATATGTGATTTGATACAGCAACTCATTGACTATCTATATAAAAAAATAATTTAACAGATATGAATACATAAAATGTAATGGCGTGATTTCTTGACCAATGCTATTTGGCATTATTACCCACCTATATGGGTAATAACGCCATGCAAACAAAACAATGAAATAAGTTGGAATAATTGCATGTAGATTGCCCAGTTCTAAAAATACAAACTCTCAGCTCTAAAAATTGACAAATTGCATCCTAAGCTATTGAAAATGCTCATTTTTTTGTGAAAGTGTAAGAAAAATAAAGGCGTGGTGTGGGGAGGGGGGATGAGGCAAAAGTGATGGAAAAGACTCTTTTTTCTCTTCATTAAAAACTGTTTGTTTCCAAAGCACTCGCCAGATGGCAGCAGCATAAAACTTTTGTCCTGAAACCAAGAAAAGAACTCTTTAAAAACTTTTTTTTGACGTCACATTTTTTCTGCGAAGCTACACTCTCTCGAAAATGATTCTAAGCTAGTGATGTTTACATTTTTCCTGAAACTGTTAAATCGGAAGCAAAGTATTCAGCTCCGATAATATTTCCTTTTAAAAAACTTTAAGATTACAAACATTTAAAACTCTTCTTAATTGTGTATTTACGTATGCTGTTCAGTGAATTTTTTTATTTGTGTTATTAAACAAGTCATCTTTCCCAAAACGGAAGTGCACGAATTATTTATTCTAAAGAACACATCGAACATAATAATAATCTACTATTCTTTCAGCCACACTGAAGATTGCCCTGAGCAAAATAAGTAAATTGACATCCTTATAGAAGACGCCTAGCAAAGGTAGGCATAAATTTATGTATTTTATTGAAATATCACTTAACCGTAATAGAACTCACGCCCTTTAGATTATGAGTTCTGAGATGTTCTTATATATAAATAAAAGAGCTTGCCCATGATTATATTATTTGAAAGTATTAAAATATAAACAGTCTTTTGAAAAAATATATATGATTGTTAAATAAACGATTGAATTAATTTAATTGAATAACGATTGAATTGATGTTGATTTGAATTAATATAATGGCTACCAGTAATATAGCCCTTATTGAAAAGCTGAATGAACAAAATTATAGTAATTGGGCATTTAAGATTGAAAATCTTCTCCAAAAGGAGAATGTGTTCTCCGTAATCAAAGATCCTCCACCGGATCCTGTCACTGCACAATGGAGTAAAGATAATATTAAAGCAAAATCTATTATCAATCTGTGTATTGAAGATTCTCAAATAATTCATGTGAAACATCTAGTAAATGCTAAAGATATCTGGGAGGCTTTGAAAAACGTTCATTTAAGAAGTACTCTTTCTTCAAAACTTTTTCTCTTAAGGAAATTATATTCTCAAAAACTGAGTGAGGGGGGAGACATGATTTCTCATATCAATAATATTTTATCCATCAAAGATAAATGATTTGCTATTGGCGAGGAAATCCCTGACTCGCATATATGTGCCCTCTTGCTCTGCTCCCTGCCTAGGTCTTATGACCCAATGGTTACCGCGTTAGAAGCTAGCGAGACGGATCTAACTTTAAATTACGTAAAAAATAAATTTATTGATGAATATAAACATAGATGTGAAAACAGAGACGCGAGTTCAAATTCGCGAGATTCGGCTTTCAAAGCAATAAATAAACCTGAGAATCGTGAAGCTGTTTCGAGCTCACGCGACTCAGCATATAAGGTAGTAAATAAAAATGCTAGAAATAAAAAATTTTGCACGTTTAGCAAACGAAACAACCATGTACGCGAAAATTGTTATCATTTAAAGAATAAAATGCAAAATGATAACTCGAGAAATAATCCGAATCGAAATAAGTTTTATAATAATTCAAACTCTTTCAGATATAATTCGGGAAATTACAAAGGTAATCAAGGTAATGTAAGGGATACTTCCAACTTCTGTTTTAAAGGTAATGTTGACGCAGAAATAGGTACGAAGAATTTTTCTACCTCAACGAATTCGGAAGAAAACATTTATAAGTTCTCCGAACAAAATTATCCCGCGTGCGATTTAATGTCTGCTAATAGCGCACAAGAACTTAATGTAAATAAATTCGTTATCGATTCCGGCTGCACAAGACATGTAGCATTCGCAAAAGAAAATTTCATAAACTTTAAAACCGGAAATTTTGGTAGCATAATGATAGCGGATGGAAATAAACTAAATTCACACGGTATGGGTGATATTAAACTTTGTACAAATTCACCACATCAAATTATACTTAAAGATGTTCTTTATTGTCCTGAATTACAAAGTAATTTATTATCCGTTAAGAGAGCAACAGAAAACGACTTTAAAGTCATTTTTGAAAAAGATTCTTGTAACTTTGTTAAAGACAATAACATAGTTTTAACAGCGGAGTTAAATAATAATCTATATGAAATTTGTCCTAAAGATGAGTACGGATATGCTGTCAAAACACAAATGTTTTGTGATAATCCGAATTGTATTACAACTTGGCATAAACGCCTAGGACACAAAAATTTTTAATCAATCAAATATCTTGTGAATCATAAATTAGCGGATGGTATAACTTTAAGGAAGTGTAAACATGATAATATATGTTCTAAATGTATTGAAGGGAAAATGTCTCAATTACCTTATCCAAAGGTAGCATCAAATAGACCTAACGAAGTCCTTTCACTAATCCATAGTGATATCTGCGGTCCCATGAAGACGGAAACATTCTCAGGTAAAAGGTACTTTATTACTTTCATTGATGATTTTAGCAGGTTTACTATGGTTTATTTACTTTCACACAAATCGGAAGCCCTAGAAAAATTTAAAGATTTCTCTGCACTAGTAAAGAATAAATTTGGTAAACAAATAAAAGCCTATAGATCGGATAATGCAGGGGAATATCTTGGGGAAAATTTTGAAGATTATTTAACCCTTAACGGTATCGAACGCCAATTAGGTGTACCATTTTGCTCACCTCAAAATGGTGTTGCTGAAAGAAAAAACCGTACCCTTGTAAAAATGGCGCGCACAATGCTGTCAGACGCAAAATCTACCAAGACAATTTTGGGGTGAAGCAATTCTCACTGCCACTTATTTAACAAATAGGCTGCCAACCAAAGCAAACAATAACATAACCCCATTTGAACTTTGGAATAATCGTAAACCAAATTTGTCACACATAAAAACATTTGGTTGCAAGGCATACGCCTATGTAGAAAAATCTAAAAGGGCTAAATTCGATGAGAAAGCCATTGAAGGCATTTTCTTGGGATATGACCAAAGGAGCAAGGGATATAGAATATATATCGGGGATAATAGAGTAATGATATCTAGATCAGTAAAATTTCTAGAAAACGTAAAAAATGATACTAAACAAGACGAAAATAACATTTCGGCCCCAACCGAAGTTGCTCAAATTGAATTAGATGGTGATAAACATGACGCGGACGCAATTCCACATCAGAGTCAAATACAGCTTAGAAGATCGGGAAGAGAAAACAGGGGAGTACCTCCCGATAGGTATGGAATTAGCGCAAACATGTGTCAGGTTGAGGAACCCAAAACTTGGAAAGATATAGAAAATATGAAAGACCCAAAAATTAAAAATAATTGGCTAGCAGCTACAAATGAGGAATTCAATTCACTTATGCAAAATAAAACTTGGGAATTAGTCGACCCACCTCCGGGAAAACATATTATAGGTTGTAAATGGACTTTTAAAACAAAACGCAATGCACGTGGAGAAATAGAACGCTACAAGGCGAGACTTGTTGCGAAGGGTTATTCGCAAAAATTCGGGTGCGATTATGATGAAACTTTTGCCCCTGTCGTGGCACACACCACAATAAGAAGTTTCCTAAACGCTGCTGTATATAAAAATTTAGATATAATTCATTTAGATGTAAAAACAGCATT
Source organism: Maratus speculifer (assembly GCA_964019185.1). Classification (NCBI taxonomy): domain Eukaryota; kingdom Metazoa; phylum Arthropoda; class Arachnida; order Araneae; family Salticidae; genus Maratus; species Maratus speculifer. Next base: position 161,041,860 of record OZ025303.1, read on the forward strand.
TTTGCACGGAAACTTAAACGAGGAGGTATTCATGAAACAACCCGAGGGATATATAGTAGAAGATCAAAAGGAAAAGGTGTGTAAACTGAACAAGGCTATTTACGGGCTAAAACAGGCTGCTAGAGCCTGGCACCTAAAAATTAGTCAAACACTCAAAAACATGGGATTTAATCAGTGCACATCAGATTTATGCTTGTTCAAACGAAATAAAAACGGAAACTTGTCTTATATTATAGTGTATGTCGACGACATTTTAGTAGCAGGAAAGAAAAGGGATACCGAAGAGATAGACAAAGAGTTATCAAGGGAATATGAAATAAAATCGTTAGGTAAAGTATCGCATTATTTGGGGATAAATATCAAACAAACAGAAGATGGAAGTCTAATGTTAGATCAAGAAAATAAAATTGACGAAATTGTTAGGAAATTTAACTTAGTAAATTCTAAGCCGACTTATACTCCCATGAATACAGATTATTTTAATTTAGATCCTGATAGTAAACTAATGAGTGATAATACCCTTTATCGACAAGCAGTGGGGGCACTCTTATATATCTCCACCATCACCAGACCTGATATATCTGCCTGTGTGAACATATTAGGTAGAAGAAATGAAAAACCTAGAGAAATAGATTGGTTAGCAGTTGAAAAGGTTATTCGATACTTAAAAACGACCAAAGATCTAAAACTACTAATTGATAAGAATAAAGAGCCCGTCTTAACAGCATATTGTGATGCTGATTGGGCATCAGATAAAAGTGACCGGAAGTCCACTACCGGCAATATCTTCAAATTGGGCAACAACTTGTTAAGCTGGACAAGCAGGAAACAGTCCAGTGTCGCACTCTCCTCCAAAGAGGCAGAATACATTTCTGTCTCAAATACCTGTCAAGAAATGGAGTGGTTACTAGCATTATTGACAGATTTGGACCTACCACAAACCTTACCGATTTCGATTTATGAAGATAATATTCCATGCATAAAAATCTCAAAGAATGAAAAACATTTATCGAGAAGCAAGCATGTAAGTGTTAAATACTACAACGTAAAAACTATGATAGAAAACGGAACAATGTGTCTACACTATTGCCCTTCAAAGCAAATGATTACTGACATAATGACAAAACCCCTTGCGAAACCTCAGTTTGAAACCTTGAGATCTCAGCTGCAACTGAGGCTAGCACTTTGAAAACAAAAGTGGGGGTGATGGAAAAGACTCTTTTTTCTCTTCATTAAAAACTGTTTGTTTCCAAAGCACTCGCCAGATGGCAGCAGCATAAAACTTTTGTCCTGAAACCAAGAAAAGAACTCTTTAAAAACTTTTTTTTGACGTCACATTTTTTCTGCGAAGCTACACTCTCTCGAAAATGATTCTAAGCTAGTGATGTTTACATTTTTCCTGAAACTGTTAAATCGGAAGCAAAGTATTCAGCTCCGATAATATTTCTTTTTAAAAAACTTTAAGATTACAAACATTTAAAACTCTTCTTAATTGTGTATTTACGTATGCTGTTCAGTGAATTTTTTTATTTGTGTTATTAAACAAGTCATCTTTCCCAAAACGGAAGTGCACGAATTATTTATTCTAAAGAACACATCGAACATAATAATAATCTACTATTCTTTCAGCCACACTGAAGATTGCCCTGAGCAAAATAAGTAAATTGACATCCTTATAGAAGACGCCTAGCAAAGGTAGGCATAAATTTATGTATTTTATTGAAATATCACTTAACCGTAATAGAACTCACGCCCTTTAAAAAGAATATCAGACCGTGAGCTTCTTTTTGCTTAAAAAGGACCGCTTAAATAGAATTATTCGAAACATTGCACAGTTTTAACTGTGTTTATTTGAATCAGTATTTAGGATGTAGCTCGGCCACTGTAAGGAATCAACCGGGTTAAAAATTGCAAAGATTGGCGTTATTACCCCGTTATAGTTATTGCGCTGAACATTTTAAATTACAAATGATCTCGAGAAGATATCCAAAATCTTCAACAACATTTTGAAAGGCCATGAAATGTACGACAAATTTATGTAATTAACAAAGTATTTCCGGATAAAAAAAATAGTCTTCACATCACAAAACGTATCTCGCAAGTTTTAGATCAAGCGTTAATTTTAGCTGCTTGTAAAAACAATAAAACTTAAAAATGAAACAAATTAACTTGAAGCTGTTTTTTGCGATTTATATGACTCAAAAAACTTCTCCGCAAAACACATGAGTATCATTTACCAGATTATTTCATAATTATGCAAAATATTAGCACTTGGCGTTATTACCCCAGAGTACCTTATTTACGTGAGTTAGAGTGTGGAAACGGACAGACAACCAGAATCAATAAATATTTTTCAAACTTATTGGATAGTGTTACTTAACAATAAATACATTTATTTTCCGACTGCTGCACACTACAAATATCTTGCAATATATAGCATTTGCCATGAATAGATTACAACAATTTAAGCTCCTTTGATGCTTATACACAAAGTGTCCACTTTCAATAGTGGCCAATGTCTAATTCCTAAACCGTTAGTCATAGACATGTAGTTCCAATAACAAAAATGGGGTAAAGAGCAATTTGAATCAATAAAAACATTTCTTAAAAAAAACACGAAATTTAAACTTTCACACGGTCTTCCGCTGCTATAAAATATATTCAGTAACATTTTTATATTATACCGACAAGTAAGAGAAAAAAAAATAAAGGTTTGGTTATTTAATGATTAAAATTGCCCGAGTGATAGTTGTTTAAAGTTGGAACATATTTTTTACTGCTAATTAGAGATCATTCACAAATTTAATAGAAATATAATTTCATCATATATATTAAAAATGGTTAAGAGTAAAATTAACATTGCAATGTAAGTCTGAAATCTTTAACCGTTATAACAAAATACATAATTTATAATAAACATACAACGGGAAAAAACGGAATTTTTGTTAAATAAAATAATGAAGATTAACTGTTTACAAAATGATACATATTTTGAAATATTATTAGATAACACTGGTTTGCAAAAGTAGGGTTACATCATATTTTTTAACTTTTGATAATTGAATTTTATGCATTTTGTGCCGCTGAATCCGATAAATGAAGAAGAATAAAATATAAAAGATAATGAAAAAGTATTTTGCAAATCATAAATTTTAAAGTTAAAAAAAAAAGAAAAAGAAAAGAAAAAATAACGAAAATTTCGTTTTATAAAATAGATGTGTTTTTAACCTTTGATAATTACTTTTTATGCATTTTTTACCGTTGAAACTAAAGACCTTCATTTATAACTATCGAGTCTCAATTTTCAGCAAATTGTAAATTTCAAGTTAAAAAGTTAAAATTTAAAATTGAACCTCTTCTCCCACATCATCTAAACCTTCAGATGTTAGCTGTAAGAAATTTATAAGGAAAGGATCCGAGGCTTGTGTCATGGAATCTACCAAACCTTTATGCATTGCTAGAGTATAGTCAATACATAAAGATGTCACAGTCACAATGATAAAGTTTAATATTCAGGGGGAAGGGGCTTAAAAATGATCCCCAAAATTCACACATTATTGAAGCTTTAGTATTTAATCAGATAAATTCTACTCCTTTGCAAGCCCGAGCGCCTGGATTGTACAGTTGGCAGTTCGCCAGACATTTATTTTTCCTTTGAAGAATCTAGAGACAGTACCCTCACAGAATGCACAGCACATAGGTTTCATTTAGGATTCTTCCGAGGGGCGAAAACCGGTTTTCTCGAGATACAAAAGTAACGTTACTTAGAAAGTTACTGTATGAGCGCTCGCTTCTACAGTTGTGGTGTGCAGTCTATGCGATGCCAACGAGATGGATCTTTTTCGTTGCATCTGAATACTTTAAAATGTTTGTTTAAAAGGCAGCAAATATGTTGAAAATGCATTACATATTAACAAAAATTGAATAAAATATTTTCAGAATATAGATTTTTGAATTTCGAAAACATTTCATAATTTTTTTAATAGTATCAGCAAATTTGCGTTATTATTACTTCAAAATTAAAATTTTATTTCTTTATCTTTTCATTTGTTCAGTTTGTATTGCTATGTAGTTAAGGACTTTTTTAAATGTGTCTAAAAAATGAAAAATAAAAACTATTATTTACTACTATCATAGTACAAAATACGTAAATTACAAAAATAAGAGATAGCAAAAATTTAGATCGTTTTTCAATTTAAAATATTGACTTATGAATTATAAATTTTAAAAAAAGGGTAATTTTAAACTATGGAAATAGACACACAATATACAGATTTCCTGATATTTACAGGATTAATATGATAATGCTTGAAAATAGCTTGAAAATAGCTTGAAAATAATGAAAACATAATATCAGTAGCATATCATAAGCGTCATAACATTAATTTATGTTAAAAAATATTGTAAATAAAATAAATAATGTTATTATTATCAGGCATCTTGAAATATAATTCTGTTTTTTTTGTCGCTGTCGTGTCTTGAAAATTAGATTAAATGTGAAAATTAATACTCCCCCCCCCTTTTTTTTTTCTTTTTTCTTGAAAAATAAATTTATTTTTATGGTGAAATGTGGAAAGTTATTTGAATTCTTAGTACTTAAATAATTACACCAGCTACTTTTATGCAGTTACGAGTGATAATGATTTTGGGGACGGATCAGAAATTTGCGATTATGGATTTAATAAATAATGACCTTTTCTGTAAACATTTTCGAGGGAGGAGGGGGTGTATTTTCTTATATTTATTTTAAGTTTAACTAAATATTTATTTGTAAATGCATGTTATCTAATGCTTTCAATCAATCAAACTAGCTGTGTATTTTGAAATTAAGGTGTTTTTTTAATTAAAAAACGTAATTTTTTGACATAAGTTGTAATTTATTTTTTGTTCGGAAATGCATGAAACAAGCAGGTGTTATTGTTCAGAAACTACCTAATCGCACGCATTTTCTTGTTTTTTTTGCAAACGCAATATATCCTTCAGAAAATAGTGTCAAAGTGGGCGTTTTGAACCGAATTTCTGCACGAAAGAAGAATAGCCACTCAACAGGTGTGAAAAACGTGTTTGTCGCGTGATCAAAAATGCATATAATTCAGTATGTAATTTATTGATCAAAAAAGTTAAATTCGATTCGATTCCAAACCGCTTCCATAGTTAGGTATTCCAATATGAAACTTTCCGTTGAAAAATGAATTTGTAAATTTGTCAAAATTTTTTGCACCTACAATCTTCAAAAAAAAAAAAAAAAAAAAAAAAAAAAAAAAAATGGAAAATTACAAAAAAATTTCTAGTAAAATTATATGTCAAGAACTTTTTATGCAATGACAACAATGAAAATTCATGTAACAGATTTTGAATTAAAAAAATTTAAAGTTATTTAGAAATTTTTGGGAAAATCGGATTATCAGAACTTTTTAAGTAACGGTAACCAGGATTACAGATAAAATTTTTGTAAAATTACCAAAATTTTTGTAGATTCTTTTGTAAAGTTACAGATGTCTCTAGTTTTGCTTACAAGTTTAGTAGATTGACATCATTTTCTCGTACAGCGTACATATAAATTTTTGAAAGCATAACAAATTTCGGTAAATTTAGATTACTAAAGTTACACTTTTTTTTTTTAATACAGTGTATTGAGAAGCGCAGTTTAGAACAGCCTTAAAATAACCTGTAAAATAAAGATTCATCAGAATACATGTATATGGTATCACTTAAAGAATGGGATATGAATGAAAACTGTTCCATAAAAAAACTTTAATAATAACTATAATGAAGTTTTTCATTCACATATCTGTGATGGTATCATGAAATATCGCATTTAAAGTTCATATTAATCTACAGTTATAACAATTTATTGGAATTTAATGAAATTTTCCTCACATAAAGCTTAGTTAAGCTTAATAAAAATAAAGTATTGCTAATCTGAAGAAAAATGTTTCGTTCAATTTATAATGAATAAAAGTAAATAGAAGAATAAAAAAAATACACTTACATAGTAAATAAATTTATGTCTTACTAAATCAATCAATGAATGCAATAAAAACAAGTTGGAAATTGTTCGTGAAGCATAACAAATGCGGTATTTCGTACGATAACGAAGTTTTAAGAATATTCAGATCTTGCTGTTATAATGGACAACACTTCGGAAACAGTATAGTGGTCGAAATCTTTTTTGTGTTCCTGTAAGTATGCAGGAAGTAACTTGTATTACACCTCAGCAACGTATATCATAAAATGTGAAATAGTTCAATATAATTAACACACACCCCAAACAAAGTTTCCACGAATAGAATTATGTAGTACAACACTTTTGTGTTAACTTGTAATTTAAAAATAAATATTCTTTGCATCACAGATTGTACAGAATGTATATTTTAATATATATATATATTATAAGTTCATGTCAATTCTATTATATTCGGAAGAGTTTAACATCATTAAAATGTACTTGAAACTGTTTTTTCCTATTGATCCCAATGTAATGGAGTACTTTTGATTGTCCCTCTAATTAAACTATGCATCCGATTTTCATAAAATTTAAAATGACTCGACAAAATTAAGGTAAAATTATATAATTTAAATATCGTGCGATTTTGTTGGGCAGTTTTTTTTGTTTTGTTATAAGCGGACGAACGGACAGACGGACTGACAACTGAACGAAGAATATAGGTGCTAGCAATTTATATAATTACGGACTCATTTAAAATTAATCAGATCTTGATGTAATAGTACACAGTATTCCGGATACAGCATAGTGACCAAAATCTTCTGTGCGTCCCTGTAAATACTATCTGCTCTCTTTTATACAGGAAATAACAGGATATAGTATTCCTCAGCAACGCAAAAATAAAATTTTAAATAGTTAATTACAGGGTCAATCCATTTCAAGTGGTCCAGCACTGGTCGCTCGACCATTTTTGAAAAATCTGAAATTTTTTGTACAACCCTAACATGATGGAAGTTCGAAATGACCGCTATTTTAATTTTACTATTTTTTGTTTGTGCATGGCGGCCATTTTTGTTTCATCGTGTGCAGCGATTTTCTCAGATACTAGGATACACAAAATTGTAAATATCTCGTCTTTTATTTTCCCAATTGAAATGGGGTTTGCAGCATTTTGTTCAGAATAAAATAGGCTAAATGAATGGTGGTAGAAAATTTTTTTAAAATAAAATTTTACAGGTGGAATTTTAGCACAAAATTTAAGATTTTTCCCAAAATCTGACCGTTTGCAAGAGGAAATTTTTCATGCAAGGAAAATTGTCACACTTACACAATTTTTTCTACAAATAGGTCAAAAGTGCATGTACGCATACACCAAGTCCCAGATCTGGGAGTTGATTTCTCTTTGTAAAAAAAATTCCGAAATTCGTCAAAAATTCCAAAAATCGCACTTTTTAGGCTTTGATATCGCTGGTGGGGCACAATTTAAAAATCTGAAATTCTGACCTTTGATAGTATTCTGTAGTAGTGTTATGTACAAAAAATTTCAAGAAGGAGATTTGACTATAAGCTGAGATACGGTGATTAAAAAATGTTAAGAAATGCTATTATGAGTACATTAGGAGAAATGAGATTAGTCTCATTTATTACAATATTTACACAGAAAATATCGTTTGTTGAAAACAGTTTAATATTAAAAATTTAATTTACAACTATACCAATATTAATAAATGTTCAATTTACTATTAATAATAAATGTTTAATTTACAAAGATACTATATATGCTCAACAAAGAGCTTAACACTATTTACGAGAGATGTTATGGGTTAGACCAGTTACTCTTGTCAGTCCATCAAGCTGTTCTTTCTCAAAATTTTATTTGAAGCCATCAAAGTCTTGTCATCCCTTGTTAACTTGAATGAAATTCTCTGGGCTTAATAATTGAAACCATGTCAATTCGATCAGTTGCAATCCATTGTCTGAAATTTACTTTTCCTGAAATGTGCATCGAGTAAAATTGTTTCAATAGGTTTCTAGTAGGTTTGTTCCTCTGGACAAATAGTGTATTGGCTTAGCATACATTCTGAATTGTTTAAATCACACAGACGCATTTGAAGAAGATATTTGTAATTAACATTTAACTTTGATTTAACTTTGTACCATAAATAATTAATTTAAAATTTTGGAGTTATGAACAATTACATAGTAGGTTACAATAGTTTGGCAGTATTGTTTTCACAAGTTGTCCATGTCATATCTCAGCTTGTAGTCAAATCTCCTTCTTGAAATTTTTTGTGCATAACACTATTACACAATACTATCAAAGGCCAGAATTTCAGATTTTTATCTCGTGCTCCACCAGAGATATCAAAGCCTAAAAAGTGCGATTTTTGAAATTTTTGACGAATTTCGGAATTTTTTTCGCAAAGAGAAATCAACTCCGAGATCTGGGACATGGTGTATGAATACACGCACTTTTGACCTATTTGTAGAAAAAATTGTGTAAGGTTGACAGTCTTGTGGAACAATTACATAGTAGGTTACAAAAGTTTGACAATATTGTTTTCACATATTGTCCATGTCATATCTCAGCTTGTAGGCAAATCTCCTTCTTGAAATTTTTTGCACATAGCACTACTACACAATACTATCAAAGGCCATAATTTCAAATTTTTATCTCGTGCCCCACCAGAGATATCAAAGCCTAAAAAATGCGATTTTTGAAATTTTTGACGAATTTCGGAATTTTTTTCGCAATGAGACATCTACTCCCAGATCTGGGACTTGGTATATGAGTACACGCACTTTTGACCTATTTGTAGAAAAAATTGTGTAAGGTTGACAGTTTTCCTTGCATGAAAAATTTCCTCTTGCAAATGGATAGATTTTGGAAAAGTTCTTAAATTTTGTGCTAAAATTTCACTTGTAAAAATTTATTTTAAAAAATTATTCTACCACCGTACATTTAGCCTATTTTATTCTGAACAAAATGCTGCAAACCCCATTTCAATTGGGAAAATAAAAGACGAGATATTTATAATTTTGTGTATCCTAGTATCTGAGAAAATCGCTGAACACGATGAAACAAAGATGGCCGCCATGCACAAACAAAAAATAATAAAATTAAAATAACGGTCATTTTGAACTTCCGTCATGTTAGGGTTGTTGTACAAAAAATTTCAAATTTTTTAAAAATGGTCGAGCGACCAAAAAAATATTTTCTGGACCACTTGAAATGGATTGACCCTACAATTAAAACGCACACCAAACAATGTTCTTTCTATACCATAATGTAATGGAATAGTTTTGTGTGGCCTTTTAAATTAATAATAAATGTTCTTTATACCACAGATTGTGCAAAATGTATATTATAATATGTATTTCATAGATGCATATCAATTTTATTATGTTCGAATGAGTGTAACACCATTGAAAATACATTTGAAATTTTTTCCTCATTGACCGTAATGTAACTGAATACTTTTGGTTGTCCCTGTAATTGATCTATGCATCCGATTTTCATAAAATTTTAAATTATTATGTAATATTTATATATTTTAAATTTCAAATGATTCGGTTAGGCAATTTTTGTGCTTTTATATGCGGACGGATGGACGGACTGACTGAACGACAACTATATGTGCTACGGATTTACATAATTACAAACGCACCTAAAAATGGGTTGAAGTCAGACTATTATAACAGCAGAGGTTCATTTCGATGTGCCTCTACTCCTATCCTCATTCTGACCTTGTAAAAATTAAAAGAGCCTGATGGAATAAATACAGATAATTTTTAAATTTTGAAGTCTCAAACATTTAAAAACTGAAAAGACTGTTCATACTATATATAAACATGATAATACAGGATGGAGAAGCCGTACTACTCACGTTAAGGATGCAAATGAGTATAGTTCTAAAACAAGTTGATTTTACTATCATATTGGTTATGGAAAATCTTGATTTGAATTACTTAAACATGTTTTGTGCATGTTCTTAAAATAAATTTACACTGTCTATTAAATTATTATGAATATGTATATAAATTTATCATGTAAATAATTTCATCACGTCACATAGTTTTCTTTTATTTATTAACAATACAGGCTACACATACTAACTGTATATTACAGCCTTACATTTTCAAGGCTTAATGCCGTTCGAATGTCATTAAGAAATTTATTCATTAAGATTTTCTTTATAACTTATAAACTCATGTTGAGCGTAAAAGCTTTATGCTCGAAACACAAGCTTGTCGGCATGATGAAGGATTTTGAAACTTTCATAGCATAAAAATTAAAGCTACACAATATTAATAGAGGATTTCATAACACATTAATACTTAAATGACGAAAACGTTAATATTAGATACGAGAGAAAGCAGTATAAGCAGTAAAAATATTTGCGTGGAATACGCACAGATAGGAAACGATTTAGTTCAAACGCATGCGCAATAAAAAGCCAATGGTCGAAAAACGGACGAAAACCGGTAAGATCAATGATCAATGGGTCAGATAAATGATCGAAACCGAGACTTGTGTTTTGTTTATAAATTTTGTGAGGGTGCGATGTAAAAAAACATTGGTTAGATATGTAAATTGGGTGTATTTTAAATCAACAAACGACGAATTCCAACTACAGTTGTAATTTATCTATCGAAGAATACATATCAAATTGAAAGTGAATTGAATGCATTATCATTTACAGAAACATAGAATTGTGTGTTTGAAAGGAATATGTCTAAAATCGCAGTTATTAGTTCCTATATTTTCCAAAGTTATTAACTACAAAACTGTTATTTAAACTAAAAAAAAATAATCATCCCGATCGATTCTGATATATAACAAATGTTTTAATAAATATTGAAATTAACAACACAATTTTCGAAATTACACTACACATTTTATGTCCCTTTATCCTGTCTAATAAAAAAACGAATACAAATATATTTATATGAGTTTTCACAATCCAGAACAATATGATATATACGGTAAATACCGAGAAAAAGACTATGTTTACTGTTTACTTAATTCATTTTATGTTAAATTATTTTCAATGTTTTAACTAATTTTTTCATCAAAGAAAAAAAGACGAATACAGACATTGTATCTTCTAACAGCGACTAATTTGACCTTAAAAGCCTTCAATCAAAGAAATATGAATGAAAATCCACTTATAAAGAGATTAGCCATTTTTTTAAAATCATAATTCAATTTTTTTAAAGCCGATAAAATTAGTGTGCTTTGAGAATCCTGGGTGTCTGGACGGGTGTTGTTTACAGAACCTTTTAGTACAGTAAAAACATCCCAACGAAGAAGCTTCAAAACGTAAATTATAATAGGAACCATTTAATTTTTAAATATATAGCATAGGTACAGACATAAGTATAAATAAGTGTAAAAAAAAACGTGCAGAAGGGGGAACAAAGGGGGTATTCGCACCGGGCGCGGAAAGTTAGGAGACGCCAAGTTTATTCTACGGACGTCATTTTTGACCTGCCACAAGAAAATATTGGGAGGAGGGCACTAAATTTCAACTTTGCCCCCGGCGCAATTTTCTCATCACACGCCACTGAGTGTAAAATAACTGTATGTAATTTTAAAATAGATGTATGTAATTGTAAAATAAATATTAATAAATTACAAAAATTCAATCATGTCAAATGTGAAAGAAATACGTTTATAAACTGCATACGATTTTTGTTTTATTTTTTTTCTCTGTATCCATTACTTTCATTGAAATTCTCTCACTCTTTGCAAATACATAAATATATGTTAATGATCCTAGAAAAATGTCCTTATTTATATTTGTCTTACATTTAAATAATCCTATATATTAGTTTGAAAATAACTAATCATTATTTTGTAAAAAAAAATCTTGTCGGAGACAGAATTTTTAGACAGCCGTGTGCAAAAGAAATATTAGATGTCTGGCGTGTTGCCAACTGAACAATTCAGGTGCTCGCAAAGAAGTAGGATTTATCTGATTACATACTAAAGCGTCAATAACGGTTGAACACTGAGGATTAAGCTCCCCCCCCTCAGAATATTGCAATTTATCCTTGTGATATGCTTATGTAGAGACATTACTCTAACAAGGCTCGCTGGATTATGTGACATAAGTCTTAGACCCTCTCCTTGTTAGTATAACAGTTGAATAAATTACTGAATTAAATGAAATTTTATTTAATAAAAAAAAGTTTTAGATCTATTTCAGAGTATTAAACTTTTACTATTTTTTAACTTTGAAATGTACGACTTACAAAAAAAATTCTTACGTGATGGCTTAACAATGAAAGTCATTTTCAGATTCAATGCTTAAAAAATACACAAAAATAAAGTATCAAAAGTAAAAAAAAAAACACAGCCACCTCTTCTATTTTATAGCATCTGATTTTTGTTATTTTTAATTATGACAACTTACGAATTACGAAAAATCCTGACATCTTAGTTAAAATTTAAGGTAATTTAGGGTTTCATTCATAAACTTGTCAGATGTTGCAATACCAAAATTTTCTTTTATCTTATACATGTTAATACTTAATGAAAAATGCAGCATAGCAACACCAACTGTTTGATGGTTTAAACAAAAATCTAATCAGCAACAACTTAAGTCAGCTTATTACTGAATCTGAAGTTTCATAAAAATCCGCGCATTAGTTTTTGAGATAGAGCTATTAGAAAATGTTTTTAAAATATCTGCATAACAGGGCCACATGTTGGGTGATGTACACCAAAAACTAATCAGGATCAATCTTTTTATCAGGTACTAACTCAATCTGAAGTTTGATGGAAATCCGTGCATTAGTTCTTGAGATACATTTATTGCGAAATCGTGAAAAATGCAGCATAGCAACGCCATTTGTAGGGCAATTTACACCAAAAAAACTAAACAACACTAATCTATATCAGAGACTAACTGAATCTGAAGTTTTAGAAAATGTCGTGTATTAGTTCTTGAGATAGAGCTATTGAAATAATCAAGAATAATGCACCATAGCAGTGCCTCCTATTGAGCGATTTGCACAAAAGCGCAATCAAAGCTATATCATATCAAGTACTAACTAAATATAAAGTTTTATGAAAGTTCATGCGCGTGTTCTTAAGATATGGTTGTTGTGGAAATTGTAAATAATGCGGAATAGTAGAGTCGCCTGTTGGACATTATGCATGAACCCAATCTGATCTAATTCATATTAGTGTCTCACAGTATCAAAAGTTTTGTAAAATTCCGTGCATGTTCTTGAGATAGAGCTATTGCGATAATCGCGAATAATGCACCATGGCAGCGCCATCTGTCGAGCGATTTGCACTAAAACGTGTAATCAGCACCATGTTATATCAAATACTAAGTATAAAGTTTTATGAAAATCCATGCAGTAGTTCTTGAGATAGGGCTATTGTGGAAATTGTAAATAATGCATCATAGCAGCACTACCTGTTGAGCCACATACATAAAAAATTAATCAGATCTAGTTTATATCAACTTCTAACAGAAACTAAAGTTTTGTGAAATTCCGTGCTTTAGGATTTTAGATAGAGCATCCACAATATGTTTTTCACACACAGAGAAACAAACTCACAGACTCACAGACAGACATTTTGTAAAAATATGTTTTTCGAGTTCTTTGACCCCTAAACCGTGTTAATCCGTCGAAAACAAGATTTCGAAAATTTCCACGAATCTAATACTTTCTCCTTGTAAAGTTAGAAGAAAGTAAAAATACATAGCAGTTAATAAACAAAAACATCGTCATCCTGTGTTATCTAACATAATTTTTTTTCTTAAACTTCTTAGCAGTAGTTTACCTGACATTTTTTGTGTTATCCTGAATAACTATAAACGGTAACAACCGAAAATCAAAATAATATTAGATTTTCATCGAATTTACATCAGCATGTAAAATTTAATTTTGATCGGATATTTGAAAATGAATTAAAGTTCGAAAACCAAATTTTGAACTGAAAAAACATACATACGTATAATCGTTGAAGTTAAGAAAAAACTTATAAAACTAACATATTTTTTGTTAAAAGAAATCATGAAAAGAAAATGTCTCAACTCTTTACAAAATAAAACATATGTTAAAATGTAATTATTTTAGACAATCTTAAACTTAATAAAAGTTAATTCAGTCACGTGTACGATTTTTTTTTCAAGGGCATATACACATGAAATAAATTCTTCGGTTACTGTAGTAACTTGGTTTGGATTTTTTGCTTTGAGGCCTTCAGCAGTTATGGCTTTCGACTTGAATGATATATTATATATAGTCAATGACAATACAGAGATATTTTATTATTCAATAAATACTTTCAATGTATTACAAAGGCGCAAAAACACCACCCATCTCTTATCCTGGATTCGAACCTGGAACCTTCGATGTAGCAATAGCTGCCGTTACTGATCACGCCACTGGGGCGACAGTAACTTGGTATATGATCCACAAATCATAGCCTAACTCATTTGTTTTCAACGCAGGAAAGTAGTCATGTATTTTTAGTCATGTATTTTTAAAGCTTCATATAGCTGAATCAATTTAAGTGTTGTAAGAATGGGACCTTTTTTGTCTTACTTATTAGTGTAACAGGAAAAAATAACTAAATATAATGATTTAAAAAAAAATAAAAACGGGAGACCATATAAAAATTTAAATTTCGTATTTTTAAAAGAAATGATTTTATTGACTCAAATCAACTCAGTTGAACTTAAAATATTTCTTTACCTCATTCAAATCATTTTTATTTTTGAAACTATATGTCTATGATTAACGGTTTAGGAATTTGCCTTTCATTACCGTTGGATACCTTGTATCTATTGTCTTGTACTATTGTCTCTAGACACACCACTTTTATGCTTATACAAGTGCAATGGCTATTCAAAAACATGCTTCACTACAATTAAAAAAAAGATGGTTTCGAAGAGTGACGAGTTTGATGTATTTTAACTTATTGAAGTGCAATTTGCACAATTGTGTTTTACAGATAGAAATGTATCTCAAAATTTTATCGTCGTGTAATACACATCGCCATATGTGACCGGCCATTTGTGATTTCAGACGTTTTGTTAAATATCTGGGCAAAAACTTGAGGAATTATTCTGAAATTCCAGTGTGTGAACAGAATAGTACAGGTCATACATTTCCGTGAAGATTTTTCTTTTCGCGAAATCCCATAGGGCTAGTCAACAAATTGAAGAAGTACGAAGATAACCCTGTCAAAACTAATGCAGCAAAAGCGTTCAAAATGCATATTATGATTAATTTTCACCTTATAATAAACTGTGTTCATTTTTATGAATATAGAATGTATACTCGTAGAGAATTGAGATTTTTATAAATACAGTCCTAAATTTTGTTGAATGTTTTGCTTATAATTTAAAGTTTTCTTAATATAAAAGAAATTTCTTTTGCGAAAATATGACAAAAAACATTATCCATAGATATATATATAGAGCAACTTTTATAAAAGTCTCAACCCAGCTAAAAATGAACTGCAGTTTTTTTGTAGAAGTGAAGTGTTTTTGAGGTTTTTCTAAAATCTCTCTAGTCTTTCTGTAGTGCAATCTCAACTATAAAATCACTTCAGTTATTTTGTAGTTAATTAAAAGTGATTTTGCAGTAATTTATTTTCAACATTCTGTACGCTATTAACTTTGAAAACACTGTAGTTTTTATAAAGTCATTTTATAATCAAAAATTAAAAAAATATATGACTTTATAACCGTAGAATCACTGCAGTGAATTTGAAGTTATTATCCAACCATTAATTTAGAAGTACATTTCCGATGCATCTATCGTATAACTATAGTTATTGTCCGATAAATTCACAGAATTTAATCGGAAAAAAATAATTTCAAATATGCTTCAAAATCGAACTAGGGATTTCTCATCCCATCGAACTACTTCCGTAGTAAAAAAATTATTAGGCCCTATACTTTGTTTTGTTACTTGGAAATTACAAGTTTTAATAAATTAAAATCCATTTCTTTTTTTTAATTCAGACATGGGCGTCCCTATCTATGCTTCCTTCCCCCTAACTTAAAATTCTTAGTTCCTTTATTATTTTAAGCTAAGAGAAAAAAAAAATAATTTCACTAAATTACATTTCGAAATCCAGTGACGGGTGTAGTAATAACTACACCCCTGTAGTGATAAGTTTTATTATAATCTAGATATTATGTGTTATTAAGCTTCCCAACTAAAAATGAACTGCAGGGGGGACTACCTGTGTCCCCTGCATACAACGGAAATTTCTTAGTTCTTTTATTTTAAGTTACTCTAAAGGAATAAATTTTGCGAGGTTTATCAAAATCAGAGAAAAAATATATTAAGTTTCAAAAGTTATGAGGAACAATGGGCCTTTTACTCACCAGCCCCTTAATACGAAATTTCTTCTTACTTTTTATTGTAAATTTCTTGAAAATTATACATTTTACTATGCTTTTGAAAATATCAGAAAAGAAAAAATTTGTTAATGTATATATATGTTTTTTATTATTATTATTTAGGAAGGGGCAAATACTTTCCTCTACCTTCCTCCCCCTAACAGAAAAATTTTAGTTCTTATATTTTAAGGTAAAGAAAAAGATTGAATTTTAGTATTTTTTCAAAAATCGGAGAAAAAAAATTAGTTAAATTTCAAAATCGAGTGAGGGAAAAGAAAAAATTTGTTAATGTATATATATATGTTTTTTTTTTTTTTGTTTTTTTTTTAAATTTAGGAAGGGGCAAATTCTTTCCTCTACCTTCCTCCCTCTAACAGAAAATTCTTAGTTCTTATATTTTAAGCTAAAGAAAGATTAAATTTTAGTATTTTTTCAAAAATCGGAGAAAAAAATTAGTTAAATTTCAAAATCGATTGAGGGAAAAAGGCTCATCTATTCCCCCACCCCTCACGGAAAATTCTTCTTTTCTTTATTTAAATCACACTAAAAGAATAAATTTTATTGTGCTTTTGTAAATTGGAGGAAAAATTGCTAATTAAATTTCAAAATCCAGGGAGGGGCAATGAGTCTACAACCCCCTCCTTAATCGAAAATTTCTTTTTCTTTCTAAGTTACTCGAAAAATTTACATTAGGTTTTTTTTTAAAAAAAAAGAGGAAATTTTATTTAATTAAATTTTAAAATCCAACGAGCTCCTCTGCTTCCTGCCCCCATACATCTCCATCTTCATAACTGAAAATTACTTGCAATTAATTTACTATTACTTCATTTTGAAATCGACATACAAATATTTGAATCATCAAATAATTTTTTAAATCGCTCTTTAAAATTATTATTCGATCTAAACTTAATGAATCGTAGAAAGAAAAAAAATACTTCATCAGTTAATTGAAGTGTATTTTCTAATTATGTATTCATTTTAAAAGCACATCAAAGTTTCTTATTTCATGCAAATATTAAATTATTAAAAGTGTTTAAAATTATTTTACAAGTCATAAATATATTGAAAAATCTAGTCCATTTTTTATATTAAAATAAAAAAAATCAGAAATTTCCCTTTGTAAAAAATTATTTACCAAAGAAAAAAAAAGAAGAAAACTAAATTAATGTTTCTATTTTATTTTTAGGTAAAAATGTAGATAAGTTAACAATCAAATATATCTACAGAATCATTAAAAACATATGTTACATTAAAAAATAAAAATGATATAAAATGAGTCCTTATTCTAATTCAAAGTTATTAATTATAAACTTCTTATTTTATAAAATTAATTTTTCCTTTTTAAAAATATATATTTCTTAAATTAACACATTTAATTACATTATAATTCCTAAAAAATATATATTATCAGAAAAACCTCTAAAATTCATTTATTTTTTTTAATTTGCAAGATAGATTCAGAAATATTCCCCATTTAAAAAACTCACTACAAAAAAAAAAAATATATATATATATATATATAATTTTTATTTAATTTTTAAATTAAAAAATGTTTATAAATAACAAATTATTATTCTAACACAATATTATATTCTTATTTTATAAAATTAATTATCCTTTTTTACAAATATATATTTCTTAAATTAACACATTTAATTACATTATAATTCCTAAAAAAATTATATAATCAGAAAAACTTCTAAAATTCGTTTATTTTTTTTTTTTTTTTGATTTGCAAGAAAGATTCAAAAATATTCCCCATTTAAAAAACTCACTACAAAAAATATATATATATATATATATATAATTTTTATTTAATTTTTAAATTAAAAAATGTTTATAAATAACAAATTATTATTCTAACACAATATTATATTCTTATTTTATAAAATTAATTTTTCCTTTTTACAAATATATATTTCTTAAATTAACATATTTAATTACATTATAATTCCTAAAAAAATATATATTGTCAGAAAAACCTCTAAAGTTCGTTTTTTTTTTTTTTTTTTTTTTTTTTTCCTTCCAATTTACAAGAAAGATTCAGAAATATTTCCCTATTTAAAAAACTCACTACAAATATATATATATATATATATATATATATATATATATATAAAATGTTTATAAATAACAAATTATTATTCTAACACAATAATAAAAAAT
This sequence comes from Maratus speculifer, assembly GCA_964019185.1. Classification (NCBI taxonomy): domain Eukaryota; kingdom Metazoa; phylum Arthropoda; class Arachnida; order Araneae; family Salticidae; genus Maratus; species Maratus speculifer. The sequence goes on from OZ025303.1 coordinate 161,060,355, forward strand.
ATGTTTTACCGTATCATTAAACGACATAAAATGAATTTTCATTCTAAGTAAAAAAATATTAATTACCGACCCATAATTTATTAAAGTAAGTACTTCCATGTCAAAAATATATATTTTATAAAATTAACACAAGGCATGTAATTACATTATAATTCATAATAAAAAAAATATTATTTTCGCAATTAGCCTAAAGATAAAATTATTTTATTAAATATTTACTGATTTTTAAATTCAGAAGAAAAACCAATTCATTTGCTTCAGCTAATTCGCTAAAGTATTTGTTTAATTCATTTAATATTAAATTGTTTTTAAAATACACGCCCATATAAACTAATTATAATAAATAAATAAATAATAAAATAAAAGCACTTTAAAACATCCAATTTTTCTGCCTGCCAATCAGCTTTTGCAACAAATAACCTTTAATTGAAATGCCTCCCCTTTATACCTCACACAACACTAACCACACAAGTCTCAACGGGCAAGTGGTCAAAGCGTGTCTCTCCTGTACCTGGGATCGTCAGTTCGAGTACAACTGTTTCCACAGTCAAAATCTGCCTTTGAAATGTTAAAAACGAAGCTTACCAATATGGTCAATAGATGGCGCCAGCAGAGCCAATTTTTTGGGTGGGAGGGGCATTAAACTTCAAATTCACTGCAGACAATGTGTAGTTATGAACTACACATTCACTGTAGTGATTTCGTAGTTGTTGACTTCGAAAAAACTGCAGTGATTTGTGCCAAATCACCACAGTTTGGCAACTGCATTTTCTTTGCAGTTTCACTAGAGTTCATTTTTAGCTGGGAAGATTCTGAAAAATATCGTCAATAGAATGAGCTAAAAATCCGTTATTCCCAAAAAGAAATAAAAATATGAGAGGCTGTATCCAAATACTTGTACCCAGTACTTGCAATACTGTATATGCTCTATTGACACTAGTCAATGGATGTATGGACACAACCCCTCATCTTTTTGCTTTATTTTGGGAACAACGGATTCTTAGCTTATTCTATCGACGATAATTTTCAGCCTATGTTTTTGAGATTTTCACATTTGTTGCTCAATACATTTAGACACTATGCAAATTATATTTTGTTTGCATTCGCGCATGACCAGTCAAATATTATTCAACATGTAAACCTGAAACCTTTGTAAATTTGTCCATTTTCCTTACAATTTTTCTTATTTTTTAATTCTGATTTCAGGATATTTTGTACAATAATGGTTGTCATATTTTCTGAAAGGAACATTTTTTTAATATTAAGAACTTTATTAATTATAAGCAAAAAAATTGGCGAAATTTAAGACTGCTTTTGTAAAAACCTTAATTTTCCTACAAGTGTACATGATATCTACATAAAAATGTAGAGATGCAGGTGCGATTGGAATCTCAAAATTTCTGAAAAGTCCCCCCCCCCCTTTTTGAGGAGTCTCCAGATCTGCCCTTGTACCAGGACAAACAAAAACTGCTAAAAACAGCAAAATCGTCTAAAAATTTTACAATGTTGTATTGAGTTGTCACCCATTAAATATATACGAACTTGTACAGTTTGTAAATATCTCGACAAATCTTGTCCACGATACTTTGTATGATGTTTTGGAATATGCAAAAGTCTTCTGCTCGATAGATGCTGCATTAGTTGATCGTCGACAAAAAACTCCAAAGAAGGAACAATTCTGAAAAGTGTTAGAGAATAAAATTTGCTGAATAGCAGACTTTTAAAAAAGGCTATATTTTGCATGACAATTGCATTATTTTTACTTTTATATTATAGCTAGCGGCCCGCCCTCGCTTTTCTTCGGATAGAGCAAGTCGCCCAGTCCCCTTCTACTACTGATACCGCAAATTGTTACTACCACTTCATCTCATTAAATTCAACTACTAGCCTCCTGACTGCCCAGCCAAAAAGTAATATTGTAATGTTATTTTCTCTGTAATTTATTAAAAATATTTAAAAAAAGATGTTTTTTCCAACCTGATACAAAATATGTTATTGGTATCGGTGTATAATCTTTGATAGCATCAATCCTAACTTAATTTTTCAGAACTGGGTTCTATTTGTGGAATTATACTAATTTAAATATTGCTTATGTTGCAGTGAAACCTGCAGCTTAGTGTGTGAAAAAATCAGCCGGCGGCAGTCAGGAGGCTAGAAACATTACCCTCCTTTTAAATAGTCGGATAAAAAGTAGCCCATATGTTAATCTAAGGTGTCATATACCTCCATACAAAAATTTCATAAAAATCGATCTATCCGTTCTTGAGTTATAAATGGTGTAACTAACACGACTTTGTTTTATGTATATAGATTATAGCAGCTCGTTCCGGCTTCTCACGTGTATTAAAGAAAAATTTCAAGTTATCAATTTTTACACACACACTCATAACCTAATAATTAAAATGCCGTCCCTGACATTGACAGATAGTTCCCGTTCCCCAGTGACGAATACATCACATATTATATTGCAGCCTAGCCGAGCGGAGTGAACGACGACCACACGATTTTTTTCTAATACTTACATTTTTTAATTCATGATAACTTTCGAACAGAAAGTCCGAATCGAATAATTTAATAAAGAATACTGCCCAGTTAAACTGATAGCATTGAGCTCACAGGCTACAAATACTAATTGTACATTAAAGCCTTATATTTTCAAGGGTTAATTCCGTTCGAAAAAAAATTAAGAAGGGGAAACAGCTCTCCCCTTTCCTCTTTTTTTATACTTAATCATTGAACCTCATATACTATCAAAGACATGCTTTATCATATAAAAAATCTATATCCAAAATTCAGAGCAAATGAGATAATTCTTATTAAAAACCCATTTAGCATTTATATAATTTAAAAGGAGTTATCCCCCTCTTTTATACTTAGCCATTAAACTTCCAAAACTATTCAGAGATTTGAACAAAATCTGAAAATTCTGCTTGAAAAACCCATTTATATAAATTAAGGGGGAGGGGTATTAGAACCCCTGTTCCCCCTATTTATACTTATTCAATGAACACTAATAACAGTCACGGAATCGCCTCATCAGAATGATCCTAATCTAAATTTTGAACGAAAACTTAATTCTGCATGAAAATCCCATTTATATCAATTAAGGGGAGGGGCATGATCCCCCCGTTCCCCCTCTTATACATATCGAATGAACTCCAAAAACTAATCAGGAAAGCACCTTGTCAGGATATACCTACATATAAAATTTCACGTGGATTTGATATTTTTACCATGAGTTATCGCGTTACGCACGAACGAACATACATACAGAACGGACGGGCACATAAGCTCTCAGGCTATGATAGCCTGTGAGCTAATAAGTCATATAAAGGTATTAAATCAGTCTTGATTATGAAGTAATTTATTTTGATAAGAATTAATATGAAGGTAAAAATAGAGGGCTTTTACAGAGACGGCATTTTAATTATTTTTTTAAATAAAAAAAAAAACACTTATTGTGACGTAACTATAACAGTTAGACATATGCTGACGCGATATTTTTTGTAGATAATTATATGTTAGCAAAGTCGTAGAACATAATTTTGTTCTATAATCAACAGTATTCGAAGCGCACGCGATGTAAGGATTTTTAAGGTCATTTTTATACACCTTGGGTTACATTGTTGGCATTTTAGTAAGGATCCCTTCATTTTTTTGAAAATATAATATAGCCTATGTTCACCGGAAATAATGTAGCTTCTTAACAGTGAAAGAATTTTTCAAATCCGTCAAGTAGCTTCGGAGCCTATTGAATTCAAACAGACAAACAATTGAATCTTTCCCCTTTATAATATTAGTATAGATAAATAATGATAAATTTTTGCAATTCCTTGTCTTTGCAAATATACATTTATGTTACATTAAAATAAATGTATCACGCAGGATAAATTTTCAATTTTTAACAACTGTTAAAAGTGTATCTTTTTCCTTAAAAGTAATAAATATTAAAAAATATTTCTTTAAAGTTTCAAACAAGTTGATCAATAATGTTAAAGTTACTAATCTTTAAAACTTTTCTGACTTTAATTTCTACTTATTTTTGATAAAAACTGTTTTTCGAACTTAAAATGCTAATTTGTCAAATATTTTATGCATGCATAGCAGTAAGACATATATAACATAAACCAGTACTAGTATTTTTTGATTATGTAAATTTATTAATTGTTTTATTAACTGATTAAATGCGTAGAAAAGAAAGCTTTTTTATTGTTTTACTTAATAATATTAGACTAAAATCGGCTGCCTAGTATCGTATAGTACCAAAAACAAGCCCGGAGGCATATGAAAAGAAAATTGCGCACGGGGCAAAGTTTCAATTTAGCGTCCTCTCCCCCAACTTTTTCTTGTAATGGCCAAAAAATGACGTTTATAGTATAAATGTAGCGCCCCCCCCTCTTTCGGAAGCGCTGAATATGTCCCCTCCAAATGTACCCTCGCAGCGCCGCGTGAAAAGAAGGGGGCGGTTGCCCTGTCACAAGAAAAAGTTTAGGGAATGGGATGCCAAACTGAAACTGCCCCGAGCGCAGTTTTCTCTTCGCACACCACTGCCTCCCCCCCGTTTCATATATTTTGCAGGTTGTATAAGGCAATTTTTAATTTTCAAATGTAGCCCCTTTTCCTTTTAAAGGTACCTATCAATTTCACAAAAGTTCCAATTATAAGCATCCTTTAAAATTATCAAAATTACTTTTCTACTAAAGGAGAAATTACTGTAATTTGTATCAAATCTATTTTCTTTTGTATGAACTTGAAAAATATATATATATACAAATGAAATGTATAATTTTATTCTTTGAAAGTTAGCTAAAACTTAAAAATAACATTAATTTATAAAAATTAAGAGTTTGAAATCGTCATTTTTTTTTCAAGAGTAATACTGTTAAAATTTACCAATAATCGTTGAAAAAATTAAATCCAATGTTTCTAAAGGAGGGTTTTATTTCAACGCATTACTATACTCCAATCACGACAAAATACGCAAGGAAAGGAAGTGATTTCCTTACATTTGCTACACTGCATCGGTGTTAACCAATCAAAGTTTTAAAAGGGCGGGTATTTCAAATTCTTGGCGCAGGCGGTCCGCATATAATTAAAACGCATTTTTCGTTCCATATTCGATCAAAATCTTTCCGAATTTCGCTCAGCCTAATTGCAATAGAAATATGGAAAGCATATCATTGGAAAGCTTAAACCCTAATATTCCGTGAAGCGTTTTTAATTTTTTCTGAATTTTGCTGAAATGGATTTTATAAGACTAAAACGGACACAACACCTCGAATTTCAGATATTCCAAAATTGAAAGTGTCCTCAGAATTAAACTACAACGAAAATCAGAAAAGTACAAACTAGCCCGGTAATAGAATGTCCTCAGCTATCCTGTGAAAAAAAAAATCATTTAAAAATATTGAAAATTAAGCGAGATATTAGAAAAGATTGCGCCCATAGACTTACCATTAGCGTTCGGCTTTTACCGCGTGACTAGTGTGTGCTCTTAAGGGGACAGTTTATCTTTTCAAAAATTTTGTTTGTTTTAAAAAATATGGTTCAAATGATGAAATCACTGCATTTCAATGATCAACTCAAAGTACATTTTGAAAAAAAAAAAAAAAAAAGATTTAATGCATATTTAGATAAAATTTTAAGAGAATATAAAAATGTGAATTTTTTTTAATTCCTTCTACTTTTTTTAAAATGGATTTTTTTTTCCAATTTTGTTTATTAATATTGTTAAATGTGTATTACGTAATAGTTTAAAAGTTAGCAACGTAAAAAATTGCTGGAGGAGATAAAAGAAATTCTCCTAAAATTTATTTAAAATTGTTTTTTTTTTAAATAAATCAATATTGTACTCCGATATACTATTACCAGCCTTTTGAAAATAAGAACGCTTCAAAGAATGAGACGTTTCGAACAGCTGTCGGGCATAACAAAAATATGTAAGATTCGTGATCAGTCGGAAAACTTTTTGACTAAAATATGAAACGGAAAAGTATGATTACTACAAGAGAGAAATATGATGTAAAAAGATTCTATAAAATTTTAAGTAAAGTTTAGGAAATAGAATTATCTGCGTTACCTCTTCTGTCATTTCACAGATAAATATTTAAATTAGAAGACCTCTCTGGATATTAGTGTGGGCCGAAAAAATTTAAAAATTATTGCGTACCCATCATACGTGGTATAAAATAAGTCTTGCAATCGTTTTGAAAATCGAAAATTTTCTTTTGACCGATTTACACGTTTCAGACTCTGTAGATACCGAAAAACATATTTTTGGAAAAAAAATTGTAGCCTGTGTGTCGGAGTGTCTGTCCGTCTGTCTGTCTGGAAACGCTTTATCTACCGAACAAACTGAGATAAAGACTTGAAATTTGGTTTGTACTTAATATGTACTAATGTAAAAAAGCCTACTTAATATCAGTAACCTCAATTATCCGGAACTATTTTTTTCGGACTCTCGAAATATTCGTTCTGATGAAAGCTACATAATTTTTTTTTTATTTTTATTTTTTATTTTATTTTAAGGAGTGCATATGAAAGACAATAAAATAACACAAATTTTGCATAAAGAACGAAGCCAATCAGATAATTAATTGAAATATTTTTAATCCTATTTTCCGCATTTTTCGATTTTTCATGACCCAGTATTTCATTCAATTTTCAATTCAAAGATATGTTTTAATTGGATATGAGACACTTAATTCAATACAGTAAACTCTTAGTTGATACGATTATAATTTTTGGAGTTATAACTAAGGATGTTTCTTTTACGCAGGCATATCAAACACGTGGCCCGCGGGCCACAAATGGCCCGCCAGGAACTTCTCTGTGGCCCGCCATGGCTTTGGTATTTTCGTATGTTTGATTCAGTTCTTAGTTGATGCAAAAAATACACTTTGCATTGCAAATATTGCAGCACTGCAAAATTGGAGAATGATTTTATTCAAAATAGCTACCATTATTTCAGAATATCTTCATTAAACTTTATGGCAGATATTCATATACATTAAATTTAACTATCCGCTATTGAATTAAAAAAAGTTTAAATTTTTAAAGTAATGGCTGTTATTTTGGATGAAAATTTTTCACAGTTTGGCGTAGGAGATGAAAATAACACCAATTCAACAACACTGACATAAAAGATGCGAACATACTGTCTTAAATATGATCAAAAGTATTTTTAAAACTTCGTTTCCAGGAGATAGCGTATGCAAAAGTTATCAATAAGAAAGTTAATAAGAGCATATCTTAATCTAAATATTTAAAAATTTTAAAAGTTTTTTTTCTAATAGTTTATTATGTGTTTTATGTTAAAACGAATACATTATTTTACTACTCTATTTGATTCACTATAACATTAAAAAAGTAACGCGTGGTATTTCGTAAGTAGTAAAAATTTATCGAAAATCAATTAAAATATGACGCTAATTTCTAATAAAAAGTTTCTAAAAAATTCAAGAGAAATAAATAGCTTTAAAAGAGAAAGTGACACGATTTCTCGTCTTGTAAAATAACAATAGTAATAATAATAATAACAAAAAAATGTTACCCTGATTTTATAATTTGGCTGCTTGCATAGTCGAAAGCGAGCATTTTGGACATAAGCTCATTAATTAATTTCATTCTTAAAGATTAGTAAACGTATCATTGTAAATTATCCCTGTGTGATCTTTATCTTTCTTGATGATGAAGATATAGCATCACAGATTCATAAAAGTCAAGTTGAAATAATTTTTTATACTCAAAGACTGAAAAATTGTGTTCAATATATAGAAACTTCATTGAAGTTTGATAAGAATTTACTCACAAATATTTCGAATAACCCACAAATATCTAGAAATAATTTCGAAAAATAAATAGATTTTGAACTGAAACTTCTTTGAAAAAAGTGTGTATGTGAAACATTAAAAGTAATCCATCTGCTTTTGAAAACAATGATTGGATACAAATGCACACAACTTGAAATTATTCAAGGTAGAATAAAGGATATCCAGAATAGTTAAATTTAAAAATATGCAGGAGCACTTCTATAAATATTAATGATGTAACCAGAAATTTCGCAATCGCATGAAATCCATAATTTCAATGTGTTCCTATAACTGAAAATTTTTATTAAATTAATAAATTTTCATTAGTAGACGGTAGCCATCAGTAACCACCGACAAATATTTTTTTATAGCCACTTTTTCTCATTTTGTGGTCTCGTGGCCGGTGGCTAGCGTTAATTTTGCCCTTTAACTTTAAAATTCTTGAAAATATAGGTTCAAAACTTTGTGGGCAGTTTTTTCTTTCTTTCTTTCTTTTTCTTTCTTTCTTTCTTTCTTTTTTTTTTTTTTTTTTTTTTTCACAGACACGGTATGTACTTAAATAAAAATGAGGAGAATCAGGAAATTATTCCTATGCCGGATCAATAACCATAGCTAATGTATTTTAATAAATTATGATTTTTTTTTTATTTCGTAATATTATATTCTAAATAGTTGTGTTCTATCAATGATTGGTTTTATAAAAAGTAGCAATTACAACATCAAAGAAAATACAGATATTAGGATTACAAAGTTAATAACACATTTTTATATAAATTTGATTGCGATTTAAATTTTTAAATGTTCAAAATCTGTTTAAACATGTTTGTTTTTTTATTTTAATTTATTTTTTATTATATTTTATAGTGCACTTGTGATGTAGAATCACATATAGTTTTCTTAAATTTTACATTTTTCTAAATTACAGTTAAAGCTAATCTTTAATTAAATATCTAGTTTATCTTATTGTTTTATTTCGATCCCACAATAACTTTCCGTTCAAAAGAAAAGAAAGAAAAACATCTAGCATCTGCTTTATTACTGATAAACGGCTGTCAGATAAAGAGAATTCATTAAGATGCGTATTTCACCCTTGCTGGAAACAAATAAAAAAAGAACAAAGATATGCTTTGCTTGCGGTCAGTAAAATCGCTTTTCTCTCTGCTTAATTGTGATTCTAACTTATTCGTTAGGTAATAATCTTTCCTTGTGCATGCCACATTATTGTGTCTTTCATAAATTCTCCCAAAACAGAGTCCTAACGTACGAATTGGCGCGAATTCTTTTTGGCGTATTTTTTTAGGACTGCCCATTTCTGGTTGCCCTGTATTAAATTCAAAATCATCTTAATTGTTTAAAGCGTAACAGAAAATTTCATGGTTATGATATCATTCACTTTTCATATGCTCCTTTTCGCCAATTCTGGATGCCAATGTGTGAATTCTGAATGAGAAAATTGAATTGCCTCTCTCTCGCTTCATGCACTCAGTCATGTAACAAAGGTCTCGAAAAATGGTTACAGGCACCATCCCTAATTATTTCAGTAAGAAATGATTTAATTTTTATAACTCTACCTTAAATAAACAAAGTTCTCAAAAGGCATTTATTTTATTGATCACAGCCTACAACTCTAGCGAATGCATTTTTTTGAAAAGAACCTGGTCGCAATACTTTAAAATACAGATCTCCACTACAGAAACTTGGTGCCTTACACCAGGCGTTCGCAACTTTTTCAAACATCGAGGGATGGTGCCTGCTGTTATTTACCCAGCTTTTTATTTGCCTGCCAGATTTTTCCGGACTATTTATTTGCCTGAATACTATAAATGTGAACTATTAACGTCAGTCTTCAAGTATTTTCGAACGACTATTTCCTCGTCAGATAAGTCCTGCTTATGTTTGTGAATCATTACATAAGTTCTCCCCTAGTTCACAGATTGTTGTGTGAAATGCCTATGCTCATGTGAATTATTACTGCCGGATTTTTTTCTTGCTGGACCTCATTATGGAGTTGGCTTATAGTGACAAGTTCTCTTTTATTTGAGCGAGTGATTCTTCTGATCGGGACGTTTCGTGATGATGGGTGCTTCGCTTCCGCTCGTTAAATTTTCCCCTGCCGATGTAGGCCTAAGAATCTACGACTGGCGATTTGTGACTCTTATTTCACCTCCGTTAAATCAACAATGTCACGCTCACTGACATAATGTTTTTATTTCATCTTAGCGGTGTACTTCAGTGACGATTTCATATGCTCTCGACTAAAGTGACACAGAATTTCGTGTTTGACGTTTAAATTCTTCGTCATTCGTCGATAATATGATCTTCACATTGGATTTATTCTTTAAATTTTTGGATGCTGACACTGATGTTTTTCACAAAAATAGTTACATGCGCTATACTATTGAAAAAAAAACCTTAAACTACAGCATTGATCAATTTTGTGTCTTTAATTTTGCGCGCTATTGAACGTTTATTTTTACGATAATACTGTTACAAGTTTATTTGTAGTAGTTGAAAGTAAAAAAAAAAAAAAAATGAGTGAAGAAGACATTCATTGATAAATATTTACAGCATAAATTTCGCAGATGAGAAAGTGTATGCTTTTATATTTAATAGGTTAAATCTCAATTTCTATTTTAATTATATGATATTTTTATTTAAAAAAAAATTATGTTGAGTAATTTTCAACCATTTTTAGTTTATTATGTATTAGTTTTTCTGTGCTCTAATTGAATTTCTTTAAATACGAACAGTTATAAATGATTTTAGATTGTCTTGAAACATTTCACAGCTTTACAAGTGCTATTTAAAAACTATGATACAAACGATAGCATGATAAAATTATATTTTTCAAATATCTAAGTACTTATTGCTGTGCACTTTTTGCTGAAAGTCGTTTGAGAAATATCAAGACAGTTTATTACTTTTTAAAGAAAGTATTTTTATAATTTCCATTATTAATTAATGACTATATATTTTGTTTATTTTTTTAATACAGTTATTTTTGAAGTGTTATAAATTGACGTATATTCCGTTTTCTTTTTCATAAATTTTATATTATATTTCCATGTAGATGAAAAAGTTCTAGGTAAGTTAATGGTGCATCTCTTTTTCCTATAAAAAATAAGGCATGATGTTGTCGGGTTGCAACTATTATTTTTAATATGAGGTTTATATAAAAGAAACAATACAGAGAAAGATGCATGTGAATACTGGTTATACAATAAGGATGTATGCACCTTCATATATTATTGACAGTGGGCTCATTTTCAGATAAATAAAATTTTATCGTTTGAATCACATGCCATGTGCACATGACATAAATAATAATAATGATGCATGCATAATCGAATTATAAATTCATGTATCAAAAAATATATTATTACATTTTATCCTACTTTTCTTTCCTGATTTTTTTTCACTTTAAAAGTAAGTTGTGCTTTATATTGTTTGTACAGTAATTTTATTGGGAGATTGTTTTTATTTGTGCAAAGACTAGCCATGTTCTTATTTGCATAATTAAACCTATCTAACATCTTAATATTCTTAAAGTGTGTGCATTGTTTATATCTGTTCGAGTAGAATTATTTTTACACTCTAGTCTGCAAAAAAAAAAAAAAAAAAAAAAAAGATGAATAAGATACAGTATGATATTGAATAAGATACAGTATGAATCATTATTTTCGTCAATTATATTAGCTAATAAAAACTTCAATTTTAGGAGTGTTAAAAAAAAAAAATAATAAAAAAAATTTGATAAATTCCTTAATATTTATTATGATATTTCTTATGCACTTCATATAGGATATAAACAGTGCATTAAAACAAAATATCGTCTTAACTAAAGTGACTAATTTCCCCCCTTCTAATTTATTTTAAGACTTTTTATACATATGTCCAGTGTTTGTTTTTCCTATTTGCACCCCACTTGCAAAAATATTTCGTTAGAGAGGGTCCAGTTTTATAATATTTAAATAAATATTGAGATTTTTTTCATGCTTTTTCACTTTTATAAATGTAAAACAAGTTTGATTAGTTTATGGATAGACATTTATTTTAAATTTTTAGCATCTATTTAAAAATATTCTCACATATAGCTGCTTTTATTATATTGCATTGTAGATAGGTCCATTTTTTTTAATAATCAGATACTGTGCTCGTTTGTTTATTTTCGTATTTTTATAATTTAGGATATAAATTGTTTATAATGACTAAAAAAAAGGTCACGTAAATTGACACAAGATCCATCTGTTGTGTTTAACTTTAAGTTTAGACCTGATGCAAAACAGGTAATGTCTTTTAAAACTAATATGGATTCTGAAACAATTGGTTTAGATTCTAATTCTTTTGAGATTTCATGTTTGAGTAGTTTAAAGGATTCTATTAACAGATATTCTAGATCTGTTGTTTCGGATGTTCAGAAATTAATTGATCCTATTTTAAATGAGAATAATCCAGAACTCATGGCAAAATTTAATTCCTATCAAAAAGAAATTGAATTAAAATTTAATATTTTAAGTGATTTGGTGTGTAATGTTCAATCTGAGTGGACTGTTTTACAAAAAAATAATGACCAGTTACATAGGTTAAATGAGATGTTGTTCGAAAAAGTAAGAACACTGAACTCGTCCAAACAGTCTATGCATAATGAGATAGCTATTCAATGCGACATTGATGAATCTAAATTGGATGAACCTCTTAATGTTATTAAAGATAAGGAATGTAATTCTAGTGGGAAAGATTTGGCCAAATTTCTAGATAAGGTTGAATCTGAAATACACATAAATTCTGGTACAAATAACTCTGAATTATCAAAAGACAAAAATGCTGATCTTATTTCAATACCGAATTACATCCTAAATTTATGTGAGCTCAAAAATCAAGTTAGAGATTTATCTGACTGCACTAAAATAATTCTGTTGGATCTTGATGACAATATAGGTATACCAGATATTATGATATCTATAAATGAAAAGATTGGCAGTACTATTCCTTCCATTAACTTTGAAAGAAAGCATAAATTAAGACAGGGATTAAAATATAACTGGACAATTAGTGTTACATCATGGATAGCGGATCTCTTAACTCAACATGGAAAATTAAATATTAATTCTGTTGACTACACTGTCAGGCCATTTATTAACATAAAACGTTGCTTCCGTTGCCAACAAATAGGCCACCTGGCAAAATTTTGTGCATATGATTTGGCATGTGCTAATTGTGGTGGATCACACACTTCAGATAATTGTAAAAATGCTTCAAGTTGCATTAACTGCATCGCACATAACCGTGCTTACAAGAAGTTTTTCGACATAAATCACCCTGCTTTTTCCACTTGCTGTAATACATTTAATTTTTATTTCAAGCAAAAACAAGCTTTCATTCACTCTAAAATATAACGTAAATATTCAACACTTCTTCAGGTATGCTATTTCAAGTATATTTAGTTATTTACATATTTTGTTATTCACCTTCATGTGATACTTGGATTTCTCCGCTCCTTTACACAGTATTTTTACATTGTTAACCTTTTTATTCATAACACAAACATAAAGCATTAATAATTATTTTTTTTTTCATACACTATTCTTTCGTAGATATATATTTTTCATATGGTGTACACATTTTAATACATTGTTATTTAAAGATTACTTTCAATCATTTCATGATTTACATTTTTCGGGCATTGTTCATATCTCTGATTCTCTTTCATTCAACTGTTTCGTGAGCTCAGGAATAGATGAATGATTCAAAGTTTCACATTTTTGATTTATTGATAGTTTTCTTCTGGTGGTTAAGCCCTAATTATCAGTAAGACTTCTGCGGTGAATCTTAAATGTTTGTTTACACAATTTATTTTTCTTTATTTGTATCTTTCGCGTTAGATAAAAAATTGCACATCTATTTTGTCTTAATTCGATGTAGCTACTCTATTTCTTAGTGGGTCTGTTTAATTATCAATTGCACTTTTTTTTGCACACAGTGTTAGTGCGAATGTTCACTGGTGTATCAATATTACAGTGGTGAAATTTTTACAAAGTTCTTTTTCTTTTGATATACTTGTGGATATTTGCAACTGACTCACTTTTCATACAACTTCTCTTTGCATGCAGCAATTACAATGTTTTTATACAAAGTTTTTTTACAATGGCAGTTTACAAAGGTATATATATTTTGCTGCTTGCTTTGCAGAGGAAGTTATTCACATACATATACATTTACATATGCAATTGTTTAATTATCGGTCCTCTATCAAGTTTTTTTAGAACATATTGATTATTATCTTTAATACATAAGTCATTTCTGTACATTTTTTTTTTTGTTTTGGTTATGGATGATTTAATCCAGTAATTTTTACCTTCCCATTTGCACTATTCCATGTTTTCCCGTTTACACACGTGAATTTCATTACTCTTTAGGCGTAATTTAGATAGATAGAGACACTTTTTTTGCATAACATTTGTTCGTAATTAAATATCATTTATATTCGCTTCTCCACATTTCTTTATTTTCATTTGGGTATACATGATATACAGTAGTACTTTACACTATATTTACGACCATTAAAAATTAGTTTTCAGTCAATGAATACTTACACATGTAGCGGAGCTTACTCCTTTTTATTAAAAATTCTAGCAAGATGTAAAATTTTATATATAGACTAAAATTCACACACTTATTCACTTTAAATTCAATACTCATCCTTATATAATTTGTACACAGTACTTCCACATAAAAAAATACACTTTAGTTATTTTGCAGATAACGATGAGTGGTATACCACAGTCAAGGTGATATTTAAAATTGCATACATGTCAATGTTTTCACACTTCTCATTCAAAGGATATGAAGTGAAGATAAATTGTAATTTTTATAGGCAAAGATGCTGTCATATGTTTGCTTTAGTGGTTAATGCATGTCTTTTATTGGTCTTTATACAAGTCGTATCTTAAATTGAAGTTACTTTACAGGTCTCCAGATTACCTTTCCACACATCTTTCCCACAGTTCTAAACTTTTTATACTTTTGCATGAAAGTTCAGTGTCTCCCACTTACCAGTAATTATTCTTGAATAAAAGTATTTTTGGGAAGATACCGAATTCTTTACGAGGATTTCTTTTCTCATGTTACACTAAAATACCGTTTTAGATGTCAATATAATGCAACGTTGATTTTAAATTTCAGATTTAACTTAATAAAAAAATTCATTAGTTTGGGTATTAAAAAAAAAAAGACAAAAATTAGAAGATATACATTTAGGAACGTTATTATCACATGGAAGTAAATGGTCAACGACAGTGTTTCAAAAAATTTATCCATATGTTGGTTGTCTAGCACTGCTTGAACTCTCATTTCAAATATAAGTTGGTAGTAAAACTTATTTTGTAAATTTAAAAAAAAAAAATGGTGGAAATTTCAAGTATTTCCTATTATTCATTATTATGGACATTTTTAATCCTTCTATTTACATTATGTTTTTGTTTATTTGTATATTATGTTTTGTGTTTAATTGCATTATATTACTCGAGTACTTTGCTATTATTATTGTATTGATCAATACACATATTTAATGTTCTTATTATAAACAATTTGGATTTTTTTTTGCCAATTGGTAAGTGACCTGTGGACTTAGACCTGGTATTTTCTTTTATTTGTATGTGCACATTTTTGATACAGGTCCTTGTCTAAATAAGACAAATTGAAAAGTGATCACAAATTTTATTAATGAAGCTGCAGCTGTTTCTAAGTAGAAACAATATATGATGTCATTTGTATGACAAAATTTATGGTACCAATATATTTATATTATGATATACATATACTTTTATTTGGGATGGTTGCCTACTTAGAGAGAAGTTCAATTACTGTTTACTTTATTTAGTAAATGTTTAGTTTGTTTTCATGAACATTTTACACATTGTTACTTGTAAGAGCATATGAAAATTGATTTCTCTTCCTGCATGTACCTTTATAGATTTTTTTTTGCCTGTGAAAGGGGTGATATATGTGATGTAGAATCACATATAGTTTTCTTAAATTTTACATTTTTCTAAATTACAGTTAAAGCTAATCTTTAATTAAATATCTAGTTTATCTTATTGTTTTATTTCGATCCCACAATAACTTTCCGTTCAAAAGAAAAGAAAGAAAAACATCTAGCATCTGCTTTATTACTGATAAACGGCTGTCAGATAAAGAGAATTCATTAAGATGCGTATTTCACCCTTGCTGGAAACAAATAAAAAAAGAACAAAGATATGCTTTGCTTGCGGTCAGTAAAATCGCTTTTCTCTCTGCTTAATTGTGATTCTAACTTATTCGTTAGGTAATAATCTTTCCTTGTGCATGCCACATTATTGTGTCTTTCATAAATTCTCCCAAAACAGAGTCCTAACGTACGAATTGGCGCGAATTCTTTTTGGCGTATTTTTTTAGGACTGCCCATTTCTGGTTGCCCTGTATTAAATTCAAAATCATCTTAATTGTTTAAAGCGTAACAGAAAATTTCATGGTTATGATATCATTCACTTTTCATATGCTCCTTTTCGCCAATTCTGGATGCCAATGTGTGAATTCTGAATGAGAAAATTGAATTGCCTCTCTCTCGCTTCATGCACTCAGTCATGTAACAAAGGTCTCTTGAAAAATGGTTACAGGCACCATCCCTAATTATTTCAGTAAGAAATGATTTAATTTTTATAACTCTACCTTAAATAAACAAAGTTCTCAAAAGGCATTTATTTTATTGATCACAGCCTACAACTCTAGCGAATGCATTTTTTTGAAAAGAACCTGGTCGCAATACTTTAAAATACAGATCTCCAGTATAGCACTCTCATTAGATTCTTTTTGCTACGGATTTGTTTTTACTTAATAAATATTTTTAAACATTTTCTGGTGCGTGTTTTTACTCTTTTCAATAAATAGTTTTAAAATTTTTGTATGCATTTTTGTTTGCTTGTTTGTTTTTTAAAACAATGCTGTATTTTTATTGTACAGTTTTCACTTTGCGCGATTGTCAAATTAATCTACTTCTTTATTTTCGATAATGTGGCCCGCGGCTTTGTGTACAATGCTAAATCCGGCCCGCGGTAATAGACGAGTTTGACATGCCTGCTTCTACGCAATTCGTTACTACTTGAGTAGCCTGGCGTTGTATATAATCTGTCGAATCAGCAATTCAGTAATAGAGCATATTGATGCGCATTATCAGTATTTATATATACGCTTAAATTTTATTTTTAAATTGCTGTGAGACGCCCTGAACAGTTGTCGGGAATAACAAAAATATCTAAGATTCATGATCAGTCTGAAAACATTTTGAATAAAGTATGAAATGGAAAAGTAAGATTGCAACGAGAGAAAAATATAATGTAAAAAAGATTCTATAAAATTTTAAGTAAAGTTTAGGAAACTGAATGATTTACGTTAGTTCCTCTCTCATTTGACAGAAGAATATTTAAGACAGATGGTGTTTCTAAACATTAGAGTGGACCGAAGAAATTCAATTTTAAGTAAAGTTTAGAGAACAGAACGGTTTACGTTACTTTTTCTTTCATTTCACTGAAGAATATTTAAAATAGATCTTTCTAAACATTATTAGAGTGGACCGAAAAAAATAAAAAATCTTATATATTAAAACAGTAGGCTAATTCTTTAAGATCAACTCAAAAATTCAGGCATTTGCGCATGCGTGAAGTTGAATTTATTAGCCCTTCCAGATAGATGAAAATCGAAACAAGTCTGGTTAGCTGCTTTAAGGTACGAATTTAAAGCTCTAAGCTTTGTAGAGGACTCGGGATCGATCCCAACGCTCGGAAAAATGATTTATTTGAATAATGATGCATTTTACTACGAAGGAAAGTTATAGGGGTTTTATTCTTTTGTTATTATTATTTTGATGCTTTATAATTTCATAAAATTTAACTCTCAAAAACTTCAATGTTAAAACTGTTGTTAGCTTTCGTTTTTTCAAAAACTAAAACAAAATCACTTCACCTTTTTTCATTCATTAACTCTTTAATTTATTTTTTATTTGTGACACCTTCTAAGTAAATAAATATGAAATGTTTTTATACGTGTCTCAAAAACTTTTTTTTAAAATAACAATTTTATTTTTAAAATGTTTCAAGCAATTAAAACATAGTAATTATTAGATATAAACAGCTAATTTCCAGTTCAGGGCTTTAGAGATAAATTTGTAAGAATAAAATTATTGAAAATCTTTACAAATCGCATTCTTAAAAAAATAAATAAATAAATAAACAACAACAAATACAGCACACACAAATAAAAATTGTATCCGTTGAATTAATTTTAGTTATCCTTCTGCTAAAAAGCAAGCGCTATTAAATTTCTTAAATTTCTGCTTAAAATTCTTTCAGTTGATTACTTGAGTAGGTTAGAGGTTAGACTAACAGAACCATGAAACGCTTTGAATCTGTTGGAATCACATAGCTAATATAGAAATAAATCAAGTTTTCAAAACTTTATTTACAGGTAACTAATTAAAAAAATCTAAAATTATTCTAATTAATCTTTTAACATGATTATCATCAAATCTTGACGGGTACCATCTAATTATTTTTTAAGTCGTAATGTTGCGGAAAAGCTTCAAGTTAGGAAGACTAAAAATTGGGTAAAAGAAAAAAAAAAAAAAAAAAAAAAGAAAGAAAAGAAAAGAAAGAAAGAAAATCGGTTTATTATATCGTTCACGGATTTGCTGGAAATTTCACATTAATACAAATTCTTTCAAATTAGTCTCTTCGCGAATGTAATATCTGAAATTTTTATGTATTAAAATAACGAACCATGATGTTGAAATATTATTTTAACTAACCAACATCTCCCGGTCGCGCATGTGCACTAAAGGTCGGCAAGAATCGCATTTTTATGATGATCTTTTATCTTATTTAGTTTGACAATATTTAAGTACAATAGCTCTTTACAACTTTAGAGTACAAGCGCGATTGGGAGATGTTGGTGGATTTAAATAATATTTCAGCATTATGTTTTCTTATTCTGTTACATAATAATTTCCGCTATTACATTCGTAAACAGGCCAATTTGATTTTTTCTTAATAATGTGAATTTTCTCACATTTCGGCAAATTCCATAACAAATGAGCGACCGGAAGATATAAACCTTTTTTTTTTTTTTTTTTTTTTTAACCAAATTTTTCATCTTCCCAATTCGCAACTTTAACGCGGTATTACTACTTGAAAGCCAATTTTTGCTTTTTCTTTCAGCCCACCCTAACATATATGTATGCATAGCTGCGAACAATTCTTTTTTTTCTTCTGTTAACACTATTTCCGTCTCATAATCCACACCTTATTTGATTGCAGAATTCTGCGATTAATTAATTCTAAAATTAGGCAAATCTTTCCATTAGCAAGGAATGATAAACTAAAAAGTAAAATAGTTGACAGTTAAATACATGCAGATAAGATATACCGTATTTACTCGTGTATAAGGCGCACTTTTTTTCCAAAAAATTAGGGCAAAACTCCTAGGTGCGCCTTATACACGGAATAATTTTTTTACTGTTGGATGGAGTCGAACGATATACATATGAAACAAGAAATTATTCAAAGAAGATATTAAAACTCGGAAAATGTTAGTTCAAGTATTACTGCATCTTTATTTCATTCTTTGCAGTTTTTTATACAACAGAGCTAATGACATTATCTAAACACTAATTAGCAATTCTCTTTACCGTCACTCACTCCTATTTCTCGTCATTCTCTTACAAACCGAAGTCTAAAAATGCATTTTCGTCTTGTTTTCTGGTCTGGTGTAATGTTTGTTTCGACTTTTTTTTTTTTTTTTTTTTTTTTTGAAATTCATTTGGTCATTTTTCATTAGTGTATCAAATTTATGGTGCGCGTTATATACGAGATTTTAAGAAAACGCCACTTTTACTTGTAAAGTAGGGGTGCGCCTTATACACGCGTGCGCCTTATACACGAGTAAATACGGTATTAAAATTTTTATTTAAAAAAAAAAGATTATTTAAATTTTAGAAAAGGTTACTTAAAGCTTAGAAAATAGAACAGTCTATGTTACCTCCTCTGTCATTTCACAGAAAAATATTTAAAATGGAAGGTCTCTGAGTACATTACAGAGAGCCGAAAATATTCAAAAATTATTTTTCAAGTCGTGATACAAAAAAAAAGTTGCGAATTCGAGAGATTAAAATTTGAGTAAACTAGTCGGTTGGGGGGGGGGGGGGCACCGTAATACTTACCCATCATGGGTATACATAATATCATACATGAAAATAAAGCATGTGTAAACTATTTATAGAGTGCATTGCAATTCCAAAACAAAATTTAAACGCATATTTAAGTAGTTTTAATATACATAGCAATGCTTTATTAAAGAATGGCTGATGAACTAATTTCTACAAATTATATAAAACGCCAAAAAACTCAAGTAGTACCGGAATGCGTAAAAGAAACATCCTTATAACTCCAAAAATATTAATCATATTAAATAACAGTTTACTGCGTCGGCTGAAGCGTCTAATTTCCAATTAAAATATATCTTTGAATTGAAATTTGAATGAAATACAGGGTCATGAAAAATCGAAGAATGTGTAAACAGGATTACACATATCTCGGCAACTAATAATCCGATCGACTTAGTTCTTTATGCAAAATTTGTTTTATTTTATTGCCTTTTAGAGCCACTACTTACAATAAAAAAAAATACAAATTTTTATATACCTTTCATCAGAACGAATTTTTCGAGATTCCTAAAAAAATATTCGATGTAATTGATATTAAATAGGCTTTGTCCCATTATTACATACTAAGAACATACAAATTTTCAAGTCTCTATCCCAATTTTTTCGGGAGATAAAGCGTTTACAGACAGACAGACGGACGGACAGACGGGCGAACGGCAATTTTTTTTTCTAAAAATATGTTTTTCGGAATCTTCAGTATCTAAAACGTGTACATCCGTCAATTTTTTTTCGATTTTCAAAACGATTGCAAGACTTGCCCTATGCTACGTATGATGATGGGTAAGTAAAAAAGAAATAAAATCATTTTATATCTTCCGGTTGCGCATGTGCCGTAAAGTTTGCTGAAATGTGGAAATATTCACATTATTACATTTTTATTTATTATTTTTTTTAATTTAGGCTTTTCACGAATATTGAGCTCGTATGTTCTCTATAGTTGGAGCTATTACTGTTTTAAAGTAAGGAGTTATTGCACTTAAACATTGATAGGCTAAGTAAGATTAAAGATTATGGTAAAAATGTTATTCTTGCCAATCTTTTAGAGCACATGCGCGAGTGTGAGATGTTGTTGGATTTAAATAATATTTCAAAATTATGTTTTATTATTCTAATACAAAAACATTTCAGCCATTATATTCATGAAAACGTTGATTCAAAATAAACTGTAACAATGGGAATTTTCACATACTTGCAAACTTTACAACACATGCGCGACCGGAAGACATAAACCGATTATTTATTTATTTATTTACTTACTAGGGGGGCCCCGCCCCCCTGCTCGCTATGCTCGCCAACCCCCCGCGTAATCGCTTCGCGATTCCAAATTATTGTCTACCCCTGCTTGCTGCGCTCGCCAATAACCCATGGTATGAATAAGCAGTTGCAGACCTTTCAAATGATGTGTCACACGACTGGTGTTGTAAAGAAATAAAAAATGTGCCCCCCTGGGGGGGCAGAGTGGGAGGCGACACAAAAAACATCCATAATATGAATAAGCAGCTGCAGACCTCTCAAATGATGTCACACGACTGGTGTTGTAAAGAAATTAAAAATGTGCCCCCCCTGGGGGGCAGAGTGGGGGTGACACACAAGACATCCATAAAATGAATAAACAGTTGCAGACCTTTCAAATGATGTGTCACACAATTGGTGTTGTAAAGAAATTACAAAATGCGCCCCCTCTGAGGGCAGACGGGGGGGGTTACACACAAGGTATCCATAATATGAATTAGCAGTTGCAGACCTCTCAAATGATGTGTCACACAATTGGTGTTGTAAAGAAATTAAAAATGTGCCCCTTTGGGGGGCAGAGTGGGGGATGACACACAACACATCCATAATATGAATAAGCAGTTGCAGACCTATGAAATAATGTGTCGCTCAACTGGTGTTGTAAAGAAATTAAAAATGTGACCCCCCCCCTGGGGAGAGCAGAGTGTGGGGGGACACACAAGACATCCATAATATGAATAAGCAGTTGCAGACCTTTCAAATCTTGTGTAACACGACTGGTGTTGTAAAGAAAATAAAAATGTGTCCCCCCTGGGGAGCAGAATGGGGGATAACACACAAGACATCCATTATATGAATAAGCAGTTGCAAACCTCTCAAATGATGTATCAAACGACTGGTGTTGTAAAGAAATTAAAAATTTGGCGAAATATTACAGTTACCGCCAAGTTGGCGTCACTTTTGACAACTAATTTTGGTCGCCAAATTTGGCGATATATCGCCAAGTTGGCGACAAACTTGGCGATTGTTGGCAATGGTAACCTTTCCTCTCTTTATGGTAACCCATATGGCGATACATAGACGGAGCTCTTTCCTGATTGGTCTATTCGACTAATGGAAGGAGTGGACAACCCGGATTCGTTAGTTCCGGAAATCTTCCACATCAGCATCATTCCAGGAGTCATTCCTTTTAAGGCTAGTTTTTTTTTTACTATAGAAGGATTTATTAAAAAAAAATTTATCGCCCAAATTCTCAACTTTTCCGCGGTATTACGACTAGAAAAGCAGTTTTCGACTTTTTCCCTGACAATTTAAATTTCTGTATTTTTCTATTTTATCATTTTTTAATTTTATAATTTCTAAATTTTACTTACCCATCATGCGTAGTATAGGGTAAGTCTTGCAATCGTTTTGAAAATCGAATTTTTTTTTTTTTGTCGGATACACGTTTTAGATAGTGGAGATTCCGAAAAACATATTACTTACCAATCATACGTAGTATAGGGTAAGTCTTGCAATCGTTTTGAAAATCGAAAAAAATTTTTTGACGGATTTACACGTTTCAGATACTGGAGATTCCGAAAAACATATTTTTAGAAAAAAAATTTTGCCGTCCGTCCGTCTGTGTGTCTGTCTGTCTGTCTGTCTGTAACCGCTCTATCTCCCGAACAAATTGAGATAGAGACTTGAAATTTTGTATGTACTTAGTATGTAAGAATGGGACGAAGCCTATTTAATGTCAGTAACCTCGATTATCCGGAACTATTTTTTTCGGACTCTCGAAAAATTCGTTCTGATGAAAGGTATATAAAAATTTTCGAATTTTTTTATTTTAAGGAATGAACATAAAAGGCAATTAAATAACACAAATTTTGTATAAAGAACGAAGTCGATCGGATTATTAGTTGCCGAGATATCTGTAATCCTGTTTTTCACATTCTTCGATTTTTCATGACCCTGTATTTCATTCAAATTTCAATACAAAGATATATTTTAATTGGAAATGAGACGCTTAATTCGACGCAGTAAATTTTTAGTTAATATGATTATTATTTTTGGAGTTATAAGGATGTTTCTTTTACGCAATCTGGTACTTACTTGAGTATTTTGGCGTTTTGTATAATTTGTCGAAATGGGTTCATCAGCAATTCATTATAGAGCATATATAGAGAGCTATGTATATTAAAAGTATTAAAATGCATGTTTAAGTTTTGTTTTGGAATTGCAATGCTTTTTATAAATATTTTACACATGTTTTATTTTCATATTTTATATTATGCATATCTATGATGGGTAAGTGTTACGGTGGCCCCCAACGACTAGTTTTTAGAAAAAAAAAATTACCGTCCGTCTGTATGTCTGTAAACGCTCTATCTCCCGAACAAATTGAGATAGAGACTTGGAATTTTGTATGTGCTTAGTATGTAAGAATGGGACGAAGCCTATTTAATATCAGTAACTTCGATTATCAGGAACTATTTTTTCGGACTCTCGAAAAATTCGTTCTGATGAAAGGTATATAAAAATTTTCGAATTTTTTTATTTTAAGGAGTGGACATAAAAGGCAATACAATAACACAAATTTTGCGCATAAAACAAAGTCGATCGGATTATTAGTTATCGAGATATTTCTAATCCTGTTTTCCATATTCTTTGATTTTTCATGACCCTGTATTTCATTCAAATTTCAATTCAAAGATATCTTTTAATTGGAAATGAGACACTTAATTTGATGCAAGAAACCGTTAGTGAATATGATTAATATTTTTGGAGTTATAAGGATGTTTCTTTTATGCAATTCAGTGCTTCTTGAATTATTTGGCGTTTCATACAATTTATCGAAATTGGTTCATCAGAAATTCATTAATAGAGCATGATTATATGTTAAAAATACTTAATTATACGTTTATATTTTGTTTTGGAATTGTAATGCATTTTATAAATTGTTTACTTATGTTATGTTTTCATATATTATGTTATGCATATCCATGATGGTTAAGTATTACGGTGGCCTCCAACGACTAGTTTTTCTATTTTATCATTTTTTAATTTTATATTTTCTAAATTTTACTTACCCATCATGGGGTAAGTTCATTATCATGGGGTAAGTCCAAATATAGTATAGAGTAAATCTTGCAATCGTTTTGAAAATCGAAAATTTTTTTGATGGATTTACACGTTTCAGATAGTGGAGATTCCGAAAAACATATTTTTAGAAAAAAAAAAAATGCCGTCCGTCTGTCTGTCTGTCTGTAAACGCTTTATCTAACGAACAAACTGAGATAGAGACTTGAAATTTTGTATGTTCTTAGTATGTAAGAATAAGACGAAGCCTATTTAATATCAGTAACCTCGATTATCCGGAACTATTTTTTTCGGACCCTCGAAAAATTCGTTCTAATGAAAGGTACGTAAAAATTTTCGATTTTTTTTATTTTAAGGAATGGACGTAAAAGCAATAAAATAACACAAATTTTGGATAAAGAACGAAGTAGATCGGATTATTAGTTGCCGAGATATTTGTAACCCTGTTTTCCACATTCTTCAATTTTTCATGACCCTGTATTTCATTCAAATTTTAATTCAGAGGTATATTTTAATTGAAAATGAGACGCTTAATCCAACGCAATAAACTGTTAGTTAATAGGATTATTATGTTTGGAGTTATAAGGATGTTTCTTTCACGCTGTTCGGTACTACTTCAATAATTTGGCGTTTTATATAATTTGTCGAAATTGGTACATCAGCAATTCATTAATAGAGCATCAGCATGTATATTAAAAATATTTAAATTTTGTTTTGGAATTGCAATGCATTCTATAAAAGTTTTCACATGTTTTATTTTCATATGCATATCCATGATGGGTAAGTATTACGGTGGCCTCCAAAGACTAGTTTAATTTTCTGACTTAATTTTCTTATTTTTCAATTTCATTATTTTGCTTTTATTTTTATTTATTTTATTTTTAACAGTAACGAGGAAATTTCGGGGTATGTCCGACTAACAGCCATGGTCCTCCCCACACCCTCCCCAATTTATTCCCCTCTTCGAAAATTCCCTCCTAATTTCGCATATCTATCTACAAACGATAATAATAATAATAATAATAATAATAATAATAATAATAATAATAATAATAATAATAATAATAATAATAATAATAATAATAGCAACAGCAATAAACACCAACACGAATAATTGACACAGACACTTTAAAACGAATGATTCTTTATTCGCGGTGTGCTGTACATTACTGAAGATGTTCTACAATGTGCACCATTTATAATTGGGATTGTGCGCAAAGTGACTCAGGGCGACCAAAGTGCAAATACCCGTTGCATTGCTCCACGCGCAACCCCTTCCCTCCACAACAAATGACACAGAATAAATTATTAATCGAATATGCGAACATCGGCAACAGTATGAAATCTAGTATAACATTTTTTCATTATTTTGTAAAATGTGAATATAATAAATGTTTTCCATTAATAACTGTTTACAATCCCTTTGTAAAAGTCAAATTTGATACAGTTTAATTTTTCTTCACATTTGTTTTTATGAAAAGGAATTTACAAAAGGAAATGTCCATTTTTTTCTATAAACACTGTGTCTCTTCTTATTGTTGAACAATAGTTAATTTCGAACCGTCAATTTCAGAGGTATGGTTTCGATGGATTTTATGCGCGCGACCTGAGGTCGAGGCTAAAATGTTCGTCTGCTGGGAGTATCTACTTTTGAATGTTAGCATAGCGCTTTATGCTATTATTGTTTATTTATTAAAATTCTGTGCAAACAATCTCATTTTTGCAGCAGTAAATATTTTATATATTTAAATATAAATTCAAAATGTTGTTTTGTATCTCAGATCATAAGTTAAATTTTCAAAATATCAGTTAAACTATAGGCACGCAACCTGGGCCAAAGCTAAAATTCTTCTGGTGACAATTTGCGCCTACGCATATTTCAATCCCGAAAGTACGTTGGTTAGAATAACAAAACGCATAAATTCTTTTGCAAAATTATTTCAAGTATTGCTTTTCATCAGATGAAAACTCATTTTCGCCAAAATAAATATATTTTTTTAAAAGTTGCGATTATTTAAATTTTTATACTGACTCTTCGGCCTTTTAGTATATTTAGAAAAACTTTCTCTGTATCCTACTAAATGAAAAACTAAATATCAATCTCCTATGACCAAAACTTACCAAATTAAGTTCAGCTTACCAGTTTAAGTTAGCTTTGAATTTTATTAATTTTCGACGTTTTCTGGCGCATGTTTTATTTATATTTTATCTTCATCTTTAGGGCCAGACGGTGTCGAAATGTCACATTTTAGCTAAAAATCCCACTTGTTTCAAATCAAATTTAATTTCGGATTTAGTTACGCTATACTATTTTTTGTTGACTGATAAACCGAAAATGGACATTTCCTTTTATTAAAAAAATTTATACAAATATTAGAACAAGATACAATTTATGGGAAAAAATTACAATGGACGCTCTCTCAATCAGCCTGCATGATTTCAAAGCCTAAATAATAAAACTGCCGATTAAATCAACAATATTCAAACAATGGTATACGGTGTAATTTATTGCGGTCTACTTTAATTTTAAAATGTTTTACTCGTAATCCACAGTAATGTACTTTAATTTAAGATATTTCATGGTGATTTCAATAAAAATAAATAATTTTTCAAACAATTATACAAATTGTTCGAAGTGAACGGTCCAATTATGACAAACCATCTTCTCTGAAAAAAAAAAAAAAAAAAAAACGTTGTGCTAAATTTTTTGACGACACGAACGGAGGCGGCTTTTAAAACTTCGGATTAAATTGTCTCCCTCACGTTAGTCCAAGAACCGACCGCACAAAACCCTAAGTCATCGAGCACAAGAAAAAAAATCCTTTATTTTATGGAAGAGTAGTAATAGAGGAATCTAATGATCCATGTCTGCCGGAAGTGAAGTGGTGCATAAGCCAAAAATTAACACCACTTGTGGTTGATTCGAAGGTTTAGTATTATGTTTTCCTGCACCCAGTTATAAATTGAAACAACATACATCTGACTTGTGTGCTCGACATGAAGCCTGCTTATAAGCCATCGTCAATATACAGGGACGAGATAGCACACAAGGAAATATTACAACACAAGAGAAGTACAACCAGGAGCTCCACACAAAGAGTGTGTGCAATGGAGCCAGTGGGATTCGAACTCAGAACCTCACGATCAGCGGCGTGATGTCTTAACCACTCAGCCACGGAGGCCCCCTGCACCCAGTTTTCCTACTTTTGATTGTACGTCAAACATAATGATAAGCTTACGAGTCAACCACTAGTGGTATCAATTTTTGGCTTATGCACCACTTCGCTTTCGGTAGACATGGATCACTAGAATTCTCTATTACTACTCTACCATAAAGTAAAGGATTTTTTCTTGCGCTTGATGACTTAGGGTTTTGTGTGGTCGGCTCTTGGACTATATCATCTCATTGTCTTTTTCGAGAGCTCCGTGATGAATTGTTTTCAGAAATATTGTGCGGGTTCAAAACTGTTCCATTAAAATAATAGACCGGGAGGTGGCAGTTTCACGGTATTTTATTAATTAATTATTCTATTTATCAATATTTTAATTATTCATTCTAATATTAATTAATTTTTCTATTTATCTTTATTAATTCTAATTTAATAAATAGCTTTTTTAAATAATATTTTTACAAGTTCCATCTTATAAATACATTTACATTTATCTTAAGTAACATATTGCTTTGTCAATTTGACACATTTAAATTGATGGCAAAATATGCATGAAATTTGTTTTTGAGAGAAATTTCATCATACATCCGCTGAAGAGGCTTTACGAGTATCTGTAAACCTAATTGTTGTCCTAATTATTTTGGGAACGTCAATAAAAAAAATTTCATATCAACGATAAAATAAATAAATGAATGAAATAACAATTAAGAACTTTACATTGTAATATCTAATAATAAACAAAACAGATGATATCCAATGTTTATTTTATTCATAGAATAAAAGATGATGTAAAGTAAACACATGAATAAAATTAATCTTAACATTTCGGTTTACTCTTTAATACTATCATCAGCAGTAAAAGTTTCTAAAATACAAATCGGAAGGAAACAACCAATATCCTATATCTTTAAAAATTAAATTCAGATTCGTAGCATCTTTTGTGTTTAGTATTAAATACATAAATAAATAACGCTATAAACCAACGGAATGTAGGTGAGCGCAGAGACAAAATTATTAGGCGGGCTCGCGCCTCACAATCCTATATAAATTTGCGCAACAGCGAAAGCAAAGACTTTAACCGAACCTTATGAAAAGCGAAACTGCCTGCAGTTCGTGACGTCACAAAGGTTGCGTAGAGGCTTTTCATTCGAAGGCAACGATCATATCGGATCTCCAAACCTCATTTTTCGGATCGGCTGGATTAATTTGACGGCGGCTAAAGAGAGAGAGAGTGTCTATCGTACATACATAGGATGGACATGTTAATACAATTCTCTTTTTATGTGATCGTTCATTCTTAGCTGCCACTTTGAATTGCTGTTTTACTTTTTGTCAAAAAATTGTGCTTATGATTTTGTAATTATTTTCCCGCGACTTTTTTGTTCTTAAATATTAAAAATAAATAAAGAAAATGCGTTTTAAAAATTTTTGTTTAAATGATACATATTGAAAAATTAGGAAAATAGATATAATATTTCTTCATTAATAAATTGGGGATACTTTTTAACTTTTTTTTTCTTTTTTCATTTAAGGAGCTTATAAAAAGTCAAATAAACAATGACATTTATTTATTTACTTATATTTTTATTACAGCTTTTAATAAGATTTTCTGCAAAGATTTCTGTAAAGGTTACTTAAGAATTATAATAATATAGCAATTAAATGTATCTAACACAACAGTATATAATATTATAACAACTAAACTTTACTAAAATTTCATACGTTATACCTTTTTTATTAATTTTGGAAGGATTTACAAAATATTTAAGCACAATTTTCCTTCCCAATATGAATGATAGATTCGTCTATAAAATATCTTAAATTACTATACTATGTAGGAACATTAGACTACAAAATTTTATATAATTTTTAAAAGCGTTAAGCATGTGATAGACAATATTTTCTGTTAAAGGAATTTTAATTAATACTTTATAATAAGATGTATCAGTACAAATATTTTATAAAAATACAATTTGTATAGTTTCAAATAATGGATTTGTTTTCACATTATCATTGATTAATCAGGTGTGGTCGAGCTATTAGTTCGGAATATTTTTTGTTTGCTCCTTGATGTTCATGTAAAATATCATTTGCAAGGTTTCGTTCATCTGACGAAACCCTAATCGTCTCTGTCCTCTGTCTGTATGTCCGTCACAGAGAGTCCGTAAACCAAAATTGTATAACTCAGAGACTTCAAATTTTGTGCACTCACAGTTGAATACCTCGTTTCATACGACAAATCATAAAATTTTGAAAAAGTCTATTATTGTAATTAAATTAATTTTTTCATTTTCATCATTTCATTTTTGCGGTTTAAGTTTTAGAAAGAAAAGCTTAAATTGAAATTGAATGTTTTTCGTGTACACATCATATCTTGGAAGTAAAGTTTCTCACTTGCAAACAAAAGGTTCTTAGTTCGAACCCCTTTGCTGGAATTTGAAATTTCCCTATTAAGGAGGGTTTAAAAAGAAGAATTTTCATATTTTTGGTCATTGTAAGGAAGGGTCTATATTATTAGGCTTTCGTTCATGTGACATCCATGACATTTTTTGGAATTCACATTTCTTTTCTGTTTTAAAAACTTTTGCGAACTATTAATGATTTAGCATTTAAAATTTTATTTTAAACATTTTATTTTCGCTTTTAGAAATTCAAATTTTATTTATATTTCCGCTATTTTATTTTTTTTTAATTTCAGATTTTCAAAAAAAAAATTAGAATTTCGGATTTTATTTAAATATTTTTTTAAAACATTGTTAACTTGATTAAAATAAATAACTTCCTTTTATAATAATTTTAAAATTAAATTTATTGATAAATTAATAATTTGGAGGTACTAATTAAAGAATGAATTGTTTTTAAAGAAATATTAAACGAAACTCTCTGTGTGATCTGCGATCACACTTACCCACTTATTTAATTATAATTATAATAATATTTAACCGCAAAACAAAAAAAATTGCTTATAATAGTATAGGGGAGAGTGGGGATACTTGAGCATAGGGGATACTTGAGCCACCCCTATTATCTCTACAGTTAGTTAATTTTTCTTTCTAAAACTGCCAATATGTTAACACATTTATAGTTCTGAACATGTAAAAAAGAAATCACACATCTTGGTACCATTTTGAAAGTATAGTGATCAATAGTTGCCTTTTCCCTATCTGAAGTAAATTTTTGGGTACATGGTTTTTTTGTTTTTTTGTAATCAAAGTTTTGTTTAAAGTTGCAACTATATACATAAATTTAATAAGCATAATTTCAATTGTATTTTGAATCTAAAATAGTTCTAATAGCTGCATGCTTTATTTAGTAAAACTGTGGGAAACAAAACTAGTGGTAGTGGGGATACTTGAGCCAGTGAGAGTGGGGATACTTGAGCCATATCTCAACCCTCCCCACTAGAAATTAAACATAGAAGAAACAAACAAAAAATAAAATTCCTTCCTTATATTCACTAATAGATTTTTTTCTGGATAAAAGAGAGAATAATTTTTCATTTTATTTTATTTTTCTTAAAAAAATAACGACTTAAAAATGTTTAAAAATGTATATTTTTTAAATGAAAATATCCATTTTAATTTTCATTTTGACGAGCAAAATAGCCTGTCTAGATAAATGTAAACATAGTTTTCAATTTAACTTTTATTAAATTAAAATAACTTTTTAAAACTGTTTTACAGGTGTAATCTCTAATACTTTAATTAGTTAGGTCCAACATATTAAAATATTTATTTTTTAATATAACATATTAAGATTAATATCTTATATTGAAATCGTAACCTCTGTTGCTGTAATTTTTTTAACTAAGAAAATTGAAGAAAAATTGGTAAAAAGAGCGCACAAAAAACAAGAAAAGCAACAAAAATCCCAGTTCAAACTTACCTGCATGGAGCCAAAGAGGAAGACAAAATCTTTTCCTGTGAAATCAAAAAAGTGTTTGAAATGGTAGAATGATACATCTGGCTTAAATTCCGACAGCTACTAAATTAAAAGCATGAGTTCGACATTATCATTAGAGGAAAATTCTGCCAATGATGGTGATGATGTGAAAAGAAAACCTTCTATTGATGGTTGGTTACTAATAAAATATGCCAGAAAGAAAACTAAAAATATTTGTTGGATAAGCACTTAATATTTTGAAAATGAAATTTGCCCGAAGAATAGCAGATTCCAAATTTAAATGACTCTGAACTGAGGGTGTTTCTACCGTCGTTATAACTCAAGTTGAAATTATCATTTGACAACCAGTTCTAACGACAAAAAATGATCGTATTACTAACTTTGTTTTCTCAATTGGTTTGAAAGGACTTTATGTTTCATAATTTATCATTCTGTAAAATGTTTGTGCAAAAATAAAGCGAAAAAAATTACTTTTGTAGGTATTTTTCCGTAGTGGCTCAAGTATCCCTTCACCATGGCTCAAGTATCCCTCCCATGGGGATACTTGAGCCATCATGTAAAACAAAAAATAAACATTTTTTATACATAGAAAAATAGTTCAAAACTAATTGAAAGTGGTTTTCAGTTGAAGAAAAAATATCAAATTTTCATTTTCAATATTTTATTTTATTACAAGAAATTATAAAAAATTTAAAAAAATTAAAATTCAAAAAATGGCTCAAGTATCCCCATCTTCCCCTAATGCTTTGTCTCTTTTTAACCCGACCCCCGCGCCATTTTTATTTTTATTATTTTTTTATTTTTTTTTTTATTTATTTTTTTTGTCAAAATGTTTCTAAAACATATTTAAGATTACAAATTAGGTAGCATTCAGGATTCATACGTATCAGAGAATCTTCAGACGAGGAAATTTTTTTGCATAAGTATTATCTAACGTAATTTACACCAAAGTTTTTTTTTTTTTTTTGTCGTTTAATATTTACGTGAAAATTTTTTGTTGTTAGAAAGGAAATATTATTTACGCTGTCTTAGAATTAACATCAATAATTAAAAGAACTATCTCGAAATATGAAATAAATCATCTCGTATAAATATATTTGATATAATATATAATCCAGTATTTTTTAAAGTAAGATATAATTTAAAATTGGTGTAGTAAAAAGGTGACTTTTTAACCAAAGACAGCTTGACCACACTGATGTAACCAATAACAATTCATAAATATTGAATGCTTTCTGGTGAATAGTAATTTAAATGGCAAGGATTCATTTGATTGCAATATAATCTCGCAAAAAAAGCTCATGCAGATCTACAGACATAGCTGCTAACCTTCCTTTTTTTTCTTTTTTAAGGAGAAAACATACATGGTATGATAAAATTTTGTTTAATAATCTGACATATTTCTATGTCGTTTGGTTTCATTATTTAACCCTTTGTATCGCAACACCTCCTATTTGGAAAATATCTGCTAACAAGGGAAACATTTTGGGTGAAAGGAAATTTTTAAGACCATTAATCAGACTATTGACGTAGATTCGTTTTAAATGTGCTTTAAAATACAGTAGATAAGAATAAAATATTGAAAAATTTCTTTAGAAACCTACGTATTTCATTTTGAAAATAATATACAATATCCTAACTGCCTTTTTTGGCGGCGCGAAATTGGCTTTATTCGTTACCGCAGACTTTTTTCCAGCAACCCTGGCCGAATGTTACAGTCATATACTCTGTTTGAATAGAGGTTTGTATTTGTAGCACCTTATTTGGCGAATTAATTCATTATTGGCGAGAAATTAACAATTCATTACTTGAAAACTTAATGAACATAAAAATAAACATATTATAACTTTTGCAGACAAATTTCATCAGTTCTCAAACTTTGTCCTATAAGGCTATAATATGATCCAGTCTCAGTTCTAGTTGTAAGTTTTGCTAAAAGTGGTTTCTCTGTAAGATGTGAGAATGTATCTTTTAAAAAAAATAATAGACAAAAAGGTATTTGTTTCATATCTGCAACAAACATAATATATATTTTTCAAAAATATTCTAATTTTTTACTGTGCAGAATTCTAGAGTACATAAACTTAACTTTGTGAAAAATCTGTTTCTGGATTTTTCCAGTCTCTTTAATTTCAGCAAATTCACGAAGTTCATTTTAGCAATAACAGCATGAAACTGCTCACGTTATTAATTATATTTTGATCTGAGAAATGAACTCACTGTCCCCGTCTGTTGCGGATTTTATGAATGATTTGTATTAATTGCAAAGTTGGAAAATACTAGCCACCAATAATGTCGTCATTTAAAGATTCTTGTGGAAATATTTTCTACTTTTGGCTATGTTGTAGCTACGCGATACGATGATACAAAGGATTAAATAAAATGGCCAGTTATTAAGCGTATTAAAAAAAAATCCCACAAAATTAGCAGCTATGTACAAAAATGAACTTAAAGACTTATTTGCATTTTTGTTTTGAGCAAATTAATTATGTGATTCGCTTTGCCTGCATATTACACGAATATTATATCGAACCAAAGGCACCGGCAGAAAGACATCTAGGAAGGGGCAAGATTTTGAAATAGATATGCCTGTAATCTGCAACTGAGACAACATTTTTAGTATATAGAGGATAAAGTATGAAATAAATTAAACTAAAAACTTGTTGAATAAGGTTCCTCATGCAAGGTGATTTTTAAACATACTAACACACAAAACAATACGGAAGTTTAAACAATTAAAAAATATTAGACATTCAAAATAAGTTTGTACCAGCTTTTCTCACTTACGAAAACTAAATTTTACCATTTTGCTTTTAAATCATCAGAGATAACACAATTTTTGTTAATTTAATTTAATTTCAAAATCCAGGGAGGGGCGATGGTCCTCCCTTGCCCTTCCCCCTTGCCGGCGCCTAAGTATTGAACACATATATATCTCAAGCTGAAATAACAAGTTGTTAAAAGTTTTTCACATCTAAACTTTGTGATTCAGAAACAAGAGCTCATTGTTTTCATACAAAAATCTCGGTTTATCGGCCAGTATAACAACACTTTCTAAAGTTTTGCATTCTAAGTTATATGGTAGTGCATATTTCTAACAACTGTAGTACACTATTCTCCAATCTCCACTTAGTGCTGAACTTAAAATAATATCAACATCATCAAACTTACTTCAAAGAAAGAAATTACTCTCTATAATACGTATATAATGAGTTGACTTAATTACAGTTTTAAATGCGTCAAACTGTTTTTTTCCTAGCAGGATTCAGGTACACACATGCAGTAAAATAAAGTAAAATAAGATTATTTTTGCAGAAATTAATTATTATAATAATTATTATTACTGAAATGAAAACTTATGCAACGATACTTAACCACAAAACTTTTTTTCAAAATATTAAAACTTTTGTACATTACTATACTTTATATTAATACTCCTTGGTCCTTCATAATTTAAAAAACCTTTTCTAACAACATGTGTAAATAACATCAACGTCATAAACATAGCTGCCAACATCTTCCGCTTTTTTGGCCCGGAAAATTTTTATAGAAAATTTTACCATTTCAAATTGCTGAAATTTGCCGATTAAAAAAGTCAAAAATTTCTGTTAAATTTTTCCGGCCAAAAAAGCGGAAAATTTGGCAGCTATGGTCATAAAGCTTACTTCTAAGTAAGAAATTACCCTCTATAATACATTATAATGAGTTTATTTAATTAATTTCAAATAATTTAAACTTTATTTTTCTAGCTAAATTCTGGTATACACATGCAGTAAAATAAAGCAGAATAAGATTATTTTTGCAGAAATTAATTATTATAAATTAATATTATTGAAGTAAAAACTTATGCTACGATATTTAACCAGAAAACTAAAAAAATAAATAAAATAAATAAAAGGTTTGTACATTGCTATACTTTACATTATAACTCCTTGGTCCATCATAATTTGAAAAAAACGTTTATGGCAACATGCGCAAATAACCTCTTCTGCTTGCTTTCTTTGGTGTATCTTTCAATTCATTTAAGACTTTCAAATTGGTAATATGTTTTCATTTCTCAATCATTTTTAACCATGCATTATTTCAAACTTATTTCATTTTCCAATATTTAATTTCTGCATTATTGTTTGTGGTAGTCGTAAATTCGTATTCTTTCACTTTTTTATGGTTAAATACGGGGATGAAACCAGAAATTTTACTTGTAGAACTGAAACGTTAATTAATATTAGGCAATCCATACTTTAAATTTCGAAAGAAGAATTTTTACCTTTTACAAGCATGAAACGCCTGCTATTAAATAAGGCAAAAATTAAAATTCGGAATTCCTAAAATACACGCATATATTCGCTAATGCTGCAAATATTTTAAATTTGTAACGCAATGTTTAACCTTTGACATTTCTGTAGCAGTTTGAAGGGACAAGACGAGGTATCTCGTCAGCAGCACTCTAGGAGAAAAATGAGCATTTTGTGTACCGTATTTTCCGGTTTATTTATATAAGGTACCTCTAAAATTTAACACATTAGAAAAA
This sequence comes from Maratus speculifer, assembly GCA_964019185.1. Classification (NCBI taxonomy): domain Eukaryota; kingdom Metazoa; phylum Arthropoda; class Arachnida; order Araneae; family Salticidae; genus Maratus; species Maratus speculifer. Next base: position 161,096,337 of record OZ025303.1, read on the forward strand.
AAAAAGTAAAAGCAACAGAATGAAAATACCTTTTAAAAATATACTGCAACTTAGTTTTATGTTAGAATTTCAAAGTCGTAAATATCGAATTAGTAGAATTAATCTATAAAAGTATTCATTTTCTAAAATTAAATACGATTCTTTATATATTAATTACTTTTGTCAATTGCAGTTTTTTCTCGATTCGATTTTCTTTCGATTTTCAAATAAACTACAAGAAACACCGTACAAACACGAGTTATACAAAACAGACTGCGCAAAACACGCATACTTTAATTATATAAGATGCACCTCATGTGTAAGGCGCATTTTATGAATAAAAAAAGTGCTTCTTAGAAAACCGAAAAATACGGCATTTACAACTGTACATTTATAAATACACTTTGTTCTACAACTCCATACTATGTAAATACGCTGTTAAGCTGTATACTGCATAAATACTGTGCATTTTTACAGTATTTTTAGCAATCGACATACTATAATATTATATCGTACAGGGTGACTATTTATGTATTATGGTGAAAATAAGAATACTTAGCTACAAATCTTATAAAAGTAATTACTAAGTTAATACTAACGTGATCAAGCAAATAAAATTTCACTATAAAGGATATAGTGAGATTGGACAATTTAATACGAGTTGAAAATATATACGTCGACTTTACGGCAATGAAACAAGCAAGATGGTAGTTTTCCTAATTTGCCCGTTGCCTCCGTTAAGTTGGCGTCTATAATTGAAGCACATAAAATTAAAATATTACTGAATAGTTAATACATAATACATAACATTCAAAAGAATTAATATAAAATGAATCAAAATTAATAATACAAATTGAAATTCATACACAATGCTTACAAGTTAATTTTAGATACACTCAATCAGCGTAAATTTGCTCCACCTTTACGAAACTTTGATCCCTTTTTTCCACGGTAGAATCTTGACGAATTATTTCCAATGAGCTACCAAACTCATACTAGTGCTGCCATCTATATTTTGAGACCAAAACTTTCCCGTTAACTCAAATAATATAGTAGATTTAATCTTTTTTCTCTCTTGGCCCAAAGTTACCCTGATTGACTCATTCAATATGAATAATTCTAGATGTAACTATTAATTATTAATTACAAAATGGTTACTTGAAGATGAACAGAATAAAATGACATATTTAAATTACAAAAAATTATTCATATGGAATATTTACAAAAAGAAAAAGCCACTTCTAATGACGCACTAATTTATGAAGAATTTGACATTTTCTAATCAACTTAAAAATTTCTTTTTGAAAGAGTAAAGCATTTGAAACAGGAGAAAGCTTTTTATAATTGCACCAAGTGGAGAATTTAACATTATTTCTACAGTATATATCCTCAGGTACTGCATGTTGTACATATTTACATATAGCTATGTGTTTATATTTACAGAAGTGTAGCTATCATGCTAGTACAAATTCTAATAATTTATTTTTATAACATATAAAACACTGACATACACTACATAAATAATTATTTGCATGCCTGAATACTGGACAAAAAGCAGCAGATAAATTTAATATTTGAAATAGGTTTAATCAAGGTTTAACGCGTGAATTAGCTTGCATATTTTATTTTCTATATTCTGAATAACCACTATTAATAAAATTTTATAGGTCTATTGAAATAATAAAATCTACAGAGTTAGCCTAAATGATTCACCGAGTTTTAAAAGACTATGACGCAGTATATGACGCAGATGAACAAAGACGAGTAATACATAAAAAAAAAAAAAAAAAAAAAATACATACACTTACCAAGTTTATGGTACATACTACAAATGTTCGATGAGTCGGTCGCACTCATCGAACATTTGTAATATGCCTTAGTCATTCAGCGATGTAGTCACTCGGCACACATCCCAACGATAATCCAGCTCCATTCATTTAACAGATCAGGTTTAATCACGTGAACACGTGACCACTAATTTTCGTTAATAAGCCAAAATCACCGAATTTTTAGTGAATATTATCCCTTAACCAATGAAAGTGGAAAAAACCCGGAGAAACCGGCAGGCAAACAAAGGTTGTCAAGTTAATTTCTAGAGTGTGACGTCAGCTGAATGTATAGCATGCTTCTGTTAATACTCGTCACAACAGCAGTAATGCGTACTTGCTTGCGAGCCCTGAAGCAGGCTTTTAAAATTTGGTGACTGTACGCATTTTGTCAAGTATCATCCGTCTTTGTAGGTCATATACTTATTAATACACAATGTTTTAATACTTAATGAATCATTTAGGTTAATCCTATTTATTATTATCAAATGACATTTTACCTGCATTACTATTAGCAAAATACCGTATTTTTACTGTGTGTCGCTTGTGTTTTTCTCTCGAAATTTATTTTAAATTCGAGATCTACATCGTGCATGAGTATTTGGTGTTTGATTTGTTCCTGTATTATACAGGGCTCCCAAATGGTCCGCCAACTGAACATCATAATTTTCTTATAGAAATTTTCCTTTTAGATTTTTCTTCCAGACTGAGAAGAAACCACTTTTAAAGTCAATTCTAGCGCAAATACTGTAGAAACCTATCATGAAATTTTCTGTTAAAAAAAATATTGATGTTCAGTTCGTGGACCATTTGGGAGCCCTGATTATATCATCATTAGTCACTACATAAAATCATTGGGCCTCAATTCTGTGTATAAATTACAAAACCATGAAGAAATACATCGGGAATACCGTACAATTTTAGTATTAACTGTTAAATTTTAATATAATAAAAACTGTTTGATGAGATTTTGTTTTTTATTTTTATCATGTTTTTTTTTCCAAAAGTAGTATTAAAAATAAGAGTCCTCTGATTACACGAGGACGCAATACACACGAAAAAGAACACAGTATTTTTGTAATTAATATAAATCATTTTTCCCCTTATTATTTTTTTTTCTTAAAATGACAGGATGAAAGAATGAGAAATGACAAAGAATGTTAAAGATTCCTAAAAATTTAAATTTATATACTATGTTTTTTATAAAATATAAAATTTTTATCATGGTTTCCGTGATTTTTACTTTTGTAGACCTTTTACAGCCTTTATTTCCAAATTCACATTTTTCTTTATTTAATCGTAGAACATGATGAAATAAGGCGAAAATAGAATTCAGAAATAAAGGCAGTAAAGTGCTTACAAGAATAAAGACATAGGAGTAGTTGTTTAAAAGATGAAAGATCCAGTAAAATGTGATTTTATGTTTTAAGCTATATTTAAAAGAGCCAATTCGATTTTGATAGTGAAATATTTTTCATAATTAGCTAAAGTTTATAGGCAGATTTTATTAAGAAAAGTGTTGAATTTTCAGGTCGTTAGATTAATTTTTCAAAATTATTATTACTATTGTTGTTGCTTTTATTACTATTATTATAGACATAACAAAAAGAGAACACGTTAAAGTATCACATCATATAAGTTTTAATCTATTGTACAATTTTGAATAATGAATTATTTAATTTTCAAACTTTAAGATTATTATTATGCTAATGATTAAGAAATTACAGTCTGATTAATTTTATTCGAGACGTTTAATAATGTATCTCTATCTAACATATAGTTTTAGAAATAAATGAATGAATAATTGAAAACATTATTAAAATGTAGAAGGGTTTTTAAGACGTTTTCACTAAGCACAATGATTTAAATCTAGCTCTAGGTATGTGTAAACAGTAAAACTTATATAAATTGTTAATACTTATAAAAAGTTTTTTATCAATAAATTCAATATTTTAGCAAAAAATATCGTTTGATAAATTTATGAAACGACAATTATTTATAATTTTAATTACCAATTTTTGAATGTTGAGTGTAATGTAAAGTTTCATGAAAAGTTAAAAATAGCCATTTTAATATTTATTTCAATATTTATGTTCTTTTAAAAACCTACATTCACTAGCTTACGACATTCACAAGCTAACAACTGTGCTCCCCGAATATTAAGCCCCATAAGTCTACGTGTTTACATGAAAATGGCAGAAGTCTTTGACGGATTTTTTTCCTTCAGCGTTTGTTCGGCTCCTTGAATTTGAGCACCAGTAATTTCTATAAGTTTTCTTTACGTTATTTACCTGAGATTAAATATTTCAAAGAAAACTTTTAGAAGATACTGGTGTCTAAATTGAGGCTCTGTGGAAACGTTTAACCTCTTAAACACCATACGCACATACGTAGGTCATGAATTCTTCTATTTGAAATACCAAGACGTATGGGTATAGGTCCTCATTTTAAGACTAATCTGCAATGTTCCAAACATCTGTTCTAAATGCATAGACCTCGTATTCTAGGGGTGACAAGAAAATAATAAACTTAAGCTCTTATATATCAACCCTTTTCGGTGCAGTGTGTCCGGTGTGGACACACCTAATTTTAATTCCAAACTTGCAATCAGCGCCAATAATATTTTAATAAATCGTACTTTTAGAATAAAAGCTTAAATTAAGGAGTTCTTGATTTCTTAAAAAGTCGTTTGTAAATTCCGGTGTCAGTCGATAATTTCTCATTTTAATAACAGAATTTGTCCGTGCTAGAAAGGGTTAAGCTTAAGTGGGTGAATGGAAAAAATTTAGCGATTTGAAAACACTGCTATCTGGAGGCTAATTGGGTAAATTTCGAAACAAAAAAAAAACCTGTACAAAACTTCGAATTACGCACACAGCTATGTCACCCAACTTTATGAGCTCCGATATCAGAGCCGATGCCGATGGCGAAGGCCTGCTGGGTTTCCAGCGAGAGTTAGTTTTATCACTGACATGTGGAAAGAAGTAACTTAGATGAAAAATTTTTTTTGTTTTTGTCTTTAAATCCGGACACTGAGCTATATTAACCAGCTTTTTCATGTATCTTCTAGCGTTGTTAAAAAAAAAAGGGAAATTAATAGCTTGAAAATTGCAGTGATTATGGTAATGTTAATCGAAATTTTGGGGGAAACTTTATGATACTACAATATTATCGTTAGTATAAAAATAATTAGAGCAATTAATAGTCATAATTAGTTTATGTGTGTATTTTTAAGATTTTTTCTTGTCTTTACGAGCATTACAAATAATGATTAATACGAGAACTGTTTTAGTTTTTTTCCTTCTTCTGTTAATCAAGTTCAAGTGTACTAAGATTTTTTTTTTTATTATTATTGGTAGCCAAAGCTTAAATCTACACCAGCGACAAACGTTGACGAGTCACTCTAGTCTAAGAAGTGGGAAGGGTTAAAAATATCGAAGAGTAAACGAAAAATTCGTAGAGAATGCCATTTTCGCAGCAGTTTGCGAATGTCATATGCTCTCGAATGCAGACTCTATATCCTTGGGCAAATGTGATTAATACATTTTGCTGTAAAATTTGACATACAATTTGGCACACTGTAAAGGGTGGTTCAAAACTTGGGAAACAAACAAAGGGGGCTGGGGTACATCTAGACCACTCGGAATAATATAGCAATGGAGGGTTGGAAAGGCAATCCTATCGAGATAGGGCCGGATGTTAGAGGCTGTGTGATAGACAGGGGAGGGGAAATACATCATTTTACAAATACATCGCCACTGGCGAGTAAATGGATTTTCTGACAGGGCGAGTGAATTTTTCGATATTTTTTGAAATGCCTACAGAGATATAACAACAACAAAAAAAATTTTAAACCTAGATATTGTAACTTTCCAAACTATTGTAATGTAAACATGGTACTAAGTTGTATTGTATACTAAGCTTTCCTCTGTTGCAAATATTTCTTAATTTTACAGAAAAAATAATTATTAAAATGCATTGTAACAATAGTAATTAATTATTTGTGCAGTCGCGTACGGTTTTGCCATAACTATTTTCAACTTACGTTGCATCTTGCTGGCTGGTACGATTTTCTGAATATTCCCCACCCCTGGTGATAGCAAACTGACATTTAGAAGCTATAAGCTTAAAATAAGTCATGACTTTTCTGATAATGAAGTTCCCCAAAGTTTTCTGCCTAAGCGCTTTGTTCTTACCATCTCCAGTTTTAGGCTTAGAGATCAGGGGTCTTTACAGATCAGGGCTTAATTTGCGCCTGGTATTTCTCTGTTTTTACTAAATATTTAAATATTTGCCGGAATTAATCGGAGTTCTTAAATACAGGGCTCGGGAGCCCAGTGCAATAGTTACTGCGTAAAACCAAAGTGTAAATTACCCTTTCCTTTGCCTTTCATCTCCACGTTTCTAAATTCTTTTCTATCAAAACACTGACATAGTGAGTTTCATACGTGATAGATGAGGATGTAAGATTTTCTGAACATTTTTCGTATAAATGCTTTTGCTAGTTGTCATATCATAATTGTATATCGATTGCTGCGGTCAATTTCTTTTAAACTTTAACTTATTTCCATATCATAATCCATACCTTCGCAGAATTCTGCGATTAATTAACCCTAATATTAGGCAAAGATTTCTATTTGCAAGGAATGATAAACTAAAAAGTGGACAGCTAAGTACATGCACGTAGATTTATGTAAAATTTTAATTCTTAAAAAAAAAGACTATTTAAAATTTCCAAATAATATATGAAATATAAATGTGCAGATTGGAGTAATTTTGGGCGGAAGAGGAATGAGGCATATTATGGTTTTACTTCTGCAGAATATTAGGGCTTCGATAATTTTTTAAAATTAGAAATTAAGCCCTAAACTCCGTATTTCAAAACATCCGAGATTCCTTCTTACGAATATTTTATTCCTATGTTATGAAACATCGGGCATCTTCATTATCAGAAAAGTCATTAGGGGAGAGTGGGGATACTTGAGCATAGGGGATACTTGAGCCATCCCTATTATCTCTACAGTTGGTCAATTTTTCTTTCTAAAACTGACAACATGGTAATATATTTATAGTTCTGAACATGTAAAAAAGAAATCACACACCTTGGTACCATTTTGAAAGTATGGTGATTAACCCTTTGAACTCTGCTGGTAGAATTTTCTTCCACATAATTTTAATTCTGAAATGTCACAACGACACCAGAAAATTCTATCAAATGTATTTGAAAAAGGTTTAATGCATTTTTTCGCGTATATTGTAAATCGGTTTTTTTCTTTGCAAAATACTGGTGCGAATGTGACATCTGGCTCAAGTATCCCCTCCATGGGGATACTTGAGCCACGATGTAAGAGAAAAAGTAAAAATTTATTAGACATAGAAAAATAGTTCAAAATTAATTGAAAGTGGTTTTCAATTGAAGAAAAAATATCAATTTTTCATTTTCAATATTTTATTTTGTTCTAAGAAATTATAAAAAATTTAAAAAAATTAAAATTTAAAAAATGGCTCAAGTATCCCCATCTTCCCCTACTTACTTTAAGCTTGTGATCTTAAGATTTCAATTTGATATCACGATATTTCAATCCTTAACAACCCCCTATCTCGTTACTATTTCTTTTTTGACATGCATATCTATGTAATTCTGAGTCCACTAGGTGACCCCTTCTAGAAGTTTGTTCCTCTAGTTTTGAATCACCCTCTAGAAAGGAAAATTAAGCTTTTTCAAATTATGTTCTATGTTTGTAAAATATACAAAGTTCGGTCCATAAAAACGGACCACATTTTAATAAATGAACATTCTTATAAAAATTTGAAAAACATTTCTCCCTAGTAGTGTATATATAGAATTATTATATAGGAAATCTCTTACTATGTAAAGAAAAAGATGCATTCACATGATTTATGACGATAAAAAAAAGTAAACACAGAGATCAGCAGCATCCTATATTTTTTACATGCTTGCCATAGCTATATCTGATTTATTATCGTCGTAGTACATTTATTTAATTTATGCAAAGACAAGCTACCACAAAATTTGGTTTTGAAAATACGGGTGATGAATAATTAAAAAGATACGGCGTGGCGATCCTTGCAAATGTGATTGAAATTTACAATGCATAATAGTAAAGATTAATTGACATATGAATGCATTAGATTTGTTACAGTTTTTATGGTCTTATTGTAAACAAGAATACAGGGTGCATAAAAATGTTTTTTTTAAAGACCTCTTTTCTTTTTTTTTTTCGATTAATACTTAATCTTTTCCTAATTTGATCTGAAATTTCTCAATTAAATAATGTGAAGTTCTACTATTTGGAAATAATAGTAGTTCACTACATAACCTGTAATAGGTAACTAGGAACAAAATTCAACATTTATATTTTTTAAAAGATTATTTTATATATAAGTGGATTAAAATAATTACGATCTATTTAATAATATATGTATAAATAACTAATTGAACCGGGAGACGGCAGCACATACAATTACCTCATCGAGTTCATGGAGGAAAATTTGGGATTAATTAAACCTCGATTCGTATATTAAAACTCAACCGGTCTGCGAAGTCATATGTTGGTGGAAAACATCTAAAAACCCGATTTTAGCGGTTGACTCATAGGTTTACCATTATGTTTTCCTGCTCCCAATCTTCCATATTTTCATTCTTTTGGGTGCAGGAAAGCACAATTATAAACCTATAAGTCAATTGCTAAACTCGGGTTTTTAAGTGCTTTCCACCAATGTATGATTTGACAAACCGTTTTAATAAAAGCATCGAGATTTAACTAATTCTAGATTTTCATCCGTGACTTGATGGGGTGATTGTCTGGTCTGTGCTGTCTCCTCCCAGTCTATAAATATAGAACTTAGAATTTGTATTTTTTTAAAGGATCATTATATATATACAATTGTCTTAAATTATTCTTATAGTTTGCAGAATCTTACTCCCCGAATATGTAACCATGTATAAAATTTATTATTTGCAATTTGAACAAAATATGAATTATGATTACACTTAAAGTTTGCATAGTCTTACTCTAAAAAAGTTTTGAATGAATAACCAGATTTATATTTCAGAATTAACTGTAAAAGAATATAAAGAAATAACTGAATTATAAACCCTCAAAATTAATTACATTTGGCATAGTGTTAATATAAACAACATCATATGCGTGAGCAAATATAGAATTTGGCAGTTATAAAAAAAAATATTAAAAAAATTTCTTAAACATTTAAATGGATTCAATTTCTTACAGCTTGAATAATGCCTTATAAACAACAACAGATAAATAGCCATTTATAGTAAAAAATACAACAATATCAACGCTTGCTGCTAAACATCCATTAGTAGTGCATGTCACATAATAACAGAAATATTTGTGATACATATATATAAAACGACTATATATCAACGACATTTGGCAGTGAATATGTATGTTTACATTTGCCTAAAATTTTATAGTCATATTTAGGCTCATATATTGGCACGTTTATTCAATTTTTGAAATCAGTTAATTGAAATTGATTATATATATTTTTTTGAAAATACAGGGTTATTCAAAATGAACACTATTACTAAGATATTTTCTGAAAATGTATTGCTATCTTAAACCAAATCTTTTCCTATATTTTGTTCTATAGTTTTTTATTATTTTTATTTTTTGTCATCTAGCAAGTTTATCGGAATTTATCATCTTTCTTAAATATAAATCGGAAGGTCTAGCCACCGCAAGGAAAGTTTTGTAATATAAGGATGGATAAACTGAAATATAAATCGAGGTTTCAATATGAACTAGGAGATTTGCAACACAACTGATGTTGCAATCTGTCGATGGTTCCATCTACATTTGTATTTTGATACCACAACGCCCTCCACAATGTTCAAACATCAGATGTTAGTACCATTTTGGCGATAATAGATCGGAGTTTGTTTGCTTCCGGTGCAAAAGCTTGTTTATGTAAAGTAAATTTATAAGGATTTTTTTATGTATTAGATTCCTCTTAATGAGTCATTGAAATTGTAGAATTTTCCTTTGAGGGATTAGTCTGATTGGTCATGAACACTTACAAATAGTTTTTACTAAGAACACAGATTTAATAGTAACTTATGACGAGCAAAGAAAATGAAATAATAACTTTAATTGACCATATACCACTAAAAAATTCAAATGCCCCCCCCCCCAAAAAAAAGTGAACCACAAATTACAAAATATTATATATAAATTTATATACACTGTTAAAAAAATTGGAAAGCAAAGAATGCAAAACAGCAATGTATGCATATAAATTTGGAAGTACGCTTACATTAAAAGTAATACATAAAATAAAGCGCTAAAATATCTTATACTGGAATTTAACTCTTTAAAATGATTTCAAGAACATAAACAGAAGCTCCACATCAATCTTAGTACCCAAAATGGCAAAAAGCATGATCAGCATGAAGAAATGATATTTTAAAATCAATTTCACAAATTTTTACAGAGAAACAGAACAGCGCCACCTATCGACAAAATATTTGGCTAGTTATAGAATTACTGTATATAAAATTTATAAGCTACCTGATAAACATGTCGCTTATTTCATGTTTATTTTGTTACAGTTAATTCATTATTGAACAGTAAAGTTAGGAAGCTCTTTACTTACCCTATATCTACTTTATTAACTTGAAAAGAAATATTTTTGAAATATCTTCTAAATTTAAAATGTAAAAATAAAAAAGGGGATTATTTAAAGCATTTTTCAACCACCGTACTATGATATTCATCCTTTATCAGTGAAATCTAACTATGAAAGTTAAAAATATATGGGAGATGCATACATGGGTAATGGCAGAACAAAGTAAGAAGAGGGGCAAGATTTTAAAACAGCAGAGTCTGTATTCTACAGCCTAAGCTGCTATTTTTAAAATGAATAATTATAAATATAAACTAAGGTAGACATTTGGACTTGTTTTTAACAGATTAACATAAAAAGAACCACAGAAATTTAACAATTAAGAAATATTAAATATTAAAAAACAAGTTTTTATCAGCTTTTCTCAAAATTGAGATAGAGAACTGAAAGAGCTGTTTTTACCTTTCGTAAGGAGGCAAATTGAAACTACATTTTATTACTTATATTACTCAACCGATTTTTACTCTTAAAAATGAAATTTCGCGAAATTAAGTCATTCTTTTCAAATAACCCTGTATTTTCTATTTTTTTTTTTTTTTAAATATTTAAACTTTCGAATTTTCTAATTTGCAATTTGTGTTAAGCAACCAGGGTCCAAGAATATGACTACCCAATTTTAAATGAAATAGAAACCAATAAGCATTCAATCTAAACAAAATATAGACATGGCAAAAGCATAGATTTTTAATCAATTAGATTTTTAGTTGCATAGTTTATAGGCAGGTAGGGCTAAAAAATGTCAACTTAACATAAAGTTTTTATAACGTTCCTATACATAAAGAAGCAGCAATAAGCATTTTTCTGTTCAACTATGTGGATTAAAGTATGGACAGTAGTGTTGCCAATGGGCTACTTTTTTTTTAAATTCAGATTTCTTAATTACCACTACTTTTTTAAAATTTCCCTTATTTAATGCAATATCAATCAAGGCGAAAACAATGAGAATTTTACCATTTTAACGGGTCTCAGGAGCCTTACTTTTTACCTGGTGTTGCAATTTAGCAACATGTCACATTTAATTTTTTTTTTCTCAGTTCCAATGAAACATAAATTATAAAATTTTTAATATAGGCTACTTAATATATCTTCGATTGAAAGTAATTTTTTCAACATTCTATATTGAAAAAAAAAAAAAATTATGTGTAATTTTGATAAAAAATGTATAATTGTTCTTTGATTTGCATCGATTTCGCGCAACATTTCTCAAAACCTAATAAAGCATGGAACTTTGTAAATATCTTCACTTCGTGTTAAAGAATAACATATACATTAAATTTTGTATTATAATTTGCATTGATTATTTAAAAATAGCAATTTTTCAATAAATAATGATTTTTTTCCAAGATTTTATAATTAAAATTTCAAATAAATAAATAAATAATTTGTTTTCAGTTGAAATGTATGTTCAAGATACATTAGTTTTATATCATAATCAATATTTTTAGTGGCTCTTTAACCAATGATTTTGTTACAGTCTTGCGCGCAGTGGATGCAAGTAAAAAAAAAAAAACAATTTTAAATTTTTTATCAAAATTAAACGTTAATAAAATAAAATAAAATTTCAATGTATAATTTTTAAAAAAATATTTTAAATAGAAGTGATATTAAGTTGTCTGTATTAAAAATGTTATGCATTAATGTTCTATAGGGACTGAGAAAAAAATAAATATGACATGTTGCAAAATTGCAGGTAAGAAGTAAGACTTCAGAGACCTTTTAATCCCTTAACTGGCTTCCCCGAACGCCCTCGGGCAAGACGAATTTACTTATTTCATATTTTAAAGCTTTTTGACACCACTGTTCTCAATAAAATTTTCACATCATTCAAAGGCGGAAATGTTTAGACTAAATTATACGAATATTTCATTTAAATAATAGTGGTGTGAGTCCGCTATTTTCAATTTATTGAACAGAAAAGAATTAACCACTTAAAGGGTTAAGAAAGTAGTGTCAATCAAAAATTCGCAATTAAAAAATAAGTAACCCGCACTGGCAACACTGATGATCCGCGCAGAAGGGCTCCATTATATTAAAGCCCTTATTTTACATAGCTTCAAGAAAATCCTAACACATAGCTTTTCAAACTGATTAATTTTGAGCTTCCCTCTACCTTAATCTATGTTTATAAACACAAACAACGGCCTTATTGTTACTTCTATTTAACGAATTTTGTCATACCACCCACGAAAGTTGCATTTAGGCCTATTTCTCTAAAATACGTAAAGGCTTTATAACCATTCAGTATTTTAACGGAAAATTAATATTGATGTCATATTTTAATGTTTTCCATAAGTCAATCATCTCAGAAATTTTATGTTGAGATAAATGGACTAAATTTGCAAGCAATTTATGAATTTTGGTCAACAGTAGCCACGAGGCACTATCCGTGATGTATTTGTTTTATTAGTTTTTTGTTGTCTTATTTGATAGTACAACCTTTAAATAGCACCATAGAATTAATCGTCTGAAAATATTCTTTAAAAAAGCTATTATAATATGAATTTAGGTGCTATAAATTACTCTGACAGATTATATTGCCTTTAATAGTGCTGAAATAAATTTTTCAAATAACAACGATGCCATATTTATTCAAAATTTACGTTTTTGTATACTTGTACTTAAAATTATCATTTTCTATTACAATTTTCAATTATTATTTAACTTAAATATTGAGTAGTCATTTTCCTATTGTATATAAAGTTATGGTATAACTTGGAATGAGAAAAAAATGAAATAAAGTCATAACATTATATATATCATCCTTCTAATCAAAGACGATAGGATAATTATAAGCTGTAAAAGAAACACATACATTTAGAAAGTATTTCCATTGAACAGCGGGAGATTTTCAACATGCGTTTAAATCATAATGAATAAACACAAAACATATCTTGATACCTATTTTTGCCATTTATCAATACATCTTACGATATCATATTTGAATCATTCATCGATATACGTTATGCCATATTGGCATTATTTAATAATATCCCTAATAGCACACCCAGTCGATGTGACGTCCCCGTGATGTCACAACGGTGACCTGACGGTGACTTCATTAGTTCGTCACATTATGATTCTCAAATGGCCGTCATTTCGTGACTCCACTGTAAAGTCACCGTGACAGATATTTAAGTCATTTGCAATTGGTTATAAAATGGACTTTACCGAAATGACGTCAGCTGGGGGTATATAAAAATAAACACCTATAGGCGTAAGGAATCTCCGTCCAATAAACAATCTTTTTCAAAAGTTATATACCCGCAGAGGCGCGGCTATTATCATTTACGGGTAGTATCTATTGGACGTAGCGTATTTCATAATGACGTGGATTAGACATTTCTTTTACGTCATGTGGCGTCAATCACGCTAGCGAAGGTCGCATTTTGGTCGCGGTGCATTCACGTATTTGTCATATATGGGTCACGATGCCATTAGGGATATGTTTCGATATAATATCATACATTTCTTCATGTCAGTCACATATTATTTTGAAATAATTACATAATTTGTTTAACAAAAATCAATATGAAATAAAAAAAAAAAGAAGGGAAACACAGAAACATGCATTGCTCAGCAGTACAAAAATATGTGATGTAGGAAAGTGTCACAGATATAAAACGAAATCTAAATATCCCCCCCAAAGGAGAGTGGGTTTTTTCTCTCGCTTTTAATATGCTAACTAATAAATATTTGTTGTGAAAGTTACAAATATTTTGTCAACTACTGTTTTGACACCATCTCGTGTTCAAACAATTATTTCTTCAGCTCAAAGGAATTACAGAATGCCTTCCCATCTTTTCTCATTGGCCTGCTCAAGTAGTGTCTTTTTTCCACTAGAGGGCACTCTTGATGAATGATGCGTCCTGCTTGCTCAAAGCGGCGCAAATACAAAAAGCAGTGTCGCTGACAGCAAAGCACCAACCAGAAATATAAATAGTAGTAATCGATCAGTAACCTAGAATAAGGAAAGATAGTTTATTTTGTACAATTTGTGACACTTTTTAACAGCATTTTTTTTTTTTCATTGAAAAGCACAAACATATTAAGATAATATTTTCAAAGGATATTTATGCAACTAAAATCAATCCAAAGAATAAAGCTGCATAGTAATATAGTCAAACCTCGCTAACATTTACACGCTTAGCGTGAATTACTTTTAACATGAACTGTTTTCACATTCCCCTATAAAAACTAATACAAAGATTTGATACTGATAACATGAGTTACTGTTAACATGAACAAAATTTTGATTCCCCTTGTGGTTCATGTTAACGAGGTTTGACTGTATTCAAAATATAAAATCATTACGTCGATTAAAAAGCATGCACATTGATTAAAATTCACGTACAAAACCACTAAAAGTTACTGAACACTTTCGATTTTAGATGTTTTGTCGAATACCTAGAAAAATACTGAATAAATGGGTCCACCGTGGCTGAGTGGTTAAGACACCCCTCCCTCCCCAATCGCTTGAGAGCGTAGATGTCCTGCATGTTCGACTTCGCTTTTTCCGTTGCACACTCTTTGTGAAGTCGTGTAATAATTCTTTGGTGTTGTAAAATTCCTGAGGTGGCTCGTCCTTGTATATTGGGGATGACTTATAAGTGGAGGCCTGATGTCAAGCATACAAATCAGATGTATCTATTCAATAAATAAATAAATTGGAAACGGTCGTTGCAGAATCTGAGAGTTACAAAGTTGACGCATGCGTATTTGAGCTCTGATCTGTCTTCCGCTCGAAAATCGAGATCGAATCTATACTACGCTACAGTTTATAATCTGATAAATTTCACTCGTTGAAAAACAGATCTGTAGCTTGGCAAAAGCATACGGTTTTGAGATATTTCTATGTGAGTTCGAATGCCGCTCGCACAAATTTTTCAGGACGAAAATTTATTTCTTTGTTAAAGATAACAAATTAGGTACTGAAATAATTATAAATAATTTTAAATAGCAACAACAAAAAAAGTTTTGGTCTATAGATTTCTGGTCTAAATATTTGTACTTTTTATTCATTTTATTTGTTTACTAGCAGGCTATGCCCGCTTCGCTGGTCCATATTTCCAAACGAACCTTGACTCAAAGAAAAAAAATGGTGATTTAAAAATTTTATTTTAAAGCAGTATAGACCACCCTGGAATGTTCTTCCGTATTGCTGAAAATCATGCCAACGCCATTGCAATATTGTACTATTGTAAGTCTTGGCGAAAATTTGGGCAATTAAGCACCATCTCTTTTATTTTATCATTTATAGTAGAGTTTCGTATGAACATGAGACCGTTATGACAACAGGAATCAAAATGTTCTCGAGTCATCACACTATTACATTAGAGGGCATTGCAATGATTAGTGAGATTGATTATCAAACTCTATTAACTTTCGGATTGTACATTATCATTTGTTAATTCTTAAAATCCCGACATCTGAACTTGCACTATGTGTAGTTCTGGTAGCCTACATACAATGTCATTTCATGTTACATTTTTTAATAAACGTCCTCTTCTAGCAGGTCTACTGTAGTTTCCTATCTACCTTAATCTGTTCCAGCAAGAATACATAGAGTAAAAAATTTAAAGAATTATTGGCAGATAAAGAAAAGTTTTTGTTTGTTTGTATTTATGACGGCCATTTATCTAAACGTGGGATATAGGCCCTAATTAAAGGATGCCCTCCGTGGGGGTGGCAGACGAAGAAGGGTGTTTCACTTATATATTTAGTAGAACAATGAAGCATAAAAAGTATGTTTTAAAGCTGTATTATTTGAATAACATTAAAATTACATCAGTTTCACTGCCTCTTCCTTTTATAAAACAGTTGCTAACATGTAGCCGTTAAATCAGAATAATCTTGATGACTAAATTTTGTAGAAAAATAAGTCTTTATTTTGCATCTAATAAAATCTTTCTACCTTCTGTAATCGATTCCATTATGATTTTTAGTGTCAAACATTAGAAGTGCTAGAAACGATATTGTTACAAATGTACCAGACTTATTTCATGTTTGTCCTCAAATAAATGTGAAATTTACGATCACCCATTATTGATATTTAATGTTATAGCTTGACGATAGTTTTTTGTTCGACTACTTGATTATTCCGTCGATCAATTTCGCCAAATTATACAAATGGACATAATTTTTATTTTAAATAACCAAAGAATCAATAAATTACTAAAATGTTAATAGAAATACAAATAAACATCGAATTAAAATTGGTTGATTAAGTAACAATTACGTATAACAAATTTAATGTCAAATGGTCGATGGGATTATCAAGTATTACCAAATTATATAAACATATTGTATAAACAATAATATTGCCAATAATATATAGGGCAGGTGTCATCTACGGATCCCGTTGGCGCGGCGATTGCAGCAAATTGCGATTTTATGCCTCACGTGGTAATCCGGTAATAGTTGATTATTTTTGAGTAAATTATTTCATTATTTTTCTTTTCTCTTTTAAAATTATATAAATTGTTTTGTTCCATAATTATTTATTGACTTAGTTTATTATTATTATTTCCTTTTTAAAATAATAGAAAATAAATAAGAGTAATATAAATGTAATTGGTATTTGAAAACGCAGTGTTCTCCAAATTGGCATCATAAAAAAATCACGCCAAGGTGATGCGTGTATAAAAGTAGAAAAATGTTTGCAATAATATAAACAAAAAAACGTAAACAAATAATTAAAAATTCACCATTTCGATAGTTTTTTAAAATAACATCAAGGTTAATTCTCCAGTCGGGCAGCAATAGTAAATTTTCTTTTCTTCGTCTGTTTCATAATAAAAAAAACATAAATTTAATAACTTCTAATTAAATAATCTGACTAATTTTCTGTAATCGGATTTATGATCTAAAAAATCGATAATTATACAATCGATAATTTTTGACTAATTTGGCGGAAAAATCGTTTTCGAATACCAGTTTCATATATATATTTAAATTATTTTCTATTATTTAAAAAATAATAATAATTAGTATTTAAATAATAAGTATAGAACAAAACAGTTTACATAATTTTAAAGAAAAGAAAGGAAATAAAAAAACGTTTTATTAATAATTAAATAACAATAGTCGGGTTGCCATGCCAGACAAAATACATTAATTTAGTGTCCATTAGTTACCTCGGTGTGTATATGATATGTGTGCAAACAAAACTTCCGATAATATAATAAATGACGTCATATTTATTTTCCTTTGAATTTTTTTTATTTTAATTTTTCACGTGGATACTGTTCAACTAAAATTTAATTGCCGAGGAGAAATTATTTTCCATATTTTGATTTTTTTTGGCAACGGGAAAGAAAATGGTTATTTTTTATCGGAAAAATTTTAATTGATTCTGTATGAAAAATAATGAAATTTTGAATTATTAAGGAAAATATTTGAATAAATCAATTAAAAATTAGCCTATGTTCACCGGAAATAGTGTAGCTTTCCAACGGTGAAAGAATTTTTCAAAACCGTCAAGTAGTTTCGGAGCCTATTCAATTCAAACAAACAAACAAACAAATCTTTCCTCTTTATAATATTAGTATAGATTATTTTTTCATTAAATATTTAAACGTGCAAAATTTCGTAGTTAAAAAAAATAAGTTACACGCGACAAAATATATATTTTATTTATATATTTTGTAAATCTCAACTATCACACATATTTTTTCAATTGCGGTTCAAAAATAATTGATGAAAAATTTCGTTCCAAAAAATAAGATCGATTGACACTACATCAATCATTCGCTCTGTTTTGATTTTCGAGCAGACGACAAACCAGAGCTCAAATACGCATGCGCCAATTTTGTAACTCTCAACTGATGCAACGACCGGCTTCCTAAATAAATGAGGAATTGGCGAGTAGATATTTCCCAAACCGGATACTTAAAATGATTTGCTCTTGATAAAATTGTCTGAACCAAGCAGCAATGGCTCATTCAGTTCTGGAAAGTAAAACAATGTTAGAAATTTTTGCAACTTCTCGCTGTTTCAGGATTTTTTTAAGTTTCGTCTTTTAGAATAAACTTATACATTTAATTTAGGTTAACAAATTACAAAATGTTTTACGAAACAGTACAATTCAATGTTGTACGAATTGGTTTTTGAAAAAAAGTAATTTAATGTATTTCGTAAGTTTATAAATACTAATTTACTAATATTTATCTACATTTTTTAAATTAATTTTTTGGAAGCCTTTATTTTTTATAATTTAAGCATACTTAATATTTGGCTTTTTAGATATTAAATTATTTGTTTATTAAATAATTGCCTGAGTCTGCAGACGAACTGAAGAAAAAAAAAGGACCTATGACAGTAATTTGACAATTTAATGATGTTTCCCAATCATTAAAAAATATGTTTATAAATAATTTATCTACATTTTTATTCAATTTCTACAAGTATAATAAAAATACTTTTTAGCTCGCAGGCTGTCAAAGCCTGAGAACTTATGTGCCCATTCGTTCTGCATTGTATGTACGTACGTTCGTGCATGCGTGCGCAATAACTCATGATAAAAATATCCGATCCACTTGAAATTTTGTATATAAGGTATTTTCTGATAAGGCGCTTCCCTGTTTGGTTTTTGGAGTTCATTCTATATGTATAAGAGAAGGAACGGGGAGCTCATGCCCCTCCCCTTAATCGATATAAATGGGTTTTTGATGCAGATTTATCAGTTCTCGTTCAAAATTTAGATATAGGATCATTTTGATGAGGCACCTCCGTGATTGTTATTAAATATTCATTGGATAAGTTAAATAGAGGGAACGGGGAGCTAGTGCCCCTCCCTTTAATTTATAGAAATGGGTTTTTCATGCAGAATTATCAGTTTTCGATCAAAATTTAGATATAGGATCATTCTGATGAGGTGCCTTCATGATTAATGTTAGATGTTCATTGGATATTAAAAAGGGGAACGGGAACTGTTGCCCCTCCCCATAATTTATATAAATGGGTTTTTCATTCAGAATTATCAGATTTCGTTCAAATCTTAGATATAGGATCATTCTGTTGAAGTGCTTCCGTGATTAGTATTGGGTGTTTATAGGTTAAGTATAAACGGGGGATGAGGGGAACTACTCATAATTTAGGCAAATGGTTTTTCATGTAGAGTTAACCGATTTGTTTCAATTTTTGGATATAGCTTCATAGTGGTAAGTAGCTTCCTTCATTAGTTACGGCGTTCTTTTGTTATGAATAAAGGGGGTACGAGTGATTACCTCCCCCTTAAGTTAGCTAAATAAAGTTTTATGCAGAGTTATACGATTTGCTTTAAATTTTCGATGTATTATCTTTCGCATAATTTGAATTTCTGACCAGCATTTTAGGTTTAATGGTTAAGTATAAAGGAGGGAACTGGGAACAACGCTTCTTAAATTACATAAATCGGTTTTTATGCAGAATTATTCGACTTGCTTTGAATTTTGGATGCAGGTTTATTATATGATAAAGCGTATCCCTGATTAGTTTTGAGGGTTCAATGATTAAGTATACAGAAAGGAAATGGGGAGGGGCTATTTCCTCTTTTATTTTGTTTTTCGAAGTGCATTATTATATAAAGATGTAATATACAGTTAGTGAGCATAGGCTGTGAGCTTTATGCCATCAATTTAATTGGGCAATATTCTTTTTATATATATTACGTCTCCGCACGCTTTTATTAAGAATTATTTATTTATTACTAGGGTTTTTAAATTTCGTAAAGTATAATGTAATTAAATATTTCGGAGTTTAACAATTTAAAATTTAAAAAATGAAAAAATTGTCTATTTTAAAATTTTAGAAAATCAGAAATTTTATGTGAATTTCAACTTTATGTGGATAAATAGCATTCAAAAGAAAACATTAAATTATAATTTTAGAGTTACCTATTTCCTTTAAATCTAAGATTTATTGATGCCAAATGTATATACTGATCGTGAATGAGAGACTACTACAATCATGTGACTTATCCTTAGGATCTTTGCGGAAGATCCTTTGTATCAATGCGAATTTGCAAATATTGAGGATCTAGGGCAAATCATGGTTAATATCTATTCAAGTATACTTAGTATCTAAAACATTGCTGAATGTGCAATTCAAAATTCTGTCTTGTACACTATATTGCCATTGATTATGGGACACTTACGATTTTAGACATTTTACTAAATATCTAGAAAAATACATGAGGAATCATCTCGAAACTCTTAGTGTATAAATATAATAGTATACGTCATACATCTCCGTGAAGATTTTTTACCGAAACGCCATAGGGGACCGTCAACAAATTAAAAAAGAATGAATATCTTTTGAATAACCCTGTCAAAACTAATGTAGCAAAAGCGCTAAAAGTCTAGATTATGTTTGAATGCCTTATTGTTATACACTGTGTTCATTTTTATGCAAATAGCATGCGCACTCGCAGAGTAATTAAGGTTTTTATAAAAATGGTCCCAAATTTTTCCAATTTTTTCCATTATAATTTTCAGAGTTCTTAATATAAAATAATATTTTTTTTCAGAAAATATGAGAAACAACATTGCACACAGTACCATGTGATCAGAATTTAAAAATAATAAAAATTGTATGAAAAATGAGTAGGTTTACGATATAATTTTTTACTGCGCATGCGTCAAAGATATCAAAATTTCATTTGCATATTATGTTAGCTAAATGTATAGAGCAACTTTTGTAAAAGTCTCAAAATCATAGCTTAAAAATTCTGAAAGTAATTGTCTATAGAAAAAGAACAAAATCCGTTGTTTCCAAAATGAAGCAAAAAAATGAGGGATTTTATCCAAATGCAGTAGTACATCCTATTTTGTGTATTCTATATTGACACTAATCAATGAATATATGGATACAACCCCTCTTGTTTTTGCTTTATTTTGAGAATAACGGATTTTCGACTTTTTCAATTTACGAATATTGTCAGAATTTTCAAGTTATGATTTTGTGACTTTCAGAAAAGTTGCTCTATAAATTTAGCTAACATAATATGTAAATGAAATTTTGATATCGTTGACGCATGCGCAGTAAAAAATTATTTAGTAAACCAACTCATTTTTTATACAATTTTCATTATTTTTTAATTCTGATTACAGGGTACTGTGTGCAATGTTGTTTGTCATATTTTCTGAAAAAAATAATATTTTATATTAAGAACTCTGAAAATTATAAGGAAAAAACTTGGAAAAATTTGGGATCATTTTTATAAAAACCTTAATTACTCTGCGAGTATGCATGCTATTTGCATAAATATGAACAAGACTTATTACAATAAGGCATTCAATCACAATCTAAAGTTTGAGCGTTTTTGCTACATTAGTTTTGACAGGGTTACTCAAAAGATATTCATTCTTTTTTAATTTGTTGACGGTCCCCTTTGGAGTTTCGGGAAAAAAATCTCCACGGAGATGTATGACTTATACTATTATATTTATACACTAAGAGTTTCGAGATGATTCCTCATGTATTTTTCTAGATATTTAGTAAAATGTCTAAAATCGCAAGTGTCCCATAATCAATGGCAATATAGTGTATATGTTTGTTATTATCAATTGTTACATAAAACAATGCGGACTTAAAAGATCGGCAAGAATACAACCGCCTGTAGATTTCACGTGCTGTGTAAAAATATCAAATTAATATTGCCAGTTTAGCTAAGATAAATTCGCATAATTAATGAAAGATATCGGATAAAGCAAAATACAGTCGGTTCTCGTTAATTCGTACTCGTTGGGACCAAAAGAAATATTCGATTTTTGGAAAATATGACAGGAAAGCCAGCGCCGTGCGAAAGGGGGACGGGCGAGGGCGCAGGAATTAAGGGGACGCCAAATATATACTATCAACACCATTTTGGGGAGGGTTAGCATCAAGTTGCAGGATTGGGAGCGAAAAATTCAAACTTTGCCTCGGGCGCAGTTTTTTCTTCGCACGCCCTGAGGAAAACATGCTTAAAGGAATACTATTATCCCTATTACAAAGAAATTCATGTTATAGTATTTTCCAAATTTATTTCGGCTTTTAATTTTCTTGAATTCAAAGTTGTTTTCTAATTTTTAAAAAGGCATATCTTTACTTGCATATAAAATAAAGGCTCGGTTTGATGAGTAACTACGCATTCCTATTCCTCCCTTGTCACTATTACCTATTTTTATTAACCTTATTTAAGTTTAAATCAAAATAAATAAAGATTATAACATTTGTTCTGATTCACCTCTATCTGCGGGGTGAATCGGAATACCTATATATATATATATATAAACAGTAACAAATGTTACATTTTTGTTTAAAATGTAAAGAAAAAAACAAGACCGAAGTAAAAAAGCAGTCGTTGCTTTTTTTTAAACGTTAAAATTGAAAAGTGTTCCGATTCACCCCCATTTTACGGTAATGTATACCAAAATCTAATCTGCAACAACTTATTTCAAGTTTTAACTGAATCTGAAATTTGATGAAAATCCGTGTATTAGTATTTGGAATAGAATCATCGCAGAAATCATAAAAAATATTGGACAGAAGCGCCACCTATTGAGCGATTTACTCTAGAAACTAAAGAATGTTAATTTATATCAGGGATTAATTAAATTTGAAGTTTGATGAAAATTCGTACATTAATTCTTAAGATAAAGCTATTTCGATAGTTATGAACAATGCCGCATAGCAGCGCCACCTGCTGAGCGATTTACTCCAAAAAATAATGATTCTAATTCATATCAGGGGCTAACTGAATCTGAAGTTTGATGAAAATTCGCAATCTTGAAAATGCAATCTTGAATAGCTATTCTAATAACGTTTCAATTACATCGGGCTGAGAATTTTGATAACGTCACTTCTGTTTAGGTGCTTCGTAATTATGTAAATACGTAGCACCTATTGTTGTCGTTCAGACCGTCTATCTGTCAGATTCAGAGAACAAAAACTACGCAGCCGAATCATTTGAAATTTAAAGCATAGAATTGTTGTATAATTTTGTCGAGTCATTTCGAATCTTATGAAAATCGGATGCATAGTTTAATTACAGGGCCAAATTACTGGCCAAGGAGAAAAATAGTTTCAAGTGCATTTTAATGATGTCAGACTCTTCCGAACATAAAAAAGTTCATATGAATCTATGAAACATGTACTAAAATATACGTTCTGGATAATGTGGGGCACAAAGAATATTTATTGCTAATTTACAGGGCTACACAAAAGTAGTCCATTGCACATTGTTATATGAGGAAACAGTTTTTGGGACACGTTTTAATTGTAGTAAACTATTTAACATTTAGCAAAATGTATATACATTGATGAAGTTTACTAAAATTTATTTTTGTATAATATAAAGCAGATAGTATTTACAGGGACACCATAAAGATTTCGGCTACTATACTGTATGCAAAGTACTGTGTATTATTACACTAACATCTGAGTATTTTTAAAATTTCATCATTGTACGAACGCACCTTATTTACTACGTTTGACGTGCAATATCTGACTTTTTGAATAACACTATCGTTCTATCCTAAAAGATTTTGGATATTTTATCTAATGTAAGCGGCTTTCAGCGATTTTGAACTGTTTCCTTTTATACTTCTTTTTTATACATAGAAACATGTACAACGTATGATGAATAACAAAACTTGTTTATATCAGAAAAAAGTTTTCTTTTTACCCTAAATAACTTTTCTTTCCCTTTAATAACTTCTCAGCTTCAATATTCATAGGAAATTTTATTATTTTCTATGCATATACACGCAGTGGAACACAGCTTGTGTGTTTCTTATATACGTGCTTTCGCGCTAAAATCCAATTTATTCTTATGTACTCTGTAATAAAATATTTTTATTACAAAAACAAATTTTCATTTAATTTATGAGTATGACTCACGGGGTATCTAGTCCAAAACTCATTCTTGAGTAAGAAATTCTGTTCTCAGATTTTATGCTGACTTCTCATTATTATTATTAGTTAGGAAGTAATTTCATAGAAAATGGACAAATAATTTTTTTGTGTGTGCGGGCTATCGAAGATACCAGCTATATTAAAGATAAATACAGGCGAACTTGTTTATAGAGAATTTGGATCTCACAGAAACTTTGTTCAAACGAGCAGTAAAAAACAGAGTACACTTAAAAATGTGATGAACATTACCTCTGTTTTTAAAGGCTATCTATATTTTGACCAATGAGAACGCTTTATACGCGTTTATGAAGCTTTTTCATTGGTCCAAAAATAGATAGTCTTTAAAACAAAAATAATTTTTCCCAATATTTTTTTTTAATGTGTGATTAATCTACTACCTATATTATAAAGGACAAACGTGTCCTTACGTAAGCTAACGTCAGTTTGACGGTGGTAACAGCAGACGATTAAATTTAAATTTTATTAATTTTATGAAAATTTTTAAACTTTTAAATACCTTATAATTCCAATTTTTACACCGTCGAATAAGGGGGGAAAAGTACTTTAAAATAACTTATTTTAAAAACTGTATCGTAATTTGTTTGAAAACTCTATCAAAGTTTATTAAATTTTTATTGGCACTTTATTATTTTTTTTTTTGGGGGGGGGGGGATGCTCGTGACAACCACCCCAATTGTGTGCATTAATTCTTTGGGGACGAGCAACATGTATACGTGCCGCAAAAAGGCTTGAGAATCCTTGTTTATTCCCACCAGCAAAATTTTACTGTAAAATTTGCCTTATTTAATCGGAGAATTTTCTCGATTCAAAAAGGCACAAATTTCTGTCTTTAAAAACCGATGACAAAACGTTAAAAATTTTGTAAAAAGCTCCCGTCGCAGAGGGGTTAAGGAAACTTTTTGAGTCAGTGGTATTTTCATTTTAAAAATCTTTTCTGGAAAATAATAAAATAAATTTTATTGATAAAAAAATTCCAATACACTTTTTAAACTTTAATCAGAAAAAATATAATCATTATAAAAAGAAACATAACTGAATGCATTTTTTGTGGGAGCCGGTCGTTGCATCAACTGAGAGTTACAAAATTGGCGCATGCGTATTTGAGTTCTGGTTTGTCGTCTGCTCGAAAATCAAAACAGAGCGAAAGATTGATGTAATGTCAATCGGTCTCATTTTTTGGAATGAAAATTTCCACCAATCATTTTTGAACCGCAATTGAAAAAATATGCATAATAATTGAAATTTACAAAAAATATAAATTAAATGTACATTTTGTCGCGTATAAGAATTTTTTAACTACGAAATTTTGGATGTTTAAATATGTAATGAAAAGTAAATAATAATAATAATAATGATAATAATATTAATAATAAGCAAATAAAATAAATAAAAGATACACATATTTATGTCTATAGACCAGATTTTGTTAATATTGTTGTTGTTATTATTTAAAATTATTTATAGTCCTTTCAATGCATAATCTACTATTTTTAACAAAGAAATAAATTTTCGTTCCGAAAATTAAATGCGAGTGGGATTCGAACTCACATAAAAAAAACTCAAATACCGTATGCTACTGATCACGGTACAGAGCCGTTTACCACCGAGGGAAACTTATCCGATTGTAAACTGTAGCTCTGTTTAGATTCGATTTCAATTTTCGAGCAGACGGCTAACCAGATCGCAAATATGTATGTACCAACTTTGTAACTCTCACTTGCAGCAACGACCGTATCCCATTTTATGTTCACTTCGATATTAATGGCTCCCCTGATTATTCTGAGCTTGTGACATCATTTCACGCAAATCCGGCTTCTAGTTACTAGTCACAAGAAGAATGCAAGTTGGAAACTGCACGTGAAGCTTAGCAAATGAGGTGCATTCGTACGATAACAAGGTTTTAAAAATATTCAGATCTTGATATAGTAGACAGTAATGATGGGCGATTCTGGAAATTTTGAGAATCGATTAAAATCGATATCGTATAAAACAACATCGATCATAATAAGAATCAATTTTTCAGTTCTAGAATCGATACTATAATCGATATTTCGATATTCAGATTCACACAGAGAAGATCCAAATTATTAATTCCAAAACTTAGACAATCAGCAGGACCGTAATTACCGGCTCTCACCTCCCCATCCTCATTTAGGGAGGCATAGAATTAAGCTATTGCAGATTTTAGAGTCGGATAATAAGAATTTTAAATTTTTTATCACTTATGATTGTCACTTACACAAAAACTTTGACAAATTTGAGAGACATTACTCAACTAAAAACAACACTGAGTAACTTGGCATTAAACCGAGGATAAAGAGTGCCAAGAGCGTGTAACTAGGATGGGGAACGAGGAGTATAGACAAACAAAACATTTTTTTCTAATGCCAACCAAATGAGATAGTTTGGAAGAACAAAAACTATGCCCCACACCCAAGGGGGCAGGTAAACCCCACTCTTGACGGAAGGGCGACAATAGCCCAAATGTACCTTTTGTCGAAGTTTCAAAATGAGGATTTCTAATAAAATAGAACGAGAATTGGACATTTTAAAAATTGCATGCATACTTTGAACGGCCCATTTAGTAAAGATTGGCGAGGAAGGGGGGGGGATTAAAACGGACAAACTTGGAAAAAAAAACATAATAAACTAATAACCAAATAACTGAGCTTCTAAACAAAAATATAGTGTTTAACTTAGTGTTGAATTCATGGGGTGGCCCGCGGGGAACATGCACTCTTTGAAACTATAAAAAGTGCCATGCACATGTAACTAGGTGAAGAGAGGAGTAGTAACAGAAAAAAACGAGGAGATAAAAGCTTTATAACGATATGTTACATGAGATGGTGTGGAAGAAACAAAAAATATGCCCCCACCCAGGGGGGCAAGGTAAATCCCAAACGGACAGAAGGGCGACCCCGGCCCAAATGTATCTTTTGTTGAGGTTTCAAAATATGGATTTATAATAAAATAGAACGAGGATTAGACTTTTTAAAAATCGCAGTCATAATTTGAACGATCCTGTAAGTTAAGATTGGTGAGGAAGGGAGGGGGGTAGGACGGGCGAACATGAAAAAAAAAAAAAAATAGTGGCACTCTGAGGGTGCTGACAGAAGTGAAACCTTGAACAATTACGTGTGTATTTTTTAATCGTTAGGATATATAATGTTGAATCGTCAGGAAATACTTTTAAAAGAATAAAAAAAAGTTCTATAATATTAAAGAACATATCAATATCTATTAAAAAAACGCGCGATACCATATGTCCAGCTATTGTAGTTATCTCACTATAACTACTTTTTTACATTTTAAAACGCGATAAATACACCAACCAAAATTAGACTATACTATCGATACCTTAATCCTTATCCAAATAAATCATTTTGTATTAATGCCTGTTACAATATCTGTAGATTACTTTTTGAATTATTAAAATCGGACATTCCATTCAAAAGATATTACGAATTTAAAGATGACAATCTAAAGAAATATTAGCACTGCTGAGTACTCGGTGGCCAATAAGCTTAGGGATTACGTGTGCAATCAAAATATTGCGGGTTCGAACTCCAATTTCGCTGATATGTATCATTTTTTTTTTTTTTTTTTCGAAGAAGTTTGAAAACTTAAAATTTTAACACATTATGGATCCGTAACGTGACTTGAAATGATGGGAGAAAATTTCTTATGCTAGATTTGTAATGTATGAAGCATAAGCTTTCAACAGACATATTGTATCAAGAAATGAGAAAAAACCCCTCTGCCCCCCCCCCCCCAAAAAAAAGGTCCTATAGGGAAAATCGGGAAACTGGAATAGCAAAAAGAACGGCGAGAAATGGTTAGCTATACTAGAATTTTTCTCCCCACTGTAACTCCTATAGAAGCAGTAATAGCCTTTTAAAGATTGAAATGAAGTGAAGAAATAAGCAAAATTAGGTGAGTGACCGACAGGGAGAGGGGGAGGGGTCCACAGCTCTAAGGGGTACCATGTAGCTTAAACTTTTAAGTTAAAAATGGTAGAGAATTAAATGAGCGAAATTTTAAGGTGTATATCGGGGGAGGGTGCAAGCCTCCCCTCAACATTTTTTTTGTTTCTTTTGAAGAAACAAGAAAATATGCCCCCCGGCGGGGCGCAGATAAACCCCAAATGGGCGGAAGGGCGATCCTTTATTTATCTTTTGTCAAGGATTTAAAATGTGGAGCTAAAATAAAACAGACCGAGAATTGGACATTTTCAAAACAGTATGCATATTTCGAACGGCCCTGTAAGTTAAAACTGACGCGGAAGGGGGGAATTAGAAGAGACGAGCGTGAAAAATAAAACATAATAAACTAATACTTCAAATAACTGGACTTCTAAACAAAAATATAACGATTTAACCTAGTGTCGAATTAATGGGGTGGCCCGCAGGGGATACCCCCCCCCAAAGAAGTTATGAGATTTGTTGCTTTCTAATGCACAAATTGCGATTCCCCCTCTCTTACAGAACTGTAAAACATGATGCCTTCCTCCGGAGTCGCAGAAAAATACCTGCATTCAACACTGATTTAGCATAGAAAAGAAAAAAAAAATCGAAATCGAATCTAAAGATCGAAATCGAATCTAAAGATCGACATCGAATCTAAAGATCGAAATCGAATCTAAAGATCGACATCGAATCTAAAAATCGAAATCGAATATAAAGATCGACATCGAATCTAAAGATCGAAATCGAATCTAAAGACCGATCTTACGGGCAGAATCGATTTTACATTTTTACTTTCTTTTGTAACTTTACAAGAAGAGAGTATTAGATTCGTGAAAAATTCCGACTTCCCATTTTCGATGGATTTATATATTTTAGAAGGTCTTTAACACGATTTTATGATTTTTAAGAAATATCTGTCTGTGTGTGTGTCTGTCATTCTGTGAGTCTGTATATGACAAAAATTTCTGATCCTTCTATCTCAAGAACAAATGGACGGAATTCCACAAAACTTTAGATTTAGTTTGACCTTGATATAAACTGAATCTAATTAATTTTTGGTGTATATAGCCTAACAAGTGGCGCTGCTATGCTGCATTTTTTGCGATTTACGCAACAGCTATATCTGAATAACGAATGCACGGATTTTCATCAAATTTCAGATCCAGTTAGTCCTTGACATGACTTGATGTTTTTTCACATTTTGATGTATATCGCTTCTCAGATGGCGCTGCTATGCTGAATTTTTCACAATTTCCACTCAGCGCCATGTGAAAGGGGGGGGGGGGGAGAGGAGGCGGTCGTTCTGAGCACAGAAATTTAAAGGGCGCTAAACTTTTAGTTCTATCATCACTTCTAGTCTATCACAAGAAAAAGTTAATAGGGGGGGGGGACGGGGCTAAATTGGAACTTTGAACCGGCGCAGTTCTCTTTTCGCACGCCGCTGTTTCCATTTTAGCTTTATCTCAAGAACTAATGCACGGACTTTCATAAAAATTTAGATTCAATTAGTCCTTGATATTATTTGATGCTAATTATATTTTGGTGGAAATCGCTTGAGAGATGGCGCTGCTATACTGCATTAT
Source organism: Maratus speculifer (assembly GCA_964019185.1). Lineage (NCBI taxonomy): Eukaryota > Metazoa > Arthropoda > Arachnida > Araneae > Salticidae > Maratus > Maratus speculifer. The sequence goes on from OZ025303.1 coordinate 161,126,259, forward strand.
TCATAATTAACGCAATAGCGCTATCTCAAGAACGAATTTTCATCAAAGTTCAGATTCAGTAAATCCATGACATAGATTAGTGTTATTTAGTTCTTGGTGTAAATTGCCCTACAGGTGGCGTTGATATGCTGCATTTTTTATGATTTCGCAAAAAACGTTATTTTGCACTGGGGGGGGGGGGGGGTTCTGAGGTTTCTTTAATTCTTCTATCTTAGAAACTAATACACTGAAATTTTGGAATTGGCACATCCGAGTATTTTATCTTCGACTTTTGAAGGAAAATGAAAATTATATTACCTTCAGAGAAATCGATTAAATATTTTAAAGTATCGATTAAATCGAGTTGGCCGTAGTATCGATTAAATCGATTTAAAAAATCGATATCGCCCATCACTAGTAGACAGTACTTCGGATATAGTATAGTGATTGAAATCTTTTTTCTGTTTCTTTAAATATACAGGAAGTAATTTTTATTACACCTCTGCAACGCATATCATATTCATAAAATGTGAAATAGTTAAATATAATTAAAACAGGTCACAAACAACGTTTCCCCGTATAGCATTATGTAGGGAAATACTTATCTGTGGCTCTGTAATTCAATAATAAATATTCTTTGCATCATAGATTGTACAGAATGCATGTTTTAGTACATATATACTTTATAGGTTCATGTCAATTTTATTATGTTCGAATGAGTATAACACCATTAAAATGCATTTGAAACATTTTTCCCATTCTACTGCGACCAATGACATACAAAGCCAGATCATGACTTTTAAAACGGCACATGGAATGGATTATCTTTACACCACTATTGGCACAAAACAATTTGCATACCACTTTCTACAAATCAGCATGTAAAGATGATCCACACAGTGTGAAGCTTAAATTTTAGGAACAGGCCTATTACGTAACTAATCGCTTTCCTACCCTTCTCATATTTAGTCGAGTCTTACATTGTAGATTACTGTTTGGACTGCTATGGATCAAAGCCAAATATGGCGGACGCAGAAGAGGAAAAAGAATACAGTTTAATGTGTCAAAGCTTTCCACGTGAAAGTCTTCTCTCTTTTTATTCCTTTATCTATATGGACCATGCATATTTTGTGTAAGTTCACTCGAAATTAGTTCGATCTTTAATATACTCAAGATTAGAATACCTTAAATTATCAAAGTATCGGCATGCGGTTTGTAAATTTTATTTCGTTGGGTGGATTTAGACCTGAGAAACCCAAGCTAATATTTGTTTATTTGTTCAACTTATGTAAGCAAACTCGTCCAGATCATATCGTTCGCTGTATGTAACATGGGAAAAAAAAAGAGTCGAGCTTGTGGCTCTTCTCGTAATGACTACTCTTATTATACTAATCGCCCTTGGCGATCAGTTTGGTCTCTATTAAATGTAATGCTAAGCATTGCAACATATTACTTTTTCTCATAATTTAATTTACTTTCTCCGCCAAATCGGACGGTTCTGTTTGAAAAATCAATTTCTGTGTATTTTTATTTTAGCCAGGCGCGGTTGATAAATCGCCAAACATTGTACGCGAGGCATTTCTTTCACATTTCCTTAATTTCATTTAAAATATAACCCTTTCACTCATTTTACTTAAAATTCATAACTTTAATTTAAAATTGAAGATTATAAAATTCATGACTTTCACTTATTTTTTTTTAATTTTTTTTTTTAAGAAAAGAAAAGAAAAAAAATAAATGATACAATTATAACCATGACATTTAAATTCATTATCAAAGCATTATTTAATGAACTACGCGAAAGATAAAATATGCTATTTAGCGGGTTAAAAATGCTATTGACGATATTTGCGCCTGGGTAACATAAAACTACCAAAAAGTGTTTAAGATCATGGCAACTTTTATGTAGTTTTATTTAAAAAAAAATTTATTAAAAATGGGTGTCTTGCATGCAGTAAGAGAAGGGATCAGCCCTATATGTTTATGACCGTTACATAAATTATTATAATATAGATGAAATGGTGGCGATATAACAATATTTGGCGACATTTCATCTGCACCTGGCTAACATTAAAGTATCAAAATAGTCGATCCGCACATGACTAAGAATTTTATTAAGTAGATATTCTATTTTCTATTAAACATTACTTTGCGTGCTGGCAAAACGTTACCTGGGCAATCTTTTTCCACTCTTCCCTTGCGGCTTCTTTTCCTTCTAGTTCCAAGTCTCTGGCCTCGTTCCTCTCCAAAGTTTCATGTACACGGTCCAGCACCCTTAGGAATCTGCGTTCAAATTCATCTGAAGACCTCTCTCCGCCTCCTCCTCCGCCTCCACCGCTTCGACGTCGTAGCAATTGAGGGGAGGAGCTATACCTCTCGATGGGTGGACCCCCACCTTGTTGGGCGTGCCTTTTGCCACGCCTCTTTTCTTCGTCTTCAGATTCCTGAAAGTCAAAGAAATCGAGTAAAATATTTTTGGAGAAAACCCCGAAAAACTAATCAAGGAATGCAAACTGCAAATTTTGCAAAATTGTGTATAAAATATTTACTAATAAAACCATTAGTAAAATATTCATAGACTCGGGGAAATTATTGCAAATTCATAATATTCATAAACAGCAATAAATAAAAGGAAGATGCAATATAATATTTTTAACCCTTGGCACTCCGTTGTCTCCGCTGCGGAGACGTCATCTTTCCTTCCAAAATTTATTTTTGGCACCAGTAATAAAGAAAAATAAAATTTCCCTTATTTAATCAGAAATTTTTTGAAATTGCCTGCTTCAAGGAAAGTTTTTTTAAAAAAGTAGTGCTAATCGAATAAAATTTGGGTAAGAGGCACCGGAGTCCGAAGGGTTAATATATCGCACCCATGCTACAAAAGTGTTACAAATAATGTTACTCCGACAAGTTTCTCAATGCGTTGATGGTGTCAGGGCTGCCACAAGCGACTATTTATATATTCTGTTCGCACAACTATTTTTTTTATTATTAAATACATTTCTTCTCATATTTCTCTTCCAAATGTCGCCAAAACGTTTGTATTTTTTTTTTTTTTTGAAAAAGTGATGCGAAATAGAATTAAAAAATAGTCGCCTGTGGCAGCTTTGTGGTGCGGTCTCAAAGAACACAGTATATCGTTCGTATAAAAGGAAGGAAAAATATTTTGTGTCGGCATATTTCACTCGCAAGATAATGCGAACTTGCAATAAGTTTCTCAACGAGTTGATCGTGTCAGGGTTTGCTACAAACGATTCTATTTTTATATTCGGATCGCACCACAGTTTTTTTTAAATACATTTCTTGCCGTATTTCTCTGTCGTTGAAATGTTTGAAAGAAAAATTTACATAGAAAAGTGGTACGAAATAGAATTAAAAAGTAGTCGCCTGTCCTGTGTGTGATATGAATCTCACACAGTGTTTAGTTTATCGTAGCCTTTTTATTCCTTTTTTTCATTTAAGCAGCGAGAATTCCTTAAATATAAGTCTGTATTTTTGATTTTACGATTGCACATTGTGAGTTTGACGCTCTTTGCTGTTTTGTCGGAGCGCGCTGTCCGTTTGCTCCTGCGTCGCGATGTATTATGATGACGTCACGGTAGGCTTTGATCCGCCCTCGCTTCTTCATTGCGCCGATTGCATCACATAAGGGCGTTCCGTTGCGCGCGTAAAACAAATTGAAATAATCCTTTTAAAATGATTTCTTTTAATTTGCCTTTTAAGAGAGTGACGAAATATTAATTCTCTAATCAATTTAAACTTAGCGTCCTTTTACTTTTGACTCCCCGTAGAATGCATTAAAATACTAAACGCGGTTAATTTTAAATCAGAATTAAGTCTGATGACAAGTTAAAGGAATGTAGATTGGAACGGTAGCCGCCGGCCGCGCCGTGCGCATTCGGCGAATCGCAAGAACAACTCGTAATATAATTTCGCCTGTTATAGAATTCTTACAGGTTTTCCCGTATTCATTTTAAATTAACTGATGGGCTGCTCCTTCAAGTGCATGTGGATCAAAATCTCTCCGAAGCATTTTCGCAGATCTTAGGGTAGGTGACCAAAGTTAATTTTCCTGACAAGAATATAATAAAGAAGTGGATGTTCTCTTCAAAGTCTGTCTTTTTTTACGGCTTCTGTCTTCATTCTTCAGTCATCGTATCTCAAGTAAGAATTATCCAACTTTATTTTATTAATCTAGATTATCTTGATCTTAAAAATAACGATCACGTTATCAAACTTAACGACACAACGCAACAACACCTTTAACTTTTTTTTTAATGGCACACTGTGGCAACTTTGTGGTGCAGTCTCAAAGAATACAGTATATCGTTCGTATAAAAGAAAGCAAAAATATTTTGTTCTGCCATATGTGCAGATTTCAAATACTGAAAAAAGAAAACAAAGAACGGAGGCGACTCTGACTAAAGATCATATGCATTGGAAAGACAAATGGATGCAAGTCATTTTTTCAGAGTAAAAGAAATTTAACATAGATGACCCAGAAGGTTAGAATTCTTACTGGCGCGATTTAGCCCTTAATTGGTTCATTCTTTTCCGTTCAATAAATTGAAAATAGCAGATTCACACCACTATTATTTAAATAAAATATTCGTAAAATTTAGTCTAAACATTTCCGCCTTTCAATAGTATGAAAATTTTCTTAAAAATTACAGTTGTGTCAAAAAGCTTTAAATGATGCAATAAGCAAATTCGTCTTGCCCGAACGGCGTTCGGGCAAACCAGTTAAGGGGTTAAAACGTGAACTCCAAACTCTCTTCAATAGGCAGAAAGGGGGCGGCTCAGGGATGGCTTGGGGATGCCTTCCCTTTAAACGGAACTACGAATATTGCTTATCTGGAAGATAGACATCTAAATGATCCCTTGAATGACACCAGTATATAACATGCATCACTTAAAATGGATTCCAAAATGTCACAATGACATCAAGATTTTGGATTTTTAAAGTTTTGAATTTACAATGTACATGAAGCAGAACTTTTATTTATTTTCAAATAAATTAGCTCATAAATCCTGGTGTCGATCAAATATTCCAATATTTTAGCATTAGAGGTACTTTTCCCCTGTAAGGATTAAATACAATTTCATTCGATTCTGTTCTTCAGCTAGTTCTTTAGAATAAAAATGTAGAACTAATGGAGGAATTTTTTATATTTCATATATTTTTTTTCTGTAATTTGGAAAATCAGAGTAAATGAGTTATTTTAATAAACTTTTTTTCCGACACGTTATGAAATAGAATTGCTAGGCAAGTGGTAAATTAAACTGAAAGAAAAAAGTAATTATTTATGATAACAAAAATATATAATTTAAAAGTTGAAATACTTTATATTTTTTTAACAGATGACTTCCAGCAAAAAATGCATAGATAATTTAAAATGTGTGAAATATGTATTGGAAAATTTCAAACTAATCGGAGTAATTTAAGATCAGCATTGGAGAACTGCAGCATCCTTTAATTAACATTTGAATAAATTAGCCAAATACGCTATTTTCTTTTCAACGAATTTTAAAATTTAAAAAACAATCTGAAATCACATAGAAAAGTATTATGATGTAAACTAAAATTTTCTACATTTTTGGAACGAACGAATAAAGTTTAACCAAATTTATGCAGCTAATTTTCCAGGTAATTCACCAGCATGCCTATTCAATGCAAAATTGAATAATCATGATGATCTCCTTAAAACGGTACCACATCTCCCGTAATAAATAAACACGTTTTAAACCAGAAAAACTATTTATTAACTACTTAACTGATGAATATATTTAAAAAAAACTTTCAAAAAATGGCTATTTTTCATGTTTTTTATAGAATTTTTATTATTTTATCACCGGTTTATCAAAACAGAAATTCTTGCCTAATTCAATCAGCAAAATTCTCGCATTAAATAATGCAAAATTTACAATAAAAATTTATTGGTGAGAATAATAAATCATGACATACGAGCAAACTAGAATTAGTCGTTGAGCCAGAGGCCAAAATTAGGCCTTTTGGTTTCATCTCTGGGGACTTGGTAATATATACCTTTGTGGATTCACAATGATCAAAGGAGTTCATTTTATGATGATACTATGAAATTTGTGGTAGCTTAAAGACGCCATATTGAAAAGAATGACGTCATCTATCATACAGGGATACGTGTGATTAATTTTGCAATTATCATATAATTTGAGGCATTTCAATAAAAATATGGGAAGAATAGATAATATTATACATAAAACATTATGCTGATTAATGGTTTGTTGTAATTTTGTTTTAACATAATGTTTAACATCTAATTTAACATTATGTTTATTAACATTTTCAGTTAGATAAAGAGTTTAAAAGACATTTTCAATAAAAGAAAACAGTAATCTTGTTTTACATTTTAAAGCATTTTATTTTCATGTCATAAGCCACAGAATTTCAAGAAATAATTAATACTGGTGAAAAATATTGTACTTATACTATCAAGAATTAATAATTAACAGAAATCTTAATCTTCTTCACTACTATCATCATCAGCTGATATTTCTGTGTCCAAATCGCTTTCATCGTCATAGTTGGAACAGTTTTGATTTCTGCACATGCTTGTACATTTGAGTTATTCAGACACACACGCATGATGGCATGACACATGTTCTTGGACAAAAACATGACATCAATTCTAAAACAGCTTCAGGAGCAGGTCCGTCCACTGGACTTCTAGATAAGCTCTTCCTTCACTGTCTGTTCCGGAAATCCAACTATGATTATCTGGGGATGGAAGATCAGGAGTAGCCTGTAGCCACTTCTTCCAAACCAGAGCCTGGTAATTAGCTCTCATTATATGTAGGTAGAGAATATTACGACATGGCGGAAGGTGATGCGACTCCACAGAACCTTTTTTTGCAGAAAAAATAGTATATCGTAACTCATTGATGTCAGAAAATTTGTGCTTTCCATAATAGTATGGCAAACATACGACTCCAGTTGTTTTTTTATTTCCTCGGATATATCAGCTTGAATACCAAGAGCACTTAAAGCATTTCGGAATTCAGCGTTTTAAATCATTATTTTGTATGCAGCACATTTCCCCTTGACAGCAAAAGCACTTACTGTATCGCATCCTGATAATGAATGCATTCCAGGTAACGCATTACATACATCTTTTCCTAGAAGTTCATGCAGCTCATTCATGTTGTAATATTTTATCCTGTCATTGGATCCACATTTTATAAATATTGAACCACTGTAGTTCTTCAGCTCATTTTCTAAAGCAAACAATGTGATAATTGCCACATCAGTATCTAGCGAGTTAACAATGATATTTTTAAATCCAGATACTAGGGCATGATGTGCATGAAATAAAAGTCGCGTATCCGCCTCTTCTTGGAAGCACGTCAATTCTGTCGCTTCTTCAACTATTTCTTTTGTGAACTTGTAGCATTTTTCTTCACATCTAACATACATAACTCGCGTGTTCAACTGTTTCAGATAATGAATATTTCGCCATTTTTGTGAAAAGAAATGTACAAGTTCTTTCTTGTTTTCCTCGTTAGATAAAAACGGCTTCCATTTACGTATTGGGTGTCCAGGAGTTATGTGTTTAATTTTTATAGCATCACCGACAGCTCGCTTTCTTCGTTCATCACTTTTTATTGATACTTCTCTGTATGTATCAAATATAACATCTATTCGTTGAGAGGATGTAGATTCTTGCATTATTTTGGAAAATAGATTCTCTGCTACTTGTCCAAATGTTTGGTCCAAATTCCATGGTTCTTTAAACTATTGACATAACGATCTGTTATATCACTGAAATGAACCACACACGGATTTGTAAGCAAATTATCCAGATAGTTTAATAATTTTTTAAAGGCTATTTTCATTCTCTTCTAATGCTTCTTCTGGCAAAGTGCGGGCTGTCGATGCTGATATGTTATGGGTGTACTTCTTCTAATATGCCCGATGGTATTTTACTTCAGCAGCTACAAAATCTTTCGTAAATAACAGACCAAGCATTTTAGTATCATTATTTTCCAGTGCGCTGTGTTTAATTGAAGCACAAGCTCGTAGATCTATACACTTTACAAGATCCTCGCGCGTTTTGCTCCCAGATTTGTATTTATATTTTTTATCACAAAACACACACAAATCAGGGTACAAAATGGAGCTGTGTGAGAGTATGCATTGGCGAATGCTGCTTGATCTACTTCGTGGCACTTCATCAGATTTATCAATATATTTCTTCTTAATGGCTTCCAGTTTTGATTTCATTGTGAAAATACTTCTACATTTACGGTGATATTTCAGTGCTGGAAATTCTCTTTTTTAGTAGTTTTTGCACGCTCCAGTATGAAATCATGATTGCGAATCTCTGCAGCTTTGATGAGGGTGTACCATGAGTCCAAGAAAGAAAGACTAACCAATTCTGTGTCGTCATCGGAACAATGAATTACACATTCACCGCTACAACAGTTTTTTTTTTGCAGTTCTTGATGGAGGTGGTGAATTTAAATCATCACGATTATAGCGCCTCCTTCCAGCGGATTTTTTTCAAATTTAAGGAGGGTCTGCTGTCCATAGCCAAACACTTATACAAAAAAAAAATATTCAATTCTATGCATAACTTCATACACCTTTCCGTGGTAAATTATCGAAAATGGCACAAAAATCGCTATTGCAGCGCCCTCTTCCGGTGGATTTCTTTCAAATTCAGGGAGGACCAACTAGCTATAATCAAATACTTACACGAAAAAAGTTCGTTGAATTCGATGCATAACTTCATACACTTTTACTCGGTACAATATTGAAAATGGCACAAAAATCGCTATTGCAGCGCCCCCTTCTGATGATTTTTTTTCAAATTCAGGGAGAACCAACTAGCCATAGCGATACACTTACACAGAAAATTTCATTCAATTCGATGCATAAATTCACACACTTTTAGTCGGTACAATATTGAAAATGGCACAAAATTTTTTTAACGCCACCTTCCGGCGGAATATTTCAAAAATGAAGGAGAACCTGCTTGCCACAGCCGAAATCATTCACAAAAAATTGGTTCTATTTTATTCATATCTTCATACACTTTTTCATTATTTGAATGACACGCACACAGACACACGGACAGACAGACATTTTGTAAAAGCATGTTTTTTTGGAATCTCTGATCTCTAAAACCTGTAAATCCGTAAAAAACCGGAAGTCGAAAAAAAATCTCAATTACAATACTTTTTCTATTGAAGATAAAAAAAATAAAAATATTTTAGAGATTTATTTTTTAAAACTTTAAAATCAGCCCTATTATTTAAAAATTGTTACTGTTTAGTAAATATGAAGCTCTGTTTATTTACGAACTTCAAAACTGTAGCTATATATAACAATCAATTATAACAGTCAAAAGTTTCTTTTTAAAATGACAAAAATCCATTAGACAACAGCTTTTATACACTGTTAAAAATCTGCTGCATTTTGCTGCAACGCACTCCCCTGCTTGTATAGAAAACGGTTACTTGGCCGTGAAATGGCGCTTTTTCATTGGTTGGAATAGAGATATTATATACAAGTGGTGGAGGGCGTTGCAGCAAAATGCAGCAGATTTTTAACAGTGTACTTACTAAATTAATATCATGCGAAGCCAGAAAAACTTTCCGATCACAATATCATCCAGAGTGTTGCCACAATTGTCTGAATTTTTTACTTTTAAACTCCGAATTGTCACGAATATTTTTTTAAGTTAGTTTTGTTTTCGAACCCAAAAATAAATGTCGTAATTATATTTAAAAAAATTACCATTCAAACTTTTCTGGTTTCAATTTAATATTTCCAACTAAAAATTCAGTTTGATTCAAAAACACTATTTATTGTGTACATTTTCTTGTCTAGCGTCCTTAAGCTACCCTAATTTTGAAAGTATCATGGATAAATGTACTACTTATGTTGTGGTGAATCCAAAAATGTATAATTTACCAAGTCCCCAGAGATGAAACCACTCGACCGCCTGGCTCAACGACTAAATAGCAGTTAATATCTGTCTCACATATAGATTTCCTAATATAAATTTATTTACTACAAATCTTTTCCGGTGAAAAAATAGGTTATTTCACCCAAGTCACGTTGAAACAATTTTATGAAAATTTTCATTAAGTTGGCTGCTGAAAGACTTTTACACTTTAATTACTTAAAGTAAATGCACTCATAGAGGGCGACGTATCAGTTGTGAGCCAGTCATTTTTAAAGTTTAATCCTTTAACGAACAAAGCATTTTCATTGCTAATATGTTGAAATAAATGATTGACACCGGTAATTGCGAACAAATATATTTGTAAATAAGAAAACGTGATTTTTCACAAACGTAATAAAATGGATTTTTTAAAATTAAAATTCCAGTATCGTTGTTGCATATCGGAATTAAAATTTTGCGGTTTCGTACAGAAACCCATGAACGTTAAAGAGTTAAAACAAGCCCAAAATCCAGCTCTGAAAAAGACTAAAAGAGATCTGATTGACAAACATCCTTAAATGTTAACTTTCCATAAACTGTTTGAAATAATTGTATTTTTTTCCTGTTGATACATTTTTCATTTTCTAGAATATCTACAAAAACACATTTTTTGGCAAATTATTAGAGATTTCATTAAGAAATAAGTGTTTTATTTAAAACATTGTTTCTTTAATATTATTTTTTTATTTTAAACTAGCTGACCTGTCCGGCGTTGCCCGAGTCCATGATGTTATTCAGTCTTCAAATGTGTTATTTGTTTTCTAAATGACTTAAATAAAACTCAAATTTGCATAATTTTAAATCTTTAAGTTCGTTTTGTCAGAATTTATATTTTTCAAGGAAAATCGCAAAAAGATATTGAATCGAAAGTATATACTGATTAGTATTTTGTTTTCTACGTAATTTGATTATTGGAATTTATGCGTACCGAAAGCGAAAGACAAAGCTGCGGAACATTTAGGTTTTCACTGATTTCGTACGCATTTTATTTTGTAAAAAATAATTCCATCCATTCGAACGTTTCAAAATTTTTGATAAGACATGTAAACTTAATTTCTTGAAATGCTCTAAAACAGCAGTGCGGTTCCCAAACTTTCTTAGTATGCGACCCACCTTTCTATAAAAAAAAATTTTCGCGACCCACCCAAAATAAAGTTGTATATCAGTAAAGCAATTTTTGTACGTTCTCTATACGTTCGGCTATCCTATCTTAAGAAAAGCGCAAATTTTCGGAGGGAAGATACATTATCAACAAAAACAAGAATCGATAATCGCAATGTGTGTAAGTGAATAGTAATTAAAATAATGTACAAACTACAAAGATAGTTAAAAATACGCTTGATTATTACGAAAACATAACTTTATAATCAATGAGACTTCTGGTACTGGTGTTTACAAATATGGGAACATATATTAACACGCAGTTTGTCACAGTACTTGTCTTTCAAAAACAGCAAAGTAGAAAAAACATGTTTATCAAAGTGCAAAGTGTTGGATTTCATCAAGGACCTCAAAGCTGATTTAAATATTTCTGGATATTCTGTTCTTATATTAATCTAGAAGGAAATTAAGGATTTTTCCTTGAAATATCATTTCCTGTTATAATTGTCATAGCTTTTTAAACAGATGAAATGAAAGATATACTATTTTGATGACAAACTTCGATTGTTCCGCGACCCACCAAAACAACTGCCACGGCACACCAGTGGGTCGCGACCCATAGATTGGGAACCGCTGCTCTAAAAAGATTATGTTAAAATGCGGACGTTTAGTTATTTTTAGCGTAGAAAAATTATACTCTTTATGAGCCACGATGCATTTCGTGTTTACCAGTGTATTTGAAAGGGTTAAATCTGATATTTTTTAAAACCTATGGCACCATAGATTATAAGAATGTTTAACTTTAAGAATGTATTTTTGGGTTGTCGGTAACTATAGGATTGCGCCCTGCAGAAGCAAATCATCAATGAAACGATCTGGTTTTATTGATGTTATCAAATTTTCGCCCTCTTTATTTTGTAAAAAATATTTCTACCTCTCCGAACGTTTCGAAATTTTTGTAGAGAGTATAAATCTGGTCTATTGAGATGCTTTTAAAAAAATGTGTTGAAATATGTACGTTTAGATAATTTTAGCGTAGAAAAAGCATCCCTTCAGTGAGTCGTAAAGAGACTTCCTTTTGCCAGTGTATTTGAAAGAGTTAAAATCCATTTTTTTTTAACTGATTACATCATTGTTTAAAAAAATTTTCAACTTTAAGATAAAATTTTTGGTTTGCTTATATTTCAAAAATTGTGCCTTGGAGGGATGTTGACAAAAGAGAAAAAAAAACGGTTTTAGAAAAAACGACCTTTATTTTGAAATGGTTAACGAAAACATTTTTTCGAATTGGTTACAGCATTTGAGACCTAAAAATACGATATTTCGAATTACACTGGTGTCCAAAAGTTAAGCATAATTGGTAATTAAGTAATTATTTTTAAGTAATGAAAGAAATATTAATCGGAATGTGCTGAAACTCCAGGTGTATAAACAAAATAGTACGCGTCACATATTTTCGCGAAGAGTTTTTCCCGAAATCGAACAGGGGACCGTCAACAAATTGAAAAAGAACGAAGATCTTTTGGATAACCCTGTCAAAACTAATGTAGCAAAAGCGTTCAAACTGCACATTATGATTAATTTACTTATTGTAATGTACTGTGTTAATTTTTACAAGGATAGCATGTATACTCGTAGAGAAATTAAGGTTTTTATAAAAACAGTTCTAAGTTTTTTGCTTATAATTTGCAGAGTTCTTAATATAAAATAATGTTCTTTTTTGAAAAAATGACAAACATCATTGTACACAATACCCTGTCATCAGAATTAAAAAATAATAAAAATTGTATGACAAATGAACAGGTTTACTAAATAATATTTTACTGCGCATGCGTGAACGCTATTAAAATTTCATTTGCATATTATGTTAGTTAAATGTATAGAGCAACTTTTGTGAAAGTCTCAAAAACATAGCTTAAAAATTCTGAAAATTATCGTTGATAGAATGCGATCAAAATCCTTTATTCCCTAAATGAAGCAAAAAGATGAGGGGCTGTATCCATATTCCATTGTTTAGTGCCTACACAATATTTCACGTACAACTATATTTAGGTAAAACCCCTGATTTTTTTGCTTCCTTTAGGAATAACGGACTTTGAGTTGATTCTATAGGCGACCATTTTCAGAATTTTCAAGCTATGTTTTTGAAACTTTTACAGAAGTTGCTCTATACATTTAGCTAATACAATATGCAAATGACATTTTGATATCGTTGACGCATGCGCAATGAAAAATTATTTACTAAACAAACTCATTTTTCATACAATTTTTATTATTTTTAAATTCTGATGACAGGGTATTGTGTACAATGATGTTTGTCATATTTTCAGAAAAGAACATTATTTTATAATAAGAACTCTGCAAATTATAAGCAAAAAACTTGGAAAAATTTAGGACTGTTTTTATAAAAACCTTAATTTCTCTACGAGTGTACATGCTATCCTTATAAAAATAAACACAGTACATTACAAAAAGCCAATTAATCATAATGTGCAGTTTGAATACTTTTGCTATATTAGTTTTGACAGGGTTATCCAAAAGATCTTCATTCTTTTTCAATTTGTTGACGGTCCCCTGTTTGATTTCGGGGAAAACTCTTCGTGAAAATATATGACGCGTACTATTTTGTTTACACACCTGGAGTTTCACCACATTTCGATTTATATTTCTTTCATTACTTAAAAATAATTACTTAATTACCAATTATGCTTAACTTTTGGACACCAGTGTATGTCTTTCAAGTTTAGCTACGCCGATCAGTTTGGTTGATTCAGATTTAAACAAATTGATCCAGAAACAGAAATAAACTCTGAAAAATATTTCTTCTTTCCATTTCGGTGCGTAAATGTGTTTGTGCTCATGTGGAAGCATTTTAGTTCTCCGAGCATTAAAAAAATGACTTTTTTACGAGAGTGAGTTGCACTTCGTAATTTACAATTCGGAAACTGATCAAAAAATTAAAATTCTGAGCTTCAGGTACATCAGGATAGATCTTGGACTAACTTCACAAAAAAAAACCTCGTAGATGCCGTTGTTTTTGATAACCATCGAAGACACACAGACAGACAGAGCGATTTGTTCTTTTATTAGTATAGATTAAAGTACTATTCATATATGTTGTTACATTGTAAATAATTTGCTTGATAAACCGAAAACTTAAAGCTTCGTACATCAGAAATTTATTAAGCCCACTACTGGAGCATGTGAGAAAATAACATTATTTATTTATTTATTTATTTTACTTAGTATTTAATTATTTATTTATTCATTCATTCATTTTTGAAGAATATATTTTGAAACTTAGTATACTTATTCTGATACATGACGGATAGAGGTGGGCTAAAAGAAGTTAGTATATCTTCTGGAATTCACGAATACTTTAATAATAATTAAATAAGTGCCCTTGAATAGCCCACTTTTGGTATGTTTACCTTATTGTTGATACTTTTTTAGAATAAAAATGTGATTTTCTTCAGCTATACACACACATAAACAAATAGACAGAAACCAAACAATTTTCAAGTATCCACAGTAAATCTTCCCTTGATGTTTCGTCCAGGCTCGAAAATAGCATATCCGAAGAAATGCGACGCTTCGAAAGATACTTATGTGTAGCAACTTGATGCACTTACCTGGAACCGCAGGGCACCTTTTCGAGGTGGACACGGATAAACGAACAAGATAGGAGCGAGACATCCTAGAACACACTTCCTGAGCCAGGGAGGAGGTGGAATGCCGTCAGTACCTTTGCTATGAAGACCCAGGGTCAGGGCTGACAAAAATGCAGCTGATGATACTAGACATAAACTACATATTTGATATACTCCTGCGAAAAAAAGAGAAGTTAGAAATTCTGCACAAATTTATATCCAGGGTGAATGTTCACAAAAATTCTTACTATGAAACTAGACACAAACTACATACTTCATTGACGCCAGTAAAAGTTAGAAATTAAAAGTTTAAATCAAGGGTCAATGTAATATAGATCTGTATTTTAAAGTATTGTGACCAGGTTCTTTTCAAAAAAATGCATTCGCTAGAGTTGTAGGCTGTGATCAATAAAATAAATGCCTTTTGAGAACTTTGTTTATTTAAAGTAGAGTTATAAAAATTAAATCATTTCTTACTGAAATAATTAGGGATGGTGCCTGTAAGCATTTTTTTAGAAACCTTCTTTACATGTCTGAGTCCGTGAAGGGAGAGCGAGGTAATTGAATTTTCTCATTCAGAATTCACACATTGGCATCTTAGAATTGGCGAAAGGAGCATATGAAAAGTGAATGATATCATAACGATGAAATTTTCTGTTACGCTTCAACAATTAAGATGATTTTGAATTTAATGCAGGGCACCCAGAAATGGACAGCCCAAAAAAAATACGCCATAAAGAATTCGCGCCAAAATCGTACGTTATATGTCTGTTTTGGGAGAATTTTATCAAAAGACACAACACAGAGCATTTACATGAAAAGTTTTTATGTAATAAAGAAGTTAGGCTCAACATTACGCAGAGAGAAACGATTTTTCGCTAACCGCAAACAACGGGGTTCTTTATTCTTTCTTTTATTATTTTTACTGAAGGAGAAATTTCATCTAAAGGAAATCAGTTTATCTGAGAACCGTTTTAAAGATACAGCAGATGTTACATATGTTTTCTTTCTTTACTTTTTAACGAAAGTTATAGTGGGAAATAAACGTTAAGCTAAAATAGCTATTTAATTAAAGATTAGTTTTAACTGTAATTTAGAAAAAATGTATAATTTAAATAAATTATATGTGATTCTACATCACAGTCAAAGCTGGCAAAAATCCAGCAGATTATAGCTTTGAAGCCGGTTGCACAGAAAATTACCTCATCAAGAAAATTATCTCATCTGAAATTCAAAGATTAGATAGAACTCGATTAGCATTTAAAAATGTAACTGGTCTGACAAGTCACATGCAGAACAAGTGAAAACCACCTGCAGACCCGATTTAAGTGATTGGCTAGTAGGTTTATTATTGCGTTTCCTGCATGCGAAGGTATGGAAACATCAAGGACTGGGAACAAGAAAACGCAACAGTAAACTTACCAGTCAACCACTAGAATCGAGTTTGCAGGGGTTTTCCACGAAGATATGACTTGGCAGACCAGTTGCATTTGAATATGCGAATCAAGCTATAATTAATCCTTGAATTTCCACCGTTAACTTGATGAGGTAATAGTTTGTGAAGCCACCTCCCGATCTGTGTTATAACAGGCACAAATTAAATATCAGATATACTGCTGTGTTGGTTGGTTGGTTGATTTTTGACGTCCGATTATCTACGCTAGGGATATAGGACCAGGGGGGAGTGCCCTTCGTGGGGGTCTTTCTAAGGGAACCTAACCCGTATTTACGCAAGGTTCGAAGAAAACCACGAAAACTCCGAACGGTTAGGCCGACAGCCGCGATTGGGTTCGAACCCAGCACCTGCCGTCTACCAGTTGAAAGGTCCGAACCTCTCGGCCACTGCTGGGGCCCAATATACTGCTGTGAAAACAAACTAATTAATAGAATATACTGATTGCACTGTCCTGCACACTATTTGGTCAACAATATCTGGATGCTAACTTTTAGACTTTTTTTTCGAACATCTAGCGCCAAATACGTAGCTGTGTTTCTGAAATTTTTACATATAAATTAGCTTTGTACTTAATAATTAAAAAAAACGGAAATTTTACTCAAATTTTATTAGAAAATATTATTAACCAGTATTTTTTTTAAACTGTTTCACATATTTACTTGATCTTTTTTTTATTTCTGTTAAACTTATTTTATAAAAAAATACGTGGTTCAAATAACAATTATGTATTAGTATGATGTGGGTCAAAATCATCCCTCACGGTCCTTTTAGTGAGGATTTATAGCCAGAGCCTGATTAAGGTTGTACAAGACCCAAGGCCTAGCCCCTGTTCGGGGGCCCCCTCGCAGCAGAAAAAAGTTGTTATTCTTTTTTTGGGGGGGGGGGAGAGTGCATAGATGGATATTATTATTAAGGTACAGTTGTAAAATTAACCAAAATGCATTTTGGTTTTTGAGAAAATGATTATGGAAAATGCAATTTCAAGACTTCTTTTTCTAAATCATTTTTTTTCAATTTTGGACCCCTAGCAGCAGTGGGCCCAAGGCCGCGGCCTAGTTGGCCTGTGCGGTAATCAAGATCTGTTTATAGCTTAAATTTTAAAATAATTTATTTTTCGTTTTCCAGACAACTGTCTGTCGGTATACAGCTGCATCGATTATCTGAATTATCTTCATCCGCTTCATATCTGTAAAAGCGAAATTTCTTGTCTTACATATGTGACATCAGCTATATTCTTTTTTTCTATTTTAAAAAGAAATAGGATGATTTAGAAAATCGCTGTATTAGGATAGATAAGTGTTACTTGTGCATGAAAGTGTTTAGTTTAAAAGTTGAGACTTCGAATAATTGTGTATAAAACTGATTTATATGTAAAATTGCGAGAAACATGTACGCATAGATTAAGCACTTGAAAAATGCACAAGATTTTCGCATTATACACTCATATTTCGTTAAAACAAATTGTTTGATTTAAAAAAATTTCATTTGGTTCTAAATAAAGGAGAAATGTATCAGAAAATAAACTGAAAGATAACAGTGCGAAAGCCTCTGAAAGGTCTACTGGTTGATTACAAAATTTCATTTACAGTCGACTCTCGTTAATTCGAAATCGGATAATTCGAATCTTCACTTAATTCGAACTGTAACAGGGTGACTGCCTTCCCTAAATTATAGTATCTATAGGTGGCGCTATTGCCACCTTCGGCAAAATATCTTGAGATATTTTGCCTTCCTTTCTAAAAAGACATGAAATGAAGTGAAGTAATTGAGGTTGCAGTTAAGATGTAACATTGGGATGTGTGTTCGCTAAGCTTCTCTCTTAGAGATGTTCTTTGTGCTAAGTAATTTTTATGAATATTCAATTGATTCAGTTGCGCTCGTCTTGCGATTTGTATATAATGTGATATGTGTTGTGTCGTCTACAATAAAATGTGACTGTAACATCTCTGTTCTATATTTTAAGTACCGAATAACATCCCACACTGGCGCCCAACGTAAAATGGAGTTCTTTCGGAAAATTTTTGTGCTTTCAAAGTCTTTGTGTCAAGTTCGCTGCTGTCATCCTAACAAAAATTCCAAAAATTATATTTAAAGTAGAGTAATCCGTACCCACTTCTAAATTATTGTCACCTCGGCAATAAAGGAAATTTTGTGTTCTCAAGTGCCGTGTTCGTCAAGAACAATTCATCCTGTGATTTCCAAAAAGTTCCATTACATAATGTGCAATATCAAGTATCAAGATATACTCCAGTTTTGTGCTAATTTCTTTAATGTCAGTTATGTGTGGTAGTATCATCGCGACAAAATTCAAGAAAGTAAAAAAAAAAAGAGTAATCTGTACCCATTTTAAAGGTGTTGTCAAATCTACAATGAATCAAGCTTCTGTTCTTATTTTTAATAGTGCTTTCTATTCTTCAATTGTGTGTTTTAAGTGCGTCATCCTGACAAAAAAGCAAGAAAATGCATTCGAAAAGGGTAATCCGTACCCTTCACATTGGAAATAATTGAAAAATATTGTCGACATGACAATAAATAGTGTTCTTCAGTCTTCATAAGCAATAAAATATCTTCTAGTTTTTAAACATAACTGGTGTTTGTAATTGAAACTTCTTCATTTCGTCATATAAAAGTATTCTACTTATAATCTGATTTTGTTCTTAGAAGTGTTCAATACCTATTTACTTCTGCGTGTTTTAACTGTTATGTGAATCATCGACAACCTTTATCTAAAAATAGATTTTTATTTTATTTGTTTTTACCGGTAAAAGTTGAAATTATTTTTTTTTATTGTTTGTTTGTTTCTCTTTTTTTTTTTTTTTTTTTTTGCTGGCCAGCTGCGAAAAAAAAAGTTTTCATTTTCTTTTATTTATTAAGACAAACGCTGTTTCATATATTTATATAATTTTTGTTTGTTTTGTTTTATGTTGATTTTGAATAAGATTATTAAGAAACATTAGTTTTCTGAAATTGAAAGTGATTTCTTTTGATATTGTTTTTAAAAGCAAGGATTCTGAGCAAGTGAATTTTGTTTTGTTTTTTTTAATCTGTGCACAGAGTTTAAAAATGATTTTGATAAATTTTATTATTTCGTATGTTGTTTATTTTTTAGATGTAAAGTAAGTTCTTTATTCATATTTCGAGTTGTTTTCATATTTATGTGTGGTTGATAATTATTTCGCAATGAATTACCTATAATATTTCATATATTTAAAATGAATGATTTATGTCATTGGTAAGCTAATTTGGTAAAAAGGTTGAATTTTAACGTATAATAATATTTCTTCTAAATATTTTCATGAGCTCATGATTAAATTAGTGGTATATTTTAGTATGTTTTAAATTATTTCCTGCATTTTTTTTAACATTTATTTATGAAAATTTATCTATATTTACATGTTTTATTTACCTGTAAGGGGAAGGTAGTCATTTTGTTCTTATTATTTAATGGGTCACGTATCTAATAGTTTTCTAATTTAAGCATAAATCAACAATATCAACAATAATTTGGGAAAAATGGCGTTTCTTTCTAAAGGGAAAAAAATCGATTTGTTTAATTTGGGCACAGAATTAGAGTTAGATGTAGATAAAGATGATAAACTATCAGTTTTACGTGAGAAAATTATGAAGTGTCAACTGCTTAAAGACGACGAACAATTTGTTAAAGAGGCATTTATGGCTATCGTGGAAGATCGCAAAAAACAAGAAATTGCAGAACAACAAATGATTCAGGATAAACGTATTGCAGAGGAAAGAGCATATGAGCTAGAAAAGCCTAAGCTACATGCTCAAAACCCTACCGCGACAACAGTACCACAAAATCAAATAGACCAGATGCGTATAGATATTAAAAATATCTTGCCAACATTTATTCCTGAAAAGGATGATATGTCTTTGTTTTTGACAATGTTTGAACGTCAAATGAAAATGCTTAATGTCTCCAAAGAATTTTGGGTTTCTCAATTAATTGCCGTACTTCCGAACGACATTGGTAAACTAATCGCCAGAGAACCAGAAGAAATGTTCAAAAATTATTCTTATATTCGTGACATATTGCTTAAAAGATTTAAGTTGACAGCAGAAAAATTTAGAGTATTATTTAGCCGACATCAAAAAAGAGAAAATTCTACTTGGAAGGATTTTTATTTTGAACTTAGAAATTATTTTGAGGGTTGGTTATCCGAATTAGAAATCAATTCATTTGAAAAACTAACTGAACTAATAATCGCTGATCAGATTAAGAAAAAGTGTCCACATGAATATAAAAATCATTATTTAGATGGTTGGGACAAGTTAAATGATCCTGTCGTGTTGGCTGAAAAGCTAGACATTTACGAAAACATTAAACCTTCTTCTCAAAAGTCAGCAAGTTATCCAAAAACTCGTGAAGCGCAGAAACATGTTTTGCCGAAAAATTCAAATGGTCAAGAATTCTGGAAAAATCAAACACTCAAACATGAAACTAACGAACATTTTTCAAATTATAAAAATAATCATTCTTCTTCAAAATATACAAATTCAAGATACGAAAACAATGATAAGCGTCCGATTATAAGTTGTTATGGCTGTGGTAAAAAAGGTTTTGTTAAAGCTAAATGTCCTAATTGTTCCCCATCTAAGCAGACGCAATCAGCAAATTTTCGTTCCCTTCATCTCAAATCTTGTTCTATCAACACTCAAGCAACACCTTTGTTGTACATAAAGGTAAATGGTGTTACAGGGGTTGCTTGCGCAGATACAGGAGCTACTCATTGCATTGCTGGGGAAATGTTATACAAGATTCTGTGTGACCAAGGAACTGTGTTCGAAGACACCGGTGTAAGCATAACACTTGCTGATGGACTACGAAAAGAAACCAACGTTCTTCAAGCAACAATCACAGTTGAAATAGAAGGTCGTACAACTAGTACAACGATTTTTGCCTTACCCGAAGCCCAGGGAAATAGAACATTGTTAGGCATAGATTTTTTAAATAAAATGGGGATCGTGCTAGACATGAGAAGCCAAAGTTGGTATTTCCAGAACAATCCTAAACGTAAAATTCCCTTTTCTGATGATCGTTTCATTACGACGCCTGAAATCTCAGCACCAACTGCCACAGTTAACTCGGTTATGTTAAGAGAAACAGAAGGTCAGCATCTATCTGAGATACAAAGAAAAAGGCTTATTGACTTACTTGAAAAATTTTCCAATACCTTTCGACCAGGGGGAGAAGCAACACCCGTCGTCGAACATCATATAAATACCAGAGACCATCGTCCTATATCACTACCTCCTTACAGGTTATCACCGGCAAAGAAAGAATTGTGTAAAACCCAAATTGATGATCTTCTAGCCAAAGGAATTATTGAAGAATGCGAGTCTCCATACTCTGCACCAATAGTGCTCATTCCTAAGCCAAATGGTAGTGTTCGCTTATGTGTAGACTACAGGAAGCTGAATGAAGTTACTATACCAGATACCTATCCACTCCCTCGTATGGACGATCTTTTGCATCAGGCGAAAACTGCTCATTTCATGACAACGCTGGATCTGAATGCTGGTTACTATCAAGTGAGTGTCTATGAACCTGATCGAGATAAAACTGCTTTTGTATGCCCTCTAGGAACATATCGCTTTCGAAGAATGCCGTTTGGTCTCCGCAATGCCCCTGCAACGTTTCAGAGGACAATGGATAGCTTTCGCAAAGGTATCCCAGATGTAAATATTCTCACTTATCTTGATGACTTAATTGTTTTATCATCAAGTTTTGAACAACATCTAGCTGATCTTGAAGCTGTTTTTAAAAGATTAGACAAATGGAAACTTTCTGCTAATAGCGAAAAATGCAACTTTGCTTGTACCAGAGTAAAATATTTAGGACACTGGATCACACCAAATGGCCTAGAAGTTGATCCTGGGAAAGTTGATGCTATTGTGAGGATCCCACCTCCGAAGAATATAAAACAACTGCAATCTTTTCTGCAGACATGTTCATGGTATCGCCGTTTTATACAAGACTTTGCAAAAATATCCAGACCACTTAGTAATCTCACAAAAAAGAATGTGGAATGGCACTGGGGTGCCGATGAAGAAAATGCATTTCAAACCTTGAAGCAATGCCTCGTTTCAGCTCCAATATTGAAACAAGCTGATGAAACTAAACCTTTTTTCATTCGAACTGATGCAAGTAGTTATGCTCTGGGAGCAGTACTTCTACAGGGTGAAGGTGCTGAAGAGCATCCGATTGAGTATGCAAGTAGATTGTTGACTGCTGCAGAACGCAACTATCACACCACAGAAAGAGAAGCACTTGCTGTTGTCTGGGCTCTTAATAAATTCAGAGGATATATTGATGGAACAGAAGTTACTGTGGCATCCGACCACCAGCCTCTCCGATGGCTCATGAGTTTAAAGTCACCCTCTGGAAGACTTGCCAGATGGGCTTTGCAATTACAAGAATTTAATTTGAAAATAGAATATATTCCAGGCAAAGCTAACGTCATAGCTGACATGCTTTCTCGTCCTGCTTGTGATCATACCAATAAAGAAAGTTGCGATATTTGCGCTATAATAGTTGATATTCCTTCTAAATCATCAAGTGATTTACGTGCTGAACAAATGAAAGATGAAGAATTAAAGAAAATTATTAAAAGTTTCGAAGATGAAGAAAAAACTCTTGACTATACTAACTGGACTGATCGCGGTTATATTATGAATCAAGGAGTTTTATACAGGTATTCTCCAAGTTCGGAATCAGAAGAAGCTCAACTAGTTGTCCCATCACATGAAAGGGAGAAAATTTTAAAAGAACACCACGATTCACCTACGGCTGGTCACTACGGTGCTGAAGGTACGTTAAATAGAATATCCAAAAGCTATTATTGGACTGGAATGCGTTCATACATTGCAAATTATGTCAAAAATTGTGATGAATGCAATAGGTATAAGCCTTCTAATCAAAAACCATCCGGTTTGTTACAAACACCAGTGTATTCACAAAGGTTTGAAGTTCTATCAATTGATCTTTTTGGCCCTTTACCAAAAAGTAAAAACGGTAAAAGGTGGATATTTATAGTAGAAGACTGTGCTACAAGATGGGTGGAATTGTTTGCCCTTAGACATGCTACTGCAGCGCAGTGTGCAACTACGTTGCTTGAAGAAGTTATCCTTAGATATGGTCTACCGAGACGTATAATATGTGATAACGGACCCCAATTTGTTAGTAGTGTGATGCAACAACTTTGTTTTCTTTTAGGTATCAAACAAAATCCAACTCCCATATACCATCCCCAGGCTAATCCTGTGGAGAGGAAAAATAGAGATCTGAAGCCGAGATTAGCTATATTAGTAGAAAATGATCACTGCTCTTGGGAAGAAAAGCTTCCAACAATCCGTTTTGCACTAAATACTGCTAAGTGTGACACTACTGGAGAAACAGCAGCATTCTTGCAGTTTGGAAGAGAATTGAGAACAACGGATGATGTTCAGCATGACATTCGTGCTGTAATTCAAAATGATAATTTTGTGCCTGAGGTTACTCCATATCTCAAGAAATTCGCAAAATTCACCTAAGAAATCAAAGACAAAGTTGAATCTAAGGAAGATCAGAGGAAAAAATTTGCTGACCGTAGTCGGAAACCGGGACATAGTTTTGTTCCAGGAGACAAAGTTTGGGTTGACTTACATCCAGTAAGTAAAGCCTCTAACAACAAAACGTCGAAGTTCATGCCTAAACGTGATGGACCTTACATCATTTTAACTCAAAAATCACCCACCACTTTTGTCATAGCAAGTATGGACAGTCCAAATGATCCACTTGCTACATGTCACACTTCTGCCTTAAAACTATGTAATGACTCTGACATAGTGCCTGTCGCACCCATTAAGAAACGCGGTAGGCCACCAAAGAAAGTTACTGGTTCCACACCGGGACGTTCGCGGAACCAGAGGGGGAGGCTGTAACAGGGTGACTGCCTTCCCTAAATTATAGTATCTATAGGTGGCGCTATTGCCACCTTCGGCAAAATATCTTGAGATATTTTGCCTTCCTTTCTAAAAAGACATGAAATGAAGTGAAGTAATTGAGGTTGCAGTTAAGATGTAAGATTGGGATGTGTGTTCGCTAAGCTTCTCTCTTAGAGATGTTCTTTGTGCTAAGTAATTTTTATGAATATTCAATTGATTCAGTTGCGCTCGTCTTGCGATTTGTATATAATGTGATATGTGTTGTGTCGTCTACAATAAAATGTGACTGTAACATCTCTGTTCTATATTTTAAGTACCGAATAACATCCCACAGAACTAAATATGAAATCCCGAAATTTTCAATGGCAGAATAACATTAACAATTGTCATTAATTCGAACTCATTCTCTCTTGACTTCGTTTAATTCGAACTAACGAGAATTACGATTTTTCATTTTTTTTTCTTTCTAATAGATTTTAGATCATTTGAATAACTTTCTTTCTTTGATTTTCGTGAAAATTGTTCCGAATGAGTATACATATAATCCCATGCAATTGATATCTACTTTCTTAGAGCCCTATGTGACCATCAGTGACGCTTTAAATTTTTCTTCCATCGTGCTTGTTTCTAATCTTTTAATGAGTTCATGTATTTATACATTCTACTTTAATATTAAGTCATATTCTAATGATAACAGACGAAATAAATTTTAAAAACACTATAACATTAATTCCTTTGTAATAGTGCCATATTAAGCATGTTTTCATTTCATATTTTCCATAATTCGAACTTTGGATAATTCAAACATTTCTGGTAGTCCCGACGAGTTCGAATTAACAAGAGCCGACTGTACGTATAAAACCCAGACTGACTTAACCCTTTATCAACCGATTGTACTTATAAGTACCATAAAAAATACTTATTATAAAATTCTTACGTCAATTAGTTGTAATACTGTTTAGAATGAGTTACAGATACATTTCTTTATTTTGTTCCAAAAGCATTATTGGTTACACAAAACAAAAATATTTTTGATAGAATGATTTCTTTTGCCTATTGTATCTTTTCAGCTTTCTTGGCGCTGAAAGACGGAGGATAGGGATTTTTCAATTCGGAAATATTTCTATATTTATATTGTAAGAGCATCGTATTTTTACATTTTATAATTCTTCAAAATACTAAAAAAACAATTTAAAATAAAAGATTTTACTGGGGTTATAAATATTGCATAAAATCCCTGTAAATTCAGATTTAATTAATCCGTCTAAATCCTTCAATCATTCTAAAATCCTTCAAAAAATTATTAAATGATTATGTAAATCTTTCAATTTAGTTTAAGCAATTTATGCAAAATGCTTTTGGGATGTAAATTTTTCATGAATTCATAATGCGGTAGATACAGGGTTAAACAACTGAGTGTAAAAGCAAAACAAATTCACATAATAATTACCAAGAAGTGGCAGCTGGGCAGAATTGGTTTTTGGTCCCCCACCCGCTGCAACAAACACGAGTAAAAGTGCCAGCAGACATCCAATTGCGAGTGTCACTCGTTCTGCTGATGCTGGCGGAATTAAGAAACACAGCGCAGACAGTCCGCTGACGAGGAACGTGGGCAGCACTTGCCGCAATAAATGAGGACCAGGACGTCTGCGTAAAATCAGGGAGAAGGACAATGCTCGACCTCCTTCGCTGATTCCAATGGCGTCTTCCAAATGGAATTCCGGGTTGGGATGCAATGATGACAGATCTATTCGCTCTGTTGATACTGATAACTGAAACAGAAGAAGAATTGTAAATATATTATTTAATTAGAATAAAATAGAAAGATTAGCAAATATTTAAAGAAAAATGTTACATAATCAACTTCAACTTTTTTTTTTACACGTTCGCTGCCGCTAACGTGAAGATGTGATGATAGTTAATGCCGCACTGTAGAAGTGGATTTTTCCCAGAAGCCGATTTACTTTTTATAACAAAGAATCAATAAAAGATTTTCCCGCGCCAGCACGTGACTGGCTATTGGACATCACCCCTACATCACGCGCTGGCGTGTGAGTAGCCCCTTAACATTGGCGCCATATCACACGCTGCCGCGTGATCGGCAGCGAATGTGTTAAGTAAAATTTTTCATTTGTTGAAAAAAGTATTACAAAATTTTATAAGATTTTGGAAGATTCCTCAATTTTAATAAGAGAAGAAAGATGATGATGCATGTAGGAAGACAATTTGTAAAGCATCCAATGGGAACAAAGTGGCCAATTGAATATTTTCGTATTCTGTACAGTGCCCTCCACACACACGCGAAAACTGGGCGAAACAGTCGTTACGGATACTGATAATATCGTCTGCGACACTGAGGCGGAAGGGTGCAGTTTTCTAATACTGATAGTACAAGAGCCGACTGCACAAAAAGCCTTATTTTTTCGACGAGTAGTAATAGGAAAATCTAATGGTACAGGTCTGCCGGAGGTAAAATGGTGCATAAGCTAAAAATTAATACCACTAGTGGTTTACTCGTAGGTTTATCATTGTATTTGCCGTACAATCATTTCATACCTTTGATTGTACGGCAAACACAATGTTAAACCTTCGAGTAAACCATTAGATATATCGATTTTTGGCTTATGCACCATTGTAGGTAGACATGTAGGTAGACATGAATCATTAGATTCCCCTATTAATACTCCTCCATAAAATAAAGTTTTTTTTTTCTTGTGCTCGATATCTTAGGTTTTTGTGCTGACGGCTTTTAGACTATAAAATACATATTATTGTTCTTTTTTTTTTTTTTTTTTTTTTTGCAATTCGATTTTTTAGGAATACGGTACAATTTCTTGATTATAGCTAAATAATGTGTAGTGTTATAAATATTTGCTGTTACACTATATCACCAGTGTAAAATCATCTTTTAATTACGTTCAGAGCAGTGTGCTTGGGGTCATTGTCCTGGTAGAATTTAAAATCGTTATAAAGGTTCAATTTTCGTGCTGAAGATTTCAAATTTTGCTTTAAAATATCAATATACTTGTACTGATCCATTATACTGTCAATAAAAACAAGATTACCAACTCCAGCGGACGACATAACTCCTCCTCCACCATGTTTTACTGTTGGTACCAAGTTCTGTTTGCGAAATTCTTCCCTGGGTTTTCTCCACACCAAGATTCTACCGTCAGAACCAAATATATTAAATTTACTCTCAACAGCAAATATAACTTTATTCCAGTAATCAGAATTATTATTTATGTTGGATTTTGCGAAAGCTAGTCTGAGTTTTCTATTCTTTTCACTTACGAAGAATTTTTTCCTGGCTACTCTACCGTGATATCCAGCAGATCGAATTACCCTTCTAATAGTCTCAGGATTAACAATTATTCCATATAATGCTTGTAAATCAGCAGCAACTTTTGAAGCACTATTTCTTGGATTTTTTTTTAATATTTCGAACGATAATTCGCTTTATTCCATTGGATAGCTTTGATGTTCGGCCAGGTCTTCTTTTATCCTGAATCATATGATTCTTTTTATATCGTTTAATGATATTGAAAACTGTTGAACGACTCAAGTTAACTGTTTCAGCAGTTTTTCTAATAGATTTTCCACGTTCAATATGCAAATTAATAACTAATTTTCGAATTTCAGGCGAAGTTTCTTTTCGTTTAGCATTCATGGCTACACAGAGCTAAAAAACACAAAAATTCCAAAACAAACTGGAGAGAAATACTGCAGACGATTTTATAAATTATTGCCAATTGCTTTTAAGTAAAAATAAAACCTCAAAAAGTATTTTTATTGCTTATTTCAGACGATTTTTGTTGCATATATAATGGTGTCCCATTTATGTGAGCTATTTTTTGCTCCGTTCTAAACATTTGTATTTTTATTAAATTAATATTTTAATATTTTGACAAAATGTATATTATGTAATAATCTTTACTAAATTTATGAAACACACCCACAAAAAATGTGTACATGTTTTTTTTTAATTTATTTGATTAGTTTCCTTTTGTAAAGCACAAGTGTCCCACCACTTATGTGAGACACTGTATGCATTCGGTTTGTCTGGCCGTCTGTCGGGATGTCCGTCTGTCCGCGCTCTAACTCCCGTAAATATTCTGGGATTGCTATGAAATTTTTATACATTATTGAGGTTTACCCTAGCACGAACCCTATTGAAAATGAATTTTCTACCATGAATTTTTTCTTTACAGAGAGAGTCAAAAGTTTTTCATTACATTACGGCCTATGGGAAAAATTCGTTCAAATGAATTTTAAAGGTCTTATACCCTATCAAACATATTCATATTCATACGGATTCGCAAAGTGCACTAAAATATGCATTCTGTAATGTATGCAGTGAAAATATAGCTATTATTCATTTACAGGGCCGCACAAAAAAATTTCATTAGATAACGGTAAAGAGGGAATTGTGTGCGGCATATTTTAAATATATTAAACTATTTCACGTATAATAAAATTGATATATGTCACCGAAGCTTAACATAAATTATACGATACTGTCTTGCATAATATGAAGTACATAGCATTTACAGGGCCATACAAAAGATTTCAAATAGTATCTTCTTTCCGAAGTACCGTATATGTGTCCGATGATGGCTGATGGAGAGATGAAATGCATTTTAATCATGATATGCGCGTTTATGTTTCGCTAAATATATGCACAATATATGGTGTGTATAAATGTTATAGTGATACACAGGGCTACCCAAAAGAGCTCACCAACGTTACTGAATATGAGCGTAAATTACTTAAACGTGGTTCTTAAGTAAGTTATTCATTTTTACGCTGAACTGCATTAAATTTACTGAGAAATGTTTACAGAATGTAGATAAAAGGATATACAGAGCCACGCAAAGAATTCGGTACATGGATGCCTATGAATGATAATTTATGAGAATGTGATTTCAGTTGTTTTAAAAGTGTTTTAGTTTACAATAAATTTTAGTCTAATGCTGACGTCTAATAAAGCTACAAGGTAAACTACACAGCTGAACAAAAGCATTCAAGTATGTTTCCATCTAATAGTATGAATTGCTGAAAAAGAAATTTCAAGCTAATGTGTATTTTCTTCCTAAACTAAATTTTCCCATTATATCAACTGAGAGATGAAATACAGGGCTGTTCAAAAGTACTGGAATACATATTTGGGTATATTTGGCTATACACTATTATTTCCCGAAATAAAAAAGTTTTGTTAAAGATTTCATGAAATGTTGGAAAGTGCTCCATAATCTATGCTTAATTCATGATTTTTCTTATTTGTTTTTTTTTTCTAATCGGAGGCGAAACTGAATTCTGCAATGGCAGAATTTACATCCAACTTGTTCTTTGCTTTTTTCTCTCTCAGTGTCTCAGAAGCGTTTTAATGCTGGTGGGGAATTTTCTTTTCTTCTGTAATAGAAATTCTTTATCGTAGATTCAGATGAGATTTACAAGTTAAGAAACAGGTTTTCGATAGTTTAATTTTAAATACAGTATAACTATGTATTCGTAAAATAATTTTCCTATTTTTTTTTTTTTTTTTTTTTTTTTTTTTTTTTTTTTTTTTTTAATGCGTATATAAGGCGTTCCAAAATTAACAGGGACTTTTTGTTAATGTATTACTGAATAATAAATTTTAGGTTAATATTACGAATATTTATCCTGTTATTTTAAATAATGCCCATCTCTACATTGAAGTAATCCTTTTCTGTAAAAGCGGTGGAGTGACGATGCAGCAAAAGTTTCAAAGTTTTAACAGTGTATATCACTTAAAAAGGATATCATTTTTATCTATATTCTGTTATGCGTTTTAGTATTCAAAGTTTCGAAACTTTGAATATTAAAAATATTCTAATGTAAAATTGTCATCACGAAATACCTCATTTTCTCGTCTTTAAATAAGTGTTTTATGATAACCACTGAAGTACAAGTGCTTCTATGATATTAATGTAAATAGTTATCTTTATTAAAATTATCTTATTTATCATGAAAAATATAAAGTAACCAATAAAATAAAAAATTATAAATACAATCTGGGGCGCGCAGTATTCAAATTAGAGGCCTGTACGGACCGAAATTTACAGGCCCCAGCCGTTATAAAAGTTAAAATTTCGGCCCGAGCATGGCCTGGCTCGTAGAGAAAAATTAGCGGCCCGGTCAGGCCCGATATAATTGCTAAAAACAAGGCCCGAGCTCGGTCCGGCTCGGGAAAAAAGCTAAAATTTCGGCCCGAAACCGGCCTGGCGCGTGTGAATTCTAACAGAACATTGATCTTTACACTTAATATTAAGGAAGAGTTGAGACCAAAGAAACTTATCTTAGTCTTTTTTTTCCATGTTTATAATCTTCATTTATGCAGAAGTCCCGTAGGCTTCGATATTTATGCTTCTAATGAACTTTTATTTGTTGTATGTAAATGTTTCAATTATCATTAGTAATATAAATCTATATTCCATGTAATGGAGACATAAAAATCTAAAATATAGTACATCGTAAAAGTAAAATCTTCTAAGACGGAATCGTATTGGAAAGAAAAAAATACGTTTCCTTCTTAGCAGGTGTAAATGTTTAATATATATGTTTTCTCGCGTGTTATTGTATTTATTTTGCATGGATGAATAATTTAAAAGAAGTTTATAAGAAATTTCCAGCTTTCAGTTTCAAAGAAAATTCCGTCATAGGCAGGGGTTTTTTATGCGTTTAACTCTTTTTAGGTGCGTTCGTAATTATGCAAATACGTAGCACCTATAGTGGTCGTTCAGTCCGTCCGTCTGTCTGTCCGCATATAACAACGCAAAAACTACCCAACCGAATTATTTGAAATTTAAAATACATAATTATTACATAATTTTGTCGAGTCATTTCAAATTTTATGAAAATCGGATGCATAGATCAATTACAGGGGCAATCAAAAGTATTCCATTACATTACGGTCAATGGGGAAAAGTTTCAAATGCATTTTAATCGTTTGAAATTTAAAATACATAATTATTACATAATTTTGTCGAGTTATTTCAAATTTTTTGATAATCGGGTGCATAGATCAATTACAGGGGCAATCAAAAGTATTCAATTACACATTATGGTCAATGGGGGAAAAGTCAAATGTATTTTATACGTTTGAAATTTAAAATACATAATTATTACATAATTTTATCGAGTTATTTCAAGTTTTATGAAAATCAGATGCATAGATCAATTACAGGGACAATCAAAAGTATTCCGTTACATTACGGTCAATGGGGAAAAATGTTTCAAATGCATTTTAATGGTGTTACACTCATTCGAACTTAATAAAATTTATATGCAACTATAAAGTATATATTATAAAATACATTTTACATAATTTGTGGTGCAAAGAACATTTGTTATTGATTGACAAGGCCACACAAAAGTATTCCATTACATAATGGTATAGGGAGAACATTGTTTGATGAGCGTTTTAATTGTAATTCACAATTTACAATTTTATGAGATTGATATATGAGAGTAATATTTTTAAAACTTAGTTATCGTACGAACGCACCTCATTTGCTACGCTTCACGTGCAATTCCCAACTTGTTTTTAATTAACCTAGAAATCTACGATTCTTTAAAAAGAATAAATTCTAATGTTTAATTGTAGAATAATGACGATTGACGATATGCCTTTTTTGCAAAAACTTTTGGACCAAGCCAAATTTTACTGATTTTTGAACAGATTTGGCCACGTCGAAAAAATGATTATGGGATACTCAAACTGATGATTCAAACATATATATATATTTTTTTTGGTCCGTGAAGACTAGGAAGAATGAAATCAGTCCCTGCTTCGTACGGAAAAAATAAGTTAGGCCTGGCCCAATATATTAGGCCTGCAGAAAAAAAAGTAAGGCGTGAGCCCGGGCCGGCTCGTGCAGATGTCTAATTCGAACGCATAGTTCCGAGTCTCAAGTTTAATGATCTAAAAATTCAGCCAGCAAGCTCATCTTTCTGATAAGTTTTGGTGTGATGTAGATGAGATGGGCTCATCCGAAAAGTGAACTACACGAAGAGTCAAAATCGCTTCAAATTCCGAGCGTCTCCATGTTATCCTATGGCTTCAGGGGAGTAGCTTGGAAATCAAGCAACTAATTTGTTTAGGAGCGTCGACGCCTGAAACAAAGTAAGTCGCCAGTAACAGCCAATCAAATCCCTTGAAATCCGGATGATGGTTTTCTTTTTTGAACAACCAATGAAATGCTTAGAAAAAGAAAAAAAAAACGCAGGAGATTTTATTCACTTGAAACTTTTACCTGTAATAGCATTTTTATACAACGGATTATCATTATAATTAGCTCTTTGATTTATGAAATTGATGATTTGTTCCTGACCACTCTGAACGTTTTTTTCCGTTTACGCTATGGGCTCACTCCATGCTTTTCTCTCCCAAGTGCGTGTTCGTTACGCGCATGTCCATTTTGAGCGGACCACGACCATTAATAACTTTCTGTAGCTGTGAGTTGGCAACACTTGACAGTTTTGTTTTGCCTCTGCCCGCTAAGTTTGTCTTTTAATTTTGTTTAAATCTGTTGAAAGTAAAATTTTTATTTTTGTTTAGTAAATTTTGTTTGAAAGATCTAGAAGAGGATAACTGGTAATAATACTCGCATTTCCCTAAGAATGATATACTAAAATTTTAGTATTTCTCTTCCCAACTAATGTAAATCAAATGGGTTATTCTCTGCAATACTGGCCAAGCAGTCTGACTTGAATGTTACATAGGTAAATTTTCATAAAAATTAAATAAATTGCAAGTAATTGGTCAGTTATTAAAGATTTTAATAGCAGCAGAAATTGTTATAAAATTTAAACAAAAATACATATTTCCCCATTCACTTTATCATTACCTTTTAGCGGGTGTTAACGTATTATTGAATAAGTAACGCATTTAAAACAACCACATAAACATTTAATAACACATTTCACAAGATTCACAAATAATAAAGACACCAAGAAAAAGAATAATGAAAAAGTAAAGATAACATCGTTTGTTGCCATGCGGCTGATATAAATTCTTTTCTTTCAAAAATAGCGTTTCCTTTATCAATGGAGTGATAATTAGAAACGAAACACGCGCGTGAGAATAAATTAGAGAAATACTACAACCTCATAATCATAACAATAAATGTGAGGGAATGATGAAATTAGGCGTTTTTACTAATTGTCATGAAAAATGCAAAATCATGGAAAAAAACAAACTGATTCCTTAAAGTAGAACACTTAATATATAAAATTAAAAATTTTGAAAATTACCAAAAATATAGCATTCTGTGTGAGGGAATGACTGCTAATAAAAATACTCCCCGATTTTTTGATTGAAAAAAATTTCTAGAAAATTAACAAAAACTTACACCACAAATTTATGTTGCTGAACTGACAAGTACTCAAATTAGCTTCCTCTTTGTTAAGGATGCCATACTACTTTCTTCTTTAGTGATAGAATATTTGAAATAATAGCAATGTGTGACGAGGGAATGATGGTCTAACATGGGGAAACTACATATAATTATGTTGACTATCTAATAATAGTAAAAGATAATATTTTTATTATTTTTTGTGAAGTACCAAATAGGAACTTTATTTTGCTTATGGAGTTTTTAATTATTTTTATTTCTAGATGGAAAAAATCAGGGTGTGATTGCAGTTTGCTCTCCTTCTTGGCACAATTTTCAAAAATCGCCAAATGGTGCATTTTTGCATACTAACTCCCGGAGCTACCTCTCCGGGAGAGAGTACACAAAATTATTATTTGTTTTCTCTTCTCATATATTCTTAAACCAGTACCTATCTAGACAAATGCTTTAATTGTGAGAATAAATATTTGATCAGTTATTTTTCTCTTATTTTAACCTGTATTTTTCACTAAAAATAAAAAATACATAACATTTCAAATTTTTTCGAAATACATTTTTAAAGATATATTTAATATATTTTAAAATATATTTTATCAAATATACCAAAAAACAAATTTTTTACTTACCCAAATTATTAAAAAAAAAAATGTTTGTTAACAGTAAGAGGAGCAAAACAATGTTGTAGTCTTTTTATTCAGAGGGCCTTTTTTTTTAATCAGGCGGGCTATCGCCCCCCCCCCCCCTGAATCCCCCGTTTTTTAAATTCATAATATCTTCTACTCTACTCTAGAATGTCATTCAAAACCACCACTCAATCTATCATTTTTAGTCATTCATATCTTGAAACAATCATCCTCTCATTCATACATAATTCAATCAAAGCTCAAAAATACAGGTTAAAAAAATAGAGAAAATTAAACGATCGAATATTTATTCTCAGCTGTCAAGCATTTATCCACATCGGTACTTGTTCCAAAACATAGGAGATGAGAAAACAAATAATAGAAGACACAACACAATAGACAACATTTCAACGTGCAATCCATTGCAACATTAACGTTCTTCCAAAAATTTAACCGCTCTTTCTCTTCTCTCAGTTCTTTTCTTTTGTCCAATAAGAAAATATGTAACAAAAAGGAGTGTCCAGTCGGGAAAAGGCAGGATACGGTTTTAAAAGCAAACACTTTAAAACGGAGCACTCCTTAGTGTTGCCACATTGAAGATGCGAGAGGAGAAAATGAAAATACAAGGGTTGCCATATTGGAGCATTTATCG
The DNA here is from genome assembly GCA_964019185.1 of Maratus speculifer. Classification (NCBI taxonomy): domain Eukaryota; kingdom Metazoa; phylum Arthropoda; class Arachnida; order Araneae; family Salticidae; genus Maratus; species Maratus speculifer. Next base: position 161,161,030 of record OZ025303.1, read on the forward strand.
CGCCAATAAAAAAGTCGCCTTGGTGAAGGAGAGTAAACTGCATTTCACCCAAAATTGGGCAGTAAATAACAATAGTATAGGTTGGGGAAAGGTGAGGGAATGATATTTGCATGATATACCTTATATTTTTAAGTATTAAATTTGCTTATTTTTAAATTTTACTTCCTGCCCCTAATAAACAAACTTTAGATCTTCTAATAAAAAAAAAAAATAATAATAAAAATGAAATGAAACTTAGAGCATTTATATGGCTGGGAAACACTTTTTGCACTATTGCAGAGAATAACCCAAATACATACACTGGGTAACTTTTGTGTTTTGATGGATGCACTCCAATTTTTTTAATATTAAATACCAATATTTTGTTCTCCCTTTTATGTAATTTGAAGATATTTTAGATATTTTGTTACCTTATTTATGTATTTGAAGATTTTTTATTTATTAATATTTTTTTTAGAAGTGTTTTAGCATAATTATTATTAAACTTCTTTACTTTTATATCTATCAAATTGAGACAAATACATAGATTTGAATATTACCTTTATTGTGAATGATACAAGTTTTTGAAAAAATTGTTGTAAAAGATAAATTTTAAATGTGTAAGAAAATATTTTCTATGAACATTTGAGTGGTACACTTTTTACAAAAGTAAGAAAATAAACATTGTTTGACACAAAAATTTCAATTTATGAAGTACAAGGTAAATCACTTTTTAATTTCCCTGGACAATATCAAAACATAACATGCCAAAGCTATTTTTTAATTAAAGAAACTGTAAATTTCAAAATGTCTTGTACCTTGTACCTTCTCATTTACAGAGAAGTATGGGACAGCAATAAAACAAAGCTACAAGTCATAAATAGCCTGGTGTTTGTTAGATATATAATCAAACAAATATTGTAGTTTGATGATCTATATGCTACAATTTATAATTCCAGTATCTTCATGCAGTGGCGCAGCCAAGGGGAGGGTTTTGGAGTTAAACCCGCTCCCAGAGCTAAGAAAGATCGCTATAATTGCCACTTACATGAATCAAAACCAAACTTAATTTTTAACTGTTTTGTCCTCTTTCAGAATCAGCCGCTTTATTGAATCAGATTTCATTTAATAAAGTGGTTCAATTAAATGGCGAAACTTCTACTTAAAACTGTGAAAGTGCATATTACATGGATTAGTTAAGTAAAAATTGGTTATTTGAACTAAATCTCTTTTCTGAGGCATATTATGCTAAAAGAATGATGATTTCTTGCCACACTGATGCTCTTTGAGTTTAAGTATTATACATTGAATATTCTAATTAGTACTGATTTTATTAACCAGCAATTCAAATAATCGGCTAACACCTTTATCAGAAAATCAACCCCCTCCCCCTAGAACCAAACTTGCTGCGCCACTGTCTTTGTGACTGAAATGAAAATTCAGGAACTGAATGAGTCATAGATGTCATTTAAGAAATATCATAGAAATCACTTCAATTTCAATGTATTTACATTTTTAAGTAAATGAATTTATTATCAATGGTATAACTAATATACTATCCGGGTGAAATGCAGTTTACTCTCCTTCGCCAAGGCGACTTTTTTTTTGTGCGATAAATGCTCCAATATGGCAACCCTTGTATTTTCATTTTCTCCTCTCACATCTTCAATGTGGCAACCCTAAGGAGTGCTCTGTTTTAAAGTCTTCGCTTTTTAAACCATATCCTACTGTTTTCTAAGCTGTTTCCTGATTGGACGCTCCTTTTTGTTACATGTTTTCTTATTGGACGAAAGAAGAGAACTGAGAGAAGGAGCGTTTAAATTTTTAGAAAAACGTTAATGTTCCAATAGATTACACGTTGAAAAGTAGTTTATTGCAGTTGCGTAGCCCAATTTCTATTATTTGTTTTCTCATCTCATATATTTTGGAACAAGTACCGATATGGATAAATGCTTGACAGGTGAGAATAAATATTCGATCGTTTATTTTTCTCTTTTTTTTTTTAACCTGTATTTTTGAGCTTTGATTGAATTATGTATGAAAGAGAGGCTGATTGTTTCAAGATATGAATGACTAAAAATGATAGATTGAGTGATGGTTTTGAATGACATCCTAGAGTAGAAGATAAAATTATGAATAAAAAAAGAGGCGGGTTCAGAGGGGCGGCTGCTCCCTGATTAAAAAAAAAAGGCCTTCTGAATAAAAAGACTACAACATTGTTTTCCTCCTCTTACTGTTAACATTCCTTTTTAATAATTTGGGTAAGTAAAAAATTTGTTTTTTGGTATATTTGATAAAATGTATTTTAAAATATATTAAATGTATCTTTAAAAATGTATTTCGAAAAAATTTGAAATGTTATGTATTTTTTATTTTTACCCAAAAATACAGGTTAAAATAAGAGAAAAATGGCTGATCAAATATTTATTCTCATATTTAAAGCATTTGTCTAGATTGGTACTTATTTAAAAATATATGAGAAGAGAAAACAAATAATAGTTTTGTGTACTCTCTCTCGGAGATGTTGCAGCTCCAGGAGTTAGTACACAAAAATGCATCATTTGGCGATTTTTGAAAATCGCGCCAAGAAGGAGAGCAAACTGCAATCGCACCTACTATCCTGTAAAAATATTTGCATATAAGTAATTTACATTCATCTTATTAAAAAAAAAAAAAAGTTATTGGATATGTCCCATTCATCCCACTTCCTTGTATTATGTTAAACTTCTAGTATAAACAAAAATGTTGCTTTTAGGTTTACTTTAAATTATGGATAATGTACAATATAATGTTCTATAAATAGGGGAAACTATTACATCTATGCATAAAATAAGTTCTTAATATACAAATATGAATTAAAAGTATGTAAAGCAAATTTACTTTTAATTCTTGAAATAATCTTTGCTTTTATACAATTGCAAGATTATACAAATCAAAAATTTCTTTTAAAGTGAATATTTGGCTACCATTGCTTCTTCTCGAGTATGTGATTGATGAACTGTTTAGACTGAGAAATAAAAAAAATCTACTGTACCATTGTCCCACTGTCCCTTTCTCAATACAATCTAAATTTCTGTTCTAGTCATAATTTCAAGAAACTTCTTTTTTATTTAAGGACAACATTTCATTATTCATAATATTGTACTAAATTAGTCATTTAATTCTACATATAAATTTGAATATTCCTGCTGATATTTAGTGATAATTTTCATACATTATTTTAAAAATCATTGCACTATTATACTTTACCTTGAATTTTAAAAGTGTTGACATAAATTATCTATATTTGAATTGAACTTTTGCTTAAACATTAAACTTCAGATGTTTTAATGAATTGTTCTGTTTGGGTAATGTTTTGCTTGAGTCTCATGCTTAAATTTAGCAAATTGCAATTTTGTGATTTATTCCCAATGGTATACCATTTTGTATTTCATGAAGTATATAAACAGAAATTTAAAAAATATAACGTTAGTATTCTTACATGTCTATATTTGATTTTTTTTTTTTCTTTCTTTCTTTCTTCTGTACAGTATGTGGATAATATACTAATAAGCAGTTTTGATTTTTTTTTTTTTACTTCAAAATTAAATTTTAAATAAATGAATAATTAAAGCTTGCATTCCAAAGCAAAGAATTCAAAATATTTTTTAGATTTTTTGCAGTTTGATAAATTGTTATTTTAATGATAAAAGTGAAAATGACCAAAAAACTTAATGGCCAGGAATCATACCAGGTGATTCTACTTTATTAAAAACTACAATTAATTAAAAATTGATGAACAGTGTGGTTACAGTTAATGCTCAAACATTTTGCCAACAATTAAAACAAATAGATATGAGTGTAAAAAGAAATTAAATGATGAGAAAAACATTGACCAGGAACTACCCCAGTGACTAAGATACTAAGATTTACTCAAGTTACATTGGGCAATATTTGATCAACTTCTTCAAATTATTTAAAATAATATAAAAAGTTTCAAGGCTATTTTTTAATAGCTTAAGTAGTTCATAACTGGGCAATTCCATGGTGTCGGGCGTAAAATTTGCACAAGATTTACTCATAAAAACTTAAAATTCTTAGAGATAAAATAATCATACTGATCCAAATATTTTTTTTAATACTTACCTAACCATAAAACATAAAAATAATTTCTAGCAAAAATTAAACTTAAAAAAAAAAAAATCTCAGTGTCAGACGTAAGAGAAAAGGACATAAGAATGAGATACATCAAACTAAAATTTAATATTCAGCTGAATGGTTTATTCTGTAATGCAGTGATGCACAACCTTTTTGCCAGAAAATTGTTTCCCACCAGAATATTTGAAAAGAGTCGTTTGTTTTATTTAATAGCAAAGATTTCTTCATTACTATAAGGAAAAATATTCTGCATAAAAATAGTGGTATCTTTGTGGCCCGCGGGCCGGGTCAAAGGTTGTGCGCCGCTGCTGGAATGTTGTAATTATTTTCATATTAAAGAGCACTGATACAAGATAAATAACTCACAAATTTTCATCAAATCGATATTAAGTTGCAAAATGTTAATTTAATTTTTAGTGTCGGACATAAAAACTTAGTGCCGGACGTAAAATGACCAAAATTAACCTGGTGTTGGGCGTAAATAAAGTTTAAAAAAAAAAAGACTTAAATAACATAGTACCTTTATTTTTACAATTTATCTATGATAGCACATTGGGCATTGCTTAATGCTTACAATTATGTTTAATATTTACATAAGTATTTATAAGTTAACTTTTGACCATTTAAAATGACCTTCTGCCTTGTGCATCACAGATACTTCAATTTCATCATCATTTATTTGGGTGATGCACCCTAGATAAAATACAGACTCATATTTGACAACTACCCAGTCATTTAATTTCATAAGTATGGGGGGATTTATGTTTAAAGAGAAATATGAGTGGAAGAGATAAATTGAACCCCTCGTCATCAGCAAGTCTCAAAATCCTCGCTGTTTTAAAAATGTTAGAAATCTGCCATGCGTTTATGAAAGTCAAGCCAAAGCGTGGATGACAAGTGATATATTCATTAAGTGGATCGGCAAATTCGATGAACAAATGAAAAAGGCATCTAGAAAAATATTGTCTTGTTGATAATTGTCCTGTTCATCCCAAGGATATCCCAGGTTTACAAAAAATCGAACTAGTCTTTTTACCATACAACATACTAGCGTGGTTCAACTCATGGATCAAGGTATAATTCATTGTTCTGAATTGTCTTATCATAAAAGACATGTCGTTGTACGTTACCTACACGAAATAGATCATCGCGAAAAAGATCTATCCTGCCCAACCTGTAAACCTATTAATCACTTGGACTCAATGCATTTCCTGAGTGCGTCCTGGGAAGACGTAATATCAACCACCATTGAGAGCTGTTTCTCTAAAGCCTTTGATATTGACAGCACTTTACAAAATGTTGACATCACAGAAGAGGAGCAATATCAAGATGAATGCAAAGATTGGGACTTATTTGTAGAAATTGACGATGAAGTTGTAACAAGTGAAGTTCAGTCTATCGCAGACGTCAAAAGTTCTGATGAACCTAGCTCTTTAGAAGAAGTAGAAGACAACGCGGATGAAGAAACAGATGTACCAGCCATACCATCATTCAAATCTGTAATGAGCTTGTTCAGCTTACTTCAACTGGTTCCCTCTTCAATGGATGCTGGTTCCGCTGTTGAAGATTTTTTTCTATCACATCAACAAGGCAGAAAACTTCCTAATAAAATCTTGTCCTAGGTTGCACCAAACCAAGGTAAACGACTTTTTTTCAACAAACTAAAACTATATCAGGATTTTTATAATGTATCGAATAATTATTCCTTACATACATTTAGTTTCTTTCAAAAAAAATTTATGAAAATTTCTTATTCTTCTCCTTTAAGCATGTAATGCATGCTCTTTTCTAAAGATTAACAAAATTTTCATTTTATTGTCTTTTATTTATAATTTGGCAGAGAGTACTACATAAAGGCATTTTAACTTTTTTACTGTACAAACAGATATTTAAGAAAATTTTGGAGAAAATAAAATTATCCTTTTTTTTTTATTATCTTAAACTTAAATTTTCTAGAATTTTTAAAAATTGTTAGAAATGGGTAAAATAAGAGTTATAAATGGCTAAAATTTATGTTAACAATGTGCACTGTTTTTATATGCATTATCATTCGAGAATCTATGAAATCCGGATAAGGTACGATCTCACTTAAGATAGAAATGTTCTCAGTCCCTTGATTTGTGTCTTAAACAAGTTTTACTATATGTAGTTTTTAGAGATGCACCGGATCTAGATTTTTGCCGGATACCGAATTTCCGGTATAAAATTTTACCGAATATCCGGTATCCGGCCGAATAATTTCCCATTTTTTATTTTCATAATATTTCAATTTTATGCTTGTTTAAAGAGAAAAAAAAAATTGTAATATTATATTATGCAACTATTAACAGATTTAATTAATTTATTAAGTTAAAGGTACTTAGAAACAAATGCATAGTAATAATTAAATATTGAAACTTAATATTATTTTGCCTTTTCATTTTTATTGATAAAACTTCTAACTTTACAAGCATATTTTTTTCTATCTTTTCTTTAGTCTCTACCACCAGACTTAGTCTAGGTAGTGTGTTGATGTTTTTAGATGCAGTGTATTAATTAACAGATTTTTTTTTTTTTTTTTTTTTTTACTTTGTTGACACATAATTAACAAAAATGGGACATTTAAATCATTCGCCTGTTGCTTTTTGAATTTAAAGAAACTTATCCAAGATATTAGTACACACTGGAACAGTATTTTCTATATGTTGAAAAGCTTGCTGGATTTAAAAAAAAAAAAAAAAGCTATATCATTATTTTCAACGGAATATGGGCTTGATAGCTGTAACTTGAAAGCAGAGCAATGGAAAACAATAGAAAATATTCTTCAACTACTGCAACCATTTGAAGAAATCACAAGAATTATGAGTAAAAAAGAATCATTCTTATCTGAAGTCATTCCAATGGTAGCAACTTTAAAACATTACTTCTCAAAAAGTGGACCAGAATTCTTTGGGGTTGGTACCATGCAAGAAACTTTAAAAACTGAATTAGATAAATGCTTCTCTAATATTAACAAAACTGATTATTATTTTTTGTCAACTCTGCTTGATCCACGTTTCAAAACTGCCCTTTTAACAATGATGACGAAATTCAAAATGGTCAAATTTGCTCTTACAGAAAAAATGCAAGAAATTGATTGAGATACTGATAATATGAATGTTAAAAAAGAAACTAATGTTTCTTTATCTAAAAAAGTGCATAATTTTTTTTAGCAATGCTTTAATGAAATTGGTAGCGAAACAGAAACAAGTACATCTACTGAAAGTTTATCATCAAAAACATTCAAGAGAATTGAATCTTTACTTATCACAGCCACTGACACCAAAGGTGGACAATCCACTGCCATGGTGGCAAGAAAATAATCATTCTTATCCTACTGTGTCAAGATTATCAAAGAAGTACTTGTCCTCTTCTGCTGCTACTGTTGAAAGTGATTTATTTTCAGGAGGAGGAATACTTGTGATAAAAAATATAACAGATTATAGTCTGAAAATGCTGAGCATCTAATGTTTCTACATCATAATTTACATTTAATAAAATTTAATTATAAATAATTAGATGTCATATTTTAAATATATTTTCATTTACATATAAATATAATTTCATAATAGTGAAAATATTTGAGTACTTCTTTTATCTAACATTACTTTTTAATAAGATTGTCAAGGAGCAAATTAATTTTACATTTTATTTTTAAATGCAAAAAACAGAATTTTAAAAATGTTTCACTATCCGGCAACCGGATATTAAAATATTCGGTCGGAACGAATATCCGGTTCGAGTGGTGAATAAGCAGGATATCCGACAGGAGCCGGATATCCGGTGCATCCCTAGTAGTTTTACATATTTTTAACAACTGAGAACAATGTAAATAACACAAATTATTTTAGTTTTGCTTATATTTTTAAACATGTGGTGCACCTAAACCTACTATTATCTTTTGAAATCTTGGTGTCGGACATAAGTGGTGTTGGACGTAAAGTATTTTTTATGTCCGACACTGTCATTTGAAATAAAAAAATTTTTTTAGAATTTAATTTGATTGCATATTTTCAATAGTATATGAAATCATTATTTGCAGGGGAATTAGTTTGTAAAATACTCCAACCCAGGTAGCAGAAAGTTTGAGACGGGAGATGGACGTCGCAGATTTTCATTTCTCTTTTGCAGATTATTTTTCCATTGAACCTTTATTTTGCTTTATATTATGTTTAGTTCTTTATTACTTAATACAAAAACTTCAGATTATTAATAAAAATGCTAGAGATAAGTTCTTTGATTAATTAATGCTTTAATTGTAAAATACTTTATCTGCAGATTATTTTAAACCCCTGAAGTATCTGTCGCAGACACTTACAAAACTTTCTGCTACTGGGACTCCAACCAATTTTGTGCAATATAAACTTTTAGGCAATTTGGTGTCGGACATAATTTTCCCAAACTGCCCGGTATAAAAGAACTACAAAAAACAAAGATATAATATTTAAACATAATTTACATATGGCACACTATTCTGAAGTATTTTAGCAAGTATCTCAACCAATTACAATTTAAAAAATACTTTAATTTCACTCCAAAATGTCATTTTGTAAAATTCTTATAAATGAGTCATGTCAACATGCCTTATAATACTTCTATTCAAAGCCTTATTACTTCTTTAAACTTGAAATTCTGGCTTTGTTTTTGTTATTTTCTCATAGTTCAATTTATGACCTTTAAAGTGATGTCTAATTTGTGAAAAATAAACTATTTTGAAAAATTGGTCGCCATGTCCCCATTTCTGTGGAATTGCCCAACTGAGCCAAATACAGAAAAAAGAAAAATATTTAAAATTTAAGTTGTGATAAAAACAAATATCTTTGTAAAAATGTGTTTTAACTAAAATCATTGTTATTTTACAAAAACTTAGCAAGCAATTTTTTTTATGCAAAACTGTTTGTGTTATCTATATTAATAAAATAACAAATCGCTCTGTCTGTGTGTGTGTGTGTGTGTGTGTGTGTGTGTCTGCGATAGTTCGCGAAAACTACGGTACGCACGAAGCTCAAAATTTTTCTGAGTAGCCCAATATCTCTCCTGATGCACCTGACTCTCAGAATTTCAAAATTCTATTTATTAACTGAGTAATTAATTAAATTCCAAAACTTACTCTCATAAAAAAATCGCATTTTTTTAGCTTTTTTAACTTTTATTCTCTTATGGTTGGTTGGTTGCATAAAATTTTCGCAGAAATAATTTTAAAAACTGGGACTGACCTTTAAAATTCATAGACTGGCAAACTGTCAGTTTAAATGAGGATTTTTTTTTTTTTCACAGCTGCTGTACACCATGGAGGAAAAAGATAGGTGGTGGCGAAGTAAACCGAAAAAAAAAAAGGTTTGCAATATGAAACCATTTATCGCTGAAATTTTAATGTCTCAAAATAAAGCACGAGGAAGGAATTTTGTATTAATAAGACGGATTGGAAATAATGAATTACAGCTGAAGCATATTTTACGAAGAAATAGTAATTTTTTTAAATGTTTTTTTCTATTATATTATTTATTAAAATAAATGTTTGCTTTTAAAATAATTGAAATTGGAAAATTAAAAATAATTAAATTTCAAAACAAAATTAAATAAAATATTGAAAACATATGACTTGAAGTAAAAAATTGTATTTCTAAAAGTTTTCTCTTTTTTTTCAGAAATTTTTAATACTTTATAACGTAGATGAAAAATGTTTATGATTTAACAACATATTAATAATTCCATATCAATATATAAAATATAGTGATGAAAAGATTCTTTTAAAATCATGCATGAACACTTAAATAATAATATTAATCTAAAATCTAGATTTCAGAGTGCAGACGATTTTAAGACATTAACGAAAGAATGTTGATTTTTCAAGCAAAGTCTTAAATGTTGCTTCTATATTGATATTTCAAAGTCATATGATAAAATAATCAAATAATTCTTGCCTATGATTGATCTAATTGTATCTTTCATGCATTATGATCGTGTATTACAGGCAATAATGGCACAAAACGTTATTTTTTAAACGAAATTTTAGTCATCTATTCAATAACAGTTTAAAAGGTAAAAACAATAACAAAGAAATACTGGTTTAAACCAGTTTGAATTGATCGGAGTTTCAAAGCACATGGTTTTTTTTGTGCTTATTTGGACTTAATGTAGCGGATTTTAGAGTTACATTTTTTGCGTCACCCCAAGACATTATACTGCCACTCTATTAATTTCTTTTTACTATATGGTTGTACGCATATTTTTGGCATTTCGAACATTAGAATATATGAGTTATTAGCTGTGTTGCAGTAAAAAACATTACACAACACTTTTCTATGAGTTTATTTTTTTAATCATTGATTAAATTTAAATGTGTTCTATTCAATTTAAAATTGTAATATGGCTTTAATTTGTTTTTAAACCAAAAATAAAATAGCTGTTTGGCGTACAATTGTTTGTATCCGCAAACGATTCATTCACCATAATAAATTATCAAATAGCAAAGTAAATTGTCTATCAGAAATAGCCATAAAAAGAACAGTAGCAAAACTGATTATAACCTTAATGTTTAGACTAATTTAAACATAACCTGAACCCAACCAGAAAAAAAACAGACAACACTCCGATCCGTGATGCACAAAATTTCCGTGAGTATAAACCCGACCCTGACCTAAAAATTCTGTTTGGACAAAACTATGGATTTGATAACTGACCCGAACCAAATCTGAATCCCGCAAAAATGTTCAAGTGAAGAATAACCCGATTCAAACAAGGAAAAATAATTTTCGTGGGCATGAAAACTGACCCGAACCTACTATTTTCTTTAAAAAAACTCGAAATCTGAAACCGATAAAAATATTCCAGAGAACTATAACTCGATCCCAGCAAGACAAAATACTTTCCATGGTCATAAACCCGACTCAAACCTAAAAAACTCCGTTTGAAAAATCCTGAACTTTGACCCAAACCACATCTAAATCTGACCAAAGTATTCGAAAGAACCATAACCGGATTCGAGTAAGACAAAATAATTTCCGTGCACATGGACCCGATACGAACCTAAAACTCCCATTCAAAAAAATACCTAAAATTTGAATCGAATCAAATCTGAATCTAACAAAACTATTTCAAAGAAACGCAACCGGATCCAAACAGGTCAAAATATTTCCATGGACATGAACACAATCCGAACCCCAAAAATTTCTTTGAAAAAATCGCGAACTGAACGAAATCTGAACTTGGCAAAAATATTCCAGTAAAGCATGTCCTTATTCGAACAAGACAGAATTATTTCCGTGAACATGCAAGAAGACCCGAACTCAACAGTTATATTTCAAGAAAAAACCTGAAATCTGAATTGAACCAAATCTGGACCTGACAAAAATATTCCAAAGAACTATAACCCAATCCAAGCAAGACAAAATAATTTCTATGGACATAAAACCAACTCGAACCTAAAAAATTCGATTTGAAAAAAACTGAAATTTGACCCAAACCACATCTAAATTCGACCAAAATATTCGAAAGAATCATAACTGGATTCGAGTATGACAAGATAATTTCCGTAGACATGAACGAGATCTGAACCTAAAAATTCTATTTGAAAAAATACCTGAAATTTGAATCGAACCAAATCAGAACCTGATAAAAAAATATTCCAAAGAATCGTAACCGGATCTGAATAAGACAAAAAAATTTCATTCACATGAACCGAATCTGAACCTAAAAAATTTCTTTGAAAAAATCACGAAATCTGAACTGAACCAAATGTGAACTTGAAAAAAATATTCCAGTGAAGCATGTTCTTATTCGAACAAGGCAGCATAATTTCCGTGAACACGCAAGAAAACCCGAACCCAAAAATTCCATTTGAAGAAAAAGCCGAAATTTGAATTGAAACAAATCTGTTCCCGACAAAAATATTCCAAAGAACCATAACTGTATCCGAGTAAGGCAAAATAATTTCCATGGACATGAATACGACCCGAACATTAAAATTCAATATCAAAAAATACCTAAAATCTGAACCGAACGAAATCTGAATCCGACAAAAATGTTCTAATGAATCATAACCAGATCCGAACAAGACAACATAATTTCCATGGACATGAAACCAATATATGGTTTGGTAACATTTAGGTTGCAATTACATTACGGTAAGTCTTTGATTATATTTAATTTCCCGTTAGGTTACAGTTAGGTCACGGTTAAGTTAAAGTTAGGTTAAAGTTAGATTGCATTTATGTTATGGTTAGAATAAGGATATGTTACAATAAAGTGAAGGCTAGGTTATATTTATGTTATATTTAATTTACGGTAAAGTACTGTTAAGTCAAAGTTAGGTTACAGGCAGGTTATGGTTACGGTACAAAAGTTTACGGTTAGGAATTTATCCATAGAGTGAACGTTACGCATGATTTGATTGAAAATAACACTTACTTTTGTTAAATGGCTCTGAAAACATAAATACTACTTACCAACATTTTAGCTACCAGTGAGTATCGATTTCATTCATGGTATAGTCGGATTTAAGAGTGATATAATTAGTTTGAAATTCAAAATATTTCACTTGGGATTTTTATGTGAAAAAAAAATTAGTTACGGGACTTAACAGTGATTTTTGATAAATATCAACACTTTGACACGAAAATCACGCAGTCGTTGGATACATATTCCCTCCCGCGTTTCTCATCGCTCATTTTGAGTATTTTTAGAGCTTAACATTAGCTGTTTTTTAAACCGATTTTTCACACAATCAGTGGCCACGTATTTCAGACAATGCATTTCTGCATGTTTCGAGTTAAGGATAAAATCATACAGATTTCAAGTTCGTTTAATATTGTTAATACGGACCCGGGCAACGCCGGGCAGGTCAGCTAGTTAAATGATATATTCTAAAGAAGATAGTTTTGAGTACCTATGATTTTTTTTCATTTTGGTAAAGACATTTTCAAACACTGAAAAAGTATTGTGACCAAAAATTACCCCCAGGTGACCCTCTATCGATTTGCATATTTTCTTTTCACTAAATAATAAAATTTGAATAACTGTTATGTATTTAAAATTTAAGAAAATATTTTCTAGCAGTTAGAATTGATAAAAGAATTACTGGTCCCAAAAACCAGTAAGCATGTTATTTTACTGGTCTGCCGTCATCATCACTGGTCTGGTATATTTTCGGTATAATAAAATGCAAGATTATAATTAAAAAAATATATACAGTACATAAACAAAATCTGTAAAATTATTAATTATATGTGTTTTATTTCTATTCATTTATTTCAATTGACTGTAAGGATTTATGCAATTTTTTCATATGTATTTTTTCAAATAACATAAAACTTTATGGTTTGGTTCAGTTTTCTCAGGGACAAGAAAATTTACATTTACCTGTCAGAGAGAGAGAGAAAAAGTTACTGGTCCTGTGAACCACTAAATTTTTTAAGTTAGTGACGAGTCCAATTGAATTTTTGGTGGTCTCACTCAGACCAGCTGACCATCAAGGACTTCAAACTCTGTTTTTATGAACATTTAAAAAATAAATGCTTAATAATACAATCTAAATCCCTGTTCTAGTCATAATTCCCAGAAGCTTTTCTTTGTTATTTAGAGACAGCATTTCATCAATGATAATATCACTTACCTTCAAATGAAACATCTCACAAAAAATTATTTTGCATTTTATTATATAATGAGTTTGTCATGGTATGTCTTGTAGTTACTCAAAAAATCCCTTTATTACTCAACATATCCATTTGTTACCACACAAGAGGGGTGGATTGTGTGGAGAAGTAAAATTAAACCGATCCTTCAAACCTTATCCTACATCTTCATTCTTAAGGGTTTCATGTATGCTTTTAGCCCTGCCTGCAGAGCTAAATGCTTCAATTTCATGGTACGGTAAAATCTGAAATTTGCTTTTCTTGAGATGAGTTATTTTCTTGCGGGTGAGCGTTTTAATTAAATTGTTGCGATAAGGAGAACACATGCCTTCTTTTTATGTTTTTGCATCTTGTCTCTCAGAGCTGTCAGAGAGGATCAACAAGGAGAGGGGTGCTGAGCTAGATAGCAAGCAAAGCAATTCTAATGAATTAGGGGGTCTGGGGTTGTGTTCCAACCCCCCCCCCCTTGCCCTCCACAAGTACTGTCTGAGATGTAAGTAATAATAAAACTAAAGATGTAAGTAATAACAACTGATAAATGTAAGTTTTAAGGACAGATGGCAGCACATAACAAATGTGAATTCTTCCAAAGACACTTGTGTATGGTATATGCTATTTTATAGTATGTTCGATGAATACCCAATTTCTGAACACTAAAGAGTAACGAATATACTTTAATGGGTGGCAAATTTAAAATTAACAATACCATATCCATATGGGTGTTCCTCCTGTAATTATTTTTACAGCACTAGTAAAAATAAGCAAAATTGGTTTGAGAAACTTGAAGAAAATGTTCCAAAATATTTATTTGTAAAATTGTATATCGGTACTCAATGTAATGTGTTGCCATTAAATTTAAGCAGTTGCATTTAAAAGAAAGTGTAATTAAAAATTCAAGTATGAAGTTAACTAATCATAGATGTTTAGAAATGATGTTATAAAATAGATGTTAGATGTTCATAGATGTTATAAAATAATGTTTATTTGAGTGTAGAAGATAAAAAGTATCACTATTGTTCACATTTCTTTTTACAAGGGGCAAGGCAGATTTATTGAAAAAGACATTTTTGCTCAAAAAAAGAATACTTTTCTTGAGAAAGAGGTATTTTTAGTTTAATAAATTCTTTCAGGAGTCACATTCACTCAGAAATATTTGGAACCGTCAAAAATAGATCTTGGAGCAAGTAAGTCTGCATTTGGAACAGCAAAAAACATTTTTAAGGCATGGAAATTAGTCTTTGGAACTGAAATATTATCCCTTCCGGTATTAACTTTTTTTTTTTTTTTTTCCGCTGTAATAGTTTTAATTGTAACAAAAGATCTTTAACATTACTGTGAAGATTAAAGTATCTTATAATACTGACATAAATTAAAAGAAATTTTACTAATATGATCATTAATAATTTTAGTATAAATGGTTCTTATTCAAAGTTTCTAAATAAGTTGACGGTTTCAGCAAGTGCTGCAAGGTAAAAATGATGTAGTATGATCATTGGATTCTTTTAGCAAAACATGAGGAGTATAATAATTGTGAAAATATTTTTGTATTTCAATATGTTTTGTGTGTGTTTGTGGAGTGATATATTCACGTAGAAGATTTAACCATTTAACCAATGAGTAGAACAACTATATGCTACAAGTTTTTCCTTATCTCTTACTTTTTGCCTCATGTAATTAAAGTCTAAAATTCTAGTAATTTTTGCCAATGGCAAAAAGTATTTTTAGCAGGACATTTTTTTCTATGTTTCTTTTTTTCACGTTTTTTTCCCACTTTATCTAAATTTGGCAAATCCTGAACAGTATAACATAAAATAAGAAACATTTGTTTTTATAAAGAAAATATAATAAAATTATGATACAACTACCATAAATCTAGAAACTTAAAATATATTTAAGCTTTTTTTTTTTCTTTTTTTTTTTTAAGCTCAGCCTTTTTAAGCTGATGAATTAATCTGCAGTGCCTGCTCCCATGCTGGACAATTTGTGCATCTGGGCTTCAGATCACAAAACACTCAAGCATGGGAAGTTGGCTGATTAAAATTACAGCCTCCTCAATAATCGAAAATTAAATGAAAAGAAGCACTTATTTTTTTTCTTTTTGTTTCAGTAACTTGATAAACTTGTATTTTTACTAAGGTATCAACAATTTTAATCAGTTGATTTTAATCAGCAATTAAATCATGATTTAAATCAACCAATTTTTTAAAAAAATCCATTGATTAAAATCAAACAAATTTATAAATGTTTAAAATGACATAAAAGTACAGTAGACTCCCTCAAATCCGCACAGCTTGGGACCAGAGGTTGTGCGGATTTAATAATTTTGCGGATTTCTGGTCATTACTTTGTTTACATTTTTTAAACTGTAATTTGAATGCAATTAATAGTGCAATCGGAATTACAATGAATGCTTACAATATAATAAAATAAGTAATAAACTAAAATAATAAAAATTTAGATAATTTTTAAAATGATTAAAGTATTAATAGCAAAGGTCAAGTTATTAATAGTATGATTAAATATACATTATAAAGATTAAATGTTTTTTCAAAATTCTTCAACAAAACTCGCCTTATAAAAGTGCATTACTAATTCACATAAAAATCACAAAATAAGGTTTTTTTTTTTCTTTTTCAAGTTTAGCCAGGCTTAATAACCAAAAAATCTTGATTAATGCATAAATAAATTTGGTAAGAAGATTGTGAATACCAGTGATATCAGAAATATCTTGAATTTTTTCCAAAAAAAATTTATTTTTCCTTCATAAAAAAAACATGAATAGATTATCATTAAAAAAAATTACAAATTAAAAAATATATGGAATTGATACAAAACTAAAAAAAAATCAAATTTTGTCTCAATATCTGAACTGAAAGTTTCATTGTTTACATCCATAAAATATGTGCGGATTTCTGGTTTGCGGATTTAAGGGAGTCTACTGTATTAAAATCTAAGATTTATTTAGAATTTTTCTATAGGTATTTTGCTTTGTGAATAAATAGAAAAAAATCTTTAAAAATTGTTTTTAGACTTAATTCCTGAGAATTGGAAAACATTAAGTACTAACAAGTTTCTCACCAGTCGCACTGCGTCCTTCATAAAATTGTTAAAAATGAGAGATTTTATTATTTTGTTTTTTATTGAATTTCTAAGAAAAGTATTGAAGTAGTACTTTTGATGAAATTTAAATCAAACCAATTCGGGATATCCTCTTTAACTTAAAATTTCTCAAAATCACTGGTAAAAAAAAAAAAAATTTCCTCCCCTTTAAATTTATTTGAAATATAGAAAACTAAATTTCAAAAGATACAGGGAAAAAAATTCTTCTGCTCCCCCATTTTGCTATTTCCCTTTGGGTGAGGCAAATTAAAGTTATTCTATACCCCTGACTTTTTATAAATTTCAAAATGATAAATTTAGTATGTTATGTAGATGAATTTATTGAAAATAATTACTTGAATTTCAGTGCAATGCTTATTTGCATTTTATATCAAGAAATAGTCATTTAATTATTTCTTTTATCCTTTCAATAGATGCTGAATTTTTTATTTAATTAATTTTTTTTTTTCAGTTCTGATAATTTTTATATAATCAAGTTTCCATTAAATATTTCATGTGAATATCTTATGATGGCATATGCAACTGTAATTGGAGCATTATCTGAATCAAGTACTAAAGCTGTTGAATGGAGAATAAAGAACTTTTCCTCATATACTGAAACAGCAGCAGGTTTTAAGAGTCCTTCTTTTCATGTATCAGATTACTCATTTTGCATGATAGTATTTCCAAATGGTGTTCTCCAAGACTGTAAATCTTTTGTCTCATTATATTTTCTTGATGATGATACTGTTAAGGAGAATCCAGTCCCTTATTCGCTTCATGCTGATTTTACTGTTTCTGTTAAAACTATCCATGGTGAAGAATTAAACAAGCTTGAAGATACATGGATGTGTAATAAAAATGGTTGGGTAGGATATGAAAAGTTCTTTGAAAGAAGAAAGTTATTTGAGAAAAAACAAGAACTATTGCCATCAGATACTCTGACTATTGGATGTTGGGTACAGCTGGTAGATAAAAAGTCAGATATGGTTACAAGTAAGTACAGCATTTCTTTGTCTAAAATTAAAATTCATGGTTTCTAAATAATTATAAACATAATTTTGACCTTTCAAAATTCATTCTAAATACAGTGGATGTTGCTTAAAGTGACCACCCTTGGGACCGGCTAAAATGGTCACTATATAGAGGTGGTCACTTTATGAAATGTCTTTGAAAATGGTACATTAAACTTTTTTGTGATCTCAAAAAATAAAACAAATTAAAATATACATAGGAAAAATGCACTATATTAAGTAATGAATTGGTTAATTAACAAACATAATTACTGAATTACTAATTTAAAATATACTGTACAGAAGATAATTAACTTAAAATTCATCTTTCTTTTGAATTCAATTGAAGAACTATGGTTTATACATTTTACATTAGATTCCATATTCTCAATATTTTAAGCAGAAAAATAATAGTTTGAAAAACTACCAAAGCAATAAGAAAACTACATTATCTAAAATTTAATGTTAAATGTTTCAAATATTGCAAGCAATACCAGTAGAGTGAAATCAAATTGTGCATCTACAATTTTTAGAATTTCTGAGAAAGTATGCAAAAATCCACTTTTAAAACAAACCTGAACAATCGCCTTTTTGCTTCCTCATATAAACATACGTATTAACACGACTTAGCAAATCAGTAGCAGGCGCAAGCATTCCTATCCTAGGATCCGTCAATATGAACGAATGACAGATATATTCCTCATTCTTCTCTCATTTCTGGGGGGGGGGGGATGGGAAGAGAAGGTCACCTTAGTGAGGTGCAAACAGCTTTACATTAAAGGACAAATTAATCATTTTGCAGGGGTCATTATATTAGATAAATTCCTGTATGGATGAAAATAGAAATTTCAGAAAATGGTCACTTTAGTGTTTTAGTTTAAAAAAAATTCGGTATGCAGAAAAATGGATGGTCACATTTTACAGGTTCAAATAACATTGACAATAACAGGCTATGTGGTCGCTTTATACTATA
Source organism: Maratus speculifer (assembly GCA_964019185.1). NCBI lineage: Eukaryota > Metazoa > Arthropoda > Arachnida > Araneae > Salticidae > Maratus > Maratus speculifer. The sequence continues at coordinate 161,179,881 of OZ025303.1, forward strand.
GACATGTGGTCATATTACCAAACAACTCTCCTCTTATTTTACATGAATACAAGTAAAATTTTGGAAAAGTGGTCACTTTATACAGGTGGACACTTTACCAAGGTGGTCACTTTAACAGGTTTCACTGTATTTAGTGCTCTAAAAATTAAGATAAATTTCACAGTATATTTTTCCATCTTGCGAATTACTACTATTTATCTCAATATGCAGAGCTGATCTGTTTTTGAAACAAATTCCATGCTCTGAATATAATCAGAGAGCCGAAAAAATTCTTTACTTTTTGAAAGGAGTAGAAATAAGAAAATCTAATGTAGTGGTGTACCGAGTAGTACTTTGGCCGAGTTGCCGAGTACCGAGTACTCGGCCACTACTACTCGGCCGAGTACCGAGTACCGAATGCCGAGTACCGAGTAGTTGTATAATAAGAAAATAAAACACTGATGTGTGCATAATGTGAGCTTAGGTGTACATATATATAAATATACCTGTGTACACATATCTATACCTGTGTGTACATATAATATACATTTATAGTATAAACAAATTAACTCATTAAATTTGAAATTTATCTGTGCACCTTTTAAAGACAATTTTTGACAGTTCAAAACTAATAAAAAAGGAGAATTGATACATGACAACTACAGTTATTAACTAATATAAAATTTAAACATTCTTTAACCCTCCAATTTATTCCAACCATTGAAATCTGTATATCAAAAATAAAAATGTTTATTGGTTACTATAACAATTCATTGAATAATGCAAACATTTCATATTTATTTTGTAACTGTCTGTACCTTATTTTCTTCTGATTAAAAAAAATGTATTGGCTTTGCAGTTTCTTTTCATTTTTTATGTATACAGATTATATTATGTTATTTTAAATTTATTATTTTTTAAATATCTCAGTAAAAAACTAACCTTTTTCAATGGAAATTATAAATGTGTAAATTAAAATTGCCTTAAAAAGCAAGCTCTAAAATTGATGAGTTTAGATGATCTAGAACTTGAAAATGCACCAAAGAAACAAACAAGTTGGAAATTGCACGTGAATAATAGCAAATGAAGTGCGTTCGTACGATAACGAAGTTTTAAAAATATTGCTCTCATATATCAATCTCATAAAATTGTAAATAATTACAATTAAAATGCACACCAAACAATGTTCTCCCTATACCATTATGTAATGGAATACTTTTGTGTAACCTTGTAAATCAATAACAAATATTCTTTGCACCACAGATTATGCAAAATGTATATTATAATATGTACTTTATAGATGCATATCAATTTTATTACGTTCGAATGAGTGTAACACCATTACAATGCATTTCAAACATTTTCCCCCATTAACCGTAATGTAACGGAACACTTGATTGTCCCTGTAGTTGAACTATGCACCCAATTTTGATAAAATTTGAAATAACTCGACAAAATTATGTAATAATTATGTATTTAAAATTTCAAACGATTAAAATGCATTTGAAACTTTTTTCCCCATTGACCGTAATGTAACGGAATCCTTTTGATTGTCCCTGTAATTGATCTATGCATCCGATTTTCATAAAATTTGAAATGACTTGACAAAATTATGTAATAATTATGTATTTTAAATTTCAAACGATTCAGTTGGGTAGTTTTTGCATTGTTATATGCAGGCAGACGGACTGAACGACAACAATAGATGGTATGTATTTACATAATTACGAACGCACCTAAAAATAAATATGAGAATGCTAATGTCAACGAACCAAAAGAGAAAATGCTAGCAAAAAGTTCATCTATTTTCTGGCAATGTTTTGAGGAAATTGTGAATGAACAAAAAGATTGTGGCATTAGTACTAGTTTAAAATCACCTCATGAAGAATTGGTACAAAAAAAGTTACAGGCTTTCTTAACAGGAGACTTATAAAACTGACACTCCATTTGCATGGTGAGGGGGAAAAAAAAAAAAACTTTTTCGATTATATACAACTTGGCAAAAAACTTTTATATGCACCTCCAACAACTGTTTATTCTGAGCATAATAGAGGCCGGCCAAATTTATAGTAGTAAAAGAAATGCCCTGTCTACTGATAATTAGAATGTTTGGTGTTTTTCCACCATAATTTGAAACATAATAAATTTAATTATTAATTTTTTATTGCATTTATTGTATTCAGTTTCTTTATCCAAAATAAGTTTTTTCTGTTTTCCTATACATAAAAAAGTATTTTTATTTGTATAAATGTGAAATTTTAGGGATTTTATTGTTAAATACAGAGTAAATAGTTCTATGAATTACTACATATATTATACATTGATATTCGAATAATTTTTACAGATCATATGCTTAAAAAATGAAATTCTTACAACTACTCGGTATTGGCCGAGTACTCGGCCAAAATTTGGCCGAATACCGAGTACTCGGCAAATTGGCCGAGTAGGCCGAATACCGAGTATTTACCAAGTACTCGGTACGACTCTAATCTAATGGTCCATCTCTACCGGACGTGAAGTGATGCTTAAGCCAAAAATTAATAGCACCAGTGGTTGACTCGTAGGTTTATCATGTGTGTTCTACAATCAAAGGTATGAAAACGTAGAAGACTGTGGACAGGAAAACGCAATTATGAACCTACAAGTCAACCACTGGTGCTATTAATTTTTGGCTTGTGCACCTTTTCACTTCTGGCAGACATTGATTTAGATTTCCCAATTTCCAATCTTTCATATATACATATATATTTTTCTTTTCCTTGTGCTCGATACCTAAATTTTCGTACTGTCTGCTCTTGGATTACTAGCTTTCATATGTGCAGGCTAGGGTTAGAAATTTGGAACTTTAAGAAAGGTCTCAAATGACGTCTAAAATTATTTTTCTAGGTACAACAACATTTTATGGTTGCAATTTTACATTGCATCATATTTTTTCTCTCTCTCTTTTGGCAACTATGTTAACAATAATGTTTCTATTTTTAGATGTTAAAGCTGGGAGAGAGTGTATATATTAAATACTATATCCTTACCTTAATTACTAAATCAAAAAAAAAAACTGGTTTTCTATAAAACTGTAAAACCTGATTTAACTACAATATATAAATTCTAGAAAAATGTTTAACTATTTTTTTTTTTTTTTTTTTTAAATGAAGCTAGCATGAATACAAAAAATAACAACACAAAATATAAAAATACAATCAATACAAAAACTAAAATCACATTTAGCTTTTTAAATCAGGTATCTTACCTTGACCATGCATTAGACCGGGATACCATGTATTAAAGGCTTTTTCAGCATTAAAATCTTTTAATTGGGGTCCAAATAATTTTAGAAATGTGGCTTTAAGTTCAGTTTTATGTCATTGGTTAAAGTGAAGTTAACTTAGATTTGATTGACTGGTGCATGGGAGTTTTTAAACCATGCTTTCCGAACAAGGTGTATGAGAGTTTTAGAGACACGTGGCTTTAGATCAATTTTATCAAACATATGTTAAAGAAAAATAAGCTTAAAGATGCTTGACAAATGGCAAGTGTTGTCAAAGTAAGTTGTCGTAAATGAAGCCATCTTAGCTTCCAATTGATTAGCTGACCTGACTATTTCATATAATTCTCATCCAAATTCAGTACAAAAGACCCCCTCAAATCTGTACATCTTTGGACCAGAGGTGTTGTGGATTTCTGGTCATTGTTTGAATTTTTAAGTAGTAATTTCAATGTTATGAATAATGCAATCGAATTTATAAAGAATGCTTACAATATAGTAAAATATTAAAATAATTAAGTAATAAATTAAAATTACAGGGTTCCCAGTGTTATGGAAAGTCAGGGAAAATTTGGAAAGTCATGGAATTTCATAGCAGTCATGGAAAGTCAGGGAAATTTCAAAATATGTATGAAAAGTCAGGGAATTTACAAGTATTTTCTAAAAAATCATGGAAAATTCTTGGAGAGAAAATGTAAAATTATACAAAATTCATCAAATAATCTTGAAAAAAAAATCACAAAATTCATGAAATAATCAGGGAAAAGAAAATTTAGAAATTTGAAAAATAATTGCAGAAAAAAATCATTAATTTTGACAAAGAATTCTGGAAATAAGTAGCAAATTTCATTGTATACCTGCTTGTTCAGGTAATTTTTTGAAATTTGGTCAGGGAAAGTCATGGAACTTTTCGAGGTTAGGTCATGGAAAGTCAGGGAATTTATCATTCATGTTTTGCTGGGAACCCTGAATTAAAAAATCAATAATTTTTAAAATATTAAAAGCAAAGGTCAAATAAACCAATAAATGTATAATTGAATATTCATTATAAAGATGAAATGTGTTAATCCTAAATTATTTATTGAAACTTGCCTCATAAATGTACACTATTAATTCACATCAAAATAATAAAATCATTCCTGCCAAGTTTTATGCATCAGGTGTAAAACTTAAGCTTTCGAGTAATTTTTAATGCTTTTACACTTCGATCAATTTTTTTTACGCTTTTTTTTACTATTTTGATAATTTTTTTTGAAAAATACATTTTCCATTCAATATTGCTTCTTTCATTTTAATTTACATGGTATTTTTATGAAAATACACTAAACATTCTCTTAAAATTATGTTATTTTCAGCTATTGTTGCATAAATAAACACTGCAATCGCAGTGAGATTGATCGATTGATTGATTTCTAGCGAATGTTTCTAAAACTGTTGTTTTTCACCCTTAATTGGCTAAACAGCGCATCAATTTCACGTCATAGTTTTGTAGACGTGGTTTGCTTTTAATCCTTCCTTATCTGACATGCTCAATTCAACTCAACTCTTCCTTTCTCTGATCGGAAGAGCGTGCGTATGCGACACAGTTTGTTTTCTTTCATCTATCTTGAGTTCCTACCTGAATTTGTTAAATTATTTTACAATTAAGTGTTAGTCTAACGTGCGTTAAAAAAATCATTAGTCCTATAAAGACAGCTATATAAAGGAGTTTCTATGTATAAAGCCATCGAAGAAAGACCCAAAATTTGTTTATTGTGACTTTTGCCGAAGTGATTTTACAATTCCGCATGGATGCAAATTTGGCATTTCCTGACATATGGGAAGTAAAAAACATTTGGAAAACGTTGAGTTAAGCAATGTTGCAAATGTAGCCAAGCAAAAACTTTGTCTAAAGAAGAAATCATTTTGTCTAAAGAAGACAAAAATTTCATTTTTTTATCTTCTGCAGAAAGGAAAAGATATGTTCTTTTTTTACAGAATATTATTCCAACACAGTGTTCTCGCTGTCATTCGCCATTGTGCCAAATTGCGACTAAAATCTTCATTTGGCGAGTAAACAAGCGATTAGATTCGCCAAATTGCTAATTCTCAATTTTTGCTTTTTCTTTCTTTTTCTTTTTTTTTTGTTTTTCATACATACGCATTTATACATATTTTTAATATATATATATTTTTAATGTATTTGTAGCGAATAGTTGAATTTAGAATAATAACAATCATTGTCACAATTATAAAAACTGAGGCTATTTTAGAACATATTGAAAAAAAAAGGGGTACATTAAATGATTAAAGATAATTTTTTTAGTGCTACATGGCGAATCTATTTTGCTAATACTGTTTTCATTTGGCGAATGTTTATTTTTAATTAGCCAAATTACTAACTTTGGTCAAATATCAGCGAGAACACTGTTCCAACATATGTTCTTTTTTTACAGAATATTATTCCAACATTTGACAAAGTTAAAGTCACATTGCAGTCTTCATCTCCACTAATACATAAACTGCAGCATATATATTTGGAGTTTTTAAAAGAACTTTTGTGTAGGTTCATAAAGCCATCTGTCATAATGGAAAATTCAGATCTCTATGCAATAAATTTCTGTTCTAAGGAAAACAAACTGTGTTTTTATAAATAAAATTTTAAAAAATAAAATGTGCAGTATAACAATCGATAAAAATTTAGTTTTTAATAATTAACTGAAATTACTATGGATATTATTTTATAAAAACTATTAGAATTCAGTTCAACTTATAAATTTATCCCTTTTTTTAATAAATAAAATTGGAAGTTTGTAATGTATAATCATGGAAGACGGTAGTATTCCTGTGACGCAGCCTTAAGCCTAAAATCGTATCGTAGAATTGTCGAATGGCGGAACATATATACAGCTAGTTTCAGATCAAAGAAAATGCGAAAAGCCGCCTTTTAATAACTCAGCAAATATAGCTCACATTGTTCTGATTTTTTAAAAAGAGTCTTATATCTGCCGTCTAATTCTATTTTGAATTTTTTACATTTCTACGTGCTTTATCTTTTAAGATCTCAATACCCATTTTTAAACCGAAATCGATGGTGTTTGTTCCTGATAATGAGATCTAGAAAACTGCCTGGGAGATTTTATTAAAACTTATATATAATATGAATCTCTTTAAGATAGAGTGAATAAGACTTGCCTAGTTTCTAGGAAAACTCTTGTTTGTTATATATTGGTCTTGAAAAATTGGACTATATTTTCTGCATTTCTATGGGAATCTCAATGCAAATGCTCGATAAACCATTTATTGTATTCATACGCGTGTTTCCCTTTTCTTTACCTATCTTTTTCTCCGCGTTACTGCATACTTGCTTGCTCAATCGGTATGTCGTTGGGCTTGTGAACTGAACATCGCGAGTTCTGCCCCGATCGAGGCGTTACGTTTTATTTTTTTTTGAGCTTTTTTAAGTCAGTTAATAAAATAAAGTTGACTTTTATTATCCATTCCTTTATATTTTTTATTGTCAATGAGACCATTAAATGAAATTTTAATTAAAAAAATAAAATTGTAATAAGTTATATAAAATTACATTACAATTACAACTAATTTAAATGAAACAAAAATTCGCTTTAAATAAATTTCAATAATTCACCTTTAAAATTAAATTTAAGATATTTTTTTATTGTTAAAATGGACATTTATTTTAAATTATAAAATGAAATGAATATTTACCTTTACAAAATCAAATATTTTATTATGAATGCGTCTAACGAAGCATAAATTTCTGTATTCTGACGGCACTCAGATTAGAACTTCAAGTTACCAATCTTCAGATACAAAATTTTAGCTGACAAACATCGATTTTGGGACCACATTTATCAATAATGTATAGTTCAAAAATATTTTAATAATGCAAAATATGAATGCGAAAGTATGCGACATTATAAATGACACTATTTTTAGGTTTTGTTGGGGGAAAAATATGATTATGTCCAGTAGCACAGTTTAATTTTTTATTACGTAATCCAAAAACTTCATAATTTTTATTCTAATTGGATGTCATTAAGATTCAATGTACTGGGAAAAAAATGTAAATTTTCAAGAATTTGAAAAGTTGAAACTAATCTTTAGTTGTAAATTGTAGTTTAAGCCCTTTTTTTCCACAGATATTATGTCGAAATTCCATATAGTTTTTTTTTTTTTTTTTTGCAAATGAATTGATAGTAAACAAGAAATACTTAGTAGGTCTTAAAGCCAATAGATGGCAGCACTAAAGCTCTGTGTGAGAGGGAGTTTTTAATTTTGATTGCAGTCATTCGTTGTTGCATTTCATTCCTAGAAGGTTCCATTGCTGAAGTTGAATCATGCATTGTCAGAATTGAGATTTGTTTTAAAAAAATTTTCTAGGCGAAATTTATTTTCGATCTTACTGCCAATATCCCTCTGACGCATCGTACACACGTTGTTGTCGATAGATTGTAAGTGCAAAATGGCGGAGTATTTGGAAATGTTAGAAATTTTAATTTTTCTATTATCATTTAAATTGTAGAAAAAAAATGTTTGAAAAAAAAGATTTTAGTTTTAAAAATTAAATTGGAAAAATCCCTTTAATTAAAAAAAAGCATTGTAATTAAAAAATATTTTTTATAATCGTTGAGCATTCACAGTAATAACAAACATGATTTACAATTTGAATAAACATTTTTTTCAATTGCAAAGAATAATTTGAATGAACAAATACAAAGTTTGTATTTTTTAAATTTTAATTTAGTTTAAAAAATCATTTTAGTGATTAAAATTTTTAAAAATCATTGTACAATGATAATAATTATTCATAAGTCACTTTTTTAAATTGAAAAAAATTAATTAAAAAAAGAGAGAGAGAGAGAGAGCCCTTAAAGATTTTATTTTTTAAAAATATCTGTTAAAAATGGTCATTTTAATTTTTAAAAATATTTAAAAAAGAAAACTGAGTGCAGAAGTATCGTGCCTTCTAGCAATATAATCCGAAGATTTGGATGAGCGAGGAATTTTGTTGCAGATGATATGTTTTTTTTTTTTTTTTTAAATCAATTCCTTATAACAAACGAAATAATCTAATGCATAATTTCTGTTCAAAGAAATATATGTGTGAGAAAAGAAATATATGTGTTCCAATATTTATGCTAGAATCATATTTTGTAATGATTTAAAACATAAATGATGCAAAATTATTTTTTAATAATAATAATAATTCAAGTATAAACATTAATACAAAAACATTATGCTGTGATTTAAAAACATAAAAAATAAATGAAAAGTACAAAATTATTTTTTTAAATATAGCCTTTTGATTCCAATTATTATATGGCATTAAAAATTGAATTTAATAGAATATTTTAGTAAGTTCTTATAAAATAATATGCAAAAATAATGAATTCCGTAAAAAGATATCTCCACTTCTGCACATCACCCCAATTAAAAACAACTTTCTCACTTTTCGTCTTTCCATAGGGATACATCTAGAAATGAGGTGCTAATTTGTGACTAGGGAAGAGTATTAAGGGATGGCACATCTGCAATAATTCTTAAAATATGTTTTATTTTTAATTTATGACTTTTCCACCACATGGAATAATCATTGTCTTATACTTGTTGCTATAAGTCTTTTTATAGTTGCAACTATTAGTTTGAGACTTAAAAAGGCCATTTTACAATACCTAAAAATAAGAATTACTCGAATGTTTAATGTACATTTTCAATCTCATTTTTGTTGCTAACTTAATTATTTTTAATATTTTGTAAATTCAACAATATGCCTTTTATAAATAAGCAGTTAAGTTAAATATAAAAATCCTATGCTTGTTGAAAAAAATTAATTATTTTAATGTTGCTCTAAGGTAAGGACAGGACACTATGATTCAGGAGGGATGGGGCATGTCCGATCCGTGCCAAATGATATATCTATTAAAATAATTATGCTTAATAACATACAAGTTTTTGGTATTTTATATTTATATTTTATGTTTAGGATACAAATGTTTCTAATTATGTTATATAAAGAATGTTATATTTGTTTTCTGAATGTTATATTTGTCTTTCTTTTTTTGTTTTGTATCTTTAAAGCAAATATAAAATGAACTAAAATACATAATTTAAAAAATAAAAATTGAAACAAACTAATATTTATAGCTCTAAATAATCAATTTTTATGCATTTAGATCTTAAATAAATTTCAAATTTTAAAGAAATTACTTTGTTAACATTTTCGTTTCATACTTATGAATCAGAAACTGCGAATTTTGCTTTCAGTATCCATATCAATGTAAATTTTCAGAATATGATGTAATTTTTTTTAAATCTTTAATTTATATACATATGTGTCTGTTTAAAAAGATTACCTCATATTTATTTTAAGGATAAGTTTCAAAAATAAGAAACATAGAAAAATTAAATTTATTACATTATTACATTCGCCGACTAGAAATGTGGTTCAAAACGCTAACTTTAACAACATTTTCTGGAAAATCTTTTTTTCTGAAAAAGCTTTTACCAAATAATGGAACAAATTTTTCGATTGCGCAAATTTCTGCATTAAATACTTAAATATTTTTTCGAATAAAATGAATTAAAAATGTGTCATAAAGTTGGTAACTTAGGATATGAAATAGATTTAAAAGTAAAGTTGTATTTAGATTAATAAATAAGGAAATTTTTTGTTAAAATTGCTTCAGAGTAGCATCTTCTTCTTTTCGTTTTAATTACATCTGTTTTCGGATTAAAATCTGACAAATACAAGACATTTCTTATTCAAAAAATGTAAAGAAAACATTAATTTTTCGATTTTATCTTCTTAAATTCTGCATTAAATCTCATAAATGTATATTCTACTAATCCAATGATCACTAACCTAAAAAAAGTAATGGTATCAATACAAAAACCCTTAATGGGTTAAACGTTTTGACGCAGCTGTTTATTTTATGGTTCTAAGAATTTTGAATATGAATTTTAAAAATAATGATATCAAATTTTGAGTGACGCCATGTTATTAATTGAAAAATGCATTTTTGTACTATTTTATTAATCATTTTATTTTTTTTTTTCTATTTATAATGCCATGTGCAAAAGTTATTTTCAACATGAAAAGATATATACAACTTTATTCACCTATGCTTTTTTCACACACATCTCCCATAAATTCAAAATATGTGTTTTAAAAGATATGATATAAAATTTAAGTGACGCCTTTATGTGCCTTTAAAAAATTTGTTTTAAAATTCAGGTTTTTTTTTCATTTTGATTTGGTAAAATATATTTACACATCTAAAAAACTGTTTTAAATTTACATTTCGTTGTTAAATATATAATTTCCATTGAATCTATACTTTGCATTGGAATGCATTTATCTCAATAAACTGATTTATCATTTGTGTCACGTTATTCAAAATTGTAAGCAATATTTATGTAAATGGTTTCTTTGCGTCAGATTATCCATTTACATGCGTTTCACTTAGTTTGGATAATTTAGAGCAAAGAAACCATTTACATAAATATTGCTTACAATTTTGAATAACGTGACACAAATGATAAATCAGTTTATTGAGATAAATGCATTCCAATGCATAGTATAGATTCAATGAAAATTATATATTTAACAACGAAATGTAAATTTAAAACAGTTTTTTAGATGTGTAAATATATTTTACCAAATCAAAATGAAAAAAAAAACCTGAATTTTAAAACAAATTTTTTAAAGGCACATAAAGGCGTCACTTAAATTTTATATCATATCTTTTAAAACACATATTTTGAATTTATGGGAGATGTGTGTGAAAAAAGCATAGGTGAATAAAGTTGTATATATCTTTTCATGTTGAAAATAACTTTTGCACATGGCATTATAAATAGAAAAAAAAAATAAAATGATTAATAAAATAGTACAAAAATGCATTTTTCAATTAATAACATGGCGTCACTCAAAATTTGATATCATTATTTTTAAAATTCATATTCAAAATTCTTAGAACCATAAAATAAACAGCTGCGTCAAAACGTTTAACCCATTAAGGGTTTTTGTATTGATAATTTATACAAGGAAAGGTATTAAATAATTAATCTGGAAGTAGCTGTCAATTTATTATATGAATAATGTTATTAAATGATTATAATCTGAAATTGGGCGTCATATAAAAAATATGAAATTAAAATAGCAGCAATATATTGAACATAATTTAACTAAGGTTATTTGAATTTTTGAAAAGTAAGTTCTTCATTGTGTATTTTTTAAATTGAATTTTCACTAACATTGATTTTAGCTATGTTTGCTATTATTTGCATTGTATTGCTATTTCTTAACTATGAATTAATTAGCATATAATGTTTAACCTGTTTTTAATTTTGATTGCACATTTAAAAAGAAAAGAAGTAGTTTTAAACCTTAAAAACTATTGTTTGCGTGCTGTTTTACACATTGGAATTACAAACTATTGTTTGCATGCTTTTTTAAACATTGAAATTTTTCTTGGTTGGCAGATATGATAATATGATTAATTATATTATGTTATTAATTATATTATATATTAATATACACTAGTGTCCAAAAGTTAAGCATAATTGGTAATTAAGTAAGTAATGAAAGAAAGATAAATTGAAATGTGGTGAAACTCCAGGTGTGTAAACAAAATAGTATGCGTCATACATTTTTGCGAAGAGTTTTCCCCGAAATTGAACAGTTGACCATCAACAAATTGAAAAAGAACGAAGATCTTTTGGATAACCCTGTCAAAACTAATGTAGCAAAAGCGTTCAAACTGCACATTATGATTAAGTGGCTTTGTGTTTATTTTTATAAGGATAGCATGTATACTCGTAGAGAAATTAAGGTTTTTATAAAAACAGTCCTAAGTTTTTTGCTTATAATTTGCAGAGTTCTTAATATAAAATAATGTTCTTTTCTGAAGATATGACAAACATCATTGTACACAATACCCTGGCATCAGAATTTAAAAATAATAAAATTTGTATGAAAAATGAGTAGGTTTAGTAAATAATTTTTCATTGCGCATGCGTCAACGATATCAAAATTTCATTTGCATATTGTGTTAGCTAAATGTATAGAGCAACTTCTGTAAAAGTTTCAGAAACATAGCTTGAAAATTCTGAAAATTATCGTCTGTAGAATCAACTCAAAATCCGTTATTCCTAAAAGGAAGCAAAATATCGGGGTTTTTATCCAAATACAGCTGTATGTGCAATATTGTCTAGGCATGAAACAATGGAGTATGGATACAGCCCCTCATCTTTTTGCTTCATTAAGGAATAAAATATTTTGATCTCATTCTATCAACGATAATTTTCAGAATTTTTAATCTATGTTTTTGAGACTTTCACAAAAGTTGCTCTACACATTTAACTAACATAATATGCAAACGAAATTTTAATAGCGTTCACGCATGCGCAGTAAAAAATTATTTAGTAAACCTGCTCGTTTGTCATACAACTTTTATTATTTTTAAATTCTGATGACAGGGTATTGTGTACCATGATGTTTGTCATATTTTCAGAAAAGAACATTATTTTATATTAAGAACTCTGCAAATTATAAGCAAAAAACTTAGGACTGTTTTTATAAAAACCTTAATTTCTCTACGAGTATACATGCTATCCTTATAAAAATAAACACAGTACATTACAATAAGCCACTTAATCATAAGGTGCAGTTTGAACGCTTTTGCTACATTAGTTTTGACAGGGTTATCCAAAAGATCTTCGTTCATTTTCAATTGGTTGACGGCCCCCTGTTCGATTTCGGGGAAAACTCTTCGCGAAAATATGATGCGTACTATTTTGTTTACACACCTGGAGTTTTACCACATTTCGATTTATATTTCTTTCATTACTTATTTAATTAATTACCAATTATGCTTAACTTTTGGACACCAGTGTATACTTTTATTGTGTCTGATGGTTATGATAGTATATTAAAGATTAAATTATAATAATTATTTTAGACATTTAAAATAAAATCATCATTTAGTGACTGCAATGAAATTTTCTTTCTTTTTCTATTCTATTCTTAAATCTCAACTGTATTTTCATTGAGTAACAAATTTTACAAATTTTTAAAATTGTTCACATAAGTTTAGTTATTCATATAATTGTTTTATTTAAATTCGGTTTTTTTCAATTCCCAGGACTGTACCAGTTATCTGCAAATTTTAAGGACTTGTTCATTTCTAAAAAGAATACGGATGTATCCATTGAAGTAAAAGGAAAAAAGTTTTCAGCTCATAAATGCATTCTAGGAGCACGCTCTCCGGTATTAGCGGCCATGTTTGAGAATGACATGACCGAGAAGAAAACAGGAATTGTAAATATTGTTGACTGTGAGCCAACTGCATTTTACACATTTCTGCTCTATCTCTATTCTGGGGAGTTGAGTTTTTCAAAATGTCATGTTTTTGATATGTATAAAATTGCTGATAATATGATGTACCTGAACTCAAATTAATATGTGTTGATTTCATGATTAGAAGATTATCTGTGCACAATGTGTGTGAAACTTTTGTTTTTGCACATAAATTCAATGATGAGAAACTCTTGACCAGTGTTCAGGCTTATTTTGAGGAAAATTTCAACAAAATCGTTTCCTCCAATAATTGGAAAAAATTAATGGAAAAGGATGGTCACCTTGCCAATGACCTTCTGATAAAAATGGCTCCTAAAGTTAGTATAAAGAAAGGTTTTTATTAAGGTCTTTAGCTGTTTCTCTTATTACCACTTTTAGATAAATATAATAATCCAAGAGTCAACAGCACAAAAATCTTTGTTATCAAGCTCAAGAAAAAAAATAAATAAATAAATAAAAATAAAAACTTTAGATTCCCTTATTTCCATTCTTCCATAAAATAATGATCCATGCCTGCCAGAAGTGAAGTGGTGCTAAAGCCAAAAATTAATACCACAAGTGGTTGACTTGTAGTTTTATCATTGTGTTTGTCCTTCAATCAAAGATATGAAAACATGGAGGACAGGGAATAGGAAAACACAATGGTAAACTTACAAATCAACGATTGGTGGTATTATTTTTGGTTTATGCACTACTTCACTTCCAGCAGACATGTATCATTAGATTTCCCTATTTCTTCCATATAATAAAAGTTTTTTCTTGTGCTTGATAACATAGGTTTTTGTGGTGTTGTCTCTTGGGCTGTAATAAAAGTGTTTAAAATACCACATGGGGTACGATGATGTGAAACTCTTGTTCTGGGTTATTGTCAGAATTTTTTTTTAAACTAATTTGTATCCAATGATTAGAAGAAATTAATAAAGAATGATGGTTCCTTTTTTAACAAATAACTTTTTTATGAAAATGGCTCCTAAAGTTAATATAAAAACGATTTTTATTAATGTCTTCAGCTGTTTCTCTGTATCACTTTTGAATAAGTTATAAAAATAATTAATCCTTTCTTGGTCAGCATTGCATTTTCTGTGTCAGTAACATCACATTACATGTCATGTATCAAAGAGAGCAATTGTATCATTCAAAATTCATTGCTACTTTCAAGTTGTATTATATTCCTCATTTGTTTTTTGTGTTTTTGAATATTGCCTTGAGATAGCACACTATAATCTTACTATATTGTTTGTATTTTCTGTAATGTTGATGTTTGGTATGCTAAAAATTATTGGTTTTTCAAAATTAAGGAAAAATGTTTTCGTTAATTGATTTGAGTTTGATTATTTTCCCTCTCATAAAGACAAGAAAGATTTTGAAGCTGTTTTTACAGTAAGGTTGTAAAAACATTTAATAATAGTAATAGTAATAACGTATTTTAAATAATTCTTTTTATGCAAATATTTAGCTTAAATCCTTCAAAGCGATTAATTTGATAAATATAGTGTCACTTTTTTTTTTTAAGTTAAACTTTCGTGCTTGGAAAGAAGAAAAAAAAAAAAAAAAATGGAGATCAGTGATTTTGATATCACAAGTATGAACAATAAGCAGGTTAGTTAAAAAAATTGCTTACTGACGAAAAATATTTTGCATTTTCAAATTCAGAATAAAACATACACTAATTTTCAAAAATTAAATTTTTTTTTTAATTAAGAAAAACTGGCCAAGAAAGGGTTAAATCCTATGAAATTTTTTAGTTATGTTTAGTTTGAAATTAATAAAAAATATTTATTGCTAAAGACACACATTTTTATGAAATATACTTGATTTGTATGAAATTTAAATTTGCTTCTAGAATATAATAAATCTGAAGTGAGATGAATTTCTTTATAAGTTATTGTAGCTCTGTGATAAAATTCTGCAATGATGTGAAAATGATGTTATATGGATACTAA
This sequence comes from Maratus speculifer, assembly GCA_964019185.1. Taxonomy (NCBI): domain Eukaryota; kingdom Metazoa; phylum Arthropoda; class Arachnida; order Araneae; family Salticidae; genus Maratus; species Maratus speculifer. The sequence goes on from OZ025303.1 coordinate 161,195,428, forward strand.
ATACAAAAGTTGTTCTTTTTTAAATAAAAAATGAGGATTTATTTATTTTTTAATAATTTTTTCTTTTAAGTCTATGTTAGCTGGCAAATTAATGTTTATTAAAATGCAATTGAATAGTGCCAATATCTGATATGTTTTAAGAGAAACCATTAGATTAGTTCAAAAGGCCCCATTATCATTTTATAAGTATTTTTAAAGAAAGTCTACTACAGCTTATTAAATATACTGAGCAAGAGACATAAATAATATTAATGCTGTGATAGATTATGAAAATAAAAATGTTTTATATAATTTTTGTGATTCCTTGATTTTATATGTGTTTTTATATGACTTAATATAGGTATTCTATGCAAATTTGTAACAAAAAGATTGTATTATATTTGAATTTTTTTTTTTTTATGAAAAAGACATGGGTATCTTATGTATATTTTATGCAAAACTTTGTGTGTTTTTATGAAATTTTTATGTAGAAAATTTATACAATAATGATACAAAGTTTAATATTGCAATTGTCATTTTGCGATATCCTTTGTCAAGTGTCTTTATGAATTCTTTTAAAATCGAAATGGTTAAATAAATTTTAATGTTCAAAGTTTAAAGTATGTTCTGGATTCTATATTTTATTTAAGCTCTTTTATAGATTTTTCTACAGATACCTTCTTCAAGTACCCTCCTTCTATTTCTGTTGATTTGTTTTACCCCTTAATTTATATTTATTCATACCTACCAAATACAGCGAAAAAATTGTAGTTGCTATAATTTGGAACTATAAACTACGATGCTATAAAAATTGATCTCAAACTGGGATTTTTTTTTTTTTTTTTTTTTTTTTTTTTTTTTTGTAAAAGAAAATCATTAACACATTGTTTTTCATAATGTGATTTTTAGTCTGCACAGTATATTTTTCAGGATTGATTCTGTTCTTAAATTTTAAAGTATTCAGTCCTAAAAGTTTTTAAAAAAATTGGTCATTATTCTGAAAAATTGGACAGTAAAAAAGATTCAAACAAGGAAAAAAAATCTGGCCATACTGTACTATGATAGCAAATTATTTTACATAAAGCCTTATACAGTGAAGCACTGAATAGTATCTGAACAAGTTAGAACCAACCCTAGTTCAGATGAATGGACAGATAATTAAAGGAATATTCTTGACTTTACTAAAACCTTAACACTTTATCCAGGCTTAAGAATATGAGCACCAGTTAGTGCTAACGTGGTTTAATTTTTTTAATTATTAAATTTCTTTTTCTTTTTTCATAGTTTTTTGAACACCAGGGATTATAATTGAAGCAAAAATAAATTGAAAGTTCAGTTGAAAATATTTTTTGAGAGTAATAGGTTATTCAATTAATTTGAATCTGATAATCAGCACTCTACTCTATATAAATTTTCTGATTTGTAAAATTAATGTCCAAACAAAGAATGAAATGCTCAACAATAAAAGATAATAAACTCAAGAATTCAATGAGCATGATATCTGAAGCAAGACTCGTGTCATGATGCGTGCAAAGAAGAGGTATTTTATATATTTCAGTCATTGTGGTGTTAGTAAATTTTTAAAGCAAAGCTCAGGGAAGCTTGTTTACAATAAGTATTATTCAATTCTACAGTGATATTTGAATGTTAAATATATGTATTTAATCTGTAAATTTTCACATTGCTACTAAGCGTAAAACCAACTTAGTGAAAAATGTCCAAGCAGGGGATCGAACCCGAAACCCTTTGGAATAGCGCTCAAAGTGCTCTACCATTTAAGCTACAAAGACAATGCCCAGCTTAGCATTTTTCACTTCATATGTTGGTAAGGCTGCAATTTGCTGCACGAGATGGAATCATCTTCATGAGCACACAATCCTGCAGCTTGACATGAGACACAAACAATCCCAACATCGGCCAGTCACATATTTGTAATTAATTTTCTTTTTTTATTCTGAAAATTAATTGCTATTCCAAGAATAGCAATTTCTGGAACCCTTGGAATGCTATTCCAAGGGTTCTGGGTTCGATCCCCAGCTTGGACATTTTTCACTAAGTTGGTTCTATGCTTAATACCTATGTGAAAATTCGTGTATTAAATATTCAAGAATTTCAAGCATAATTTCATTGCTGAAAATTAATTGCAAAATTAATTAAAAATATGTTAAATATATATTTTATGTCTATTAAACCTTTTTTTATCCTTTGAAAAATGCTAGTTTGCTTAAATAATAAGTTATTCTCTTAAAGTCCCATATTAATATTCAATATTTTTACTCTGCACTTCATTTTAGTATTTGTGCTTTTTATACTGTTAACTGGCATGCACTAATGCAGAAATTTGTTGCATCTTCAAAAGTCATTATGCTTTCTCTAACCAACCAATGGGGATGAATCAATTGAGACATAATACATAGAATTCTTTGATCTGGGCTATAAAAAAGTTAATTTTCTGTTACATTCTGAATGAAAAGTAAAAATTTCATGCTTTTAAAAGCCTTTGGAAAGGAGAGGGATGGAGATGGTATGGCATCTGAAAAACATAATTTTTTACTCTATCTTTAGAGGGAATATTAACTTACAAAAGGCTTATGTCCTGATCTTGAAATGTATCGGAGCTCTTTCCCTGTTCCAACACACAGTTATCAATGGTCAGTGTTCATGAATATATTTTCTTTTGAATGTGAACTCAAATGGTCAGATTTTTGTAATGCCCTGTAATATGCATAATTATTTTTTTAAATATGTTATCAACTGATAATTGATCATAGTTGGCAATTGCTGAAATTTTAATACTGAGTAATGCAGACTGTTTTTCCTTTGCCCATACATGCTGAAACTCATTTTGACTGTTGACTCAGCAATCCTGATTTCTGTAGAGTTCAATGGATCTGAGGTGTCTGTGATCATTAAAACCAGTGGAATTTCATGCTTGAGGATAAAATTTGTTTCAGTCTCAGTATAAATAATATTCCTTGTTTATCATCTGAATTTAAAGTGTCTGACTTCACAAAACTAAGATGATGTACCAAGTAGGGATGGGACGAATAGTGATTTGGCCGAATACCGAATATTCGGCCAGCCGAATAGTAAAAAAGATTTTCCAATAAAGAAAATAAATTTTGATTATATATAATTTAAAAAATAGGAGCTCATTAATAATTATTACTCTTAAATGTGCTTTTAAATGTATTTTTAAATTTGAAAAACTTATTTTAACACAAAAAAATTATGAAATTGCATTATATCCTTTATTCTAATGTACATCAAATTGATTTTCAGTAAGTCAAGATGGGAAAATATTTCCATTAAAATATGAAGAATGTACTTCACTTTTACTATCAATTGATGCTTCTTGCATCCAAAATCAATACTATTTTTAATCTCTCTCTCTCAGAACTCACAAGGACATATTTTCTGAATTAACCTTTAATGAAGTAAATTTGATCATTTAGAGTTTGTGTCCCTAGTGATAAGCAAATTTGTAAGAATGAGACTGTTCTGAAATCAGATGCCAAGCTTTAAATTACAAATTACGTTAAAGATTATGCTTAAAGTAAATGCATATGTTAACAGAAATCTTTGACATTTGAATCGGCACATACAATATTCAACTTAAATATTCCACTTATTCAACAAGCATTAAAAGGATAAACAGAAATTGATAACATGAAGGAAGGAAGATTAAATTAAAAATATATGCATAATGTTACATATTTAAGTCAGTAATTATGCAAATAACAGGGATGAGATTCTTCCGCGGATCCGCGGTTTTCCGCTTTTTTGTTATTTTCAAATTTCAAATTTTCTGATTTACCAAAAAAATACAGAACGCGTAATTTCGTCAAAAAAATCGCTAAAAAACGGCAAATTTCCTTAAAAGATCGCCAAAAAACGACTAATTTCCGGCCAATTTTGTCAAAAGATTCGAGAAAAGATGGTTAATTTCGTCACAAAATCTCGGAAAAACGGCAGATTTTGTCAAAAATCGCGTTAAAACGACAATTTTCGTACAAAAATCGCGATAAAACGACGAATTTCGCCAAATGTTTTGCAAAAAATCACAACTTTTGTCAAAAAATCAGGATAAATCGGTAGATATTGTCAAACGATCGCAATAAACCGGTTGATTTCGTCAAACGATCGCGAAAAAACGGTAGATTTCGTCAAATAATCGCGAAAAAATGGCAGATTTCGTCAAAAAATTCGCAAAAAACTTTAAATTTTTGAAAAAAAAAAAATTAAAAAAAAAACTTTAAATTTTGCCAAAAGATTCCAACAAATGACAGATTTTATGAAGAGATAGTGATAAAACTAAAAATTCCATCAAAGGGACTCTGAAAAAAACTAACCCAAAAATTAATTTTCAAAATTATTTTTTTGGCACTCCAAATACAGACTTTCCTGCTCCAAAATCCATTTTTGACACCTCTAAATCTTTCTGAATGAATGTGACTTCTGAGAGCACCCATTCATTGAACAAAAAGTACCCTTATATTCAACAAAAGTATCCCTTTTTTCAACAAAAATGTTTTTTTCAATAAATCTGTCTTGCCCTTTTAAAAAAGAAATGCAAACAATAGTGATACATGTTATCTTCTACACTCAAATAAGCATTAATTTATAATTAAATTTGTATCTTGCACGTTTATTTTTTTAAAAATAAATTTTTTCTCAATAGTTTAAAAAAATAATATTGATTTTAACTATTCATTAATTATTGTTAAAACAAAAATTATTGCATTTCAGTCTTCTTTTCCAAATGAACAAGTTCAATTTTTGCATCTAAAAATGACTTATCAGTGACGACCCACTTTTGTAAAAAAGAGAATAAGAATTTAAATTCTAGGTCCTGGAGATCCAGAATTTTTAAAGTCCAGCGACATCACTACATATCTTTAATGTGTAATATCCAAGAAAAAAGCAGGAGAAAGAAATTTACCTTGTGCAAGAGCAAAGCTAAAAAACAAAGAAAATTTCTATTTTTTTTTTCCCTAGTACTTAACCAAAAGTGTCTTACTGTTAGAAAATTTCAAGAAAAAAAAATATTCATGCCAATAACAGGGTTTTATTAATGTACTGTATCTTGATAAACTAAATTTTCAGTAGAGTAAGTATAAATAATTTCTGCAATTCATGCTAATAATTTCTGCAATTCATGCTAATAATTTCCTTTTAATTTATTTTACCAAAAGCTAAATTGTATGTTATATATTAATACAATTATATTTGTTGCGATTGACATTACTGTCATTGCTCAAAAGTCGTTCGCGCAGTTTTCAGCTTTTTTGCTTTTTGGTCAATCTCATCCCTGAAATAAATATTTAAATGTAAAAACTATAGAATGAAAAAATTATTTTGTTGAGTATCTAGAATTTATATTAAAATATTTATGAAACCATCTTCATAAAGCAAGTTGTCATCTAATGTGAATCGAGTTTGACACCAGTTCTGCTTTCAGATGTACCGTTGTATTTGGAATGGTGATATATTATATTTAATTTTGAAATTGAATCTTCGTTAACACACCTAGTGAATAAATTTTTTTCATTTCTTACTTTATAGAAAATAAGTTATGAATTTCATAAGAGCCTTTTTTATATGTGCATGGAATTTGCAGACATTAATAAATATTCGAGCGTTTTAGAATAAGGCCGTGTTTTTATATCTTGAATTCTAATATATCATTCTCTAATGGTGACATTTCCTGTACAGTTAAATCTCCAACTTTGGCAGCATTTTCTAGAATATCACTAACTTTTATAGAAAATACAGAAAGGCTGTATGTAATGTATATGTTTTAGTATCTGAATAACTCTATATTTTGTAAGTAAGAGTGAGAATGACTTCATAAATGAAGTAGCCAATTTGGATTATAGAAAAAAAAAATTGCAAGAATGAAATTCTTTAAATCCGAAATTTATTTGGCAAGATATCTTTCACTATTCGGTGAGATTTTAGCAGTATTCGTCAAGATATCTCTAAATATTCGGCTACAGGTATTCGGTCAACAAGCCTTCAATATTCGGCAAGAGGGCCGAATACCGAATAGTGGCCGAATATTCGTCCCATCCCTAGTACCAAGTATGATAGTTGAACATCATTGCTATAAAATTTTTTTTAAAGATTTAATAGTGCATTAAAGGTCTGTATATGACCATTATTATCTTAGACATTGGTCTTCCATATGTTAAATCATAAGAATGCTGATTTGCTGGAAAACCCGTGGCTCTTAGATTTAGGAAGATGGTTACATCATAATATATAAATGCAGCCTTACTCACCATCTATTTCAGCTACCAATTAAGCAGGACCAATAAATAAAAAGCTCAATTAGCTCAGTACTGTTTGTGTACTAAATTTAAAGCACACAACTATTAAAGTTAATCTATCCAGAAGTTTCTAACATTAACACTAGGGCTCAAAAAAAAAAAAAAAAAAAAAAAAAAAAAATTGCTAAACTGTGAAAATTGGCAAAGCAGTAGAATGCGAGACTGCTAACACCAGTTAAGGGTTAAGTAAAAAGCAAAATTTAAAGAGAATTTGAGAATATAATTTCTTATTTGCGGAAACAATGATAAAATGAACAATAAGTTGTATCATCCCATTGTACGACTATAACCTATAACTATTACCTGGTAATGTACTGAGGAAATTATGCCAGAAATTGTGAAGTACATGGCCATTTTCAAATTTTTCTTACATATGCTGTCCAAGAGTAAAAAGAAAAAAATTCAAACATAAATTAATTTTTAAAGTTTGATTTCAGCAATGTATTAGCTAAAGACTATATTGAACAGTACTAACATGAAAATTTTAAAAAATCAAAACAAATTTTGGAGATATCAATTTTTAAAATTGTGATTCTAAGCAAAAATGTCTGTCCCATTCCAAGTTTTATGCATTTAACTGTTCTTTTTTTTTAACCTAATTTAACCTTTTTAAATAAAGAAATTTAATTATTTTAAATATGAACTGTTAGTGTTCTATAATAATGAAAAAATTTGTTTACAAGAGATTTTCTTTAAGAAATTCGCAGAAGTTTTTTGTCCCTCACTTTGCGTCAAGTCCATTACCTTGTGATTATTTTAGTCAAAATAGGTTTCTAATTCTGCCTAAAGTTAGCAGCAAATATTCAGCGATATAGTTAAACTATTCATGCAACTACTACTCGCCATAATTCCTATAAATTTGAAAAAAAAAAAAAAATCCTATTTTTCCTGTATTTCTATTTTTTCCTATATTTTTCATCCCTCCACTCAGGCATGAGATTTTTCCGCGGAACCGACATTTTCCGCTTTTTTATCACTTTCTACTTTTCCAATTTTTTTTATATCGTCAAAAGATCGCTGAAAAACGGGAATTTTGCCGAAAGATCGCATGACAAAAATACGATTTTCGTCGAAAAGTCTCGGAAAAAAGTTTTTTAGTCTAAAAATCGCGATTAAATGGTATTTTCATTAGAAAAAAAACCGCGATTTTCGTCAAAAGATTGCGAAAAACTACGACTTTCGTCAAAAGATCGCGAGAAGAACATGATTTTTACCAAAAGATCGGGAAAAAATGCGATTTTCTTCAAAAGATTGCGAAAAAAAGTGATTCTCGTGAAAAGATCGCGAGAAAAACGGGGTTTTCTTCCAAAGATCGCAAACAAGCGCGATTTTCGTCTAAAGATCGCGAAAAAATACTATTTTCATCAAAAGATTGCGAGAAAAACGCAAGTTTCATCAAAAAGTCGTGAAAAAAACCGCAATTTTATTTAAAAAAAATCTCGAGAAAACGTGTTTATCGTTAAAAGATCGCGAGAAAAATGCGATTTTTATCAAAAGATCGCGAGAAAAATGCGATTTTTATCAAAAGATCGCGAGAAAAATGCGATTTTCGTCAAAAGATCCCGAGAAAAACGCGATTCTCGTCAAAAGATCGCGAGAAAATGCGGTTTTCTCCTAAAGATCGCGAAAAAACGCGATTTTCGTCTAAAAATTGCGAATAAATACTATTTTCATCAAAAGATCGCGAAAAAAACACAAGTTTCATTAAAAAAAACCGCAATTTTGTTCAAAAAATCTTGAGAAAACGCTTTTATCGTCAAAAGATCGCGAGAAAAATGCGATATTTATCAAATAATCATGCAAAAAATTCAAATTTCTTAAAAAAATATAAAAAAAAAAACTTTTTTTTATGCTAAAAGATTACAAGAAAAGTAGGATGTTTCCTCTAAGTATTGAAGGGAAAATGCAAATTCCATCACAACATTGGGAATGCCATTGGAAAAATGTATAATTAATGTAGGGAAGATTTCCCCACTCCCTCTTCTCTGCTGTAACTTTTAATAAAATTTTTTATTAATTTCAGGGTTTTTTTTTTTTTTTTTTTTCTTTTAAGAACTTTGAATTGTTTTTACTATAGAAACTCATTTAATATAAATTTATTACAAAAGAAAATCATTTATAACCTTTTTTTTATGTTTGTTTTGATGAATGCAAATTCTATAAGTGATGATGATTCAGAAAATAATTCTAAAAAAATGTTAAATATTGCTGGGGAGGGGGGGGGGGGGGTTCAACTCCTGCAACCATATTTTAATCCTGAAGTGTGTTAAAAATTTCTGAAATAATCAGGAAAGAATTTTAAATAGTTTACTTATGTTATAGTTTTTACAATGTCTATGTACGTAATGTATTAAAACACGTGTTGATGTATTTACGTATAAATAAAATTTCCTATAAAATTCCTATATTTTCTTCAAAGAAATTAATATATTTCCTATGCAGTGAAACTCGTTTAAGATACGCCCGCTTAACCCATTCGTGCCCAGCATCTTTTGCGTAAATTTTATTTGGTTGGCACCACTATTTTTAGAAGATTTTAGTTTAGTTCATTAATCACGAAAATGCATCATTTAAATAAAATAATCATTGCTTTTCTTTTTTACCGGTGTCAAAAACAGTGCTGAATGCACCGTTTGAAGCGTCCCTAAAAAGGGACGCTAGGCACTAATGGGTTAAAATACGATCCCGCTTAATATACGAATTATCTTCGGTCCCTTGAAAACTGCCTATTAAACCCGTGTAAAATTACCCGCTTAATATACGTACGCATAAGATACGATCCCGCTTAATATACGAAAAAAATTGGTCCCTTGATGAAAAAAACCCCGCTTAATATACGAAATGGTGCTTAGGTAATCCGTTTCCCACATGTCTTTAGGACAGAATATGTAAAATCTTGTTATTTTTCATAAGTTATCTGCTTTTTACCTTTTTCTCTCTAAAATATGTTCTTTTCCACTGCTTTTGCACGCTGAATTCTGATTGGCTCCTTTTCAACAAAATACAAGAACAACAACCGCTTTTATTTCTTTTACCATGACACTTGGGCAGTGGATGAATCCGAAATTTCATTGGTTGCTCCCACTCCTGATTGGATAAGAAAGTTGTTGGTGATATCCGTCTATATTTTTATGCTTTTTCTGCTTTCTATTTTTTGCATCGCTTATCTAGCAATTTTTATTACTATTAATTGTCCTCAGGAGTGCCTTTTTTATGAATTTCTTTTTGTCACTTGATTTTTTGGGGCACTTTACAAAATGTTAACATCACAGAATAAGAGCAGTATTAAGGAGAATATAAAGATTGGGACTTACTTGTCAAAAATAACAATCAGGTTGTGACAAGTGAATTTCGTTCTATTGCGGATATAATCAAAAGTTCCGGTGAACGTAGGTCTTCAAAAGGAGTCGAAGACGAAGTGGATAAAGAAACAGATGTACCAACCATACCATCATTTGCAACTGTAATGAGCTCGTTCAGCTTACTCCGACTGTATGCCTTATCGATGTATGTTGGTCCCTCCGTTGAAGATTTTTCTACCACATCAACAAGGCAAAAAACTTCCTAAACGTCCTACGTTGCACCAAATCAATATAAACAACTTTTTCTCAAGAAACTTAAACTACATCAAGATTTTTATAAAGCATCGAATAATTATTGTTCCTTGTATACATTTAGTTTATCTTTCAAAAAATTACTATGCAAATTTATTATTCTTCCCCTTTAAGTATGTAATGTATTTTAGTTACTGTTTCCTAAAAATTAGCAAAATTTTCATTTTATTGTCTTTTAATTTGGCAGATAGTACTGTATAAAGGCATTTTAATTTTTTTACTGTACAAACAGACATTCAATAAAATTATGAAGCAAAATAAAGTTATTCTTTATTCCATTGAATATCTTAAATTCAAATTTTTTAGAATATCTAAAAATTGTTAGAAATGGGTAAAAAAGAGGCTAAAATACGTTAACAGTGTACACTGTCTTTAATATGCATTATTATTCGACAATCTATGAAATCCGGATAAGATACAATCCCGCTTAAGATACGAAATGCTCTCGGTCCTTTGATTCGTATCTTAAACGAGTTTCACTGTAATATTTTTGAAAAAAGTCACTTCTAGGCCTGAGTAATGTAATAGTAGCAAGAATAAGCTTTCATCAAAGTTGGTATTTTTTTGCACTGTCAAGTCTGTTACCATCGGTATAAAGGTTAGACCTTCGATGTGGGATCGACGCAGCCCGTATGCTGTGGCAGTTCTAAAGGGCGGGGGGAGGGGGCGAAGTCTCCTCCTTGGGCTAATAATGGGTTTACAAAGTGACATTATGCATCCCCACAAGAAATAACTTGGGGTGAAGCTCGAGCCTGTAACAGCCTGACACTGGTCGCGCAAGTTTAAGTTCACGAGACTTGGACTGGGTAAGGTTTTCTTTCATTTTGAATCGGGTCGTGTCCTGATCATGTTTTTTTTAGATTCGGGTGGGGGCAGGCTTCTTTTTCTTCCAGATCGAGCCTGGTCTGGATTTCATTTTTCCTAGAAGTCTTCATTGAACAAAATGTCCAGGTCGTGGATCGGCCCGGAATAAAAGCTAAACATTCGCTCCGTCTCTGATCTAGACAGTATGATAAACATTACTGGCTCGATCGCGACCCGTGCACTCCTCTAAATTTTTTCTCACGAGCCCAAGTTGAGTTGAAAACTTTCTTATTTGTTAATTGTAAAAATTATTAAACAGAGAAAACGCGAATTTCGTCAGAGGGTTGCGAAAGAAACACGAATTTCATCAAAAGGTCGTAAAAACCCCTCAAATTTTGCGAAAGGATCACGAAGGAAACGTGAATTTTTTCATAGGATCACGTTTACACATAAAAGCAAATTTCGTTAAAAAATCGCGGAAAAACGTAAATTTCGCCAAAAGAATCGCGATCAAAACTGGATCAACCATTCTCGCAAGAGTAAAATCCGAATCTGTAACTGATTCAAATCTGATGTGTATGACAATGCCAATCTGTCCCGATGCGCTAAGCGCAGTTAATAAGTAAAAGTCAACCCGACAAATGGCAAAATATAATTGTTAACTGGACCCAGACCCGACCCGAAGCAAAAAATCAGAAATTAATTGACCCGCAGCAAACAGTAGAAGTTAACCAGGTCCAAACGCGACCCACAATAAAAAATAATAATTCACCCGACCAGCAGCAAAAATTAGAAGCGAAACGGACATCAAATTTTGTGAAATGATGGCGGAGAAAACACTAATTTCTTCAAAGGATCGTGAAACAGATGCCCACATTTCGTGCAAAAAATGCGAAAAAGAACGAAAATTTTATCAAAGGAGTCAACACAATCAATTCGGGTGAACCCGAACCCTTCTCGCAAAAGTAAAAACCATATCCTAAATTGCCCCAAATCAGAATTGTATGTCAAACTGCCCCAAATGCGCTAAGCACAGCTAAAAAGTAAAAGTCAACCCGAACAACAGCAAAATGTGGCAGTCGATCGCACTTAAATCCGACCCAGAAACAAAAAATCAGAAATTAACTCGAACCGCAGCAAAGAGTAGAAGTCTATCGGATCCAAAGACGACCCAAGTAGGAATTAGCCTCACTAGGAGCAAAAAAAGGAAGTCAACCGGACCCAAACACGACCCACAGCAAAAATGTAGACTAAACACGACCGGCATTTAAAAAATGAGCTCCGACACGTGCATCAGACTGGAGTTTCCAAATTTCTAAAATCACCCCCCGCCCCCCTTGAGGACTCTCCAGATCCGCCCTTGGGTGTAATATCATCAAAAAGCACTTGAAACTTTTCCCCCGTCGGCCATAATGTAACGGAATACTTTTGACTGTCCCTGCATTGGAACTACATATCCGATTTTCATAAAATTTGAAATAACTAGACAAAATTTTTCAACAAATATATTTTTAAAATTTCAAACGATTTGACAGAGTAATTTTTGCACTGTTATATGCGGACAGACAAACGGGCGGACCATAGACGAGTATAGGTAATACGCATTTATATAATTACTAACGTATCTAAAAGACAGTTAAATTTAAAAGCGCATGCCGAAATTGAAAACACATTTCCAGCAATCTATATTATAAAGGCCAAACGTATCTGTGCGTAACGCATACGTCATTTTGCGAATGGCAACACTTTCAAATTTTAAATGAAATTTCAGTATTGCAATTTTGCTACTACAATTTTTTAAACTTCTGTATATCCCACATTTTAAATTCTTACACCATCGTGTAGGGAAAAAAATATACTTTTAAATGAAATTTGTTTGAAAGCTGTATCTTGATTTGTTTTCAAAATATTAATTTTTTTGTAGTTTTTAATAAAGCTTTTCTAATTGTGGCAACAGGAGTACTTCATTTCTATTAAAAGCAAAGGAAAAAAGGAAAGAAATTGATTACTGTATCTTTATGTTGCCACTTACTCATTAAAAGGGAAAAAATTGAAATTTAAATATCTTCTGTTATAAAACCCGGTGAATTTTGATTTCATCTACAAAATTTGATTTACACGTAAAAGAATAGGTGGAGGAGGAGTTATGGTATGGGGGTGTATGTCGTCCGCTGGAGTTGGTAATCTTATTTTTATTGACGGTATAATGGATCAGTACAAGTATATTGATATTTTAAAGCAAAATTTGAAATCTTCAGCACGAAAATTGAACCTTCATAACGATTTTAAATTCTACCAGGACAATGACCCCAAGCACACTGCTCTGAACGTTAGACTCTGGCTGCTATATAACTGTCCTGAAATAATAAAAACACCACCACAATCTCCAGACTTAAATCCCATAGAGAATATTTGGCAAGAATTGGAATCAGAATTCGCAAACACACCATTTCTTCAAAACAACAACTAAAATCGGTGCTTCAAGAAGAATGGGTTAAAATCACTCCAGAAATCACAAAAAAATTAGTCGAATCCATCCCAAAAATATTAAATCATGTTTTAAAAGTAAAAGGAAATCCAACAAAATATTAAAACCTTTTAAAAAGTAAAATTTTTGGATAAATATTTGATGGAAAAATAAGTGTGCCATCACTTATGTGAGCCATTTTTTGCTCCGTTCTGAACAATTGTATTTTTACTAAATTAATATTTTAATATTTTGACAAAATGTATGTTATGTAATAATTGTTACTAACTTTAAATATGAAACACACCCAAAAAAATTTTGCACATGTTTGTTTATTTATTTTATTGCAGTTTATTTTTATAAAGCACAAGTGTCCCATCACTTTTGTAAGACACTGTATAACAAATTTCTTAAAATAGCAAAATTGATTAATTTTTAACAACAACAACAACAAAACCCTACTAAATCGTTTCACTTTGTTTTAAAATATGATGCACAAAATATTCTTTAAATTAGATAATAAAAAGTAATTTAATCCGAGAAAATACAGCTTTCTTAAATGTAAAATCGTCTGCAAAACTCGAATGCTGCTCGTTAAATTCATGCCCAGTTTCAATCGCTGCTATAAAAGGATATAATTAAATGATTTATTATTTCCATGACAACAACACATTTCATTGAAATCATACCGACTGAGTCCAAAATCGGGGCTTCATGTCGAGTACACAGGTCAAATGTATGTTCAATAAAAACAAATAAACAAAAGTTCAAAATCGGGCCCTAAGAGCAAGATTGCATTAGGAGACCCACTCCACAGCTTTAACCTCTTTATTTTGCTTCAGTACCAAGTGACGTCAATATCCATCTCAACACAGCACGTAGCGCTCTCGGCGCCATCTATTGTTTGTAATACGAACTAAAATCCAGAATCGCAGGAAAAAAACTTTTGACCTTTTAGATGACTCTCGTGCAAGAATTTTTTTAAATATCTGTAAAAGTTTGCAAGTTATTGATTTTTAAAATCGTTTAGTCCTTTTCAGGACACCCGATATGTACAGTTTTTGATTCTATAAAACTTTTTTAACGAAACAATTTTGACCAATTTGAACATTAAATATCTCTTAAAATAATTGTATGACTTAAAAACTGCCTGCATCAGCGTGTTTATTAAACATTTCTCCAAAATACAATCCATTTTTGTATTCCGTAGTTAAAAAAAAAAGATAAACAAGTTGAATGTAGATACTGCCATTGCAGAATTCAATTTCGCCTCCGATTAGGAAAAAAAAAAAAAAAATCGATAGAGGCTTTTTAGAAGGGTGACCCCGTTATAATGCAATGAACTAACTTCAATTTTCTTGTGTTTATCAATATAATAGCAAACAGAACGACGTGAAATACCCAGTTGATTAGCAATTTCTCTCTGAGACTTTGGAATTGCGGAATAATAAACTGATACAATTTGACGCCCTACTTCTTCATTGACTAGATTCATCAAGAACGGATTTTTTCTTTAGTTTAAACGCTTTTTTATAGACTCTGGGAAAAAGAAAATGCATTTTAACAATAAAACGAGTGAAATCCCGTCGAATTCGACGAATGAAATGTTTAAAAGACCCGATCGATTTTGCTTAAAAAAAAAGCAAAAGTAATTACATTATTGAATCAATATATAATAAATATATTTCCAAACTTAATGTCAAGTTTTCCAGTTACAATTTTGCATGCAAATATTTGCACATCTTCAGTTAAAATTGTAATCTGAGTGCCGGCGAAATCCATAAATTTTATTTTATATGCACTACAGAAAAATAAATTTATTAAAAAAAAAAAAAAAAAATATCTAATTTCATTTTTACTATGACATTATTTTCACTAAGTGAAGTCATCTGAAAGTAAAATCTCAATCTCAGTGTCCATAATGAAAAGAAATATTGAAATGTAATATCGTTATGAGTAAAAATGCGATGTTTTAAATAGTGACGTCATTTTCTCTTCAAATGTTTTTTAAAAGTTACTGTTATTAGTAATATGAAAAAGGCGTCCGTAATAATATTGTAAATTCATTTTATCTGGTTGCTGAATGTCATCATTTTCCTCATTTGAAATATTTCTTACTTTGCTTTAGACATTAATTTTTATCATAAATTATTTTCTGTTATTTTATTTACATTATTAATATTATTCCTCAGTAAATACATTTTTTTACTTCAATTAGTGCATAATAATATGCAATCATTTTATTGTGGTTAAATTTTACGAAAACAATTAACTTTTTTCTTTTAAATGCGAGGACATGTTCACTGATGAAATAAAGTTTCTGACTTGTGGAAAATAATAATGGAAAATAAATTTTTATTATCGAGAGAAAAGCTAAACTAAGTTGCCACCACTTTGAAGAAATATCGTAAAAAAGCATTTAAAATTAAAAATAAAATATAAAAATGGAAATAAAGTAAAAAATAGCTAAAATGGGCACAACTACAAATAAATAGCTTTCATTTAAAAAAATAATTATCAAAATTGGTTCAGTAGAAAATTCAGGGCTGATGACACGACATTTTTAGCTTGTCTGAAAGAAATAGCATCGGAGGCTAAAAACCTCCTGTCACACACACACACAAATAAATCTTTTTCCGTCCTGTTCACACCTTTCCAATCGCGTTCCTGGATGTAAAACAAGCTATAATAGCAAAAAAAAAAAAAAAAAAAAAAAAAAAAAAAAAATTAAGTTTATTCTGTGCTCCATAAGTGAGTGATGTTTTTTAGGCTTTAATATTTTACTTGTAATTATACTTAAATTGAGAATTTTTTTTTATTATGTATAGATCTTAGTGTATATGTTTTTTAAATGTCATGTGGAATAATAAAGAACAGACTTTGTTTTGTGTCTAAATACAAAGTTATTTAATGTGTAAAAGACGTGTACAGTTTACAAAACTTTAATTTGCAAAAGATTTTTTATATATTTTTATAGCATTTATAAGCAGTATTTATTACTGCTTTATCCACTGTCTATGGATTAATTAATATTTTACTAGCAAAAGCCATGCTTTGTTTGGATTCGCGAAGCATTATTTTATAAAACAGATATTTGAAAGTAACAATATTTTTTTTTTATTATTATTTTTGCATCTTTATTAAAGAAAAACGTTATTTTATGTTTTGGCGCATTTTAATTTTTTATTTATGATGTAAAACTGGCATAATAAGATATTTTCGAAGCAAACTTTTACAATTTTTTTTTTAAATTTTCAACTAAAAGCTCTTTTAAAGATGTTTTTACAATTTCAAGTAGCCACTGGTGTTTTTTAATTGTTTGAAATATGCATGTTTCCAATCTTTGTAATCAACATCCGATAATCTTTGATAGCTATTTTAGAATAATATATTTGAAGAAAGCTTGAAGAAAGTTACTTCTTCAAAATCCTATTTTCTGGAAAAAACATTTGAAATCTGCTTTCGTTGATACTATGAATTTTTAACTGTAAAACATTTTATTTTAATTTCTTCGTTTTTATACATGTTAGCGTATGAGAATTGCTGTAATTCTCTCCGCGTGGGAGAACTTTTTACTTTCTGCGAATGGCAATTCAATTAATGGAATTACCTTTTAACGAAGCGCTCTCTCATTCTCGCAGTGACGTTTTCACGAATAATTATTGTTGTGTTTGCGAACTTATTAAAGTCTTATTTTTCTATAAAATCCTTCTGATTAATGAGTCGATATTATTTAGCCACAATACGACCTTCGCAAAAATATTTATAAAGAGCTTGAACCAACAACTTCACGCAGATCTTTTAATTTTTCATTTATATAACAAATTTAAGAATTAATTTTATTTGTTTACAATTATTTTGTTGCCAGTTTACAAAAAAAGAAAAAAAAATCCATAATACAATTAATTTAAAATGTTTAAGTGTCATCTGTGCAAACGATTTTGTGGGATAATGAAAACATGGTTTATTTAATAAATTAATCATGATTCTATCTATAATTATTTACTCCATGATTTAAACTTTTTTTTTCTGAAAATATACGCGTTTCTTTTTTTATTTATTTGCTAAAATGCGTCCGTATTGGAAATGCATGTAAAATAAATTAATTAAAATGATAATTTTTTTAACGTTTTACTGTAAAAAAAATTATATTCTGCAAATCTACAGATCATAATTTATTTTTGTGTTTAATTTGAAGTTAAAATATTGAATAGTTTTTTTGTAAAGCGTACGACAAATTGTAATTTGAGTGGACTAGTAGAGGATTCGCTTCGCTCATCCTAACAAATTTATTGGTCCATAAAATCAGTGTTGAATTCAGACACTTTTCTCGGGAGGGACTTCAGTAGCTCTGGGGGGAGACATTATAGAGTTCCGGGGGGGGGATTGTATTTTTGAACCATTGAAAACACAAAATTTTAAATTTCCCGGGCGGGGGACATTTCATTGCTGAGGGGGAGGGGGGGAATATTCTCCGGGCCACCCTCTGAATTTAACACTACATAAAATATAAAACTGTTGCGATTTTATCTCGCCAACTGAACTTTCCGACTCCTTTTTCTAGAAATTTTACACAAGCTTCAATACATATCTTGAGATACAGCTGCTGCGTAAACCGTAAAAAAATGCAACATAACAGCGTCACCTGCTGAACGATTTACACCAAAATCTGATCAACATCAGTTTATATCAGGGATTACCTATCAGACTATACTATATGCATTTTTATTACAATTCGTGCATTAGTTCTTGAGATATAGCTGTTGCATAAATCGTAAAAAATGCAGCATAACAGTGCCGCTTTTTGAGCCGATTTACGCCAAAAACTAATCAGCAATAGTTTATATTAGGGACTACCTAAATATCAATTTTTATTAAATTCCGTGTATTTTTTCTAGAGATAGAGCACCCACAAAATATATGACACCGACAGATATTTTATAAGAACATTTTTTTGGAAACTCTGATCCCTAAAACGTATAAAATCCGTCGAAAACCGGAATTCAAAAATTTATACAAATCCAATACTTTCTTCTTGTAAAGATAGAAGGAAAAAAATGGTGTTGGTATGGTAGAATAAATTTGGTACTCCCTCAATCTCCTCGGACGGGGCGATCTCCCTCCCCCCCCCCCCCCATTTCACAAGGGCCTGAATGTCCGGATGGAGAAGATGGGGATTTAAAAGCAAAAATTCCTGATTGAGCTAAGAATAATTTCGATTAATAGATTTATTTTTACTGCACAGTCACAAATAAAAAAAAAGTTTAAAAAAAATGTTTAAATTATTTTAAATGTATATTCTGGAGATCCTATGATTTACACAATTTTTTTCCCTCCAAATAATTAAAATAAAAATTTGCATTAATTCTAGATGCATTAATTGCTTAAATATCCAACGTTATGGATTATTAAAATATTCTAAGGCAGGGGTGCACAACCTCTGGCCCGCGGGCCACAGTGATACCACTATTTTTATGCAGAATAATTTTCCTTATAGTAATGACAGAAACTTTGCTATTAAAGAAAAGAAACTACACTTTTCAAATATTCTGGTGGCAAACGATTTGATGGTAAAAAGGTTGTGATTGACTGTTCTAAGGTTATAAAAACTATACGCGAAATTAAAATTTACTCCAAAATATTTGATTAATACTTAATTAAAAAAAATCATAAGTCTATTTCTTTGCAATATTCAACATACAACAGTCATTTTAATCCGCGATATTCAATGTTTTTAAATGGACTGCCCTTGGGTTTTTGTCAGAATGATCTCATATTTTAAATGGCTTAAAAAAGAAAATCAAGTGCAGAATACCTTTAAAAAATACGTATGTTGTGAAGAAAACTTCATTAACCAGATTTTCATTTCTACAACTTTCTAAAAATTCAGATTTTTCGTAATTTTTTTTTAATGACCATTTTTTCCATTGAAAAGCATTGCAGACGCATCGATCGACAGTCCACATTCAGCGGTGTTGCCCCCTATCGTAAAAAAATACGCATAGCAAAATTTTAACACTACTTTCCCCTCCTGCTTCTTACTCCGTCCATTAAAATCGCTTTCAAGACATTAAAACATGATCTTAATTTTGGGAGCCAATCAGAACGACCCGAGAGTGCTGCAGCATAATCCAACCATTTGCAACTTTTTATATTGCTGAGTTGGCAATATACTTTACTGCCCGGTAAGTTATGGCCGTGTTCAGCTGTTGCGCGCGCTGGACGCGCGCGCTCAGGAGCCACGGACATGGAGTGGGTACCGATAGTGGATGGGATGTGCGTTCAGTACTCGCTACTGTGCCACCGGTTACTGTAACTGTTCGCTCAATAACAAATGGAGAACAGATCACGGATGTAATTACTTGTGATGCCAATTATAAAGATAATCTGTTACAAATGAATGTGAGCTCGCTGGCCGAATGGTCAGAGTGCTGAGCTTGTACCCAGACGATACGGGTTCGAAACCTGCGCGGGCCGAAAGTTGGTTTGTGTTTTTTTTTTTTTTGGTTGCTTTTTATTAATAAATAAGACATTTTTATTAAAGGTAAATTTTATATTAATAATACAGAAGCACATGTATTTCTATTATAATAATAAAATACTTATTTAAATACGAGAAAATGAGATTTTTGCGGAGAAGGTTTTAATATTCTAAATTTAGAATATTAAAAGGATAATTAGAACGATATTAATATCGTTCCAAGGTGATTTATATATATATTAAGCAAATGAAAAAAAAATATCCGTATACGCATAAAATAATTATTAATGTTCTTCTTCTTCTTCTTCTTCTTCTTCTTCTTCTTTTTTTTTTTTTTTGAAAATTTTAGAAGTAAGTTTTTATTGAGATTAGGATGCAAATATAATGCATGCGTGGATATTTTACGGTGTTAAAATCAAAATGGAAAATATTATAAAAGCAAAATGTAAAAGATATACATTTTTTAAAATTAAGAATATCTGCATACATATATTTTAAAGAAGTGAAATATTTGGAGTTTGCCTTCTAGTTTTGTAATGAATAAAGTATGATTAGAATGTTTATAAATTTTCTATTGAAAGTATAAATAAGTGTTTTGCTTATACTAACATAATTTCGGATGTCGTTTGCTTCTCATATTTTATGACATATTTTGGCCTGTTATCCACACGGTATTAAAATATACAATCATTAAATAAGAAATATATACATACTAAAACTTCTTCTGAAAAATTATCTAACTAACAATGCAAATTCCATTGAAATCAATTCAGTATTGTAGATTACAAATCAATCTTGTAATATGTGGATACAGGGCCATCGCTAAGACTTTTTATTGGTGGGGGAGAAAACCTTAATATTGTCAAGTCAAATTTTTATATTCGCTAACTCGTTTTATAATTTTGCCAAGTTAACGCACTTTGAAAATGTAATACAGTTCTTATTTGTAAAAAAATTAATAATATTCCCAATTAGAGTTGTAACTTTTGCAAATTCTATCAAAAATAGAAAATGTATTGCAGTTTTTATTAAAATTTTAATTAAATTTGACATAAAAGTTTTAAATTTGCAAAGTGTAACAACATTTGTGAATGTTTTGGGAGGGTAGGCTCCCTCCTGTCCCCTCCCCCCCTTAGCTAGTCCCCCGTGTGAATATCTCAACCTTGGTTTATTAACAGCATTCTATTAATTACAACAATAGAATCAACAGTATTCTATTATTTAATACGAAAAGTATAAAGCAACTGATAATTGATTTTTAAATAAATGAAAAGAAAATTATTAAAAAATTTAAATTGTATCAGTCAACCTACCAACTTTGTTTACAAACAAAGTGCAACCAATAACAGATAAGCACAAAATGCACAATCACGTGATCAAATCGCCCAGCAGTTTTACGCGCGTAACGCGCGTCAACTTTTAGCAGGGTTGGATGTCTTATTTTAAATGCTGATCGGGCTTAATTACATGAAATGGGTCACGTGATACCTTTCCGGAATACTTTTAATTTTATTTGAGTGGTCACAGGTATGTATTTCTGTTACGAAAATCATGTTTTGAAAGGATAAAGAGATATGGTATTTGTATTTATCAATTCTGAACCATAAAAATAATACAATAATTGAATAACTTTAAAATTCTCTTCTTCGATAGCACCTACTCCAAGCAGAATCTTCTGAGCGCGCGCGCACAAAAAAAGCGTCTTTTGAACACGGCCTATGGTTTTGGTTTTATTTGTGTTTTGTTATCTGTTTTGTGTGTGTTAGAGAACAAATTCTCTGTTCTTTTCAAAACGTTTTGTGTAGAAGATTGTTGGGTAATATTAATCATATTTCTTTTATCGTTATTTACTGTATATATTTTTCTATCTGAAAGGAACTAAGCAAATAAATATTTTATATAACTTTTATGTTGAGGTTTGAGACATTCAAGTTTTTAAATCATTTTAGGATGTAATATTTACTGGATTGTAAATAATAATTCTTTTTTATATGCCTTGTCATTTATGTATAGGAAGATTTCTTAGTTAAAATGTGTTTTCCAATGTTTTCAATTTTGTTTAAGCTCATAATAGCAGTGAAAATTACATAAAATAATCGATATTTCTTACAAATTTGAACCTTGTTTAGATTTAGAACATTCCTTATTATACACATAGAGGCTAATCGCTAATATTTAGAGCTAGTAGGGTGTGTGGTGAGGGGGGAAGAGGTTTCACTGGAAAGTTTGGCGTTTAAAGTTTAACTACATTTACAATTTTTGAATAAACTCTCAGAATGAATTGCTTGACAGTTAATTAATTCAAATATTGTTTTACGAATGGTTTTATACGAAGTAAATTTACTATTTATTTTATATTTTAATTTTCCTTTGTATTCGATTTAGATTGCTAAATGATTTATACTCGTTAAAGCAGAGATAATGATTCAAAAATTGATTTATTTGTTATAATATTAATTGTTTGTTCTCCATAACTGTACAATGTTTTCTACTGGAAGAGAAAATCTGATGAAATTGTACGCAGTGAGTAATTGTACACGCATCTATTGTAGGCACAGATTAATATTTCTGATTAAATTTATTTTTTGATTTAATGTTACCACATATAATATTAATAGTTACGTAGGGTAGCTCTACGAATAATGAGCACCCTTCATAATGTTTTTGGTTATAGAAATGTAACCAATAAAATTTAGCGGTACTTACGTAAACGCTACCGCAGAAGAAGTTTCGCTAATGCTCCAATAAAGAGCAATCTTGTTCGCACGCGCACAAAAAATGGCATCAAAAATGAGAAAAAAAAAAAAAAAAAAAAAAAAAAAAAACAAGCACTAAAAAAGGACTAAAGCACTAAAAAAATGGCGTCAAAAATTGCGTATAAGCTTGCTCTTTATTGGTGCATTAGCACAATTTCTGCTGCGGTGGTGTTAATACGTAAGTACCAATTTAGCTATTGGTATAGTCCATGTCAATTCAGGCAGCCAAAGAAAAAAAATCTTACCTTCATAGTCTTAGAACTTCTTTAATCGAACATATATTGAAATTCAGGTTAAAATAAAATTCGCGTAATTTTTGGTTTTGCCCTAAAAAATTTCTGGACCGAGATACAGGGCGCCAAAGATGGCATCCGGAGCACCTTTTCCTATTCGCGATTTTCGAAATTTTTTTTTAAAGTGCTCTATCTCTGGAACGGAACAAGATACTTTATTGCGGTTTATTTTATTTTAAAGATAATATTTTTTGTATAAAATTACATCCTCCATTTTAAAATATGTATTTAATTTTTTTTGCTGCAGCTTTCTAAAAAAACATTTTTTTTATCAAAAATATTTTTTTTTTCTAAAAAATGCCAATTTTAAAATTTTTGATTTTTATTCTGTTAATCAAAACTATTGAGTGCTATCTTCACGGTAAAGGAGAACTTCCACTTTTGAGTTTAACAAGTTTTAGAAAATTTTTTTAATTTTAGAGAATTTTACAGGAACTATGTATTGACAATTCCAGTAAAAGTCTCTTAATTTTTGTTTATTTGTATCATATGTAGCCTACTGCATATCCTAATATAATCTTATGCTGCATCTATTATTGAATTGATTATGTATGATAGGATTTAATAGAATGAAGAAAACATTTATTAACACTCTTAAGTTTTAATTCAATTTAAAGTTTTTAATTCGATTTTCATAATACAGTAGAACCTTGCAAATTCGGACCCCGTTAATCCGGATCAGTTTGGACATTTTTACTTTCTTCTATCTTTACAAGAAGAAAGTATTGGATTCATGAAAATTTTCGACTTCCGGTTTTCGACGGATTTATACGTTTTAGAAGGTTCTGAACACGTTTTGACTATTTTTAGAAAATGTCTGCCTGTCAGTCTGTCTGTGAGTCTGTCTGTCTGTATGTGACAAAAAAATTGTGGGCGCTCTATCTCAAGAACTAATGCTTGAAATTTAATAAAATTGTATATTCAGTTAGACCTTGATATGAATTAGTGTCTATTGATTTTTGGTGAAAATTGGCCTGCAGGTGGCGCTGCTATACTACGTTTTTCATGATTTTCAAGATTGCTATATCTCAAGAACTAATGCACAGAATTTCACCAAACTTCAGATTCTGTGACCCCTTGATATACATAGACGCTGATTAAGTTTTGGTGTAAATTGGCCAGCAGGTGGCGCTGCTATGCCACGTTTTTCATGATAGCTATATCTCAAGAACTAATGCACAGAATTTCACAAAACTTCAGATTCCTTGAAATACACAGCCTTTGAAATTACCTTGAAATACATAGCCGCTGATAAGGTTTTGGTGGGAACTGCCCTATAGGTGGCGCTGCTATGCTACATTTTGCACGATTTTTGCAATAGCTATATCTCAAGAACTAATGCAGAGAACTTCATCAAATTTTAGATTCTGTTACACTAGAATATATAACATAATTAGACGCTGATTACATTTTGGTATTAACCATGCAACAGGTGGTGCAGCTATGCTGCATTTTGCACGATTTTTCCGATAGCTATCTCAACAACCAACGCACAGAATTTCATCAAACTTCAAATTTTGTTACAAAATGACATATTATATAATTACACGATGATTACGTTTTGTTATAAATCCTTCAACTGATGGTGCTGCTGTGCTATATTTTACACGGTTTTTTTTAAACTAGCTATATCTCAAGAACTAATGCACAGAATTTCATCAAACTTCAGATTCTTTTACACCATAACATAATTAGACGCTTTTTTACGTTTTGGCATAAATTGTCCAAGATATGGTGTTGCTGTGCTACGTTTTGCAAATTTTTTGTTATAACTATATCTCAAGAACTAATAGACGAAATTCCCTCAAATTTCAGATTCTGTTAGGTCTTGACATAAATAGATGCTTATTAGGTTTTAGTATTATTGTTGGGTAATTTATACTATAAATTACCCAACATGAGGCACTACTAAGCTCATTTTCTCAGAATATTAATTAAATTTTGCGTTTTAGGATTTTCGGATACTAGAATCTCATTAGGCTAAGTCAAATGTTCGAGGAAATTCGATAGTGGGTAACTTTGGGGGTCACCACGTTTTTTTTTTTTTTTTTTTTTTTTTTTTTTTTTTTTTTTTTTATGTTAAAATGTACTTATGAGATAGAAGAAAGTTTTGGGATTGACACATCCAACTAGTTTTTTTCAAGTTTGAGAAGCGATTGGCTAATCTCCATAACATTAACTTGTTTCATCGTCGTATTCTTAATTTAAAAAAAACTTTTTCTGAAATCTTTTCGAAAGAATTAAGCAAAGTAAACATTTTTACTGTCTGTCAATATCCAATAAGTTTAACATAAAGATGATTTTCTGTGAGTATGTTTTATTTTATTTCATTTTTTTCTAATTCTCTGGATAATCCGGATCGGGTCTGGTCCCAATTAATACGAATTATCGGGGTTTTACTGTATTTGAAATGATACATACTTCAGTTTCCAAACCGAGCAGCATGGCATAGTAAGTCTGAATAACACATATCAATTAGACAATTACAGAGCAATACAGCTATTTTAATGCATGTAAGAGTTTGAACAAATAGACTGACAAACTGAATAAATATTTTCATGTTAAAAATGCATAATTGTTTGAAAGGTGACTTTCAGAAATTTATACCAGTAGATGGAAACATATTTGAATACTTTTATATAGCCTCGTATTTTACCTATTATCTTTATATAATACACACACCATTTAATTAATTTTTAATTTAGATTAAAACAAATTTAAAACAAGTTGGAAATTGCACAAGAAGCATAGCAACTGAGGTGTGTTCGTACTGTAATAAAGTTTTAAAATATTCATATCTTGCTGTGATAGTAGATAGTACTTCGGATACAGTATAGTAATCGAAATCTTTTGGGTTCCTGTAAATACACAGGAAATAACTTTTATTACACCCCAGCAACGTATATCATATTCATAAAATGTGAAATAGTTTAATATAATTAAAATACGCCCCGAACGATGTTTCCTCGCATAGCATTATGTAGAGGAATACTTTTGTGTGGCCCTGTTATTTAATAATAAATACTAGGGATGGGACGAATAGTGATTTGGCCGAATAGCCGAATACCGAATACTCGGCCAAATTTTAGGCCGAATACCGAATATTCGGCGGCCGAATACCAACTTTTTTTTTTCAGATAAAAAAATATATTTTGATTATGTATAATTTGAAAAATAGGAGCTCATTAATAATTATTACTCTTAATTGTGCTTTTAAATGTATTTTTAAATTTGAAAAACTTATTTTAACATTAAAAAAATTATGAAATTGCATTATATTCTTTTATTCTAATGTACATCAAACTGACTTTCAGTAAGTCAGGATGGTAAGATATTTCCATTAAAATATGAAGAATGTACTTCACTTTTACTATCAAATGATACTTTTTACTCTTTCTTCCATCCAAAATAATAATATTCTTAATCTTTCTCTCTCAGAACTCACGAGGAGATATTTTCTGAAATAACTTTTAATGAAGGAAATTGAATCATTTTGAGTTTGGGTCCCTAATGATAAGCAAATTCATAAGAATGAAATCAGTTGCCAAGCTTTAAATTACAAAAGGTTAAGCAAAAAGTTATACTTAAAGTAGAATGCATATGCAACAAAATGTTTGACATTTGAATCGGTGGATACAATATTTAACTTCAATATTTCACTTATTTACATATTTAAGTCAGTAATTATGCAAATAATTATTTAAAAGTGGAAACTGTAGAATAAAAAAATTGTGTATATTTTGTTCAGTATATGTGTTAGTTATGTGTTTATTTTGTTCAGTATTTAGAATTTATTTTTAAATAGTTATAAAACCATCTGCATAAAGCAAGTTGTGTCATCTAATGCGTATCTAGTTTAACATCAATTCTGTTTTCAAATGTACCGTTGTATTTGGGATAGTGATATTTGATAGTTAATTTTGAAAAATACACCTAGTGAATGAATTTTTTCATTTCTTACTTTATAGAAAATGAGTTATGAATTTCATAAGTGCCTTTTTTATATGTGCATGGAATTTGGAGACATTAATAAATATTTGAGTGTTTTAGAATAAGGTAGTGGTTTTTTTTTTCTCTCTAAGTGTTTTTATATCTTGAATTGTAATATATATAATTCTCTAATAAAGACATTTCCCGTACAATTAAATATCCAACACGGGCAGCATTTTCTAAAATATCGCTAACTTTTAAAGGAAATACAGAAAGGCTGTATATCTTATAGTATCTGAATAACTGTATATTTTGTAAGTAAGAATGAGAATGATTTCATGAATGAAGTAACCAATTTGGATTAGAGAAAAAAAAAAATTGCAAGAAATGAAATTCTTTAAATCCTAAATTTTTTTCGCAAGATATGTTTCACTATTCGGCCAGATTTTAGCAATATTCGGCGAGATATCTCTAAATATTCGGCTACAGGTATTCGGCCGAAGTATTCGGTCAACAAGCCTTCAATATTCGGCCAACCGAATATTCGGCAAAAGGGCCGAATAGGCCGAATACCGAATAGTGGCCGAATATTCGTCCCATCTCTAATAAATACTCTGCATCACAGATTGTACAAAATTTTTAAAATTGGCATTTTTTGAGGGAAAAAATATTTTTGATAATCATAATCGATACCATTTCAAATATTATGAAAGTTGAATTAAAACTTAAAAAGATGCTAATAAATGTTTTCTTCATTCTATTAAATCCTATCATGCATAATTAATTCAATGATATGGAGTATAAAACTATATTAGGATATGCAGTAGGCTATATATGATACAAATAAACTAAAATTAAGACACTTTTACTGGAATTGTTAAATATACACTGGTGTCCAAAAGTTAAGCATAATTGGTAATTAAGTTAGTAATGAAAGAAATATAAATCGAAATGTGGTGAAACTCCAGGTGTGTAAACAAAATAGTACGCGTCATATATTTTCGCGAAGAGTTTTCCCCGAAATCGAACAGGGGACCGTCAACAAATTGAAAAAGAACGAAGATCTTTTGGATAACCCTGTCAAAAATAATGTAGCAAAAGCGTTCAAACTGCACATTATGATTAAGTAGCTTATTGTAATGTACTGTGTTTATTTTTATAAGGATAGCATTGTATATTCGTAGAGAAATTAAGACTTTTATAAAAACAGTCCTAAGTTTTTTGCTTATAATTTGCAGAGTTCTTAATATAAAATAATGTTCTTTTCTGAAAATATGACAAACATCATTGTACACAATACCCTGTCATCAGAATTTAAAAATAATAAAAATTGTATGAAAAGTGAGTTGGTTTAGTAAATAATTTTTCATTGCGCATGCGTCAACGATATCAAAATTTCATTTGCATATTGTGTTAGCTAAATGTATAGAGCAACTTCTGTAAAAGTTTCAAAAACATAGCTTGAAAATTCTGAAAATGATCGTCTATAGAATCAATTCAAAATCCGTTATTCCTCAAAGGAAGCAAAAAAATCAGGGGTTTTATCCAAATATAATTGTACGTGTAATATTGTGTAGGCACTAAACAATGGAATATGGATACAGCCCCTCATCTTTTTGCTTCATTTAGGGAATAAAGGATTTTGATCTCATTCTATCAACGATAATTTTCAGAATTTTTAAGCTATGTTTTTGAGACTTTCAGAGATGTTGCTCTATACATTTAACTAACATAATATGCAAATGAAATTTTGATATCGTTGACGCATGCGCAATGAAAAATTATTTACTAAACCTACTCATTTTTCATACAATTTTTATTATTTTTAAATTCTGATGACAGGGTATTGTGTACAATGATGTTTGTCATATTTTCAGAAATGAACATTATTTTATATTAAGAACTCTGCAAATTATAAGCAAAAAACTTAGGACTGTTTTTATAAAAACCTTAATTTCTCTACGAGTATACATGCTATCCTTATAAAAGTAAACACAGTACATTACAATAAGCCACTTAATCACAATGTGCACTTTGAACGCTTTTGCTACATTAGTTTTGACAGGGTTATCCAAAAGATCTTCGTTCTTTTTCAATTTGTTGACGGTCCCCTGTTCGATTTCGGGGAAAATTCTTCGCGAAAATATATGACGCGTACTATTTTGTTTACACACCTGGAGTTTCACCACATTTCGATTTATATTTCTTTCATTTCTTACTTAATTACCAATTATGCTTAACTTTTGGACACCAGTGTATAGTTCCTGTAAAATTCTCTGAAATTTAAAAATGTTTCTCAAACTTGTTAAACTCAAAAGTGGAAGTTCTCCTTTACAATGAACATAGTACTCAATGGTATTGATTAACAGTTTAAAAATCAAAATTTTTAAAATTGGCATTTTTGAGAAAAAAAATGTTTGGTAAAAAAGAATTTTTTTAAAAGGCTGCAGCAAAAAAAAAAAAAAATACATATTTTAAAATGGAGTATGTCATTTCATACAGAAAAAAAAATCTTTAAAATAAAATAAACCGCAATAAAATATCTTGCACCGTTCCAGAGATAGAGTACTTTAAATGTTTTTTCGAAAATCGCGATTGGGAAATGGTGCTCGGGATGCCATTTTTGGCGCCCTGTATCTCGGTCCAGAATTTATTTTGGGCAAAACCAAAAATTACGGGAATTTTATTTTCCCCTGAATTTCAATATATGTTCAATTAAAGAACTTTTGAGACTATGAAGGTAACCCCCCTGCCTGAATTGACATGGATTATACCTATTGTTATTATTATTATTTTTTATTTCACAACTACCCCTTGCGTGTTTTATAATCGGAGTTTTTGTTGACATTTTCAATCAAACCAATCAGGAAGCAGAAAATAATATGTCGAAGTTCTGTTTATGATTGTAAATCTTAATGAACATCATACTAACAAGGAAGGTCTCCATACGGGCATACTCAGAAAAATCTGAAAAAATTACAGAATGTTCTCATATAGTTATATATGTTTATAAAAAAATTTCGGCGGAACCTCCTTATACCGTCCGTAAAAAAATAATAAAAATTTCGTTTATTTGGCGATTTATCTCCGGTTGGCGAAAAAACGAAATTTTGAAAAATACGCTTTTACGCTTCGAATACTTTTTAAAGAAAAAACTTTCTATGTTCAATTTATTTAAATAAGTTTAGTTTAAGTAATTTTAGTTTTGCATTTTTACTTTACTTTAAGTGTAATTTTGTCATATACGTTTATATGTACTTATAACAAAATGAAATTAATATACTTTATCATTTAAAACACAATTTAAATTGATTAAAATTGTTCCAAATTGAAAAATACACTGTTAAAAATCTGCTGCATTTTGTTGCAACGCACTCCCTTGCTTGTATAGAAAACGGTTACTTGGCCGTGAAATGGAGCTTTCTCATTGGTTGGAATAGAGATATTATATACAAGCGGTGGAGTGCGTTGCAACGAAATGCAGCAGATTTTTAACCGTGATGACACGGTCAATTCACCGAGTTAGGGAGCATTCTTATTGGCCAGAAGAGAGATATTCTATAAAAGTAGTGTAGTGACGTTGCAGTAAATGCTGCAGATTTTTAACAGTGAAGTCAATTAAAATCAATTTTCAGATTCGTTAAAATCGTCTGCTTTTGGCGAGGAAATGCACTGCTCGCCAAATCCCGCGTCGCTTTCAGCTTTTCACACCAATTATTCCAAACTATTTTATTTTTTTACATATCTAATAATGTAATTCCGCCGCTAATTTTCACTGATCCTTTATTACCTACATGAGTAGTTTAATTCGTATTTTTTTCAAAAAATTCTGAGTATGCTCCCGATGGAGACTTTCCTTGTAAGTACCTTCCTTGACCTTCCTTCAATTAATAAATTTTAGGTAGCTTTCATTACAAAAAAGTAAAAAGCTACCTATTGCAGCCGTCCGGAGGAAAGCACTTCCGGAAAATTTTGGTATATTTTCACCGATCATGACCCCCAGACCCCAAAACCACCCTCCGTTCAAATGTTGACATGTATATATATATATATATACTAGCAGGGATGACCGAGCTCAGCTCGGTCAAAATTTGTGTTCAATTCGATATAGTATTATTACTGTAAAACATGTTATTAATAATAGTATTATTTACAAAAACAATCAATAAGAAAACTATGTTTGTATGCACATGTTCATAAATTTTACTTTATTTTAAAATTTACAACGAAAGGACATCAATCCAAATCACTTTTTTTAGCTCGACTCTGATTAGTTTAACTATGCATCTCGAAGACTATTAAGAATGTATAAGAAATTTCTTCACATTCTGAAAGACAATATTTTTTGCCAGATATAACCAAATTTGGACACATACTTTCATTTGGCGCCAAATATGTGTTTTGGTTTCGTAACCTTAATAATCGATTTTTCGGCCAAATTTCGCCTGTATTTTGTCAAATATCGCCAACTTATTGGCTTTTGCCATAGTGTCGTGATCCTGACCCTTATTACCCAAATGATCCATTAATCACATATGATCAAACATGTGACTTAGCTCAATGGTCTTCAGGTAATCAAAAACAGTAGCGTATAAAATGAATCAAAATCGTTTAAGCCATTTCTTAAGTAAAATTAGCTTGACAGCATTCAGCAATGAAGCGATATGACCCACTAATATAATTTTGTTTAATATGCAACTCAGCTCAATAGTCTTCTCGTGACAAAAGACGTTCCGTTGCAAAATTTAGGTAAAATTGACTGAGTCGTTATTATATATAATTAGAATGACACGAACCCATTAAGACCTAAAACGACCCACTAATTGAATTGTTACGTGCATGTGTCTTACCTCAATGGTTTTCTTTTGCCCGAAAACGATATAATAGAAAATATACTCAAAATGGTGAGAACAATTTTCTAGATAAAATTAGCATGACCCACAAATGACCCTTATATCGAAATCTCTCGAAAATGTGACTTAGTTCATATTTTTGCGTGCCGAAAAACGTTAAATACAAAATTTAGATAAAATCGATTGAGCCAATTTTTAGGTACAAATAGTTTGACCTTGACCCATTGTGAAACAAAATGACTCATTAATCGAGTTTTCTCAAACATCTGACATAACCCAATGATTTTCTTGTGTCCGAAATAGAGATGGGAATGGTTGGAAAAAAACCGGAAAAATTGGGAAAAAAACTGGTTTTTTTCGGTTTTTTTCCGAAGGCTTATTTTTCAATTTTTCCGAACTGGAAAAATTGAAATTTCATTTATGAAATAATATAGTGAAAATTTTGTAATAGCTACATTCTCATACTTTTTGTTTTATTTATTTTTATGTTGAGTGTCTCACATGAAAATTTAAATGTGGGTAATCTGATCTCTGAGCAGAAATCTGTTTGAGAAGACTTGAAAGGATCCTTCACATTTTTTTCTTGTTTGAAACACAAGACCCTTTGCAAAATTTCTCTTGAAAATAGACATTTCAGAAAAAGTTTAATCAACAAATTGAATCTTTCGCAAGTGCAGTGATTGAAGAAAAAAAAATCTCATGTCATACAGCAGCTGAATCTGATTAAGTTGCATATATGTATGTAAATAACCTTATTAAAAATTTCTAAATAGGAACCTAAATATAGTAAAAATTTCTTATTCAAAAATTCTGAATATATTTTGTACAAGTATATACAAAAAGTTCACAATTTCACAAAAACTTGATTACATGAAAAAAATTTAGATATGTAATTAAATGCAACTTCTCTTTTTAAAAATTAATTCATGTGTAAAATTATTGCAATAATATGCCGATTAATGGAAATGATAAAATTAAAAATTCAACATAAAATTTTGAAGTATCCATTTATTACTTTAATCTACCTTTTCAAGAAGTAAGTATTGAATTCGTGAAAAATTTGACTTCCAGTTTTTGGTGTATTTAAAAATTTTAGAAGGTCCTGAACACGTTTTGATGGTTTTCGGAAAATATCTGCCACTCTGTATGTGACAAATTTTATGGGCACTCTATCTCAAGAACTGATGCACATAATTTCACAAAACTTTAGATTCAGTTACACCTTGATATAAACTCAAGATGTTTAGTTATTAGTGTATATCGCCAAACCGATGGCGCTGCTATGCTGCATTATTCATAATTTCCACAATAGTTCTATCTCAAACTAATGTATGTATTTTTATAAAATTTCAGATTAAGTTAATCTTTGACATAACTTCGTGCTCATTACTTTTTGGTGTAAATTGCTCAACAGATGACGCTGCTATGCTGCATTATTATAGATTATCGCAATAGCTTTACCTCAAGGACGATTTTTCTTTTTAAATCAAACTACATCTTCAGACAGTTTCTGATATATATTAATGTTGTTTAGTTTTTGGTGTAAATTGTCCTATAGGTGGCACTACTATGCTGCATTTTTCAAGATTTCGTTATAGCTGATTAATTGAATGTTTTCTCAAGGTGTTGAATCTAAAACTGACCTCCATTTTACCTCCATAATGTACAGTAATGTTGCAAAAATATGGGCAGTTTGCATTAGAAAAGTAGAATTGCAATGAAAAAAAAGCCCCATATTTTATTGCAAGTAATTATGTTCCAAATTATACTTTCCCTCTTGATTAAACTTTGAATTTTTGTAGTTTTCTAAAGCACAGTAGAAGTTTATCTCTGTATGTAACTGCTTTTGTTAATTCCTCAAATAGTGAGCATTTTCTATTTGTAGTGTTCTGTTTTCATAACTTTTGAGTTCCACTCTTAGAAATATAAAATTACCATGTGGAAACATTATTGAATATGGTTTCTTATTCAAGAATAGAATACCAGATTTCAAACAGTCAATAAATCCTACGCTATTTTTTAGTTGCAGACCTGAGTAAGACAAAGTAAAACTTAGTTTTGATTGAATTTAGATTATAAAACTAAATCAAAACTTTTTTGAGTTGAGATTGGAAAGCTATACCAAAACTAAACATATTTTATAAAGGAAATAAAATTATAATTCTAAGAAAAAAAAGTAATAATATAAAAATATACATTTTTTAAACAAACGATGGAATTTTGAATACTGATATTCATAATAATGACAAAACTGCAATAATTTCTTTAAACTAGTATCATTTACTTAAAAACTATACTTATGTAAATGGAATGCATAATTTATTTCATTCTAAACTGCAGACATATTGGCTCAGGTTTTTACATTAGGTCAATTGGTAGTTAAACATGTAACTGAAAAATCATTTCAACAGAGATATGATAGAACAAACAATAGCATTTAATAAAAATTCTTAGGCTGTTGAAAAAAAAACTAAACTTTTAAAAGCAGGCTTTGCTACTTTCTTTTTATTTTGTAATACAAAGTGAAAATAATTTTCATTTAATACATATAAATGGGAAAAAATGTTTATTATTTAATATTCTCTAAGAAAATATAATTTATTTGGGAGAAACAGTCATGAAAAGTCAATTTTTCCAATTTTTCCGTTTTTTTCCGAAAAAAACCGGTTTTTTTTCCGCCACTTATATTTTTCCGGAAAATTTACATCTCTAGTCCGAAAACGATAGAATATAAAATTTAGTCAAATTTGCGCGAGACATTGTCTAGATAAAATTAGAATAACCCAAAAGTGACCCACTGATCGAAATTTCTCGAACATGTGACATAGCCCAATGATTTTCTCGTGCCAGAAATATGCTGTATACAAAATTTCGTTAAAATCGATTCACCCGTTCTTTAGATATAGCTTGACCATGACCCATCATGACCCAAAAATGACCCTTATAATCGAAATCTCTCGAACATGTGACTTAGCCCATTAGTTTTCTCGTGTTTAAATATTGTTACACTCAAAATTTCGTTAAACACGATCCTGCCATTCTTTAAATATAAATAATTTGACCCAGACCATTTATGACCCAAAATGACCCATTAATCGAATTTTCTCGATCATGTGACCTAGCCCAATGATTTTCTCGTGCCAAAAATGTTATATACAAAATTTCGTTAAAACTGATCCACATGTTCTTTAGATATAACTTGACATAACCCGTTATGACCCATCATGACCCATAAATGACTCTTATAATCGAAATCTCTCAAACAAGATAGCCCATTAATTTTCTCGTGTCAAAAAACTTACATACAAAATTTCATTAAATTTGATACTGTCGTACTTTATATATAAATAGCTTGACCCAGACCATTTATGACCCAAAATGACTCAGTAATCGAAATTTCTCGAACTGAGACCTAGCCCAATAGTTTTCTCGTGCCAAAAAATTGTTGTATACAAAATTTCGTTAAAATCGATCCACCTGTTCTTTAGCTATAGCTTGACCATGACCCATTATGACCCATCATGACCCACAAATGACTCTTATAATCGAAATCTCTCGATCGTGTGACTTAGCCCTTTAGCTTTCTCGTGTCAAAAAACTATTATAGGCAAATTTTCGATAAAATTGATTCTGCGGTTCTTTAAATATAAATAGCTTGACCCAGACCCTTAATGACCCAATATGACCCATTAAAATTTTTTTTCGAACATGTAACCTAGCCCAATGTTTTTCTCGTGCCCGAAAACCATAGAATGCAATTTTTAGTCAAAATTGCGTCAGAAGATCTCTAGATAAAAATAGCATGACCCACAATGACCCCAAAAATGACACACTAACCGAATTTTCTCGAACATGTTACCTAACCCAATGGTCTTCTTGTAATCCAAAGCGATACAATATAAAATTTGGTCAAAATCGTTAGAGCCGTTTTTAGGTAAAAATGGCTTGACCCATAATGACCCCAAAATGACCAACTAATCGACATTTTTCGAACATGTGACCCAGCCCAATAGTTTTCTCGTGCCAAAAAACGATTGGATACAAAATTGCCTTAAAATCCATCCAGCCGTTCTCTAGATATAAATATCTTGATCCTGACCCATTGTGACCCAGAATGACCCAGTAATCGAATTTTCCCGAACATGGGATCTAGCCCAATGGTCTTCTCGTGCCTGAAAATGGTAAAATCCAAATTTTTGCGAAAATCGTTAGAGCCGTTTTTGAGATAAAATTTACCCACCCACACACACACACACACACACAATTTTTGCTCGCATTATAGTGTATATATATATATATCTGATTTTTGTCATACGATAACTAAGGTATTTATGAACCGATTTGAATGAAACTTGGTATATACATAGTACATACAAATGTCTCGACCGAGTTCGTTGGTCAGCATCATCCGCCATTTTGTTTCAAAATGGCGGCCATTTTAAATTTTTAAAAAATTTTAAAATTTAAAATTAAATGCGAAAAAATTAAAAGTTGAAAAATATTTTTCTTTTACGTGTTAGAACTTAAAACAAAGATTCAGAACACTTTTTATTTTGTCTATATCTTAAAAAATGATTGAGTTATAGCACTTTGAATTTTTCTTATGGCTGACATTTTGAAACGATCTGATTTTTGTCACGTGATAACACGCCTATTTATGAACCGATTTTAATGAAACTTGGTACGTACATAGTACATACAAATATCTCGACCGAGTTCGTTGGCCAGCATCATCCGCCATTTTGTTTCAAAATGGTGGCCATTTTAAATTTTTAAAAAAATTTAAAATTTAAAATTAAATGCAAAAAAAATCAAAATTTAAAAATTATTTTTCTTTTACGTGTTAGAACTTAAAACAAAGATTCAGAACACTTTTTATTTTGTCTATATCTTACAAAATGATTGAGTTATAGCACTTTGAATTTTTCTTATGGCTGACATTTTGAAACGATCTCATTTTTGTCACGTGATAACACGCATATTTATGAACCGATTTCAATAAAACTTGGTATGTACATAATACATGAAAATGTCTTGACCGAGTTCGTTGGCCAGCATCATCCACCATTTTGTTTCAAAATGGTGGTCATTTTAAATTTTTAAAGAAATTTAAAATTTAAAATTAAATGCGAAAAAATTAAAAGTTGAAAAATATTTTTCTTTTACGTGTTAGAACTTAAAACAACGATTCCAGAACACTTTTTATTTTGTCTATATCTTAAAAAATGATTGAGTTATAGCACTTTAAATTTTGCTTATGGCTGACATTTTGAAACGGTCTGATCTGAACGATCCACAATGTTGCTTTAAAATGGCATACACGTTATGATATCGTGGAATTTGGTAACTCTCTAAATTGCTTAAAATAAAACCAGGTTGAATAAAAGATGACCAATTTCTAAAAATTCCTATTAATATTCAGTCTTGACAAAAACTAATATTCAATCTTATAAAATCACTAATTTTATAAGATTATTTCCACTAATTTGAGCTTAGTATTTTTGAACAATGTAACCTACTTTAAAATAAATAAATAAATAAATATATAAGTATATGAAAGCTACCTCTTCCTCCCGGCATTGCCGGAAGGACTTTATGTATTCTTTATTTGCTTGTAAAATTTCCATGTTTTTGATTAGGTAGTAGGATTGGGTTTTTGACATGACAGGCGTCAAAAACTGGTTTAAACCGTCAAAAACTGGCTTAAACCGTCAAAAACATATAATGCGTTAAAACATTTTGAGAACAAGTGGGAAACATTGAATAAGTCTTAATGATTTAAGTAATTTTTTATTTAACATTAATTACTGTAATATAATAATTACAAAAAATTAAATTTTTTTAATTGCAATAAAACATTTTTATTTTTTAAAATGTTCAAACATAAGTAAATGATTTTGTACCGTTAATAATCTGGATAAATTTTACCCGCAGCATCCTATAACACCTAACCAATTTAGCACATTTATTTACACCCAAACGATTTCAGAGTTTAGAGTGTATGAAGCCAGAAAATATGAAGTTAGAAAATACTCTCTCAACTGATGCGAGCTTTCAGGGCTTGATAGCTGAAGCATTGCTAGTTGAGCAAGTTTGGAAAAATTTTCTGATATATGACAGATTTTTTTTTTCTTCCAGAAATAAAATATACAATACAGAAATAGTGAATTTTTACTATTACATCTAATGTTGCATATGTATGACAGATATATAATGTGAAATTTTACAGATCAGTGTAGTATTTGAGGTTTTTGACAAGAGGTTTTTGTCATGACGGTTTAAACCGGAAAAAACCGCACACTGTCAAAAACTTGCCAACCCTGTTAGCTAGTAATAGAAAATTTTGAATTTTATATAATAATGGACGTCTAGAAAATTTCATCTTTTTAAGGTTTTAAGATCCACACCTATTACCAGAGTTGTATTATATAGACGCACGCCGTGCGCAGAATATTTTATGAACTTTGCAGAAAATTTTAGGAAAATAACAATTTTTTATTTTTGTAATTTTTTTTTTAATTTACCAAAAATTAAAAAAATATTCCCCAATTTTATGTACGAATTATTTAGAGTTAGCGCACAATTAAAAGCAGAACCGATTCGAATTTTTTCGATTTTCGAATTTTTCGAAAATTTAAAATGCCGAAAATTTAAAAATTCATCACTCCGAAATTTCGGACTCCAAAAATCGCGAAATTTGACAGACGGTTGTCGTAAAAAATCAGTTATGTCAATCGTTCGCAGAAAAAAAGAAATCTCCAATTTCGTCAAATCATCACGAAAAAACACAAATTTAGTTAAAATTCTACAGAAAAAGAGCGAAATACCGTCATGAAAAAACGCAAATTTCGTCAAAGAATAGTGAAAAAAAATTCGTCAAAATATTTTGAGAAAAATGTGAATTTCGTGAAAGGACCTCGAAAAAATCGCGAATTTCAACAAAGAATCACGTGTAAAAAACGCGCATTTCAATAAAGAATCGCGTTAAAAACGCATTTCAATGAAGGACCACGTAAAAATCCTAATATGGACAAAGAACCGCGCGAAAAACATGAATTTCAACTAAGGACCGTTTGAAAACCGCGAAATTCAACATAAGACTGCGTGAAAAACGTGAAAACGACAAAAGTTCCGGAGGGGAAATGTTACTTTTTGACCATTGAAAACGCAAATTTTCCGGGGTAGGCATTTGCTCCGGGGGGGATGTACCCCCCCCCCCCCCCGGGCCACCCTCTAAATCATCACTGAGAAAGTCTGCTGGTCAGTTGCCTGAGACATCAATTCTGCAGTTTTATTTTGAAATTATTTTATTTCGTATTTAAAACATTCAATATACAGTTTTATTTATTTCATATTTGTAATACTAATTATTACATGTAATATATGAAATAATTTCGAAGAATAGTAAATAACAATGGGAAATATACATATCTATGCACTAATATCCCTAAACTTTTTTTTTTTCTTCAGTTTTTTTTATTACCTACTCCTAAACTATCTACTGTCTCAACAATTTGATAATTCTATAATACTTGTAATTTTGCATTTAAATTTTTTTGTGTTTATTGTCTACTTTAAATAATTAAAATATCGAACTTGTGACGATCACGATAATTAATTTAAACGGTGAATAATTCTGGAATATTTGATTAATTATTGATATTGTTAAATTTATTTTTTATTTTTTTTATGAGTATGCTTTTATTAAATTCTGGTTCAAAATACTGAATGTCCATTACTAGAAAAGAAAAATGTCTATTACTGGAATTTTATAGATATAGTTATGTTATTTACAATAAAATTTTGATTAATAATGAGAAATGAGACTATGAGAATGGTTAAATGTTGTTGATAAATCAGTTTCCCCTCAGGTTTAAAAAGGGGAAGGGCGTGGAAAGGGTATTTTCTACTTTCTTAGGGGCTCTTTTTTAATTTTTAAGGACACTTTTATAGTGTTGAATGTAGAATGTTGTTGCCTTTTTTGATGCGCCGTTCGATTATTCTCCTCTTCTAGTAGAAAGAGGACAAAAAAATCATAAAATATGTCCATTTATGACAAGAAAAAGTCTGTTATTTGATTGAGGGGGAAATTTGTCAATTAGTTGTGCAAAAATCTTTAATTAGTTAAAAAAGAATCGCGGTTCAAAAAAGTCGTTGGAAAAAAAAAAAAAAAAAAAAAAAAAAAAAAAAAAATGGAAAAAAATCCAAAAATTAGGTCAAAAGATTGAAAAAATGGGAGCAGCAAACTTTGTTAATAGATCGCGAAAAAATGGCAAATTTTGTAAAAAGATTGCTAAAAACTGACAAATTTTGTTATAAGATCGTGAAAAAAGGCAAATTTCGTCAAAAAATCGCGAAAAAATGGCAAACTTCGTCAAAAGATCGCGAAAAAACCTAAATTTCGAAATAGGGGCGCGAAAAAAAAGCGCATACTTCGTGCCGGGAGTGGAATTACCCCCCCCCCCTTTCCTCCACTTCTATTATAACCTTTTAGAAAATTTGCTGTGAATTTATTTATTTATTTTTGTTTAGAATTACCTCTGTGATTCTATCAGATTTTCCCCAAATTCAAGAAAAATTGAGTCAGTCATTTCTGAAAATTAAAAATGTCGGTCATAACTCCGAAAATTCGGACATAAAATGCATCGCAAATTTTGACAAAAAAAAAAGAAAAAAAAGTCATAGGATAGCGGTAAATACACATAGTCTGACAGAGGATCGTGAAAAGATGCGAATTTCGTTCAGGGATCACGATAGAAAAAAAAAAAAAATGAATATATCTGTGAGTCGCGAAAAAAGGAATCTGTCACGATCAGTGTTCTCGCTGACATTTGACCTCGCATTTGACCAACGTTAGTAATTTGGCTATTTAAAACAAAAAACATTCTCCAAATGAAAAAGTATTAGAAAAATAGATTCGCCGTGTAGTACTAAAAAAAATATCTTTAATCCTTTAATGGATCCCCTTTTTTTCAATATGTTCTAAAATAACCTAAGTTTTTATAACTGCGACAACGATTGTTATTAATCTAATTTCAACTATCCGCTATAAATATGTATATATGCACAGTGGCGCCAACTTTTCAAAAATATTGGGTTGGCTAAAAAATATTGGGTGGGCTCAAAAATATTTT
Source organism: Maratus speculifer (assembly GCA_964019185.1). Classification (NCBI taxonomy): domain Eukaryota; kingdom Metazoa; phylum Arthropoda; class Arachnida; order Araneae; family Salticidae; genus Maratus; species Maratus speculifer. The sequence goes on from OZ025303.1 coordinate 161,236,071, forward strand.
GGTAAAATGGTACGATGGTAAATGGTATAATGTTTTCCTTTGAAGGGTGGACAGATGGTGAAAGATGAGAATTTCAAGTTAGGCTATCATGTTTTAATAAAGTTGCAATTTTATTAAATAATATTCTAGTGCGTTTTTTTTTCTTATAAAGACACTAATATTCATTGAAATGTCATTACATCATGAGCATGATTACAAATTGAAACAGCGAAAAGTTAAACATGGTTCGAAACATTTTAGTCATTTGAGATTTATGGGTGTCAGTTGGAGAATTAAAACACATGGTCTTTCGCAAAATAAATTTTGTTCTAGGAAAAAAAGAATAATAAAATAATAATGTTATAAATAACGAAATAGAACAGTGAAAATTGGGCACACTACGATTCAAAATAATTGGATAGGCTCGCGACCCACGGCACGAACCTATATAAGTTGGCGACATTGTATATGCATTAGGGATGCACCGAATAGTGATTTTGGCCGAATACCGAATGCCGAATATTCGGCCGATAGGTGAACCGAATACCGAATATTCGGCTAGCCGAATAGTAATTGTTGGGCCGAATACCGAATATTCGGCTTTCCAAATACTTTTTATATTTCAAAATTTAAAGGTATTAAAATGTTACATTTTAAAACAGTTTTACATAATATTTAATAAAAGAAACATTTTGATAAACAAGAGCTTTTTATAAGAGCATTTAGTATTGAAAAAAATCTGGCTTGAGTTATTTAAGAAGCGGAATTATGAAACTTTAATTAGTAAAATTTTCTACGAATCAAATCAAACATTTTAAAATCAAATAATGAAAAAATGGCTGAAGAAAAATTTTACAGTCCTTTTTAAATAACTCAAGGCAGATTTTTTTCAATGTAAAGTACAAATACTTTCAACTTAATTCTAAATAAAGGTATGTTTGGCTCATAGTTCTTTTCTTATGAATGGTGGTATTTTCCACCATTCCCATCATATCATATTTTACAGAAATCAAAGCATGTGAGTTGAAAATATGTTATCTTATTTATTGTTAATGTAATAAACGAACACACAAGTTTTGACCTAGAGTGAGATGAAATACAATGTACTTATGACTCATTAAGTTGATTATGATTATGGTTTCATGAACAAAAATTGTCTGCCTTGATAGCTATTACTAATCTCAAAAGTTTTTTTTTCTTTTAAAGGACTTTTATTTGGGGGAAAAGCAAGAAACAGATTATTTACTAAACAAAATTTAGAAACTTGTATCAGCACATAATTTATTCCTAAGGAGAATCCTAATAAATCATCATTTTAATCCTTCTCATGGTTAATTTTCTTAAGTATACTTTACAAACAGCAAATAAATAATGTAAAAACATTCTATTTTATTTAAAAATGATTTTGTTTCTAATTATTTTAAATATAAATTAAAAAATTGACAGTTAAAAGTAGAAATAGTGAAAATTTTTTAAAAGGTTTTATTAAGTATTGGATTCGGCCGAATACTTTGATATTCGGCCATACTGAATAGTTTAATATTCGGCCTAACCGAATATTCGGTAACATGGCCGAATAGGCTGAATATCGAATAGATACCGAATATTCGGTGCATCCCTAATATGCATATATGTATATGAAAAACGAAAAAGAAAAGAAAGCAAAAGCAAAAATTGAGCACTAGCCATTTGGCGAATCTATGCGTTCGTTTACTCGCCAAATGGAGAATTTATTCGCAATTTGGCGCAATGGCGAGCAACAGCGAGAACCCTGTCACGATATCGCTAAAAACGACAAATTTCGGCGCTGTTTTTTTAACTAATGGGTAGGAGGGGCGCGGCGCCGTCTGGGGGAAATTCTGGATTAATATAATGCTAAAAAAACTTGAATATAATAAAAACCAGAGTTTCCCCCAGAGGGTTTCAGGAGGGCGCTCCGCCCCTCCTGCCCTTTAATTAAAAAAATGGCGCCCCTCTTGCCCTTCATCCAAAAACTAGCGCCCCTCTTGCCCCTCATCCAAAAAGATAGCGCCCTTCTTTCCCCGCATTTGAAAAAACGCAGCCCTTTAGCGATGATGCGGACGCACTATAACGCGTAAATTACGAAAAAAATCGGCGACGGAACGAAAAAAATAGCTCTTACGCGTCCCATAAGACGTGTAATTTCGTCAAAAAATTGCGAAAAAAAGGTCAAATTTCACTAAAAAAAAAAAAAAAAAATCGCGAAATAACGACTGATTTCCGACGAAATTCGCGAAAAAATGGCTAATTTCGTCACAAAATCGCTATAAAACAGAAGAATTTTGTCAAACAATTCTTGAAAAACGGCAATTTTAGTCAAAAAATCAGGATAAAACTGCAGATTTCGTCAAAAGATTTGCGGAAAAACGGCAAATTTCGTACGAAAATCGCAATAAAAAGGAAAGTTCTGTCTCAAAAATGTCCGAAAAACGGCTAATTATGCCAAAAATTCGCGAAAAAACGCCAAAATTTGTCAAAATATCCCGAAAAACAACAGATTTCGTCAAAAGATCGCGAAAAAATGCACATTTCGTCAAAGAGACACACACACACATAAAAAAAGTTAATGCCAGAAGTAAATTTTTCTGTTCTAAAAACTAATTTTCCTGCTTCATAATTGTGTTTTTAATGCTCAAAAAGCAGATTTTCCTGCTTCACAATCAATGCGTGTGAAAAGAAAATTGCACCCGGGGCATAATTAGAATTAGAGGCCTTCCCCCTCCCAACTTTTTCTTGTGACAGCCCAAAAATGACGTTTGCATAATATAAATTTGGCAACCCCCTAAATTTCCCCGGGGCGACCTTCTCCTTCGCCCCCCCCCCCCCTGTTCACAATCCTCTTTTGAGTGCCCAAAACTTTCTAAATGTGAATCCTGAAAGCACCCGTTAACGAAACAAAAATAACCCATTATTCAACAAAACTATTCTTAAAAAGAAAAAAAAAAAGCCTTTTTCAATAAATCAGGCTTGCCCCTTATCAATCTTTAAACAAAATCAGCCATTTTTTCGCGGTCTTTCACGAAATTTGTCGTTTTTTGTGATTTTTTTGCAAATTCTGCCTTTTTTGCAATCTTTTAATAAAATCTGCTGTTTCTTGCGATCTTTTAACAAAATCGACCGTTTTTTCGCGATCTTGTAACAAAATTTATCTTTTTTTCTCTTTGTTCAATTTTTTGGCTACATTTTTTGTTTTTTTTTCTTGATTTTTTGACGAAATTTCTATTTTTTCACGATTTTTTGAACCGCTAGATTTAACTCTATAAAAGTGCCCTGAAGAATGTAAAAAGTGGCCTTTTCAGAACAGTAGCGCCCTGCCCCTTTTTAAACCTGGGGGAAACTCTGAATAAACTATTAATTAAAAATAGTTTTTAAAAAAATCTCAAAAGGTTGTCCATTATTAGCCCATCTACCCTCTATATTAATGTATATTATCAATATTACATTATTTTATTGCATATATTAATTTTATTTTTATAATAAATATTAAATATAATTTATTATAAATACATTTACAAATCTTTAACGAAAAAAAATAACATACGTATGTTTCACTAGAAATATTTACTTCTGCCTGTCTCAAATCAACTATCAAGAATAAAATGACTAAAATGTCAGCTATGCACATGGTTTCAAATTTTTATTCAGCACTACAGGTCTGCTGTATATGTACCAAAAAATGAAGCATTCAAAAAAAGAAATAATATCAAAAATAGGGGGTGGACTATTGTTCCCTATGGTCCATTGTACCCCGGTCTCCCCTATATTGATGCAGCTTCTATTGATCCTCGATTTAAATTGTCCTTTTTTTGCTGAAAAATATAAATGTGTAATTAAAAAAAAAAAAAGGAAAAAGGTTTAAATCAGGGTTGGCAAGTTTCTTCCGCAGTGGAAAAAACCGGCCGGAAGAAATAGGTTTCTTCCGCAGTGGAAGAAATGGAAGAAACTGCTATTCTTTATAAATCTACCATATAGCTTAAAACTTTATAACATACAATAAATGTCTTCTACCTTAAGTAAATTAATTCCATTAGCTCTATACAAATTTAATTAATTATATGCTAAATTAATAAATATACCACTTTTTAAGCCAAGATCACACGACACCAGTCTAAAGACCTTCAACCATTGGCTAAATGAAAAAAAGGGATTTTATCTAAAATGCATAAAATAAATTAAATGTTAAATAAAATAAATCAAATGTTTAATTTAACCAGCATATTTTTCAGTTTTTAAAACTTTTGAAACTAATAGTAAATAGTACGAATCATTTACGAATAGTAGAATGAAACTCATTTAAATAAAAGTGACAATGCTTTGAATTTACATCAATTTTATTAAGGTAAGTAATATAGTAGAATATTTACTGTATTAAAAAATCATTAAAATCCTCATTTTCCTTACTGCAGCAAAGTAATTAATATAACAGAAAAAAAAATCTTTTAGCAGTAGAATACTGCAATCAATTTCTCAATTTAGAAGGGACGAATGCAAAAAATAAAATTTAAATGGAATTTATCAATCTTGGCCTCAATGATCTTGAGAAATTTGTTCAGTTGTGTTTTTTATATCGTTGACATTTTTTTTATTTCAAAATTATTCAAGTTTTATAGAAAACATAAAGAGTTTAAAAACATTTTTTTTGTTCACTTAAATTTTTATTAAATGCTTGTAAAAAATTTAGATGAAAAATAAGGAATAAAATTTTGTGGTGAAAAACTGCCCACTGGTTCTTAGATTTTTATACCCCTGCCCATAGATATTTTCAGAAAAATAATCTTTTTAAATCAGCATGCTAAATGCTAATATAGTCCAGTCATTTTAGCAAAAATAGGGGAAAAATTTAGAACAAAGCTGGATTTTTGCGTAGGTGCTAGTTAAGTTATGTAGTTAAACATACTAAAAGTCTCCATCGATCCGATGTGAGTTTCGCCACCAGGGGGCGCTAATGAGCTTGAAAATCAGTTTTCTGTGAATATCTCGCGAACAATAGGATTTAGAGAAAAAAGTTCAATTACAAAGTTGTAGATAATTTAATTTCTAATAAAAAGTGGCATTAACATTTGTTTGTCACACCAACCCTTCCCTGTCAAAAATACAAAAAAGTGAGCATATTTGAAAGTAAAATTATAAAAATACAAAAAATCTGCTGCTACTTAAAAAAAAAAAAAAATATGTAAACAGATCTATAATTCTCACCTTCGAATGCGGAAAGTTAATATATATTTATGTTTATTTCCATACTACCCTTGAGGTAAAGCACTTAGTGCGTTTTTTAATTGTGGTTTCCCCCGTAGGCATATTCCACATATAGTGACTGGCTTAATCCAATTTCAATTGTTTGACTGTTTTAGTAGTTCTTTGCACAGCTTCAATTTCTACACTCGATTCAGATTCGTCATTATCTGCATTTATTTCTTTCGTTGTTGTGCTGCGTTCAGTATTTTTTTTTTGTTTGCCTTACGATATCATCACTGAATTCAGAAGTAGCGGCTTCCCTCCTCCCTTGCAGTGGGCAGGATACTGTCAATATCTTCCTCGTCTTCAAATTCAATTTTACTTGTATTATGAAATGGAACTCCGCAGCAATTTATGCAAAAATCAGAACATTTCAATCCAATTTTTTGGCATCCACATGCTTTTCCACATCCTTTGGATAAAGTACAAAAAATAGATTCAATATTTTTTTGTGGGGACGATAAGGTAGCTGGAATTGAAAACAAATTAGGTGCATTTTGCCAACCCCAGTTTTCAGGAAGTAGTTTATTTCTCAATCAATATTGTACTTGATGATAAATACGTAAACTGTGCAATCTAGCTGCATCTTCGGTAAGCAGCAACAATACAAAGTTCTTTTTTTTTTTTTTTTTTTTTTTTTTTTTTTTTTTTTTTTTTTTAACCAACAGCTACTTTTTTCTTGAAACATTCATAACAATGCTTGTTCAGGGAAATTTCTGCTTTACCACCGTACAAAGCAAGAAAAATAGTTTTTCCTGCCTCGGAAACTTCAAATTAAGATACTTGATCACTTTTTAAAATGCTGGCAGGTTGTATGTTAAGATCTTCTTCCTTTTTCAAAAAATTTGCTAACGACATTTTACCTTTCCCAAATATTGCTGATGTCGAGTCACAACCTGAAAAAGCGTGAAGAAACAATATGCGATCTTTCAGAACAGCATCATTGTTAAGACTGTGCGATGAATACAGGGTGGTTACAGTTCACCCTCTTCTCGACTTAATAAAAAATATCTCTGTTTCTGGAGGTGCTTAAGCAATCCACAATACGAGCAAGTCAACATCATCGTCAATAACAGCAGTAAGCGCACCAGTATACTTCAGTAGCTATGTTAACAATTAGTTTGTCTGCATTACCTTCTGCTTGTTTCGCTTTGAAACCATTTTTCATAAATTTTTCCTTAAGCATAGTATGAGACGTGTCTTATTTTAATGATTAGATAAAAATAATTCTTTTTCGCAATACTTTAGAGCTTTCTTTTTTTCTTTCTGTATAAAAGCTTCGTCTAATGCAGCGTTTCCCAACCTTTTTCAGGCCATGCCCCACCATATCATATCTAAAACTCTGATGACCCCCCCTCCCCTCCCTCTGAAAAATAGTTCTTATTATATAAAAATTGAGCTGTTATTCCATTTAAAGAAGTAAAAAAAAAAAAGCCATTTAAAAATGGAATGGAAAAGTAAACGTAAACATGTAAAAGAAAGTCATGAAAAAATGAACATAAACAAAAGAAATGTATTTAGGAAGCAATCGTTAATAATATAGACCAGGAAGCGGCCGCACGAACCATTGCCTCATAGAGTTGAGTGTTGAAGTTTCAGCATTAACAAAACTCGATTCGTATATTAAAATGCAACTGGTATGCCAAATCATATCTTGGTGGAAACCACTTAATCAAATCCTCACCAATAGTGTGATTTTTTTCCTGATTTAGCAATGAGTAGAGATATTTCATATCTAGCTTCAAGAGTGCAGCAATTTGGGCGGTGAATAGAGTCTTAATCGTTAATATTTTTTCAAATTTCTCCTTTAAAGTTTTAAAGTAACTTAAATTTGAGTTTATATGTTCAGAATGTTTCGCCTTCATATGCGCTTCAAGACGACCTCGTTTCATAGATTCATTCGTTAAGCATGGTTTGCATAAAAGACAATAAGGAGATCTTTCATCATGATTAGCTGGTATAAAACCAAATTTTAAATATTATTCTGAATACTGGCGAACTTTTTTCTTACTTCCACTACAAATTTTAGCCATAGGATTTATAACTGAAATGTAGAAATATGAGAAGAACTTAGTAAAAGAAATACAATTGGGTCAATCCATTTCAAGTGGTCCAGAAAATATTTTTTTGGTCGCTCGACCATTTTTAAAAAATCTGAAATTTTTTGTACAACAACCCTAACATGACGGAAGTTCAAAATGACCGTTCTTTTAATTTTACTATTTTTTGTTTGTGCATGGCGGCCATCTTTGTTTCATCGTGTGCAGCGATTTTCTCAGATACTAGGATACACAAAATTGTAAATATCTCGTCTTCTATTTTCCCAATTGAAATGGAGTTTGCAGCATTTTGTTCAGAATAAAATAGGCTAAATATACAGCGATAGAAAAATTTTGAAAAATAAATTTTTACAAGTGAAATTTTAGCACAAAATGTACGATTTTTTCCAAAATCTATCCGTTTGCAAGAGGAAAATTTTCATGCAAGAGCAACTGTCAACCTTACACAATTTTTTCTACAAATAGGTCAAAAGTACGTGTACTCATACACCAAGTCCCAGATCTGGGAGTTAATTTCTCTTTGCGAAAAAAATTCCGAAATTCGTCAAAAATTTCAAAAATCGCACTTTTTAGGCTTTGATATCTCTGGTGGGGCACGAGATAAAAATCTGAAATTTTGGCCTGTGATAGTATTGTGTAGTAGCGTTATGTACAAAAAATTTCAAGTAGGAGATTTGACTACAAGCTGAGATATGACATGGAAAATATGTGAAAACAATACTGTCAAACTATTGTAAACCTACTATGTAATTGTTCAACAAGACTGTCAACCTTGCACAATTTTTTCTACAAATAGGTCAGAAGTGTGTCTACTCATACACCAAGTCCCATATCTGGGAAATGATTTCTCTTTCCTAAAAAAATTCCGAAATTCGTCGAAAATTTCAAAAATCGCACTTTTTAGGCTTTGATATCTCTGGTGGAGCACGAGATAAAAATCTGAAATTCTGGCCTTTGGTAGTATTATGTAGTAGTGTTATGTACAAAAAATTTCAAGAAGGAGATTTGACTACAAGCTGAGATACGGTGATTAAAGAAATGTTAAGAAATGCTATTACGAGTACATTAAGGAGAAATGAGATTAGTCTCTTTTATTACAATATTTACCCAGAAAATATCGTTTGTTGAAAACAGTTAAATACCCTAATTTCCTGCCTATAATCCGCGGATCAAACAATTCTTTTTCGACCCAGAAATTTTATTTTGTAATTGAAGGCAAATATTTACGGCGATCTGGAAAGTTATACTTTATTTATTAAAATTTCTGGGTCGAAAAATGATTGTTTGATCCGCGGATTATAGGCAGGAAATTAGGGTAATAAGCATTTAATTTACAAAATACTATATATGCTCAACAAAGAGCTTAACAATATTTACGAGAGATGTTATGAGTTCGACCAGTTACTGTTGTCAGTCCATCAGGCTGTTCTTTCTAAAAATTTTATTTGAAGCCCCCCAAGTCTTGTCATCCCTTGTTAACTTGAATGAAATTCTCTAGGTTTTATAATTGAAACCATGTCAACTCGATCAGTTGCAATTCATTGTCTGTAATTTACATTTCCTGAAATGTGTTCCGAGTAAAATTGTTGCAATAGCATTTCTAGTAGATTTGTTCATCTGGAAAAATAGTATATTGGCTTAGCATACATTCTGAATTGTTTAAATCACACAGAAGCATTTGAAAAAGATATTTGTAACTAACATACCATAAATAATTAATTTAAAATTTTGGAGGTATGAACAATTACATAGTATGTTACAATAGTTTGGCAGTATTGTTTTCACATATTGTCCATGTCATATCTCAGCTTGTAGTCAAATCTCCTTCTTGAAATTTTTTGTACATAACACTACTACACAATACTATCAAAGGCTAGAATTTCAGATTTTTATCTCGTGCTCCACCAGAGATATCAAAGCCTAAAAAGTGCGATTTTCGAAATTTTCGACGAATTTCGGAATTTTTTTTCGCAAAGAGAAATCATTTCCCAGATCTGGGACTTGGTGTATGAGTACACGCACTTTTGACCTATTTGTAGAAAAGATTGTGCAAGGTTGACAGTCTTGTTGAACAATTACATAGTAGGTTTACAATAGTTTGGTAGTATAGTTTTCACATATTTTCCATGTCATATCTCAGCTTGTAGTCAAATCTCCTTCTTGAAATTTTTTGTACATAACGCTACTACACGATACTATCATAGGTCAAAATTTCAGATTTTTATCTTGTGCCCCACCAGAGATATCAAAGCCTAAAAAGTGCGATTTTTGAAATTTTTGACGAATTTCGGAATTTTTTTCGCAAAGAGAAATTAACTCCCAGATCTGGGACTTGGTGTATGAGTACACGCACTTTTGACTTATTTGTAGAAAAAATTGTGTAAGGTTGACAGTTTCCCTTGCATGAAAATTTTCCTGTTGCAAACGGATAGATTTTGGAAAAAATCGTAAATTTTGTGCTAAAATTTCACCTGTAAAAATTTATTTTTCAAAATTTTTCTTACACTGTATATTTAGCCTATTTTATTCTGAACAAAATGCTGCAAACCCCATTTCAATTGGGAAAATAGAATACGAGATATTTACAATTTTGTGTATCCTAGTATCTGAGAAAATCGCTGTACACGATGAAACAAAGATGGCCGCCATGCACAAACAAAAAATAGTAGAATTAAAATAACGATCATTTTGAACTTCCATCATATTAGGGTTGTTGTACAAAAAATTTCAGATTTTTTAAAAATAGTCGAGCGACCAGTGCTGGACCACTTGAAATGGATTGACCCAATTTTTACGTAGTTATTTATATAACTAGAAGATAGCCCGTCAAAATGACGTGTTTGCATTTTTAAAGGATGATAAAAAATTACAACAACTGGGGTCAATCATAGCCACTTTAGGCTGAAGCAATTTTGATAAATACAGCGATTAAACTTGGAAAGGGAAAAATCTAACAAAAAAAAAAGAAAGAAAATTTCAACAGAAATCTGCATTTAAAACTATAGCAAAACTATCTGGTAGATGGGGGTGGGGATTATAATGAAATTTAAAACGCATCTGCGGTTTGCTTAAATGAAAAGTTTTAATTAAATAGTATTTTTGAAATCGTGAAAAGATTTCAAAGCGAAGTAAAATGTAGTGACGTCATTTATAGCTCCCACTGTAAATCTGACCATTGAGAACGCTCCATTACGACTATGGAACGGTTTCATTGGTCAGAAAATAGATTGCCTTTAAAATCGGAGGTAACTTTTCACAATGTTTTTTATAGATTTGAAGTTCTCAAGAGTCAATCACGGCTGTAAAGAAAAAAAAATTAAAGCAACCCGAATATAAAAATTTTAACAATATTGCATTTAAAACGCTCCTTCGCTTTCCTTTAATAAAAAGTTTTAATTAAATATACACAGTAAAAAATTTGACTCATTTGCTACAGCGTCACTCCACCGCTTTTATAGAAAACGGTTACTTTACTGTGTTATGGAACATTCTCATTGGTCATAAAAGAGATATTCTATAAAAGCTGCGACGTCATTTACAGCTCCCTCTGTAAATCTGACCAATGAGAACGCTCCATTACGACTATGAAACGTTTTCATTGGTGAATGAGTTTCTTTTTCTCATGGATAGGTTCACCTCGGAATTGTTATACACGGAGGAGTTTTATATATATAATATGCAGTACATTATCTATAAAAATACGATATTTATCGACAACTGTAAACTGGCATGCAATTACATATCGATTGTTTTGTTAAAACTCGAATTTTTTTAATATAGTTCCATAAATAAAAATTATTCAAATAATATTTCTATAGCTGGTATGATTTTTAATATTTAACAGCTGCGCGCTAATTTTTATTTTAACATATATATTTTATTCTTTGCATATTTATTTAGATCTGACCTATTAATTATTATTGTTTATGATTGAATTACTGCTATTGATTTGTTAATTCTCTTCATCCAAATGCATAGTCTAAAGTGGGCGGAGCTAAGACCTAACTACAATTTTTCTGTAATCTAATGCATAATGTAACATTGTATAGAAAATTCGCTGACTTCGCAAAAAAATACTAATATTGACAATGTAAAAAAGAGTTTATGAGAAAAATGCATTTTTAACGACCTTTCTGTCATTCGGATCATATGTTATGCATACCTGTTAAAATAAGAGTATTTTCTGGGGATCACAAAGCCATGGGTTGCATAAACTATAATTGAGAGAGAGAAACAAAACTATTAAGGACCAACAATTAAAATATTTAAATAAGAATAATTACATTATTATATTAATTATTATATTTTTATTAACTATTATATTATTTTTATTTTTAAGTGCTTAGGAGAGGGTGCCTGGAAAATATGTGGCAAAAATTTAGAAGACTGGTCATATTTTGACTGCCAAATACAAATAATTATTTGTCGCCTTTCAATCCCTTGCCTTTCAATTCCCTCCGCCTTTTTAATCCCTTGAGGGATGGTAGGATATATTATATCCCATTAATTTTAATCATGATTAGCACCAGAAAATATTAATGAAATTTTGCCTTTTTAGCTTTAGTAGAAAAGCGTTGAAAAATTGCTCTTTGTATTTTTGAAGGAATATATTTTTTGATTCCGGCGCGAATTCAACATTACAAGAACACAAATGCTTGTCCCTGAAAGGGTTAAACGGCATCTTTTATTTTATAATGTAAACTGCTATCGTTGCGACTCATCGAACATATCGAATAAAAGTCATCGAACAACTAATCAGAAAACGTAAACGCCCGGAATAAAGGGACAATCCCTCTGAATTATTATAGTATTTCTTTCCTAGAACGCACAGTGGGGCAAAATCCCGAAAAGCTGGCCAAAATATGAAAATGTTAATCAAATTGTACGAAAATTCGTATACAGGTGTTTTTGAAGATGCTAAGTAAAAATACAAAATTAAAATTGAAAAAAAAATGGCGGATACAATATGGCGGAATAAAAATTAAAATGTCTCGAAAGTTATTCAATTTATACGCAATTTCGTAAACTTTTCAGGATGCTAATTAGGATTCAAAAGTTAAATTTTAAAAATAAATAAATAAATAAAATTACAGATTAAGAGTAAAAACAATAAGATTTCAATAAAATTAAAAATTTCGAGGTAAACTTAAAAGGGAATTTTCAAAAAACCAAGACATATTTAAACGAAATTTAAGTACGTTAATAGAAAGTAAAACATTAGACTATTTAATTTTTATATTATTAAAATAAAAACGAAAATATATTCCAGAAATTAACCTTTAGAATCAACTATAGTATAATAAAAAGATTCTTCAGAGGTCAAGGTGTCGAAATAGTTAGCAGAACTTGTTGGCGGTATTGAAAGATCCTGTGACTCTTAGGATCAATGATTTTAATTTCTTCTACGATAATTTACCTAAACTGGAAAGGAAAGAATGTGATGGCATTAAAAGACGTAAAAATAGCTTTTTTTCTCGCTACTGCATCTTTGCGATAAATCTTCTCGATGCCTTTTGATCAGTTTGTTGCATGATTCTTGAGTATCTTATGGCATTTGACAAATTGGCAGTAATGAAGATAATGTTCTTTCTTTGTCATTAATAAGTAGTTTGTGTACTGAAGTAAGCATATAGAACCAGGGGTGCTGCTCAAATCTACGAGCTATTTGTAAGGGAAATTTTTCGAAGTTCATCAAATAAATAACATGGCTACAAGAAATTACTTATGGCATAGAAGCGTTTAGTCAAATCTTCGTATATGTTCGTTTAGAAACAAATAGTTGCGTTTTCAAAAAATCTTTGAATAGTATTTCCATCATTTGTGCTTCCAAATCTGGGATTTAGTTTCTCGACGAAAAGTCTTGATTTTAAACGAAATATTTTGTGCATATTTTATTTTGCAATTTCAGTGTTCTTCTTTTCATGCAGAGTACGAGCTTTTCATTTTTTCTATCCAGTTGTCTGCCAGGTGTAAGGCCTCTTTAAACATTTTTGCATGTAACTTAGATATACTGAATTCTAAATTATCTCAATCCACTTTTAATAAAAAATGTCAGATCGGTAAGATGCTGTTTTGATGTTGTCTGACATAGGTAACAACGTTGAGTATTACACATTCGTTTTTAACGACTTTTTCTTCTGTATCAATGATTGTATTAAAAGAAATAAGTTGATTCTGCTAGTATTTAATGCAATTCCATTCTTTGACAGTTGCCTTCCGTATTTCTTGAAAAAGAAAAATGGATCTTGATTGGCCCGATAAAATCAGTAAAATGAAGATCTCGATATTTTCAAATTGACGATTCATGAATTATTCGCGATATTTATGTATTCTAGTAACACGGAAGAAAAGAAAAATATATTAGACTTCCTACCATCTTAATAGGTAAATATTTGTTTAAATGTACTCAGAATAGATGTGCCATCACATCTTCACTTGCAAATCAAATCCAAATTACTAATATAAGCGAAAGTGATATTCATAATGATTTTTACTCGCATTAATGAAATACGCTCAGTAGTTTGATCTAGCAAATATAGCCATTGACAAAATAATTCTTCTAATTATAATAGAACAAACAAAATTACTACCTATAAAGATAAGAAAATGTTATTCTACCGGATCAATAAAAGAGAATTATTTTCATTTTTTCATTACTAAGCTTACTTATCAAATTAATGTAATCTTATGATTATAGTACTTATTTACAATATAATAGGAAATAAACTATTATAAAATTCAATAATTCAAAATTTTGAAAAATATTTATCAGCTAAATTATGTAAAAAGTAGTCAATTTCAAAATTTTTGAGGCGGCTGAAAAAGTGGCATTTTTACTTGCGGTTACTAAAATATGCGTGAAATGCAGAAAGGCAGTTTTAGGCAGCTGGTTTTTTATGAATCACTAGACAATAGCCCAAGTTATTATTTCCATTAAATTTCGTTGCGGAACACTGTGGAACATTTAAACTTTTTGATGTTTAAAAGCAAAAAAATAAAAAAAATTCTAAAATTTTTTATTAAAAATGACAATGAATTTATTAAATTTTACGTGCTTAATATAAATTTTGTAATACATGCAAATAAAGCACATACTATCATAGTGTGAATCCATTTCAAATCATTAAAATCGGATAATATTATAAAATATAGCACGCGTTTAGAGGAACTGTTGTTTTGCTGTTTTTGTTCGCTCTAAATGATGCTCCTTCAAGCATCATTTTTGAAATGATGCTGCTTGTAAGGGCAAAGCAAAAATCTTTTTTTAAATACAGATTCTGACTCTCCAAATATTATTCTAGCCAACTATACAATCGAAATTCCCTAAATCGTAACTTCATTTTTCGACTTTTGGCCAGCTTTTTGGGTTTTTGCCCCACTGTGGAACGGCTAAAATTTTTTATCATTAACTATCAGCCAGATTAAGATATTCACTGTAGGATCCTAAAATCAAAATCTCTAATAAGACGCGTTTCAATTGGTTGATCAAACGTCCAATGTCTGGCAATAGTGGCTTGATTTTTTATTCTATCGAAAATCAATTAAATTTTTTTTTTTTTAAGTTTCAAACCGGAAAATTTATATTGTAAAATTATTTTCAAAATTATTTGTTGCTTCATATTAGTAAAACAAAAGTATTTAGTTATTTTTTTAGGATCATAAGAGGATGGCCGAATTTCATTGAATTCTCAAATTGCCCCCCTGTGGGGCGTGCGCCCCACTTTGGGAACCACTGGTCTGATGTATCAGAACATAACAAAAAATTTTCCTTACATTCAAACAACGGACTTCCATTTCTCAATTTTTCTTTCAATGAGTAATTTTGCGGACGTTGATCGTTTTTCTGGAATAGATTTATTGTATGATTTAATAGAATTCTTTCGTGAATAATTTTTCCTATTCTTTGAATGAACTGTAAATTCATTATTGTTTTTAGCCATTTCTTTAACCCTCTGGATCCCAAACCGCCCGAGATATTTTAATTCGTATATTTCAGTTCCCACCAGAAAATTAAAACAACAATATTTGCTTTAATCAATAACAGAACATTCCGTATTTAAATAAAACGAAATTAGCCATTGAATTTTTCTGGTGTGAAATGAACTACATAATTTCTAGAACGTGTGGCTAGCCTGAGAATTAAAGGGTTAAATATTTTCCACTTATGATCACCTCATTCCGATCTTGCTGTCACAAGGGACTTCAGTCTCTTTTTTCCTATTTTTACATAATCTTTCGAAACGCAGTCCTCAAATCATGCAAGACAAATTATTTTGTCAATCTCCATTTTTCGCTCAGAATCAGCAATTAAGAAAGAGTCATTTTAAACTGTCATAACTATTTAAAAATTCTACAACATGCATTGAAAATAAAATTATTCCCTTCCTAAAATCTCACAAAGAATACTTCCTTCAATAAATTAGGTTGATTTCATTCTAGCGAAATGAGCACCCAAATGAAAATAAAACATTGCAAATGTACACGTGGTATATTTCGACAAATGCAAAAAGAGATAAGAGTATTGGGCAATGACTATTCGTCACCTGAGAATAACAAAGTTCTATCTGTGTTTTTGAAAATATTGACTTATCTATGAAGAAAGGCTCTATTTGTTTCTATAAAGGAATTTTTGTATCAAAATGATGTTATATATAATTTACATATGACATTAAAATTATATTAATTCAGAAATGTCTTCTTAGATACAAATGAAACATTTATATATCGATAAGTTGATTTTTTCAAAAACACTGATAGAACCTTATTATTCTCAGGTGACGTATTGCACAAGCGCGCGGAAACGGCATACAGACAATGGGGAGTGATTGGGGGGGGGGGGGGAATTCGAAAGTTGTTTGGTATTTGTTCTGCCTCTTCGCCGCGTTATGATTGTGCTTGAGCATTTTTTTCAATAATGTTTACATTATCTTAAATTTTGGCAGGGAAGGATTCTTGTGACAAAAAAATGTTAGACACTTTTTGTAGAAAATTAAATTATCTACATCTTCGTAGCTGAACTTTTTTGTCTAGATGCCATTGTTGGTGAGATATTCACAGAAAACTGATTTTCAAACTCATTAGCGCCCCCTGGAGGCGAAAGCTCAAATCGGATAGATGGGGACTTTTAGTATGTTCAACTACATACCCTAACTAGCACCTATGCAAAAATCCAGCTTTGTTCTAATTTTTTCCGCTATTTGTAAAAAAAAGGTGCTAAAATGACTGGACTAATATAAATAATTGCAAATTTGTATATTTACTGTATTGCAGTTTTCAATAATGCATTTTTATATGAAAATAACATATTTTTATATGTAAAACATTTTGCAGGTAGTTTTTTTCCTCACTTTTCACATAAATGGCGTATTAATGAATAAAAAAATCCCTCTGCCTCTAAAGTTATAAAATCCATCACCCATAAATGTCTGCTAAGCCTGAAGCTTGTCATAAAAAACAACAACAACAAAAACTAATTTTTCCCAAAATAATATTTTTTAACATTAATTAAATTTTCCAATTTACATTTCATATAATTATACTTTTACTTTAATTATTTTACGTAGTTAATGTACTTTAATTTTGAGCATGTTTTGTTTTCTGTTGTTTTCTTCCGGTTTCTTCAATTTCTTGCGGTTTTTTCCAGTTTCTTCCAGTGTTTTAGAAGAAATCCAGCCTTGGTTTAAATAATAAAGCTGTAAAGCTGATACATGACAATGTGGCTAAAGGAATCAGGGTGTTTATAAATCTGGAAAAATCAGGGAATTTCATAAAACTACTCTAAAGTTAGAGAAACTCGTCTATATGCGAAAATGCGTATGCGTTTCCCCCTGTTAATGAAACTGATATATCAGCAAAATACACGGTACTTAAGACAATAATTGGATGCAATTGTATTATTTTTATGTTTTTTCTCCCAAGTATGTATTAGCAAACTGTATAAGTGTGTTATACAGCCCCCCCCCTCCCAAAAAAAAAAAAAACATAAAAAAGTATGTCTATAATTAAGGCTGCTAGTCATTCAACTACCAAAATCACTTTAGACTAATTTTAAATCTAGGGCATATGATGCATTCATATATTTAAAATATCTCCTCGTTAAATTAATATTTTAAACTCTTTTTCTGTCTTAGATGTTTATTATTTTCTTAGTATTCGGAATATTTCTAAAACATACGCTTAACATTTCATATAAAATTAAGTATACATTTTATCAATATTTTGATAACGAACGAAAAAAAAAAAAAAAAAAAAAAAAAAAACTAGTTCGATGTGCCAATCCCGAAACTTTCTATCTCATACGTACATTTTAATATTTTTAAAAAATAATTACTCATTTGAATGTTTTAATAATTTTAATTCAGTACCATACGAACTTTGGTTTTCATCTTAAATTTCTGCCTCAGTCAATTAATCGGAGTAAAAACGAATTTCCATCTCTACACGAGCCGATGAACAATAGAATGATAGGCAGATTTTTTTTTTTAATTCAGGGAGGACCCATTTGCCTTACCAAAAAATAAATATATAAAAAAATTTAGTTCAGTTCTAGGACTAACTTCATACACTTTTATGTGGTGCAATATTGAAAATGGCATAAAATTGGCTATTGCAGCGCCCCCTTCCGGCGGATTTTTTTCAAATTCAGGGAGGACCAACTAGCCATACACTTACACAAAAAAATTGGTTCAATTCGTTGTATAAATTCATATACATTTCGTCGGTACAATATTGAAAATGGCACAAAAATCGCGATTGCAGCGCCCCCATCCGGCGGATTTTTTTCAAATTCAGGGCGGACCAACTAGCCATAGCCATACACTTACATAAAAAATTTGGTTCTATTCGATGCATAACTTCATATACTTTTGGCCGGTACAATATTGAAAATGGTACAAAAATCGCGATTGCAGCGCCCCCTTTAGGCGGAATGTTTCAAAACTGAAGGAGGACCTGCTTGCCAGAGCCAGAAACATTAAAAAAAAATTTGGCTCATTTCTATGCATAACTTCATACACTTTTTGATGATAGAATGGCGACATACACACAGGCACACGGACAGACAGACATTTTGTAAAAACAGGTTTTTTGGAATCTCTGATCCCTAAAACATGTAAATCCGTCTAAAAACGTAAGTAAAAAAAATTTCGATTACAATACTTTCTTCTATTGAAGATAGAAGAAAGTAAAAAGAGAGACCTTCAAACAGGAGTACAAAGAAAAAAGAAATTAATTTATTTCCTTTGGAGTTAATTTAAAAGTACAAATACAACACATGCCTATTAGTCTAACAGCTAACAACGTTTTCTTCACCTGATTTTATCAAGGCTAATTTTTTTTATATGTTCTTTCCTATTATGGTGTAGTACGTTTGCAGGCGGTCTGGCAATCCGGAGACGTTGCATTTAGCTGTGGCAGAAGGGGTTGTGCAGGTCAAAAAACTTCAAAATACGTCATTTTATCAAGGCTCATTTTTTTAATGTTCTTCCTCTTAAAGATTTAAAACGTTTGCGGGCTGTCTGGCAGTCCGGAGACGTTGCGTTTAACTGTGGCAGAAGGGGTTGTGCAGGTAAAAAACTTCGAAATTACGTCATTTTATCAAGGATCATTTTTTATATGTTCTTCCCTTTTATGGTATAGTACGTTTGCGGGTGCTCTTGCAGTCGGGAGATGGTGCGAGAGAAGGGGTTATCCAAGAAGGGGTTATGAGAAACCATTAAAATTGCATCATTTTAGCAGGATTATTGTTTGTAATATTTGTTTTTTACTATTTGTGATATTAATCCATTATCAGACGTTACCAATGTCGCTAAGACCCTGCCAGATCCACATTTATAGATAACATATTACACTTCTGCTAGCAGATAACCTGTAATTAATTTACCAGATATAAATTCGGTTGCAAAGTTAATGCCAGACGGCTTTAAATTTGACAACGAAAGTGTCTGTTTCAAGAGTGGTTTATAGTTTAAAAATTGTCATCTTTACGTTATTTTATCAAGCATAAAAATTACAAGATATTACTCTTTTGCTATCAGACAACCTGTAATTAATTTGCGAATTCGATTTCAAAGTTTCTGGCAGACGTTTTAACTTAAGACTTAAACCACTTTAATGAACAGGCACTTTTGTCGCCACATTTAAAGCCGTGTGGCATTAACTTTGCAACCGAATTTGTGTCTGGCAAATTAATTATAGGCTGTCTGCTAGCTAAAGAGTAATATTTTGTAATTTTTATGCTTGATAAAATGACGTAAAGATGACTTATAATTTTTAAAATATAAAGCACTCTTGAAACAGGCACTTTCGCCGCCATATCTAAGGCCGTCTGGCATTAACTTTGCAGCCGAATTTGAGTGTGGCAAATTAATTATAGATTGTCTGTTAGCAAAAGAGTATTATCTTATAGTTTTTTGCTTTATAAAATGACTTAAATATGACTTTTAATTTTTCATCTGTAAAGCACTCTTGAAACAGGCACTTTCGTTGCCATATTTAAAGGCTTCTGGAATTAACTTTGCAACCGAATTTATGTCTGACAAATTAATTATAGATTGTCTGCTAGCCAAAGAGTAATATGTTATCTATAAATGTGGATCTGGCAGGGTCTTAGCGACATTGGTAATGTCTGGCATTAACCACTTAACCGGCGAAGGGTATGGGGAATCAGTGCTTTTACCCCCGACTTATCTCGGGGCAGACGGTTAAGTGGTTAATATCACAAATACTTAATAAGGTATTTGTACCCAATATGGACACCCCTAATATTTAAAAATAACAATTTTGATCGAGAGATTGCACTACATGTCCGTGAACAAAAGCTGTTGAAAAGATAATTATGCCTAGAAAGTGCAAAAAAGCTCGCAATTCGCCATTTAGAAGGAAACTTGTTGTTCCGTGATGAGCTGATCGTAGTTACAAGTAAGTTTAAATTCTTATTAGATATAGTAAAATTACTTTAAATATTGAAAAGTAAAGTATTTTAGAAAGCTGATAAAACATATTTTCGGTTGCTTTTGTGTGTATTGCTTAAAAATGTTTTCCTTGTTTATTTATTACAAGATTTAGTAAAACTACACCCGATTCCCAATATGGACATTTTATGCCCACATTGGAAGTAACGCAAGTGAATCTTCAGATTCATAAGAAAATTCTACAGACAGATGCAATAAATCTAATCAAAACCAACTATGCACTTTGCATGGATCTTAGAAGAGTCACAACCGAAAATGACCCCCTTCCCCTTCTAAAGTTCATGTTCTGGACTGCCCAATATCCTGCCCCCCCCCCATCCTGTAATACTTTAAGATATATTTTTTTATCCACTCTCTTCTAAAATCGCTTGGAAGATTGGCTGTTTCGTCAGTCACTATGTAGAAGGTCATTAAGGAGCCATTTTTCGCTAATATGAACATGGATGTCCAAAATAGGGGCTGGTGGTTCCTTATATAGACACTTGTAAACATTTTTTGTTTTTATCATTTTAAATTAAAGCAGAATAATTACAAGCTCGCTAATTATTATACTGATAGTCAACAGTACAGAAATATTGATCATATATTTTTGGAGTTCTATGACGTGTACATTAAAGTGAATAAAATAAATTTTCCTTAGGTTGTCCATATTGGGTACTGGTACCTTATAAACAAATGTTACAAACAAAAATCTTGCTAAAATGACGTAATTTTGAAGCTTTTTGACCTGCACAACCGCTTCTGCCACAGGTAAACGCAACGTCTCCGGACTGCCAGACCGCCTGCAAACGTACTACACCGTAAAAGGGAAGAACATATAAACAAAATGAGCTTTGATAAAATGACGTGTTTTTTGACGTTGCTAGCTCTTAGACTATGTAGTTTTAATATTAGCGAAGGGAATTTGGAAATTGAGTGACTAGCAGCCTTAATAAAGTAAATGGGAAAATTTCGATTTAGTCAAAGGACACAACTTAACCCCTTAACGCGCAATGTTGCCGGGTCGGCAACACCTAAAGTTCCCCCTGTTTAGAGACACAAAAACTCCGTAAATATTTCAAAAACTACTCTAATGGCTACTTTAAATCTTTCTTATGAGTTCTAGATGGCAGCACCACAGAGATCAAACTCTACTGTTTTTAAATAATAGGTAAAATGTTTTACTGTAATACGCGCTTCACAGCAATGCTCTTCTCACTGCGCTTATCAATGCTTTACTTATGGGAGGTTACCACTTCGGCAACAGCTGTATAATTAAAATGGTTAGTGCAATCTTTACAAAACGATACCCGTGTTCTCCTCTAGGCCTAAATAGATTGCCTAAATTTTTTTTCTTTAAATTCCAACTTTAAAGAGTAGTGCGCCGGAAAGGGTTAATCAAAGGATTTTAATTCATAATTTCTGTAATAATTTTGCAGAAACATAAATCTTCAAAATTCACCTAAAAAAAGAAATACAGCTTGAAAACACCGCTTGTGATGTTGATGTAGAAGTAGATGATCCAAATGAGAAGACAATAGAAACAAGTTGGAAATTGCACCTAAAGCGTAGCAAATGAGGTGCGTTCGCGTACGATAATGAAGTTTTAAAAATATTGAGATCTTACTGTTATAGTAAACAGTACTTCGGATATAGTATAGTGGTCGAAATCCTTTTGTGTTCCTGTAAATATACAGAAAGTAACTTTTATTACACCTCAGCAACGTATATCCAGACTTGTATAAAAGCAAAAACTGTCTGCGTGCATAATATTGGGTCAAAAACTTTCTGCAAATAAATTTAATGTTTAATAAAATTATGCATTATATTATTTTGGCATGGACGAAATTTGCTTTTATTAAGCAATTCATGGGTGTTCGCGTTTTTTGAGCGATCTCTCGATGAAATTCTCATTTTTTGAGCGATTTAAGGACATAATTCACATTTTTTATGCGATTTATGGACATAATTCGCTATTTGTATGCGATTGATGGACATAATTTGTGTTTTTGATATTTATTGTTACATCAAAAGAATCATTATAAATTGAACTTTCAAAATATTACTCACTTTTGTTCTTCTGAAGTATCTCTTGAGAGCATTAACACTTTCTGCACACTAACGAAAATTTACTTCGAGATCGACGAAAGTGAAAAATAAACGTTGTTCTTAGTTTGCTTTTGTAAAGAGAACTGAAACTCGTGGAAAGGTAGGGGAACAGGTTTTCTAACATGTTTCTTGACGTGTGGCGACATCTGGTGATTAGCGATCTGTCGATGAAATTCGCGTTTTTTGTGCGATTTAAGGGCGTAATTCGTTTTTGTTACGCGATTTATGGACGTAATTCGCTATTTTTATGCTATTCATGGACATAATTTGCGTTTTTTGAGCAATCTTTCGACGAAATTCGCTTTTTTTGAGCGATTTATGGACAAAAATCGCGTTTTTTATTTGACTTATGACAGTAATTCGCGTTTTTGAACAATTCATAGTTGTAATTAGCGATTTTGGAACGATTCATGGACGTAATTCAAATTTTTGGAGAAATTCACAGATGAATTCACGCTTTTTACGCTATTTATGTACGAATTTCGCTTTTTTACGAGATTATTCACGAAATTCGCGTTTTTTACGCGATTCATGAATGGAATTTATATTTTTTATGCAGTCTTTGAACGAAATTCACGTTTTTCGCGCGGTCTTTTGTCAAAATGCTCGTTTTTTACACGATTTTTTGTTAAAATGCACGTTTTTTACGCGATTCTATGCCGAAATGCACGTTTTTTTACGCGATTCTTTGTTGAAATTCGCGATTTTTTCGAAGTCTTGACGAAATTCGCTTTAACAGTAAATAATTCGTACATAAAATTGGGTGAATACTTATACTTTTTGATACTAAAAAAAGTTACAAATATAAAAGTTGTTTCTTTTCTAAAATTTTCTGCAAAGTTCATAAAATTTTCTGCGCTCGGCGTGGTCGCGTGCGTCTGTATTATACAACTCTGCAATCTCATAAAATATTGAATAGTTAATTAAAATTAAAACGCACATCAAACAATGTTCTCCCTATACCATTATGTAATGGGATATTTTTGAGTGGCCTTGTAGGGGAGACCGGGGCACTTTGGCCATAGGGGTAGGTTGGCCAATTTGCTTTAATTTTCAAACTAGTCACGAGATGTCGCCACAAGTCGAGAAACATGTTAGAAAACCTGTTCCCCTACCTTTCCACGAGTTTCAGTTCTCTTAACAAAAGCAAAATAAGGACAACGTTGATTTTTCACTTTCGTCGCTCTCGAAGTAAATTTTCGTTAGTGTGCAGAAAGTGTTAATGCTCTCAAGAGATACTTCAGAAGAACAAAAGTGAGTAATATTTTGAAAGTTCAATTTATAATGATTCTTTTGATGTAACAATAAATATTAAATATTGTTAAGATATGTGTAGAATAACAAAAATATTTCAAACATGGCGAGAGGGCAAGTTGACCCACTTACGTTGGGGCACGTTGTCCCGGTCTTTCCCGGCCCATTGTAGCTATAAGCTACTGCCATTGGACCGTACAGTTTATGGCCTATTCAAAAAATATGTTAATTGAGCCTGTGATGGTTGGGTGACAACTAATAGACCGCCCTATGACCATCTACGATAGTCCGGGAATTGTGAAAACTGCCTTTCCCAATGTAATAAATCAAGTTAACATATCATCAGGTTTTCAGATAACTGGAATATGTCCTTTCAATAGGAATGTTTTTCTCACTCTGATTTCACGCCTTCGTATGTCAGTGTTAGACCAGAACCCTCAAGCACGCACGACAAAATAATTGGTGAAGCTTCTAATGAAACCCAGGTAATTATGGGTCGGCCTATTTCTATAGATGTGCCTACCGCATCTTCTCCTGTTCCATGCAAGACAACTACAACACCTGAGGACATTAGACCATCGAAAAGGCAGAGCCAAGGAAGAAAATGCTTCGAATAGAATGAAGAAAACTTTTGCAGTCCTTACAGACATCCCTGTCAAATTAGTTCTTGAACAACAACAAAAGGCAACAGAAGAAAGAAATAGTGCCAAAATTAAAAATGACATTAAAAGAAAAAAATCAGATCAAAAAACGCAAAGGAAAGCAATCTGTGAAAAAAGATTTTGTTTCCTTTTGATCCCTCACAGCCTGGATATAGTTGTCTGAACCGTCAAAAAAGGAAGACGAATTCTTTTAAAGAAAGTGACAATGAGGAAGACAAAGACAATATCTGCCTACGTTGTTTGAAGGAGTTTAATCAGAGTATGCCTGGGGAAGAATGGATCCAGTGTGTGAGTTTTAAACGTTGGGCTCATGTGAAATGTGTCCGAAAAGAGATTAATGCATGATATTTTGAATGCATTCACTGCAATGATCCCTCTGTTTTGTAAACTTGCAAATATTTTTTTTTATGCATGCGTTAAAGTTCCTATTCACTATTATGAATTTTATTTAGCTTCTAAATAAACATAAAGAGCATTGAAGGTCAACGTCCCCCCCCCACTCAATGGGCCAACCTACCCCGTGCACGGGTTAGTTTGGCCCACATCACATCACACCATAATTATATTCATAAAGCTCTTAAAATTTCATATTAACTAAAAGTAAGTGCTTTCCTCACTAGTTAAATGTACTAGTTATTGTAAAAAATACTACATCTGAAAATAAACAAAATTTAGGTATTGAAAAAAAAAAAAAAAAAAAAACATAAAAAAAAAATACTGGGCCAACGTGCCCCGGTCTCCCCTAAATCAATAACAAATGTTCTTTGCATCACATATTATGCAAAATGTATATTATAATATGTACTTCAAAGATGCATAAACATTTTGTTATCTTGTAATGAGTGTAACACCATTAAAATGCATTTCAAACTTTTTTCCCCATTGACCCTAATGTAACGGAATACTTTTGATTGTCCCTGTAATTGATCTATTTATCCGATTTTCATAAAATTTGAAATGACAAGACAAAACTATGGAATAATTATATATTTTAAATTTCAAAGGATTAAAATGTATTTGAAACTAATTTCCCCATTGACCGTAAAGTAACGGAATACTTTTGATTATCCCTGTAATTGATCTATGCATCCGATTTTCATAAAATTTGAAATAACTCGACAAAATTATGTAATACTTATATATTTTAAATTTCAAACGATTCGGTCGGGTAGTTTTTGCGTTGTTATATGCGGACGGACGGATTGAACGACAACTACAGGTGCTACGCATTTACATAATTACGAACGCACCTAAAAAGGTCTGCCTATTTTTTGATGAGATTGAAAATGAATAATAATTATAACACTAGATGGGGAAATAATTCTGAAGAAATAGTAGAAAAAGAGAGAGACTTTCTCAGCAGGAGAGTTATTGGATAAACTAGACAGTCTCTTAGTATGGGGGGGAGATATAGTAAATCACATGTAAACTTGCAAGAAAATTCTTATTGGCAACTTCAAGTATTTTACTTATATTTTCCCAAACTAATTAACTAATAAATCCAGTTCTTAAAATTATTCAGCGCACTTCTACGAATAGTTTAAAAATAGAATAGCTCAAAATCTTCAAAACAGTACGAGAAAAATACATTTTAAAATTTACTTAAATTTTCAAAGAAACAAAAAAATTCAAAATTTTTTAAGGGAAATCGAATAATTTTTCGATAGAATCATTTTCCTTCATTGAGTCCTTTTATTATTATGCCAAGAATGCACTATAAAATTTTTAAATTAAAAAAAAAAAAGTTCATAGGGTACCGAGCCCTATTAAATAATATTCTTTTAAACTATTCTTAATACGTATATCTAAATAAATGTAATTTGATATTTGAAATATAAAATTATGTAAAGTTGTAAATACATGTATTTAAGAACGTTTTTTAAGTATTCGTTAAATTGAATATTTTAACTACATTTTAATTATTTGACATTTTATGAATATATATACATATATAATTTTAAAGTATCTCTTATTTTTTTTTTATTCAAATTATTTTTCAGATTTTCAAAATACTTCACTGAATAGTCACCACCTTTTTGAGGATTGTGCATATAAAATAATGTCTATTGAGAAGAAAATTGGCGAAATCTCCGAAGTTAGTGGAAAAGTTGCTTTAGAATGGGATATTGCTAATTTTTTCTCTTACACGGAAAATAAAGTAGCGTATATTAGTCCTGACTTCCATACTTTGAATTTAACATGGAGAATTAAAATCTGGCCAAATGGTAGAATCAGTAATAACTCTGTGGGACATGTTTCTTTGTATTTATATAGAGTTGATCACGGAGCTTCTAAGTCTGTTGATTTTTCAATGGGTATAAAGTCAAAAAACCAACGTATTGTGAATATGTATAAAACTACTTGGCAATCTGATGATGAAGGATGGGGATGGCCCAAGTTCATTGAGAAATCTAAACTACAGCAAGAGAAGGAAAATTTAGTTCCATCGGGAATTTTGACTGTTATTTGCTCGTTAATTCTAAAAGATAATGAAGAATTTGATAGAAATGAAAGTAAGTATGAAGTCCAAAGTACCTTCAAATATTGTAACTTTGCTTTACTTGGGGAACCAGTAGAAGGTCATTCGATTTTTTTAAATCAGTCCTGTGTGCACTTTGTTACTAATTAGTACCGTAGCATGTATGTAGTGCTGGAAAAAAGTTTAGGACCACCAATGAAAACAGTAAAGCTCTTAGTATAATGAAAAAACAATATCATTGCAATATAATGCACATAAAGTTATGCAAATTTTATTATTTGTTTTAAATTACAATAATATATTTAAAAAAGTAAACAAAAATTAATTTCTAGGTAACACAGTTGGTGAAAAAAAGTTTAGAACTATTATATTTAAAATCTAAATTACACATTTAAATGATTTGTACATTGCTTTTCAATACAGAGCCGTCCTTAGGGGTGTGCGACAGGTGCGAGCGTAGGGCCTCGCGCCTAGAAAGGCCTCGCGCTCGGATAATAATAATAATAATAATAATAATAATAATTCAGTTTTAAAAATATCTAAGCATTTTTAATGGCTGTGTGTTATTTAGATCACAATAAAATTTAGATATTTAAAATAGTTATTTTTAAAATGTAAAAATTTTTTCAATAAAAAAATTAGCGTGGATATTCGACAGCAAAAAATATTTCCTGTAGTCGTCTATTCTCCATAGTTTATCTTTAGTTTTGTGAACATGTTGCGACATTCTTGCAGAATATGTGGAATGAATTAACAGAAAAACAAAACAAGCCTCGAATAGGTAACAGTTCTGAGCTTCCCTTCCCCTCATTGTAGACATTTTGGCGTTAATTCAGTAGTCAGTGCTGATGCAACAATAAGTGATTAATTTTATTTTAGTATCATTTGAATTAAACGCATTCAATATGTTGTTTCTGTTGTTTCTGTTGTTCATGCTGTATCTTGATTCTGTTGTTTCACAAGATCAGGTATTTATCTAGATTTTTCGATTATTACTGAAACTTGTGAGAGTATTTGTTAGATTTCTTTTAAATAATTTTATTTAGAAAGGTGGAAATATTATATTTTTACATCTTACATGACTAATGTGAAAATTATATTCATCAGCCGTATTAAATAATTAATCGCTTCGTATTTCGTCATAAGAATTCAGATAATGTATCAGTGTTGAATTCAGAGAAGGAGTCCGGGGAGCAATTTCTCCCCGCAGTAACGAGATGTCCTCCGGAACCCAAGAAATCCCTTCCAAAGAAAAATACCTGAATTTAAACTGCTGAGACTGCTGAGAACTTTAAACTAGCCCGACCAAGTCGTCGTGGTTAAATAGCGCTTAAAATAGTGCATTCATTTAGAATTTAAACATTCACTAAGTTTAGCATAAATAAATAAATAAAAATAATAAATTTAAATAAAATTTAAATTGCTGAAAAATTTCAAGAATTTAGTGGATTTTAAAGCAAAATTTCAAATTTTCTCAAAGTAAAACAATTTGTTAAAATAACACATAAAATTCTAAACTTTCAACTCCTTTGCTACGAGAGCCCTTTGCTTAATTTTTATTTTTTACCGCTGTTTTTTAAGTTTTTTTTTATTGAGAAAATGTTTTAATTAAATAAGGTAAACTTTGAAATTTAAAATAACTGGTGGGAATAACGAAGGAATCTGAGCAGTAAGCTGCTCAGTGAAACGTATACACCGGTCGCTCGTTCCCTAGGGATTAAACATTTAGCGAAAATTTAATGGAAATTTATGGAAGAAAATGTAAGGTGAGGGGCTCATATTTTCTCTCTCTCTCTTTCTCTGACAAATGCACACACAAACACGTTTTAAACAGTATGTTTCTTATTAAATGGTTTGTAATAACTTCATTTTATGCTAAAAAAAGAATAGAATGCAGAATGAAAAAGTCCTTCCGGCAATGCCGGGAGGAAGAGGTAGCTTTCATATACTTATATATTTATTTATTTATTTTAAAGTAAGTTACATTGTTCAAAAATACTAAGCTCAAATTAGTGGAAATAATCTTATAAAATTAGTGATTTTATAAGATTGAATACTAGTTTTGGTCAAGACTGAATATTAATAGGAATTTTTAGAAATTAGTCATCTTTTATTCAACCTGGTGATATTTTAAGCGATTTAGAGAGTCGCCAAATTCCACGATATCATAAAGTGTATGCCATTTTAAAGCAACATGATGGATCGTTCAGATCAGACCATTTCAAAATGTCAGCCATAAGCAAAATTCAAAGTGCTATAACTCAATCATTTTTCAAGATATAGACAAAATAAAAAGTGTTCTGGAATCGTTGTTTTAAGTTTTAACACGTAAAAGAAAAATATTTTTCAACTTTTAGTTTTTTCGCATTAAATTTTAAATTTTAAATTTTTTAAAAATTTTAAAATGGTCACCATATTGAAACAAAATGGTGGATGATGCTGGCCAACGAACTCGGTTGAGACATTTGTATGTACTATGTACATACCAAGTTTCATTGAAATTGGTTCATAAATACGTTTGTTATCACGTGACAAAAATCAGATCATTTCAGAATGTCAGCCATAAGAAAAATTCAAAGTGGTATAACTCAATTATTTTTCAAGATATAGACAAAATAAAAAGTGTTCTGGAATCGTTGTTTTAAATTCTAACACGTAAAAGAAAAATATTTTTCAAATTTTGATTTTTTCGCATTTAATTTTAAATTTTAAATTTTTTTAAAAATTTAAAATGGGCGCCATTTTGAAACAAAATGGCGGATGATGCTGACCAACGAACTCGGTCGAGACACTTGTATGTACTATATACATACCAAGTTACATTCAAATCGGTTCATAAATACGTTAGTTATCGCATGACAAAAATCAGATCGTTTCAAAATGTCAGCCATAAGAAAAATTCAAAGTGCTATAACTCAATCTTTTTTCAAGATATAGACAAAATAAAAAGTGTTCTGGAATCGTTGTTTTAAGTTCTAACACGTAAAAGAAAAATGTTTTTCAAATTTTGATTTTTTCGCATTTAATTTTAAATTTTAAATTTTTTAAAAAATTTAAAATGGCCGCCATTTTGAAACAAAATGGCGGATGATGCTGACCAACGAACTCGGTCGAGACATTTGTATGTACTATGTACATACCAAGTTTCATTCAAATCGGTTCATAAATACGTTAGTTATCGCATGACAAAAATCAGATATATATATATATATATGGTTATATATATATATATATATGTCAACATTTGAACGGAGGGTGGTTTTGGGGTCTGGGGGTCATGATCGGTGAAAATATACCAAAATTTTCCGGAAGTGCTTTCCTCCGGACGGCTGCAATAGGTAGCTTTTTACTTTTTGTAATGAAAGCTACCTAAAATTCGAGTGTATAATTAGTACGAAATTATGCATCCTATTAACTTCATATGTACAAATGAGACGTGCGAGTGTTGAAACACTTATTTGTATTTTTTGTACAAATGCTACAATTTTGTACTTCAGCAAAATGTGAGCTTCAAAATTAAAGTCGAAATTCCAAATAAAATTTTGTTAAAAATTTTATTTGGATTTTTGGAACAGAAATTTCTTTAATGACCTTGGAATCTTTTCCAGGGAAGGCTCAAAATGTTTTAGTGGGGGCTGAATCCCTCCTAGTTATCTGGGAAGTAGTGGAGGGTATACGGGGTCATCATATACCCTCTGATTTTTTTAAACGAATACCGTATACCCAGAGTTTCCCCCAGGATTAAAAAGGGGCAGGGCGCTACTGTTCTGAAAAGGGCACTTTTTACATTCTTCAGGGCACTTTTTTGATTTTTAAGGGCACTTTTATAGAGTTGAATCTAGAATCTACCGGTTAAAAAAAATCGTGAAAAAACAGAAATTTCGTCAAAGAATCAAGAAAAAAATCCAAAAATTTCATCAAAAAATTGAAAAAAAAGGTTAATTTTGTTAAAAGACCGCGAAAAAACGGCAAATATTGTTAAAAGATCGCGAAAAAACGGCAGATTTTGCAAAAAAAAAAAATCGCGAAAAAACAAATTTAGTGAAAAGATTTTGAATAAACGGGAAATTTTATTAGAAGATCACAAAAGATAGTAAAATTCGTCAAAAGATAGCGAAAAACCGCTAATTTTGTCACGTTTAAACACGAAAAAACAATTCCGAAAAAAAAATCACTTCTGGCATTAGCTTTTTTTTGTGCCCCTATGACAAAATCTGCATTTTTTCGTGATCTTTTGATGAAATCAGCCCTTTTTTTTTTTTTTTTTTTTTTTTTTTTTTCGGAGTGTTTTGGCGAA
This sequence comes from Maratus speculifer, assembly GCA_964019185.1. Classification (NCBI taxonomy): domain Eukaryota; kingdom Metazoa; phylum Arthropoda; class Arachnida; order Araneae; family Salticidae; genus Maratus; species Maratus speculifer. The sequence continues at coordinate 161,267,117 of OZ025303.1, forward strand.
TTTTGCATTTTCTTCGCGAATTTTTAGCAAAATTTGGCGTTTTTCGTGAATTTTTTCACAGAATTTTCCATTTTATTGCTGTTTTTGGACGAAATATGCCCTTTTTTTTTGCAAATCTTTTGACAAAATTTTCCGTTTTATCGTGATTTTTGGAAGAAATTTGTCATTTTTTATTACTATCTGCCGAAAATTTGCTGTTTTCTCGGGATTTTGTGACGAAATTAGCCATTTTTTTGCGAAAATTGCCGGAAATTAGACGTTATTTCGCAATTTTTTAATGAAATTTGCCGTTTTTTCGCAATTTTTTGACGAAATTACGCGTTTTGTGGGACGGCAAGAGCTATTTTTTTGCGTTTTATTGCTGATTTTTTGCGTCATTTACGCGTTATAGCGCGCCCGCATCATCGCTGAAGAACTGCGTTATTTTTTATGTGGGGCAAAAAGGACGCTATTTTTTTTGAATGAACGACAAGAGGGGCGCTAGTTTTTGGATGAGGGGCAAGAGGGGCGCTATTTTTCAAATTAAAGGGCAGGAGGGGCGCCGCGCTCTCCTGAAACCCTCTGGGGTAAACTGCGTATACCCTCTCCTTCCCAAGAAACATATAATATATACATTCTAGGGTATACCCTCTGTTGTTTTTACACCACTGCTAGTAATGGCCCTGATTCGATATGAAGGGAAATGCCCCGTAAAAGTTCTCGCACCCGGCCTTGCCTTTGCTAGGGACGGCTCTGTTTCAATACTTTGTTTCATATTAACACTTATGATTTCCAAAAGGCGCTTCGGGAATGATTTTGACTAGGTTTTTACGTGTGGGAATGGGTATTTGTTTCTATATTTCCAAAATGGCTTCTTTCAGCTCAACAATCGAATCAAACTTTCTCATGCCATAAACCTGATGAATCAAGATTCTTCCACATGCTCGCTATAGGATTTATGTCATAAGATTTCATTGGAATTTTTCATGTAGTTTGCAGATAACCAATCTAAATCTGACACAAATTAAAAAAAAAAAAAAAAAAAAAAACTTTGTCGTGATCACCAAGAATGTCTAACAAGGAGAGCGCAAACTTTGATAATCAGATTTTGATTATTTTTGCATATGTTGTAGAGTAGAGGTTGCTTAGTCTCAAGTTCATTGGATTTTATACAACACTCCTTAGTTCTCGAGAAACAGGGGTGTCTAATATTATAAATAACTTACGTACAGTAAAACCCCGATAATTCGGATTAATTGGGACCAGACCCAATCCGGATTATCGAAAATTCGGATTATCCGGAGAATTAGAAAAAAAATGAAATAAAATAAAACATACTTACAGAAAATCACCTTTATGTTAAACTTATTTACGGACAATAAAAATGTTTACTTTGTTTAATTCTTCCGAAAAGATTTCAGAAATAGTTTTTTTTATTCAGAAAGCGATGATGAAATAAGTTGATGTTATGCAAATTAGCCAATTGCTTCTCAAACTTGAAAAGAAAAACTGACCAAACTGATCCGGATTATCCGGAGATCCGGATTAATGGGGTCCGAATTAGCGGAGTTCTACTGTACTTACTTTGTAATACAATTTTTCCGTTGGCGTAGATCATTCGGTAAAGCGTTAGCTCATTGAACTGCGGGCCTCGTGATCAATCCCGAAACGCGTAACATTTGTTTTTTGTTTCATAAATATGCTTGTAATAATAATTTAATAAACTATTTTTTAATTAAGTAGGGGGGCTCTGCCCCCCTGCTCGCTACGCTCGCCAACCCCCCGCGTAATCGCTTCGCGATTCCAAGTTGTAGGCTACCCCTGCTTGCTGCGCTCGCCAATAACCCAAGGTATGAATAAGCAGTTGCAGACTTTTGAAATGATGTGTCAGACGACTGGTGTTGTAAAAAAAAATTAAAAATGTGCTCCCCCTGGGGGGGCAGAGGGGGGGGACACACAAGACATTCATAATATGAATAAGCAGTTGCAGACCTCTCAAACGATGTGTCACACAACTGGTGTTGTAAAGAAATTAAAAATGTGCCCCCCCTGGGGGGCAGAGTGGGGGGTTGACACACAAGACATCCATAATATGAATAAGCAGTTGCAGACCTTTCAAATGATGCGTCACACAACTGGTGTTGTAACGAAATTAAAAATGTGCTCTCCCCCTGGGGGGAGCAGAGTGTGGGGGAAGACACAGAAGACATCCATAATATGAATAAGTAGTTGCAGACCTTTCGAATCGTGTCACACGACTGGTGTTGTAAAGAAATTAAAAATGTGCCCCCCTGGGGGGGACAGAGTGGGGGGGGTGTGACACACAAGACATCCATAATATGAATGAGCAGTTGCAGACCTCTCAAATGATGTGTCACACGACTGGTGTTGTAAAGAAATTAAAAATTTGGCGAAATATTACAGTTATCGCCAAGTCGGCGTCACTTTTGAAGACTAAATTTGGTCGCCAAATTTGGCGATATATCGCCAAGTTGGCGAAAAACTTGGCGATTGTTGGCGATGGTAACCTTTCCCTCTTTATGGTAACCCATACGGCGATGCATAGACGGAGCCCTTTCCTGATTGGTCTATTCGACTCATGGAAGGAGTGGTCTGCCCGGGTTCGTTATTTCCGGAAATCTTACACATCAGCATCATTCTAGGAGTCATTCCTTTTAAGGCTAGTTTTTTTTTTACTATAGAAGGAAAATTGTGTATTAATTATAATTTTCGTGTATTTATTTTTAAATACACGAAATGCCGTAAATCGTTGCATAAAACATTAAAAAAAATATTTTTTTAATGACTTTCAAAATATATTTCATGTATTTTTTAAATGTTATTTAAAAAAAATACAGTAGAACCTCGATTATCCGAAGTAATTGGGACCAAACTTACTTTGGATACTCGAGAATTCATCAGTAATCATCTAGTTTAATATGTAGTATCGTCAATGAACTGTTATTGGGTCATTCCACGTCAAATCACCCAGATTTTTTCAAAAATTACACCCATCATCACCATTTTCGATAAAATTCACAGAAAATGTAGAATTTCTAATGCTGATTCCAAAAATATCAATTATATTGAAATTGATCAAACGGTTTGTGAATTATGAGCTTTTAAATAGCTCCCAAGATGGCTAATTTGCCGCCATTTTGAATAGTACATGTGACAACTTAAGAGTCCATAACTTTTTTCAGATTTCAGCTAGAGCTTTAATTTTTTTTTATTTGTTCAGAATAAATTAATCTCTCATTTAAACTAATTTTTGTGAAGCTAATTCCATAAAAATGCTGTCAGAAAAGGACTTTTTGTCATTTTTTTTAATTAAAAAAAAGGTGCAACTTCAATGACTATTTTCCCCCAATGAACCCCCCTTCAATTTTCATCTAATTGCATAGATAGGCACCTCAAAGTGTGTTTTGATGACTGGTAAAAAAAATTTTAATGGGCAGTTCACAGGTTCTTACTTAAAAAAATAAATTCAAAATTGACTTTCTCGAGTAACAGAAAACACAAAATAATGTTGATATTTCTTTTATTACCAGAAATATCATACATATTTAAATTTAAAAGTTTGATAAGGTTTTAAGTTGCATAAATATATATATTTAATGTGGCTAAAAAAAGGGAATCCCATTGGAATAAATAAGAATGCCAATAATAAATTTTTGAAGAGAATAGATATGAAAAGAAAAGGAAAAAGAGAGAGATTTCTGACACATTGAAATCTATTGCAGTTTCAATAAATTATAATTAAAAAAGAAATGATAGAAAAAATTCCACAAATAGGTAGGGGAAGATGGGGATACTTGAGCCATTTTTTGAATTTTAATTTTTTTAAATTTTTTATATTTTTTTAGAATAAATTAAAATATTGAAAATGAAGGTTTGATATCTTTTCTTCAACTAAAAACCACTTTCAGTTAATTTTGAACTATTTTTCTTTGTATAATAAATGTTTATTTTTTGTTTTACATCGTGGCTCAAGTATCCCCATGGCGGGGATACTTGAGCCATGGTGAAGGGATACTTGAGCCACTAAGGAAAAATACCTACAAAAGTAATTTTTTTCGCTTTATTTTTGCACAAACATTTTACAGAATGATAAATTATGAAACGTAAAGTCCATCAAAACCAATTGAGAAAACAAAGCTAGTAATACGATCATTTTTTGTCGTTGAAACTGGTTGTCGGAGGATAATTTCAACTTGAGTTATAACGACGGTAGAAACATCCTCAGTTCAGAGCCATTTAAATTTGGAATCTGCAATTCTTCGGGCAAATTTCATTTTCAAAATATTAAGCACTTATCCAACAAATATTTTTACAGTTTTCTTTCTGGCATATTTTATTAGTAACCAACCATCAATAGAAGGTTTTCTTTTCACATCATCACCATCATTGACAGAATTTTCCTCTAATGATATTGTCGAACTCATGCTTTTAATTTGGTAGCTGTCGGAATTTAAACCAGATGTATTATTCTACTATTTCAAACACTTTTTTGATTTCACAGGAAAAGATTTTGTCTTCCTCTTTGGCTCCATGCAGGTAAGTTTGAACTGGGATTTTTGTTGCTTTTCTTGTTTTTTGTGCGCTCTTTTTACCAATTTTTATTCAATTTTCTTAGTTAAAAAAAAGTTACAGCAACAGAGGTTACGATTTCAATATAAAATATTAATCTTAATATGTTATATTAAAAAATAAATATTTTAATATGTTGGACCTAACTAATTAAAGTATTAGAGATTATAGCATGTAAAACCGTTTTAGTTTAATGAAAGTTAAATTGAAAACTATATTTACATTTATCTAGACAGGTTATTTTGTTAGTCAAAATGAAAAATAAAATAGATATTTTCATTTAAAAAATATACATTTTTAAACATTTTTAGGTCGTTATTTTTTTAAGAAAAAAAAAAATAAAATGAAAAATTATTCTCCCTTTTATCCAGAAAAATATCTATTAGTGAATATAAGGATAGAATTTTATTTTTAGTTTGTTTCACCCATGTTTAATTTCTAGTGGGGATGGTTGAGACATGGCTCAAGTATCCCCACTCTCATTGGCTCAAGTATCCCCACTATCACTATTTTTGTTTCCCAGAGTTTTACTAAATAAAGCATGCAGCTATTAGAACTATTTTAGACTCAAAATACAATTGAAATTATGCTTATTGAATGTATGTATATAGTTGCAACTTTAAACAAAACTTTGATTACAAAAAAACAAAAAAGCCATGCACCCAGATATTTACTTCAGATAGGGAAAAGACAACTATTAATCACTATATTTTCAAAATGGTACCAAGATGTGTGATTTCTTTTTTACATGTTCAGAACTATAAATATGTTATCATATTGGCAGTTTTAGAAAGAAAAATTAACCAACTGTAGAGATAATAGGGGTGGCTCAAGTATCCCCTATGCTCAAGTATCCCCACTCTCCCCTACACTATCTAAAATATATATATACAAAATATGATAAAATTAAAACTCTTAAATAAAAAATAAAGTAAAAGCTATACTAGTCTGCATGATATCAGATAATTAAAAACCAATGACTGCCCTTAATACAATTTTTTTATACTAATAATAGAATTGTTCTTAGTTTTCTTCTGTCATGCATTGCCCTTAATACAATTTTTTTATACTAATAATAGAATTGTTCTTAGTTTTCTTCTGTCATGCATAGTTTGTTTGCGATCAATCAGTTGTTTTCAAAGATTCATTTTTCGAGAACAAGCATCATGTAGTAGTCACTCATAATGTAGATATATATTTGTAGATACTAGTAGAATTTAATGATGCACCCTGGTCTTCAATAAGCACAAGGGGCAAAACATAAAATGAAAAGGAAATAAAATTGAAAGCCAAAGAGAACAAATTTTAAATAAAACAACTTCTTAATTTTTTTTATCATTATTACAATTATTGTTAATTGGATTTCGTAAGAAATAACTCTTACTGTCCCCTGTGTTGGAATTTCAGAAAATTTTTGCAGATCTATTCCGATTATGACCTCTAGAACCCAAAATCACCCCAAAGTTAAAAATATCTATCTAAATATCACTTTTTTCATGAGCATAACTTCCATAATTTTTCACAAAACTCTCCCAAACTGACACATGAAATCCAGAGACCAAAAGTCTCAATCAAATTTGTTAATGGTCAGAATCACATCATGGGGTTGAAATAGAGAAGGATTTGTGAAAACTTAAAAAAAAACTTTATTATAATACATATTAGATTAGATTAAAGTTATTATTACTTGCAGGAAAACGTACAAAAATTTATGTATCACAGATTTTCCATTAAATTTAAAATGGGATCAAGGGGCCAAAAAAAAGAGGGGGGGGGGGTTTAGGGAGAAAAAAATTCATAGATTAGTCAATTCTCAGATACCAAAATTCAGTTAAACTTATTATAAATCACCACTCTCAAAAATCTATACATAATTTACGGATGCAAATAATGTAGGGACAAAATTTGACTTTTTTGATTCTATATCAATTCCATATATAATTTAATTTGTAATTTTTGATAATGTTACTAATTTTTTTTTTTTTTCATAAAGGAAGAATAAATTTATTTCTGAAAAAATTCACGATATTGCTGATTCATTGGTAATCACAATCTTCTTATCAAATATATTTATGCATTAATAAAGTTTTTTTTTTTTTTTATTAAATCTGGCTAAACCTGAAATAAAACTTCTTTATTTTATGATTTTGTTGTGAATTAGTGATGTACCTTTATGAGGCAAGCTACACTGAATAATTTAGGAAAAATATATTTCATGTTTATTTTGAATATTTAATTGTACATTATTAATTAATTTGATCTTTGCTTTTACTATTTTAATCACTTTAAAAATTATCTAAATTTTTATTATTTTAATTTATTACCTATTTTAATATTTTATTGTATTGTAAGGCATTCATTTTAGTTTTGATTGCATTATTAATTACATTCAAATTACTGTTTATGTTTACAAAAAATATAAATAAAGTAATGACCGAAATCAGCAAAATTTTAAAATCCACATAACCTTTGATCCCAAGCTGTGCAGATTTAAGGGAGTCTACTGTTATTTAATTTCAAAATTTACATTTGCCTGTAAGCTGAGCTGGCAGGGATTTAAAAAAGATAATTATCTGTACTTTAAATTGTTATTGATGTAGATATATTTTTAATAGCATGTTTACTATGCATGTTATATATTTTATTTTGTATTCTTAAGTATCATAATTTTTATTTAATAGTTGTAAATTTATTGTATTTTGTATAAAAATAAAAAGTAATTTTGCAATAAAATGTGACTATTTGTAAAGCTTTTCCCGTCATTTCTTTTTCACTCATAATCTACTGAGACATTGCAAGAACTTTCAATTTTTCAGGAAAATACATCTATCTCTTGCAAAAATTCATTATTGGCATTCTTACTCATTTCAAAGGGATTCTCCCTTTTTTAGCCACATTAAATATATATATTTATGCAACATAAAACCTTATAAAACTTTTAAATGTATATCTGTATATTTCTGGTAATAAAAAGAAATATCAACATTATCTTGTGTTTTCTATTACTCGAGAAAGTCAATAAATTTGAATTTATTTTTTTAAATAAGAGCCTGTGAACTGCCCATTAAAATTTTTTTACCAGTCATCAAAACACACTTTGAGGTACCTATCTATGCAATTAGATGAAAATTGAAGGGGGGCTCATTGGAGAAAATAGCCATTGAAGTTGCACCTTTTTTTAAATTAAAAAAAAAAAATGACAAAAAGTCCTTTTCTGACAGCATTTTTATGGAATTAGCTTCACAAAAATTGGTTTAAATGAAAGATTACTTTATTCTGAACAAAAAAAAAAAAAAAAAAAAAAAAAAAATTAAAGCTCTAGCTGAAATCTGAAAAAAGTTATGGACTCTTATGTTGTCACATGTGCTATTCAAAATGGCTGCAAATCGGCCATCTTCGGAGTTAATTAAATGCTCATAACTCACAAACCGTTTGAACAATTTCAATATAATTGATATTTTTGGAATCAGCATTAGAAATTCTACAAATTCACTGAATTTTATCAAAGTTGGTGATGGTGGGTGCCATGGTCTGGGTGATTTGACATGGAATGACCCTATTATGACTTATTGTAACTGTTAAATACTAAATTAAAATTATTAATGAAAATAAATTTATTTCTGAAACAAAAACTTACAATGCTTACATTTTTTTCAGAGTTCCTTTTTATCTCACTGACAGTTGACACACCAACGTGAAACTCCTTTGCAAGTTTTGTCAGAGCTTCTCCCGATTCTAGTGGCCGAACAATATCATACTTTTCCTTATGGTTAATACGAATTTTTTTTCCTTAATGAAAGCCATGATAAAAAGAAAACTTGAGTATAAAAAAATATGAAAGACTATGCGTAAGTCCTAAATTATAGCACCCAAGAAAATTCTGATCGGACATTTAACAGCAGAAAAAGAGAACAAACAGGAATTCTGGTCAGCTGCCAAAAGTGACCAAACCTAATCGTCCTAGTAGTTGTAGAAAGAGAATAGAAAACGGGTTTTTTCTTCCTTTTCCCTTTCTTGGAATAGAATTGTCCACTAAGAATAAATGACACAAAGTGACTCCCCCCTCTTTTCAAATTCTGTTGTAATGAATTTCTGCTGAATGCTGTAATTCTGCTGTTCTCTATTCTTAAGATGACAAAAGAGGCTAGGTTCTTTGCAGTTGTTTATAATCAGAGGATGCATTAACATTCGATTGTTCTGGGACTCGGCAGTATGACCTTCCAAATTTCGAAATGGGATGTGTTTTTGTTTACAACAGGGATGTTTGAAAGTGGGAAAGAGTATACTTATGCCGAGAATTGAGCTTGCGAGTTGAAATGCATGTTTGTTAAGAGAAAATTTTGGATGTAAGTAGAAAGTGAAAAAAAAAGTACAGAAGAAACCAACTTCGGTAAACACTGAGTTTCGGTTAATCGAGGTTCTACTGTATTTGTAAAATGCATTTCATATATTCTTTGTTGATGTAATGACGTGTAACAATTGTTTCAATTCCTGAATTCAAAGAAACACCAATTATACGTTGCCTTAATAAGGGCGATTATAATACTGCTCTATTTTCAAATTAAGAAGCATAATTATACTAAAAAGTAATATAAGAAAACAATTACAACCTCTTTTTTGCATATTAAAGGTTTTTAATTTTGTAATACGTATATTCTTTGCTTTGTATCATTTTAAGTTCACCTTTTATCTTCTTTTTGCATTTATTTTTACCACAACTAAAGGATACCACAAAAAATTTTGGAATTTTTGCCAATCATAATAGATCCAACTTAAAAAACAAACAAATAAATAAATTCTGAGAAAAACTTAATAATGATTAAAAAATCAAAAAGGCTAAATAAAAATCATATATTTAAATTGTAATTAATGTACGATTTAAAATTTTTAAATTGAGAATATTAAATTGTAATTACATGTACATTAAAAATAAATCGATTAAGGGTAAAACAAATGTCGCCCATTTCATTCATTCAGTATTTTCATCTTATTTAATTCCTTTATTAAGGCAATATGTAAAGGATGTTTCTTTAAAATGACGAATTGACACAATTATTTAATATCATTACATCAATAAATGAAATACATTTTAGGTTATTTAAAAAAAATAACCGTTTTATATAACGATTTAGTTGCAAAAATAAATAAATAAAAATGTTAAAATTATAATTGATACACAAATTTTAATTGACAAAGAGTTAGTAAATTTTAATTACAAGTATATTTACAACACAAAAAAGAAAATGTAGTGCGTTCCGGGATCGAACCCGAGGCCCGCAAATCAATAAGCTGACGCTCTACCGAATGAGCTACGTCAACTTAAGGGCTACAAAATAAGTACTTAAGTTGTATTATAATATTAAACCTCCCCCCTGTTTCTCGAGAACTAAGGAGCGTTGTATAAAATCCGTTGAACCTAAGACTAAAGGGCCTCCACCCTACAACATATATAAAAATAATCAAAATCTGTTTATCAATCAAATCAAATTCAAATAAAGTTGGTCCTCTCCTTGTTAGTCAAAAAACTTCATATTTGTCGTAGTAAAAAACAAAATTGTTTTTTTATTAACTATTTGGAAAATAGTTGTTGTTCTCGGTAGAGAATTGGGAAATCTGTTACTTTTACTTTTTGTTAATTTTACCTTTAATTTGGCACCAATTTCATCTCGTAACTCGATGACGTAGTCATTGAATTGTACATTATAACGTCATTTTTTTGTTATAAATTTCAGTCTGTTGATTGTTTGTACCAGGATATGCGCAGGCAGACCAAAATATTCTTAAAATACTTTATTTTACCTTTAATTCGGCACAGTTTCATCTCGTAATTCGATGACGTGATAGAATTGCCAAAAAGACAGCCAAAAAGACAGACGCCAAAATGACGAGTTGGCGTCCGCTGTTACTCATATCGTACCAAGAAATGCCCAGGCAGACCAGTCATTCCTTAATCTACACCTAATAATCTTGCCTTAAATCATGATGTCATCCCGTAACTCGATGACGTAGTCATTGAATTGTACATTATAACCTCATTTTTTTGTTATAAATTTCAGTCCGCCGAGGGTTTGTACAAGGATATACTCAGGCAGACCGAAGAATTGGCACCAATTTCATCTCGTAATTAGATGACGTGATAGTGACGGCTAATGGCGAGTACCGCCCGCTGTTACTCATATCGTACAAAGAAATGCCGACGCAGACTAGTCATTCCTTAATATACACTTAATAATCTTGTCAACATCATAATTTCATCCCGTAGTTGGATGACGTAGTCATTCGTATCGCCGCCACCCGGTCTATCAGGTCGACCTAGAGCATCCCATACATTTAAAATTTTCAAATTCAATCAATCTTCCTTGGTTTATAGCCACTAAAATCTTAATTGTACTTTAAACATTTTTTTAATATGCGTTTTATAATAGTCACGTACTTGATTTTTTTCAGAAAGCCGTTAATAGATTTTTTTTTTTTTGGGGGGGGGGGAGAATATATTTGATTAGGCACCTCGTATTATATTCCCCTCTACAAATATAAGTTTCAATCAGTGAGAATTATGAAACATAAAATGGCATGTTTAAAAATAAAAAAAGTAGTCCCATGTTAATGCTAATATAAAAAAATATACTCAATTCACAATATAGTTGATAGTGTTGAACAAAGAGGAATAATACATACTTGCAAACTATCTAGAATTTTTGAATTGCAAAAATCATACTTTGAATCAGAAAGTTTACTTAATTAAATGTATTGTACTTCAATGCAGTCGTCAATAGAAAATTATTTTATTTCATTCATAAAATTTAATTTCTGCTTAAGATATGTTTGATGGGGAGCCTACAGTTAAAATCAGAAGATTTTGTCAATTATGAATATCTACACCTATTTTTACTGTAGCATCTTCCTTTGTTAAAATATTTCTGTATTTTGTAAGTCTGTTACGTTATGAAATAGTTATTTTTTTTAACATTAATGTTATTTTGTCTTTTTAAGCTAAAAACACATTAGCTGCCGATTTGAAGAATATGTTTCTTTCAAAAAAGAATACAGATGTAATAATCAAAGTACAAGGAGAAACTTTTTCAGCTCATAGATTTATTTTAGCAGCACGCTCTCCTGTATTAGCAGCGATGTTTGAAAACGAAATGATCGAGAAGAAAACAGGATTCATCGACATTTCCGATTGTGATCCAGAGGCGTTCAATCACTTTCTGCTTTATCTCTATTCTGAAGAGATAGATTCTGAAAAATGCAATTTCTTTCACTTGTATAAAATTGGGGATAAATATGATGTCCCTCAAATTAAGTTGATGTGTATTAATTTTATAATTCGCAACATATCTCTTGAAAACTTTAGTGAAACTTATCTTTTCGGTCACCAGTTCAATGAAACGAAAGTCTTGACAGTTGCACAGAATTTCTTCGGTGCGAATTTTGAAAAAGTTGTCTCCTCAGATAGTTGGGAATCAATGATGGAAGAAGAAACTCATCTGACAAATAATCTTCTTAAAGCAATTGCTTCTAAAGTTAAGATAGAAAAATGACATGTTCACACACATCCAATTGCTTGTTTTTTTAAATAGGTTGTGTCTAACCATAGAACCAATTACAACTTCCCCAGAAAAGATTTGTCATCTTTGAAATAAATTTAAAATCCATTAAAAGGAATACTATTGTTATTTTTCAGATATATTTAAAACCCTTTAAAGGGGCATATCATTTTACGACAGACCAGTGTACTGAGACGACAGAAAAAATTGAAGTGCAACTTCGAAGAAAAAACACCGAATCAAATTGGAAAACTGTTTTTTGCCTATTTTTCCTCCGAAATCCAGCAACATTTTGCACGTGTCTCCTTAGTGTACGGCCTGCTTTAGAAACTCTATTTTTCGAGAAACGTATGTATGAAAGAGCAACACCTTTAGAGAATCTTAAAATAATCCCCTAAAATATTTCTTAAAATTACGCGATTTATGGGTAGATAAATATGTTGTTCACTGTGTAAGTAATGCTTAAAAGAATACTTTGAAAGTCATACATCTGAAAATTTTGATTTTGTACTTGTTTGTTAATAGCGCGAAATACTTTTCTTTAGATACCTAACATCTTAAGATAAAAATGTCACTGTTTTTAGGTCATATCGGTATTTCAGCACTGAATTTAAACATGTGTATCTTTTAGCAAAATTTATTTTGAAATAAGGTTAAAAAAAATATTGTATTGTCGAAATTAGTCTCTCTCTCTCTCTCTCTCTCTCTCTCTCTATATATATATATATATATATATATATATATATATATATATATATATAATAGATAGATAGATAGATAGATAGATATAGATATATATTGTAGATAAAATAATAAACATATTTATGTTCAATCTTAGGATATACATATAATATAAAACACTCACAAAGAATATCGTTTAAAAATCTTCAATAGTTCCAAAGATATTGCTCGCAATTCTAAAAAAAAAAAAAAAAAGTACATTTTGTTAAAATTTAAAATATTCAATGTTCTAGTATACTTTACATGGACTATTTTTGAGTCTATAAAATTATATACTTTATGAAAACTTATTAATTTTTTTTAAATTCTAGAGATTTCTTATATGAAACATTATTGGCCAGCAATTTTCTATGAAAATAACAGCAACCTACCCTTTAATTAAAAAATATGAGCTTAGATAGCTTTTCCAGGAAAACGCATCAATAAAAATGCCCCAATATATGTATTTAATACAAAATTTGCTACAAGTCCAATTAAATATGGTAAGATATGTAAGCATACATTTTCTGTCTAAAGCTTACACATCTTTTATGTAAGAAAAATCACAGGATTCGGCCAAAAATCACAGGATTCGGCCTTCGTCGATGGCGTTCGCTTGAGTAGTGCTTTATGATATTCCACTGTTAAAAATTTTCTGCAAAACTGTCCGGTCATTCGATCGTTTTAATAGAAAGCTGTTACATAACTGCAATTTATTCTGACCGTAATACCATCAACAATATGGTCAAATACGCTTAATAATACGGTAACGTAACCATTATTTTTTAAAAACTATCGACTGGCTGAAGAGTTTGGTACAGATTTTTAGCACTATAGCGTCAAAGATACCCCCCCCCCTCCCCTCTCAATTAGATAAAGAATTGTCGTCGAAACCGTTGTCGCTCCAATCGAAAAACTCAGCTGAATTTGCTTTGTGCGAGCCGCAAAGGACGTAACGAACGATCTTCAAGTAATTTTTTAACGTGAATACGTCATCTATATTAAGTAATGACTGGATTAGTTGCAGGATTTTTTTATGCAGTTCTTTTTATTTAGTAGAAAATGTTCCTCATTCATATGTTTCTCGAAAAAGCGGATTTTTAGAGATTTAAGAGTAGCATGAGTATTTAGAGTAGCGCTCCTTAATTTTTTAATGTTATTTAATAATTAAATTTAAAATTTATATTATGTTTAGGATTTGTTAAAGCTTACAATAAAGTTAGTAACATTATAAATTTTAAATTTTTTCTCTGAAGTATCAGAAGTTTATAAATTAAAATAATATTTCAGCTATTTATGAAGTACAAGTTTTAACAAATGTAAATATAAATATAGTGTATGTAAATAATATAATTGGCTTTGACTTAATATTGTCTGACAAATTAAGCTAAATATGGCATCCTAATATATATTTGTCGAATGTTTTATGAAAGAAGAGAATTTGCAGATATTTTCTATTTTTTTTTCTAGAAACAATTAAAAATATGAGAATAGGAGTTTGTGCCCTTTTTTTGTTTTGTTTTAAGAGTTGTAACCTCAATCAAGTTTGATAGTCAATATAGTCTAAATTGTATATCATCTTTGCACACAATGCAGTGTATGAAATAATAAGTTGTCTTAAGCTGTATGTGACACATATATACAAAATGCTTGTAGGTTAAAATATAATATAAAATGTGCACAAGAAGAGGCAAAGGTTGATTATATGTTATTTCACTTATTTAAAATGTAAAAAGAAAAAATAATACCTGATGAATGCATTTTGTTAAAAGCACTGCTTTTGAAACTCTTCGATGTTATGACTTTAAAGTGTACATGTTTGATAACTTTTTTTTTTTTTTAATATGTAAAGCATAATATAATGCTATGTGATGATCTCATGAAAAGAAGGTTTACTGTATTTGGCAAATGAAAGGAATTTCAAAATTGACTTGCGTAAAAATGATCATTTAGAAGTTTTGAAAGGTACTTATTGAAATTTAGACAAATTCTAAGAGTTTTTTTTTTTTTAACAGGAAATGTTTGAAACTTTATTTCATATGGTGAAGAGTGCAAGTCGTGCACTTCCAATCCGGCTGTCATTTTTTTCACAAAATCAACTCGCCAATTTTTGACTTAAATTCTGAAAAATCGAAATACTAAGTAGCTTATGCTAACATTCAACTAAAAATGTTCAATGTTACCCAAAATAGCACTCATTAATATATATATATATATACAGGGTGTCCCTAATTTCATGGTATATACGCTAGGGGGTGATAGAACACATCAAGACGAGAAATAGGAAACCAAGGGTCCCAAACGTTTTCCAAAGGAGATAGCCGCCATAAAAGTTTGGGATCCAAAATTTCAAATACACATAAAAAACTGAAAAATTGGTCGATTGATTTGCGGTTTTCACTAAAACTATTCTTTATGATGGTATTTTCTTGAAAATAAATTATAAAGATAAATTTCGAAAAATGCCGATAGAGGGCGCATTAGACTTTGAAGCAATGAAAAACGATTTTTTGCATCTCATTAAATGGTTTCGTAAGCTTAGACTTAAACTTAAATTTTGAGCTCAAAATCTGAATAGTTGGGAGTGGTTAAGTAGCACAAACTTAACTGTGTTCAGAGGGTTTTAATTTCAAATGATTATAAAACAAGGAAAAATTGGTCGATTGATTTGCGGGTTTCACTAAAACTATTCTTTATGCCGGTATTTTATTGAAAATGAATTATGAAGATAAATTTCAAAAGATGTCGATAGATGGCGCTTTAGACTTTGGAGTAAGGAACAACTATTTTTTACGTTATTTTTTGCATATGATTAAATGTTTTCGTAAACTTAGACTTAAATTATGAGCTCAAAATCTGAATAGTTGGGAGTGGTTAAGTAGCACAAACTGAACTGTGTTCAGAGGGATTAAATTTCAAACTATTATAAAAAACGGAAAAATTAGTCGATTCGTTTGCGGTTTTTGCTAAAACTACTCTTTAAATCAGTGTTTTCTTGAAAATAAATTTTAAAGATAAATTTCACAATTGCCAATAGAAGGCGCCTTAGACATTGGAGTAGCGTACAACTATTTTTAACCGTTATTTTTTTAAATCTCATTAAATGCTTTCAAATGCTTAGATTTAAATTTTGAGATCAAATTCTGAATCGTTGCGAGTGTTTAAGTAGCGCAAAAGTGAACTGTGTTCGAGGGAGGGGGGTGTTAAATTTCAACTCCTGAACACTATTCAGTATGCGCTTTTTAATCCCTCCCAGCGATTCAGAATTTGAGTTCAAAATTTAAGTTTAAATGTAAGATTTCGAAAACATTTAACAAGTTTTGGAAAGCATTTAATTAGATGCAAAAAATAACGGTTAAAATTAGTTGTTGGGTTCTCTGAAGTTTAAGGCTCCCTCTAACGGAATTTTTTGAAATTTATCTTTAAAATGTATTTTCAAGAAGATACTGAATTAAAGAACAGTTTTATTTTAAACCGCAAACGAATCGACCAATTTTTCCGTTTTTTATAATCATTTGAAATTTAAACCCTCTGAACATAGATAAGTTCGTGCTACTTAACCACTCCCAACTATTCAGATTTTGAGCTCAAAATTTGAGTTTAAGTCTAATTTTTCGAAAACATTTAACCAGATGCAAAAAATAACGTAAAAAATCGTTTTTTATTACTTCAAAGTCTAAAGCGCCCTCTATCGGCATTTTTCGAAATTTATTTTTATAATTTATTTTCAAGAAAATACCAACATAAAGAATAGTTTTAGTGAAAACCACAAATCAATCGACCAATTTTTCCGTTTTTTATGTGTATTTGAAATTTTGGACCCCAAACTTTAATGGCGGCTATCTCCTTTGGAAAACGTTTGGGACCCTTGGTTTCCTATTTACTCTTACTCGTCTTGATGTGTTCTATCACCCCCTAGCGTATATACCATGAGTTTAGGGACACCCTGTATATTAATGAGCGCTATTTTGGGCAACATATATATATATATATATATGTATATAGTAGTGTTTAATATTAAGTACAGATTTAATCTTCGACTTTTAAAATTGGAGGACTGCCGTTCTGTTATTTTTTATCGTACTATATGTTTGATGTAATTCACAATCATTCGTTAGTTATTTTTAAGTATGAATAAAAAAAAAAATATAAAATTAGAAGTCATTATCAGAACTACCACCAGAAAAACATCATTGGAAATAGAAAAAAATAATTAAATAAAATAAACAAAATATTTAATTGGAATTTAAAATGAAGCTTGACAAAATTTTTTAATTACGTAATTATTAAAAGTGATACATATTGTTAGTGTAAGCCTCAGCAAAATGTATCACTTTTGTACTAATAAGAGGAAAGAAAAACAGTTGTTTGTTAACAGAGCTTGTTTATATTTTTAAACAAATATAGCCTAAAACTTTCTTTATCCTAATTAAAGAAAAAAGTTCTTAACTCCTCCCTTTATTTGTCCAAAAATAGTAACCCCCTGCCCCTCTTTAACGTTGGCTAAATGTTTGCCTGGTAAATAAATACTAAATACAATATCTCAAGCGATGTATTGACATAATTATGTATGTATGTAGTGTAAACTATAAGAAGTTCAACTCTCGCAACCATGAGTGTTCAAGTTAAAGTTAATTATTTGAATGATTTACAGATATGATCGAAGTAATTGTTATATATATATATATATATATATATATATTGGTTTCATTTTAAAATATATTCAACAATTCAACTCCGTTTTCTCCTTAATATTTTTGCATAATAATACTAAAATATACTCATTTAAAAGTGGTACTTATTTTTATTTTTTATGTGAATTGATATTGAATTTCGGCTTCTTTTTTATTGCTTTTTCTTGTAATTTATATGTTTTATGTTTGATCTAAAAATTAGAACTATATCATAATTTAATTACTGACTAGCTTTTGTAAATTCATATTGTGTATTTTCTTGCTGAGAATAAGGTTGTTTACAGTATTTTTAGATATTAGCGCAATTTTGTACTACATACTTTGTTGTAATAAATACCTTCATTTGATTATTTTTGTAGTTAATGATTGATTCATATGCATACATTAACTGAACTTTTAATCAATTTAATTTAATGAAATAAAAATTACTCTATTTAATGAAAATCTTCTAAAGAAATTTTAGTATTATAAAAGTAGTGTTCCACGAAAACAAATGCTGTATTTTTCATGTGTATGAAGGTTTAACTTTTTTCTTTTATATTTTTCTTCAAATATTGAGGCGTGCGTGATAATTGAGTATTTGAGATGCGTCTGGTCTTTGTAAAACTTGATCTTATAGTCAATACATAAAATCATTAAGCGCCATTTTTATACGTAAATTTACGAAACCACAAAACAATGCTTTATGAATACACTATATTGCCATTGATTATTGGACACTTGCGATTTTAGACATTTTACTAAATATCTAGAAAAATACATGAGGAATCATCTCGAAACTCTTAGTGTATAAATATAATAGTATACGTCATACATCTCCGTGAAGATTTTTTACCGAAACTCCATAGGGGACCGTCAACAAATTAAAAAAGAATGAATATCTTTTGAATAACCCTGTCAAAACTAATGTAGCAAAAGCCCTCAAACTCTAGATTATGATTGAATGCCTTATTGTAATACACTGTGTTCATTTTTATGCAAATAGCATGCATACTCGCAGAGTAATTAAGGTTTTTATAAAAATGGTCCCAAATTTTTCCAAGTTTTTTCCTTATAATTTTCAGAGTTCTTAATATAAAATAATATTTTTTTCAGAAAATATGACAAACAACATTGCACACAGTACCCTGTAATCAGAATTAAAAAATAATGAAAATTGTATACAAAATGAGTTGGTTTACTAAATAATTTTTTACTGCGCATGCGTCAACGATATCAAAATTTCATTTGCATATTATGTTAGCTAAATGTATAGAGCAACTTTTGTGAAAGTCACAAAATCATAACTTGAAAATTCTGAAAATAATCGTCAATTGAATAAGTTGAAAATCCGTTATTCTCAAAATGAAGCAAAAACAAGAGGGGTTGTATCCATATATTCATTGATTAGTGTCAATATAGAATACACAATACGGGATGTTACGACTACTTTTGGATAAAATCCCTCATTTTTTTGCTTCATTTTGGAAACAACGGATTTTGTCCTATTTCTATAGACGATTACTTTCAGAATTTTCAAGCTATAATTTTGAGACTTTTACAAAAGTTGCTCTATAGATTTAGCTAACATAATATGCAAATGAAATTTTGATACCTTTGACGCATGCGCAGTAAAAAATTATTTAGTAAACCTGCT
The DNA here is from genome assembly GCA_964019185.1 of Maratus speculifer. NCBI lineage: Eukaryota > Metazoa > Arthropoda > Arachnida > Araneae > Salticidae > Maratus > Maratus speculifer. The sequence continues at coordinate 161,286,286 of OZ025303.1, forward strand.
CATTTTTCATTCAATTTTTATTATTTTTTAATTCTGATTACAGGGTACTGTGTGCAATGTTGTTTGTCATATTTTCTGAAAAAAATATTATTTTATATTAAGAACTCTGAAAATTATAAGGGAAAAACTTGGAAAAATTTGGGACCATTTTTAAAAAAACCTTAATTACTCTGCGAGTATACATAAAATACTATTTGCATAAAAATGAACACAGTGTATTACAATAAGGCATTCAATCATAATCTAGAGTTTGAGGGCTTTTGCTACATTAGTTTTGACAGGGTTATTCAAAAGATATTCATTCTTTTTTAATTTGTTGATGGTCCCCTATGGAGTTTCGGTAAAAAATCTTCACGGAGATGTATGACGTATACTATTATATTTATACACTAAGAGTTTCGAGATGATTCCTCATGTATTTTTCTAGATATTTAGTAAAATGTCTAAAATCGCAAGTGTCCAATTATCAATGGCAATATAGTGTATTGTTCAATGTAATCACATTGTTAGATTTCAATAGAATGAAATCTAGTTGAAATCTTTTTGTCTATCTTTTATTCTAATTTGTTATCAGAAATGTATTATGAGTTACTACACAAGGATACGGCATATATAAAAAAATACATTTAAATCACATCATAAAAAAAATTATGTTCAGAAAAGATCTTTTATGTTAGCAACAAAGATTAATTTACTTTCAATCATTTTTTCAATTTATCAAGCTTTGAACTATATTTTTTTCTGTCATCACCAAAATGTCGTTCACTTTTGGACAACTGCAAGGAACTAATACCTATTTTTAGAAAAAGTTTTAATCAGTGGCGGCAACGACTGGCGCCATGGTTTTCACTTTTATTGTTTCTACACCACTTTTGAACAAAGTTCTGCGCGGTTTCTTTTTTTTTATTATCATCGAATAGGGGGAAAATGTTTTCTAATGAAATTTATTTGAAAATTTTTGGTCAATTTAAGGTCTTTTTAAATATTTTTCAAATATGATTTTAAAAAAAAAGTCTCAACAATAAACAGTTGCTTGATATACAAATTAAAAGTATCTGGTAACAAGCAAATTACAACAATTTGCAATTGATGACCAGAACAAATTAAATTAGTTGGATGTGCCAATCCCAAAACTTTCTTATATCTCATACTTACATTTTAATATTTCAAAAATTAGTTACACATGTTAATAATACAATGTTATTAATTTAATACTTTACCAACTTTGATTTTCATCTTAAAATTGTGCTCCAGTCAATTAATCGGAATAAAAAGGAGTTAATGTGGATCATGATATTTATTAAAATCAATAGTTTTCCCTGATCTTGTTATCAACTGTTTACAAATAGCCGGATTAGAAGGATGAAAAATCTCGTCTCTGCACGAGCCGATAGACTATAAACGATTGGCAGATGGTTTTCGAATTCAGGGAGGATCTACTTGCCATACCTCAAAATAATCATACACAAAAAATTTAGTTCGGTTCTATGCACAACTTCATACACTTTTTGACGGTACAATAAGGAAAATGACAAAAATCGCTATTGTAGCGCTCCCTTCCAGCGGATTTCTTTCAAATTCAGGGAGGACCAACTAGCCGAACACTTACACAAAAAAATTTGTTCAATTCTATGCATAACTTCTTATACTTTTCGATGGTACAATGGCGACATATGGCCTACAATGGCACAGACATTTTGTAAAAACGTGTTTTTTGGAATCTGACTCTTAAAACATGTGAATTCGTCGAAAACGGGAAGTCGAACAAAATTTCGATTACAATACTTTGTTATAATAAAGATACAACGAAAATAAAAAAAGACCTTTAAAACATTTTATGTGAATTTAAAAAAATGTGTTTATTGTGTAATGGGGAAAGCGAGCCTAAGAGACTTCTCAAAATGATTGTTTAAGTTAAAAAAAAAATATTTTTCATAAGTAAAATCTCAAAACATTTCTGATATTTTTCGAGAACACGGGGCTTTTATGGAAAATTGAACAAAATATGTTTTAAATCAAGAGGAATGAAAATGCTCGTGTTGCATGATTTCTACAACGATATTTTCAAATATTCGATTTCAAACACTTTAGAGAACGTATGCATTAAAGAATGGAATTGAATCTGTCGCTAGCAGCTGTCGAATAGAGACTACAAAAATATGAAATATACATAAATGCATTTTTTTCAGAATAAAAAGTAAATCAGAAAAGGAAATGGTAAATGTTATAAATCATTGCATGAAAAATTTATTACAAGCAAAATAGTAAAAGTACAAACGTACTTGTTTGAAATAGAATTTATATTCGTGGAATATTTTTTTTCAGGTTTTAATGATTTAGCCATTTTTAACACTTACTTTTCAACATAGTTGAGAAGTATTCAGTTACCTTGTCTTCCGTGCTCTAATTCCTGTAAATATACAGAGTGCCCGAAATGCATCTTTCTGTTTAAACGTTCATAAAGAAACCTTATATGCGAAATTTGATTAAATTTTATGCGTAATTTCGTGTGCTTTTCGATGACAGAATAACAAAATTTGTATCCAAATCGCTGTTACAGCACCCCCTTTCGGCGGAATATTTCAAAATTCATCCGGGATCTACTGGCAATAGCGAAAAACATAAACGGAATGTCGATCAGTTCTATGCATGACTTCATACATTTTTCGATGATTGAAAGAGAAAACACACGCACACACTCGGAGACAATTATTTTGTAAAAACATATTTTCGAGATCTCTGAGACCCTAAAATGTGTAAATTCGTCGAAAACCGGAAGTCGAACAAAATTTAGACTACAATACTTTGTTATAATAACGATACAAGAAGAGAAAGGGCCTTTAAAGCATCTTATGTGAGTTACAAAAATGTCTTTATTGTGTAATGGAAAAAGCTAACCAAAAAGACCTCTCAAAGTGATTGTTCTAGTGAAAAAATTTATTTTTCATAAGTAAAATCTGAATACATTTCTGATATTTTTCGAAAGCGCGGGGTTTTTATGGAAAATTGAACAAAATATGTTTTAAATCAAGAGGAATGAAAATGCTCGTGTTGCATGATTTCTACAAGGATATTTTCAAATATTAGATTTCAAACACTTTAGAGAATGTATGCATTAAAGAATGGAATTGAATCCGTCGCTAGCAGCTGTCGAATGGAGACAACAAAAATATGAAAAAAATATACATAAATGTATTTTTTTTTCAGAATAAAAGGTAAACCAGAAAAGGAAATTGTAAATGCAATAAATCACTGCATGAAAAATTTATAACGTGCAAAATAGTTAAAGTACAAACCTACTTGTTTGAAATAGAATTTATATTCGTGGAATATTTTTTTTCAGCTTGTAATGATTTAGCCATTTTCAACACTTATAACATAGTTGAGAAGTATTCAGTTAGCTTGTCTTCCGTGCCCTAATTCCTGTAAATATACAGAGCGCCCAAAATGCATCTTTCCACGTAAAAAAATAATCAAATATCAACAAACAACGATATGCACATACGGTTTTTTATGTTCCATAAAGAAGTGTTTTTATCAACGATTGTTTTACTAACTTCTCAACTACATGTGATTTCATTAGACTAATGTTCTAAACACTGTAATGACAGTCAATATCTTCTTGTTAAATTAAATATCTTTAACTTATCAACTGTGGCTAAGAACAACATTTATCTGAGAACAAGAATCGTCTTCGCATGCACAGTCTATGCACAGCCAACGAAATAGACAAACCACAATGCTTACATAGCTGCCAAGTTTTACGCTTCTTTCATATATTTAAAAATCAGTCGTTTCCCAACTACAGTAGAATCCGGCTAATTCGGACCCCGTTAATCCAAATTGGTTTAGTCATTTTTTTTTTTTCAAATTTGAGAAGCGATTGGCTAATTTCCATAACATTAACTTGTTTCATCGTCGTATTCTGAATAAAAAAAAAACTTTTTCTGAAATATTTTCGGAAGAAAACCTTAAGCTTTCTTATTTAAACTCTTTGATTTTATCTTTCAACGAAACAACAATGTATTACTAAGTTTGGCAATTCCAGTTTTCCCAATTTTCTATTTAAATCACTTAGAAATGTCATAAAAAATCATTGCACAATAAATTTTTAAATAGAGCATTGGAAGAAAGCAAGGTGAAATAGTCCCTATAAGACCTATTGTTTGATAAAGATCACTTTCCGATCATTGTCAGCCAATTGTACATGCTCAAACAAATGCCGCACGGCTCGCAAAAGGAACAGAAAACTGGCGCAGCAGAAAATTACAAACTTTTTTCTTTCAAAGTAAACATTTTTGCTGTCTGTAAATATTGAGTAAGTTTAACATAAAGGTGATTTTCTGTAAGTATTTTTTTTTTTATTTTACTTCATTTTTTTCTAATTCTCCGGATAATCCGGATTTTCGATAATTCAGTTTGGGTGTGGTCCCAATTAATCCGAATTATCGGGGATTTACTGTACATGTGACTTCATTAGACTAATGCTCTAAAAACTGTAATGAGAGTCAAAGATCTTGTCCAATCAAATATCTTTAATGCAACAACTGTGGTTACGGGCCAACAGCAGTCATTCAAAAAGATCCGGATGATAATATTAAGTCTACGGGGGCGTTATTTTCAAATTTTAATGTTTATATATAATTTTTTTGCTTAAAATATCTGTAGACTATCTGCAACCGGGATAGTTTTTACTTTTTCGATTTTAGTTTCAGATTTTTCTAAAAAATTACTTTAATTCTCCGAACCGGTTCTGAAATTGAAACTATTATGATATAAAAAACAATGTAAGCAAAATCGAAAAAGTAAAAACTAGCCTGATTGTAGATCTTCCCCAGCTATCCTACGCAAAAATATTAAAGATTGAGCGAGTTATTTGAAAATTATTAGTCCCCCATAGACTTAACATTATCATCCGGGTCTTTTTGCGAAACTCGAGAGGCCTCTTAAGAACCCACAATAGTCACAGAAAAATTACTCAAAAAGACCCGGATGACCATGTAAAGTCTATGGGAGCGTTCTTTTCTAATATCTCGCTTAAATGTTAATATTTTTGCATGATTTTTTTGCACAAGATAGCTGAGGGCAATCCACAACCGGGCTAGTTTTTACTTTTTCGATTTTGGTTACATATTTTTTATATTACGATAGTTTCAGTTTCAGAACCGGTTTAAACCGGTTTCGAAAGTTAAAGTAATTTTTTAAAGAAAATCTGAAACAAAAATTGAAAAAGTAAAAACTAGCCCGGTTGTGGATTGCCCTCAGCTATCTTGTGCAAAAAAATCATGCAAAAATATTAAAATTTGAGCGAGATATTAGAAAAGAACGCTCCCATAGACTTTACATGGTCATCCGGGTCTTTTTGAGTAATTTTTCTGTGACTATTGTGGGCTCTTAAGAAACAATATTCATGTTGAGAACAAGAATCATCTCCCCATGCACAATCTATGCACAGCCAATGAAATAGACAGACCACGATACTTGCATATCTGCCAAGTTTCATGCTTCTTTCATATATTTAAATATCAGTCTTTTATCAACTATATGTGACTTCATTAAACAAACGATCTAAACGCTGTAATGACAGTCAAGATCTTGTCCAATCAAATATCTTTAATACATCAACTGAGGTTAAGAGCGTACACTAGTCATGCGGTAAAAGCTGAACGCTAATGTAAAGTCTATGGGGGCGTTCTTTTCAAATATCTCGTTCAAATTTTAATATTTTTACATGATTTTTTGGCATAGGATAGCTGAGGACGATCCACAACCGACCTAGTTTTTACTTTTTCGATTGTGGTTATACGTTTTTTATATTATGATGGTTTCAGTTTCAGAACCGGTTTAAACCGGTTTTGAAAATTAAAGTAATTTAAAAAAAAATCTAAAACCAAAATTGAAAAAATAAAAACTAGGCCGGTTGTGGATCGTCCTCAGCTATCCTGTAAAAAAAAATCACTTAAAAATATTAAAAATAAAGCGAGATATTTGAAAAGAATGCGCCCATAGACTTATCATTAGCGTTCGGCTATTACTGTGTGACTAGTGTGTGCTCTTAAGAAACAACATTCATGCCGAGAACAAGAATCATCTCCTCATACACAATCTGTGCACAGCTAGCGAAATAGACAGACCACGATACTTACATAGTTGCCAAGTTCTACGCTTCGTTTTTACCACTATATTTTAACAGAGAAATTTATCTTAATCATCGAAAACATAGTATTAAATCAAGCGAATTTTTGTGATCAAAAATAGTGGTAGGCAAAAAAAGCGTAAAAATTGGCAACTATGCTATTATTCTTCGTGGTTCTTGAGAGGCTGGTTTTCTATTGTTGATCTGTGGTGCAATCAATTCGGGTGGAGCATCGCAGCGTGTCTCGGTTTGCGGCTTATGGAGCATGAGATATTTGTATATACACAAACAATATACAGGAATCTTAATTTAAACGAGTAATTTACAAATCTAATACTAAAACATCATTTTTTTAAATTATAACATTATTAGAAACTATTCTTGCAAAGTTTACTATCCACACCAATACACAAAATTTATCATTTAAAAAACAATATAAAAAAAGACTTTCCTAAAAAACGGAATTCCTTAATCATAATCGTAGTTGAGTCCAGTAAGTAGTTAAGTAAAGGAAGAAATATAATCTACAAAAATAAAATAGTAAAAAAAAAAAATATGTCAAGAAAATTAATTTATTTTAACAGTACTGTTTGGCATCATTCCCACGAGACAACCCAAGAAAAAAAACTATGAGCATGAAATACAATGGAATTCTAGATATTCATTAGGTTTTTCAGCAATGATAAACATTTATGTAAGAACTAAAGTTATCTAGACTTTTTTTTGCGTAAAGCATCTAGTTTTTTCTTGAAGATGTCAGTATTATTTAGAAGTAAAAAAAAGCGTGAAAAAATCTATAAAAAGTGTGATCATACTTAAGTTTAAGCGGCATTCCAATCTGCATTTTAGCTTATTTTTATTTATCGAATCATTCGAGTACGGAATTTGCAATTAAACTGCAACAGAATAAAAAGACATTTAGAATGTTTTTACATGCATAAAATACATACAAACAATTAAAAAAATTAATATTGAAAGTGAAATCTATAAATCTTTTTTAAACATTTAGAGAACTTTTCGAGTTTTCACCAATGGGAATTGTATTAGAACGCAGACGATTTTAATGTTATTTGAAAAAAAATTGTCATGAAATTTCTGTTGCGTGCCAGAATTCTTATGGTAAGTCCATGGAATCTTTTTTGGCATTTTGTCGTCTATTTTCATTTCTTTCTTAGAATGAGCAAAAAAAGTATATTCTATAGGAATTTAAAAAAATCCATAAATGCCCCCCCCCCCAAAAAAAAAAACTAAGAAGTTACGAAATTTTTAACCATGTTTGAAGTAATAACACTTGATGCAAACAATGTAAGCAAAATTTGATTGTCGTACAGAGTGTTTCAAAATGGAATGGCGATTTTTAAAACTCAAATAAACGATTATAGTATATGAGGACCCCAGAAGCCAAGGGGTACAAGTAACAAAATTTCGATTTGGAGTAAATTGAGTTTAAAGATAATTGATGTTAAATTGGAACATCAATAACAATTGAGTGAATTGAAATGGGAAATTTCTGCTTGTTGCATTCTGGTCTTTGAACTCTTATTTCAATAATTGTTAAAAAATAAAGTACAATTTTCTTTAAATGTATAATTAATCAATATTGTTTGTTTTTCGAAAAAAGTGGTTTGCCTCTATAACTCAGCAAATAATAAGAAAATCACTTATATTTTTTTACCTGAAATGAAAAAAGCATATTTTTAGGTCGTCAGTGTATTTAGTTTATTTTTTTCAATTTTGTCACTTATACCTCTTGGCTTCTGGGGTCGTCATATATAAGTTGTTCTTGCATGATATACATGTGTAAAGTTCGGAATTTTTTTCACTTGTTTTCGTTTCAAATATCACCGATAAATGGCGCTCTATTGACTGAAACCACAAAAACACTCTAAAGTAACACATTACAGGTTAAAGATCACCAAGTTTTACTTTTCATTCTATTTAGCTTTTGAAAAAAAAGTATGCATTTAGAAATTGCAGCGTTATTTTTACTTTCTTCTATCTTTACAAGAAGAAAGTATTGGATTCATGAAAATTTTCGACTTCCGGTTTTCGACGGATTTATACGTTTTAGAAGGTCCTGAATACGTTTTGACTATTTTTAGAAAATGTCTGTCTGTGAGTCTGTCCGTCTGTCTGTCTGTCTGTGTGTGTGTCTGTCTGTCTGTATGTGACAAAAAATTTGTGGGCGCTCTATCTCAAGAACTAATGCTCGAAATTTAATAAAATTTTATATTCAGTTAGACCTTGATATGAATTAGTGCCTATTGGTTTTTGGTGAAAATTGGCCTGCAGGTGGCGCTGCTATACTACGTTTTTCATGATTTTCAAGATTGCTATATCTCAAGAACTAATGCACAGAATTTCACCAAACTTCAGATTCTGTGACCCCTTGATATACATAGACGCTGATTAAGTTTTGGTGTAAATTGGTCAGCAGGTGGCGCTGCTATGCCACGTTTTTCATGATTTTCATGATAGCTATATCTCAACAACTATCGCACAGAATTTCACCAAACTTCAGATTCTGCGATACCTTGAGATACATAGCCGCTGATAAGGTTTTGGTGTGAACTGCCCTATAGGTGGCGCTGCTATGCTACATTTTGCACGATTTTTGCGATAGCTATATCTCAACAACTAATGCAGAGAACTTTATCAAATTGTAGATTCTGTTACACTAGAATATATAACATAATTAGACGCTGATTACATTTTGGTATTACCCTTGCAACAGGTGGTGCAGCTATGCTGCATTTTGCAGGATTTTTCCGATAGCTATATCTCAACAACCAACGCACAGAATTTCATCAAACTTCAGATTTCGTTACAAAATGACATATAATATAATTACACGATGATTACGTTTTGTTATAAATCCTTCAACTGATGGTGCTGCTGTGCTATATTTTACACGGTTTTTTTTTTAAACTAACTATATCTCAAAAGCTAATGCACAGAATTTCATCAAATTTCAGATTCTTTTACACCATAACATAATTAGACGCTTTTTTACGTTTTGGCAAAAAAAAATTCCAAGAAATGGTGTTGCTGTGCTACGTTTTGCAAATTTTTTGTTATAACTATATCTCAAGAACTAATGGACGAAATTCTATCAAATTTCAGATTCTGTTAGGTCTTGACATAAATAGATGCGTATTAGGTTTTAGTATAAATTACCAACATGAGGCACTACTAAGCTCATTTTCTCAGAATATTAATTAAATTTTGCGTTTTAGGCTTTTCGGATACCAGAATCTCATTAGGCTAGGTCAAATGTTCGAGGAAATTCGATAGTGGGTAACTTTGGGGTCACCACATTTTTTTTTTTTTTTAAATATTAAAATGTACTTATGAGATAGAAGAAAGTTTTGGGATTGACACATCCAACTAGTTTAGCAGTATTTTAATTTGAGGCAGTTTTTGGAACTAAAATATTGAAGTTTAGTAAAGATTAACTTGAACTTGATTTTATATATTACTAACACTCCTGCAAGGATAACTTCTGCAGCTTTTATCATTTAGTTGTTACGGAATTTTAAAAACGTTAAATTCATTTTAAGATGTTGTGTATTTGGTGAAGGTTGAGTAAAGACTAATCAAATGGATTAATCAAACACTAATGAAAAATAGATTGTAAAAATCTAGCAAAATATTGGGGTTGTTTTGTATTTTCTTGGCTATAACATAATATAGTCAATAATGAGTCCTTTTTCAATATGTAAGTTACAATAGTGAAAAACATCGCACTTATAGTTTGGAAATACACAGTCGGCTCTCATTAATTTCAAATCGAATAAATCGAATCTTCGCTTAATTCGAACCGAACATGAAATTTAGAAATTTTCAATAGCAGAATAACGTTAAAATTTTTCATTTATTCGAACTAACGAGATTCCTATTTTTCATTTTTCCTTACTTTCTCACGGACTTCAGATTCTTGAAATAACTTTCTTCCATTTTTATCAGAATTCTTCTGAACAAGTATACATACAGTCCCATGCATTTGACTATTTTTCATACTTTCCTACCACAATTTTGAAACGGTAATATTTATTGTATAATTCTATGGTAGATGTAAATGGAACATTTTACAAAGATTTTTGATTTAAAATACTGGTATCAAAGTGCGAAAATTTTAGGAACGGTGCGAGTCCTGCCTTAATGGGCGCATTAAATTACGGTGTAAAAATTCAAATTCATTATTGCCACACCTTTTTAAAAAGATATTCATCTTATTTAATGACAAGTAAAATGATACCAGAATAAAACCAATTACACTATTTTATAAAACTGGTGGGAATCAAACAATTCTGAATAAAAGCCGTGAAGCTTGCAGCCCGTGAATGTCTCGGACGCGATGATTAAGTGGTTAACTGACAATAGATAGAGGAACTTCTCGAACAGAAATTATAATAGGCGTTCAGAACTAGACAGAAATATCTCCAGTTTCTGGAATAAAAAAGTTTGAAGAGTCAAAATATTGTATAATGTCATCTATTGGATCTATAATGAATTTTATTAATTTCGAAAATATTCAACTGATAACTTCTCACTGTAATAGATGATCCAAATTATAAGTTGGATATCAAGTTGTCAGTTCATGTGTGACTCAAGAGGTTTCACCTACTCTGGCATAACCAATTTAATCACCGTATGCTTGCTGCAGAGGATTTTTTTTTTACAGATCTGGACAAACTGCTCTAAAAGACCCAAATTTTTGAAAATTTTTATCGAAATCTCAATTGGTAAGGTTTGTCATTTCTGGTTCTTAAAGCCTCAAATACTCATGTAGCTCATCAATAAGGCAACAATCTGTCATAGCAGAGAAAGATTTCGAGATTCGCATCTTACAAATTCCACCTATCTTAACCACTTAATCGTCGCGCCCGAGACATGCAAGTTTGACGGCTTTTATTCAAAATTGTTTGATTCCCACCAGTTTTATAAAATAGTGTAATTGGTTTTATTTTGGTATCAATTTATTTGTCATTAAATGGATGAATATTTTTCTTTTCAAAAAAGTGGTGGCAATAAAGAATTTGAATTTTTAAACCGTAATTGAATGCGAACATAAGTGGTTAAAACATAGGTTAATTAATTAATCGACCAAAATTACAGTTACTCAGAAAGGAAAGTTTGAAACCTATGCAACAGTTAAGCAGTAATCTGATAACACACGTACGACTTTCCATTCATATAGGATACAGGCAATATGCTTAAAGAAAAATTTAGATAATGTGATGTTTTATCTTTTATATTGATTTTACTATTTTATGATTCTTTAAAAACGCAGATGTTGACGGGTACCTATTTGTGCTATTCTGTATTTATTCTATTGTAAACATTAAGGCTTTGTTTTTTTATAAACGAATTGGTTGTTAACTAAAGTTATACCAATGCGTATCTATAAAACAATCAAAATCACAAATGTGAGGCTTATCTATTTAAATAAAACTGCTATGCATGTTACGAAAATCCACCTACCTGTTTGGAATCATGTGACCACAATGTAAAGTTGTTGTAACATACGTGCGTATCGTTTGGAAAGAACTCGGGCCCATGATTTTCAAGATTTTACTGTCATCGTTATTTTTGATGCAAATATTCCTTATATCTGATATCAATATTTTTCATTATTTCTTAGAAGGTAATAAAACAACTAAAAATCTATAATAGATAAATAAATAAAAAAGAAATAAAGAAATGTTCGATTTATTCGTTTTGGTTTAATCAATTTAACCATTCTTGTAGTATCCAAGGCTTGCTGTAATCTGTTAATCTTATGAGACATTTAAACATTAGTTTTCTTAGAAATTTTTGGATTCATCATCTTGGTATCATTTCTTGGGATCATATGGCAGTAATGTAAAACTGCATTTACATATGTGTAACGGTGAATGGAAAGAAACCCAGCTGCATGATTTAAATTAATTCCTTTTGTGGTAGATGTTTGTAACAAAACTCACAAATCCGCAAAACGAACATGATCAGAAATATAAAGCACGGGTGCCTTCTTCAGGCAGTCATGCACATTACGAAAATCCACCAACCTGTTTGGAATCATATGACCACGATGTGAAGTTGAGGTAACATATGTGCACGTCGAACGGAAAGAACCTCAGGTCCACGGTGCAGGCGCTCTTGAGCAGAGACTGTGACGTCCACGAGATGTCACCTGAGGAATGCAGTACGGCGTGAGAATCTGTCGCGGTGACGGGAGAGGAAGGATCTGCGCTGGAAAAACAGAAAAGGATGTGAGGCATTCAAACAAATTACATCATTTTATCTCACTAGGAAGGTACTGGGCATACTCAGAATCTTTTGAAAAAAAAATACTAACTAAACTACTTATGTATCTAATAAAAAATCAGTCAAAATTAGCAGGGGAATTACAGTAGAAAATCTGTAAAAAAAAAAAAAAAAAAAAAAAAAAATACTTTTAAATATTTGGTGTGAAAGACGAAGGCGTTACGCATTTTGGCGAGCACCATTTTCCTCCTCAAAAACAAACGATTTTAATGCCAGTGAAAGCAGGTGGATTTTTAGAATGCATGTTAATAGTATTTAATGAGTTTAAGCATAAACAATGAGAGAGTTTAATATATTATATATATATAATATACAGGGTGATTATAATTAAAGTCCGAGTTTCAAAACGCTCTAAAAAGCGAACCACTCGTTAGAATGGCGTCAAAATTTAACAGCGTATTATTGAAGAAGGGGGAAAGAACATGAACCAAAAAAAAGTTCCAAATTTGAGTGACAGATGGCGCTGTAAGCGTCAGTATATGTAAAGTAAAATACCTGGCATGCGCACGACAATTTCAGGTGTTATAAAAGCGTTGGGTAAACGGCGTTTCCTCATTTCGCTTCTCAGACGTTGGCCATGAGTGTCTCAATGAAGGATCGTGCTCTGCTTGTAAAGCTTTATTACAAGAACGGTGATTCTGCACCAGTGGCTCTTCAGAAGTTCAGGACTCTCAAGGGTATGAAAAAAGGCGCTGGACCGATGACTGTCAGAGGTCTGGTGAAAATGATGCAAAAATTCGAAAATACAGGTTCGTTTGATGTGCAGTCTGGTAGAGGAAGGAAAAGATGTGATTCGGCGGTAGTTGAAGAAGTGGCAACATCAGTTCAGGAAGAGTCTAGCGGTGGTGAGCAACCATGCAGTGCACGGAGAATTGCCCGAACATTGAACAGGCCTGTGAGCACGGTACATAACATTCTACGAAACATCCTGCAATGCTATCCGTATAAAATTTGCCATGTGCAGGAGTTGTTCCCTTCTGACCTGCCAGCAAGAGAGCGTTTTGCTTTGGAATTTCTCGCTCGCATGGAAGTGGACAATGATTGGCCGTGGAAAATTCTGTGGACAGACGAAGCCCATTTCCACCTGACGGGATATGTCAATACACAGAATTGCCGAATATGGGCAACAGAAAATCCACTCGCAACGAACACAGTACCACTTCATCCTGCAAAGGTCACTGTGTGGTGCGTATTTACGGCATCATTTATCATAGGGCCGTATTTTTTCGAGAAGACGGGTGCTTAAGGTCCTGTTACCGTTACCGTCAATGGTCAGCGCTATGAGTCTCTTCTGCGTAATGACGTCATTCCAGCTCTGCAACAGCGTGAATGTCTGGATAGTATCATTTTTATGCAAGATGGCGCTCCTCCGCACATTGCAAATCGAGTGAAGCAGTTGTTGAGGCGGCATTTCGGAAATGCTAGAATTATCAGTCGCCATTTCCCTACAGCCTGGCCGGCCCGATCACCTGATCTTAATCCGTGTGATTTCTGGCTGTGGGGTTATCTGAAAGATATTGTGTTCAGTACTCCGATTGCCAACGTGGCTGAATTAAAGACACGCATTGCGCAACACATTCTGAACTTGACTCCGGATACACTTCTATCGGTTGTGGAACATGCTGTTTCCCGATTTAATCTTGTTGTTCACAACGGCGGACAGCATATTGAACATGTTTTGTGCCAGTCTCGCCAAACTTAAAAACCGATTGGATGGATGCTTTTTATGCGCTTTTTGGCCTCAGGACAATTAAAAACCGGTTAGATGGATGCTTTTTATGCGGTTTCTGGCCTCAGGACAGTTAAAAACCGGTTAGATGGATGCTTTTTATGCGGTTTTTGGCCTCAGGACAATTAAAAACCGATTGGAGTGATGCTTTTTATGCGGTTTTTGGCCTCAGGACAATTAAAAACCGATTTTTCCCATCCGATGTGGTGCGACCTTGCCGTGGTGGACGGGCTTACTTAACTAACAGTATCACACGCGTACAGTCATGCACACTGAACAATACAGTTGGTTTATATCGTGTAACTTACGCCTTAGCCGTTGTTTTACGATTTGTCCTTTGTAGTCGAAATTCTGACGCTTATAGTGCCATCTGTCGCTAAAATTTGGAACTTTTTTTTTGGTTCATGTTCTTTCCCCCTTCTTCAATAATACGCTGTTAAATTTTGACAGCATTCTAACGAGTGGTTCGCTTTTTAGAGCGTTTTGAAACTCGGACTTTAATTATAATCACCCTGTATATATATATATATATATATATATATATATATATATATATACAGGGTATATCTAAACTACTGGGCAAAACTTTAAGGAGTGATAGTACACATTAAGACAAATAATATTAAATGAGAAACTAAGGGTGCCAAACGTCTTCCGAAGGAGATAGACGCCATCAAAGTTTAGGGTCCAAAATTTGAAATGATTATAAAAAAACGGAAAAATTAGTCGATTCGTTTGCGGTTTTCACGAAAACTATTCTTTATGTCAGAATTGTCTTGAAAATAAATTATAAAGATAAATTTTAAAAAATGCCGATAGAGGGCGCTTTAGACTTTGGAGTAACGAACAACTATCTTTTACCGTTATTTTTTGCATCTCATTGAATTGTTTTAGAAGTTTAGACATAAACTTATATTTTGAGCTCAAAATCTGTGGTTAAATAGCGCAAACTATTATACTGTGTTCAATGGGAGTGGGCAGGTTCAAAATTCAAATGATTATAAAAAAAAAAGAAAAATTCGTCAATTGATTGGCGGTTTTCAGTAAAATTATTCTTTATGTCAGTATTGTCTTGAAAATAAATTATATGGATAAATTTCAAAAAATTTCGATAGAGGGCGTTTTAGACTTTGGAGTAATGTACAAATATTTTTTAACGTTACTTTTTGCATCTCATTAATTTTTTTAGAAGCTTAGACATAAACTTAAATTTTGAGCTGAAAAACTGTATCTTTAAGAGTGGCTAAGTAGCGCAAACTGAACTGTGTTCAATGGGGGTGGGGAGGTTCAAATTTCAACAGATTATAAAAATTGGAAAAATTGGCCGATTCGTTTGCGATTTTCTCTAAAACCATTCTTTATGTCAGTACTTCCTTGAAAATAAATTTTAAAGTTAAATTTCAAAAAATTCCGTTAGAAGACGCTTTAAACTTTAGAGTAACCAACAACTATTTTTAACCATTATTTTTTTTATTTAAATAAATGTTTTAAAAGCTTAGACTTAAATTTTTTGCTCAAAATCTGAATCGTTGTGAGTAACTAAGTAGCTAAAAATTGAACTGTGTTCGTAGGGTAGGCAGGGTAACATTTCAACTCCTGAACACAGTTTGCGTTTTTTAACCCCTCCCAACGATTCAGAATTTAAGTTCAAAATTTAAGTCTAAGTTTTTGCAAGCATTTAATTAGATACAAAAAATAACAGTTAAAAATTGTTGTTGGTTACTCTAAAGTTTAAGGCTCCCTCTAACGGAATTTTTTGAAATTTATCTTTAAAATTTATTTTCAAGGAAATACTGACATAAAGAATAGAGAAAACCACAAACGAATCGACCAATTTTTTCGTTTTGTATAATCATTTGAAATTAGAACCTTCCCATCCCCATTGAATACAGTTCAGTTAGCGCTACTTAACCACTCTCAACGATTCAGATTTTCAGCACATAATTTAAGTTTATGTCTAAGCTTCAAAAAAAAAAAAAAAAAAAAAAAAAATTAATGACATGGAAAAAAATAACTGTAAAAAATAGTTGTACGTTAGTTTAAAGTCTAAAGCGCCCTCTATCGACATCTTTTGAAATTTATGTTTATAATTTATTTTCAAGACAATACTGACATAAAGAATAGTTTTAGTGAAAACCGCAAATCAATTGACCAATTATTCTGTCTTTTATAATCATTTGAAATTTGAATCTACCCACTCCCACTGAACACAGTTCAGTTTGCGCTACTTAACCACAAATTTTGAGTTCAAAATTTAAGTTTATGTCTAAACTTAAAAAAAAAAATGAGATGCAAAAAATAACGGTAAAAAAATAGTTATTCGTTATTGCAAAGTCTGCGCACTCTATCGTCATTTTCGGAAATTTATCTTTAAAATTTATTTTCAAGACAATACTGACATAAAGAATATTTTTCGTGAAAACCGCAAACGAATCGACCAATTTTTCCGTTTTTTATAATCATTTCAAATTTTGGACCCTAAACTTTGATGGCGCCTATCTCCTTCGGAAGACGTTTAAGACCCTTAGTTTCCCATTTAATGTTATTTGTCTTGATGTGTACTATCACCCCTTAACCCTTTCCGGCACACTGTGCCCGATCTGGGATACCTAATTTTAATTCAAAACTTGCCAACAGCACCAATAATATTTTAGTAAAATTTTGCTTTTGTAATAAAAGCTTAAATTAAGCAATTCAAAATATCTAAAAAGTTCGTTTGTGAATTCCGGTGCCAGTCGAAAATTTCTCATTTTACCTGTGATTTTGCCCGTGCCGGAAAGGGTTAAAATTTTGCCCAGTAGTTTAGATGCATCCTGTATATATTGTATTACATATATATATATATTGTTTATTATTGTAGTTATAAATTTATTACTGCAAAAATTATATTTATATAAATAAAAAAATTATTTTGAGAAAAATTATTTTCTTACATTTAAGCGTATTCAAAAGTAAAAGCCAGATGAACAAAATCCATAGAAACAAAAGCAAATCGACAAAGCCCAATTGGGCTTTGAGCTTGAAACAATTTTAATCAATTTAAATTATGAATTTCGTTTTAAATCGCAAATTTTGATGGTTAAATTTATATATAACTACAGATAAATATCGATATAACAGTTTTATACCTAAAACAAACTTAAACTGCCAAAACTAAAGTTATCTAAATTAAGTTTATCTGAACAAGTTCAAGAGGAATTTTTTTTTCTTAAAAGTGTATTTAACATAAAAAACTATTTTCTGAAATTGCATTCCATCGCCAAGCCATGAAAAATCGCCAAATAACGAAATTTTCGTTATTTATTTTCCAGACACTGTATGATGTTTTCGCCGATTTTTTTTTTTTTTTTTTATTTTATAAATGCGTATATCCAGGGCCTGATTACTAACGGGGCACTCTCCCACCAGGAAAAATAAATAAAGAATTTTTCCTTATTCATGACAGTAATCTTGTATGAAAAGGGCGTTTAAAGAAGACGAAAATTTCTATAAATTTTTTCTGGTGAGAGAGTGCCCCGTTAGTAATCAGGCTCTGCGTATATCCTCATGAGAAGAACATTCAATAATTGTTTCAGATTTTTCGGAGTATGCCCGCATTTAGACCTTCCTTGTCAGTTGCGTCATATTTAAATCATCGCTCTTCTATAATTTTACTGTACAATAGTTTATTATCATGGAAACGTTACATCATTGCTATACCAGATAGTAAAACATAACCGACTGTAGTTCAAATGGTATCTCACTGCCCTACATTTATCAAAATTGTCCATTAATGCTGAATCACTTCAAACACAGGGTTGGTTTAAAATTAATAAATTCACCAGGTTTCAAAAGATTGTTTATTTACAAGTATACGATGTACAAAGAACAGTTGATACTTGAAAATATACACACACTCGCCAAATTTCTGATACATACTGTTACGAAGTTTGTAAATTGTTAGTATTTGTACTCTAAAATAATGTAAATAATCTTATTAAGCTCTATTCCTTTGCTAATATTAGTTTTTGTTACATTGTCTCTATTTGTTAACTTTTTACCAGGCAAACCTTTCTATTATTTTTCAATGAATGTCTATGGCAATTTGGCGAAATATTATAATTATCGCCAAATTGGCGTCCCTTTTGGTGACTAATTTTTGTCGCCAAATTTGGCGATATATCGCCAAGTTGGCGAAAAACTTGGCGATTGTTGGTGATGGTATTCCCCCTCTCTATTGTAACCTCCCTTATCGGTATACAGATATATTGAATGCTGTTCCGGTGTTTTCTGAATTTTTCTAGAAACATGTAGAAATGTCAGTGCATGCCCCGCGCCTACATATAGGAGAGCGATGCAGAACGGGATGTTGTTATTCTTTGTCAGTTAGTCATTGAGTGAACTAGCAGACGATTCTTTAAGCAGATTTGCTTGACTATTGCGATTTATCTATGCTGTTTTTCATTTGATATAGTGTTGAGACGTTGTTTAAAGAGTCTCTGTGGCATATAGCTGTACTTATACGTTAGATTCGCTCAGTTATTTCGGAAAATTTGGTAATATTTGTGAGTTAAAAGACTCTGTAGTTGTGAAGATTTGTTAATAAATTCCATTTTTTTAAGAGTCTGAAGATTTTGGAACTTGACACAACATAAGATCAGAACCCCTATATGCGCTACAATACTACAAATGTTCAATGTGTGCATCTTTAGTCACATGGCACGCATCCAACTGGTAATCCATTTTTGTCCCTGTTTGAATAGCATGTTTCTGTCAATATCTGCTACAGAAGCAGCGATGCGTTTCTGCACACGAGTAATAAGGCGGGATTTTAAACTTACAAGTAAGGTCTCCATACGGGCATACTCAGAAAATTTTGAAAAAAATACAGAATGTTCTTCTCATGTGGTTATATATGTTTATAAAAAAAAAAAAAAAAAAAAAAAAAAAAAAATTCGGCGGAATCCCGATGGAACATTCATAAAAAAATAATGAACATTTCGTTTATTTGGCGATTTATCATCGCTTGGCGGCAAAATAAAATTTCAAACAATACTTTTTTTATGCAAATGCTTTTTAAGGTAAAAATGTTTCACATTGAACTTGTTTAAAGAACTTTTATTTAAATAACTTTAATTTTGTCAATTTTAATTTGTGTTAACCATAGTTTTGTCATAATACATTTATAACGAAAATTAACTATGAAATTTTATAAATTACAGCAAAATTTAAATCAATTAAAATTGCTTCAACCTCGAAATTAAGTTTCCAATTGAGCACTGTTGAGTCTATTTCGTTGCTATGGAAACAAAAACTTCTCCAATATTGAAATACATTGCTGCATCATTCTTTATCTGACCTTTATTTTGTCATACGTTTAAATATATGAAGATATACCGGGTGTCCCAAAAATGACTGATGGATTTTAAAATTCAATAACTTGTAAACGGTGATAGCTATTAAAAAAATTTTTGCAGGAGGGCAATGTATAATGTCAGGAGTTTTTTTACCGCAATTCTCGATTTTAGTTCTAATTTCAAACAACAGATGGCGCTGATGGTCTTTGGCGGCCAGTCGACGCCGAGGCTTACTTCATTCAGCTTTGACACAAAAGAAGGAGATTAAGGCTATGGAGTACCTCTTATTCGACAGCACAGTTTTGCTCTCAGGCCCCGATTCTGGACTCATTCGATATGATTCCAATGGAATGCGTTGTTGCCATGGAAATAACAGATTGTTCGATAGTGGAATACAGCGTTCAGAAATAGGCATAAAGGGTATAGCGAGATAAGAATGGCGAAATGGCCCCCATGGTCAATGACTGAATTATTATTTGTACTAGTATCAGCACTCTAAAAGAGTACGAAATGCAAGGTCATTGACCCCCCATCTTGACCTGTCTTTAAGATATTCGATAAAGTTCGTGCGCGCGCCGTTATTTTTTAAATGTATTTTTCTGAAAAACTATAAAAGCTAGAGAGATGGGACCAATTGCGTATATTGAGAGATACTTTGAAAAATATTTCATATTTTTTTCAGAGTTTTCGTGAAATGACAACTGTGCAGAATATTGAAACAAAGTATAAATCTTTTATTTTACTACTGTTCTGTTACGTCTACCGCGCCGAAAAAAATACATAATATTCTTTAATTTATATACTTATAGCACACAAAAAATTATCAAAATCAAAGAGGCGCTTTTTGAGTAATATCTAAGAAGAAAATAGAAAAGGTTAAAATAAAAATTCTAAATAGAAAAGGAAGAAAAAGAGAAAAATTGATACCGGACAAATTTAAAAGAAAAAGTAACACTGATATACGGCTAGCGTATGTCAGAAACACGGCTAGTGGGACATTGAAATAGAGCTAGTGAGTGGGTGGAGCGATGAAACTAGCGATCGCCCCGACCTACACCCCATGTATGCTTGTCCTATTGAAATTCTGCGTAAAAAATTTTTAAGCGATGGAGTCAATGTTGTAATTAATGAAAGTAGAGATGATGATAATTATAGTTAGACCTATCATTATCATGTCTACCGCGCCAAATATATATATATATATGTATATAATGTTCTTTCATTTATATATTTATAGCACGCAAAACCTGATCAAAATCAAAGAGGTGCTTCTTTGAGTAATTATGATTTTAATAAGTGAGATCACGGATGGTAGGAACTAGCTAAAGAGGTCTTTTTTAGAATTATTTATTATAATTACATCATAAATAAGATTTCAAACATCATTATTTTCATTTATTACAATTTTGACTTCATCATTTAAAAAATCCCTGTCGGCTTGGCCTATAGGCGGAGGTAGATTTCGAAGAGTGCTCATTTCAACAACAAAAAAGAAAATTTGATTACAGATAAACCCAGTTTAACAACTTTATTTGTCCTCTTTTGAAAATTTTTTAATTTCATTTTTCTGTAAGGACTGGTTTTATCTGAATCATCTTAAGCTAAATTCGGATCAAATGCTCATTTTGACAACATATTTTGAAATAATTCTGACTTTATTAAAAAATCGACTAATACGGTATATTATATAGTTCTTAATAACAAAAGACTGCCAATTGAATGCGTTTGAGAACAAAATTGAATTTAAAAATGAGTTATAAAATAACCAATTTTGAATACAACCTTAATTCTTAATCATGATAGCTTCGGGAAATTTTGCGCGAGTGCCCCCTATGTCATCAACAGAAACTGTTTTTTATTCGAGTCACTATATAATCTAGCATCCTCTTCAGTAGCGATAACTTTCTTTCTTCCACGAACTTTATGCACAAAAATGTCACAAACTTTACATTGCACGAACATTATTGTCACCGTAGAACTTTCGGCGGCCGTAAACAATTATTCTCACCTAATTATGACAAACCAGTCAATTGTTTATGTATTGTTGTCTTGACACAGCAAGACTAATAAAAGATACGTAAAATCGTATTATTAGGATGAGCGAAGCGAATCCTCTACTAGGCCACTCAAATGACATTTTGTCGTACGCCTTACAAAAAAACTATACAGTATTTTGACTTGAAATTAAACACAAATATAAATTATGATCTGTAGATTTGCAGAATATTATTTTTTTTACAGAAATACTTTTCAAAAAATTATTATTTTAATTAATTTATTTTACATGTTTTTCCATTACAAACGCATTTTTTCAAATAAAAAGTAAAACACGTACGTTTTCAGAAGAAAAACTTAAATCATGGGGTCAGTAATTATAGCTAGAATCATCATTAAATGAATAAAATATATTTTCATTATTCTGACAAAATATCTCAAAAACTGCTTTCAGATTTTCAAACTATGCTCATTCCTTTTAATTATGTATAGTTTCGTGATTTATTTTATAAAATTTATAAAATACTTTTTTTTTAGAAAAATTATAGCATATTTTTAATGAATTAAAATTTGTGAAAATTTTCCTATTAACATTCAATTATAAAAGTATTTTTCTGTGTTAGGAATTCAAATACACAATTTATTCTTATTTTGTGAAATCATTTAAGCAGACGATATTTAAGAATTTTAAAAGAATTGCATTATATTTTTGTGAAGTGGCAATAAAAGAATTGTAAACAAATAAAATTAATATTTTGTATAATTCTACTTCGAAAATATTATTATTTATACCAGTCTTATATCATTAATAAACAATCTGAGGAAATTTTTAGTTATTTGGTAAAAGTAAATTTTTAAATTAAAATGTGCCGAAACATAAAATTATATTTTTGCTTAATAAGGATGCAAAAGTAATTTAAAAAATATATTATTACTTTCAAATATTTATCGTATAGCATAATACTTCGCGAATCCAAATAAAAGCATGGCTTTTGCTAGTATATATAAAACCCTTCCGGGGTCAACCTATCCACGAGAAAAAGAAACTCATTCACCAATGAAAACGTTTCATAGTCGTAATGGAGCGTTCTCATTGGTCAGATTTACATTGGGAGCTGTAAATGATATCACTACATTTTACTTCGCTTTGAAATCTTTCCACGATTTCAAAAAATATATTTAATTAAAACTTTTTATTAAAGGAAAGCAAAGGTGCGTTTTAAATGCAATATTGTTAAAATTTTTATATTCGGGTTGCTTTAATTTTTTTTTCTTTACAGCCGTGAATGACTCTTGAGAATTTCAAATGTATAAAAAACATTGTGAAAAGTTATCTCCGATTTAAAAGGCAATCTATTTTCTGACCAATTAAATCGTTCCATAGTCGTAATGGAGTGTTCTCATTGGTCAGATTCACAGTGGGAGCTGTAAATGATGTCTCTACATTTTCTTTGCTTTGATATCTTTTCACGATTTCAAAAACAATATTTAATTAAAACTTTTTATTTAAGCAAACCGCGGGTGCGTTTTAAATTTCATTATAATCCCCACCCCCATCTACCAGGTAGTTTTGCTATAGTTTTAAATGCAGATTTCTGTTGAAATTTTCTTTCTTTCTTTTTTCTTTTTCTTTTTTTTTTTTTTTTTTTTTTTGTTAGATTTTTTCTCTCCAAGTTTAATCGCTGTTTTATCAAAATTGTTTCACTCTAAAATGGCTATGATTGACCACAGTTGTTATAATTTTTTATAATCCTTTAAAAATGCAAACACATCATTTTGACGGGCTATCTTCTAGTTTTATAATAACTATCCACTGACTGATGGATTAAAACAGCAAAATCTCCCTACGAATATCATAATGGGTATTTACGTCGGGGCGACCGCTAATTTCACTACCTTACTCACACAATACCTGTATGTCTGTGCCTCACTAACCGTATATGAGTATTACTTTTTCTTTTAAATTTGTCCGGTATCAATTTTTCTTTTTTTCTTCCTTTTCTATTTAGAATTTTTATTTTAACCTTTTCTATTCTTAGATATTACTCAAAAAGCGCCTCTTTGATTTTGATCATTTTTTGTGTGCTATAAGTATATAAATTAAAGAATATTATGTATTTTTTTTGGCGCGGTAAACATAACAGAACACTACTAAAATAAAAGATTTATACTTTGTTTCATTATTTTGCACAGATGTCATTTCACGAAAACTCTGAAAAAAATATGAAAATTTTTTCAAAGTATCTCTCAATATACGCAATTGGTCCCATCTTTCTAGCTTTTATAGTTTTTTAGAAAAATACATTTAAAAAATAACGGCGCGCGTACGAACTTTCTCGAATATCTTAAAGACAGGTCAAGATGGGGGGTCAATGACCTTGCATTTTGTATTCTTTTAGAGTGCTGATACTAGTACAAATAATAATTCAGTCATTGACCATGGGGGCCATTTCGCCATTCTTACCTCGCTATACCCTTTCGCAAGCAGTATTTGAGTTTCCAGAAGGTTTCGTTTAGGAAGTTTTATTTTCACGGATTAAATCACTTTTTTATGCCACGATTTAAAGAATATTTTATGCATCATATTTTAAAACTAGATAAAGAGATTTTTTCAATATTATGATTTTTGTTATATTCTTAAGAAATTTTAGATCTTTTAAGAAAATTCGTCAGTAGATTTTTTTTGAATGTTCAAAAATAATTATGAAAACTGTTGATAGTATATTATTGTGTAAAATAACTACCAAAAACAAATATTATAAGTTGCCTTGTTTAGCCCTTTTCAATAGGATTAGTCTATCGTTTCATTAAAATAGAAAAAAATAAAATAAATGTAAGTTAATTAACATTTATTTTTCCGGATTAAATATCTTTTAATGGCATGATTTAAGGAATATTTTAAGCATCGTATTTTAAACCTACACTGTTAAAAATTTGAAACATTTGCTGCATAGTCACTCCTCCCCTTTTATAGAAAGAGGGCACTTCACTGTATTATGGAGCATTCTCATTGGTCAAAATAGAGATATTCTATAATAGCAGTGGAGTGACGATGCAGCAAATGTTTCTAAATTTTAACAGTGTAGGTAAAGATATCTCGTTAGCGATATTCTAAAATGGAGGGCCAAAATCACAGTCCGGTGAAATCCAAGCGCATTATTGGTCATTGATCCCCGTCCTTTTCAGAGAATAATCTCTGAGCGGTAGGGGAAATGTCGCCTTACTGCTTTTTCCGAGAAAAAATCGTAGCGGCAATTTTGAAGTGAATCTGATCTGTTTTCATTTATAATCAAAATTTTTCACTCTCGTTCTATAAAATGTCATCAAAATATCTTAACTGAGTTAATTTCGATGTTTTATCGTAAATAAGAACAGACGATAACAATCGCTTGAAAATTACTTTACCCCTCATTCTTTTTCAAAAGGAAAAACAAATTCGTGATTTTCACCCTTTCCACACGACCAATGAGGTGTCTGGATTTTACTTGACTGTGAATTTGGCCCTCCATTTTAAAATTTCGCATATTGTTACAATCTTGCTCTTACACTATAAAAATCTGCTGCATTTTGTTGTATACGCACTCCGCTTGTATAGAAACCGTTACTTGATTGTATTATGAAGCATTGTTATTGGTGGGAAAAGAGATATGATATACAAGCGGCGGTGTGCATATGAAGCAAAATGCAGCAGATTTTTAACACTGTGGGGCCCGATTCTGAACTCATTCGATATGATTTCAATGGAATGTGTTGTTGCCATGGAAATAACAGAATGTTCTTAGTGGAGTACAGCGTGGAGAATAACAATAGTGGAGTACAGCGTTAAGAAGTGGGAATAAATTTCGCAAGCAGTATTCGAGTTTGTAGAAGATTTTCGTCTAGGAAGTTTTATTTACCCGTATAAAATTACTTTTTATGGCACGGTTTAAAGAATATTTTATGCATCATATTTTAAAATTAGATAAAGAGATTTCGGGTGAAATGCAGTTTACTCTGCTTCGCCAAGGCGACGTTTTTATTGGCGCGATAAATGCTCCAATATGGCAACCCTTGTATTTTCATTTTCTCCTCTTGCATCTTCAATGTGGCAACCCTAAGGAGTGCTCCGTTTTAAAGTGTTTGCTTTTTAAAGCGGATCCTACCGTTTTCTAAGCCGTTTCCCGATTGGACGTTTCTTTTTGTTACATGTTTTCTTATTGGACGAAAGAAGTGAACTGAGAGAAGAGAAGGAGCGTTTAAATTTTTGGAAAAACGTTAATGTTGCAATGGATTTCACGTTGAAATGTTGTCTATTGCGTTGCGTCTTCTTTTAATTGTTTTCTCATCTCGTATGTTTTGGAACAAGTACCGATGTGGATAAATACTTGACAGGTGAGAATAAATATTCAATCGTTTATTTTTCTCTTTTTTTTAACCTGTATTTTTGAGCTTTGATTGAATTATGTATGAATGAGAGGCTGATTGTGTGCGATTGCAGTTTGCTCTCCTTCTTGGCGCGATTCTCAAAAATCGCCAAATGGCGCATTTTTGCGTACTAACTTCCGGAGCTACATCTCCGAGAGAGAATACACAAAATTATTACTTGTTTTCTCTTCTCATATATTTTTAAGCCAGTACCTAACTAGACAAATGCTTTAAATGTGAGAATAAATATTTGATCAGTTATTTTTCTCTTATTTTAACCTGCATTTTTGAGTAAAAATAAAAAATACATAACATTTCAAATTTTTTCGAAATACATTTTTAAAGATATATTTAATATATTTTAAAATGCATTTTATCAAATATACCAAAAAACAACTTTTTAACTTACCCAAATTATTAAAAAAGAATGTTTGTTAACAGTAAGCAAAACAATGTTGTAATCGTTTTATTCAGGGGGCCTTTTTTTCAATCAGGGGGGCTACCGCCCCCTGAACCCCCCGTTTTTTTAATTCGTAATATCTTCTACTCTAGAATGTCATTCAAAACCATCACTTCATGTATCATTTTTAGTCATTCATATCTTGAAACAATCAGCGTCTCATTCATACATAATTCAATCAAAGCTCAAAAATACAGGTTAAAAAAAAGAGAAAAATAAACGATAGAAGATTTATTCTCACTTGTCAGCAATTTATCCACATCTGTACTTGTTCCAAAACATACGGGATGAGAAAACAAATAATAGAAGAGGCAACGCAATAGACAACATTTCAACGTGCAATCCATTGCAACGTTAACGCTTTTCCAAAAATTTAAACGCTCCTTCTCGTCTCTCAGTTCTCGTCTTTCGTCCAATAAGTAAACATGTAACAAAAAGGAGCGTCCAATCGGGAAACGGCTTAGAAAACGGTAGGATACGGTTTAAAAAGCAAACACTTTAAAACGCAGCATTCCTTAGGGTTGCCACATTGAAGATGCCAGAGGAGAAAATGAAAATACAAGGGTTGCCATATTGGAGCATTTATCACGCCAATAAAAAAGTCGCCTTGGCGAAGGAGAGTAAACTGCATTTCACCGGTTGATTGTTTCAAGATATGAATGACTAAAAATGATAGATTGAGTGATGGTTTTGAATGACATCCTAGAGTAGAAGATATTATGAATTAAAAAAACAGGGGGGCGGAAGCCCCCCTGATTAAAAAAAAGGCCCTCTGAATAAAAAGACTTTAACATTGTTTTGCTCCTCTTACTGTTAACAAACATTCTTTTTTAGTAATTTGGGTAAGTAAAAAATTTGTTTTTTGGTATATTTGATAAAATGTATTTTAAAATATATTAAATATATCTTTAAAAATGTATTTCGAAAAAATTTAAAATGTTATGTATTTTTTATTTTTACTCAAAAATACAGGTTAAAATAAGAGAAAAATAACTAATGAAATATTTATTCTCACATTTAGAGCATTTGTCTAGATAGGTACTGGTTTAAAAATATATAAGAAGAGAAAATAAATAATAATTTCGTGTACTCTCTCTCGGAGATGTAGCTCCGGGAGTTAGTACGCAAAAATGCGCCATTTGGCGATTTTTGAAAATCGCGCCAAGAAGGAGAGCAAACTGCAATCGCACCGGATTAGTCTATCGTTGTATTAAAAAAAATTAAATGCGAGTTAATTAAAATTATGTTTGACAGTTCCTGTAAATATTTGAATCCACTAAAAAGTTCACATTATAAAATAAGCAAACTTAATTATAAAGATAATATATAAACACCCAGATTACTTCATATATCGATTATGTCACACACTGAAAAATTAGATCAGGACCTGACACAAGGCATAGTAAGTTATTAGCAAAGAAACATGATGGTTATCGAAAACTGGCATATAATATTTGATTACTGATATAAACAAATACTTTGCTAATAAATATGGATCATAAATAACCCTTTCTTATCATAGTCAATGATTCAATATCCCGCTAAATAAATAAACTCTTATTTTGCTAAAATATTTTATGATAAAACATTATTTGGTATTAAGATATTGTACATGGATCTTCATTTTGATGCTCGATAAAATAAAAGTAGTAACTAGTCCCCCGTTCCCTCCTTTGTACTTAACCATTAAAACTTCAAAACTGTTCAGAAATCCAACTTATCAGAAAGAACCTACATCCAAAATTTAAAGAAAATCGGATAATTCTGCATAAAATTCTATTTAGCTAACTTAATGGGGAGGTAATCGCCCTGTACTCCCATTTTATACTTAATAAATAACACCACAACTAATGAGGAAGTTTTTTACAGCTATGAACCTGTATCCAAAAACTGAAACAAATCGGTTAATTCTGCATAAAAATCTATTTGCCTAAATTATAAGTTTTAGTATCTCCTATCCCTCCTTTATTCTTATCCAATTAATGTCAAAAACAAATCAGGGAAATTCAGAATGAACCTATATCCAAAATTTGAAGCAAATCGGTAAATTTTGCGTGAAAAACTCGACGGACGGCCACATAAGCTTCCAGGCTTTGATAGCCTGAGAGCTAAAATGGGTTATAATAATTTTTGGCAATGTCTCTCTTTTGTCAAACTTTCAACAGAAAGGGGTTTTTAAGAGAACAGTGGACCTTTATTTGAGCAAAGTTCTCGCAAAAAAGGTTTATTTCTGTGGTATAAAAGTACCAAAACACTTTTTTTCTTATTAAAATATCATTTATGTAGGTTTTAAGACGTAAATAATAAAGGTAAATGTACTTATATACTTTAAATCTGTTTTTCTCAAAACTAATTTTTAAGCGTTTTTAGACTTTAGAAATGCTTCTTGCGACGTATTTTTTTATCAATATTTATGAAATCGATTAGGAAGTATCGTGATAAAGTTTAGAAAGAAATTGTGTAAGATTTGAGAGTTGTGTAAGATTTGCTTTGAGAGTTTTTTGCTTTGATTATATGCTGTTGGTGAGCTGTATACATGCACAAAATTTTATATTGCCATGATGAGAACTAAAAAAATAATAATAACGTCCACTGTCCCCTTAACAAGCAATGTATAAGGTACGGTGAGCAAAAAAAGTATTTGCACACCAGATAAATTTGTTGTAGCATATGTATAAATAAATAAAAAGCAACTAAGAATTAAAAATACCAACACTTTTACAAAACAAACATATTTCATATGTGACTTAATAATTATATTTAAAAAATGAAAACATAAAAAAGTAGCATTTGTACAGCCAAAAAAATATTTAAACATTAACAATAAAAATAGAACTGGAGGAATTATTTATAAGTTAAAAACAATACTTGTTTAGTATGCATGCCATTTGATTCAATTGCAGCTTGTAATCGTCTGGGCATTGATTCTATTAATTTATGACATGTTTCACTGCTGATTTGTAGCCATTCTTTCCTAAGAGCTTTCTTAAGTTCTGATTTGTTAGAAATTTTCTTTTTCCTTATTTTCACATCCAAAATATGCCATAAATTTTCAATCGAATTGAGGTCTGCTGATTGTGGTGGAGTTTTCAATTTATTTTTTACATTATAAAGCAGCCATAACCTCGTACTATATGCAGTGTATTTCGGACTGTTATCCTGTTGGAAATAATATGAATTAGGAATTCCTAATTTCAGAGCACTATTAGATAAATGATCTCGCAATATATTAATATATAGTTTAGCATTCATATTGCCTTCATTTAAGGTCATTTTGCCAACTCCTTTAAAAGACATGCATTTCCAAATCATTACATGACCACCGCCCTGTTTTACAGTTGATTTCAAGTTTTTAATTTGAAGAGAAGTATTCGACTTTCGCCATACACTTTTCGCACCATCTGAGCCAAAACTTGCTTTTATCGGAAAAAATCACAGTTTTCTAAAACTCTAGAGGTTTGCTAACATAAGCTTTTGCAAATTCAAGTCTTTTCATCCTATTTGTTTCATTAATAAATGGTTTTTTTGAAGGGCTCTTCATCGAATATTTGCATCATGAAGAATATTTTTTGTTGATTGTGGTGTAACTATTGTTCCCAACGTTGAAGCGACATCAACAAATATAAAAACCGGTATAAAAATGTTGCAAGGACTGTTACAAAAAATTAAACAACAATGTTTTCAAAATAGCCACCATTTGCAGAAATAACGTGGCGCAGTCTGAGAGAAAAGTGCCCAGACACCCGTGCAAACATGTCAGTTGGAATTCTCTCACATGCTGCATAGACATGTTGCTTAAGTTCCACAGTGGTTTGTGGAGTTTGGCAGTATACCTGGTCTTTCAGGTACCCCCAAAGAAAAAAGTCACATGGATTCAAATCCGGAGAATAAGGAGGCCATTCTATGCCACTTTCTGTATGCATGTTGTAATGCAAGGCAATTACACGATCATTAAAATGCTCGTAGAGGAAATCGAATATTGCAGGCGTTCGATGTGGACGAGCACCATCTTGCATGAACCACGACCCATTCGATTGGTTCTCCAAACTATTGTGAATTGCCACAAATTCATCCAGAATTTCAAGATATTGATCAGCATTCATCGTTTGTTCTCGAAAAAATGGGCCAATTATTCCTTTGGAGGATATTGCGGCCCAGACCATTAATTTTGGGGGATGCAGCGATGACGGAACCGCAACATGAGGATTTTCGGTTCCCCAAATGCGCGAGTTCTGCTTGTTGACAAAACCATCAAGATAAAAGTACGCCTCGACCGAGAACCATATATTACCAACATCGATTTCACCTTCATCCAACAGCTGCAGCATAGTGTTCGCGAAATTACAGCGTGCAAGAATGGCATCCTCACTCAGGGGTTGGCGCGTCTGGATCTTGTATGGAAACATCTTAAGATTATGACGCATAATACGGTGTGTGGTCATTCTTCGGAGTCCAGCAAGAGCTGCAACACGGCGAACAGAAGTCTGGGGTCGCTGTACGATGACATGTTGTACGGCTTCAGCATTAGATTCTGTGACTGCAACGGGACGCCGGCCGACATTTCCAATACGGTCATCATTCACGTTCACTGTTCGTTCAAATTTTTCGAACAAAGCCTTTATCGTATTGTCTGACGGGCCGTTACGTACATTAAACTTCCTTTCAAAATTGCGCCTCGTTTGAACACAACTGTGTTCCAGGCGATGATACTCTAAAACAAGAAATATCCTCTGTTCTAATGAATAAACCATTTTCAAGAACGTATACCTCTTCAAATATTCTCACTAACAGATTGCGTAGTAAAATAACGAATGACGATGTGACAAATTTGATTTCTGTTCAACTCACGCAGCTGCATTGCCATCATTTTTCGTAATTTTAAATAAATTTCCAAATTGGTTCGTTAAAATCACCATAAATACTCATTAACGTAAAATAGCCTGCAAACCCGAATTTAGATTGTTATATTCATGCTCAATTTTGAATATTGTATTTTTCTATAGAAGAATTTGTTATTTCCATGACAACAACACATTCCATTGAAATCATATCGAATGAGTTCAGAATCGGGCCCCACAGTGTTAAAAATCTGCTGCAATTTGTTTCATACACACTCCGCCGCTTGTATATAATATCTCTTTTCCGACCAATAACAATGCTTCATAATACAATCAAGTAACCGTTTCTATACAAGCGGTGTGAGTATACAACAAAATGCAGCAGATTTTTATAGTGGTTTAGTTGGTTTATTTTTGTCGTCCGATTATCTGCGCTAGGGATATAGGACGATTTTTATAGTGTAAGAGCAAGATTGTACCAAGATATTTTCACCTACACTGTTAAAAATTGGAAACTTTTTCTGCTTCGTCACTCCACTGCTATTATAGAATATCTCTATTTTGACCAATGAGAATGCTCAATAATACAGTGAAGTACCCTCTTTCTATAAAAGGGGAGGAGTGACTATGCAGCAAAGGTTTCAAATTTTTAACAGTGTAGTTTTAAAATACGATGCTTAAAACATTCCTTAAATCATGCCATAAAAAGATATTTAATCCGGGAAAATAAATTTTAATTAACTTACATTTATTTTATTTTTTTCTATTTTAATGAAACGATAGACTAATCCTATTGAAAAGGGCTAAACAAGGCAACTTATAATATTTGTTTTTGGTAGTTATTTTACACAATAATATACTGTCAACAGTTTTCATAATTATTTTTGAACATTAAAAAAAATCTACTGACGAATTTTCTTAAAAGATCTAAAATTTCTTAAGAATATAACAAAAATCATCATACTGAAAAAATCTCTTTATCTAGTTTTAAAATATGATGCATAAAATATTCTTTAAATCGTGCCATAAAAAAGTAATTTAATCCGTGAAAATAAAACTTCCTAAACGAAACCTTCTGGAAACTCAAATACTGCTTGCGAAATTTATGCCTATTTCTGAACGCTGTATTCCACTATCGAACAATCTGTTATTTCCATGGCAACAACGCATTCCATTGGAATCATATCGAATGAGTCCAGAATCGGGGCCTGAGAGCAAAACTGTGCTGTCGAATAAGAGATACTCCATAGCCTTAATCTCCTTCTTTTGTGTCAAAGCTGAATGAAGTAAGCCTCGGCGTCGACTGGCCGCCAACGACCATCAGCGCCATCTGTTGTTTGAAATTAGAACTAAAATCGAGAATTGCGGTAAAAAAACTCCTGACATTATACATTGCCCACCTGCAAAAATTTTTTTAATAGCTGTTACCGTTTACAAGTTATTGAATTTTAAAATCCATCAGTCATTTTTGGGACACCCGGTAAGTCTTACTTTTTATGTAAGAAGTTGTTTTCATAGTGATAAAATTAAATAACTACTGCTAAAGCAACATAAATATGCAATACAAAATGTATGTAAGTAATAAACTCTCTCATTGTTCAAATTTAAATTCATTTCTATTTACACGCATTTAAAAAATTAATTAACAAGAAATTTTCAGATGCATTAAAATCGTTTGCTTTTGGCGGGGGAAATTAATGCTAGCCAAATCCCGTCATACTTTCATCTTTTCGCGCCAAATACTCGAAATTATTTTATTTTTTTACAGAGTTAGTACTGTAATTCCGCCACTAAATTTTACTGATCATTTATTAGATACATGAGTTGTTTAATTTGTAATTTTTTCAAAAAATTCTGAGTATGCCCAGTATGGAGACCTTCCTTGTTAGTGTATGTTGTTATGTATCATTCATCTTCCTATGTCGTATCTTTCTGAATACACGGTATTTTGAAACTAATGAATTCAGGCTAAATCTGTATAATACAACACTGACCCCTAAACAAAATTTGTGACTTACTTAAAATGTATACATTTTTAAAAATCTATTACACTAGTTTACAAAATAAAACTTTTTGTCTGTTGCCGCGAATTCTGTGGTTGATGATGTTCACTTATGACTTGTTTTTGTCAAATATAACCGCAAATTTTTTTGAGTAGCTCGAGTTGCTTTGTTTTTTTATTTTTATCATTTAAGCATATATATTAATCGATAGCAGACGTATTTTACTATGTTAAGGTTAGTTTCTCAAGTTTTTGCGTCATGAGTAGTTCAAGAAGATGTTGTTTAAACAATCTAGATCATTTCTGCTATATATGCGGAGAATATGTGTTTAACAATTGTAGAAAATTTATATCAGATTTGGTGTAAAATACCTATTTTGAGTATTTTGGGATGCTCTTGGGTAAAAATGAGAAGTCATTGGCTCCCAATTGTGTTTCTAAATCGTGTGTGGAATATTTAAGATTATGGAAAAGTGGTAAAAGAAGTGCCTTTAAATTTGGAACACCGACTATTTGGCGAGAACCACGAGATCATCTCGAAGACTGTTAATTTTGTTGCGTGAACGTAAACGGTTTAAACACTAAAAATCGTGCTAAATGGCAGTACCCAAGTATTAGTTGTGTTCAACGTCCAGTGCAGCGTTCACCTGACACTTCAGAGCCTAAAAATATATCTGAACCATTAGAAGAAGACATTGAAGGACCTGGGCATCAAGAAACAGTTTGTAAAATCACTAGATAAAGACGGGAACTGATTTTCTTACATTTGTCAAAAATTTCCTCAGCTCATTATGGAAAAGATTAAAGCCGGTATTTTTTAAGTCCCCCTAATCTGACAACTTACGAAAGATACCCAATTTGGGAATTCTATGATTGAGTTAGAACTAAAGGCTTGGACAGCTTTCGTCTCAGTGATAAAGAATTTTCTCAAAATAAAAAATCCGAAAATTGAATTGAACTTATAGAAGACCTTCTGATACAATTAAAAAATATGGAGTACAGTGTGAGCATAAAACTCCACTTCCTCTATAGTCACTTAGACTGGGTTTCTGGAAAATTTGGGAGATATGAGCGAAGAGCAGGGAGAGCGTATGCATCAGGACTTATGTGTCATGGAAGCATGTCATCAGGGTTTCTGGGATACGAATATGATGTCTGACTATTGTTGGTCTCTGATACGTCATTTTCCAAAGTCTACACACCGGAAAACAGCTTTAAAACGAAGTTTTTTAGAACTCGATGATTAATTTTTTTTAGTAAAGTTTTTCTTAGTAAATACATGTTTTTTTTTGTTTAATACCTACATAGCTGATACTCAGAAACTAGAGCTGATTAAAGCATTCTAATTATGTTTTTGAAAATAGCATATCATATGTAGTTAGCAACAGCTAAAATTTTTTCGGCAACAGATGTACTGTAAACTACTGTTATCGTATTTTAACTTAAAAAGTTACTAAACATTTTTAAGAAACTGTTATTCCAAGAACTTTTTATGTAACGGAGAGAGAAAAAATTCAAGTAAAAGAATCGATGAAGAAATCGATGATTGAAAGAATTTCCTGTTACCGTTACATGAAATGTTCTAGGAATACCAGTTTCCCAGAAAATGTTTAGTAACTTTACAGTTTTTTTTTTCATATTTTAAGCACCAAATAAGTAGAGCTTTCAACCCAAAACTAATTGCAACTGTAGACTAGAACCTAGTAGGATACAAACATGTTCTTGGTTTTCTCCCGCGTCGATCATATGATGCAAAATGGCGGTGTTGTATCTGACCCGCCATAATGGGACAGCAGATGCCGCACCAATGTTGAAAAATAGATTTTCGCACAATATATTTTTGTTTTCCGATTCAATAAATTCATCACTACAATTTCAATAGAACTCACTGTTAAATGAACGTAAATTCGGTTGCATTCTGCTACTTATCAAATTTTTCTGAGAAAAAATGTTGGTCCACTATGAGTGAATAAGGAAAACGCTGGCCTTTTACAATTTTCTCAATCTAAACTGTTAAACAAAATATTTTCTATTTCAGTACCAAAAGACCTAAACAGGAAAGTAAAAGAAAACAACAGGATGCAAGTATTGTAAGCATAGCGTTCACAAACAAGAAAAAAGAAGAAATAAATAAAAATCAAAAGAAACTATAGAAAACGTCGAATAATGACGGTTTGGCGAAAGTAAAATGTTTAAAATAATGAAAGGAAAGATGAATTTGAAAACATTTCAACTGAGGAAAAAACTAAAATATGAGTCACCTTCCGACATTATAGTAGGGTTTGAAATGTCGTAAAATGTAGCTCCAGCTGGATTGACGTGCCAAGTTTGATATTTTTGTCTTATACTGGAGATTTCGACATGGAGATTCCAAATATCTTAGGTGCCATTTTTTTCTTGCACGTTTTTGGGGTTATTTTTACGGTGGCATCCAAGATGGCTGCCATTTACTGACTTCTTTAATATTTGTTGAATATTAATGACTAATATGTCAAACTATATGTTTTCAAGGTCAAGAAATACAAATTTTAAACAAAATTAGGAGTAAATTGAGTTTTTTAAGTATTTTAAGTGATAAGATGCAAATAAATTACAAACATATGAAAGACATCGGATATACTACAGTTTTATTAATCAGTTATACACAACCAAAATATTTAAATGAAACAACATAAATAACTGAAAATATTAAAAATAATTATTAAAAACTGCATTTATATGTATATACACTACTAGGATATCAAGTATCCTCTTCTGAATCGCTATTATCACTGGGATGGTATTGATAGTCCTTTGTATTATTGCAGTCACTGCATTTGCAAAGGGTAGTACAAACCAAAGAGTTCTTTAAACAGGAACATTTCCCAACTGTACATGTTCATTTATACTCGCATTTCACAAGTTCAATAACGCCTTTAGGCGCAGGTAACTCCAGGGATTTGACTGGAGTAATTTTTCTTTCGCTATCTATTTCCCAACCATTTCCAATAAATGGGGGTGCAATAGGTCGGGGATTTTTGTAGCCCTTTCCAGTGGTGCAAATTAAGTTGGATCGTAGAATATGTGGCTTCAGTGTTCCAATAGTTGGTGGTAATTTCTCTCCCTCAAAACTTTTAGTTCTGAAAAGGTGCCATCTTAGCTCTGAAATGCTTGAAAAATTACTATTTCTCAAATAAGTCAAGTTGGTGAATTTTTCAAATAACGACAGATTGGATAATGGATCAACGTTAGGTTCCCCAAGTTCTTGAAAAGCTGTTATAATATCATCATCACACGGAAGACTGATATATACTTTTATCCACTTTTGTTTTGAAATGCCCAGAAATTTTCCTCCCCAGTCTCTACCAGTGTATGAATGTAAACCTAGTAAACCTTTGCTTTTATGATCACCTATTGCTCTACATCTTTCATTAATATTAATTTTCCTATGTTTGTTGCCTCGACCAGTAATAAAATTGATTTCACTGTTTACTAGATGATTTGAAACCAAGTCAATCAGCAGTATGAAAATGTCTGTATCTTGTGAAAATACATCTATCTCACAATTATCGTGATATTTAACTATATCAAGTACATGAAGAGGTATAATGGTGTCTGATTCTTCATGTGTATGATTACATAATTTTGAATCATAAACATTTGCTTGATTACTGTATGTTTTATTGCCAAAAATGACAACAATTTTCTTGATAATAACAGCAAAAACCTGTAGTAACTTATTCCCAGGATATTTCATTAGCTGTGATTTTGTTTCATTGTGTGAAAGGAACGTCTTTAATCTCTATAAATAAAAGGAATTCCGAGGATAATTGAGGCACAGGGGAAAGCAAATCTTGGCAATGCGCCAACTCGGTCCAGAGGAAGCAAATCTTGGCAATGCGCCAACTCGGTCCAGAGGAAGCAAATCTTGGCAATGCGCCAACTCGGTCCAGAGGTATAAATTTAAAATAAAAAGAAAAAAAAAACTTTCACCTTTACTCTGTGACCCGGGAACCCCGGGTTCGATGTACTAGTGATACTAAAGATATATTGGTACTATTTGAAATAGTAAATTTTATAGGTTCTGCTGCCCCTAATCTTTTCTTACGAGTTTGTTCCTTCAATGAGTTTTCAACGTATTGATCAAATATTATTCTCCCCCCAGTGTATCTGTTTGTCATTTTTATAATGATTTCGGTAAAAGCATTTGCAAAGTCCTCACAAGTTTTCATGGCAGGTGTCTTTTTTATAGATTGTACAATTGTCATTCCATCTATAATGCACACTTTTTCTAGCGGAGAAGTAATCGAGGATGCTAATGATTCATGTACGGGAGAACGATTGTATTGCTCTATTTCTGCAATAAATGAACTTTTATCAGATGGAATATGAAGATACCCATCAGAAGAAAACAATGATCTTGGTATTATAGAAAACTCGTAATTCCCAATTGCATGTTCTAGGTTTGTAGACATTTGAGGTCTGGATTGCATAACTACGAGAAAACGAGCAAGAAGTTGCCTATCTTCTCGAATTTTAACTAATTTATCCCCAATCTTAAATGCAGTTTTCTTTTTCCAAGTACTGAATGTTTTCAATTTCATTTTATTCATTGGATGCCAAATTGACAATTTAGCGTGTTCACTCTGTAGTCTATCTTTTACAAATTTTTCGAATTCCAATTGGCCTTTTTGGTACGGTTCAGAATATCATCCTTCGCAGATTCTGGAACTTTCATAGAGGATGCGATATTCATTAGTGTAGTATTATCTCGGAACGGGTTTCCTCCACAATGATTCCTAATGCTTTCCTTGATGATGGCTGCATTGTGAAAAATTCTTAATGACATGGACGTCTGAAGTTGATAATGTTTCATGGGCTGCTTGCATATTTCATTTGGGCAGTACTTTTCAAAGAAACTTGAAACAATGCGTAATATTTCTGGTGCACACAAGAAATACCTTTCGAGGGCGCTTTCGTTCTGAGTCAAACCAGTAATTCCTCCAATGTTCTTCAGCTCTTTGATTTTCTGTTCCAAGTTCTGGTCTGAAAATAGTTTCGTAAACGGCACATTGGATTTCGATATTGCAAAACAACCAGATTCAAGAGCATTCCATACGTCTGGATGTGTTGTTTTAAGGTCCTTCATCTGTGCTATGTATACTGAAATGCGTCGGGCGTAATGAAATAAGTCATGTGCAAAGTAATATTTGATTTGATCCTCTAATGATGCGAGATGCAGTGCCCAATCTCCTTGACGACTGGCACGGATGAAACGTAACAAAGATCCAAATTGGTTCATATACTGCAGTAGGAACTTTGCCATGTCACCACTGCATTGTGTAATATGTGGAAGACAATCTTTTCCAACTACTGTTTTGATGTCTTCAAACAAACTTATAGCTTCAACTTCACAATTATGCAATTTCTCACGTAATAAGTTACATTTTTCTTGCAGAGAAATAATCTCAGTAGAATGTGGCAATGTTTCAAAGAGAAGGTCGTAACATGCCAAAACTATAGTCATGTGGAACTCTATGCCTCTAGTGTATTTCTTACCTCCGAAAATCTGACGAATTGTTGCAGGTGAGTAAAGACCAGTTTCAGTACATATAAGATCAAGA
This sequence comes from Maratus speculifer, assembly GCA_964019185.1. Classification (NCBI taxonomy): domain Eukaryota; kingdom Metazoa; phylum Arthropoda; class Arachnida; order Araneae; family Salticidae; genus Maratus; species Maratus speculifer. Next base: position 161,325,098 of record OZ025303.1, read on the forward strand.
CCACTGCCGTCAATGTACTTTCCTAGTGCATGGAGAGATGCAAAACAAACATGAAGCTCTCCCACTCGGAACAGCCATTCTTGATTGCCGGTGGACAATTGAATTTTCAGAGCACGTTCATACAAGTCCATATCCATCGTCATTATGACTTTAGCTGCTTGTCCCTGAACTAAAGTTGCAATTTCTTCAGCCATGCATATGTGTAAAGTGCATTGATGTCTGTTGGTGGTAGTCTCATTAAAGGAGCCACTACAGCACTATTTGTTTTTTTACTCTTTTTCCCCTTCTCTTGCATCTCAAGCAGAACAGAATTCGATGAAGCCCACGTGGGCATAATAGCTTTCTTGAGTGCAATTTTTTCTCGAACTTTATTTAGTTTTGACACGATTGAGACACTTGTGTTTGAAGTTGAAGCTTCCATAGTGCCATCACGGTGAGCGTAACAGCAAAAAAACCATGCTAAATCACTAACTTTATAATTCTTGATAATGTCATTGTCACTGTCTAGTCTAAAATTAGTAAAAGTAATTGTTTTTACTGAAATATTTGGAACTGTTTTATATAACACTTGCATATTGGACAATGAGGGTTTTGGGGGAATCACTAAAGGATCATTCATTGCTACTTTATCATCATTTTCCTCTTGACTAATAACTAATAAAGTTCCATGTAGAGTTATTTGACCATCAGGAGTATTTTCTTGGAAATCAATATTGTCTATTGCGAACGTTACATTGTCACCTTCTTTGATAAATGGTGGGATGAAAAATCCACCTGTTTTTGATACTCGTTCAGAAACTGCTGTAGCTATTCGCTTTTCAAGTTGTACTGTATAATCATAGCTGGATCCAATTTTCAACTGAGATATAATATTAATCATTTCTTTGCTTCTTGTTTTTTTGTGAACAACAGCCAGTGATAATCCAACAGACAATGGTGTCTCAATTCTATTTTGAAAACCAAACTCTGACTTTGGCTGATATGTTACTTGTCTGTCGGTCTGGAAGTTATTTATGAAAAGCATTGCTAGCAAACTTGATAAACGGTGCAGTTCAGAACTACGATCTTCTGTCAACTTTCGGTCTTTTGTTCCTGCTATAACTCATTTTATAAATGAAGAAAGCTTGAGAGGAGGCTCGTAATCAGTCATTGAACCACTAAAGTTCCAATTAACGCTACAACTAATTACTCTTCTTAAAATGGCTGCTGCTTTTGCTAGGCATTCAATATCTACCTCTTCACTATTTGAAGTTTCGCGGAGATTTGTCACTTTTTCTGACAATAATTGCTTGCTCACTATTTGTTCACTTTCGTATACGCGATGAGGCATAACAAATTCCGCTTCAGGAATATGTGTGCTTATCAGTTGTTTTAAGTGTTTCTTGTGTATTCCATTTGCTCTAATTATTCCATACTCACAAGGAAGGTCTCCATACGGGCATACTCAGAAAAATCTGAAAAAATTACAGAATGTTCTTCTCATATAGTTATATATGTTTATAAAAAGAATTTCGGCGGAACCTCCTTATAACGTCCGTAAAAAAATAATAAAAATTTCATTTATTTGGCGATTTATCTCCTGTTGGCGAAAAAACGAAATTTTGAAAAATACGCTTTTACGCTTCGAATATTTTTTAAAGAAAAAACTTTCTATGTTCAATTTATTTAAATAAGTTTAGTTTAAGTAATTTTAGTTTTGCATTTTTACTTTACTTTAAGTGTAATTTTGTCATATACGTTTATATGTACTTATAACAAAATGAAAATAATATATTTTATCATTTAAAACACAATTTAAATTGATTAAAATTGTTCCAAATTGAAAAGTACACCGTTAAAAATCTGCTGCATTTTTGTTGCAACGCACTTCCTTGCTTGTATAGAAAACAGTTACTTGGCCGTGAAATGGAGCTTTCTCATTGGTTCGAATAGAGATATTATATACAAGCGGTGGAGTGCGTTGCAACAAAATGCAGCAGATTTTTAACAGTGTATGACACGATCAATTCAACGTGCTATGGAGCATTCTCATTGGTCAGAAGAGAGATATTCTATAAAAGTAGTGGAGTGACGTTGCAGTAAATGCTGCAGATTTTTAACAGTGAAGTCAATTAAAATAAATTTTCAGATTCGTTAAAATCGTCCGCTTTTGGCGAGGAAATGCACTGTTCGCCAAATCCCGCGTCGCTTTCAGCTTTTCACGCCAATTATTCCAAACTATTTTATTTTTTTACATATCTAATAATGTAATTCCGCCGCTAATTTTCACTGATCCTTTATTACCTACATGAGTAGTTTAATTCGTATTTTTTTCAAAAAATTCTGAGTATGCCCCCAATGGAGACCTTCCTTGTCAGAAAGTAATGTATTATAATTTTCATTAACTTCATTCATTGTAATAATTGATCTAGACGACAGAGAACACTTAACAATATTCACTATGTCAATATCAGCAATCACGTAAGCACTACTATTAGAAACTTCTTTCTTTTTTATATTTCGTTGACAAGTCCTTTCTTCATGGCGCAGACAGTCGCGGTGATATGCTATATCCAAAGCATGGCAATCAAGTGGTTCATTTATCATTGACAAAGCTGCACGAATGTTATTATTTTCTGTATTTTCTTTAATAAACAGGAATGTCTGTCCCATATTTTTGGTTGAAACAAAAAACAATTCACCCCTATTGGGTGCCTTACATTGAAATATACATCGCTTCTCTTTAACATGTTCAATGTTTCGCGTAGATTTAGAATTTTTACTATCATCAGCCATTTCCGATGAGGACGTTGAGGGACGACCCTTTTTTGCTGGCATGGGTGACGATTCGTGAAATCGTTTTTGAGACCTCTGTACACTGTTAAAAATTTTTGTTAAATAATGACGCGTTGACTGCATATTTGATATTCACTTTACCGTTTTTCTAGAAAATTTTTTAAACACGATTAATTTACAAAGATTTCGTTCGACCAATAGTAAAAAAATGCTCATTTAGCTGTTATACCTAAATACGCTCAAACGAATGCTATTTTACGTAATGTTACTTCTCTTCTATTCAATCAAAACGTTTCACATTCAGTTTAAGAATCTGGCAACATCTGAAAAGTTGTTTGCGCGGTTGTGTTTGTTTACGACGGCGGAGCGAGCGCGAAATTCATCGTCAATCTTGTTGGATGGAAACGAAGAGGGAGAAATTTCACCATTCAAGTAAGTTATTTTGCTGGTTATTTTAAGGCTTATCATGTTTACTTTCATGTTGGTGTATTAAAATGCGAAATTTAAAAAATGAATTCGAATATGTAACATCGAGATGCGTTTAAATTCTGTTGTCGCGATCCATTCAAAGTTGATTCAGAATAGAATTAGATAATTTCTTTCTCCTGTTTTTATATTATATAAATACGATATTTCATCATAAGATAGGAATCTTTTAAAGATTTGTGTGAATTTTTTTTCTTATCGCTTTTGATCGTTATTATTTAAAAATAATAATTATTATTTTTTATTAACACTTACTACACTGATTTAATACGTTGAAGAGCAGTTTGTTTTGAGCGTAATAGTCCAAATAAATAATTATATATTTATAAATTTTAGCAAATGTAATCGCAATGAGATTTTCAGAGTAATGTTGCACGAAAAAATATGTGAAAAAAAGGGTAAACTGTTTTTTTTTTTTTTTTTTTTTTTTTTTAAGTAAAATGAAGTTTGCCCATGTGTGGTTGAAAATAATTTTTTTAACTAAATAAACAGTCACTTGCATAATTAATAAAAATTTGTAATAGCTAAACCTGAAGCAACATTACTTCACTTTATGCTTTTATTGTCTTCATGAAGAAAAAATCATTGAATTGACAAGGAAATTGCATCATGTTTATTAGGCACACACATTAATATTTATTTGAACTTTTAATAATTTAATCATTTTGAAAATTTTCCTACTTTTCAGTTTATTACTTGTTAGTTTTAACGTTTTACTATATTATTGCAAGCATTTTTTATAATTTGCACTGTGTTATTGCATTCAAGTTGCTGTTTAAAATTGTAAACAAAGCAATGACCAGAAATCTGCAAAATTCTAAAATTCACACAACCACTGGTCCCAAGTTGTGAGAATTTGAGGTCGTCTACTTCATGTATGATGATATATATCAATGAACCCTGCAATAGCATAACTATAAATTTAAAAAGTAAAGGGCGAGTGGGGTGGTGTGGGACACTTTTTATAAAAGTAAGAAAATCAATTTTGTTTGACACAAACTAAAATTTCAATATATAGAGGGCAAGGTGATTCACTTTTTAATCACTCTGAACAATTTAGAAATATAATATGCAATAACTATTTTATAATTATTGAATATCCTTCTTTTATCTTTATGACTATCTAAAAAGAATAATATCTTATCTACACAAGCTTGTGCAGTGCATAGTGACATGAATATCAGAATATCTAACGCTGGCTCAGTACAGCCATCTAGCGGATCTAAATGTAAACACTAGTATATATTTGTACCTAACAATAAGTAAAGAAATTATAAGTTTCAAAATGTGTCCCGAACCCCCTCACTATAGCAATTAATCAAAACTTTATATAAGGCACAAGTTGTCTAGTATCAGATAGCTATACAATCAAACAAGAATTGTAGGTTGATAATGTATGATGTGTTGAATATAAAATTTACAAAACCTGCTTGCCTGAAAAAAAAAAAATCAAGATAGTCATAGATGGCAATAAAAAATCGTCAATTCCGTTTATTTACATTTTGAAGTAAATGAATATAAATGGTATAATTTCACAGATATGTCCTGACTTTTCTCACAGAGTCCTATTTTTGTGAAATTCAGAAATTTTTCTTACATTTGTGAAAATTCTAGTCAAAATTTTGCAAATTTTAAATTATCAAGTCTTCAGGTTCAGATTTTTCATGTGAGCTAAGTAATATGCTTTTTGTGGAGTTGAACTGCTTATTTACAGTCCAGATTTTAATTTTAAATGACTAAATTTTGAAAAGTTCAATTCGAAGGGGAAAATTTCTGAGAAAGGTCTATTTAAGAAACGAATAATTCTGAATTGGTATAAACTGTTTTGCGAAGGGTCCTGTTTTAAGATAAATTATTTTGCGAAAGGTCCTTTAAACATTTTAAAATTCCCTGATATTTCCAGGTTAGTCTCAAATTTCCAGATTACTGTTAAAATAAATTTTCAATGATTATTTCTTTAACAATATTACGTTAATGCATGGAAGCAGCAATTTCAGCAGAAAAACAATATGGGACTAAACAATGCCTATTATTTCTTCATACATTATTTTTGCAGTATGTTATGATTATTGCTTACTGTTGCTGAAAAATTACCAAAAATAAAAACTATTTAAAAATCTATTTCATAAAATAATAATAATTTGTATACTTGAGAAAAGGATGGCAAAGGAAGGTAAAATGTGTGCTTTTTAGAAAATTTAAACAATTGATTTAAGTATATTTTCGACAAAATCAGAATTAAGTAATAAAACTTTGAAAAAAAAAATAAAGATTTTTATAGTTTATATGCTGGAATTGAACAGGAAGGTGTGGTAGTTTCAAAGAAAAGGGTAAACTGAAATTTATAGAGGAACTTTGAATAAGATTTCTATTATGGAGGAATGCAATGTGGAAGATATATTCATTAATTTAACATGTATCTCAAATTATTCGATTTAGCCAAAAAAGGTTTTTTTTTTTTTATTTACATACATGTTTATTGATAAAAATACACATTGTTGGAAACATAAGTAGTAGGTAAAACGTACTTGAAAATAATTGAAATTAAATAATTACAGTCAATTTTTGAAGAAATTTGAAAAAAAAAATCATATTCTAATTTAAACAGTATCAGTAAGAGTCTTATGAGCAAAAAATACTAAAAAATAAATAAATTTGTATTAGTATCCCTAAACTTCTTTTTTAATATTAATATTTTAAACGATGTATATAAAACAATTAAAATACCGATCTTGTGATAATCACAAATAAATTTAAAGGGTGAATAATTCTTACAAACAAGTATTTTATTAATTATTGATACCCTAATTGTTAAATTTATTTGAAAATAACTATTTTGTTTCATAAAATTCTGGTTCAAAATGAAGCAATAAAACAATTCTATATATTATTTTTTGGGGGTATCCATTACTAGAATTTTGGATGTTTTAGTATATTTCTGATATTTACAATAGTACTTAGTAAGACTAAGGGAAGTGAGACTATGAGAATGATTAAGTTGTTGATTGTATTAATTTAATATTGAAAAAACTGAAATGAAATAGTCAAAGCATAGCTTTTAAAGAAATTCCATAAAAGTGTCCATTTACGACACAACTACCTTATATGGATATTATTTTTTTCTGTGTGTGAAAGAAGGGGGGGGGGGAGACGCTTGAAATTTTCAGTATTAGTTTAAAGACTTCCAAAAATTTTAGGAAACATAAGAATTGTATCAGATTGAAAGAGCTGTACTCGCTTTATTAAAATACAGAAATAAGTAATGCAATGTATAAATTCTTTACTATTAAGAAAAAAAAAAGCTTTATACAATGCTAATGTATATAATATATGAATATATTTGGCAAAAATGTTGCAGTAATATCAGAAATATCTCGGATTTCTTTCAAAAATAGAATTATACTTCTTTCATGAAATATTTCCATCATAATATCAAGAATAACATATTGAAGTACATACAGAATGCTATAAAACTAAAAAATTTTGTAATTTTGTCCCTACATCTGAACTTAAAGTGTCATTGTTTACATCAATGAGAATGTATGGATTTTAGGTGCCTGTGGTTTTGAGGAAGTCTGCTGTCCATTTATTTTTTAAATATCAAGATTTTTTTATATTTCATATACCTGATGTTTACTTTCGAAAAGATATTTCATAGTTTCTATATTTTATATTTATTTTCAATCTATCATGCTACAACATATTTTTTATATTTTCAGTTAAAAAAAGTGTTAATGAATTTTTGAATTGTTGTTGACTGTCATACTGTAGATAAGGAATTTTTGTTTCTGGCAGTGAATTTTTTACTGTCTAATTTAGGTAATTAGTTACATACAGCTTTATTAGAAAATAATCTTTTTTGGTTTTGATTTAGTTGAATTTAAGTTTAAGCTGATAGCATTGTAGAAAATAAAATATGACAAGATTACATTTATGTTAAATTTTTCTTTAAATAATAAACTAATTTTTAAATTTTTTTTTTTATTTCTGATTTTTAAATGTTTGATATTGAATCCTATATTTTGTTTTAAATGTATAAAGCAAATTGTTTTTATTTTCAATTTTGTTCTTAGTAAATGAAAAAAAAAAAAAAAAAAAAAAAAAAAAAAGATGTAATTCTAGAATATTGTTTGGCATTTTTCTAGTTGAGTGCAATATGTTTCTTTTTAATTTTATTTTTGCTTGAAAATATTTATTTAGTGTTCATTTTTGAAGGAGTAGCCAACCATCCTTTATCAAATTTACAAATTGCACCCTGCCCTTTTTAAAAGTAGTAAAATGCATCACTAGTTGTATCCAGATATTTCTAATAAAAGTTTCTCCATTCCATAGTATTTCTAAACCTGTGTTCTTACAATCTTGCAAAAAAGATAGAATTTTCTTATTTCTTTAGGAAAAAAAATTTAAATTATTCAATCACCTTGTAATTTACTTGTATTTTTATATTTTTATGTCATAAAATCATTCAAAATTAATGTTTATTGCATATTTTCCCACATTTTTTTCTTCATTAAAGTCAATAATATATTTTCTCTTGCGATAGTCCCCTTTTTCTTTCTAATGTAAACGAGGGTTTGAAAAAACCCGGTTTTTTTTTAAAAAGCCCAACCCACTGGGCCCACCAGTCTAAAACCCGGGCTTTTTCGGGTTTTATCAAGGTTTTTTTTAAAAAAAACACTTTAAATTTCAAATTTTTATATACATAATAGTTAAAATCTGAATGTATCAGTGAATCCTGGGTATAATTTTGCATTAAGAATGACTTAACAAAATGTATATATTAAAAAATCAAGTTAATTTAAAAGGTAAATTTGTGTCTGATATGACTAGTTTTTTGCATTAAGGTTATTTTAAGCCAGATATTTTGAGTTAACGAAGAAGGTTCAGAATGTTCGAAAAAAAATGTACTTAGTACTAAATACAGTTTGAAGTAATTACAACTAAATCAATGACAATCAAAACTACACTTTGCTTTTACAAAAATTGATTACTAGTAATAATTTTACGAATGAAATTATGATTAAAATACTATACTAATGCTAAATCAGAATTAGTAAGTACTTTTTATTATAACCAATTAATAGAATAAACCAAATAATTTTACAAAGGTACTTCAATAAATTAGGATTCCCAGGATATGTGGTATTTTGTTATGAGTTTCAACGGTATAACATAAGATAAAACAGATGTTTTTGTGATATATAAAAAATTAAGTTACAATTATTTCTTTTAAAAATTTTCATTTCATGAGAATTAACATTTTTTCCCCTTGTGGTGGAGAGAGAAACTTTATGAGTGATGTATTGTTATTAAGAAATATGCCTTAATATCAGTATTAAGATCTTAATAACGATATTATGAAATTAATCTTATGTAATTTAAAGTTGAAATTTCGAAAAAACCCAGTTGGTTTTTTGAGTTGGGCAAAATCATAACAACCCTGTTTTAAGTTAAATATGCTAAATTTATATAGTTTCTTTAATTAATTTTAAAAAAGAAATCAGTTGAAAACTTTTTTTTTCCTTCTTTACAGCTAATTTACTTTTTGGTCATTATATCAATGCTTAGAAATTCTTTTTAAATCTGGTTCTTTTGAAATATATTTAAATTGGCATTTATCTTTACATTAAGATACCTTAGATTAAATAATGATACAGCTGTAAAAAGTAAAATCTTGAAAAAAATTGAAAAAACCCACAATTGGTTTTATTATGGGTTTTTTCAAGTGGGCCCGCCCGAAAAAACCCGCCCGGGTTTTTTCGGGCTGGGCCCACTTGGGCGAACCCTGGTGTAAACACTAATTTATTATAGCAGTAAATTGGCTATTTTAAAAATTACTGGATTATTATTATTTTTTTTTTAAATATTGTGATATTTACAATCCTTCATTATTTGAAATTTTAAAATTTAAAAAATCTTAAATCTTTTTTTAAGTACATTAAAACTATATTTTTTTATATTTAAAACTTTAAAAATTACAATTAAAATAAACAAATCAGAAGATATCATTTCACCACTGAAATAATAAAATTAATACTTATAATATAATAAGTATGGTAACTTGTAATTAAATCTGAGATTTTCTGCATATAGAAATGAAAACCATGGCCTGTTTGTGTTTAAAATTATTGATCTTGGAATTCAGAACAGGCTCAATTAAAGATATTTTGATTGAAACACTTTGACATCATATCAAATATACAGAGCAATTTTAATCAAAACCAGTTTTGTTTGCCAAATGTAACCAACAGTGATGTCTGTTTTTTAATTGCTTAGGTATACTTTAGTTCAAATTATTCTAGGGTTAAATTGCATAACATCTGTATATAAATTTAGTTGATGTGAATAATTCATCAATATTACTTTTAGTTTTTATTATGTGTAGTTTGAAATATTGAAATACAGACTGCACATTTGCAGTCTTCTATTCTGAATACTAAAGATTTCTTTTTTTTATACAATTTTCAAAGATTTTGTATATTGAAAAAAATTATCTCTAAAAAAAGGTAATTAAAATGAATGATTCTACTGAATCAGTATTTGTTGACCACTCTTTTTCTTTAAAAATGTTTATTTTGATGCAGGAAAAAGAGAATCATCAAAATAGATATATTTGTGTTTGTACAAAATCTGCCATTATATTTAGGTTTACTTGATAAAGGGATTAAAATTTTTGTATTTTTTTTTTTTTTTTATCATTTTACAAGACTTTTATCAGATTGAAATTTGTTAATTTCTATTTCCCTTATGTTTATGTAACTTAATTGTACTTGGAACTGCTTTCACTTTAGAAATCAGTCATTTTCTTAGGAAAAAGTTAATGACCTCCCCCCCCCCCAGAAAAAAAGTAAATGTTTGTACAAAAAATTAGAATATCCCTCAAAATAAAATATTTTTTTTAATTATTATTAAGAGAACAGCCAAAAGAGTATTTAATGATCTAAAAAATTTGTTGTCAATATTTCAGTTAAGCACTGTCTAGTGCCAAACATGATTAAAATCTTACCTACATCATTTGAGATAGTATAATATAAGAATATTGTTTAAGTGAAAAATCTCTGTTTTGGAATTTTGATACAGTAACATTTTAAAAATAAAATATGTGCATATTAAAAAAAAAGAGGAGTGGGGGCAAAAATGTAATGCTGATTAAACATAAAGTCTATGTAACTGCAGTTTAACTGTTTAAAAAGCCTTTTTTTATTTCATTAAAAATATTTTATTAGAATGCGCATTTTTGGTCATTTTGTAACACTTCTCTCTCTCCCTCTTGTAAAAAAAATAAGTATATTGTTTAGTACATTATTATTTATAGCCCTTGAAAAAAAAAAAAAAAACTTTAAGAAATACAACAGTTTTTAATTTAACTAGGCACATACCTAAATAATTAAACAAGAATCATAGCAATATTATGTGTTTAGCATTCACATTTCCACTCTGGCATCTTAATCTTTGAATCAATGTTTCTGCATTGTCCATTACAGTAGACTCCCTCAAATCCGCACATAATTTATGGATGTAAGAAATGAAACATTCAGTTCGCATACAGAGAGAGAATTTAATTTTTTTTAATTTATACCAATTCTATGTATATTTTAATGTATATTTTCTGTTAATATTCCTGAATCCATGTGTTTTCATGAAGAAAGAATAAATTTAGTCTTGAAAAAATTCAATATATTGCTAATATCACTGCTAATTACAATCTTCTTACCAAATATATTTATGTATTAATCAAGCTTTTTTGGTTTTTAAGTCTGGCTAAACCTGAAATAAAACCTCCTTATTTTATGATTTTGATGTGAATTACTAATGTTCCTGTGAGATAAGCTTCATTGAATCATTTAGGAAAAATAGATTTCTTCTTTACAATGAATATTTAATCATACATTATTGATTATTAACTTGACTTTTGCTTTCAATATTTTAATCATTTTAAAAATTATCTATTTTTTTTATTTTAGTTTATTACTTATTTTATTATATTGTAAGTATTAGTTATAGTTTGGATTGCATTATTTATTGCATTCAAATTACTGTTTAAAAAATTTAAACAAAGTAATGACCAGAAATTTGCAAAATTCTAAAATCTGCACAACCTCTGGTCCGAAGCTGTGCGGACCCCACCAGTGGCTGAGAGGTTCTGACCTCTCAAATGGTAGACGAAAGGTGCTGGGTTCAAACCCAATCTCGGCCATTGGCCTAACCATTGACCCCCACGAAGAGCAGTCATTTATAGATTTAATTACTTTTTATTTTGGTAAAAACAGTTTACAGACTATTTTGAAATTTTGATCTAAATAACAAGTCACAAATAAAAAGATAAAGTTTTGGTTTGGATCAAACATGATAATGATATAAAAAGACAAATCCCCTTCCTTTTTTAGAGATATCTTAAGGTATCATGTGCCAGTCTACCTCCCCCCCCCCCCCGCTCTTCCCTAAAGTGATAACATTATATTATATGTACCAGCCCCATATCAGGCTGTTCATGTATTTGCTTTTAATTGTTCATATATTTCCTTTCAGGGTTTAATTGGAGTTCTTTGCTGCATCTTAATTTAAAGTTTATTGATGTCCTATGTTTTTTGATGCCTGCCATTCTGATGTCTTCATAACAAGAAATCTGGTACTTATGCTTAAAAATTCTCATTTTTGCATATTTGACATTTTGCTTAAGATACATAATAATTACAACATGATTTGCTAATTTAAATTTTTATTAGCATGATTTTAATGAGTTTTTTTTTTAAATTTGATTTAAATCAATAGTTTGAAGAAGTTGTTTTATTTAGAATTTAGATCAAGATATTTTGTTAAGAAAATCGGGTATGGCCATAAACAAGTTGCACATTTTAGGAGTAGAGGAGAGAAAGAAGGCATAAATCTATGCTTTTAAAGTTTCCCCCCCCCCCTTTTTTTAATCAAGTATTGAATTTTAAAATAAAAGTGCAAATAAAAAAATTTTAAGTTATTAGTAAAACAGTTTACTTTCTACTAGGATAAGAAAATTTTTAGGGTAAATATAAGCTCTTTCTAATGTATTTTTTAAATCAGAGTGAGAGAATGTAGGCAAATGCAGCTTGGGGGGGGGGGGGGGATCAGATATTGCATTATATTTTTAAAAAACTAATAAAGTATTTTTTATTTATTTATTTATTTATTTATTTTTTGTACAAATTTTGAAGTAGTTAGTAAATAATTGTATAATCAATCATTTGTTTATTATTTCATATTCATTTTGCTTCAAAGCATATGAATAATTGTTTTTCGTTAACAAGCTAAGGTGATTTCTTTCTTTATCTGTTATAAATAAACTATGTAAGTTTATAAGATAAACTTATTCATAATTAGTTGTGTATGATTAAAAAAAAAACAGATGTATCTTACTGGCTAAAAGAATTTTTTTTTTCATTTTTAAAAATTAAATATATAAATATGGTGCATCCAAACAAAAATGGAGTTCTGCTGGAGGTCTCTTCCAAAAGTTCTTTAACTCTTAGACATTATGGGATATTGTGCTTCGCAGTGTTGAATTCATGCCAGATTTTTCAAATTCATAAACTGTCTTTTGTGTACTAAATAATAAACATTTGGATGTAATTTGATAAATATTCTTTTACGCAGTTATTAAAATAATAAATTTCAAATACTTCTTGGAGATTTTTATTCCTTCTTTTGAGTGATTATTTGAAATCAACATTTTTAGTCATTAAATTCAGCTGATAACAGAAGGGGAAAAAATATTATTAGAATTCTATAAATAGCAACAAATCTTTGAATACTCTCTTATTCGACTTCATATTTTGATTTTAATTCTTCATGATAATCTCCTCAATCAAGAAAAAAATTCTTGTACAGTTTGGGCAAAATCTTAAAGATAATCCTGTTATGTATTAATTGCTTTAAATAATCTGCATTTTTTAAAAATTAAAATATTTTCTATTAAATATTAAATATTTTAATCTATTTTTTTAATCATTTAACATGTTTTAAGCCTTTTCTTTTGAGCAATAGATATGTTCACCAATGCATACGGATTTTCATCTTATACATAAAAAATGACCTATACCCACTTTATCCAAGGCTTATTGCTAACAAAGTGTTAAAAGTAGAAATTACTTATATCCATTAATCTGAAACAAATAAATTATGAAGGAAAAAGAGAAAATATCATTAGATTTCTTCTTTTTTTTTTTTTTTTTTTTTTTTTAAGGGGGGGTGGGGAAACAGTTGGTTTTAAACTATGGTTAAAACCAACTGGTTTAAACTGTGCCAACCATGATAATTTCTCAACATTTTAATCAAAATTTATCTTATTTCTGTTTTTATTCCCAAGTACTTTGATTTTGAAATCAGTTATGTTGAAAGCAGGTACACATTGATATCTATTATCAAAAAGTGTGGACTAATAACTATCCCTAAACAGATTTACATATGACTGGAATGTCTTCAGCATTGACATGCTGACAAAATGCAGTAGAGCATGATGATAACATACATACAACTTATAGATATTTTAAAACAGGGAACAATGAAAATACAAATCTTTGGCTTTTGCAATTATCCATATTATTCTGAAATGTAGTGTGAATATATGTAGTGTGAAATGTAGTGTAAAACAGTGAAGCGATAAAATGTAAGGCCAGGTGAGGTAAAATAATTGCAAAAAATATTATTTTAATCTACAAAAGAATTACATTGAACATGCAAACAGGCATTGCTCTCAACATTTTAAAAACAATTTCAACAATAATATTTATAATTATTACTGATAATGAAAATTTAAAATGCATATTTTTGCTCATACCATGAGGGTTTTCTAAAGAAACATGAAATAAAATCCTTCATTACTTTTTTTTTGTGCGTGTGAATTTAACTACATTATAACCTCGATCCATTGTTTTTCTAAGGGTGCGGGGGGACAATAAATGCGGGAAAATGATGAATGCGGATTACCTTCAAAACATGAAAAAACACGATGTTTAAGCATTACTAATGAGTGTAATGTATACAGTATACTAATTTATTGCTTACTAAACTGTAAAACAAATAATCCGAAGTTATAGAAAATTGATATTTATTTTTAAAAAATCAAAAGTTTTGCTTGGATTTTGTTATTTTCTTTAAATTAAAAAATAAATTTTCAAGATATACAACATTTTTTTTTTCAGTTATTAATGAATGTTTATTGTATAGGCTACAATAAAATTGATGCATAGTATCTTGTTATATGTACCTACATTAAAAATATTTGCACTTTTCTACATTCATTTTCTTACAGAAAAAAAAAAACTAAGCTCCTAAAAGTAATAGTGAAATTAAAAAGATGTTAAGTAAAAAAAAAAAAAAAAAAAAAATGTGCTGTTCATGTGAGTTCAGTGTGAACTTTTTAGAAAAGCACAATTTTACCCCCCCCCCCAAAAAAAAAATAAAAACAAAATAAAATAAATAAAAATAAATAAAAATTTCATTCTTTTAAACAGTTGCATTTAAAGATACTATATTTACTGTGTGTATGTACTAATTATTGATGTACATTAAATAGTGAATTTTAAAAATTATGTGTAAGGTTGTTATTGTGTGATATCAATTGTGAACAGGAGATATACAATATAAACTTTCAAAAACTTAGTCTTACTGAAAAAGTGACTAAAATAATAAGAGATAAGTTACAAGTTTAAAAATTACATTTTATTTAAAACTTTTTACTTTTGGGTTGTATTTTCAACTTATAACATCTTTTTTTATTATCTCAGTTGGCTTTTAAGAAAAAAAGTGAGCTTTTTTAAGCTCATATTGTATATTTTTTGTTTGAATCAGAGTGGAATTTTTCAAATCAATGAAGTATTTGGATTTTTGATGTGGTCGTTCACAAGAACTTTTTGACATCACAATTTAAACTTGTCATAAACTGAAACGTCAAAAATCACCAACCCTGTGGTCAGATTTTTTTAAAAATAATTTATAGCCTGAAGATGATTTTATAAAACTTTCCACAAGTCAATTTTGTTTTAAAAATTTATTTGAATGTATTTTATCCAAGTATCATTATATTATGGCTAAGTTTAATGCATTTAACTTTTTCTTTAAGGTACTCAATGTTGCTTAATCCTGTGTGTGGAACAAACTACAGCAAACAAACTGGCACCGCTATTTATATTGTAACATGGCCAACCAATGCATTATTCTACCAAAAAACAAATTGTGAAAAGAAATTTATATGTATTAATATAATTATGTATTATAAGATAATGTAATTTATTTATTGTAATAAATATATTTCTGTGTTTTAATTGATTGTTTTGTGATTATTTCTAATTCATAATAATCTTTATCGTTTTAATATACTAAAATAAACAATCTTAACTTTTAACTACGTTTTTTCTAAATACACATGAAACAGTATTTTTATTGCATTTTAAGTTGTCAATGGTTAATATGTAGAAGTTTTGTTAAATAATTGTTTGTTGACAATTGTAAAGATTCATAAATTTATCGGATTCATTTTAATTTATTAATCTTTTTAATTTTTATTTTGAAAATTAAATTTATAAATGCAATTTATAAATGTTTTTATAGTTTATTAAACTTCTACATATTTGTTTGATTGAGTATTCCACTTAAATACTAAATGTAAATTCATATATTTCAGATAATCAGTGACGGTGCTGCAACTATATAAGTCATTTAGAGAATAAAGTTTGAATATTTCGATATTGTCTTCAGTTTTTTGCAGTTGTATTAAATTTGTTACAAAAATTTTGGTTTTTTAAAAATATATATAGGAAATATGTTTAAAAGACACAAGTATAGTAACATGTGTATTCTTTGTACATCAACTCAATCTAAATATTCATAACTTATTCTGCAGTAATTTTTTTATAATTTCATTAATTCTTTACTTCCTAATGGCACTTTAAATCACTATTAAAATAACTTGTTCTAAGATTCATTTGGTATATTGATTGTAATAATACAATTTAAAATGAATTATACTTACTTTACATTATTGGTTGCAAAAAACAAAAACATTTCTAAAAGGATGATTTTTTTCCCCATTTCCATCTTTTTAGCTATTTTGGCGTTGAAAGAAAAGAGGGGAGAGGGGCAGTTTAAGTTTGGAAATATTTTTATATTTCATTTGTAAGAGCATTATATTTGTGCATTTCTTGATTCTATAAAATATAAATAAAACATTTGATTGAAGATATAAATATTGCACAGAATCCCTATGCATTCAAATTTAATTAATTTTACTTAGCAAAATTCTTCTAAAATTTATTAAATGATTGTGTAAATTTTCTAATGTAGCTTCAAATATCACAAAAAATGCTTTGGAAAATGAAAGTTTCACAAATTTATAATTGGGAACATAAAGGTTTAAAACCCCAACGTACTTTAGTAAACTTCTCAGTGATTAATTGATTTATATAATAATATTGTAAAAAATCAATTTTAAGTTAACTACATACAGAATTTCTATTATAATATATACCACCGCCTCTCAAGGGGTTAACAAGCCGCTTATTGGAATATTTGTAGAGCGCGCTTGGACAAACCACTCGTGAAGGGCCTTTTCCATGTCCTCAAACTTGGTGGTTTTTATTTTCTTGTTCTTTGTTCCTCCAACTACAGCTTGGTTAACGATGGCATTCCTATTCTTTAGCAAAGTCCTTAAAGTTGTCTCAAGTATGCCTTTTCTTTGTCGAACGCAGATTTATTTGAGACAGCTTGGGCATCGTATTGATTTATAATTTTTAATTTCTTAATGATAGAGAGAGCGTTTCGTTTAATATGGTATGCTCCTTCCGCCATAGTTTGGACTACATTATAAAAGTATAGATGGATATCATAGACTAGACAATACTGGGAGCGACAAGCAACTCTCTTTTAAAAATATCACAGCACTGATGGAACAGCGATTGGGAAGACTCACGTGATTAATCTGCGATTGTAGCGCATGCTCCATCTATCGGTTATACCGCTCTAATTTAGGGGAGAGGGGGGGGGGTCAATTCATTTCTTAATTATGGGGAAAAGTTATTTTTATTCCTGCTTTTTATAAAAACTTGCTTACTCGCGCAGCCCGCGCCCGCGTTGAATGAGCCTTACATGAACTTCAAATTTGTTTGATTTTATAAATTTAATTCCCCTTTGGTCCACATTTATATTTTTAAATAACAAAAATCGTATGAAAATTATTGAACTGAAGGTATATTCTGCTTTGCGTAATTTCATTTTTTGAGCCTATACGTACAGAAAGCGAGGGAAACCACGACAAAACCCTCAGGTTTTTACTGATTTCAAAGAGTTTCGCATCAATTACTTTTTAATTTACATAATCTTAATTAGCGTCTCATGATAGGCCGAAATGCATAAGTCGAAAATCTCTAAATGCTGTATTTTTTTTTTTATTTGAATTTCCATTAAAATTTTACATTGTGGTTTTATATTCTCTCCAAATGAAAACATGTATTTTTCAAAGCAGACATAATGTCTTTAACTTTTGCACAACGTCTTGCTTATGGGATTTCATTGAGAGAGTTTTGATTGGGCAGTCTTTTGTAATCATCGATCGGGGTCAAAATCTAGTCAGCGTGTGGTTTTGAGGGGAAAATGCTCAATTTAATTGGATTTAAATAATTGTTGTATAAAAAATAAGTTAAATAATTGTTGTATAAAATGCTTGGGAAAATACTTCGTCTAAAAACTCGTATATGTTTAGAGCTAAGCTCATTCGCGTATTAAACGTAGGTTTTTCCTTCTAGGGACTGGTAAATTTTCGCGTATTAAACGGGTTCGCATATTAACCATTCGCGTATTAAAGAGGGTTTTTTATATGTGTAAGATAGGAGTATTTCAAGGGACCAAAGAAAATTCGCGTATTAAGCGGTTTCGCGTATTAAGCGGGGCGCGTATTAACGGGGTTTGACTGTATTTGTAATCTTGTTTTCCACATTCTTCGATTTTTCATGACCCTGTATTTCATTCAAATTTCAATTCAGAAGTATATTTTAATTGGAAATGAGACGCTTAATCCGACGCAGTTAATTGTTAGTTAATAGGTTAATTAAAAAATTAGTTAATTATTTTTGGAGTTATAAGGATGTTTCTTTTACGCAGTTCGGTACTACTTGAGTAGTTTGGCGTTTTATATAATTTGTCGAAATCAGCAGTTCTTTAATATAGCATTACTATGTATATTAACAATATTTAAATTTTGTTTATGAATTGCAATGCATTGTATAAATAGTTTCACATGTTTTATTTTCATATACATATCCATGATGGGTAAGTATTATGGTGGCCCCCAACGACTAGTTTTTTTCGTTTTGCTATTTTGTTTTTTGTAACAGTGGACTGGAGATGGGAATGCTCGGAAAAATACCGGAAAAATTGGGAAAAAAACCGTTTTTTTTAAGTTTTTTTTTTTTTCAAAGGCTTATTTTTTAATTTTTCCAAACTGGAAAAATTGAAATTTCATTTGTAAAATAATGTCTTGAAAATTTTGTAATAGCTACATTCTCATATTTTTAACATTTCACAAAAAAGTTTAATCTCCAAATTGAATCTTTTACAAATGCAGTGATTGAAGAAAAAAAATCTCATGCCATATAGCAGCTGAATCTTATCAAGTTGTATATATGTATAAATATAACCTTATTAAAAATGTCTAAATAAGAACCTAAATATAGTAATAATTTCTAAATCATAAATTCTGATTATATTTTGCATAAGTATATACAAGAAGTTCACAAGTTCACAAAAACAGGATTACATGAGAAAAATCTAGATATATAATTAAATGCAACTTCTCTTTTTTAAAAATTAATTCATGTGCAAAATTATTTCAATAATATGCCGATTAATGGGAATGGTAACATAAAATTTGAAGCTTGTATTTATTACTTTCTTCTATCTTTACAAGAAGTAAGTATTGAATTTGTGAAAAATTTGACATCCAGTTTTTGGTGTATTTAAACATTTTAGAAGGTCCTGAACACGATTTGGTGGTTTTGAAAAATATCTGTCACTCTGTGAGTCTGAAA
This sequence comes from Maratus speculifer, assembly GCA_964019185.1. Classification (NCBI taxonomy): domain Eukaryota; kingdom Metazoa; phylum Arthropoda; class Arachnida; order Araneae; family Salticidae; genus Maratus; species Maratus speculifer. The sequence continues at coordinate 161,344,411 of OZ025303.1, forward strand.
GTGACAAAAATTTTATGGACACTGTATCTCAAGAACTGATGCACATAATTTCACAAAATTTTAGATTCAGTTACACCTTGATATAAACGTGAGATGTTTAATTATTAGTGTATATCGCCCAACCGATGGCGCTGCTATGCTGCATTATTCATGATTTCCACAATAGTTCTATCTCAAGAATTGAAAGACGATTTTTCATTAAAATACAGATTTAGCCAGCTCCTGATATATATTAATGTTGTTTAGTTTTTGGTGTAAATTGCCCTATAGGTGGCACTACTATGCTGCATTTTTCAAGATTTCGTTATAGCTGATTAATTGAATGTTTTTCAAGGTGTTTAATTTAAATTTGACCTTCACTTTACCTCCATAATATAGAGCAATGTTGCAAAACATGGGTAGTTAGCATTAGAAAAGTACAACTGCGGTGGAAAAAAAATGCATTTTTTATTACAAGTAAATACATTCCAAATTATACTTTCCTTCTTGATTAAACTTTGAATTTTAATAGTTTTCTAAAGCACGGTAAGAAGTTTATCTCTCTGTGCAATTGCTTTAGCTAATTCCTCAAATGGCGAGCATTTTCTATTTGTAGTGTTCTGTTTTCATAACTTTTCAGTTCCACTCTCAGAAATATGACATTACCATATGGAAATATTATTGAATATGGTTTCTTACTCATGAATGGGATACCAGATTTCAGGATAAAAAGAAAAAACATTACGTTTAATTTAACTTAAAAAATATATTTTCCTGGTTTCGGTGAGTAAAAATCTAACAGTCCTAAATCCTATGCTGTTTTTTAGTTGCAGACCTGAGTAAGCCAAACTAAAATTTAGTTTTGTTTGAATTTAGGTTATAAAACTAAATCAAAACTTTTTTGAGTTGAGATTGGGAAGCTATACCAAAACTAAATATTTTTTTTAAAGGAAATAAAATTATAATTGTAAGAAAAGAATGTAATATTGTAAAAATATACATTTTTTAAACAAACAATGGAATTTTTGAATGCTGATATTCATAATAATAACAAAACTGCAATAATTTATTTCATTAAACTAGTATCATTTACTTATAAACTATACTTATGTAAATGGGATACATAATTTATTTCATTCCAAACTGTAGGCATTTAAACATGTAACTGAAAAATCATTTCAACAAAGATATAACAACAATAGCATTTTATAAAAATTCTGAGGCTGTGAAAAAAAAAAAACTAAATTTTTTTAAGAAGGCTTTGCTTTTTATTTTGTAATATAAAGTGAAAATATTTTTCTTTTAATACAAATAAATGGAAAAAAAATGTTTATTATTTAATATTCTCTAAGAAAAAATAATTTATTTGGAAAAACAATCATTAAAAATCAATTTTTCCAACTTTTCCGTTTTTTTTCCCGCCACTTATATTTTCCCGGAAAATTTACATCTCTACACTGGACATAAGCGTACAACATTACTCTGACTGAAGATGTTAAATGTTTTTTTCTTTTAAATTAACAAATTTTCACTGTAAAAAAAAAGTCCATCAAATTTACGCAAAAACTGCTGGCAGCAATGCTGGCAGCAGTTTTTGCCGATAAAATTGCAGTAAAATTAGATGTTTGCTGTAAAAATTGCAGTAAAATTAGATGTAAATTTTTTATTCTAATTTTTTTGTAATTTTTATCGGCAAAAACTGCTGGCAACAATTTTTGTCTTAAATTTAACGGACTTTTTTTTTAAAATAGTGTACGAAATGTGGTATCGGATTACAGCCTTGAATGTTGATTTCTTTCAAACATTTACGAAATCTGTTGTCAGATTAAAACTTTAAACGTTGATTCCTTTGAGATTAAACAAATGTATGGTATCTTTTTGGGAATCAAGAAGAGTCGTACCTACTTGTTACGCAAGAGTATATCTGGCCTCCAGATCTGCCCCGCTGGAATGCGTACTGTGGCTACACCACCGAAGTCAGATGCGTTCCACCTTAAGTGTACATCATTCCACTTCTGAAAGGAAAAAATAACAAAAAAGATTAAGAGAAATGATTGATTAACCGTTTAAACGCCAATGTTCTCAAATAGGAACATTGGATTATTTCTAATACAAAAAATATATTTTCCAACATAATAACAATGTCCTTATTTTTCCTATAAAATATAAGGTTGATTTCAACTTTTGAATAAAAAATATATTTATGTTTAAGCATTTATCAGAAGTATAAGTAAAATGTAAATTCATTAATTTGCATAAAATATATATTATTTGCTTTTATCGTTTTCTCTATATTATTTACATTTGACCATTAGGAATCGAAATGTTTTTCGAATTCTAGAAAATATTCAAGAACAACGTATAATAGCATACAGCGGAAAATAATTTGTTATATTTGCATAAGTTGTCAATCAATAATCATGTTCCAAAATGCGAATTTTAAAATGAAAACAGCCAAAAAAAACTGCAAAAATATTTGTTTTTGTTATTTTCTAAATTTGTATGCATAAATAAAAACATTTGAAGCTGTAATATAAGAAAAACAAAATTATTATTGCATTGCGATATTAATTTGGCGTGTAAACGGTTAAAGCATAAAAAATATCACATGTAAATAGCTACCCCACTTTTTCATATTAGCAAAAAAAAAAAAAAAAAAAAAAAAAAAAAAAATATTATCATTGCAAATCGATTTAATGCGTTGATTAAATAACGGGCTGTGCAAATATAATGTTATCATTTTAGGGTCGAAGCTGGGGGTTGCGTGTTTTGATATCGATTTCATTTTTGATCAAAATTTTCTCTTTTTATTTGTAACATGTTTTTTGGTAAAAACTTGCATGTAAACTTGCATAACATCTTTTTTTTTAGTCTGTAATCTATTTTTATGACAGTGGAAAGTTGTTATTAAAATAACCAAATTATTATAAAATCATTTAATTCTAAAAAATGGAATACTCCAACTTTTGGTATTCCTATTCTTTTTCATATGTGTATGCATTTATAATCTCTGTTCGAGAAATCATAGGTGAAATATATTTAAAATAAAGCTTGTGTTTACTAAATAATAGAAAAAAAAATAATAAAAAGAGAGAAGAAATCTTGCTACTTGTTTTGCTAATAAGAATTTCTATTTGACCCCACCCCTCCTCCATTCGGGCCAAGTACAACAGGGTTTTATTACTGTTGAATGCATTATGCAACAAAAAGCTTTTATGGGATACTTTTTTTAAATAGTAACTATTTCTTGATATAAAATCTTTTCATATATAAAATGATATTTTATCGACTTCTCTTCATTTCAATCGTAAAAAGTAAGTAAATAATAAATATAACCAGTTTCGTATATCACTTCAAATACATGAAATAAATTCTATAATTTAAAAACTTTTTACACTTTGATAACGATATTATTACCGGGGGGTGGGAGTTTTCAAAGATGATACCATATGATATCAAAAGGGGGGGAAGTCCAAAATTGCCAAAAAGTTGATAATATATTTGCACAGCCTCTAAGGCAAAATTTTCAGTTAAAATTTTCTGATCCAAAAAGTTAGAAGAGCTGACAGCTATGCATTTATTATGGTAAAAAGAAGAACAAATGTTTCTTAATCAGTAAGAAATTTAATATAATTACAGACGAAAATATAGAATATAAATAGAAACTAAGTTTTTTCCCGAATTACCGGAGATTTTGAAAAGCGTTTTTTATTTTTGAGACCCTTGAAACCAATATACGTGGTTTCGAAAGTTCGGTGCAAATGTGAAAATATACGGTAAAAAAATATCTTGGATCGAAAAGACATGCAGTTTACCAATAACTATTCAGCGTAGAATTGGATTTTGTACGATTTGGTACGACACCAACAAAAATTAGTTTAAAATCTCAACAACAGAGAACGCTACTGCGGATAATTTCATGGAATAATTATATATTGTTCACACTGCACAAGATTTGGATACAAAAAAGTGTAAGCAAACATGCAGTCACATGCAAAACATGACAAACATGCAGTACTTTCTAATGCTTTTGTATCCAAATCTAGTATTGTGTGAGCAATATGGAATTATCCCAGGTATTATCAGCAATAGCGCCCTCTATTGCGGAGATTTTATGCTAATTTTTTGTTAGTATCATACAAAATCCCGTACCATGAAGAATATTTATCAGCAAACTGCATATTTCTTAGACCCATAGATCTTTTATTTATCATGTTTCACTTTCGACTCGGACTTTTGAAACACCTGATATAATTGAGATTTTAAGAAGCATTCATTAAGAAGCATAGTTTCTTTCGCTTTCACTGATTTTCGGAAAAGTCCCTGCGCAGATTTTATGGTATATTAATAATTTTTCTCAACACCAATAATTTAAACATTTTTAACTGCGTAAATAAATTGATACATGCTAGAGGAACCGAATAATATTAATTTTAATACTTAATACGTATGTCGTTTGTCTTTAAAACATGTTTGTCGAACGTGAAAAAGTTAAAAACAAATAATCGATACTAAAACGGATATTTCAGTTTGATAAAACTCACTAATACACTAAAAAAACTCTCGGAAAAGTTTCCAAAAATCAGTGGTTATAAAAGAAACTTTAGTTTTATAAATGCTTCTTTAAATCTCGAAAATATATTAGCTTCTTGTGTTTCTAAAAATACAGAACGTTTTTCGGAATTGTGGGTGATTCGGAAGAGTTTATTGTATATATTCTTTTAGTGTTATTTTATATTTTCTTAGATTAATATATGCATTTATTTTTCTCAACTACAAGGGAGAATAAGGGGGAAAAGTTTCTTCATTTGGCGGAAATTTTCTCTCGTATAACGGAGAAAATAGAAAAGGATATTCTTTAAGTAAAGGATGTATCAATAAAATTAATTTCCTGGCAATGCTGTTGCCAGGAAACTTCCCGCCATTTGAAATTTTTTTTCTGAAAGTGTATCTACAGATTTTTATACGCACACGATATTAAGTTAAAATTTAATCCAAGCAAATAACGCTTAACACGATTCAAAATATACTTCCACCAATTACTATTCATAATCTGCAATGGATTTGGTTCAATTATTTCTGCAACTTCATGCACTTTTCAATGGTACAGTGTACACAAGGATAGACGTACATTTTGTATCGATGTGTTTCTGGGATTTCTGACTCATAAAAGTGTAAATTCGTTGAAAACCAGAAATGAAAAAATAAAGAAAAATTAAAATTAGATTTCAATATTTTTTCTATTATAGATAGAAAAAAATTTATAAACAAGCATTTCATCAAAAATTTGTGATATGCATTCTTTTCTTTTTCTTTTCTTTTACCTTCTTTTTTCTTTCAGAGACATATGGCATGCTACTTTAAAATGAAATTTAGATTTTCGACCATTTTAAAGTCATTAAAAATCAGTTTGAAAAACAATTGGAACAACTTCAAGAAATGTCCACATTTATTAATACATTTTTTCTAATGCAATTCAAATATAATGAAAATAAGGTAATCTGCATTTTATACTACTGACATTCACCCTTTGGCTAAACAGACAAATGATTAAATAACAATGGTGTATCTTTGATAAAAAAAAATTGCATAATATATGAGATTGTATATTTTTAGTAAAAGTAAAGCAAGCGTAAAATAAAAATATGATGCTGAAGCCTATTTTCTCAAAAAGATACTCGATATCATACTTGATTAAGGATACTGTCAAGTGGTTAAATAACAGTTATAAAGGTATTTTGTATAGTTTATGATATATTACATTTGTAATAAAAACTGCTGTTTGCGCAAAATAAAAATTCACTCATGAAGCCCATTTTCTCAGAAAGATACTTGATCTCATACTTGATTAAGGAGACTGTCCAGTGGTTAAATAACAGTTCTGTAATTTTTATAAAAGTATTTTGTATAGTTTATGAGATATTACATTTGTAATAAAAACTGCTGCTTGCGCAAAATAGAAATTTATTCATGAAGCCCATTCAAAAAGATACTCGATCTCATACTTGAATAAGGAGACTGTCAAGTGGTTAAATAACAGTTCTGTAATTTTTATAAAAGTATTTTGTATAGTTTATGAGATATTACATTTGTAATAAAAACTATTGCTTGAGCAAAATAAAAATTCATTCATGAAGCCCATTTTCTCTAAAAGATACTCGATCTCATACTTGATTAAGGAGACTGTCAAGTGGTTAAATAACAATTGTGTAACTTATATAAAAGTATTTTTTGCAGTTTATATATGTTCTTAATAAAAGTTGGTGCAATAATAAATTAAAAACTCATTGATGAAACCTATTTTCTCAAAAAGATACTCTTTCTCATATTTGATAAAGGAGACTGTCAAGTGGTTAAATAACAATTGTGTAACTTTTATAAAAGTAATTTGTATAGTGTATGAGGTATTACATTTCTAATAAAAATTGGTGCATGCTAAATAAAAATTCATTGGTAAAGCCTACATTCTCAAAAATATACTCCTTATCGTACTTCATGATGGAGACTGTCAAGTAGTTAAATAACAATTGTGTACTTTTATATTAGTATTTTGTATAGTTTATGAAATATTATAGTTTTAATAAAAGTTGGTGAAGGCGTAAAATAAAAATTCACTGGTGAAGCATATCTTCTCAAAAATATACTTGATGAAGGAGATTGTGAAATTATTAAATAACAATCGTATAACCTTTAAAGAAGTATTTTGATTTATAATGAGATATTATATTTTTAATTATAGTTGGTGCAGGCGTAAAATAAAAACTCACAGATAAAGTCCGTTTTTCAAAAACATAGTCCCTATCCTGCTTGACGAAGTAGACAGTCAAGTGCTTAAATAACATTTTTTTTTAGACAAATGTAAAAACAATTCGCCACCATTTTTAACTCACAAGTAAATAAATATAATAATGTTATCCTTATTTAAGAATAACGTTTTCGCAAAAATTCATATTTTACCACATTCGACTTCACTTTTGTAAAATGTGAGTTAATTTAAACCAGATTAAATACTTTTAGAACTAAATTTTCTTTTTAAAGAAGTGATATCAAACAAGTTCCATGTAGAAACGGGAAGTTGATAATGATACTTCTAAAATGTTTTCCGATGAGAAAATTGTTTAACTTTTTTAGTTTTGAATTAATTCACATTTTACGGAAGCTAAGTCGTAGATGGCAAGTATGAAAGTCTTTAAAATTTTCCGAAAAGTAGCTAATCTTGAATAAATTCATTTATTGTTAAGCATGCGAATGATTAACAATTCAATTTCAATAACGCATCCAGAATTATGCACCGTAGACCCAATTATCAATCTTTGGTTAGATATGCCATATTTCGAAACAAGTTTACTATTCTCTAAAAGAAGTTAAAAATTACAAATATATCACCTTTATAAGTTAGATTGCCCTGCAGAAACCCTAATTTTTGTTTTCTTTAGAAGAACTTTATATTTTCTGGGTATTAGTGTTTTTGCATTTTCTAATACTGATATACTCTTTCAGCATATTCTAATACTAATATAAATTTATTTTCAAATTAGATTTAATTAAAATTCATTTAATTAACCCATTAATGCCCAAATTATTTTCTTCGCTAAAATATAACTTTTGTATTTCCCACCACTTTTAAAATCAAATTAACATTTATCTAAATTTATCGAGGCTTCTGTCTCGTGAAAGAAGGTATATATTTATCTTCCTCTTTACTGGTGGGAAAACTGCTTTCTTGCTGTTTTTGTAACCGTCCTCAAAAGAGGACGCCGGGCGTTAATGGGTTAACTTAATTGTACGTTGATATTTAATTATTAAACTAACAGATAAATCTCTTATTTGCTTTTAATAGTTCAAAGGTATCACAGTTTTAGATAGTTTATTAACAGAAAAAAAAACTGCTTTTTATATTATCCATATTACAGTATTTTAGTTGATATACTTTCATGCTATCAGTTATTATTATTATTGGATTTATGATATCAGTATAGACTTTTCGTTTTGTGTTACTTTTGGTTATTAAAAAGACGCGCTATACATGTGACAGGTTGCGTTAAAATCAATTTTAGATTTTTATTGAAAGATCCACATTATAAAGTCATTAAAAAGCAGTTTGAAAAATAACTGGATCGTTTTCAGAAAATGCTAATGCTTTTATCTTAACCACATAAATATTTTTCTGCTTTATACTCTAGACTTCAGTTTATCAAAATGTCGATTATATGGTGTAATCGCTTAAACGTTACTTCTTACACATTTCGGCATAAAGGTATTTCATAATTCAGGACAATGTTTATTATTATAAATTCTTACAAACTTCTTACAAATTATAAAAAATATTAATGGCAGATTACAATATTGTTAAATAATTTCAATACATTGTGATAACTATTAAATGATACAACATTAAAACAAATTACCATAAAAAAATTTAAGTTTTCCCAAAGAATTCTTACTAATAGATACCAGTACATATTTCATTTCTCCTTAGCTTCAAAAATTTTTTAAAAATTAAGAAATCTAACGTAGGTGTTTACTAGACTCCCAAATCTTGCTGAAAGCAAATTATAATCAAAGCTATAAAAAATGTTGCAATGATTTTTTTCAATTAAATAATGCAGAATTTTTTCAGATAACCGTTTAAAATAGGTGAGAAAAATTTGAATTCCTAGAGAATTTCTCACCCACAAATACCCGTACTGGCTACAAAAATAGTTTGTAAATAAATAAGTATAAATCAGGTTTTTATCAGAATTCAAAATCTTGCTACAAGAAAATAATAATTAAGGAGGTATACAAATATAATAATTACACAAATGATTTTTTAAATGTTAAATGATACAGACTTTTTAAGTAAATCTTTTAAAATCTATTGAAAAATTTATTATATCTGGAGTGATTCTCAACAACAAATATCTTTGCATACTTTATTCTCAGTGTATATGCTGTTGCATACAGCTCATATTCAAAATATTAGAATACTTACCTTTTTTTTAGAAATTGAAAATATCGTTTGGTAATTTAATGTCTTTTAATGAAAATATGCAAACGATATTTTTATTAAGAACTTATTGTTGATTAAACTTACTTGTTATCTTAAATTTAATATCATTTTTGAAAAAATTAATTGCAAAAAAAATTATTTTGAAAAGTCAAAATATTAGAATATTTATTCAAGTGGTTCAAAATATTAGAATATTTCACATTAATTCTCCTTTAATTATTACCAATTCTTAACTGGTGGCATCATTGATTAAATTCAGACTATTTTATTTAAAATCAGTATCCTTTTTTGCAGTTTGTTTCTTTTTCGTCTTAAAATGGGCCGTGTGAGTGATATTCCTGAATCTACTAAACTTCGTATGGTTGATTTGTATCGGCACGGTAAAAATCAATGTTTTATAGCGAATTATTTACATTGTTCGCAATCGAGCGTTAGTAAAATACTAACACAATATTCAAAAATTGGAAAATTTCAAAATAATCGCCGAAATGGTGGCTGAAAACCAAAAACATCTGCTAGAGATGACAGGAAACTGAAGCGTATAGTTAAGAAAAACCGTTTTAAAAGAGTGCGAATCTTGCACCGAAAATGGAAAGAAGAAGGAGTTGAAGTTTCTACATCCGCAACATTAAGACGTCTCCATAAATTTAAATTTGAATCTCGTGTACCGAAAACAAAACCTCTCATGACTGCAAGACAAAAGCGTATAAGATTGAATTGGTGTAAATCAAGACGTTTATGGAGCAATGAAGATTGGAAAAATATATTATTTAGTGATGAAAGTATGTTTTGTGTTTCATATGGTAATCAAGGTATTCGAGTTTGGAGAATGAAGCAAGAAGCATTTGATAAAGAATGCCTTAAACGTTCCGTAAAATTTGCTGCTAGTGTCATGGTTTGGGGTTGTATGAGTGCAGAAGGACCTGAAAAGTTATGCATCGTCTACGAAAAGGTTAACTCTCTGATATATCAAGAAATTTTAGAATATTACATGATTCCATCATCAGAAGATTTATTTGAAGATGATTTCATCTTTCAACAAGATTTAGCGTCCCCGCATACCTCGGTGTCAACTAAGAATTGGTTCCGCCAACGCAACATTAAGGTACTTCCTTTGCCACCAAATTCACCAGATCTTAATCCCATCGAAAACTTATGGCGTATAATGAAGAAAAAACTTCAAGAAAATCCTCTTTCAAGTAAAACTGAATTAGTGGCACGTATAAAGTCTATTTGGGCTAATATTGATAGAAATGTTTGTAAACACCTTGTATATAGTATGCAAGATCGATTGTACGCTGTTATGAAAGCTAAAGGGGATGCTACAAAATATTAACTACCATTTTCTTCATATTCATAAGGTAATATTGTTGCGTAAAATAAAATATTCTAATATTTTGAACCAATCTAAATTTTATTCTAATATTCTGGTGTGTTTAAGGAAGCTGTATACCTAATTTATTGTGCTGTATTTTATATTTTATAAATGTTAAAATCTTATCTAAACATTCCAGATTTAATTTATAAGAAATTTAATTGTATTTACTTAGTATAAAAAATAAATAAATGACAAATAATTTTTTCTTATTACTTTTTCTCAATTATTCTAATATTTTGAATATGAGCTGTAGATGTTCATGATTCTTGTTGGGCTCTGTAATGGGTGGTGCGGCCAGGACTGAATAGTTTCTGTATTTAAGGGGCTACATCAATCACCTAGAAAGAGTTGCTCGCTAATGCTAATCTTATGGCAGATATATATTTTCTAATTTTCTCGTTTGCATTTTAATATTGTTAATTGATTTTTTTCATTGGATATCTAAAACTGATCCCTACATCCGCCTTTTTTTGCTATCAGATTTTGTCAAGAAAATGGTTTAATTTTTGAAATCGATTCAGAAATTAAAAGTGAGCTAGTTAAAATTATCTATACACAAAATCGAATAAATAAAAAAAGCTCTTTTTTACAGGTCGAACTATGCTATCTAAATAAAAAAAAATCATGTAAAAATATGGAAATGCAACCTTAGAAAATTTCTATAATAAGATTAACATTAGCGAACAGATGTGACAGGTACACGTCCCATGTGTGAAGTAGCCCCTTAACATGGATGAAATGTTTCATATTTTTATATTCCTATCCTTTATGTGCCTAACCAGTGCCTGAGGGGTTCTGATCTCGAAGTCGGTAGATATGAAATGCTGGGTTCGAACCCATTCACGCTCGTCGGACTAATCATTCGGAGTTTTCCGTGGTTTTCTTCGAATCGTGGATTTTCTTGCGTAAATACAAGTTAGTTTCCCTTGGAAATACCTTCAAAGAGGGAATTCCACCATTAGCGCCTATATCCCTCTTGTTGATAATGTATGTCATAAACACAATAACTAATCAACAGCAAATTGTACAGCACTATTAATTTATTCGATTTTTTTTTCGTAAAGCGCCTTGACAGTCTGACTGACAATTCTTTTAAAAGAATCTCACTGTTTCTTCTTGCAAAAACCTTTCACTCTGTTTTTGGGGATGCTTGTTTATTTAAAAATTTCAGTCGGGAGATTTACTTTTTAAGAGTTTTTTCAGTCAATCATTTAAAACTTCTAACAAATTTCAGTACATGAGACTCTGTTTCTGTTTCAGTTCAAGTACATCTAACTTTAAATATATCCCATGGTGTGATTTACGAACCACATCTCTTATTCTCTACAAAGGAATAACTTTTGCAAAATTTAAAAATCACAATGCTGTAGACTCACGCCATATTACTATTCGTTAGAATGAGCAAATGTTTCCTACGAAGTATGTTATTTTGACCTTCAATAGCCCATTTTAACTTCCAGTATTAAAGCTGCTTACACGACTTCCCTGTTTAGCTTTATATTATCTACCATTTCCGCTGTTTCAAATGTCAACGTTATGATCGTACTTCTACTACCTGTCATGGTTTTGTTACCGGTGCATGTTGAGAAGTCGGCCATGAATGTAATTTCTGCAATAATTTAGAATTCAGCTCAAATTGTAAGGGGTACTATGCAACTCATTCTAGCTCTCATTTAAACGGGATTCGTAAAAAAGAAACTACTGTTGTTAAAATTAATATAAAACCTATATACCCAGAAGCATTGAATCAAGTTATATCCAGAACCCCGTCAGTAGAGCTTTCTTATTCTAATTTAGTGAAACAATTCTCAAAATCCATTAAGCATATGTGTATTCAAACACAATCCTCTTTAATAGTTGATACATATGTCTCTTTATGATCTGATTGTATTAGGAAAGAATTCCGTGACAATTTTTGCTATTGAAATCTAGGAAATTTTCCAAAGTTGAAACTTTTGCTGCACTCATAACAGCCTACTAAATAGAAGCTTTTGATTCTTCTGAACATAGTCGTTCTATATTGCATTCATCACCACAGCTTTTTAAAAGAGAATTATCTAAAGTTCAGCCAAAACAATATTATTCTCAGTCACCAAGCAAACTGCCAAAATCTGGTGTATTTATAACGTAGCTAGGAAAACAGAAATCATTCCAACATAAAAAGAAAAGTTTATTTCCAGAACATACACATACAACTAGACTTGCTCAGTACTCCTCCATGCAAGAAATGTAACTATAACAAAATAACGTTTTGAAGCACCACGCTTGACGATGTTAAGGATTCCTAATAGTTTCTGCATTATGCGGAAGTCGCTAAGGAATAGGAGTCATTTGACACATAGATAAATGAGGAAAATGTTTTTCAGGTATTTAATACTAAGGGATTTTAACAAGTTCCCTGTGTAACCTGTTTATTTAAACTGTTTTCAATAAATTTAGACTGTTCACACATTGATTTTAGTTTCTATAATTGTAAAGATTTGGACTTCGATATTTTACTTTTACACCCTACGTGATTTTATATTGTTTTTAATAATCCATGATGTTTAGAATTGCCTTTATGAAACATTATTAGATATTATGCCTTTTTTTACACTGCCTTCATTACAAATTATTTAGATTTTGATTATCATTTAGTTGTGGTATTTTGATTTCATTTAATTGTTTTATTTATACATTCTATTATTATGCATTTTATTAAAATGTGTTGTTATTGCTCATCTTGTTTTATAATTTTTTTTTAAAAACCCTATTTCTTTTTTAATTTTAACCTTTTTTGTTGTGGCATGTTCCTAATAGGACTCTATGCCATCAAAATCCAATTAACCAAATAATCAACCAATAGAAGGGCATAGCTCTTTTATGTGCCACTGAGTACTTTTATGTTAAGATGGTGTTACTTCACGAACGGTTCCAACCAGTTCCAAAAGTGAAAGTGTTCTCATTTAAAAAGAAACTGTAAACCAAAAATGAAAAATCACAAACGAAAAATTTCGGTTATCACCCTCAGGTATCCTGAGTATATATAAAAAACATTTAGAAATATTAAAATAAAAGCGAGAAATCTCTCAAGATTTCTCTCGTAGGTTTAACATTAGCATGCAAATTTTCCGCGTGACTAGCGTAGGCTCTTAAACCAACCAGTTTCAAAAATGAATTCATAGAATTTTTGCAAGACTTTTTTCTACTTAAAAACTGTGAAGATGACGAAAAATTGTTGTAATTTTTTTTTCATAAGGTCAATTTTCTATAGTTATTGAAGGCTCTTATTTCTTTAATTTATTACATTTTAGTAACAGAATATGTAAAGTTAAAAAAAATATTCTAGAATGCAGATTATATTTTGGGAAAACTTTCTCCAACAAAATAACATGAGATTGAAAAAAAAAATTAAAAAGAAAGTAGCTTATTTTCTTGTTCCCAAAAAAGTGAGAAATTTTCCTTCATTTCGCATTTTTCCATGTTATATTTTTAATAATAAACATTAAAAATGTAATACAAATAAAGCAACGAAATTCTGAGATTTAAAAAATATGTGAGAATTTCTGATGAAACTCTCAGTTTTATAAATGTAGATATTCAATTTGAATGACTTTTGTTGAAAGATCAAACAATAGATTGCATTAAAAAAAGGATAAAATTTTAATCTGTAAGGAAGCAGTATATTGAGATAAATATCTATTTCTAATTCAATTATCTCTTTTATTATTAACACTTTCCAACAAAGTTGAAAAGTTTTTATGCATTCGGTTTATCTGGCCGTCTCTCCGCGCTATAACTCCCGTAAATATTCTCGGAATTCTACGAAATTTTTATATATTATTGATGTTTATCCTGGCACGAACCCTATAGAAAATGAAGTTTTACTATGATTAGTTTATTTTCAGGGATAGTCAAAAATTTTTCGATACATTACGGACAATGGCAAAAAATCGTTTCAAATGAATTTCAAAGGTGTTACAACCTGTCAAACATATTCAAATTTACATGGATTCGCAAAATGCACTAAAATACGCCTTCTGTAAAATATGCAGTCAAAATAATAATTATTACTCAAAAGAATTCCATTACACAATAATAAGAAAGGAATTGTTTGCGACATATTTTAATAATGTTAAACAATTTGAAGTATCATAAAATTGATATACGCCGCTGAGATTTAATATTTAACTCATAATATGGCGTGCATAGCATTTACAGGGATACACAAAATATTTCAAATCTTATATTCTTATCCGAAGTACTGTATATTATCGATAATAGCTGATGGGTGGTTGAAATGCATTTTCAGTTATGATATGCGCTTTTAAGTTCTACTAAATGTTCTGCAAATTTTATGGTGTATATAAATGTTATAGTTGATATACAGGGTTACACAAAAGAGCTCATAAAGGTTACTGAATATGAGAGTAATTAACTTAAAGGTGGTTTTTAAGTAAGTTATGCATTTTTGCGTTGAACTGCTTTCAGTTTACTAAGAAATGTTTGTAGAATATAGATAAAATGCTACACAGGATCACGCAAAGAATTAGCTACATCGTCACCCATAGATGATAATTTCTGGAAATGTGATTTAAGTAGTTTTAAGAGTGTGTTTATTTGAACTAAATTTTAACAAAATACTGGCGTGTAATAAAGGTACTAGGTAAATAACAGGGCTGTAAAAAGTATTCAAATATTTTCCATCTATTAGAATAAATTACTGAAAGAGAAATTTCAACCAGATAGGCATTTTCTCGCTAAACTAAATTTTCCCATTATATAGTATATATATATATCAACCGACGGATCAAATACAGGGCTGAACAAAAGTATACACAAGTACACACAGTAGTACGAATACATATTTGGCTATGGACAGTAGCATTTTATTTCCCTAAATAACCAAGTTTTGTTAAAGATTTCAGGAAATGTTGGAAAGTGTTCCATAATATATGCTTAAAGCATGATTTTTCTTACTTGTTTTCCTTGTAAATTTGACAGAAAAAATATTGAAAAAAATATTTTTTCTTTTTTTTGAGTTTTCTGCTTAAAAAGTTAAAAGAATGAAAAATCATGCTCCCAGCATAGATTATGAAACACTTTCTAACACATCCAAAATGCAATAAAAAAAATTATAATTTATTGAGGTGAATGATGTCTAATTAACACGTTGAGTGTCACGTCACTCATAATGACTGACACTGCATTTTCCGTTTAAGTCCCCTGATATTTAAAAATATCATCCTCTAATAACTAAAAGTTGAGTAAATTTTAAATGGATTTTCAATAATTACTGAACACAATATATATTACTTGCAATCGTTTTGAAAATCGAAAAATTTTTTTTGACGGATTTATGTGTTTCAGATACTGAAGATTCCGAAAAACATATTTTTAGAAAAAATAAATTGCCGTTTGTCTGTATGTCTGTCTGTCTGTGTGTCTGTAAACGCTCTATCTCACGGAAGAAATTGAGATAGAGACTTTTGTATGTACTTAGTATGTAAGAATGGAACGAAGCCTAATTAATATCAGTAACCTCGATTATCCGGAACAATTTTTTTCGGACTCTCGAATAATTCGTTCTGATGATCGGCATGTAAAAATTTTCGAAATCTTTTATTTTAAGGAGTGGGTATAAAAGGCTATAAAATAACACAAATTTTGCATAAATAATGAATTCGATCGGATGATTAGTTGCCGAGATATTTGTAATCCTGTTTTCCACATTCTTCGATTTTTTATGACTCTGTATTTCATTGAAATTTCAATTCAGAGATATATTTTAATTGGAAATGAGACACTTAATACGACACAGTAAACTGTTAGTTAATATGATTATCACTTTTGGATTATGAGGATGTTTCTTTCACGCAGTTCGGCACTACTTGAGTAGTTTGGCATTTTATATAATATTTCGAAATTGGTTTATCAGCAATTCATTAATAGAGCATTACTATGCATATTAACAGTATTTAAATATACGTTTAAATTTTGTTTTGGAATTGCAATGAATTTTATAAATAGTTTACACATGTTTTATTTTTATATATTATATTATGCATATCCATGATGGGTAAGTATTACAGTGGCCCCCAACGACTAGTTTTTTAGTTTTATATAATATTTTATACTGCTAGACACTGGTGACTGACGTGGCACTCGACGTGTTATACGTAAAAATACATGTAAATTGTACAATTTAGGAATTGCAAAACGCCTTTGAAAAGCTAATTCCTGCAATTACGAAGAATAGTACGGTAAATATCCATTTTTTTTTATTGTAGCTTCTCAGCAGATTCATATGCATGTTATATAGTACGCTAAATGTTAGTTCAGTTAGGAAACGAATAACACAGTTGAAATTTACCTCTTATCATTCCCTCCCCCCCATTAGTAAATGGAAATAAAACATTTGAGATCAGCTTTGCTGCTCTATATCTGATCTATTGAATTTATACAACACCAAGTAATATGCAAAAAATAATTAAATTTTAAAATATGTATATTACAAATTTAAATTAATTTCGCCAAAATTAACCTTATACTATATTAATTTCTTTTTAGTAATATTCCGTACTTATTTCAACTTATTTAATTAAATTCCTGTTACTAGATCTAATCTATTAACCTTTATAGAAACGAAATAAATTCTTAAATTCGCCTTAAAAAATTTATTCCAATATGCGTAATTTTAAAAAATGGTTCTAAATTAAAAATATTCTTAATTAAACTTTATTTCTTAATATTCCAAATAAAACTCATTTTTTCCCTGTTTTTATCAACCCTTTTTTAAGAAAGTCTTATCAAATTTATTACAAAACCATACCTTTCAAAAATATCATTCTTTTTATTTATTTTCTTTTTTCTTCGCGTTTGATATTTATTGCGTATCAATAAATTCATTTCATTTCTTTTTTGTTTTAAATTAACCGTCTGTAATTATCGTCGGTAAAATATTTGAATTTTGATTTCGATTCGATTTTTGATAAATTAGTTAAATAATAATCTTTTAAAATAAAAATTTTCGTCTGAAAAAGATTTGGGAATACTAGGTTTAATCTCGACGTTAGACATAAAATTCTGTTTACATAAAAAAAATCACGGTTAAAGATTATAGAAAATTCTACAAGCTTTTAGTATTTTGATTTTATGTGAGGAAGCCGAGAGATGATGGGATATTCTTTCTTTTTCTTTCGATGATTGGCGGAAATTATGTTAGAAGTTATTTATGTCATAAGACGACTTGCGGAAATTATGTTTTTATGATGGAATATCACTACGGAGAGAGCATTACCCGCTCTATATGAATGGATGTTAATATACTATTTTGGAGCAGAAACTGTGTAATTTAATGAAACCTATTATTTTACTTAATTTTTATCTCGCTACGACTCCTGTGACGTAATATGGGTAAACTTGCAAAGATTTTACTGGCTTCTATCTCAAAATGTTACATGTATCACAACTGAAAACGCAATTCCAGCAATTATTCTTCTTATTGTAGGCAGTATTCTAGCCAGATATTTTAATATGTCCCCGTAAATGAAAGATAAATTATATGCACACCACTAAGCGTTTTGTATTACAACTAAGTGATATTTACAAATATAAATATATTTAAATTAGTGCGATATCATTAAAATATGCCGCAAAGAATATTTTCCAGTAAGCTGTAATGTAACGGAATTCTTTTGAGTGTACCTGTAAATGCTTCGTTAATGCTACACACTTCATTTTCAATACCGAGCATGCTGCAATAAAAATAAATTTCATTACAATCTGACTATATTTACGCGATTTAGAGCACGGACGGGCACTCAGAAAGGCAAATCGAATTCATAAACACTGTTCAATTATGATTGAACGTATTAAAAATGGAATTGTTTTAACACTCGAATGACAGCAAGGGGCCAATTTGGCCCCTACTATGTGAATATATTTCGATTCGAACCATAAATTTCTTTCTGCAATATGTTTAAAAGAAACGAAGGAGAAAAAAAAAAAAGGTTAATTAATTAACTTAAACAGTTTAAAATAAAACTTCTGGTGTTAAATATATTTTATAAAACTTGTGCAAAACTTTCCGTTTTTTTACTGTTAACATTTATCATGTGTTTGTGTCTCCGTCAATCACAACAGTTTTCGTCGAAAACTATGGAATGTGACAGCTTCAAACTTCTTAGTTACATAAGGATATTGATTCATATATTTATACATATTAGTCATTCATACATTTTCACGTAAAATTTAAAAGGGTTAATTAAGTTGTTTCTCTCTTTCTAAAAAAAAAAGCAACAAACGCTGTCATCGCCACTGACATTGAATTTTTTGTTACACAGACCATTTCTTCTTTAAGGGAGACCTGAACCCCATTTTCGGCCAAAAATCATCAAAAATTCAAAATTTTTTTTTTCTCAGAAAACGATAAAAAACATATTTACGAATATCCATGCAAAATTTCAGAACTCGGGGACACTTAGAACAGGTAGAAAATTAGCTTTTTTAATTGTACTCACTACAGAGTTTAAAGGACTAGCGGCCATTTAAAACGTGCTTTCCTGAAAATGACTTTTTTCATATTTTGCCTAAGTTCAAAGTACTAAGGCTCTGTGGTAAAATGATTTAGAAACAAAGTGTTTATGTTTTTAGAATCTTAAAAAAATGTGCAACAAAAGTAAGGAGAGATATTTCTTTTAACTAGTTCTGAAAATTTTACATAAATTGGTAAACATGAAAATTATAACGAATTTAAAGAAATTTACCATGCGTAATTTCTTTCTTTTCTTTTTCTTTTTTTTTTTTTTTTTTTTTTTTTTTTTTTAGCTGATTAAAATAGAAAATTAAAAATATCTCTCCCTAGGTCGTTTCCATATACTATAACACTATTTAAGAAATTTTAGTAATACCAAAATATTGAAAATTGTATGAGGAGTAGTAATTTTAAAAAGTGTATTTTTCCACAAAAAAATCATAAAAATCGACATAAAAAATATACTTTTTAATAAAAAGTGATTTTTTTGCTAATTATTCCTTACAAAAATATTCTTAAATAGTACACCAAAATTCATTACTTTAAAATCGATAATAAAAATTTTGGGTTTTTTCTTACGGGTCTTTCTTAACCCCTTAACTGGTTATTTCTTTTCCGTTCAAAAAATTAAAAATAACGGATTCACACCACAATTTTTAAAATAAAATATTCGAAACATTTAGTCTAAACATTTCTGCCTTTAAATGGTATGAAATTATTATTATTTTTTTAAATTGTGGTGTCAAGAAGCTTTAAATGATGAATTAAGCAAATTCGTCTTGCCCGAACGGCGTAAGGGCAAATCAGTTAAGGGGTAGGTATTAAGAAAACTACTGCACACAAAAATATGAAACTTGACTGTATTATTGAGAAATATTTGACGAACACACTCATGCTTATAGTTTTAAAATTCAAGAATTATTTTAAGAGATATTTAATATTAAAGTTGATCAAAATAGTTCTAGTAAAACTTTTTATGGTAGCAAAAACTATACATAGGAATTTAAACATTTTTAGATTATTTTACACATTAGAAATTCCCGATGTGCACAACTCATTTATTTTTTAAATTTGAATCATTTTTTGAAGATTTATTTCATTTTAAATATAAAATTTCGGCAGTTTGAGGAACTTTTTTTCATATTTTAGAAAAGGATATTTAAAATTGCTGCCAAATGATCAAAATTATAGCAATTTCTTCTTCTTCTTCTTCAAAAAAAAAAAAAAAAAAAAAACATTTACACACGATTATGAAAAACAGAAAAAAACCTTGCAAATGAAAAGTGAATAATTATGAATAAAAAACTGGAAATATTGAAAATTACGTTACAAAATTATACTTACATGTAAATATTAAAAGAAAATGAAAATAATAAAACTATGAATTCATTAAAACGCGTCAAAAATATGTCATATTTAAAATGTACAAACAACAGTACTGCTAACAGTTTAGTTTAAAATTAAAAATGTATTTACGCGAGACATTCCACATTGCTAAATGATCTTTTAAACTATCGTTTCCAAATCTAAGGAAGCGGCTAAAAAATACTTTCCAACAATAAAAGTATCTTCATATGTATATCAAAAAGAGAAAGAAAGGTTTTAAATAATAAATTCAATAGTATAAATTTAAAGCATCAAGTACAAGACATTATGTCATATTTAAAATGACTGAGTAATTCTGCAAAACAGTTAAGTTAAAAAAAATATTTAAACATGACATTTACTTCATATTTTGATATGATCTTATAACTGTTGTTGTGAATTCTAAGACGGCGCAAATAATGTTTTCTTTCAAACAACAAAGAATATTTTCACGTAAATATTACACAGAAAAAGAAAAATTTTGTGAAAATTACTTCAGAATTTAACCAATATATTGTGATGACTTACAATAAAATTTTTCTTATATCCTGCTACTTAAAAAAGTAGCAGGAAACAAATAATCAACTGATCTTGTTTAATCTAACATGTAAATGGCCATTTAATATTTAACAGCAGCTGATTAGATCTTAAAATTTCTCAATCAAAAGAAAACGAATGGAAACCTGTTTACGAGAATGTCCCAACTTAAAAACAACAACAATAATAGAGATATAGTTAAATTTCTCTCAATCTTTTAAAAACCGATCAAAGTAACGTGTTTTTGGAATTTTTGGTATCTCAATGGGGGTTAACGAGCGTTTCGTGGAGGGCAGAGCCCTCCCAGTGAAAGAAAAAAAAATAAACATCGTTTAGGTATCTTTCAAAGTATCGCGTAATACCGAATTAAAAAAAAAATATATTTTTTTTAAAATTAAGCTATGTTTTCAGAAATATTGTTGGAAGTGTACTGAAAAATATATTCCCTTTACCCTCTTTTTTTTTAATTTACTGAAATTAAATTATGGAAAAATGAAGAGTAGTATGAATTTAACTAAACGGTGCATGGAAAAAAAAAAAAAAAAAAAAAAAATAGAGATTATTCTAGTTTACATAGTTTTTGAGAAAATCGGGCTTTTCCATTACACACAAATTTTACTTTGGAGGCGTTCAGCGGGGACTTTATGGGCACATGAGAAACCCATCGACGCAGAATTATCAAAGGAGTGTTAATAATGATTTTTGAAAAAAAAGTCTGCAATTAGACGAGATATTAATTAAAAATTTACCAAGAAAGAACACGTCACGGACTACGGCATTGCTGTTTTGCAAATTCTGTTCGAAGCACGTTAGATACTATACAAAGTTTAAACTTTTTACAAAGTTGCACTTTAAAATGTACAAAGCTTAAACTTTGTATAGTACAAATTTTGTCGGAGACTTTTGTAACACCCTGTATGAAACGTTTTTCACAACCACAATGGAAACTGGAATTTTCTTATTTTTATTAGCGTGTGAAGCAATGCGAAACTGAAGAAAAGTATGCAAATTATTTACTTTAGGCAATTGCATGATTTTATATTGAATTTTAAACTGTGTCAGGTATTTTTGGGACAACCTGTATATTTCTGGCGCGGTTACCAAAACTTTCTTCAACAAAGTATCTCTCGTTATGCTACACGATAGAAAATTTAAAAATGTAAATAATCTATTTTCCTGTTCCTAAGAAAGCGATAAATTTTATCACACGTTTTTGAATTTTTCGGTTTATATTTTCAGCAAAAAAATTTCAATCTGCATAAAACTTATTGAAAGACAACTTTTTCCCCTGGAGTTAAAAAACTGAGATTTAAAATAGATGTGTTGAATTTCGTATGAAATTTCTTTTTTTCATGCTCATAGGAATTCAATTTGCTTGGCTTTTGTTAAAGGATCGAACAGCATATTGCATTAAAATGGAGATAAAAAAGTTAAGAATGGAAAAATGTACTAAGATAAATTCTCATTTTAAAATTGAATTAAGATGTTTTTCTTTTGTTCAGGCAAAGCGGATGAAAAATAACTTAGAGAAATAGACGTTTGTTTAAAATTAGATGTTTGCAATATATAGGAAGAATATACGGGGTGTTTCAAAATGAATATCGGGGTTTTAATACTAGGTAGTATTTATTACATGGAACTTAAAATTATAATTAATACATAACATGAAAGAGCAACTCAAACAGTTTTACCAGTTCAAAGCTTACAAGTGTTCATCTTTGAACGGGTGACATTGAAAAATTTAATTTAATTAAAATAAAAGACTTTTTTAAATTTTATAATTTCTCTCGTGTGACGCGAGATATTGAACTGTAAATATACAAAATTTTAAGTCTCTGACTTTCGCAGTTTTTGTGCACGGACTCTGTGTCGGATCACAGAGGACAGAGACGAATAAGGTTTCGTCAGATGAAAACTGACTAATAACTTATTATTAAAAATAACATGAATTCATTATTAACAATACATACAAGTTGCGGCGACAAAATTAAAAAAAATGAAAGATTGTTTTTAAACATATTTTTTATGGAAAAAAATTGTGCAATTTGTTTCATTCTAAATTGTTGGTAAGGTCGTAAAAACTCATCTATTCTATATATATTCGCCTTGCTTGGATGACTTCCTCCAGTATGGAGTCTGAAGCATTTAAAGGCCATGTAATCCGACAGAGTTCATATCGACGAATCTCGTTTCAATAACGGTTTTCGATGAGGCGATGTTTGGATGTCCGAATTTGTTCGTAACTCTTTCAGTCACGATCCATTCATAGAAGTCCTTTGGACTTAAATCTGGGCTGTGGGGAGGCCGGGATTGTTTGTACCAAGGCCCCCTTATCATAATCAGGCCTCGCATTCAGGAGAAAATCTATTGTTGAAATTGTCTCTATAGCTGCCAACATATTAACTGATTTTGTCTCGTATGTAGCGCCATCTGGTGCGTACTACTAGTCATCAAGGCCACTTTCATTATAATAGACTTGGCAATCGCTAAGTTTTCGTGGCCTTAGTAAACTTGGTCAGAAACCTCGTGATTTTTCCCGTTGTTAGCGCCCTCTGTTGTAATAACAAATGTATAAATTTTAAAATTTGTTTTCCACCCGGGCCTTGTTTTCTATATACGCTTTTCCATTTTCTTTTCGATATGCTGTAAGCTTGTATTTTTCAAATGAGATTTGTTATTTTTCCAATTTTCAAAAGTTCGGCAGTTTTTTTTTTTTTTTTTTTTTTTTTTGGCATAATATGTACTTATTTTGAACACAAATGTCTCAGTACCTATAACAACAGTAAAATCATATTGTTTTTTCTTAATTTTAATAAAGTTTATCCTGTCATTATGCCTTTGTGGTATTTTGTTTTACTTTTATACAAGAATAGGTTTTATATACGAATTAATAAATTTGTAGTGATAGAGATTTGAAAATTCAACACCATTTTATTAAATTTTGCGCATTAAATGATAAGTATATACAGTAAAACCTCCATAACGGACACTCCCGAATAGCGGACACCTCTATTTAACGGACAGTTTACCGATCCCCACTCCCAAAATCTAAATTTTTATATGTTTAACCTCTGAATAACGGACATTCCGAATAGCGGACAGTAATTTTGGGAATAAAGTATGAAAATTTGTTTTTTAAAGAGGAAAAAAAAGTAAAAAGCCTCTAAATTTGTCAGGACAATGTGTTCAAAATATTGGGATCACAGATAAATGTAGAGAGTGGGCCGGAAAAAATCTTTCCTCCCATGTTCAGTATTAAATTCAGGGAATGGTCCGGAGGGACATTACTTGCCAGAGCATCACAATGCCCCGCCTCCACTCCCCTCTGTAAGATTTGAGATTTTATGCTTTTAAAAAATTGCAAAATACAATGAGCAGTTACACTTTTTTTTAAGATGATTCAGAAAAATCAAAACTATTAACAGGGTTAAAATTTCTTATTGAAAAAAAATTACATGTAATCTTTAAACGCAAATGAAACTTTTAAAATACATTTTTTCCTTAAGAATGTAATAAACAGTGTACGTGTACAAAGGTATGTACCATTTTATTTCAACTTTATTGCTTAAAAAATTATTTTAATTTATGATTAATCATATATTAGAATTTTAGGACATATAAAAGTCAATTAATGAAACTTTAAGCTTTTCTTAACAATTTTTGAATCTCCGAGACTTTTCCCAATAGCGGACACCTCCGAATAGCGGACAGTTTTTGCGCTCCCGAGGTGTCCGTTATTTGGAGGTTTTACTGTACTTATTTTTTATTACTCTTTTAGCAATTCTCAAGAATTAAAGTTCATTATATGGGATTCTTTTGAGAAGTTGTGTATATGACATATAGATTTTTAAATTAAGCTTAATTTAAAACTCAAATTTAAATTAAGCTTATAATATGTGGCTCTGTAAAAGGATACGAGTATTACATGAACCTTTTATTGTAGGGAAGGTATTATTGTGAATCCCAATAATACATATCAATTTCATTATGCTATAAATATAATATCTATTAAAATGTACTAAAAGTATCACTGTCTATAGCAACAATTGTATATAATTTCATTTAGACCGGGAAGCAGGAGCATAGACAATCACCTTATCGAGGTCATGGAAGAAAATCTAGGACTAGTTAAATCTTGATTAGCATATTACAACGCAATCGGTCTGCCAAGGAAAATCTGTGTAGAAAATAAAAAACCCAATTTTAGCAGATGACTCATAAGTTTACGATTTTTTTCCTACTCCCAAACTTCCATGATTTTATACTTTTGGGTGCAGGAAAGCACAATGGTAAACTTATGAGTTAACCACTAAAATAGGGTTTTAGGTGTTTTCACCGAGATATAATTTGGCAGACCGATTGCGTCTTAATATGGGAACCGAGATTTAACTAATCCTATATTTTCATCTGTGAACTCGATGAGATGATTGTCTGTGCTGCCGCCTCCCGGTCTGGTTGTGCGTATACATTCTTCTACCTGACTAATAAACGCTACGCTCAATATTTTCGATTAAAAACATGTTCTCATACCTAAAATTTAAAGTATTCCCCGATCTTATATTTTAATTTTTTTTAGTCTCCCTGTATAGTTAGCTATATGTATAAGCCGGATAAAAATCATAAATATTAAAAAAATGAAAGTTATAAAAAATTTAAAATCACTTAAACTAAACACATCTCAAAGTTTATCCTCAAAAATAAATTCGTTTTGTGCTACGCTTGTGGTGTAAATCTTTATTTGGCGCTTCTTTCTTAATTAAACTTACAGCCAATTGGCTCATTAAGCAAGTATAATTGGCGCTAAACTAATTTCATTTTTTAACCGTATACTTAATATCGCATTGTTCTAGAATAATGCTTATTTGCAGATAACTTTAAATGCGAAACCGGAACATATTACAGAAAAATAGCCAATACTGCATTATATAATATTAAATCGATACTTTTTCAAAGTACCTTTCTCAAATAGAGAAAATGGTCTTGGCGAGAAAAGGAAATTTGGCAACATATTTTCTGGAATCCTATTTTCTGTTCTCATAGAGAAGAAATGTTTTGCAATAGTTATACAATATATTTCATATAAAAAAGCCAATTTTCTATTTTTATGCAAAAACATAAGTAAATTGCACATAAAAACAATAATAATATTCATATAAATTCTTAAAAGACAAACGAAACATTTTACAAGTTTGTTTTCATTACTTCATTACCGTTTACATCATTTGGCAATAAATCATACTTTCTGAAGCCGAAAATTACGCTAAGCTTTAAATATATATATATATATATATATATATATATATATATTTAAATAAGACTGATATATTAAACTCAAATCGCACACCATATTTAACCAACTAAAGAAATATATAAAATATAAAATATAAAATATAAAATATAAAATATAAAATATAAAATATAAAAATATTCTTAAAAGCAAAAACTCACGAACATCTACACCGCTAAACAAACTTGAAAAACCACTACGTGAACAATAACTAATCCATAAATTATAAACTGATCCAACAAATAACAACTCATAAATAACTTAAACAAGAAACTCGAAAAGTAACAAACATGGAGACGGGCGGCATGGCTTATGACATGCACTGCTGGGTTAAATCTGATTTTATGCATGCAACATTCCCCATGCCCGTCACAACCATAAATGAATTTTAGCTAAAAGCATTCATACTAAAAATAAACTATCGATCAGCAATAACCTTCAAATGACCCTTAAACTAAAACATTAAACTTGTCGAACTATCAAATCCATTCAATAATGATTTCAGTTCATTTCGACGACTACTGCCCCTAACAAAATCATTCATAATATTTTTCATAAAGTTCCGAGGGTAATCTTGTTCAGAACCCAGTCTGTACCACTCCACAATGTCATTAATCGCATCTCCAATTTCTGAACTCAACCTATCAATACGAATTAAACCATTTCTGAAAATATTTCTTTTTACCGAGACATGTACACATGAATTGAAATTCATTAACTTTAAAGTTCGGAAACTAAAAGTGTTCCGTTTATCAAATATCTTTGTAACCAATTTTTTACGCTCTAAAATTAAGTTTACATCCAAAAAATCAATATTTCTGCAATCCAGTGAGGAGGGCTCTAATTTCAATGTTGTAGGGTAATATAAGAAATCTAAAATTATATTATCGTTATTTAATTTAACTATTAAAACATCATCAATGTATCTATAACACAAAATATTTTTATTTAAGTTATTGTTACGTTCATATAAATATAGGTATATGTCAGCTATAATAGAACTACAACTCCCCCCCATTGGAATGCCACGAATTTGTCTAAACGTTTTTTTACCGTCGTAAAGGTAATTTTCTTCTACAACAAATTTAAATAAATTCAAAAATAAATCGATATCAGTTTCTGATTTACACTCAGTAACATAAAATTCCACAATTTTCTCTTTTAAATCCGTTAAATCTATATTATTGTATAGGTCTGCGAAGTCATATGCATACAGACCTGTAATGTTTTTTATATTTTTCAGCTTATCCAATAAGATGTAGCTATTTTTTATAATAAATGTTGATTCCCTACCAATCACTTTGTGAAACACACCTGTTAAAATCTCCTTTAATTTTTTACTAACTACCTCAATGTAAGATCCGAAACCACAAGTTATGCTTCTGAATTTAATTGGCTTTTTATGAAATTTAGGAACTAATATAAGATAAGGGAAATTTTGACTTTTTTGTTTTAACTTTACTTTTTTATAAAGTGCTTTGATTCTATTCTCCACAACAGTGATTTTTGTATTCAAAAGTTGATAATGATATTTATTGTTATAGCACTCATTTAAAAGCGTACTATAAAGTTTTTTACATATCAATGCGTAATTTGTGTTGGCTTTGTCTACATATGTAATTATAAATTTATCCTGGAGATTCTTAATTGATTTTGTAATTTTTATATAATTTTCGCGTGACATACCGTCACAATCTCTAATGTATTCCATTTTTAAATCCTTTAGTATATGGTATTTCCACTCTTGAAAAACACTACATGGTAAACTATACCTATACATTAGTTTTTGTATAAAAATATCTAAATTTAAGTTAAAGCGCTTAATTACTTCACTTTTAGGTATTATGCGTTTCACTCTATATTTTGTTCCATACTCCATTAACTTCCTCAACTCCACATCCCCTACTATCTCCAAATTTCCAGTTATAACGTGTCCAAAATCGTTATCTATATAATTTATGTAATCACTATCATTGCAGTTACAAATGCATTCTCCGGTACTTTTCTCAAGATTTTTTGCAAAACTGTTATAGTTAAAAATTTTACGCCCCAAAGGTTTATCATATTTAAAAGCCTTAATTATTTTAAGCTTGCCCACAGGTAATAGATCATAATATTTATTTAATATTTTATTATAATTTAGTTTATTTTGACAATTTCCAACATAATCCAACACAAAATATATCTTATCTACTGAACCCTTATTGCTATTGTTTAAATTACAGTAAAATTGCAAATTCTGTTTTTTAATTCTATACCTCAATAAATCTAAAGCTAAATCTATGTTACTACATCCTACTCTGTCATGCAATGCCCATAGTGTTTCGGGAATTAATTTCTTTTTAATGTTAAAAACTAAACACTTAAGTACATTAATTCTTCTTAAACCATTATAATTAATTATTGCGTTCAGTATATCTTTACAATTATTAATATTTTTATTATTCCAAGTAATTACATTAAAAGAACTATTACAATTATCATTCAATATTTCATTCCTCAAATCATGATTTATTTTTGCATAAATAGAATCATCTATATTTTCAGTTTTTAAATTTTTAACTACATTACTATTATTAAACTTAACATTTAACCCGTAAGGATATACCGTACCATAATTTTTCATCATTTCATTCTCACACAATTTTCTTTCCATTTCATTTGGAATAATATACATGATAGATATCCGTATATTTTCAATACCATGCTCTGAAAAATGTTTTATTTCTATTTCTTGATCCTCACTTTTGATGATAAGTTTTCTAATGTCCGATTTATGATTATTGAACCTTCTGTTTAAAGGAGTAGATGTTTGTCCAATATATAATTGATTACAAACGTTACATCTTAATCTATAAACACAATTATAAACTTTACAAAATTTAAGACATTGTCCCTCTGTCCTCTCATCTTTATGTTTTATCTCTGCACAAGTACAAACTTTACAACGTTTGTCACTACATTTAACTAACTGTATACCATTATCTAATTGACTTTTTTTAAAGTCCCTTCTATAAAACCATCTTGTTTTATATCTTTTCTCAGTGTTATTACTATTTTTGTAATTTTTTTCACTATAACTATGTTTAAATTGCCCAAGGCTATTCATTGAATTATTATAAATATATCTAGTCCGATATCTTATAATTTCCGTATTTCCATAAGCACAACTATCTTTAGTCAAACCACAATCATTCCGTAATCCAACATATTTCCAATCTATGCCACTTTTAACACAATCGCCACTATTAGACATACTCCTCATAACTCTAAACTCTGTAAACTCTTTTCCACCATGGTCACTTTCTAACGATCCGCTCCCCACCATGGATTCTGGAGCCGACCGAGCACTACGGAATTTATAATTCCATATCTTGCCGGTACCGTTAATATTGTATTTTTTACTATTCATATTAATGTGCAAAATTTTTTTTATAATTGAATATTAATAAAACAATATACATATAAACCAAACACTCAGCTAAAGCCATAAAAGTATTGAAAAATACATAAACTTCTCAAAACCAATATACATCAGAATAAACTATCATTAAATATCAAAACTATAAAATAAATTCGAAACTGAACATTATTAAAATATCAGCCAAATAAATTAAAATATAGTCATACTTTTTAATCCAAACAACTTCATAATAACCAACCAACAGACATTAACCACATAAGAAAATCACTTCACAGCAACAAACCGTTGTAATCTTCAAATATTTAACTATGGCATGCAATTTATTTCTTATCTCATTATAGATATAAAGCAAAAAAGACATACCTGACTCCAGCCTACAGTACTCTTTAATACTAATCCAAGCAACTCATAACATCCATTATATACATTTCTGTATTGACCAAGTGAAAACGTAGACATGCCATCATATATCACTGGACAGAATATATTTAAATAAGACTGATATATTAAACTCAAATCGCACACCATATTTAACCAACTAAAGAAATATATAAAATATAAAATATAAAAATATTCTTAAAAGCAAAAACTCACGAACATCTACACCGCTAAACAAACTTGAAAAACCACTACGTGAACAATAACTAATCCATAAATTATAAACTGATCCAACAAATAACAACTCATAAATAACTTAAACAAGAAACTCGAAAAGTAACAAACATGGAGACGGGCGGCATGGCTTATGACATGCACTGCTGGGTTAAATCTGATTTTATGCATGCAACATTCCCCATGCCCGTCACAACCATAAATGAATTTTAGCTAAAAGCATTCATACTAAAAATAAACTATCGATCAGCAATAACCTTCAAATGACCCTTAAACTAAAACATTAAACTTGTCGAACTATCAAATCCATTCAATAATGATTTCAGTTCATTTCGACGACTACTGCCCCTAACAAAATCATTCATAATATTTTTCATAAAGTTCCGAGGGTAATCTATATATATATATATATATATAACGCCCATGACTCTACATTAATAAAGTACCATTAATTCTTACTTTTAATTCTTCATTTTCAGTGTATTTTTTACGTATATATTTTAGTGGAATTTGAAAAATATTTTGTATAATATTGTGAATAATATAGTTTGATTTTTCCTATGCAATTAGAATATTACTAGTAATATGCACCAGGTGGCGATACTTACGGTATAAAGTCGGTTTATGAGTTCGCAACTATCCGGACATTTTCTCCCATACACTTTTTTCTGATTGTAAGGTCTATTATTATGATAAAGTGGCCTTGCTGAACAATATATTTGAGCGACAGAGGGCGCTAACAACGTGAATTTTGATCACGTGTACTGCAGACAAAGGAAACTTAGGGAATGACAAGCCTTGTTATTATGATAAGTTAGCCTTGGTTTGTACCAAAATATGTCGACGCTGTTCGACAACCAATTTTAAACAAAATTTTGAACTTTAATCTTCGTTGGACTTCGACGACATTGTACAAAGTCGATCTTAAGTACCAGAAGAATCGAATGTTTTCTGTTGCTGAGCGCTCAGCGCGAATACTTTCTGTAATCGCGGCTCTTTCATTATATTCAGCACCTGATTTCATCATCACGAATATTTCGAGGTTATGACTAGTACATGCATACAGCTAACTGGACGCCAGTCGCGATCTCGAAAATTGGTACCGCACAGCGTGAACTTAAACTGAATATTGTCCGGATTTTGGCGCGGCTCTCTGAATATTGTAGAGAGAAAATCATGTTAGTTTTAAACGCTGATGTCATATATTGATGCAATTATAAAATAAATTTCGCTTTTAAAAATTTATTAACATCTAAAGATAAAAAATTTAAATTTTACACCGTCATAAAACGATATAAATAGCACAGCATATGTTTTCAGCTAATATTTCGTAATTAAAACTTCATCAATAAAAAAGTAAATATTAAAAAATATAATTAAATTACAAAATTAAGAACAATTTAATGGAACTATGCACTCATTTGCATGCAACTGGTATTCTTGTCTTAATATCAAAATGGTAAAATATATTTAAAGTTTTTGTTTTAAATTAAAGGTTCTGTTCACCTGCTTTTTATATGAACTCATTTCAACGCGCTTTATATCGCTAACAAATGTTTGAAATTTTTATTCTCAATAGGATGCCATATTCATCTTATTAAATTTTTAATAAACATTATTTCAAATTAATTTTTCATGTGTTTAATTTTCAACTGATATTCAATTGCTGAAGGCAGTTTTATCACGGCTTTTAAAATTTTGCAACAATGAAGAGATGACATTAAATTTTTTAGGAAATTATGCATTGATTCTCAATGAAAACAGCGAAATTTGTAATTACTAAGAAAAACATTTAAATTAAAAAAATTTAATTTAACAAATTACAACGGTCATTTGGAAGATGATATTTTCAAAGACTAAAATTTTAGACTTATAAATAAGTTCTGTATTTAAAATAATAATAATAAACATAATTTTAACAATGATCAGAAAGTGAATTAGGTTATAACAGAGTCATATATTAGGTACGCCATGGATTAAACAGAAATATTCCTGGATTAACCATAAGCAAATTTTAAATGAAATTTCAGTTTACAGTTTTTCAGTTTTACGTAAGTCACGTTCTGATCATGATAAAATTGATATTTATTACTATTATTAATTTAAATATAGAATTTATTTATAAGTCTAAAATTTTAGTCTTTGAAAATATCATTTTCGAAATGGTCGTTGTAATATCTTAAACTACTTTTTATTAATTTTTTATTTTTTTGTAATGCTGTAAATATTTTTTGTTCTTTAAAAAATGCATTTTTACGGAAAGCGTAGGAAAGCATCATTTAGCCATAGATAAACTGAAAAAAAAAATTAATACAAAAAAGGAACGTGAAGAAACTTTAAAGTGCTATTACACGTGTCGTGCTGCAGGCGTCAAATTGCAGGCGTCTCCATGTTATCCTATGGGACCAGAGGAGTCGCTTGGTAGCGCGCGATTCTCTTTTGTCGGAGCGTATTTGACGCCTGGAACGAAGCGAGTCGCCAGTAAGAGCCAATCAAATGCTTGGAAATCCAAATGATGGTAAAAACTCTTCTCGAACAGCCAGTGAAATGCTAAGAACACGAAAAAACGCAGGCGATTTTTGTCGCTTGCAATTTTTAAAGTGCTATTACATGTAAAAATTCCAAGCGACAAAAATCGCCTGCGTTTTTTCGTGTTCTTAGCATTTCATTGGCTGTTCGAGAAGAGTCTTTACCAGCATTTGGATTTCCAAGCATTTGATTGGCTATTGCCGGCAACTCGCTTCGTTCCACGCGTCAAAGACGCTCCGACAAAAGAGAATCGCGCGCTACCAAGCGACTCCCTTGGTTCCATAGGATTACATGGAGACGTCTGCGATTTGACGCCTGCAGCAGCGCACGTGTAATAGCACCCTTAAAGTGCTACGTAAAATCGCTATCGTAAAGTACGCTATCCAAGCGACTCCCCTGGTCCCATAGGATAACATGGAGACGCCTGCGATTTGACGCCTGCAGCAGCGCACGTATAATAACACTTTTACGTGTAATAGCACTTTTACTTTCTCATCGCGGCTTGTCATTCGTCAAGTTTCCTTTGACCGCAATACACGTGGTCAGAAACTACATGATTTTCCCGTTGGTAGCGCCATCTAATGCTAGAAACTGAATTTTTCCCTATGAATTTGTGCATGGATTATTAGCAGTAGTATGCACCAGGTGGCGTTACTTATGAGACAAAGTCACATAAGTTGGCAACTATAGGGACAATTTCAACAATAGATTTTCTCCTGAATGCGAGGCCTTGTTATTATGATAAGATGGCCTTGTGTCATCGTTGTAATTATTGCTCGAGATGCTACAACGCACAATCAAATAACACTGCGTGACAGAATGCTGAATTATTTATTTTATAATCATATTTGAATTTTATGATTCTGTTGTGATTATAACGTTATGAAAAAAAATAATCTTTAATTATGGGTAAACAAAAAGATTTTCGTCGTATTCGTCATCCTTTACATAAGAAAAAAGATAAGCAATTTGACAAAACAGCTAAACCTCCCAGAACTAGTTGCCAGGAAAACTATTTGAAAAGTTTTGAATCTGTCATTCAACAAGAATTAGAATCAACCATGAATGCGAAAAGAATTGGAAGACATGTCCGTAAAGAATTGGTAGGAATGAGTATTTTTATTTTAGTGATTAGAAAAAAAAATGATACTTGTTTTCATGTTTTTCTGAAAAATCGGTTCATATGCATCAATTCGGGAAGAGTTCCATATCCTGTTCTGCTTTTTTTTTCTTTCTTTGGCGAGCTGTTTTGGCTTTAAATCAATAAATGTGGTTGCGGTCTTCTGCCTTTAAGGTCATTTTTATTAGATATATATGTATAGAGAGATATCTAAAATATATGCACATGTAAAATAAAAAATATTTATATAAACACCCTATTAATTTTTTGACATGTAACATCCATAACGTTTATTAAGTAAATATGTATTTATAAATATTTTTATTTCGTCATCTTGTAAAATCTGATAAAATGCTAAAATGGTTCTTTTTAGGCCACTTTTGGATTCTTTCGCCATTCGCGCCAACCAGAAAAGAATATGGAACTCTTTCCTTTAACTCGGTTGTTTTAAGATGTTTCAATACATATTCTATACCTTAGGTTATTGCATTTGATATTTATCTAACGTTGCATACATTAAAACGTCTTTTTTTCCTTCAAACATACATTTAGTTTTGCGCAAATTTATCGGTTATGATAATTTAATTATAAGGAAAAAGTCCCATAATGTTTGCAGGAAATTTTTTCGGCACAGATGTTATATACGCACTACATTGGCGCGATTGTACAAAATGGCAATTTTATGCTTGACATGGTAATGTGGCTATCGTTGTTTATTTATTAATAAATTGTTTATTTACTTTTATTTTCTTTTTTAGTTACTACTCTATTATCCCGTCGATCAATTTCGCCAAATTATACAAATCGCCAAACTAATAGCCAAATTATACATATTGACATAATATGTATAATTTGGCATAAATAAATTATACATAATATGTATAATTTATGTATAATTTATTTTTAATTAAAAAAAAAACAAATAATTAGTAGAATATTAATAAAAATACAAATAAAAAGTCTAAATAAAAATCACTTAATGACATTTTAAAGACGTGAATCGTATTTAATGTCATTGAATGTGACATTCAAGATCATCCATTATTGGCTTCTAATCTTGATAGATTGGCGATAATTTTTTGGTCGACGGGATAACCTAGTAGTATTCTTTTTAAATATGATATAAATTATTTTGTTCTGTAATTATTAACTGAACTATTTTATGCATTATTATTTCCTTTTTAAAATAATAGAAAATAATTAAAAATATATAAGTAACTGGTTTTTTAATTAGGTAACTGTTTTTCGCCAAATTGAAATTAGAAAAAAAATCGCGCCAATGTGGTGCGCATATGACATCTGTGTGTTTTTTCAAATTTTAGCAGGGTATTTTGGAGTTAAAATTTCTATAGTTTGTCTGCATATTATTTTCGGAAAAATATGTGGCACCATATTTCATATAAGCATCATATTGACCCGATTGAGACGAAATTGCGATTTTACCCCTCATATGGTAACCCACTTTATTTTGATTCAACAATTAAGTAGAAAAAGAAAACAGTTCAAACAATAAATAAACTGTTATAAATAATAAACATAATAAAATATATAATAATAACTATAAATATCATAATAAATTATAAATATTAACAGATACTTTTAGAGATGGCTGCCAGTGGTCTGTATACATACATATGCAATGGGTACTACTTGATTATCCTGTCTACCAATTTCGCCAAATTATAATAAAACCCAAATATACAAATTGACACATTTTTTATGCAACGGAAGAACAGATTCGTACCACATTTGCACGTGTTTTTCCCCCGCCAGTTTGGCATTGCACATCTGTGCCATGGTGAAGATCCATTTAATAAGTTTATAACATTTGTTAAGGAAATTAAATGGAAAAAATTCAAGATATCAGTGAAAAGTGCTGATTAAATGATACAACTGCATGCATTTAATATAGATATAAGTATCAATACTTATAATTTATTGCGAAAATTATATTTATTGTTCTGGTACTTATTAAGTTTATTATTTATACCTGTTTTTTTTATTGTTTCCTTTTATATTTATTGTATACTGTATCAATAAAAATTTATATCAAATTATCATTTATTTATTTTTATTTCCTTTTTTAAAATACTAGAATCTCTGTCATTTGTTCGTGTTATTTTATTTTTATATTGCAATAAATAATCACGTGCTGTTATTGCATGAAATTTTTAACTTATGTTAAAAAAATCGCCGAATTGGCGGGGGGGAAAACACGTGCAAATGTGGTGTGTATATGACATACAGTAGGGCCTCGATCCATCGTTTTTCAAGGGGTGGGGAAAAAACGATGAATGCGAATTAACTTGAAAACATAAAAACACACAATGTTTATGCATTACTAATGCATGCAATGTATACAGTATACTATTACTAAACTGTAAAAGAAATTAATCGAAGTTAAATTGATATTTATTTTAAAAAATCAATAATTATGTTTAATTTATCGTTTATTTTTTTAAACCAAAAAATAAATTTTCAAGATATACAACATTTTTCTGGTTAATTTCTTTAATTTCTATATCCACATATATAAAAGTTCAGTACTACTAGGTTATGCCGTCGACCGAAAATCTATCACCAAACTATAAGATTAAATGACAATAATGGATGGTCGTGAAAGTCACATTCAATGACAATTAATACGATACACGTTTTTAAAATGCCATTAAGTAATTTTTATTTCGACTTTTTATTAATATTCTACTAATTATTTGTTTCATTCGTTATTTAAAATAAAAATTATGTCAATATGCATAGTTTGGCAATGAGTTTGGCGATTTGTAAAATTCGGCGAAATGGGTCTACGGGATAACAGAGTAGTACCAAGCAGTCCAAGTCGGAGCAGTATCAAATGCGTAATTGCATCAGACAGACTTAGCGCTACCGTCTCAGCTTCGTCGCCATGAACGTTATCCTGTGCTTCTTCGCCATTATTTTCATTTATTGCATTGTCACACATTTTTGCTATGTTTAGGACATCATATGTCGCAACATCTTTATCAATGGATATATAATCATAAACTCTGCTGCATACAATCCCTCTTAATATGCACTATTGTTGCCATCCTTAACTTAAACAGCACAAATAAGCTGTTTTAGGTTAAAAGAAGTAATTTCAGTTTCTATGTCATATGGAATCGCATCACTTTCAATTTAATTTCGGTGAGGAGAAAAAAATTACAACGATGAATGCGAAAAAACGATTTTTGAAGAACGATGCTTGGAATTTCGTTAACATTATTTAAGTATAATTTGTGCTGGGACCATAGAAATAAAACGATCAATGCAGGAGAACGATGGATGCGGGAACGATAGATCGGGGTTTCACTGTAGTACCAAGTATTGATATATACATATATACTTGCATATATTTATGTATACATACGTTTAAAAACGTATGTATATACATATGTATATATAACAGTGGCGTCCGAGTAACCGAAAAATATCTATCAACAATAACAAACAAAGTTTTTGCCAGATTGGCGGGGGGAAAAATCGCTTCAACGTGGTGCGTATATGAAATCTGTGCCAACATGTTTTTTCGCCATCTTAAAAATATATGTAAGATACTGCAACTTTATTTTGGCCCCATATAGAATTTTTTCGCCAACCGCACAGAGGTGACACTGGATAGCAAACTCTTCGATACAAATGTCTGACATGCACAGGGCGATATTTGGCACTAAAATGGGATATTATACCGTGCCTGGGCAGTCCGGAGATGTTGGCGAGATTTTGCTTTGTATAGTAAAGTGGTAGAAGAGATTGAGTTTCCCTTTTTTAATTAAACGTTGTGTCTTTTAAAATCAAATGTTTTGTGCGTGTGTATAATAAATTTGCCCGCTTTTAAAAAATATTTGTATACTACAAAACCATGCGGCTTTGCTCGCGTAATAGTTGAAATATGCCAAGTGATATTTGTGTGTCTAATTTTATAATTTTGTATAAGTATGTCGAAATTTTATTATAAGAAGTTATTAATTTAGGTATAATTAAATATTTTAGTAAAAATATGTATTAAAATAAATAGAGATTGCTAAATGGTACTCTTAAAAACAATATATTTAAAAATACACTTAAAAATTATCAAAGTTTCGTATCACTTCTGCGAACGTCGTCAGGATAAAATAGAATGACGTTAAATGTAATTTAAAGTTTCAAAATATAAGAAATCAACGTGACAGAAATAATTCGAATAATTACTCCACTTATTGCTTGAATTCGATTTCAAAACATGGATGTCCGACAAGAAAAAAAAAAAAAAAAAAAAAAAAATGTGCAGATTTTTTTTGCTGAGATGTTTTAAATTAGAAATTCAATTTTAATTTTAAACATCTATTAGTTGCAAAACAAAAGAGAAAAAAGTTAGAAGTATATGTGGCGGCTATCAATCATATCTTTCAAATAGGCATTTGTCAAAAGTCGTAGATTTCTTTTTCTTCTAATGTAATGTAACCTATACTTTTATTCTTTAATTTGGAGATAACAGATGCTTCTTTAAAATCTGAATCTTAAAAATTATCTCTACAGAGATTGCTGAAATATAAGCAACTACAAAAAATGTTACGATTTCTTTTTTGATTTTTAGGAACGCTATCCCTTGCTGGCCAAGGTTGCTTTTCTCGGATGCGAACGAATTTTAGACAGTATTCTGGACGCTGGAGAAGATATAAATGTCCAAATACCGGTAAATAAACTTTTCCCTTTCTTCCTCTTCAAATTTACTTGATAAACTAGTCGTTGGGGGCCACCGTAATACTTACCCATCATGGATATGAAAATAAAACTATTTGTGAAAACTATTTATACATTGCATTGCAATTCATAAACAAAATTTAAATATTGTTAATATACATAGAATGCTATATTAAAGAACTGCTGATTACCAATTTCGACAAATTATATAAAACGCCAAACTACTCAAGTAGTACCGAACTGCCTAAAAGAAACATCCTTATAACTCCAAAACTAATAATTCTATTAACTAACAATTAACTGCGTCGGATTAAGCGTCTCATTTCCAATTAAAATATACCTCTGAATTGAAATTTGAATGAAATACAGGGTCATGAAAAATCGAAGAATGTGGAAAACAGGATTACAAATATCTCGGCAACTAATAATCCGATTGACTTCGTTTTATATGCAAAATGTGTGTTATTTTATTGTTTTTTACTTCCATGCCTTAGAACAAAAAAATTCGAAAAATTTTATATACCTTTCATCAGAACGAATTTTTCGAGAGTCCGAAAAAAATAGTTCCGGATAATCTAGGTTGCTGATATTAAATAGACTTCGTCCCATTCTTACATACTAACTACATACAAAATTTGAAGTCTCTATCTCAATTTGTTCGGGAGATAGAGCGTTTACAGACAGACAGACGGACGGACGGCAAAATTTTTTTTCTAAAAATATGTTTTTCGGAATCTTCACTATCTAAAACGTGTAAATCCGTCAATTTTTTTTTTCGATTTTCAAAACGATTGCAAGACTTACCCTATACTACGTATGATGGGTAAGTAATAACTAGCAGGGGTGACCGAGCTCAGCTCGGTCAAAATTAACTTTGTGTTGAACTCGATATAGTATTATTACTGTAAAGCATGTTATTAATAATAGTATTATTTACAAAAACGATCAATAAGAAAACTATGTTTGTATGCACACGTTCATAAATTTTACTTTATTTTAAAATTTACGACGAAAGGACATCAATCCAAATCACTTTTTTAGCTGACTCTGATTAGTTTAACTATGCATCTCGAAGACTATTAAGAATGTATAAGAAATTTCTTCACATTCTGAAAGACAATATTTTTTGCCAGATATAACCAAATTTGAACACATTCTTTCATTTGGCGCCAAATATGTGTTTTGGTTTCGTAATCTTAATAGTCGATTTTTCGGCCAAATTTCGCCAGTATTTTGTCAAATATCGCCAACTTATTGGCTTTTGCCATAGTCTCGCGATCCTGACCCTTATTACCTAAATGATCCACTAATCACATGTGATCAAACATGTGACTTAGCTCAATGGTCTTCAGGTAATCAAAAACAGTAGAGTATAAAGTGAATCAAAATCGTTTAAGCCATTTCTTAAGTAAAATTAGCTTGACAGCATTCAGCAATGAAGCGATATGACCCATTAATATAATTTTGTTTATTATGCAACTCAGCTCAATCGTCTTCTCGTGACAAAAGACGTTCCGTTGCAAAATTTAGATAAAATTGACTGAGTCGTTGTTATATATAATTAGAATGACCCGAAACCATTAAGACTTAAAACGACCCACTAATTTAATTGTTACGTGCATGTGTCCTATCTCAATGGTTTTCTTTTGCCCGAAAACGATATAATAGAAAATATACTCAAAATGGTGAGAACAATTTTCTAGATAAAATTAGCATGACCCACAAATAACCCTTATATCGAAATATCTCGAAAATGTGACTTAGTTCATTAATTTTTGCGTGCCGAAAAACGTTAAATACAAAATTTAGATAAAATCGATTGAGCCAATTTTTAGGTATAAATAGTTTGAACTTGACCCATTATGACCCAAAATGACTCATTAATCGAGTTTTATCAAACATCTGACCTAACTCAATGATTTTCTTGTGTCCGAAAACGATAGAATATAAAATTTAGTCAAATTTGCGTGAGACACTGTTTAGATAAAATTAGGATAACCCAAAAGTGACAAACTGATCAAAATTTCTCGAACATGTGACATAGCCCAATGATTTTCTCGTGCCAAAAATATGCTGTATACAAAATTTCGTTAAAATCGATTCACCCGTTCTTTAGCTATAGCTTGACCATGACCCATCATGACCCACAAATGACCTTTATAATCGAAATCTCTCGAACATGTGACTTAGCCCATTAGTTTTCTCGTGTATAAATATTGTTACACTCAAAATTTCGTTAAACTCGATCCTGCCGTTCTTTAAATATAAATAACTTGACCCAGACCCTTTATGACCCAAAATGACCCATTAATCGAAATTTGTCGATCATGTGACCTAGCCCAATGATTTTCTCGTGCCAAAAAATGTTGTATACAAAATTTCGTTAAAACTGATTCACATGTTCTTTAGATACAGCTTGACATGACCCGTTATGACCCATAAATGACTCTTATAATCGGAATCTCTCAAACATGCGAGATAGCCGATTAATTTTCTCGTGTCAAATAACTTACATACGAAATTTCATTAAATTTGATACTGTCGTACTTTGTATATAAATAGCTTGACCCAGACCTTTTATGACCCAAAATGACCCAGTAATCGAAATTTCTCGAACTGAAACCTAGCCCAATAGTTTTCTCGGGCCAAAAAATGTTGTATACAAAATTTCGTTAAAATCGATCCACCTGTTCTTTAGCTATAGCTTGACCATGACCCATTATGACCCATCATGACCCACAAATGACTCTTATAATCGAAATCTCTCGATCGTGTGACTTAGCCCTTTAGCTTTCTCGTGTCAAAAAACTATTACATGCAAAATTTCGATGAAATCGAGTCTGCGGTTCTTTAAATATAAATAGCTTGACCCAGACCCTTAATGACCCAATATGACCCATTAAAATTTTTCCTCGAACATGTAACCTAGCCCAATGTTTTCTTTGTGCCGGAAAACCATAGAATGCAATTTTTAATCAAAATTGCGTGAGAAAATCTCTAGATAAAAATTGCATGACCCACAATGACCCCAAAAATGACCCACTAACCGAATTTTCTCGAACATGTTACCTAACCCAATGATCTTCTTGTAATCCAAAGCGATAAAATATAAAATTTGGTCGAAATCGTTAGAGCCGTTTTTTAAATAAAAATGACTTGACCCACAATGACCCAAAAATGACCCACTAATCAAAATTTTTCGAACATGTGACCCAGCTCAATTGTTTTCTCGTGCCAAAAAACGATTGGATACAAACTTTCCTTAAAATCGATCCAGCCGGTTTCTAGATATAAATAGCTTGATCCTGACCCATTATGACCCAAAATGACCCAATAATCGAATTTTCTCGAACATGTGACCTAGCCCAATGGTCTTCTCGTGCCCGAAAATGGGAAAATCCAAATTTTTACGAAAATCGTTAGAGCCGTTTTTGAGATAAAATTTACCCACACACACACAATTTTTGCTCGCATTATAGTATAAGATAATGGTTTTTAGGACTTATCGGTTCTTTTAAAATACCTTTGGCGAAATTTCAGCCGAGCTACAAAATATTGTTCTTGAAGGCAATACCAATCACTTTTAGCCATCCTAAGATAGTGAGGAATGCAAATTTAGCAGAAGTCATTCGTTTATTCAAAAATGAATCACTACTAGCAACTAGCAACAAGCAGAATTTTGATTTTGATTAAGTAATCCATTTTCTGAACCAAAAGTTTCTGTTAGATAGTTTGTTTTTTAACACAAAACGAAATTATTTAAAATTATCGGCAATTTATCTTGTGAGTATTATAGAATTATTTTACTGTTTACTACTTTTCGAAATCTGTGGAATTTTTTTTTCTTATACTTTCTGTGACCTAATTCACGTTGTTGCAGATATACATATTATTTAATCATTACATATAATAAAGAAGTTGTCGAATAGAAACGCAACGTGCTTTCTTTAGAAAAAAGACCTTTAAGAAAGAGAAAGAATTTCCACAGAATTCCTTAAAATCAAGAATCTACTGTATATAGAAGAGAAGGGGGTAAGGTGGCAGCACGGACAAACATTTCCTCAAGTTGAAGTCTTAAATTTCTTCAGAATTAGTTAAAACTCGATTAGCATATTAAAATTAGTGATTTATAATCTGAAAATTAATTATAATCTGGCAAATTAATTATAGGTTGACTGCTATCCAAAGAGTAATATCTTGTAATTTTTAAGCTTGATAAAATGACGTAAAGAGGTCTTATAATTTTTTGAATTCTAAACCACTTTTGGAACACGCACTTTCGTTGCCATATTTAAAGCCGTCTGGCATTAACTTTGCAACCGAATTTGTGCCTGGCAAATTAGTTATAGGTTGTCTATTCATCAAAGAGTAATATCTTGAAATTTTTAAGCTTGGTAAAATGACGTAAAGAGGTCTTATAATTTTTAAATTATAAACTACTTTAGGAACAGGCACTTTCGTTGCCTTATTTAAAGCCGTCTGGCATTAACTTTGGAACCGAATTTGTGTCTGGCAAATTAGTTATAGGTTGTCTATTCACCAAAGTGTAATATATTGTAATTTTTAAGCTTGATAAAATGACGTAAAGAGGTCTTATAATTTTTAAATTATAAACTACTTTAGGAACAGGCACTTTCGTTGCCATATTTAAAGCCGTCTGGCATTAACTTTGGAACCGAATTTGTGTCTGGCAAATTAGTTATAGGTTGTCTGCTATCCAATGAGTAATATGTTATCTATAAATATTGATCTGCCAGAGTCTTAGTGACATTGATACCGTCTAGCAATAATGGATTAATATCACAAATAATTAGTATAAACCAATTTTACAAACAAAAATCTGCTAAAATGGCGTAATTAAAGTTTTTTAACCTGCATAACCCCTTCTGCCACATATAAACTCAACGTCTGCCGACTGCCAGACAGCCTGCAAACGTATAACACCATAAAAGGAAAAACATATCAAAAAATAAACCTTGATAAAATGACGTGATTTTGAAGCTTTTTGACCTGCATAACCCCTTCTGCCACAGGTAAACGCAACGTCTCCCGACTGCCAGACCGCTTGCAAACGTATTCTACCATAAAAGGGAAAAACATATTAAAAATGAGCCTTGATAAAATGACGTGATTTTGAAGCTTTTTGACCTGCATAACCCCTTCTGCCACAAGCAAACGCAACGTCTCCCGACTGCCACACCGCTTATAAACGTATTCTACCAAAAAAGGGAAAACATTAAAAATGAGCCTTGATAAAATCAGGTGACGAAAACGTTGCTAGCTCTTAGACTAGATCGTTTACGTGCAAAGATGTTGTAGACAATCCTAGTTTCAAGTTTTGAGTTAAAGTGATTTTAAAATGATCAAATAAAGATACTATTTATTTAAACATGATGAATATGGATATGAGAAGTGCGTGTATGTAAATTTTGAGAAGATGAAAATTATGATAGAATTAGATTTCACGTTAAATTCTATGATCATGTAAATTTGGATAAATATTTTTTTATTTTTTGTTTTTTTTCTTTCGCATTTATACAGAACATAAAAGCCTCAATTGATAAATTCATCATATTAATTAATTTTTATTATATTTTATTGATTACGTATCGATTAAAGTTTAATTTTAATAATTTAGACAACTAAGTTTTATTGAAATAGTGTTTTGTTTTAAATTTTAGCTTAAAATAATATTTGTTTCAGAGTTAGACTGGCCATTTTTTACTGTGGCTAATTTTGTAGGTTTTTTATAAATCAATGAAACAGTTTCTACTCTCTTAAAATGTCAGCCGAAAAATAGCTCAAGTTGAGCCAAAATTCGCTCATCTCACGTTTTGAAAGGCAGCTTCTCACAAAGAGTTGAAACAACTCAAGTGAGTGAGATGTTTTAAACAATTTAAATCAAGAAGATCAATCTAAATCAAGGTGAGTAAAGCATTTAAAAAACAACTCATTCATGATTCAATAAATTACATCTCTTTCCTGAGAAGCTAAATCCACTCTTTCGTTTTAAGAGTGTAATTAAACATTTTCTTTCGTCGAAATACGACGGGTTCCACATCGTATAAATAATGTTAAAAAAAGAGACGTTGATGTGAATGGAGCTTAAAAGAGAGCAGAATTAAACAAAATAGCAATATATTTATAATAGCACATTTTAGTGATTTACGTATTACATAAAAATGATTTGCAGCAGAAATGTACGAAATGTACAAAAATGAAAATATAAATAATTTTTCTATGCGTTAAGATACCATTTGTAGAGTACATTAGTAATAAAAAATT
This sequence comes from Maratus speculifer, assembly GCA_964019185.1. Lineage (NCBI taxonomy): Eukaryota > Metazoa > Arthropoda > Arachnida > Araneae > Salticidae > Maratus > Maratus speculifer. Next base: position 161,389,135 of record OZ025303.1, read on the forward strand.
ACTAAATAAGTATCTATTTTATGTTTTCCAATGGTTTTTCACTGCAAAAAACTAAACTAAAATGAAAATAACCTGAGAAATTGTAAGAAAAAAAGTACTTTTTGAGTCCCCATGAATTGTCAAAATTTATGTACCAAAAATAAAATTTATTTTTTTGCTATTAAATTCTACTTAGTTATTAGTTTGTATAGTTAATATAAATGCATAACTTAAATTTCGTAAAGTGCATAAATAAACCCTGGGGTCTGTAAAAGCTATATTGATTACTAGTACGTTTCATTAACTGATATTTTATTTAATTGACTTTTGAAGCTAACAATACAAAAAAAGATTAATACTTATTTCTCTTTTAAGGATGGAAGAACTCCTTTGATTCTGGCAGTTGAAAATGGATACACAGAAATTGTGCAAAAATTGCTAAAGAAAGGAGCGGATCCCAAACTACTTCGTTCGGTTTGTATATCATTATGTTTTATAACCTTTATTTTATTATACTTACATCGATTCAACCAGTCATTTGTATACATAGTAAATGAATCCCCCTACAATGATTATATTACTCACCCACAAGAAATGTGACACATCTCGTAAAATTTCATTTTGCGTTTTATTGCATTAATAGGTCTGTGATAGATGTGTTTTGCAAAAATAAAATTTTCATAAATTTAGTTATAAGGAAATTCCCTTTATTACACTATTTGTCTATTCGTGACCACAAAAGGGGGGTGGATTGTGTGAGGAGGTACATGTATTCAAATTTTCTAAGCATCATTATATGTCTTCATTCTGAAAGGTATTGCGTTATTATATATGTTTTTACTCCTGTATGCAGAGCTAAGTACTATAATTCCATGTCACAAAAAACCATGCGAAACAGTTTTTTGCCTCTTCTGTGAAATCATAGAAACTCGACAAAGTTTCTCGTTTAGCAAAAGTAACAATAATGCAATGAACCGCAAATGAAAAGAATTTCCTCCAGATGATGAAAAACGATTTTATATATATATATATTTAGTACTAGGCATAGTTTATATTTTGCAGACTGACCAAAACGGCATTTTGACACCTCTGTAGCTCGATTTCTATTTATGATAGAAAATTATTGATATTATTGCAGTCTTTTTATATAATTTTTTATATCTTTGCAAATAAATTTATCACAATTTTATTGGAGTTTTTTGTTAATTTTTCATTTAAAATGATTCCGCTTCACTGAAACTCCCCGATCGCGAAATCCCATGTTAGCCTATGGGAAAACTTTTAAGCGCGATTACTCATTACCTAATATAATTATTAAAATACTGTTTTCACAGTCAGAAAGTGGACGTCAGATGTGCGTTTTTCAAAACTGTCTACGCAAATTTTAAGTATCTTAAAGAAGATGATAAAATTTAATCAAATGGAAATTTCGAAGTTTATAGGGATTTTTTAAATACTTAAAATTTATGGAGACAATTTTTAAAAACGCATATCATCGGCATCTGACGTCCACTTTCTGATAATGAAAACGGTATTTTAATAATTGTATTAGGTAATGAGTAATCGTACTTAAAAGTTTTCCCATAGGCTAACATGGGATTTCGCGATCGGGGAGTTTCAGTGAAGCGGAGCCTTAATAAGAAGATTTATAAAACTAATCGACTGTGTTATTTTCATTTGTTAATTAGAGAGTTTTACCAATATGCCATAAATAGCGTCTCGTTAAAGTTTAATCAAATCATAGTGCTATTTAAAATTTTGCAAACATGTCCGAAGTTGCGAAAATCATTTCATGATGATAAATTTCGAATTCTGGACTTTTATTGAAATGAGTTAGGTTGTATCGGATGAATTATCTAAAATAGGGGAGAGTGGGGATACTTGAGCACAGGGGATACTTGAGCCACCCCTATTATTTCTACAGTTGGTTAACTTTTCTTTCTAAAACTGGCAATATGGTAACATATTTATAGTTCTGAACATGTAAAAAATAAATCACATGCCTTGGTACCATTTTGAAAGAATGGTGATTAATAGTTGTTTTTCCCTATCTAAAGTAAACATTTAGGTGTATGTTTTTTTTTTATTTTTTTGTATTAAAAGTTTTGTTTAAAGTTGCAATCATATGGATAAATTTAATAAATATAATTTGATTGTATTTTGAATCTAAACTAATTCAAATAGCTGCATTCTTTACTTAGTAAAACTCTGATAAACAAAAATGGTGGTAATGGGGATACTTGAGCCAGTGAGAATGGGGATACTTGAGCCATGGTTCAACCATCCCCACTAAGAAATTAGACACAGATGAAACAAACAAAAAATAAAATTGCGTCCTTATATTCACTAATTGATATTTTTTCTTTAAAAAATAATGACTTAAAAAAATGTTTTAAAATGCATATTTTTTAATGAAAATATCCATTTTATTTTTCATTTTGACTAAAAAAATAGCCTGTTTATATAAATGTAAACATAGTTTTCAATTTAATTTTTATTACATTAAAAATTTTTTTAAACTATTTTTTAAATCATAATCTCTAATACTTCAATTAGTCAGGTCCAACATATTAAAATATTTATTTTTTAATATAATATATTAAGATGAATATTTTATAGTGAAATTGTAACATCATCTGTTACTGTAAGTTTTTTTCAATCAAAGAAATGACTATTATCACCAACAGAGGGCCCTACTGAGTTACCATGTAGCTAAAAGTAAAAAGATTTTGCAATGATACTTCGATCACCAGCTATAACGACAAAAAATTATCGTATAACTAGCTTTGTTTTCTCAATTGGTTTTGAAGAACTTTATGTATCATAGTTTATCATTCTGTAAAATAGTTGTGCAAAAATAAAGCGAAAAAATTGCTTTTGTAGGTTTTTTTCCGAACTGGCTCAAGTATCCCTTCACCGTGGCTCAAGTATTCCCTCCATGGGGATACTTGAGCTACGATGTAAAAAAAAGTAAAAATTAATTAGACATAGAAAAATAGTTCAAAATTAATTGAAAGTGGTTTTCAGTTGAAGAAAAATTATCAAATTTTCATTTTCAATATTTTATTTTGTTCTAAGAAATTATAACAAATTAAAAAAAAATTTTAATTTAAAAAGTGGTTCAAGTATTCCCATCTTCCCCTATATCAGAAAATATTTAGAAAGCATCTGATTTAGTATATCTTGTTTGTTCGGTTAATAAGAAATATACATTGAAATTTCAGAAATTCTAACAACTGTTAAAGCTTATGAAGACAAAACAACAACAAAAAAGCCTTAATCCGATAATCTGCTCTTCTGTCGCGCTTATCGGAAGCACATTGGATTTCCAGAAATGAAACAAACTAATTTTATGTAAAAATTATTTAAATTATGCCTGCTGACAAAAGAAATGCAGTCTGTTTTTCAGTCTTTGCATAGTCTGTATAAATTGCTATATTGTTGGCGTGTACCCGTAGGGCAAGAGAGGTTCTGGGGCTTTCATTGGACTGCACCCAGTGGGTAACAAGTCAGACTTCTGCATTAGTGGATGTCCGGCATAGCCCCAATAAATGGCAGCACCAAACATCGCTACCTCCCCAATTTCGATATGTATCTGAAAGGGAGGGAAGTTTTCGCCAGAGATCAATACCCATGGTATCTGCTGTGACCGACCACAGGATTTTCAGAAGACCTTTACTAAAGAGCGCGTACACTGTATACACTCGGTGTGTTTTTGATGTTGTCGAGCATCGAACCCGGGACCCTTCAGTCGGGAATTCGGCGCTGAAACCATTAGGCTACCCACGGATTTTGTAAATTGATATGAATCTGCAAAATATAAAAGCATTTAAAAAAAAAATTATTAAGATAAAACCCTTGCTGAATTATCTAATGAATCACCCAATGGCTTATAGAACAAGAGAAAAAAAATGTTGCTGTTTTGTTCATTGTATTTCATCATTTCTAAAAAATATTTTTTTTTTCTCAGGTTTGTAATAAACGATAAAATGGTTTTAAATTGTTTTTAAAAAGTACAATATTATGTCTCATTAGATATATTGCACTACTGAAAAGTTTATAGCATCACTCTTAAAATATTTTTTTTATTTCTATCAATAATTCTTAAAATATTTTTTTTATTTCTGCGTTTTACATTTTGGCACACATGTCATATACGCACTACATTTGCACGTGTTTTTTTTCTACCGACAATTTAAGGAAAATTTTGTTTTTGAATATGGGTTACAAATTGCATTCAATAACAGCACTTGATTTTTTTTATTGCAATATAAAAGTAAAATAACGTAAAAAAATGAAAGAGATTCTAGTATTTTAAAAAATGAAATAAAAAGAATGATAAATTGATATAAATAATTGATATAGTCTATATCATGGAGGAAGAATATACTGGAGGTGAACTATAATGATTTGGGTGATGCCAAAAATGTAACCCTACATTAAGTCACATTAAGTCCAAACAAAACCACGTGCTTTGATTCACCTATGAATTCAAACCGGTTAAAACCCGCATTTGATTGCTCTTGTTTTTTATCGTCGAATTTTTTATTAGACAGCGCTTCACAGGTAAAAATTTCTTTGATTATTTAATTATATGTGTTTTAAATATCAAAATAGAAAATCTTTTAACATTTTTCTTGAAAAGATAACATTATTTTGCTATTATCTGAAAATCGTTTGCAATCAGAAATCTGTATTTTAGATTAATATTTATTACTTATGTTTTCATACATGATTTTAAAAGAATGTTTTCATTATTATATTTTAAATATTATTTAAATGCAATTATTAATATGTAACAAAACAAATTTCTTTTTATATATTCATCTTGATTTTTTTTTTTTTTTTTTTTATCCCTGAATTATTTATTTAGAATAAATCTATTTGTAATATCGAAATCCTGTATTTATGCTTCATTTTTCGCATTTAAATGCGATTAATCTTAATATATGTGCAATTTATTTTATAATAATTTTAAAAACATGATAAGAATCGAAATTTTTACTGCGTGAAAATCAGCTCATTTATTTTACAGCTCTCAAATTGTATTATGCTTTATATCTGTTGTTTTTAGGTGCTTTCGTAATTATGTAAATACGTATAGCACCTATAGTTGTCGTTCAGTCCATCCGTCTGTCTGTCCATTTGCATATAACAACGCAAAAACTACCCAACCGAATCGTTTGAAATTTAAAATACATAATTAATACATAATTTTGTCAAGTTATTTCAAATTTAAGATAGATCAATTATGCATAGATGAATTACAGGGACAATCAAAAGTATCCCGTTACATTACGGTCAAGGGGGGTTTCAAATGCATTTTAATAATTTGAAATTTAAAACAAATAATTATTACATAATTTTGTCGTGTCATTTTAAATTTTATAGAAATTGGATGCATAAATCAATTACAGGAACAATAAAAAATATTCCATGACGTTACAGTCAATGGGAAAAAAATTTCAAGTGCACTTTAATGGTGTTTTAACTAATTCAAACATAATAAAACTGACATGAACCTATGAAGTATATATATACTAAAATATACATTCTGTACAATCTGTGATGCAAAGAATATTTGTTTTTAAATTACAGGAGCACACAAAAGTATTTCATTATATAAAGCTATACGGAGAAACATTGTTTGTGGGGCGTGTTTTAATTACATTAAACTATTTAGCATTTTATGAATATGATATACGTTGCTGAGGTGTAATAAAAATTACATCCTGTATATTTACAGGAACACAAAGATTTCTACTACTATAATGTAACTGAAGTACTGTCTACTATATCAGCAAGATCTGAATATTTTAAAAACTTCGTTATCGTACGAACGCACCTCATTTGTTACGCTTCACGTGTAATTTCCAACTTGTTTATTAATTGTTTCTCAAAATTTTTTATTGATAATGCTGTTATTTTGAAGAAGTAAAATTTTTATATTTGTCAAAAATTGTTCTTATTAATGTAAAGCATGACTATATGCTAACAATATTTGTTTTAAAACATGTTTTGGAATTTTTTAATAATGTTGTAAGTATTAAAATTAGCTCTGTTTCAGGCGGAATACTGTTTATGTGTCGAATTCGAATTCAAATATTAGCAGTTCAGATCGATAAAAAAACATTTATGTTGGATTCCGATTTGAATAGAATTTTCGTGTTCAGGTAAAATACACAACCCGACCCATTCAAGGATCTAGTCTCGCTGCAAATTTAACATACATTTTTATTTGTGCAGCTTTAAGCGTTGAGCAAATAAGCAAAATTATAATATCACATTTTATAATGTTGCAATATTATAATATAATTTTTCAACATTACAGTTTAAGCAACATTATATCATTTTAAACACTCTTACTTTCCTTTGCGTGAAATTTTATATCATCACTAAAAATATTGAAAAAGCCCGGTTTTAAACTATATTGAGCTACACTCTTCACGTTTTGAATATGCCTATACAGGGTGTTTCAAAGTTATGCATCAGAAATGTAAAGGCAATTAGCGGGAACATTAATGAGCAGATTTGTAAAGGAATGTGGGTGCGGAAATGTAGCGTTGAGGAGAATCAGTGAATAATTTATGTCTATTTCACTATAATTTAGTAACATAGTTTGGCCGCTAAAAGCTCCCAACCATATATCATTATCCCCATAAACGGAATTCTTTTGTGTGGTTCTTTAAATAAATAATAAATGTTTAACAAACCCCATATTCTACAAAATGCTTGTTATACTGCCGTTTATAAATGCATATCAATTTCTTTATTTTATGTTTTAAATGGTCTAACGTCATTGAAATGAACTTGAAACGATTTTTCCCACTGACCATAATGTAACAGAATACTTTAGACTGTCTATGCAAATGAACTATAAATTCTACACATTTCCTTTTCAATAGCGATCACGGTATAGTACACGTCAATAACATATAAAAAATACTACGAGCATCAGAGTTTATTTACAAGAGTTAGAACTCGGCCACACAAACCGGAGTCATAAACATTTTTCATCTACGTTACAAAGTATTAACCAGTAAAAGAAAAAAAAAAAAAAAAAAAAAAATCCCGCGTTAAGCATAAATTATAAAACACTATCCAAATTTCCTTAATTCTTTAACAAAGCTTCGTTATTCAGGGAAATAGGTGTTACTGCTCATAACCAAATATGTATTCCAATACTTCTGAATGGCTCTGTATTTGATTTGTAGGTTGATATATATACTATATCATGGAGAAATTTAGTTTAGCAAAAAAATGACTAGCTGGATGAAATTTTTCTTTTGGCAGTTTATACGAATAGATGTAAAACATACTTCAATACTTTTTTTCAGCCCTGCAGTTTACCTAGTACCTTTATTACACGAAAGTATTTTGGTAAAATTAATTATATAAAAAAAATAAATAAATAATGTTAATCAAACAACAATACTCTTTAAACTATTTAAATCATATTTCCAGAAATTATCATCCTTAAACAAACCTGTATCCAGTTCTTTGCGTGACCCTGTATATCATTTAATCTATATTCTACAAACATTTCACGATAAACTAAATGCGAATCAACGTAAAAATGCAAAACTTTTTTAAAAACAAACCTTTAAGTAAATTACACTTACATTCAGTAACTTTTCCGAGTTGTTTTGAGTAACCCTGTATATCTTAATTGTGTAACTATTATAGCATTTATGCACACCATATAATGTGAATACATTTAGTGACACTTAAAAGCGCATATCATAATTAAAAATGCCTTTCATCCATGGAACAGTTACCATGCGTAATATACAGTAATAGAATATGCTTTTTGAAGTCTTTTGTGTGTCCCTGTAAATGCTATGCACTTCGTATTATGCGTGAAATAACTCATATTAAGTCTCAGCGACGTATATCAATTTGATTACACATGATACCGTTTACCATCGTTAAAATATGTCGCAAACAATTTCCTCCTTTATTATCATATATTAGAATTATTTTGTGTGGCCCTGTAAATGAATATCTATTCTTTTAGCTGCATATTTTAGTGTGCTTTTCGTAGATGCAAATAAATGTGAATACGTTGGTCCGGCCGCAACATCTTTAAAATTAATTTGAAACGATTTTTCCCCATTGGCCCTAATATAATCGAAAACTTTTGACTGTCCCTGTAAATGAAGTAATCGTGGTAGAAACTTCATTTTTAATAGGATTTGTGCTTGTGTAAACTTCAATAACATGGTAAAATTTCTTTGCATTCCGAGTATATTTATGAGAGTTAGGGCGCGGACAGACGGACAGACAAAACGAATGCATAAACATTTTTCAATTTTGTTGAAAAGTGTTAATAAAAATTACTGTAAAAAGAAAACTTTTAATAATACAATTTTTAGTTCGTATATCAAACGTTTTCAATTTCTTATTTAATTTTAATTTGAAATTTAATAATAATAATAATGACATTTAATAATAATAATAATAATAATTTCCCAATTTCAATTATTTTAAAAGTAAACATTTCTTTTAATAAATAATAATAGAACAAAGGCCATTTTAAAAATTTCCTATTTCTTCTTAAAAAATGCTCCAGCTGTAATTCATTTCTTTCAATTCGTCTTATTGCTTACAAAATCCCTTCCTTTTTTGGAAGCTTTCCAATTTTCCACGTGCTTTTGTTTGGTACACTAAAATTTGAGCGATAAATGGATTCACATTGCAAACCTTTTTTAAGGCTTAGTTCACCTCCACCTATCTTCTTCCTCCATGAGTCTATATATTTAAAAGACCTGGCTGTTTTTTAGTCACCAGCCCTGAGCTTTCTACTGGCCCGATTTTGATAATTATTTTTTTAAATGAAAGCTGTTTATCTGTAGATCTGCTAATTCTAGCTAATTTTTTAATTTATTCCCATTCTTATGTTTTATTTTTAATTTTAAGAGTTTTTTCGTGACATTTCTTCAAAACAGTGGCAACAGGTTAAGCTTTTCTCACTATAATAAAAATTTATTTGCTTTATTACTTTCCACCAATCAGGAGATTGATCTTATCAGTGAATGTGACCGCATTAAAAAAAATAATAATGGTTTTCGTAAAATTTAATCCTAATAAAATGATATCACATAATTATTCACTAATCGCTGTATAGTATACAGATCATTTATTTACTGAGTAATACTATTGAGTATTATGTAAATAAAATAACAGAAAATAAACTTTAATAAAATATAATATCTAAAGCGAAATTTTGTCGATGGAGAAAATGTCGTCATTCAGAAACAGATAAATTTGTTCCATGGATATAATATACATTGTTATAGCTGTGTCAATGATGATGTCATATTCATTGGCTTTTATTCCTGCATCTAAATAAACTGAACTTCTATTTATTTAATGGTCCGTGGTGTGTACAAATGAAAATATTTCTATAAATTGCGCTATTTCGATTTAATTATAATAAATATTTTATGAAACTAAAGAATTTTTAAATAACTGCATAAATCACGCTTTTATTTTGGAAAAGATGAGTGTTTCTGAAGGTGTAAATTATGTCATTATTAGAAAAAAAAAAAAAAAAAATCTGTGATATGCCGGTATTACGATATTTCTATCTTACATAATATTAAAAACCAATTAAAATCATTTCGTTGTATTAAGTTATTATTTTAAAAAAATAATAAATAAAATGTTTTCTGCATATCAGCAACAAACACAAACATTTTATTCTTTTTAATAACAAAGATATCGTTTTTCTTTTCGTTGCCATAACAATAAAATTAATTTTGACAAGTCCATGGAGATTTGACGAGATCAATAAATAAATTAAATTTATTGCAAGTGCTGTAAATGTGTAGTGGTTTGGTTATGCAGTTTAGTAACACCCTGTTTCTATTATAATTAACATGTTTTATTGACATTATAATTATTGTACAACTACCAAGTGATATTTAAACGGAGAAAAAATAAACTACGCAGATATTTTTGAATTAGTCTTCTGACGTATCTATATTATAAAGGCCAAACGTATCTGTGCGTAACACATACGTCATTTTACGAATGGCAACACTTTCCCCTGCAGTTTCGGTTTTGCAATTTTCACTACTGCAAATTTTACACTTTTAAACATCGGATATTTTTAATTTTTACATCGTCGTATAGAGAAAAAATGTACTTTTAAATACAATTCGTTTGAAATCTGTATCTCAATTTATTTTTGAGATATAGATTTTTTACAGTTTTTTGAACCGATTTTCTAATTGTGGCAACAGAATCACTCCATTTTCTCATAAAATTGAAAAAAAAAAATTAGAAATTAAAATGCACAACAATTTGTCATGCAATTTCGGTTTTGCAATTTTCGCTTCTGCAAATTTACATTTCTAAACATCGTAAATTTTAAAATTTTATATCGTCGTTATAGAGAAAAAAAATGTACTTTTAAATGCAATTTGTTCCAAAGCTGTATCTTAATTTATTTTTGATATATATATATATTTTTATAATTTTTAATGCCAATTTTGTAATTGTGGTAACAGAATCACTCCATTTTCTCTCAAAATAGGAAAAAAATATATAGAAATTAAATAGCGTCTGTAATAAAATCCGGTGATTTTCGATTTTATTTCTTTTAATAATTTGAAAAATTGAGTTTTATAGTATTTTGTTAATTTTAATTAAAAATAATATTTGCTTGAGAATTAGACTGACCAATATAAGATGTATTTTTTACTGTAATAAATTTTGTTGATTTCTTATAAATAAATAAAACAATTCTTTTTCAAAGATTTTTTTCGTCGAATTTCGACGGGTTCCCCCTCGTTATATTAACTTCCTAAATAGTTTGGCATTAAGTTTGGCATGTTTAAGGTTTAGAAACCGCATTAAAAAAGACTTAGTATCTGAAGTTAAGTCCAACAAAATAATTTATGAGTTGTTTTCCTTATTTTTTGTTATTTTCTGAAGTTTGTGTATCTTCATCATGAAAAGGCATGTTATCCCTATTTTAAGAAGTGGCAATTGTTTATTTCACTCAGTATCTTATTGTGATATAGGACTGATATATATCATATCTAATATATGTTCTTTTCCGTTGAATTTCGACGGGTGCAGCTAGTATATAATAAAAATATTTTAAAGTATTAAAAATATCAGTAAATAAACATGAATTTAATAAAAAATTAAAGAATAATTAAAAAGTTATAAATAATAAGCTTAGTAAGTAACAAAGAATAAATATAGTTCTCATAATAAATCATAAACATTAATACGTATAGACATATTGAATGCAAGCAGTTGTATCATTTAATCAGCGCATATTTCACTGAAATCTTTAATTTTTCCTATTTCCCTTAAAATTATTATAAACTTTTTAAACGGATTTTTTCCTTGGCAAAGATGTGCAATGCCAAATTGGCGGGCGGAAAAAACACGTGCAAAAGTGGCTCGTATATGACATCTGTGCCTTCATTTCTTTTCTGAATTAAAATGGAATATATATAATACAAAGGAAATACCTTACAAAAAGGAGTGATATCTCATCAAAAATAACTCGTTGTAAAAGATTTCCACCAAGCAACAAGTCTAAAACGACAGTCATAAAAGAAGTGATATCACATAAAAAGAAATGATGACAAAGTGCATACTGTGAGTGCCGTATAAAAATTTATCACTACCTATAATGTTTCCAAAAGATTCGGAGTGAAGTACAGTATGTGAAAACTGTTTGGCGACTTGGGGCATATATATAATATACGTTTTTACTTATATCAATTTAAAAAATTTGTGAAAATCGAAAAAATAAATTTTAAATTCTCATTATATCACTCTTATAAATATTTGTAGGAAAAAGATGTGGAAAAAAAATCGTAAGACAAGCAGGAAATGGCATGTAATTGTGGTAATCATTTATTATTGCAAAATATACTTTTCAATACATTAAACATAATTTTTAATAACAAAAATGAGTTTAATAAAAGTCTGTTTCAAAATTAAAGAGAAAACTGGTTAAAAGGATTTCGTTTATGACGGATTTATTTCTTACACATAAAATGTTAAAACTTAAGGAATAATTTATAATACTATTGATACAGAAACCTCACTAAAACAGATTTTTTCCCGGTTATGTGCAATTCCGTTTACGGAGGCTTTACTGTTGTATATCGCACTTTAATTGATGTTTATTAACTAAGGTACCCTGGGGTAATAACGCCACGTTAAGGTTCTACCAATTTTCACGGCTTAGTTTTAGATTGTATTTTTCAAACAAATGTAGGATCTGATACTTCAACTCATTGACTATCTATATAAAATAAAATAATTTAACAGAAATGTATTCATAAAATGTAATGGCGTTTTTTCTTGACCAATGCTATTTGGCGCTAATACCCACCTATATGGGTAATAACGCCATACAAACAAAACTATAAAATAAGATGGAATAATGGCATGTAGATTGCCCAATTCTAAAAATACAAACTCTACAGCTCTAGAAATTAACAAATTGCAATCTAAGCTATTGAAAATGTACAATTTTTTTGTGACTCTGAAAGATAAAGAAAGCTGTGGTGGTGGCGGGGGGGAGGAGGCAAAAGAATATCAGATTCTAAGCTACGTTTTGCTTAAAAATGACCATTTAAATAGAATTATTAGAAACATTGCACGGATTATTTGAATCAGTATTTATATTCCCATGTATGCATTCTATGCGAGAGAAAATATTGATTTTTTTGTGAAAGTGAAAGAAAAAGAAGTGAGGGGGAGCTTCAACAGAATATAACACCCTGTGTCTCTCTTTGCTTAAAAAGTCCCGCTTAAATATGATTATAAGAAACATTGCAAGGTTTTAACCATTCATAATGTAATATTTTAATTATGTGAAGTTTTATAATAACTAGAGTTATATGTAATAAATATTTTTGTCAAACCTTAACTGCTGTTAGCGTCTCACATACCGCTGAGTTTTTCAAGTTTCAGAGTTTAACTTGCAATTTTTAGTTTAACTATAGATACCGAGAAAATTTTGTTTCATTTGGAGTCCTATTACTATCTCTAGAGACTTTTGAATAGCTGAATTTTATTTATAATAGTGCTGTATATAAGGTTCAATGCAAAAATAATATTCTAAAAGTTAATTTAACATTTTATTCATCGTTAGATTAAGCGGTCTGACAGGCCGCTCACAGTAAGTTATGTGACAATTTTTGTCACAGCAGTTAAGGGTTAATACTATTATAGTAATCTAGTAAATAGTTTTTAACCCATAACTCCACCCTAATGCGGATTCTCCAAACCTACAGTTAAATTGTCGACGTTTTAAAGAGCATGCTTTAATAAATTTTTAATAAATTGAATAAAATTTTTGATTAAAAAATATTATCCTAAAGAGATCTCTTATTCAATTTTATACATAATTCATATGGTTATATATCATTATCTCTATATTAGCAACGAAATTAACCTTTAACTGCTGTTAGCAATCTGACTGAACACTGTACCCCCTCCCCCCAAAAAAAATAGAGTTTAACTTGTATTTTCCAGTTTAACTATAGTTACAACTGAAATTCTCTTTCGTTTGGAGTTCTCGTAATATTGTTAGAAATATTTGAATAGATTAAATTTAATTTGAATTAATTCTGTACAAAAAGTTTAGCGCAGGAACAGTATTCTATGATTTTTAATCATGGATCGCCTTTTAACTTTCAACTAATGTTACCGGTCTCGTAGACCACTGTTTTTCTTTTAATTTTTTAGTTTAAGTTGTAATTTTCAGTTTAACTGCAAACTCTACCGAAATTTTGTTTCATTTGGAATTTTAGTACTATCATTAGAGTCTAAATAGGTGAATGTTAAGTATAATACTCTTGTATAAAAAGTTTAGTACAAAAACACAATCCTATGAGTTATTCCCGCCTTTTATTCAATCTTTCAATTTTGCGGTCTCACAAACCAAACCGGTGAATTCATACGTTACAATTTCTGTCACATCAGTTAAAGTTTAAATTTATAAAGTTTTGAAAAACCGAACGCTGAGTAAGCGGACAGTTAAAATTTCGAACTTAATTGAACAATCCAGTGGAAATTTAATAGAAACCTGATTTTGTAGATGTTCGAATTTGAATCTCGAAAACATTTTGATATAGTTTTATTTACAAGAGCTAAAAATTATTTTTTACATTAGTAAAATAATAATAATAATAATATAATAAAAAATAAAATAGAGAGATTATTTTTAAGTATTGGGCACCCCCCCCCCTTAATCTTACCATTTCAACAATGATGACAATGCTGTCCCATATTAATATATAAACCCCTTTCGGATATAGATCGGCCACTGTTGGGAATCAACCGGGGTAATAACTCCAATCCATGGCGTTATTTCCCCGGTATACTTATTGCGCAGTAAATCCTAAACTACAAATTATCTCGAGAAGATATCCAAAATCTTCTACAACAATTTGAAAGTACATGAAATACACTACAAATTTATGTAATGAACAAAGTATTTCTGGATAAAAAATATAGTCTTCAGATCAAAAACCTTATCTCGCAAATTTTAGATCAAGCGTTAATTTTAGCTGCTTGTAAAAACAATAAGACCTAAAAATGAAACAAATTAACTTGAAGCGGTTTTTTGCGATTTATATGACTCAAAACCCTTCTGCGCAGAGCATATGGGTGTCATTTACCTGATTATTTCATAATTATGCAAAATATAAGCACTTGGCGTTATTACCCCGCCTGGCGTTATTACTCCCGGGTACCTTGTTTGGAAAAATAGTTGTTCTTGGAAGAGAATTGGGAAATCTGCAGTACATCTGAATCTTTTTATTGGTTGAATTCCGCAATTTATTTTATTTTATTCGTTTCCTGATTGGTCCGAGTTTAATGTCCAAAAATGGAATACTTCTGTTTTTTTTTATTTTATTCGTTTTCTGATTGGCCCAAGTTTAATATCCAAAAATGAAATACCTCTGTTGCCACAATGACAAAAAGAGCAATGAAAACTTAAAAAAAAAATAATAATTTAAAAACAACATGTGATAGAGATTTCAAACAAATTTTATTAAAAAGTGCATTTTTTTCTCTTCGCAACGGTATAAGAATTTAAAATGTGCTATGTTTAGAAGTTTAAAAATTTGCAGTTCCGAAGATTATAAAACTGAAATTTCATTTGAAATTTGTTTGTGATGAGCCCAGGAATATGAATGTTTAATCCATGTCGTACGTAATAGGCGTCGTTCAGAAGTCAGTGTGATCAAGTCCATCCAATACAAATTCACATTTTAAACAGTTAAGTTGTCTATCTATAAATTACTGTTTTTGTATCATTGGTCTAGAAATATTCGTACATATAACTCGTTGTAATCATCCTAGAAATGATGTTTATTATTATTATTGATTTAAATATTTAATTTCTTTGAAAACATACTTTTCCAAATAGTCGTTGTAATTTGTTAAATTACAATTTTTTTTTATTTTATATTCAAATTACTTTTGTTTCTATATAAAGTAGATTGTTTTTTTTTTCATTATTCCTGTAAATGTTGTTTCCGTTTTACTTCTATATAATAAAGGCCAAACGTATCTGTGGGTAACACATACGTCATGTTTTGAATGGCAACACTTTCCGATGAAATTTCGGTTTTGCAATTTTCGCTATTGTAAATTTTTAAACTTCTAGACATTGCACGTTTTTAATCTTTATACCATCGTTTAGAGAAAAAAATGCACTTTTAAATGCTGTTTGTTAGAAAACTGTATCTCAATTTGTTTTTGAGATATTAATTTTTTTGTAGTTTTTGGTTCAATTTCTCTAATGGTGGCAACTTGAGTATCGCATTTATGTGGGAAAAAGAGAAAAAATAGCCATACAGTAAAAAAGAAAAAAAATAGACATGCAGTTTAGTGGCTGGAGGTGAAGCCAAAAATGTAACTCTAAAATTCGCTGCATTGCATCAAACACAACGGCGTGCTTTCACAAAAAAGAAAAACTTTTAGCGATGCAATTTTAATTCATAATACAATGAAATGCTATTTTATAATGCTAAAATATATTCAGATCTTTTTCATTTAGAGAAAAAATGATGTTAAAAAATTCGGTCTCTGTTCCATGTGATTGTTTTGTTTGGGTCGAATGAGAGACTTATATTGGAAGAATAACGCCCATCAAACCGTTTTAATCGCATACTGCATCTCCATCTATCTCTTTTCTCCATGGAAAATAACAGATCACTGTATATTTTAGTTGCTATTTTTTCACAGCAACTAAAAAAATAGTAATTAAAAACCTGTTATGTCAATATATCGTCGGCTATAAAATCCGGTGAATGTTGTTGGTTTCATTTCGTTTTTATCTATGAATTTAGTGACTTTTAGTTCGTTAGTAAACTTACTTTACAAAACATACATCAATTAACCTTTACAAAAATGTATTTTAAAGAATGTCTGGCTGTCATATTTTCTTAACTGTTTTTAAAAAACTGAGAATGCAATTTTATTCTTTGGCGAAATCTTTGGCTAATAACTGCTATCTTGCGTCTAATACGCAGGGCCGTAGTGAACAATAGGGAGGGCTCAAGAGAATGTAAGGGGGCTCAAAGTTTTATTTTCTCTCTCTCTGACGCAGAAAGATAAATTATTGCATATTCATATTGTAGGTACTCTGTTTCTTATTAAACTGTTAAAATAACTCCATTTTATGCTTAGAAAAGTATATGATGATGAAGTTTTGAGTGTATAACTAGTGCAAAATAGCCCATCATGTTAGCTTCATATGAACAAATAGGATGACGGAGTGTTGAAACACTTATTTTAGATACAATTTAGTAACTCTGCAAAACTGTGAAAAGGTTTCAAAACTAAATTAGATTTTTAAACAATATTTCATTTAAATTTTCGGAACAGCAATTCATTGAGTGACCTTGGAATCTTTTCCAGGGGGGGGGGGGGTCAAAATATTTTAGGGGGGCTGAGCTGCCCATAGCGCCCCCTTAGCTACGGCCCCGCTAATACGGAAGTACCGATAATTTTTAAAGCTGTATATAATTACATAAATAATATGTTTCATATAAAATTGCTATTTGGAATTAGTTGGCAGTTTAAAAAGCCTATTAAACAGAAAAAAATTATTAGACTTTCCAATTTAAAATTTTAAAAAAGTTTTTCACCTTTATTTTGTGACCCGGGAACCCCGGGTTCGGTGTACTAGTTTATCTTAATGCCTGAAAGCAGACCCTCATTTTCTGTTGTCTCCTACGAGTTGTATAAGAGCTAATTTTGACTATCTTCAGAGATGAGCAATCCTAAATTTAAATAACTTTGCCTTTTTTTTAATAATCACAAACTTTTTAATCTGTATTTAAAGAAAGAACGCAACAAGAGAAAATTAGTAATGAAATTTGTGTAAAATATACAGATTTTCAGTTTACCGCGATACTTTTTCTTCAGTCCTTATTTTTAGGTGCATTACTATTAATATGCATATGATCATTACTCTTTTTATTTAATAAACTGAAAATTTTACATGTTTTTTTAGAAAATCTTCCATGTAAAAGTGGTGCTTCTCGTTGAAATAACGGTAAATAAAATCAAGATTTCGATAATATAATAAGAGTATAAGATATAATAAATAAGAATAAGCGTGCTAACACCAAAAGCTTACCTTTTTCACAGATTAATGTGAGCATCACAGTAAGAAGAAAGATGTTAAAAATGTAATCATGTGTAAGTGTAGGTAGAACACACATTATAAAAGCCTGCAGTTCGTAGAGCAGTTTTCATATAATGCACCTTACTCCGAGTCCTTTGGGAACATTATGATTTGGAAAAAAAGTTTACTAAATTAATTTTGAACACAAGGACTATCTTAAAAAAACACCCCCCCCCTTAAAATGGATTTAGGTTAAAAGATTTTCGGATAAAATAGGTTTTGCTGCATATAAATTTATTCATAAACTAACAGAAAAGTTCATTAAGTTTGGTTGCGTAACTGTTTGCATCATTCGGCAAGAAATCTCATTTTCGGAACATCGAACTGTTGTAACCGTTTTTAACCCATTGAGGCGCGGTGGTATATCAATGAAACCACTTAATTTTTATTCCCAAACCCACATTGGCACCGAAATTTTAGTAAAAATTTTACGGTTAATTGAATGAGTGAAATATGGCTTTTTCTTATTTGCAAAAAGATGTTGTTTTCAAATTCCGGTGTCATTCATTAATTTCAATACTTAAGCAGTGAATTTGCCCTGCGCCGCCGTAAGGGTTAAAAACGCCATTCCCCTATACTGGAAATGTATTCATCATTACTATATGACTGACTCTTCTATTTTTCAGGATGGAAGAAATGCGTTGATGATAGCTGTGGGCAGAAATGACAACCCAACTTTTATGGCGATCTGGAGTCACTGGGATAAGAATAGCGTTTGGGAACTCAATCACACTGATGTGGTAAAGGAGATTTTATACATGTTTGTGACAATTGCTCTTTAATAAATGCAAACAAATGCAATAGCATAGCTGCCAACTTTTACTCACTTTTGCTATCATTAAAATTGTACTGAGATTTTCTATTTGTTTAATCACAAGATTTCGACGATTAAATAAGATAATATTCACAATAAAATTTTTGTGATAGGAAAAATGCGTAAACGTTGGCTGCTAAGCAATAGTTTTATGAGCATGTTTTTCTAAATTTTTTCGTTAAAAAAAATAAGTATATTAATAAACTAGTTGGATGTGTCAATCCCAAAACTTTCTTCTATCTCATAAGTGCATTTTAATATTTATAAAAAAACGTGTTGACCCCAAAGTTACCCACTATTGAATTTCCTCGAACATTTGACCTAGCCTAATGAGATTCTGGTATCCGAAAACCTAAAACGCAAAATTTAATTAATATTCTAAGAAAATGAGCTTAGTAGTGCCTCATGTTGGATAATTTATACTAAAACCTAATAAGCATCTATTTATGTCAAGACCTAACAGAATCTGAAATTTGATGGGATTTCGTCCATTAGTTCTTGAGATATAGTTATAACAAAAAATTTGCAAAACGTAGCACAGCAACACCATATCTTGGACAATTTATGCCAAAACGTAAAAAAGCGTCTAATTATGTTATGGTGTGAAAGAATCTGAAGTTTGATGAAATTCTGTGCATTAGTTTTTGAGATATAGGGTAACATCCCCAGTAATTGGCACATTAAGAATTTGTCTCTAAACTTACTTCAATTTTCATTACAAAGAAATAAGATATTTACTTGGAAATATTTTTAAATCAAAGAATACATATCTGTGCATCTATTTTGCCCACTAAAAGCAAAAAAATATGAAAAAGTATTTTTATAAAAATATATTTATAAAAATTTGCTGAAATCACCAGTAATTGGCACCTAGAGCACCAATGTATGACACCTTGTGATCCAGTAATTGGCACAAGTTTATATT
Organism: Maratus speculifer; assembly: GCA_964019185.1. Lineage (NCBI taxonomy): Eukaryota > Metazoa > Arthropoda > Arachnida > Araneae > Salticidae > Maratus > Maratus speculifer. The sequence continues at coordinate 161,408,539 of OZ025303.1, forward strand.
TAAAAAAAACTTTACATTTTGCATTGGGTTTAATCGCTTTAAAAGAATTTACTGTAGATGAAGATGCCATATTTCAGGTTTTTGAGAGTAAGAAATCAGCATATTAGTCTGAAATGTGAACACTTTAAAGCAATACAATATATATTAATACCCAGTAATTGTCATGCTGTCCCCAGTAATTGCCATATGAAGCTTTAATGAATTCCAATTACTGATAATATTTCATATTTTCAAATAAAAAACAAATGATAAACAAAATTAGTCTATAACTTTAAAAGTACTTCCAAAATAAGTGGTTTAATCTGAAATTCCTTGCGAATTCCTTGTAATTGAAATAGGTGCCAATTACTTGGAAATAGCAAAATTGAAGCACCATTAATTGGCACCTATCATTAATTCAGAAATCCAAATATTTGTGTCAAAAATACTTTTACACAATTAAAGAAACCTTTTTTAACTAAACAAAACGGTTGTCAATTAAAATTTAAAATATATTATAAATCAAATAATAATGAATTGAAAAGCATGCCTTCCTTAAGACAAAGAAGAAGCATTTGCAACAAAAATGGCTAATTTCATACAAGCCATAATTATTTCTCTTTCCTAAGCACTATTGTCATCTAGTAGTATAAATCAAAGTTATAGTCTTCAACGTAAATGAGTATATAACTGGTATATGGTCTTGCATATTTAAAAGACTGGATATAAATCTTATTTTAGGACATGTTTGTAAGATGTGCCAATCACTGGTGCATGCCAATTACTGGGAATGTTACCCTAGCTAGTTTTAAAAAAAACCGTGTAAAATATAGCACAGCAGCACCATCAGTTGAAGGATTTATAACAAAACGTAATCATCGTGTAATTATGTTATATGTCATTTTGTAACAAAATCTGAAGTTTGATGAAATTCTGTGCGTTGGTTGTTGAGATATAGCTATCGGAAAAATCGTGCAAAATGCAGCATAGCTGCACCACCTGTTGCAAGGTTAATACCAAAATGTAATCAGTGTCTAATTATGTTATATATTCTAGTGTAACATAATCTAAAATTTGATGGAGTTCTCTGCATTAGTTCTTGAGATATAGCTATCGCAAAAATCGTGCAAAATGTAGCATAGCAGCACCACCTATAGGGCAGTTCACACCAAAACCTTATCAGCGGCTATGTATCTCAAGGTATCGCGGAATCTGAAATTTGGTGAAATTCTGTGCATTAGTTCTTGAGATATAGCTATCATAAAATCATGAAAAACGTGCCATAGCTGCGCCACCTGCTGGCCAATTTACGCCAAAACTTAATCAGCGTCTATGTGTATCAAGGGGTCACAGAATCTGAAGTTTGGTGAAATTCTGTGTATTAGTTCTTGAGATATAGCAATCTTGAAAATCATGAAAAATGTAGTATAGCAGCGCCACCTGCAGGCCAATTTTCACCAAAAACCAATAGGCACTAATTCATATCAAGATATAACTGAATATAAAATTTTATTAAATTTCGAGCATTAGTTCTTGAGATAGAGCGCCCACAAATTTTTTGTCACATACATACAGACAGACAGACGGACAGACTCACAGACAGACATTTTCTAAAAATAGTCAGAACGTGTTCAGGACCTTCTAAAACTTATAAATCCATCGAAAACCGGAAGTCGAAAATTTTCATGAATCCAATACTTTCTTCTTGTAAAGATAGAAGAAAGTAAAAATTGAAATGTAAATTTTTGAAATTTAATGATAACCTTATTATTAAAATAGATGATTCACAACATTTATTTTTATTTTTTTAACGAAGAATATCCTTAGTAAAATATAAAAACTAATGGTAGTTTAATATTGGAATAATGCTAAACAGTTTGGCTTAGTGAGGGAAATAGTTCCAAATAGTAGTAGTAATAACTCTGAATTATTCTTATTTTATTAAAAATATTTACAGTGCAATCAAAATACAATTACCAAATTACACTGGTGTCCAAAATTTAAGCATAATTGGTAATTAAGTAATTATTTTTAAGTAATGAAAGAAATATGAATCGGAATGTGCTGAAACTCCAGGTGTGTAAACAAAATAGTACGCGTCACATATTTTCGCAAAGAGTTTTCCCCGAAATCGAACAGGGGACCGTCAACAAATTGAAAAAGAACGAAGATCTTTTGGATAATCCTGTCAAAACTAATGTAGCCAAAGCGTTCAAACTGCACATTATGATTAATTGGCTTATTGTAATATACTGTGTTAATTTTTACAAGGATAGCATGTATACTCGTAGAGAAATTAAGGTTTTTATAAAAACAGTCCTAAGTTTGTTGCTTATAATTTTCAGAGTTCTTAATATAAAATAGTATTCTTTTTTGAAAAAATGACAAACATCATTGTACACAATACCCTGTCATCAGAATTAAAAAATAATAATAATTGTATGACAAATGAGCAGGTTTACTAAATAATTTTTTACTGCGCATGCGTGATCGCTATTAAAATTTCATTTGCATATTATGTTAAATGTATAGAGCAACTTTTGTGAAAGTCTCAGAAACATAGCTTAAAAATTCTGAAAATTATCGTTGATAGAATGAGATCAAAATCCTTTATTCCCTAAATGAAACAAAAAGATGAGGGGCTGTATCCATATTCCATTGTTTAGTGCCTACACAATATTGCACGTACAACTATATTTAGGTAAAACCCCTGATTTTTTTGCTTCCTTTAGGAATAACGGATTTTGAGTTGATTCTATAGGCTCCCATTTTCAGAATTTTCAAGCTATCTTTTTGAAACTTTTACAGAAGTTGCTCTATACATTTAGCTAACACAATATGCAAATGACATTTTGATATCGTTGACGCATGCGCAACGAAAAATTATTTACTAAACATACTCATTTTTCATACAATTTTTATTATTTTTAAATTCTGATGACAGTGTATTGTGTACAATGATGATTGTCATATTTTCAGAAAAGAACATTATTTTATAATAAGAACTCTGCAAATTATAAGCAAAAAACTTGGAAAAATTTAGGACTGTTTTTATAAAAACCTTAATTTCTCTACGAGTATACATGCTATCCTTGTAAAAATTAACACAGTGCATTACAATAAGCCAATTAATCATAATGTGCAGTTTGAACGCTTTTGCTACATTACTTTTGACAGGGTTATCCAAAAGATCTTCGTTCTTTTTCAATTTGTTGACGGTCCCCTGTTCGATTTCGGGAAAACTCTTCGCGAAAATATGTGACGCGTACTATTTTGTTTACACACCTGGAGTTTCAGCACATTCCGATTCATATTTCTTTCATTACTTAAAAATAATTACTTAATTACCAATTATGCTTAAATTTTGGACACCAGTGTAGTTAATTTATTTTTGAATATGTTACCTTTTTTAGATGAAAATGATTTTATCATCTATTTAATCCGTATTTTCAGTGTTTATTGATAGTCAGAAGTTGATTTCTGACTATCAATATTTTCTGGAGATGTTGCCAGAAGATCCCAATTATAATTACGATATTACGTTTTATGATTAAAAAAAAGGAAAGGAAAACTTATTATTATAAAATATACCAAACCTTCTTACTACAATATTAAAAATAATGAAAACGATTATTCTAACGTTTGACGCACATGATATGATGTATATTCCACAAGATATGGTATTTCTAATTTATTAAAGTATCAAGGAATAACACAGGATCGTCACATATAAAGAAAGCTCAATATGATATGCAATGTTCTTTATTCTGAGCACATATTAAATAATGAAGGAAGAGGTACAAGAAGATATAGACATAAAGAAAAGGCCTGAGGACAATACAGTACAATGGTTAAGAGCAAAGTGACGAAATTCTATTATCATGATATCTTGCCAAACTTAGATGTTGAATGAAATAAACATACTCAATTTATCAATGACGAGGCACATAAGGAAATAAAAAAGCATACTGCCCAGTTAAACTGATGGCATTGAGCTCACAGGCTACAAATACTAATTGTACATTAAAGCCTTATATTTTCAAGGGTTAATTCCGTTAAAAAATTAAGAAAGGGAAACAGCTCTCTTCTTTCCTCTTTTTTTATACTTAATCATTGAACCTCCTATACTATCAAAGACATGCTTTATCATATAAAAAATCTATATCCAAAATTCAGAGCAAATTAGATAATTCTTAATAAAAACCCATTTAGCATTTATATAATTTAAAAGGAGTTATCCCCCTCTTTTATACTTAACCATTAAACTTCCAAAACTATTCAGAGATTTGAACGAAATCTGAAAATTCTGCTTGAAAAACCCATTTATATAAATTAAGGGGGGGGGCATTAGAACCCCTGTTCCCCCTATTTATACTTATACAATGAACACCTAATAACAGTCACTGAATCGCCTCATCTGAATGATCCTAATCTAAATTTTGAACGAAAACTTAATTCTGCATGAAAATCCCATTTATATCAACTAACGGGGGGGGGGGATTAGAACCCCTGTTCCCCCTATTTATACTTATTCAATGAACACCTAATAACAGTCACGGAATCGTCTCATCAGAATGATCCTAATCTAAATTTTGAACGAAAACTTAATTCTACATGAAAATCCCATTTATATTAACTAACGGGGGGGGGATTAGAGCCCCTGTTCCCCCTATTTATACTTATTCAATGAACACCTAATAACAGTCACGGAATCGCCTTATCAGAATGATCCTAATCTAAATTTTGAACGAAAACTTAATTCTGCATGAAAATCCCATTTATATCAACTAACGGGGGGGGGATTAGAACCCCTGTTCCCCCTATTTATACTTATTCAATGAACACCTAATAACAGTCACAGAATCGTCTCATCAGAATGATCCTAATCTAAATTTTGAACGAAAACTTAATTCTGCATGAAAATCCCATTTATATCAACTAACGGGGGGGGGGGATTAGAACCCCTGTTCCCCCTATTTATACTTATTCAATGAACACCTAATAACAGTCACGGAATCGTCTCATCAGAATGATCCTAATCTAAATTTTGAACGAAAACTTAATTCTGCATGAAAATCCCATTTATATCAACTAACGGGGGGGGGGGGCATTAGAGCCCCTGTTCCCCCTATTTATACTTATTCAATGAACACCTAATAACAGTCACGGAATCGTCTCATCAGAATGATCCTAATCTAAATTTTGAACGAAAACTTAATTCTACATGAAAATCCCATTTATATCAACTAAGGGGGGGGGGATTAGAACCCCTGTTCCCCCTATTTATACTTATTCAATGAACACCTAATAACAGTCACAGAATCGTCTCATCAGAATGATCCTAATCTAAATTTTGAACGAAAACTTAATTCTGCATGAAAATCCCATTTATATCAACTAACGGGGGGGGGGGGATTAGAACCCCTGTTCCCCCTATTTATACTTATTCAATGAACACCTAATAACAGTCACGGAATCGTCTCATCAGAATGATCCTAATCTAAATTTTGAACGAAAACTTAATTCTGCATGAAAATCCCATTTATATCAACTAACGGGGGGGGGGCATTAGAGCCCCTGTTCCCCCTATTTATATTTATTCAATGAACACCTAATAACAGTCACGGAATCGTCTCATCAGAATGATCCTAATCTAAATTTTGAACGAAAACTTAATTCTACATGAAAATCCCATTTATATCAACTAACGGGGGGGGGGATTAGAACCCCTGTTCCCCCTATTTATACTTATTCAATGAACACCTAATAACAGTCACAGAATCGTCTCATCAGAATGATCCTAATCTAAATTTTGAACGAAAACTTAATTCTGCATGAAAATCCCATTTATATCAACTAACGGGGGGGGGGATTAGAACCCCTGTTCCCCCTATTTATACTTATTCAATGAACACCTAATAACAGTCACGGAATCGTCTCATCAGAATGATCCTAATCTAAATTTTGAACGAAAACTTAATTCTGCATGAAAATCCCATTTATATCAACTAACGGGGGGGGGGCATTAGAGCCCCTGTTCCCCCTATTTATACTTATTCAATGAACACCTAATAACAGTCACGGAATCGTCTCATCAGAATGATCCTAATCTAAATTTTGAACGAAATCTTAATTCTACATGAAAATCCCATTTATATCAACTAACGGGGGGGGGGATTAGAGCCCCTGTTCCCCCTATTTATACTTATTCAATGAACACCTAATAACAGTCACGGAATCGCCTTATCAGAATGATCCTAATCTAAATTTTAAACGAAAACTTAACTCTGCATGAAAATCCCATTTATATCAACTAACGGGGGGGGGATTAGAACCCCTGTTCCCCCTATTTATACTTATTCAATGAACACCTAATAACGGTCACGGAATCGCCTCATCTGAATGATCCTAATCTAAATTTTGAACGAAAACTTAATTCTGCATGAAAATCCCATTTCTATAAATTAAGGGGGGGGGGGCATTAGAACCCCTGTCCCCCTATTTATACTTATTCAATGAACACCTAATAACAGTCACGGAATCGCCTCATCAGAATGATCCTAATCTAAATTTTGAACGAAAACTTAATTCTGCATGAAAATCCCATTTATATCAACTAACGGGGGGCATGAGCCCCCCGTTCCCCCTCTTATACATATCGAATGAACTCCAAAAACTAATCAGGGAAGCGCCTTGTCGGGATATACCTACATACAAAATTTCAAGTGGATCCGATATTTTTATCATGAGTTATCGCGTTACGCACATACGCACATACATACAGAACGGACGGGCACATAAGCTCTCAGGCTATGATAGCCTGTGAGCTAAAAACTGCTATGTGAAAATGAGAGCACTGCATTCGGCATACCAACGGTTAGCGCAACACAAGGCCGCCATATGAGAGAGTTTTTTGAGAAAGTGTTCGTACATTATAAAATCCAAATGTAAAAACCTCAAAAAAAAAAAAAAAAAAAAAAAAAAAAAAAAAGAAAGAAAGAAATAAAATGAACATACGAAGCATGAGAGTTGCCACAAGACTGCAGCTACAAAAGCTGCTAATAAGCATTAAATCACGTGTGCATCACAAGAAATGCCAAAAAAAAAAAAAAAAAAAAAAAAAAAATTACGACGACATGAATGCTTTACTACATTTTGTTTTCTGTTTTTTATCTTTAGATAAAAGAGAATTTTAATGGTTACATATAAAAGAGATCAACGAAAAATTTAGACAGATTTTATGTACGGAAAAACTGTTTTGTTGCAACAACTAAACTTTGGTTAACATAGCTCCAACCAAATATTTTGATTGGAATGAGCAAATCGTATTTAGACTAACCAAATGATTTTTTTTACTCAAAAATTCTTAAAATTTGGTCATTTTAACCAAAATGTTTGGTTGGAGTTATATTAACCAAAATTTAATTGTTTGAACAAAACAATTTTTTCCATGTGAAAGGGTATAGAAGTGCATATGAAATTCGTAATGTTCCTTTAGTCGTAAATAAAACCAGATGTGAGAGCTTCCGTTTTGAATTAAACTTTTGTCTGCAACAGAAAGGGTGGGGAGGGGCAAGGAACAAGAAGCCTTTTAACAGCAATTTTATTTATAAATTTATATTCCAGGCAGAAATGGGCAGGTCTTGAAAAAAATAAATACATTATTAAATTTGCAAAGAAATATTAAACTTTTACTGAAAGAGCAATTTGATATGTAGCAGAACTCTTTTACACATGATATCAAAAATGCGTATATAATTAAAAAAGTATCTAAATTATGTAAAAGAACCAGCTTTTAAAAATTTTCTGTATGTATATGAAGAAAGTTCCGAAATCGTAAATATATGTCTCTTCTATTTTTAGATAAACTTACACATTTTGCCATGTTCTGAGTTCGATTCGACAATTTTTGAAAATAGATCTATCTACCTCTGCTCTTTCTAATTGATGAAATAAATTTCAATTAAATATATTTTTGGGCTGTCGTCTCATCATAGTCAGTTAAATCTTTTCATTAATTGTTACTACCTACGTTTTAATGTGTACTAGCGGCCCGCCCTCGCTTTGCTTCGGGTAGTCCCGTGTCACTACTGACACCGCAAATTGTTACTACCACTTCATCCCATTAAATTCAACTACTAAAACCATTACCCTCCTTTTAAGTAGTCGGGTAAAAAGGTAACCTATATGTTAATCTAAGGTGCCAGATAACTCCATACAAAGTCTCATAAAAATCGATCCATCCGTTCTTAAGTTATAAATGGATAACTAACACGACTTTGTTTTATGGATATAGATTATAAACATGAATATAATAAAAAGCGAAACAATAAAAAAAAGTTATAAATAATAAACTTAATAAGTAACAAAACAGTAAATATAATTTTCACAATAAATCGTAAATATTAATACTTATAGCCATATTGAATGCATGCATTTATATTATTTAATCAGCCCATTTCACTGAAATCTTTTAACTTTTTTCATTTTATTCCCTTAACAACTGTTATAAACTTATTAAACGGATCTTTCTCCTTGACACACATGTGCAATGCCAAATTGGCGGGGGGGGGGGGGGGGGGAGCATGTGCCAATGTGGTGCGTATATGACATCTGTGCCAAAAACACTTATTGTGACGTAACTATAACAGTTAGACATATGCTGTCCCGACATTTTTTTTAGATAATTATACGTTCTGCAAAGTCGTAGTACATTATTTTGCTTTATAATCAATAGTATTCGCAGCGCACGCGATGTAAGGATTTTTGACACTTCTAGGTTATCCCATCGGCCAAAAATATATCGCCAAACTATAAGATTAAATGCCAATAATGGATAATCGTGAATGTCACATTCAATGACATTAAATACGATTCACGTGTTTAAAATGTCATTAAATGATATTAATTTCGTTTTTTTATTTGAATTTTTATTAATATTCCACTAATTATTTGTTTTTTCGTTATTTAAAATAAAAATTATGTCAATATGTAAAATTTGGCTGTTAGTTTGGCGATTTGTATAATTTGGCAAAATTGGTCGGCGGGATAATAGAGAAGTACCGGATTTTTTAAGGTCATTTTTCTACACCTTGGGTTACATTATTGGCATTTTAGTAAGGATCCCCCCCCCTTTTTTTTAAATATAATATAGCCTATGTTTACCGGAAATAGTGTAGCTTTCCAACGGTGAAAGAATTTTTCAAATCCGTCAGGTAGTTTCGGAGCCCATTCAATTCAAACAAACAAACAATCAAATCTTTCCTCTTTATAATATTGGGTATAGATGTGACGTCATTATTTACTGATTTTTATTAGTTACATATATCCATGCCTCTTGTTTCTTTAACAAATATTTCAAAATTCCTATGTTATTTAAATTATGACATCATATTTTTCCAAATCAAATATTTTAATAATAATTTAATTCTTTCTCTTTCACTTTACTTCTAATTATGTCGCCATTTTTCGCAGAGAACCTCTTATTAACGTAACCGATATTTGTGCGTCTTATATAATAAAATAGTTTTTTTCAAGTATGACGACATATTTATTTTCCTCTGAATTATTTTTATTTTAATTTTTCACGTGGATACTGTTCAATTGAAAATTAATTGCCGAGGAGATATTATTATCCCAGATTTTGATTTTATTGGCAACGTGAAAGAAAAATGGTTATTTTTTATCGGAAAAATTTTAATTGATTCTGTATGAAAAATAATGAAATTTTGAACTATTAAGGAAAATATTTGAATAAATCAATTAAAAATTAGCCTATGTTCACCGGTAATTGTGTAGCTTTCCAACGGTGAAAGAATTTTTCAAATCCGTCAAGTAGTTTCGGAGCCTATTCAATTCAAACAAACAAACAAACAAACAAACAATCAAATCTTTCCTCTTTATAATATTAGTATAGATAACGAAACAGGTAACTATGCTTCACTCTGTCTTTTGATAACTTCTGTAATAGATGAATTTCATTAATGTTACATGATTGCACCATATTTAGTATTCCTTATATTTATTATGAAAAATTAGGTATAATTTTTTTTGTTTAGATTGTTTAGCAAGAGATGCTGTTATCGTATACTGTTATATCGAGCAACATTATAAGCACTTTTAAGTTTCTGCTGAGGCCCAAAATTTCATATCTGATGTAATGAATTCCAAATGCATATGTCGATCCAAATGGAAATTCCAACACAAAGTGCTGTTGTACCGTGCTTTTTGTAATCTGATAATTCCAATCCTGTGTTAAATTCAAAGAAATGCATTATGTTCAAACAGTGCCCCCCTCTCCCTCTCGTGTAGTGTTTTTGAGAATCCAACTTAATATAACTCCATTTTTTCAGCACCCTGCTTAAAATTGTGTTATAATCTGCATATCCCACTTTTTTTTTCTCTTAGCGTATAACCTCTTCGGTCCCTGGGTCACCATTAGGGGACTTCTATTCTTTTACATATAAAAACTAAAATGTCTAATTTTTTTACATTTTTACAACACTTCTTGGTAGCTAAAAGATTTTTGTGTCGAAAGCAAACGGAAAAATGCCTGAACCGAAGCTGACTTCTTCATAAAATAAATGTTATATTCACCTAAGTTTGAAAAATGCCTAAAAGTGTCCAAAAGAGAGTGTGAACAAGAAAGTGATAAATTTTCATAAGTATATTTAACCTTAAATCTTTTTCAATAATTTTTGTTTGAGGATTTGTAGATTATTTAAAGCTGATGTTTAAAGTTCTTGAATTTGTTATTGCGTTAATTTAAAGTAACGTAGTAAATTTTCTGTCATTTACAATATCTTTTTGTTTGGGATAAAAACAATGAACAAGTCATTGTATAATTATTTTAGCTTCGGAACTGAAGATGATAAGTTCTGTGTAACCTAACGTTAAAAAAAAAAAAAAAAAAAAAAAAAAAAAAAAAAAAAAAAAAAAACAGAAAATTTTTCGAGTATTAAAGATTTAATATACGCGGAAAATCGGTCACTATTCAGGGATGAGCACTTTTAAAAATGTTAAAAATGTACAAATACATAGGTATTGGGGCCTGAAAAAGTATGTTTTAATTTCTCCTATCCGTTATTCGGCTGTATCCGTTATGGAGGTTTTGTTAATATTATGCACATACTTTACATATTTTCTTTTCATGTATCAAATATTACAAATTTTCATTACTTTATGTTTTGTTATTTTGTAGTAAAATATTTTTGTGACAATTGACGTTGTAAAAACAATGCATTTGTTTACGAAAAATTTAATCATGTTTACATGTTATCTCACAAAGTTATTATACATAGAAAATTGTTGTTGTTTTTTCTATTTAGAAAGGTTACACAGTCCTCACTTTAGCTGTGATAGGAGGCCATTCTAATTTTCTCAGTCTTTTACTAAAGTTAAATAGCTTAGAATTGGACAAACAGACAACTGAGGGAAAAACTGCTTTGATGTTTGCTGTCACAGGAGGACAAACGAGTGTAGTTCAATCACTTATCAGCTGTGGTTCAGACATTGCACTGGAGGATATGGTAAACATTTTTCCGTACTGCTTTCTTGTTTTCATCTTATAAGTGAATAAATATTCCTACGCTATGTGTCATTTACGGCACATGATTTAAAAAACATAGCCCATTCTAGCCAGTAAAAATGTAATCGAATCTATGTTTTATTATTTTCACAGCGGATGAAAATCAATTTAAATCACATGAGAGTTCTGTCATATAAATTATTTTCTTGTAAAATATGGTCTGTTGAACTATCAAGGTAACATGAAAGTTTCAAATAGATGTATTGCATAGACGTAAAGGGACCGAAGTAGTGAGAGATGCTCAGAGAAAAAAAAATAAGAAAAAGAGGTTTTTACGTAATATTTCCAATAATTTGATAGTGGGAGAGTGAGGAATTCACACTTATATACATTGTCAATGTTTTTATAAATATGAAATGCTTCAAGGAAAGTAAGTTCATGAATAGAAGTAGGTTCCCATTTTCTTCCCATTGTAGGTTTCCATTTCCCATTTTTTCCCTATTGGATTTTACTTGCAATTCTCTGTTTTCCTATTGGTTATTAAACCTTCAACTTGAATCTCTCTTGTCTCCTATATTTGTGAGTAATTTTTCGTCATCGTTAACACCAAGGGCGGTACCTATATGCTACCGAAACCGATATGCTTCTAATTTAAGATAATTGGTGTTTTTAACGTTGCTACTTTTACATTTCTATTATATTGCACAAAGCTCCATTTTAACAATCTTTTAGATGCTTAATGTTTTTTACCTCATGTCTTGAATTTTTCTTTTTTTTTCTTTTTTTACAGAATGGTGCTACAGCAATTTGTTTAGCCATTTCTCAAAATCAGCATGAAATTAAAGCATTATTGTATGAAAGTTTAGACAGAAAATCGAGAGATATGTACGTAAAGGTAAGAGAATATCAAACGTTTTCCAGTTACATTAGTACATTTTTAATATTTATGCTTAAGCATCAGTGTTTTGAACGCCTATTATATACTTTTTAGTAATTAACACGTTCGCTGCCGCTTACTTGAAGAGGTAATGAGGTTAATGCCGCTCTGTAGAAGTGGGTTTTTCCCGGAAGCCGATTTACTTTTTCTAACAAAGAATCAGTGAAAGATTTTCCCGCGGCAGCGCGTGACTGGCTATTGGACATCCCCCCACATCACACGGTGGTGCGTGAATGGCCCCTTAACGCCGGTCCAATATCACGCGCTTTCGCGTGAACGGCAGCGAATGTGTTAAAAACAAAAAGAAAAGTTGCTCTGTACCCATTGTAATCATTATAATGAAATTTCAACTATACAACCTCCGGTCATGCATATCGCCAAATACATTTTAATTGACAAAATAAATTAAAATATTACCCTTTCAAAGTATGATTCCTTTAAAATATTTAAACAAACTGTAAATGTCTTGTAATTGAAATTTTCGATGTCTATATTTTGATTATTCCTAGTCGTTTTTCTCATGCATTTTAGGAGAAACATAATTTCCTAATCTCAAATTCTAGAAGACTCTAAAGCATTAATTTGCATTTTAAAAGCAATAATTGATTTTTTAAGTCAAAAATTGAAAGCGTTTAATGTTATTAATTGTTTTGCAAGAATGCAAAATGGTTGGAAATTTCTATAGCTTTTTTTCGTAGGATATAATCACTCACCATCGCCTACATTAAAAAATCATCCTTCGATATTATGTTCCACTTTATTTTTTTCATTTACAGGCATTTTTAAAAGTTGTCCTTAGTAAAAGTAATAAAATTAGAGGACTCTGCCTCCTACGAGTTACGCTCGCCATCCACTGTTCAGACACTTTAGATTCTAAAAGCACGGTAATTTCATTGGCTTTAAAAAGATTGAATTATATATTAAAAGAACAGTGGTGACCTTCTAGTAAATAGATTTCCATTCGTTTTCCTTTAATTGGGTATTTTTAAGGTCAAATTAGCCACTGTTAAGTGATGCAATAACTATTTTCGTTATTGAGAAAAGAAATAGTTGAAAAATTTAATATAAGCTTATGTAAAATGAATTAAGTAAATACAGTCTTTGTCTTTTGGTATTTTTTAATATTGCTATAAGGAAGTTTTTTTAAAGGACATTTGAAATGTATCATTTTAAATCTGACGTAATTTTTGCCAAAGTTTTCTTTCTGATATTCATATTAAATACTTTTCTTAAAAAAGTTTTTATTGAAAAAGGAACCACAGTTTATCAGGTCATCTAGAAATATGAAAAGTCTCGTGTAAATATATTTTTAAATTTAAACTGTTGCATCGTTTAAAATCTGACCGAATTTTCACCAAAGTTTCCTTTCTCTTTTTAATATTCACTTGAAAATAATTTTATTGTTAGAAAGGAAATATTACTTTCACTGTTTTAAATCCATAACAATATTTGAAAAGATTATCTCAAAATATGAAATAAATGTCTTACGTAGATATATTTTTTAATTTAAACTGCTTCGCATTATTATAATATGGTGATTTTAAGTATGACGTAATTTCTTTCAGTTACGACTTTTAATGTATGATTATAAATTAATTATTTTAAAATTTTCCTTTTTTTGTAAAATTCAAGTGTAAACATAGTTTTTATGTCACAATTTTCAACAGTTTTCTACTTTTAACGCATAATCATTTAATTCTAATTTGAAAGCATTTTTTTCTGTTTATAATAGTCATGTAGCAATAAATTTGTAAAATGTGGCAATAAATTAATTTCTTTTTTTTTTCCCTGTTTTTAAATTTGACAGCAATTTAAAATAATACCTTTTTTTTTTAAAGTAAAAAATATTTAAGATTATACATATAACATTTGCAATTAAAGTGGAAATAAATCCTCAAAAAATGAGTGAAATAATAATAATAATAATAATAATAATAATAATAATAATAATAATAATAATAATAATAATAATAATAATAATAATAATAAAATGAATGCAGTCTGTACACCGAGAATTTCTTGGTATAAAAATGATTAATTTCATATGTATAGTTTTTGCTCTTAAAATTTTTTTAAAATGGGACGAATTTAACCAACTTTACATTAAATATCTTCTTAAATAATTATTCAATTTAAAAACTGTCTACATCAGAGTGTTTATCAAATATTCCTCTATAATACCAGCAATTTTCATATTTTTTGTATGTAACATCCGTCTTTATATTAACGAAGAAGGATCTCCGGTCACAAAAAACTCACTGTCAGCAGCAATGACAGTGTCTTTTTTTTAAGAATAGAGAGAAAAGAGATTTTAGAGGCATTTTAATATCAGGATGCAACTATTTTTATGATTCGCGTAAGTCTTTTAATTTTTGCATAGTTGGATAGTATTGAAAACTCTTTTCAGAGGATAAGTCAGATTTCTCTGTAATACCACAATTTTTTACACGTTTTCTTTTATTTTAAATTATGCTTGTTAAATCTTTTTATTCATTTTTCGCCTACATACTGTTGACTTACAGCTTCGAAATTCAGAATGTACATGTAATCCTGAGCGAAATACAGAAATTGGACATTGATCGTTCAAATTTCGGTTCTTAAGAGGAGGGGGCAATGGGGGGGGATTTACTTAACGGTTCTCAATTACAATTTGATTTCTTACAGAGGAATCAGTATCAGTGTAAAGAATTAATATTTTTTGAAAACTAGTAATAAAAGGGTTACAACAATAACGCCAAATTTTGACGAATTTGGTCATATATAGTTAAGTTTGGCGATAAAAATAAGTTGCTATACTGATGTACAATCTCTGATAGAAACCTGCAGCAATATGTGCAAGGGCGTAAAGGGCTATTCCATGTCAAAAATAGGGGAAGTATGTACCATCCCAGGATGAATTTGTTTATTAAACATCACAGATATGTCGCATTTTTTTCTGTCGAATACATTTTTGTTTCTGTCACTGTATTATTTAAAAATTTATAGTTTTTAAAATTAAAAATTGTAATCCTATCATTTAAAAAAAAAATAAATTATAAGAAGATAAATATTATAAAAAAGATGATTTAGAGATGTGATTATTAAACTAAACGTAATAAATCTTTTCTCCACAAAATAGCGAAACTTATTTTTTAATTATTAATGACTTTAGCGGATGAACGGTTGCTTTGCATATTTTTTTAAAAATCGCCAAATTAGTTATTTTTTTAAGAAATACAATATTTTACATTATTTGCAACATTTATATACATTATTTAAAACAATTTCCCGATCTCTGTCAAATTTGGTGAAATTTCCATTAAAATCCATTAATGTTCTTTAAAAGGGCTCACCGCAATTTAATTTCAACTCCAAGTATTTCAGTCTTTTTTCTAGACTGTTCTACATTTTACAACATTTAAAAAATATTTTTGTCTACATTTTTGTGAATTTTAATGGCAGCATTTTTTTTTCCCATTTATATTATTTTCCTTTAATTTCAGAAGCGAATAGAACTTCTCACAAGACCACGACCGGCTGAAACTGCAGTGATTACCGCGTTCTACAAAGATGTACTCTTCCGTGTAATCTTAGAAATAAGAAAAAGTTTTGAAGACGGAGTAGTCTTGCTAAGAAAACACAGAGTATTTGCTGGCCTCTATAAATGTTTGGATACTCACCAACAAAACACGAAGCTACTTCGCATTGGCTTCCACTTGACTGCTTGTCTAATTTACGACAAAGCAGATTACGAAAAAGCTGAATGCAGATGCTACATTGTTGAAGAATTTGCTGAACAATATGTCAACACGAAGTTCGCAGATTTTACTTTGAAAATCATGCAACGTTGCCAATTAAAAGGCATGATAGAATTACGCGGAGCAGCATTTCTATGCATCCAAGCTGGAACTCAGTGTCGCTCAGGAAAAACTTGGTTGAAGTCAAATTATTTCCAACTGGTACCATTTGTGAAAGAATTCAAGGTGATATTGTCCACTCTCACTTTTTGGGGTGATGGTGAGAGCACAAAAGCAAAAATCATGTATGACCGTTTCTTGGAAATTTTCGAATTGGTTGAAAAAGATGTAAACATAAGTTGTATTATGGCTCCAGAAATAATCAGTAATACTGTCGAATCAAATACATCCCCAGGAAGTAAAGATAAAGACACAATAGTTATATCCGGTAAACTCAGTAATATATCATTGACTGGCAGTGACAGACAAGTTGCATCAAAAGCTAAATGCAGCAAAGATCCAAAAACAGTCGATAATCCAGCAATGGATTCCATTGCTAAGAAGAGAGATTACAAAAAGAAAAACAAACTCAAAAATAAAGTGCATAGTAAAATTAATCTCAGAAAGTTTGCTCAGAGACCAAATCTCAAGTTCACTCCTAATCTCGACAAAAAATTTCCGGTAACGTCTTGCGAAGAGAAAGTTACACAGACATGTTATGCAGATGTCTTAAAGAAGAATTTAAGAATAGGAGATCTTTCTAATACAAACTCTGTAAATGGCATCATTTATCAGGTACCTTTCGAAATTTTAAAATTGTAACATTAATTTTTGTGATTGCTAAAAGTTTATCGCTTATGAAAGCAATTCTATTTTATTTCTATGCAATGAGATATATCACTTTAAAAACAATATTTTCGAAATCAAATTTCGAAATCGCATTATTAACTGTACAAAAAATTTAAGACATTGTGATTTTTAAATTAACTATTCCGTAACTTGATATTCATATGGTATCGTAGTTTATTGCAATTTTATTATTGCTGTAACCAATTTGTTGCTTACATAGACAGATTTCAAAGTCAGTTGCTGCTAGAAATATTCCTATTGGATGATACGCTTGGACAAGGTTCTAATCTTGTGCCACTTTTTCTGAAATTTACACGAAAAGACTATTCAGAATTAATTTATATGAACGTTTTACTGATTTTAATGTTTTAATAAATACCTTGCATTAGTTCTTGAGATAGTAGACCCAAAATTAATTTGTAAAATACCGACAGACAGATTTTCAGACTCACCCCCAAACAGACATGTTTTAAAAACTTTCAAATCGTGTTCAGTCTCTTCTTAATGCGTCGAAAACCGATGTTTGGCGTTTTTCATAAATACAATACTTTTGTTTCGAAAAGATAGAAGAAATTATAAATGCGCCCTGTTGTTATTTCTTGAAAATATTGTTTTTATTTTTTTGCATTAAAGAAAACAAACAAAGAACCAAATATTTGAAGCGATGAGTTGCATGAATCTATATTAATAAAATAACAATAGTTAGCGAAAACTACGGTACGTACGAAGCTCAAAATTTTTCTGAGAGTAGCCCAATATCTCACCTGATGCTCAGAATTTCAAAATTCTATTTATTAACTGAGTAATTAATTAAATTCCAAACCTCACTCTCATAAAAAATCGCTTTTTTTTAGCTTTTTTCCTTTTCATTCTCTTATGGTTGGTTGGTTGCATAAAATTTTCGCAGAAATAATTTTAAAAACTGAGAATGACCTTTAAAATTCATAGACTGGCAAACTGTCAGTTTAAATGAGGATTTTTTTTTTTTTTTTTTTTTTTTTTTTTTATCACAGCTGCTGTACGCCATGGAGGAAAAAGATAGGTGGTGGCGAAGTAAACCGAAAAAAAAAAAGGTTTGCAAGAGGAAACCATTTATCGCTGAAATTTTAATGTCTCAAAATAAAGCACGAGGAAGGAATTTTGTATTAATAAGACAGATTGGAAGAAATGAATTACAGCTGAAGCATATTTTACGAAGAAATCGTAATTTTTTTTAATGTTTTTTTTTATTATATTATTTATTAAAATAAATGTTTGCTTTTAAAATAATTGAAATTGGAAAATTAAAAATAATTAAATGTCAAAACAAAATTAAATAAAATATTGAAAACATATGATTTGAAGTAAAAAATTGTATTACTAAAAGTTTTCTCTTTTTTTTCAGAAATTTTTTATACTTTATAACGTAGACTATAAATATTTATGATTTAACAACATATTTATAATTCCATGTCAATATATAAAATATAGTGATGAAAAGATTCTTTTAAAATCATGCATGAACACTTAAATAATAATATTAATCTAAAATCTAGATTTCAGAGTGCAAGCGATTTTAAGACATTAACGAAAGAATGTTGATGTTTCAAGCAAAGTCTTAAATGATGCTTCTATATTGATATTTCAAAGTCATATGATAAAAATAATCAAATAATTCTTGCCTATGATTGATCTAATTGTATCTTTCATGCATTCTGATCGTGTATTACAGGCAATAATGGCACAAAACGCTATTTTTTAAACGAAATTTTAGTCATCCATTCAATAACATTTTAAAAGGTAAAAAACAAAAACAAAGAAATACTGGTTTAAACCAGTTTGAATTGATCGGAGTTTCAAAGCACATGGTTTTGTTGGTTCTTATTTGGACTTAATGTCGCGGATTTTAGAGTTACATTTTTTGCGTCACCCCTAGACATTATACTGCCACTCTATTAATTTCTTTTTACTATATGGTTGTACGCATATTTTTGGCATTTCGAACATTAGAATGTATGAGTCATTAGCTGTGTTGCAGTAAAAAACATTACACAACACTTTTCTATGAGTTTATTTTTTTAATCATTGATTAAATTTAAATGTGTTCTATTCAATTTAAAATTGTAATATGGCTTTAATTTGTTTTTAAAGCAAAAATAAAATAGCTGTTTGGCGTACAATTGTTTGTATCCGCAAACGATTTATTCACCATAATAAATTATCAAATAGCTAAGTAAATTATCTATCAGAAATAGCCATAAAAAGAATAGTAGCAAAACTGATTATAACCTTAATGTTTAGACTAATTTAAACATAACCCGATTCGAACCAAAAAAAAAAAAAAAAAAAAAAACACTCCGATCCGTGATACACAAAATTTCCTTGAGTATAAACCCGACCCTGACCTAAAAATTATGTTTGGGAAAAACTATGGATTTGATAACTGACCCGAACCAAATCTGAATCCGGCAAAAATGTTCAAGTGAAGCATAACCCGATTCAAACAAGGAAAAATAATTTTCGTGGGCATGAAATCTGACCCGAACCTAAATATTTTCTTTAAAAAACCCGAAATATGACTCGAACGAAATCTGAAACCGATAAAAATATTCCAGAGAACTATAACCCGATCCCAGCAAGACAAAATACTTTCCATGGTCATAAACCCGACTCAAACCTAAAAAACTTCGTTTGAAAAATCCTGAACTTTGACCCAAACCACATCTAAATCTGACCAAAGTATTCGAAAGAACCATAACCGGATTCGAGTAAGACAAAATAATTTCCATGGACATGAACCCGATACGAACCTAAAACTCCCATTCAAAAGAATACCTGAAATTTGAATCGAACCAAATCTGAATCTGACAAAACTATTTCAAACAAACGCAACCGGGTCCAAACAAGACAAAATATTTCCATGGACATGAACACAATCCGAACCCAAAAAATTTCTTTGAAAAAAATCGCGAACTGAACGAAATCTGAACTTGGCAGAAATATTCCAGTGAAGCATGTCCTTATTCGAACAAGACAGAATTATTTCCGTGAACATACAAGAAGACCCGAACTCAACAGTTATATTTGAAGAAAAAACTCAAAATCTGAATTGAACCAAATCTGGACCTGACAAAATTATTCCAAAGAACTGTAAGCCAATCCAAGCAAGACGAAATTATTTCTATGGACATAAACCCAACTCGAACCTAAAAAATTCGATTTGAAAAAAACTGAAATTCGACCCAAACCACATCTAAATTCGACCAAAATATTCGAAAGAATCATAACTGGATTCGAGTATGACAAAATAATTTCCGTGAACATGAACGAGATCCGAACCTAAAAATTCTATTTGAAAAAATACCTGAAATTCGAATCGAACCAAATCGGAACCTGATAAATATATTCCAAAGAATCGTAACCGGATCTGAATAAGACAAAAAATTTTCATTCACCTGAACCGAATCTGAACCTAAAAAAATTCTTTGAAAAAAATCACGAAATCTGAACTGAACCAAATCTGAACTTGAAAAAAAAATATTCCAGTGAAGCATGTTCTTATTCGAACAAGGCAGCAGAATTTCCGTGAACACGCAAGAAAACCCGAACCCAAAAATTCCATTTGAAGAAAAAGCCGAAATCTGAATTGAAACAAATCTGTCCCCGACAAAAATATTCCAAAGAACCATAATTGTATCCGAGCAAGGCAAAATAATTTCCAAGGACATGAATACGACCCGAACATTATAACTCAATATCAAAAAATACCTAAAATCTGAACCAAAAAAAAATGTTCTAATGAATCATAACCAGATCCGAACAAGACAAAATAATTTCCATGGACATGAAACCAATGTATGGTTTGGTAACATTTAGGTTGCAATTACATTACGGTAAGTCTTTGATTATATTTAATATCCCGTTAGGTTACAGTTAGGTCACGGTTAAGTTAAAGTTAGGTTAAAGTTAAATCGCATTTGTTTTATGGTTAGAATAAGGATATGTTACAATAAAGTGAAGGCTAGGTTACATTTATGTTATATTTAATTTACGGTAAGATATACTGTTAAGTCAAAGTTAGGTTACAGGCAGGTTATGGTTACGGTAAAAAAGTTTACGGTTAGGAATTTATCCATAGAGTGGACATTATGCATGATTTGATTAAAAATAACACTTACTTTTGTTAAATGGCTCTGAAATTATAATACTACATACCAATACTTTAGCTACGAGCGAGTATCGAATTCATTCATGGTATAGTCGGATTTAAGAGTGATTTAATTAGTTTGAAATTCAAAATATTTCACTTGGGATTTCTATGTGAAAAAAAAATAATTAGTTACGTGACTTAACAGTGATTTTTGATAAATATCAACACTTTAACACGAAAATCACGCAGTCGTTGGATACATATTCCCTCCCACATTTCTCATCGCTCATTTTGAGTATTTTTAGAGCTTAACATTAGCTGTTTTTTAAACCGATTTTTCACATAGTCAGTGGCCACGTATTTCAGACAATGCATTTCTACATGTTTCGAGTTAATGATAAAATCATACAAATTTTAAGTTCGTTTAATATTGTTAATACGGACCCGGGCAACGCCGGGCGGGTCAGCTAGTATTGTATAAACCTTTCTGCTAGAAAAAGCATTATGAAGAATATAGTTTAAATAGAAAATTTACTTCTCTCGCCTCTTGGTACATTTAAAATTTTCAGTTGTCCACACTCTAACATGAGGGCTAAGTGCAATCACATATTGATTTGAAAGAATGATACATTAAAATATAAAAAATGAGAGTCCAAGAACCGACAGCAGAAAACCCTCTGCATCAAGCCCATCTTCTCATCGGGATTATACTTATACTATAAAGCGAAAGCTGTGTTCTCGGTTGTTCATCTCTGTATCAAGCACAAGTAAAAAACTTCATTTTATAGAAAAGTAGTTACAGGGGAATCTAATGACCCATTTCTGCTGGAAGTGAAGTGATGCATAAGCCAAAACTAATACCACTAGTGTTTGACTCTTAGGTTTATCATTGTGTTTTCCTGTTCCCATTACACCATGTTTTCAAACATTTGATTGTAGAACAAGCACAATGGTAAACCTATCTGTGAACCACTGGTAATATTAATTTCTGGCTTATACACCACTTCACTTCCGGCAGACACGGATCATTAGGTTCCTCCATTACTACTCTTGGACTATAAGATTCCCCTATTTCTACTCTTCCATAAAATAAAGATTTTTTTGCTTGAACTTGATATCTTAGGTTTTTGCGATATCGGCTCTTGGAACATGAACTGAATAATTATTATCATGGAATTGCACATGAATGTTTAAAATTTAAAGTAAGATGGAATAAAACTATTAATTAATGTGCTTTATTAATTAATTAACTATTTTTAGACGTTCTTGTAAACCTTCTTCATTCTTTTTAGGATGATCATGATTTCTTAACAAATAAGCAAACTTGGCCACGAGTAAAAGCCTATTCTCTGTCTGAAATTGAACTTGATTATGAAATAGATCGCACAAAAGTAAATTCAACTAAAATGTCTGCTGAAAACGGTATAAATGTGAATTTAAACACTAACGATTCTAGTAATTTGATAATTAATGAGAAACAGATCGATGAAAATTTTTATGACTGTTGGAAAAAATCCTCTACTTCTAAATATCCCTCAGACTTAATGACATTTATTACAAATTTATTTCGAGCAAATGAACTGAAGAACCAAGTATCAAGTCAAAATGCACTATGTAAAAATCCTGGATTAAGTTTTAATACTAAAGATAGGGCAACAGAACAATCTGAAGGAAAACAAAGCAAAGCTTTGCGCGATATTTTGATTGCTCTAGGATTGAAAACAGATTTTAATAAGGATGATACAGATGAATCAAAATGTACAACAAAAAACAAAACAGATATCACATCAAAAAATAAATGTGGACTAACAGTAAATGAAATAAACACAAATGCAGCGAGTGGTGACTTTTTATATTCCGATTGTTTTAAAGGTACACCAGAAGGAGAGTTGTCAAATAAAAAAAATCTCAAGTCAAGAATTAAAAAAACTGAAGCTTTCGTCACAGGAAATGCAAAACCAGTGGTAGCACAGAAAGACACAACGGTAGTAAATGTTTTCAATGATGGAAATACAGAACCATATTTGATTAAGAACTATACAATGGTTATAGAGAAAAATAAAAATATGACACACGTTGAATCCGATGAAGAATTAAAGCATTGTGCAATCAATGACAGCGAAATAAAATTTTCTGATAATACTACTCAAAGTTTGGAATTACAAGGTAAAAATGAAATTTCAAATGAGGGGAATACTGAAATTGCAAAAGATGACTTCAATAGAAAATTTAGTAATAGCATTTCTATTAAATCCTTGAAAAGAAAAAACCCTGAAACCTATTTTCGAGATCTGGCATTTAATGCTTATAAAGAGGAAATAAAAGACGTAAAAATAGAATCTTCTCAAAAATTGACCTTCAACTTTGAATATTGCATTCATTTAATCAGAAATTCAATGAGAAGAAATAAAATGATTAAATTCCCCTTGTCAAATGTGAATACTGTATTGAGTCAAACTGTTATGTCAAGTAAAACCACAGAGAACAATAATGGAATTCAATCTTGTGATAACACACATAGATTACTTGCATCAAAAGGGGAGTATACTGAACTGATTCGACGTAAACCTACTAAATATATTGATATGATTTCTAGTGGAGACCAGGGAATGTGTAACTTAAATTTTGAAAGATATCATGAGAAGAATATTGCAATGGCCTCGAAAAATCTCATATTACATGAAATTTCCGATGACAAGAGACTATTTGATGAATTAAAAAATGTATTTCACATGATTAACAGCGGTAAATTTTCAAATTTTGATCAGAATTGTCAGAAATTTAAGAAAAATCCAAAATTCACAGGAACGCATCGGTCATTTTTATCTGGAAAGTCTATAATTATACCAGAAATGACATTGAATATAGAAAAATTTATGTTTTTGTATAAACGGTTAATCATATATCAAGTCGTGGATCAACCCCACCTGTTAGTTTTATACATGAATACACAATGCCGTTTGCCTGTAACGGATATTAAGAGTGAATTTGATTCGAAAGAGTTTGCAGCAGATAGTAAAAAGTTGAAAAAGTTTGATTACTGCCATCACGAAACCTGTAAGTTAAATGAGAAAAAATCTACAATCCTTTCTGACGAACACAAGATGTTGAAGCAATTCAAATCAGAACTCAACCAAATTATATCCTATCTTCCAGTACATTCTACGAAGTCAATGCGAAAACAGCATAAATATATTAGGAAAGCAAAAAATTCTGCTTTAACAGTATTTAACAAAATAAAACGGACAAAAGTAGAAGTGCCTATTCCGAAAAGCACGGAAAGCATTGACACCTCATTCACATTATGCAATGACGCTTATGGTTACAAACCCAACTTTATCAACTGTGAGCAGAGAAGTCGGTGGTACGAGAAAGTCCAAAGAATTGAATCTTGCGTACCTTTGGCGACATTCCTTGTCGGGTTTGGAGCGACTCAAAGAACCAAATGCAATTTACATGAAATTATTTCTGCAACTGGTAAAATCGTCTTCAGCTCAAAAGAAGAGCATATTCTTAGAGAAGGGTAAATTTTTAAATACATTATTGTAAATATTAAATTAATGAAACTAATTTTCTTGTTTAAAATACTTTTGTCACGAAGCATCTTAAATATCGATTTTTCTGGATAAGTATATCTTATGTAAATTATACAGAAAAGATATTTTTATATTGGAAGAAAGTTATCCTATAAACTACTTGAAAACTATT
The DNA here is from genome assembly GCA_964019185.1 of Maratus speculifer. NCBI lineage: Eukaryota > Metazoa > Arthropoda > Arachnida > Araneae > Salticidae > Maratus > Maratus speculifer. The sequence continues at coordinate 161,433,384 of OZ025303.1, forward strand.
AACCACTTAACTGATCAAATTGTTCTTTTCATGTCTTTTACAGAATTTTTAATCTTTTATCACCGGTTTTTAAAAACAGAAAGTTTTGCCTAATTGAATTAGAAAAAGGCTTGGATTAAATATTATAAAATTTACAATTAAAATTTACTCATGAGAATAATTAACCATTATTGGTATAAGGAAGCCCGTACGTGGTACGTGCAAATCATGATTGGCAAAAACATGTTGCCCATATGATGTACAGGCCATGAAGTACGGGAAGCATTTTCAGAAAGAATCACGTTTTGAGCACCAGCCTTGGCGAGTTGGCGAAAGCGAGAACGTTCAGCTAGCTGCATCGCTAAACACAAAATAAACTAAGTTCAAATGTGTCATAAAACATATGATTAATAGAATTATATTTATTACAAGCGAATCTTTACTACTTTTTTTAATTAACTTCTCAATCTTTTCGAACATAGCGAGTTGAGGAAATAATATTTTTGAATTGAGAAAAAAAAAACTATGTTTAGAAGTTCTGTGAAATTTAAAGCATTTTAATCTGAAAAAGCTCTTTGTTTTAAATTATGTTTTAATCGTAAACAACGGTGAATAACATTTCCTCATATTATAGTCTTTGCTTGATAATATTTACGGAAAAACAAATGAACAATAAACGTGATCTGTTTGTAGAAGGAAGGGTTGCTATTCTCTAGGCGTTTGACGTCACAAACAAGAAAGGGTGCGTAGCATTGACTTCATCACCGCGCCAATCGTTGTTATGGCGATAAGGTTCTCAAAACGTGATTCTTTCTGAAAATGCGTACGGGAAGCAAGCAAAGCGATTAAAGAAATGACATGTTGTTTAGAATAAACTGAAACAAACTAAAATAAACTTTGATTTAAGTAATAAAATTGTTTTCCTATGATGTGCAATAATTCTTTATTATGCAAAATGGGATGCATACTGATGCATGCAAAATCAAGATACAATAGGAGTATGTTTAAGACAATAGTTTAACTGTTTAACAGTTTCCGTAGTCAGTTATGCTTCTGGCTATTTCCAAGCGAACTTGTTTGTCTGTTATACGGCTGGAAATCGCTATGTTTGTTGGCCACCGTTATTTTCCAAAAGTTTGCTTCGCTTTATTCAGTTGACGAGATATCTTCGATAAAATAAGTCACATTTTCCGCACTAAAATTCTGGTAGCCAGAAATCATAGTATGTAACAGACAAACAAATTCGCATGGAAATAGCCTTCTGCGTAAATTTTCTCGAAATCAGTGATTATAGACGGTGTACCTTCAAAGCTGACAAAACTTCCAATTTTGCAGAATTACTACTTCCGATTAGGAACATTTGTTTTATTTAAGGGGGTCCGGAACATATTTGAAATAATTTTCATTTATTAATAAAAATTTTGGATTTTTTTGTGATTGCTAACTGTGTTATTTGTAAACAAAATCACGTGATAAAACTTTTCATAATTAAAAAATATATATATTTAAAAAGTGGGGCAGTTAAATTTCTTATAAAATTTCAATTTTTTTCAGTTAAATAAACAAAAATGCATGCATTTTTATTTTTATTTCGAATTTTTAAAAATTCTAATTCAAATAAAAAAAATTTAAAGTAAAAAAAACTGATGTAATTAAAAAAATTCCTAAAATTTCCTAAAGTTAATTTTTTTTTCGAATTTCTTGAATCGAAATTAAAGTAAAACAATTAAATAAAGACAAGCTCCAATTTTGAAGTATTTGTTTTTAAAAATTTTTGACTTATAACAATAGTAATACGAAAAATGATAAGAAAAAAAAAAAAAAAAGAAAAGAAAAATAACGCATTTTCATAAGAAGAAACCGTCACAACCGTTACTTCGAAATTAGAATTTGAAAAAAAACCAAAAGGAAAAAAGTAATATTTCATGTTCCAATTAATACAGAAACATGATTTAAACGTCATTTTAAGCAGAATAAAACAGACAATGTTAATGCAATTTTTTTTAAAGAAAATTTGAGGCCTTTTTGTGTCCCAGACCCTCTTAATGGCAGACACTTTTGCTAACAAAATGTCGTTCTCAAGAATTGGAAGACATGAAATCACTATGTAAGACACACCCTTGAAAATGTTTATTTGTTATGTTAATGTTGTATATCGTGCGCATTCATTGCTTTCGAATGCTTAGTAAAAAAAAATACTTAACCTAATAGAAGTTTTTGATCCCAATAGAAGTAATTTTAAATCCAGAATCGTTACTAATGGGGATTTTTTTTGTAATACTGGTAAATATGTAGTCAAGAGAGTTATATAAATGATTTTTTTTCAGTATATTAAATATTTTCTTACAAGTAAATAAGCACTTTTAAAATATTTTCAAAATATCATTTGAATATGATAATGTTTATTAAAAATAAAACATATTTTTAATATAAAGTTTATCAATGAACATTCTTATTATGTATCGTATTTATTTTTTTTTCCTTTTTAGTTACTTTGGAACACACATTGGAATAATGAGTAATGGGAATCCTGTTGTCGTACGAATGTTTCAAAAAACCGGACATAAGACTCTTGAACTTTTGTCCACCAAGCGCCATCTGAATCACAAAAATATTGTGTCATTCTACGTATGTCTCATTCATTATCTAATTTCCCAATTTAAGTTTACTATATAGACCTAGCCACTCTTGGCGACCAGTTTGATCTTCGTTTAATGTATGATAGGCAATGCATGATGCTACCTTTATCCATTTCCACTTACTTGCTTAATCTTTCGCCAAATCGGAATATTCTGATAGAGAAATTAAGTGATGAGGCCAAAATCATAATTCCGTGCAATAACCCAGTTCTAGGTAAAATAAGAGAATCTATCGAAATCATCGCTCGAGAAAATAAACCATGTAATGGTAATTTATCCTACAATATACCAAAAATATGGCATAACCTCATAAAATCTTAAAATTTTTATTTCGTTGCAATATTTTAATTTTTACTCACGTGTAAGTGGCAACATTTTTAAAATTTTTTATTCATTTGGATTATCTCTCGATCAAGATGCAAACTTAGTCCTTCTGTTATCATATTTTCCTGAAGACGCCCGCAGAAGACGGCGCGAAACGTTGATAGTTTTATTTTATTTTAATTGTACAAATGTATATTAAAATTCCTGTTTTGTGCACCACTGAGCAATGTGTTGTATTTTAATAAATACATTCTTAGTTAAATTTTATGGTGCAACTGTCCTGTATATATTTATGAGAAATTAAGAGTTATTTATTTTTATGTTAGGTGATAAATCGGATAAAGTTCAATGGAGAAGAGTTGAAGGAATGTATATTTATAAACAAACCATTTTTTACAATACTTGAAAAAAAAAAAAGAGTTAATGTTTCACTTATGAGTTTGAACTCGTTTTATATGTTTGGATTTCGTACAAAAGTATCAACGTATTACAAAAAGAAAAAAAAAAATAAGCATATATTATGAAACGCTTTCAGAATATTTTATAAAAACTTTACTGTTTAATGTCGTGAATGATAAGGTCTAGGTAAACAATTTAAAAAACTCATAACGCATTTGGAAATTGAAAATCTCAGGAATTACCGTCAATAGTTGATAAAAAAAAAACCCAAATATATTTATTGACCTGTATATTATGTATAAATTTATAATATGCTACATATTATTCAACAATTTATTTCAGTAAAGAAACATTTACATAGTTGAAAATACCCGTTCATCAGTTTTTGTCAGGAAACGGAAATTTAGTCGAGATCACGTGTTCTGATCACATGCTCTAGAGTTTATATACATTAACGGATAAGTGAAAAATTAGTTTAATTTAACCCTTTCGGGTCCGAATTTTTTTTTTCAATTTTTAGAAAAAAATAGTTTTATTTTAATAACATTAACATTAGCTATCCAAATAAATTAATAAAGGGTTTAAAAAATATTTCATTATCTGAAAGATAACGAATGTCGTTGCTTTGCATACTATTCAATTAATATTCATATGAAAATAGGCTGAGGAAGAATTTTTGGACATGTTTAGAAAATATTGTATTACAACAAGATTTAATTGATATTACAAATTTCTAACACTTTTTACGCTTTATATATACGCTTTACACTTTTTACGCTTTATATACACATATTTCTTTCAGGAAAGTAATTTTAATTATAAATTTAAAAATTTGAAATAAATGTTTAAAATAAAAGAATCGCAAACGGCGGAAACATATTTAAGCAAATAATAATAATAATTATTATTATTACTGAACGCCTAAATATAAATGAATTCATATAGCGAATGCATAGACATATACTAACATTACTACATGCACATATAAGCAAAAGTGTTTCTTAATACAAAATAATACACCATTAAAAGACATGTAATATTAATAGTACACCAGACCCAAAAGGATTAAAAACGAATTCCAGAATTTAAATCGCACTTCCAGCAATTAAAGATCTTAGACAGCTCTACACCCTAATCACTTTGTTTATCCTTGTACATAAACGATGCACATCATATTCTATTTTAAGCAACTTGTAATAGAGCTCTACGATTAATATCATTTTCAGTATGTTTGAGACAGTTTAAGATCGTTATTTTAAACTGCAAATTATTCTTTGTTTAATGTAACGAAATTCCTTTGTGCGACTCAATTTATATTTCAAGTATTAAGCCCCCCCCCCCCCCAAGTGTACTTCAGTATCAATATCAAACATGATAAAGTAAATCGCAATAATAGATATCAATTATGGGACTTATATAAAAAAAGTGTTAAAAAGCAGTTACTTAAGTCTCAGCATGTATTATCGAATCCAATTGCTAACAAATGTTTACTAGCAAGCCAGTATTTGACCTCTTTTGGGTGCTAAATATTGGCATATTATCTAAATAATGGCACTAAATTGGAAATGTTTCCAATGGAACGCCAGTATTTGAATATTATTGGCACTTGACTGAAAATATTTCCGATGAATTAGCAATATTTATATAATATTAATTATTCAACTTTTTAATGGCATGTAGAATAGAAAATGTATACACATTTTCTATTCTAATAGAAAATGTATGCACTTTTTCTATATTATATTTTATTTTTCTCTATTTTTAATAAATATTTAGAATGATGGACAAAAATGCTCTATTTCTGCTGAACACAGCGTTATTTTCATCAGGAAAACCCATAGTATTTTTTAAGATTAGTGCCTCGAGTTAATTTTGAGAAAATTTCTATTTAAAGATGAAAATACATGTTTTTAAAAACTGAATAAATATTAAAAATTGTAACTGGTAACAATTATATGGTGTTTAAACAAATGTGTTCTAAATATAGTGTTATTAATTGTGTTCAAATAGTGTTGTAAATAGTGTTGTAAATAGTGTTAATGAAAATATGTTCTTTTAATAGTATTGTGTGACACAACAGTTTGTCCCAAAATTAACAACGCATTATAAACACAATTTAGAGCATTATAAAACGACAGATGTAAAACACTTTCGAAATACTGTCTACATGGCGCTTTAAAATTATATAATTTTAAAAATGGAATAAAAGACAGTTTTCTTTAAAGAAAAAAAATGCAGTAGATTACTAAGTGAGTTGAGTAACTTTTACCAATAAATATCAATAACTGCATTTGTGGAAAAATATGAAATTTGGCTTTTTAAGCATCATTTATACTTATATCATTAACAACACTTTTTGCACAATTTCATTCCTAGCAAAACACATTCACAACAATATTATTGAAAACGATTTTAGTTAGAAGTGTTAATTATTATTAACTATTTGGAAAAAATAGTTGTTGTTCTCGATCGAGAATTTGGAAAGCTAAATATATCTGAATCTTTTTATTGGTTGAATTCCGCAACGTATTTAATTTTATTCGTTTCCTGATTAGTCCAAGTTTAATGTCCAAAATTGGAATACTTCTGTTGCCACAATGACAAAAGAGTAATAAAAACTTAAAAAAAATTAATAATCTATAATGAAATTGTGATAAAGATTTCAAATAAATTTCATTAAAAAGTGCATTTTTTTCTTTACGCAACGGTGTAAAAATTTAAAATGTGCGATGTTAAGAAGTTTAAAAATTGCAGTTCTGAAAATTGTAAGACTGAAATTTCATTTAAAATTTGTTTGTGATGGGTCCATGAATGTTAATGTTTAATCCATGTCGTACGTAATATGTGGCGTTCAGAAGTCAGTCTGATTAACTCCATCAAATAAAAATGTACATTTTAAGCAGTTAAAGTTGTCTATCTTTAATCTACTGTTTTATTATCATTGGTCTAGGAATATTAATGTTTAATCCATGTCGTACGTAATATGTGGTGTTCAGAAGTCAGTCTGATTAACTCCATCAAATAAAAATGTACATTTTAACACTAGAACGCCCGGATGGAGTCGATTCGACTCCAATCATGTAACTAAATTTCAATTCGAACCAGAAAAATTTTCTTGAAATAATTTAAATCTAATCCACGCAAATTTACGTTAAATAAATCAATTAAATAATTTTGAATAAAAATTCTGGTGAGAAATATTATTTTCAAACTTGAGTAGAATTTCCGGGCGTTCTAGTGTTAAGCAGTTGAAGTTGTCTATCTTCAATCTACTGTTTTATTATCATTGGTCTAGGAATATTAATGTTTAATGCATGGCGTACGTAATATTTGACGCGTTATGATAATCCTATGATTATTAATTTAAATATAGAATTTAATTATAAGTCTTTGAAAGTATCATTTTCCAAAAAATCGTTGTAATTTGTTAAATTACACACACACACACACACACACACACACACACATATATATATATATATATATATATGTATTTATATATATATATTATTTGTTAAATTACACACACACACACACACACACATATATATATATATATATTCAGTTAGCGTTGCAAAAGTGTTTCAAGAATTTGCAGACGACATTTACTGTACGTTTGTTTTTAAAACTAATGCAATTACTTCAGGTAAAGTGTGAAATCATTCTGATTTAAAATTTAGAAAATTTAATAACCATTTGGAAAATGGTTGTTGTTTTCGGTCAATAATGGACCTCGTTGTGTCAATTTTTTTTATGATGGTCTAGAAATATTAATGTTTAATCCGCGGCGTACATAATTTTTATACTCTGTTATTGCGAAAGATACATTTTGATCTTCATAAAAATGATTTTTTAAAATTAATTTTTATTAATTTAATGGGAAATATTCAAACACTTTGCATTGGGCAATTGATTTCCGTATTTTATTTTTTCTTTATGGAATTCTTCACATTTAGAAGAATTTTTATTTCAATAGGTAATCGAATGTCGATGTTAATAAAAAAAAAAAAAAAAAGAAAAAAGTTACAAAATGGGTAAATGCCAATTACCAGGTATGGAAAAAACCGAATCCAACGAAAGACATCGTAAAAGATCAGCTTTTAAAGCAAAAAAATGAGGTCTGATTGTCGATTCCATCAATTACGAAATGTGCGATGATCACGAAAAAAGAGACAATCTTGTGTTAAACACCGATTGATTGTAAAAAAAACCATTTTTTTAATGTAGAATTTATATGTTTGTCTTACAATTTAGTCAACGAAAAAAACCATTTTCAAATGGTTATTGCAATTTGTTTATTTTTTTTTATTTTTTCTTTTTTGTAGTGTTTGTGCAGCTCTCCGAACGATCAGAGAATTTTCACAGTGAGTGAGTTGGTGGAATTCTCTCTTCCCGAATGCGTAAAAATGAAATTTATTCACTCCAACAAAAGTCTGCTTATTCGAGACTTACTGGATGCTATTCAATATTTCCAAAAGATGGAAATCGTACATGGATTTCTTAAGGTAAGCCATCAGTATATTTCTTATTAAAATAACAGAAAAATGTTAGCTCTGTATCGTTTTCAATACTTTTTAATATATGTTATAAATTCAGGTACTATTTAGTAATCACGTCGACCAAAAAACTGGCATTAAACTGTAAGATGCCAATAATGGATAATCATAAATTTCGCATTTACTTATCACTAAACAAGTTACACGTATTTATTACTCATCAATTTTTTTTTTATTAAACGTTTTATTTGTATTTTTACTAATTTATTGTTCTTTCGTCATTAAAAATTACTGCAAATTATTATTAACTATTTAGAATATAGTTGCTGTCCTCGATAAAGAACTGGAAAGAATTAGGTACATTTGAATCTTTTTATTGGTTGAATTCCGCAACTTATTTGATTTTATTAGTTTTCTCATTGGTCCATGTGTAATGTCCAAAAATGGATTACGTCTGTTGCCACGATGATAAAAAAGTAATAAAATCTAAAAAAAAAAAAAAAGATAATAATAATTGGAAAACAAATTATGATAAAGATTTCAAGCAAATTTCATTTAAAAGTGCATTTTTTTTCACTACGCAACGGTGTAAAAACTTAAAATGCGTGATTTTTAGAAGTTTAAAAATTTGCAGTTCTAAAAATTGTAAAACAGAAATTTCATTTAATTTTTGTTCATGATGTGCCCAGACATATTAATGTTTAATCCAGGTTGTATGTAATATGAGGTGTCAGAAGTCAGTCTGATTAACTCCATCAAATAAAAAATGCTAATTTTAAACAGTTAAAGTAGTATATCTATAAACTACTAATTTTTTTTTATCATTGGTTTGGGAATATTAATGTTTAATGCATGGCGTATGTAATATAGGACTCGTTATGATAATCCTAAAAATGATTAAAGATAGAAAACCAACGATTATAAATGCACAAATAAAGTAAGAAAAGCGGACCAAACAGCTGTTTCGAATCTACTAACGAGATTCTTCTTCAGTGCAAAAACTCAGCGAGCTAGACAAAGCAAAACTGAGCAAAGAGACAGAGAGACGCAGGCTTATATACACGCTTCGGGAACGATCCCGCCTAAAGGAAAGCAACCAATGAGAAGAAAGCAGCCGGAACAAGTGGGTGGACATGTAGCGACATCTACCGGAGAACAAATAAAACAAAAACAAAAAAGCGAGGGAAAAAAAGGAGAGAATTAAATTAAAGATTTCCAAATGCTAAGAAAATAAGGAGTACTTGATAAGTCATTAACTAAGGTGTGAGAATTTTTAATGCTCAGTTTTGCTTTGTCTAGCTCGCTGAGTTTTTGCATTAAAGAAGAATCTCGTTAGTAGATTCGAAACAGCTGTTTGCTCCGCTTTTCTTACTTTATTTGTGCATTTATAATCGTTGGTTTTCTATCTTTAAACATTTTTTGCACAAAGGCTTTATTTGCTATTTTAACCTAAAAATGATGTTTATTATTATTATTATTAAGTTAAATATAGAATTTATTTATAAATCTTTAAAATTTTAGTCTTTGAAAATATTATTTTCCAAATAGTCGTTGTAATTTGTTAGATTAAAATTATGCTTTTTTATATTTTTTGTTTCAATCCTATATTTAATGTTTATATACATTTCATAGATATAATAATCTTCATTTTTGACTAAATAAAGATAATCAGGTTCCTTACAATATTTTGTTACTATTGATATATATTATATTCTTAATAAATTCGATTAGTACATTTAAAGAACTTACATTTTTTTTCAGAAATATCTTGAAAATATCTGTTTGGTTTTTGGTTTAATTTAATAATTTTGCAGTTAAATAGGTAAACTATTAGAATTTTTTTCTCTGAAATAAACGAAATAAATCAAATTTTATATTTGATATGTCACCACTCCATACGTGAAAGTCATGATTAACCTTATTTTTTGTGATTTTTTAAATATAAATTCAATATTATTCCTATCTTAAAATTTAAGAATGGTAACAATCTTTTATTTGCATAATTTGGCGAAATTGGTCGTCGGGATAATGGAGTATTACCGAAATCAATTTTTATTTTAATTTTTTAATGTTAACAGGTTTCATACTCTATTTAAATAACAAAATTTTTTGATTTTTCCAAGTTTTCCAGGCCATATTTTCCACCATTCCCTGACCAACAATTCACGATATTTTTAGAAATTCTAACATACAGCAAAAGAGAATACATTAAAATGTAAACATTAAAATGTAAATTTACCACTGAAAATGAAAGTAACTTATACTTTTGAAACTAAAAATCTATTTCATTTGATATATGAAAAATATGATAATAAATTAAAAACAATTAAATAAAAAAACCCCACTAAAATACAATTTAGATGGATTCAAATAACTTTTTAGTCATATAACCAAATTTATACATATTAAACATTCAAATTTTTTTAGACAATTCTGCTCATCAAAGCAGATTATTTGTGAAATTTTAGAAGCAATTTGTTGTGCAAATTTAAATTTTTTGTCTTTTAACATTTTAAATTCAGCTACAACTTTTCTTTTTCCCGTTTTTTTTCTTACTTAATAATTTCCTTATTTAAATATTCGACAAATTTGTATAGCTAAAAGGAATTTATGTTAAAAATGTGAATTTATCAAAAATTCTATTTGCAAGTTAAAAATATGAATTTTTTACAGACGGACTTCGGAATTGACGAGAATTCTATCACACGATAGTACACACACACACACAAAAGCAATTCCTTGACTTTTCCAGATTTCAGAAAAAAAATTGTCATTTTGTCTGATTTTCCATGACTTTTTTGAGCACTTGTCATTTTCCCGGACATTTTTCTGTTTTCCAGGTTTTCCAGCATCGCAGAAACCCTGATTTAATTTATCGCTTTTCTTTTAAAGAAAAGATCATCTAATAATTAACTTAATAATTAAATTGTTAATTGCGCAGCTATTTTATGGTTAGGAACGAACTCGAATATATTATTATTCTTTTATTTTATCGAATATCTTATTAGTATGCATGGTTTAGTACTATTTGGGATGTCATAACCAGGGAATAATAGGATGAAGTACTAGAAAAACTTCTTTTCAGTTTTGTGTATAAAGCTTTATTTTTAAAATTTGCGCAAAAGGTTTAAGATGCCAAAATTTTTCTCTCTGATGATGAATTTCTTTAAGAAAATTTACGTTTGTATCATATTTTTTTTAAACATTTTTTAAATATATGCTTGATAAATCATTACTAATTTAAACTGTTATTTGTTTTTTAAAATATTTTAATATTATTATAATTGTATTCTATTTGTAATTTAAAAATATTTCTTTTACATTAACTAGAAATGTGTTATTTTTTAAAGCCTTCCAATGTAATGATAACCCTGGATGGCAGGTTGAAAGTTTCAGATTTCTATATGATGGGAGTGACGCCCGTCGTTTACGGCATTGTTAACAAACAGAGCACGAAAAATCGTAAGCATTGTTTTTTTTTTTTTTTTTTTTTTTTTTAACGAAATTCTAAACAAAGAATTGTGATTGTTATGCAGATTTATGTACTTCACTGGTGTCATTTCATTTAAAAAACACTTAAACAGTTAATCTGAAAACAAATACAGTCGAAACTCGTTAATTTGAAATCGGATAATTCGAATCTTCGCTTAATTCCAACTAAATATGAAGTTCCGAAATTTTTACTGGCAGAATAACGTTAAAAATTTTCATTAATTCGAACTCATTTTCAGTTGACTTTGTTTAATTCAGACAGAAGAGAAGTCTGATTTTTCATTTTTCTCTTTTTTTCTCACGGATTTCAGATCATTTGAATAACTTTCTTTCATTGATTTTTGTGAAAATTGTTTTGAACAAGTATACATATAATCCAATGCATTTGATATCCCCTTTCTTAGTGCCCCGTCTGTCCATCAGTGACGTTTCAAATTTTTCTTCCATTGTGCTTGTTTCTAAGCTTTTAATTAGTTTACGTATTTATGCATTCTAATTTAATATTAAGTCATATTCTAATGATAACAGACGAAATAAATTTAAAGAACACTATAACATTAATTCCTTTGCAATAGTACTATATTAAGCATGTTTTCATTTCATATTTTCCATAATTCGAACATTTCTTGTGGTCCCGACGAGTTTGAATTAACGAGAGCCGACTGCAATTGAAATCGACTCCATTGAATAACGCGTATTGAAATTTAACACTGATTTACTGTATTTCTTCTATGCCTTAAATAACCAGAATGAGTCATAGCTGACACATTTCAATGATGTTATTCTTGTTTTATATGAAAGTTACACAAACACTTTAACATTTGATGATTAATAAAATTTAACATTTAAACTATTACATAATATGAAATTTAGTGATTAGATATCCCCAAGAAAAGTAAAACTTGTAATTTGAGAATAGGTAGGGTCAGGTGGGGTAATTATGACCCCTTTGTACATTTTCAACATTCTTTTTTACTTTTTTCTATTTGGAAAAGGGGTGTTTTTAGTACATAGGAAATAACTTTGATCCCTTAAGAACACGTCTTTAAAATTTAAATTCTCACAGCTGTTTTTTTAAAAGTTAAATGGTGATATAATTACCCCATCAAAATCTTAGAATCGCAAAAGTTTGGGATGATTGAGGCCACTAGTGGGGAAATTATGACCACTATATTTTCTTTGCACGTTTGTTTGTGGGTAATTGTGACCATTAAAACTCCAAATTCACAAATCCATTTATGAAAATTTTGGTAGACATTTTCAAATTGGTATCGGATATCAAAAATATTTTAGACTAGTGATAAAGAATATCTAAAATGAAAAATACATTATGAGGTCAATATGTAAGCATGAAACGAAATTTTACCGTACACAATTTTCTCCAATATGGAGGTGATCATATTTACCTACTGGTTATAATTACCCCACCGAACCTTATTTTGAGATTTCGAGGGCTCTTTTAAATAACATATATATTTATACAATTAATTTAAATTCTGTAATAATGATTCTACAGATTAATAAGATAGATGCTACGTATTTATAAACGCACCTAAAAAGAAATATATATAAATAAAAATATGCAGCGATTGCTCACTACTTTCCACATATTCTAATTTTCAAATTTCAAATGATTGCACTTGTGAAAATAACTTCATATTTTAAAGAAAATTTCACTTGCATTCAGAAAGCACATTTTTTTAAAGATTATAAAGAAATTTTCAATGAATTTCTAAAACTTATTAATTACATTTAATTTTGAAATTAAATTTAGATAGCTAGGCTACTCGGAATTGTTATTTTCTTAAAAGATGTATATTTTTCTATTCTGTTTCAACAATATACAATATTTAAATTTCCTTATATTTTTTCTGAGAATTATAAAACTAGCTTTATTTTTTTACTTGCCCATCATACGTAGTATAGAGTAAGTCTATCAATCGTTTTGAAAATCGAAAAAAAAAATTGTTTGACAGATTTACGCGTTGTAAATACTAGAGATTCCGAAAATCATATTTTTAGAAAAAAAAAAACAAATACAATACTAATTTTACTTTCATTCAGAGACCATTCCAGTTGAGCTCCCTCCATGAGCGACCAGTTTTCTGTTTTTTCTAATCGTTTGAAGAAGGTTTTACAGGAAAATAATTCGGGAGAGCACATTACTCAACAATCTTCTGAACTAAGTTTAGATTTTTTTTAATTCAGGCAACTTTTAAGCGTTCAAACACCTTTGTGCATTTTAAGGCAATGAATTTAACTCTGATGACGAATTAATGACGTTTAATTAACTACCCTGTTTGATTTAGTCAGAAAATTCTCAGAAAATAGATAATGCAACGAAATCGTCATTATTTGTTCCCTTAATAAATAAATAAATAAAACAAAACAAAATAAATAAATAAAATAAATAAAATAAAATAAAATAAACAAATATAAGTAAAAAATGCATTGATTTACTGAATTTCGAAAGGACTTGGAAATAAAAATTATAAAAGATAAACCCGTAAAATCGAATGAAACATCAATGCATTCATTTTTTGAACTCTGCAGTAATTAATTTGTGTAATTAATTTTTGTTTCGATACTTAAATTTTTATAACTTTTCTTAATAAGAAAAATAAGTAGTAACATTAATTATTATCTTTATTCAATAATTAAAATCTAGATTTAAACATGACCTAAATTAAGGGACCTCATCCGGAAGCTAACGTGGAACGGAACGCACTCGCTTTAGGGAGCTTTCACTGTATTGTTTTTTTTAGTTTACGGGCTACCAAAGCCTGAGAGGTAATTGATTAAGAAGAATTAGTTAGAAAAAAAAATTGCAAATTAAGATGTAACTTGTACATTCTGAATACGTTTAGAATATATGAAAATTATATTTCTATTTTTTAAAAATTGATTCTATAAAACGATTATTTATGAGAGATGAAAAAACCATATACAGATAAATTAAAAGGGAAATATATTATTTTGTGCAATCGTTTGTTATAAACTCTTGTGTTATAGACAAAGACTTATGACATTAAAAGACATGTGCTATTAATAGTACACCAGGCCCGAAAGGGTTAAAATGCAGCTAAATTTTCTTCAAAATAATAAAAATATTCTCAATATTTGAAGAAGCAATATTTTTTTCTCATTGTGTTATGCCATATCCTATAAAATTTACGAGACCAAGACAGACAGGAAGAACTTTGGAAATCGAAAATATTCGAGATTATTCAACATTTTTTTCTGAAACTCGTAATTATTAAGTTTTTAAAATATGCTGAAGAAAATAAATGTGTTTCATGATGTATCTTTAGCTGCCCCAATCGGAACCAGCTCTATATCGGATTTCTGTTGGCGTCCATACGAACTGATTGCTGCAACGACAGAAGTGGATTCACAAATTCTTCTAACAAAAGCTTCAGATATCCAGGTAAGTCGTGCATTTGCTAATAAAGAAAAATTCAAGATCTTTTGAATTTTGCAAGGAAATATGTTAGCATTCCTTTATGTTATTTTATTCCTTTTTTATGCTATTTACTCTTAAATTTATATTAACATTTTAAATAAATAATATATATTTCTGACCTAACATTGATAAATTAGAAAATACGGGGTTGTAAATTTATATCTGAAAGATTTTATTTTTATAAATGGTCAAAGACTGTATATTAAAATAGGTAAAAAAGAAAAAAAAACACTTAAAACGTGAATGTATTTGAATTTTAAATGCAAACTTTATTGAATAAGATAATGCAAATATCATATAGACTAAAAATAAAATATCATTCTTAATAATTTTTTCTATAATCATTTTAAATTATCCCCTTGGAAAGTATCTGTCGGACGTTCCCCTCAGTCCACACAACTTTGAAGAATGTCCGTGGTAGATATAGCTGCCACCACCGATATTACTAGGTGATATCGGTCGCCCACTGTGAGATTGGTGTAAATGAAGACTTACGCTAGTAACCGAATTATCAGTTTATTAAGAATATATGTACACACAAAATACGCTATTTACAAATATATACAACTACAACTCTGTTATAGGTGATCCGGTTCAACATTAAAATTAGATACCGTAAAGATTGGTTGTGTACTATTCCAATTACACTTTCCACCTCACACTCAATACACGTTAAATTCACTTTTTTGGAGCTCAACCTTGAGTCTCCCAACACAAGTATACTGGGCCTGTACTTCTTAGCCCAGAGCACTAAACACCAGGACGTCTGTGTCCTTTGCGCACCAGAAAACGCACACTTTACGCTTTTCCACACAGAGCAACCTCTCGGTCTGAAACCTAGGTACCGAATCAATCATCTCAGGCAAACTTGCCCTTTCCAAATCACTGCTTTCCCCAACATAAACCCCTTTGGAGCTTCCTCATTGGACACATCCTTCATTCTTTTCTTGCTTAGTGACATGCTGCTAATCTGCTCATCATCCGCATACTTCACTGACAGATGGACATGCCTCTGAACCATCTCCTTTCTCTAACACACCACCTGCAAAGGATTAGCTGGCAATTCCCCATTCCACGAAGAGGGAATGTCACCTTGGAAATTCTGTACCCAACCATACAATACGAAATATTCAAATAGAGAAAGAGTAGAAATTACATTCTTTAGCACAGGTGCTATCAGATCCTGACAGTATCGGTAAGAAAACATACCCCGTGTTTTTGTGGCATTTTAAATGGAAGGTAACACTGATTCCTTCTTTCCCTGTTCTATCCTTCTCTCTCTATATATAAACCCCTGCCGGTTGGGTCTACAGGTACAGGTTGATTTCGAAGCTAAATACACATTTCATCAACAAAAACTAAATCTAGATTAGCAATTTTAAAATTTTTATGTGGCCGCTTTTGACGAATTCTGGTTTTAATTTATATTAGTTATTTTATAAATTATTAAAAAAATTCTTCCGTGTGTGTTCAATAAGTCTCATTTAGTCTCTGTTGTGTGTAGTGTGTGTGTTTATATGTTCAGTTAGTCTTATTTATTGGTAAAGGTATGAAAAAAAAATTGGATTATAAACTAAATTTATCTTTAATCAATATTTAAGTACGTTAGAGAAATAGCTTCTAAGTTTTAATTCCACCAAGCCGAGATTAATATGAGACATTTTTAACAGCTGATTATGTAATCAACCTTTATTCCAAGTAAAATTATCTAAAAATGAAAGTATATATCCTGGATATATTACACATTATCGTAAATAAGTTTACAAATAGACTTGAAAATAAAAAATAACATTATTATTAAATAGTGTACAAAATGTTGCAAAAATTTTAAAACTAAACAAACATTAAAGTAAATTTAAGAAATTCAACGTTTTGATCTTCATCTGAGATCTTCATCAGGAAAACATCTTTATACTGATTCCAAACAGAGTAAAAACGCCTTGAAATTTAAAAGTTCTATAACTTTTGAATTTGAAAGCGGAACATGATAAAACATGATAAAAATCCTGTTATGGAAATATCGGCAAAACTTAACATTTCGAGGTTTTTTTTATTTGTTTTCACGTTTTTAAAATCTATTTTACAGCTAAGAATTCCAGTTCATTTATCTTTCACCATGTCGATCAATAAGGCATAAGGTCAATCTTAACATATAGTTGGAGTCTACTTACCTTACTTTTCCTACGGACAGTTTTATGTTACGTGCTGTTTTGGCTCTTCGAAACATTTGTATGTGTTTGCCCCGAATCAAGAACCAAAAAATACAAGGGATTCTAAATTCATGGTACAAACTTAAAGGGGTGGTACAAGATACTATAATAATCACTTATTGTACAGGAATGTATGGGTGCAAGTGACGTGTTTAGGTAGAAACACCAAGAGGACAATTTGGTCCTCTTTTTATTTAAAAATTTCTCTTTTATACCATAAAATTTATATAGAATTCTTTTGTTTATATAAGACAAACATTTCATGATTATATAAACGAAAATTTCCGCAATGAAATCAAAATTTTGAAGTTGAAAAAAAGAAAATTAACTAAAAACTCCATTTCTACTTTTTTTTCATGTAATTCCTGTGGCTGACAGATTTTCCAGCTTTACGATTTTTTTTAATTCAAAAATTTCGACCTCATACCGGAATTTTTAAAGAAAACTTTTTTTTTGTAATTATGAAATGTCTGGCTTAAATAAAGAAAAAAATAATATAGGAATTTCTGATATAAATGTGACACTTTGAAATTTAAAAACAGTCCAAGTAGACCCACTGGAGTGTTTGTAACCCAACGCGTCCTTTTTGTGCCCTTACATTCATATACAATAACTGATTGTTATAGTGTCCTTCACCAACCCTTAAAGTTAGTACCATGATTTTAGAATCACCCTGTACAGTTTATGAAGTTGCTTTGAAGTAATTGTTTTTCAGTTCTTTCCACCGTGTACATTTCTTGGTTTGTCCTTTTTCTTTTTATCTGTTACTTTCCCAATGATGAATGGAAGTCATTTATATCTATATTCTTCTGCGTCTGTTATATAAATTTATAAACTTTTATATTGGGTTTTCATTTAGTTCTGTGTTTATACTGTATGTTTAAGTTTGAAATTATTTTTTAAAATAAACGGTTTTTAAATTCCGAGGTACTTTAGTTGTTATTTCATACAAATGTTCATATATAATCAATTATAATAATTTTTTTATATTTCAATCATCCTATGTTGTTCCTATCGTTATTTTCTGAGAATGGAGGCAAATTTAGTTGAAAATCCTATATGTAATAAACAAAACTTTTATAATTATACATTCTATTCTTACATAAATGCCACACTATATCCGTATCATACGTTTCAATAACATTTCTCTAACAATGTGTGTAAAATTGTAAGTGTCTAATGATTTTTGCAATCTAGTTTATCTAAAAAATTCTTATATTATAATTCTTCTCTTTAAATGTTATCGATTTGAAAAATACTTTACAGATGACTGGTATGTTGATTTACTACATCCTGAGTGGAGGTAAACACCCGTTCGGATCGACTAATGTGCGATGTCAAGAAAATATCCGAGACGGAACTCCAGAATTTGGTCCAAGACCGTCGGACATTGAATCCCGAGATCTTGTTCGAGATATGATACGAAGAACACCATCTCGAAGACTCACTCTGCAAAAAGTAACAAAGTAATATGATTCAACAATAAAATTGCAGTTTTTCCATCCAAATATCCCATACGAAAATTGAATATACTAAATATATAGAAAGAAATTAAATATTTTTAATGAGTGCATTATGAGTAAAAACTGATTTTAATGAGTAAAAACTGAGTAAATATACTTTTTAGTTTTTCTTAAAATTTAAAATTTAAAATAAAACTAGTCGTTGGAGACCACTGTAATACTTACCCATCATGTTTACGCATAAATTATTATATGAAAACAAAACATGCGTAAACTAGCTATAAACGGCATTGCAATTCCAAAACAAAATTTAAACACATGTTTAAATATTTTTAATATACATAGTAATGATCTATTAATGAATTGCTGATGGGCCAACTTTGACAAATTACATTAAACGCCAAACTACTCAAGTAGTACCGAATTGCATAAAAACATCATTATAATTCTAAAAATAATAATTATATTAACCAACACTAACTGTGTTGGACTAAGCGTCTTATTTCCAATGAAATATTACTTTGAATGAAATACAAGGTCAAGAAAAATCAAAGAATCTGTAAAAAAGAATTACAAATATCGCGGCAACTAATAATCCGATCAACATCATTCTTTACGCAAAATTTGTATTGCCTTTTACGTGCATTCCTTAAAATAAAAAAAATCAAAAATTTTTATATACCTTTCATCGGAACGAATTTTTTGAGAGTCCGAAAAAAATAGTTCCGGATAATCGAGGTTACTGATATTCAATAGACTACGTCACATTTTTACATACTTAGTACATACAAAATTTCAAATCTCTATCTCATTTTGTTCAGGAGATAGAGCGTTTATAGACAGACACATAGACGGTACGACGGCAATCGTTTTTTCTAACAATATGTTTTTCGGAATCTCTAGTATCTGAAACGTGTAAATCCGTCAAAAAATGTTTTTCGATTTTCAAAACGATTGCAAGACTTACCCTATACTCCGTATGATGGATATGTAAAAAATGGGATTTCTGTCTGCAGGCATGAAAGAGTTCCCCCTTAAAGGAGGAATTCGACCATTTTTTAAGCAATTTTGGACATTCGCTGGATTGATGCGAAATTTCAAAGAAAGTATTGGCAGCAAATTGAGGATGGTGGGGGGGGGGGGGAGGAAGGGCCTGAAAAATTTAATAATCAGACACTTTGTCTATTCAAATCTTTGGAGTTTGTTTCTGAATCTCTGTATAGAACAGTTATCAAATCAAAAAGGAGATTTTACAATCACCATCTGAAAGGCATATAAATGAAGTTCTTCGAAGTTGCTTAAAAAGGATAATAAGTTTCCATAAAATTATGTTTGAAATAGTATATTTTGTTCTATTTATTCAACAAATTCCCATTGTGTTGTACATCGGGGTAATTTTAATAAAGAAATAGTCAAATCATTCTAAATATTTATTTTGAAAAAAAAATATATATATATAAGGTAAAAAAAAAAAAAAAAAAAATTATAAGGTATACTTAGATTTATGTTTTTAGCAAACCGTAGAGTGTAAACTGTTTTCAATTTTCATTTTTGATTTAATGAATCTATACCATTATTATTAGTTTAGTTTTTTTACTATTTTCTAAGTTACGAATAGAAAATAACAATCATATGTACAGTTATATTTCATTTATTGTTTGATTAACCGTTAAAATGTGTCAAAACTACACGAGTATGGCCGTTTTGTATAAATAGACAAGAATTCTCAAAGTATTTGTTAAAAGAATTTTATCTTATATTATCGGATAATGTTACAAATATCAAGATTTACAAAATTTTTATTATTGCAATCATGGATAAGAATTTGTATTTTAACAAGCGATTTTCTTAAAAACTGAAATGGAAATTAAAAATTTCAAAAATTAAATTTTTAATTTTTATAATGCAAAAATTGAAAGTAAAACTTTTCAATTAATAGCACAGAGAAAAAATTTCTAGAAAAATAAAAACATGAATAATTTGAAATCTAATTTCAAAAATTAATATTTTGATTTTAGTAATGCAAAAATTAAAAATAAAATTTTTCAGTTAATAACACTAAGAAAGATTTTCTAGCAAAATAAAAACTTAAATACTCTGAAACCTAAGTTTTGAATTTTATTTTGTATATTAAAGAATGAAACCTATTCAATTTTCATGATTACTACTTTTTTTGTAATGACATACATTTAGTACAAAATGTGTATAAATATAAGTACATACAATATCAGCATGAATGGTGTTAAAAAACCACTTATTTTACTGAATTTCTGAAATTGATGTGCAAGAACAATTTTTCCGAGTAAACTGAAAACACCTAAAAAGAGCAAAATATTTTGATAAAAATATTGTTTGTTTATTACATATCATTTGATATTTTAATTTATCAAAACGATTTGTTTTATGCATTGGAGTTAGGATGATGTAATTTGTAAATATGCAGAAATCGATTCTGGTACCATTTTTATAAAGTAGTATGTTATTATAAAATAACATTTTTCAATTGCTAATTTGTTTTTTTAATTGGACACTATATCTACAGTCTCTACATGAAATACGGTACACCTGTAGTAGTAAATCGTGGCGTTTAAGACAGATTAGCTAGATTATAATTTTTGAAAAATTAAATTGTTCCCCACTCTGCCACAACAAAAGGATATTAACATAGATTTTTTGCAAATATTATTTTTTATCGTTTAAAAGTAAGGTAAAACTCGGAAAAATGCTCAGCTTCTAATTTTTACTTTTAAATTACATTTTAACTAAATTTAATCTTTAAATTTTTTTAAAAAATATATTTTTTAAATTGAATGAAGACCAAGTTTTTTTTCAGACATCCTTATTTATGGAACATTGTCCGTCGTAACCAATTTCTTGTTGATGTTGCCAGAAAAATTGAATTTTTTATATGGTATGTCATTTTCCAAATTACTATTACTTTCTGTGTAATTCACAGATTAGTTTTTACAAATTAGTAACTCCAACACAAAAATTTGGAGATTTTCTATTTTGCATTAGTGTATCATTTGTATTATTGTCAATTTGGAAACAACATAACTAAGAAAACTGAAGAGAAGATATTATAGTTCTTGAAACGTGTGTATATTAAAAAAATATTCTAAAAATTAAAACTGCAACTGGTTTAAAAATTGTAAATAAATTTAATGTGTGTACATCGGCATACATATACCCCGAAAAGCTATTAAGCCACATCCTTAATTCGACGTAGGACCACCTTTTGCCATAAAACTGTCAACACCTGGCGTGACATTTATCCGACAAAGTACTCATAGATTGTCTGAGGTATCTGTTATCCAGCCCTGCAATTCCCATACCTTGGGATGTGGTAGCATGGCAATACGAATTCGTTTTCAGGTGGAATCACAAATATTCTATTGGATTTATGTCAAGGGAGTTTGCTGACCAAGCCATGAATTTAAAGCCAGTAGAATGTTCTTTGAACCACTTCTTGATGATTCCACCCTTATGAAGTGATGCAATATTCTGTTGGTAAACGCCATCAACCGCTGGAGACACTGTTGTTATGAATGGATGCATCGGAGATGCTACGATGGACACGCCAGAGATTAGGATTATGTGTCCTAATTTGCTCCATGAAAATATCGTCCATATCATAATACAGGCCACCGGCTTGTCTCCAGCCAACTGTGCATCCGGGAGGCAAGGTTTTCTTTGGAAATCGGGGTATTCGCAAGCACAAGTCGATGTAATGGGCCATTAAACGCAGTGTAAAAAAATCCGTTAAATGTACGACAAAAACTGCTGGCAGCAATGTTGCCAGTAGTTTTTTCCGTAAAAATTGCAGCAAAATTAGATGTAATTATTTTTAATAATCTAATTTTACTGCAATTTTTACGGCAAAATCTGCTGGCAACATTGCTGCCAGCAGATTTTGTCGTACGTTTAGCGAAATTTTTTTTTTTTTTTTTTTTTTTTTTTTTTTTTTTTTTTTTTACAGTGTGGATTTTTTTGGTCCATACTACTTTTTTCCATTCTTCTTTGGTCTAAATCTGGTGTTTGTGGACCCATTGCAGGCGCTAATTTTTTTTGTTGTAGCTCTTCGCTCATCACAAATAATGAGTAAACGATCTCAGCTCTCCTCTGGAATCAATTGCCGGCGACTTGTCGGTTCATCATAGGTACAATACCTTTAATATGCGCTCACAACGACTGCATGTGAATTACTCACCAACTGCGCCGTTTCTGATATAGACGTACACAGTCGCTGACCCATAACAATTTGATCTTTGTGAATATCTGATAAATCTGTTGCTATTCCCAATAAGGAACTATTTATGCTATGTTTTGGAATACGATATATGAGGTCTTTATATATTACAAAATCATCTGCGTACGTGTCATGGTTTTGTTTCTGGACGAGCTCATTTATTGTTGATGGAGGGTGGTTATAATGTAATGGGTCTTTGGTGAATATATATTGGAAGCATTATACATACACATAAAGTTACTTTTTGACATTAACTTAGAAGTGAAATTGTCTGTTAAATATAAATTGCTTTCGATAATTTAAATTCTTGTAAAAAATACGTCCTGATATTTAGTAACCCTAAATATTTTACCTATTTTCAAGCTTTCGCATGAAACGCAAAAATTAATGTTAATATTGAAGAGCGTGTAGAATAAAGTTTCCCTTTGATAGGTTATTTTCTCTAATCCATTGGCTATAAAAAAGAAAATTCCTTTCGTGAAATGTTTTCAAATAGGAAAAGGAAAAAATAGTTACGCTTACTGTTTTTCCTAATAAAATGAAACACAATTGTGTCAAATAAGGAAGTTAATTAGTTATCATATTTACGATTTTACTACATTATCATATTTCTGCTGCATCTGGATTCATACTCATCGGGGGATTGTGAGATTCAGGGGAAAATTAGTGGATAAATTTTGGGTTGTACAAATCAGGGCAATCTCAGAGGATAATGCTAAAAATCTCCCAAACTTAAGAAAACCAGAAAAAACAACTGGCTATTCTGAAAAATTGTGGACAATTGCTGCTATTTGCAGATTTTTAGGTATCTGTCACGAGCATTCATTCAGTCACAAGTGACACCTTCTAACATCGTGAGGTTTGACGGCTATTCAAAAGCAACTTAAGCAAAGAATACAGGATATTTTTTAATTGATATTGGCACTTTTAGCCTTCCTATTATTTTTTATGCTTTCCAAAGAGGTAATGAAATCACAAATTGGAAATTAAATTTAATTCTTACTGCAAGCTATCAAATTTTTAAAGAGAGTCTCACAAGTCATAGAGCCTTCATCTCCGTTTTACATAAATTAATGTTTTTTCTTTAAAGTTTTGTGTATTTTGGTGATATATAAACTTTGTTTTTTATTTATAACCTTTTTTTTGTAACCTTGTAAATTTGAGGTGGTAGGAGTGTCATGATACTGATTTTAAAATGTCGTTAATTGTTGACATGAAAATATTGTACAGTCCGAAAAATATATCAAGGTATTTATTCTCAGGGAATTTTTTCTTGCAAAATTAGATTGGACCCTGCGCATTAGAAAGGTGTGTTTCTTTCTGCGCACAAAAGTCTCCTAACGAGAGATGCGTGTGAAAATTAGTAACTGACCTATATTTTATGTATGGAAATATTTTGTAAGTTGTGCAGAAAATATTGAATACAAAGATTCTTCATCAAGAAAACTGATTTGTCAGGTTAATGATCAATGTATGTAGTGTATGCAATTTGTGAGAACATTTTCACTATGAACATAGGATAAAGTATCTTGAGATCAGCAATATGAAATCGTACATCACGCAGTTAAATATTGTTCATCATGAAGATTTAGGGATCATAGGAGTCATTCGAAACAAACGAAGGGGATTACGCTTTATTTCTAGAAAGTGCCGTTTATATTATTCATTTTTCGTGCAAAAAAAAAAAAAAAAAAAAGAATATAATTATAAAAATGTATTACTGTAATTTCTGGTGTATAAGCCGCAAAACAATTATTTTTTGACCCAGAAAATTTGTTCAGTAATTAAAGAAAAATATTTACTGCGATCTACGAAGTTAAATTTTATTTTAAAAATTTTCTGGGTCGAGAAATGACTATTTGATCCGCGGTTTATACACCGGAAGTTACTGTACTTTAATTAAAAAAGTCTCTCGCTTCCTCTAAATTTTAGCATGAACTATTTTCACATGAGTTCTGATTTGCTGTACTGTTCAGCGTACATGTCGGTTAACAAAGAACCTATTTACTTAGTGGCAGTTTACACACACACACACACACAAAAATAGTAATAAGGTTTGAAAAATAACATATTGATTGGATTAAAATGTAACAGAGACTATTATGTTTTAATTACAAATAAGATTAATATTTATTTTTAACTTTTTTTTTTTTTTTTACTTAAAAAGTCAATATAAAGGTTTTAACGAAATCTACATGTGTAACTTTTATTTATTTACAGATATATATATGTATCAAAGTGCTTTTTATTTATTAACCTCGTAACTCAGTAATATTTAAATTCATTAAAACTCTATACATTTTTCATTTTTTTCTGTATATATTTTAAAATGTGAGCTTGTGAAATTTTTTTTTGCGTTATTAAAACTAAAGGTAATAATTCTAAATTGTCTATGATTTATTGTTTTTTGTGTCACAAAATTACACTATTAAGGAAATTGTAATGACGAAAACCTGTATCATAATACGTTATTTTATATCTTTACTTCTACTTATTCTAGTTTTCATTTTAACTTTAGGAAACCAACAAAAATAGCCGAATCCCTGCATGATAGTTGTATAGAAGCTAGAGACTGGGTTAGTATATTTTGTTCGTTTGTTTTTGTAAAAATCGAAAAGTTTTCCTCAAATGCATATTTTTCATTTAATGTTATTGAAATCGGTGATATTTGGTGGTGGGATTTGTTAATCTATGGGCTCAAGAGAGTCGCTTGGTAAGCAAGAGACTGTTTTGTGTCTGAACGATTTTGACGCCACTTAATGAAGCCAGTCGCCAATAAAAGCCGATGAAATTTTGGTAAACTGACGATGGAAAAGTCTCGTCCCTAACAGCAAATAAAATGCTTGGAAAACAAAAAAAATCTTACGTTAGTTACGGAAAATCTGACGAATCGTAGGCGATTCGTCATAGTATCGAACAGTATCGAACTCAAAACCATATCATAGTATCGAACTCAAAATAATCACAGTATCGAACTCAAACCAGAATAGGATAGGTTGAAAATGTCACATATTCCTTACTTTGGTAAGAAATATAGGACTAGCATTGTCACTCATTCTTTGTCTATAAAAATGAATTGCAAATAGCACCTCTTCCTTTTTTTTAACCAACTTTTCGTAGTTATATCTATGACTGTAAATATTGAAATGTAAGTATGTATGTATTTAAATAGATATAATTATAGAATATTACAAAAAAAGAAAAAGATAATTAGTTATCTGTTACTATTATTTTACCAGTTTTGAATGCTGATCTGTGTATTTTGGTTTAATAATACAAAAAACCCATACAATGTTTTAGAAAATGTTAAAGTATGACTATAGTACGCTTAAAAGTCTTGAAGTAGGTTTTTCAAACAAAATTTATCCCTACACAGCTATTATCGATTAAACTTTATTATTGAGGCATTATTTCTATTATGCTTATCAGCAATCTTAGCATAGAAGTTTGCATAGAAGTTCTGAAAATACAAAAACAAGTCCTAAAGAAGATTAAATTTCTGTTGTTTCAGTATGATGATAATATTAAATTACAGTTACTGCATAATCAAGTATTTTCGGTTTTTAGTTTTAACTTTTAATTTTATGCTTGTTTATATTGCTTGTAACAAATTTTCACACATTCCAAAAAAAAAAAAAAAAAAAAAAAAAAAAAAAAAAACGCTTTAAAGAAATTAGCGTAATTTTGAATCATAATTGGTCATCATGTTTTTAGATTCTAATAAATGATTCTTTTGTTTTCAGACTCACAATATTCATCCCGAGATTTTGAAATGCGTGAGTAAATGGATGTGCAAAGCTTATGTTGATAATTACTCTGATCTTCTTCACTTTATTCTCAGCATTCATGAAAATTTCGAAGATTTGTGAGTATTTATTCTGTGTAATTTTCTGCCATAAATTTCTATAACGAATCGTTTAACCGCCGAAAGAAGAAATTTTTAATTCAAATGAATAAATTCAGCCTTTTTTGACAAAAGAGGCATTACACAACCGCAGTAAGTGAAGCAGAAAGGGGTTCTTCCTCATTTTAAACAAAAAAGGAAAATCATTTTTTTTTTTAGAGTGAACAAAAATTTCTCCCTTACCAACCTGAAAATATACCTTTGGCAAAAACATAGAATTAAAAAAAAATCCCTTATTTTTCGATGGGTACATTAAGCCCGAAGACAACCTTTTTTAATTTGTTCATCAAGTAAGCAACAATTGAAGATAACAAAAATAAATGCGTAATCATTATAACATAATTTTATCTTTGATTTTGTATTAATCTTGTTTAATTAATTGATTAGTGCGCAAAGTAACTTAGAAATTCTCTTACAGTTTTATAGTCGTCATAAAGAGGGTTCTCGCCTTATCGTTCGTTGTGCATCAAACCATGGACATTTAACAAACCCACTCATTGTAAACTTTTCCTAATTTTTCCATGGATGGGAAAACAGTGTAATTCAGTAACAAAAATTCAAATTCTTCAATTTAACAGCTTTTCTTTTTAAATTGTGTATGTGTAAATAGGCCGGCATTTTTCAAAATTATCACGAAAGACTCATCCGATTAAGATGTATTATAATGATCCATAATTACAAATAAAAAATAATACTGTAATGTCTTTGTAATGGAAAAAAAGTTACGCTGTTAGTTTGTAACATAGTGTTTTCGCAATAGGTGGCAGCACTGTTGCCCTTAATTCGTTTTTGAAATTCTGAAAAGAAGTGGAAGTAATGGCTATGCAGGTGCAGGTGATGTGCCCGGACAAGGTTCGAACCGAAGAACCCACAGTCAGAAAGAGAGATCTTATGTGCCGAGCAAACTTCTAGCTCGATCGCTTCTTACGTTTTACGTAAAATCGTTTTACTGACCGCGCAAGATGGCGCCGCTACAGTACTCCACTCCCAGTGAGAAGAACGTCGCGTTGACGTTGGACGAGCGATTTTGCACCCGTGTTGTGCTGGCGCGTGCCAGAGTGATGCGTTGTCGTTGTCGTGCTGCCGCCGAGCGCATGTGTGCCCCCTCGATGATGCGCGGGGTGGCAGGCTTTGGATGCTGGGAGTGTTTTCAGTGCTGCCATCTATTGGTCTAGAGCGAAGATGGTGATGTGCGTGTTCGTTTGTCCAAGATCACCAATGCAGGTGAAGTGCCCGGGCAAGGTTCGAATAAGAGGACCCACGGTCAGAAAGCGAGATCTTATGTGCCGGGCAAAAGGCTAGCTCGATCGCTTCCTGCGAGAAACTCGTTTTACTGACCGCGCAAGATGGCGCTGCTACATAGAAAAATGAATTTTATGTTCTCTCATTTGCAAGAAATCAGTAAGTAATCACTGTTTAGTGTGAATTTAGGATAAGGTACTAGCACCCATGTCTTAGAGAATCAGAAGATGTTGCAACCAGGTTCAAGAATTTTGATGTCTGTTCAAAGAAAGACCAGAGAACGAGATGTTTCAGCTTAGAATATTAAAAAAGTTTTTTTTTGCAAAAGGTGTTTTTTCTTTTTTTTTTTAAACAGTCCGACAAAATTGATGATTCATGCAAGTCGTGAACTCGTCTACCTTTTCGACAGTATTATGATTCTGTTTTGAGTTTAAAATTGCATTTAAAGCCTTACAAATTACAAACCATGCAAACACCGAAGTCTCGTGAAGAGTTGTAGCCTGCAAATTACTGTCTTTTCTTTGTTGAAGTCGAACATTTTTGCACACAATAAAAGAAAGGTGTTGGTCTGTATCTGCGTAGTGGGAGGCACTGTGGACAATGGCTTGGAAAAAAAAGTGTTTTAATTTGACTTTTTTCTCCAGGAAAGATTTCTGTGTCTCGGGAGAAGAGGGGCATTACAGACCGGGAATTACTTTTTTTTTTTTTACAATTGGAATCCCAAAATCTCAACTACTTCATTAGGGGGAAGGGGAGGGGAGATTTTCAAATATTCACAAAATCTCATTGCTTTAGCTGGAATGCATTCCCGGGCCATCCCCTGAATTCTACAGTGTAGGATAATCAAATACACGTAAGGGTCTGAAAAGTTTGATAATTATAGACAAAGATAGGAATGAATCTATCCGAGGCCCAGATTTTCCTTTTTATTTAATAATTAGCTGAGCATGATAATTAATAACCATTCACGAGCATAGTAAATTAACGAACTTCCTTTTTTTCGTCGATTGTGTCTGCCCCTTTACGATATTTCCTGGGATATTCAAGCATGCAAAATACTAATTTTTTTCTCTGTTTTGAAACCGTGATCACCTACTTCCGCTCATAGTAATTGTAAAATAAGCAAAAATTTTCAGATTGTTTGGTAGACAGAAACTTAACTCACTCTTGAAGTGTTAAATACGTTAATGTACTTTATAATCCCTCTATTCTGAACTATTTCGGACCAAACACTGTTCGATTTAGCGTGAATTCAAAATAGACGGATTTCATTTATAATAATTAAGATGTTGACTTATCAAGACGTAAATTCAGTGCGGGGAAATCTGCTAGTGTGGACTCTATACAGCATTGATCGGATGGTGGTGAACAGATTCTGATATTTCTAATAACTTAATCTAAAGTTTCACTGTTAATATATAACAAACTCTTCCAATAAAAACTAAAACAGTACTAATAAATACACTTTTTCTCCACACATAAATCTGAGTCAACGATGGCAAAAAAAGAAGTAAATCGATTCAGTGCTCCTCGTCAGAAAATAAATCACTGAATTAACTCCTTATCTGTGTGTCAATTAGTTACCGTATTTTCGGGTGTATAGTCCGCGGCTTATACAAGGAAAAAACCTCCCAAAAAGCCGCTACGGCTTATACACGGTGCGGGTTATACAAAGATTTTTTTTAAAAATTGGAAATTGTGATATTTTTTCTACAATTTTTAAACCTTAAAAAATTTGAAAAAAACATCAAAATTTGTAAATTTTTTTCGCTATGCCTTGAAATTTAGAGAGTTCTCCCATGTTTGTAAAGGCTTTTTTTTACTGCTTAAATACAGTTATATCTGCATTTGGAAGATTTGTCGCAACTATCGCCAAGTATTGCACTGATAGATGTATAATAGCCATTGTGTTTGTAGAGTAGAAAATCCAAAATCCAGAACCCTTCCAATCTCAACAATTCTGAATTTAAGATCATTTTTAGTTTATTTTTCAAATAAATAATCTACCGACCCTGTTGCAAAGAATAAAAAAAATGCGTGATTTATGTCATTTCGAAACGATTCAGAGCAGTCAGTCTTTTTCGAAATGATTCCGAGGAATCGTTCCTTTACAGAGTCGTTTAATTTCGGAAGGAGTTCTAGGAATCGAACTTTTCTGGAGTCGTTTCATTTCAGATAGAGTCCGAGGAATCGTTCCTTTTCGGAGTTGGTGCATTTCGGATCGATTCCGAGGATTCGATGCTTTTGGGAACCAATGACCTAAGATACGTATACATTTTATGTCCGAAATTTTGAATTTATAACCGATTTTTTTTAATTTTCGGAAATTTTTCTTAAATATCACGTTTTTTTGAAAAAGAAAATGCGTGTAAACGCCGCATCGCTTGAAATTTTATCTTAAAACACGTAAACGCCGCGGCGTTTCTTCCAAAATTACGGTACTGACAATCTTATTTTTTAGCCCAATTACTGTAGATATTATGCATCACGAAAAAATTTGTTAAATTTGTGTTAAAAATTATGACTAATGGCTTCTAATTTCGAACCCTGGTCGAAATATACGTTCGTAAATGGTGTATAGCCTGCGGACTATACACCGATGCATCTCCGCGGGTTATACACGAACTTTTTTACTGCACTGCTCGATTTAGGGGTGCGGGTTGTACACAGGGTGCGGGCTATACACCCGAAAATACGGTATTATTTTGTGTAGCAGTGATTAAAAATGATTCTACGGAAGTGTACAAATGGAGCTAACGTGTACTGTAAATAGCTAGCTTTCGTTCCAATTTGATTTCAAGCGTTTTCAACAAGCTTAGTTTCTAAGTATTCGACTCTATTTAGCTTCTTTGTATAACAATAAAAGTACTTTTTTTTCAGGCCCGTCTTTAATTTTTCCTGCTTTTGAGTAAAAAATAAAAATAAAATCGGTATCTTTTTTAACTCTGTCCAGAATAGCGAGGTTATCAGAATAGTGGGACTCTACTGTATTCATAGTTTATTACTGTAGTCAAGTGTTTATTTAGTTGATCTACAATGTTTTACCTAAATATATCCATTCATTGTTTTCCTTTTTAGGCCACAAGAAGTGAAATCCTACATGGTACATCCGTCATTTTTTATTTCAGCAACATTCCCAACATTTTTCATGTCTGTGTATTGCGTTGTGAGAGACATTCCTTCTCTTCATCAGCAGATGGCATTGCAAGCATACTTTTAAAGAAAATTTACATCTGAACTCATTGATCTATTTATCCAAGGACATAATATTATGCTTGTTTGCTAAATCAAATGAAATCCCAAAATTTTCTTCGTTATCAGAAATCTTATTAATTTAAATTTTTGGTTTTTAATAAATGCTATGCTCTTTTAATCTAAAATTTTCACCTTAAAGCATCAAATGTTGACTTTTAAATTTTTGAATTACGTTTATATGGTACAAATATAGAGAGAGGAGACAAATTGTATATTTTTCTAAGCTTTTAAACTTTGTAAAGATACATTTAAAATTTTATATGATAAATTAGTTGACGAAATGAGTTTTGTATATTGTTTCTATGTAAAAAATAAATTGATAATTTTATACTTTGTCTTCTGATATTTTTAACTTACAGTTTAGCAGAATATATTTCCCGCTCTATACATTAAAGTAGATAAATACAAGGGATCTTAAAAAAGTGCTGTATTTTCAGATATTAAACATGATGTAATAATGATACGGCAAAATACGCCCTATACTTTTTAAAAATATCGTCTCTGAAGTGAAGTGCTGTGATTTAATCGTTCAGTGTACTTTATATGCAAGTTTTGAAGAATTAAGTGGAAACTTTTTCTTTGAAACGTATATAGTTGAAAAAACAAGGCGTGTGTATTAAATTTTCTTACACAGAGCTTCTTCTTAATGATTTCATATAGAAATTTGTCAATCACTTAAAATTTATTTTTGTAATCATTTTTCGGTACTTAAATTGTTACTGAAACTGGACAAATACAGATTCACACAATATTTCAGCTGTACTGTTTGACTCATAGATATATGCTCTACAAAATACATCATCATTTGATTTTGAAAAAGGATGGAAACGGTAGGACTGCTGCATACTATATAGAGTGACGATTTATTCAAAATATGACAAGGTTTTTTGGTGTATTAAAATTTTTTAACTGCCTAAAAATATTTTGTATGTTTTTGCGTATATCGTTTCCAGTAGCTCATTCAATATTTTATTGTTGTGAAAGTTATAGAAAATATGGTAAATCTGTGCATTCATCATCAATTTTAGAGTACTTTATCACAAAAGAAAGAAAATGGAACACTTCTAGAATTAGCTCGGGAAGCGGCAGCACAAACAATCGACTCATTAACTAGAAATTCTAGAATTAGTTAAAATTTGATTAGCATATTAAAACGTAATCGGTCTGCTAAGTCGTAACTTGGTGGAAACACTTGAAAACCCGATTTCTGCGGTTGACTCATAGATTTACTATTGTGTTTTTCTGTAAACAAAGATGTGAAAACATGGATGAACGAAAGCAGAAAAACACAATGGAAAACTTGCGAGTCAACCAGTAAAACCGAGTGTACAGGTGTTTTCCACTAAGATAGGACTTGGCAGACCGATTGCTTTTTAATATCGAAAACGAGTTTTAACTAATCCGGGAATTTCATCCATAAACTCGATGAGATGATTGTCTGTGCTGCCCCCCCCCCCCCGCGGTCTAAATCACTTTATTGTATGTTTGCTTGTCAAAACTGTCTTTTGTTCGAGCAACGGCTGAAGTTATCAAGTTAAATTTAATATGAAATAATAAGGTGAACAGTCCTTCGTTTTGAATTTTTTACTCAATGTCTTAGTAAACAACATAATAAACAATTAGTAGTCTGCTAACTAAAAAATTTCAAGTTTCTTACTCAATTCAATACAAGTTATAAATCTTAAACCAACATTTTTTTCGTATCAATTGACTCTGTACCTATAGGACATTGCCTGCTGACCTATAATCATGAAACATGGCACGATGGAAATCCTCAGAGCGTTAAAAGCGGTAAAGTTTAAGTCTTTAAGAAAGTAGAAGGCCACCAAGAGAGAATTAAACTAAATAAGGACGAAATAGAAAGTTGACTCTGTTGCTGCGTTCGGGCAATGCTCCGGTAATGCATATGTCGCAAAATTTACACAACCCGAGATTTTCACGGGAATACATTTTTTCCATCCAATTTTTAATCCTCCTTGATTACTTCCACCAGTCATGTTTTATTGTAAACTTTGGATTATTTAATCAGGACAATTTTTTTGGATTAAATTAAACAAAAAATTTTGTTTTTAAACAAGCATTAAAAATTTCGGTATTACTTAGCTACCCCCTCGAACAATTAGACTAAATTTTGCAAATCACCAAACTAATAGTTAAATTATACATATTAACATAAATTTTATTTTAAATAACGAAAAAACAAAAGAATTAGTAGAATTTTAATAAAAATACAAATAAAATGTCGAAAAAAATTCACCTTATGACGTTTTAAACACTTTTATCGTATTTAATATCATTGAAAGTGACATTCACAATTATCGATTATTGGCATTTAATCTTATAATTTGGCGATATTTTTTGGTCGTCGGGATAACCAAGTAGAACCAAAATTTGTGAAATAGTCAACAACGTTTCTGAATATTGCAGAAAGCAGAATTCCGAAATAGTCAGAAACGTTTTTGAAAATTACATGCACCGTAGCTGTCACACGTATTAGGAAATACAGTGAAACCTCCAAATAAGGGACACCTATGGGACCGCAACTTTTGTCCCTTAAATAGAGGTGTCCCTCATTCGGAGTTTCTTACATAGTGAAACCTCCAAATAAGGGACATATATGGGATCGCAACTTTTGTGCCTTACATAGAGGTGTCATTTATTCGGAGTTTCTTACATAGTGAAACTTCCAAATAAGGAATATTTATGGGACCGCAACTTTTGTCCCTTAAATAGAGGTGTCCGTTATTCGGAGTGTCCCTTATTTGGAGGTTTCACTGTATTCTGAATTGATTTTACACTGTGAAAGGATCTGAAAAAGTTGAAAAATCATATGAAAAACTGGTGGAACCAGAGAGAAAATTAGTGCTCGATCTAAAAAATATTACAGTCAAAATTGGCAATTACCCTCATAGCATGCATGGTCACAGTGGTGTCACAATGACGTCACTGTGAGTCACTTTGATCACATCCATTTTTGACCAAAATGCCACCACTCAGTGACGTCACATTGTGACTGAGATGTGACTTTCTTAAAAATCTTTAGAAAATTACAAATATTTTTCAAAACATGTTACAGTGAAACCTCCAAATAAGGGACACCTATGAGACCGCAACGTTTGTCTCTTAAATAGAGGTGACCCTTATTCGGAGTTTCTTACATAGTGAAACCTCCAAATAAGGGACATTTATGGGACCGCAACTTTTGTCCCTTAAATAGAGGTGTCCCTTATTCGGAGTGTCCCTTATTTGGAGGTTTCACTGTATTTACTTTAAAAAACATGTTTCTGGCAATTTAAATATCGTCGCTTTTGTCACAGTTTCGTCACAATGTTAATGTCAAAGTAGTCACAAATGACACATTTTTCACAAATTTGTCACACCGTGACTTCACAAAGTGGTCACAATGTGACGTCACAAACGAGCTCTAAAACGGCCATAACGACTTCACATTTTAGTCACTGTGACTTCACTTCTACGTCACGTGACGTCACGTCGACAATCGATGGTCACAAAGTCACAATGTGACTTCACAACGACTTTGCAGTGACGTCACCATGCCTTACGGGTAGTATGTCTAAGAAAAGTACTTAGAAAATTAATGGAATCAAGTTATCTGTAAAACTCATTAAATTACCCATTTTTTTGTTGATAGCTGAAAATGTGGATTGAACTTTACAGGTGCCATATGTTCAGAAACATACTCTTGTTTTTTAAAAATGATTACTGTGTAAAACTACTGGGGAATAAACTGTAGTAAATAGAATTCATAGTTATACTGCTTCAAAAATTAAGTTAAGCTCCAAAATGCGAAACGAAATTAAAACATGACATAATAATTAAAGAATAACATTAACATAATGAGGTTATGGAGAAATTGATGTAGATAATTATTTCTGAACACAAATATCAAGTATATGGTTGAATTGTATATGTTTAGGGTTTTAGTCTTACTCTGAGCTTTGATCTTCCACTTATCAAAGACCCCTGGAATGGAATCTGGTCCACACTTTGTATTGAACGGACCGTTCTGGTTCTCGTTATTTACCACTTTAACCTGCAACCTATGATTAAAAACCCAAATTTTTAAATTGATTATGGATAATTGGAATATGGAATGTGTTAAAAATGTCTCTTTTCCCCTGATTGATTTTAAGGCACCAGTAAAGCTCAGTCCAAATTTTCAGCTATCAACAAGAATTCGGGTAATTTCATGAGCTTTACAGATAATCTGATCGATTAATTTTCTAAGAATTTTTTTAAGCTGAAACTATTTGCCAGTTTTTACTATAGCCTTTTTAAAATCAATCTCTACTTTTGTCTCCAGTTCCACCAGTTGCTCAGATCATATATTGTTCATTTTTGAAAGATGACATCACTATCTGGGAAATATAATCTGGAACCTCACGGTCACAATCCAGAACATATGTATGAAGTTCGCTTCAATTCTGTGTATAGCTTTGTGCACTTTCCGATGATAAAATAAGGCAAATGACACAAAAATACCTATCACAACATCCCCTTTTGATGAACCTTGACCTGTTGAGCCATAATTAAAAACACATATGTGAAGTTTGCTTCAATTCTAAACATAACTTCAACTTTGTTCGATGATACAAATTGAACGTTCTTAAACTAGGACAGACAGACATTTTATAAAAGGTATATCTAAATCCATAAAACGTGCAAATCCGTCAAAAAACAGAAGTTAAAAAAAATCGATTACAATCTTTTTTCTGTTATACATATAAGAAAAATAAACATTTTTGACTAATTCATATTTTCAATATTAATGCATATATGCGTGCATTTGAAATATTTCTTTTTTTTTCAGAAATTCCATATCTATATCAGTAATTCCGAAAGAGAAATTTAACTGTACATAATCACCAAACTCCAATTATTAAATAAAACAAAAATTAGTGTAAAGAATTTCTGAATGAAAAAGAAATTCCTGAAATACATTCAAATATATTCTAAGATTGCAAATGCGTTAAAATAAAAGTGTATTTCAATACTTTTTCTTCTGCTTTTCTGAAGAAAGGAAAAGCGTCATTATACAATTTTTGAATAAGAATTTATCTCGATATATTTTTCTGATCTCAAATTTTGCCCTCCTTTTTATGCTATCTGGTGTTTAGCTCTTCAAAAAAATCAGGCAAAGTGAATTTATACATGCATAAAAAGACCAGTTTCATCAAAATTTCTGACATCTATTTGAAAACTCTGATTCTTTACTCCGGGGAAAAGGTTGCCTTTCGACAACTTTTATATAGTTTTTTTTCTCTTTTCTTTTCTTTTTTTTGTTTGTTACAGATATAAACTGAAAAATGCCAAGATGTAAAAAGAAATTATATGTATTTTTAAGATATTCCTCTTACTACAATTTTTTTTACTAATAAAACAATTAACAGACTTTATTTAAGGGTTGTCAAACTATAATAAATTTTCTGATCATTGTGTAAATTTTATCTAGGTCCGATAAAAATGTTTTAAGCCCCATATTTTGATAAAACTGGGGTATGAAAGTAAATGCATACAGACACAGAATAGTGAAATAAAACATTTTTTTAAAAGTAATTTGACTAATTAGAAATAATAATAATTTTAATACTTTAAATTTTAATTAATAATTTAATATTTTAATTTAAGTTTTTGATAAAAATAATAATTTTTAGTAATTTAAAACGTGATCTGTCACATTGCTATATAAACATAGAACTAACTGGGTGAAAAAATGTGTAACATGAGAATAGAAATCGTTTCGCCGCAGGATTGTGTAGTCATGAAAACTACTATACTAAATCATAGGTTTGCAGCTCAGCTCCCATCGCAGTCTTATTACATCAAAAATTATAAGCTTTGATGTGAGGTAGATGAGATGAACTCAGTCTGAAAGTGCTATTACACGAGGGATCCAAGTCACTTCAAATTCCAGGCGTCTCCATCAGCGTTCTCGCTGATACTTGACCAACGTTAGTAATTTGGCTAATTAAAAATAAAAAATATTCGCCAAATGAAAAAAGTATTAGCAAAATAGATTCGCCGTGTAGCACGAAAAAAATCTTCAATCCTTTATTGTACTTTTTTTTTTCAAAATGTTTTAAAATAACCCAAGTTTTTATAACCGCGACAATGATTTCTATTAATCTAATTTCAACTATCCGCTACAAATATATTAAAAAAATATATATTTATATTAAAAATACGTATGTATGCATATGTATGAAAAATGAAAAAGAAGAAAGAAAAAGCAAAAATTGTGCACTAGCAATTTGCCAATCAAATCGCTTGTTTACTCGCCAAATGAAGAATTTATTCGCAATTTGGCGCAATGGCGAGCGACAGCGAGAACTCTGGTCTCTATGTTATCCTATGCATCCAAGTCAGTCACTCGAAAAGCAAGCAATTATTTCGTGTCGGAGCGTTTTTGACGTCTGAAACCAAGGGAATCGCAATAAAAGCCAATTAAATGCTTGAAAATCCTTTTCTCGAACAACCAATGAAATGCTTAGAAAACGAAAAAACGCAACCGATTTTTGCCGCTTGAAATTTTTATGTGTAATAGCACTTCAAGACTCTTATAAGGAGTGCTGACGCATATCCATGTTGTTGTCCAAAATAATCGCCATGTTGACCAGTTCAGTGTTAATCAACCTCCATAGTTGAAATTGCGTATTAAAAGAACCTATCGCTGTCACTCATTTGCTTTTATAAACCTTAAGCATGGTGCGAAGTAGATTGATGTTTTTTCTATAGAGTATAATAGTAACTTGAGATGCTGAAAAAATATTTTTGAACGTATTTAAGCATACATCGGCATACATATGAATAAACATATATTCGGAAGCGAGAAATTCTGACATTTATTGCAATTTAGAAGAAACAAATACGGTTTTCTTAAAAAAATCATCTGTCATTTTTTTGTAGGAAGATGAGCGAAGGGAGTAAATTAACATGTGTAAATACACTTCTTTAAACTTATTTAATTAATACATGGAAAGCTGTCCATTTAACTGCAACATGTGAATATGTATTTATATTCATAAATTTGAAATAGTTGAATACCTTTTTTAGACCGGAAGATGGCAGCACAGACAATCAACTTATCGAATTCACGGATGAAAATCTAGGATTAGTTAATCGCATAATAAATCAAATAGTTCGCATATTAAAATGCAATCAGTCTGCCAAGTCACATCTTCGTGGAAAAAACTGAAAATCTCAGTGGTTGATTCATAGGTTCTACCATTGTTTTCCTGCTAACAATCCTCCATATTTTCATACTTTTGGGTGCAGTAAAGAACAATAAACTTATAAGTCAACCTCAAAAATCGTGTTTTTAGGTGTTTTTCATTAAGATATAACTTGGCAGACCGATTGCTTTTAAATATGTGAACCCTGAATTATTTAATCCTAGATTTTGATGAGGTGATTGTATGTGCTGCCGTCTCTCGGTCTATTAGGTTACTTTTTATTTCTTTTAATAGCGTACATTCCTTAATAATCGATACTAATATTATAAAGAGGAAAGATTTGATTGTTTGTTTGTTTGAATTGAATACGCTCCGAAACTACTTGGCGGATTTTAAAAATTCTTTCACCGTTGGAAACTACACTATTTCCTATGAACATAAGCTATAGTCGCCGCTAAAAAGGATCAAAATAAAACGCCGTATAAACGGATCAAATGCAATTTGAGAAATTAAAAGTTACCTGACACCCTAGACACATAACAATCACTGAAACACATACAAAAATCATAACTATGCAACCCCCCCCCCCCCAAAAAAAAAAAAATTAAACTTTTTAGTCCGACCTGATATAAAAGCGTGTGTTTTAATTTTTAAAACTATTTAGCAATTATTAAAAAAGGAAAAGAAATGCTGAAACGCGAATTAATTAAGATAAAACAAATCACGGAACGATTGTTTTGGAGTTTTCAAAAAAGTTATAACAGATAGTAAATATTTTAAAGAGTAGTGAGCATCAAATATGGGGCGGGGGAAGTTCTTTTTAGTGGGAGCGGTTAAATATTCAACGCCGGGCGGCTCAGCTAGTCATAAATAAAAGAGTGCATCCTTTTTTTTTGACATTTTGCTGAAAATGAAAAGTGAAATATTACATCTATCCTCTGAAAAATTGTAAGTAAATGAATACAGAAACGTTAAATAAAAAAGATGCGACGTATGCCTCTTGACTTGCTTTTTTCCTCTTTGTATCAGGTTT
The DNA here is from genome assembly GCA_964019185.1 of Maratus speculifer. Taxonomy (NCBI): domain Eukaryota; kingdom Metazoa; phylum Arthropoda; class Arachnida; order Araneae; family Salticidae; genus Maratus; species Maratus speculifer. The sequence continues at coordinate 161,472,725 of OZ025303.1, forward strand.
AACCATTTCAAAGACAAGGTAGATCTATTCGTAAAATTCTGAAATGAGCTAACGTTACCGTAATTTACAAAGAACTTTATTTAAAAATAAGCATACGCTAAACATTCACCTACTCAAATTTTCATTCCAATATTCTGGTGCTAATGTGGCATTTGGAAATTAAAATAACATTTTCCAAAAACGAACCACCGCTTTTGAAGAGGTTAAAAGCTAAAAAAATTTTAAACTTGAGCAGTTGGCCAAATAGGTATTAAAAAAAAAAATACATTTTTTAAAAATATTAGATTCTAGAAATTTTTCACGGTATCATCTTACTTAAGGGACAACACTAGGCACAGAAAAAGACCCTGATGATAATGTAAAGTCTATGGGAGCGTTCTTTTCAAATACCTCGTTCAAATTTTAATATTTTTACATAATATTTTTGCACAAGATAGCTGAGGACGATCCACAACCGTGCTAGTTTTTACTTTTTTAGTTTTGTTTCAGATTAAAAAAAATACTTTAACTTTCGAAACCGGTTCTGAAATTAAAACTATCGTAATATAAAAATATATATAAGCAAATTTGAAAAAGTAAAAACTAGTCCGGTTGTAAATCGTCCTCAGCTATCCTATGCCAAAAAAATCATGTAAAAATATTAAAATATGAGCAAGATATTTGATATAAAAAAAGCTCCCATAGACTTTACATTATCATCCGGGTCTTTTTCTGTGCCTAGTGTGGAGCCTTAAGTCCATATTTCACTAAACAAATTCATTTCAAAACAATTTTTATTACGAAAAATAAACAGAATCAATGTTTATGCACTAAATCCTATAACTCTTAAACCAGAATTTTTATTTACTGGCTTGATTTATTTATGCTTATGAACGTCCCGAAGATATCAAAGTTATAGCCTACATAAATTAAATATAACTTCATATTTTTGGCAAAATGAAAAGTGAAATATTTTATTTTCATCAAAGTTATTTTGATAAGATCAAAACCATAAACATTTTTCTTTTATATCGTGGAGCGATACTATTTTGTTATTCTGGCAAACTTTACTTTGATGTTGCTTGAGTCTAAAATAGAAATCTTGTCGTATCTTTAAAATAAAGATGTAAAAGCTGGATTTTGATATTCACGTACTCATATTTTAAGAGAGTACTTCAAGAAAAAAGTAGTTTGTAGAAAATATGATTTCAATAATCATGTCAATATGCTGAACCGACATAAAAATTTATTTTTATATCAGGGATTGATAGTTCCGGCCTTATTTTTATGTGAAGATCACACAACTGTTTATTCTACAATATTTCTAGATAAACTCGGGTGGTCTTATTAAGTAACTGTCTTGATTTTATTTTATAGAGGTTATCTGAATTACCTCCCTAAATTCAACTCAAACTTATAATGAGATTAAAAATATTACAATTTGCTTTACATTACATTATGCCATGAACTTTCACTTTTTGTCCATTTTAGGTGCGTTCGTAATTATATAAATACTTAGCAACTATAGTCGTTGTTCTGTTTGCCAATCCGTCAGTCCTTTATCTGTCCTTCAGTCCGCATACCTCAATGCAAAAACTAACTAACTGAATTGTTTGAAATTTAAAATATATAATTATTGCATAACTTTGTCGAGTCATTTCAAATTTTATGAAAATTGGATGCATAATTCAATTAAAAGGACTATCAAAAGTATTCAGTTACATTAGGCCAATGAGAAAAATAGCTTCAAATGCATTTCAAAGATATTACAATCTTTCGAACATAATAAAATTCATATGCACTCTCTTAAAAAGTCAGCCACAAAATAGCTCAAGTTGAGCTGAAATCCACTCATCTCAATGTTGAAAGGCAGCGTCTCAGAAAAGAGTTAAAATAACTCGAGTTTTAACCAATTTAAATGACGTTGAGCTATTTAAATAACCAATTTAGATCAAGAAGATTTAATCGTTTGAAAAACAACTCTTTTATGATCGAACAAAATTACAACTCTTTCATGAGAAGCCAAATCAGCTCTTTCGTTTTAAGAGTGCATTTATAAAGTATATAAAAAGAAAACACATTCCGGTGCTAAGAATATTTTTTATTAATTTACAGGCCTACACAAAAGTATGCCATTACATAATGGTATACGAGGAAACATTGTTTGGGGCGCGTTTTAAATATATTAAGAAATATCACATTTTATGAAATTTATATGCATTGCTGGGTTTACTACAAGTTACTCCCTGCATAATAGAAAGAAGATAGTATTTACAAGGACACACGAAAGATTTCGGAAACTTTTACAATACCCAAAGTACTGTATACTATAACACCACGATTTTAAAAACTTATATAAAACTTAAAAACGAATGTTTTAAAAACTTCGTTATAGTACGAACGCACTTCATTTGCTACGTTTGACGCGTAATTTCCGACTTCTTTTATTTAACCTAATTCGGTATAGCTAAAGATGAAATTTTGTAATCGATTTCAGTTTTTGGTACGTTAGAATTTTAAAAATCTCGTAACAGATGTGTTACAGTATTACAGTGTTCTAAATGTGTTGGAAATTATTCCGTAATTTATGGTTGACGCATGATTTTTGTCTTTATTGTTTACATTTGAGAAATTAAAAAAAAAATTCGCTCTGTCTGTCACAATCTGCGAATGCTAGGAACATTTATCGCATGCTGTGGTCTAAAAACTTTCATGAATATATTGGAAGACAGAACCTAATGCACATGTCGCTGAGATCTTTAATTTTTTAATAATTCGCTGCGTTATTCATTAAGATAATCATAAAAATGCATTTTCTTTCTGAATATCAGCATGCGTGTTCAGCTCTTTTTCCTATCATGTAGAATAAGAGAATAAAATGCTGTCTGTTTTTGGTTGTTTGCTGTAACACACTATGGCCGAACTTTTCGGGATGCAGAAAATAACGAAGGCATTTTTTAAATTTCGTAATTTTGTGTCTTAAAAGCGGCAATCAATTTTAAAAAATAATGTTTTTAAAACTTTAGATTTTTTTTTTTGTTATTCTAAAAGGACTATTTTCGCGATTGACTTTTTGTCACTTTCAACAACGCTCTCCTTATGCTCAATTTTGAAGATACCGATTAACAAGAAACATGTGTTTAATTCTGGGACCTTTTTCTTTTTGATAGTTCAATTGTTAAAAAAAAAATACGTGTTTTAATCCTTTCAAAAAATTTGCGGCCCCAGATCACCGTTCGCATTTTTTTTTTTTTTTTTTTTTTTTTTTTTTTTTTTTTTTTACGGTAAAGGTAATTAAACGTCCGTATTCAGAGCATTTCGGCAGACAAGATTTACAATACCTCAAAAAATTTCGAAACTTTCGGAATACTAAAAATATTAAAACAAAATAAATCAAATCTGAGAAATTTTCGAGAAAGTAGGGTGTTTCAACTTACCTTCGGATCATATTATCAGTATTAAATATGTATATTTTTTCATGAAAATTTAAAGAGGATTTGGATATATGAATGTTTATAACCTATTAAAATTTCATAGAGTTTGGTATATAAAATATTTTTTCTTTTGTTATGTTAAAAAAACAAACAAAAAAGAAACAAACGAGCAAAAAAATGACAAGTACAAAGAAAAAAATTTACCTTTTTTAAAAATATGATATCAATATTTTTTAAAGTAAAGTTTTACATAAGCTAAAAATTCGGCATATCTATAACTGATTAAAATTTCAAGGAGTTTGGACACCAACAACTTTTTCTAAATCAATGAAACGACCCTCAATGAAAAGACAAGAAAATATCTTGCGACTACTTCTACTACTAAATATACATTATTTTTCATTTAAAAGAATCTATCGATACAAAAAAGGTTAAAGATATAAAGTAATACAAATTTGAAGTTTATTTAAGATTTTTATCACGGGTCCGGGGAACTCCAGACGGTTCAGCTAGTTTAGAATAAAGTAATCGCAAACGATGTGAAAATATTTAAAGAGCTTTTATTATAAGCACTACTACTAAATGCTGAGAGATGAATGTGCGTACATAGGCTGTCATTGCTACATGCAGATAATAATAGAAATAGTTGTTAAGGAAACCTAATAGCCTTTGTAATAACTTATCTTATTTTTTAAACGCCAAATCCGTACAGGTTAAATTCGTCTCAGTTTTTATTCTGAATATCTTCGTTTATTTTATCTTAATATTTGTTTCTTTTTGTTGACGCCATTCTAATGTCTGATATGTTTATCTTTGACAACATCAAGTAGATGAGACAGTTGTATTTTCCTGTGTTACAAGATATTTAATGACATTGCAAGAGTTTGATGAATTAGTGTTTTTATTCTTTCTTTAATAATTCCTTTTTTTATTTGAAGATAAAGTTATTATTACACATAAGAAAGTGTAAATATGAAACATAAATAGCACAGGTATACATAATACTAATAATAAATAGCACAGGTTACATTTGTCTTTGTTTTTATCTTGCATATCTTCGTTTCTTTTTATATTTGTTTTTTCTATTACCGCCATTATTACGTCTGAGATATTTATCTATGACAACATTAAGTAGGTGAGACAAAAGTATTTTTATGTCTTACAAGATATTTTATTGCTTTGCAAGAGCTTGATAAATGTGTATTTTTATTTTTTCTGAAAACATTCCTTTTTTTCTTTGAAGATAAAGTTATTATTACATGTAAGAAAATGTAAAAATAAAATTTACAATTCAAAATACAAATAATATCGGAAATGAATGACTATTTATGATGTGTATAAACAATCAGATTAAATTTGTCTCAGATTTTATCTTAAATAACTTCGATTAATTTCCCTTTATATTAATTAATTTTTGTTGTCACCATTATTATGTCTACGATGTTTATCTATAACAACATTAAGTGGATGAGATATAAGTATTTTTATGTATCATAAGATATTTAATGAGATTACATTAGCCTGATAAATGCGTATTTTCATTCATTATTTAACAAGTATTAAAAAGTGCTCTGGTGAGCAACAAAAAAAGGTTAATATGTTTTTAAGTATGAAAAAGTGTTTGACAAGTGCTTCTAATTGAGCATGAAAAAAAGACAAGGGGTCCCTTCTCGGCTGCATCTCACTGTCAATGCTAAATTTGAAAAAAAAAAATCATATTCGCGCTTTCCCATAGAAAAGAAATTAGTTACAATTACGATAAAAATATGTTGTGCAAAGACGTAGCCAGAAAAATCACAGCGCAATTAAACATGAATGTAAGGCGAAATAGTACCAGCAACCTTAGTTCCTGCAGCGTATCATACTCATTGCAGTGCGACCAAGCATGCCTACAGCGTAGAACTGCACAGAAAACTGATTTGTAGTGCAGTTGCACTGCAATAGTGCAATTCACATACAAGGCAGGATTGAACTTTTTACTAAAAAGAAAGATGAAAAGTTTTACTCAAATTTCTTTTATATGGAAAAGGCGCAAATATGATTTTTTTCAAATTTGGCATTGACAGTTAGATGCAGCCGAGAAGGGACCCCTTGTCTTTTTTCATGCTCAATTACTCTTTTCATACTTGCTCTTTTTCATACTTAAAAACATAATAACTTTTTTTGTTGCTCACCAGAGCATTTTTTAATACTTGTCATTTAAATTTTTTGATAAAAACTGAAGATTTTTTTTTTTTATATTTTGAAAAGCAAAATATTTGCTGCTGTCAAATTTTTTTTTCTTCTATTAGAACAATTAAGAAAGCCATATAAAAGACTTCTTTTGTCATATAAAATGCATGCTGTCTGAAATATAAACCAAGAAGCTGAACGAAAAAAATTACAGTGCACTCACAACTTTATTCAAAGAATTGAAACTAAATGTTTCGCAATAAAAACAAATAACCATGTTTATCACGTGATTTATTTAATTTGTATAAATTATGTTACATACATTAAAAAAAATTATATTTATTTAAACTTGGTGGCAATGAATAAAAAAAACTACAACAGCAACATTAAGAAACAATTTTCAACTGGAGCCTTAAGACACAAATTCGATTTCCTCAGCGATCGTCAAACATGCAAAGATGAAAAAAAATCTATTTTAGGTTTTACAAAAGGATTAAAATAAAACAAAAATGGAGTTAATCCATCCACGGGATCGTTAGCAATCGCTTGTTGAATTTTACGTCTTCGTTTTTTCGTTAAAAGTTAAATAAAAAACTACAATAAACTACGATAATTTTTAATGTTATCATTTTATTCGTCTCGTCGAGTTCTATCTTTTGGAAAAAAAATCATTGTCGTACGTCAACTGATTCGCCAGAAATTTCAAAAAGATGTTTGCATTTTCCATTTCTTGAACCGCGTTTGAACTCGCTACCGCGTTTGTTATGATAATTCTTTTTTACTTTGAAGATACAGTTATTATATATTACATATAAGAAAATGTAAATATAAAATTTACAACTTAAAATAGAAATGATATTGGAAATAAAGTTGTAATTACCAAATTCATAAACAGTACAGGTTAATTTTTTTCTGTTTTTGTCTTGAATTTATTTCTCTTTATATTTGTTTCTTTCTATTGCCGCCATTCTTACGTCTGAAATTTTTATCTATGACAACATTAAGAGGGTGAGACAAAAATATATTTATGTCATACAAGATATTTTATGTCATTGTAAGAAGTTGATAAATGAATATTTTTTTTATGTCCTTTATTAAAACTTTTTTTTTCTTTGAATATAAGTAAATGTAAATATAAAAATTGCACTATTAAATACATATAATATCGGAAATAATCTAGTAATTATTAAATGTAAAAACATGGATTAAAAAACAAGCTAAAAAGTTTAAATCTATATTACCATACTATAAATACAAGCACAATCCTTTTTGGTCGTTATAACATTCTTCAAGGGGGTGCAGAAGCAAGAAACGTTCTAAAAATGAAATTTTTTGTAATGTTGTATTGGCTAGAAACATTTAGTGTAATGTGGTGGTGATTTTTAAGATGTAAATACTCGCTATAAATGGTTTTTGAGAAGTTCGAAATTTCGAAGGGGAAGAACAATTTTTAAAACCATTCTAAATTACTTAGGATTAGAACATGACTGTTACATTTAAGTCGTACACTCTTCAAACGAAAGAGTGGATTTGGCTTTTCAGGAAGGGCTGTAATTTATTGAATCGTGAATAAGTTGTTTTTTAAATGCTTTACTCATTTTGATTTAGATTGCTTATTTAAATAGCTCATTTTGATTTAAATTGTTTAAAAACCACTCACTCACTCAGAGTTGTTTCAACTCTTTATGAGAAGATGCCTTTCAAAACGTGAGATGAGCGAATTTCGGCTCAACTTGAGTTGTTTTTTGACTCACATTTTAAGAGAGTAAATTCTTGCACAGAACAGTTTTTAAAAAATTAGTAATTTAAAAAGGGACAGGAATAAACAAAGGTCTAAGATTACTGTTACTTTAATATTGTAGGGGTTGGAAATTTTAAATATTCTTTAGTAGCAATTTATAGAATGTAAATCCTAGTTATAAATGTTTCTAAAATGCTCGAAATTCGAAAATTCAAAAGGAGCGGAAACGTTTTAAAAAGTAATAAATTACTTAGGTAAGAAACTAGAAATTGAATGTGAATGTTACTTCTAAGACATAAAAGTTTGTACAGAACTACTTTTAAAAATTTCGAAACGTAAAAAAGTGCAAGAATAAATTTTTTTTCTAAAATTGCGATTTCTGTGACACTGTTAAGGCTTAAATTGTGAAATTTTGCATGGTTGTTATATTTTTAAGATGTAAATGTCTCCAAAGAAAGATTTCTAAAAATTTCGAAATTTAAAAAAGTTAAATGAGCAAAAAATAATCCAAATGTTTTCAATATTGCGATTGATTTTGAACTTCTAATAATAGAAACATGAAATTTTAAATAACTTTAAATTTTAGTTTGTAAAACTCCAGACAAAAGACTTTTTTGAAAAATCAAATGTGAAAGAATTAAGGAACAAAAAACATCCTAAAATACAATTTCTATAAGACTTCTTGAATTAAAAACTTAAAATTGTTTTGAACAGGGTAGTTCTTTTAAGATTTAATTCTCTCTAAGATGGATTATTAGAAAAAAAAACGAAAATTAAAAAGGTAAAATAACGGCAAATATTTTTAAAACGTTCTAATTTACGATTTATATGGAATTTGCATGGCAAGAAACTTGAAATGTACAATAAAATTACAAATCGTGAAAAATGTCATGTTGCAATATTGCCTATTGGGCGATTTACATCAAACATAAGTAGCCTCTTCTTCTCAAAATTTAACTGAGTATGAGGTTTCATGAAATTTTGTTCATTGTTTCTTGAGATATAACTATCGTGTAAATCGTGAAAAATTCACCATCGTATCGTCACCTGTTGGGTGATTTACACGAAAACCTAATGACCATCAATATACATATATGTAAATGTCTGCCTGAAATTGACGTTTTATTAAATTCATTGCATTAGTTCTTGCGATATACATATTTCAGAAATCTTGAAAAAAGCAGAACATGAATAGCATCTGCAACCACAATTGTTTGTGTCACATGCGTACATACAGACTCGTCGCATCTATACTTTTTGGGTGATTTATATTAAAACCTAATCAGTATCAACAAATTTCAAAATCAATTTAAAACTAAAATTTTATTAAATTCCGTTCTTTCGTTCTTGCCCACATTCATTAGAGAGTCCACAAAATTTGTGACACATACATAAATATCGACAAACACACACGGTCAAGTATTTTCTAAAATGAAATGTGATTGAATTTGTGTGAATTCAATGAAATTGTGTATAGGACCTTCTAAAACATGTACCACTACTGAAAATTAGAAGTCCAAATTTTTCTCGAATCCAATCCATTCTTTTTTTAAAAATATATTATAATTTCTTGCCATCTTGATTTGATTTATTATTTATTTTCTAATTTTTAGCGTATAAAGTATGTCATCGTTGCAATTGCCAGTTGATATATTTTAGCAACCGTTACTCGGCGCATAATTGCCGGTGTAACACGTTTACACTAATAACTATAAAAATATTTAGCGATTTGTTACCTAGGCTCGATAAACGAAAAAATTCCATAAAATTATTTTTTATAATTTAAAATTAAGCTAAAAGTGTTTATAAATGTTGTATTTGCATCGGAAAAATGTCTGTGTACATAATATCGATTACGATATTAACATGTTATGATATTAACTTCTTACGATATTATACTAGGACTACGATACTTACTGGACCGTCTTTATACTTATGCACAAAGTTAGTCTACATCAAAGATTTAAAAAATATCCTACGGGCTGTACTTACATAACGTTATCAACACTTTAGCCATTTTGGACATCCATCCCACCCCTTCTTATGACATCATACGTTATCATTACGTTATCACGCTTCCCCTCATGATATTATTGTCAAACATCACAAGATAATTTTTATTTTTAGAATTTTTTTGCTACTTTTTATTTACCTATCATACGTAATATAGGGTCATAATATTTAAGTCTTGCAATGGTTTTGAAAATCGAAAATTTTTTTGACGGATTTACACCTTTCAGACACTGGATATTCCGAAAAACATATATAAAAAATGCCATACGTCTGTATGTCTATGTGTCTGTAAATATCTCCCGAACAAATTAAGATAGAGACTTAACATTTGATTTATACTTAGTATTTAATAATGGAAAGAAACCTATTGTATACCAGTAACCTCGATTATCCAAAACTATTTTTTTCGGATTCTCGAAGTATTTGTTCTGATGAAAAGCACATAAAAAGTTTCATTTTTTTATTTTAAGGAGATAATGTAAAAGACAGTAAAAAATCATATATTTCGCATAAAAAATTAAGTGGATCGGATAATTAATTGCTGAGATATTTGTAATGATATTTTTCACACTCTTCAATTTTTTGTGACCTGTATTTTAAGCAAATTTTAATTCAAATCTATATTTTAGTTGAAAAGAGATGCTTAATCTGATGCAGTAAACTGTTAGTTAATGTGATTATCATTTTTGGAGTTATAAGGATGGTTTTTTTTTATGCAATTCAGTACTACTTGAATAGTTTGGCGTTTCATACAATTTATCGAAATTGGTTCATCAGAAATTCTTTAATAGAGCATGGTTATGTGAATTACGCAATTCGGTTCTACTTATTTATCCCGTTGACCAAAAAAAAAAAAAAATCGTCAAGTTTGTCGTTAACTTGCTGATATATTGCCAAATCTAGTGGCAAAAATTACTCGCTAAAAGTGACGTCATCTTGGCGCTATTTCCGATATTTTGTCAAATTCTCTTAGACTTCCATTGTAACTCAATGGGGTCGCATTTTGCTAAAAATATTTAAATATACGTTTACATTTTCTTTTGGAATTTCAATGCATATTATAAATAGTTTACACATATTTTATTTTCATATTTTATATTATGCATATCCATGATGGGTAAGCATCAATGTGGCCTCGAGCGACTAGTTTTTATACGTTGTCAATTATGTACAGATGTAATTATACATTTGTTATTTGCATACTTTTCTGATTCAAATGAAGATAAGTTATTTTAAAATATTTCATATTTTGTAATGAAATGATTTTATAATCAATGGATGACTTTAGTAATAATTGTTTTTTTTTTCATAAAAAAAGACAACGGACTAAAAGAAATAAAGGTAGCAGATTAAAAGAAAAAATTACCAAAAGGTTAATTTTGGTTATATTGAAACTGATAACGATAACAAAAGACAACCCCCTTCCTCTACAGATATCCTATGACATCAAGTACCAGACCATCCCCCTGAAATGATAACGTTATCATACAGCACGATAGTGCTGTATAGTAGAGCTTAGCCACATCTCTAATGTTAAAGTCCAAAGTTTGCCTCTTAATAACTTTCGACTCAACCATCGGATCGCGACGAAATTGAAAAGGCGAAGTGCCCTACTCTATACCTAAAATTTTACAAAAAATCATCCAGATCCACCGATTAGTTATGGAGATCCAGAACCCCTGTTTTGTCACTTTTTGCTCGTGAAACAAGAAGAAGAAAAACAAACAAACAAACAACTCAATTATAACCCGAATCAGGAAACATTCAGCGACGTATAATGGATTGTTCGAAAGCTTTTAATGTAGGTATGTGCTTTTCGAAAGTCCTGTCAAAAAATATAAAATATTAAGGAAATGGCAGTCATTTAAAATTTTCATAACGCTATACCTTCCATAATTTAACATTATAGAAATCTTTGCTTTTTAATTGCTAATTCAATTATTTCTTTCGAGTTGCCACCAACTAAAAAACGGTTCAACAGTTTAAAAAAGAAATGATAAAACATGTTCTTTTTTTAAATAGATAAATAAAAATTCTGATTGTCCTGATAGATTTTTGAATTTCTGAAATTGACATCATTTGAAACAGAAAACACATATTTTTCATAAATATATATACAGGGTGAGTCATAAATATCGAAACAATAGGCTATCTCCTTAAATATTGCCCATAGACCCATACTTCCAATTGCAAAAATTCATTAAAAAAGTTGAATTCTCTTATAAGGTAAGTTGCAACTCCATGGGGGGGGGGGGCTATTTGAAAAAATAAGAAAATTAAATTTTTATACAGCCCCCGTAGGGCAAACTTCCCAATTAGGAAATTATTCCTTATGCATTCTTAAATTGAACAAAAAAAAATTCATCTCGATATCTAAAAACCTGACAGAGATATTAAAATCCAAAATTCTCCGAAATTCGTGACTTACACCACTTAACCATGCCTGTAAACGAAGAATTTTTATCGCATTTTGAGAGCAGATGTGGGAACGTCCACAAATTGTGCATTATTATATGTCGGTTTATGACAGTGCCTCTTATTTGGACATAACAAAGCAGCGTATTGAATTAAATCTAAACTTGTTTTCAAAATATGTTGGTACTCTACGTTGCAGGTCTGCATGGATCGAAATATCCAGGTTCGGTCCCAAACCGACCCATAGGGAAAAAAGTTCAGCCCGGCCTGGAAAAATGTTAAAATCACAGCACGGACCGGCCTGTAAAAAAGTTTAAATCATAGCTCGGTTCAGCCGTGAATTTCTAGATAGTTTTTTAATTCAGTGTGGTTAAAAATTGCTTCATATGGAGGAGTTCTGATCAAAAATACTTATTATAGCTTCTTGTTTTTTATATTTATATTTTTTATTATTTAACAAGCATCAAAAGCTGTGATACATTTATTTTATCAATGAATCTATATGTAAATGTTTCACTTATATTTTAATACCGTTACTCCATATCCCATGCGTTGGAGACTTTGAAAAATGTTATACACTAAAACCTTTTTAAGACGGAATCACATAGGAAAGAAAAATACGTTATAGACAAATAACCTGCCTCGGAGGTGTAAATGGAGTTTATTTTTTTCTCTGGTATTATTGTATTTATTTTGCATGGATCAACACATTGTCCGTTTAAGAGAGAAATTCCGTCATAGGCAGATTTTTTTCACTGGTTTATCGTATTTAAGTTTTTTGCCTTTGAATATACTATTCCTTAAAACAAATGAATTTTAAAGGGTTTTTTCTTTTCTTTTTTTCTTTCTCTATTTTTTTTTCTTTTTTTTTTTAAGTAAAAGCGATTAACAGCCTCGCCAGGACGATAAAAAGCCTAAAGTTGTGAGAGCTAAAAAAAAAAAAAAAAAAAGACTTAATCTGCATCTTATATAATGCATTATTTTAAATAACTGACGAACATTTAAACAGTACACTTCATTTTCCTGCATAATGAATTTTCCCCCACTATTTCTTGTCATTAAATTATTAAAAGTTAAGAATTGTTAAAAAGAAAAAAGAAAAAACCTTGAAACATGTCATTTTTGATTATTTTACATTAGTTTTGTTTTGGCAAATTTGAAAAAATATTTACTTTTGAAAATAGGATATTTTTAAAGTTATATTATTTTTTCAATAAATATTTATAATAGTTTAATAGTTTTAAAATCAATATTGAAAACAAAAACCCTGGAACAAAACTATAATCAGATTTTTATTTTTAATTAAATGGAAAGAAATTGAAATCCGATTTCGAGTTAGAAAGATTTTTAATTATCTCATTTAAACCAGTACTAACCATGAGAAAATTTTATAAATTGTATGAGAAATTTTAGGATGTGTTTTTCTTAGCAAATTATATGGCTTGCTATCACAAAAAAAAGGAAAAAATCAAAACTCCAATTTAAAAGATAGATTTTTACACGTTTCCTAGAAGTATTAAAGTAACATTGTTTTTTCAATTGCGCACATTTCAATTTGTGTCTAATCCCTTAAAACCCGATGAAATTTTTAAACTGCTATAACTTCGCGAGTTTTAAAGATATGAAGATGCAATTTTTTGTGTCTTATTCAGGACTGGTTAAGGAAAGTTTTCCTAATTGGAATTTTTATCCTACGGGGACCGTATAAAAATTTAATTTTCGTATTTTTTCATATAGACCCTCATGGAGTTGCAACTTATCTCATAAAAAATTCACCTTTTTTTATGAATTTTTGCCATTGGAAGTATGGGTCTAGGGGCAATATTTAAGGAGATAGCCTATTGTTTCGATATTTATGACTCACCCTGTATAAACTGTAACTAAATCATATAAAAAACTGATGGAACCAGAGAGAAAAGTAGAGCTCGATCTAAAAAAATGTTACAGTAAAAATTGGATGCAAAAATGTGCATATAAAAGAAATGCAACCAGATGATCTGTAAAGCTCATGAAATAACCCAAATTTTTGTTAGCTGAAAATGTGGACTAAGCTTTATTGGCGCCTTAAAATCAATCAGGGAAAAAGAGGTATTTTTGACCCACTCCGTATTTCAGCCATCCATAACCAGATTAAATATTTGGGTTCATAACTATATGTTACAGGCTGATGTAATTAAGAGTGTGAACGGTTCGTTCAGTACAAAGTGTGTACACAATTCCATTCCAGCGGTTTTGATAAGTGGAAGATCAATGCTCCAAGTAAACTCAAAACCTTGAACACATACAATTCAACCATAAACTAAATATTTGTGTTCAGACATATTTATCTACATCAATTCCTCAACAACCTGATTATATTAATGTTATACTTTAATTATTACTTCATGGTTTATATTCATTTAGCGTTGTGGAGCTTAAATGATTTTAGACTGACTACTTTCATAGACTACTTCAAATAGTCAGTCTAAAATCATTTAAGCTCCACAACGCTAAATGAATATAAACCATGAAGTAATAATTAAAGTATAACATTAATATAATCAGGTTGTTGAGGAATTGATGTAGATAAATATGTCTGAACACAAATATAGATATATATAGAACCCTTGATGGATATTGCCATAAAAATAAAATTAAAAAACTGTTTTAAGCGATTCCCGTGCTTAGAATTCTTGAAAAAAGACGCGATTTGTATTGCGCAATATATGTATAAGTGTTGTACATATATTGCGCAACATTTGAATCAATTAATAAATTTTAATACGCTTTCTTTACTATTTTACTTTTCTAGTGTAATTAATCACAAAAACTCACGAATTACTATAAATTTCTTTGAGATTTACAGTTATTTTAAATACCACCATTACTCTACCCTTAGTGTTTGCTGTCTTTATCTACGGTCGTTCTTACACCTGAGATATTTATCTTTCACAACATTAAGTGCCTAAACTGACAGTGTTGTGACTTTGTACAAGATCTTTAGCTTTAATGGCACACATAGTAAATTTTTCTTTTCTTAATGTTTGAATTTTTTCTTCTAGTGAAAGTATTGTGCACACAAGAAAATATGTGTGATACATGCAATTAAATAAATGTTGATAAGTTCTTTCAAGACATTGCCGAGTTTTGAACCTTTTGTTTTTCCCTTAGAATTGCCTATTTTAAAACGAATGTTTATTTTATTGTAAGAAAATATATCATACTATGTATCAAGATGAGTTCAATTATAAAATGCTTGAAATCTTTTGATTCTTTTGGAAAAGAAGAATTAATTTTATTGTGTATCGAAAAAATATTACATTGATTTTTTTAATATTAAGTTTCACGTATAAATCATGTTTCAGCTGATTATGATTTTGCGCACATTTTCAATGACTTCATTTGTCATAAATAAACAATAATAAATAAGTGAATAAATAAATGACAATATATTAATAAATAAGTAAATAAATAAATTAAAATACATAAATAACTATAAATAAATAAATACTGAAAATACAAACATTTCCAAAATTTGGCTCTTTAGTTAATTGTTCTTTGGCTATTTGCTTTGATTCTTTAGTTAATTGCTGCTGCTTAATCAATCATAGGATCCATTAATTAATTACTTAAATATCCTGCCTCTGCATTCTACTTATCTTGGATATCTCTATTCTTTCCCCTTTCACATTTGTCGCTTTCTTTTTCCACTATTCTTACAATTTAGATGTTTATCTTTGACATTTTTAAATGACTTAGGTAAAAGTGTTGCGACGCGTTGGCAAGCTATTTCAAGACACTGCGAGAGCTTTGTACAAGCTTTTGATTTCTTTTCTCAGAATTGCATCTTTTGATGATCACCTTTTATTTTTGCGGAAGAAAATATTTCATACTAGTAACAAGATATGTTTATTCATAAACTCATTGATTTGGTTAAATATTATGTATCTAGTTAAATTCAGGTTCCGTTTTATTATCATTTTGCACATGTTTCCATTGACTTTACGTGTCATAAATAAATAAATAAGGAAGTAAATAATAAACAAATGAATAAATAAATAAACATAAATAATGGTTAATGATACAAACGTTAATTTTCAAAATTTGGTTCTTTAGTTGTTTGCTTTGAATCTTTAATGATGACTTCTACATAATTAATCATAGGATGCGCTAATTAATTAATTATTTTGTCTTGCATTATACTTATCTTGGATATTGCTATTCTTTCCAACTTCATGTTTGTTGCTTTTTCTTAACATTATTCTTGTAATTCAGATATTTATCTTTGACATTATTAAATGACTTAGGTAAAAGTGCTGCGACGTGTTGGCAAGCTATTTCAGGACTCTGACAGAGCTTTGTACAAGCTTTTGTTTTTTTTTCTCCCAATTACCTCTTTTAATTATTAACTTTTATTTTTGTGTAAGAAAGTGTATCATTCTTGCAACGCGATGTGTTTCTTTTAAACTGCACGGAAATTTTAGATTTTTTGAGGAAAAAAAAAAGAAATATAATGTTATTTTACATTTTAAAAACAAATTGATTTCCTTACACACTAAGTACCAATTATTAATAATGTTTATAATTGGATATCACTTAAAAAAACACTTTGATAACGATATTATTATTAGAGGGGGGCGGGGGGAGTTGGAGAGATTATAACGTATGTCATTGAAAAAGAGGGGGGGGGGAGTCCAAAATTATTAAAAAGTTGATAAAGTTATGTTTGCACAATATTTAGAATTAAAAAAAGAATCGCAGAGAAATGAAATGGATTGGTTAGATGTTGACACCGTCAATACGACTTCAGCGTTACACACGGGTATGATCTTGTTTTATAATATACGCAAGTAAAATCTTCCTAAAATTATTGAATGGTTGCACAGATCTTCTAACATCCTTTCAAAAATTAAAGTAAAATGCCTTGGAAGGGGATTTGTTTTATTAAATTACGATGTATAACTAAAAATGCAGGCTTTCCGAATGTCTCCATTAATTAATTCTCGCATCAAAACACTTGTTTCATCATTTTAGTGAATTGATTATATACATTTCTATCTTTTTCCTTCTTCTTATGTTCACGATGTTTATCTTTGACAACGTTAAGTAGCAAGGCTGAAAGTATTTCGACGTCTTACATGCACTTATATGAAAATATAAGAGTGCAGAAAATGCGTGCTCTCAATTTTCATCTGTATATTTTTGTAGCGAGAGATTTTATGCATGTAAGAAAATAAACAATGTGCAGTTGAATTAATAAAAATCTAAAAAATGGTATGCGAGATGTATCAAATAGTGTTAGAACTCTAATAGTTAATAACTAAGGAAAAATAAGTTAAGGCGTCTCATAAGTTTTATTTTTTACCTGGCGATATATATATATATATATATATATATATATATATATATATTTGAGTAGCATTCAATGCGTGCAAGACTGTAGCAAAATTATTGATTCAAGAGAAACCAAAAATATTGATAATGATATAAAACCAATCTATCTTAAACGTATATTTCAGTTGTAAGCAATTTATTTATTAATTTATTTAAATTTTTACATTTTTCAACAAAAAAGGATTTTTTTTCCAAATTTTATAATTTAAATTTCAAATAAATAAATACATAGTTTATTAATAAAGTATACGTTCAATATGCATTAATTTTACATCGTTATCATTATTTTGGAGGGCTCTTGAACCAGTAGTTTTATTAATATTCTACTAATTATTTGTTTTTTCGTTATTTAAAATAAAAATTATGTCAACATGTATAATTTGGCTATTAGTCTGGCGATTTGTATAATTTGGCAAAATTGGTCGACGGAATAACCTAGAAGTACCAAAAAATTCAATATAGAATATTAAAACAAATTTAAGTTGTCTATCTTAAAAATTTTATGCATTTATGTTTTATAGGTACTGAGAAAAGTATTTAAATATGACATGCTACTGAATTGCACCGAAAGAAAAAAAGGAAGACGTCTCAGATTCCTTAAGAAACTAAACATACAGGTTTTTAGAAAGTGTCCATTAATTAGTTCCTTCATTAAATCTCTGTACTCAGCATTTTAGTGGCTTGAATATATCCATTTCTAAGCTGGTTTTTCTTCTAACGTTTGAGATGTTTATCTTTGACAGCATTAAGTAGCCAGGCTAAAAGTATTCCGACGTCTTACAAATGCTTTTATATGACACTATAAGTGTACGGCAAATGCATGTTGTCAAAATGCAAGTGCAAAATGCACTTTTTATTTCTCTATTTTTGTAGTGAAGGGTTTTATGCATGTAAGAAAATATACAATATGCTATTGAAATAATAATAATAATAATAATAATAATAATAATAATAATAATAATAATAATAATAATAATAATATTAATAAAACGGAATGCGAGATTTATCAAATAGTGTGAGAATTTCAATAGTTGCAGCATAAGAAACTAACCATGCAGGTTTTTAGAAAGTGTTTATTAATTAATTCCCACATTAAATCTCCCTGCTCAGCATTTTGGTGACTTGAATATATCAATTTCTATGCTTGTCTTTTTTCTTACGTTTGACAAGTTTATCTTTGACAGCATTAAGTAGCCATGCTTAAAGTATTCCAACGTCTTACATGTTTTTATAAGACAGTATAAGAGTACAGCAAATGCATACTGTCAGTTTTTACTTCTCTATTATTGACACCGAAAGATTTTATGCATGTAAGAAAATATACTACATGCAATTGATTAAATAAATAACTAAAAAACGGAATGCGAGATTTATCAAATAGTGAAAGAATTTTAAATATTGTGATGCATAATTGTTGAAAATGTTATGTGAAAACGAATATTGAAAGTGAGGGAAGCCCACTTGGAATAGAATTATTTTTAATTTTGTCTGATATTAAAAAGCACAATCCGAATTTAGTTGTTCTACTACAACGGTAGTCATTTGACTACATTGGTAAAACATCGTTTCTTCATTATTTATATGCATACAATATATTATTCATTATTTTTTCTTATTTTTACAACTTTTCCTATAAAATAAAATTTATTTTTTGTAACTGTTTCTAAGATATTTAAAAAAAATGAAATATTGAATTTAAACAATAAAATAAAATGTAATAAAATATTCATTTTTTTGTTATTATATTTCCTTTTAAGAGAATCGACAAATTATTGTTTTTGAATATATTTTCGATATAATTTGGAATTGAATAAATAAATAAAAAAATACTGGTAATTTTTTGGTCAGCATTTTGATTTCTGAGTTACTTGAGTTTTCATCTAAAGTCATCTAAAGACAGAAATGTATTCTGATAAACTAAATTCATGTATTTCAAGTACCATTAATCTTTTTTTGGAACAATTTATAATGCAAAGTAATAAAAAGACAGGCATGTAGGCTGATAAACTAAATCCGTAAATTTCAAAAACCACACGACTCTTTTTTTTTGGCACAATTTATAATCTAATGGCAGACATGTAGACTGATAAACTAAATCCGTATATTCCAACATCATATGATTTTTTGGAACAATTTATAATCCAAAGTTATCTAATGACACATATATAGGCCGATAAACTATATCTGTATATTTCTACTACCATACAATTTTTTAGACATAATTTCAATTCAATGTAACCTTATGACAGCCATGCTGGCTATAATCTAAATCCGAATATTTCAAGTGCCATACGAGTTTTTTGACACAATTTACATGTAGTAGACTCCCTCAAATCCGCACTCCTAAAACCCGCAACTCTCTAAAATTCGCACATATTTTACGGATGTAAACAATGAAACATTCAGTTCAGATGTAGGTGCAAAATTTGACTTTTTTTAGTTTTATATCAATTCTATATGTTTTTATCATTTGTAATTTTTGTTAAGGTTATTGAATTCCTGTTTTTTCATGAAGAAAGAATAATTTATTTCTGAAAAAATAAAGATATTGCTGATGTCATTCGTAATCACAATCACCAAATATATTTATGTATTAAACAAGCTTTTTTAGTTATTAAGTCTGGCTAAACCTGAAATAAAGCTTCATTATTTTATGATCTTGAGGTGAATTAGTAATGTACCTTTATGAGGCAAGTTTCATTGAATAATTTAGGAGAAACACATTTCATCTTTATAATGAATCTTTAATTGTACATTATTGATTATTAATTTGACCTTTGCTTTTAATATTTTTATTATTTAAAAAACTATCTAAATTTTTATTATTTTAGTTTACTACTTATTTTGATATTTTAGCATATTGTAAGCATTCATTATACTTTTTATTTTATTATTAATTACATTCAAATTACTTTAAAAAAATGTAAACAAAGCAATGACCAGAAATCCCCAAAACCTCTGGTCCCAAGCTGTGCAGATTTGAGATTTGATTTGTGCCTAGGGAGTCTACTGTATAATGAAAAATGTGCAGGATGGTAAACTAAATTTCCATTTTCCAAGTATCATGCAACATTTTTGCACAATTATAGTACAATTACAATGCACCTAGTAATAGAATGTCATAGATGGTGACATATTCATAGCATCAGATACACAGATGGTTAAGCAGTGTAAAAACTCTTAAAAGTTACTCACAATATTTTAAATAGGCAGCATGTTGTGAGACACGTTAAAAACATAAATAAATTTTAATTATTTAAAAATATTATAAAGTCATTGAAACGTATTTCAAATAATTACTACTCATAGATGGAAATAAATTGGAATCCTTTTAAAATACCTTCCAAAAAATGCATATACTATGCAAACTTTTTTAAATAAGGTAGCCTGGGGTAATAACGCCAGGCGGGGTAATAACGCCAAGTGCTAATATTTTGCATAATTATGAAATAATCTGGTAAATGATACCCATGTGCTCTGCGCAGAAGGGTTTTGAGTCATATAAATCGCAAAAAACAGCTTCAAGTTAATTTGTTTCATTTTTAGGTCTTCTTGTTTTTAAAAGCAACTAAAATTAACGCTTGATCTAAAATTTGCGAGATACGTTTTGTGTACGTATTTTTTTTTATACGGAAATACTTTGTTCATTACATAAATTTGTAGTACATTTCATTGACTTTCAAAATGTTGTTGAAAATTTTGGATGTCTTCTCGAGATAATTTGTAATTTGAAATGTACAGCGCAATAACTATAACGGGGTTATAACGCCAATCCTTGGCATTAATATCCCGGTTGATTCCCTACAGTGGCCGAGCTACATCCCAAATACTGATTCAAATAAACACAGTTAAAACTGTGCAATGTTTCTAATAATTCTATTTAAGCGGTCCTTTTTAAGCAAAAAGAAGCTCACGGTCTGGTATTCTTTTTCCTCATCCCCGCCCCCCACACCACAAGTTTATTTTTCTTACACTTTCACAAAAAAATGAACATTTTCAATATCTTAGAATGCAATTTGTCAATTTCTAAGTTTGTAGAGTGTGTATTTTTAGAATTGGGCAATCTACATGCAATTATTCCATCTTATTTCATAGTTTTGTTTACATGGCGTTATTACCCATATAGGTGGGTAATAACGCCGAATAGCGTTGGTAAAGAAATCACACCATTACATTTTATGAATACATATCTGTTAAATTATTTTTTTATATAGATAGTCAATGAGTTGCTGTATCAAATCATGTATTTGTTTGAAAAATACAAACTAAAACTGAGCCGTAAAAATTGGTAGAACCTTAACGTGGCGTTATTACCCCGGGTACCTTATATTATATAAGACGAAGAACTAAACTATAAAAAAGAAAAAAAAATTATTAAATAAAATATAAATAAATAATACAAAATAAATATACAGAGAAAAAATAAATAATTATATTACGAATAGTGATTAGATATTAGATATTAAAATATATATATAATTATATATACATATATGCAGTAGTACAAATATTAAACAAAAAGTTCATTGGAATAGATCTCCCATGCTCTACCATTAAATTACGAGGACGATGCCTCAACCTTCAACCACCTGCTTCAACCACAGTCCTATATATAAATTGCTTAATCACTATAACCGCAATCTTAAATTTGAAACACGCGGTACAGCAACATATTTCAATTTTGTAGTCATAGGCGTTCTTAAAAATACGGCTCAAAGCGTCACTAAAAAGTTTTCCAAAAATTATTACTTTTTTGTTATGTGGAATACATTTTTGAGTGCATAGAAAAAATATTTTCTCACTGAAAATAGAATGCAAAAAAGAAAAAAACATAATTAACACAAATCTGTTTCATCTCAATAAACATTCTTTTATACCATAAAAATAATTAGAAATAACCATTGAAATAAAGTGAAATGAATTAATTTTCATTAGCAAAGTAATAAAGGAAAAATTCTTACTTGCGTTATCCGACAGCTGCTGGACAAAACACCCCGTCTTTCGTCCTGAAATAGTCAATAAACTTAATTAGAGAAATGCGGGGCAATGGCATTCTTTTCAAAGTTGTACAGTAATTAAAGAAACTTCAAATTCCTTTTGGAATTTTCGAGATATAACATGGACATTTCATTTACTGTAAAGTCAAATTTTATTGTAAATGAATTAGGAATTATAAGAATGTTAATAGACAAGTTAAAATGATTTCGGTAAATAATTAATGATAATTAATTATTATAATTAATAATTAATGATAATTAATTAGATAATTACCATGGATACAATACACAGCTTACAATAGTTGGAAAACTCGTATTTTTACATTCTGTTATTTAACTTAGAGCGGAAAAAAGCGAAACATTCGAACACATTTTTTTCTCATTTTTTAAACATTATAACATGGTATTAAAAGGCATGATTATTAAAATGATTTGAAATCGAACATTTTTTTTCATTTATAGATAAATAAATTACATCTTGACTTATATGAAATTAATGCCTCAGGACGACAGATTTTTCCACTTTTTATGCGCTATATCGTCTATAAATTTAGTTTAAAACACTTACTTAGGCAGCATTGTATAAGAATACGGCTACATTAAGCGGAAAAAAAGTTTGAATACGTACTTCATAAAGCATACATAATTCATTGATTACAGAGTTAGTATCTTACTAAGATAGCTTGCTAATCTGGATATGTTTGAAACTGATAGGTTTGCAAACTAAAACAAATCAAAAATTGCACATCGAACGTAGAAAATGTGGTGCGTTTGTTGTTGTTTTTCATATATTCAGATAAATATTCAGATCTTGGTGTAAGAGTATACAGTACTTCGGATAAAGTATAGCAGCCGAAATCTTTTGTGTGTCCCTATAAATACTATCTGTTTTCTATTATACAGGAAGTAACTTGTAGTAAACCTTTGCAACGCATATAAATTTCATAAAGTGTGATATAGCTTAATATAAATAAAACGCGCCCCAAATAATGTTTCCTCGTATACCATTATGCAATGGAATACTTTTGTGTGGGCCTGTAAATTAATAAAAAATATTCTTTGCGCCGCAGATTGTACAGAATGTATATTTAGTGTATACTTCATAGATACATATCAATTTTATTATGTTCGAAAGAGTGTAACATCATTAAAGTGCCCGTGAAACTATTTTTTGCCATTGGCCTTAATGTAACGGAATACTTTTGAGTGTTCGTGTAATTAGACTATAAATCTGATTTTTATAAATTTTGAAATGGTTCGACAAAATTATGAAACAATTATATATTTTTCTTTTAAACGATCCAGTCTTGTAGTTTTTGCTCTGTTATATCGATCGGCCGAACTGGACGACGACTATAGCTGCTACATTTTTACAGAATTACGAACGCATCTAATCATTTAAAAAAAAGTCAATTGGGGTTTGGTAATAATCTTAACTTGGTTTATGTATATAAAAACTAATAAATTTTTCTCTCACTGCCTGATATGCTAGTAATATATATATATATATATATATATATATATATATATATATATATATATATATATATATATATATATATATATAAATTATATAAAATTATATTTCGATAAAAATGCAACATTTTTTGTTTTATATTTTTAGAATTTATCATTTTTAAATTTTTTTTTTATTATGAATAAAAAATATGAATAAAGTTTTTTTCCCGTTACTTCTGTACAAATGATAAATCGCCAAATATTTTTTCAATCAAACTGCACACATTTCATTTAAAATGTCCACGTTAAATAAATTTAAAATAAATATGCTTCAGACATTTAATTATTAAAAATGTTTTAATAAGAAATAATATCCTAAAAAAGGGAAAGTTTTATTCATCAAGTTAAGTCATTGAAAACGTTCGTTAAACCAAAGAAACTCAAATCACTATATGTGTCCAGCTCAACATAATTTTAAAATAACTGATGCGAATTGAAGAAAGAGTAATAAATAAAAATTATTTTGATGCACATTAATAAAAACCGTCCTCCTGAAAGGATTTATCCATTTTATAGGATTCAACTGTAAATACACATTTCTAATGAGAGACAAAAATTGAATTAATTAAAAAATGGAGTAATTGAATATTTTTTTTTCAGTTTCTTTATCTTTAAAAAATGTTTAGGTTACGGTAAAAACAAAATGAGCACCATATACAGAGTGATTACAGTATAAATATCTCGATTGAACTGTCTGTAGCTTGAAAGAATAATTCGAATGAAGCCAAAATCGGTGTACTTACTATTCGAGAATGAAGAAAAAGAATTGAACAATAAAAAATTAGTTCCAATAACCACAACAGATTGCTCTTCGCGTCCTGTCTGTGCAAACGCCATTGAAATCTTCCGAATGATCAAATAAATGGTCATTTTTCTTATTATGTAGAATAACTTTCAAATTAAGGCCCTATCTGGTAAATTGAGAGACATTTTGTGCAACGTTACTGGCAGAAATTAACCCTTTTTGATTTCGTCAATGATTACAATGTCTTTTTGCACCGTCAGTACCCATAGCGCCATCTGGTGGCGGTTATTGCTACTAATTTTTTATGTTTCGTTGTTAATCCCCCTTTTCGAATAGGAAGTGTGCCGCTTTTGGTTTCATACAGTTATTTCTCAGAGCTAGAGTCAGTTACAAATGGAGATTATAACCACCCGGTATTTTCTAAAGTGAGAAAAAAAGAAAATATGAGGCATTACTCCCTCTTTTTCCATTCGCTGCATCTAGTGCATATCTCCTAATGCTTTTTCTTTTATCAAGTTTTGAAATAATTATTCTAGAAACATGTTGGCAGAAATTTATACAATATCTATTTTTCGTATTATGTAAATACACAGCAGCTATAGTTGCTATTCAGCCCTTCCGCCTGACCGCCTATAACAACCCTAAAACTACTCAACTAAATCATTTGAAATTTAAAATATATATTTATTACATAATTTGGATAGTCGTTTCAAATTTTAAGAAAATCGGATGTATAGTTTGACTACAGAGACAATTAAAATATTCCGTTTCATTACGGTCAATGGGGACAATGGTTACAAGTGCATTTTAATTGTGTTACACTCTTTGAAACATAATAAAATTGATATACATCTATGAATTAGATTCTATAATATACATTCTATACAATCTGTGGTGCTAAGAATATTTGTTGTTCCAGAATAGGACTACACAAATGTATTCCATTACATAATGGTATAGGGAAAACATTGCTGAGAGAGGCCGTTTTAACTGCATTAAACTACTTAGCATTTTATGAAAATGATATACATTACTGAAAATTACTACAAGTTACATCCTGTATAATAGAAAGCAGATAACATTTACAAAGACAC
The DNA here is from genome assembly GCA_964019185.1 of Maratus speculifer. Lineage (NCBI taxonomy): Eukaryota > Metazoa > Arthropoda > Arachnida > Araneae > Salticidae > Maratus > Maratus speculifer. The sequence continues at coordinate 161,498,206 of OZ025303.1, forward strand.
ACAAAAGATTTCGGTTCCTATATTGTATAAGAAGTAGTGTATACTATTCTGCAAAGATATGAATACGAATATATTTATGAATTTCGTCTTCATTTTGTACGAACGCACCTCATTTGCTACGCTTGACATGCGATTTCAAACTTGTTAAATACTACTGTAACTTAGATTTTAGAATTAAGAAACAAATTATTTTCCACTACGAAACTTGAAAACGTAACGAGATGTTGAAATATTTGAACATTTCTGACAATTACGAAGGATTTTATCTTTAATACATTTCATATTGAAAGAAGTGTAGATTTTCAACCACTTTGCAGTGAGACAATGGGTAATTAAATACTGATTCTGGAAAATTAAATACAAAAGTAAAGTTTTATCAATGCATAGTTCTCCTTCAAACAAGTTGAGAGATCAGAAAGAAAATGAAATGATTAAGAACATAGGAGGAAGAGGTACTTCAAAAAGTAAAGGAATGATATGTTAAGTATTCAATATTTGAAAAATATAAGTTTATGTAATAAGAACCGTTTTGGTAAATATGTTACATATCTTAATATTCAGATTAGTTTATCTATTTAAATTTATTTGTAACACTCATTTAAATTAATGTATTGGAAAACTCGAATAGGAAAGTATTAATATTGTTATCACGTTTTAGTGTTTGTTTGTTTTATTGAACAACATACATCTTACATGTGTGCTCAACATGAAGCCTGCTTATAAGTCACTGTTAATATACAGGGACGAGATAGCACGCAAGGGAATATTACAACACAAGAGAAGTACAACCAGAAGCTCCAAAATAAGAGTGTGTGCAATGGAGCCAGTGGGATTAGAACCCACAACCTCCTACGCTTGGAAGCGATTAGCTGCGTGATGTCTAAGCCACTCGGTCACGGAGGCCCCATGTTTCAATGTCAGACTTTATTTATGCTTTAAAATTATTAAAGTAAATAAATACAATGGTGTTCCAATAGTGCGTCTTTGAATAAGAGGACACAGTAGCTTTGAAACCATCCCTTCAATTTTGAATAATACTGTAATATATGTGATGGCACAATACTTAAAATTAAATTAAAAAAAGCCTTGTAGAACAGTGTATTTAGCTGAAACTTTATAAAAAAAATCTTTTTTAAAATTCCTACTACTTTTATAAATATAAATATTTTTGCTTTGATTTTTATCCTGATTCATTAGAATATACTACATAAAAATGCGTATGTGATTTTACATTTAATGTGATTTTTTTTTCTCTCGTGTACATAAAAAATAGAAGAAATTCAACAAATTCTCAATTTAAATATAAAAAAAAACTATAAACTTGAATGTTAAATCCATACACAAAAATATTAAATATCCTATGGAGAAGAAATAAATTTTTTTTTCAAACCTCTATCTAAATTAGCAAAAAAGCTTTCGGGTTTTTCGAAGAAACAAATTAGAAAATGAGAATTAGAAAAGAAAATGGAGAAAATTCAATTTAAAGTTTTTATTTGTATGAGTAATTGCGCTGGTTCTACTAAAAAAATTACCATATCTTGAGATGTAGTAGACTTATAGATAAAAATTAGATATCAGAATACTCACAATTAAAGAAATTTTCAGTTAATATTAAAAAAAAATAATAATAAAATCGATATTTTGACCAATTTTAATTTATTGACTGTGTACCCTTAAAATTATTTTCGGAGTATGAGGACATTTTCGATTTCCCTATCATATCCTATTTGCAATCAGTATTAACGATACCGCTTAACCCTTTGTGTTTCCGTGCTCCATTATATGGAATATCCAATTTGATTCCCAAATGTCACAAAGCCACAATGACTCTAGAATTTTGATTTAACTATTCATTGTACCGTATTCCACATATGGCAGATACCTAAAAACACTTTAACCTATCATTATGTGTCATGAATACGGCTGTAACTGATCAAGAACAGTCTAAAGAATGAAACAACAATTAATTTGTACATGTGAGATGACTGCACTTGACAATAAAATTTGAAATGTTTCTTCGGAAACAACAACAACAACAAAAAAAATTCTACCAAGCTACTAAGGCGAAATTTACTTTTATTATTTTTACTGAATACTTTAAAATATTAATATAAAGAAAGTTGGGGAGAGTTAAGCAGATATAATAAATTAATTTAAGCTCATTTAATTTAAAAAAATAGCAATACAATATTTAACCCTTAACTGTATGAATTAATCTTTAATAATTATGTTTTTTATTCTTAAATTAAGGATTCGACACCAGAAATTTTTAGATAAATTTTTAAGCTTATAAGGAGGCACATTTTTGTAATTTTTACAGGATTAATATTTCGATATAAATATAGTGGTTGCTAAGGACTTAATTTATTTTTTAAAAGTTAAATAAAAGGTGATGTAAATTTGCATCACTATGCAAGGAAGGGTTAAAAATCTCAATTGTGTATGTAGATTACATGCCATAAAATATCAAATTTTAGCTGAAAATTGGAATATTATTTTTTTATACAATTTTTCCCATTATTAGACCGATGTGTAGATTTCAAATATTTTTTTTCATAAAAATAGAAAAACAATTGTACAGGGAAGGGTTAAATATTTTGTGTTTATAAGGTATGAAAAAACCCAGTTTTTTCATATTTTCAAATAAATTTATACCTAAATTCCGATGTCCATCAGTCCTTTCAAAATTTTCGAAATGTATATGCCCCGCACCGGAAAAGGGTTAAAACTTACTACTTATCATATAATATAGATAAGTTTTTTATTAACTGATAGAGAAGAATTGAATTGCTTTTGAAAATTATTTTTTTCCACAGCTATCACTGACAGTCACAGTAATGAAGATAAATAAAACTTTCTACCATCAAAAATGTGAAAAGTTTAAAAATAACTTGTGGCTTTTGACAATAATTACTTGGTATAACTGAAAAATTCTGTGATTAAATGATCTATTGTTAAAATAATACAAACAAAACGTAGAGATTACTTTAAAGTTAAATATTGTCAGTACGGCCGTTTTATGCTTATTTTGTTTGCTTTCTGTAATTTATACTTTTGCATTAACAAATTACCAGTAGCTTGCTTTCTAAATAAGACTATTGAATTAAAAAAAATCGTTTTTTCAAACATACAGCTAGTGACTTATTCAGTAATTGTCAAAAACTGAATCTAATTTATTTAAGGAAAAATATTTTAAACTTTTCAAATGTTTACATCGGTTAATGTAGACTTTTCTTAGCGCTTATAAAGAAAATTTTTCTCATCTGGAACTCCCGATAAACAGGGCTATGCTGTATAAAAAAGTGTGATTCGAATATATTAGAAAGACGCTGATAGAAAAGTATACAATATCGGCTTTTAAGTATTGTTGTAGTTTCGATTTCAGAATAATAAATAAATAAATTTAATAATTTTCCCTGCGAAATGTCGTACTTGAAAACCATACGAAGTATTTAAATTTTTGATTATTTTTGACAATTAGAAAAAATTTTACCTTTAATGAACTTTATTTTCAAAAAACCCTAGGATTTCAACCACACTTTGAAGAGACAACGAGTAATTAAATATTGAAACTCACGAATTAAATAAGAAATATTTAAAAAGGCATTGTGTCTCTTTAAACAAGTAGAGATCTGGAAGAATCTGAAATGATTAAGTTAATAGGAGGAAGAGATAATTGAAAAGGAGAACTATACTAAGTAATTAATATTTGAAAGAAAAATAAGTTTATGTTATAGTGTTGTAATAGGAACATTTACTGAAAATGTTAGAAATGTTCCTATTCAGAAGACTAGCTGTTCTGTAACACTCAATCAAACGCACTGGAAAAAAGATCACGAGGGGCTGCCTCTTTCTACTGCACCAGGAGCATATGTTCTAAGGCAGCGGTTCCCATATGCGACCCATCTTTCTGTGAAAAAAATTTTCGCGACCCACTTTGCATAAAAAGAAATTTAGACGACCCACCCAAGATAAAGTTGTATATCAGTATAGCGATTTTAGTGCGATTTATACACACTCGGCTGTCTTATCTTATGAAAAACGCAAATTTTCCTACGGGAGATAAATTATCAACAAAAACAAGAATCAGTAATCTCACTGTGTGTAAGTGAATAGTAATTAAAACAATGCACAAATTACAAAGATAGTTAAAATTACGTTTAATTATTATGAAAACATAACTTTGTTATCGATGAAATTTCTGGTACTGATGTTGACCAACGTGGGAACATATATTAACACGCAGTTTGTCTCAGTACTTGTCTTTCAAAAGCTGCAAAGTAGAAAAAATGTTCACAAAAGCACGAGTGTTGAATTTCATTAACGATTTCAAAGTTTATTTAAATGTTTCTGGATATTCTGTTCGTACATTAATCTAGAAGGAAATTAAGGATTTTCCCTTGAAATATTATTTCCTCTTGAAATTATCATATCTTTTTAAATAGATGAAATAAAAGATACATTTTGATGACAAACCTCGATTGTTCCGATACCCACCAAAACAACTGCCGGGCCCACCAGTGGGTCGCGACCCATAGATTGGGAACCGCTGTTCTAATGAATTGACAGCTGACGTCAGCATAGGAAAAAAATACTATGGATCCAAAGTAACTTCCGGACCATCTTTACGACAACTGTACACAAGATTCAGGTGATCTGATAATGATTAAGAGTGATGATTAATGATGATTAATTTCACTCCGCTGCAGTGAAACTCCAAGTTCGTTAATTTCTATGTTAGTCTATGGGAAAAATTAGAAACGCGATGACTCATTACCTAATATTAATTATTAAAATACCATTTTCACTATTAGTAAGTATACGTCAGACGCCAATGATGCGCGTTTTTAAAGATTGTCTCTATAAATTTCAAGTGTATAAAAGAAAGTCTGTAAATTTTGAGATTTCCATTTGATTAAATTTTATCATCCGCTTAAAGATATTTAAAATTTACGGAGACAATTTTTAACAAGTTGGAAATTGCACGTGAAGCGTAGCAAATTAGGTGCGTTCGTACGATAACGAAGTTTTAAAAATATTACTTTCATATGTCAATCTCATAAAATTGTAAATAGTGAATTACAATTAAAACGCTCATCAAACAATGTTCTTCCTATACCATTATATAATGTAATACTTTTGTGTGGCCTTGTAAATCAATAACAAATGTTCTTTGCACCACAAATTATGTATGATGTATATTATAATATGTACTTTATAGTTGCATATAAATTTTATTAAGTTCGTATGAGTGTAACACGATTAAAATGCATTTGAAACATTTTTCCCATTGACCGTAATGTAACGGAATACTTTTGAGTGTCCCTATAATTGATCTATAAATCCGATTTTCATAAAATTTGAAATAACTCGACAAAATTATGTAATAATTATGTAGTTTAAATTTCAAACGTATAGAATATATTTGAAACTTTTTCCTAATTGACCATAATGTAACTGAATAATTTTGATTGCGCCTGTAATTGATCTATGCACACGATTATCAAAATATTTGAAATAACTCGACAGAATTATGTAATAATTGCGTATTATAAATTTCAAACGATTAAAATGCATTTGAAACTTTTTTCCCCATTGACCGTAATGTAATGGAATACTTTTGATTTCCCCTGTAATTGATCTATGCATCCGATTTTCATATAATTTGAAATAACTCGACAAAATTATGTAATAATTATGTATTTTAAATTTCAAACGTATAGAATATATTTGAAACTTTTTCCTAATTGACCATAATGTAATTGAATACTTTTGATTGCCCCTGTAATTGATCTATGCACACGATTATCAAAATATTTGAAATAACTCGACAGAATTATGTAATAATTGCGTATTATAAATTTCAAACGATTAAAATGCATTTGAAACTTTTTTCCCCATTGACCTTAATGTAATGGAATACTTTTGATTGCCCCTGTAATTGATCTATGCATCCGATTTTCATATAATTTGAAATAACTCGACAAAATTATGTAATAATTATGTATTTTAAATTTCAAACGTATAGAATATATTTGAAACTTTTTCCTAATTGACCATAATGTAATTGAATACTTTTGATTGCCCCTGTAATTGATCTATGCACACGATTATCAAAATATTTGAAATAACTCGACAGAATTATGTAATAATTGCGTATTTTAAATTTCAAACGATTAAAATGCATTTGAAACTTTTTCCCCATTGACCGTAATGTAATGGAATACTTTTGATTGCCCCTGTAATTGATCTATGCATCCGATTTTCATAAAATTTGAAATGACTCGACAAAATTATGTAATAATTATGTATTTTAAATTTCAAACGATTCGGTTGGGTAGTTTTTGCGTTGTTATATGCGGACGGACAGACGGACGGACAGACGGACGGACAGACGGACGGACAGACGGACGGACAGACGGACGGACTGAACGACAACTATAGGTGCTACGTATTATATAATTACGAACGCACCTAAAAACGCACATCATCGGCATCTGACATCTACGTTCTGATTGTGAAAATGGTATTTTAATAATTACATTTGGTAGTAACTCATTGCGCTTCAAAGTTTTCATGTCGATTAACGTAGGATTTTGCGATTGGGGAATTTCACTGCAGTGACTCTTTAAGAGTTCTGTAGTACAATTCGACAACATTGCCATGATGATTCTTGCAATGATAAATAAAGCAAAAATGTAGTTGGTAGATTGGTTGAAGCATGTGATTGTATGTAAACATGTCCCTTCCTTATGTGAAACCTTTTCCTTTCCACAGTAGTGAAATGTGATTCAAATACTCCAGAAAGACGTCAAGAGGAAATTACACTTTATTTATTTTTTAAAAAATATATAATTTAAATATATATATATTCATCATATATTTATTTTTAAATACTTTTGTAATCTAAATTTTAGAATATAAAGATAAATTAATTATTTTCCACTGCGAAATGTAGTACTTAAAAACTTCACAAGATGTTGAAATATTTAATCATTTTTGAGATTTGGAAATGATTCTATGTCTAACACAGTTCATTTCCAAAGAAGTGTAGAGTTTCAACCAATTTGTAAAGAGATATGAATAGTTAAATAAAGAATTCAAAGATTTAAATGCGAAAAGTAAAGTTTTATCAATGCATAGTCCTCTTCAAACAACTAGAGATCTCGAAGAATCTGGAATGATTAAGAAAGTAGAAAGAAGAAGTACTTGAAAATACTTGAAAAGAAGTAATATGCTAAGTACTTAAAATTTGAAAGAAAAAAAAAATATGTGATAAAGTAGTCATAGGAACATTTGCTGAAAATGTTATAGATGTCTCTATTCAAGAGTAATTCGACTCTAACACTCAATCAAATGTATTGGAAAACTCGAATAGCTACGCTTTGATGTTATCACGTTTTAATGTTAGATTTTATTTACGAGTCAAAATAATTTAAATAAATAAATACAGTGGAGTCTCGTTAGTACGTCTTCTGTTAAGGCTTGTTATCCATCAGTACTGCACAATTCCCACTCTCTAATGCTAAACCTGTAAGATTGCAATGTATCCCTATTTTTTAAAATTCTACTTCAAATATTAAATTTTTTACCTTCGAATGATAAATTCTCATCATTTTGAAGGAAAAAAGTTTGTGATACTGTAGTAAAGAGAAAATATCTGCCGAAATCTGCACTGGTCGGGCTCGGGCCAATTTACCATCACGGCATTCGGGACCTGCCTGGGGCTAGTCACTACACTTTCGGGCCTTACCTTTTCCCTGGAGGATCGGGCCCGGTCAGAACTAACTTATTTTTTCCGTACCAAGCTGGGACTGATTTCATTCAGGTGCCAAATCTTTAGTCTCGGTTTTGACCAATCCCGTATGATCTTGGCGTGGCCTGGTCCGTTCAAAAATCATATAAATTTAGTCCCACCAAAAAATCTTTGCAAAAAATGCATAATTGGTATTTTAACTCTCCATTATTCTACAATTAGACATGAAAATTCATTATTCTTAAAGAATATTAGATTTTTATGTCTATTAAAATGTAGGTGACTTAAAATATGCTAAAAGGTATGAAAAAGAACCTGCATGTGACGGAATTCTATCTTAAACTGAAAAACATGTCGATTTATGCAAAATAAATACAATAATACGTGAGAAAAAAATACATTATATATTTATAAATAAAAAAATACATTATATATACTAAGAAAGAGCTTGTCTATACTTCATTTTTTTTTCGTATGCTATCTGCCATAGAAGAATTACTGTACAGCATTTTTTAGATTTTTTAGTCTCCATTACATGGAGTATGGACTAACAATATCATTCAAAGTTAAAACATTTACATACAATAAATTGAGATTCATTAATGATCCAATAATGATTCAATTGAGATGCAATTGAAATCCCACTTGTGTTCCTTGTTAAAACCATTCGTTCTTACCGAACGTTATAAAATCATAAAGTTTATAGCTTTGATTTAAAAAAAGCTTTCATCTTTTCCTGAAACCTAAAGTTATTATTACTACCTGAATGAATGAAACGAACTTAAAATGAATATTAGTGAATAAAATAAATTTTAAAACTTTACTTTAATTAAAAATCCTTTTTTTTATATGTATGCAAATATTTATGTATTTTCGCTTTAGTTGTGCTAAATTATTCTTTGTATGTACATATTTATTCTAGCAATGTCGTGACAATATCGTCACTACAGAGTGGTTCTTAGCTTCCAATGCAGTTTTATTGTTTTGGAAAAATCAGTAATGTAAATGAATGACGTTTTAAGGTCGACTGAAAACAATGCGTAATTCTGTCGCTTAAAAAAACAAAACATGTAAAATAGCATATAGCATTTATCCTTGTCCCAACCACCCAGTACTCGCATGCTTCCAACTTTAAAAAACTTCTATTTCATATAGTTATATTTACTTTTTTACTTACAGAAAAACTGTGATTAAATAAGATGAAAATAATTATTCGGAAACCGTCTGATTTAAAAGTATAAATTGCAAGAGCTTTAGAAAGCTAAAATTTTATTTTATTTTGTCAAATATTAAAAAGTAATCTAAATATTTTAGAAAATGAAATTTGTAGGTACAAACTACACAATATCGATTTCTAAGCACTGTTTGCAACAGACAAGTCCTGAATAAAATTTTAAATTTATTCTTCTCCTCTGAAAACTGTCATACTTTAAAACCTCTCAAGAGACTTGAATATCTGAATAATTTTGATTATGTGAAAGGATTTTATGTTTAATACAATATATCGTTAAAGAAGCATAAGAAATACAACCACTTTGTAAAAAGACAATGAGCAATTAAATAACGAATTTGTACTGTTAAAAATGAAAAGTACTGTTTTAATAACGTAATATTCCTCTTGAAACAAGCAAAGCTTTTTGAAGGATCACTAATTGTTATGATAATAACACGATATATGTACTTCAAAAGGAAAAGTGTAATATGATGTTCTCAACATTTTAAAGGCAAAATTTGATGAAATATAATAAATAGTCTCAATTCCTGGTTATGATTGCGTACGGAAAATTATTTCAGCTGTAAACACTTGATAAAATGTATTGGGAAGACAGAATGGGAAAATTTAACCAACAATGAGGGTAAGTACTAAACAACAATTTTATTATTCTGAAATTTTAATAATAAAAATTTACGTTACTTCATGAAAACTTTAGACATATAAAACAGTAGTAATGTGATAGCAATATGTAAGTTCTCTTGCTCAATATTTATATTTATAAAGCATAAAAATGGATGCAATTAAAACAGATGGTACAAAAATTACAAACGACATAGTAAAGTATGAAATGATGTATGTTAGACAAAACTAGAAGAGACATAAAGAAAATATCTTGGATAAAGAGTCAGAGGAAAGTTTTTGATATCATTGAGAAAATTAAAGGGTTAAACTAATTTAAATAATAAAGCTAGTTTATTTTACCTTTTGTATGTAATATAATCATTCTAATGATTTTCTTGTTACTATCGTTAATTTTTAAACATAAATGAACAACGTTTTCTCAACGATTTAAAAGAATGAGAAACTCTGTTTCTTAAAAAACAGAACATGACAGACGGTTTTTACCTCTGCCCTATTGCAAGGTTAAAAACTTGTCAAGAACTAATATTTCCAAATGGTATTATTTTTGTTATTTATTAATAGAAAACCTGCAATTAAATATCATGAAGATTTTTCAGAAATAGCCTTACTTAAATGTAAAAACCGTAAAAGCCTTAAAAATCCAAAATTTCCCTGTTTTTTATTTTTTTTTAAATTTTTATTTTGGTAAATATTAAAGCGCAATTCAAGTGTTCTAAGAAAAATCCAATTTATACGTACAAAACTACACAACGTAATTTTCTAAATACTGCTGCAACTGACATTTCCTTCATAAAAATTTTAATTTTAAATGCATTACAATCCTCTAAAAACTGTCATACTTTAAAACCTCTCAAGAGGCTTGGATACCCGAATACTTTTGACAATTTGAAAGGATTTTATATTTAATACAATACACATTTAAAGAAGCGTAAAAAATACAAACACTTTCTGAAAACACAATGAGCAATTAGATACTGAATTTGCACGGTTAATTATGAAAAGTATTGTTTTAATAACGTAATTTCCCTCTTCAAACAAGTAAAGAGTTTTTGAAGGATTAAGATAATAGGATGATGAAGTGCTTTAAAGTGAAAAGTGTAATATGCTAAGAACTAAACATTTAAAAGGCAAAAACTTCATGTAATATAAAAGATTCATTTACTGAAAATGTTACAGATGAGTATGTTCAGAAAATTATTTCAGCTGTAAATCGCAGTTAAATGTATTGGAAAGTTCGAATAGGAAAGTTCAAGTAATGATGAGAATAAATAACAAATAATACCATAAACAAAATTTCAGTAATATAAGTAAGCATTATTTTAAGGACAATTTAGATATTTATTTCTTTGGATCTTATTGCTTCTTGAACTGTTTGGATTTTTCCAATATGTTACAAGGAGATAAATATTGTAATTTAATACATATTGGCCACAGTAGGGTCAGTGGAGCAATTGTAACCAAGGAGTAATTGTGACCATGGACATAATGGAGAAACTGTATATAAAAAAATTTGTTTCACGCTTAGATATTAACCTCATAATGCATTTTTTTATTTTAGATATTCTTTATAACCGGTCTGAAGCATTTTTAAGATTCATATAGCCATTTGAACAAAACCTATTAAAATGTTTAATAAACGAATTTGTCAGTTTGGCATTCTAATGATTTTAATTACCTCAAACAAATATGTGTAGGCAAGTGTAAAGAAGAAATATAGTCTCCATAATTTTCCCAAGAGGGGCTTAATTACCCCAAACTTTTGTGATTGCGAGTTTTTGATGGGGAAATTATAACCATCTTTTAACTTAATAAAAAGGGGGGGGGGGCTATGAGAATTAAAACATTTAAGAGGTGGTTTTAAATGTTCAGTGTTACTTCCTATGTAATAAAAACACCCCTTTTTGAAACAGAAAAAAGTAACAAAAATAGCAAAGTTGAAAATGTATAAAGGGTTCATAATTACCCTTCTTGACCCTATATGATAAAAGATATTAATAAGTCCCTTTTAGAGCGATTATGGATAGAGAAGGGAAGTCCGCGGACCTGATTGTGACTTTGCAATAGAGTACGTTAAATACAAACGTGAGACAAGACGGGATGAGAGATGATGCCGTCATCATCTCTCATCCCGTCATCATCCTCCCATACATATGATGATTTTCGATATTTAGACACTTTGAAGTTTTATTCGAAGCTTTTTTCTGAGACATACGATACTCACTAAGACGGTCATGTTAAACCCAATAATATTATACGTTACATAGTAAAATCAATGGTACCTAAATAAAAAAATTTTATTCGTTAATTAATACTACGACCTCTTCATGTAAAGAACACTTAAAATTCCGTATGCCAACCAGAGGTGATTAAATAATCATTTTACTAACAAGTAGACTGAGCATTTCTCCTGCCGAGTGTTTCTCATTATGTAATAAAGCTTTAAAATAATGAATTTGGCTGCTTCATTCTTGAAGTCATCTATTTTCTTATCGACATAACCACTTCCTACGCCTGTACGCCAGTATGTGGAAATCCAGATCGAAACCGATTTTTTCCAGCTGTTTTTTTAGTTCCAATGTGTCACTATATCACATAAACACTCACACACACACATATGTATATACATATATATGGCTCCAGGGTCTCAAAACCTTTAACCTATTGCTGACTGGGACCCAAAACCAGTAAAAGTATTTAGAAAAAAAAATTCTTAAAAAAAGTGTTTTCTGAAACAATTTTCTAGGAAAAAAAATCAGAAAACTTCAAAATGTTAAAATCTTAGTCTGCTTTTTATCGTGTTTCAATTCGTTTTTACAAACTCACATGATGTTATATATTCATTTACTTTTCGTCCATTATATTTCCAATATTTGCTATTTATTTCATTTTCTGTTTTTATGTGGAAGTCTTGCTACAGAAAAGGTATGACGTGATATTCAATTTTTCTTAAATTCACCAAACTACTTTTTTTTTTTCATTTTTCAAGTGCAAATCTTGCAACAGTAATTGTTGTAGTATTGTAAGAATCTCATTGTATTTTTTTAATTGTTGCAGCTGCTATAACGAGAAAAATGTTTATTTTTTTTCATTGTTCTGTAAGAGCTTGTTTTGTTTGAGCCATGTTAAAGTGGCATTCAAATTTTTGAATCGCATCCATTTGCAATCCCCGTCGAGATATTAATAATCTCAACCTGTTTCACGAGTTTGAAGCCGATTTGTACATAATTGCGACTTTTATCGCGCGGAAAAAATTAGTACATATATACATGTATATATATATATATATATATATATATATATATATATATATATATATATATATATATATATATATATATATATATATATATATATATATATATATATATAAACTTCTTAGATGGGGGTATTTTGAGTTCCTGGGTTCATATAACGAAAACTTATGAAGAAATTTCTCAAAAGTCGTACCATGCTAACGACTACAACAAGTGGTATTTTTTACAAAATCTACTTAAAATATACCCCTACTTTTAGTCGCAGATTTTTTACGCTAAATTTACACCGAAACTATCATTAGAGGAGGTAATATCGCCGTTCAAAATATAAATGCATTTTTTTAAGTAGAGGTTCCGACATTTTGAACATTTCACAAAATTCGATTTTTCATATTTCAGCATCCACGTTGAGACATTGAGTTTCTTGGATAAAATCAGTTTAAAAAAATTTTGTAGTTTATGCACTTTTGTTGATTATGCAAGTAGATGCTAATGTTAATTTAAAGTGAGAAATTTTAATTTGTATCATCTCGGAAAATATCTAATTGTTTTTTTTATTTCCGCAGGCGATGCATTGAATAGGTCTAAATACATTTTAGGCATTTATTTTATTCAAAACCATAATTATGACCGTGAAAATTATTAATAAATTTATAGTAAAAATATGAATTATGAACCTCATCAATTTTTACATAAATAGAATGGGTATCGTTAAAACATCGATGTGTAATTTGTAACTTCATTGCAGTTTTTTCGAGATATAGCGAAATTATTCTTTTTGAAATACTATAGAATCTGTATTCTGCTACTTCTCGAAACAGAAGAAAATAGAAAATAACAACAAAAAAATTTACATGAAGGGATATTGTAAATTTATTTAGAAAAATATTAAAACTATACTTGTTAAAAAATTACAATTAAGCTCAAAAAATATGGATAATTTTCCGACAGTAGATGGAAATTGCTGAAATTGGGTTTTCAAATGTGTTACGCGTTTCCATATGATTAAATAAGGCATCCTATTTGAACTTACTAAACGGTGAAGTTTCTTTACATAATTCTGAATATGTTGGAAAGTGTTTTACGTTATACCTATGCTTGAGGCACATTTTTTGTTGTTTACAGAGTTAAGAGACATATTTAAGAATAAATTCTCAAATCAATCGATTCATTCGAAACTAAATACTTCATTCGTAAAATTTAACTCAAATAACAATTGACTAGATTCTACATTTAAAGTTGTCCAAGACAAAAAAATCTTCAAATTTTCTAAAAAACCTTTTTTATTGCATTAAAAATTTCTTAAAATGTTTGTTTAAATCATGTTTCTATCTTAATTAGAAAAGAAAGTAATAATTTTTTTCGTTTTGGGTTGTTTTCAAAATATAGCTTTGAAGCTATGGCTGTCAATGAAATGACTGCTTGTAAAAATCCGTTTTTCTTCAAGTTGCGTTTTTTCACAATGTCTAGAATGTAAATAGTTATAATTCAAGAACGGTTAAAGATAAACGCTTCAAACTTAAACGATGTCTTTTTTTATTATTTTACTTTAATTTTGAATAAGCAAAATTGAAAAAAATATTTACTTTTGAAAATATGATTGTTTTAATAAAAGTTACATCATTTTTTTTAAATTTTTATTTTAAATGTATCAATTTTTTAAAAAGAATAATATTTTTAAAAATACTGAATCAAAATTAAAATATACATATTTCTCTTTATTTAAATGAAAAAAAATTGAATTTCTACAAATAATATTTTGAGTAATTTTAAATTACCCCACTTTTTTCATAATTTTTGAATAGTTTTTTAAAACTACGAAAAGTTTCATTATGTGATTTTGTTTACAAATAAAATAGTTAACCATCACAAAAAAATAAAAAAAATAACTTAATACATAAAAATTATTTTGAAATGTGTCTCGGATCCCTTTAAAGGCTGAAAAATGACGTTTCTGTTTATTGCATACCTTATTAGCCTCGTAAAACTATGAACTGTGAAATTTGGTCCTCTTACAATAAGACTGTTCGCAGTTAAGGAGCTGCAAGTGTTAAGAATTAGGTTGTAAAGCCGTGGAATGTTTCTCTTTTATCAACTGAATGTCGTCAGAAATAAAGTTCTGCAAAATAAAATCTTTCAATGCAAAAAGATTACAAACACAAAGAAAAGTAATTAAAAGAAGTTTAACTTAAAGGAATAAAAACGAATTTCCTAAGAAAAACGTATGGGTTTAAGAAGTAAAAAAATAATGAGTTTTATGCGGTCATTTAAAAAAGAAAAAATTAGATTTTAAAAAAAGATTCAGACAAAGCTTTATATAGAATATACAAAAGTATAAAATATTAGCTGCATAAAACTGAATTGCTGAAATTTGGTTGTAAAATGTGTTATACTTTTACAAATAGTTCAATTAGACATCCTATTTGAACTTACTTAACGATGAAGTTTTGTTACATAATTCTCAATATGCTGGAAAGTGTTTCATAACCTATACTTGACGCATATTTCTTTTCTTTTTTGGTTTACAGAGTTGAGAGACGTGTTTAATAATAAATTATCAAATCAGTCGATTCATCAAAAGCTAAATACCTCATTCTCAAAATTTAACGCAAACTGATACCGTTTAAATTCTACATTTAAAGGCTGAAAATCATGCCTCAATATCAGTTGCATAAAACTGAATTGCTAAAATTGAATTGTCAAATGTGTTACATTTTTTTCAAATGCTTCAATTAGACATCATTCCATTTGAACTTACTTAAACCATGAAGTTTTTTTTACGTTATTCTGAATATGTTACAAAATGTTTCATAAACTATGGTTCACGCATATTCTTTTTCCTATTTTTTTATTTACAGACTTTAGAGACAGGTTTAGGAATAAATTCTCAAATCTATCAATTTATTAAAAGCTAAATACTTAATTCGTAAAATTGAATACAAACGGATATTGTTTAAATTCTACATTTAAAGGCTAAAATTTTATGCCTCAATTTATTGCACATCTTATTAGCCTCGTAAAACTATGCGCTGTTAAATTTGGTCCTCTTACAATGAGACTGTTCGCAGTTAAGAAGCTGCAAGTGTTATGAATTAGGTTGTAAAGCCTTAGAATGTTTCTGCCTTATCTACTTAATGTCGTCAGTGATAAAGTTCTGTGAAAGGATATATGTTAAATCAACAAAGACTGCAAACACAAAGAGAAATAATAAAATAAAGTTTAACTTAAGGGAATAAAAAGGAATTTCCTAAGATAAATGCATGAGTTTAAAAAGAAAAAAAGGGAGTTTTATGTAGTCATTTTTAAAAGAAAATATTATATTATAAAAAAACTGATTCAAAGTTTTATGTAAAATATAAAAATGTATAAAATATTAGTTGCATAAAACCGAATTTCTAAAACTCGGCTGTCAAATGTGTTATACTTTTCCAAATTGTTCATTTAGTGATCCTATTTGAACTTACTAAACGATGAAGCTTTGTTACATAATTCTGAATATGCTGGAAAGTGTTTCATAACCTATTCTTGACGCATATTTTTTCTTTTTTATTTACAGAGTTGAGAGACATGTTTAAGAATAAATTTCTAAACCAATCGATTCATCAAAAGCTAAATACCTCATTCGTAAAATTCAATGCAAACTGACACGGTTTAAATTCTACATTTAAAGGCTGAAAAATTATGTCTCAGTTTATTTCACATCTTAGTAGCATCGTAAAACTATGCGCTGTTAAATTTGGTCCTCTTACAATGAGACTGTTCGCAGTTAAGAAGCTGCAAGTGTTAAGAATTAGGTTGTAAAGCCTTAGAATGTTTCTGCCTTATCTACTTAATGTCGTCAGTGATAAAGTTCTGTAAAAGGAAATCTGTCAATGCAACAAAAACTGCAAACACAAAGAAAAATAATAAAATGAAGTTTAACTTAAGGAAATAAAAACGAATTTCCTAAGATAAATGCATGAGTTTAAAAAGAAAAAAAGTGAGTTTTATGTAGTCATTTTTAAAAGTAAATATTATATTATAAAAAACTGATTCAAAGTTTTATGTAAAATATAAAAATGTATAAAATATTAGTTGCATAAAACTGAATTTCTAAAACTCGGCTGTCAAATGTGTTATACTTTTCTAAATTGTTCACTTAGTGATCCTATTTGAACTTACTAAACGATGAAGCTTTGTTACATAATTCTGAATATGCTGGAAAGGGTTTCATAACCTATTCTTGACGCATATTTTTTTCTTTTTTGTTTACAGAGTTGAGAGACATGTTTAAGAATAAATTTCTAAACCAATCGATTCATCAAAAGCTAAATACCTCATTCGTAAAATTCAATGCAAACTGATACGGTTTAAATTCTACATTTAAAGGCTGAAAAATCATTTCTCAGTTTATTTCACATCTTAGTAGCCTCGTAAGAGTATGGGCTGTGAAATTTGGTTATCTGAGAATGAACAGTTCGGATTTAAGAACGAATTTAAGCTGAGAAATTTGGTCCTCTTAGAATGATATTCTTCGCAGTTAAGGAGCTGCAAGTGTTAAGAATTAGGTTGTAAAGTCTTCGAATGTTTCGGCCTTATTTGCTTAATGTCGTCAGAGATAAAGCTCTGTGAAAGAAAATATGTCAATGCAAAAATGTTACAAACACGAAGAAAAATAATAAAACCAAGTTTAACTTAAGGGAATAAAAACGAATTTCCTAAGACAAATGTATATGTTTAAGAAGAAAACAAAAAAAGTTTTATGTAATCGTTTTTAAAAGAAAATATTAGATTATAAAAATCGATTCAAAGTTTTATGTATAAAATTAAATATAAAAATGTGTAAAATATTAGTTGTATAAAGCTGAATAGCTGAAATTCGGTTGTCAAATCGTCACCTGAGAATAAGGTTCTATCCGTGTTTTTGAAAAAAATGACTTGCCGATGTAGAAATCTTCTAATTGTATCTCTGAAGGCATTTCTGAATTAAAATAATGTGATATTATGATTGTAAGGTGTCATATGTAAATTATATATAACATCATTTTGATGCAAAAATGCCTTGTTCGGTACAAATAGAATCTACGTATATCTATAAGTCAATTTTTTCAAAAACGCAGATAGAACTTTATTATTTTCAGACAACGAAATGTGTTATACCTTTACAAATTGTTCATTTAGTGATCCTATTTGAACTTACAAAACAATGAAGTTTAGTTACATAATTCTGAATATGCTGGAAAGCGTTTCATAATCTATTCTTGATGCACATTTTTTCTTTTTTGTTTACAGAGTTGTTGGACACGTTTAAGAATTAATTCTGAAATCAATAGATTCATCAAAAGCTAAATACCTCATTCGTAAAATACAACGCAAGCTGATACTGTTTAAATTCTACATTTAAAGGCTGAAAAATGATGTCTCAGTTTATTGTGCATCTTAGTAGCATCGTAAAACTATGGGTTGAGAAATTTGCTCCACTTAGAATAGACTGTTCACAGATATGGAGCTGCAAGTGTTAAGAATTAGGTTGTAAAGCCGTGGAATGTTCTTTATCTACTTAATGTCGTCAGAGATAAAGGTCTGCGAAAGAAAATCTGTCAATGCAAAAAAGATTACTAACACAAAGAAAAGTAATAAAATGAATAAAAAAGAAAAGGGAAATAAAAACGAATTTCCAAAGAAAAATGTGTGGGCCTAACAAGTAATAATAATAATAATAATAATAATAATAATAATAATAATAATAATAATAATAATAATGAGTTTTATATGGTCATTTTTAAAAGGAAATATAGATTATAAAAAAAAAAAAAATCAGACAAAAATTTATGTAAAATGTTAAAAAGTATAAATTATTAGTTGTATGAAACTTTTTTCAATGTTAAAAATCGCTTTTTTTAGATCAATATGTTGAAGAATAAATTTAACGGTTTCCGGCACCGAAAAAAATCAGTTTGTAAAATGATGGAATAATTGACTGATGATGGAATAATTGACTGATGATGGAATAATTGACTGATACTCGAATTATAAGCTATTTTTCCGAAAATTCAAAACGCGTTACTATAAACTTTTATTATAAAGTCAAAATTCTTTTAAAATATTCCTGGTGCCGTTTAAAAGTTTGGAATTAAAATTAGATGGTTCCGACATCGGACCATTGCGCCAGAAGGGGTTAAAAAACTGAGAATTGCTCTGCAGCGACATGCCTCATTTGTAAAATTCAGCATAAACGAATACTATTTATATTCTCCATTTAAAGAATGAAGAATGAAGTTCCAGTTTATTGAATATCTTAGTTTCATAAATGTTTTGGCTGCGAAATTTATTTCCCTTTAGAAGGAAAGTATTCGCAGTTAAGTAACTGTCCATGTTAATAAATAGGTTGGAAAGCTTCGGAATTTTCCTGCTTTATCTACATAATGTCGTCAAAGATAAAATTCTTTGAAAAGAAAAAACTATAAGACAAAGAGACAATAAGTATGAAGAAAAATAAGAAAGCGAAGTTTAAATTAAGGCCCCACAATAGTCACTGAAAAAGACCCGGATGATAATGTAATGTCTCTGGGAGCGTTCTTTTCAAATATCTTACTCAAATTTTAGTATTTTTAAGTGATTTTTTTTGCATAGGATAGCTGAGGACGATCTACGACCGGCCTAGTTTTTACTTTTTCGATTTTGCTTATATAGTTTTTATATTATAATAGTGTCAATTTCAGAATCGGTTTAAATCGGTTTTGAAATTTAAAGTAATTTAAAAAAAATCTGAAACCAAAATTGAAAAAATAAAAACTAGGCCGGTTGTGGATCGTCCTCAGCTATCCTATACAAAAAAATATCTTGTAAAAATATAAAAATTTGAGCGAGATATTTGAAAAGAACCCTCCCGTAGATTTTACATTATCATCCGAATCTTTTTCTTTGACTAGTGTTGCGCCTTAAGGAAAAACTAATTTGCCTAGAAAAATGCATGGATATAAGTAAAAAAATAATGGATTTTATGCACTCTAAAAAATAAATTTATACTTAATGACCGATATCTATACTGATAATACTAAAATGATTTGTCTAAATGTATAATAAAGTGACGTGTAAATGGATAACTACGCGTGTGGTGTCTCAATTTCAAAATACGCATTGTTCTGTTTATTTTGATAAAAACACATTAATCTGCTAAAAGTTGTAAAAGTTATCAGATAACTCTGAAATACACATTTCAACATATAAACTGTACATGAGTACATACATATCTGTGCAATATAGAAAAACAACGGATTTTGTGTTCATGACCTAATCGTTTAAAATGGAACGTTTGAACTGAATATTTTTGTGGTCGAAAACAAATTTGAATGAAGAACAAACTCGTGTGCCGGGTGTGCTTGTGCTCTATCCAGCAGATTTGTTTTACAATTTTAAAATAGTGCAGCTTTAATGTACAAGAAACTTGATCGTCAAAAAATTCATTTTTTGCTTATCAACTCTCTGTTAGCAATGTTTTAAAGTACTAAAGTCATATACACGATTTATGCACAGGATCTGTATAATCTAATTAAATAAATACACTGTAAAATAAAATTTCGATAAAATATAGAAATTATGACGGCATCACTACTTATATATTTTGCTTGATTTGTTATTTCTATCAACTTCAGCCTCAAGTTTTCAAAGATACATCTACATCAAGTGGAAAATATCTCTATATGATTCAATCTACAATAAATCAGCACTATTTAATGAAAAGGGATACGAGCTGAGGAAGTGCAATTTTTCAAAGCATCACTTTGACTATTCAGCGACTACAAGCCAAGATTTTAAATACCGATTGTATTTACATAAGTGCATTTATTTCTAGGTAATTTTCAGCACCAGGGAAAAATTTTGTTGAATCAACAAAAGTTTGGTTCAACAAATCTTTCCGTTTAAATATGGGTCAATGGAAATTTTGTTTGAATAAAAAAATATATTGTTGTTTTTTTTTCCAATTTTCTGTCCACAATTTTCATCCGAAATACATAATAACGTTATAATAACATCGTTAATCCGTCTCAATTTGAAAAGTTTTTATTATCCAAAAATTATATAAATCCTTTATAGCTATATAAGTCAATTAAACAAAATTACGTGAGAGAGTTATGGCTGCTGCACATAAATTTTTGGAATTATAAATTAAAAATACAAGATTTAAGTAAGACTCAAACAAAATTGATGAAATTTCGTTAAAACTTTATAAGAGTACTTACAATTTTTTTTTGTCTGAACAACAAAACCAATTTTTTACTTTAAATAAAAAAAATTCGCTTAAAGCAACCAAAATATACTCAACGAAACATGTTTTATACTTTTAATCAATTAATTTCTCTGGGTGTGTACTTACACAAATTTCTATGTAATGTTTTTACACATAACTTTGTGTGGTATTACGTTTTTGCACATATAGCTGTGTAAAATATGTTCGCATATTTCTGAATAATATATTTTACTTTCTCGCTATATATATGTCTGCGTAATATTCTTACACATTCTTTGATTTAATACTCAAAATACGCAGATATTTGCGTAACATGCAAAATTTGAAATTTACATTAAGGCAACAATTCGTTAAAATCACAAAATTTTCTTTGTTTACACACTTATTAGAATTTTTAAGAGAAACTTCGATTAAGCCGATAATCATTAAATGCAAGTAAATGTCTACAACAAGAATGAAAAAATTATGTGTTACGTTACAAATTTATACACATATTTATGAATAAGTGACTAATTTACACATTTATTTTTTACAGCGTGTAGTTTTATTTTTAAAAGAAAATATAGTAACAGATCCAAAAAGTATTATATAAAATGTAAAACAATATGTAAAAGATTCGTTGACATAAAATTTATTAAAAGTGGTTCTTTTAAATCGATATATTGAGGATTGTTTTATAGAAATCAATATCAAATTGCTACATGTCTCATTCGTAAAATTCAAAGCAAAATGGTACTGTTAAAATTATACCTTTAATGGTTGAAAAATGACGTCTTAGTTTTTTGCACATGTTATTAGTCTCATAAAACTATCGGCCGTAAAATTCGATCCTCTCAGAATAAGCCTATTCGCAGTTTAGAAAATACTAGATAAACTGGACCATGTAAAAACCCGCTGTAGGCTCGGTAGAAAATGCCGGTGTTATGAATTTGGTTGTAATGACTTGGAATGTTTCTGCTTTATCTACATAATACCTTCAGATGTAGTGTTTTGTAAAAGGAAAACTGCCAATATAAAAACACACAAGTAAAAAGAAAAATAATTAAACGAATTTTAACTTAAGGGTGTTTTGAAATTAAAAACGGCAACTTTGTGACATAGATTTCGATTTATTTTTGTTCGGAAATGAAACTAGCAATTGTTGTTGTTTAGAAACTATCTTTTTTTGCACACATTTTTTGGCTTTTTTGCAAATGCAATAAATCTTTCAGAACAAGCCATCAAAGTTGATGCTTTGAACAACATTTTCCGACGAAAGCTTAAAAATCAGTCTTACAAAGAGATAAAAACATGTGGTCACGTGATCGAAGTCGCTTATAACTCGATATGTAATTTAATTATCATAAAATGGAAAAAAAAGTTTGATTCGAAACCGCTTCCATAGTCAAGCTTTGCAACTTTATGTCTTTCTATTAAAAAATGAATTTATAAATGTGTCAAAACATTTTGCTCTTGTTCAGCAGAGCAATTGAGAACAGCCTTAAGGAGAAAAAAGAATTTTTTAAGAAAAATGCCTGTATGTAAGAAAAACAAGTAAGAAAAATCATCCGTTAAGCATAGATTATGAAGCACTTTCCAACGCATCATGAAATCTTTAACATAACTTCGTTATTTAGGTAAATAAGGATATAAAGCCAAATATAGCAAAATATGTATTCCAGTACTATTGAACAGACCTGTATTTGATCTGTCAGCTAATATACATACTATATAATGGGAAAATTTAGTTTAGCAAAAAATGCCTAGTAGCTCGAAATTTCTCTTTCAGCAATTTATACTAATAGATGGAAACATACTTGATTACTTTGTTCAGCCTTGTAGTTTGTCTGGTACCTTTATTACACATCAGTGTTAAGATAAAATTTATTTTAAACTAAAACACTCTTAAAACAACTGAAATCAATTTCTCATAAAAGTATCATTCATAGGCTCCATGTACCCAATACTTTGCGTGGTCCTGTATATCATCTTATCTATATTCTGCAAACATTTCTTAGTAAATTTGACGCAGTTCAGCGTAAAAATGCATAATTTATTTAAGAATCACCTTTTTGTAATTAATGCTCATATTCAGTAACGTTGGAAAGCTCTTTTGGGTAGCCCTGTATATTAACTATAGCATTTATACACACCATATAATATGTATAAATTTAGTTAAACTTATACGCACATATAATTAAAATGCACTTCATCCATCCATCAGCTATCATCGGATATATATACAGTATTTTGGAAAAAATGTATTATTTGAAATCTTTTGTGTGTCTCTGTAAATACTATGTGCTTTATATTAGGGAAGACAGTATCATATAATTTATACTAAGCCTCATTGACATACAACAATTTTATCATACACGAAGCAATTTAATATATTTAAAATGTGTCACAGGCCCCCTTTTACCATTATCTAATGGAATTTTTTTGTGTGGCCCTGTAACTGAATAATAGCTACATTTTCACCATATATTTTATAGAATGTATATTTTAATGCACCTTGTAAAAGCATAAAATTTTTAATATGTTTGACAGGGTATAACATCTTTAAAATTCCTTTGAAACGATTTTTCCCCATAGGCCGTAATGTAATGGAAAATTTTGATTCTCCCTGTAGATAAACTAATTATGGTAGAAACTTCATTTCCAATACAGTTCGTGTTAGGGTAAACGGCAATAACTTCCAAAAATTCTATTGCAATCCGAGTCTATTTACGCGAGTTAGAGCGTGCACAGAAGGTCAGACGGACAGATGGCAAGACGGACAGACGGACAGACGGACAAACAAACCGAATGCATAAGTATTCAACCTTGTTGGAAAGTGCTAAAAAACAGTCAGTTTTACATAGTCATTTTTTAAGAGTTTATAAACACTTAAAAAAAAAAAAAAAAAAAAAAAAAAGGAGGACCAATGTTAATATTTAATGTCTGAAAATGAATATGAATTTGAAACAAATTTTTTAGGATAATGGAAGATATTAGTATGTTTTTTTCGTTTTATGTATTCAGAAGATCGCAAGATGTAGAACATTTACATGGAGCTCCAAAATGTCAGGCATTTGGCGAGAAAAAAATTAGTTTAACAGTTTACGCGCAGGATTACAAAATAATTTTTTACAACTAGAATGACAATTTCGGCCCCTACTTTTATTTCAGATTATAATAATGATCTTGAATCTTAATAAGTTTCTATTAAAAACATTTTTATACTTTTAATACAAAGCTGTCTTTAGCTAATGCAAAACACGTCAATTTCTCAATAGTGAATGTCTCATTTTTAAAATTCAGCACAAATTGGCTCTGCCAATATGCTGCATTAAAAGTAACATATCAGTTTACTGCATATCTTATTAGTGTCACAAAACTTTTAATTATGAAAATAACTTTTTGTAGTAAGATATAATGCACAGTTAACAAACTGGTAGAGTTAAGGAATGGTTTGTAAAACCTTGAAAATTTTCTGCCTCATCTCTTTAATGTGTCAGACATGAAGATACAAGGCTAGCGAAAAAGACAGGCTACCGCGATTCATTCCAGGTGTCTTTTTTTACAGACCGCTAGAATGACGTAGTGCTCATTTCGTGTGCCTGCATTGGTGCATTCGAGCATCACGTGATTCCAGCGGTCCTTAAAAAAAGATACGAGGAATGAACCGTGGTAGACAGTCGTTTTCGTTAGCCTAGTGAAGATCTGAGAAAAGAAAATTACAAGTAAACATAAAACTGACAATGCCAAATATCTACTAATAATACCGAAAGACAGATGGGTGATTTTCTGTAGAACAATGCTTGAATATAAATAGTAGTAAAATAATAATTGTACAGAATATTCTGTTTTTCAAGAAATTTCAGCTAAAGTTTTACATTTGTAAATATTCTTCGTTGTTTATTTAGAGTGGCTGTTAAAATAAGCAAAGAAAACTGAAAATCAAAAAGACAAGATATTTGTTTTCCGTTCGTGTTTCAAACAATGTAAATTTAAACGAGCTCCTAGTTTTCTTCTCTTCCAATAAGAAATTACATATGCAATAGGAAGCATTTTTAAACTTTTCCAGAATCAAAATTTATACAATACAACAAATTAGAATAGATAATATTGCTTTTGAAATTTCACAACAGGAATTTCTTCCAACATGTTTCATCTTGCTGGGCTCATGGACTATAACAAGGACTTGTTCTCAACAGACATAATGAACATTAAGTGTCTGATACGAATGATTACTAATTAGCTAAATGTGACATTTGTAAATTTCTGACCTAACTGGTTACTATCTAAATATTGCATTTTAAGTCTGTAAAGTGAGGTATTAGTTTGTTTCACATTCTCTGATAAAACTATGGTATGCGAAAATAACTTATTCTAAAAAGAGATAATGCGAAGTTAAAGATATTAGTCCGTCAACTTAAAAATTTCTTTCCCTTATGTTAAATCTATGGGCGTGTGATGCATTCGTATATTTAAAATATCTTCACTGGAAGTTAACATTTTAAACTTAATTTTTCTCTCTAGTGTTCTCTAAGGATGTCTGTCTATTTTCGTAGTTGGCAAAATATTTTTGAAATATACGCTTAATTTTTTGTAAAATGTTAAAATCTTGCGCACAGTTTGTCACATAAAATATTAAATTCAACATAGATTTCAGAAATATTTTGTGATGTAAGGGGGGAAAAGCATACTTTAACAAGAGTAAACATAATAAGTAAGAAAAATCATGCATTAAGCATAGATTAAGAAACACTTTCCTACACTTCCTGAAATCTTTAACAAAACTTCGTTATTTAGATCCGAGTGTAACACCTTTAGAATTCATTTGAAACGATTTTTCCCCATAGGCCGTAATGTATCAGAAAAGTTTTGACTATCCCTGTAAATAAACTAATCATGGTAGAAACTTTATTTTCAATAGGGTTCGTGCTAGGGTAAATATCAATAACATATAAAAATTTCATAGCAATTCGAGTATATGTATGGGAGTTAGAGCGCGGACAAATGGCCATATGGCCATACGGACAGACGGATAGACGAACAGGCAAACCGAATGTATAAACGCTTTTCAATTTTGTTGGAAAGTGTTAAAAATGAGTTAAAAAACATTATTTCAGGAGAAGATGAATATATGTTTTGCGCCTATAGATAAAACATTACAGAGGAGAATACTGAGCTTTAAGGAATTGTTGGTGTTAATGGTGTTAGTCATTGTTATTTGAAATTCCCATTTAACAATGCAAAAACTATGATTTAGGAACACAGTCTTATTTTTAAAGCTTCTATTTAAAATTCCTTTTCCGTGTACTCATTTCGAAGCATGAATTTTTTTTCAGCTGACAAAATATTTCTAAAATCTATGCGTAATTAACTATTTTAGATTCTAAAATTTAGTGAAGCTGACGAGATGTGAGTAAGGGTTTAAAACTTCAAATAAAGTATATATTTAAAAAAACTTTTGACAGCTAACAAAGAAGACATCCTTTACTCAGAAGAATGAAGTTAAAATTGTTAATTTTCTAAAGAAATATTTAAAAATATGAAATACATTCTACGCCCATATGTTTAACTATAGTCAGGGGAAATATGACATTTCACAGACCAATACCCTTAACGCGTTCGCTGCCGATAACTCCGCTCTCTGTGTTAAATGAATGGGAACTTCACGCACTAGCGCGTGAGCGGCAGCGAATGTGTTAATCTTTTCAGAACTGGTGTATACTATAAGATATATATTTTTACAATTTTTTTACAACGTATATGGCGAATGTTTTAAAAAAAGAAAAAATGGTGTGAATGGACTCTAAGACATAGTAGTACTACACAAAAAAGCAATTTGTTTATTATAGCGCTGTTTTTTTTTTTTTTTTGAGGTACGTGTTATATAAAAGGACTTGGAGCAGAAATGAACGAAATGTACAAAAATAAAAAAAGTGAATAATTTTACTGTGCATTAAGATACCATTTATAGAGTACATTAGTAATAACAAATGATGAAATATATATTTATGTTACGCCTTCAATGTTTTTACAGTGAAAAAAAAAACCAAGAAATTGAAAAAAAATATTTGTATAGTCTCCATGTGTCATCAAATTTTAAATTCATCTGTTCAATCATTCTTAGTTCTTAGTTTGTTAATATAAATTTAAAACTGAAATTAAAAAAGTACATAAATAAACCCTGTGGTCGGAAGAGGTTAAGACTGCTCGTGATTCAATTTCCGAATTTCCCTCGCTAATGTCAAGTAAATGGGCGTTTAAAGCATTTTTATATTTAAAATATCTCCTCAAGATATTCATCATCCTCAATGGTCCAACAAACCATGAAGGATTTTGACCTTTTATAATATACCACGCCAAACCTTCCGATCCATGGTCTTTAATTTATAATTTGGTTCTATGCCAGACCTTTTTCTACCTCTTCTATCCATGTATTCCTGGGTCTACCAACACTCCTTTCATTTATTGATTTATCATTTTATACCTTCTTCGTGCTTCTGTCATCTCTCATTCGGATTAAATGGCCTAACCATTGCATTGTTTTAATTTTAATGGTGTTTATTATTTGTTTTTCATTATATAATTGTTCAACCTCCATATTTGATCTGATACACCAAGCATTTCCTTCTTTAAATGGTCCAAACATTTGCCTAAAGATTTTCATTTCTCGTGTAATAAGTCACCTTTCATCTTTTTGGATAGTGGTCAGGTCTCAATACCATAAATTACTGGTTTTATAACAGCTTTATAGATTTTAAGCTTACTTGATCGGGATATTAGAGGTAATTTTAGAATACTTCGAAGAGAAAAATTGGCATCTATCTGCAGTAAGTCAAGCTTTAATCTCTGCTTCTATCATATTATCACAGGTAATCAAGGATCAAAAATATTCAAACTCTGTTGCTTCATTAAGTTGTACTTCATTATTCATTGCTAATGTTGCTGATGTCTGCTAATTTTTTTTGTCCATTTTCATGTATGTTGTTTTTTCTTTATTAACCTTAAGTCCTAATTTCTTTCCTTAAGATTAAAGTTTATTGTATGATTCAATCAAGACATTCTTATTTCTGGCAATTATACCGACATCATCAAATAAAAGGATTTGTAAAGGAGCGATTTATAATTGTTCCTCCTCTGATGTTGTAGATGTTTCTAATAGAGGTCGGCACTGCCCAAAATTTCCAGGTCCGAGACCGGCCCGATTCATGGAAAAAAATTTGGCCCGGCCCGGCTTGGCTCGGAAAAAAATATCGGCTACATCCGACCCGGTCCGTTATAAAAATTTAAATTTTGGCCCGAGACCAGCCTGGTTCGTAGACTAACATTTATTCACACGGCCCGATATAATAGCTAAAAACAAGGCCCAAACCCTGCCCGCCTCTATTTCTAAAGAACATTGATCTTTACTCTTACGGAAGAGTTCTAATAAAAAAAAACCCTTAGTCTTTTTTTATCATATTTATAATCTTTATTTATGCAGAAGTGCCGTAGGCTGTGATATTCATGTTTTTAATAAACCTTTGTTTGTTGTATGTAAATGTTTCAGTTATCATTAGTATTATCAATGTATATTCCACGTAATGGAGATATAAAAATCTAAAAAATAGTATATGGTAAAACTAAAACCTTCTAATACGGAATCTCAAGGGAAAAAAATACGTCCCCTTTTTAGCAGGTGTAAATATTGTTTATGTATATTTTTTTCTCATATTATTGTATTCATTTTTCATGGATGAACATTTAAAAGAAGTTTAAAATAAATTCTCAGTTTTCAGTTTAAAAGAAGATTTCGTCATAGGCAGATTATTTTTCCATGTGTTTAACTCTACTTTAAAAATCCTAGAAATCTACGATTCTTTAAAAAGAAGAAACTTTGATGTTAAATTGTAGAATAATGACAACTTAAAAGTATATGCCTTTTTGCAAAAGTTTTTCGACCAAGCCAAATTTTAGTGATTTTTGAACAGACTTCGCCACGTCGAGAAAATGATTTTCTTATTGGATGATTCAATGGGAAATGATTATTGTGGTCCCTCAAGACTTGGAAGAAGGAAATCAGTCCCGTCTTCGTACGGAAAAATAAGTTTGGCCTGTCACGGCTCGAGTCTTCAGAAAAGAGTAAGGCCCGAACTCGGCCCGGGCCGAATGTCGTTAATGGAAATCAGCCCGAACCCGGCTCGTGGGCCGGGCCGTGCTCGGGCTTCTAATTACTTTATTCAGGCATAAATTAAAAAGAATGATTGAGAGAACATCACCTTGCTTTAAACCTGAATTTACATTAAATTCTCTTGAAAGTGTTCCCTGTACTTTAGTTTTTTTTTAAATGTCAGTTTAATAAATTTTACTATTGTATCAGGTATTTTAAATTCCTTTAATATTAAAAATAATTTATCTCTGCTAATACTATCATAAGGCCTGTTTAAAATCAACAAGTAAATGATGCAGTTTAATATTTTGGTCATAGAATTTTTCAAGGATGTTCCTATTATTAAAATTTTGTTCCATCGTTGATTTTCCTTTTCTAAAACTACGCTATACATTTTTTCCTAAATGTATTTCTGAATAGTTAAAAATCTATAAATATTTGGGTCAATATAATTCATTACTTCACCTAATCTGAATTTTTCGTGTTTCATGGTTTACGAGTAAAATGGTTGTGACAGACAGACACGGGAATGATCTTATAATGGTTCCATTTTCACTTTTTAAGTACAGAATCCTAAAAAATACTAAAATGTATTGAAATCAAAGATAGAAGTTTGAAAATAACGACTCTGTAGGATTATCATTAGCGTTCTTTTTCTTTGTATGATTGAAGGAGCCTCTTAAATCAATTTATATCGCTTTTAGTGTAGATTGTCGTTTAGAGGAAATCATCATTGAATTGCCTTTAGCAAAGGATAGGCTCGATTTTAGTAGAAGAACGGGGGCAACGGATACATTACCATTTGGCCATTACTGACGACTGAGTTAATTCTTAATAATAAAGATTCAATAGCTATTATTTCAAACTTACTTTTATGCTATTAAACAGAAAACATGGAAATAATTATATTTTTTTATGTTAAAATGTTATTTTCTAAGTTTATGTGATCCCACACTGTAAAAAATGACAGATATTTCTTAATACACAAAAAATATACAATAATCTTTTCCAAGTCATTAAAGATTCCGAAAAATGTTCCTGTAGCTCTAAAAACTGAGAAAACAATTTATTATCGAAATTCAACGGATAATTTATAAAAATAAATGTTTATTAGCTTCCCATCATTTTCGGAAACGATTCTGAGTAGTTTTTACAGTGATATAATTCGTTTTCTCATATCAAAATGTTGCTTTTTCGGAGGCTATCAATTTTCATAAATATTTTGATATTCAGAAAACTTGTATAATACATAAACATACAAAATTATCAGCATATACAATAATATGAAAATTAACATTATTTTCTTACGGTTGCATACACAAATTCAGTTAAGCAGCAGGAAATGTTTAGTTGTGAAAGGATAGAATCCGAAAAACAAATTTTTTGGGTACAGAGAACTGATTGGTGCACTATAAAAGCTTTTTGGAAGCGTTTCCAAAAATTACGAACATTAATAAGAATTAGTTTCTGAAAATTCGTCTTTAAATTAAAAAAAATATTTTTTGAGTTTTTTAAAGATACAGAAACCTTTTTTAGAATCTTGGGCTACTCAGAGTAGGTTTTAATATATTTAAGTTCATGACCATGGCACATTTCCGTAGATTAAGAAACATTTGTCATTTTTACAGCGCATGCTCTGACGTGCCAATCATTTTCTGCGCTATTTTGCCGCTTTTATTTAGTTATACATTTATCCCAGCAGCTTTTGCCATTTAAAAGATTCCAATTCTTAAATCTGCTAAAAATACTAATACTGACCTGCAATAAAAAAAACATCAAGTGAATCATAAAGAATATTAATTATTAATAGAAATTTTATTTAGGTGTTTTAAATTCGAATGCCTTTGGTTGGTTCATCATATGACGGCCAGTTATCTGTACGAGGGACAAGGGATTTAAGGTGAGAGGTTGGAGTGAACTCCGTAGGAGCTCTTTCTACAGAAACCTAATCCGTATTTATCCAATGTAATCCAAGGCTCGAAGAAAACTACAGGAAATGTTTAGGCTGACGGGCGCGATTGGGTTCAGACCTAGCACCAACTTTGAGAACAGAACCTCTCGGCCGCTAATGGGGTCAAAACTGTTTTGATTTTATAAAAATACAATTTCAATTTTTTTCAGGTTAAATTACTTTTAATTAACATATATAATAATATCTTTCTATACTTTAAAGATGATAATAAAAAGTATTTTGGATTTAGAAGCTTTAATATAATAAAAATTTGGTAGTTAAGTTGTTATGAACCGCCTGACGAGCCAACACTGCTCTTAAAACCACGTGATGTGAAATCAATTTGCTCTAGAAAGAAATACAGTGCAGTTAAAGAGCTGGCAAGTTAAGGATAGGGTTATAAAGCCTTACGATGTTTCTTCCCCACCTATTTAACGTCATAAAAGATAAAGATCTCCAAAAGTAAATTCAATGAAAATAAACAACAAGCATAAAAAGAAAATATAAAAACAGAAATGAATGAATTTCCTTAATTAAATGAATGGATATAAAAACTGTTGTAATCCATCCGTAAATAATATCTTGAATTTCAAATGAATTCAAAGATTTATATTTTGTTGTTTTTTGAATTATGACAAAGGAAAGATGTAGCTCAAGGTTTAGTTTTAATTTTTCATTTTATTTATTTTTTTAAGAATGATAATTAAAAAATCTTTAAATGTTATAATGTAAGAAACGTCATTTAACACGTTATTCAACATAGCAAAAAATGCTCTTAATTATCATTTTGTTTGTCCATCTGCAATTTTAGTGTACTAAAACGCTGATATTAAAGTAATTGTGAATTCTTTGACGACCCGCCACTGATCGTAAAGCCACTGGACGTGAAGTAACTTATTATACTACGAGATAATTTTAAGTAAAAAAAAAAAAAAAAAGCCGATGGTGTAAGATTACCCCGACCCTAAATACCATCATTTGTTAGCAGGGTATAAAGCATTATGATTTTTCTTCTCTATGTATTTAATGCCGTAAACGATAAAGATCTCAAAAAGGCAAATTTTTATTGAAAATATGAGACAAATTAAAAAAGACAATGCAAAAAGAGAAATGAAAGACAAAATTTTGTGTCAGGCATACATCATGAATAGTTTCTAACACATTCAGAACAGTGCAAAAAAACTGCATCGCTTAAAAGATTAAAATATTATGTCTCATTTCACAATATGCCAATGCATAACGCATTTCAAACGAGTTTTCAGCTGTGCCCATCTACAATTGGAAAATTATCCGAATTTTTTAGCAGCCCTGTATATGATATTGAAACTTGTATCTATTAAAAATATGCATTTCAAAATTTAGTTCATTTAAGCGTTATATATTTCAGTCCAAAATTCCCCTTCAGGAATTTCCTCCAACAAGGAGAAAAGTATGTGAATACTTTTGTGCTGTCCTGTATAAAAAGCTTATAATATATATATATATATATATATATATATATATATAAAGTAACGTGTAAAAATAGAATTTAATTTAAAACCACATACTGAATTTTAAAACGTACTCGACACTATTTTAACTTGATCGTAGTGAAATTTAATGATTTATATCAGTTCAATACATTTAAAACAGCATGATGTCATTAAAATAGTCTCTAAATGATTTTTTCTCATATACCATAAGTAATCGAACTCTTTTGAATATCCCTATAAATGAACCATTAATCGTACGTACTTCATATACAATACCAAACATGCTTTGGTGACTCTAATTAAGCTTTATCAATTTATGAAATTCTGAGTATAAATACAGGAGTTAGTGCGTGGACAGATGGCCAGACGACCAGACGAAAAGACGGACAGGCAAATCAAATGCATACAGTGCGCGAAAAAATTATAAGGACACGCGAAAAATCGCCAAATCTAGAAGCCTTGTTATCAGAATCGTATGCAAATTTTTGCAGCAAAAATAGATGTAAAACTAAAATATTTCATGCGTAAAGTAATTAAAATTTTCCATTTTAAATCTTTTAAAATTTAAATTTTGATTTTTGAACTAAAATGAAAACGGAAAAAAGTATAAGGACATTGCTTTTTCTCCAGTAATTATTTAAAAATTTGCATATTTGAAAGCAACAAATGACATTTCCGAGTTAAAAGATTCCTTTGCGAAAAAAATTTCCTACTCGGCGACTTTCAGTGTAAATTTGTAACGATGCCCAAAGGAACTCAACTTTCTGACTCTGAAAAAGGAAAAATTGTTGCTTTTCGAGAATGTGGATTAAGTGGATGGGAAATTTCAAAAAGAATCAAGAGATCTAAAACGGTAGTTTATAATTTTCTAAAAAATCCTGGGATGTATGGTATGAAAAAGCGAACTGGGAGACCCGACATTCTCTCTCGTCGACAAAAAAGAATGATTGTAAGAAGAGCTTGCGAGAAAAAAGAAACCGCAAATGAAGTTAGACAATATTTGAGTTTACCATGCTCAACGAGGACTGTTCAAAATGTTTTGAGTAAACATCCTCAAGTTTCTTATGGGAAATTAGTGTCACGTCCCCCTCTTACAAATCATCATAAGAAAAGAAGAGTTGACTTTGCCAAAAAATACATTTCTCTTGGTCAAAAGTGGGCTGATGTAGTTTTTTCGGACGAAAAAAAGTTCAATCTTGATGGACCTGATGGTTTTCGTTATTTTTGGTATGATTTGCGAAAGACCAAGGAAGTGTTTTCCAGGCGTCAATTTGGTGGTGGCTCAGTTATGGTATGGGGCGGTTTTGCGGCAAATGGAACCACTCCAATTGTATTTATCAATCATAAAATGAATTCGGACAGGTATGTTGATATGTTAGGAGAAAATTTGTTACCTGAAGCGCCACTAATTACTTCAGGGGACTATATTTTTCAGCAAGATAATGCTTCGATACACGTTTCTAAGAGCACAAAACTTTGGTTTGAAGCTAATTCTGTAAAGTTACTTGATTGGCCGGCGAGAAGTCCCGATCTTAATCCAATCGAAAACTTATGGGGACTTCTAGCCCGAGAAGTTTATAAAAATGGCACACAGTATCAATGTAAACAAGATCTTGTCGTCGCTATCAAAGACGCTTGGGAAAAAATATCTGTGGACATTTTAAAAGATCTGTCAGGATCTCTGACCTCTCGGCTTATTCAAGTGATTGAAAAAAAAGGTAATTTTCTTGATTATTGAAATATTTTCAAAGTATTTTGGAACATGTCCTTATAATTTTTTCCGTATTTCCTTTAATGTTAAATTTTGTAAAATCAGTATTTTGAAGCTGTATTATGTTTTTTATCGGGTATAAATGTTATCACAAAATTATGTAGCAGAAGTAAGATGTATAAAAATTTCATTTAGGTGAAATGAAAATAAAGCATATTTTCATGCAATTAAATGTTGTCCTTATACTTTTTTCGCGCACTGTAAGCTCTTTTCAAATTTGTTGGAAAGTGATAAAAATGAACTATTGTTTTAGTTGAATGGATAAATATAAATAATGGGAAAACACTGATATAACTGTTGTGAAACAAATAGTTTGAATTTTATGAAATTTTACACAAAGTTTGCAATTTGATAGTTTTTAACACTTTCCAACAAAGTTGAAAAGTGTTTATGCATTCAGTTTCCGTGTCTGCTCTTTAACTCTTCGTAAAAATACTCAGATTTTCATCCAATTGGTATACCTCATTTAGGATCTCCAAGGCATGTCCGGTATTCTATATAAAGTATGTGGGATTAATAGTTAATTTACAGAAGCACCCAAAAGAATTCCCTAAAATCATTTGCAGAGCTATTGCAAATATATTGAAACTGATACAAATCATTGTGTTTCACTACGTTTACTTAGGAAAGGACATTCGTAGCATTATTAATCTATTTACTGGGAAGAAAAGAAATCGTTTAGAATATTGCTCTTAAGTAATAACTGCTTGAAATGCGTTTTAAATTTCAACATGCTCTTTTAAATTTAGCTGTGTTTTACGTGCGTTCATAATTATATAAATACGTAGCGCACACAGTCATCGTGTGTTATATCTGTCTGTCTGTTGGCAGATTACAGAAGAAAAACTACCTAACCGAATCGCTTGAAATTTTAAATCTATATTTATTGCCAAATTTCTTTGAGTCATTTCAAATTTTAGTAAAATCGGATATATAGTTCAAATACAGTGACAATTAAAAGTATTCAATTACATTACGGCCGATGGGATAAAATAATTTCAAGTGCTTTTTAATGATATTACACACATTGAAACATAATGAAATTGATATGCATTTATGAAAGGCACTAAAATATATATTTTGTAGAATATGCCACACTAAGAATATTTATTATTCATTGACAGGGCATCGCAAAATAATTCCGTCACATAATGGTACAGTGAAGAACATTACTAGCGGCATATTCTAATTATGTTTAACTATTTCACCTATAATAAAGTTCATATATGTTGCTCAGGTTTACTAAAAATTACTTCTTGTGTAATATAAAATATGTTTCCATATTATTAAATTAGATATAGTGTTTTAAATTTATAAACTATGCAGATTTCTTACATTATGCTGAATGTGTTGGAAAGTATTTCGTAATCTGTGCTTGATGCATGATTTTTTCTTTCTTGTTTAAATCATATCAGAGGAAAAACCTAGATCTATATTTAGTGAAGTTTTTTTTAAAGGACGATAGTTAGAAATCCTTTTGATTAAGAAAACTGTTTTTTTTTTTAAAAACAATTTTCCAACATTGTTAAAAATGTTTATGATTTCATTTTGTCTGTCTGTCAACAAGTAATTTTTATTGTATAAAATGCCGGAAGGAAATGGCTTGTGAATCATTTGGTGAACCACCGCAGATCGTAAAAGCACTGGAAGTAAAAGTAATTTGTGCTAGAAAGGGATAATGTGCAGTAAAGGAACTAGTGGCGTTAAGGATAGAATTATAAAGTCTAATTATAAGTAGATAGGAAAGAAACATAGAAATGTTTTTTCCTATCTACTTAACGTTATAAAATATAAAGATCTCAAAAAAGAAAACTTCTAGTGAAAGTAAACGACAAATATAAAAAAAAGAGACTGCAGAAAAGAGAAATAGGCGAATTTCACCAGTTAAATGGATAGATATAAGTAACGAAAAAAACCTCTTATATATTTTTTCTGTATGGAATATTTTGAATTTCAAGAAATTTCAAACAAAAGTTTGTAATTTAATATGTTTTAAAAATTATAACAGAGGAAACTTTTATAATTATATTTTACGGTTTTTTTTTTTTTTTTTTTTTTTTTTTTTTTTTTTTTTTTTTTTTATCATGTCAGAGGAAAAATTTAGTTCTATATTTAGTGTATGTTTTTTTAAGGATAATTGCCAGAAAACCTTTAAATTAAACAGAGTGTTTTTCTTTCAAACTTAGTTAAAAGTGTTTATGAATTAATTTTGTCTGTCTGTCAAGAAGTAATTTTTGTATTCTAAAATGCTGGTTGTAAAGGGATTGTAAATCATTTGGTGAACCGCCATAGATCGTAAAATCTCCAGGTGTTAAAATAACTTATTCTAGAAAGTAATAATGTGCAGTAAACAAAAGGGGGGGGGGAGAGTTAAGAATCGGGTTATAAAGCCTTTGATGTTTCTTCTCTATCTAAGTAATATTATAAAAGATAAGGATCTCAAAAAAGAAAATTTCTAATGACAGTAAGCGACAAGTATAAAAAGAGAATACAAAAAGAGAAATAGGCGAATTTTCTCAGTTAAATAGATGGATATAAACAATGGAAAAATATTGTTATGATCTTTCTGTACAGAATATTTTAAATTTTAAAAAGATTCAGACAAAGATTCACGCTCATAAAAAAATTATAACAAAGGAAATTTTTAGCTTTATATTTAATATAGTTGCTTTTTTTAAGGACAATAACTGGGAAATCCTTAAATTAAGAAAAATATTCTTAAAAAAGTATGTTGATTTACCGCATAATATTGGCAGCTTGGGTACCAATTTTATAATTGTATGTAAAATTAGCAAGAATAAAACGTAAAATGAGCAAGTAATATATAGTTAAGCAGTTACATATGGTTTGATTCCTTTATAAGACGTTATTAACTATAATAACGTCTATTAGTTATATAGTTATTAACTATATAGTTATTAACTGTCTATTTACTATATAGTTAATAACCATAGCTGCCAACTCTTCTGATTTTTTGACCCGGAAAAATTTAACAGAAATATTTGCCTTATTTAATCAGCGCATTACGGCGATTTGAAAAGTAAAATTTGCTGTAAAATTTTTCCGGGCCGAAAAAGCGGAAGATGTTGGCAGCTATGTTAATAACTATAATAACTGGAAAATAGTTTTTTTTTCTTCGGCAGAGAATTGGGAAATCTGAAGAATACTTGAATCTTTTTATTGATTGAATTCCGAAACTTATTTTATTTTATTCGTTTTCTGATTGGTCCATGTTTAATGTCCAATAATGGAATACTTCTGTTTTTTATTTTATTCGTTTTCTGATTGCTCCATGCCTAATGTCTAGAAACGGAATACTTCTGTTACCACGATGAAAAAAAAGTATTAAAAATTACAAAAAAAATTAATAACTCAAAAACAAATTTAGATACAAGTTTCAAACAAGTTGCATTTAAAAGAATTTTTTTTAATTTATAGGAGCGTGTAAAAATTGAAAATGTACGATGTTTAGGAGTTTAAAAATTTACAGTACCGAAAATTGTTAAACTGAAATTTCATTTAATATTTGTTTATTATTGGTCCAGGAATATTAACGTGACTCTAAATCTCCAGGCATATTAATAGGACTCTGTTATTATGTAAGCTACGTTTTGACAATCCTAAACACGATGTTATTATTATTTTTTTTACAAATATAGAAATCATTCATAAGTCAAAAATAATGGTCTTAGAAAATATTATATTTAATTATATAATTTTCCAAATAGTCATTGTAATTTGTTAAATTACAATTTTTATTACTTTTATTTTGCATTTATAAACTGGTACCCCAACTGCCAGGATTATATCATAAAGTCAACAATAATTTTTACTGTATTGATGAGTATCTATATAATAAAAGTGTGACCATCATCAACAGTTCCGGGATGACCGCTTCACTTTTTATATGCCAGGCTGCCATTTTGCTATTTTTATGTTAGCTAGGTACAAGATGGTTCAGTCGCCGAATATGTTTCCATCAGGATTATTTCATATCCTGATGGAATAATTATTATATGGATTGTTATTAAATGGATGTGACTACGAAAGAGTTGATACATAAATGCTTATAACTCCGTTAAAAATGCAAATATTTTTAGGCGGCTTTTTGCATTGAGTTAAGAATTAATTGAATAATCAAACTAGATCATAAAAAATCGATTTTTTGAAAAGTTTTCAACCCCTGAGCCCCTTAAAGCTGCAACAAAATGTTGTAAAGTAAAGAAAAACGTTTAATACTTATTACATGAAAATAAAAATTGCTATAGCTCTTTCCGGCGCGGAGTAAATCTGTTTTTTATAAATAACATACAGCCAAATTTATAAACGAATTTATTAGAAAATAAGAATGTGCTCATTTTCAGGTATGTTATAAAAGGAAAATTTTAACTAAATAATATTGTTGTTAGTAACATTAAAATTAGGTGCCCTTTATTAGGGACACCGTGCCGAATAAAGCTAAGAAAAAATTAATGAAATGTAAATTTGAAAGTTGACATGAAATTTTATGTCATTTTAATACTACCTACAGTCGACAAACAGCAAGAATGGGAAACACTAAAAAGGATGAAACCAGTAACCTTAGGAAATGTTAGGTATTCATTCCTTTGCAAAATAACATAACACTGATACAAAAACTTTAGTAAAATTGTAGACAAAACTTTCCTCAAGATAAACACAGTGACATGAAGCCAAACTATATGAAAACTTGTGTTACTAGGTCCAGTGTCAAAAAAGGGGCTGTTTAAAGCAGAATATTTCTCCTGAAGATTGAAGTCCGACTAAGCATTTTGTTTGCACACCACATTTTCACAAACATTTTTTAAAAATAATTAAACTTTGCAACATAAAGTTCTTTCGATTTTTTAAAATTTAATTTTATGTCCGCTAAGAAATATTTCAATATAATATAAAGTGATCAAGCCTGTCATATATAAGAAGCCTTGACCTATTATTTTCTCGTATTAAATCAATCATTTTAAGTTTCTTATATAGTACACTCATGTCGCAATTTTAAATGATAAAATGACGTATGAAACTTTATTTGAAAAAGTATTTTGTAAAAAACGGGTCAGCACTCCACAGTCTCCCCTATATAATTGTGTGCGAAATAATAACAGGAAAACGGAAAGTTTTTATGATTATTCTTTTACTTTTATGATTTTCTAAGATATAAAAACATTTTTCAAACACGCTGTTTGACATTTAGAGTTTTAACTACGTCTGAATACTTAATTGTTTTAATTTCTAAGTTTATTAATCCGCTTCCCAGATATGCCCGTACGTCATACAGGCAACGTGTTTTTGCTAATCATGATTTATTATTCTCAGCAGTAATTTTTTGTTGTAAATTTTGGATTATTTAATCCGAGCATCTTACCGATTCAATCAGGCAAAAATTTTCTGTTTTAAAATGCGGGTGATAAAAAATGAAAAAAAAAGAGCCATTATTTGAATGTTTTTTTTTTCAAAAATATTGATCTGTTAAGTATTTAAAAATGCAATATAATATTTTATATGTGCAAAATCCTTTTTTATAAAAATAGCCGAATATAAGCAAAAACAATACAATTTTATCACGTTCTTGTGATGTTATAAAAGAGCTTGTAGTGTTGTCGAAATACTTTTCCTGATTCTTTTAATGTTTCAAATATAAACATCTCCAGTTGAAGAATTTCGCTAAAGACAAAAGCAAACACAAATGAAAGAGAGTAAGAAAGGTCTTCGCAATGCTGGAATGTTGAGGCAGGAGATCTAGGATGATAACGAACGGAATGTTGTAATGAGAAAATAATGTGTTGGTGACAGTAAATAATAAAAATAGGTACTAAGACATTTAATTAATGAATTCAATACTTCTCAGTGAGAATGGAGTTCCAGAAACCATACGTGAAGTATATTTGAAATGAAGCTTGTACTTACTAATAAATTAAAGAAAAAGCTTGTTGTCTGCTTGTTATGTTGATAAGAAATTATATCTACTCTCACCACCTTTCCTCCGTTCGGGGCAAGTGCAACAAGACATTATAACTGTTTAATGCACTATGTATCAAAAACTATTATACAATATTTTTAAACAGTAATTTTTTCTTTTAATTGTTATTTGATATAAAGTGATATTTTATTGACTTCTCTTCATTTGAATCTATAAAGTATGCGGAAAAAAATGTAACCAGTTTTGTATATTACTTTAAACAAAAGAAATAAACTCTAAAAAATATGTATTACAATTTGATAAAAATATCATTATCGGGGGGGAGAAGGGGGGAATTCGAGGTATGATAACGTATGATATCGAAACGGGGGGAAGAGGGTCCAGAATTATATGTAAAAAAAAATTGATAACGTTATATTTGCACAGCCTCTAATTGTTTTATTTTTAAATATATCTAATTGTTTTATTTATGAGTATCTTTAATAATGTTATATAATATCTTATATATGCAAAAACTTTAATACAAAAATATTCGAATAAAAGCAAAAACAATACAATTTCATCCCTTTCTTGTGATGTTATAAAAGAACTTGTAGAGTTGTCGAAATACTTCTCCTGATTTTTTTAATGTTTCAAAGATAAACAACCTCAGTTGAAGTATGTCGCTAAGGCAAAAGCAAACACAAATTAAAGCGAGAAATAAAGGTCTTCGCAATGCTGGAATATTGAGACAGGAGATCTAGGATGATAATGAACGGAATGTTGTAATGAGAAAATAATCTGTTGGTGACAGTAAATAATGAAAATATGTACTAACACATTTAATTAATGAGTTCCATACTATTTAGTGATAATACCGTGTTTAAGCATAAGTACACATTTAAGTACTGTCTTTTTTCTGGAATGATTTTTATTGTCCGAAAAATAACAAACACTGAAAATGAATAAAAATGCCCTATTCTTAAAATCGAAGTTGTTCAAAAATGTAGTATGTTGAAAACATTAAAATTATTTCAAGATATTCTAATCCTGATAAAGTCCTCATAAGATGATGTATAAAGATTGATTTACATAAAGGTGACGGTTGTAATAAAAACGTTTCATTTCTAGTTCCAGATATTAACAGTTTGAAGGAAGCATCGTTATAATGTAATATTTTATGTGTGTAAAACATTTTTTATAAAAATGGCCGAGTATAAGCAAAAACAATACGAATTTATTACGTTCTTGTGGTGTTATAAAAGAACTTGTAGTGTTGTCGAAATACTTCTCCTGATTCTTTTAATGTTTCAAAGATAAACAACCTCAGTTGAAGAATGTTGCTAATGACAAAAGAAAACTTAAATTAAAGAGAGAAAGGTTTTCGGAATGCTGGAATGTTGAGACGGGAGATCTAGGATGATAATGAACGGAATGTTGTAATGAGAAAATAATATGTTGGTGACAGAAAATAATGAAAATAGGTAACAGAATTATATAATGAGTTCAATACTATTCAATGACAATGCTAAATTTAATGATAAAAAAAAAATATATACATTTAAATGCTATTTTTTTTAATTTCTTCTGTCTTTACAAAAAGAAAATATTTGATTCGTGAAAATTTTCGGATTCCGGTCTTCGATAGATTTACATGTTTTAGAGGTCAGGGATTCCAAAAAACATGCTTTTATAAAATGTGTCTATGTTAGTCTGTGATTCTGTCTATCTGTATGTGACATACATTTTGTGGGAACTCTATCCCAAGATTTAATGCACGGAATTTTGCAAAACTTTAGATTCTGTTATACCTTGATATAAACTGGATTTGATTAGTTTTTGTGTATCTCGCCCAACACGTGGTGTTTTATGCTCCTTTTTCACGATTTCCACAATAGCTATATCTCAAAAACTAATAGACGGATATTCATAAAACTTCGGATTCTGTTAGTACTTGATATAATATGGTTCTGATTACATTTTGGTATATAGCGCTTAGCAGGTGACCATGCTATGCGGCATTAATCATGATTATTGCAACAGACCTATCTGAGGAATTAATACACCAATTTTCATGAAACTTCAGATTCAGTTAGTCACTGATATAAATTAATATTCTTTAGTTTTTGGAATAAATCACTCAAAAGTGACATTGCTATGCACCATTATTCATGCTTATCGCAATAGCTCTATCTCAGGAACTAATGCGAGTATTTTCATTAAACTTTAGTTTTTGGTAGTTCCTACTACAGTGCGCGTCAAAAGTTTAAACACAATAGCAATTTTCAAATACAACTTTAAATATTCACTTTATTTCAACATCTGTCTTGTGTAATGTTAATAATATCGATTTTAACACCATATTCATTGAAATTAACTTTTATATTTTAATTTTGAACCATGGAGTTTAGGAATAGAACAAAAATAACCGTGTCAAAAATTTAAGCACAAAATCGTTTTTATGCAAATTTTACAATCTGACGTAAGCGGTTGCGCACGCAAACAATTTCTGGGTGTATAAGAAGCAGTTAGTTGTTGTTTATGAGTTAGTACAAAATGCCTCGGTCGAAAGAATTTTCAGAGGAGGAGGTGATAAAAATATGGAGTATGAGAGAAAAATCTAAGTCTGTTTCTGAAATTGCAAGTACATTAAAAAGATCAAAACGAGGTATTTATCAAATTGGCTCGTGGTAATAATTTCAAACGAAAATTTCGTTCAGGAAGGCCGCGAGTGACTAGTTTGCGCGAAGATAGCCGTATCAGAAATTTAGCTTCAACTGGCAATTACTCCCTTTCGCAAATAAAACAAGCAGTTGGAGGACAAATATCGAAAAAAAACTGTTCATAGAAGAGTTTTAGAATTTAAAGACATCAACTATCGTAAAATGGGTCGATTACCGTGTCTCAAACGCCAAATAGCATATGTCATTTGGTGAAAAGTGGCTGAATGTCATATTCAGTGATGAAAAAAATGAAATCTCGGTGGTCCTGATGGGTTTAAGTATTATTGGCATGATCTCCGCAAAGAACCTATGAGTGTATTTAGCCGACAACATAATGGTGGTTCTGTAATGGTATGGGGGGCTATTTCTTTCAATGGTCAGACATCTCTAGCATTCATCAGTGGTCGTGAAAACTTTGAAAACTACCAAGAGACACTTGCCAATCATTTGCTTCCTGTTGCAGAGGTTTTTAGGGGGAGAAAAATGGTTATTTCAACATGATAATGCTTCCATCCATACCTCAAACTCAACTTCATCGTGGCTTAAGTCGAAAACAGTGTCTGTTTTGAAATGGCCGGCAATTAGTC
The DNA here is from genome assembly GCA_964019185.1 of Maratus speculifer. Taxonomy (NCBI): domain Eukaryota; kingdom Metazoa; phylum Arthropoda; class Arachnida; order Araneae; family Salticidae; genus Maratus; species Maratus speculifer. The sequence goes on from OZ025303.1 coordinate 161,541,847, forward strand.
CCGATTTAAACTTTATAAAAATATGTGGGGCATTCTCACTCATGCAGTTTATCCAAATGGAAAGCTGTATTCTTCAGTTAAAGATTTGAAAGATGCCATTGAGAACGCTTGATTTAAAATTGAACCAGAAACAATACAGAATCTCATTTTATCGATGGAAGACCGTATATTTAATGTAATTCAGCAGAAAAGAGCAATAATCAAGTATTAATTTTTTTATTCTTGTTCTACTAAAGACTAAAAACTATTGTGCTTGAACTATTGACACACTCATTTTTGTTGTTTTGATAAATTTTATTATTTAAGGTAAATTTTATAACATAAATCTGTTAACTATCTTTTTAAAACTACAATGTGTAGATTATGTGAAAAGGAAATTAACTTTCACTCATTAATAAAATTTTATTTTGAAATTTTCTGTTGTGCTTAAACTTTAGACACGCACTGTATAAATTTGTGTTTTTAGAGTAAATCGCTCAACAGGTGGGTCTTTTATCCAGTTTCTTTACGGTTTCTGCGAGGATTTTATTTCAAATACTATTACACTGATTTTTATCAAATTTCAGGTTCAGTTAGAATTTGAAATAAGTTGTTGCAGATCAGATTTTGGTGTAAATTACCTAATCGGTGACGCCGCTATGTTTCATTATTCCGAAAGTATATGAGATAGAAGAATGTTTTGGGATTGCCACATCGGACTAGTTTATGGGATATTTTTTATTCTACGAAAAATAAAAAAACACTGAAAATGAATAACTAGTCGTTGGGGGCCACCGTAATACTTACCCATCATGGATATGTATATGAAAATAAAACATGTGAAAACTATTTATACAATGCATAGCAATTCATAAACAAAATTTAAATATTGTTAATATACATAGTAATGCTCTATTAAAGAACTGCTGGTTACCAATTTCGACAAATTGTATAAAACGCCAAACGACTCAAGTAGTACCGAACTGCGTAAAAGAAACATCCTTATAACTCCAAAAATAATAACTCTATTAACTAACAATTAACTGTATCGGATTAAGCATCTCATTTCCAATTAAAATATACCTCTGAATTGAAATTTGAATGAAATACAGGGTCATGAAAAATCAAAGAATGTGGAAAACAAGATTACAAATATCTCGGCAACTAATAATCCGATTGACTTTGTTCTATATGCAAAATGTGTGTTATTTTATTGCCTTTTACGGCCATTCCTTAGAACAAAAAAATTCGAAAATTTTTATATACCTTTCATCAGAACGAATTTTTCGAGTGTCCGAAAAAAATAGTTTCGGATAATCGAGGTTGCTGATATTAAATAGGGTTCGTCCCATTCTTACATACTAACTACATACAAAATTTCAAGTCTCTATCTCAATTCGTTCGGGAGATAGAGCGTTTACAGACAGACAGACAGACGGATGGCAAAAATTTTTTTATAAAAATATGTTTTTCGGAATCTCCACTATCTAAAACGTGTAAATCCGTCAAAAAAATTTTTCGATTTTCAAAACGATTGCAAGACTTACCCTATACTACGTATGATGGGTAAGTAAAAATGCCCGATTCTTAAAATCGAATTTGTTCAAAAATGTAGCATATTGAAAACATGAAAATTATTTTATGATATTCTAATCCTCTTAAAGTCTCCTTAAGAGAATATATAAAGATTGATCTACGTAAATGTGAAAGTTGCTATAAAAACACATACATTTGCATACATTGCCATTTAATTTTATATGGTAGCAAATGTTCTATGTAGTAGCAAATTTTGAAGCTTTAAAACGCATTAGAAGAAAGTTTTGAGATTGCCACATCCAAATTAGTTTAATTATATGAAAATCATATAATTGAAAATCATCCTGTTTTGTGCATGTGTTATAGTTTGTCTTATAGGAAAACAAAAAGTTTTTTTGTCAGAGGTACAGCGAACGAATCGGGGCCAGAGGTAAAATTTTCAAACATGAGCGCCATTTTAAAACCTTCTTTGGGATTCGGAAGGGTGGGCGTAGGGAGGCGAGCAACAGGTTTTGATTTTATTTGAACCTTATACATACTCATGCATTCATATGTATATCTATTCGTCTGTTAAAAATATGATTATATATATATGTAATTAATTTATAATTGTGTATCTTTTTGTATCTATTATTCACTGAAAATTTTTTGGACATTTTCGTTTTAATTTTCCGCAGAAAATAGGATGATTACCGAAATTTGGTTTCAGTTTCTGTGTCGGTCTTAAAAACCTGTTTCGGTCGATCTTTATTTGTGCGTAACATGCCCATTCTTGTAAATTTAAGTATTTTCCTTCATTTAAACACTTGTGTGAGTTTATCAAGAGATTACAAATTGCACATTAGATTTCACAAGTTACGTTCATATAAAAACATGTAAAGTTTTGTTCAAAATTTGTAAATTTATGAAAAGTATGTATATTAAAAAAATTACATACTTTACATTACATTAAAGTACACATTACATTAAAGCTTACATTACACAAAGTTTACATTACATTACATTAACTTACATTACATTAAATTAATTACATTAGTTTAAGTTGTGTGAGTTTATCAAGAGATTACAAATTGCACATTAGATTTCACAAGTTACGTTCACATAAAAACATGTAAAGTTTTGTTCAAAATTTGTAAATTTATGAAAAGTATGTATATTAAAAAAATTACATACTTATGTGTGTAAAATTGTGTAATGTATTAAAATGTATGTAATGTATTAAAATCCAAGCATTTTTCGACATTTACAGACTTTTCTGAGTTTTTCAACTAATAACAATTTACACACTTACATTCATAAGCTAAATACACGTAAAAAGAGGTAAATTTCAGAAAACAAATCCGTAAATTTTACGACAGACGTGTAATTTTAGAAATTTGGTACATGGATTAATACATGGATAAAATTAGCAAATTTTCATATTTTTTTAGTGTGCTCCGACATGATCACGTTACACAATTACAACAAGCAGAATGCATTTAGCATTAGACAACAAGCAGCAACGTGAAATTGTACCGTTTTGCAAGATGAAATGATCAAGCTATTAGGGTATCATTTACATTTATTATTTTTACTAAATATTTAAAAATATTAAAATAAATAAAGTTGAACAATGTTAAGCAGATAATATTAATTAATTTAAGTTCATTTAGTTGTAAAATATAGCAATACAATATTTTAAAAACCTAGTTCGGTACGTATGTCATGGGAAATAAAATATCAAGTTTTAGCTAATAATTTGAAATTTGTTTTTTTAATTTCCCGTTATTAGACCAATGTATATATTTCAAATAAATAATTCTTTTCATAAAATAGAAAAAAATCGTGCTGTAAAGGGTTAAAGGTTGAAGATTTTAAGTAATAAATGAAATTTAATGATAAATAAATGATTTAAATAGGTCTATGTCTTTGTATATGTATTATACACGGAATGTTCTGATTTCCATACCAAGGTAGTTCAAGAGATTGCTTTGCCTCACTTTGTAATAACTTAGTGTTTTTACTTCGACAGAAATAACTTTTAGAGTATTAATATTTTATCTCATGCCTTGCTTCCTCAATTCTTTAATAGATTACTTTAAAATCTTTTATGAATATAGCAAAGTGACAAAGCATAAAACTGTCAACAAGTTTGAAATTTTATTGATTGTGTAGGGAAGATGGATTGTTGGTGAAAACAAGGCAGAAAAAGATGTCGCAAATAAGAAAAAATAGTATTTCTGTTTTTTACAAATGATTATTGTGTGGTTTTTCGAGATTAAGTCGAGAAACAAAGGGATCGCAATAAACAGTTATTAAATCTATTATCCAATTTTACGTTTTCCTTATGCCAAAAAAAGTATATTTTGAAGCAGAAATTTTAGTTAATTAAGGAAGTTGAAAAAGTAAAGGGTAGAAACAAAACATATTTTATTAAAGAAATCAAAATATGTTAATTTGATTTAAAAAAGAAAAAAACCCTTGAGCTTGGCATATATGTTATAGACCCTCTTTCTACATTTGATGGTGTTGCTGTTGTTCATGACGCCTAATTGTCCACACAAGGGACATGGAACCGAAAAGGGGAGCATTCCCACTGTGGGGGGGGGGTCTTTCCAAGGGAACCTAACCCGCATTTACGCAAAAGAAAGCAATGTTTGAAGAAAATCACGGAAACTCCGAAAAGTTTTGATGAACGGGCAAGATTGGGTTCGTACCCAGCACCTCCCTCTACCAGCTTTGAGCAGAATACCTCGACCACTGGTGGGGTCTTCTTTCTACGCATGTAGAAAGTACATGCATTGTTTGCTAATTGTAAGAACAGAAACATTAAAATAGTAGGTATTCAGACAGCGCATTTCTCTATATGGAATATATCATTTTAAATTCATTTAACTAATAAACTGTCGTGGCAATATTAAAGATAAAGTAAACGTTTATTTTAAATCAATGAATAAACGAGGTTTTGCTGTAGAGCGGATAACATTTAGATGCTTTAATTCACATTAAATAAGTCCAAAATAACTAAATAGAAAATTTAATAATTTAAAATGCAACTGGTATGTAGAAATTCGCTGCTCAAAATCGTATATCCAATTTACTTCTATAAAGAATTATTATTGCTGATAGTGCATTAAGGTATGCGTATGGCATTACAAAGTTAAGTGAAATGTCCTAACTAAGCGGAGACTTTTGGACGTCGAAGTTCATTTTAATTCTTCACTGTGCGTTTTTTTTCTATTTTTATGAAAAAAATATTTGACATTTATGTATTGGTCTAAAAATAGGAAAAAAAGAAAAAAAGAAAGAAATTTTACATTTTCAGCTTAAATTTGATATTTTATTGCGTGTTATATACACAATCAGGGTTTTTAAATATTGTATTGCCATATTTTGTAATTAAACTGGCTTAAATTAATTTATTATATTTATTTAATTCTCTACAACTCTCTTTATTTTAACATTTTTAAGGGTTCAGTAAAAATAATAACAGTAAATTTTGCCTTAATAGCTTGATCGATTTTTTTTTTGTTTCTGACGACAAATTCTAATTTTATTGTCAAATGCAGCCATCTGTCATAGACAAAATAACTGTTATTCCATTTTTTAGACTGTTCTTGATCAGTTATAGTGATCATATTGGCCAAAATTATGGTATATAATGAGAATTAGAATGTTTTTGGGTATGTGCCATATGTGGCATACCGTGTAGTAAAAGATTAAAAAATAATGTAGATTTAGTATCGCGGCCATTTTCAACATAATGTCAAGTCTGTACCAAATGCCAATACCGTACGAGCTTTTAATGATTATCATTTTTTCCCCATTCTACTTTCTTTATTCAACTAAGTAACAAATATGCAATTTCCTTAAAATTTAATAATTTACATGAATATATACTGTAATTATTAGAAAAAGTTCTAAGTATAATTTCTATGTGATTAAAATCTTGTGTCTAAAACTGTCTCTCATTTCAATTTAATATTGGTATTATTGAGAAATATCAAGTTTTGAAATTTAGGGACAGAAGTCACTTCAAAGTAAGTTGAATTTAGGAAATTTAATAAATTTAAAGCTGAGTATTTTCAGTAATTTTGTATGGTAACGGACTTGACAACTTGCCTTACAAGCCAACTTTAAATAACATTTACATATTATATTATAGGGCAAAGTGCACAACAAATTGTTTTTTCATGTACCTTAAATATTTACTTTAACACCTGTCTCCATTTAAAAAAAATATTAAACTTGAAAAATAAAAATAAAATTCTGAAATGTAAGCGAATGGTAAAAATGGCCAATCTGAAAAAAAGTAAAATCTTAAAGCAGCATCTGAAGTCATAATCTCTGCGGTCCTGGGCTTGGTTTGGTTTATTTTGTGTCGGCCGATTATCTATTCAAGGTATATAGGCCCAGGGGGAGTGCCCTTCGTGGGAGTCTTTCTAAAGGAACCTAAACCGTATTTACGCAAGGTTTGAAGAAAACCACGAAAACTCCGAACGGTTAGGCCGACGGCCGCGATTGGGTTCGAGCCCAGCAGTTGAGAGGTCAGAACCTCTTGGCCACTGGTGGGGCCTGCAGTCCTGGTAAATTTAAAAAACGAGAAGCTGCAATGGTTTTTTCCTGAAAAGGCGTGAATCGATAAAACATAACCAGCGTATTTATACTTCTCTTGAAGACCACAGTAAGTTAATAAACGTATAACTGCGCAAAAAGTACCGTGTGGACCAAATTCAGGGAGGCAGAACCATATTTGCGAAATTCAATGTAGTGAAGAATAGATTACTTTCTCATACAAATATTAGGTATTTGATAGAACGATCACAAACTAGGATTAAATGAGTATAGCCAGACATTGACATAAACATTATAACAATAATATGTTTATTGTCAAAACGTGTCGTTTTTTCAAACTCTTAGTAATTATTAATATGTACTTTTTTTTCGAATGCCACGCAACTTTACTAACAATAACTACAAGTTGCATTATCTGAGAAAGTAAAAAGTGACCGACTAATAATTTTCCGAAGATGGTTTCAGTTAGCAAAGGATACATTTTCCAAATTATTTGATTAGAAAAATAACATATTCTTGTAAATTATTTTTTCTTTGAAAAGGAAATAAAAGGACATGAATTTTATCTATATTTAACGTTTAGTCACACCCTCATTAATAATAATAATAATAATAATAATAATAACAAAACTAATCTTTTCTAGAGAAATTGAAACACAGCTGATATTTCCAAGAATCAGCTCAGTATATATTTCATAAAAAAATAAAATAAAATAACCCGTAATGTATAGCAAAAGGATGCGATTGCTTTAGTCATAATTTAATAACATACTTGATTTACTTCGATGTAATTAACTTCCTGAATATTAACACCTTATTTCATGCTTTACTGCAGTAGATATCTTATTAGACTTTTTTCAAATCTTGTGTGAGTATAATAATGTTCTGAGGTTTGAATAAAAATATACTTCATCAACAATTGTGAAAATGTATAATTTTTTTCTGAGAATAGATAATTTGTTTAAATGAAGAAAGAGAAGTTTTTTAAACAAGAAAATTTAGATATTTTATTAGTGTCAGAGCAGATGTGATCTATATTATAAAGGACAAACGTGTCCATGCGTAATGTTGACGTCAATTTGACGTTGGCAACAGTAGACTATTAAATTTCCTTTTTATAGTATATATTTTTTGAACTTCTAATTATTTCACAATTTCAATTATTATACTGATCAATAGGGGAAAATAATGCATTTTCAAATGCAATTCGTTTGAATACTTTATCGCAATTTGTTTTAAAACTGTATCGCAAAATGTTTCAGAACCATGTTGCAATTTGTTTCAAAACTGTTTCGCAATTTACACATTTTTTAAGGTTTTAAAAATAATTTTTAAGTATGCCTGTTTTTATAATTATCTTTGTCGACTGCAGACGATTACAAAACATAACTCCATTTGCTCTTAAAATAATATAAATAGTTCGGCATTTGTATCCAACTTATATTCATTAACGGAATTATAACTTTACTGTTAAATGAGCAAAAAAGTATAAAATAAAAAAGCACAAATTAAAGACATGTAATTCTACTACGCGCTTAAACAGCTAAAATTAACAGAACAAAAATTACTATTGTAAGCAGCGATCTTTGGCATTTTCTTCGTTTATTATCTCTTAACAGTAGGTCAATAAAAAAGTAGCGCTTTTAATAAATTTCAAAACTGAATTGGATATCGTAATGATAGTTTTCATATAAAAAGGATTTTTTGCGGTTGTTATTAAGAAAAAAAAATAAAAAAAATATTACAGTTTTCAATAATAAAAAAAAAAAACGAGTCTCTCTTGTATACTGTTTAGCTGAATGGAGTTTTTTTAAAAAATACCACTAATCCAAACAAATATACTTAAAATTTCGAATTAATGGAATTTACTCATGAATGGCAATAGCCACGCCAGTTTAGATATGTAACAGAATTATATTGATGCGCTTGTACTTAAATACATATTAATGCAATTTTAGCTGAATGGAGTTTTTATTTTATTTTTTATTTTTTATTTTATTTTTTATTTTTTATTTTTATTTTTTTTAAATACCACTAATCCAATCAAATATATTTGAAAATTCGAATTAATAGAATTTATCCACGAATGGCAGTAGCCACGCCTCTTTAGATATGTATCAGAACTGTATTGCTGTTCTTGTACTTAAATACATATTAATGAAATTTTAGCTGAATGGAGTTTATTTTAAATACCACTATCCAAACAAATATACTTACAAATTTAAATTAATGGAATTTATTAACTAATGGCAACAGCCACGGCTCATTAAATATGTATCGTCCCAGAAACATCGTCCATTGGACAAAGGGGAAATAACATTAAAATATTCTGCACGGTTATTGGTGTTTTCCTTTTATATACCTACTTTGACAATACATCGGTAAAGCCCATACTGTAAAAAAAAAAGAGTCGATCTACTAAAAAACTTTAGTGATCCTTGTTATTACTAAAAAATTTTTAGTAATCTTAGTCGGTTACAAGAAAATCTGTAAGAATTACTAGAAAAAAGTTAGCAACGAAGGGAGTTAATAGTTTTATATTTTTAATAACTATTACTAAAACTCACTTGGTGTGGCCTTGATAGCATAGTGGTTATAGTAACGGACTCCAGACTAAAAGGTCACGGGTTCGATACTGGCCGCCGCCAAATACGCCCCGAAAGTATGTAGTGTAAGTACTCGTTAGTAAAGGGATTATGAAAATCCTGTCGGAGCAGTTAGCAATGTTTGGTGCTGCCATCTATTGCAGTTTTGCCGAAAATCTTCCGCTTCAGAAGTCTGGATGCAGCTCGAAAGAACCTCCTGCCCTTCGGGCGCAAGTAATGGTTATTAAAAATAATTTTGGAGCTATTACTAAAATTTGCTTGGTGGCTCATACTAAAAATTTTTAAGTTAGTTATACAAAAAATTCTTTTGTTCAGTTTACAAAAGAAATGCTTGTTTCACTTGCAAAAAAAAACTTTGTAATGGTTACTAAAAAATTCTGTGGAATACAAGTTTACTAAAACATTTTTAGTAATCTCTTGAATTTTTTTTTACAGTGCATTGCGTTTTTCATGTAATATATACATAAAAATTCTTTTATTTACGTAATTAATTATAGAAAACTATTTGCAGAATTTGATATTAGGCGATGGTCTTCAAAAACCCTTTTTGCCTTTCATGAATGCGAATGACTTCAATTCTCAGATAAGCATTGTTTAGAACTGCATTGCGAATGATATCTTCCTTCTCTACATTTTACGTCACACATGTGCCTTTACGTGAGACCAGTAGCTACTAAAGCTTCTATAATAGGAGCTGACGCATTGTCTCGGATTTGGCAACCGAATTGGTACCTAGTCGAAAAACCAAGCTAATTTCCACTATTTGGAAACCCCAGCTCCGGCTAAAATCTTCGGAACTTTCGAGAATTACGCTCCGGCGTGGTAGATTCATGCTGAACTGGGTACCAATAATCCGAAACAAAATGGATTTGTGTCAACCTACTTCTACAAGGCCAGTTCATGACGTTTAAAACGTCAGACGGAGTGGATCATCCTTATTTGGCCATTAACACAAAGCGGCGCGCCCTTCGTTTTAAGCCAAACACTATGGAAAGATGATCAATTGCATGTGACTTCATAAAAGTCATAAACTGGCCTTAAATGTTGTCTTCATTTTAAAAAAAATTATAACATATGTGTGCCATCCTGCTTGCGCTGCCGGGCAACCCTTTTTCCCTCGTGGACTTATTATTCCTATATCTCGCGGTTGGCTGTCCATGAGTGGGTGATTTCTGTATTTCTGTCTCCATAAAAATATTAATCCCGGATTCCATTCTGCACATGTGGCAAGCTTAGCACTTCAATCCTTTATCTAATTGAATGTATATTAACCTACTTATTCCATACCCGAAAATCCAGAACTATATAAATACAGAAATGGTTCAACATTGTGCAAAAATCGCTATTTCTCAATTCCAAAATAACAGGATGTGTTAAGATTACAGCTTATAACCAGGGATGTAGTGGAAGGTATACAAGGGTATACGCCGTATACCTTTTTCAAAGGTACACCATTTTTAAAGGTACACCTTATACCCTCTGCTTCTCAAGAAAGCTATAGTATACACACTGTAGGGTATACCGTCTGCCTTGAGCGTATACCCTCTGCTTGGAGCGTATATCCTCTGCCATTTTTCAGACTACACCCTTGCTTATAACCAACTTGTTTTTCTAAGTCCAACCAATCCTAATGAGGATTCTTATCTCGAACATAAACTATTGTAATCTGTAGGTAAAATTTTTACAACTTGCTCTCATCTTCTAAAAAAGAACTCTAAACAAATTATTCATAGACTTGTAAACAGAACTTTAAACAATTCTTGTAGAAAGACACATACAAAAATTCATTGATATACGCACAATAAATCCAACTGCAGTGAAAAATTAGCCATAGCCAGGAATCAAACCCAGAAACACAGCATACTACGCTATTGCTGTACCACTGAGCGACTCCGACTGACAACTGCGTCTGCAATTTCTCACTCCAGTTGTGTTTATTGTATTTATTATTTTATGTATGTCTGTTGATTTTTTGCACATACCTTTATATCTTATATAGACTTGTAAACAGAGCTTTCAACAGTTTACTTATAAACTTAAAAATAATTTCTTTTGTTAAAACTAGTCCATTTTACAGCATTGTTAAGTAATATTACTTATTAAAAAATAAACAAGAAACGCAAATATGAAAGTCTATGTTAATTGGTGGGTTTTCTCGTGCTGCAGAACCTATTAGTCGCTCTCTACACCAGGTAAAATACTTCACAGTTACATACTCTTTTGCACTAGTTTAGTAATCTAAAGAAAAATCGTAAATTATTTGTTGAACCCTTTATCTATTAACAGTGCTTGTAAGTGCCATCAAAATTACTTTTTTTAAAATTATTTTATTACATTAATTATTTGTAATTCTGCTTAGAATGAGTTACAGATATTTACTTTATTTTGTTCCAAAAGCCTTATTGGTTATACAAAACAAAAATATTTTTAAAAGGATGATTTCTTTTGCCTTTGTATTTTTCAGCTTTTTTGGCGCTGAGGGAGGGGGTTTGGGATTTTTCAATTCGTAAAGATTTCCATATTTATATTGTAAGAACATCATATTTGTGCATTTTATAATTCTACAAAATATTAAGAAAATAATTTAAAACAAAAGATTCGAGTAGGGCAATAAATATTGTACAAAATCCCTGTAAATTCAAATTTAATTAATCCTTCTAAGTCTTTCAATCCTTCTTAAATCCTTCAAAAAATTATTAAATGACTATGTAAATTTTTCAATTTAGTTTAAATAGATGCAGCATCATAAAATGCTTTAAAATGTAAAATTTTCATTAATTCATAATTCGGTAGCTAAAGAGTTAAACTATAGTAAGTGAAAAGTTAATTTTTTTAATGTAATGTTATTTCCTTTAAATATTATTACCAAATACATTGTTAAGATACAATTAAATCCACTTTTATGATAAAACTACATCACAAAGAAGAATTACTCATTATTATGCATAATATTAAAACAAAATACTAACTAAAAAAATCTTTTGAATGTGTATTTTATAAAAAACATATTAAATAACTGAATTTCCCTGTTATACTTAGCATTGACGTGCATACTAAGTTCGGAAAATAAATTAACAACACGTATTTTAATAATAAAAACAAAACACAAATGCTGCTACACAAAAATCAAGATACATCAAGTTATTGCTTTATTTCAAATTCTAATAACATACTTGATTTACTTTATTAATGTTTAGAATCTTAACATCTTATTTCATGCTTCACTTCCGTAAATCTTTTATTAGATTTCTTTAAAATCTTTGTGTATAAAATAAAATTACAATTTAGAAAAACGTCAACAAGTTTGAAATAATATCGATTGTTCAATGAAGATGTTTTTTTTTTTTATGAAAAACAAGATGAAAAGCATGTATATAAATAGCATTTTTTACTTTTATAATTAATTATTATATAGAATTTTTATTTATTTATTTGTTTTATCAAAATAAAGATAATATTATTTTTATCAAATTAAAAATACATCAAAAGCTTGTTATAGCTATAGATCACAGCTACTTATTTTCCGCTTTTTTTAATCAAATGAATATATCAAGGAACACAAATTTTATTTAATGAATAAAGTTAAAAAATATCATATAGAAACAAAAAGCATTTTATAAAATAAATTATCTTTTTCATTTTAGGGTTTATTTTTAGGGTTACGGTTTACAAACAGTAAGTGCATTAATTCATTAAGAAAAGCACACAAATCTACAGAAACACTTCAGAACAAAAAACTATACAGTTTAGAATGATAAAATTTCGAAGTTATAACGGTTACATAGGGAGACTGAATCACCCCATTACCACATAGATTCCAAGAAGTGATTGTTTACCGCGAAGAAAGAAAAGGCAAATAAATTTAACAGTACATCTAAAAGGAAGAGACTCAGACAGGAGAATATTAAAATGATGATTGATTACAGATAAATATTTCTGTCGGGATTGATGTTTTTCTGATGCATTTATTAATTACTAGTTACTGTTATATATGCAGATTCACGGGCACCAGTCTTTAGGTGGCAACAAAATATATTGATTTGGCGACTAACTTTCATCGTCTAAGTCACCATGTTTTGACGAATTTTGCATTTATCTTACGATCATTTGACGAAAATCGCAATTTATTAAATCTTCTGAGTAGAAACACAAGTTTTTTTTTGAAATTATGTAACAAAATTCACCTGTTTTACGTGTTTTTTAGTGTTTTATGGGATTCTTTGACAAAACTCGTGGTTTTTTCTGCAGTTCGTTGACAAAATTCAGTTTTATAGCAAACCTTTTAAGGAATTTGCTTTCTTTTTTTTTTCGAAGTTCTCTGAATGGGGTAACTCTGTGCCACGTGTCATTGCTCTCGGTTTCCATGATGATTAATGAGTGGACCATTGATCAATAAACCATTTCGAACATAATGAAATTGATATGCATTCATGAAGTTCACAAAAATATACATTTTGCTTAATGTGGGATGAAAAGTATTTGATATTAAATTACAGAACCATATAGAAAAATTCAGCACTTTGTACAAGGTGCTTGTTATATAACACAATATACATAGCATTTATCGTTCATTTACAAGGACATGGAACAGATTCGAATAGAATATTGTATCTGAAGTACTGTTTATTAGTGATAATTACTGGAGGTATAATTTCATTTCTGGTACGCGGTTTAAGATGAACCAAACAACTTAAATCAGCTGTAGACAAAGATATTTTTAACGAAATTGTATTTTGTGAAACGTGTAAAATAAAAAGATATGAAGCGTATCTTCGAAACAAACAGAACAAAAACGAAATTAACATTAGATTTACAAGCATTTTTATGAAAATTCAGGAAAATCATCACACGTTTAAAGGGTTAATTCAATTGTTTTTGTATTTCCTAAACGCTTATAGACATAAAGATTATTTGACGGCAAAAGAAAATATTCTATAAAATTATTTTTTAATTTATAATTAAGTTCAAAAGATGTTCAAAAAGTTGTGTTGTCATAGACTTTTTTAAATATTTTTATAATAATAATAATAATAATAATTTTTGATACAAAAAACAACTTGAAATAAATAAACAAGAAAAAATAATGCATCAAGCAGGGGTTATGAAATAATTCCCAAGACATTCAGAATACTATAATAAACTTGACAGTTTAATAAGGTAAAAATGATGTCTAAATAAACAAATTTGTAAAATACATAACACATTTGAAAAAGCAACTTCAGCAATAAAAATCAACAATCGGAATAACATCTGAATTTTTTTGTGTAACTAAAATTTTTTTTGTGTATAGATTTATCATATATAAAGTATGCTAAATTTCAATTCAGTTTGGAAACGTATAGGTTATTTGAAAATGGCTGTTTCATCAATTTCCATCATAAAACGAAACTGACCTTTAGATGGTCTGTGCAGTCTTATCTATCATCATTAGGCTTTATATACTCTAAGTAATGTAAAAAAAGTTAGATTATTAAATATATACCGCAAAAAAACACACCTCCAGCAATTACATACCAATTATTCATATAGAATCGAATACAGAATTATTTTGTTTGTTCCTGTATATGAATGATAAAAAAAAGAAATAAGAACGCGTTTATTTGGAATTCCTTTGCATGGAAAAGAACAGAAAAATATGAGAACTTTTATTTCCATAACTAGCATTTGCTTGAAAAAATACATTAACATCAACCCCTTCATAAAAAAAAGTGTGAAACCCATCTGCTACTACAGAAAAATTAACTTGGTATGCTTTTTCCATAAAAAGCGAATCATAATATGCAGCAAGATTCTCCTTGTGATTGCTCCATCTCACATTTTAATAACATAGTTGAATTCCTTCGATATAATTAACTCCCCGCATATTATCACCTTATTTCATGCTTTGCTTTGGTGAAGTTTCTTATTAGAATCTTATGTGAATGTGATCATGAAGTTTCCATAAAATAGTAAAATTATCAATAATTTTGATGCTACTGAAAATGTTTTAAAATCAGAAATAATTGATTTATGCTTTTTTTTTCGTATCTGAGAATTATTTTTCAATTTGCATTTATTAATTACTAGTTACTGTTATATATGAAGATTCACGGTCATTAGTCGTTACGTGGCAACAAAATATGTTGATTTGGTGACTAACTTTCGGCGTCTAAGTCACCATGTTTTGACGAATTTTGCATTTATCTTGCGATTATTTGAAGAAAATCGCAATTTATTAAATCTTCTGACGAGAAAAACAAGTTTTTTTGAAATTATCTAACAAAATTCACCTGTTTTACGTGTTTTTTAGTGTTTTTTTTTTTTTTTTTGAAGAACATTGCATTTTATGGGATTCTTTGACAAAACTCGTGTTTTTTTCTGCAGTTCTTTGACAAAATTCAGTTTTATAGCAAACCTTTTAAGGAATTTGCTTTCTTTTTTTTTCGAAGTTCACTTTGATGAAAGTCGGTTTTTAACGTTATTTGAGGGGTTTTTGCGATACTTTCATAAAATTCGCGTTGTTTCTAATTTATATCCGAATTAAAATATTATGTGTTTAAATGAAATATACGCATTTGATGTAATTAACCCGTGTTTCAGTTTTACATATGTAGATTATTTTTCACTTTAAATTCCTGAATTTTATGCTCATATAAACGTTATTACTCTTATACGTTTTTTTCACAATGTGGCGAATGTATTATTTTAGTTTAGAAGCTGGTGGCTCCTTAAGAATTTAGGGAATTTGCACCTTTAGTTACTTGATAATCCACTGAAATCAGTTTTTAAAACTGCCAAACTTAATTGGGCCATGTTTACAAATTCGATTTGTCTGTCTATGTGTCCGTTGGAATTTAAACAATATCTTGAATTAAAAAAAAGCAACCAGACAAAGTTTTATATTTTGATATTTAAAAAAAAAAGATCGAAAAAGAAGAAAATTTTATGTCTATGTTTAGCGCAATTGTTTTTTACATGTTTATTTATTTAATTATTTACTTTTAAGGACGAGAGCTAGAAAATCGTTGAATTAAGAAGAGTATTCTTTTAACATTTTCCAACATAGTTGAAAAGTGTTTAAGATTTAGATTTTTCTGTCTGTTCGTCTGTCTCAAAAGAATATCACAGAAAATACCAGATAAAGCGTTATATTTTGATATTTTTCAAAATCACAATAGAAGTAAGTTTTGTCTCTACGTTTAGCGTAATAGCTTTTTTATTTTTTTTCCTTTTTCGATCCTTTTTTAAGGATTAGAATCAGAAAATATTTAAATTAAGGCAAATGTTTTTCTTTAACACCTTTTCTTTAACGTCGTTCATTCTCATATTCCTACTATATTGCACCAAGCTCCATCTGAATAGTTGCAGTATGCTATAAGTTAAACGTTCTTCTGCTGAAAGCGTTGCTTTATCTCATTAAATATTATTGTATTAAGTACCATCTTAATTGTCCTACCAAAAGTTGCAGAAAAAAATTATTAAAACCAGAAAAAACCAGAAAATTCTTTACCTTTTTTACCTGATGTAGAATATAATTTGCAATTCTAATCTGATGTTTAACTGATCTCTCAGAACACTAACAATATTTCAGAAATATCTTATGCCAGGACCTGAAATTGAGCACGCGCTTGCTTTAGAGCATCGGAATTAAACTTTCTGGTGTTTTGAATCACTGAACCATTCTAGTACAGGCGGATCGAATCTCTTCTCCTTTTTGAAAATCAGAAATCCGCTTTCTGGTGTTTAAAAGTTTTTGACCATTTCGGACAGGGATTCAAAACAACGCCCCGTTTATGGAATCTAGATTCCTTGTGTTTTAAATCATCGGACCATGTAGGAGAAGGATTCGTATCCACTTTTAGAGAATCAGAATTCCTCTATCTGTTTTAAACTACACGTCCATCTAGGTTCTAAGTTCAAAATGATGTTTCTTTATAAAATCTGAATTTCTCGTGTTTTAAACCATCAGAAAATCTAAGAAAGGTGTTCGAACCATCGGTTCTTTTAGAGAATCAGAATTCCTTTTTCTAGTGCTTTAGACAACTCGGCTATCTATGTGCGGGTTTCGAACGCACGCTCCCTATATAGAATCTGAATTTCTCGTGTTTTATACTGCCAGGCCATCCAGAAGAGGTGCTTGAACCGATGTTCCCTTTACAGAACCAGAATTCTTCTTTCTAGTGCTTTAAACTATTCGGGTATCTCAAGTGAGGTTCGAAATCACGCTCCTCCCTTAATAGAATCTTAATTTCTTTTGTTTTAACTACCAGGCAAGCATGTAGAATTGTTCGAACCAACGTTCCTTTTACAGAATAAAAATTCTTCTTTCTGGTGTTTTAAACCACTCGATATCTAGGAATTAATTCGAAACCATGCTCCTTTAATAGATTATGAATCTCCCTTTCATTGTTTAAAACCACCGGACCATCTTGGAGAAGGGTTTGAACCCACGTTCCTTTTATGGAAATAAAATAATTTTTTCTCGTATTTTAAACACCGCAACCATTTCGTTTACATTCAATACCATTTTAAAATTAAGCCAGTTTCAAATTGGTTTCACACTTCATTTAGCGAAACGAAAACACCGTAAAATATTCACTTCTCATGTTCAGATTAGCCGAAATGTTCCTAATAATATACATAATTTTAGATTTTTTTCAAAATTCTAATGACAAAATTAATAAGTTTTATCCTAACGCAAAAATGTATAAAAATTAAGAATTTTTTTATTAAAAAATAGAATTAACAAAATCTTTTTAGTGCCTTAGTATTTTTCAGCATAAACTAAAATATAAAAATTAACTCTTAAGTCATTAGAAACTGATAACTTGTTAAAAAACGTAATTGAAAAATTGATTTTTGGGGAAGACTTTTTCTCATTTCCTTTCAATCGAATATTAAATTTCTTGTTAAATTATAATTAAATACACTTTTAATCTGAAATTAAACCTCAAAAAAGATATAATCATGTTTTGAATTATTAGTTGAATAGAAAGCTGTTTGCTACTTTTGTTTTGTATTTGCTGCATTATTAAAAATATATTAAAGAGAAACGACTTTGATTTTATAACTAGTTTTGATGTAAATAAGAAAGTTAGAAGATAACGCCTTCTCTTGAATAATAAAAATAAGGTAAATGAAGTTAATATCTTTTTCCCATAAAAAGAAAACTTTAATGCATAACAAATTTATAATTGTGATTGCTTTATCTCAAATTTTAATAACATAGTTGATTTCCTTTGATTCAATTAACTTTTAATATATTGATATCTTATTTCATGCCTTACTGCGGAAAATCTTTTATTAAACCACTTTATAATCTCGTGAGAATGTAATTAAATCGCGAAGATTGAATGAAACGATAAGACTGCCAAACAGTTCTAAAATTATATTGGTTTTTAACACTTTCCAACACAAATAAAATGGGCTATATGAATTCACTTTTTTTTTCTCTACTTTCTGTCAGTCTGACTATAACTTGCATAAATATAATCGGATTGACATGCAATTTATTTATGTTACTGGAATTTATCATGGTAAGTTCGATATTGAAAATTAAGTTGTTTAGCATTTATACTTCGTTTACAGGAGACATTTAAAAGAATTACTTTATGTTATGGACTTTCGGAAAAATTCGTTTTCCAGTACATTTTAATGATGTTATACTATTTGAAACACATCGAAAAAGATGTATATTACTTAGGTGCAAAATGTTTATAGTAGAATATGGTGTGCGTAGTGGTTGCCACTCATATACAGGCGCACAGTAGAATATGCAATAATGAACAATAATGACTGGTAAAGCGTTATTAAATGTAACTAACTTTTTGCATGTTACAATGGGTGGCCTAATTATTAGCCACACTACAATTTTTCTTATTGGCAATCTTGGTTTAATGTTTTTGTGCTGACAACTCCGACAGGTGACATTTGATAGGTGTCGTCAACCGGTAAGGGACTCTAAAGGTGTGGACACACTTGACCACTATTTGCTGTCAGAAGTCGGCATGTTTTATGTTCGTAAGCGGTGTGTTTTATGTATAATGACATACATGACATTATGTATAATTTTATGTATATTTTTCATATCAAGGAAGGAAACTACAGGACAGAGAACCTTTCTCTCAAGTAGGATTGAAAACATTATCTCCTGAAACATTGTTATTCCCCCCTTTTTATTGTCAATAAGCCGCAGAAGGGAGGAGAAGAAAGGATTTTCTGGAATTCAGTTAATTGGTTGGTTTATTTTATCACGGCCGATTATCAATACGAGGTATATAAGCCCAAAGTGGGGTTGCCCTCCGTGGGGGTCTTTCTAAGGGAACCTAACCCATATTTACGCAAGGAAATTCAAGATTCCAAGAAAACCACGGAAAACTTTGAACGATTAGGGCGACCCAGCACCTGCGGTCTATCAGATTCGGAGGTCAAATTCAATTGAAGCTGGGCAAAATACATGTGTGCTTGGTTTCTTATTGCATAACGTACGTCAAGAATGTCATTGGAACGTTTTGTCATTTAAATGTTTTCAATTGTTGTTTAAAGTGAATTCTATTCTCTGCGAAATGCGTCAAAAGGAAA
The DNA here is from genome assembly GCA_964019185.1 of Maratus speculifer. Classification (NCBI taxonomy): domain Eukaryota; kingdom Metazoa; phylum Arthropoda; class Arachnida; order Araneae; family Salticidae; genus Maratus; species Maratus speculifer. The sequence goes on from OZ025303.1 coordinate 161,561,082, forward strand.
CACGATTATCCAATGAAATCGTTTAGTAGGCCTGATTATTGTCTGGCATCATAAGGAATGATTAAAAGAAAAGCATAAAAAATTTATACATAACAGACCAAAAGGAGCACAATCCATAAAGGGATGTTTGTCGAAAAATTGAGGAATTCGTTTTGGAATAATCGTGTCAATTTGTTTCATAAAAAGTTTCTACTTTATGAGCGAAAGTTTGTTTTTATTTATAAGCTCCTTAGTATTCAATCAATGTATACTGAAATTAGTTTAACAATCCACAAGTAAATAACAAAAGATTCATGTTCTTAACAATGTCAAGTTTAAGCGTGTAACTAATAATTTAGCCACCCACAGTACTTGGTGCGTAAAATATTATAGTTCGTATACAGGGCTTAACAGAAGAATTCTAATGCAATTATCTTTTTTGACAGGAAATATTGATAGAGAATTTTCAATTGTGTTATGCGTTTTCTCATATTAAATTATTTTATACTATACAGTATATATACAAGATTATAAATCATATACAGAGCTGCACAAAATAATTCGGATACTTTCCATACTACAGATGGTAATTACTGAAATTGAGTAATCAATAGTGTTTTTCCTTTTTCAAAATTGTTTATTTAAGCATAACGTTTAATTTTATAAAATGATGAAATATTGTAATAATATTCTAACTGGAAAGTGTTTCATAATCTATACTTGATGCATAATTTTACTGTATTTTTTAAGAAATACAGATTATTGTTTAAAAATGAAGCAAAATATGTTTTGAAAACACAAAAAACTCGCATCTTGCTTTGGTATCGTATTTTTTATATTCGTTTGATGAAAAAGACAGCATTTTATAAAATTATCGAACACTATGATTACGGGAAAGGATTCAATTTAAAACATATATTTTAAGTTGAACAGGTAACTGCTTTTAAAATACAACATTATCAACAAACAATAAATTACCGTAAAATGGAGTTAATAGGAACAGTAAGGGGAATAGGAACGAAACTTCCGGTCATACAAATAAATTTATTATACATATAAGTGATGATATTTTTAGTTGCCAATTTTTTTATAAGAAGATAATAACATTAAAAGTTGGGAAATTCAATTTTGCCACGTCTGAACCACTAATGGTGTATATAAAAAACTGCAAGTGGATCCCCCAAAACATAATTTTTTCAACGTCTTAAACACTTTGTATGTAACTGCAGTATTTTTCGTATTCTAAACCTAAAAGTAGGGGTTTTTAATTAATGATAGACCTGTAAACTATATGCTGTATTAAATTCTACTTATTTCTAAACTACACAATGAAAAAGTGGCTTGTAACATCTGACGTTTAAGATTTACGGGGTGAATCGGAACACGTTTTCTCTCATAGTTTATTTTTCTATACAGTAATAGGTTTTTGTAATATCTGAAAACTTATGTATGAATATGTATTGTAACAATATTTTGTCTGTTCTAATTACTTGAAGAGTTTAAAGGTGCCAAGAAATTACTTCGTTAAACAAAAAAGTCAACGCCCAATCCAACAGACATGGAACCAGTGTTGGGCACGTTCACAAAATAAACGAACTAACTCAAACTCACGTTCAATTTCTGAAAAGTGATTTAAGTTCACGTTCAAATTCAAAAATTTTCAAACGAACTCGTTCAAATCAAACTCATTTGTAAAAGTGAACGAAGTTCACTAAAAAGTTCACTTTTTTTTCTTTTTTTTATGTTTGGATATTATTGTCCAAATTCACAAAATTTTGTGAACTAATCATTTGATTATTCGATATGTAAGATAGAGGTATGCACGGACGGGAATTTCCAGGCCCGATCCATAGAAAAAAAAATGTCCGGCCAGATATTAAAATAAAAATTTCGGCCCGAGCCCAGCCCGGCTCGTAGAGAAAATTTAGCGGCCCGACCCGGTCCGATATAATAGCTAAAAATAAGGCCCGACCCGGCCCGATATAATAGCTAAAAACAAGGCCCGAGCTTGGCCCGGCCCGGAAAAAAAGTTGAAATTTCGCACCGACCGCGGCCCGACCCCGAGTACATTTCTACAGGACATTGATATTTACCCTTACGGAAGAGTTCTGGCCAAAAAAACTTACCTTAGTCTGTTTATAATCACCTTTTTTGCAGAAGTGCCGTAGGCTGCGATGTTTAGACTTTCTTTTAAAATCTTTCCGATTTCTTTAAAATCTTTCCGATTTAGACATATTTCCGCCTTACACAGTCCACCTTGTACAGAGAGTTTACTGTACATATCTATTTTCGGCGAAATTGTATACAGCCCAGGTCCGTTTCGGCGCGACCCGAGTCTGAAGAAGAAGTAAGACTAGGATACTACCCAGAGAAGTGATATCCAGACTTAACCCGTCCTCACGCTCGTGTAGGCCTCTAAATGGCATTTGAAAGAGGGAAAAAGTGTACTAAGGTCTGGAAAAATTTTAAATAAATTATTAAAAAAATTGAACGTAAATTTTAACGTAAATTTCGTTCAAACTCGTCTATTTTTTGAGTTTCCGTTCAGTTCAAACTCGTTTATAAAATAGTGAGCGAAGTTCAGTTCAAAGTTCACAAATAGTGAGCGAAACGCGTGAGTTTTCGTTCAGTGAGCGCGTTCATACCCAACACTGCATGGAACACACAATAAAGTAATTTAAAAATGACAAATTACTAAGAAAAATTGCACTGAAGTATTCTCTGACATCCACAATCTTACACAAAATGGAAAACTAATTGAAAAAAGAGGGATGCAAACAGCACTAAGGACTGGAGATGAGGACGTAATAGAAGATCGTATTAACACATGCAGCGATTGGGACTACTCAATAGATTTACTTAACCCAATGACTACTAGCATAGTATAACACAGAACAGGGCTGAATTTGTATTAAACTCCAACTTGTGCATTTCGAATACAATGTTTTAGAGTAAATTTTAATTTTTCTTGATTTTAAAGTTGTTTTCTAAATTTTAAAAAGGCATATTTTTAATTGTACATAAAATAAAGGCTCGGTTTGGTAGTAACTACGTATTTCTATACCTCCCTTATCATTATTACCTGTTTTTATTAACCTTATTAAAGTTTGAATCAAAATAAAGATTAATAAATAAGAATAAAGATTATAATATTTGTTTCGATTCACCCCTATCTGCGGGGTGAATAGGGACACCAATTGCTTAAAAAGTAAAGAACAAATGTTTTTGCTTAAAAAGTAAAGAACAAAACAAGACCGAAGTGTCTAGAAAAAATAAAAGAATTAAAAAATCAGTTGTTGCTTTTTTTAACGTTAAAACTGAAAAGTGTTCCAATTCACCCCATTTTACGGTATTTATTTTAATAAATTGTGTGATTTTTTTATAAAGTTCTTATTACCAACACAATACTTCGTATAATTACTCATAATGATTTTTTAATTTATTTTTGTTTTGAATAATATTATACTTAATTCTTATTTTACTATGTAAATTATTCAACAGTTTTAAATCATCATGCTAGTATAAAAAAAATCAGAAGATTGATATAAGAATAAGATATATTAATAGATTGTCCCTAGTTTTGGCATTATATTGATTTGCCGAAAAAACTTGATAAAATTCGTCCTCTCACAACTTTTATTAAGTTTTTTAAATAAACCATTGTTTTTCGATAAAATTTAGTTAAACATTTGTTAATAAAATCTCTTAAACTGAAACTATATTTTTCTTCTTTTGTTTGTTTTAAAGATATAAATATTATTTTTATAAAACATTATTTTTAAAAAACATTATTTTTGTTAAAAAAAATCAATTTAAAATAAAATTTTCTCCAGCAACCATCTTTTTCGTATATTTTAATATATTTTCAAGAACATTTGTAAAAAAAATAATTTTTTTAAATAAAATTTAATTAAATATATGACAATAATAACCCTCATAAGTGTATGTTCCTCTTGAATCCAACTGTTTTCTTTACTTTTGTTTGTTTTTAAAAAATAATTGTAAGAAACCATCTTACAAATATTGTTTAATTCATAAATTTAAACTAACAGATGCATTTAGTGTAATAAAAATGATATTTCATGTAGCGATCTTAACACCAAAAGTATAATCTGTATGACTTCTGTATGGGTTACCATAAGTAGAATCATTCAAATAAATAATTCAAAACAATTGAAATCAACCATTTGAAGTAAAGGAAAGCCATTTAATGAGCTCTTATTTGAAGTTACGAACTATTTCAGATATATATATATATATATATATATATATATATACACTATATTGCCATTGATTATTGGACACTTGCGATTTTAGACATTTTACTAAATATCTAGAAAAATACATGAGGAATCATCTCGAAACTCTTAGTATACACTATATTGCCATTGATTATGGGACACTTGCGATTTTAGACATTTTATTTAATATCTAGAAAAATACATGAGGAATCATCTCGAAAATCTTAGTGTATAAATATAATAGTACACGTCATACATCTCCGTGAAGATTTTTTACCGAAACTCAATAGGGGACCGTCAACAAATTAAAAAAGAATGAATATCTTTTGAATAACCCTGTCAAAACTAATATAGCAAAAGCGCTCAAACTCTAGATTAGGATTGAATGCCTTATTGTAATACACTGTGTTCATTTTTATGCAAATAGCATGCATACTCGCAGAGTAATTAAGGTTTTTATAAAAATGGCCCCAAATTTTTCTGAGTTTTTCCCTTATAATTTTCAGAGTTCTTAATATAAAATAATATTTTTTTCAGAAAATATGTCAAACAACATTGCACACAGTACCGTGCAATCAGAATAAAAAAATAATAAACATTGTATGAAAAAAAGGTAGGTTTACTAAATAATTTTTTACTGCGCATGCGTCAAAGATATCAAAATTTCATTTGCATATTATGTTAGCTAAATGTATAGAGCAACTTTTGTAAAACTCTCAAAATTATAGCTTGAAAATTCTGAAAGTAATCGTCTATAGAAAAAGGACAAAATCCGTTGTTTCCAAAATGAAGCAAAAAAATGAGGGATTTTATCCAAAAGTTGTCGTAACATCCCGTATTGTGTATTCTATATTGACACTAATCAATGAATATATGGATACAACCCCTCTTGTTTTTGCTTCATTTTGAGAATAACGGATTTTCAACTTATTCAATTGACGATTATTTTCAGAATTTTCAAGTTATGATTTTGTGAAATTTACAAAAGTTGCTCTATACATTTAGCTAACATAATATACAAATGAAATTTTGATATCGTTGACGCATGCGCAGTAAAAAATTATTTAGTAAACCAACTCATTTTGTATACAATTTTCATTATTTTTTAATTCTGATTACAGGGTACTGTGTGCAATGTTGTTTGTCATATTTTCTGAAAAAAATATTATTTTATATTAAGAACTCTGAAAATTATAAGGGAAAAACTTAGAAAAATTTGGGGCCATTTTTATAAAAACCTTAATTACTCTGCGAGTATGCATGCTATTTGCATAAAAATGAACACAGTGTATTACAATAAGGCATTCAATCATAATCTAGAGTTGAGCGCTTTTGCTACATTAGTTTTGACAGGGTTATTCAAAAGATATTCATTCTTTTTTAATTTGTTGACAGTCCCCTATGGAGTTTCGGTAAAAACTCTTCACGGAGATGTATGACGTATACTATTATATTTATACACTAAGAGTTTCGAGATGATTCCTCATGTATTTTTTTAGATATCTAGTAAAATGTCTAAAATTGCAAGTGTCCCAAAATCAATGGCAATATAGTGTGAAAATATAATAGTATACGTCATACATCTCCGTGAAGATTTTTTACTGAAATTCCATAGGGGACCGTCAAAAAATTAAAAAAGAATGAATATCTTTTGAATAATCCTGTCACAACTAATGTAGCAAAAGCGCTCAAACTCTAGATTATGATTGAATGCCTTATTGTAATACACTGTGTTCATTTTTATGCAAATAGCATGCATACTCGCAGAGTAATTAAGGTTTTTATAAAAATGGTCCCAAATTTTTCAAGTTTTTTCCTTATAATTTTCAGAGTTCTTAACATAAAATAATATTTTTTTCAGAAAATATGACAAACAACATTGCACACAGTACCCTGTAATCAGAATTAAAAAATAATGAAAATTGTATACAAAATGAGTTGGTTTACTAAATAAATTTTTACTGCGCATGCGTCAACAATATCAAAATTTCATTTGCATATTATGTTAGCTAAATGTATAGAGCAACTTTTGTGAAAGTCACAAAATCATAACTTGAAAATTCTGAAAATAATCGTCAATTGAATAAGTTGAAAATCCGTTATTCTCAAAATGAAGCAAAAACAAGAGGGGTTGTATCCATATATTCATTGATTAGTGTCAATATAGAATACATAATACGGGATATTACGACTACTTTTGGATAAAATCCCTCATTTTTTTGCTTCATTTTGGAAAGAACGGATTTTGTCCTTTTTCTATAGACGATTACTTTCAGAATTTTCAAGCCGTAATTTTGAGACTTTTACAAAAGTTGCTCTATACATTTAGCTAACATAATATGCAAATGAAATTTTGATATCTTTGACGCATGCGCAGTAAAAAATTATTTAGTAAACCTACTCATTTTTCATACAATTTTTATTATTTTTTAATTCTGATTACAGGGTACTGTGTGCAATGTTGTTTGTCATATTTTCTGAAAAAAAAATTATTTTATATTAAGAACTCTGAAAATTATAAGGGAAAAACTTAGAAAAATTTGGGGCCATTTTTATAAAAACCTTAATTACTCTGCGAGTATGCATGCTATTTGCATAAAAATGAACACAGTGTATTCCAATAAGGCATTCAATCATAATCTAGAGTTTGAGCGTTTTTGCTACATTAGTTTTGACAGAGTTATTCAAAAGATATTCATTCTTTTTTAATTTGTTGACGGTCCCCTATGGAGTTTCGGTAAAAAATCTTCACGGAGATGTATGATGTATACTATTATATTTATACACTAAGAGTTTCGAGATGATTCCTCATGTATTTTTCTAGATATTTAGTAAAATGTCTAAAATCGCAAGTGTCCCATAATCAATGGCAATATAGTGTATATATATATATATATATATATATATATATATATATATATATATATATATATATATATATATATATAATGAAATAAAGGAGTTTAGAATTAAAATAACGTATAGCGCTAGATCTAGCACGACTTTTGTTAATGTCTTTAATACTTAGATTTCTATATCTACTCGAAGTTAAGAACTTTTGGTTGCGTAACTATTCTGAACAGGTATTAGATATACTTCCTATTTAAGCTATAACGTTGAAATGAAATAAAACGTATGGTTCTGGTTAATGTATCGTGTGTTAGTAAATAAGTTCTTAGTCTAGTATGAATGTTACTAGTGTTTTTAATGTTCAGGTTCTAAACTTTTTGAAGTTAAAAAATTTCAACGATTAACTATTCTGTATATAAATAAAGTGTACGTTGTAAGTGAAGAAACTCTTAAAAGGAAACATTAATTTGTCGAAATACTTTGATCAGTCAGGAAATAGTTTTTCACATGGTAGGCATAGTTGTTAGAAAGCTGTGAGAAGTTCCACGTTCTAATAATCGTGAATCATTATTTTTATATAATGTTGCAAGAATAAAATTTAATTGAAGTTACTAGAAAGATTCTTTAATGTATTATATTTATCTTTATTAGAAAAAAAGGGAACTATCTCCCTTACAAGCTATGCTTGATAACCCCCCATTGAGACACCACAAACTCTAAAAACATGCTATTTTGAAATACTTTAACAATATCATAGAAGATTGAATTTTATTTAAAAATCCAGTGTCGATCTCACAATAAACGTATTTACAATTATTACTCTTCTATACCACTCAATTATATTTAATTGCTATTTTGTCTTTTATTAAGTTGAATCAGTTAAACATTTTTTAAAAAAGCTAATCTAAAATGAATCTTTAAAAAGATCTCGGAAGATTGAATTATAATTTAAAAAAAAAGTCATCGGCAATTTCAGTATAAACGAGTTACTATTCATTTTTGTCTGTTTAATGGCTGTTTTGTCTTGGATTAAATCTAATCAATTAAAAATATTATAATAAGTTAATTTTAAATGAATTAAGTAAATACAGTCAATGTCTCCTAATATTTTTAACAACGCTATAAGAAAGTTGTTTTAAATAAGACTTTAAATGTATCATTTTAAATCTGACGTAATGTTAAGCATTTTTTATTATTTTTAATATTCACTTGAATAAACTTTTGTTGTTAGAAAGAAAATATTATTTGTGCTGCCTTAGAATTCGCAACAATAGTTTAAATGTTCATCTCAAAATATAAAATAAATGTTTAAACTGTATATTCAACATATAAAAACAGTAAATTAGAATTGAGAACGTATTTAGACTATTTGGCCATGTTAAATATGATATAATTTACTCCATTTATGGTTTCCAAGGCACAATAATGAATTTGTTATTTTAAAATTTTCACCCTCTTTTAAAATGAATGATTCAATTTTCAATATTTTCTGGCTCTTAATACGTAATAATTTAATTCTAATTTGAAAGTTTTTTTCTATTTATAATAATCACGGGAAAATAATTTTTTAGTTTACAGAAAATACGAGGGTTTTATGCGAGGTTTTTAAAATTGAAATGAATTAAAATAATTATCTTTTCCAAAAAATATGCAAATAATATTTCCCGAAATGTTGAAAATTGGAATTTAAAATGGAAATAAACGTTGTAAAATTATAAAAATGTATATACATATTACACAGTGGCAACTTCTTATGTATATGTATAGCCTTAGAAAAAAACAAATCTTTTAAAATCTTATGTATACTTTTTTTTCCTATAGAGCTTTTTGTAAAGAAACTATTTTGACCAACTTTAAAATTTAAACATATTTTAAAATAATTATTAGATTAAAAAGCTCTTTACATCAGCATGTTTATCAAACATTTCTCTGCAATATTATTCATTTAAAAAAAATATATATGAAGTAGTTTTTATTTATAGTAATGAAGAAAGATCCCCTGTCACAAAATATTTTTTTACTGCTGGGGTGACAGTGTTTGTCATTTTTTTTAGAAAAATGTGATAATTACACGCAAGGAAAATAACTATAGCAAAATGAAATAAGGTATCCTGGGGTAATAACGCCACGTTAAGTTTCTACCAATTTTCACGGCTCAGTTTTAGTTGGTATTTTTCAAACAAATATAGGATCTGATACAGCAACTCATCGACTACCTATATAAAATAAAATAATTTAACAGATTTGTATTCATAAAATGTAATGGCGTTTTTTCTTGACCAATGCTATTTGGCGTTATTACCCACCTATATGGGTAATAACGCCATGCAAACAAAACTATGAAATAAGATGGAATAATTGCATGTAGATTGCCCAATTCTAAAAATACAAACTCTACAAACTTAGAAATTGACAAATTGCATTCTAAGCTATTGAAAATGTTCAATTTTTTGTGAAAGTGTAAGAAAAATATAGGTGTGGTGTGGGGAGAGAGGATGAGGCAAAAGAATATGAGACCGTGAGCTTCTTTTTGCTTAAAAAAGACCGCTTAAATAGAATTATTAGAAACATTGCACAGTTTTAACTGTGTTTATTTGAATCAGTATTTAGGATGTAGCTCGGCCACTGTAGAGAATCAACCGGGGTATTAATGCCAAGGATTGGCGTTATTACCCCGTTATAGTTATTGCGCTGTACATTTTAAATTACAAATTATCTCGAGAAGATATCCAAAATCTTCAACAACATTTTGAAAGTCCATGAAATGTACTACAAATTTATGTAATTAACAAAGTTTTTCCGGATAAAAAAAATAGTCTTCACATCACAAAACATATCTCGCAAATTTTAGATCAAGCGATAATTTTAGTTGCTTGTAAAAACAATAAGACCTAAAAATGAAACAAATTAACTTGAAGCTGTTTTTTGCGATTTATATGACTCAAAACCCTTCTGCGCAGAGCACATGGGTGTCATTTACCTGATTATTTCATAATTATGCAAAATAAAAGCACTTGGCGTTATTACCCCACCTGGCGTTATTACCCCAGGGTACCTTAATTTTACAGCCCTGCAGATTATTTTCTTACATTTTGATGATCGAATGTTGATTTATAAGGCGATGTCTAAAATTATCCTACGGTGAGACACATGTTTAGATGCCAGTTTTGTTTTATACACTGTTAAAATTATTTCTATGAAATTACAGAGAATCTGCGGGTAATCCATTACCTAAAGACTTATGTAAAATTACAGAGAGAACAACTGAGATTCTGTTAAATAATAGAGTTATTCGATAATTAAGATATATTAAATAGTTATTCGATAAATTAAGAATTGACTCGGTAAATGAACATCGTTACAAATGCACAAGATTCTGAAAATTGTACAAGTAAATTTACTTTTAGTGATAATAATTTAATTTAGTTTTTAAAATTAGTGATTCACTCAGTTTTCAGTGAGCTATAAACAACTTAAATTTTCGAGAAAATTTGAACTGCTGTATCATTAAATTTTAACAAAATTTGTTTTCAGCCGTCCTGGAGTTTGAATCAGACTTCTTGACAGTAGAAGAAAACATTACTGACTGTATTATAAGAGCTATTGGTATCGAGTACAATGTCTTTTATAATTCAGCGGGGAAAAATCTCCACTAAATCTCATAAGATATTTTTTCTCTTTCTAAATGATTCTAAGTTTTAAAAAGAAATCCTTAAACTAAATTTTCTTTCTTAATATTTCTGTTAAAATTGTTACAAAATTTCAAAAGTGCGCATTTTGAAGTACAAAATTTAACAAAAATAAAAATATCATTAAAAAAAAAAAAAAACACAAATATCTTCCTACAGGGAATTAGATGTTTGTGTTTTGATGATAAGAGAAATGTTTGCAAAATGATGACCAAAAAACTCAATCGAATGCATTTAACCGAGAACTAGTCTAAATTTACAGAGAGTTTCACCTTTTTCCTGTGTTTTTAGAGAAACTTTTAACAATGTACTTTGATAACATATAGTATGATACATCCCCACAAAAAAAAAAAAAAAAATTGTAGAAAATCTATAGGTATTTGGCCCAAAAATCTGTGGGAAATCCGTTGGTATTTGGCCCATTATGCAGATATTTTTTAAAATATCGTTAAAAATTGTCGTTGAGCTTTTTCTAGCTCGCTGAGTTTTGCACTGATGAAGAATCTCGATAGTAGATTCGAAACAGCTGTTTGCTACTTTTTCATACTTTATTTGTGCATTTATAATCGTTGGGTTTTTTTTATCTTTAAACATTTTTGCACAAAGGCTTTATTTGCTATTTTAGTGTGATACATAGTGAATTAATATAACGCTCAGAGGAGAATTAATCTTTAATACTCTTGATAATGTGTTTATAACAAAAATAAACTCGAGTAAATTTTCTTAGCTTTTTTATTTACAAGAAGTCAGTTGAAAAAGTTATTTCACAGAATTAGAAAATTATTAATTTACGAAACTGAATTCGTTTAATGCACATAAAAGTAAAATGAATCCACACAAAACCGAAATATTGTACAACAAATATTTATGTCACTATCTTACAACTTTTCATAAAGACGGTTGAACTACTAATCCAAAATAGCTGAAATGAATCGTCTAACAGAGAGACAACTCAATAACTTCTTACTATAAGTCTCATGTCCCATTTGGACTATGTCACGAGTACATTGCAATGAAATAAAACGTGAGTTCAGAGTTAAATATCGCGTGTTATTGTTGAAGGCCTAAATACAGCACGAGTTTCACTAATGTCTTTAATGCTCAGGTTTCTATACGTTTCAGCAGTTAAGGAATTTTGCCCACGTAACTATTCTGCAGAAACACTGAATGTATATTTTAAGGTAATGAACTTTTAAAAAGAAATAATGATAGGTAGAAATTTTAAGTTCAATAAAAGAAAGTTTTTCTGTATGGTTAGTTTAATTGCTACAAAGATAAATATTATTTGACAGAGGATTAACAAGAATCATTAATTTTTTTTTCAAGGTTCGTACATATACGGATATTTAAGGAATTTTAAATGTAATAATACCAGAAATTTTGTAAAATACTAATTGCTATATCAGAAGACAGACTTCTTTTTTCATTAAGTAAGCCAAATGTTATTGTGCGAAAATTCTGGAAAAAGCGTTTTTAGAAGTTCTTGGAGCATACGAACTCTGTTTTCATGTTTCTTTCAGGCACACTGTGCCCGGTCTGGGATATCTAAATTTAATTCAAAACTTGCAAACGGCACCAGTAATATTTTAGTGAAATTTTGTTTTTATCATAAAAGGTTAAAATAAAGAATTAAAATTATCTAAAAAATTCGTTTGTGAAATCCGGTGTCTGTCCATAATTTCACATTTTACGAACTGATTTTGCCCGTCCCGAAAAGGGTTGAGGGGATCTTAAAATAATTTTTAATTATTACGATAAAATTTTGATTTTTTTGTGGTGATTAACATATTATTTGTTTACAAAATCACATGATAAAACATCTCATAATTAAAAAAATTTTTTTTTTTAATTTATCAAAAAATTGGGTTTTTTTAAAATCGTTATAATACAAGATATTATTTTGTAGAATTTCGATTTTTTTTTACATTTAAATAAACAAAAATATCTATATTTTAATTTTGATTCAGAATTTTTAAAATATTGATTTTTAAATCAATTAAAAATATTTAAAGTAAAAATTTGAAAAAAAAGATGTAACTTTTATTAAAAAATTATATTTTCAAAAGTAAATATATTTTTTTCAAATTTGCTGAATTAAAATTACAATAAAAGAATAAAGAAAAGACATGGTTTAAGTTTGAAACATTTATCTTTAACGGTTCTTGAATTATACCAATTTGAACCTGAGAAGTTGTGAAAAAAATCATCATGAAGTGAAAAGCATTTTCACAGGAAATCATTTCATGATTTGGAAGCTAGATTTTGAAAGCAAACCAAAACAGTACTTTTTTTTTACAGTACATACATTAAATTAAAATCAAATTAAACAAATTTGTCTTACTTATTCTAAATTAGCAATTGTGACGGGAAAGGTAATTTGCTGCAAATTTTTAAATTTCGCTTACCAAATGTAATTAAATGGATATGAGGCAATTATATAAAAATGTTAAAATTAGTTGTTATCATAATTTAAAATTCGCTCGTATTGTCGTTGAGCAAGGGGCTCGTGTGGTTTCTTGTCTGGTGACTTGATAAACTAACACAACAACAGCACCTCATTTATCCACGATACTTTTAAAAAGAGGGTAGCTTTTGGAAAATGGCCGCCGTCGTTGAGTTAATCAGTCGTGTGATTTCATGTCAGCGGACTGGTAAAGCATACATTTTTGGATTCATCACAACATCAGCATCTCATTTGTAAATGATACATTCAATACTTGGGTAATTTATGGGCGCCATATTTGAAAATGACCGCCGTCGTTGATTCAAGGACTCTTGTGGTTTTATGTCAGCGGACTTGTTAAACCATACTATTTTTGATTTACGACAACATCAGCATGACATTTATCCATGATATTTTCAAAATGAGAGTAGCTAATGGATACCATATTAAAAAATGGTCGCCGCCGTTGAGCCATGGGAGACCTAGCTCTAACTTTTTCATAATTTTAGTTTTAGTAGATTCAATAATAGTTGCTGAAGAGGTATTTTTGCACTATGTTTTCGACAATATATCTGAAAATATAATATCTAAAAATAAAAGAAGTGTATTTTTTTTCAGAGTTACGCATTTTAATTCAATTTTAATTCAGCGTTATTTTATGAAAAACAAAACACATTAGAATACACGAAACAGGAGGTTCATTTAATAATCTATTTTTATTCCTTGAATAATTCAAAAAGAAATTAACTACAGCAATAAGAAATTATATGGAATAATTGTGAATCAATCATTTAAAAGATATAAAAGTCAATAGCTGATCTCTTACTAAAAGTGTCATGCCCATTTAAATTATTTTCCCAGTACCTTGTAATGCCATAAAACGTGAGTTTGGAGTTAAATATGGCATGTTACTTAATAATTTCTGAATGTAGTGCAAATTTCACTAATATCTTTAATGGTTAGAGTCTATACTTTTCTGCAGTTAAGTAATTTTGAACATTTAAATATTCGGAAGAAATACTAAACACATTTTTTAAGGGTATAAACTATTGAAAAGAAACAATAATCTGTTGAATCTGTATATTAAAGAGGAAGATAATGTTTGTATGCTAAGATATTTTAAATAAAATAAACTAAGAGAGACTTGAATACATTAAAAAAATTAAAACGTATATGCCAAAAAAAAATAAAATAAATAAAAAAATAAAAAAAAATAAAAAAATATATATATATATATATTAAAAAACAATTTAAAATACAAAAAGTAAACGTTTCGTCAAGATTCTCGCAAGGCATCATCAGTACAACTATCCATCGCATAATAAATAATGGAACAAATCTAGAACAGTTACAGTTAGTTAATTTTATGAAATAAATAATACTCACTAGGGGTAGAATGAGCCTCATCGAAGATCGGCGATCGCAAATATGTGAACTAACCTTTGATGAGTAATCTACCGTGATTCCTCCTGTCTTAGTTTATTTTATTCAAGTATTCAAGTCTGTTTTAGTTTATTTTATTCAATATTTTAATAGCTTTTTAAATTCAGATGTTAAATGTATATGTATTGCAAATGTTTATACAATACATATACCGTGATTACTCCTGTCTTAGTTTATTTTATTCAAGTATTCAAGTCTGTTTTAATTTATTTTATTCAATTCTTTAATAGCTTTTTTAATTTATACGTTAAATGTATATGTATTGCAAATGTTTGTATGGGTATTAAAATTGTTAGGAGGATATATAAAGTTACAATGAATAATAACGTGGATTCATTCGATTCTAACGATGCTGAGAGAGCAAAATTCACTATCATATACAAAACAGAAAATTTCTTTGATGTTTAGCAGATTTTGGCCGCTGTATTTTAAATAATTGGTAAAGAAAATAAGTATAGCAAAAAGAAATAATACGGAACAATTGAAATCGACTATTTGAAATAAATAAAACTCAATAATCGATTATTTACTAGAAGTTTCATACGCCATTTAAACTATCTTGATATAAAATAAAACGTGAGTTTAAGCACAAATATTGCATGTTCTAAAGCGAGTTCAGAGTTTAGCACGAGTTTCACTAATGTCTTTAATACTTAGGTTCTATACTTCTCAGTAGCTAAGTAAATTCGACGGCGTAAGTATTATTCTAAGGAAACGTTATATGTACGTTTTAAGGGAAAGAAATATCGAAAAAAATGTTAATCGATCAACATTCTTTGATCAACGAGGAATATATTGTATGTATGGTTAATGTAATAGTTTGTTCGATGTATATTTAAAGTTTGAACCACGGAATAACCTTTACTTTTACGATATTTCGAGAACAAAGTTGAATACAATATACGAAATGTTAAGTTCTTTTGATGTTTTACTTTACTTTATCTTCGTAATTTAAATAATCCAAAAGGAAAGTTACAGCAAAATAAAAATAATAAGTTTTCACGAAAGAACGCTCTTTTGCGCACCTCAAAACTTGCATAAATTTAATGGAAAGTTCTACTTTTTTGCCTAAAATACATGCGATTTTTACAAATACTCTTTGCGCCACAGATTGTACAGAATGTATACTTAAGTATATACTTCATACATGCATATTAATTTTATTATGTTCAAAAGAGTGTAACACCATTAAAATGCATTTGAAACATTTTTTTTTCCATTGATCGTCAAGTAATGGAATATTTGACTCTACCTGTAATTAAACTATGATTCTGATTTGCATAAAAAAATGAAATGACTCGATAAAATTATGCAACAATTATATATTTTTATTTGAAATGATTTGGTTGGTAGTTATTGCTCTGTTATATGCGGACAGACGGACGGACAGAACGAACACTAAAGATGCTACGCATTCGCATAATTACGAACGCACCTCAAAAGATTAATTCAGAAGAAAAGAAGAATTATTACATTCCCTTTCCAAAATTAGCGTTCCAACTATAGTTTGATCGCAATAAAAAATATTCTGTCTTGATTAATTGAACTTTTTTAGAATGAGTATAAAATTTTTAATTGCGCATAAAAACAAACATCTAAAGAATCTACATTCCTACGAAATGGATAGCAATTACATTCTGGCAACAATAAAACAGATTTACACATTAAGTTTTTTGAAAATGTAATAAGACTTATTCTTACATAGTTTAAATATTTGTGTGCCTGATTCAAATTACAGAATAGTGAAATACAACATAAACAAAGATAAGGTTTAAACCTTTATGTCTCATATTAGGACTTTATAAAAATTTCATAAAGTGAAGCATTTTTAGTGAATTTGAAAAATCACACTAGATTTACACATCATTTAAGAATTTTTATAAGGATTTTGACAGTTAAAATTAATTAATTAAAATTGAAATTATAAAGATTTTGTGTAATTTTTATAACTCCACTCAAATCTTTTACTTGAAATATTTTATTATAGTAGTTTGTGAAATCATGTTTTTTTTTTTCAATAAGAATATAAAAAATTTTCTGAATCGAATCCCCCACCCCCCGCAATGTTTCAACATCAAGAAAGCTGAAAAGGTGCAAAAGCAAAAGAAATCCTCCTTTAAAAATTTTTTTGGTCCTTTTAAAAATGATCTGCAGTTATTTTTCAGAATATCTGAAAAAATCTGCAGATATTTTTAAGGTAAAACTAAATCTGCAAATTTTCTTCAGATTTATGGAAAATTTCTGCAGATAATCTAATGATTAATTTTAGTTGGATGGTTTCGTTTGGTTTCGTTTATTTTATGTGGGCCGATTATCTACAAGTGGGATATAGGCCTTAAAGGAATCGGATGTCCTTCGGGGGGGTCTTTCTAAGTGAATCTAAGTGATATTTGCGCCAGGAAATCCAAGATTCGAAGAAAACCACGGAAAACTCTGAACGGTTAGGCCGACGGGTTTGAACCCAGCACCTGCCGTCTACCAGCTCAGAGGTCAGAATCTCTCGGCCATTGGTGGGTCTTTAGTGGGACGGAATCCAATTTTTTGATTTTTTTAGAATATACAACAGAACGCATGTTGTTATTTAAGTAAAATTGAAAGGTTAAGTTAATACATATCAAAATAATAATAATTGCTATTAGTTTATTTTCTTAAACTATTAATAAAAAGAAAAAAACAATCAAAACTTTTTTTAATGAGTTGAGAAGTAAAATCTTTCTTTTCTTTTCATTGAGTTTATAACAACAAATTATCTGCCTCTGGAAGTCAGTCAAAACGTCTGAGACAAGAGCCCAAAATACTATGTTAAAAAAAAAAGACATAGCCAGAGCAGCTTTTTCCTAATTTTTGAACTTTAGATTATTTTATTCTGCATTCAATACATTCTCGATCATGAAACAGGCACACAAAGATTTGCACAGTCTGCGACAGATTTTAAAATAATTATTATTTAATGAACTAAAATTTTGATTTTTTTGTGATTGTTAATCATATCGTTTGTAAACAGAATCATATGATAAAATCTCTCATAATTTTATAAAAAAATTTAAAATTTACCAAAAATGTGGGGTAGTTTAAAATTGCTAGAATTCAAAATATTATTTATAGAATTTAATTTTTCTTTTAATTTAAATAAACAAAAAGTATTGTGATTTTAATTTTGATTCAGCATTTTTTAAAATACTAATTTAAATAAAAATTAAAAATATTAATTAAAAATAAAAATATTTAAAGTAAAAATTTGAAAAAAGTAACTTTTATTTAAAAAAATCATATTTTCAAAAGTATACATTTTTCTTTTCAAATTTGCTGAATCAAAATTAAAGTAAAACAACGGTTTTTAAAACGAATATCAGGATCTTCTTTTGCGAACTTTTTTAATGTATGCAAATAAATGCATCTCAATCTTTAAGTATATTCGATGAAATTTGCTTAAAAAACAATAATTGCTATTTTTTAATTTTCTTTGACTACGACTGAAAAAAGGGATAGAAGAAATTATCTCTAGAAACATTAAAAAAACAACTTTTCTTTTACTTACTTTTAATTAAGTTTATGACACACAAATTACGAAATGCTGGAAGTTGTTCAACAATTCTGGGACATGAGCCCAGTATGTTACTTTAAAACAACGACATAGTCAGAGCAACCGTGACACATCTCATGAACTTTAGTTTTGTTTATACCGGATTCCGTAGATTCCCCAAACATGAATCAGACACAGAAATATTTAAACTATGTAAGAGGAAGTAGCATTACATTTTCAAGAACACTTAATGAATGAAACAGTTATAGTGACTCAGGAATTCGATTGCAATCCATTTCAAAAGAATGTAGACTAATTTATTATTAGATTAATTATTTTTTAAGCGCAATTAAACTTTTATATTCAGCAAGACAGTGTTATTTTTTATTGAGATATTGTAAGTATAATGTGAAATACTAATTTTGAAAACATAGTACGATAATTTTTAATTTCTTCTATTTTTACAAGAAAAAAGTGTAAGATTCACGAAAATTTTCGAAATCCGATTTTCGACGGATCTTAGAAGTCAGAGAATCCGAAAAACATGTTTTTACAAAATCTCTGTCTGTTTGTCTGTATGTGAAAAGGATTTTGTGTCGGCTCTATCTCAAGAACTAATGCACAGAATTTCACAAGACTTAAGATTCAGTTAGACGATGGTATTAACTATATCTGATTAGTTTTGTTGTACATCGCTCAACAGGAGGAGCTCATACGCTGCATTATGCATAATTTCCACAATAGCCATATCTTAAGAACTAGTGCATAGGTTTACATAAAACTTTAGATTTAGTTAGTACTTGATATACACCAGAGAAATATATAAACTATGCAATAGGAAGTCTCATTGGGTCAGTCCATTTCAAGTGGTCCAGCACTGGTCGACCGACCATTTTTAAAAAATCTAAAATTTTTGGTACAACAACCCTAACATAATGAAAGTTCAAAATGACCGTTATTTTAATTTTACTATTTTTTGTTTGTGCAAGACGGCCATCTTTGTTTCATCGTGTGCAGCGATTTTCTCAGATACTAGGATACACAAAATTGTAAATATCTCGTCTTTTATTTTACCAATTAAAATGGGGTTTGCAGCATTTTGTGCAGAATAAAATAGACTAAAGATATGATGGTATAGTAGTTTTTAAAAATTAATTTTTACTGGTAAAATTTTAGCACAAAATGTAAGATTTTTTCCAAAATCTATCCGTTTGCAAGAGGAAATTTTTCATGCAAGGAAAACCGTCAACCTTACACAATTTTTTCTACAAATAGGTCAAAAGTGGTTGTACTCATACACCAAGTCCTAGATCTGGGAGTTGATTTCTCTTTGCGAAAAAATTCCGAAATTCGTCAAAAATTACAAAAATCGCACTATTTAGGCTTTGATATCTCTGGTGGGGCACGAGATAAAAATCTGAAATTCTGGCCTTTGATAGTATTGTGTAGTAATATTATGTACAAAAAATTTCATGAAGGTGATTCGACTACAAGCTGAGATATGACATGGACAATATGTGAAAACAATACTGCCAAATTATTGTAACCTACTATGTAATTGTTCAACAAGACTGTCAACCTTACACAATTTTTTCTACAAATAGGTCAAAAGTGCGTGTACTCATACACCAAGTCCCAGATCTGGGAATTGATTTTTCTTTGCGAAAAAAATTCCGAAAATCGTTAAAAATTTCAAAAATCGCACTTTTTAGACTTTGATATCTCTGGTGGAGCACGAGATAAAAATCTTAAATTCTGGCCTTTGATAGTAATGTGTAGTAATGTTATGTACAAAAAATTTCAAGAAGGAGATTTGACTACAAACTGAGATATGACATGGACAATATGTGAAAACAATACTGCCAAACTATTGTAACCTACTCTGTAATTGTTCATACCTCCAAAATTTTACATTAATTATTTATGATACAAAGTTAAATGTTAATTACAAATATCTTCTTCAAATGCTTCTGTGTGATTTAAAAAATTCAGAATGTATGCTAAGCCAATACAATATTTGTCCAAATGAACAAACCTACTAGAAATGCTATTGCAGCAATTTTACTCGGAACACATTTCAGGAAAAGTAAATTACATACAATAGGTTGCAACTGATCGAGTTGACATAATTTCAATTATTAAACCTAGAGAATTTCCTTCAATTTAACAAGGGATTACAAGACTTGGGTGGCTTCAAATAAAATTTTGAGGAAGAACAGCCTGATGGGCTGACAACAGTAACAACATTTCTCGTAAATAGTGTTAAGATCTTTGTTGAGTATATATAGTATGTTTGTAAATTAAACATTTATTATTAAACAGTTTTCAACAAACTATATTTTCTGTGTAAATATTGCAATAAAAGAGACTAATCTCATTTTTCCTAATGTACTCGTAATAGCATTTCTTAACATTTTTTAATCACCGTATCTCAGCGTATAGTCAAATCGCCTTCTTGGAATTTTTTGTGCATAACACTACCATAACATACTATGAAAAGCCAGAATTCCAGATTTTTATCTCGCGCCACACAAGAGATATCAAACTTCAATGAACGGTCAATCAACCAAATATTTTCGGGGCCATTGAAATGGACGAATAGCATTTCTAGTAGGTTTTGTTCATCTGGACAAATAGTGCATTGGCTCAGCATACGATCTGAATTATTTAAATCACGATTTAAACAGAATTTGAAGATGATCTTTGTAACTCTGCATCATCAACCATTAGTTTACCATTTTGTAGATATGAACAAACACATAGCAGGTTACAATAGTTTAGAAGTATTGTTTTTACATATTGACCATGTTATATCTCAGCTTGTAGTAAAATCTCCATCTTGAAATGTTTTGTGCGCAACATTTCTATAAAATATTATCAAAGGCCAGAATTTAAGATTTTTATCTCGTGCCCCACCAGAGATATCAAAGCCTAAAAAGTGCGATTTTTGAAATTTTTGACGAATTTCGGAATTTTTTTCGCCAAGAGAAATCAACTCCGAGATCTGTTACTTGGTGTATGAGTATATGCATTTTTGACCTATTTGTAGAAAAAATTGTGTAAGGTTGACAGTTTTCCTTACATGAAAAAATTCCTCTTGCAAACGGATAGATTTTGGTAAAAATCTTAAATTTTGCGCTAAAATTTCACTTGTAAAAAATTATTATTCAAAATTATTCTACCAGCGTACATTTAGCCTATTTTATTTTGAACAAAATGCTGCAAACCCCATTTCAATTGGGAAAATAAAAGACGAGATATTTACAATTTTGCGTATCCTAGTATCTGAGAAAATCGCTGAACACGATGAAACAAAGATAGCCGCCATGCACAAACAAAAAAATAGTAAAAATAAAATAACGGTCATTTTGAACTTCCGTCGTATTAGGGTTGTTGTACAAAAAATGTCAGATTTTTAAAAAATGGTGGAGCGACCCAAAAAATATTTTCTGGACTACTTGAAATGGATTGACCCCATTACATTTCCAAGAACACTTAATGAATGAAACAGTTATAGTGACGCAGGAATTCCATTGCAATCCGTTTCAAAAGAATGTAGACTAATTTATTTTCGATAATTTTTTTTATGCGCAGTTAAAATTTTACATTTAGTCGCACAGGGTTAGTTTTATTGAAATAGTGTAGGTATAATGTGGAATACTAATTTTGAAAATGTAGTACGATAGTTTTTACTCAAGTATTATATTCATGAAAATTTTCGAAATCCCATTTTTGACGGATTTTCACATTTTAGGAGTCAGAGAATCGGAAAAAAAATGTTTTTACAAAATGTCTGTCTGTGAGTCTGTCTGTCTGTTTGTGAGAAAAATTTTGTGACCGCTCTATCTCAAGAACTAAATTTTAGATTCTGTTAGAACTTGATATAAATTAGATCTGATTAGTTTTTTGCGGTATATCGCTCAACAGATGACGCTGATATGCATTATTCACAATTTCCACAATAGCCATATCTCAAGAACTAGTGCATAGATTTTCATAAAAATTTAGATTTAGTTAGTACTTGATATACACCAGAGAAATATATAAACTATGTTAGAAGAAGTCTTATTACATTTTCAAGAACACTTAATGAATGAAACTGTTTTAGTGACGCAGGTAATTTGATTTCCATTCGTTTCAAAAGAATGTAGACTATTTTTTGAAAGATTAATTGTTGTTTTTTATACCAAATTAAAATTTTACATTCAGTAGCCACTGTGGTATTTTCTTATTGAAATATTGTAGGGATAATGTGGAATATTAACATTTTAATGAACATTTCATATTACTTGACATAGGTGTTACATAAAACATAAAAACAAATAATATTTGCATGATTCGGCTTCAATCTGATACGAACCATAATCATAATAAAAATAAAAACTAGTCGTTGGGGGCCACCGTAATACTTACCCATCATGGATATTCATATGAAAATAAAACATATGAAAACTATTTATACAATGCATTGCAATTCCAAAAGAAAACTTAAATATTGTTAATATACATAGTAATGCTCTATTAATGAATTTCTGATGTACCAATTTCGACAAATTAGTATATAAACGCCAAACTAATTCAAGTAGTACCGAACTGCCTAAAAGAAACATCCTTATAACTCCAAAAATAATATTAACATAAACTAATAGTTTACTGCGTTAGATTAAGCGTCTCAATTTTAACTAAAATATACCTCTGAATTGAAATTTGAATAAAATACAGGGTCATGAAAAATCGAAGAATGTGGAAAACAGGATTACAAATATCTCGGCAACTAATAATCCGATCGACTTCGTTCTATGTGCAAAATTTGTGCTATTTTATTGCATTTTACGTCCATTCCTTAGAAAAAAAAATCGAAAATTTTTATATAGCTTCGAATTTTTCGAGAGTCTGAAAAAAATAGTTCCGGATAATTGAGGTTGCTGATATTAAATAGGCTTTGTGCTATTCTCACATACTAAGTACATACAAAATTTCAAGTCTCTATCTCGATTTGTTCGGAAAACAGACAGACAGACACACAGACGGACGGACGGCAAATTTTTTTTCTAAAAATATGTTTTTTGGAATCTCCAGTGTCCGAAACGTGTAAATCCGTCAATTTTTTTTTTCGATTTTCAAAACGATTGCAAGACTTACCCTATACTACGTATGATGGGTAAGTAATATAATTCGTTTCACAGACAATACAAATGACACGCGACAATGAGATGTAAACAAAAACTACGCTCTCTATTGCAAAAGAAAATACTAATTTTGAATTATTAATTTTGAATATTAATTTTGAATGCTAATTTGAAAATGCAGTGTCATAATATATTTTTTACATTTCGAACACGTTGTATGTTTTATCAGTGTGTTATTGATATTAGAACTAAAACAGGCACGTAAACGGAACCTTCAAGCATTAATTATGTAATCCTTTCCAAAGCATTCAAAATATTATAGTGAAGCTTTACAGTTCATTAAGACAAAAGATGATCTCAAAATTAACAATTTAGAAAACACATAGCGCGTTTGAAAACCCAATTTCTCTTATTAACATCAATAGTCGAAATAAGATATGGATTTTTTTTTGTGCAACCCTGTTTATGGTCTATAGATTTGTATATATATGATATAGTACGCTAACAGTAGTTCATTTAAACGGATAGCACACTGGAAAATTTTCATTCAACAATTTCCGTAAATAAACGGTAATGTCTTTAAGAACTTTTGTGCAATCCAGAACATGATGTATGACATAGTACGCTAATAATTAGGCCAGTTAAACGGATAACACAGTTAAACATTTCCATTCAGCAATTTCCGTGAATAAACGGGAATGTCCTTCTGAAATGCAACATATCAGAAGTGCTGGGTAGCACAGCATCATATACTGTGCAGCATAGTATATGATCTATACAATATATATGTAATAAAATAAAAAAAAATTGTGCCATTTTGCCCTCTCTGAGCTTTTAATTCTAACTTTATGGAACATACGTTTAATCTTAGTTTCGTAATGTATTAATATTTTAACAGCTAAAGTTCTTTTTCTTATTTTATTTAACTTAGTAATAATCTATTGCTTGTTTCTCAAAAAGAGCGGGAAACGATTTCGTAATTTTCTTTCAATGTAGAGATTTATTTTTCCTTTTTAGAATATTATCGAGATTTTTTTTTTTTTTATTCAGATCGTCTGCTATGTGTTAATGCACATATGTGAACAGGTTAGTCTATATCCGCGACAGTATGAAGATCTTACGGGAAGGCCACGCCTCGTCTACCAATCGGAGATGGTGATGACTGCATCACAGCCTTGAAGTTAATCCTAATTGGACCTTTAATTTACTGACGTGGTCTGGGGAGGGGCTAGTTTTTTCGTGAAGTCTGGGAAATTTCTTCTAGGTTGGAAGAGCGTTCAGAATGCAGCTGACATTTGAACTAGTAAGACGCACGTTTAATTTTTCCGATAAATTGAAATATCTAAGGATGTACCTTTGGTTCACGAAGGTTGTAGTATTCGATGTGTGCAGCGATGGAATAACTTTACTTCTTTTGTGAGTTCAAATAAATATGACTTCAAAGACTGAGTGACTTAATTTTTTATGGGTAGACACTCAAGGACCCCAATCCATTGCTTGGTAACTTACACTTACGGCTGCTTAAACTACTAGTAGTGCTTAAGGGAAGGAAGATGGAACTTTAGTTGGAATACTGCCAATAAATTTTACTTTTCCGTTACATATAAATAGTAAATAATATCTTTAAAATATAATTCAATTTAAAAATAAGTACCCCAACTGAAAATGCAGTTCTAGTAATTATTGTTTATTGGTTTATTCAATAGCTCAATTATTGTACTGTAACCACATTTTTTTGCATACCCTTTTGAAATAAGCGATAAATTCTATTCAAACCGTAATCTTTTGTAAATGACATATAGTTACACGTTTAAATTCAGTAATGTATATAAACAACATCAAGTTTAAAATAGTATATCATTGAAATACACCGGAGATTATTTTTCTCCATAGACGGATAAAATAACGGATTTTTTTTTAGTGTATGGGCAAATCAAAAGTAAATGTTACACACTTAATTTTCAATATCAAATATGTCATGGTAGCTCAATAATATCTATATATATAAGGCAATCAGACTATATTTTTGGTGAATGGACGGACATACGGGATGAATCACCGTTAAAACTTTGTTGGATAGTGTTCAATAAAATCTTTATTTTCAGAATATCCACGGTACAGTCATACCTAGTGTAATTCCTATATGTAAGTTTAATTGTAGAATTTTTTAAGAAAATAAATTGAAACAAGTGTGAATTAATATGAAGAAATAAAAACCTCTTAAACACGCCATAAAAATACTTGAATTCTTTTCGATCGGCTTTTCGAAAGAACTGAGTCTTTCTTCGTCGGTGTAAATGTTTTATTATTTACAGGTTCTGAATTATTTCTTATACACAAGGTACCCGTATATGGGTAATATTATTCATGCTTATATCATCAATGCTTCATATTATAAGTTTTTAGCATGCTATCAATTCTCAAGTATGTTGCGTCAAGTAAATGTTGCGTAAGCTGCGTAAACTGAATTTACACCATGCCAGAGTAAAAAAAGTAACGCAGAAGAGTAAACTGTACATTTTCGTTCGCCGGTACATTGTTATTTATCGGAATAAGAGACATTTGTCTTTTATTCTGCCTATACAGGGTATTGCCGAATTAGACAGACAAATTTAGAGGAATGATACTAAGCATCAAGAGGAAAGAAAAATTACCTCAGAACACAAACCATTCAAACCTTTACCTCACAAACTACTTACCGTATGTACTCGTATATAAGTCGAAACATTTTTAGATAAAATTCGGGATTTAAAAAATGGGGGGCGACTTATACACGAATTAGTTAAACAATAATAATAATAATAATTTTTCGCAGATATTTGGGGAATGTTCAAATCTTTTAACCCCCTGTGGCGCGATGATATATCTATGAAACCACTTAATTTTAATTCCGAAACGCCGCAAACGCACCAAAATTTTGGTAAAAAATTTAATGTTTATTGAAAGTGTGGAATGTAGCTTTTCCATATTTACAAATAAAGATGTTTTCGAATTCCGGGGTCAGTCAGTAATTTCAACACTTAAGCAATGAATTTGTCCTGCGCCGCAAAGGGTTAACTAGCCTCGTATGAGTGTAGGTTGGAGAGAGAGATACAAGTGGAAAATGGTCATTTTTTTGTGATTGACAAAAAAACTCAACAATAAAGTGATTGCAATTTTTCTGAACCCAATTTCTCTTGGGATAAAATTTTATTCAATACAAGGCATTACTTTCACAAATTTAATCTCCATTTTAAAGGGTTCACCATAAGAATGTTTCTAGATATTGCTTCTAAAAGTCTTACAACACAAAGAAGTTCTATATTTTAACAGTGTAAGAAGTTGCTTACCCTTGGAACTAAGGCTTAGTAATAGATTTTTGATTTTTTTTCTATTTAACCCCCTGACTGCCCAGCCAAAGTGTTATGTTGTGTATTGTAATTTTAATGTTGTTTTCTTAGTAATTTTTTAAAGATATTAAAAAAACATGTTTATTCCAATTTGATACAAAATATGTTATTACGTATAGGTGTATAATCTTTGAGAGTATTAATTGTAACTTAATTTTTCAAAACTAGGCTTTATTTGTAGAATTTTATTAATTTAAATATTGCTTATGTTGTAGTGAAACCTGCAGCTTAGTGTGCGAAAAAATCCGGTCGCGGCAGTCAGGAGGTTAAGTATCATTAATTGGTGTGAATATGTTTCAAATAGTTGAAGCTCCTACGATTTGACAAAATTAAACAATTTTAAAACGCTGAACAAAAAAAAAAAAAAAAAAAAAAAAAAAAAAAAAAAAAAATGATTAGAAATGAAGAAAAAAATAATGTACCAATTTAATGAAAAATTTCTGAATTTTTTCATAACCCTCGAGCCCAAATCATTTTTCAACATACTATCAAAATATATGCTTCGGCTTAGACACGAATTTTTTTTAAAAATTGCTTAAGAATTAGAGGGGGGGGATCGACTTATACACGAGTATATACGGTATTTAGTCACAAATACAAGGTGTTTCACCCGAATTGAGTTCGGGTTGACGGTAATAACAGAATAAATACTGAAATGAAAATGTAACCGTCTATACCTCGTTTGATATGAAATGTGATAACGTTACGAAAAATTCTGAAAAAAGAATATGCACATTTATTGGATGATAACCAATCGAGTTATGAATAAAGAGATGGAGACAAATAGTGCATGGTCTATCATTTGTGAGTAAAGTAGCTGAGCAGATTGTAACAGGATGACGGCAGATTATTTTAATGGGTTCAACAGTTTCTGATTACCATCGGTAAAAACTTCCACCAATCAACTTGAATAGAACATTTTGTTTCATTTTTGCATCTTGATTGATGTGATTTTTCTCTCAGTAAAATGCTAAAAAATTTCAATTTTTTTTTTGTCATTTATCCAAGGTATTAAAATTTTTTTACTGGCTCTGATAGGGAGTTTTGTTAGTAGTCGCAATAAGGCGGAACTACAACCGCTGATGTAAATTCTTGTCAGTAAAGATGAATATTTTTTTTCATTATTTTTTACTGGAATTTGCTATTAATGACACCTTTAAGAGTAATTCTCTGCATAAATTTACTGGAAGAAGTTTTCCGTGGTGGCAATGGACTTCTGCAAAGGCGGTTACAGTTGACGCTTCACTATTTTTTCGATATATCAGCTCCTCTTTTCAACATTTTCCAACAAAGTTCAAAAGTGCTTATATATTCAATTTGTCTGCCCGTTTGGCTGACTGTTCGTCTGTCCACGCTCTAACTCCCGTAATTATACTCAGATTTTCATGCAATAGATGATATTTATTTAGGCTCACTAAAGCATGCTTGCTATTGCATATGAAGTACGTACGCTTAATAGTTCATTTACAGCGGCACTCAAAAGAATTCGATTACACTATGGTATATGGGAAAAATTGTTTGGAGAGAATTTTAATACATTATACTGTTTCAAATGTTTTGAAACTGATATAAATCACAAAATTTTACTATGATCATGTTATAACAGATCATTTATAGCATTTTTTATTCATTTAGAGGACCACAAAAAAGAAATCGGTCCCAGTATTGTCTTTGAGTAATAACTGCTGGGAAGTACATTTTAAAATTCTGTATGCACTTTTAAATTTAATTAGTTTTTTTGCTAATTACTCTTTATATATAAATTCTATACCTTATACACAGGGCTGCACAAAAGTATTCGCATAAAGTTCTCCTTATTTGAGGAAAATACTGACGAGAAATTTTCTGAAATATATGTATCTCTTAAATAAACTAATTTTTGGAATGCATGTTAAATCTCTATATCTACAAATCTCTAAATCATATACAGAACTGCTAAAATATTCGGATAGTTTTTCGATTGTAGATGGGAACAGCTGAAATTCAACATTTCCATATCGTGAAATGACGTAATATTTTAATTTTTTAAACGGTGCAATTTTGTTACATTTTTTCTGAATATGCTGGGAAGTGCTTCATAATCTATGCTTGGCGCATGTTTTTTCCTTGTTTAATATTTCCATCCATAACCTATGAACTGTTAATCTCAGTCAAATATGTGAAGCATCAAGTTCGTTAAGTGCATACAGCTTCCGCGTATAATGGAAACTAGTAGTAATTTTTTTCGTGTTATCTCATTTTCAAAAAAAGTAAGCATGTCTATTAAAAAAAATCATTATAACATACTTCAGTTTTCACAAAACTATTACCGTCCATCCAAAATGAGTTAGGAAAGAACACCCTGTATTTTTCATTAAATAGGTGCTTTGCGACATCATGTTCTATTGGAATTTTTATTCTTCTTGATGCCTACGACATTACTCTGAATTTGTCGGTAGAATTCGGTAACATCCTGTACATATGCTGTATTAAATGTATGTAACATTTCTCCATAAAACTGGTGGAAGACAAGCTGACTTCATTTTGAGTAATTTAACCGATATAACTAGTGTTTCATTAAATTAATGTGTAATAGTATACCAGTCGTATCAGTTTCAATATACACCATTATATAAGCTAAATTATTTCACAAAATTAAAAGCAGCATGTTGCAGAGATTTTATGGAAAATGTTGCTTATTTATTTATTTATTTATTTACTGTGTTTAGAATTTTAGGGATTATGTGATAAAATACGGTTCTTTACATAATTTAAGGAGTAATAATTTACAATTAATAATAATGAAAAAATAAATATTGATTATTACTGTCTATCACCATAACTTGAATTTGAAATATTTAAAAGCATTAAATAAAAGAAAGGTAAATATTTATATTCTAGATTCTGATAATCCATGGCCCTAAAATATGTATAAATTCTCCATTATTATCATCATGTTATAAAAATATTCTGTAGTTTTACAGCTACTATTAACCATAACTTGTTGAATATGGTACTTACCTCCCTTGAAAACTGATGGATATGAGTAGCAAATAAAAATGATTTTATGCCACAATCGTGTCACTGAGGTATTTTTAGCTTGATAATAAAACTTTTATTGGGAGTTTGATAATACTTCACTTTCTGAATACTGCGTGAAATTGCCTTCAATTACCAATAGTTAAATATAGTCATTGATTTTCTCTAGAAGCTAATAATAAGATAGACGCTTCGTATAAGTGTTCATTTAAAAAACTTTTTATGCTAATGAATCAATGGTTTTTATGTACAGTTCGTTATAACATTTATGATCGCAGTAAGGGGTATCGATTCCATAACGTTTAAAAAGTATATTCAGAGCTAAAGAAATCAATAAAATATTTTATGGGTTTCTCAAAGTTTATTGATAGTAAAATATTTAAGGACTATTACAATTAAAAAATAAATATATATTATCTTTCGATACAACTTAGAAGAAATAACACGTATTTAATATTAAAAAGCAAACATTTAAATAGTATTAGCCCTTTTACTTGTATATCATATCTGATAGGTGCCGATATATACCGCATATTTTTTAATCATCTGCAGATTTAAACAATAGAAAAACATAATTTACTATAAATTTGTGATTATTTTTCTATTCATGAAAATTATTGAATATCAATAACAAATAAGAATGATTCTGTTTCACCATTTTATTACTATTAATTTTTGCCATGATAATAAAATAAAAAAATATTTACAGATACTAGATGAATTTAAAAAAAGCATTTACTATCAAAATCATTTGTTAGTAAATTGGATAGCACGACTTAGAATTTTCACTTCTGCGTATCCACAATTAAATGGAAATAGCACACTCTATTAGTGTTTAGTTGCTTTTCCAAGATGAATTAAAGCATACCAATTTTCACGAGTTAGATTTTTTGTGTTTTCATAGCATTATTAATGATGATCGTTCAGCAAACTGTACGTATCCAGTTATAGATATATGTATTTTTTTTAATCATCTTTAAAGTAAATTAAGAGAAATTTATTTTTTAAACTGATCTTTTCAAAAGTTATCAAAAACAAAGTTTCAAAAGTGAAAAATATTTTTATTCACAACTTTCTTTAAAATAATAATTAACAAAAGTTATTATTTTTGTTTTCACATTTTACTGCACAATATGCCATATCTGGCACGTACCTAAAAGCATTATAACTTTCATTATGTGGCATGAATTTGGCCTATATGATGTCTGTCTTGGATCAGGAGATATCCAAACACAGGAATAATATTTATTTTGTCCATGTCAAGTGGCTACACTAGACAAAATTTAGAATTTCGTTTTTGGAAACAAAATTAATTTCGATCAAGCTATTAAGATAAAATTTATTTTCACTATTTTCACTGAATACTTAAAAAATAATAACATAAAAAGTTGCACAGTATTAAGCAGATAAAACTAATTAATTTAAGTTCATTCATTTGGAAAATATAGCAATATAATATTTTAAAATCCTAACTGTTTACATATAGCAGACACCATAAAATATTAAATTTTAGCTGAAAATTTGAAATATAATTTTTTTAAACATTTTCCCCCTTGTTAGACCGATATATAGATTTTAATTTTTTTTTCATAAAAATAGAAAAATGTGTGCAGTAAAAGGTTACTAAAGCTCTTTCTATAGTTTACTTCGAAACACGTCTAATATTACTGCGAACACAGC
Organism: Maratus speculifer; assembly: GCA_964019185.1. Lineage (NCBI taxonomy): Eukaryota > Metazoa > Arthropoda > Arachnida > Araneae > Salticidae > Maratus > Maratus speculifer. The sequence continues at coordinate 161,592,466 of OZ025303.1, forward strand.
GATTATCCTCACATCCTGAGTCCTGATACACCACCAAGTCAATGGTGTTGACTTGATATTTTTCATTTAATGAATTTTCCCTTCTTACATGTCTTATTTTTATAAGTATGTATATCTGGCTTAGAATTAAAGTATTTCTGCATGCGATTCATAACACATTTAAGGGGCTGCTTCAATGAAACTCCTCGATTGCAAAATCATTCCATGTTTGCGCACAGGAAAACTTAAAAGTGCAATTGCTCAATACATTTATAAAAATTACATACAATTATTAAAATATGTATCAGGTAACCAAGAAAGTTCGTTCGTTATTTAAGCACAGTTAATTTTGTCGCATAGATATGGCCAAATATATTCTGATGATGTCATATCTGTATATTCCCTTGAAGCTTCTTTTAGTCAAGAGTTTTTTTTTTATCCCACTGTACGTTTCTTTATCAGTTTTGTAGGGAGTGCAACTTTCAGATAACATATCGTTGGCAAAAAAAAATTTTTGAGACCTATTTTACTCTGCGAGTTCCAATTTGTAAACAAAGATTCAGAGGGCTCTAGATGAATATGGCCTCTGTTTAGAAGTATTTCTGTTAGTGAACGAATCGCTCAAAAGTGGTTCAACTGATTTTCGTCCTTAGACGAGAACATCGAAGATAAGCCCCGTGTTGGTCTTCCACCTCTCTTGACAAAGTACAGCTGTGGGAAGAAATCAAACAGAATCTTCATTAAACCTGCCAGGAGCTATCATATGGGGGAATATATAACGAAATCATCCAATCATATCTGCTTAATCTTGTAATGACGTGGAAAATCAGCATGTGGGTTATTTATGTTTCGTCCGACAAAAACAAGCTCAAATGGTTTAACACCTGCTTGTCATTACTGTCACGCCGCAATATTCCTCGTTCCTGGACTAAATATTGACATGTGATAAAAATTGGGTCATATATGATAACCAGAAGAGAAAAAATTTTGGTTAACATTTGGTTCCGTTTCATTGGTTATCAAACTGCACTGTAAAATATTTGTGTAACGTTACCCCATAAAATTGGTGGCAGCCTTTCTGCCCCCAATAACCGATATAACTGGTGTAACATTGCGAAGTTACACCAGTAATATATGTTTAAATTACACCATTATATAAATGAAAAATTACTCTGTTTAATGGAAGTCGTAGTTGCCACCAATTTTATGCAGTAACCCAACACAAATGTTTTACAGTGTGAACAGTGATACGTTTTTGAGCTATGACTATTTTTATTCATTAAAATGTGTAAGTTTTTTATTTGTTTTTTTTTTAAATACTTTTATTGGGTGGTTAATGAAGCAATTTTGATCTAAGAGTAAATTATTTTCAAAATACATATATTCTTATTACATATATGAATATTCATAACAATCCATGTACATGTTTTTAAGATATTATGCGCGCAATAAACAACGAAGTAGAAAAAAGAGCCATTTTAACTTAACAATGTACACATTTTGAAAAAGTCTAGTCATTCTTAAAAAGTCCCATCTGTTTTTTAAATTGTTTATACATTTTTGGAGATAGACTAATTCAAATTTTGAAAGTTTTTATTGATTTCGTTTTATTTCGAAAGTATAAGATCCAATGAATTACTCCATTCATTATCGTTATAAACATGCATCACTGTGTAGTAATGAGATTCCACGTAACTCACCAGAGCTAGAAGTGCAAGCAGAAACAGTCTAAAGGCGACGGCCACGGGTTGAGCAGCCGAAAGCGATGGATGGACGGCCGGATAGATGAAATAAAATATATATAACCATACATATACATAAAACCAATAATAATTAAAGCAAAAAGTTAATTATATGGCAGTGCTGAAATAGTTTTTCCAAGCAATAGAGAGCGTTTTAGAAAAACATTATCAGCAATGCCGTATAATTAACTTTTTGTATTAATTATTATTAGAGTTATGTTTATATAAGGTTATATGTATATATTAACTGAACTTCCATGTATGTATGTGTTTTCATTTTATTATACAGTCACAGCCCCCCCCCCCCCAAAAAAAAATCTTGACATTTGTGATTTTAGATTTTTTTTAAATATCTAGATATATACATGAGGAAGGACTCTGAAATTCCAGATGTATAAACACAATAGTACAGGTCATATATTTTCGACAAGATTTGTTTCCAAAATCCAATAGGGGACCGTCACCTAATTGAAAAAGAACGAATACCTTTTGAATTACCCAGTCAAAACTAATGTAGCAAAAGCATTCAAACTGCAGATTATGATTAAGTGGTTTACGTTAATAAACTGCGTCCATTTTTATGTGGATAACATGTATACTCGTATAGAAATAAAGGTTTGTATAAAAACGGTCCCAAATTTTGTCAAGTTTTTTGCTTATAATTTGCAGAGTTCTTTATAAAAACAATGTTCTTTTCAGAAAATATGAGAAACGACTTTGTGGATAACACCTTGTAATAAAAATTAAAAAGTGCTAATAATTGTATAAAAAATATGCAGGTTTACTAAATAAATTTTCACTGCGCATGCGTCAACTCTATGAAAATTTTATTTGCATATTGTGTCAGCTAAATGTATAGAGAATCTTTCGTTAAAATTTTAAAATCATAGCTTGAAAATTCTGAAAATTATCGTCTAATGAATAAGATCAAAATCCGATATTCCCAAAATGAAACAAAAAAAGAGGGGCTGTATCCATATTCCATTGATTTATGTCTACACCGTATTGCACGCACTACTAATATCTGATACAGCTCCTCATCTTTTTGCTTTATTTTAGGATTAACGGATTTTTATCTTCTCCTATCGAAGATAACTTTCAAAATTTTCAAACTATGATTTTGAAACTTTAACAAAAGTTGCTCTATATATTTAGCTAACACAATATGCAAATGAAATTTTAATAGAGTTGACGTATGCGCAGTGAAAATTTATTTAGTAAACCTGATCATTTTTCATACAATTATTAATATTTTTAAATTTTGATTACAGGGTATTATGTACAATGCCATTTCTTTTATTTTCTGAAAGAACATTGTTTTTTATTAAGAATTCTGTAAATTATAAGAAAAAAAAAAACATGGCAAAATTTGAGACCGTTTTTTTTAAACCTTTGTTTTTCTACGAGTATACATGCTATCCGCATAAAAATGAACACAATTTTTATAAGCCGCAGTTTAATAAGCCACTTAATCATAATCTGCAGTTTGAAGGTTTTTATTACATTAGTTTTGACAGAGTTATTCAAAAGATATTCGCTCTTTTTCAATTTGTTGACGGTCTCCTATTGGATTTTGGGAAAAAAAAAATTCTCGAAAATATATAACATGTACTATTTTGTTTATATGTCTGAAGTTTCGGAGTTATTCCTTATGTATATTTTTAGATATTTAACAAAACGTCTAAAACCGCAAGTGTCAAGATTTTTTTTTTCTGTGACTGTATATTATCACCCCCCCCCCTTTTACCAATTCCCCTCTCACCCTTCTTTGTTTCTTCATTCTCCTATTTTGTGTTCGTGTTAATTATACCTTTCCATGATTCACTGTTGCCTTCTGCTTTCCTATTAGCTGTTCTTTCAATTTTCTCCCTCTCTTTTCTTTTTTCATTTCAGTCGTGCCGCTGCTGTCATAGTAGACGCACATTTTCTTTACGCTTGATGATATCAGATCTTTTGAAAGGCCTTGCGTAGAATATATTTTAGCGCATCGTATATTTTATTGTGTTTTTAAGAAGTTTTTATCAGTTTGATTCATTATCGTTATAACATAACCATGCATCTTAATGTAGTAATGATATTCCCCGTAACTCACCAGAGCTAGAAGAGCGAGCAGAGACAATCTGAAGGCGACGGCCACCGGTTGAGCAGCCGAAAGCGATGGACGGACGGCAGGATCATAGTTGGACATCAAGTAGCGAATCAGTCTGTACTCTTGGTCATCGGCAAAAGCCCCTGCAACGTACAAAAAACAAAATAGTGAATAAGTTAAATAAATAAATTAAAAAAATTTAAATAAACAAATTATAACGATCATTTGGAAAATGTGATATTATCAAAGACTAAAATTTTAAAGACTTCTATGTTTAAAGGGTTATTTGAAAAAATATTTTTCCAATGTCATCAGCTCGAAATTTTTAAAAGCATTTTCAGACTTAATGGTGCCGTGTGATTACATTTTTCACTCAATTAAATAGAATTTGAGTCATACATTTTTTTTCTCAGCATGATCTTTTTTTAATTCTTCGCTTGAGGAGTTGTATCCATATATTCATTGATTAGTGTCAATATACAATATACAATATGGGACATACAATTATATTTGGATAAACCCCCTCATTTTTTTGTTTCATTTTGTGAATAACGAATTTTTAACTTATTCCATTGACGATTGTTTTCTGAATTTTCAAGCTATGATTTTGAGACTTTCACAAAAGTTGCTCTGCACATTTAGCTAACATAATATGCAAATGAAATTTTGATATTGTTCACGCATGCGCAGTGAAAAATTATTTAGTAAACCTACTCATTTTTCATAAAATTTTTATCATTTTTTAATTCTGATTACAGACTATAGTGTGCAATGTCGTTTGTCAAATTTTCAAAAAAGAATATTATTTTATATTAAGAATTCTGCAAATTGTAAGCAAAAATATTGGAAAAATTTGGACTGTTTTTATAAAAACCTCAATTTTTTTTTACTAGTATACATGCTATTGACATAAAAATGAACACAGTTTATTACAATAAGCCACTTAATTATAATCTGCAGTTTAAGCGCTTTTGCTACATTAGTTTTGACTGGGTTATCCAAAGATATTCATCCTTTTTTAATTTGTTAACGGTTCCCTATGGAGTTTCGGGAAAAAATCTTCACGGAAATATAAGACCTGTACAATTATGTTGATACACTTAGAGTTTCAGCATGATTTGTCATGTATTTTTCTAGATATTTAACAAAATGGTCAAAAATCGCAAGTGGACGTTTGTCAATGGCCATGCAGTGTATTTTATAGTATAAAGACATTTCAGCAAGCTCTGAAAGCGACATAAAACGCCTTCAAAATGTAGTTTCTCAGTTTGCAGCATTAATAAATATAAAAGATAAAACAGTTTAAAAAACAATCGTTTATAAGAATTCAATAATTTTCTTAAACATCACGCCTAATTTAATGACTGAAAATCATGTTTTAGCCCAGAAAATGTCATTACAACACACTCATTAAGTGTGGGTATTGAACTCGATTATGAAAAATTTACTGCTTTTTTCAGACTTGGCAGAAAGCATAGCAAGTGAATGTATACAAGAAAATATGTTTTTAGATTTATTTGTTTTTTAAATAAGGCAACAGGAAACAAAAAGAAACATTATTTAAAATATTTTTTAGGATTTCTAAATTGATTTATCATTGCTTAAAGCATATATTTTTAAATATATATTACTATATTTTAATTTCCATTTCAACAGATGCAGATTTTGTTTCATGTGTATCTGTGTGATCTAGGATAATGAACATAAAGAGCATTTTTAACTTTCAATATTCTCTTTCGCATAATAATAAAAATAAACCATCTCTTTAAATATCACTCTCTTGATAGCAAAAAATATAGATTCCCTCGAGCAATATTTTCAGAAGTGTCTTGTTATAAACGGTAATGGCGAAGATATTACAAATGGGGGAACGCTTTTAAACACTCTTTTGACATTTATTCGCGTATTTCTATTTATAACGACGGTCTCAAATGTCATGAGGCGAAGGTATTCAAAGAAGTAATAAAAAGAAGAAGTTTTTCCAAGAACTTTCAACAAAGAATTGATTCCGGTCTCTGAGAAAACTTTCATAAAAAGTCCCCCCATTCCATAATCATAAACACACGCGCGATTACTAATGCAGTATTTAAATGTCAATGACAGCGCTGGCTTTCGTGCATTATAGTTTCTTTTAGATATGACAAAAAAAAGTCTAATACAGCTTTTATATGTACAAGGTGGATCCCGTCGAAATTCGACGAAAGAAAGTCTTATAAAAAGAAATGTTTCATTTATTTATAATAAATCTGCAAAAATAGTATCTTATATTGGTCAGGCTAACTCTCAAGAAATTATAATTTTTTTCCAAAAATTAACAAAATTAATAAAATCTAAATTTACCGGATTTTAAAATAAACGCATTTTAATTTCTATTTTTTTTTCTTTCTTTTATTTTTAATTTTTTTTTCAATTTTAAGAGAAAATGGGTGATTCTCTTGCCGCAATTACGAAATTGGTACTAAAAACTATAAAAAAATTAATATCTGAAAAATAAATTGAAATACACTTTTCAAGCAAATTGCATTTAAAAGTATATTTTTTTTCTCTTTACGACGGTGTAAAAATTAATAATGTGCGATGTTTATTTTAGGCATATAAAAATTACTTTAGGCATATAAAAAACTAGGGTTTTTAAAGCGTAAAACTAAAGATTTTACCAATCAACATGCATTAAAAGTTTTATATTTTGCTCTGATACATCCTAAGCTTGAATATTGCAGTCTCATTTGGGATCCTTATTATTTTAATAAAATTAAAATTCTTGAGCAGGTGCAGTCTAAATTCACTCGTTACTTATTGTTCAAAAGTGATCTTACTTTTTCCTATGATGTTTCTGCTTCCTATTTACGCGGCATTTTTGGCATTCCAAGTTTAAAATCTAGACGGGATCTTTTTTGTGTTTTATTTTTTTACAAGATTATAAATAACATGATTGACTGTAGTGAAATTCTTAATTCTATTAAGTTCAATGTACTAAATAGATCCCTCAGGTCCAACCAATTCTTTCCCTCACCATTTCTCAAATATAATTACATTAGTAATTTCTCTTTGTATAAATTTTACAAAATATTTAATGAACTCTCTGTGCATCTTGATATTTTTGATATGTCATTTCATGTCTTCAAAGATAAATGTTCTGAACTTTTAATCTCTTAATTTTTGTTTTATTCATGTTTTATTACATGTAATTATATTATTGTAATTATTTGTGTGTAATATGTGTATATATTTCTGTAGTCTTGTGTCTCTTGATGTTCTTGCAACACTGTAAATGGGTTATTCTGTAGTGCATTTCAATAAAAAAAAAAAAAAAAAAATGAAAATGTTTAGAAGTGTAAAATTTGCAGTAGCGAAAACTGAAAAGCCGAAATTGTAGGGGTAAATGTTGCTATTTGCAAAATAACTTATGCGTACGCACACATACGTTTGGGCTTTATAATATAGATATTACCTAATACGCTTCCTTGTTATGGCTGTGTATAATTGTATATCAATATGTGACACTTATATTCATTGTCTGGTCCGTCTGTGTGTCTTCATATGACAGAGCAAAAACGATTTGAAATTTAATATAATCGCTGCAGAATTTTGTCAAGTCATTTCTAATTTTATGAAAATCGAAACAAAACTTAAAAATTAATAACAAAATTTTCTTCTTTCTTTTCTGATACAGTCCTATTATTTACGCATTATTATATTTAATATATCTATAATTAGAATTAATTTTGTATTCTGGCATTTTCTTTAAGAACACAACAGATATTGCTCGAAGATCTGAATATTTAGGAAACGAGTTATAGCACGAACATACCTCATTTGTCACGTTTCCCATACATTATTCGACTTGTTGCAACTATTCTGTTATCTAGCACATCTGGATTACCTTCTTCCTATATCATTGAACCTAAATCAAAATATGTAATTACCGTTTGGATTTTATTTGTTAGTTCTTTGGTTTAACTGAAGACTGATGGGCAGATTTCAAAACCGAACTAGCTAATTTCAAACCCAGTATTTTTTATTTATTTTAAAAAGCATACACATTAATTTTGTAGGTACTCGTCTTCAGAAATTTTGCAATCAAACTGATTTTTTTTAAATTTTTCTATAAAATTAGAATTTTTTTCAGAAAATGTTGCAAGATTGACATTTTGAATATAAATTCCGGATATGACGCGTGCAAAGGAATTCAGAGATAACAATAATAATACAATTAGAAATATATTGATAATGAAATAATAATAATCCAATTATATTCATTTAATTTTAAAGTATTACTTTTTCTTGAATTTTTTTAAATCTAAATTTATGGTGTGTTGTTACTTAGTAATTTAGTTGGTTGAAGTCGCTTTTTTAAAAATTGAAGAAGAATGGATCTCATTTTATCAATTTAAAAACCCTCTTTACATATATTCAGAGAAATGAAGAAGAAGAAAAAATAGAAATGGTACATTTTATCCATTTTAAGATTCCGTTCGTCTGACGAAACCCAATTTATCTCTGTTTTCTGTAGCCCCACCAGTGACCGAGAGGTTATGACCTCTCAACGGGTAGACGGCAGGTGCTGGGTTTGAACCCAATCGCTGATATCGGCCTAACCGTTCGGAGTTTTTGTGGTTTTCTTCGAACCTGCGTAAATACGGGTTAGGTTCCCTTAGAAAGATCCCCACGAAGGCACTCCTCCCCCTGGGCCTGTATCCCTCGAACAATCGGCCGAAACAAAATATAATAAACTCTTTCTTCTGTCTGCCTGTACGTCACATAGGCCACACCCAACAACTGCATAAGTCAGAGACTTCAAATTTTGTCTACTCACACCTGAATACCTCGTGTCACACGACAAATCATAAAATTTCGAAAAAGTCTATTTTTTAATTAAATTAATTTTTTCAGTGCCATCCGTTCATTTTTGAGATTTAATTTTTTAAAGAGAACCTAATTTTCGAAAGTTTGTTTGTAGAAATCTTAGGTTGAAGGTAAAGCATTTTGCAGCTAAGTAGAAGTCTCTTAGCTCGAACCCCGGTCCTGGAAGTTAAAATATTCATATTAAGATGGATTTAATCCAAAGAAATTTCATATATTTTTTGCAAAATAAAAGGTTTATATTATCTTTTTTTTTATCAACTGACATCCATAATATTTTTTTATTCATTCTTTTATTTAAATAATTATTGCGATTTATTAATGATTCAGCGTTTTAAATCTAGTTTAAACAACTTTTTTCGTTTTTAGAAATTTACAATTTAATTTATAGCTCCGCTATTTTTTAAATTTGGAATTTTCAAAAAATTAGGATTTTTACATTCTATTTAAATAATTGGATTTAAACATTCTTAATTTGATTAATATATTTAAAAAAAACTTCTTTTTTCATTTATTTTAAAATTAATTGGTTGATGCTACCATTTATATAAGTAATTATCAATTAACAATTTGGATTAATTAATTAAAGGATAAGTTGGTTTGAAAGAAATATTGAACGAAATTCTCTGTGGATCTGCGGTCACATTTAAAAAATATATAAACAATATAAACACACAGAAAAAACATAAACAATTACTTTTTCTTTGTCTTTTGTCATTCCTTGTTATATTGCACCACTGATTTTTCAAATTTGAAAAAAAAAAAAAAATATTATTACAGTTTGTACTCTTCACAGTATAATACTTTTTACCAGATTTTATATGCCAGTATAACTTTACAAATAGTCGCTCCCCTCCAACCAAAAATGTTATTTCGTGTTTATTTTTCATTTATTGCGCTTATTGAGAGAAGATTTTTTTAAAAAGGCATTTTATAACACGGGAAAACACTAAAAAATTAATTACTGAGTGAAAAAAAAAATTGGAATATTATTAGTTTAGGGTAAATATTATATTTATTTCTTTAAAGAAACTTGTTACAAAGAAAATTATGATACTTGAAAAAAAAATTAAAAAATGTTTTTGATTATTTCTTATACTTATTTTAAAATTCGCTTTTACAATTAAAAAGAGGAATTTTTTTCATTTTATCAAATTTAAAACTTTGAATATCAGAAAATATGAACGACGTATTTTATCCTTTATTCATTCCCCCGTTCGTGTAAATGGTTACTAGACCTTAAGTAAGCTTTTAAAACATTAAAAAAAGCAAGGAGTTTTTCCTATTTTTTCGCAATTCCTTGTTATATTGGATTAGTGATTTTTCAAATTTCTTTCCAAAAAAAATTCTATTTATAGTTTGTATTACTCTTCTTCACCAGATTTTATATCCCCGTGTAACTTCACAGATACTCACTCCCTTACAACCAAAAATGTTAGTCCGTATTTATTTTTGATTTATTGCCCCTATTGAGAGAAGATTTAAAAAGAAAATGAAGTATTTTATAAAATGGGGAAACGTTAATGAGTTTATAACACAGTGAAAAAATAATCAACACAAGAATCTTATTATTATTATTACGTTTTAGGGAAATATTATACTTATTTCTTTAAAAAAACATTATATACAAAAGTAATAATGATACTTTAAAAACATAAAGTAAAAAAAAATAAAAATAAAATAAAGAATGTTTTTTGAATATTAGTTTTATTCATTTTAAAAGGCATTTTTGCAGTTAAAAGAAGAATGGTTTTCATTTTCTCAAATTTAAAACTGTGAATATCAGAAGATATAAACGGTGTATTTTATCCATTATTCATATACTCCTGCTCGTGAAAATGGTTACAAGACCTTAAAAAAAAGAAATCTTTTAAAACATTTTGAAAAAAGTAATGCGTTTTTACAACTGTTTCGTTATTCTTGTTATAATGTTTCATTGGTTTTCGTACACGGAAAAAAAGCTGCAGTACAGATTTACTGCAGTAGAGATTCCAGACAATGTCCGTAAAAAACGGACTTTATACCTATATCAACGGATTTTGTCATTACATTAACGGATTTTCCCCGTAAAACACAAAAAATTACGGGAGTTGACCGTTTGTGTTTAAAAAGTGACAGATTCCATAAATTTACTGGATAATTAACGGTAAAGTACCGTAAATTTGCAATTTTTTTACAGTGTAATATTTTTTAAGAAAAAATGATTTTTTTTTTTTTTTTTTTTTTTTTTTTAAATAGATTATGTCATTCTTTTCACCAGATTTCATATTACAGCAGTAAATTGGCAAACAACTCATGGGAAATGGTAGTTCTTATGTATTTTTGATTCATTGCTCTTATTGAGAGATTTTTTTGCAAGAAGTTCATGAAAAAACACTTGAACTACAAATAACTGAAATCATTAATCTATAAAAGGTAATGCTGCTATAACGATAGTAATAATAATAATAATAATAATAATAATAATAATAATAATAATTCCATTTTCATTTGAAAATAATTAATTTTTTCTAAACTTTTTTTTAACTAAAGCTATAGAGTGATATGTTAAAATCATTTTTATGATATTTAAAGGTTTGCTTTAAAGAAATATATTAAAAAGATAATTATGATACATTCGAAAAATAAAAATATTAGTATGATGTTTAAATATTTAAAAATTTAGTTTGTATAAGGCGCTTTTTTAAATGGAAAAAAAGAGTGGAACCTCCTTTGGCCATTTAAAATCGTGTTTTTATATTCACAGAAATATAGAAGAAGAGAAAAAAATAAAAACATTTTATAAGTATTCACTGATGAAATAATTACAAGTTAAAAAGATAATTATGATACATTCGAAAAATAAAAATATTAGTATGATGTTTAAATATTTAAAATTTTAGTTTGTATAAGACGCTTTTTTAAATGGAAAAAAAGAATGGAACCTCCTTTGGCCATTTAAAATCGTGTTTTTATATTCACAGAAATATAGAAGAATAGAAAAAAAAATAAAAACATTTTATAAGTATTCACTGATGAAATAATTACAAGTTTGAATTAAGTCTTTAATATCATTTACAAAAATTAAAAAAAAATAGTTAAAAAAAGAAGAAAAGTTGCAATTTAACAAATCACAACGATTATTTGGAAAATAATATTTTCAATGACTATAATTTTAGACTTATAAATGATTTCTATATTTAAAAAAAAACACTAATAACATCATTTTTAGGATGATCAAAACGTAGCATACGTAATAACAGAGTCATATTAATATCCCTGGACATTTAGAGTCACGTTGATATCCCTGAGCCAATCATAAGCAAATATTAAATGAAATTTCAGCTAAACAATTTTCGGTATTAAAAAATGTTTAAATTTCTAAACCCTACACATTTTTTTGTTTTTAAACCGTCGTATATAAAAAAAAACTTTTAAATGCAACTTGTTTGAAACCTGTATCTAAAATTTTTATTGGGTTATTAATTTTTTTGTAGTTTTTAAAACTTTTTTTTTGTCATCGTGGTAACAGAAATATTTCATTTCTAGACATGGACCAATCAGAAAACGAATAAAATAACAATAAAAAGTATTCCATTTTTGGACATTAAACATAGACCAATCAGAAAACGAATAAAATGAAATAAGAAGAATTCAACCAATGAAAACATTCAGATATACTTCAGATTTCCTCATTCTCTACGGAGGACAAAAGACTATTTTCCAAATAATTAAAAAACTAATGATTTTTTCTTATTTTTCATTTTTCCTTGTTACATTGCACCACTGATTTTACAAATTTCTTTCAAAGAAATATGAAAGAAATTTCTTTTACAGCTTGTACTATGCTTCTTCTCTAGATTTTATATTGCCGATGCAAATTTACAGAAGTACCTCCACTTCAATCAATTTTTTTTATTTACTTTTGATTCATTGCTTCTGTTGAGAGAAGTTTTTACACAATTATTTTAAAATACTATTTTATAACATTTGGAAAAACTAATGACTTTATAACTTATTGTAAAAAAATAAGAAATTTTTCTTATTCCTTTGTCATTCTCGAATTTTGATATTTCTTTGTCTATTCAAACGTCTTTCAAAAACAGAGTTTGAATAATACTTTTTATGTATTACTTTTGCCCATTAAAAAGGTACTTACATATATGTTTGAAAATCTGAAGACATATTTTTCTAGATATTGTTCCAGAAGTTCATTAAAAAGCATTAGAAAAATGAATAAAATATTCTTTATCCATACAAAGTGGGAATCAGTGAGAAACTTAACAACGCTTTTTAGGTGCGTTCGTAATTATGTAAATAAGCTGCACCTTTAGTTGTCGTTCAGTCCGTCGGTCGGATGTCTGTCCGTTTGTCCGTCCGCATATAACAACACAAAACTACCCAATCGAATCGTTCGAAATCTAAAATATATAATTATTGCATAATTTTGTCGAGTCATTTCAAATTTTATGAAAATCGGATGAATACATCAATTACAGGGAAAGTCAAAAGTATTCCGTTACATTACGGTCAATGGGGAAAAAAGTTTCAATGCATTTTAATCGTTTGAAATTTAAAATTCATAATAATTACATCATTTTGTCGAGTCATTTCAAATATTATAAAAAATCGGATGCATAGATCAATTATAGGGACAATCAAAAGTATTCCGTTACATTACGGTCAATGGGGAAAAATGTTTCAAATGCATTTTAATGGTGTTACACTCATTCGAACATAATAAAATTGATATGTATCTATAAAACACATATTGTAACATACATTTTGCATAATCTGTGGTGCAAAGAACATTTGTTATTGATATACAAGGCCACGCAAAAGTATTCCATTACATAATGGTATAGGGAGAACATTGTTTGGTGCACATTTTAATTGTAATTAACTTGATACAATTTTATGAGATTGATAGATGAGAATGATATTTTTAAAATTTCGTTAACGTACGAACGCACCTCATTTGCTACGCTTCACGTGCAATTTCCAACTTGTTTAGATTAGCTTTATTGAATTGAATTTTACTTTATCACCTACATCAAAAACACATACACCAGAAATAATGTAAATATAAAAGGTAGTGTAAGAATAGTAATAAATAATAAACATAATAAATAATAAATAACGATAATAATAGTAATAATTAGTATGTTGTAGTTATCACAAACATTTCTTCGCTATAAATAGAACCGTCTCTGCAACAAAAATTAAATAACCATATATTCATTCTTACGATTTCATGAAATTTTGAACATTTTTTGGAAGCTGCAGGTGAAGCGTAGCAAATGAGATGCGTTCATACCAGGTTTCACCCCTAAACCATTATCCAATGGAATACATTTGTGTGGTCCTGTAAATTAATAACAAACATTCTTTAGTATATACTTAATTTGATGCCTATCAATTTTTTTATGTTCCAAAGAGTGTAACACCATTAAAATGCACTTGAAACTACTTACTCCCATTGGCCGTAATGTAACGAAATATTCTTATTGTTTTAGTAATTAAACTATACATTCTATTTTCATAAAATTTGAAATGACGCGACAAAATTATGCAACAATTATATATTTCAAATTTCAAATGATTCTGTTGGGTAGTTATTGCTCTGTTATATGCGGATAGACGGACGGACTGAACAATACGGACTATAGGTGCTACCTATTTACATATAATTACGAAAGTATCTAAAAGGAGCATATAAGCTGGACCTGTAAAACCTAACGGGTCTGGTGTACTATTAATAGTACATGATTTTCATTTGAGTATAATTTTATTTTAACAAATATTTTTATTATTGTTTACATGTTAACATGTGTCTATGCATTTACTATATGACTTCATTTATATTTAGGCATTTATTAGCAATACTAATTACAATAAATATTTGTTTAGTTCTGTTTGCATCGTTGGCACTTCTTTTATTTTAAACATATATTTCATTATTTCATTCTTTAAATCAGAAATATTGGTTACTTTTCTGAAGAAATAACGTCTGATAAAGATACAATTAAAAAATTATTAGAAAATTGTAATATCTGTTAAATTTTGCTGTAATTCCATGTTTTCCAAATAATTCAAAAAACTCTCCTTTAGTACATTTTCATATGAAAATGAATTGAATAGTACACAACAAAACTACATTCGTTTGATTACAGACAATGCCATATTTGTTAAACTTTAGTAAATCTATTCGGATATATAAGAATCGACATTATTACCGTAAAAGTAATTTTCCTCTCAAAACTGAAAAACATTCGGACAGTTAAGTTATACACAACAAAAACTAATCAGCGTTAATTTTTTTCTAAGTATAATTGAAACTGAAGCTTGAAGAAATTCCGTGCATTAATTATTGAGCATTAAATGTGTTCTTAAATCCAAAGGGCCAATTTACGACATAAGTTTTTATTTATTTTTGTTCAAAAACACATGAAACTGACAGGTGTTGTTATTCATAAACTATGCATTCGTAAAATGCTTTCCATTTTGTTTATAAATGTAATAGATCTTTCAGATAATACTGTGAATGTGGAAGTTTTGAATCAAATTTCCCGACAAATAAAAAAAAACGTTCAACGAAGAGAGAAAAACGGTTTGTCACGTGATCAAAATAACTCGATTGGTGTTTTATTTATCACAGAAAAAAATAAAAAAAAGATTTCAAATTGTTTTCATAGACAGTTATCCCAATGCTATATCTTTACGCTTAAAAATGTATACGTCATTATGTCAGAAGTTTCGCACTTGTTGAACAGTGAACTTGAGAACAGCCATTGTCAGATTTGGATAAGCGATTATTATCTAAAACTATTCTTATATGATACTATTCTTTTATTTACTAATGTGTTCTGTGTTCTGTGAGCTCTAAAACAGCATCCCTTCTTTATCTGGAATTGTAATCCAAGTATCATAGTGACATGGTTCTGGTTGAAAGAATGTAGCATACCATAGGTGGCCTTTCGCTTTCAATCGATGTTCAAAGGTAAGATAGGCGAACAGGCTCTGAAGAAAAATATATGTCTTGAAAGAGTGACCTTCCTTTTAGAGGACGGATCCGTGCGGGGAAAGGAATGAACCCCGTTTGAGGATGGCACGCTGGATGGTGAAAGCTGAGGGTTAGTCTTGACCTGGCAAGAGAAGAGTGAGGTAGTTCAGAGAAAAGGTCTGGTCAAAAGAAAGGCGTGCGTTGAGCGATGTTCTAAGAGAACTGAGCCTGGGTGTGTGGAGAGAATTAATAAAGATCTCTGAGTTAATTAACGCGCATAAGAGAGATATAGAGTTGCTTAGTAGTGCACAGAAGGTGTGTTCTGTATTTAATTTAATGTTGAACTGGATCACCTATATCCGAGTTCGTAATTGTAAGAATTGGCATATTTGTAAATATTGTGTAAATAAATTATTCATTAAGTTTTATTGGAAGAGTTACTCTTCTTTACTACGTACCTCTCATGAGTGTTCGATATCAGGTAATTATATCGGTGATGAAAGCATACTAAAATAAAGGATTGTTCTTCAAAGTTTTGTAGACTTAGAGGGGAATCCGACGGCCATAATTATTGAGATATAAGTGTCACGGAAATTGTAAAAAATGCATCTTAGCAGTGCCATCTGTTGGGCGATTTACACCAAAAGTTAATCATCCTTTATTCATGTCATTATGAACAGAATATGAAATTAAAAAATATTCAAGACAAAAGTTCGGGAGATATGGCTATCGCGTATATAATGAAAAATTCAGAATACAGCGCCATCTCTTGAGTGATTTACACAAAGACCTAATCAGCAGCCTGTTGAGATCTAATTGATTCTGAAGTTTGATAAAATTCCGTGTATTAATTTTGAGATAAAGTACGCAGGAAATTTGTGTCACATACTCATAGGTAGAAAATTTCTAAAAACAGTGAAATAGTGTTCAGAACTTTCTAAAAAGTATAAATTCATTGAAAACCTGAAGTCAAAAAGTTTTAATAATCCACTAATTTAACAATAATAATAATAATAATAATAATAATAATAATAATAGTGATAATAACAATAACAATAATAATAATAATCCAATCTCCATAACACTTAAAAGAATTAATTTTAGTTGAAATTTTCTAAATCAAAGCAAACGAGAGATACTAAAATAAAATCTCTTTTATAATATTATATTTAAGGGTGATTTTTTAAAGAAATATTTTCAAAAACAATTATGATACTTTAAAAAAATCCCTTTAAAAATCTTTTCGAATATTTCTTTTATTTATTTAGAGGCGCTTTTACAAATAAAAAGAAGAATGAAGCTCATCTTGTCAAATTTAAAACAGTGAATATGAGAAAATAGAAGCTACATATTTTATCCATCATTTATTGCTTCCGCTGGTGTAAATAATTATAAGGTCTTTAGAAAAATAAGTCTTTTGAAACATTGTAAAAAAAGTAATCAGTTTTTTATTATTATTTCGTCATTCTTGTTATAATGTTTCACTGGTTTTGGTAATGTGTTTCGAAAAAGCTGAAAGAAAATTCCTTTCATAGTTTGAATTATCTTCGTCCAACAATTTTTTTATTGCCGGTGTAAATTCATAGACCTTCTCAGAAATGGTAGTTCTTTTACATTTTTAATTCATTCCTCCCATTCAGAGAATTGTTTAAATAGTGTTGTAGAACATGGTTAATTATTTCATCAGTCCTTTTTATAATAGTTTTATAGTTTGAATCACTTGTATGTCCAAATAAATTTTATATTGCTGTTGAAAATTCGTAGATTCCGCAACAACTACTTTATTATTACAAAAGTTTAAAAATAAATCTAAAAAATATATTTTCTGATTCTGTTTGAACAATACAGTCTAAAACTCTGTTGTAACCAATAAAATATTCTTTTAAATTCCTCGTAGTTAGATAAATTTGACAAATATTTTAAATATTTTTAATGCATTTAATCTTTCATGACTCATAAGGCATAAAAACAATAACAAAAAAGTAAGAAATATAGTACAACGATGATAATAATAATAATAGAAAAAAAATAATAATAATAATAATAATAATAATAATAATAATAATAATAATAATAATAAAGTTAAATTTTCCTTCATTTAAAAGTTTTTTAAATGGAAGAAACCTACATACATATAATTTAATTATAATAAATCATGTTTGGAAATAAGCCCTAATCTTAATGCAGAGCATAATGTTTTGGGCATAATGTTTTTTTCGTATTTCTGTTAATTTTTCCTTTTTAGTTATTAATTTTATAATCATACTTAAATTCATAATAAGTAAAATTAAATATTTAAATTAAAAAAAGTTAAAAACAAAAACCCTTTGTCACAGAACAATTTTACTTATTTTACTCTTTATTATGTAAGTTATTTTACACAACACTTACTTTATAGTGAAAAGAAAATCCTATTATGTAAAATTTACAGTGAAAGTTTACAGTAAGATAGAAACGTCCAAGCGTATCCATTCCCTCTGTTAATAAAGATGGTTTGAATTTCTAAGAAAAAAGACGTATTTTATATCATGGCGAAAAACTAATGTGTTTTTATGATTCTTTAGTTATTTATTTTTAGAGTTCATTATTTCGCTGGACCAAATATTTGTTAATGCATTCTCATCGAATAGTTTTTCATAAAATACTCTCAAAATGCAATTTTATGATGAAATTAATTTCACAATGGCTCTTAGGGTGCTTAACATACTTAGGGTACAACATACTTAGGGTAAAGACTTTTTAAAACGTGGTGAAAAAATAATGAATTTTCGTTATTCTTTCGTCATTTCTAGGGCACATTATTTCATTGTATTTACAAATATCTCATAATACATTTGAATAAGATGATTTTGGATAAAGTATTCTTGAAGTATCACACTGATTTGAAATTCTAAGAAAAGAAGAAATCTTTTATAACATTGGAAGAAAATATACGATTTCACAATTCTTTCGTCATATCTAAGGTACATTTTCAAAACCTCTTAATAAATATCAATACAAAGATTTTGGATAAGGTTATTTATAAAAGTTCACAATGGCTTTATGGCGGTTTTAGATAAAGTATTTTTTATGCCAAAAATACCCGGGATTTATTATTTAAAAGACTTCCGTAAAAGGTATCACGATAATTTTTTTTCTGTAATTTGGGGACTACTATGTCGAGTTAAAATGAAGAGTTTGAGCATTATCTGTCCGTGACTTTGTGTGTTGACAGCAGCTGTTTTTTCAGATATACTTTTAGAGTGCTCTGCGGCTTTTACAGTGGAAAAAATTGTTAAAATAAGAGCTCCCTTAAATTTATGTTTCAAACAATATTTCGGGTGCGAATAACTGAAATTGTTGCAGAAAACCCATAGTGAATCAGGCATTCCCAAAACTCGGGCATATGAATAATATAAAGTATATAAATATAGTTAAGAATTGGCACTTTATTTGCCTTTGTTACGATCAACTTTCAACGTTTACGTATGGCTCAAACATCGCACAATCAAGAAGTTAGTGTTTGAAAACGTCACATAAGTTTTGGAGAATTGTATAAAGATAGAAAGCCAACGTTTAGAAATGCACAAATAATGCATGAAAGGTAAACATCAAACTTTTGCATTTGAAAAGCAAACAGCCATTTCAAATCTATATCAAGAGTCTTCATCTGTGCAAGACAGTGCTGTGTGCAGACAGCACTGTCAATGCAGTGCTAGAAAAATTAAAACAGGGCTGTTTTTCGCCACATATGTTTTTTGCCACTAATTAAAAAAAAATGCGATGTTCACGTATGCCTAGTCTTCCCTAAATATAGTTCAGAAGTAGTAATTTATTTTCCTCGGTACACTGTAAAAAAATTAAAAATTTACGGTACTTTACCGTGAATTATCCAGTAAATTTATGGAATGTGTAATTTTTTTCACATAAACGGCTAACTCCCGTAATTTTCTGTGTTTTACGACCAAAAACCATTAATGTAATGTCAAAGTCCGTTGATATAGGAATAAAGTCCGTTTTTTTACGGACATTGTCTGGAATCTTTGCTGCAGTAAATCTCTGCTGCAGCTTTTTTACAGTGTCTGGCGGACATTCAACGGAGAAAGAAAGGCTGGGCTCTTTTTCTAGCAGACTGTGTCGTGTACTGATGAAGAATCTTGATAATAGGTTTGAAACGGCTGTTTGCTACTTTTTCATGCATTAATTGCGCATTTCTAGACATTGATTTTCTATCTTTTTTCGCATTTTTGCACGAAGGTTTTACATGCTGTTTTAATCCTAGAACGTTGACTCAAGGTTTCGCACATTTATTTTAAGCCCATTTCATAACATTATGCCTTATACTTATGACTGAAACGTATCTCCAGACGACTGATTTTTTTATTGTGGTTTTACTAGAATTTATGGCCAAAAATGCAACTAATGCCATTGACCAAGGACCGTACTCTGCTGAAGTGAGATAATATGACTTTTTCCGCTTAACGAGGCTTAAATTATTACTTCAAATAAAATTTTTTGCAACAATTGAATCTATAAATATAAATATGCAAAAGGAGCTAAAGACCATACAAATATCTACTTACACAAAAAGTATGGAAGATTGGGTAATTCGCTGGTATAATCATATAAAACTCAATGGGATCTATTGTGAAAGTGAAAAAATAAATTTTGATGAAAAAATATATTTTTTTGTATTTCGCTTAACAGTTCCGGGTGTTATTTACGCAAAAGGAATTCATTAAATTTTGCAATGTAAATCCTTTCACAATGATTTGAGGTTCTTGGTAAAAAGAAATCTTTTATAATATACAAAAAAAGAGTTTTTATTACTTTTTTGTTGTTTTTAGAGTACAATATTTCAATGGATTTTGTAATATTTCTTAATGAATTCTCTTTGGGTTTTTTTTTAAATAACAGTTTTGATAAAACTGTTATAAAATTTGAGGTAGCTTAACAAATTGAATGCACTTACTTTTTAAAAACTGAAAGCGATGTTGCATCCGTTTTATGTAATGTTTTCTTTTGCATTTCTATTATAATTACAGTATAAATGAGGACAAATCGTGATATTGTGATGCAAATGAATACTCATTTATTATAATGTAAGTGAAAGTTCTCTGTTAGGGCTTTTGCATTTAAAGTAACTGATTCTGAATAATAAATAGAATAAATAGTTCTTTTATCTCTGCATTTATATCATAAAATATGGAATATTTTTATTTCAAAAAAGCAATGTAAAGCATATAAGTATCTCAAATAGGCAAGTTTAATACCAAAAACACATATTTCTTCAAAATTGATATTTCTTTATTTTTGGATGCGATTGTATAAAAAATAAATGAAAAATAACTTATTTTTATATTTCGATGCTGATTAAAAACATACAAATGAGATATATATATTTTTTTAATTAAAAAGACTTTGGCCAGAGATTACTGGGGCATATAGTATGTAGTCAAAATATAGAAAAATACTCTTAATTAATTCTTCTATAATCATAATTCTACAAACTTTATAAAAATTATAAATCTTTCTTTAAAAAATTTAAATTCGTAATATTATGATCATTAAAAATAAGAACAACAGAAATGCATTGTATGCAGAGTAGTATATTGATAATAATAACAATATTAATAGTAATAACAATAGTAATAATATACTTTTTGTGTTTTTTAAAAGAAATTCACCAAATGTTTCTTGAAGATTTTTTAAACTGAATAAACCTATAAGAATTGTACCTTTATAACTTTAGTGAATATACTTCGTAATGTTTGGAAAGTTGGCATAATATTTGAGTGAATTATATTTGTTCTTTATATTTTTAGCATTTCATAACAAAAGTGAAAATTACTCATGCATTCGTCTTCACTGTAAAAACAAAATACCCAAATTGGGTTGAAAGATTTTTGGGTACAGCATTGTTTCAATTTGGAAAGTTCAGTTTGTAGCACAAAATCGTTTTAAATAAGTCTGATTTTTAATGACATTAAAACAATTAAAATATATTAGATAGTATATACATTATACCTCAGAAATTTTGATTAATTTAATGTTAATAAAGATCTGCTCTGTTTTGAACCATTTTCGGTTATCTATTCTGGAAACAATACTCTACCATTTTGGAATCCTTATTGTACCATTTCAGGAAAATTACTATACCCAGAAATCTTTCAACCCAATTTGGGTCTTCAATTTTTACTGTGTTGTCTGTCCGTCTATGCACTTGTCCACGTTGTAACTCCCGTAAATATACTCGGATTTTCATGCAATTGATGTAACCTATTTAGGTCACCAAAGCAACTATGATATATGTACGATTGATGAATCATTTACATGGACACTCAAAAAAATTCAATTAAATTATGGTATATTGAAAAAAAATCGTTTGGAGGATATTTCAATGACATTATACTATTTCAAACACATTGAAACTGGTATAAATCACTGAATTTCGCTGCGATCACATTAAAAGAAAGTTTCATAGCATTTTTTATACATTTACATGGACACACAAAAGAAACCGGTTAACAGTACTGTCTTTGCGTTGCAATGCTGGAGTGTAAGTTTTAAAATTCGATATGCCCTTTTAAATTTAATTTGTTTATTTGGATATCACTCTTTCTACATAAGTTCTATGCTTCATATACTGGGCTACCCAAAAGTATTCGCATACAATTCTCCTTATTAGAGGAAAGGAGAGTTTTCTGAAATATATGTATCTCTTAAATAAACTAAATTTTTGGATGTATATTTTTAATAGATACATATTTCTACATCATATACAGGACTGCTAAAAAATTCGCATAATTTTCTGACTGTAGATGGGAACAGATGCAATTTGGTCTTGTAATGCGTTTTACATTTATATATGGTGAAATGAGCCGTAATATATTAATTTTTTAAACAGTACAATTTTATTATATTTTTCTGAATGTGTTAAAAAGTGCTTCAAAATCTATGCTTAACGCACGACTTTTTTTCTTTCTTTTTATGTTCAATTTTCATTTTCTGATCACATGTAAATTCATATGAACGCTACACTGCAACTGCACTTTATTTTAAAATATGCCTATTCATTTTCATATTACAACTAGATGATAGAAATGTTTAAAAAGTGTTTTTATTTATTTTTTTTTATTTTCGTCTTATTTAGACTTTTGTGATTTTATGTCTTGCCAGACTTTTGTGATTTTATGAGGAGAATATATTATTTGAATAAAGTGGTTGCATAAAACTGAATTTATTTATTAAAGGTTACAATTTAATTGATTTATTCTGGGTAATGACAAATTTGATCAACAAATTATCGGCTGACAATAAACATTAAGATGGTGAAAAATTGGCATAGACTATAAGATCACAAACCATTTATTTAGTCACAAATATGCTGTAAAAAATCTGTAAATTTACTAAAATCTTTATTGGAAACTGGAATTCCTAGATCTTTTTATGTAATGGTAACAGTAAAAATTCATGTAATCGAATCTGTTACATGAATTTTTGTTGTTATAGTTACATAAAAAGTTCTAGGACAACCAGTTTACTAGAAAAAGTTTAGGAACTTTACAAATTTTCTTTTTACCGTGTATTTGTTTCCAGCTAAACTTGGATTGACAGTAAAAAATTTAAAGGAAAAAAATATTGCAATAAATATGGAACGATATGTACCTTCTTTTGTGTGAGCTCTGTTAACTTATTGAAAAGTTATAGAAAAAACGAAGCTTAATCATTCGATGTTGCCATATGAATGCCAATCACAGTCCAAAATATGGAACGTCAAGTGCATAATAGAAACTGCTGCCACTTTTTTTTTTTTATAATATCACATTTACGAACTTAGTTGCAGATTTTCAAAGTTTTTAAGCAGCTAGTGGCTACTAAACACAAATATTCCAATCGCCACAAGGGCTTAATTTCTAAGAAAAATTAAGAAACAACACTACTTTCATCAAAAAATCGCAGAAAAAAGCTTTTTTTTTTTTTTTTTTTTTTTTTTTTTCCTAGGGATATCAAACAACGCCAAGACTTTCTCCAATGAATCGCTGAAAAAACAATTTTCATCAAATGATAGCAGAAAAAAGACGATTTCCATTAGAAGATCGTGAAAAATAAACAATTTTCATCCGAGAATCGCAAAAAGACGTGGAATTCTTGTTAGAGGATTGCGGAATAACGAGATTTACATCAAATGATCATGAGAAAAAAAAGAGCAAAAATCGCTAAAGAATAATGACTTAGACGATGAAAATTAGTTGCCAAGTCAAGACATTTACTCGCCTTGAGGCGACTGGCTGCCGTGCCATGAATCTGCATCTGCACAACAAACTGCGAGATCGTTTTTAAAAAACATGCATTTTTAAAGAATTAAATAATTTAGAGTGTCTATTGAAATTATGTTTTTAGAGTGTCCATTAAAAATACTTATTTTTAGAGTATGTATTATCTTAGAATGTTTATTAAAATTTTATTTGTAGAATGTCTATTAAAAGTATGCATTTTTAAAATATGTATTAAAATAATATATTTTTTTAAAAAATAATGAGTTATTTATTTTATATATTAAAAGCATGTATCACCTATATAGACACAGTCTACTGTTCTATAAATGTAAAATTGTTATAAAATTAGGAAAGACTTTAAACTACTAATAATGATAAATTTAAAAGGTATATTCGACAGCAATTGTTAGTAAGTTTTTTCGTCTCTATTTCCTTTATGGGGCATTTTTTATAGTATAGAAAGAATAAAAGAACTCATTTTGAGAAATTTTAAATTCTCCATAAAAATTCAAGAAAAAAGATGTTAACTGCCGTCTGTATCCAATACTGATTTATCATTGCTTTTATTTTTAGCAATTCTTTGGGGGTACTTCGGAAAAATAAGTCTTTATGTGACTCTGAGAAAAATCTAATGAGTTATTATTATTATTATTTTTTTTTTTTATTTATGGAATATGTTACGTCTTTGGACTTCTAAATCTACTTTTTAAAGGAAAAAAAAAAGAAATAGCCTACTTTTAAAGTATGTTTCCATGACAAAAAAATAAATATTTTGTTTAAATATAGTGGTTGAATGGAACTGAATTTATATATTGATGAATACATTTTAATTGATATATATAGGCACAGCCTAAGGTTACCCAAGTGTAATTTTTTAAACTATTAGGGAATAAGGACTTTGAAATACTAACAATATTACATTTAAAAGGTATATTCCATTGGAGGTATATTCCACAACTATTGGAGTTTTTTTCGTTAATTTAAATTTTTATTTCTTAATATAAAAAGAGTAATGGAACCAACTTTAAAAAATGTTATATTTCCGATAAAAAATTCACAGGGAAAATAAAGAAATAACTGCTGTTTGTATCTATTACTGATTTATTGCTGTTTTTATTTTTAGGAATGGTTAGGGATCCTCAGGAAAAAGAAATCTTTTTATGACTAGAAGAAAAACTAATGAGTTTTGATTTTTATTCATTTATTTATTTCTGTTATTTATAGAACGTGTTATTTCTCTGAAATTCTAAATACAACTTTTAAATAAAAAAAAAAAAAAAAAAAAAGACTTCGTTTTTAAAGTACGTTGCCATTTTAAAAAGTAATATTTTACTTCAGTATTGTAGTTACATGAAACTGAATTTATTTATTCAAGATTATATTTTAATCGATTTTGTCAGCAGAGAAGTTACAAAACTGTAGTTTATTAAAGTATTGCAAAATAAAAACAAACCTTAAAATACTAATAATGATACAATTCTAATGATTATACTCTACAGTAATTGTTGCTTACTCTTTCTCTAAGGTTTACTGTTTATTAAACTAGTCGTTGGGGGCCACCGTAGTACTTACCCATCATGGATATGTATATGAAAATAAAACATGTGAAAACTATTTATACAATGCATTGCAATTCATAAACAAAATTTAAATATTGTTAACATACATAGTAATGCTCTATTAAAGAACTGCTGATTACCGATATCGACAAATTATATAAAACGCCAAAATACTCAAGTAGTACCGAACTGCGTAAAAGAAACATCCTTATAACTCCAAAAATAATAACTCTATTAACTAACAATTAACTTCATCGGATTAAGCGTCTCATTTCCAATTAAACTATACCTCTGAATTGAAATTTGAATGAAATACAGGGTCATGAAAAATCGAAGAATGTGGAAAACATGATTACAAATATCTCGGCAACTAATAATCCGATTGACTTCGTTCTGTATGCAAAATGTGTGTTATTTTATTGCCTTTTACATCCATTCCTTAGAACAAAAAAATTCGAAAATTTTTATATACCTTTCATCAGAACGAATTTTTCGAGAGTCCGAAAAAAATAGTTCCGGATAATCGAGGTTGCTGATATTAAATAGGGTTCGTTCCATTCTTACATCCTAACTACATACAAAATTTCAAGTCTCTATCTCAATTCGTTCGGGAGATAGAGCGTTTACAGACAGACAGACTGACAGACAGACAGACAGACAGACAGACAGACGGACGGCAAAATTTTTTTTCTAAAAATATGTTTTTCGGAATCTCCACTATCTAAAACGTGTAGATCCGTCAAAATTTTTTTTTCGATTTTCAAAACGATTGCAAGACTTACCCTATACTACGTATGATGGGTAAGTAAAAAGAGCAATGAGGCTCATTTTGGGAAACTTCATATTCCAGATATAAAATTTATAGAAAAAACGACGTTAAGTGCTGCTTGTATCTATTACTGAATTTATTATTTACAAATTGATGGATTTTAACATCACAGAAGTTACATCGCTTCAAATTATTAAAATATGGCAAATTATAAAGAGACCTTGAAAATACTAATAATGAAACAAATAATAATAAGAAGAATACGATGCTATTAATAATTGTCTACAGTAATTGTTGTATTTTTTTTCGCCTATTTAATTTCAAGATTTTCCCTTTCATAAAAAAGGAATAACGGGACACATTTTGAGAAACTTTATATCCTAGATAAAGAATTTACAGAGAAAAAGACGTTAACTGCTGTTTGTTCCTTTTATTGATTTACAGCTGCTTTTATTTTTAGATATGGCTGGATCCTCTGGTAAAAAGAAGTCATTTTATGACTCAGTGGAAAACTAGAGAGTTGCTATTATTATTTTGTTATTTAAAGAATTCATTATGACTCTAGCTGTCTAAATACATGTTTTCAATGAAAATAAGAAATAGTTTGATTTTATAGTATACTTCTATTTAAAAAAAATATTTTAATAGAGTAGTTGCATGGAACTGGATTTATTTATTAAAAATTACGTTTTAATCGATTTTATCAGTACAGAAGTTACATAGCTATGTATTAAAATATTGCAAAATAAAAAGAAACTTTAAAATACTAATATGGATATAATGCTAATAATTATACACTACAGTAATTGATGAAATTTTTTTTTCGTTTATTTAATTTCAATGTTTACACTTTCATATAACAAGAGTAATGATGCTCATTTTCAGAAACTTCATATTCTAGATATGAAATTTACAGAAAAATGACGTTAAGTGCTGCTTGTATGTATTACCGATTTATTGCTGCTTTTATTTTTGGGAACGGTTTGGGGTCTTCATTAAAAGAAATCTTTTTATGACTTGGAGAAAAACTAACGAGTTTTTACTATATTTATTTATTTATTTATTATTATTTATAAAATGTATTATTTCTCTGGCCTTATAAATATAACTTTTAAATGAAAATAAGAAATAGTTCTCTTATATAGTATGTTACCATTAAAAAAAGTTAAATGTTGTATTTTAATATAGTAATTGTATGAAACTGAAATATTTATTATAGTTTACATTTTAATGGATTTTATCAGCACAGAAGTTATATAGATATAAATTATTAAAATATTGCAAATAATAAAGAGACTTGAAAATAAGAATAATGACACAAATAATAATAATAATACAATGGTATTAATAATTATCTAAAGTAATTGTTGCAATTTGTTTCGTTTACTTAATTTCCAGATTTCCATTTTTTATATAATAAGAGTAATAGGACTAATTTTGAGAAACTTTATATTGTAGATATAAAATTTGCAAAGAAAAAGACGTCAACTGCTGCTTGTTCCCTTTATTGATTTACAGCTGCTTTTATTTTTAGATATGGATGGCTCCTTTGGTAAAAAGAAGTCATTTTATAATTCGGAAGAAAACTAGATGAGTTGCTATTATTATTTTTTTATTTATAAAATATATTATTGTCCTGGCTGTCTAAATATATCTTTTCAATGGAAATAAGAAATAGCTTGCTTTTATAGTATATTATGCTATTTAAAAAATATTTTATTTTAATATAGTAGTTGCATGGGACTGAATTTATTTATTAAAAATTACATTTTAATCGATTTTATAACTACAGAAATATAGCTATAAATTATTAAAATATTGCAAGACAAAAAGAGGCTTTAAAATACTAATAATGATACAAATAATAATAATAAGGATAAAATGCTAATAATTATACACTACAGTAATTCATGCCATTTTTTTCGTATTTAATTTCAAGGTTTACTCTGTTATATAAAAAGAATTATGAGGCTCATGTTGAGAAACTTTATATTCTAGATATAAAATTTACAGAGAAAAAATGACATTAAGTGCTGCTTGATATCTTTACTGATTTATTGCTGTTTTTATTTTTAGAAACGGTTTTGTGTCTTCGTTATAAAGAAGTTTTTTTATGACTTGGAGAAAAACCAATGAGTTTTTCTATATTTATTTATTTCTTTTTAATTTTTATAGAATATATTATTTATCTAGTAGTTGTATGAAACGGAATTTATTTTTAAAAATGTTTACATTTTAATCGATTTTATCAGCACAGAAGTTACATCTCTACAAATTATTAAAATATTGCAAATTATAAAGAGACTTGGAAATACTAATAATGATAAAAATAATAATAATTATACAATGCTATTAATAATTATCTACAGTAATTGTTACAATTTTTTCGCTTATTTAATTTCAAGATTTTTCCTTTCATACAAAAACTGTAAATGGACTCATTTAAAAAAACCTGTATATTCTAGATATAAAATTTAAAGAGAAAAAGTCGTTTACAGCTGTTTGTTCCCTTTATTGATTTACAGCTCCTTTTATTTTTAGATATGGCTAGCTCCCCTGGTAAAAAAAAAAGTCATTTTATGACTCGGAGGAAAAACTAGTGAGTTGCTATTATCATGTTGTTATTTATAGAAAATTGCATTGTTTTGGCTGTCTAAATACATCTTTTTAATGGAAATAAGAAAAAGCATGATTTTATAGTATGCTGCTATTTAAAAAAATTATGGAGTAGTTGCATGGAACTGAATTTATTTATTAAAAATTACATTTTAATCGATTTTACCAGTACAGATATTAGCATAACTATATATTTTTTAAAATATTGCAAAATTAAATGAGACGTTAAAATAGTCATAATGATACAAATAATAAGTAAACAAACTAATAATTATACACTAGAGTAATTGTTGCAATTTGTTTTCGTTTATTTACTTTCAAGGTTTACTCTTTCATGTAAAAAGAGTAAAGAGGGTCATTTTGAGAAATTTCATATTCTAGTTATAAAATTTACAGAAAAAAGACGTTAAGTGCTGCTTGTATCTATTACTGGTTATTGCTGCATTTGTTTTTAGAAACAGTTTGGGGTCTACTTTAAAAAGAAGTCTTTTTATGACTTGGAGAAAAAATAATGAGTTTTTACTACATTTATTTATTATTTTTATTATTTATCGAATGTATTATTTCTCTGGACTTCCAAATATAACTTTTAAATGAAAATAAGAAATAGTTCTCTTTTATAGTACGTTGCCATTACAAAAAAGTTAAATATTGTATTTTAAAATAGTAGATGTATGAAAATGAATTTACTTTTTTTTAAATGTTTATATTTTAACTGATTTTACCAGCACAGAGGTTACATCGCTACAAATTATTAAAATATTGCATATTATAAAGAGGCTTGAAAATACTAATAATGATGCAAATTATAATAATAATACAATGCTATTATTAATTATGGATAGTAATTGTTGCAATTTTTTCGTTTATTTAATTTCAAGATTTCCATTTTTTATATAATAAGAGGACTAATTTTGAGAAACATTATAGTGTAGATATAAAATTAAAAGAGAAAAAGACATTAACAGCTGTATGTTCCCTTTATTGATTTACATCTGCTTTTATTTTTAGATATAGCCGGCTCCTCTGGTAAAAAGAAGTCATTTTATGACTCGGAGGAAAAACTAGTGAGTCGCTATTATTATTATGTTAGTTATAGAATATATTATTGTCCTGGCTGTCTAAATACATCTTTTCAATGGAAATAAGAAATAGCTTGATTTTATAGTATCCTATGCTATTTAAAAAATATTTTATTTTAATATAAGGTGGTCTGGTGTAATAACGCCAGGCGGGGTAATAACGCCAAGTGCTAATATTTTGCATAATTATGAAGTAATCTGGTAAATGACACCCATGTGCTCAGCGCAGAAGGGTTTTGAGTCATATAAATCGCAAAAACAGCTTCAAGTTAATTTGTTTCATTTTTAGGTCTTATTGTTTTTACAAGCAACTAAAATTAACGCTTGATTTAAAATTTGTGAGATACGTTTTGTGATGTGAAGACTATTTTTTTTATCCGGAAATACTTTGTTAATTACATAAATTGGTACTACATTTCATGGACTTTCAAAATGTTGTTGAAGATTTTGGATATATTTTCGCGATAATTTGTAATTTGCAATGTACAGTGCAATAACTATAACGGGGTAATACCGCCAATCCTTGGCATTAATACCCCGGTTGATTCCCTACACTGCCCGAGCTACATCCTAAATACTGATTCAAATAAACACAGTTAAAATTGTGCAATGTTTCTAATAATTCTATTTAAGCTGTCCTTTTTAATCAAAAAGAAGCTCACGGTCTGATATTCTTTTGCCTCATCCTCCCCCCCACACCACACCTTTATTTTTCTTACACTTTCACAAAAAATTGAACATTTTCAATAGCTTAGAATGCAATCTGTCAATTTCTAAATTTGTATTTTTAGAATTGGGCAATCTACATGCAATTATTTCATCTTATTTCATAGTTTTGTTTGCATGGCGTTATTACCCATATAGGTGGGTAATAACGCCAAAAAGCATTGGTCAAGAAATCACGCCATTACATTTTATGAATACATATCTCTTAAATTATTTTTTTTATATAGATATCAATGAGTTGCTGTATCAAATCATATATTTGTTTGAAAAATACAAACTAAAACTGAACCGTGAAAATAGGTAGAACCGTAACGTGGCGTTATTACCCCAGGGTACCTTAGTAGTTGCATAGGACTGAATTTATTTATTAAAAATTACATTTTAATCGATTTTATAAGTACAGAAGTTATATAGCTATAAATTATTAAAATATTACAAAACAAAAAGAGACTTTAAAATACTAATAATGATACAAATAATAATAATAGGGATAAAATGCTAATAATTATACACTACAGTAATTGATGCAATTTTTCCGTATTTAATTTCAAGTTTTACTCTGTCATATAAAAAGAATTATGAGGCTCATTTTGAGAAACTTTATATTCTAGATATAAAATTTACAGAGAAAACTAGTCGTTGGAGGCCACCGTAATACTTACCCATCATGGATATGCATAACATAATATATGAAAACATAACATATGTAAACAATTTATAAAATGCATTACAATTCAAAAACAAAATATAAACGTATATTTAAGTATTTTTAACACACAATCATGCTCTATTAATGAATTGCTGATGTACCAATTTCGATAAATTGTATGAAACACCAAACAATTCAAGTAGCACTGAATTGCACAAAAGAAACATCCTTATAACCCCAAAAATATTAATTATATCCACTAACGGTTTCTTGCATCGAAGTAAGTGTCTCATTTCCAATTAAAAGGTATCTTAGAATTGAAATTTGAATGAAATACAGGGTCACGAAAAATCAAAGAATGTGGAAAACAAGATTAGACATATCTCGACAACTAATAATACGATCGACTTAGTTTTGTGTGCAAAATTTGTGTTTTTATTGCCTTTTACGTCCACTCCTTAAAATCAAAAAATTCGAAAATTTTTATTTACCTTTCACCAGAACGAATTTTTCGAGAGTCCGAAAAAAATAGTTCCGGATAATCGAGGTTACTGATATTAAATAAGCTTCGTCCCAATTTTACATACTAAGTACATGCAAAATTTCAAGTCTCTATCTCAATTTGTTCGGGAGATAAAGCGGTTACAGACAGACAGACAGACGGCAATTTTTTTTTCTAAAAATATGTTTTTCGGAATCTCCAGTGTCGAAAACGTGTAAATCTGTCAAAAAAAATTTCGATTTTCAAAACGATTGCAAGACTTACCCTATACTACGTATGATGGGGAAGTAAAACGACATTAAATGCTGCTTGATATCTGTTACTGATTTATTGCTGTTTTTATTTTTAGAAACGGTTTTGTGTCTTCGTTAAAAAGAAGTTTTTTTTATGACTTGGAGAAAAACCAATGAGTTTTTACTATATTTATTTATTTATATTTTTTAATAGAATATATTATTTATCTAGCAGTTGTATGAAACGGAATTTATTTTTAAAAATGTTTACATTTTAATGGATTTTATCAGCACAGAAGTTACATTGCTACAAATTATTAAAATATTGTAAATTATAAAGAGACTTGAAAATACTAATAATGATAAAAAAATAATAATAATACAATGCTACTAATAATTATTTACAGTAATTGTTGCAATTTTTTCGCTTATTTAATTTCAAGATTTTTCCTTTCATATAAAAACGGTAATTGGACTCATTAAAAAAAACTGTATATTATGGATATAAAATTTAAAGAGAAAAAGACGTTTACAGATGTTTGTTCCCTTTATTAATTTACAGCTACTTTTATTTTTAGATATGACTGGCTCCGCTGGTAAAAAGAAGTCATTTTATGACTCGGAGGAAAACTAGTGAGTTGCGATTATTATTTTTTTATATATAGAATATATTATTCTCCTAGCTGTCTAAATACATATTTTCAATGGCAATAAGAAATAGCTTGATTTTATAGTATGCTGCTATTTTTTAAAAAATATAGAGAACAGTTGCATGGAACTGAATTTATTTATTAAAAATTACATTTTAATAGATTTTCTCAGTACAGGAGTTCACATAACTATAAATTTTAAAAATATTGTAAAATAAAAAGAGACTTTCAAATATTAAAAATGATACAAAAATAATAATAAGGATGCAATACAATAATTATACAATACAGTAATTGGTGCAATTTTTTTCGTTTATTTAATTTCAAGGTTTACTCCTTCGTATAAAAAGAGTAATGAGGCTCATTTTGAGAAATTTTATATTCTAGATATAAAATTTACATAAAAAAGAATACGTTAAGTGCTGCTTGTATCGATTGCTGATTTAGTGCTGCTTTTATTTTTAGATATGATTTGCGGTCCTCAAAGTCTTTTTATGACTTGGAGAAAAACTAATGATTTTTTACTATATTTATTTATTTATTTATTATTATTTAAAATTTTTTTTATTTCTCTGGACTTACAAATATAACTTTTAAATGAAAATAAGAAAGAGTTCTCTTTTATAGTATGTTGTCACTAAAAAAATAAAATGTATTTTAATATAGCAGTTGAATGAAACCGAATTTATTTTAAAAAATGTTTACATTTTAATGGATTTTAACAGCACAGAAGTTACATCGCTACAAATTATTAAAATATTGCAAATTATAAAGAGACTTGAAAATACTAATAATGATACAAATATTAATAATAATACAATGCTATTATTAATTACCTACAGTAATTGTTGCAATTTTTTCGTTTATTTAATTTCAAGATTTCCAAGTAATAGGACTAATTTTGAGAAATTTTATATTCTAGATATAAAATTTACAGAGAAAAAGACGTTAACGGCTGATTGTTCCCTTTATTGATTTACAACCGCTTTTATTTTTAGATATGGATGGCTCCTTTAGTAAAAAGAAGTCATTTTATGACTAGTGAGTTGCTATTATTATTTTGTTATTTATGGAATATATTATTGTCCTGGCTGTCTAAATGCATCTTTTCAATGGAAATAAGAAGCAGCTTCATTTTAAAGAATACTGCTATTTAAAAAATATTTTATTTTAATATAGTAGTTGCATGGAACCGAATTTATTTATTAAAAACTACATTTTAATCGATTTTATCAGTACAGAAGTTACGTAGCTATAAATTATTACGTATTGCAAAATAAAAAAAAACTTTGAAATATTTCTAATGATATTAATAATAATAAGGATACATGCAATAATTATACACTACAGTAATTGGTGCAATTTTTTTTTCGTTTATATAATTCCAATGTTTACTCTTTCATATATAAAAAGATTAATGTGACTCATTTTGAGAAACATCATATTGTAAATATAAAATTTACAAAAAACTAGTTGGATGTGCCAATCCCAAAACTTTCGTCTATCTCATACATACATTTTAATATTGAAAAAAATAGTTAATCATTTTAATGCTTTAATAATTTTAATTCAATACCATACCAACTTTGATTTTCATATTAAATTTCTGCTTCAATCAATTAACCGAGCAAAAACGAATTTCCGTCTCTGCACGAGCCGATGGGCAATAGAATTATAGGCTGATTTTTTTTTCAAAATCATGGAGGACCTACTTGCCTTACCAAAAAATAATCATATACAAAAAATTTAGTTCAGTTTTAGAACTAATTTCATAATCTTTTATGTGGTGCAATATTGAAAATGGCATAAAATTCGCTATTGCAGCGCCCCCTTCCGGCGGATTTAATTTAGATTCAGGGCGGTCCAACTAGCCATAGCCATACACTTACATAAAAAATTTCGTTCAATTCGATGCATAACTTCATGTACTTTTGGTCGGTACAATATTGAAAATAGCACAAAAATCGCGATTGCAGCGCCCCCTTCCGACAGATTTTTTTTTTAATTCAGGGCGTACCAACTAGCCATAGTCATACACATACACAAAAAATTTGGTTCAATTCGATGCATAACTTCATATATTTTTGGGCGGTACAATATTGAAAATGGCACAAAAATCGCGATTGCAGCGACCCCTTCCGGCGGAATATTCCAAAATTGAAGGAGAACCTGCTTGCCACATCCAAAAACATTCACAAAAATTTTGGTTCAATTCTATGCATATCGTCATACACTTTTTGAGGGTAGAATGGCGACATACACACAGACACACAGACAGACGGACAGACAGACATTTTGTAAAAGCATGTTTTTTGAATCTCTGACCCCTAAAACATGTAAATCCGTCAAAAACCGGAAGTCGAGAAAAAAAGACGTTAAGGGCTGTTTGTATCGATTACTGATTTATTGCTACTTTTATTTTTAGATATGGTTTGCGGTCCTCAAAGTCTTTTTTATGAATTGGAGAAAAACTAGTGAATTTTTACTATACTTATTTATTTATTTTTATTATTTGTAGAATGCATTATTTCTCTGGACTTCGAGATATAACTTTTAAATGAAAATGAGATATAGTTCTCTTTTATAGTATGTTGCCATTAAAAAAAGTTAAATATTGTATTCTAATACAGTAGTTGTGTGAAACTGAATTTATTAAAAAAAAATTTACATTTTAATGGATTTTATTAGCACAGAAGTTACATTGGTACAAATTATTAAAATATTTCAATTTATAAAGAGTTCTTATTACTGATTTACTGCTACTTTTATTTTTAGAAATGGTTTGGCTTCCTTAGCTAACAAGAAGTCTTTTAATGATTTTTATGACTCGGAGGATAACTAGTGAGCTGCTATATTATTATTTTGTTAATTATAGAATATATTATATATCTGGACTTCTAAATGTAACTTTTACATGGAAATAAGGATGGTATTTATAGTATGTTTTTATATAAAAAATAAATATTTTATTTAAATATAGTGCTTGTATGGAACCGAAATTATTCATAAAATGCTACTTGTTAATCGATTTTATAGACACAGTCTAAAGTTACATAGCTATAAATTATTAAAATATTACAAAATAAAATGTGATTTTAAAATGCAATAATGATACATTAAAAATCTTCACAGTATTTGTTGGGTTTCTTTTGTTGTTTTTGTTTATTTTACTTAAATAGTTACTCTTTAATATAAAAGGAGTAATATACTCCACTTTGAAAAATGTTATATTCTCGGTATAGAATTTACAAAAAATTGTTAACTGTTGTTTGTAACCGTTACTGATTTAATGATGGATTTATTTTTAGAAATGATTAGGAGTACTTAGAAAAAAAAATCTTTTCATGACATGGATAAAAACTAATGAGTTATTGTTACTATTATTTTGTAATTTATAAAATTCTAATGATTTTAATAATTTAAATTATTTTTAAGTGGATATAAAAAATAGCTTTCTTTTACCATTGGTAGAGAATTTAAAATGCTGATAATGATAAATTAAAAAGATATATTCCACAGTAAATATTGGGATTTTTTTGTTTATATACTTTAAGAAGCACTCTCATTAATATAAAAAAAGAGTAAAGGAAACCATTCTTAAAAATTTTATATTCTAGATAAAAAATTCAGAGGGAAAAAA
This sequence comes from Maratus speculifer, assembly GCA_964019185.1. Classification (NCBI taxonomy): domain Eukaryota; kingdom Metazoa; phylum Arthropoda; class Arachnida; order Araneae; family Salticidae; genus Maratus; species Maratus speculifer. Next base: position 161,628,805 of record OZ025303.1, read on the forward strand.
AACATGTTAACTGGTGTTTGTATTCAAAACTGATTTATTACTTCTTTTATTTAAAAAAAAAAATTGGAGTCCTTAGGAAAAAGCAGTCATTTTATAATTACGAGGAAAACTAATGAGTTTTTATTATTATTTTGTTTTTTATAAAATATATTCTTCCTCTTTTTTCTAAGTATATATTTTAGATGGAAATAGGAAATAGCTTGCTTTTATAGAATATTTCAATAGAAAAATTAATGTTTTATTTAAATATAGAGGTTGCGTTTAACTGATTTTTTTTTTATTAAAGATTACATTTTAATCGATTTTATGGGCACAGTCTAAGGTTACATAACTACAAAATTTTAAAATATTATGTAGTAAGGACTTTAAAATACTAATAATGATGCATTAAAAAGATATAGTCGACAGTAATTGTATATTTTTTGTTTATTTTATTTAAGTTTTTACTCCTTAATATAAAAAGAGTAATGGAATCCGTTTAATTTTTTTATATTATATACATAAAATCCACATTAAAAAAACGATGTTAAGTACTATTTGTATCTGACTATTATTATTGCTTTATAGTTTGATTTATTACCGACACCCCTTAAAAGATATACACCAAAGTAATTGTTGAAACTTTTTTTCGTTTATTTAGTTTAAGAATTTACTCCTTAGTAGAAAAAAAAGAAATGGAAAACAGTTTGAGAAATTTTATAATCTAGATATAAAACTCACAGCAAAAAAGACGAACTGCTTTTTGCATCTATTAATGATTTATTGATTCTTTTGTTTTTAGAATTGGTTTGAGGTTGTCAGGAAAAAGATGTCATTTTAGGACTCTGAAAAAACTAATGAGTCATTATTATTATTATCTTGATATTTACAGAATATGCTATTTCTCTGAACTTCTAAATATAACTTTTAAATGTAAATAAGAAATGGCTTACTGTAATAGCATGTTGCCATTTAAAAATTTCTAAATATATCAATAATCTTAATAATAGTAGCTGCATGAAACTGAATTTATTTATTAAAGATTACATTTTAATCGATTTTATAGATACGGAAATTATTAAAATATTACGACGTAAAAAGGCACTTTTAAATACTAACAATGGTATATTAAAAAGATATACTTCACAGTAAGCGTTGAATTTTTATCATTTATTCAATTTAAAGATTTATCATAAAATATAAGAAGAGAAATGGAATCCATTTTGAGAAATTTTATATTTTAGGCATAAAATTCATAGAAAAAAGACATTAATTACTGTTTGTATCCATTACTGATTTATTGCTTCTTTTACTTTTAGAAATGGTTTGGGATCTTAGGAAAAATAAGTATTTTTATGACTCTGGGAAAAACTAATGCGTTGTTATTATTATTGTGTTATTTATAGAATATATTATTGCTCTGGCTTTCTAAGTACATCCTTTAAAGGAAAATAACAAATAGCATGCTTTTGAAGTATGTTGCCATTTTCAGAAATGAAATACTTTATTTAAGTATAATGATTGAGGGCATTGAATTTGTTTATTAATGAATACATTTTAAACCATTTATGTAGGCACAGTCTAGGGTTGCATAAGAATGTATATTTTTTAAACATTACGGAATAAGGACTTAATACTAATGATGATGCATTAAAAAGACATATTCCACAGTAAATGTTGTAAGTTTTTTCGTTTATTTAATTTAAATGTTGACTCTTTAATATAAAAATAGTAATGGAACCCATTTTGAAAAAAATTTATATTGTAGATCTAAAACTCACAGAAAAAAAGACGTTTTTGCATCCATTACTCATTTATTGCTGCTTTATTTTTAGAAATGGTTTATGGCCCACAGAAAAAAATTCTTTTTATGATTCGAAGAAAAACTAACGAGTTATTATTATTATTGCTATATATAGAATGTCTTATTTATCGGGACTTCTAAATACAACTCTTAAATGAAAATAAGAAGTAGCTCGCTTTTGTAGTTTGTTGCCATTTAAAAAAATATTTTATATTAATATAAGTGCATGGAACTAAATTTATTTATTAAAGATTACATTTTAATCGGTTTATCAGTACAGAAGTTATGTAGCTATAAATTATTAAAATACTGGAAAATAAGAAGAGACTTTAAAATACTAATAACGATGCAAATAATAATAATAATACAATACTAATAATTATGCTGCATAGTAATTGTTGCAGTTCTTTTTGTTTATTTAATTTTAATATTTTTTGTCTCATATGAGAAGAGTTATGAGGGCTCATCTTGAGAAACTTCAAATTTTAAATAGAAAATTTACAGAAAAAAAAGAAGAGGTAGAAGGAAAAGAAAGGCATTAATTACTGTTTGTACCCATTACAGTTTTAATGCTGCTTTTATTTTTAGAATGCTTTTGGGTCTTCATGAAAACAGAAGTCTTTTTATGACTTGAAGGAAAGTTAGTGAGTTGCTATTATTACTTTGTTATTGATAGAATATATTATTTCTGAAAACTTCTAATTATATCTTTTACATGTGAATAAGAAATTGCCAATAACAAAATTTAAAATTTTTTATTTAAATATAGTGGTTACGTGGAACTGAATTTATTTATAAATGATTACATTTGAATCGATTGTATATGCACAATCTACGAACACAATTACGTAATTATAAATTATTGAAATATTACAAAATATGGAGTAACTTTAAAATACTAATAATGAGACATTATAAAGGTATATTCTACATTAATTGTTGGAATATTTTTCGTTTATTCAACTTAAAGGTTTATTCTTGAATATAAAAATTGAAATGGTACACATTTTTGGCAATTTCCTATTCTAGATATAAAATTAACAGAAAAAAAGACATTAACTGCTTTTTGTATCCATTACTGATTTATCCCGTCCCTTATTTGTAGAAATGGTCTGGGTGGGATCCTTAGGAAAAGAAATCATTTTATGATTTGGAGGAAAATCTAAAGTGTTGTTATTATTATTATTGTGTTGTTTATAGAATATATTATTGCTCCAGTTTTCTAAATACATGTTTTCAATGAAAATAAGTAATAGCTCGCTATTAGAGTATGATGCCTTAAAAAAAATGAATATTTTATTTTAATATTGTAGTTGCATTGAAATGAATTTATTTCTTAAAAATTGCATTTAAATCGATTTTATCAACACAGAAGTTACGTAGCTATAAATTACTAAAATATTGCAAAATAAGAAGAAACATTAAAATACTAATAGAGGTACATATAATAATAATGATACAATACTAATAATTATGCTCTACAGTAATTGTGTCAATTTTTTCGTTTATTTAATTTCGAGTATTTTCGTGTAATTCGTATTTTCTCTCTTTCATTTAAAAATCATAACGGGGCTCATTTTGAGAAACTTTATATTCTAGATATTTACACAAAAAATGACGTTTACTGCTGTTTGTTACCATTATTGATTTATTGCTTCTTTTATTTTTAGAAATGCTTTGTAATCCTCAGAAAAAAAGAAGTACCTTTATGACTCGGTGGAAAACTAGTGAGTTGCTATTATTATTTAGTTATTTATAGAATATAATTCTTAATGTAACTTTAAGGCAGAGTAAGAAAAAGATCGTTTTTATTGTGTGTTGACATTAATAATAGTTATTTTTTTGTTTATGTATAGTAGTTACGTGAAACCAAATTTATTTATTAAAGAATACATTTTAATCTATTTTATATGCACTGTTTAAGAGCTCAGATACATAGATATAAATTATTAAAATATTATAAAATCAGGAGCCACTTTAAAATACTAATAATGATAAATTATAAATATATATTCCACAATAACTGTTGGATTTTTTTTCATTTATCTAGTTTAAAGATTTATTCTTGAATATAAAATGTGAAATGGAACCTATTTTCAGCAATTTTATATTCCAGATATAAAATTTGCAGAAAAAAATATTAACTGCTTTTTGTATCTATTACTGCTTTATTGCTTCTTTTATTTTTAGAAATATTCTGAGGTTCTAAGGAAAAAGAAAGTATTTTTATGACTCGAGGAAAAACTACTGAGTTGTAATTATTATTGTGTTATTTATTGAATACATTATTGCTGTGGATTTCTAAATACATATATTAATGGAAATAAGAAGTAGCTTGCTTTTATAATATGTTGCGTTGATAAAAATTAAACTTTTTTATTTAAATATAGCGGTTACGTGCAATTGAATTTATGGATTAAAGATTACATTTTAATAGATTTTATCAGCACAGAAGTGACATAGCTGTAAATTAATTAAAATACTGCAAAATAAGAAGACACTTAAAATGCTGATAATGTTAGAAATAAGGATAAGAATACAATACTAATAATTATACTCCATAGTAATTGTTCCAATTTTTTCGTTTATTTAATCTCAAGATTTTCTTTTTCATATAAAAACAGAAATTGGGCTCAATTTCAGAAACTTTATATTCGAGATATAATATTTACAGAAAAAATGATGTTAAGCGCTGTTTGTACCCATTCCCGATTTGCTGCTACTTTTGTTTTTAAAAATGGTTTCGGGTCCTCAGGAAAATGAAGTCTTTTTTATGATTCGGAGGATGATTCGACGATTCGATTTCAGGAAGTATTGAAAAGTGCTTCATAATCTACGATTTTTTTTACCACTTTGATATACACCGAAATCTACCCAGTGGGAATTTATGTCAAGGTTTAACTGTATTTAAAGTTTGTTTAAATTCCGTGTATTAGTTCTTGAGCTACAGCATCCTCAAAATTTGTGTCTCATATAGTGAGACACAAATACTCACGAAAAGTCATTTTCTATAAATAGTAAAAAATTATTTAGAACCTTCTAAAACTTATAATTTTCGTCAATAAAAGGATATAGGAATTTTTCACAAATTGGATATTTTCTTCATGCTAAGACAGAAGGAAGTAAAAATAATGTTCAAAGTCCATCATCTCCAAAAGTTGAAAAGTAAAATGGATCCTGTTCTGAGAAATTTAAAATTCTTCCAATACTTTCAGAGAAAAAAAAAAGAAAAAGAAGAATGTCATTTCATATCCATCAGCAAAGAATTCTGTTAATAAATAAGCTCGTAATTTTGCGAAAAAGAGAATTCTTTACAGTATAGTAAAAAAACTTATGGTTTTTTTCTCATTTTTCGTATCTCCAGGTTATATCATTTAAACTTGACTTCCAAGATCTTCAAAAGTCAGAAATTGCTCATTTTTATAGCATATAGCTCTCTTACCCTCATATATTTCAGAGAATTTTTTTTTATTTTAACACTGGATATATTTCAAAATTTGGAAATAATATGTCTTTGTTAGAAGATTTGATTTAGATGTTCTGAAGATAATACGAGCATAGTCTAGCGAAAGCTTAAATTAGAGTAAAATCGTTTTCGTATTTTTAACAGCAAATGTGATACATTTCTTTTATTGGATCATTAATATTATAACTTTGAAATTGCAAATAAAGACTGTAGAATTCATTTTCGTATTTTTTATAAAAATTACAAAAATTTTCCTTTGTTCGTCCACTAATATTTAAATTATTAAATTATAAGAAGTGATCATATGACTTGCTGCATGGATATCAATAATAATAATAATAGTAATTGCAATCTTTGTAATTTCATTTGAGTGTCAGTGTATGTACTCTATTTGATAAATTCTTTGAAGACTTGTTTAGCTGTGCCAACTTTGTCAATATGTGTGCTCTATTTCATCAATTATTTGGAAGCTTGTATAGCTGTGTTACACTCTCCTATTTCAAACAAAAAAATATTTTATTTGAACACGAGATATATTTTAAAATGTGTAAATAATACATTTTTGGATTTTTTCGAAGATTTGTTTTTGATATTCTGAAGATGATATGTGAGTAATCTAGCGAAATCTAAAAACAAAGTAAAACCGTTTTCGTATTTTTAACAACAAATCATGTGATACATTTCTTTTATTAGATCATTAATATTATAGTTTTAAAATTTTAAGTATAGACTGTAGAATTCATTTTGGTATCTTTTATAAAAATTACGAAAATTTTCCTTTGTTCGATCACTAATATTTTAATTTTTAAATTATAAGAAGCGATGATATAACTTTCTGCATTGATAGTAATAATAATAATAATAATTGCAATCTTTGTAATCACATTTGAGTGCCAGTGTATGTACTCTATTTCTTAAATTCTCTGAAGGCTTGTATAGCTGTGCCACCCTCGTCTATGTCAAAGGAAAAAGTATTTTATTTAAAAATGTGGAAATAATACGCCTTTGGATCTGTTTGAAAATTTCATTTAGATATTCTGAAGCTGATATGAGAATAGTCTAACAGAATCTTAAAATGGAGTGAAATCGTTTTCGTATAATTTTCTACATCAATAACAACAACAATAATAATAATTGTAATCTTTGCCCTCACATTTGAGTGCCAGTGTACGTACTCTATTTCATCAATTCTTCGAAAACTTGTATAGCTATGATTCACTCGTCTATTTCAAAGAAAAAAGTATTTTATTTGAACACTAGATATATTTTTAAATGTGTAAATAATACATTTTTAGATTTGCTCGAAGATTTGTTTTTGATATTCTGAAGATGATATGAGAATAGTCTAGCGAAATCTTAAAATTGAGTAAAATCGTTTTCGTAATTTCATATGAACTAAAAATTTAGTATTATTTCAATTAATTTATTTAATTATTTACCTTATTTTTTTCCTATATCATGTTTATTAATTATTTCTTTATTAATTCTTATCTTTACTCTTTTATTAATAGATTAAAATTATTTCATTTGTTACTATATTGAGGATAAGACAGCTTTTTGGGAAAAAAATTTATGTTAATTTTCTACTTAAAATCTTAAAATGTGTACACTTTAATGTTGTAGTAACTTTAGGTTGGCCCAGAACAAATTGGGTAACCATTTTTGAAATAATTGTTTTCTTTTTTTTTTTAATAAATGTTAGGTGGGGCTTGTTAAGGTCAAGCCGTATGGTAGGCCTCCCCACCTAGTTGAACTTGAACGTGTTCGATCACTAATATTTTAATTTTGAAATTATAAGAAGAAATCATATAATTTGTTCCATCAATAATAAAAATAGTAATAATTGTCATAATTATTGCAATCTTTGTACTCGATTTTGAGTGCCAGTGTATGTACTCTATATTATCAATTGTTTGAAAACCTAAAATCGTTCACTCGCAAAATCATTTAAAATGATTTCTTAATTTTTTTTCTTGCATATAATGTACCTTATTTTCTTTTCAAATTATATATCCTATAGAAATTGGAGCAAGAAATATATAATTTAAAAATTTGTATTTTATACAAAATTATTACTTATTATACCCAATTCTTTTATTTTTATTACTATAAAACTATATATACTCAAAAAGTTTTTGCACGGTTTTATTATTTTCTAATCAAATGTAAAAAAAAAACAGTTTATGCTTGTTTATCTAATTTACATAATGCGTTCCTTGAAGTGCTAAGACTTACAATACTGATTAAGATTATTTCCAAATTTTAAGGTCAATTTTGATTATAAGGGGTTGTAAATGTTCTCTCAAGAGCAAAAACATAATTACCATTTCCACATTTTGCAATGAACTCACCTGGATGGCATGAAAAGAACATAATCCGCTGGAAATAATATTTAAATACTGCAAGGAAGTCTGAAGAACCATTTTTAAAAGGATGGTTACAAATACCCCATCAAAAACTCACAACCACAAAATTTTAGGATAATTAAGACCACTGGTCCAGAAATTATAACCACTATATATTTTTTAAATACTTTCTTACACACATTTGTTTGGGGGTAATTAAGACCATTAGAGCAACAAACTGACAAATTCGTTTATCAAAAATTTTGGTAGACTTTGTTTAAATTGCCATTTGGATCTCAAAAATTCTTCAGAAAAGTGATAAAAAATATCTAAAATTTAAAAAAAATATGAGGTTAACATTGAAGCGTGAAACAAAATTTTAGCATACACAGTTTTCTCTATTATGGTGGTGATCACAATTTACCCTTAGCCATAATTACCCTACCTGACCCTATATTCTGCAGCAAAAGCTCTTCAGTACACGCACCACCAGTGGCCGAGAGGTTCTGACCTCTCAACTTGTAGCCAGCATGTGCTGGGTTCGAACCCATCGCGGCCGTCGCCCTAACCGTTTGGAGTTTTCGTAGTTTTCTTCGAACTTTGCGTACATACGGATTAGGTTCCCTTAGAAAGACCCCTCACGAAGGGCACTCCCCTCCTGGGCCTATATCCTCGAACAGATAATCGGCCGACACAAAATAAACTAAACCAGATCTTCAGTATACCTGAGCTATATACTTACATTTCGGTATCTTTTTAAATGGTTTCATATCATTAAAATACATAGTGAATGATTTCCCCCCAAAACACTATGATGAAGTGGAATTTTTCGGAGTATCCCTGTATATATCAACCACAAAGGCTGCATTCATTATTTTCAATAGAAAACATTTCATAGTGATATCCAGTAAAATCAACGAATTTCATGGCAATCGGGCAATATTTGCGCGAATTAGAGCATGAACAGGCAGACAGGTGGGGAGACAGACAAACGGAGTTTACAAACACTTTTCAACTCTGTTAAAAAGTGTTAAAATTGCTATCTCAGTATAAATCAATTTTTAGCAAATGCTGTGCCCATATTAACTAATGCGTGACAAATTTTTTCGTGCAGTTTTTTACATAATTAAGAATCTATACCACAATATACCACAATAAAAGTGATGTAAATTTCAAAATGCATACCACAATGGAAAGCAGTAATTAACGATCCAGTTTCCAGTAGATATCGATCACTATTTAAAAAAAAAAATGATTGTTTTATTTAAAAGACGATTTTAATAATAAACAAGATGTTACGAGTTAAAAATATACATTTTATTCAAAATTTCTTAAAACTTTCGGGCTGTACTTCCTCAGGCCACCATCAAAGTATATTTTAATAACAAATTGCTGCTCATTTATACAAACGGCACTTATTTTTGAAATGGGAAAGCAATAAATATCAAGTTGAAAGTAGAAGTTGTAGTATTAATTATTGTCTCTCGCATTTAGATACGAAGTGACCTGTTTGTAAAAATGAGCAGCAGTTAAGCAAGAAAGTATTAAAAGCTTTAAATAAAATGTACACTTTTAACTCGTAACGTCATCTTATTTTATTCGTGTTTTAAGTCAAACAGTGAGCTTTTCAAAGTTCAAGTTGCATGGCTTATGTTGAATCACTATAAAATATTGAATTTCTTCTTAATAAAAAAACAAAGAAAAAAACCCATATCAATCTATATGTATGTGTATGTATGTGTGTATACAATTGCATGGCAATTCGAATACATTTACAACAGGTAAAGCAGGAATATATTGTCAGAAAGAGGAGTCTACTTTTTAACTTTCTTGGAAAGAACTTAAAATATTCTTGAAATCAGTAAATACATTTGTTAAAAATTCCTGAAGTCAGGAAAAAAATTCTACGAACAATAATCTTTATAGAAATAAAGAGAAAATCTTTTGCAGTACAATTGTAACATAATGATTTCATTTTTCACAGGATGTATTTTCTCCCTGAATTTTCAAGTCTTTTTTAAAGTTCATTTTTATAGAGCGCGTTACCCTTACTGAATTTAAAATAATACGGTCAAAGGAGAGATATTTTTGAAAATCTTAAAAAATAGTTCTTTTGGGATTTCTTAAAAATATTGAGAAGGTAGAAGAATATTCCAGAAATTCTCAAAAAGTTACGGATCTTCTTTTTCAGTTAGCTATGAGAAAGCTTCTTTTGTCAGATCGTTCATTTTTTATTTTAGAATTAATTATTTTAACATTGCATAATTAATTATTTTAATAGTTTGAGACTAATCCGATAAAATGAGACATTACAATTAAGCTTACAGAGGGCAGCTGGTCCAAGATTTTATAATACGGCAATGGATATTCTAGAAATTGAACTTCCCAATTCTAAATGCCCATTTTTAAATGTGTTCAATTTGGTCCACTCTATTAGACAGAAAGTTTCATAATTACAGTTAAATGTCTAAAAATAAGTTGAGTTGAGTAAGTATCTCTATAAATAATAATGTAAATGGTATGATGCGATTGAAGATGAAAAGCGACATCAATCGTACAATAACACAGATACAAATCTCAACTGTAAACACACACACAAAAGACCAAAAATTGAACACTCGCAATTTGGCTAGTCTAATTGTTCATTTACTTGCCAAGTGAACCATTTTATCGCGATTTGGTACAATGGTGAGTTGCAGCAACAACCGTGGTTGTTTGCTTATACTGACGCCTCCCGGTCTATGTACTTTTAGTATGTGAAGAGAAAAATGAATGTTAACATAAAAATAATTTATATCATAGTTTATATATATATTCTGTACACTGGGAAGTCCGGTTTTATCGCTTGTATAATTAAAATTGAAGCTATTTTTGTAATCGGCAAATCTGCGCAAAAGCTAAATTAGATTTACAATTTCTTCTCTTTTACAGAAAGTTGAATCAAAGCCTGTGTTTTGAGGAACAAGATTTAATTTCTTATTTTTCATAGAGAATTTATGTTTAGATTGTACTTCAGGTGGAGGACAGTTCTATGACGTTACCGATTTTAAGATAATTTATTTCAATAATATTAATGACTTTTATTTCGTGGGAAAGTTAGAATGTTAGTGCAAATGCCGAATGATTTATAATTATTATTAAATAAAATTTATCACACTGAACAGCATTAAAAAAATGATTTTTGCCAAATTTTGATGCGTAATTTATATATGTGTATAATAAATTAAAACATGTGGAAAAAAAACACAATGATGTAAGCTTGATATCAAATAAAATCAAATTTATGCATATGAATAACCTTCAACCAAAAATATTTAGATAAAATGGCAAAAATACACATACAAAATTATGTTAAACAATATATTTTTAAAATTAAAGTAGCATGCCGCAGTCATCATAAAACCTTATCTTTTATGCTAATTGATAAGTCTCCAACAAAAATTAATTAGTTGGATGTGACAATCCCAAAATATTCTTCTATCTCATGTTCATAGTTCCTGAAAAATGCTGCATATCAACATCACAGGTGTGGGGATTTTGCTCCAAAATCTAGTCAACAGCAACTTATATCAACTTCCAACTGAATCTGAAGTCTGATGCGAACCCGTTCATTACTTATTGTGATAAAAATGCTGCGTAAATCGTAAAATATCAGCATAGCAGCGCCACCTGTTGAGTGATCAACACCAAAAATTTATCAGTGTGAATTTATATTAGGGAGTACCTGAATATATATATATATTATTAAATTTTGTACAATAGTTCTTAAGATAAAGCACTCACAAAATATTTGTTACAAACAGACATAGTCACAGAATCACAAACTCACAGATAGCCATTTTGTAAAACATGTTTTATGGAATCTCTGCCTCTTAAAACATGTAAATCCCCTGAACACCGGAATTCGAAAAAATTCACGAATTCAACACTTTTTATTTTTTTGTTATGATAGGAGAAACTAAAAAGCAATCTGTTCGTTCCGGAAATTGTGAAAAACAAAGGATAGAATTGCACTTGATGGATGAATTACGACTAAACTTTATAACAATCTATTTATGTCAAGGTTCTTGAAATAAAGCTATTGAGAAAATCGTGAACATTGCACATAATAACACTTATGCTCGGCGATATACATCAAAACCTAACAAGTATTTATTTATGTGAAAGTGTACCATACAAAAAAATTTAATAAAAATCCATGAATTACTTCTTGCGATTTAGCGAGTGCAGAAATTTGAGAAATGCAGAGCAGTTCCATCTTTTGGTCAGTTTACGCCAAAATTCAATCATCATCAACATATCTTAAATTGTTACTGAATATGAAGTTTAGTTAAATTCCGTCTTGCGACAGAGGGCCCATAAAATTTGTATTGCGTATTTAAAAAAAAGATAAATATAACTCTGAAATTGACAGAAAGAAACTGTTGGCGCCAGGGCAAAAATTACTTAATTTAGAGAAAATCTCTGTAATTTTTCATTGAAACAGTTTTTTCTGTAAAAATCACAAAATACGTATTTTATACAGAAATTCAACAGAGTCTTGCAATCGTTTAGCAAATTGAAAAAAAAAAAATTGGCGGATTTAAACGTTTTAGACACTAAAGATTCCGAACAATATATTTTTAGAAAAAAAAAATTGCCGTCCGTTTGTCTGTGTGTCTGTCGGTCTGCGTATCTTCACTCTAAAAAAATCTTCCGTCTTTTCACAGAAAGTGTACTTGGCAGCACTGCTGCCAGTAATTGTCTGTATATTGACGAATATCCGTTTATTTTTTTCTCTGTCAAAAGAGGTAAAATATCCGTCATTTGAAAAAAGTTCGGAAAAGGTAAACGCGGCCAGGGCGAGGATGGAACTCAAGTTCCCAGCATTGCAAGCCGAGCGCTCTTCCTCAGCGACACGGTTGTACAAGAGAAAAGTGCTTTAAAGTAGAAGCGTTCATTTCATATGAGTGTGGTTTGGTCTATTTAGTTAAAAAGATTTTAATTTTGAAGTTAATTTCGGGAAGATTTGAATTAAACTGTGGCTGGAGGCTTTATACGTTTATATTAATATAGTATAATAATGTGAATTTTAAATATATTTACGTAGATTGCTAGAAAAAAAATATGGATGTTCTATTTTTATTCGATAACATTTTTTGCATAATATCATTTTTTTTCGCATTTTATTTTTTAATTAAAATGTCTTTTAAATGTGCTCACTTAAAGTATATTTTAAATGCTTATATTTATTATATAAATAACTTAGTAAATTCAACTTTATTCAACTTATCCAACTTTGAATAACAAATCGTGATAATGTTTGTATGAATGAAGAAAGTAATTGTTATTTATTTTTAAATTCGAAAACATATTGTCTTTTAAAACTAAATTAGACATTTTAATCTATAGAATATTTTTGTTTTTCATTTAAAAAATAAATTCGAATTTATTACTAACAGACCCAATACGCATGCTTGCTAGATATAAACGGAATCTCTTCCTCATTTTTTGACGTTCGGAATGAATTCACAGATCAAATACGTTTTCTGGGAGAAGAGAAATTATTTGTGAAAAAATAACGATAACTTAGTGTATATTGACGAATTTTTCTGACAGTGTATAAAAGCTCTATCTTTCGAAAAAATGGCTTTTGTTGTAATTTAGTATGTAACAATGGAAAGAAGTCTATTCAATATCAGTTACCTAGATTATCCAGAACATTTTTTTTATTCTCTTAATATTCGTTTTGATAAAAGGTATATATAAAAATTTTCGATTTTTTAAAAAAAAAAAGTAAATAATTTAAATACAATAAAAAAATAAACCTATCATAAAGAACGAAGTCGATCGAATAATTAGTTGCCGAGATATTTGTACTCCTATTTTCCCCACTCTTCGATTTTTCATGACCCCGTATTTTATTCAAATTTCAATGCAGTGATACATTTTATTTGGATATGAGACTCTTAATCCGACTCAGGAATCTGTTAGTTATTATAATTTTTTTTTTTGAGTTATAAAGTTGTTTCTTTTACGCAATTCTGTACTTCTTGATTAACCCGTCGACCAAAAAACTATCTCCAAACTACACGCTTAAATTTTATTTTGTAACCGCGGTGCATTTTATAAATTGTTTACAAATGTTTTATTTTCATTTTTTATGTTATACATATCCATGATCGGAAAGTATTACGATGACACTCAAGAATAGTTTCTTTGACCCTTTATGTTTTATTGTCTCATTACATGGAATATACAACTGGATTCGAAATTCCACATTGACACCAGAATTCTAGTATAAACATTTTCTGTTCACAATGTATGGCAAAGAATAGAATTTTCTTATTTTCAAATGTTTTTGTACGTAAATTCGAGTGTCATTCAGTCATTTCAACATTTTCCCAGTGAAAATGCCGTGTGTCGGAAAGAATTAAAACAACTTTTTTCTTCTAAAAAATACAGTTTTTTTTTCAGAAAAATTAGTTTTGTTTTCACAATGTACAGACAGACCCATAGAAAGATATTTTCTAAAAGCAATCAATCGTGGTAGGACCATTTTAAAGATATAAATCCGTCTAAAACCAGAAATTGAAAAAAATTCACAAATCTAGTCTTTTCTACTGATAAAGACGGCAGAAAGTGAAAAAGGTAAGAAATGAATCCATCGAGGATCCTAAAATCAATTCTTTATCTAGCTACCTCTTTTGACGTACTGTGTAAAATCAACGAAAAAAAAGACCTGTTACTTTATTTCGATCAGTGACGGCCTGTAAGTACAAAATCTTAGGAAAAAAGAGAATTCTTTACATCACAGAGAAAAAATAACTTTCTATTACACTTTCAATCTTGGAGTCTATTATTTTACTTTATCTCTATGTTTTTTTTTCGTAGTGAGAAGTCGATCACGTTTATAGCATGTAATTTTTTTCTTCGATTAAACAAATATTTAAATGCGAGATATTTTTGATAGTCTGATGTTTTTCATCTCCGATTTTTTAAAGGATTTGGTTTGCCTATTTAAAAAAAATGGGGAAAATATTTTTTTAAAACAAGCCATTGTTCTACTTTTTATTTTTTAAGAATTCTAAAAAGGTTCTTCTTTTTATTTTTTTTTCATTTTGAATTTTGCAATATAAAGAAACTTGAAAAAATCGTATAATTATTACATCTTTGCCACCCCCGCCCTCTTGTTGCTTTTTCTCAACAAGAACAATAATAATTAACGACGTGAAATTTTTTACTTTGCTAACTTTTAAACCAATCCAGTGTAAATTAATTTGTAAGTGTACATATTCGTAAGTGTAATATTAGTATATTCGTAAGTGTAAACCAATCGAGTGAAAAATGTCCAAGCCGGGATTTGAACCCGGATACCTGGAATAGTGGACCATTCAACTACGAAAATGATACCCAGTTGGCATCCCTCGGTCTTAAATGTTTGTACACCTGCAACTGTAGCATAAAATGAAATATTATTCATATTATACTTATGTGTTCACTATTGCTAGGCTTTATTTCGTCACTTGATTTACGCATGATTATGTGTTCATGAAGACTATTTCATATTGTGCTGAAGTTGTAGCTTTGCTGACATTTAAGAGTCAGAGATACTAAACTAGGCATCGTCCTCATAATTTAATGGTCGATTATGGGGAGATCTATTCCAATGTTCGGATTCCATTCTATATTCGGAGCTTAGGCATTTTTCCCTTTTTTGGTTTATGCTTTATTAGGTAACAAAGTGAAAATTTCCATCTATTTAATAGTCAATGATTTCGAGCGTAAGTTTACTGCTGAAAATGAATGGAAAATTATAAATAATAATGTACAGGGTGGTCATAAAAAAACTTTACCGATATATGGAGCTCTAGCGGCCAGTCCGCTCAACCGATCGAGGTGATATTTCAGATATTGTTATTCAGAGATATGAGCTCGAGAATCTGTGAACGACAACAAAATGGCGCTCACGGTTACGGTTATAGTTACAGGAACTCGAAAATTTCCAATGGCAACACCCATGTTTTTCATCGCAAAATGCTCAGCGCATGCGAAAACCCTAAACAGCGTTGGAACCGTACGTGTATCGCAGTAAACGGACATGTTATGCACGCACAAAAAAACTGTTCTGGGAATCGTCCCCCCCCCCTTGCCATCACAGGCATGGCACCCATGTGGAAAATGTGTTTCCAAAAAGGATTTTGCAATGAAAAAAAATGAGTGTTGTCATTGGAAATTTTCGAGTTTCTGTAACTATAACCGTAACCGTGAGCGCCATTTTGTTGTCATTCACAGAATCTCGAACTCATAACTATGAATAGCTATATCAGAAATTTCATTTCGATCGGTTGAGCGGACTGGCCGCTAGAGCTCCGTATATCGGCAAAGTTTTTTTTATGACCACCCTGTATTTATTAACAGAGCTGTCATTTTAATTAAAAAAAAAGATTTTTAAGAAAGAAAGATCTCCTACCAAGGAAAAAGAAACTGAAACTCCGAGGTTATGCATATCGAAACTATATTGCGCGATTATTTTGGTTACTTGAATTTACTTTAAAAGTTTTTAAAATTTATTTTTTATTACAATTTTTTTTTACCTTTATTAAAAATGACATATTAACAACACTATAAAACATTTGAGTAACGTTACTCCACAAAATTGGTGGGGCCAAGCTACCACCAATTTTATGGTGGCAGAACCGATGTAACCGGTTAATCCAATATAATCGGTGTAACATTACACTAATATGTAATGTTACACTAGTAACACGTGTTTAAATTACACCATTATATAAGTGAAAAAAAAATCACTCCATAAAACAGAGGCATCAAAGCTGCCACCAATTTTATGGAGTAACGTTACACAAATGTTTTACAGGGAATGTAAGATAAAGAAACAAATTAAGGCAAATATTAGTTCTATTTTTCTCACTCTTATTAATCACATGTAATTCAACAACAATGTTCTGATAAATCTACTGATTTTTTATATATGCTACAAATAATTTATAAAATGTCAGATTTGTAGGCATCATTTTTGTAACTATCATAGTTATAACCTTTTTGTCCTATAATAATGCAATTTTATTAAATTATTTTTAATAATGCGCGATAATAGTCGTACGGTATTGATAAAACATAATTTATTTCAAAGTAATATTAAAAACTTAATTTGATGTACATTAATTTGCTATTAATTTTGTCAAAATATTTAGCACTGAAAACGTAGTTTCTACATTTTTTGTTAATATTACCGAATTCATGTTTTTCTACGAAGGAAGAATAAATTTATTTCTGAAAAAGTTCAAGAAAATACTGATATCACTGGTAATCACAATATTCTTACCAAATATATTTATGTATTAATGAAGCTTTTTTGTTTATTTACTCTCTTAAAAAGTCAGCCACAAAATAGCTCAAGTTGAGCTGAAATCCACTCATCTCAATGTTGAAAGGTAGCTTCTAAAAAAAGAGTTGAAATAACTCGAGTTTTAACCAGTTTAAAAGAAGTTGAGCTATTTAAATAACCAATTTAGATCAAGAAGATTTAATAGTTTGAAAAACAACTCTTTTATGATCGAAAAAATTACAGCTCTTTCATGAGAAGCCAAATCAGATCTTTCGTTTTAAGAGTGAGCTAAACCTGAAATAAAGCTTCCTTATTTTATGATTTTGATGGGAATCAGTAATGTACATATATGAGGTAAGTTTCATTGAATAATATAGGAAAAATACATTTCTTCTTTACAATGAATATTTAATCATACATTATTGATTATTAACTTGAAATTTTTGTTTAATATTTTAATCATTTTAAAAATCATCTACATTTTTATTATTTTAGTTTATTATTGTTTTAATAATTTATTGTACTGTAAGCATTCATTGTAGTTCCGATTGTATTGTTAATTACATTTAATTTACTGTTTCAAAAATGTAAACAAAGGAATAACCAGAAATGCGCAAAATTCTAAAGTCTACATATCCTCTGGTCCCAAGCTGGACTTGAGGGAGTCTACTGTATATATGTATATTTACTTATATATATTATTAATATCTAATATCTAATCACTATTCGTAATATAATTTTTTTCTTTTTTCTCTGTATATTTATTTTATATTATTTATTTATATTTCATTTAATAATTTCTTGTTTTTTTCTTTTCTTTTTTTATAGTTTAGTTTTTCGTTTTATATAATATATTTTTATTAATATCAAAATCTGTTCATTATGCATAATTTGTTTATTTGCATTTTCGTCATATATTTATTATGTATTATTTATTATTTTTTATTGAATGGTTTCTTGAAGATCTTTTCATTTAGCGTTTTCTTATTTACTACAGTTTATTTTTTTTTCATGTACTTCAGTTTTAGTTTGTAAACTCATTAATAAATCATTCATTTTAAATTTTGCATAGTGAGAAAATTTTAAAAATATGATTATGATAATCCCCCTCCCCCAGAATAATGAAAAATACTTTTGAATTTTTTATGCATTGTATGAAACACAGTATTTCAAGTAAAAAGAATAATGGTTTCTATTATATCCAGTTAAAAACCATTTGTAGAAATTTTCACAAAAAAAGAAATGTCAATTTAAATCCGTTTGTCATTTCGACTGTTGATAAAAATGGCTGCAGGTTCTTTTTAAAAGAAGAAGTCTTTTATAACACAGTGAAAACTAATGATGTTTTTTTATTCTTTTATTATCTGGAAGTTTTATTTGTTTCAATAACTTCTAAATTTATTCTGAATAGAGAAAAAATACATGTGTTGAAAATTTGTTCAGAATATATCACCTCAATTGATTTTAAAAAAACTGTATTTTTGTAGCGTCATAGCTACTATATTTGAAATTCTAAAAAATAGTTTTTTAGTATTGCTTAATGTTGATTCGAAGTACTAGAATGAAGCAATGAAAACTGATAAAATGTCAACAAGTTTTCTATAAAACTGCATTTTTTACAGTTATACTTGTTACTTAATATTACTTGTTGCTTGTAAATTTTCGTTGGGGAAAGCTTTCCTAAGTATAACTTTTACGAATCCAAAACGTGTAAAAAATTAAATTATGTAACTAAAATAAATAAATAAAAAAAATAATTTAAAAGGATTTTTATATGACGGAGAACCACATTTAAATTATTTTTTAAACAGGACCTACATCTTAAAACTAACCGTTTAGGAATGGGTTAGAAATTAACTATTAATGCATTGTATTAAAAAAGAAACTTTTAAATTTACTAAATTTACTCTAGGAAACTGGTAATAGTAAACTTTTTATGCAACGGCAACAACAAAAATTCATGTAACATATACATATTTACACTTAAAATATGTAAAATTACTAAGAATTTTTTAAGACATTGGGATGCCTAGAACTTTTTATTTACTTTCAACTTGGATTACAGATAAAAGTTTAGTAAAATTACTGTAATGTACGTAGATTTTTTGGTAAAGCAACAGATTCCTTTAACTTTACAAAAACTAGCTTTGTATATTTACGGATATTATGGCTTGCAAAAGCGTTAGATATTATCACGTAAGTAAAGTGTATTTTTTTATTATATATATTTTTAATATTTCAATATTTCATTTTTAGTTTATCAACAAATTAATTAATCATTCTGTTTTATAATTATGATCATAAATAGCAAGAAACACTTTAAAAATATGCTTATGATACGTTCAAAGTAATAAAAAATATTTTTATTATTTTTATTTTCAAGTAAGAAAGATAATGGAGCTTATTCTATCAAGCATAAAACCATTTGTATAAATTTTCACAAAAGAAGAAATCTCCATTTAAATCCGTTTGTCATTGCAAATCGCTGCAAGCAGTTTTTAAAGAATAAGTCTTTTATAACATTATGAAAACTTATGAAGTTTTTGTTATTCTTTCGTTATTTTGAGGTTTTATTTATATCATTAATTTTCTAAATTTATTCTGAAAAAAGAAAATATATATATAATAGTAATTTATATAGAATGAATCGACTTTATCTATGTTATAGAAAATGTATTTTATTTGATTTCCTATTTTTAAAAATATAAAAAAATCTGTTTACAGGATTGTTCGGAGATTCGTGACCGTTTTATGAGCCAAGAAACCCGGAAAACTCATAATATTCAATACCATTACTCGACAGATTTCGAACAAAAATGAAATTTTTACTATGATTCTTGTTACATGTTATTACTTGTTGTTTGTATATATTTGTCGACGAATACTTATATATATATATATATGTATATATATATATATAAAATATGTATACTATAGATAATAAAAATATAAGATATTATTTAATATGACTAATTTGTCTTTCTTTTTATATACTTTAAAAATGTTTTTCAAATATATTCTTCTTATATATTTCAATCTTTTTCTTGAACTTTTTATGCAATTATAACAGCAAAAATTCATGTAATAGAATCGATTATATAAATTTTTGCTGTTACCGTTTCATAAAAATTTCTATGATTACTAGTTTCTTAGGAAAAGTTTAATAACCTTACAGTTTTTTTTCTTTGTATGGTGAATAAGAAAATTGAATTACGTGGCTTAAAATTAATTACTTTAATATTCTTCTTATTATTATTTCTACTAAGAGGTTTTATTTCTTTCTCTAAATTTATTATGATAGAGAAAAAAAGAGTTACATCTTTATATAATACGTATCAACTCTTTCAACTTTAAGGAAAATGTCTATTATTTGATTCTTAGTTAATGTATTGGAAAAGCTAAAAAAAGTAGTATTCCAAGATTGTTCGAAACTGCGTATTAAGAAGCACGTAAAACTCATAAAATTCAATGTGCCATATCTCGACTAATTTCGTATAAAAGGAAATATTTGCGTAATTCGTGTTGCATGTTATTACTTGATGTTTGTATTTATTTGTTAGAGAAAGCTTTTTTTTAATTTTATCTTCCAATTTGCCCCCTTATATCTGGTCCACTTTGCATTATTTTGTTTCAAATTACTCTTCTGTGAATGTCTATTTCTATTGTTTTCTTATTGGCTGTTTTTTTTTTACCTTCTTTCATTTCCCTTTGATACTTCTCTTGCTGCTGCTTTCATAATAGAAGCACGTCTTCATTGCTCCTGACGAAGAAAGACTCAGATCTTTCGAATGGCCTAGAACATTTAATTTTTTTTGGTATTTTAAAAAGATCTTTTAGTTTTTATAACTTATAAAGCGCAAAAACGCCTAAAAAATTAAATTATGTAACTAAAAAATTACAACTACGTTAATATAAATGGATTTAGAGTCATATAGCTTCTATTGATAGGAATAGCTGCAACTTCTTTTTTTTTTTAAGAAATTGCTTACAATATAAAGAAAACTAATGATATTTTCTTATTCTTTCGTTATTTCAAAGTTTTATTTCTTTGACTAAATTACTAAATTTATTCTGAAAGAGACAAAAAGTGAGTTAGATCTTCATACAGAATGAATTGATTCAATCAACTTTAAAGAAATGGAATTTTATCTGAGTCTTTGCTACTGTATTTGAAAATCATAAAAAGTAGTTCTCCTGGATTGTTCGTAGCTGCGTGACAGTTCGATGCACCTAGAAAGACGGAAAACTCCTAAAATTCTGTGTACCTTAACTCGACAAATTTTGTAGAAAAATTAAATTGTTATCGTTATTTTTGTTACTTGTTACTACTTGTTTGTATAATTTTTTTAAAGAAACCTTTTCAATATATAAGACCCAAAGACATATAAATAATTTAATTATGTAGCTTAAAAAAGAAAAAAAACTACATTAATATAAATCGACATTTGTATGACTAAGAACCACGTTTAATGGATTAATTTTTTAATCAGAACTACGCTTTTAAAAGTAATGATTTAGAAATTAACAATTGATAAAAACTAAAAAGAAGCATTCTACATATAATGTAAAATATATATATTATAATACATTGTAAAAGTCTTGCATATTATCTAATATGTATTAGTTTTTGCCCTTATTAAATATAATTTTTTTTTATTTTTTTCATTTTGTTTTATTTAATTAATTAATTAAAAATCTCTTTATTTTAGTGTGTTAATACATACACAGTAAAAATAAATCTGTATATGTACTAAACTTTTTCTAGGAAACTGGGATTCCAAGTACTTTTTACTTAACGGTAACAGCAAAAACTCGTGTAACCGACTCTATTACATGAGATTTTACTGAGTTTCCTAGAAAAAGTTTAGTACCTCTACAGATTTTTTTTACAGTGTAACAAAAAGAGAAAAATATGATTCTAATATATCCAAAATAATAATTTTTTTAAAAATTTTTTTATATTTTAAGAAACGCACTGTTCCAAGTAAAAAAGATAGAAGACATTAAGAAAATATATTAAGACAATAATTAAGACATTATAATAGATGTCAATTTAAATGAATTTCTAATTCCATTTATTGTTAGAAAAGGGTCAAGTTTTTTTTTAACCCCTTTAGCTCTGATGGTAGAATTTTCTACCACGTAATTTTAATTCCAAAATGTGACAATGACACCAGAAAATTTGACCAAATTTACTTAAAAAGGGGTTAATGCATTTTTTCGTGTTTATCGTTAACCGGTTTTTTTCTTTGCAAAATACTGGTGCCAGTGTGACATTTGGAATTTTGAAGAAATTTATATCCCAGAGCTCAAAGGGTTAACCTTCTAACAGTCTTGCAAAACGGCAAATTTCTGATGTTGTTTTCTCTGCATTTTGTTTTAAAAGTTAATAAAACAAGATTTTTTCAAAATTATATAAAAAAAATGGTTACAAATATGAATTTGAGTCTATGTAAAAGTATAAATCATTGTACAATGCATTAAAAATCAATTAAAACTTTAGATTTATATTACTTTAAATATGGCTCATATTGCAGGGAAACCTAGAGCTTAGTGAACGCATTAACACGGGCTTGTCAGTGAGAGGGTAGAAAATATCTTTTATAATATGACGAAAATTAACGGGTTTTTCTTATTCTCTCATTATTCCGAGATTTTATTTCTTTCACCGAATATAGAAAATTATTTTGAAAGACAGGACTCAAAAGGAGTTAGAAATTTATACAGGGTATACGGGTTTCATCGATTTTAAAGAAAATGTATGCCCGAGTCTACTATATCTGACAATCTACTGCATTCATATGTATTAAATATAGTAATCATGGTTGACCACTATATTTGACAATCTAAAACGATAGTTTTTATGTGATTCTTTTACGTTATTATTCGAAATGTATAAATGCAATTGTGTAGTATTCTAGTGATGGGTCTGAATATTTGCAGCCCTTACTTTTAATAAGGAATATGGAATGCCTTCTTTCTGAACATGGTTTCTCTCTATCGTTGACAAATAACTAATTCCTAAATCATTTTTTTAGAAATTTAGTTCCATTTACAAAAAGATTTTGAATGTTGTTTTTTAACATACTGAAATTCGTTTATACCAAAATAGGTATTTTTAATTCGTTGCATTTAATTGTAAATTATATTTAAACAATATAAAACAATTAATACTTTCACCTTATTATTACAAGTACGACAGCACAAAATTCATTGTTCTAGGGTGAAAATTTACAGTTACATACTTTGGTTACATAATCAAAGTTACATACTTTGAAATGTAGTCTTTTTTAGTGTTTTATAACACATAAAACACATTTTTAATATCTAAAAAAGCTTAAAATTCTTAAAGTATTATAAATCAGTATGTCGCATTATAAAAATTGGAAATTTTTGATTTAACTATGTTACCACATTTCTGTGCAATTTTGTGTAACAAATGCTGAGATATAGCTTACACATCGTGCAATAATACACCACAGCTGTCCAGCTGGTTTGGCTTCATGCTTCTTATTGTAATCAGCCCTAATTTATTATAATACATCAAAACTAGTTGGATTTGCCAACCCAAAAACTTTCTTCTATCTCATACAAATTAATGTTTCAAAAAATATATACAGGAGTTAATACTAAATATTATAACTTCAATATTATATCAACTTTGATTTTCATCTTAAATTTTTTCTCCAGTCAATTATTTGGAGTACAAATAGAGTTAAGATTTTCATAATGTTTATTAAAACCAATAATTTATCATGATTTTATTTGTACATCAGCAATTTACGAATAGACGCTTAGCAGGACGCGAATTCTCGTCGATACACGAGCTGCTAAAAATCAACAAAAGAACAAAAAATCGAGAAAATAATACAAAAATAGCTATCACAGGGCTCCTTTCTGGAGGAATATTCCAACATATAATAAAAACCTGCTAGCAATAGAAGAAAAAAAGATTGGTTTTTATTTAATCATAATTTTATGTACTTTTCGGCGGTACAATAAAAAAAGGCATAGAAACAGCTATTACAGCGCCCCTTCCGGCAAATTACGTTTTTGTCAATTTATAAAACATAAAGTCTATCAAATATTAGTCCAAAGATTCATCGGTCAAATCTTACGCTACACTTTTCAAGATTTTTAAATACTGAAAAGTAAAAAATTTCGTTGCTTATTTTAAAGTTTTGCTGTAGGGTATTAAAAAAAACATATATTGCACCAGAACACTTTTGAAAATACAGAAATAAAGGAAATTTTCTTGCTCTTTTTAAATATTTGTTTCTGAGTTCTTGTAGAAATCATAGATCGTATCGTATCTGTACATTTTTGAGAATTTTAAATACTTAAATATAGGAGATTTTTTTTTCTTCTTTTAACCCCTTGATGCGCAAGCAACAATGTGTGTGTGTGTAATATTGCATTTTCACCGGAATAATCGAAAAATTTTATTTGAAAATAAGGAAAGGCAATTTTTCAACATTTTGCTTTCAAAGTTAAAAGTATAAATTTTAGTTAAAAGCCTGTGGTGCGAATATTGTTTAAATTAGGTGGGATGAAATACACCCAACTGCCCCTCAGGATGTTAAAATCTTGATTCAGATAAAAAAAATCCACAGATCGTATCAAGATATTTTTCAAAAATGTTTAATACAGTAATGTAAGAAGTATTCTAGCATCATTTTAAATATTGCCTGTGATATTAGAATTTTAAAAATCAATAGATCATATGAGTGTGTTTTTCAAGGAATTAAAATACTGAAACATATGAAAATAATCTTGTTTTTTTTTTTTAAATCTTATCTGAAAGCATTTTAAAAATCCGTATGTTGTATCAGTACACTTTTCAAGAATTAAAAAAATATATATATATATAGGAAGTATCGGAGCTTCTTCTTTTAAAATCTTATCCCTAAGCGATATAGAAATCCGTCAATGCGAATATTATTTGCCGCCTTTAGCAACAAAGTCTTTACGCAAAAGGAAGCAGAACTAAAATTTCTTTTGTATTTATAAAAAGCTTTAAGAGATAAAAACTTATAAGAAGTTTTATAAAAATAGATCATATACAATGATTTTTTCCATGATTCTCCCATTCAAATGTATGTTCATGTGTGTTTAAAGAGTTTAAATATTTGTATTGGTTATATTGGAATTTAGAATTGAGCCAATATTGTCTTAATCGAAATACTTTCAAATAGATATTATAATGGATAAGTATCGGTTTTATGTAACCAATTTTTCAAAAGAAAAACCAATTTGAAATTTTTATTGGCAATATAATGGTGAAAATATTTCCGCCAATATCGCTGTAGCATTCATAAAATCCGAACATCAAAATATTGCGATAGTTTTTAAACCAAGATTGGCGATTATTAACTAATATATAACGAAAATTAGTCAATACAAACAATATTCACTGAATGTTGTTTTGGTATGAATTTATATTTCTTTGAACATGACAAACTTTAATATAACTTAAAAACGTACATTGGCATTTAAATAGTCGTCCTTGTTGGAGATGTACAATCAGTTGTTTACAATTTTACAATACTGATAATAATAACAACAATAATAATAAAATATAGTAAATATGCTTATATTTTTCAAATTAAATTGTATGAAAATTACTTTCTGACTTTAACAACTTTTCAGATTTTATTCTCAATGAAGCAGAAATATAACTTTTTGTGTGTTGTAAGAAAAGTTTAAAAGACGGAAACTTGTAGGAAATTTTCAGGAAAATAATTCATTCACAATGTTTTTGTAATAATTCTCTCATTTAAAAGAAAAAATATTTATAGAGTGAAAAAATTTTTATTTATACACAAATAATAATGCAATTCAATGTTATTAAATATTTCTTTAATCGGAAATAATTCCAATGTAACATTGATATTGAATAAATATTGGCTTTACAAAACAAATATTTAAAAAAAAAAGACAATATTGCAGAAATATTGACAATGAAATGGTGAAGAATTTTCTGCCAGTATTGGGGTTGTGTTTGTAAAATGCAAACACCTAATTTATTTGGTAATAATTCAAACCAAAATTGACAACATTAGCTAAAAATAATGTAACTAATTAATAAATAATATAATAAATAAGTAATATAATTTATATAAATAATATAACTATGAAATTATACAATTAATTAATGTATCATTCTGTTTTACAATTATGATCAGGCATAAGGAGAAACATTTAAAAAAACATGATTATGATACATCCAAATTAATAAAAAATATTTTTGAATATTTTACTTTCAAGTAAAAAAGATAATAGAGCTTATTCTATCAAGTTTTAAACCATTTGTAGAAATTTTCACAAAAGAATAGAAGTCAGTTTAAATCCATTTGTCATTGCGTCAATTGATAGAAATGGTTGCACGTTCTTTTTAAAAGAAGTAATTTTTAACATGGTGAAAACTAATGGGTTTTTCTTATTCTTTAGTTATTCAGAGGTTTTATTTCTTCCACCGAATTTCTAAATTTATTTTATAAGATAGAGGGAAAAATATAAGAATTAGACGTTTACACAGAACGTTTACACAGCCTTCGTTCACTAAGCTGGTCGGTTTTTCTGAAAGAATCATGAATTAACCCTTTAACGTTCATTGGTTTCGCCACGAAACCACAAAATTTTAATTCCGATACGCTACACTGACACCGGTATTTTTATCTAAAAATATCCCTTTTATTTTGTATGTGAAAAATCACGTTTTCTTATTTAGAAATATATCTGTTCTTAATTACCGGTGTCATTCATTTATTTCGACATCTTAGCAATGAAAATGCTCTGATCGTTAAAGGGTTAAACAAAATATGTAGTAAAGATTTAAAATAGTAATAATACTTAAACAAATATCCGTAACTTTTTTGTCATTCGTATAATCTTATATTCCCAGTTTAAAAGTTTATGTTGACGATATAATTCACAAAAGAGATCAAAATGACTAAAGTGCCTATGTTTAACTATTGTTTAAATCGGTTTGTTATCTTTAATTTTCGGCTTCAACTAATCGCTGCAGAGATTTGGCAAAATATCACAAAATTTCGACCAACCCATTAAACTTAATTCGGTGGGAATTTCTAAAATAGATACAATACAAGTCTAAATCTGTTTTAATAAATTACTTATCTTCCAATTAATGCCTCTGTCTAAGGTATGGTGGAATGTTATAAATGTTTCGTACCTCCCGTTAATCAATTCAAAGAAGTAATGGGAATTTATAAAATCTGTGAAATAAATATTTAATACTTTTTTAATAGGCATGTTATCTTGAATTTCATGCTACTACCTAGAATTGCTACTGGGATATGGTTAGTGATGAGCGATTCTCGAAAACTTACCAATCGAAAGAAATTGTCATCGTAAAAAAACACAATCGATACAGTCATTGATTACTTCCTAGAATCTAAAATCGAGATGTTCTACAATAGATTATTAAAATCATTGTTTTTACATGTTTATAAAGTAGATATTAGTAAATAAATGGCATTTTAAAACAGATGGTTAAAAAAAAAAACGACAAGCCGAATGAAGGTCTAATGAAAGCCACAATAGTGGAAAAGTCAAGTGATGACGTCCCTTGGTTTCATAAAATTGAAAAGGTGCGAATTAGTATAAAAAGATAAATGAGTTTAAATATCAAACAATTATAATTGTTCGGTAATTGATAGCAAAAAGGCCAAAGACATGGGAATTATAAACCTCTTAATGTAAAAACAGGAACTAAAAAGTAGTAAATGGGAGCAATATTTTTTATTAATTTTTCTACATCATTCGAGATTAGTTTCATAATTTTTTCATTATTGGAAAAATGCCTACCGGAATACATAAAATGTACCTCACCAGGAAAGGCAAAGTGAGAGAAGGAGCAAGGCTAGTGTATAATATGAAGACATAGCTACAGTGCTTTCCAACGATGTATCACATTAGGGTCTAAGCTAAATCTAGAAAAGTGCCCCCCACGAGGTTAAAAATGAAGAAGGGACGTGTAAGATGTATAACATGAAATAGTGATCACAAAGTTTTTCAACGATCTCTATCTGTATCTGATAAGGGGTGTCGACAAAAGTTGAAAGTGTGCTTACAAGAGTTCCAAACTTTGCTCCTCCCGGACGACATTCTCCCCTTCACTTTTTCAAATTTCCATACATTATAAATAACATTTATTGGAGGTTTTCAAAAAAAAATTAAGATCTAAAATGATAAAAACGATATGATTTCGAAAAAGTCCGAAAAGTGTTCCCTCGGAGGTAAAACAAGTGAGAAGGGAGAAAAAGTTTAAAACATGAAAGAGTGGTTTGAGGGTTTTTTCGATGATGTAACACATGACAGGTCCAAAAAAATTTGAAAATTTTCGATTCCCACTTTAGCTCTCTTAGATCTGGAAATTTTAAAATCGCTGAAATACATGATTAATTAGTTTTATTCTAGATTTATTTTCTACAATTTCACGCTCCTACCTAAAATGGCTGATGCGATATGTCAAATGTACTAAAATTGACGATTTCCTTTTAACCCTGCTAGGGGAAAATTTGTAAAATCGCTGAATTATATGTTTAATTATCTTTATAGAAGATTTGTTTTTCTGGAGTTTCACGCTCCTATACCTTAAATGGCTGCTGGAATATAGTGAGGCGTTCTATAATTTTCGATCCATCCCCCGTTTATTCACTTAGAGGGGGGTGCATCAAAAATCCTGTCTTAGTGCACGCTTACGTCATGAGAAGAATTTTCTCCCCAATTTTCATGTTTTTAGGCTCAATAGTTTTGGGCCGTACGTTGATTATTAATCAGACAAGACAAACTATTTTACATGCACATAAATATTTGTATAAATTTATACAACTTTAAAGAAAAGTTTTTTTATTTAAATCTTAGCTGCTATACTCATTAGTTATTCCGGGGGTTTATGCCCTTTCTCTGAATTTTTATTTATTTTTTATATATATATTTATTTTTTAAGAGATAAAAAAAGAAATAGATCTTTACGTAGAATACATCGGCTCTATCGATTTTAAAGAAAATATCTTTTCTTTGAAGCTAAATTCTAGTAAAAAGAATGGCTAATATATATTCAATATATGCAATAAGAGCACATTATTAATTTTGCGTTAGAGTATATTTCTGTAAAAGATGAAAGGGATAAAATGCTATTTAAAAAGGTCATTAACATTTAGGTAGTTTTTCTCTCAGTCTTACCTGAAATTCTTCTCAAATTCAAAGAACTAAGATATAGTAAATATTCCCATTTTTTTTTCAAATTCCTGTTTCCAAACTTATAGGAATCCATTGAAGTGAAAAATTCTTACCGCCTTCAGAAACTAAGATTATATGCAAAAAGGAAACAAAAATGTATTTTTTTTATGTTTAAAAATTTTTTTTAAAAGAAAAAACTTCAAGAAGTTTTCGGAGGAGTAGTAATCCATGCGCAAAATCATTGCAATAATTCTTTCAATCAAATGAAAAAGTATTTTAAAATATGTACATTAAAATGTTTGATAGGCATGTCTTTGATTGAGGTATTAGATACTTTGAAAATTATGACAAGACGCATTTATTATTATTTTTTTTCTATATGATGAAATAGCAGGCTAAGCCGGTTACTCTGGCCTGTTTTTAAAAAAAATCTTAATCTATATAAAATAAGTATTAACATAAATGAACGAAAGGACTTTAAAAATATGTACTTTCAAGACAATTACACATATTATAAAAATGATATAAGAATATTTAAAGAAAAACAAAAGTCAAGAATTAGTTTTGAGATAGATCAATTGCAGGATTCGAAAAAAAATTCAGCACAGCAGCGCCATCTGTTTTGAGAGTGACAGCAAAATGTAAGTATTCATAAAACAGATTTACTGAATCTAAAGTTTGATGAAAACCGTGTATTAAACCTTGACAGATCTATTGCAAAAGTTGTGAAAAATGCAACATAGTAGCGTCACCAGTTTACTGATTTACACAAAATCTAAACAGCATGAATGTATGTGAAGATATAACTGAATCTGAAATTTTATAGAAATACGTGCATTAGTTACTGAGATTCAGTTGCTGCGTAAATCGTAAAAAAAAAATGCTGCTTATCAGTGCCACCTATTGAGCGATTTACGCTAAAAACTAATCAGCATCAATTTATATGAGGGACTACATGGATATAAATTTTTATAAATTACGTGGATTAATTCTGGAGATGGAGTGCCAACAAAACTTATGCCACATACAGACAAACCAAGAGGCAGACAGTGCCACAAACTCACAGGCAGACATTTTAGAAAAAACATGTTTTTTGGAATCTATGACCGCTAAAATGTGTAAATCCATCAAAAGCAAGAATTTTAAAATTTTCACGGATCCAATACTTTCTTCTTGTAAAGATAGAAGAAAGTAATAAAGTACTTGAAAAATAGTTACTAACAATATCTAGTCGTAATTTAAGAAGAATAATATCGTTACAGTTATGTAGTAATTTTGAGTGAAATTCTTGTTACTTTAAGGAAAAAAATGAAGCCCTAAACTACAATGCATAAAAAAAGTAACCACAACTTTTCTTTCCTTCCTCCAACAAAAGAAAAAACAATAAAAATAAAGTAAAAGTACAAGAGAAAAACTAACATAATAATTTACGAGGACAGAAAAAAATTACATTTATGTAGTTCCTTTTGACAGAAATTGTTGATTTTTTACACAGTGTGAACTACGACAAGTAAAAAAAAATAAATATATGTATTTTTTATATATTTTAACAATTTTCATTGAAGTGAAATAGAAGATTATTTCTTTCACAACAATAACTTAACAAAAAAAAACAAGTAAATGAAGACAGAAACAAGTAAAAAATATGAAAACTTAATATTTTCTATTTTAGGTAGAATTAACTCATTACAATTCAACATTCCATGTATAAGTATTTGATACGTTAGAAGTATTTTTCTCTAATAAAAAAGTTTTGAGAAAAGTTATTCAAGTGAAATATTTACATACCAGACTTAGATTTAAAAGGAGAAAGTTAACAAATAAAAATAATGTACATTTCACACTAAAAAGTTACAAAGATATCGTTTTTTTTAACGAAAATATTTTTTAAATTGTATTTTCATGTTAGAATTCAAACAATTCTTTATGTTCTGCTTTTGCTTTCAAGTGCACTTTTCAACAACATATTTTAATCTAATTTTTAATGTTATTTATTTAAAATATATTCACACTAATAAAGTAAAGTTTCACTATGTCTATTTCTTTGTGCGACGGTTAGCAAGTTTTAGGAGACGTAGGAGACTGAGAATGTATTAAGGCTAACCCAAAGCGTTTCCTGATAAAGTTGGAACTCAGAAGTTGAAAATTCTAATAATTAGTTGAGTTATTAATTAATCTTTGACACTCATTCTCATCAAAAATTCATCAATTTGGTCCTCGGGTTAAGAAAAGTGCTTGCGCTTGTGCAGACCCCCAAACCAAACCCCTTTTTTGCAGTTTACATACTAACCGATGTACGATTGCATTTACGTTTTTTAATATTTTTATTTAAAGCTTTATCGATCAAAACACTCGGTTCAGTTAAAATTTAAAGACATGTTTAAAAAAATCTTACTCTTATGTCGCAAATATCACAATCAATTTTAAAAAATGGCGCAGATACTTTTTGAAAAAAATTAAAAATGTCATTTTTCTGGAAAACGTATTCTCTTTATTGCTACTTCCCTCCAAGGTTGAGTTTTTAGTTACCGACAAACCAAGAACATGTTTCTAAAGCTGAATCTTTTTTATAAACGATGATATCATTGGGTTTTAAAAAGTAGGAATTTTAAAATTTTAAAATATACAGACAAACACAACTCACTTCGCGCCTCACGAAGACAATATTTTTTCTACGCTAAAAGTAACTAACCGTTTGTATTATAGTATAATCATTTTAGAGCATTTCTACACACCAGGTTTACATCACCTACGAAAAATTTGAAATGTTTGCCCGAATAAAAATATTTTTTGCAAAATAAAATATGTGAACATTTTAGTGACATCCTGTGGTGCTTCTCCGCAGTTTCGTTCCTTTTCTGAATACAAAAATGTCAAAAATCAAGTTATGCAGAAAATAAACCCCTGAGTAGCATATATTTTCAATTAAATATATATATTTTTTCATTTAAAATTACAAATTCAGACAAATGAAGTCGAAGATAAAAAAATCATCTAAATTTAAGGTTTATTTAAGGGTCATTCATCACTTTAAGTTAAAATAAAGTTCTTTACATTTCACAACTTTGTAAAGGGAAAAATCTATAGTCACCGAAAAAAAGGCTTCAATTAAGCAAATACATATCCACAATATGCTTTTATCTCTCGATAACACATAAAGACATTTATTGATATTTACTTCATAATATTTTCATGTTAAAAAGATTTAAAAAAATACATAAAACTATTAAAATTCGAAAGATCTCAAAAATGGGACACTAGGCATAAATAAGAAGAATGATAATTAGCAATGAAAAACAACGTACATTTCAAAATAATACATTTTTATGATTAAGGTTACAGAAAGAAAAGTTGATTTTAAAATTGTGACAGATTCGACTAAAGGGGAAAAAGCTGCATTTATACAAATGTATACGAAAAAAAACAAACAAACAAAAAAATTCTGTCTGAAATACTGTTTATCAAAATAAGCCGAATTCTTTCTATTTTTGCCAGAATTAACTTAATCTCAGTTAGCATTGCATTTGACGCGAATGAAATGTTTTATTTTAATACGAAAACTTTAAGAAATGTTGTTCAAGCGAAGTATTTGCATATTAGACTTTTGTTTTAATGAAGAAAGATATTCTGTAAAGAGAATCAAAGAAAATTTTAAAATAAAACATTTTTATGACTAGGCTTAGAAAAAGAAAAGCTTTTTTTAAATTGTGAAACTCTAGGTTTAGGGGGAAAATATATGTTTTTATAATGAATAAAGCGGAAAAAGAGGATTTTCCTTTGTGAATCACTGGTTATCAAAATAAGTGGAATATTTTCTATTTTTACAAGAATTAACTTAATCTAATTAAACATTGCATTTGATTTTACTTTAAAAAAAATTTTTAAGGCATGTTTTTCAAGTATTTGCATATTAGAACCTGTTTTAATGAGGAAAAATAATTAGCAATTAAAATAAATAAAAATTTTAAAATAAAACACTTTTATGTCCAGACTTAGCGAAAGAAATTTTCTTTTTAAATGATGAAAACTCGGCTTAGGAGAAGAAAAATTTTTATACACATATATAAAGCATGAAAAAGAGGATTTTCCTTTCTAAACGGCTACTTACCAAAATAAGCTGAATATTTTCTATTTTTGCCAGAATTAACTTGATCTGATTAAACATTGCATTTGATAGGATCGAACAATTTTACTTTTAAACAAAAATTTTAAGAAATGTTGTTTAAACGAAGTACTCGCGTTTAGATTTCTGTTTTAATGAAGAAAGATATTTAGCAAAGAAAATCAACAAAAATTTTAAAATACAAATTTTGAGACTAGGCTTCGCAAAGAAAAAGCTCTTTTTAAATTTTGAAATACTCGACTTAAAGGAAAAAAAGCTGTTTTTATACAAATGTATAAAGCGGAAAAAGGGGATTTTCCTTTCCGAACTACCACTTATCAAAATTAGTCGACTACTTTCTGTTTTTGGAAGAATTAACTTAATCTGAGTAAACATTGTATTTGATACGAATGAAATGTTTTACTTTTATGCAAAAGTTTTAAGAAATATTTTTCATGCAAAGTATTTCCATATTAGACTTCTGTTTTAATATTTTCTATTTTTGCCAGAATTAACTTGATCTGATTAAACACTGCATTTGATAGGATCGAACAATTTTACTTTTAAACAAAAATTTTTAGAAATGTTGTTTAAACGAAGTACTCGCGTTTAGATTTCTCTTTTAATGAAGAAAGATATTTAGCAAAGAAAATCAACAAAAATTTTAAAATAAAAATTTTGAGACTAGGCTTCGCAAAGAAAAAGCTCTTTTTAAATTTTGAAATATTCGACTTAAAGGAAAAAAAGCTGTTTTTATACAAATGTATAAAGCGGAAAAAGGGGATTTTCCTTTCCGAACTACCACTTATCAAAATTAGTCGACTACTTTCTGTTTTTGGAAGAATTAACTTAATCTGAGTAAACATTGTATTTGATACGAATGAAATGTTTTACTTTTATGCAAAAGTTTTAAGAAATATTTTTCATGCAAAGTATTTCCATATTAGACTTCTGTTTTAATATTTTCTATTTTTGCCAGAATTAACTTGATCTGATTAAACATTGCATTTGATAGGATCGAACAATTTTACTTTTAAACAAAAATTTTTAGAAATGTTGTTTAAACGAAGTACTCGCGTTTAGATTTCTGTTTTAATGAAGAAAGATATTTAGCAAAGAAAATCAACAAAAATTTTAAAATAAAAATTTTGAGACTAGGCTTCGCAAAGAAAAAGCTCTTTTTAAATTTTGAAATACTCGACTTAAAGGAAAAAAAGCTGTTTTTATACAAATGTATAAAGCGGAAAAAGGGGATTTTCCTTTCCGAACTACCACTTATCAAAATAAGTCGACTGATGTCTGTTTTTGGAAGAATTAACTTAATCTGAGTAAGCATTGTATTTGATACGAATGAAATGTTTTATTTTTATGCAAAAGTTTTAAGAAATATTTTTCATGCAAAGTATTTCCCTATTAGACTTCTGTTTTAATAAAGAAAGATAATTATTAAAGAATAAAACGAAAATTTCAAAATAAAATATTTTTATGACAGGGCGTAGCGAAAGAAAAGCTGTTTTTAAAGTGTGGTATACTAGGTTTAAGAAAAAAAAGGCTTTTTAATACAAATGTATTAAGTGTGAAACATAGGATTTTCATTTCCGAACTGTTGCTTATTACAATAAGCCAAAAAATTTCTGTTTATGCTTGGATTAGCTTAATTTGATTAAAAATTGCATATGATACGAATTAAATGTTTTACTTTTAACTCTTTCAGAGCAAGACTTTACTGATCCAAAAATGTTCAAATAATTGATTCACATAGCAATTTATGAACAGATTTTTTTGATATAATCGAAAGCTCTCTTTCGCGTGTATTACGAGATGATAAATGTACTTAAGGATTACTGGTGTCATTTGGTATTTTTCATCAAAATTAACCGTTTGCGGCCTGCAAACGGCGCTACTGAAAGATTTAAACAAAAGTTTTAAGAAAAAATTACTTCTTATTTAAGCAAAGTATTTGCATATTAGACTTCTGATTGAATGAAGAAAGATATTTACAATGGAAATAAACAAACAATTTAAAATAAAACATTTTTATGGCTAGGCTTACAGGAAAAAAAGCTGTTTTTAAATTGTGACATACTCGGATTCGGGGATAAAAAAGTACTTTTTATACAAAAGTATCAAGCGTAAAAAAAGAGGATTTTCCTTTCTGAACGACTGCTTATGAAAATAAGCCGAATACTTTCTGTTTTTGCTAGAATTAACTAAATCTGATTAAACACTGGACTTGATACGAATGAAATGTTTTATTTTTAACAAAAAAGTTATAAGAAATGATGTTCAAGCGAAATATTTGCATATTGCACTTCTGTTTTAATGAAGAAAAATTAGTAAAGAATACAACGAAAATTTCAAAATGGTGCATTTTTATGACAAGGCATAGTAAAAGAAAAGCTATTTTTAAATTATGAAACATTTAGCTCAATGAAAAAAACCTGTTTTTATAGAAATGTGTAAACCGTAAAAAGAGGGATTTCCTTTCCTGAACTGCATTTCATCAAAATAAGCCGAATGCTTTCCATTTTTCTGCAGAATTGACTTAATCCAATTAAACATACCATTTGATGAAATGTTTTCTTTCAACAAATAAATAAATAGAATGCTATATTCATCTTTTAAAAGTCAAAATTAAAATTACACTATGAGTAAATTGCTTAAAGATGACAAAATAATATTTTAAAAGGTGTTATATTACTTTTAACCCTTAGTATTTTCAACTGTAAACACAGCCATCGACCGAGAATATAAAATAAAATAAAAAATGCAAATATTAACATCTTAATTTTGAAAAAGAAGGTCAGAAAGAAGGTATGAGTGAAAATGAAGGTCAAATTTTTAGATACGGAAAATAAAATGTAGATATTGAGCCACGTAGTCTATTACTTGTATTATAATTCTTTAAGTAAATTGGTCCAAATTGACAAAACGTCGTTACAAACAATATTTCTTTTAGCAATAATTTCTATTGATTCTCGTATAATTAATTCACTGTAATTTTTCAACGGACATATAATTTTTGCATCTTCGAAAATAACTTGAATATTTTGCTTCTGGTTGGTTTTGACAGGGCATTGTTTGAGGTCTGCACGGGCCTGAATTTCCAGGCCCGTGCCCGGCCCGGCCTGTTGGTAAATTCAAAAGTTCGGCCCGAACCGGGCCCGGCCCGTTTAAATTTTTGTATTTTAGGCCCGGCCCGGTCCGTACATAAATCAGTGAAAACTGGCCCGTTACAATTTCTACGATTTCTAAAAAAATCAGATTTTTATCATATAATTAAGATTCATTTAATGAATACTTCATACATATCCATGGAATGATTTTACAGTATATTTTACAGGAAATACACATGAACAACATTAATGATTATTTAGATACTTAGGCTTTCAACATTCGAATATAGATTCACTAAAATATTAATATGGCTTAGAATAAAAGAAAAAAGAAAGAAAGTTAAAACATCGTTACGTTTGAAGCTGTTTAATAAAAGAAGATTTTAAAAATATTTCTATAGCATTTTATTAAAGATTTTAAATCCAAATTCATTCTGAAAGTCAAAAGAAGCTCCTTTCTGATACATGTCAAAATTCATTTTTTTCTCAGAAACGCATAAGATTATCAGGTATCTTTATTCAGAAACTAGATAATCGAATGGCGTTATCTATTTTTGGATACAAGCAATTTAAGAATACTGTAAGCAAATAAAATACTGTCATAATTAGCGTTTCGAAAAGAATTTCCGGAAGCGATAGTACAGCGATAGCATGGGAAGGGAGAAAAACTTGCAATCATTTAAGAAACTATTATATCTCAATTAGGTTATACAAGTATTTTAATTACCAAAAATGAAAAACGCTATTCGATTTGAAATCCCTTCAATAGTTATGCTTATCACTTTTATACTTTTACAATTTAAAATTAAACAGAAAATGTGTCAAACTTTTGCATTATTGAGAAATTAATTTAAAAACCATCAAGAAGTATATATCTAAAGATTAAGCTAACATAAGTTCTTTATCGCTGTTAATAATTTTACAAATCATGTTTTCAGACCTACAGATCTTGAGAACAATTAAGTCTAGTTCCGGTCCGGCCAGTCTATATGTAGAAAAATAATGCAAACTTGATCTCAGCCAGGCATGAGTCAGCTAAAAAAATATTACAACGGGTTACACACAATGTAACTCTCTGATGCCGATCTCTACACTGTACATTTTTATATTGATCCTGTCAAACTAGTATGGTTCGTGACGCACATTTATACTTATTCTCGTTAAAACCATTTTCGTTGAAAATAGCTCAGATTTTATCGTTTCCTCTGAAATCTTCAGAACTTGCCGGCAGACCCGAAATTTTTTTTATCGGCCCGGACCGTTGAAAAGATTATTATAAATCTGGCGGCGCGGCCCGTTAGAAAAATTGAAACGATTCCTCCGGGCCGGGTACGGGCCACGGGTCAAGCCTGGGCCCGTGCAGACCTCAAGGCATTGCTGGACGATTGTACTTTAAATCTCTCAAATGTTCTTTGATACGATCTTTAAGTTTACGAGAAGTCATTCCTATGTATTCGATATAAATACACTGCTCAAAACAATTAAAGGATATTTGAAGTTTTATATAAAATAAAGATATAAACGAAATTTTTTTGCCGAAAATAGAAGAAGAGAATCACAAATGCAAATTTTTCTGGTTTTCAAACTGTGGAGTATGCAAATTTTCAGTTCGACGTCAAAAACGTCCCTTCAGCGGCAGCGAATGAAATTTGACTTTCAACTGGATAAAAGAGAATGAAGACAAGGATGATCGGCATTCAGTGATTGCTTTGTTTCGATGAGTACGTTGTCTCAGCGAAGTCATTTGACAGATTCAGAAGCTTTTAGAATTGTTGGTAGGTTAGAAGGGAGCCAAACTCAAGCCGAAGTAGCGCAAGCCATTGGAGTGTCACAAAGTGTCATTTCCAGGATCTGGAACCGTTTTATATAGAGTGAATGTGCAGGCCGAAGACCAGGGCAAGGTCGTAGACGGGCAACAACGCCCAATGAAGATCGGTATTTAGCGTTAACAGCTCAGAGACACCGAAACATGAACGCTACTCTTCTCCAACAACACATTCGCTCGGTTACAGGCACCACAATTTCAACTCAGACTGTCCGAAATCGGCTCCATGCTGTAGGTCTGTATGCTCGCCGACCGATGGTATGTGTTAGATTAACATCAAGGCATCGTTGCGACCGCTGGGAGTGGGCAACCGAGCATGTCAACTGGAGGAGAAATGAATGGAGCAATATTCTGTTTTCTGACGAGTCCCGTTTTTCTGTGCATCCGCATAATAGGCGTAGTTTCATCTGGAGGGACCGTGGCAGTAAGAATAATCCTGTGTTCGTGCACGAATGTGTCAGATTTGGCGGTGGAGGAGTGTTGGTGTATGGTGGCATCTCCATTGACGGGCGCACTGACCTCTACATCATTCGAGATGGAGCTCTGACTGGTCGCCGATATAGGTATGAGATCCTCAGACCTATTGTAGTCCCTTACGCTGCAGCAATCAGAGATAACTTCATTTTAATGGACGATAACTGCAGGCCACATCGTGCAAACTTGGTGGAGGGTTTCCTTTTCGAGGAAGGAATCGTTGGAATGGAATGGCCAGCGTGTTCTCCAGACATGAATCCAATCGAGCACGTTTGGGACGCTCTAGGAAGACGAGTTTCTGACCGCCAACAACCCCCACAAACTCTCCAAGAACTGGAAACAGCTCTTCTGGAAGAGTGGGGCAGAATACCACAACTCGTCATTAATAGCCTCCTTGAGTCCATGCCTCAAAGGTGTTCAACGTTGCTGGCCGCCCGTGGAAACCATACCCCCTACTGAAAATGATTTTCTTTAAATAAAACACCTTTTCTTATTCTTCTTTTCTCATATGCACAAATTGTGTTTTTTTCCTTTTGTACACAAATGCGCAATAAAATGCATTTTTTTCTGCCAAACATGTCTAATTTATTCTCATGTAACCTACTATGTCTGTCGACCATGTATCAATCAGCTAAAAAGTTTCCCAGATACAAAATCCACCTAAAATTGCAATATCCTTTAATTGTTTTGAGCAGTGTATTTTCTGTTTTAAGAGCAATTAGATATACAACAGAAATTTCATCTTTCGGAATCGGGTCTATTTTGGCACTAATTAGATCTTTCAACTTTATTGGAGGAGTGACGATAAATTTAATTGATACTCCTCCAAAAAAATTCTGGAATGATTTCCAAATGATTTTTAGAATGGTTTCATAAACAAGCTTTATAGTTACTAAAACTAACATTTTGTGTTCGCATCTATCTGCAGAGATTTTTAAATAAAATCTACCATGAGGGTATAGAAAATCACTCTTGCTTTCTAATAGGAGACTTTAGAGCTCTCTAGCAAACGTTGCTCTTATAAAAATGACATGGAACTACTTTTTATTGAGTCACAATTTAGATTCTTGATGGCAGAAACATTTATTTCCCCAGTGCGTCAGTTTTTCATATCTAATATCAATTTTGTCACATTCAAGCCAGTCTCGATTTTATCAGAAATTTTTTTTTTTAAATATTCTATTTTGGACACCAAGATCATTATCTCCAAAACATCACCGGGTTCTTTAGTATCTTGTGTGCTATCAACAATATTTCCCCAAATTCCTTTTTAATAAAAAAAAATAAATAAAAATAAATAGGGGAATAGGGGAAGGAGCACGGTTAACTGAGGGCTGCAGTTGATAGAGTTACTAATAATTTGAAGTTAACTGTAACTCAAAATTTTTCTTTCAATACAGAACAACAAAAACAAAACATAAAAAATTAAATTTCTAACTATCATTTAAAAACGACTAATTATCATAAAGGACTAAATATCTGTTATCATTCAGAATTGACCTTTCTAAATACTATTAAAAGCGATAAAGTGCTTTACATTTATACAGTATAATTAGTAAATAATTGTAGTCCATAGAAAAAAATTACATCAGTGTTCCTGCTTAAGGGGAGAAAGTACTACAACAAAAATAAAATACGTCATGGTAATTTGAAAAAAAAAAAAAAAAAAAAAAAAAAAAGATATTTACAGTTATGTCGTGTGTTTGTACAGAAGCAGGCTTTTGTTAATTTTTATAAGTATTAAATAAATCACAGAGAAGAATAAGTAAAAAAAAAAAATCTTTTTATTTTTTTTATTTTATTTTATTTTTTTATTTTTATTTTTATTTTTTTTTGTTTTGGCATTTTTTATTCAAGAACAAAACTGCGGTATCGCTTCTGAACCACCACTTAAGCAAACTGAATATTTTCTATTTTTCGCCAGAATAAACTTACTCCAATTCAACATTCCACGTGTAAGTGGTTGATACGGTAGAAGTGTTTTCCTTCAATAAAAAAGTTTTGAGAAAAGTTGTTCAAGTGAAATTTTTGCATACTAGATTTTGAATTAAATAGAGAATCTTAGTTAAAGATAAAACAATATAAAATTTTTTAAAGCAGACAATGTAATGAAAGAATTTGTTTGTAAACCTTTATACAGATAATCTTTCATAGGTCTTCTAAGTCGACTGTGAAAATAGCAAGAGAAACTTTTATTATATGAATCAATATATTTTGTATTCAAACTTGGTGAACTTGGGTTTATTTTTCTGGTCAAATTTCAATACTTTCTCTTAAAATATAAAGTTAAAATATATAAATATAATTTATAAAGAAAAAGAAATTATTGGTTATGTTGAACTTTTGACAGAAATTGTAAATTTTTATATTGTATAAAGCTAAACTAAAAAAAAATAATATGTAGAAATACATCACTCCACCCCTCTTATTAGAAGAACAAACAAATAACAAAATAAACGAAACAAAAATAAAAACAAAGAAATACACAATAAAAATCATAAAGCATTTTGATGCAAATTACAAGGAAGCAAAATCCAGGAATTTATGTAATATTTTTGACAGAAATTGTACATTTTTATAATTAATGACATTCTAAACTACAAAACATAAAACAAAGATTTTTTTTCAGACTACAATGAATTTTAAAATGCTCACCCTTTACTTAAAAATGACACATAATAATAATACATAATATTACAAGTTTAAAAATATACATTCTATAATAATTTTCAAGAATTTTCGGTCTGCAGTCCCACACCAATCGTCAGGGGATATTTCCATTAATTGTCGTTCCATTCATAATTCAAGTACGTCACTTCGTTTGAATTGCAGAGTCTATTATTCTCAGAGTACTATGCCTTGTGGTGAGGAAAATGTTTTATTGTCCTTCTATTCGTGTTTGATAATTCACTTTGTTCCAAATGCGTAGTAGAAAAATTTTAGAAGTAGATCCAATTTCAAATGTTTATAAAATTTCAAATGGTTATGAAAATCGGAAATTTATCGATTTGTTTGCGGTTTTTGCTAAAACTATTTTTTATGTCAGTATTTCCTTGAGAATAAATTTTAAAGCTAAATTTAAAAAAATCCCATTAGAGGGCGGCTTAAACTTTAAGACTACCTACAACTATTTTTAACCGATATTTTTTCTTTATAATTAAATGCTTGAAAAAGCTTAGACTTGAATTTTGAGCTCAAATTCTGAATCGTTGGGAAGGGTTAAAAAGCGCAAATTAAAATGAGTTCAGAGATAGAAATTTACCCCCCCCCCTACCTCTGAACACAGTTCAGTTTGCGCTACTTAGCCACTCCCAACTATTCAGGCTTTGAGCTCAAAATTTAAGTTTATGTCTAAGCTTCTATAAAAATTAATGAGATGCAAAAACTAACAGTAAAAAGTAGTTGTTCCTTACTCCAATGTCTAAAGCGTCCTCTATCACCATTTTTCGAAATTTATCTTTATAATTTATTTTCAAGACAATACTAACATAAAGAATAGTTTTAGCGAAAATAGCAAATGAATCGACCAAATTTTCCGTTTATTATAATCCTTTTAAATTTGAACCTCCCACCACCCCTTTAAACACAGTTCAGTTTTCGGTATTTAACTACTCCCAATGATTCCAATTTTGAGCTTAAAATTTAAGTTTATATCTAAGCTTCTAAAAAAATTTAATGAGATGCAAAATATAACGGTAACAAATAGGTGTTCGTTGCTCCAAAGTCTAAAACGTCCCCTATCGACGTTTTTTGAATTTTTTTTTTAATTTATTTTCAAGGCAACACTGGCATAAAGAATGAAAAATGATGAAAACCGCATGAAATGAAAACCGCAGTTAATGAAAACCGCAAATTAATCGACCAATTCTTCTGTTTTTTACGATTATTTGAAATTGTAGACCCTAAATTTTAATGGTGGCTATCTTCTTCGGATAACGTTTAGGACTCTTAGTTTCCTATTTAGCATTGTTTATCTTGATATGTATTATCACTCCTTAAAGTTTTGCCCAAGAGAGTTTGCCATATTTTATGTGTTTAAATAAATCTATTTCTTTAATTGAGAAAAGGTGATTAAGAAAGGCATAAAATGTACCAGTTATGCAGTATACTTCAAAAATAAAAATGCTTTTTCTTCTTTTCCCGTTTAACAAAACAAACAAACAAAGATCAAGAACAAAAAGGAAAGGTAAAAGAAAAAAAATACTAAATAAAATTCTTGGAATAAAAGTAAATATTTCTCGATAACTTAAAAGGAGAAAAAATAGATATGGAGTGCATCTAACAGAAACTTTTCTTAGGTTTTACAAAGAATGAAGTCATAAACTAAAATACAAAAAAAAAAAAAAAAAAAAAAAAAAAAAAGTTCATTTAAGCATGAAAAAAGAATTCCCTTATCTTGACTATTATTTACTGAAATAAATTGATAATACGTTCTATTTTTGCAAGAATTAACTTATTGTAATTCAAAAATCCAAATACTACTTGGATTGCATATGGAGTTTGGATGTCCTTCCACACAAAAACTTTTCGAAAATTCGTTCAAGTGAATATGAATACTTGTCTCCGATTTTTAAAAAAAAAACTAACAAGCAAACAAACAAACAACAACAACAAAAAAAAAAAAAAAGCAATGGCAAAACTTAAATCATTTGTATGACTCGTCTTAGTTGAAGAAATTCCTTTAAATTGTTTCCAAAGATATAACTTAAATTCAATAATATTGCTACTATTTAACTAAAAAATATATTTATTTAAAAATTGATTAACTCTTTTTTCAGATTTTTAATAGATTTAAATGATTTATTGACACATAACATTGACAATAGAACAAAATTTTTAAATATATTGCACTCTCTTTTTTTCCTTTATTGAGAAGAATTTACAATTCATAAAATAATAATAATAATAATAATAATAAATCTTATCTTTTGAATGCTTATAATAGGTAGAATAAGTGTGAAAGATTGATGAAAATAATATGTAGAACAGTTACGTGAAACTTTAAATATTTATAAATTTACAGTCAATTAAAAACGAGCTCAGGCCAGCTCAAAGACGGGTATATGGAACTCGGCGTGACACAGCTTCTCTGTGCTAAATTAGTCTAAATTCATAGGTATTATAAATTTTATTTGTATAAAACTAGGAATCGCAGACTAATTGTTACGTTGGAAAATATAACGGTTAACCAAAAATTTGTATACCAAAAATTCCATACTAAAATCTTAAACGCATTTTCTTTAATAATGTGACGAAATATTTCAAAAATCAATATATAAAAAAAATCACACTGTCTAAAATTTCACTTTTAAATCTTACAAGGGGTAGACGAAAGTAGATGTTTAAAAAGGATCTGTTTCGATGATGTATAAC
Source organism: Maratus speculifer (assembly GCA_964019185.1). Classification (NCBI taxonomy): domain Eukaryota; kingdom Metazoa; phylum Arthropoda; class Arachnida; order Araneae; family Salticidae; genus Maratus; species Maratus speculifer. The sequence goes on from OZ025303.1 coordinate 161,672,821, forward strand.
AAACCTACAATATTAGCTACGGTAAAAAACGCATCCTACAATGCTCAGTCTAAATCTCAAACAAATATTATTTAACGCTAAAATTAAGAAAAAAATACCATTTTTAAACAACTCAGTTGTCTAAATTATTAAAATTAAACTTTAATCGCATATGTAAAGATATAATAAAGATGAATTTTTAGGATGAAGTTATCAATTGAGGCTCTTATGCTTGGTATAAATGCGTATGAAAAAAATATCAAATATACACGATCTTAGAATTTCGTGTGAAACCTAAATCCGTCATAATTTTCATCTTCTCAAAATTTACATGCGCACATTTAAATTTTTTCATTTTAAAGAGAAAATGGCGTATTTCGGTTGCCACAATTACAAAATTCGTACAAAAACTATAAAAAAATTAATATGTCAAGAATAAACTGAGATACAGCTTTCAAAAAATTGCATTTAAAGGTACATTTTTTTTCTATACGATGGTATAAAAATTGAAAATGTGCAATGTTTAGAAGTATAAAATTTGCAGGACCGAAAATTGCAAAACCGAATTGGATCTGAAAGTGTTGCCATTTGCAAAATGACGTATGCATTATGCACAGATACGTTTGGCCTTTATAATATAGATACCGGATTTCACTATTTCATGGGAAAATAGCATTAAATGTCTTTTTTTATTTCATTCATTGCAAGCGAACAAAAGTGCGTATTATTTATTCACCATGGATTTCAGAATGATAAAAGTCACATTCAATTTAATTATTTTTCAAGTGGTTTGTTTACGTTAGGAGTGAACTTTTTTATGTCGATGATTCCAAACATAAACATTTTAGAAGGTAGCTCAACTCTCAAAATTTTAAATGTTAAGTTTTGTGCAGATTTATTCAAATAAATAATTTTCAGAAAAAAAGTGACCGAGATGCATGTAAAACGCAATGGGATCAATTTTGGGCAGAATAGCTTCGATTAAATCAAATTCGATTTTTTATGTTATATTATATGATGATGGCATCAGTAGTCGCGAAACAATATTGGCCCAAAGTTCCGTAAGTATTGAAGTCTTATCTAAGCACTAACATGAAATATTGTCCCAATACTGGGATATTTATAACTTGACCATACTGAAAGAATATTAACAAGAAACATTATCCAATGTAAAGCGAATAATACAAATATATTTGTAATAATGACATTTCACTGTTAGTATTTCCAAAATGAGGCCAACATTTCTAAATATAAAGCCAATATTTCTAAATATAAGGCTAATATTTCAGCAAATACTTTTAATTTATAGCCAATATTTTGGCAATGTATTTGCAACATAAAACAAATATTTAACCAATATTGGTATTAGATTTGATATACTTACAAAAAATGTTATATTGACGTTTATAACTGAGCAAATATCGGTTTGCTACTTTGATTGCTTTTGTAAGATGTTACCAGCAATGAAAAATAACCAATGCTCATCTAGAATAAAAATTAAAAAGAAATCAAATCTAAAGAAAATCATTTTTTTATTATAACTTTAAGCATATAAAAATTAAGCATATAAAAGTGCATCATTCCCGGACGGTGCTGAATTGTTCAGAAAAAAAATTTCAAACTGCCCAGAAGTTGTTTATCTTATAATCAAGGAAAGTTTTTTTTATTACATCTAATCATTCAAATCTAATCATCTCATTCAAATATTTTTCTTCATAAATAATGTCTATTTTTTTCCAAAATTCATTTTATTTTGGGGGAACTATTTATACATTTTTACAGCAATATTTTTATCATAGCATAAAAAAGGATGATAAATTTAGTAAATTTTAGAAATTGAGTAATTTTATGATAAAAAGTTAATTAAATCCAATTGATTTTTTAAATCATTAGATTTTAAAACATTCACATTTTATTAATGTATCAAGTGCCTGTGATATCGAAGCCTTCTGCAGTAAAAGAAGTACAAAAGATTGATATTATTAACTTGTCAAGCAGACAGTTTAGTAAGAAAGAATTGGAAGTTTTGCATAAAGTTCCGAAATTTATGTTTGAACAGAGACATGATGTGAAAAACTTAGTAATGGAAGCAGAATATTTAACAGAAAAAGTTAATAGTGAAAATAGAGAAGAAACTAGAAATGTTATTTTTACAGAAGTTGATAAGTACCTAAAAAGACCTTTAAAGCTTATCAATAATGATTTGAAAGTAGTTAAAAAGCTGAAAAAAGATAATGATATTCTGTTCGTACAGACGGATAAATCTAACAGGATTGCAGTAATGTATCGTAAGGATTATTGTGATAAAATGCTTAGAGCTATTGGTGAGATGAAATGTACTTTAATCATGAAATGCCCATTGAATAAAATTAACAGTAAGTTAAAAGATATTATAGAGAAAGGCTACTGGCCAGATAATATGAAAGTAAAATAAAGAATAATAAGCAAGGTGTCATTCCACGTCTTGTTGGTAGAGTAAAAGATCATAAAGAAGGATATCCATTGCGCCCCATAGTAATGAGATGTCAAGCGCCAACATATTTTTTGGAAAAAGCATTTGTCTTATTGTTGAAAGACTTATTACCTCCTTCGGACTTGGTTGTTAATTCCACAGCAGAATTTGTAGAACATATCAAAATACTTAAGATTCCTCATGATTGTACTTTGGCAAGTATGGATGTCAAGTCGTTGTTTCCATCAATCGACATTAGTGAAGTTAATTCCTATATTAGTGATTTGATAGATAGTTCAGAAAAGTATAGTGACAACATAAAAAAGACACTGAAAATTGGCTTACAGTTAATCACAAATAATAATTTCTTTATGTTTGATGGAAAAATTTATGAGCAAAAGTTGGGGGCTCCAATTGGTTTTCCCATTTCGGGTTTTCTCGCGGAATTCAAAATAAGACCCTATGAAAATATAATTTTTTAAAATTTTGACAAAGTTCCTATGTTTTGGAAAAGGTATGTTGATGATGTTTTTTTGGTTTGGGAATGGGGGGTAGATTTTTTCTTTGATTTTGTTGATAAAGTTAATAAATTAGATAAAAATATTCAATTTAGATATGAACTAGAAGAGAATTGTAGTTTACAGTTTTTAAACACTTTTTTAATTAGGGAGGAGATTCTTTGAAAAGATTAATTTATAAAAAGAAAATTAATAGCCAACACATTAGTCCAAATTCCGCTTGTTCACCTTTTTGTTATAAATTCTCTACTTTCCGTTTCATGGTTGATAGAGCGTTTAAAGTCTGTTCTGATGAATTTTTAAACGAAGAGTTGTGTAAGATCCGTGAGATTGCAGGTTCTAATGGGTATAAAATAAGTAGCATCAATAAATTAATTAATTATTATAGAAAAGGGAAGCCTAAACAACAATATCCAGGGTTAACTGAAAGATTCAATAAAGGAGGTGATTCTAAAAATTTTAAAAGAGTTTCTTTTCAATATCTGAAAGGCAGTTTTGAGAAATTAAAATTTAAATTAAAAAAGTTTAATATTGAATTGATTGCAACTCCTCCACCAAAATTAAGATGTTTACTTAATAAGCAAGTGGATCCTATAGGACATGATGATTTTGCTGGAGTTTATGAAATACCTTATATTACTGAAAATGGTGACTTAAATTATTACATAGGCATGACTGGGAGAAAGTTTGGAATTAGAAAAGGTGACCACGAATCTGATATTAAATTTGGACATACTAACACTGCCTTATCAAGAACATATTTAAATGAGGAGATAAAAATATTGTTTAGTCAAAGTAAATTATGTTTCATATCAAATTGTAATCGTAAATCTATTATAAGAGAGTCCATTGAAATTTATACGCGTAATAATCTGGTTTGCAATGATACCGTTTCTTTTATTATGTCTAAGTTATGGTTAGAATTAATGAATAAATTCCTCGTGAGGGCTTGAATGGGATGAACCATGTTGGAATTTCTTTTAGATCATGGTCTATTTTTAATTTAATTTTTTACAATAGCGCGCGTGTTTTTTGGTGTTTTTATATCTCTTTGTCGCGTGTCATTTGTATTGACCGAGAAATATTTTGAAATTGTGTTTTATTTATATTATGACTATGGAACTTATTTGACGGTTCCGAAACATGTCAATGTATTTTATTTTTATTATAACACCTTTCTTAAATAAAATTAAAATTTTTATTAAAATGAGTAATTTTAATCCTAAATAATTGTTAGTTTTTACTGGAATAATTTATTTAACTGCGAAAGAAAAAAAATAATGAAGAACATAATACCTTTTATTCTGTAATTTTATTCAAGCTCAGTGAATTTTCCTTTTCATAGTACTACTATAGGACTACACAGAACTATTTCTTAATTTTCAATAGAATTAACTTATTGTAATTCAGTGTTCCATGCATAAGTATTGGTTACGGAAGAAGTGTTTCCCTACCATGCAAAAAAGGCCTTTGAGAAGTTGTTCAAGTAAAATGTTTGGGTAGTAAGCTTCAATTTAAATGTAAAAATGTGATAAACGAAAATAAATAAATAAAATTAACACTGCAAATCTTTTTCGATTCTGTTTTATTTTAAAACATTGCATAAATAATGCAATTTTAAAATAAGAATGTCACTGGAGAATCAAAGTTTTCCAAATTTTTACCATTTAAGTTAAATTTAATTTATCCCAAATGATTAGTTTGGGAAAATTTCATAATGTAGAAATATTTATTATAAATTTTCATTCTATTTTCATCCTTTCGAAATCAATCACGCCGTAATTTGTAAAACTCTGATTTTTATTTCTTCGGTAAATAATAATAATAATAATAAAATAACACAAATATTAAATTTACTGAATCATTAATCATAGTCTTTAGCTATACAGTTCTTGTAAATTATACAATAGTTATTAAAATTGAATGAAAAATCCGCAAATGCATATAGGTATGCAGCTTGTCAAATTTATTTAAAACAAATTCTCTAAGGAGTGTTGCATGTTCTTATTTGCAGTGGAATTGAATTAATCCTTGTAACTAGTAGTTGTCTGGAAAAAGTGCAATTGTTTCGTCCTTTGTTCTCTTACAGTGGTGAAGTCGTAAAAAATTAGAGGGTATATGCTGAAAGTAGAGAGTAAACCCTAAGCTATCTGTATATGCTATAAATTTCTAGAGAAACAGACGGTATACGGTATTCCTTAAAAAATCCATAAGGTATACGGCGCATACCCTCGTATACCCTGCACTTCATCCCTTGTTCTCTAACTTCAATGTATTTTATAAAATATTTCTGGTAATTAAATAAATTTCTGGTAATGTGACCACCTGTTTAATGTGCAAATCTCTGTAAAGTGACCAGTTAGCCTGTCATTGTCAATGTCACTTGAACCTGTAAAATGTGTCCATCCATTTTTCTGCATGCCGAAATTTTCAAACTAAAAGACTAAAGCGGTCATTTTATGTTTTTTTTTCGGCTTATTAAAAAAGTACAGGAATTTATCTTCTCTATTTACTATTTGCTTAATGTATAAAGTGACCACTTTGTTCGTTATTTGTATTATATTTTCACTAGTCTAAGGTGATTTTTAATGCAAAGTTTATTACTGCCAGTTATAGAAACATTAGCATTATGCATTTACAATGAAAATAAAAATGCGTATAAATTACAGTGTACTTTGTAGTTATGTGTTATTTAATTCAATCACTATGGAATTTCAATCGTATTCAAAAGAAATAACATGAATTTTAAGTAAATTATCTTCTGTATAGTATATTTTAAATTAGTAATTCAGTTATGATAGTTGTTAATTTATCAGTTCATTATTAAATATAGTGCATTTTTCCTTATTTATATTTTATTTTTTGAGATAACAAAAGTTTCAGTGTGTCATTTTGTAAGACACTCCATAAGATGACCACCTCTATATAGTGACCATTTTAGCCGGTCTCAAACGTGGTCACTTTAGAAAAGTTACACTGTATTATTATTATTATTATTATTATTATTATTATTATTATTATTATTATTATTATTATTATTATTATTATTATTCAACCAATTTTGCCAAATTATACAAATCGCCAAATTAATAGCCAAATTATACATAAAGACATATTTTTTATTTTAAATAACGAAAAACAAATAATTAGTAGAACATTAATAAAAATGTTAATAAAAAGTCGAAATAAAAAACTCTTAATGACATTTTAAACACATGAATCGTATTTAATGTCATTGAATGTGACATTCACGATTGTCCATTATTGGCATTTAATTTTATAGTTTGGCGATAATTTTTTGGTCGACGGGATAACCTAGTAGTGCCTATTATTATTATTATTATTATTATTATTATTATTATTATTATTACTAGATGGAACCCGTCAAAACTTGACGGCACCAAAGAAAGAAAAAGGTGTTTTCCAGCTATTAAAGGATTTTTTTACGAATTATCTTCAACAAAAATTTTAATAAATAAAAGAAAAACCTGCATTTTACATCCAGGCAAATGAACCGCAATTGGCAGAGTTCAAACATGCTGTCATAGAATTAGAATCTCTCTCATTTGATAATTTTCCATTTACAAATACAACACCAATAAATTGTAAATAACATGAATAAATCATAAATTACTGTCATTACTCATTTCATACAAAATATACATACTTCACTTACTTCGCAGCAAAATAACACTGAATTTATAGTTTGCCATTTAGTAACAACTATAACAATGATCCTCTCAGTGGTTAATTTGTTGTTATATTACCCACCCCATTCAACAAATAAACATTTGCATTTTCAACTAACTTTTCTATTACCTTTTCATAAATCAAAAATACATGTAAATTTCACATATTAAAAAAAAATAATAATGATATTTATTCTGGCTAGGTGAAACCCGCCAAAACTTGACGGCAACAATAAGAAAGAACCAAAGAAAAAAGTATTTTGCCACTATAAATTTTTTTTTAAAGATTAATATAATATTTATTAAAAATTTCAATATGCTTTTCCATTTACCAACGTAAACCCAACATGACATGGTCCTCGGTGAAGAATCGGTGCAACGATGCGACACACGTCGCAGACTCTTGAAAATGTTTGAAGATTATTTTTCAACTGTTAAAGTTTTTTTTTAAATGCTAGAAATCATTTGCTATGTACAAAAATTTGTCTAGGTACCATAAAAACACAAATTTTGGCAAATAATTACAAAAAATAGCAAATTTCGTCTAAATCCCCCCCCCCCCCCAAAAAAAAAAAAACATCACCCGGAAATTTTGTAAATAGATGTGGGAAAAAAAACAGCAAATTTTGTCAAGAGATTGCCCAAAACAACAAACATCATCAAAAGATCTCTAAAAAATTTGTCAAAAAACTGCAAAAAAAAGGTTGTCTAGGTATCCCAAATAAAACAAATTTTGCGAAAATATTGCGAAAAATCAAAATCTGCCAAAATGTCTAAAAAAATGGCAATTTTTATGAAAAAATTTCGAAAAAAAGGCAAATTTTGACAAAAAATCCATAAAAAATGGCAAATTTGTAAACATATTGTGAAAAAAAATTTCAAAATATTGTGAGAAAACAACAAATTTTAACAAATGATTGTGAGTAAGCAACAAATTTCGTCAAAGGATTGGAAAAAAGCAAATTTCATCAAATAATCACAAAAAGATAAATTTCGCAAAAATCAATAAATTTTCCAAAAAGGTCTTAAACAAAACGACAAATTACATCGAAAGAAATCGAGATAAACGATAAACTTTACCGAAAGACCTTAAAATGAAGAATTTTGTCCCGGTATCATAAAAGAAGCAAGTTTCGTCCAGAGATCTCAAAAAGCACATGTCTAGGTTATCAAAAAAAAGGTAAATTTAGCTAAAAATAGCGAAAAAACGACAAATTTCTCAAAAAATAACAAAAAACGACAATTTCGCAAAAAAAATCACGAAAAAAGGAAAAATTCGATAAAACAGCAAATTACATCGAAAAATTGCCAGAAGAAATGACAAATTTTACCGAAAATCCCCGAGAAAACAAATAATTTTTTCCTAGTATCATAAAAGACATGAATTTCATCAACAGATCGCGAAAATACATAAAATTTGTCTAGGTACTTCAAAAAACGCAAATACTGGTAAACAGATTGTGAGAAAAAAAGACATTTTGTCAAAAGATGAAAAAAAGAGGCACATTTCATCAAAAGATCACAAAAAAGGTAAATTTTGCAAAAAAAAGTGAAAAAAAAAATGACAAATTTCTGAAAATAACAAAATAACAAAAAAAAAAAAAAAAAAAAAAAAAAAAAAAAACGAAAAATTTCACAAACAAGTCACGAGAAAGGATTAATTCAATAAAACGGCAAATTACATCGAAAGACAGCGAGAAAAAACGACAAATTTCACAGAAAATCCCTGAGAAAACAAATAATTTTTTCCTGGTATCATAAAAGACGTGAATTTCATCTAAAGATCGTAAAAATACTTTAAATTTGTCTAGGTACTTCAAAAAATGCAAAAATTGGTAAACAGATTGTGACAAAACAACACATTTTGTCGAAAGATGGAAAAAAAGGCATATTTCATCAAAAGATCGCAAAAAATAGCAAAAGAAACACCAAATTTTTCAAAAAGATAACGAAAAAACGACAAATTTCACAAAAAATGATACATTCGATAAAAGGCCAATTAAATCGAAAGATCGTGAGAAAAAAACGACAAATTTCATCAGAAGACCTCGAGAAAAAGACTGATTTTCTCCAGGTATCATAAAAAATGTGATCTTCGTCAAAAGATCCCGAAAACACACAAAATTTGTCTAGGTACTACAAAAAAAAAAAATGCAAATTTTGCCAAAAAATAATAATAATAAAAAAAGAGCTAGCAGTAAATATGGTACATAAGGTCTGCATTATCACGAATGAATGCTATGCAAAAAGAGGGATCTCTTGTGATAATTTTATTTTTCTTCATTGATTATAATGATCTTCATATTTTTGGAAAAACATTGTTGAGAGATCAAGAGATTGAAAAATATATATATATATATATACATAGCAAATTTCATCAAAATATTCTCCTCTCTGTCCCCCCCTCCCCCCCCCAAAAAAAACTCAGCAAATTTCGTCACAGGAACACTATTAGGGTAATTTTTTTTTTAAAAGGGAACTTCGAGTCAACTCAAGACAAAAAAAGTGAAACATTAAATAAATATTAATGATTTAAAAAGCTGTTTAAAACTAGGCTTATTTTCATTTCACATGCAATTCACCATTCTTCGGCGAAAATAATGTAATGTAAATACTTCCTAAACATTATGAGTTAGCTCTAAAATGAAATTTTAAGGGGGGAAAAATCACAGATGTTATACAGATATCGCAGATATCGCAGATATATATATATATAAAATTACAGTTTTCTTGACATGAGTATTATTAGAAGAAAATGAAGCACAAATTAAATATTGATTTGCGAATCTGTTTATATCTATAAAGTCAATAACATCGGTCAAAAATCCCTGCTTTTTTCTCCCTTCAAAAAACAAAACAAACAAACAAAACAAAACAAAAAAAAACGTGATATCTAACCAGGTTTTTTTACACATACTTAATACAAATTTGAAAATTACAATTCGGAAAATGCTTAATCGGCAAGAAAATAAATAAAAAATTTAATCATTAAATATTGACTGTTTCAATTTCATAGGAAACTGTCGAAAAAAAAATCGTTTATCTATATTAAGCCTAAACTATGTTTGCTGGCTAAAAAATGGAATAGAAATGGAAATAAAATAACCCTACGTAAAGTGAGAAACGGAAAAAAAAATGTTTTTCCAAAAAATGAAGATCATTATATTAACCAAGAACAATAAAATTATGAAAAGAAAAAGAAATCCTTCTTTTCGCATTAATTTTCATTCAACAGTGATAATGCAATCCCATATTTACCGCTTGCTGGAAGTATGTGTTTTCAGAGAGTAAGTACTCTTCTCTGATTGGTTCACGTTCTCAGATATCGGCGCAAATGTCGATGCGTAGAGACCAATTTAAAACTATGCTGACTTTTTTTGGCTATCCTTTTAATATATAGATTATTATTGTTTTAGGTATAAAAGGACCACGCTCCCACAAAATAAATAATCTTTAATTTCTAAGAAAAAAGAAGTTGATTGGTTGATAGATACTTTAAACGGCGCAGCGTGCTCATAAATGTTGTTTCAAGAAAAAAGCATTTGAAGTTTTTCAAAAGAAAAATATTCATTTTTCTTTGATGAAAAATAGTTAATTAACCTTTTTACTTCATGCGTAAAAAGTACCTGGTAAAATAAAACACACACACGCACACACACAAAAAAAGTTTAATCACATATTTATTTTCTCTTTTAAAAGAGTGGCTTATAGAATCATAGAATCCAAAATCTTGAAATTTCTTGAGACACTAAATAACGTCCTTTAAGTTAATTTAAATGCTTTTAGAATTATTAAAATTGTTTCTAGGTCTTTTTAATAAGTGTGGACATATTACAAGCATCGATATATAAAATGATACACATTTTGAAATGTAGTATAGTAATTTTACACTGACTTTTGTGGTTACTAGTAATATTTGTCTCAGGATTAAGGAGATTATATAGGGTGTCCACTCTCAACGGTGGCCAATGGCTAATTTCTAAACCGTTAGTAACAGACATATAGTTCCAATTGCAAAAATGCTTTAAAAAAGGTAAAGAATTGTTTTTCAAGTGATTTAGGTCAAAAGTTTCTTTTATTAAAAAATTACAAAAATTAAATTTTTATACGGTCCCCCGGTCCTATAAGTGATATTTTATAAATTTTTACCACTACTCTAACAAGTAGTGCAAAAAAACTCCCATTCTCTGCGATTAAAACTGACCGAGTTATAGCTGTTTAAAGTTGAAGCATCTTTTTTGCTGCAAATTAGGGGTCAGTCACAAATTTACTGGAAATAAAAACAAACACAAGATATAAAATTTAACATTAAACATTGAGAGTAAAATATTTTTACAATATTATTTTTAAATTTATGTTGATAATTATATATTAAAGTGAAATTTTTTCTAAAAATATAAGTTAAAAAATAACAGAAAGTTTGTTAATTTAAATTATGAAAAGCAACAGTCACAATTTGTTACAAAGTGACATATATTTAAAATTCTATTAGATTATTTAACCTAACATAATTTGGTGTAGTCTTATAAAATAAATAAATGGTACGCATCTAAAATTGTATTAATATTACATTGTCATTGGATATAAATAAGTGTGCAAATTGAACCTCGATCGGATATTTGGAAGTGAGTTAAAATTTAAATAGAAATTTTGATCTAGGGAAATATATATACGAACGCATGGCTGCCAACTACTACGCCTATTTAAAGTCAAATAAATATGTTAGAAACAGAAATTTTAGTAAATGATTAACAATATTTGCTGTAATTGATAACATTGAATATATTTGGTATACATTTTACTTAAACATTTTTGTGGTTCCAAACATGTTTATATGATTTAAATAGGCGTAGAAGTTGGCAGCTCTGCGAACGTTTTAAGCAAAATAAAAGCTTATCAAAATAACACTCTTTTTTTTAAAAAAAATCGCGATTTACCAACATTTTATTTTCTCGTTAAAGAGAATTTTAAAACTCACGTCTTCAATTATTTTAACCAATCTAGAAGTTAATTAATAAATAACACTACCGTAAAACTTATACGGTGATAGCACCTTCAGTTAAATTGCTTTAAAAATATTTCTTTATCTCACTTAAAACATTTTCGTATTGGAACTACATATCTGTGACAAATGGTTTAGGAATTACCTATTGGGCAGCGTTGGAAATGGACGCCCTTTAGAACAATTTAAGCACTTAGTATACGATCCCTGAAAACTTAGTCCAACTCATTCGTTTTCAGCTACAGAAAAATGGTATAAGTCATGAAATTTAAAATTTCATAACTCGGTCAGTTTTAATGTTAGATGAATGGGACCTTTTTTGTATTGCTTGATAGGGTGATGGAAATATTTTACTAAATATCACTAATAGGACCGTATAAAAAGTTAAATTTCGTAAACTTTTAATAAAATTTCTTTTTGACCTAAATCACTTTAAAAAGAATTCTTTACCTTTTTTAAAGCATTTTTGCAATTGGAACTATATGTCTATGACTAACTGTTTAAAAATTAGCCATTGGCCACCATTGAGAAAGGACATCCTGTATACAAGTTATTATAAGGTAGTTATATATACAGGGTGATTCCAAATTTTTTTTACAATAAAAGAGGTGTGATAGTACACATCAAGACAAACAATATTAAATAGGAGACCAAGGGTCCAAAACGTTTTCCTAAGGAGATAGCCGCCATTAAAGTTTAGGGACCAAAATTTCAAATAAACATAAAAAACGGAAAAATCGGTCGATTGATTTGCGGTTTTCACTAAAATTATTCTTTATGTCGGTATTTTCTTGAAATTAAATTATAAAGATAAATTTCAAAAAATGCCGATAGAGGGCGCTTTAGACTTTGGAGTAACGAACAACTATTTTTTGCCGGTATTTTTTGCATCTCATTAAATGTTTTCGTAAGTTTACACTCAAACTTAAATTTTGAGCTCAAAATCTGTAGTTGGGAGTGGTTAAGTAATACAAACTGAGCTGTGTTCAGAGGGTTCAAATTTCAAATGATTAAAAAAAACCGGAAAAATTGGTGGATTAATTTGCGGTTTTCACTAAAACTATTCTTTATTTAGGTATTTTCGTGAAAATAAATTATAAAGATACATTTCAAAAAATGCCGATAGAGGGCGCTTTTGACTTTGGAGTAACGAACAACTATTTTTTGCCGTTATTGTTTGCATCCCTTTAAATGATTTAGGAAGGTTAGACTTAAACTTAAATTTTGAGCTGAAAATCTGAATAGTAGGGAGTGGTTAAGTAGCACAAACTGAACTGTGTTCAAGGGGGGGGGGGAGGTTCGAATTTAAAGTAATTATAGAAAATGGAAAAATTGGTCGATTCGTTTGCGGTTTAAAATAAAACTATTCTTTAAGTAAGTATCTTCTTGAAAATAATTTTTAAAGATAAATCTCAAAAAATTCCGTCAAAGGTCGCCTTAAACTTCAGAGTAACCAACAATTCATTTTAACCGTTATTTTTTGGCTCTAATTAAATGCTTGCAAAAGCATTTTAAATGTTCTCGGAAGCTTAGATTTAAACTTAAATTTTGAGCTCAAATCCTGAATCGTTATGAGGAGTTAAGAAGCGCAAACTGAAGTGTGTTCAGGAATTAAAATTTAACCCTCTTTCCTCCTCGAGCACAATTCAATTTTTCGCTACTTAAACACTCCCAACGATTCAGAATTTCAGCCCAAAATTTAAGTCTATGCATTTGAAAGCATTTAATGAGATTAAAAAAGTAACAGTTAAAAATAGTTGTACGCTACTCCAAAGTCTAAGGCGCCCTCTATCGGCATTTTGTGAAATTTACCTTTAAAAATTATTTTCAAGAAAATACTGATTGATCAAGAAAACTGCTGATTTAAAAATTAGTTTTAGCAAAAACCGCAAACGAATCGACCAATTTTTCCGTTTTTTACAATTATTTGAAATTTGAACCCTCTAAACACAGCTAAGTTTGTCTACTTAACCACTCCCAGCTATTCAAATTTTGAGCTCAAAATTTAAATTCAAGTCTAAGCTTACGAAATCATTTAATAAGATGCAAAAAATAACGCCAAAAAAGAGTGTTTCGTTACTCCAAAGTCTAAAGCGCCCTCTATCGGCATTTTTTGAAATTTATCCTGATAATTTATTTTCACGAAAATACCTAAATAAAGAATAGTTTTAGTGAAAACCGCAAATCAATCGACCAATTTTTCCGTTTTTTATGATCATTTGAAATTTGAACCCTCTGAACACAGCTCAGTTTGTGTTACTTGACCACTCCCAACTACAGATTTTGAGCTCAAAATTTAAGTTTGAGTCTAAGTTTACGAAAACATTTAATGAGATGCAAAAAATACCGGCAAAAAATAGTTGTTCGTTACTCCAAAGTCTAAAGCGCCCTCTATCGGCATTTTTTGAAATTTATCTTTATAATTTAATTTCAAGAAAATGCCGACATAAAGAATAATTTTAGTGAAAACCGCAAATCAATCGACCGATTTTTACGTTTTTTATGTTTATTTGAAATTTTGGCCCCTAAACTTTAATGGCGGCTATTTCCTCAGGAAAACGTTTTGGACCCTTGGTCGCCTATTTAATATTGTTTATCTTGATGTGTACTATCACCCCTCTTTTATTGTAAAAAAAATTCGGAATCACCCTGTATATTATGGATATGATGGATAAAACAGCCTTTTTTTCAACAGAGTATATGCTAATCTACACCATAATGACGTTCAGAGCAATGATGTTTCCTGATAAAGATGATTTTATCAGAAATTATACACGCCATTACATCAACGATTGAAATTTGTTTGAAATCTCTATCACACTTGTTTTCAAATTATTTTCAATTTATTTCTTTTTTTTTTGTCATCGTGGCAACAGAAGTATTCCATTTTTGGACATTAAAGATGGACCAATCAGAAAATGAATAAAGTAAAATAAGTTACGGAATTCAACCAATAAAAAGAGTCAGATGTGCTTCAGATTTCCCAATTATCTAACGAGAACAATAACTATTTTCCAAATAGTTAATAACAACGATTAAAATGTACAAAGTGATCATAATTACCCTTTCTGACCCTACATCGTAATAAAATTTAGAACAATAGGTTTTTCCAGACAAAAATGATTTTATCATAAATTATACACACCATTATATCGACAATTGAAAACTATTATAAATTCTACTGCTTAAAAGCAAATAGAAAACATTTCCTTCAACCCTTTTCTTTTCATTTCGTTAAAACCTCGAAAACTCTTTACAAACAACTCTTTTTCTAAAAACAAACGGAGCACTTCTAATTTTTAAAAGAATTAACTTGTATTTCATGCAAAAACTTTGATACGGAAGGAAAGGTTTTCCTTCGATACAAAAAGTATTCGGGGAAATTGTTCAAGTAAAACGTTTGTGCACTATAATTTGATTTAAGAGAAAAAACTTAGTAAACGGGATAAAAAAAATCTTTCAGTAATCTTTTAATGTGCAGCAAGGTTTAAAAATTGCTCAAAGTTCAAAAAACTTTTACTTAAAATAAGGCTTTTCTTTTTTTAAAATACTTAAAACAAAATAAATAACTTCGATTTTTTTTCTTTTTACTTTATACAGTTTGTAATAGACTTAAAATTAACGCTTAAAATTTTTCTTTTCATCTTTAAATTTCAAATGGGTTGTACAAATAAACGGATAAATTATGTAATGGGTTAGTTAAGCCGTAATAAAAAGTAGAAGTAAGAGTAAATAAAATTTATTATTAATTATAATAAAATGACTCTTAAAAAAACACATGGTATTACATAAATTACTTCAACCAAGATAGGACTCGGGCAGACCGATTGCGTTTTAATATGCGAATCGAGATCTAACTAATCCTAGATTTTCATCCTTGAATTCGATGAGGTGATTGTCTGTGCTGTCGCTTCCTGGTCTATTGATTATATTTTCCAATCACTCTTCATAGTTAAAACGATGTCGAAACACGATAAAACTAAACAACTCCATATACTTTCCTCAAAAATTTGGAAATTTCTACAATTATGAAATGATTTATTAGCATTCGTAATCTCAAAAGAAAATAGATTATTGAATTATTTTGAAGAAACGCTGTATTTGAATTTTGAGAAGTTTCTAAAGACGTTGCTCACTTACGATACTCATTGATTAGAATCGGATAAGAATGTAATAAGAAAGAAATGCAGAAGAAAAAAAAGTGATAGCAAAAAATATTGGACCTTATTTATGTTTGCTATTTTATTTAAATTCTAAAGATCTTTTATTTAAGATTTAAATTGAAGGGAAAGAAAACTAATTAGACATATTATAAATGACATACAGAATGAACAAAATCGAACTTTTTTTAAAAATTACTGTTAAATATTTTAAGTGAGTGGGACAGACACCAGATTTTTCACAAAACGAAGATTTTTATAGTTAAGTATTTGAAAAATCGTAACAACGTTCTTTTCAATCTTTGTAAAATAAAGATCTTATAATTTCTGATACAATTCGTCCAAAAATTCGCTGAGATCTTACTTTTCAAATACCGTATTACTACTAAGAATGTATTTGTTAAAAGTACAAAACACTGCTCAATGGTGCACAAAAACCAGAATTTTAATAAGAGCTTGTACAAATAAAATGAAATAAAATAAAGTATCAACGTTCCGAGCCGTCTTCTGCGGCGGTTTTCAGGAAATGTGATATTGAAATGACTAAAAGTTTGCTTCCTGATCGAGAGATAATATTTCGAATGAAATAAAATCGAAATGAATCAAAAGTTCAAATATGTTGCCATCTACGCGTGAGGAAACTTTAAAATATTGCAAACAGATACAATTTTAAGATTTTATGATGTTATACCATATTTTTGGTACATTATAGGATAAATTATCATTACAAGGTTCATTATCTCGTGCAATAATTTCGATAGAGTCTCTAATTTTACCTTCAACTGTGTTATTGCACGGAATTATGATTTTAGCTTTTTCAAAGTTGATACGCCAACCCTTGGTTGCATATAATGATGTCCTTTAACATACCAAAAATGTGGCATAACATCATAAAATCTTAAATTTGTATCTGTTTGCAATATTTAAACATTTCTTCACGCGTAAATGGCATCATATTTGAACTTTTGATTCATTTCGATTTTATTTTATTAGAAATATTATCTCTCGATCAGGAAACAAACTTTTAGTCATTTCAATATCATATTTTCCTATCATTTTTCAATATTATTTTTCCTTTTATCATATTTCCCGCAGAAGACGGCTCGAAACGTTGATATTTTATTTTATTTTATTTGTACAAGTTCTTATTAAAGTTCTTGTTTTTGTGCCCCATTGAGCAATGTTTTGTATTTTTAACAATTATATTCTTAGTAATTAAATTTTATGTTTCAATTGTCGAGTATATGTTTATAACGTATTACTGTTTGCAATCTCTCTCTCTCTCCCTCCCTTTTTTTAATTGTAGAAAAAAATAAAAAAAATCGGTCAAGTGTGATAAATTTGTGTGATAATCATTTATTGGAACCAAATACAAATATAGTTAGAGCAAAATGCAGAAGAAAAAAAAGCGATGAAAAATATCGGACTCTATTTAAGTTTCCGTTTCATTAAAAAGATAGAGATATATTATTTAAAATTTAAGATCAAGGTAAAAAAGTACAAATGGTCATTTTATAAAAGAATGAAAAATTCAAAGTATTTTTTTTAGTTGTTCTTAGTATTTTTAATGATTAGAATAGCTACAAGTTTTTGCACAAAGCGAAGATTTTGATTACCTAAGTATTTAGAAAATTGTAGCAACTTTCTTTTAAATCATGTAAAAATAGATTTTTTTAATATACTTTTTTCAAAAAATCCATTATTACCCTTACTTATAATATGCCATAGTGCTATTTGCAGTCTCTTTTTTTTTCTTCTTTTTAAGAAATGTTTTATTTGAATTTTGGGAAGTTTCCGAAAAACTTGTTGACGTGCGAAAAGTTTGGGTGATACTTGTTGATGTGAACCGTATAAAAATGTAGTCATAAAGAAATGCAGAAGAAAAAAAGGAACAAAAACATGTATAATGGACCCTTTAACTCTTTATCTACCGAATTATGAATTCATGAAAATTTTGCATTCTAAAGCATTTTACGTAATTTTTTTTAACTAAATTAAAAAATTTACATAATCATTTAATAAGTTTTTGAAGGATTTTAGAAGGATTAAAGGATTTAGAAGGATTAATTAAATTTTAATTTATAGGTATTTTGTACAATATTTATGATCCCACTAAAAACTTTTATTTTAAACTATTTTCTTAGTATTTTGAAGAATTATAAAATGTACACATGATGTTCTTACAATATAAATATATAAATATTTCCTTATAAAAAATACCTATCTTCCTCCCTCAGCGCCAAGAAATTGAAAAGATCCAAAGGCAAAAGCAATCATCCTTTTAAAAATATTTTTCTTTTGTGTAACCAATAATGCTTTTGGAACAACATAAAGCAATTTACCTTTATCTCATTTTAAACAGTATTACAACTAACGGATGTATTAAAATAATTTTATAATAAGTATTTTAAATGGTACTTATAAGTACCGTCGGTAGATAAAGGGTTAATATGTGTTTTTTCTTTTTGATATAGGATATATCTTTTCAAGTTTCTACTTCTTCTGTTTTTAAGATTTAAATTGAAAGGAAAGAAAGTAAAATGGTATACTCGACAAAATGGAAACTCTAAATTACAAAATTAAAACTCCATCTTAAATAATGATTTTAATGAGAAAAATAATGAGAAATATCTGGTAGTTTTGGTACAAAGCGGAACCTTATCTATTTAAGTATTGAAGAAAATTTTAGAACTTTCTTTACATTCTATAAAAAACAGATTTTTTTTTTCTGATGTTTTCTTTTTTCCTATTTTGCAAAAATCTGGAAATATTTTATTTTAGAAATAACTTGTTAGCATACACTGTTTTACACAAAAGTGATTCATTTCAAAAATTCGATTTTTTTAAAATTGCGTGAAGATTGTGAAGAAGTCGGTTCATATGTGATAAGTTCATGTAATACTCAAGGATTAGCGGATTTAAATGTAGTAAGATTGAAAATTACAAGGAAAAGTATTAAAAAGAAAATTTATATCGGATTTTATAAATGTTTGCTCTTTCATTTAAATGAGAAAGAATTTTTTAAAGATTAAACTAGAAAGAAAAGAAAGTTAAATGAACATAATCTGGCGGAATAAAAACCCCAGTCTATTTTTTAAATGTTACTTAATACTTTCAATAAGAAGTGTACATTAGTGAGAAATATTTGACACTTTTGACACAAATGAGTCTTTATATATTTAAATGTTATAAATACTTTGTTTGCATTCTAGAAATAACGAAGGTTTTTTTTCTGATACTTGTTCCTCAAAAATCTGGAATGAATATGATTTATTGTGAAGTACTGTTTTGTTAAGTTTCCCAAAAGCCGATAATGTGTAGCAAGTTTGTGTGATACAGATGGGTTAAAACCGAATTAGAATATAGAAAGAATGAAATGCACAAGAAAAAAGTATTGGAAAAAATATCAATCAATTAATATTTGCGATTGCATTTAAAGATTGACATACAATCTTTAGATTTTTTTCTGACTTTTTTCTGATAGTTTCTAAATTTCAATTTTTAAGGTTTAAATTTTGCACACAATCAAGCTTTATGCACTTGCATATTTAAACAAGTCGGAAATTGTACGCCGTCAGACGTTGCAAGTGAGTTGCGTTCATAGTATAACCGAATTTTCAAAATATACAGTACTTCGGATACAATACAGTATCCGGAATCTTTTGTGTGTCCCTGTAACTACTAAATGCTTTCTATTATACAGGAATTAACCTGTATCTAAGCAACGTATATCAGTTTCATAAAATATGAAATAGAATAATATAATTAAAACGCACCATAAACAATGTTTCCCCTATATCATTATGTAATAGAATACTTTTGTGAGGCCCTCTATATGAATAAGAAATATTCTTTGCACCACACATTGCACAGAATGTATATTTTAGTATATACTTCATAGATGCATATCAATTTTATTATATTCGAAAGGGTGTAACAGCATTAAAATGCACTTGAAATTGTTTTTTCTCATAGGCCGTAATGTAACGGAATACTTTTGATTGTCCCTGTAATTAACCTATGCATTCGATTTTTATAAAATTTGAAACAACTTGACAAAATTATGCAACAATTATCTGTTTTATATTTCAAATAGTTTTTAATTATCAATGTAGTTTTTGCTCTGTTATATACGGGCAGACATAAAGACTCAACGACGACTATAGGAGCTACTTATTTACATAATTACAAACCAAGGCTACCTTATCATAATAACAAGGCTTGTCATCCGCCAAGTTTCCTTTGACCGCAGTACACGTGGTCAGAAACCACATGATTTTCCCGTTGGTAGTGCCATCTAATGTGAGAAACTGAAATATTTTCCATTTTTTCCTATGAATTTGTGCATAGATTATTAGCAGTAGTATGCACCAGGTGGCGTTACTTATGAGGCAATGTCATATAATAAGTTGGCAACTATAGGGATAATTTCAACAGTGGATTTTCTCCTGAATGCGTGGCCTTGTTATTGTGATAAGGTGGCCTTGATACAAACAATGTACACAATTACAATGTACAATAATACAACTGTAAAATGTAACAATGCACACTATAAACAATGTGCGTAATTAAAAAAAAGTGTGTGTTGTGGGGCTACAAAAGGGAAACTATCGGATTCTATTAACGGTTACTCATTCTTTTAAATGATATAGATCTCTTCAATACTTTTTTTAATATTTGTCCGTGTCAAAAGTTTGTATTTTTAAGATTTCTGGAGAAAATAAACATAATTAAACGAATATGATATGATATGAATGAAATCTTACGATATTTTATGTTGCTTTTTATCTCCTTGGGGACGAGCGACACGTATACGTGCCGCAAAAAGGCTTAAGAATCCTTGTTTATTCCCACTAGTAAAATTTGGCTTATTCAATTGGAGCATTTTCTCGATTCAATAAGGCACTAATTTCTGTTTTTAAAAACCGGTGACAAAACATTAAAAATTTCATCAAAGACTGCAGTCGCGAAGGGGTTAATACTTTAAATAACAGAACAGTTCGTAGCATTTGCACAAAATAAGACTTTAGATACTAAATTATTCGAAAAAGAGATAACAATCTACTTTTCATACTAGATAGAATGTAAATTTTATTTTTTCTGATCCAGTTACCTGAAAAATTTGGAAATAGCTTATTGATGAAATGACTTATTATCATTCGCAGTCTCACAAAGGGATTTATTGTGAAATAGTGGTTTCTTTGATATTTGAGAAATTTCAAAAAGCCGTTCATGTGATACTCAAGTCTTAACTCTTTATCTACCGACGGTACTTATAAGTATCATAAAAATTACTTATTTTAAAATTCTTTTAATACGTTAATTAGTTGTAATATTATTTAGAATGAGTTACAGATACATTACATAGATACATACACAGCATAGGATATTTTGTTCCAAAAGCATTATTGGTTACACAAAACAAAAATATTTTTAAATGGATCATTTATTTTGCCTTTGTATCTTTTCAGCTTTCTTGGCACTGAGGGAGTGGGATAGGGATTTTTCAATTCGGAAATATTTCTATATTTATATTGTAAGAACATCATATTTGTGCATTTTATAATTCTACTGGATACAAAGAAAACAATTTAAAATAAAAAATTTGAGTGGGGTTATAAATATTGCAGAAATCTTTGTAAATTCAAATTTCGTTAATTCTTTTAAATCCTTCAATCCTCCTAAAATCCTTCAAAGATTTATAAAATGATTATGTAAATCTTTTAATTTAGTTTAAACAACCTACGTAAAATGCTTTAGAATGTAAAATTTTCATGAATTCATAATGCGGTAGATAAATTGGTTAAAATGTAGAAAAAAACTGGCAGAAAAAATACACGATTCTAAAATTATTTGCTTTTTTATTTAAACAACAAAGTTTTTTTTTCTTTTTGACAATTTCTAAATCTTCAGTTTTTAAGGTTTAAGTGATGACGAAGTGAAAGAAAATTAAATGGATATGCTATCACAAAAGATAGTTTCACACAATTTTTCAAGTTGTTACTTTATACTTTTAATGAGAAGAATAACTGGCAGTTTGTCCAGAAACGAAGCTTTTTATACATACATATACTTAAAAAATGAATGAACTTTCTTTTCGTCCTAAACAGAATAAAGGTTTTATTTTCCTGATACATCCTCCTTAAATATCCGGAAATACCCTATTTCCGAAACGACAAATTAGCATTCGTAGCCTAATATAAAAAGGACTTAATTTGAAAAGTTATTTTGATATTACTTGTTAGCTTTCACAAAACTCATATGAGAGTATATTTGGAATAAGTGTTTGCTTTGTATTATGGCAGACACTATGATTTATTATGAAGTAGTGATTTCTTTGAATTTTGAGAAGTTTCCAAAAGGCCGTTATCGTGATACTCAAGGATTAAGAACGGAACGGATTAGAATGTAGATAGAACGAAAAGTCCAAGAGAAAAACTGACAGAGAAAATACCCGAATCTATTAATGTTTGCTCTTTCTTTTAAATGACAATTTTTTTTTTACAGTCAGTTTCTAAATCTTCTATTTATAAGATTTAAGTGAAGTCGAAGTGAAAAAAAATTAAATGGATATACAAACAAAAGATAGATTCAAACATTTTTTTCAAGTGTTATGTTACACCTTTAATGACAAGCATAAATGCCAGATTTTGCACAAAGCCAAGTTATATATATAATTATGTATTTAAACAAATGCATGAACTTTCTTTACGTTTTAACCAAAATAAAGTATTTATTTTTCTGATACATCTTCTTTAATTATCCCGAAGTACCCTATTTCCAAAGCGACATATTAGTATTCATAGCCTAATATGAAAAGGATTTATTTTGGAGATTTATTCTGATATTAGATGTTAGCTTTCATTTTGATTCATTTGGACGAAGTGTTTTCTTTGTATTATGACTGATATTATGATTTATTGTGAAGTAGTGTTTTTTATTTTTATTTTGAGAAGTTCCCAAAAATCCGTTCACGCGATATTCAAGGATTGAAAAAAGAACGGATTAGAATGTAGAAAGAACAAAAAGTTCAAGAGAAAAATTGGCAAAATAATAATAATAATAACAATACCTGACTCCATTAATATTTGCTCTTTCATTAAAAATGACTTTTTTTCTCTTGTACGGTTTTTATTTTTTATTTTTTTATTTTTAAGGTTTAATTGAA
Source organism: Maratus speculifer (assembly GCA_964019185.1). Lineage (NCBI taxonomy): Eukaryota > Metazoa > Arthropoda > Arachnida > Araneae > Salticidae > Maratus > Maratus speculifer. The sequence goes on from OZ025303.1 coordinate 161,695,789, forward strand.
ATTTTAAGGTTTAAGAAGTGATTTTTAAGGTTTAAGTGAATGAAAGAAAAATAAATGGATATACTATCAAAAAAGATCGCTTCAAATTATTTTTCTAGTGTTACTTTAAGCTTTTATTGGGAAGAATAATTGCCAGTTTTTCCACAAGGCCAAGCTTTATACTTATGTGTTTAAAAAAATAGCTTTCTTTTTGTCCTTAACAGAGTAAAGGTTTTATTTTTCTGATGCATATTCCTTCAATATAAGGAAATATCCTATTTTTCCGAAATGACCTATTAGCATTCTTAGCTTAATATGAAAAGGATTTATTTTGATGAATTATTTTGATATTACCACACTGATGTAAAAGTGGTTTATTTGAAAGAAGTGTTTCTTTGTATTATGACTGATATTATGGTGTTATTTATGAAGGCCGATCTACACGAAGGATATAGGTCTTAGAGGGAGTGCGCTCTGTGGGGGGGGGGGGTCTGTCTGAGGGAACCTATCTTGCATTTACGCAAGGTTACTCAAGGATGGATATTATGCGGAATGTATTATAATGTAGGAGGAACGAAATGCCCAAGAGAAAAACTGATAGAAAAAATACTTGACTCCATTAATATTTGCTCTTTAATTTTTTTACAGTTGTAACCTTTTTATTTTTAAGATTTATATCGATGTAGAAGTGAAAGACAATTAAATGGATATACTGTATAAAATAATAGCTTAAAAATATTTTTTATGTTTTTACTTTATGATTTTAATTAGAAAATATAATTGTCAGTTTCTGCACAAAACCAAGCTTTATATGGAAATGTAAAAATGTCAATGTTGAAAGTAACAACTATTTGAAATTTTAAACATACGGTTTCCATACCATATAGCTTACCATCTTCAGAGCTGAGGAAAACGGAAATTTTCTCACACATACAAAAGTGATGGAGGATTTAAATTGAAAGTTTATTGACCAATAGGAAAGAGAAGATCACAAGTAACAGTCAATAGTAAAATGAAAGGGAAACAGAACCCTGATATAGTAAACAAGTTGGAAATTGCACGTGAACGTAGCAAATGGGGTGCGTTCGTACGACAACGAAGTTTTAAAAATATTCAAATCTTGCTGATATAGTAGAGCGTACTTCGGATACAGTATAGTAGTCGAACTCTTTTTTGTGTTCCTGTAAATATACAGAAAGTAATTTTTATTACACCTCAGAAACGTATATCTTATTTATAAAATGTGAAATAGTTGAATATAATTAAAACACGCCCCAAACAATGTTTCCCCGTATAGCATTATGTAGTGGAATACTTTTGTGTGGCCCTATAATTTAATAATAAAAATTCTTTGCATCACAGATTGTGCAGAATGCATTATTTAGTATGTACTTCATAGATTCATGCCAATTCTATTATGTTCGAATGAGTGTAACATCATAAAAATGCATTTGAAACTTTTTTCCCATTGACCGTAATGTAATGGAATACCGTTGATTGTCCGTGTAAATGATCTATGCATCCGATTTCCATAACATTTGAAATGACTCGACAAAATTACGCAATAATTATATGTTTTAAATTTCAAACGATTAAAATGCATTTGAAACTTTTTTTCCCATTGACCCTAATGTAACGGAATCCTTTTGATTGTCCCTGTAATTGATCTATCCATCCGATTTTCATAAAATTTGAAATGACTCGACAAAATTATGTTATAATTATGTATTTTAAATTTCAAACGATTCGGTTTTGTAGTTTTTGCGTTGTTATATGCGGACGGACAGACGGACAGACGGACGGACAGACAGACAGACGGACAGACGAACGGACTGAGCGACAACAATGGGTGCTACGTATTTACATAATTACGAACGCACCTAAAAATGCGTAAAATATAGTGAAAAATGCGATGTAGTGAGAATAGTGAAAAATTCGTTAAAAAAAGAGCTTTTTATGCAATATTTCCACCAATCTGATAATAGGGGAATAGCGAATAATGCCAAAATTTTATAAATATGAAATGCTTTAAGCTTTAGAGAGTGTATTAGAATGTAGTAAAAACAAAATGTACAAAAAAAATTTGGAAATTGCTCTTTAATCTAGCAACTGAGGTGTGTTCGTACTATAGTTCGTACACAGTTTTAAAAATATTAAGATCTTGGTGTAAAAGTATATAGTACTTCGGATACAGTTTAGTGGTATACAGTACAGTTTAGTTACCAAAATCTTTTCTGTGTACAATCTGTGTACAATCTTTTCTGTGTACAATAAATACAATCTGCTTTCTACTATATAGGAAGTAACTTGTAGTAAACCGCAGCAACGTACAATTTCATAAAATGTGAAAAATTTTAATATGATTGAAACGCGGCCTAAACAATCTTCCACCCTATACCATTATGTAATGGAATACTTTTGTGTGGCCCTGTAATTTAATAACAAATATTCTTTGCACCAGAGGTAGTGCAGAATGTATTTTTTAATATATAATTCATAAATGCATATCAATTATGTTCGAATTATGTTCATCTTAAAAGGCACTTGAAACTATTTATTCCCATTGAGTGTAATGTATCGGAATGCTTTTGGTTGTCCCCGTAATTAAACTATACATCCGATTTTTAAAAAAAAATTGAAATTATTCAACAAAATTACTCAACAATTATCTATCATAAATTTCAACTGATTCGGCAGGTCAATTTTTGCTCTGTTATATGCAGACAGATGGGTGGACCTGACGATTAGATGTGCTACTTATTTATATCATTACGAGCGCACCTAAAACGTATTAATAGAAAAGTATTCTAATAATTTTCTTTCTTCCATTTAAATGATATAGATAATTCTTTTTCAGTGTTAAAATTTTTTTTTCAGATTTCAGGGAACTCGAAAGAAGGTTAAATGAATGTGCTATGAAAGTTGTTGCTAAATACAGTCTAACCCCTATTATAACGAACTTCAAGGGACTGGAGTTTTTGTTCGCTATAACCGGTGGTTCGCTATATCCGAACCGTTAAAAATGTTAGAGTTTACAAAATATGTATATAATTATCTGATACCTATATGTTCAATGATCATGTATTAAGAAAAAGAAACGTAAACTCATTTAGATATGATCATTAAAAAATAAAATTGTCTAAAATTGATAATATTAAAGTGGCACAATGCTAAATAAATTAGCTAAAAATGAATACAAATAGAAATACAGCAAAGCGCTAATTATCTAAACATTCCAGACCAATCCTAGTTCGGATAAATGTTGAGATAAATGAGCAGACAATTTAAAGAATGATCTTGACTATACTAAAATCTTTACACTCTATCCAGACTTAGGATGAGTAACACTAATTATTGGCGCGTTGAAAATCGTTTTGTTTTTATTTTGTTTGTTTATTGTTTTTTCATTTAAATTTTCCTTTTTTTCATCATCTTGTGAACTCCCGAGAGTATAACTTAAGGAAAAAAGCTTTTGATTATTGCTTGCTTTAAAGATGTTCTTTTCAATGCTGTCATGTCTCGAATTATTCTTAAATACATTAGTTAAATAAGTTACCTTAAATGCGTTACTGATTTGCTATGACAGGAGAAATGGAAAATAACTGACGGGTGTGCGTGATCACCCCTGAAAAATGGCTACCATAAAAGAGAAAGAATGCAGGCCTTACTAATCTTTAATAAAGAGACATAGTTAATTTGCACTATGTTTTATTAGCCGGCATGCGTTTTCTTATAAATTAAAGTCGAAAACCTTTTTTCACATGAGCAAAAAAGAAAAAAGAGAAAAAAAAATCATGGTCGGCTAGAAAAAAAGTTCGTTATAATCGATTCTTAAGATTCTGGAGGTTCGCAATAAAAGGGTAAAATAGCATTAAATACAATAGGAAAACGGCGGGACCAAAATTTTCCTTCGTTATATTCGGGAGTTTGTTATAAACCGGGTTCGCTATAACGGGGTTCGACTGTAATTTTAATGAAATTTTAAATGCAGTGTGATCTTTCGTCAACATACCCAATTTAGTGATCTAAAATAATTAGTTTAATATTGGAGCTCTAGTGTCTTATGTTTCCAATAAAATACACTGTGAAAATATTATTAAATCTATTATTAACCTGTGGATGGCAGCACTAATGCTTTTAGAGTAGGGATACATTTTTTTAATTGTTGCTAGGTGTGTTTTTTTAGCTTCTTTGTTTGTTTGGGAGCTTATGAAAAGCGCTATTTTTGTTCCGCAATGAATAAGTTTTTAAATTCAGGTCTGTTTAATATTCTAAAATTTTATCAAGGATAATTATCTTTTTAATTCAATCACTGTGTTCTTGATTAATAATAAACTGATTTTTGGCCGATATGAAATCATTATATAGGAATTCATTATATTTTAATGATTAATTTTTCATGTCAAGTACTATGATTTACCAATGATTTATTTATGAAAAGCCAAAAAACATTTTTAAATTGATTTTTGAAAAATCAGGCTTTTAAGAGTTGAAACTGTAAGTGCCAAATTTTCCATAAAATGAGTCTGTATATATTTAAGCCTTTATTTATTTATAAGTAACAATTTTTTAAAAAATTTAAATAGCATGTAGATGCATTTAGCATGCATAGATAGCATGCATTTTTTCTGATCCACACTCTTAAAACAAAAGAGCTTATTTGGCTTCTCATGAAAGAGCTGTAATTTTTTCGATCACAAAAGAGTTGTTTTTCAAACGATTAAATCTTCTTGATCTAAATTGGTTATTTAAATAGCTCAAATTCATTTAAATTGGTTAAAACTCGAGTTATTTCAACTCTTTTTTGAGAAGCTGCCTTTCAACATTGAGATGAGTGGATTTCAGCTCAACTTGAGCTATTTTGTGGCTGACTTTTTAAGAGAGCACATACCGCAAGAATTTGAAAATACTTTTTAATGAAATGACTTATTAATATTCCTAGCCTCATATGAAAGTGATTTATTTTTAAGAAGCGTTTTCTTTGAATTTTGAGAAGTTTCTAAAGGAGTCTTTCACTTATGAAAATTTCGTATGATACTTATGGATTAAAATAAGGTTTGAATTTGTAAGAAAGAAATGAAGCAGGGAAAAATAATAGAAAAATATTAGAAATATTAATGTTTACTCTTTTATTGAAATTGAAAAGATGTTTTATTTAACATTAAAGTCTAAAGGAAAGAAAGTTAAATTGATTTACTGTGATGGAATGAAAACTCCATTCTATTTTTTAAGTTGTTACTCGATACTTTTAATGGGAGGTGTAGCTCCAAGTTTTGGCACAAACGAGTCTTTATATACTTAAATATTGAAAAGAAAATTCATTCAACACAGAGTAGAGGCTTTTTTTTCTGATAATCCTTCCTAAAAATTCGGTAATACCCTGTTTATGAAATGATTTATTACCATTTGCACTCTCATTTAAAAATGATTTATTACGAAATAGTTGTTTTTTCGAATTTTGAGAAGCTTCCAAAAAGTCAGTCGCGTGCAATAAGACCATATGATACTCATGGATTAGAAACTGATTATAATACTGTAAGAACGAAATGTACATGAAAAAAGTGATACGGAAAAAATATTGGAAACTATTAATGTTTTCTCTTGCCTATGAATGATATAAATCTGTGGCAATTCTGTTTAACGGCAGCGAGTGGTAAATTCTGTAAGCCTTAGCCAGACCCTGAATCCTGTCAAGACCGGCTTTAAGTCGGAAATTTTTCGCATGAAATTTTTTTTAAAAAACCACGCATTGTCGCGTTTTTTTTTTGCGGTTTGGGTTATGGCTGAGATCTGTAATTTTTTAAAGACCTCTATAAAGGGGACTGGGAAGTACACCATGCTCTACAGACTGGGTTCCCTTCTCTGAGCAGTCCCTCTTGAACAATCAAATCAAATATTTAATTCTTTTTTACTCTCTCTCTTTTCTCGTCCTTATCTCTCCCTTTTTTGTAAGTTTCAAAATGTCTTTTCTTTTTTCTTTTTTTTTTTAAAGATTTCTGACGAAATGAAAGAAAATTATATTCATGTACTACCAAAAAAAATGAAATTTACAATTTTTTGAGCTTTTACTTTATATTTTTAATTAAAAAAATAGCTGTCAGCATTTGTACAAAATGAGATTTTATATACTGAAGCATTTTTAAAAAATTCAAAACTTCCTTTTTATTCCATACAGAATAATGATTTTTTTTCAGACCACACACCTCAAAAATCGGGAAATAGCGTACTTACGAAAGGATTTACTACCATTCATATTCTCATATGAAAGTGATTTATTTTGAAGAAGTGTTTCTTTAAATTTTGAGACGTTTCCAGAGAAGTCGTTCACTTTTGAAATATTCATATTATGCCTAACGATTAGAACCGGATTCGAATGTAATCCGAACGAAATGCACAAGAAAAGAAATGTGACAGAAAAAATACATTAAACTCCGTTAAAGCATGGTTTTTTATTTGAATGATAAAGATCTATATTTTTATTATTATTATTATTTACAGTTTACATGGTTTTCACTTTTCCGATTTAAGTCGAACGAAAAGAAATTTAAATAGATGTGCAATGACGGAATGAAAACTTCAGTCCATTTTTAGCTGCGTTTGTAATTATGTAAATACGTAGCACATATATTAGTCGTTCTGTCCGTTTGACATTCTGCCCGTCTGTCAGTATATAACAGAGCAAAAACTACGCAACCGAGACTTTGACTTTTATAATATATAATTGTTGCATATGCACTTTTGTTAGGCCATTTAAAATTTTATGAAAAACGGGCTTATAGTTTCATTACAGGGACAAACAAAAGTATTCCATTCCATTACGATCAATGGAAAAAAATAGTTTCAAGTGTATTATAATGATATGAAACTCTTTAGAATATAGTAAAATTGATATGCATATATGAAGTACATACAAAAATATACATTCTGTATAATCTGAGGTCCATGGAATATTTGTTAATAATTTACAGGGCCACACAAAAGTAATTCATTACATAATGGTATAGGTGGAAACAGTGTTTGGGCGTTTTAATTATACTAAACTATTTCACATTTTATGAAATTGATATACATTGTTGAGGTTTACTACAAATTACTTCCTGTAGAATAAAAAATACATGATATTTACAGGGACAAAGAAAAGATTTCGGTTACTATACTGCATCCGAAATACTGTATGCTATTACATCAAGATCTGAATATCTTTAAAACTTTGTTGTTGTATTAATGCACCACATTTACTACGATTGACGTGCAATTTCCGAATTGTTAAATTGTTACTTGATATTTTTAATGAGAGATACAGCTTCCAGTTTTGGTACAAACGAATCTTTATACACCTAAAGATTAAAAAGCCTTTCTTTTTATTCAAGAGAGAATAAACACTTTATTTTTTTCTGATTTTACTTCCTAAAAGCCTGGAATTACCCTACTTATGAAATGACTGATTAGTATTCTCATATGAAGCAGCCTCATATGAAAGTGATTTATTGTGAAGTAGGGGGTTTCTTTGAATTTTGAAAAGTTTCCAAAAAGCCGATCTCGTGTATTAAGTTTGATGATAATCATGGATTAAAACCGAATTAGAATGTGGAAATAACGTAAATCACAGGGAAAAAAGCTTATATGAAAAACACCTTACTCTATTAATACCCGCTCTTTCATTTAAATGACAAAGCTTTTTTATTTGTTTCTTCTTATTTTTCTTTTAGCAGTTTTTAAATCTTTTCGTTTTGAGGTTTGAGACAGAAAGTTAAATGAGTATACTATTACAAAAGATAAAGTTTCAAACTTTTTTTTAAAGTTGTTATTTTATGCTTTTAATGATAAGAATAGCTGTCATTTTTTTTCTTCAAAAACCAAGCTTTATATGGTTGCGTATTAAAATAAGTATAATAACTTTCTTTTCAATTTCAGTTTCAGAAAATTGTTTCTAGGGCTGCTAATCTTTCCGACTTAAGTCGAAAGGAAGAAATAATTCAAATGCATATACTATGATGGAATGAAAACTTCAATGTAATTTTTTAAATTGTTATTTAAGACATTTAATGAGAGGCACAGCTACCAGTTTTGATACAAATTAATATATTATGTACCTAAATAAAAAAAATCTTTAATTTTTATTCAAGACAGAATGAAGGCTTTATTTTTTTCTGATTTTCCTTCCTGAAAAATTTGGAAATACCGTACTTACGAATTAATTTAGTAGCGTTCGCTTATGAAGCAGCTTCATATAAAAGAGATTTATTGTGATTTAGGGGTTTCTTTGAATTTCGGAGAGTTTCCAAAACGCCATTCACGTGTAATAGGTTTGATGATAATCAAGGGTTAAAACCGGATTAGAATGTCGAAAGAACGAAATGCACATTAAAAATTCCTGATTCTATTGATATCAGCTCTTTCATTTAAATAACAAAGTTTTCTTTTCTTTCTTTTTTTTTGGGGGGGGGGGAGAGGGTGCAGTTTCTGAATCTTTCCTTTTTAAGGTTTAAGTAGTAGAGAAAGAAACGTAAATGGGTATACTATTTTAAAAGGAAAACTTAAAAAAAACTTGTTCTTTCATACTTTAAATTATAAGACTGATTTCCAGTTTTTTTTTCAAAAACCAAGCTTTATATGTTTGCGTATTAAAATATGTGTAATAATTTTCTTAAGTTTTTTTTTTTTTTAAAGTGATATGTCTTCCTTAAATATTCGGAAATACCCTTTTTCTGAAATGACATATTAACATTTGCTATCTAATATGAAAAAAATTGATTTTAATGAATTTTTTTGAAATAATATATTAGCATTTACAACGCCTCATATGAAAGTTATTTATTGTGAAGTAGGGGTTTCTTTGAATTTTGAAATGTTTCCAAAACGTCGTTCACGTGTAATAAGTTCGATGATAATTAAGGATTAAAACCGAATTAAAATGACGAAAGAACGAAATGCACAGGAAAAAAAAGTTATTCTAAAAATAAAGTGACTCTAATATCTACTTTTTCATTTAAATGACATTTTTTTTTCGACAGTCTTTAAATTTTTTCTTTTTGAGGTTTAAGTCGGAGAGAAAGAAAGTTAAATGGGTATGCTATTACAAAAGATAAAGTTTAAAACTTTTTTTAAGTTGTTCTTTTATGCTTTTAATGATAAAAATAACTGTCAGCTTTTTCAAAAACCAAACATTATGTGCTAGCGTATTAAAACAAGTGTTATATTTTTCTTTCCTTTCTAGACAAAACAGACGTTTTTCTTCTTCTTCTTCTTTTTTATATCATGCGTCTTCCTTAAATGTCCGGAAATATCATATTTCTGAAATGACTTATTAACATTAGCTGTCTAATATGAAAATGATTCATTTTGATGAATTATTGTGAATTGTTATGTAAGCATTCACAACCCTCATATGAAAGTGATTTATTTGGAAGAAGTGTTTTCTTTGTATTTTGAGAAATTTGCAAAAGAATCCTTCAAATTTTATAAATTTGTATAATAATGCTATTCGAATAAAACTGGATTAAAATATTCTAATCCAGTACATATATAGTTCATATATTCTAGAAAAAATGATAGAAAAAAATTGGACTATTATAAAGATTGTTTTACTTTTTTAATGATAAAGATTAACTTTTTTTACAGTTTCTAACTCTCTTATTTTTAAAATTTAGGACAAAGGAAATAAAAGTTGGATATACCATAAAATAATGAAAATTTCAAAAGATTTTAAATTTGAAATTTAAAGCTTTTAATGAGAGCAGTAGTTTCCCGTTTCGGCATAAAACGAACATTTATATTTCTAGCAAAAATCCTGTTTTGTTTGGATTAGCGAAGCATTATTTCATTAGATAATTATTTGAATGTAACAATATTTTTTTTTATATTACTTGGTACAACCTGATTATCCCGTCGACCATAAAGGTACCGACAAATTTAAGGATTCAGTGCTTATGATGATGATAAAAGTATCATTTCATGTAACATTAAACTCGTGTCACGTGTTCTTTGTGCCATCAAGTAATTTTTAATATAAAGTTTTATTTGTATTATTATTACGGTTTTATTAATGTATTTGTTCTTTCATTAACTAAAATAAAAATCATGTTCAAATTATTTAATTGGCCAATTGTTGGCAATATTTGTATCATTTGGAGAAATTCGTTGACGGGATTACCAAATAGTGCCTATTATTTTTGCATCTTAACCAAGCAAAAACGCTATTTTATGTTTTGACGCATTTTAATTTTAGAAATATAGATTCAGCCAAATAACCAATTATTTCTCAGAATTTTTTATTTATGATTTTAAACTTGTATAAAAGATATTTTTTCAAAGTAAAATTTGACGTTTTTAAAAAAATTTCAACTAAGAACTATTAAATTTTTTTTTTTACATTTTTCATCTTGTCTTCTAACAAAACTGAGTACTACTACTTGGTTATCCCGTAGACCAATTTCTTTGAATAATTATTGGTATATTTTGAAATGTTTCTGAAATGAAGTTTCATCTTAAAAAATCAACGAATATGAGTTTGTTTTCAAAAGTACACTCAAAAACTATAAAAATTAATGGCAGAGACACATACAAAATACTTTTCTATCGAAGATTTTTATTCAGAGAGCAAAAATTTGAAACTATAGATTACCCCTTTCGTGCTAAATTTGTTCACTGCTGAGAAAAATATTGAGAAAACTAATTTTACGTTAAAAATGTTATTAGTAGCTTATCAAATAGATTTATTCAAATTTAACGACTATATTACTGTCTGAAATTTAACGAATTTAATTATTTTACCTAGTGTTCATATTCATTTTACATTCATATTCAAGTGATAATAATCTGAAAGTTTTTTGAGACGCTTGGAAAATAATATATTACTGCAGAATTTAACAGATATTATAATTTTCTAACATTTATTTCTTTTTATCACGCAAAATTCATTAAAAAAATAACCTACATTTTAAATTTAAAGAGTGAAAGATGAGTTTAAAATAAAATAAACGCAAACGGCGCAAAGAGAATTAAGCAAATTTTTAGTATTTTTTATTGTTACTACTGCCAAAACAGAACTGAAATCATAATAGGTAACGCATAGATAGATGCTAATATTACTACATGAAGAGTGACAAAATTAACTCTTAAGACAGGGTAATACTCAATAAAAAGACATGTACTATAATAGTACATGAGACCAAACGGATTAAACCATAAAAATAGGACACTTTTGAAGATATATGTATCTACCAGTTTTCAAGTTATCCATCTACAATGGAAAGCAAACATAAATTAATATATTTTTTTTTTCTCTTTTGCACGTCATTCCTTCTTCTGTTGCTTAAACAGAGGTCTTATTTCATTCAAGCTTTTCTTCAGAAAGCATTCCTCTTTATTGAATCACATATTACCATTCACAGCCTCATATGACAGTGATTTATTTAGAAAACGTGTTTTCGTTTTATATGGGAAAGTTTTCAGAGAAAGCTTTTAAGTTTGATAAGTTTGTGTTAGGTTTAGAATCGGTTAAAATTTACAAAGTAGTGCGATAAGTAAAAAAGAAATACTACCTCTGACAATAAAGTTTGGTGAATGAATTCAGAACGACCGATCTGGCAACAGTGGGGAAATAAAACGTTGTACCTGCATAGAGGCAAGTGTTGACCATCTTCTCCCAACGTTGTTCAGTTGAGCGTCGTTTATGTTCTGTGTAAGATGCACTTTACTAAGTGCTTGTTCCTAGTGTTGGTTCTTAACTGAGAACAGGAAAATGAACGAACAAACGATTAGTTTAAAGTTTGGTTTTAAGCTTTGCAAGACACCGAACGAAATTTATAAAGTGTGGTGCAAATTGAACATTCGCCATACTCGCCGGATCTCAATTTTCCAGACTTCTTCCTATTTTCACGACTGCAGCTCCCTTTGAAAGAGATTTGACCATATTGTTGACATCCAACGAAACGTGACGAAGCTTTTGAACTCCATCGCAAAAGAAGACTTCTTTCAACTTTCCCAGGACATTTATAGCAGATCTCAGTGGTGCATAGTTATGGGAGATGACTATTTCGAAGGATGGTATGGTAATTTTCGTTAATATTTCATCTACATTAATGTTACAGGACTATTCACCGAACTTTATTGTCAGAGGTAGTATTTGATAAAGAAAAATTGCTATAAAACATATTTTTTCTTTTATTTACACTCTTTACTCCGCAGACCGCAAAACATTTTTTTCATGAACTTAAACATTTTGTTTTCTAAATTTTTTTCGATCAAATGAGTTTACAATGTTGTAGAATTAACTGAAAAGCTATAAAAAGAAAAAAATGTAAAAGAAATCTGTATTTAACGTAAATTACCGCTTTAATATTACCGCGTCAAACAATTCACAGAAATTTTATTTAGCTATTGAAGCCAAATATTTGCTACAATGTTACATTTTATTAAAAAAATTCTAAGTCAAAAATTTTTTTGATCTGCAGATTATACTCCGGAAATTACTTATTTGAAAAAATGTAAGCGTCGTAAACATGAGAATATGTACATTTTTTAAAATAGCATAAATATGCATAATTATGTGCTTTGTCTAGATTAATTTAAAGTGGATTTAAAGTGGTATATTTCATATTGCATACAATAATTAGCGTTTTTATGTACTATATAAAATATATTTATCTCTTTACGATTACTAAGGAGATTATAACTATTATTAAACTAACAATAATTAAGGGGACGGTGGACGTTAAATTTCTTTTTTTTTAATTTTCATCATAGCAATATGAAATTTTGTGTATATATGCATTTCACCAAAAGCATATAGAACACCTACAGAAAATTTTACAATCTTATAATTTTTTAATTTTTTTTAAAAAGAATTTAATTTTTAAACGAAATTTTAAAATGCTTCTTGTGTCTTAATTTTTGAGATATCTTTTTTTTGCTTTTGCATTTTTATCACTTAAAACACTATTATAAACAAATCTGTGTAAGATTTTTTTAATCTCTTGAATAGTTAATATTTAACATATATTTTTCTAAAATCCATATCGATTTTCATCAAAATTTTTCTTTTTAATGAGTAAAAAATAAAATTTGACTATCTTAATAAAAACGAATTTTAAAAAGCTTACACGATTTCTTTCTAAACAATATCAGGATATTTCCTTATCAATTTCATAAATATTGATCAAAAATTACGTCGCAAGGAGCATTTCAAAAATCTAAAAACACAGAAAAATTAGTTTTGAGAAAACCAGATTTAAAGTATATAAATACACTTAGCTTTATAATTTACTTCCTAAAGCCTTCATAAATGATATTTTAATAAGAAAAAATCTATTTTGGTACTATTATAACACGGAAAAAGACCTTTTTTGCGACGATTTTGCTATAGACTATTTTTCTCAAATAAAGATCCACTGTCTCCTTAAATTTGAAGAATAGAAACAAATTATTTCACTACCATCTTGAAAAGGGTTTCTCTAAACAACTTTTCCTTAAGCTGTTCGCGAAAGTGTTTATTAAACGATCTGTTCAGAAACCGAAAAGTTCATTTATTGATCAACCATTGCATTTTATATTATGCCTTCAATGCATATTTTATATTGATATCTCTTAAAACATTGATGCTCAAAATATACTTCTAATTGCAAAAACTATACTTTATGATAAAAACATACTGAATTACTTTTTTTTCCTGCACTTGTCCACTTTTTTTTTACCATACTTAATTATTTATATGATAGTTATTTACTTTAATATACATGAAATTTATGAAAACGTGCATTGTATACTCCATCAAAAATTACTTAACAAAATTTTCCCTCCCCCACGTTGAAATACAGACTTCAAAAAACCCCTGCAATGATGATAAAATAGCTACCAATTTTGATTTTAAGCAAAGCTTTTGACAGTGAAAGTGAAAGTGGGGGAGTAATGAGTTTTCTCATTGTTTTTTCCATCGCGCTTTAGATAGAATTCATACATTTTTTTCCATCCGAACACCCTTATTAAAATATGCTTAATCTATCTTCATTACGAAAAAACCCAAACATTCACTCTTTAATATAAAGGTGAAAAAAATTGAATATAAGAAGTTGTAAAAAGAATTTTTGTTGTAAGTGTTTCGATTTCGTACATTATTTCAGAGATTATAATAGGATGACACTGGTGTACGAAATGATAGAAACGATCAATTCATTAACTAAATAATAAATATAAGTATATCTTTCCGCATATTAATCCTATAAAGTGATTTTGTCAAGCTAAACAGTTAATATAAACACAAAGAGAACATAGTATAATAATTGTTGTTATTATAATGTAATAATTCGAATTAATACTGGATATTTAATTGGAACAGAACGACAAGAACGGAGGAGATATTTATAAATTATGAAAATATTACATGCCAATTGTGCTTTTTTGTGTTTAATAATTTTAATGCAGCGTTATGTAATAAAGCTTAAAAATTTTTGAGTTTGTAGAAGCGACAAAAAAAAGCACCATACTTCAAATATTGCTGATTTAATTCTACTTTCAAGAAATATTCTGCTATTTAATATTTTCTGGTGGCTATTGTGCCACATAAAATACTCTAAAATTTGTCTGGGATTTGGGTCAGAATTATAAGCCGGCCAATAATTGCGGGAATCCTATTATCTTCAAACTATTTTTTTGTCCCTTTTGTAAGATAAATTAGAATTTGTTTTGAAAAATATAGTTAAGGCCCGTATTTTCTGCATTCTGAGTAAAATAAATCTGCGTTTTAACATATGAATCTTAATATGTCTATTTTATGTCTCTCTAGATAAGTAAAATACGAAGTTTATAGACCGGAAGGTTGCTGTACGGACCATCAATTCATCAAGTTGATGACTGAAATTTCAAGATTAGACAGAACTTGATTACTATATTAAAATTCAATTGGTTCCACAAGTCATAGATCAAATTAATAAAAATTATCTGTCGATCCAATTTTAGTAGTTGACTGAAATGTTTGTCACTATATTTTTCTGAAACCTAAGATATGAAACCACAGAAAACTAGGAGCAGGAAAACACAATGGTAAACCTACCAGTTAACCAATAAAATCGGACTTAAAAATATTTTCCTTGGCAGTCCGGTTGCATTTTAATATGCGAATCGAGTTTTGACAAATCTCGAAATTTCAGCTTCGATGAGGTGTTGGATCATGCAGCCATTTTCAGGGTTATTACCTTTAGGGGAATAAGCAGCTAAAGCTATTGGGGATATCCGCTACGGTTGTGTGTACGTGTGTGGGTGGGAGATATATCTTATTTTCCTTTCGAAGCTCATGCTAGTATGAATGCATACAATCCATATAAATGAAACTTCAGACTGATTTGAAGACTATTCCCAGTAGAGAACAAATATTAGTCAGATTAAAACCCAACAAGGCATTTTGTAAAAAAAAAAAAAAAAAAAAAAAAAAAAAAAAAAAAAAAAAAAAAAAAATGCAAAGTTACTAAATTTTTTCTGGGAATCTTTGATTTCAAGACCTTTTTATGTAAAGGCAAAAACAAAAATTCGTGTAATAAGGTACCCTGGGGTAATAACGCCAGACGGGGTAATAACGCCAAGTGTTAATATTTTGCATAATTATGAAATAATTTGGTAAATGACACCCATGTGTTCTGCGCAGAAGGGTTTTGAGTCATATAAATCGCAAAAAACAGCTTCAAGTTAATTTGTTTCATTTTTAGGCCTTATTGTTTTTACAAGCAGCTAAAATTAACGCTTGATCTAAAATTTGCGAGATACGTTTTGTGATGTGAAGACTATTTTTTTTATCCGGAAATACTTGTATATAATTTGTAATTTAAAATGTACAGCGCAATAACTATAACGGGGTAATAACGCCAATCCTTGCAATTTTTACCCCGGTAGATTCCCTACAGTGGCCGAGCTACATCCTAAATACTGATTCAAATAAACACAGTTAAAACTGTGCAATGTATCTAATAATTCTATTTAAGCGGTTTTTTAAGCAAAAAGAAGCTCACTGTCTGATATTCTTTTGCCTCATCCTCCCCCCTCCCTACACCACACCTTTATTTTTCTTACACTTTCACAAAAAAATGAATATTTTCAATAGCTTAGGATGCAATTTGTCAATTTCTAGAGCTGAGAGTTTGTATTTTTAGAATTGGGCAATCTACATGCAATTATTCCAACTTATTTCATAGTTTTGTTTGCATGGCGTTATTACCCATATAGGTGGGTAATAACGCCAAATAGTATTGGTCAAGAAATCACGCCATTACATTTTATGTATTCATATCTGTTAAATTATTTTTTTTATATAGATTGTCAATGAGTTGCTGTATCAAATCATATATTTGTTTGAAAAATACAAACTAAAACTGAGCCATAAAAATTGCTAGAACCTTAACGTGGCGTTATTACCCCAGGGTACCTTATATACATGTTTACAGTGTTAATAAAAAAATCTGTATAGTTACTAAAATTTTTTTTAAGAAAATGAGATTTCTAGAACTTTTTAAGCAAGTCGGAAATTGCACGTGGAGCGTAGCAAATAAGATGCGTTCGTACGATAAAGAAGTTTTAAAAATATTCAGATCCTGCTGATATAGTAGAGCGTACTTCGCATACAGTATAGTAGTTGAAATCTTTGTGTTTCTGTAAATATGCAGGAAATAATTTTTATTACACCTCAGCAACATACATCTTATTCATAAAATGTGAAATAGTTGAATATAATTAAAACACGTCCCAAACAATATTTCCCCGTATAGAATTATGTAGTGGAATACTTTTGTGTGGCCCTGTAATTTAATAATAAGAATTATTTGCATCACAGATGGTACAGAACGCATATTTTAGTATATACTTCATAGATTCATGCCAATTCTATTATGTTCGAATGAGTGTAACATCATTAAAATGCATTTGAAACTTTTTTCCCATTGACCGTAATGTAATGGAATACTTTTGATTGTCCCTGTAAATGATCTATGCATCCGACTTTCATAACATTTGAAATGACTCGATAAAATTACGTAAAAATTGTATGTTTCAAATTTCAAACGTTTAAAATGCATTTGAAACTTTTTTCCCCATTGACTGTAATGTAATGGAATCCTTTTGATTGTCTCTGTAATTGATCTATGCATCCGATTTTCATAACATTTGAAATGACTCGACAAAATTACGCAATAATTATATGTTTTAAATTTCAAACGATTAAAATGCATTTGAAACTTTTTTACCCATTGACCGTAATGTATCGGAATCATTTGATTGTCCTTGTAATTGATCTATCCATCCAATTTTTATAAATTTTGAAATGACTCGACAAAGTTATGTTATAATTATATATTTTAAATTTCAAATGATTCGGTTGGGTACTTTTTGCGTTGTTATATGCGGACAGACAGACAGACGGACAGACGGACGGACTGAGCGACAACAATAGGTGCTACGTATTTGCATAATAACGCACCTAAAAACTGCAACCCTGATTGGCAAGACTTACTCATTCCAATGGGTAAGTTTTTAGTAAAAATACTGTAATTTTAGTAGCTTGTTTGTAAAGCTACAGATTTTGGTAGCTCTATAAAAACTTGCTTTGTAGAATTACATTTTTTTGTACAGTCTAAGATAAAATTAAAAAAAATCATACAGATTTGTGTAACTTTCCATCTGTAAAATTATATATTTGTATATATATATATATATATATATATATATATATATTATTATTATTTTTTTTTTTTTTTTTTTTTTTTTTTTTGCAATGCACCAATATTTTATCCGCGGGAAATACATCTAATAAAAGACGAGTATTTGTTAAATTTTGGTTTTACATTAAAAATATCTGCAATCAAATATCAGCAATTCGGAAAGCTTGCTTTTACATACTAACATTGAAACACTATTATTACAGAAATACTGACAATTTTAAGATCAAAATGACTGAATACTTTTTGACAATCTTAAATCAATAGTAAACACCCAGCATTATGCTAATATTTTTTTTCTCAATATTGCTGAATTTTTCCACATTGGTCTGTTACAAGGGATTTATTTCTCACGTACACTGTAAAAAAAAAAATCTGGAAACCTACGAAACTAGTTTTAGTAAAGCTACAGAATTCTGCAAGCTTACTAAATTTTTATATGTAGCCTGGTATTATTTTTACCACTCGCATTGTACAAATACATGAAATATCTTAGCTTCACCTGTCAGCCAATCAGAAAGGGCTTCAGTGGTGACGTAAGGACTATTCACGCAGCCACAGAGCCGAGTAATGCATCCATCTTGAATCTGGTATCGATAAAAATATTTCTTGTTAGTAAGTAAATTTTTAGTCTATATGATTTAAATTTTATTATATAATGTTTGATTTTTAGTAATTAGCAAGCTAATCTTCCTAATTATTCGTTAAATCTGTGTTTATTACAAGTAAAAAATTTCTAATGTTTTATACAATAAATCAAATTTACCTGCTCTTTTTCTGAATTTCATTTCTTTTTTTTTTTGCCCCCTTTTCCGCAGTACCAAAATTTAAAGTGTTTAAAACTTACTTTAAAAAAAAGAAATATATATATATATATATATATTATTCTATTTCTATTTTAGCGAATAAATTCCATTAAACATTCGTTAAATCGCATTCATTTCATTAAAACTTCATATGAATTTCACCCTTAAAATTTTATTCCCGAACTTTCTTTACACAGTAACAGTACTCAATATTTAAAACTCTTTAAAACAGCTTAAATTAAAATAACATAAAATACAATATGTGTTCTATGCGTTACTTTATTGTCATAATAAATTATCAATTAAGGCATTTCTCCCCCCCCCCCCAAAAAAAAAATATCATTTCCCCGTTCATCCACACTCCTTGCGAAACTTTAAGAACACACAGAAAGTCTTTAAAATTCTTTATAGCCCAGTGGTGGAGGAGGGGAAAAAAGCCGAAATCGGAATTAGTTAATGGAAAGCTGGAAATTATTTAAATTCATTTAGTTTAAGTCTAGAATGAATGTATTAAGTGTTCCCCTCTTACTATGTGCGCGTTAAAAAATGGGTACAAATTTTATAATTGAAAAACACGATTTTATTGATTACCACAAAATATCTAACGAAAAATAAACTTATCAAAAACATTGTTAATGCAAATGTTTTAGAATTTAAAATTCTGAATAAAATAACAACCGATATTTAACATTTTTGTTGAATTTTCATAATTCAACAATTGGATTCAACTATTAGATTCAACTATTAGATTCAAGTATTGCCTAAATCACTAAACAAAAGCTTTCAGCGCGAACAAACGAGGTTATCAGTTTATACGTGATTGTTATTATGTAAATGTAATTTTTAGTTATTGATGCATTATTTAGGATGAATATATTGAGAATTCTGGCTTAACCTCTTGAATGCGGGTTATAGACCAGAAATTGTATATGAAAGAAAGGACGAAGTCTGATTTAATTACGAGAAATCCAGAAATTGTTTTAATTTCTATCTACATAGAATAGAAATAAATCTACTATGTTTCTTTCTTTTGCTAGATGAGCTACAAACAAATTAATTTAAAAAGTACATCCTTTTATAATTTTTGGAATATTTCAAAAATGACTCGTAAATGATGGCAAATATTGTTTATTATTTCCAATATGAAATGGGTGTAGCTGTGATTATAATGTATATAGAGTGAACAACAGTGCGTGTCTATTAGAATTAAGGAAATTGAAAATAAAGTGCAAGGATGGGAGAGGGGGGGATGGTAGAGCGACAAATGAGTGTGCATAAGACTTTTCCCTAGAAGTTCAAAGTCAACGAATAGCGCGATTTTAAACTTTATATATTTGTTTTAAGGACAAAGATCGCTCTAATTAAATGATTTTCGACTAGTATACAAGAATCTTCATTTAAATTCATAAAAGTTTAAAACCTTAGGAATATTGAAAAAAAAATAGTCTTTAAGTAAAAAATCTTTCATTTAAACCAATGATTTATGTCTGGGGGTGTGAGTTGAGAAATGAAATGTAAAACATCTATCATTCATGCACCATTTTCTCAATAAGTACTAAATTATAATTCTCAAAATATGCAAAACAAAATCCTTACATAGTTACAAAAACATCGTGAAGGCCTCAACAATTTAAAAAATGTACACGTATGTAACAAATGGAGACATAGCGGATGGATAACTTGATCTCTCCTAGTTTAGAGCTTTGGATTAGCGATTAAGATAAATTTTTCAAATAGAATTGAGACAAATATATATATATATATATATATATTTTGCGAATTTCAAACTCTAAGAAATTTGTATTCACAATGGTTTCTATAGACTTAGTTGTTTTAGAATATAGTTAAAGTAATTTTTAATAAAGTATATTTTCACTATATGTACATATTTTCTAACGTTCATCTAGTACGCGGGTAAAAAGTCAGCACATTAATTCTAGACCTAAATTGAAAAGATCAAAACAATTTCAAGTTTTTCCCTAATTACTTTAAGATAAACCTCTTGACCACTGCGGTTAATTTTTGAAATAGAATTGTGCCATTAATGTTCAGCAAAATTATTAAATGTAAGTGCTCATTTTACTCGGAATTTTAAGCTTTACAACACTTATATTAATAGTGTTTTTGATAGTTAGTTCTTTTGAGATATTATTGTGGCATTAAACTGTAAATCTGATATATTTCTAACGCTCCGCTAGTATGAGAATAAAACTTACTATATTCATTGTAGATCTAAACTGAAGAGATTAAACCTATTTCCTACTTTCCCTTAATATCGAATTCTACCATATAATCACTGGGCTATATTAGTACTTTATAAATTTTCATTAATGTTAATAAGTCATCTAATACTCCCCATTTCTAAAAAGAAAAATAAATCGCTAAATTTTTTGCCCCCTCAACATATAAAATTTAAAACCTTAAGTCATTCTTAAAAAAAAAAAAATTCTGATCCGTTCCTTTATTATAAAAATGAATAATAGGTCATATCCATAAAATCCAAATAAAAATCACCCCCCCCTCCCTCTCGCCTTACAAGCGTACAAAATTTAGTCTTTCACCCTAATTAATTTTCATTTTTTTCGCTAATTGTAAGTCTTCAATAAATTATATTATCAATCGTTTGAAATATCCCCTTCCCTTCCTTCAATAATAAAAGAAAATATGGTTATCTTTGTTTCCATTCTTACTCGTTGAATTAAAAATCTTTAAAAGTCTATTTTTCTTCCTGCTGTATTTGTTACTTTATTTTGATAGCAGTTAAACACCTTAAATCTTCCCTAAATCACTTAACCCATGACTTTGTTACTTAATAAGGGAGAGTGGTGTGGAATGGGACAGAACATTTTTCTTTTTATATTCCATTAATAAACTTTTCATCAGTTTCGTATTCCATTAAACAAAAGCATTCCCAATCTTCAGTTAAATAAAATAGCTGATTTACATATGCTTGCAATTGTAAAAAGGAAAAGAATATTTTAAGAATAAAAAGTAAATTTGCTATATATTTTTATGCTTTTTGCTATTAACACTCCGTCGGGCGCGCTTCAAAAGTTGCACCATCGAACGCGATGTATCTGACAGATACATTCTGTATTTCAGCATCATATTTTGTTGAAAATGAGTTTTAAAATATTATTCATCGTCACTTTCTTCAAACTGTTCAGGATCGTCACTGTCATTGCTAAATAAAATTTTATGGGCAATTTCTATGTCTTTAGGGTTATTCAAATCCAAAAACCGTTTAGTATTTATCATTTCGAGGCCGAAATTTAAACAGGAGAGACTGAGGTATTCACGTATTCTAACCTAGTATCAGTGGGAAAGTAACTACAAACGCTATCGGGCGCATGTATCTAATAGATACAAATCCTTAACAAAGCGCGAAACCGGAAATTCCTATCGACAAAAATTTTAAACCACTGCATTCCAGGGACGGAAATGACCGGAAGAACAGATACTGTAAAGGTCAAGGTCGTGAAACTCCCTTTCCTTTTCGAAAACGACGAATTTCTTACGCATGTACCTCTCAGATACAGCGCGCCCAATGAAGTGTTAATGACTTGTTTATGTAAATAAATAATTTTTTCTCTACTTATAGAACATTATACTGCTAATCATCCATAATTTAAACTATATCTAATAGCAGAATTTATGTCTATACAAGAAGTTTAACATAAAGTACAGGGAGGAATGGGACATACTAGCAAAGGAAGGAATGGGACAATTCCAATTTTTTTCACTCTTTTTTTTCTCTTAGTTGCAGTTTCGTTAATTATAAAATCGTTTCTGAAAATTGTTTCTCCCATAATTTCTTTTTATATTCCGATAGTTTCAGAGCTTTAAGTGAGTAGTCCAATTGCATGTCTGTTAAATTTGTTTTATATATATTATTTTAATTACTCATAGAGGAAGTTTTTATTTTTATGTAAAATTAGCTGTAAAAAAGGATGAACTCTTTATGTTGTTTTAAGAACAAATTAATCTTTGGGGTTATGCAAATATAATGTTATCATTTCAGGAGGGAGGAGGTTTGTCTTTTGATATAAATATCATTTCTGATCATCAATTGTTTCTCTTTTTATTTGTAACATGGTCTTTAGTACAAAGTAGTACGTTATTTTTATAGCCTATTACATATTTTTTTAATACAAAGTTATTAAAATCGCTAAATTATTATAAAATTTTTAAACTCTAAAATATAGTATACTCTAACGTTTAAAATTCTTATTTTTCTTCATATGTGTATGAATATATAATCACAGTTCGAGAAACAGTATAAAGTGTATTTGAAATTAAGCTTGTGCTTACTAATAAATAAAGAGAAAGAATGTTGTCTTCGTTTTTTGATATGAATTTCTATATGCTCCCCACCCATCTCCGTTCGGTGCAAGTACAATAAATCTTTATTACTGCTGAATGCATTATGTAACAAAAAGGTATCATAAGATTCGTTTAAATAGTATTGCTTTTAATTGTTATGTGATATAAAGTTTTTTCATATGTAAAATGATAATTTATCAACTTCTCATCATTTCATCATAAAAGTATGCGGAAAATAAATGAAACAAGTTTTGTATGTCTTTTCGAGCAAAATAAGTTATAGGAATCCAAATTTTCTACACTTTGATACCGATATCATTAATGGGGGGGGGGGGGGAGTTGAAGGATGATAACGTATGAATCGGAAGGAGGGAGGGGATCTAAAATTAACAAAAAGTTGATAAAATTATATTTGCAAAGCCCCTTTCGAAAGCGAGCTCTACGCGATACAGAATAATTAAAAAATATTTCATGTTTCAAAATTGTTTTTAAAACCATAGACAATCGGTAAGGGGCTATGCAACTATAATTATAGTTATATTGCATAAAATCAAGTGTACGAATTTATTTAAAACGTACGTAATATGAATTGTACAGTAACATACACAGATATAGAGAGACTTTTAACAATTAATTTTTTCAAAGATAATTTTTGAATA
Source organism: Maratus speculifer (assembly GCA_964019185.1). Lineage (NCBI taxonomy): Eukaryota > Metazoa > Arthropoda > Arachnida > Araneae > Salticidae > Maratus > Maratus speculifer. The sequence goes on from OZ025303.1 coordinate 161,719,252, forward strand.
TTTTATTTCTTCTGTTATTACGAAGTATAGGATTCGTAAAAAGTTTCGTCACATTTAGATGTTTTAGGGGACAGATTTCCCGTTTTTACGGAATGTGAGCCTGTGATTCTATTTGCATGTGAGTGACACATTTCGTGGGTACTCTGTCACAAGAACTAATGCACAGGATTCAATATTTAAAATATACAGTTGGCAAAAAAAGTATTTGTACACTTCATTTTTTTAAATTATAATGAAATTAAACAAAAGATTTAAGCAAAAAATACTGTAATACATTAATTTAACGCATTATAATATTATATAAGTGTTTAATTAAAAAATCGTCTGCTTTTTATCCCAGTGCTTTTCCCTCTGCGTAGGGATAATATGTGTTTTTCCCTCTGCGCAGGGATATTATTGTTCTCTTATGTTTACCTTAGTTGAGTCTGTGAATCTCGACGATGTGTGCATTGTGTTCCCTCAGCGGATTTTATTTGTGAAATGTGTTATTAAATAATGTGAAAAGTGATTATACAGTCTACTGCTTTCATTAAAATATATCGACACAACATTTTGGTCGCAATCGAGTTCGGAGTATTGCGAAATTTAAGTTAAAAAGTTAATAGAATAATGCGTGCGTAAAATTCATTCGAAAGTAAAATGAGCTAATTGGAATAGTGCCAAATAGAATAACACAAGAAAAAAAATGGATAAGAAAATATTGACTGATAAAAAAGTTTTAAAATCATCAATTACAAGAGTGAAAAATAAATTCTTCAAAACTGATTTGAGTGTGTGTGACTTAGAACAAATTCAGTTATTTAAAAAAGAAATTGAAAAATTAAATGAAGAGTTAAAGAATTTATTTAAATCGATTTTTTATGCATGTGAAGAAAAAGACATAAATTTATTTATAGAAGAGAAGGATGAACAACAAGACATCTTAGATGAATTAACGGTAAAAATTGAACATGAAATTAATGCTAGAAAAATAAATACGGACAATCCAAGAAAGGAGGTGAGTGAGATGAAATTACCTAAACTTTCTTTACCAACTTTCAGTGGAAATATTCATGAATGGTTAAGTTTCAAGGATTTGTTTACAGCAAGTATACATGAAAATGAAAATTTATCGCCTGCTCAGAAACTGCAATATTTAAAATTATCGTGTCATGGAGACGCGTTAAAAATAATAAAATCAATTCCTATTGAAGATTCGAAATACAATGTAGCTTGGCAATTATTAACGGAACGGTTTTCAAATAAAAGAGAATTAATATATTCTCATATAAGAAGATTATTAAATTTTCCATTCGTGCAAGGCGATTCAACGGCAGCAATACTTAATTTAGTGGATATGACGAATGAATGTGTTCGATCTTTCGAAATCTTGGATCAGAAGGTAAGTGGCTTTTCAGAAACTTTGTTGATTTATTTACTTTTGCAAAAACTTGACTCTAATATTAAATTGTGGTGGGAACGTCAGTTAAAAAATGACGAACTTCCAACGTTAGATCAATTAATAAATTTTCTGAAAGATTATGCTCGTTCATTACAATCTGCTAAAGGAAATAGTGTTTATAAGAAAAACAGTTATCCTAAATTAACTGCGATGACTGCTTCTGTTAATAATAACGAGTGTAAATATTGTTCTTCACCTAGTCATAAAATACCTAAATGCAGTGAGTTTTTAAAATTATCTGTTCGTGAAAGAGTGCAATTTGCAAAAAATAAAAATCTTTGTTTTGCATGTTTATCTGCTGACCATAAATTAACCAATTGTCAGTCAAAAAGAGTTTGTTCAAAATGTAATTTGAAGAGTCATAATAGCTTATTACACTATGAAAGACGAGAAACTAACTATCCAGATATAAAAAACCAAGTAACGCCTCAGTCCTCGTATCATACTAGTGAGACTGCTCCTGAATTATCTAATAATGTAAATATGTCCATAAATTCATGTCTTGGGGAAATAAATTCAAAATCATTTGGCATACTTGCAACTGCGCTAATTAATGTGAAAGATAATTATGGAGGCAATAAATTATTGAGATGTATAATAGATGTCGGAAGTACTAATAATTTCATAAGTGAGCGTGCAATACAATTATTAGGTATAAAGAGAAATTCTGCTAATTTACAGATTAAATGCTTGGGAATGGGATACTCCGAAGAGACACGTGGCGTTGTAAGATTGGAATTTTCTCCACATTTTGATAAACAAAACACACGATTAGGTACTTTTTATATTTTGAAAAAGATAACGAGTAATCAACCAGTTGTATCATATGATATTAATGCATTCAGTCATTTAAAGAACATAACACTAGCTGACCCTAAGTGGAATGAACCAGGACCAATAGACTTATTATTTGGAGTGTCATTATCATTATCTATAATTAGAGGAGAAAAAATATTTGGGAAACCAGGACTTCCTTTTGCAGTAAATTCAGATTATGGGTGGTTAATAACAGGAGATAGTGATACATTTTCAGAAAATAAACCAAATATTATAGTTAATTTTGCAAATGTTGAAACAGATTATGTAAAAAGATTCTGGGAATTAGAAAACATCCCCTCAAAAGAAATATACACAAATGAAGAAAAATATTGTGAGGAAATTTTTGATTCAACTCATTCACGCGATACTAATGGAAGATATATTGTGCGTTTGCCATTTAAAAAGCAGTGTAAAGAATTAGGGGAATCAAAATCGTTAGCTATGAAAAGATTTCTAAATTTAGAAAAACGATTTAATAGAAAGCCTGATTTGTATGAAAATTATTGTATATTTATGAATGAATATCTTGAAATGGGACACATGGAGAAAATACCAAAGAGTGAAATTCAAAAACCTGTTAATGAAATTTATTATCTGCCACATCATCCAGTAATCAAGGAATCTAGTACAACAACCCGTCTTAGAGTTGTGTTTGACGGTAGCGCAAAAACTACAAATAATGTTTCTCTTAATGAAAATTTAATTGTAGGTCCTAGAGTTCAACAAGAGTTATTTTTTATTTTGTTAAGATTCCGCACACACGCTATAGCTATTAATGCTGACATTGCAAAAATGTTTCGTCAAATTAAAATATTTCCTGAAGATCAAAATTTTCAAAGAATTCTCTGGAAGGATAAATTTTCCGATGATGTAAGTGATTATCGTCTTACTACAGTTACATACGGACTAACGTCTAGCCCATATTTAGCTACTAAAGTTCTACAGAAATTAGCGTTGGATGAAAAATTAAATTTTCCATTAGCGTCAAATATTGTATTACGTGATTTTTACGTAGACGACTTACTTACAGGTGCATCATCTCCCGAAGAAGCTATAAAATTAATATCAGAGTTACAAGAATTAATGAAAAGAGGCGGATTTGAGTTACGCAAGTGGGCCTCGAATGACATTAGTGTACTAAAAAACATTCCTGAAAATTTAATTCAGTCTAAATCAGATTTATCAATTGAAAACGATAACTCAATAAAGGTGTTAGGATTAAAATGGGACTCAAATCTCGATGTCTTTAAAATTAGTGTCACCATAGAACCAACATTAAAAGAAGTCACAAAGAGATCCATATTGTCAGATATAGCGAAATTTTTTGATCCACTTGGTTGGATCTCCCCCTTTATAATTTCTGCAAAAATTCTACTTCAGGAATTATGGAGAAGTAATCTGGCATGGGACGAACCTGTTCCACTTCTGATTAAAAATAGGTGGATAAAAATTCGGGAAGAACTCGCATGTTTAACATCAATTACTGTGCCTCGTTTAGCAATTATTCCTTCAGCTAACACATTTGAAATTCATTCATTTAGTGACGCTTCCTTAGTGGCATATGGTGCAGTTGTTTACTTAAGATCCTTATCAAATGATTCGGCTGTATCAGTTAGAATATTAGCTGCAAAAACAAGAGTTGCACCTTTAAAAACAATAACTTTACCTAAATTAGAATTGAGTGCCGCCCTGCTGTCAGCCCGTTTGGTAAAAACTGTTCTAGATTCATTGTGTTTGGACATCTCTAAAATTAATTGTTGGACGGATTCAACAATAGTTCTTTCTTGGCTATCAACCGAATCAAGAAGATGGCAAACTTTTGTTGCAAATCGTGTTTCTGAAATACAGCAACTTGTTCCTTCTGAGTGCTGGCATCATATAAAGGGAAAGGAGAATCCAGCAGATTGTGCATCAAGAGGTCTATCACCCTCGGAATTATCATCGCATGATCTGTGGTGGAATGGCCCCAGTTGGCTCAGTGATCCATCTTTCACTTCTCCAAAATCACAATTCGGGAGTGTTTTCTGTGACGAAGCTTTATTAGAACAAAGGAAAAATTATTTTTGTGCTACAGCCCAATTAAGTGTGGAAATGCCTATTCTCTCAAATATATCATCATTTACTAAGCTAAAACGTGTTATTGCTTGGTGTTTGAGATTTCTTACAAATTCTCGTTTACTTGTTTCAAAAAGAAACTTCGGCTTTCTTACACATACAGAAATTCAGAGTGCCTTAAAGGTGATAATTAAACAAGTGCAAGAGTCATCATTTCCTGATGACATTAAATGTATGACTTCTGGTAAGTGTTTACCTCGCAATAGCAAACTGATTAATCTTTCTCCATTCCTTGATAAAGAAGGAATACTCAGAGTTGGAGGACGTCTTCGTCATTCAAATCTCACACAAGAACAAATCCATCCAATATTGTTACCAAAAAATCATCCAGTGACAGTGTTGATTATCAGATATTTTCACTTATCTCATTTTCATGCTGCCCCTCAGCTATTATTGTGTGTTATCAGACAGAAGTTTTGGATTTTAAGTGGACGAAGTGCTGTAAGAAAGTTCGTAAGGAATTGTGTAATCTGTGCTCGTGCTTCTGCTTCTACAGCTAAACAAATCATGGCTGATTTACCTTCAACTAGAGTGCAACCTACCCGTCCGTTCCTTATTACAGGAATTGACTATGCTGGACCTATATTGTGTAAATTTAAAAAAGGTAGAGGTTCAAAATCTTTTAAGTGTTATATTTCATTATTTATATGTTTTTCTACTCATGCGATTCACATTGAATTAGTGACTGATTTATCTACTCAAGCTTTTTTAGCTTGTCTGAAGCGATTTATATCCAGACGAGGAAAACCAAAAGAAATTGTAAGTGATTGTGCCAAAAATTTTGTCGGTGCGAGCAAGGAGTTGAAAGAATTGTATAAATTTGTGACTTCTTCTCAGCATAATGAAGAAGTGACAAAATACTTAAGTTCAGAAGAAATAAATTGGCATTTCAATCCACCCTCAGCCCCTCACTTTGGAGGACTTTGGGAGTCTGGTATAAAGTCGATGAAATTTCATTTAAAAAGAACCGTTGGCAATTCAGTTTTGACATTTGAAGAACTTTCAACTCTTTTAGCTCAAATCGAAGCATGTTTAAATTCTAGACCCCTTTACAGTGGAAATTAGCTAGAGTGATAAAAACTCACCCTGGATCTGATAAAAAGGTTCGTGTAGTTACCCTGAAAACTGAAAATAGTGAATTAAAAAGGCCAATAACTAAATTGTGTAAATTACCTTTAGAGTAAATTTTTGAAACCCTTTCGGCTTTCAAGGCCGGGAGTATGTTTAATTAAAAAATCGTCTGCTTTTTATCCCAGTGCTTTTCCCTCTGCGTAGGGATAATATGTGTTTTTCCCTCTGCGCAGGGATATTATTGTTCTCTTATGTTTACCTTAGTTGAGTCTGTGAATCTCGACGATGTGTGCATTGTGTTCCCTCAGCGGATTTTATTTGTGAAATGTGTTATTAAATAATGTGAAAAGTGATTATACAGTCTACTGCTTTCATTAAAATATATCGACACAACAATAAGCAAAAACAAAATTAAACGAATCGATTTTTTACATTATAATAAACAAATATACAAAAATATAATGCAAAAAAAGTATTTGTACACTATATTAACGTAATATAATTAATGAAAATTTAGTAAAATGATACAAATTAATATTTTGTGCGAATTCATTTAGCGTTTATGACTACTTCTAGATGGTGTGACATGGATTCCATCAACTTTTTTGTATCGGTCTGGTTAATGTTATTCCATGACACAATAAGAGCTTCTTTAAAACTGTTTTTTACCAATACATATTTTTTTTTCGGATTTTTGCATCCAATAGCATCTGCAAATTTTCTATTGGATTCAAGTCTAGAGATTTTAGAAGAATTACCAGTCGTCTTGGAATATTGTCGTAAGCATGTGCTGATGATTACAGCAGTATGCTTTGGTCTTTATCCTGCAGAAAGTGAAAAGCTTCCTCTATGCATAATTTCTTGGCACAGTTTAATAAATTATGGCGCGACACATCAATGTATGTTAAACCTGTCTTTCCATTGTCAATAAATTTTAAATGTCCTGCTCCATTAGAAGCTATGCACCCCAAAATTATAATATCCCCCCCAACATGCTTGATAGTTTGAAGTATACATTTTGGATCTAGAACAGTTTTATTTTTACGCCAATTTTTTCGAATGCTTGATGGTAAGAAAATTTCGAATTTTCCCTCATCAGAAAAAATTACTGTTTTCCAAAAATCCAATGATTTACTTCTGTATGCGAAAGCGAATAGTATGCGTTTTCGCCTATTTGTTTCGCTGATGAATGGATTTTTCCTTGAGGTTCTTCCTTTTAAATCTGCATTGAGAAGAATATTTCTTATTGTTTGAGGTATTACTCTGATGCGAGAAGATGTCGCAAGGTCTCCAGCAAATTTTTGAACCGAACGCATAGGATTTTTTAAAGCTTTTTTAACAACACTCCTTTTTTCCCTCATTGTTAGTTTGCTAAGAAGTCCTGGTTTTCATTGAATTTCGATGCTTTTAATTTATTCATAGTTTCTCACTATACATCCAATAGTTGTAAATGGTAATTTAATAGCTTTTACAAATTCTTGTTGCGAATTAAAATTTTTATTATGCTCAATCATAGGATTTCATATATCTAGAGGTTCCTCTCTAGTATTAGGTTCTATACTCAATTATTTCAAGAGCAAATTAGATTAAATGTCAGACAAATATAATATGAACTCAAAAATTATTATCAGCTTCTGTAAAAGTAGTCCTTTGAACCATAAACACTATAAAACACAGTACATATCAGGATGGAGAAATGTACAAATACTTTTTTTGCAAGAAATTTTTAAACTTTTCCTATTAGAAAATTATTTTACATCTTTATCGAAATTTTCTGTTGTGTAATTTAAAACGCACGATAAACAGACTGTATTAAAACTATTTTTGACAAAATATCTGTTTTTATTTAGTTAAAAATTAAAAATTTTAGAGTGTACAAATACTTTTTTTGCCAACTGTATATGTTTAATATAGAAATTATGTCCAGTCTGTCTCTGATATAAATTGGTGATGATTAATTTTTAATGTAAATTCTAGTTTTCAACGGATTTACACGTTTTACGGGTCATATATACCAAAGAACTTGTTTTTACTAAATGGCTATATGTTGACACCAGCTATTGCAGTGTCACCGTTGCAGGTTTTGGTGTAGATCACTAAACAACTAGCGCTTTTATGGTGCATTTCTTACGTGATTTTACCGATATTCATATCTTAGGAACTAATGCACGGAATTTCATATCATTAGAATTCTCATGATGGGCATAGATTGTCTTTTAATTTTGGTACTTCGATGAATTTTAAAATAGTATTATGTACGAGATAGAAGAAAATTGTGGGATTTGGAGTTGTGGTACAAGGTACTTCCGCTATTTTACATCCTTAAAAAACTTGACATTATTGACCAAACTCTTTGAATTTTTTTTGGTGTTAAAAACATAAGATATACGAAGCCTGGGTGAAAAAAATATTGATATTTAGTGGAAAAGGGCTGGTAAGATTTTTACCGCGATAAAACTCTCAGGTTTTAACAAATTTTGTCAAATTTTCACACATTTTATTTTGTAAAAAAATATTTCTAATTGTCGAAATGTTACGAAATTTTCGTAGGTAATGCAAGTATGGTCTATTGAAGTGCTCTAAAAAGATGTTCAAATACGGAAGTTTAGTAACATTTATATGAAGGAAAGTACATATATTTAATAAACATATGCTTTCCTTGTAGTTTGAAGTGATCTGCCTTCGCCAGTGTATTTGAGAGAGTTAAAATTCCATTAATTTTGTTAAAATTCAATTAATTTTTATACATGTAAATATAAGAGGTATTTAATATGGTTTTACGTAATTTTTATAAAATGTTAATATATAGGGGATAGTGGTGTGAGATAGTGGGAGGAATTGGACAGTAGGTTTTTCTCTTTATGCAACATTCTAAACATTTCATCAATCGCACACTAGATGAAGCATTGGTAGCCAAACTTTATTTGAAAAAAAATGTTGGTCTGCATAAGCTTACAATTGTATAAAAGATCATTTCAAGAATCAAATGTAAATTTACTTTTTATGCTTTCTGTATATTAATGATTTGTTATTCATAGGTGTAATAGTTTCATTATTTATGGAACATTATACTGTATATTATTAGTTATTAAAACAAGTCTAAAAGCAGCACTTTTGTTTGTACAAGAAGTTTAACACAAAAAAAGAAAGTGGGGAGGAATGGGACATGCCAGTAAAGGGAGGAATGGGCTATGCCTTTCTTTTTTTTAATGAGATGAATGTAAATTGGTAACATGCAAACATATTTAGAGGGTAATATATTGATTATAACATTGATAGTACATTCATTTACTTCAAAATGTAAATAATTTGAATTGACGATTTTTTAATGTTATCTATGACTAACAATACTGAATTTCCATTTACGTTATGAAAATCTTGGAATTTTATGTTGTGCCACATACATTATATCATTCTACAATCTTTATCAGATTATATATCTAGCCGACACTTAATTATTTGTGCCTTATAGCTTTATTTTACTGCATTTCGATATATCTCTATAAGTGGTGAGTTATGGGGCACATTTTAAAACCTACAATTTCTTTAATTATAAAATACCTTTTGAATGTTTTGTTTCTATATTGTTCAAGCACATTAAAAGGTGGTTTCACCTTGCAATCTATAAATTGAAATTTTTGTTTTAAAGTTAAAGAAAATTGATTTTCTAAATTTTGTAAAAAGTGTCGCACCCCACCGCAATTTTCTCTATAATAACAAAAATTATCAACAAAGGTACCCAGATTCGTTAATAATTGGGCCTGTCAAATGATGGCTGTTTGCATATATTCGAAGATTAAACTTTTATATTAAAATGAATGCCTATTGGCATTATATATTGGGTAAGAAGGCGTATTGTGTTTCAGCATTATTTATTTATATAGACTTGCCGTCAAAGGACAATGACAACATACAATGCTGATGATTTTTTAAAATCCACATCTTCAACATTATGGATGCCTTCAGGAAATCATTTTAAAAACAATTGAGCAAATTTATTGATACATATTTAGCATTTATAAAGCATATTCAATATTTTTTATGTGTTACAATTCCCCCTATCAATTGATTTTTGTATTTTTATTTCATAAGTTAGAAGAATGTCAAGCCTTTATAAAAAAGACCTTTTCAATAGGGTTTTGCGAGTTCATTTTAGTTGAAATTAGTAATTAATAATGAAAGCAATTTACGATTTATTGATGCTATGTCAGTAAATGGAAACATCTCAGATGAGAAAATCCTATGACTGTATATGCGACTTTAACTTTGCCAAAATGCCGATCATCAGCTTGAATTTAAAATGCATGGTTTTTCTTCATCTAGTTAATTTTTAAATACTTGTAACATTCAATACGAAGATGTATATTGGCTTTTCTATAATATATTCATTATAAATTTTACTAAATTTTTCTTTCTTTTTTATGTTAACATCTAACTTATTATTTTAGATGCATGAAGAAACTGAAGTTCAATTTAAAAACAATATGAGCTCCTTGATGACGAAAGTAGAGGAAAAAGAAGCACTATCTTTCAATGAGAAAAATCTTGTGAACCTCATTCTGCAGCACTGAAATTTTCCAATTATTTTATTGCAATATATCTTTAACATTCATTTTATGATATGTTCCCAAAATCTCCAAAAATAATTTTTTAAAAGTATGCAACTCATAGGTATTTGTATAAATACTAATTACGTAGTATTTGCAAAATGTGAGTCATATTAAAAAGATATAAATGTTTTTTGTTGTAATGAATTAAATAAATAGTTATTTAATAAAATTTATTCATATTTCATTGTATTTTGTTATTTAATCATATTGCATTTATTGGTAGTATAGATATTCATATTACATTTATATCAAAAACGACAGCTCCATAATATTTTCCAAATCAATATGTATTTATTTTTGTTTCCATTCTAGTTTTTTACTTTCAGAAAGATTGCTTAGTAAACTCTGATTATAACATACTGATAAACATAAAAAGTGCGAGACCTGCCCACAATTATAGTTGATAAGTCAAAGATGCATTTTTGTGTACATATGTTAAGGTGTGTATATTATCTCTCCTATATGCAACTATTTTAGTTAAAGATTCTAATTCCAGAGCAATATTAACCACAGAAGAATTCTACTAAATTCATACATATTCGACTCATTCTTCCGGATCTTTAAGCCAGTTTAGAGTTTTAAATTTGTGATCTATCAATAATTAAATTTTTCCTCTTTAATATTTTATTTTGAAACAAAACTCTCAACCAAATAAAGTATTAAAAAATGTATAATGTATTAAACGTAGATGGTGAAAGAAATTTGTTAAGAATAAGTCCAGGTAAAAGACAATAAAAAATTAAAGGGAAAAAGATTCTAGTAATTAGTAAGAATTGTACGACATATCCACCTGAAATAAGAATAAGGTTTAAAAAAAAAAACCTTAAATGTGACATTCGGATAAAGGCATTAATTTTTTTTCCAGAACTCTTATCTGTTTTGACCCATTGAATTAGTTATTGTAGTGTTTCAAATATATGTAACAGAAGACACTTGTTACTGAAATTCATATGACCATAGAACAGAACAAAACATCTTAAATATAAGACTACTATATTTTCATTTCTAGCATTCTAGTTTAAAAGCATATTCGCATAGAATAAACAGAAAATGTTTTTTCATAATATGCAGGTTTTCTAATCATGCATTGGATTAGGTGAGGCCCAGTGCTTTATATGTATAAATTAAGCACCGTCTGTCCGTTAAGCTTCATCTAAAATCATATTTCTTTTAGGCATATTTTAAAACTCAGTTATGGAAATTTATTTATTTCTCTATCTATTTGCTTTTTTTAGTTTAACTAAAGACCGTAAGATCGGCTTCAGCTTATCTACTTATTTAGTGATATTGTTATAATGCTCATATAATATAAAAAATGATTTTGCACCTATTTAAATGTCTACATTGAAACTTCAGTGAGTTTTCTCATGTGTAACATTTATGTCAATTGCTGTGGTAATATTGAAACACATCTTAGGTCATATTGCTTATTTTACATCGAAATATTTTGATACATGAGAAAAATTCCACTCTGGATATTTAAAACTGTAAAAATTCAACTTCATGTTGAAAGAATACTATAAAAACTCCGCTTAATTTAAGTATTAGAATAAAAAACAATTACGTAAAATCTTTTTGGAATACTGCTGTAAAAATATAGTAATAACATTGCAAACAATTTGTGCAGTTACAAATACATGTTGGTATGTGCAAATAAAATATTTTAAATACAAAAAAATGATTAACAAATTTACTGAATTAACACTTATACTGTTGCAAAGAACTTTCTGACGAGAATACAAAATGTGGCCTAAATACAATACAATACAATACAATACAAAAAAAAAAAAAAAAAAAAAAAAAAAAAAAAAAATTGGTAATTTTTCTAACGATATCTCATTAAAGTTACATTTTTTTTATAAAGTACATAAAAGGTTTAAGGTGCAAGCATAAAAAAACCATACTAAATATGCCATAAAGTTCCTTGCAAATGTACAACAAATTCTCAATAAATATACTACAAAATGTTTTGTAAGAATACTAAAAATCATTAGAATACTCACAAAATAATGTATAGAAAACTCACTAAAAATTCCTAAATACGTTTATTAAATAATTCTCAGTAAATTTACCAATATATATATAGTGATCACTCTAAAATATCGCTAGTAAGCTTACTAAATAATGTTTAGTACATTTATATAAAATGATATGAGAACCTCCCTTACAAATCATTAGTAAATTTACTAAATAATCAGTAGTAAGTTTACAAAACGTTCTTTAGAAAACTCCCTAACAAATCGTTACTGTATATACAACATAATCATTGGTAAATTTACGAAACATTCCTTACTAAACTCCCTGAATAATTTATAGTAAGTTTACTAAATAATATTTAGAAAATTTACAGACTTTTCTTTAGGAAACTCACTAAAAAATCGTTAGTATGTTTACTAAACAATATTTAGTAACATTAACTAAAGCAACTTTTGTAATTGTACATGATTTTCTTCTGTTGTGGTTACATGAAAAGTTCTAGGCATCCCAGTTTCCTAGAAAATTCTTAGTAACCTTACAGAATTTTTTTTACAGTGTACATATAAATAAAATTCAATAATCCTCGATATTTTTTTCTTTTTTTGTCTATCTAAAGCACCCATTTTGCAGCTCTTAGAAAAGAAAAGTGATATAACGTCAATTATCTTGCTGATGCTTAAACTTGTGGTTTGAGCTAAAAAAATTGCTGTTATGCAATACTTTTGATGATGGAAATAGATGCCAGCTTTGATGTTAAACGAAGCTTTTGACAGAAAAAAGATAAAAGATGTGATGAGTTTTTATTGCTTTTTTTCTTCTTTGCTCAGGCGATAGAATTAATGTCTTATTTCTTCCTATTACCTACAATGAAATATACTGGATATATTCTCATTACTCTTATTCATACCTTTAGGTAAAGCAGCTTTGAGTTTTTATTTTGAATCTGAGCAGTTTGAGAAAAAAAAACCTTTGAACGTGCCAAATCCATTTTATTTTGGAATGTTTAAAAAAAATCAGGCTGTTTTGTTGCTATTATTTTTTGAAATACTAATAATACTGGATACAAAAAACTATCTCTTTCATTCTCTACCCTTCATGAAATTAATAGGTAAATAATTCAAATTAATATTAAAAAAATCATCTCACATAATTAAAACGCATACCCATAAAAAACAACCACAGAAAGACAATAAATATTACTATCTCGCTTTGAGATAAATAAAATAAATTTTAAAAATATAGACAGGTAAAGCTCTTATGATTGATAGTAAATTATTTCACAAAAAGATGTAAACAGAAAGAATTTTGATTTATTTCTTACGATTATGAAGAAAAAAAAATGTAACTTATTAGTTCTTTGTATTTTACTTGAAAAAATATTTAAACGAAAACAATAAAAGAAAAAGTAATTGATCTTGAGCAGCTGCGTTTAATAATTGTATTATTTGTATTTCAATTCATTTTACAACAAAAGAGTGCATATCAATGAAACATATAAAAAATTTCTTTAATGCAAATGTTTTGAAATTGCAGGGATAAAAAACTATTTTAAAGGAAAATAAATTTTAAATATAATTCTAAAATGTATGTAGATTCTTAAATTTATTTAAATTGGCCTTTATGCTATACTATTTGGTTGCGAAATTTTTCACAATTTGAACAATGTGTATAAAACATACTTACAAAATAAACTGTATGATAATAAATAATAAAATTCTCTAATAATAAAAGCCTAACTCATATAACTGTTATCGTTTTTTTCGGGCTGACCGCTTCACTATTTCTTTGACAAGTGATCATTTTGCTACTTTTATGTTAGCTGGTGGCAGATGATTAAATCTTCAAATAGGGTTCGAACGTAATCAATTTATTTAAAATATAAATATATCACTAACTTCATTTAAAATACATGTGCATCAGATACATTTCAAATACACAATTTTGGTCTCTAATAATAAAAATGTAAGTCATGTGACGTTCATAAAAAAGCAGCTTTTCATATGTACCACACTGTAAAAAAAATTCTGTAAAGGTACTAAACTTTTTCTTGGAAACTGGGATTCCAAGAACTTTTCCTGTAACGGCAACAGCAAAAATTCAAGTTTTAGAATCGATTACATGGGTTTTTCCTGTTACTGTTACATGAAAACGTCTTGGAATCCCAGTTTCCTAGAAAATGTTTAGTACCTTTACAGAATTTTTTTACAGTGCAAGTGGCCATTATAATGAAAATTATCTGATAGAGTTTACGATTTTAACAATGTTATATGTTAAATAATGTTAAATAATGTTGCTTGGAATACTAATGGCAAAGATTAACAAGACTAGCATTTAACAACCGTTTTTGGCGATCTATCTCATGCACTGTAAAAAAAATTCTGTAAAGTTACTAAACATTTTCTAGGAAACTGGAATTCCTAGAAATTTTTATGTAAAGAAAACAGCAAAAATTCATGCAACAGATATAGATTTGCACGGAAAATAAAAAAATCTGTAAATTTACTAAGAATTTTTTAAGAATCTGGGATTCCTAGAATTTTTAATGTAACGTCAACCCAGGTTACAGATAAATTTTAAAAAGATAACTGTAATTTTAATAGATTCGTTTGTAAAGTTACAGATATTTGTAGTTTTTACAAAAATTAATTTTGTAGATTTTGTGCATTTTCTTGTATAGTATACAGATAAAATGTTAGTAAGCATACAGATTTCGGCAACTTTAAATCTGCAGGATTTCAGATTTTGTTTTACAGTGTGACCCGGATGATACGTAAATATCGCATCTGCACTGTAAAAAAAAATTCTGTAGAGGTACTAAACTTTATCTAGGAAACTGGGATTCCTAGAACTTTCCCTGTAACGGTAACAGCAAAAATTCTAGTTTTAGAATCAGTTACATGGATTTTTCCTGTTATCGTTACATGAAAAGTTCTTGGAATCCCAGTTTCCTAGAAAATGTTTAGTACCTTTACTGAATTTTTTTACAGTGTGGACATGAAACTTAAACGACTAAGTGATTCAAGCTGTTTTTGTCAAGAAAGATGAAATGAATAATTACAAAAAAGATCTGGAATGCTGCCACAATAATAAAAAAAATCTGGATTCTTCTATCAGAAACTTCCGATCTGTCGAAGGATTAAACAAATAAATGAAAGTGCAAATAAAAGTAACATGTTTGAATGTATAACATGCATTTCAGGGTATAAAATAATGAAAATAAAATATTCTGTTTGCCTTTATTTCTGCAGTCTACTGTTGTGGCTGTAAGAAACTATTGCAAAGGGAAGGAAGGGTAAGGAGGTAGTGAAAACACTTTTTTGCCGGTAGAATCGATAAGTGCTCGGATAATGTTTCTCTTTTTCATTTATATTATATTTACATGTTTTTTTTCTTTTTCAAGCTGTCATTTGTTATGCATCTATGGAAATTTGTTATTTAATTATTAAATTGCACTGAAAAGTCTTCCAGTTTCTGGTACTAGGTTGAATTAAATGATTACAAAATATTGGCTTTAGTTGAAAATGTTTTGGATAGGACAGCACGAGAATTTCGAAAATTCTAAGAATCTTCTAGAAAACAATAGTACCGTAATTATGTCAATATGGAATGGTGAGCCAAACCGTTGTATGAGCGCCGTATGTATTAATGGAGTACAATATAATCGAGCGAATTTTGGCCTTTAATTTTCTGTTAAACTGCAACTAACTATGTCTATTTTTATAGCGGATGGTTACAAGTGGAATTTACTCGGGCTTTTTTCTAATCTTAGCAGCATGATTTTATCTATTTGGCGCAATCTGATATCCTTTGTCCTAGTGGTGAAAGTTATGGTGGGAGTGCTGATAAGCAATGTGGACATGGAGATAAGAGACTGGAGAGTTAAAAGATAAATACGAGGTCTCAAACACAGTGATATTTTGAATTCTTTTGGCTTAGAATACTCCGAGGATAGTTTTTAATTTTATTTTGGGTATTTCAATTTAATTTGAGTTAATTTTATTTCTTTATATTTGTGCTGTATTTTTTCGTTCTCATTTGTTTTAAAACAGTGCTTAGAGTAGGTTAATTGGTTTCTAACACATCCGTATTTGTAATGTATGCATCATAATCATCATATATGACAACAACAACAGCAACATTTTTCAATAGAAATTTCGATTGGAAATGCACCGCTTGATGTAGGCCTCTCTAGATTTTACCATTGTTTCTTGTCTAGTGCTTTGGTCATCCAGTTAACTTCAGACACTTTCCTAATTTTATCGTCCCATCGTACACGAAATCGTCTTCACGGTAATTTTTTCATCTCTGGGATACCAATGTAGTGTGTTTGTACTCTATCTTTTGTGTTCTTGTAATGCGCCAAGCCCAATTTTATTGTAATCATTTAACTCTCCCAATGATGTAAAAAAGTCAGCTGATTGCTATATAAATATACATGTTATGGTTATCCATAAATTAACTTATTTAAAATGCACTAATGAAACGGCAATTGAATTATTTCTCAACATAGTAGAACTTTAATGAATCTCATGCATTATCACTACTATATTACATTTATATGTAGGTGTTTTAAAGTTTTAGAAAGCTCATTATTAATACTACAGCTATCAAATATTTCAATTTTTGAGTATCACTGTTTATAAAAAGAAATATATTTTTTTTTATTTAAATACAGAATTTTGTAATTATATAAAAAGAGTACTATTAGGAAACTATGGTACTAAAAAATAGGTAGATTTTTAAATAAAGAATAGTCGAGTTCTTCATGCAGCTGCTTTCAGTATAAAATACTGAAGTAACTTCCCAATCACAAGACTCTTATAAATATTGAAAAGAAACTATTGTATTCTGAAATTAAAAGGATTATATACATATTTTTTTATATATTTTTTTCAAGTGAATTGTAAATTGAATTCGCAGCAATTAAATATCGCTTGATTTACTATAATTTTTTTTCACCTACAAAAAATATTTAAAAGAGCAAGAAAAACATAAAGTTCCAAAAGAATTCCTTTTAAAACAAAAACACAGTTCTTAAGCAACAATTGTCATTCGATAATCCTTATGATATAAAATAGCCCTTCTAAATATATGATATATAGTATCTTCACGATTTGCCATTTTCTACAATTTATCTTTGTGGAGTCATAGTATCGATTTCTGTCTGACATGTTACCGATAACTAGAGAAAAATGTTTTCGATTGTTTTGATTTTGTGAGATAAATGATATCATTATTGATTTATAAATTTAATACCAATAAAAGTTAAAAATCATCTAGATATTGTGAAAAACACAGTAATAACTGGCGATAAATTGATAAATAAACTAAAACACTTTGTTAAATCACCATAAAATGAAAAATTAAGCAAGACGCGTTTCGAGCAACAACAATAACTGCTCGTCATCAGCTAAACCCAACATGTGCTAAACACACATAGCGCCACCTTTCGCACTCTTTATAATCTCCTCCCTCTTTCTTTCACTTTATCTCGACTCTGTGCCTTACGGTCACGTGTTGGGTTTAGCTGATGACGAACTGTTATTGATGTAGCTCGAAACGCGTCCTGCTTAATTTTTCATTTTAAGGTGATTTAACAAAATGTTTTAGTTTATTTATCTAGATATTGTGTACATAGATATGTTATGTACATAAATATGTTAATTATGTTTTCCTGCCCAGAACAAAGCTCTTCATGGGGTTGTTCATTTTCTATGCTGTTGTAGAAATACTTTTATTCATAATGAATTCAATATTCCTTGTATCCGCTTTGTTATAAAAAAATCCAACTATTTATTTCAAATAATAAATATAAACTATTCCTACCATTACAAATCCTGCTCTTCAAATTTTTCTATTTATGATAAGCGTTCCAACTGGCGAAGACCACGGATCACTCTTCAGCTTCCTGAAAACATTGATCCAGTTTTACTAGTTTTTCTTTTCATTGATTGGGCTGGCATTTCTGGATGTTCTTTATCCTCTGTTGGAAATTTGTATATATATTTTCTGGAAACAGTGGATTCTTTCTATTCTGAATAATCATGGGATCAGCTAAAAATGTTCAGATTAGAGAGGTGTTCATTATAGAGGGATATTGGAAATGCATTACTACTACTACTATATACGGTGACCGAGCCAGAACATTATCATATAAAGCCAGTTCTACAAAGTTTTTATTATATTTCCTTCCTTTTAAGTTTTCGAAGTAAAATAACAGAATTGCTACATTCCTTAATGAATGTACTCTCATAGGCAAAAATAAAATTTGCTGAAATTAAAGACAGGCAATTAATAGTTTCTTTAATTGCCATATTCGTACTAGTTGATTAATCGAAGAAAATTCGAAAATTAATTCTTCAAAATATAAGGGTTAAACTGTGTTTAACATTATTTCACATAAAACTATTAATAAAAAACAACAACTTAGAAATGGATAATTTTAACTTATTATAACTACATTAGTCTACAATGCAAAAATATCCGAGATAATTTTAAATAATTTCTTCTTGTCTATCCTTGCTAAATATGATTTGATAAGTAAAAGTAATTCATTAGTTTAAGTTTTCACGATACCTCATATCTCCCAAATTTTACGATTCTACCCTCATTCAACTTGACAATGTTCATATTTACTTTGTTAGTTTACGTTAAATATTAAAAATATCGTACTTTAGAGCTCTATTCTGTACTAATAAATAATAAATGTGCTAAAAGTAAAATTATTTTATAGAAAAATGTCTCGAAAATGTGTGAATAATCCCGACAGTTTTTGTTACATTTGCGAGGAGGTGATATTAACAAAGGTGTTCTATGCCTGCGAGAAAAAAAAAAGCCTATTCTTACTACTTTAACGAAAACATAAAACACCAGGACAAAAACTGGGTTCCACATTTCTGCTGCAATCCGTGTGCTACAGGTTTGAGAAATTGGTTGCGACAACCCATGTATTTGGAAAAGATAAAGGTTTTTCTAAAAAAAAAAAAAAGATAACTGCCACAATCTATACAAATATACCATCTGCTAGTCGTCCTCTGCCGCACGACGATCTTCACCCATTCCCGAAACCTCCTAAGATTGACGACAACAAAGATGAAATCATATCTACTTCACTATCAATTTCCTCAATGTCAAAATACGAAGTACCTACAACATTATCACAGCCATACATGACAATGCAAACTAAATTAAATGATCGTGTAAGGGACTTGGAATTGCCAAACTACAAAGCAGAACTTCTAAGTTCGATATTGCAGCAGTGCACATCTTTTAGAAAGTGATGTGACTATAACAGCTTTCCGTACTAGACAAAAAGAAATGACATAATATTTTGAAATGGCTGAAAGCTTAGTTTTTTGAACAATTGTGGATAATTGTGGGACTTTAAACAATGAACATGAAGAGCGTTTCAATTAGGACATCTGAAACATGAAAAAACGATATCAGGGCAAAAATAACGTTTCAATGTAGGCGGATTACTGTTGGAGTGTTTATCGAGTTGTTCCAGAAACAGAATGTGAAAGGTAAGCGAATAAACGATGTCGAAATTCTGCTAATAAATAGAATAATAGTATATTTTTTGCATTATTTTGTATTTTTTTATTTCTAATAAATGGAAACTAATTTAAATAAATAATTATTGTTTAATGATTGTAATAAATAGTTATTGTAAAAAAGCTGCTTTGCTCGAAGAATACTGTTTTAAAGCCAAAATTTGTAGACCAGTGTATCTCTAACTAATAAAAATCTAAATATTTACACTTTCTAATAACAAAAATCCTAAAATGGCTTCTCTTAGAGCAGACAGCTGACAACAATTCGACAACAAGCGTTCCAAACTTTTAACTGAATATTTTATCTGAACTATTCAAACAAATTGCAACATCAAGTACAAAATCTAGCAATGATTTTGTCTGTTTATTTTCTAATAGAGTTCGTTGAATCTTGTTATTACTCTGTAACAGTTTTTCTGAATTTCTATGATGGGATAATTTCCCGAAATTTCATTACAATTACATTGTCAATTTACAGAGAGATGGAGTGGATATGGGGAGCGTTCATAATACTGGAGTGTTCAGAATACAAAGTTCATCTTTTGTTAAGTCTATGATGTTTCACCGGGACAATCGGGATGTGTTCATAATACCGGGGATTCACACAGCGAAAATCTACCGTATTTCTTTTTTGTATATATATTTTTTTATTTTTTTTTTGTTATCACGATATTTCTAAATCTATACCAACATTGACCTGTTACTGTATTTTATGTCTAATTTATAAATGTATTGCGCATTTAAATGGCTTTTTCGATCTGGTATCCGTGTCTCCTTCGTGTTTCTGTCAGTCTTCAGCTATGACTTGCGTTTTTCTACTCTACATTTCTCTACTAGAGGTGATAAGTTAATTTATCCAGGTACTCTGCAAAACATTTTATTTCAAGTTCCAAGCATATTTTCCCTTCCCTACAGTCCTTCAAACTCATGTTAGTACTTCCAGTCTGTTATGTGACGGAGATGTAAAACACAAATTCCAGCTCCCACGTGAAACAATATGAAGTCTATTATTAGTAATGGGCTAATATATATATAAACTTTAAACAATTTGGCAAGGGGAAAAGATTATTAACTAGAATAGATAACAAAATCAAAAACGAAACAAAACAAAAACAAAGACAGTACGCATGCTTAGGATTCCCCTTTCAAAATGGATGCGTGTGCTTTCGAAAGATTTCTGGAATATATTAAATAAATGATACCTTTATGCATTTGTAACGCCTTTAAAATAATTATTTGTGCATTTTAAAGTTCATATTAATAACAAGATGTAATTTCCTTCTAGACACTGGTATTTAAATACAGTGATTTGATTCTTTAAAAAAATATCACTACAGATTTTCCTCAATCAGTATCACTTACTAATGCCGCAATATTATCACAGTATTCAAAACATGCAACACATTTGTTTCATTGGGTGTAATGATTTATTGTTTACTTCTTAAGCAAAAAATAAACTCAGAGGAAATATGTACCATTATTTTATTTACAGTAATTTATTTTTTTGTCATCTACAAAATAAATTTAAACGAACAGAAAAATATGTAATTCTCATGCGTATTGAAATGTTTGAATTCTGTACAAATGAAATACGTTATTGACCAACAATTGCCATACGATTTTCCATATAATATAAAAATATACACAGAAAAACTGTGCAGCAATTCTTTATTAACTGAAATTTATTTTTTTCTCATCGACGAAATAAATTTAAAAGTAGCAAAATATGAGTTCTGCATTGTGAAAAGTTTGAATTTTTCCAAGACAAACTAAGGTTTCTTGAGCAACAGTTGTCATTTAATAAACCATATATAATAAATAAAGAGAAAAAAATCATGAAAAACATCATAAATATAGGAAATATAGATTCTTTCAGTTGTGACATTTTCAGCAATTTATCTTTTCGAATTCATAATATCGATTACTTTGTGACACATCATCGATAAATAGTGAAAAGTGTTTTCAATTGTTTTGATTTCCTTAAAAAGATAAATGATGTCATATTGATTTCTAAATCTGATACCAGTTAAAATTAATGATACTTCAGAAAGTGTATTGAGTCATATATACTGTACACGGGGTTCAACATTGTGCTTCTGCATTGTTTTCGTTTTGGATTATTTTTATTACACTTTTAGACCAAGAGTTGCTTATTTTTCTATCCGAGTTTTAATATCAATAAATTAAAAAATGTAATTTAAAAGATGGAAATAAAAATCTCAGGGATGAGAGGAATTACCGACCCGGGAACCCAGCTTTCACTTGAGAGAATAAGTATAATTCCAAGTGGAAAACTCAAATCCACTGCATATGGTTAGATACATTAACAATGTCTAGCTTTTACAATACAGGGTGTGCATAAATTATTGAGTGCATTTTAATGATCGA
This sequence comes from Maratus speculifer, assembly GCA_964019185.1. NCBI lineage: Eukaryota > Metazoa > Arthropoda > Arachnida > Araneae > Salticidae > Maratus > Maratus speculifer. The sequence continues at coordinate 161,741,226 of OZ025303.1, forward strand.
TAAAACAAAACAAATACTGTATTAACTTGTTTATTATTTTATTTACAAGCATATTTAAAACAGTTTTGGTTTATAGATTCAAGACGTTGTACATAAGATTCATGTGTCCCACGTAACATTACGAGTATGTACGTTGTGGAGCATCTCAGCTGTTATTGCTCTAATAACCTCAGTAATTCGTCATTTCAGTTCATCAATATTGCGAAAATTTGTTGCGTACACTAATTCTTTGAATCCCCCCCCCCAAAAAAAAAAAAAAAAAAAGTTGTGTCGGGTGACCGTGGAGGCCAAGGAATTGGCAGGGCTACACTAGATACCGGGCTTGCTCATTCCTTATCACGACGTCACAAAAGGTGGATGGCCGCTATCTGTGATTGGTAAAAACAAGGCTCAAAGTGACGCACCCATCGTTTTGTACCAATCGCTGGACGTTATTCAGCCACCTTTTGTGACGTCATGAAAGGAATGAGCAAGCCCGATATCTAGTGTTGTCTTGGAATTGGTCCACCTCTATAAAACCATCGTCTGGAAAATGTTTCCTGCAGGTAGTCTTTAACAGTGGAACTTCAATGTGGTGGTGCACCATCTCACTGGAAATAAATTTGTGGCTGAAAAACAAACTGTTTAAATCGCTTTTGCATTTAAACAGTAGTAGTGCTTGCTACATTGATTTGTGTTTGTTTTATTGAACTTCTAAATGCGCTCAATAATTTGTGCCCTCCTAATATTATTCAACAGTTGGTAACATAAAGACGCATTAATTCAATTCGCTAGTTTTGGCTCTGAAACTCATAAGAAACGTCGTCATTGCATATAGGAATTGTACTATGTTCTATGTATACATTAACAATTATAAGACATAATTTTTGAATTTTAGAGTTGGAAAATATCAAGTGAAGTGCATATGATGTTAGTTATAATGAAATTATTAAATAAATCTATTAAACAAAACAAAGGAAACTATAAAAATATTTACATTATGTAAAAAAAAACAAGGTCTGTCTGAAGTTAAGCTGAGAAAAAAAATAGAAGACCAAACAAAAATATCAGTTGTGATTCTGAGAGAAAAAGATAAAAGATAGAAAAATCGCGGCTGAATGAAACGAGTACACTTTATACATTTTTATCCGCGAATTGTCCCAGAGACATAAAAACGAGGATAGTAATTTGATTAGTATAATTATGGCTTTTTCAGCCACACACTGAAAAAATATTCTGCCACCGGCATCTGAAAAATAAATTATGGCTATAGAAAAAAATAGTTCCTTTTCATCCTAATAAATTCTAGTTTCCTTTGCTACAGAATTCTAATTATTCATATTAAAATATGAGGGCGTTTTCTTATATTATCGTGGTCAAACTCATTAAAAGTCCCTGCAAATAAATGCGATTACAAAAAGTAAGTTTCAGTAACTATAATCCTATATTATGAATTAATTCTAGAAATCAAGTGATAATTTCTCTCAATCCAAACGATTCATAATACAATGTATCGTTCCATTTTCTAAAAATCTATAGACTAGAAATTTTTGATCATCCAACTATTCAGTTTATTTGTTTATGTTATTTGCATAGATCGGATGTCTATATTTTTAATTTAGGAATTTAGAAAATGACTATCTATTCGAAAATAAATTGTTGCTCTAGAAAAAATAATTTCTTGATATCCTTATAATTCCCTGTGCAAGAGAGTTCGAGTTATCCCTTTTAATATTCAAGGGCTTTTTCTATATTATCATGGTCAAAGTTATTTAAAAATCTCTGCAAATAAATGTGATCAGAAAAAATGAGTTTTAGTAACTAAAATTGTAGTTTATGAATTAATTCTGGAATTCAAATGATACTTTCTCGCAATCCAAACGATTCATAATGTTATAATGCGTCATTTCATCACCTAAAAAACTAGAAACTAGAATTTTTTTTTTATCATTTCGTCTATTAAGTTTATTTATTTACTTTATTCGCATAATTCGGATATCTATATTTCGAATTACGTATTTAGAAAATTATTACCTATTTCTTCTAAATGAAAGCGGTATACTTTTTCTTTCAGTGTATCTTAAGAAAAAATATGTTTAGGATGTTATCTTTATAAAGAAATTATACCAAACTCTGAAATTTTGTAATATGAATACCTACTTGGATTTCTTAGCAATTTTACTTTGATATTCCGAACGGGAAGACATTTTGTGAAATACATTTAGAATTATGAAGATTTAACACTTCATTAACTAAAGTTAAATTGATTTTTATTCGCTGCAAAACAGATTTCGGTGCCATATTTTTTTAAAAAGATTAATTCAGAAACTACTTGATGGAATATCAGTTCTAATTTTGATTAGAATATTTAAATCTCCTGAAAATCGATTTCTATTTAAAAATTCAAAAATTCATGGGTTACGATTTATTTTTTTTTTAAACTTATTTTAGCGAATATATTTAGAATACTGTTCAATCGCTTTTAGAAATTTCAATATATAACTTTAAATAATCCTAAAAAACCTTTTTTTTCTAATGTAGTATCTAAGACTAAAATAAAACACATTTTTAAAAAAATCGATTGAGTCAATACGTTCTTATAAAGATCTAACTCTATCTTTTCTTTTTCGAAATAAATTTAGAAATTCATTGAAAGAAATAAATCCTTGGAATGACAGAAGAATAAGAAAAACTCATTAGTTTTCACCGTGTTATAAAAGACTCTTTCTTTCAGAAAGAACTTGCAGCCATTTCTATCAATAGAGGCAATAACAAATGGGTATAAACTGACAGTTCTTCTTTTCTGAAAATTTATACAAATGGTTACGAACATGATAGAATTGGTTCCATTATCTCTTTTTCTTGAAAAAAGAAATGTTATTCAAAAAGCAAAATTAAACAAGTAAGAAAAGTCATCTATCAAGCATACGTTATGAAACACTTTCCTGCACTTCCAGAATTCTTTAAGGAAGTATCACTGTTTAATAAGGTTAAAATAGAAATCTAAATAAAAACTTAAGAAATGGCAGAAGATATCTGAGAAGCAGATTTCCATAATTATTATCCTTAAACGGAAAACTATCCCAATTATTTTTGCAGCCTTGTGTTTATTGTACTGGTATATATATATATATATATATATATTCTAATTGTGTACTAAAATTTAGTTTAGTAAGAGAATAATAAAATTTTAAAGTTTACCTTCTGAAACTTTTACTGAGGGATGGAAACATTTTTGAATTATTTTGTGTAGCCATGTATAATGACAATATTTTTTAACATGCGTCACATATTAAGTAAAATTTAATTCAGGATAAAACATGGTTAAAATTATTGAAATCACATTTCCTGACATTATCGACTCTAAGAGATAATGTATCAAACTCTTCCCCTTGCTTTTGTAGAAAAGAGGCGTTTGTGTATACTTAAGAATGTAGACATATTATAAGTGAAAGCACCATGTAGTCGTTTTTTTTTCCTTTATTACAAACACTAACAAACACAATTAATGAACACAAGCGAAAAAACAAAACCGTAGTAACATTTTTACACTTTGAGTTAAATCACTCTCGACTATACTATACGAATGCGACCCCATGTCACATTAAAACTTCAAAATCCGAGCGCTAACTCCCAAGTTTGAGAATCTTCTTTTTAAGAAAAAATTCTTTGTTTTTAATCTGTCATTGTATAAGTACTGCCATATATCGGTGGCCTGAAGTAAGTTCTTAAGACCTTGTACATGATTTTATTTGTAATATAGAAATATCCCTAAAAATGCTAAACGAACTTCAACTTGAAAGTGCAAATTCAATTAAAATCTCCCGTTAATCCATTCACGCTGATACTTCCCAATGCTTACGAATACCTTGTATAGCCCTGTTTATGATATTAACATATATATACATTATAAAATCAGCAAAAATGTAGTTTAACTTAATTTCGTTATGATTGAAATTAAGAACTATAAAACATTGTACACATTTTTCCACAGTAGAACATTATGTAGCGGAGTTGTTATGTGCTGTCTTTTAATGCCTTATAAATATATTTCATCACATATTCTACAAAATGCATAATTTTGTGCACTTCATAAATGCATATAAATTTCATCATATTTTAAGTGGTCTAATACAATAAAATGAACTTGAAATGATTTCTTCACAATGACTATAACGTGACAGAATAGTTTTGACCAACTCTGTAAATAAAGTATAAATGAATCACAGTGGAGCTTCAATAGCAACAGTGCTATAATAAATGTCAAAAATGTACAACAAATTCCTAGTATATTTACGAGAAATAAAGTTCAGACACACGGACAGACACACTATTTCTGCATTGCTCGTATATGAAGTAATTCTCTGAATAATTTAAATTACATAATATCCGACAGTTAAAATAATACAGAGAGAACCTCCACTAGATCTAAATAGTACAATTAAATGAGAATTTTACATAATTCCACAGAGAGTCTAAAACATTTTTGGAAAGATTTTATCTTTGTTTTAAAACTGCACAATTGCTTTAATCTCGAAGCCAGCAGATGTTTCCACAAATTCAGAGAGAATTAATAAAAGATGGAACTACGATATTTAATTTTGTTTTCCTTTTTTGGCATCACTGTAAAGCATAAAAGTTGTTTGATTTAGTTGAAGAACATTGTAGTACCTAGGATTTAAAGAAAAATATTTATCTTTTCATAAGTGGGTGATTATTTATTGTCTGGTTCTACGGAAATTGTTATAAGTGGTATATTTGATTAATTTTGTGTTTGAAAAAGATATCCAAGCTATACAAAGATAATAGCAGTTTATTTTGAAATGAGCTTTTGAAAAACTAAATATCAAATTCCTGCTAATTTCCAGTCGCTGATTATAGAAACTAAAAAAAAATAACTAAATAAGTAAATAAAAAAAAATAAGTAATACATCGAAATGTTTGTTGCAAAAAAATCTGTAACATTTTCAAGAAAGCATGCCAATTAAAAAAAAGAAATTAGAAACAGAATCATTCTAGTATTAAAAGTTGCACATAATTTAAACATGTAACAAAAACATCTGTAAATAGGAACGAGATGTGTAATATAAAGGAACGAGATATGTAAGCATTCTGCTAGAAGTATATCCTCTATATACAGAAATTTTTTCCTAATTTTTCTGAAAAATGTCTCAGTTTCCTATTGATTTTTTTAGCATTTTATATTTTAAACATGTTTAATGTGACTTTTCCTCCAATTTTAAATGGATGTGCAAATGATTTTCTCATTAAAATCAAATTCAAACTACTGTTTTGAAAACAGCACCACAAAAAATCGCTTCCAAATAACTGTGAAGCAAATATTCGTTTAAAATGAAACTGCTATTATTCGACAGTATTAGCGTCTATAATGAATATTATGCCTGAAAATTGCATAGAATGTTGTTTATATGTAGAAAATGTACTAATGCTATTTTTAATTTTTAGAAGAATAAAGACTTATAGAATTTTATTAGAGTTAACTATTTTACAATAAAAATAGCATCAACCCATTTTCTATATATAAAAATTATACCAATTGTGTTTTGCTTTAAAAGCTACACTCACTACAAAAATAAGTTAATAATAATTTTATAAATAGATTGCAATCTTTTTTTTAAAGAGAAAAGTCGTTTTATAAACTAACAAGTAAATTACTACTGATACAGAACGATCAATTAACTAATCAAAATGAAGCATTTCAAAATAATGTCATTGTTGCTAAAATATTGAAGGTAATTAAAAACTGTTTATCTAAAAGAAAAGCAATTTTCCGGAACTTCTTCTAAAAAGCATCTAGTGAAAATCGAAATGAATCAATAAACTTCCATCTGATGTTTGAAATACGGAATAAATTGTTTCGACAACCGGTGGTTTTTCGTATTAAAGCAAAACCAGGATGATTGGGTTATGCTTTAGAAAGTTTTTCTGCGTTCATCTATTTCGTACTGTACTTTATGTCTTTTTCTCCAGGAAAAGATATTTTTATGAAACATCTAGAAAAAATAGACATAGTATTTATGTAAATGTTGATATATAATAAACATCTTTGTGGTTACGTAATAGAGTTATGAATAAGAACGAGGAGACATATAGCGAAATTTTTTTTTCCAAGCATCTTCGTCGTTTCAAGCCCATATCCAAGATATCCAAGCTATACAAATATAATTGCAGTTTATTTTGAAATTATACTTTTGAAAAACTAAATATCAAATTCCTGCTAATTTCCAGTCGCTGATTACAGAAACTAAAAAAATAAGGACAAGTAATACATCGAAATGTTTGTTGCAAAAAAATCTGTAACATTTTCAAGAAAGCATGCCAATTAAAAAAAGAAATTAGAAACAGAATCATTTTAGCATTAAAAGTTGCACATAATTTAAACATGTAACAAAAACATCTGTAAACAGGAACGAGATATGTAAGCATTCTGCTACAGGTATATCCTGTATACACAGAAATTTTCTTATAGCTTTTCTGAAGAATTTCTCAGTTTCCTATTGATTTTTTTTAGCATTTTATATTTTAAACATGTTTAATGTGACTTCTCCTCCAATTTTAAATGGATGGGCAAATGATTTTCTCATTAAAATCAAATTCAAACTACAGTTTTGTTCCCAAACTCGCACTCTTATTGGTTGTTGCTCTCGGCACTGTTTTCACGTAACTTGGCGATAATCATACTTGGCGTAGCGATAGATGCTTCCGTCGAGTTTGATTTCCTTCCGAACCGAATACAAAGTAAAAAGTTGTGTGTAAAAACTTTTAAAGAGTACAGCTTTTAGTAAGACACGTTCCATCCAATCTAATGCTGCAAGAGAAAAGTTACTTTGTACTCGGTTCGGAAGAAAATCAAACTCCTGGACGGAAGCATCTATCGCTACGCCAAGTATGATTATCGCCAAGTTACATGAAAACAGTGCAGAGAGCAACAACCAATCAGAGTGCGAGCTTGGGCTTGGAACGACGAATGTGCTTGGAAAAACAATTGCGCAGACATATAATCTATTATCTATCAGTTGCGAGTGAAGTAACTGAGTTGGTTGTCACAAGATGACAGCTGTTTCATTTAAGCGCATTTACAATTTCTGATTACGGCCTGTGAAATCTCCCACCAGTAAACTTAAATAGAAAACTTCGGTTTATTTTAGAGCCTTATTGATTGGAAATTACTCCAACATATGTAGTAAAAAAATGTTTGTTCCTTGATACTGGTAGCAGTTTGACGAGGATTTACAATCTTTTTACTGACACCGACAGTGGGTTGACTTGGTTGTCACAATGTGGCGGAACTAATACTTCAGAAATTTACCAGTAAAGGCTAGTTCCTTACGGACTTGTTTGTCTGTTACACAGCTGAAAATCACTATCCTTGTTGGCCACCGTTTTTTTTTCGAAAAACTCGCTTTGCCTTATTCAATTGATGAGATATATTCGATAAAATAAATGAAATTTTTCCGCTTAAAAATACTGGTGGCCAAAAATGATAGTATGTAACAGACAAACAAATTCGCATGGAATAGCCCTAAAGATGAGATTTTCCGACTATTTTTTCTTCAAGATTTCGATTAATGAGCCGTTTAAATAAATAGAAAATTTCCGCACAATTTTGTTGGTGAGCATACGACGTTGTAGTAATGAATCCCTGTAAAAGCGGTTACAGCTGATACTTCACTATTTTCAGGATATGTAAATTCCCCTTTCTTTATAGTTCCATAGATTACGTTAAGTTGTACTGGACTAGCGACGTGCTTATAATGGGTCTCTATTATATTGAGTGTAAGCATGATGTCAAACATTTAACTAGTGCAACACAGACATACTTTATTTTATTTTAATTTAATGGAGTATTGAAAAAAAATTTTTTTTAATTTCAACAGCTTGAAATTTTCAGAAACATTTTCAGACTCAATTTAAAAAGTGAAAACATAATACTTGCTGAATTTATTTTTGAAGAGATGTGTGAGAGGCTGTATGTTTTTATTTTTAGCTCAATTAATTAAAACTTGATTTGTAAACAATAGCCATAATAATGTAAACACTGATATTTAAATATACATCTTCGATGATAGCATTTAATAAATACGTTAAGTTGTACAAGACTATTGACGGGCTTATAAAGCGTTTTTTGAGTATGAACATGGCGTCAAACATTAAACTAGTGCAATGCAGTTATCTTTCTATTTCATTTTACTCTAATTTAAAGGTGCTTTAAAAAATATTTTTTCACTATTAACAGCTCGAAACTTTCTGATACATTTTCAGACTTATTTTAAAAAGTGAAAACACGAAACTCGCTGAAGTGATTTTTGAAGAAATGCGTAAGAGGCCGCGTGTTGTTATTTTCAGCTCAATTTCAGAAGAATATAGATTGAATTTCATTGTAGAATTAACTATTTTATTTTAGAAATTTTTCCAATCATTTTTTGAATATTCATAAGTTATACCAATTGCGTTATGATTTATTTTAAAAAACTATGCGCACTACAAAAATAAAATTAAATACTAAATAAATAAATCTATAAATACTATTTTTATTAATGGAATGCATTCTCTTATTTAGTTGAAAAGTCGTTCTGAAAACACACAAGTTGGCTACTTCTAACAGAAAAACGATCAGTTAAATAAAGAAAATAAAAGTATTTCAAAATATAATGTCTCCATTATTAAAATATTGAAGATAATTAAAAACTGTTTATCTGAAAGAAAAAACAATTTTCCGGAATTTCCTCCAAATGTATCCAGCGGAAATCAAAATGAATCAATAAACTTCCATCTGATGTTTGAAATATGGAATAAATTGTTTCGAGAAATATGGTATTTCACATTAAAGTAAAAACCAGGATGACTGGGTTGTGTTTTAGAAAGTTTATCTACGTTCATCTATTTCGTATTGTATTTTATGTCTTTTTCTCCAGGATAATATATTTTTTGAAACAATAGACATATTATTTATGTAAGCAGTGATATTTAAATATGCATCTTCGATGATAGCGTTTAATAAATACGTCAAGTTGTACTGACTGTTGACGCGCTTATAAAGGGTCTTTGTTAATTTGAGTTTAAGCATGACATCAGAAATTTAAGAAGTCAAATTCAGACATCTCTCAATTATATTTTACTCTAATTTAAAGGTTTGTTTAAATTTTTTTAAACTCTCAACAGCTTGAAATTTTCTGGTACATTTTCAGACTCATTTTAAAAGTTAAAAATATGAAACTTGCTGAAGTGATTTTTGCAGAGATGTGTAAGAGGCCGCGTGTTTTTATTTTTAGCTCAATTTTTGAAGCATATAGATTTATAGAATTAACTATTTTATTATAGAAATTATGCCAATCATTTTCTATTTATTTATAAATTATACCAATTTATGATTTATTATATTATTACAATATACTGGTATGATTTATTTTTAAAAACTATGCGCATTATAAAAATAAGTTAATAAATAAATAAATCTACAAATACTAATTTTTTTAATTGATTGCATCCACTTTTTAAGTTAAAAAGTTGTTCTGAAAACAAACATGCTGGCTAGAAGAACGACCAGTTAAACAAACTAAATGAAAGCGTTTTTAAATAATGTCATCGTTGCTAAAATATTGTAGATAATTAAAAGCTGTTTATCTCAAAGAAAAAGCAATGTCCCGGAACTTTATCTAAAAGAACCCAGTGAAAATCAAAAAGAATCAATAAACTTGCATCTGATGTTTGAAATACGGAATAAATTCTCTCGCCAAACATGGTCTTTCGTATTGAAGTAAAACCGGGATGATTGGGTTGTGTTTTAGAAAGTTTTTCTACGTTCAATCTATTTTGTATTGTAGTACTTTATGTCTTTTTCTCCAGGAGAATATATTTTCTAAAAACATTTTAAAACAATAGCCATTTTTTATGTAAACGCTTATATCTTTTAAAACATTTTGAATTTATAGACATTATTTATGTAAACACTGATATTTGTTTGAACATTTTGAAACAATAGACATTATTTCTGTAAACAATGATACAGGATGTCCAGCAAATAACAACCTGATTTCAAAATTAAATTTCTCAAAAACTAAGATCGGTAGAATTATGCGATAAACGGTTTGTTTATTAGGTAAGCTGTAAAAATGTTATACAAAAATTTCGAGCAGTAAATATTTTGAAAAGATTGCGTTCTGATTGCAAAGAATATTGGAGTTGACATTTTTCTTGTTTTAGATTGTTTGTAGAGAATGAGTTTTTGAGTGTACAGTGCCATATTTAACAATTTTTCGAACTTAATTTTTAAAATTTCGAAACTTGTTTTCCAAAAATCGTTAAAATATGGCACTGTGAACCAAAAATTTTGTTCTCTGCAAAAAAAAACTAAAGCAAGAAAAATGTCAAATCAGACATTGTTTTAATTAGAACACAATCTTTTTAAATCACTTCTATATAAGATTTTTACAACTTACCTAATAAACAAACCGTTTACCGCATTATTTTTTAGATCTTCGTTTTTGAGAAATTTAATTTTGAAATCAGGATGTTATTTGCTGGACACCCTGTATTTATATATATATTTTAGATGATTACGTTTAATAAATATATTAAGTTGTACTGGACTACCGATGCGCTTATAACTGGTTTTTATTCTTTTGAGTGCGAGCAGGATGTACTGGACTAGCGACGTGCTTATAAAGGGTCTCAACTTTTTTTAGTGTGAGCAAGACGACAAACATTTAACTAGAGCAACGCAAACATTTCTCTATTTTATTTTACTCTTAATTTGAAAGTGTATTCAGAAAAATATTTTTCGATACTCAACAGCTTGAAATTTTCTGATACATTTTCAGACTCATTTTAAAAAGCAATAACATGAAACTTGCTGAAGTGATTTTTGAAGAGATGTGTAAGAGGCCGCGTGTTTTTATTTTTAGCTTCATTTTAGAAGAATACTGATTTACAGAATTAATAATTTATCATAGATATTGTGCCAATCATTTTCTATATACATATAAATTATACCAATTGCGTTATGGTTTATTTTTAAAAACTATGCGCACTGCAAAAATAAATTACTAAATAAATAAATCTATAAATTCTAATTTTATTAATAAATTATAACTATTTTTTAGTTGAAAAGTCGTCCTGAAAACAAACGCATTTGCTACTACTAATAGAAAAACGATCAGTTAAATAAACAAAGTAAAAGCATTTAAAATTAATGTCTTCATTGTAAAAATATTGAAGTTAATTAAAAACTGTTTATCTGAAAGGAAAAGCAATTTTCCGAACTTCCTCTAAAAACCATCCATTGAAAATCGGAATGAATCAATAAACTTCCATCTGATGTTTGAAATACGGAATAAATTGTTTCGACAAACATGGTTTTTCGTAGTAAGTAAAAGCAGGATGATTGTGTTATGTTTTAGAAAGTTTTTCTGCGTTCATCTATTTTGAATTGTAGTATTTTAAGTCTTTTTCTCCAGGAGAGTATATTTATTGAAACATTTTGAAACATTAGCCATTTTTTATGTACACACTGATATTTTTTTAAACATTTTGAAACAATAGACATTATTTATGTAAACACTGATATTTAAAGGGCTTCCAGAAGGTCCGCGAACTGAATATAAATATTTTTAATAGAAAATTTCATGACATGTTTCTATAGAATTCGCGCTAGAATTAACTTCCAAAGTTAGTTTCTTGGCAATTTGAAAAAGAAACCTAAAAGGAAAATTTGTCTAAGAAAATTCTGATGTTCAGATGGCTGACCATTTACGAGCCCTGTTTTTATATATACATCTTCGATGTTTACGTTTAATAATTACGTTAAGTTGTACTAGACTAGCGACGTGCTCATAAAGGGTCTTTATTATTTAAAGTGTGAGCATGGCCTGAAACATGTAATTAGTGAAATGCAGACATCTTTTTATTTTATATTACTCTAATTTAAATGTGCGTTGAAAAAAAAAATTCGCTCTTTAAAGTTTGAAATTTCCTGATATCTTTTCAGTCTCATAAAAAAAAACCATGAAAATTGCTGAAGTGATTTTTGAACAGATACGTAAGAGGCCGCGTGTTTTTATTTTTAGCTCAATTTTTGCATAAAATAGATTTATAGAATTTCATTATTGAATTAAATATTTTATTATAGAAATTATGCCAATCGTTTTGTATATGAATATAAATTATACCAATTACGTTAAGATTTATATTTATAGACTATGCGTACTGCAAAAATAAATTTCTAAATAAACAAATCTATAAATGCTAATTTTATTAATAGATTGCATACACTTTTTAAATTGAAAAGTTGTTCTGAAAACAAACAAGATGGCTATATTTAATAGAAAAACGATCAGTTAAACAAACTTAATACAAGCATTTCAAAATAATGTTCTATTTGTTGCTAAAATATTGAAGATAATTAAAAACTGTATATCTGAAAGAAAAAGCAATTTTCAAAAAATTCCTCCACAAAAGCATCCAATGAAAATAAAAATGAATCAATAAACTTCCATCTGATGTTTGAAAGACGGAATAAATTGTTTCGACAAACATGGTCTTTCGTATTTAAGTAAAACCAAGAACATTGTTTTATGCTTTAAAAAATTTTCTGCATTCATCTATTTCGTATTGTATTTCATGTCTTTTTCTCCTAGAGAGTATATTTTTTGAAACAATTGGAGACAATATACATGTTATTTATGCAATCACTGATATTTAAATATACATATTTTATGATTATGTTACAGGCCAAACCCGATTTTAGACCAAACTAGATTGGCCTAGGCCAGACTAGTTTATCCTAACGCCCATCGGATAGACTAGTTTTTCCTAGGCCAAACCAGTCTATCCTAACGCCCATCGGATAAACTAGTTTTTCCTAGGCCAAACCGGTCTATCCTAACGCCCATCGGATGAACTAGTTTGTCCTAGGCCATACCGGTCTATCCTAAGGCCCATCGGACAAACTAGTTTTACCTAGGCCAAACTAGTTTGGCCTAACTCTTATAGGATAAACTAGTTTAGCCTGCTGTTTATTGGTCTGAACTAGTTTCTCCTAGGCCGATCTAGTTCATCCTAGGCCAATTCAATTTGGCGTGATTTTATTGAATTCAATGACCGCCACAGCGCCAACATTCTAGTTTGTCCTAGGCTGATCTAGTTTATCCTAGGCCAATTTAATTTTACGTGTTTTTAGCTTGCAGGCGTCAAAGCCTGAGAAATAAAGGGCTCGCAGGTTCTGTATGTATGAATGTACGTATGTATGTACGAATGTACGTACGTATGTACGTGCATATGTACGTAACGCGATAACTCGTGATAGAAATATCCGATTTGCTTCAAATTTTGGAATTTTGGATGTACGTTCATTGATATAAGGTACTTTTCTGATTATTTTTGGGAATTTATTGGATAAGAATAAAGGGAAGCGAACGGAAGGCTAATCCCCCACCGTTAAATTAGAGAAATGGATTTTTGATGCAGAATTATCAGTTTTCATTTAAAATTTTAGATATAGGATCAAACATACAAGGCGCCTCCATGATTAGTTGTAGATATTTAATGTTTAAGTGTAAAAAGGGCAATGTATGTTACCCCCCCCCATAATTTAGATAAATGGTTTTTGACGCAGAATTTACGGATATGCTTCACATTTGTATATAAGTTCTTTCTCATAAGGCGATTCCCTGAATAGTTTTGGGGGTTTAATGGTTACGTATGAAGGGAAAAATGAACGATTACCCTCTTACATAGAAAAAACTAGTTTATCCTGTGGGCATTTAGATAAACAGGTTTGGTGTAGAAAAAACTAGTTTATCCAATTGGCATAAGGATAAAATAGTTTGGCCGAGGCTAATCTAATTTAGCTTGAAAACGGGTTTGGCCAGTAAAAAACATATCTTTCACTAGAAAAAGTATAAATGTGTGTCAAGAGTCATTGCTTATGACACCAATACAGAAATTTAACATGTTCACCTTAGAAACATGATGCATTGGACATGGTGTTTGCTTATTCAAGCAAAATATTTTTATCTACTTTAATATTATTTACTTTTGTACAGGCAGAGCTCTATCTGTACAAAAATCAGTGAAAAAAGACTCATTCCGGCTCGATCTGGCCCTACTCAATTTCTGCAAAAAATTCAGGTTTTACTTTACATACAAATAAGATTCCTTTAAAAAATACTGCTTATATACTTATTGGATAAATTTACAATGTATTTTTAAATTATGATGTGTTCACAGAATGGAAATTACACAATGCATTAATGAGTATCTAGATTCTTAGAGTTTCAATATTTAAATACGGATTCATTAAATAATCAATGTAAATGAGAACAAAAGAAAAAAAATATGAGTTATAAACATCATAACTTTTGAATCCGTTCAGTAAAAAGTAGACTTGTGAATATATTTCTCTGTCATTCCTTAAGGCTTTTCTCAAATCCTAAAGAGCTACATCCTAACACATTTATGAACTACTTTCTTTTCGAAAATGCATAAGGTTAACAGATTCAGATAATATGTAATTGAATGGCGTAAACCATTTTCTCATAAAAGCGATGTATCTTTGAGAAAATAATAAAGCTACGTTTTGAATCGATTTTCCGGTTACGACTTCACGAAAAAACATTGACGCCGTGACAAGAATAGCATATATGTCGACAGGTAATTAATTTCTCAAAAATGGAAAACGCTGTTCGATTCCAAATTATGTTCAGCTTCAATCTGGCTCGAATATGCAATCATAATAATAATAATAATAAATGAAAGTCAGATCTCAGTTGGCACGAGCGTGCAAAAAAAAAAAAAGCAAACACCATGTCCAATGCATCATGTCTCTAAGGTGAACATGTTAAATTTCTGTATTGGTGTTAAAAGCAATGACTCTTGACATACATTTATACTTTTTCTAGTGAAAGATATGTTTTTTACTGGCCAAACCCGTTTTTGAGCTAAATTAGATTAGCCTCGGCCAAACTATTTTATCCTTATGCCAATTGGATAAACTAGTTTTTTCTACACCAAACTTGTTTATTTAAATGCCCATAGGATAAACTAGTTTTTTCTATGTAAGACATGTAATCGTTCATTTTTCCCTTCATACTTAACCATTAAACCCCCAAAACTATTCAGGGAATCGCTTTATCAGAAAGAACCTATATACAAATAATATGAAGCAAATCCGTAAATTCTGCGTCAAAAACCATTTATCTAAATTATGGAGGGGGGGGGGGGTTAACCTACATTGTCCTTTTTTACACTTAAACAATAAACATCCACAACTAATCATGGAGGCGCCTTGTCTGAATGATCCTATATCTAAAATTTTAAATGAAAACTGATAATTCTGCATCAAAAATCCATTTCTCTAAATTAACGGTGGGGGACTAGCCTCCCGTTCGCTCCCCTTTATTCTTATCCAATGAATTCCCAAAATTAATCAGAAAAGTACCTTATATCAATGAATCTGCATCCAAAATTTGAAGCAAATCGGATATTTTTATCACGAGTTATCGCGTTACGTACATACGCACGTACATACGTACGTACATTCGTACATGCATTCGTACTTCATACATACAGAACTTGCGAGCCCATTATTTCTCAGGCTTTGACGCCTGTGAGCAAAAAACATGTAAAATTAAATTGGCCTAGGATAAACTAGATCAGCCTAGGACAAACTAGAATGTTGGCGCTGTGGCGGTCATTGAATTCAATAAAATCACGCTAAATTGAATTGGCCTAGGATGAACTAGATCGGCCTCGGAGAAACTAGTTCAGACCAATAAACAGCAGGCTAAACTAGTTTATCCTATAAAAGTTAGGCCAAACTAGTTTGGCCTAGGAAAAACTAGTTTGTCCGATGGGCTTTAGGATAGACCGGTTTGGCCTAGGACAAACTAGTTTATCCGATGGGCGTTAGGATAGACCGGTTTGGCCTAGGAAAAACTAGTTTATCCGATGGGCGTTAGGATAGACCGGTTTGGCCTAGGAAAAACTAGTCTATCCGATGGGCGTTAGGATAAACTAGCTTGGCCTAGGCCAATCTAGTTTGGCCTAAAATCGGGTTTGGCCTGTAACAATTATATTTAATAAATACGTTAAGTTGTACCGAACTAGTGACACTCTTATAAAAGGTTTCTATTATTTTCAATGAAAGCATCACGTCAATCATTTAACTTGTGCAACGCAAACAGCTGTTTATTTTATTTTACTCTAATTTAAAGGAGTAATCAAAAAATATTTTTTCTCTCTCAATAGCTTAAAATTTCCTGATACATTTTGGCCTCATTTTAAAGAATAAAAACATTAAACTTGCTGAGGTGATTTTTGAAGAGATGTGTATTAGGCAGCATGTTTTTATTTTCAGCTTAATTTTAGAAGAATATAGATTTATAGAATTTCATTCTAGAATTAACCATTTTATTACAGAAATTATGCCAGTAATTTTCCATAAGTATATAAAATGCACCAACTGTTTTATGATTTATTTTTTAGAATTATGCGCACGGAAAAAATAAATTATTAAATAAAAAAAACTATAAGTGCTAATTTTAGTAATAGATTGCATTCAGTTTTTAAATTGAAATGTCGTTTTATAAATAAACAAGTACGCTACTTCTAATAGAAAAACGATGTGTTAAATAAACTATGTAAAAGCATTTCAAAATAATGCTTTCGTCACTAAAATATTAAAGATAATTAAAAACTGTCCATCTGGAAGAAAAATCAATTTCCTGGAACTTCCTCGAAAAGCATTCAGTGAAAATCAAAATGAATCAATGAAAATCCATCTGATATTTGAAAGATGTTATAAATTGTTTTTACAAACCTGGTCTTTCATTTTCAAGTAAAATCGCAATGATTGGGTTATGTTTTAAAAAGTTTTTCTGTGTTAATCTATTTCGTATTGCATTTTATGTTTTTTTCTGCACGAGAATATATTTTTAGAAATATTTTGAAACAATAGGCACATTACTTATGTAAACATCGGTATTTAAATATACATTTTGGATGATTGCGTTTAATAAGTATATTATGTTGTACTGGACAATCGATGCGCTTATAAAGGATCTCTATTATTTTGAGTGTGAGCATGACGTTAGCGTTTAACTAGTGCAAAGCAAACAATTCTCTATTTAATTTTACTCTAATTTAAAAGCGTGTTAAAAATATTTGATATATGATATAATATAAAATGAAATTTTTCGATACATTTTCCGACTCATTTTGAAAAGTAAAAACATAAAACTTGCTAAAGTAATATTTTAATAGGCTGCGTGCTTTCATTTTTAGCTCAATCAATTAGAACTTGATTCGTAAACAATTATTTTTTCAGTATGATCACATTTTTGGTATTTTATACAAATTAGATCCATCGCTAAAATTGTAGAACATATAAGGCGAAGCAAAGTATACCTTCATATTTGGGACGTGTCCTGTCGTGCTCTTGGACAGATCAAGGCCTTGATTCCGAACATGGAGAGTGAGAGTGTCTGTTCAGTGTTGCAGAATTGAAGTCCGGGATAGTATTTCTAGTTTTTGAATAAGAAGCGTTTGTGCTATCGTTGAATTGATAAATTTTCTCGAGAACAACAGATTGTCTCCTTTATTGATTTGAAAATTGTGCTAATGTCTAGCTTTGCTGTAAAAAAAAATGCAGTAGATTCAAGAAGTGGCAGCCGACATGACATACTGCTGGCATTTCGTGTTCGTTAAAGTTAAATATTTTTTATTCATTGAAATAGTAACTTATCTTGCTCATTCGCCGCATAGTTCAGGCCAAATCTGGATGGCTTTCTATTATAACAATGTTCAAATTAGTTTTAATAAGGGTCTTTTAGAACTAATGTACTAAAAAATGAATGAATTAGTGAGTAGCGGCCTTTTCCAGAGTTGTTACAAATTGAATAAATATTTTAAAAAAATCATCATTTTACTTTATTAATCGAAGAATATTTCATTTGAAGATTTTAGATGAGGGTAGTGATCAATTAACGGAAGAAGGAATCATTATTCGTGGTGTTAATCCATAACTTTTATCTTAATTGATTAATGACTAAAACCATACAGCTTTACACCTTTTTTTGTTGAAAATCGTTTAAAACTATAAATTCTGAAATGCAATCTTCAATATTTATAATCTCAAAGTGTCTGTCATTAAATAAAACATATTTTTAGTCTAAAATATTGGAAGCTCAGTAATTTATTTTCCATATACGGCTTCAGTAAATAAATTCAGAAAATAAATTTTGATACCATATTTATTTTATTACATATAGCTATACAATATTTTATAAATCGTGTGTAATAGGGAACTGTAATCTGTGCAATGGTTTATTGTTGGATAATATTGCGTGAACTCATCTAACCTTTCATCCATTCTCGGTAGTCGGTAGCAATGCAGAAACCAAAGGTGCTTGGCACGTGATGATGCAAGAAAGCTTACAGTGTAGTCCATTCGGATGTATTAAATTTTACATTTTTTTCCATTCCTCTGGAGAGTCGGGATATTCGGATCGTAGGTAGCGGTCGCAGACGAAATTTGACCACTCCCGTGGTGGTTGGGTGTGGGTGAGAGGGTACAATTCCAAAAAATATGTTTTTACAAAATGTCTATCTGTGTGTCCATATGTCGCCATTGGACCATCGAAAAGTGCATGAAGATATGCATAGATTTGATGCAAATGTTTTATGTTTGTTTTTGGTAGTAGCAATTAGGTCCTACTTCAGTTTTGAAATATTACGCCGAAAGAGGACGCTGTAATAGCGATTTTTGTGTCATTTTGAATATTCTGTCATCGAAAAGTGAATGAAACTATGTATAGAATTGAAGCAATTTTTATGTGTAATTGTTTGATTATGGCTGGTTGGTCCTCCCAGAATTTGAAAAAAGGTATGCCGGAAGGGGACGCTATAATAGCAATTTTTGTGCCATTTTCAGTATTGTACCTACGAAAAGTGTATAAATTTGTGCAGAATTGAACCAAAATTTTTGTGTATGTTTTTGGCTACAGTCAGCAGATCTTCCTTGAATTTTGGAAATATTCCGATAGAAACGAAAATTGGGATAGTATTTTTGTATAGTTTTTTCGATTCGTCGTCGTTTTATTCTCCATCGGCTCGTTTAGAGACGGGAACTCTTGTCTTGCTAAACCGGTTATTTGCAAACAGCTTCTAATAACAGAATGAAGAAAAACTATTGATTTTAATAAATATTATGATCCAGAATAACCCGTTTTTACTCCGATTAATTGACTGAAGCAGAAATTTAAGATGAAAATCAAAGGTGCTACAGTATTGAATTAATAATATTAAAGTATTACCATGTGTACTTACTGTTTGAAATATTAAAATATACAGGGTGTTTCACAAAGGACCTCTAACTTTAAAAATCTATAACTCGAAAACGGTGATAGATAGAAACATATAACCAGTGGTGTGTTTATTAAAAAAATCGTAAGAATTTTATACATAAATCAGAAAATTTAGTTTAAAATAGCGCTCATAGACCTTCTAAAGAGACACTGTCAAAAATTTGAAACTTTTGCTTTATCGTCACTTCATCGCTTTTATAGAATATCTCTATTTTGACCAACGAGAATCCTCCATAATACATTGAAATAATCGTTTTCTATATAAATGGTGGAGTGACGATGCAGCAAAAGCTTGAAATTTTTAACAGTGTCTCTTTAGAAGGTCTTAATGCTCTCAGCGCCGTCTATGAGCGCTATTTTTAACTAAATTTTCTGATTTATGTACAGTGAAACTCGTTTAAGATACGCCCGCTTAAAATACGATCCCGCTTAATATACGAATTATCTTCGGTCCCTTGAAAACTGCCTATTAAACCTGTGTAAAATTACCCGCTTAATACACGTATGTATAAGATACGATCCCGCTTAATATACGACGAAAATCGGTCCCTTGATGACAAAAAATCCGCTTAATATACGAAATGGTTCTTATGAAATCCGCTTATCACGTGTCTTTAGGACAGAATATGTAAAATCTTAGTTATTTTTCATAAGATACCTGCTTTTTACCTTTTTTTCTGTCTAAAATATGTTCTTTTCCACTGCTTTTGCACGCTGAATTCTGATTAGCTCTTTTTTCAACAAAATACAAAACCAATAACCGCTTTTTTTTTATCATTGCACTTGGGCAGTGGCTGGATCTGAAATTTCATTAATTGCTCCCTCTCCTGATTGGATGAGAAAGTTGTTGGTGAAATTCGTCTATATTTTTATGCTTTTTCTGCTTTCTATTTTTTGCATCGCTTATCTAGTTGCTTTTTATTATTGTATTATTTTTATTACTAAAAATCGTCCTCAGGAGAGCCTTTTTTATAAATTTCTTTTTGTCACTTGCTTTTTTTGGGACACCTTACAAAATGTTAACATCACAGAATAAGAGCTGTATTAAGAAGAATACAAAGATTGTGACTTATTTGTCAAGAATAACAATCAGGTTGTGACAAGTGAAGTTCGTTCTATTGCGGATATAATCACGGACGTCCAAAGTTCCGATGAACCTAGGTCTTCAGAAGGAGTAGAAGACGACGCGGAAGAAGAAACAGATGTACCAACCATACCATCATTTGAAACTGCAATGAGCCTGTTTCGCTTACTTTGACTGTATGCCTCTTTGATGGATGCTGGTCCCTCCGTTGAAGATTTTTTTTCTACCACATCAACAAGGCAGAAAACTTCCTAATAAAATCGCCCTAAATTGCACCAAACCAAATTAAACAACTTTTTTTTTTCAAGAAACTAAAACTACATCATGATTTTTATAATGTATCGAATAATTATTGTTCCTTGCATACATTTAGTTTGTCTTTCAAAAAATTACTATGCAAATTTATTATTCTTCTCCTTTAAGTATGTAATGTATTTTAGTTACTGTTTTCTAAAAATTAACAACATTATTATTTTATTGTCTTTTTTTTATTTGGCAGAGAGTACTGTATAAAGGCATTTCAATTTTTTTACTGTACAAACAGATATTCAATAAAATTATGGATAAAAATAAAATTATTCTTTATTTCAATCAATATCTTAAATTCAAATTTTCTAGAATGTCTAAAAATTATTAGAAATGGGTAAAATAAGAGGCTAAAATATGTTAATAACAATGTGCACTGTCTTTAATATGCATTATTATTCGAGAATCTATGAAATCCGGATAAGATACGATCCCGCTTAAGATACGAAATGCTCTCGGTCCCTTGATTCGTATCTTAAACGAGTTTCACTGTATAAGATTCTTACGATTTTTTTAATAAACACACCACTGATTTCATGTTTCTATCTATCATCGTTTCCGAGTTATAGATTTTTAAAGTTAGGGATCCTTTGTGAAACACCCTGTATGTATGAGATAGAAGAGAGTTTTAGAATAGGCACATCTAGCTAGTTAAGTACTGTAGTAGTGGAGAAAGAAACATTGAGAAATTTGCCAAAATATGATAAAATATTGATTTGTCACAAAGAGTCGGCAAATATTTAATTATTGATATAAACTTGTACAATGGAAGTGGATAGAAAAAAAATCTGTGAGAAATGTAGAAAAAGTAAATTAAATAAAGCATTTTAAAATACTGTTATCAATGGTATTGATGACTGGTATTTCATTGGATTGAAGAACATCTAAAACGGTTTATCTGGAATAAAAATCAATTTTCCGGAGTATCCTAAAAAAAGTTAAAGGGAAAAACATCTAAAATTATCAATAAACTTCCATTCACTGTTTGAGATAACGAATAAATTCTTTCGATAAATATGACATTTCATTGTAAACGCTAAACCAAAGTGAGTGGTTTTTATAAGGTTTTTCTTGAATTCAAATATTTTCTAGTTTTAGTTTAATCTAAGCGGAATAGAGTGCTTGAACTATTTTTAAACAATAAAAAGCTTATTTTTGTAAAAGTAAAATAGATAAAGAATGCTACAAAAGAATGTATTTAAAACAAAAACCCCTACTTGTACATAGATTACGAAATATTTTCTAGTACTATTAGAATAATGCAGTGTTTAGATGCGTTCCTAATTATCTAAATATGTGGCAGCTATAATTTTTCTTTTGTCTGTCTGTCAGTTTTTCCGTATATAACAGAGCAAAAAACTACCTAACCAGATTTTTTGAAATTTGGTACATAACATTGTTAAAGAATTTAGTCGAATTATTTCAAATTTTATAAAAATTAATCAGATAAAATGACAATGTTAATAAAAGTTTTCTACACTTTATTAAATCTTTTCATGTGTAATTAATTCAATGATATCCCAAAATAGGTAAGGATTCTAATTTACCATGACGTCCTATTTAAGAAGGTGCCCTATTATTTCCGTATTAATAAATTTATTGAACATAATCATAATAAAATTCTTATTCATGTATTTTTACATACTAGTGCATTAGCTATTGCACTAATATCTAAATATTTATTAAACTAGTTACAGTACGAGAGGACCTCATTTACCACGTTTGACATAGAATTTCCGACTTGTTGACACATTGAATACCCCGGTGACTAATGCTGAACATTCCGTTTAAGCCGCGTCAGTCACCGGTGACCGACGGTGAAAATGTGGTATAAAACTATATATATATATATTGTTTTAAAAAACTATTATAAAAGTATAATCCTGTAATAAATGAAAGTTAAATAAATTTTACATACACTTTCAGTAATTAATTCAAACAATGAGAATTTTTTAATTTTATAGTATAGTTTAGACTATCAGTCATTGGTAACAGCCTAAACAGAAAATTCAGTGTCGTCACCGAAAACTGATGTGGTCCTCAACGTGTAATATCTGTAGAAATAGTGATAAAATATTGAAAATATTAAGATTGATTTTATTTTGATAAAAAATGACGAAATATGGAATTGTCATAAAGTATTGGTAGATATTTAATTATTAATATGAACTTGCACGGTAGAAAAATATAAAAAAACATCAGTCAGAAATATAATGAAAATTAAATAAAAGTATTTAAGAATAATGCTATCGGTTCTTAAATATTGAAGATAAACAAAAATAGTTTATCTGAAATAAAAAGCAATTTCTGGAGTATCCTTAAAACGCAAATGAAAAAAATCTAAAGATTTCAATAAATATTCATCCACTATTTGAAATAACGAATAAATTCTTCCGATAAACATGACATTTCATAACAGCGCAAAACCAGAGTGAGTGGGTTTTATAAGATTTTTTCTTGAGTTCGACTGCTTTCTTTTCTTTTTCCTTTTTTTTCATTTTTTCCCTTTTTTTCTTTTACTTATTTTAAGAGGAATGGAATTCATTAAACAATTTTAAACAATAAAAGGGTATTTTCGTGATTTCTAAAAGTAAAATAAATAAAGAATGATAATAAATAATGTTATTTAGAAAAAAACCCTAATTCTGTATAGATTATGAAATGCTTTCTAGTACTATTAGACTATATCTTTACAGAATTTCTAAGAGAGGGTTCTTTAAATAATGTTAAATAATCAAAAGGTGAAAGTAAAAATAAATGAAGGGTGATAAAAAAGTATTTTTAAGGAAGTCACAAGCTGTGGATAATTAAGGAAATAATTTTTATCGCTATTAGATTATTTGCTACGTTTTTGTATCAAAGAGGAATAGTTTTTAAATATTATTTAACATTAAAAGTTCAGTTTGGTAAACTCTAAAATAAAAAAAAATAGATAAAGAACATTTTTTTTCAATTACGAACTGTGTATAGATTATGAAATGCAATATTTTTTATCACTTTCAGAATATTGTCGATTTTTTTAATTTTTTTATTTATTATTATTATTATTATCTGGTGGGAACAAAAAGTTTTTTAAGTATGCATAAACAAACAAACGTTAATTTGATGAACTACAAAATAAAAATAAAAAAGAGCGATAAAAATTATTGTTATTAAAAAAATAAATAAATTTAACTGTGCACAGATTATAAAGCACTTTCTAGCACTATCAGACAATTGCTAAATCAATTCTATTTAACTGCCTTTTCTGGAAGGACTTGGTATTGATGCCCAAATACAGTAAAATATATGATTTTTATATTAAAATATAATGACAAACTATTATCTAAGCTGTCAAAATTCTTTAAGTATTTATTTCTTTACAACATTATGTTAATGAAAAAAATCATTGTCATTTTGGCGGACTCAATGTTTGAATAAATAATTGGATAATAAATAATAATTAAATATAGATAATTAAATAATAAATTGGACACAATGTTTGTTAATTAAACGCAGTAAAATAGAAGAAAAACGAGATAAAAATTTTAGTATTTATTTTTTAGATATAGATAGATTTTTTATGTATAGATTTTTTTTTGTAAAGTATAATAAAACATTGATTGGTCATAAAGTATCGAAAAAATATTTAGTTCTTGGTGTAAACTTTCTAGTTGAAGTAAATAAAGAAACAGCTAATATAAATAGAGAGAAAGTAATTTAAAGAAAGACATTTCAAAATAATGTTATAATTGGTAAAATATTTAAGACAATCCAAAACGGTTTATCTGGAAAGAAAAGCAATTTTCTGTCATACCCTCAAGAAACAAAGTAAAAGAAACCTAAATATATCAATAAACTACCATCCACTATTTGAAGTAGCAAATATATTCTTTCGATAAACATGACATTTCACGGTAAAATAAAACCTGAACGATTGGGGTTTGTAGAATTTTCCTTAAATTGATCTCTTTTTCAATCTTTTTTGTTTAATCTAAACGGAATAGAGTTCCTTAAACATTTTTAAACAATAAAAGAAAATTTTGGTAAACTCTAAAATAAATAAAGAACGATAAAAATATTATAATTAAAAAAATTGTGTAGTATATGAAATACTTTTAAATGCAATTAAACTAGTTTTGCCTTTTTTTAAAATCTAAGAGTAATTTTGAACAATAAAATTAATTTTCGTAAATAAAAAATTGAAAATAAACAATATAAATACATCAATAAACCACCATCCACTATTTGAAGTAGAGAATATATTCTTCCAATAAACATGACATTTCATAGTAAAATAAAAACAGAATGATTGGGATTTGTAGACTTTTCCTTGAATTTATATCTTTTATATTTTTTGTTTAATGTAAACGAATTAGAGTTCTTTAACCAATTTTAAACAATAAAATAACGTTTTGGTAATCTCTAAAATAAATAAAGACTGATAAAAATGCAATGTAAAAAATAATTTTGTGTAGATTAATAAATTCTTTTAAGTACTATTAAACTATTTCTGTTTTTTTCTTTTTTTAATCTAAGAGAGGACATTTTAAGTAATTTTAAACAGTAAAAATTAATTTTCGTAAATTGAAAACTGAAGTAGTTGTAGAAAGAATGTTTATTTTTAAAATGTCACAAGTTTTACATTATTGTAATTAAGCGTTACTAAAGATTATTTTCGTATACACTAAAAGTAAAATAAATAAAGAATGATAAAAAAAGTTATTTAAAAATAATTTTGCATAGATAATGAAATAATTTCTAGTATTTTTTTTTTTATCTAAGAAAGGTATTTTTTAATAAATTTATAGAATGAAAAGTAGTTTCCGTAAACACAAAACTAATTAATAAAGAGAAATAAAAAAATGTTATTTTAAAAAGTGACAAACTGTGCGGAGTGTTTGAATTACTACCTAGTTTTATGAGATTTTTGCTGCCTTTTATGTGTATTTAAGACAAAAGTGCTTTTAATTATTTTTAAATGTTGAAATGTTAAAATGTTGTTTTAGTAAACTCTAAAATTTAAATAAATAAGGAATTGATTCGTCATAAAGTATCAATGAATTTAATTCTTGATTTAAACTTTCCCAGCTGAAGTGAATAAAGAGACAGCTGTTATAAATATAGAGAAAGTAAATTAAATTAAAGACATTTAAAAAAAAATGTTATCATTTATAAAATATCTAAGACAATCAAAACCAGTTTATCTGAAATGAAAAGTAATTTTCTGCCGTATCCTCAAAAAACAAAGCAGAAAAATCTAAATATATCTGTCATCTGCTATTTGAAGTAGCGGATATGTTCTTTCGATAAATATGGCATTTCATTGTAAAATAAAACTAGACTAATTGAGTTTTATTGAGTTTTAGTTGAATTTATCTTTTTTTCTATTTTTTTAAATCTAAATGCAATAGAGTCCTTTAATCACTTTTAAACAATAAAAGAATGTTTTGGTAAACTCTAAAATAAAAGTAATCTCATTTTAAAAAATCACTAATAGTGTATATATTATGAAATATTTTCTATGGCTTTCAAAATATCGTTTCTTTTTAAAAGAATTTTGAAATAAAGTCATTGGTAAAATATTGAAGATAATCAAAAATGTTTTACCTGAAATAAAAAGCAATTTTTTGTCGTATTTACCCTGTCTGTATTTACCCTCAAAAAATAAAGTAAAAAATCTAAATATATCAAAAAACTACCACACACTATTAGAAGTAGCGAGTGTATTCTTTCGATAAACATGACAATACATAGTAACTTATACGAAATACAGATTTTTAAAGAATAAAAAAATTTAAATTTAAAAACAATAATTAAATAAGCATAAAATTAATAAATAAAGAATAATAAAAGAGATTGTACTTTAACAAGAGAACATTAGCTGTGCATGGATTATAAAATACTTTCTAGCACTATCAGAATGTTACTAACATTAACAATCGACTAAATTAACTATCAGCATTTCTATTTGATTATTTTAATCGACTTTTAAGTAAACTTGAATATTTCAAAGTTCATATTATATATTTTGTGTTAAAAACAAGATGAAAATTGGGTTCCATCATAAATTTTTATTTTAGCTAAAATTTTGTTTTAGTAAATTCAAAAATTAAAATAAATGAGGAACAATGAAAGTAATGTTATATAAAGAAAATCACAAGTTGCGTACAGATTATGCAATATTTTAAAGCACTATTAGACCATTTCTCCATTTTATCAGTTTTAAAAAGTTTTTTTAATGGTTTTAAACAATAAACGTTTATTTCGGAAAATTAAAAAAATTAAAATATAAATAAAAACTTTTTATAGTTATTTTTTTAATTGCGAGATAATTTTTATAGATTATTAAATACATTCTAGCAGTATAATGCTACTTTTTAAACTAAAGATAATAGAGTTTTTTAAAGATTTATAAACAATGAAAGTTATTTTGGTAAATTCTAAAATGAAACAAAAAATAACAATAAAAAGTATTTCTATTTTAACACTATTACACCGGCTGTCAAATGACACCTTTTCAGGTTTGATTTATGTTTATTTCGCTTGTTATCTTTAAATGTAATAAGTATGAGAGAATCTAAGCATGTCTTAAATTTGATTTCGAATTGTTTCATCTAAAAACCACAAACGAAACTCCGTAAAGGAGATTTCTAAAAAGTGTCAGTTGACACAGGTAGAAATAGTGTGGAAAGAGTTATGCATAAATTATGCGCAGTCTTTTGTAATACACGTTTGGAAATCTAAAAACAAGCTGTAAATTGCACGTCAAGCGTAGCAAATGAGGTACGTTCGTACCATAGGGAACTTTTTAAATATTCAGATCTTTGTGCAATAATATACAATACTTTGGATACAGTAGTGTATCCGAAATCTATTGTGTATCCCTGTAAATACTATCTGTTTTCAATTATACAGGAAGTAACTAGTAATAAACCTCAGCAACGTACATCAATTTCATAAAATGTGAAACAGTTTAATATTATTAAAATGCGCCTTAAACAAACCATTATGTAATAAAATTCTTTTGTGTAGCCTGGCAATTAACAACAAATATTCTTTGCATTACATATTGTACAGAATGTATATTTTATTATATATTTCATAGATGCATATCAATTTTATTACGTTCGAAAGCGATAGTACCAATAAAATGCACGTGGATCTGTTTTTTTCCTACTGATCGTAGTGTAACAGAATACTTTTGATTGTCCCTGTAATTAATCCATGCATCCAAATTCTTAAAATTTTAAATGACTCGACAAAATTATGCAACAATTATAGATTTTAAATTTCAAATGATTCGGTTGGGTTGTTTTTGCGGACAGACGGACTGACGGAAAGACGACTATAGGTGCTACGTACTTACATAATTACGAACGCGCCTATAAAAGGGCAAAAATATTAACATTGAAAAAAAAAATAGTAAAAATCTTTAAAAAAATTAAATTTTTTAAAACTTTTTAAGAATTTATAGTAAAATATGCAGTTATCATTTTTTTAATTCATTTAAGTTGAACATTGAAATATAGTGAGTTCAGTATTTGTACCATAAAAAAATTGCTAAAAAGGCAATTTGTCCCTCTAAACATTGGAAATAATAAAAAAGGATTAATCTAAAACAAAAAAGAAAATTTCTAGAATTCGCTCAAAAAGCAAAGATAAAATCGAAATGATTCAATAAACTTCCATCCGTTGTTTGAAATACGGAATAAATTGTTTCGACAAACATGGTATTTCATATTAGAGTAAAAAACTAGGAAAACCGGCTTGAGTATTATAAAGCTTTTTGATGCATTCGTCTTTTTTTTTTTAAATGAAAGGGAAATATAAATATTTCTTGTATAATGTTTAACCGTCAGGAATATTATTTTTATAAATAATTTTAATAACGATATACAGTCGAGTCTCTATGTAATGAAATCCATCGTTCAGTCAAAAAATTCGTTATATAGAAAAATTCGTTGAATAGAGAACGGCAAAAAAATTTTCATTTGATGTTTAAATTTGAAATAGAATTGTTTTTGAGGATTTAATTAAGTTTTTGAAATATTTAATTGAACTTCCAGAATCTCAAACATTTTCTCAAACCTTTTTTCCACCAGTGTCTCATTGTTTATTTTCAAAATTATTTACTTTATTAGAAAGAGTTATGCTTAATCTAAAAGCGATTTCATGTAGATGCAGTAGAAGATAACACCAGCATATATGACATTTAGTTACAATTCCTGGTTCAAATGATCTATCACAACAAAAAATGCTCCAGTCGCCACAAACAACAAACATCCACTCTAAACTCTAAGAGTAATGAGAGTTAGTTTCGGTAGATGAAAACCTGCTGTAAAAAACGACCTTTTCTGCAATTGCCTCCTTACCCCTTACTATCCAAACTGAAAAAAAAAAACAATATTTTCAAGACGACAATTGACAAGTTTTAGCTTTTAGGATGCTTTGTGATTATTGCAAATCACACCAGTAGCAAGCAAATGTTTTAATCTTTTCCAACAAGGCATGTTCATCTTGGCTAAAACAAAGTCAATTGTAAGCTGCAAAAATTATATTTGTTTTTGAAAGGGGGGGGGGGACAAGTTGAATGCCTTTTTTTGGACATAAGGAATAAGATAGAGGATTGTTGTTATGAAATATAAAACAGAAATCAACGACAAAAATTTATTCTACAAATAATTTGAAGTATTTTCTGAGCATATGAAAGAACATTTTTGAAAACGTTCGTTAAATGAAGATGTATATTTCGCTATATGGAAATTATTTGTAATGTAATCATGAACAAAATTGATCGTTCCTACAAAAAATTCGTTAAATAGAGAAATTCTTTGGATAGAGTTTCGTTATCAGGAGACTCTACTGTATTTTCTACTAGTTATCATAATATTATTGCTTTTTTTAATCAAACGGGAATAGAGTTCTTATAATATTTGAAAAGAATAACGAGTAATTTTGATAAATTCCGAAAAAAAAATAAGCAATGTTAAAAAATTTTATTCTTTAAAACTATTAGATTATGAAATACCATCTAGTACTGTGAGATTATTTCTTTTTTTTTTACTTAAGAAAATAGTGTTTTTAAACGTTAAAATGTTGTTTTAGTAAGGTCTAAAATTAAAATAAATAAAGAACGATGAAAATAGTGTTATTTAAAAAAAAATCACAACCTGTGTACAAATTATAAAATACTTTCTAGCTTTACTAGAATTTTTCTGCTTTTTTCAATTTAAAAAGGTTTTTTAAATAGTTTATCAATAAAATGTTACTTTGAAAACTTTTAAAATTAAGATAATTAAAATATGACAAAAATATTTTTTTATTACGAGTTGTTTATAGATTATGAAATAAGTTCTAGCACACATTGCTGTTTTTTAAAACTAAAGTTAATACAGTTTTTTAAAGATTTATAAACAATAAAGGGTTATTTTAGTAACCTTCAAAATGAAAATAATCTACACGATAAAAATTATTTCTATTTTAATACTATTTCTGCGGTGTCCGCGGACACCTTTCTAAGGGTTGAATTTATGTATTTTGCACGTTGTTTTTAAATGTAATAAGCACAAAAAGTCTCCAATGTATCAAAATTGATTTGGGATTGTTTTATCACAAAATTACTATTGATTGTATTATCACAAATTTATTACATAATTTCTCACTGTGCATGCGTGATCACTATCAAACTTTCTTTGCATATTTTTTTAGCTAATCATATAAATCAACTTTTGTAAAACGCTTAAAAACATATTGAGAAACACCGAAATCACTGGCGATAAATTTATAAATAAGCTAAAAAAATTTGTAAAATCACCATAAAAAGAAAATTAAACAGGACGCGTTTCGAGCTTCAAAAATACAGCTCGTCATCAGCTAAGCTCGAAACGCGTCCTGTTTAATTTTCTTTTTATGGTGATTTTACAAAATTTTTTTAGCTTATTTATGCTTAAAAACATAGCAAAAATTCCGAAAATTATCGTCAATAGAATAAGCTGAAAATCCGTTGTTCTCAAATGAAGCTAAAAAATTAGGGGCTGTATCCATACTTCCATTGATTAGTGCTAATATATGATACACAATAGTCGGCGTATATTTGGGCATAGATCTTCATCTTTTTAATCATTTTGTGAACAATGGATTAACTCTGCAAATTATAAACAAGGAACGTAGCAAAATTTGGGACTGTATTTATGAAAACCTCAATTTTTCTACGAATATTAAAAACTGGCCTCATAAAAAAAACACAGTTTATTACAATAAGACATTTAATCTTAATCTACTCTTTTATATTTTTTCTGCATTAGTTTTCATATAGTTATTCAAAAGATATTCGTTTTTTTTTTTTTTTTTTTTTTAATTTGTTGATATTTCTATTTGGGGTTTCAGGAAAAAATCTTCGCCAAAATATATGACCTGTACTGTTCTATTTACATACCTGGTGTTTCAGGTAATTTCTCATGTATTTTTCTAGGTATTTAACAAAACGTATAAGGCTGCGGGCAAACAGCACTACTTTTTATTACACTAAAAGAGCAATTAATCTATCTTTGTTTCCGAACGGAACAAAGATGAAACCGCTTTAAATGATTTTTGAGGGACTGACCCTACCGAATTGACAAAGGAAGGGAAAGTTTATCTCCCCCCATCTTCAGTCGTAAAGCTGTCAACTGATTTCGAGTTCTATTTCTGTCTTGAAGTTCAGATTCAGTGCACTAGAAGTGCAATTTATACATCAAAGCGCCGACACGAAAGATCAAAAATAGCTAAGAAGTTATTGCTATGTGCCTGGTCCTTAAAGTTGCGAGTGGCCGGTCACCTTTGGCCATATAATTTATATAATTATAAAAAAAAAATCCCTATGGTACTTCGATAGAAATTTTGTCGAAGGGCGATTAATGAAATAAGCGGTTATACACTATGCTGTATCGAGTAGTCGTGACCTCTTGATATCTGAAGACAGGTCGAGGACGACAACACACCATTCCACTTCCGTTTTAATAAAAAACTTCAAGACGTCTTGAACAGATCTTTCACTACGTTGGCGACAACGTTTTGTGAAGAGGGTATCCGTTATTTCACCCATTAGTATATCAAATAACTCAATCTTCACCTCGACCACTGCATAGCAAATGCAATAATAGATAATGCAGATTTATGGATTCAAAGATCTTGTACAACACACATGAAATGTGAACGCAAACAACATAATATTCCTATGGTTCTTGTTGAAAATTCGACTTGTGTGCCAAGTTAGGGCTTTAGTATTTCTTAATTTTTTGTTTTTTGTTCAATGCGATAAATAATAATACATTAAAAACTATTTTGTATTCTATGAATTGTTTAATGCAATAACTAATAATATATAAAATCGATTTTGTTTTTCTTCGAGACCACAACTCCTATACATCTATTTTATTAAATTTGAGGGTAGAAAATATAATTTATCGCTAACTGTAATTTTTTATGGCAAACAATGTTTAGAATCTCATTATACCTTGTATAAGCAAAGGTGGGGGCGGGGTATCTAGTATTTGCTTATTTTGCCTAACAAAAACGGAGGGGGAGAGGTACAAAATGACTAAAATAAGTTACTAAAAAAAGTTGAACGGCCTGAAAATAAATCTTTTTAAATAAAAACTGTTACAAAATTATTTAAAACTGGTGACAAATAAAGTATGAGTCTTTTAACACTATTTTGTAAGCATTAAATGTTTGCCTTTAAAAGCATGCCACATTTCATGACCATTATTCAAGTAGTTTTAAAACATTTCCGATATCATACATTAATATAGTATAGACCCAGATTTTTGAAATTCTTTCATTTCGATTTCCTTTTTTGATGAAACCTGCGAATGAGTGAATTTTTCTTTAAAAAAAAGTTAATAGTGTTTCTCCGCTTCTTTTTTACTGCATGGCATCGAGAAAGAAAAAGAAAGCTTTGTAAACAATCTTTAAACTATCTAATAAGAGTTTTTAAAAAGTTTTCTCAAAGTATAATCTTAAGTTAATGAATATTTAAAAGAAGTAAATGGTAAAAGAGTATTTATAAAAATTTATTACTCTCTAAAATTTTAATTTAAACTATCACATTTTTTAGTGTTTATTTGTTAGTTATTTTATGTCGGTAAGCGCGGTTTGATGCATAATTAACTGCAGTGTTTTTGTAACTGGTAAACAATAGTAAAATATCTGACGATTTTTTATATGCGCCTGAATAAAAAAAATGCCTCAAAATTAGATTTTAATTTATATAAAATTCTAAAAATATGAAAATGTTATAGTATCATAGTCAACAGACCTATGAACGTAGTTTGTATACTTTTTAGCATATCAGAAATCGATTGAAAATTCGATTACGAAATTCCATCTTTCCTTACAAAAACAAGTGAAATGAACAGCGTAAAAACTTTTTCCCTAAAATAAAATTCAATTTTTAAGAATTTTCTGAAAAAACAGAAAGAACAATCAAACTGAATCAACATACTTGCATACGTTGTTTGGCATGCAAAATAAATTCTTTCGACAAACATGCTCTTTCACTGTAAAGTAAAAAGATTATGATTGTTATGCTTTATAACAATTTTTCCTGTATGTTGTTTTCTAATATAAAGTAGTCACACACATATTAAAATATTTTTAAAGAATACTACTTTAATAATACCAAGATTCATAAATATCATATTTTCGAAAATGTAAGAAAAATCCTGTACTTGGATATATACAGGGTGTTTCATTAATGATGGGCAAAATTTTAAGATGTGCTAGTATTTACCCAAACAAATAAGTTTCCTCAAAGAATTCATACTCGTAGTTAAACCCGAAGTTAGAAAAAGGCACCGAAGATGATGTAATACAAGGCAAAATCACACAAAGAACTATTTAAGGGAGACCCGAACCCCATTTTCGGCCAAAAATCATCAAAAGTTCAAAAATTTTTTTAATCTCAGAAAACGATAAATTACATATTTGCGAATAGCCATGCAAAAATTCAGAACTCGGGGACCCTTGGAACAGGTAGCAAATGAGCTTTTTTTAATTGTAGTCACTAGAGTTTAAAAGACTAGCGGCCATTTAAAATGTGTTTTTCTGAAAATGTCTTTTTCCATATTTTGTCTAAGTTCAAAGTACTAAGGCTCAGTGGTAAAATGGTTTAGAAACAAAGTGTTTATGTTTTTAGAATCTTAAAAAAGAAATCCAACAAAAGTAAGGCGAGATATATTTTTTAGCTATTTCTAAAAATTTTACATAAATTGGTAAACATGAAAATTATAACGAAATTAAGGAAATTTTTCCATGCGTAATTTCTTTTTTTTTAGCTGATTAAAATAGAAAATTAAAAATATCTCTCCCTAGGTCTTTTCTATATACTATAACACTATTTAAGAAATTTTAGTAATACCAAAATATTGAAAATTGTATGAGGAGTAGTAATTTTAAAAAGTGTATTTTTCCACAAAAAAAAAAAAAAAAAAAAAAAAAAATCATAAAAATCGACATAAAAGATATACTTTTTAATAAAAAGTGAATTTTTTTGCTAATTATTCTTTACAAAAAGATTCTTAAATAGTACACCAAAATTCATTACTTTAAAATCAATTATAAAAATTTTCGGTTTTTTTTACGGGTCTCCCTTTTTAACGAAAACAAAATTACTTAGCTGATTCTGAGCTATCTAATAATTTTCCAGTCTCCTATCTCTAATACAGTGTTGATTTGAGAGAGTGGCCAGGACATTATGGCCCGGAGCATTGCTAATTGCATAACACTGCATAACAATGCATAACATTGCTCCGGAGGACTAAGTGTCCTCCGGAGCAATGTTATGTCCTCTTCAAAATATCTTCGATTTTTTGCATAAAGTGCAATTCTCTCTCCGAAAATTTATAATGCACCTCCTCCCTCCGACGTGGCTATAGAAATCCGACTCGAAGAAAAGTGTTTAAATTCAACACTTTTCTTGTATATCTTGCGATTAACTTGTAGTAAAAAAAAATCGAATATGCTTCATGTTTAACTATATTTATTTGGGAATAAATATTTAACTAATTGTAACTTCATTTTTTTGGATCAGCACTTGAATAAAGAATAAATATTTATTGAATTCTATTAATTGGAGTAGCGAAAAAAGATGCATATCTCTTATTGGGAATTTTGATAACAATTAATGAAATAATAATGCGTATATATATATATATAAATGTACAAATAGCAGAAAATATAAAATATTTTTGGAAATTTATTCTATGTAATATTAACGTAATAATTACGAAAAAAAATGTTCAAAAATTATCAAAAGTCACTATGAATATTAGAATGTCCTTGAAACAATTTACAGTGATTTTACAGATAAGAGAGAGAAATAAACATCTAAGTTCCTCATTCGTCTGTCAAAAGTAATAGATTTTGTTGATATATATACATATATACATATATATATATATATATATATATATATATATATTTCCATACATGAAAGAACTTTATTGGAATATTTATTATTATCTTCATTTGATCATTAAGTTTTTTGGTGTATTACAACAAAAGTAACTAGTTATCAGAGACCTATCAAAAATGCATTCAATAAAATTAATAGTTTCGGAAAGAAATGTAGCAAAATAAAATGTTTTTGTGTTGATCTTCATGTTACCGCAAACTTAAAATCTCTAGGACTCATAGTTTCTGTACAATGGACCTTATACACTCAACCTAAGGTCGAATTTAAAATTCAGCTGCTGGCGGTATTTTGCATAGCAGTCTATGGAGAGTTATTAATGCTTGTTTTGTGAAAGTTATTAATGCTTGTTTCTTAAAAATACCGGAAAAGAATTCATTGTTGTAGCACCATATACTTAATATATTGTAATATAAACTCATACTTATTCTGCTTGCGAGAAAATTCTCTAAATTTGTAAACTTTCCAAATGTATCCATTCAACATTAGTTAAGGATGAAGTCTTCTGCTGGCGATGTTTGCGTCTGCGCATACTGGTATTCTCAGACCTAGGACCGCTGAGTCGCTCTTAAAAAAGAGAGAAAAGAGACCAAATCGCAAGAAAAAGAGACTAAAAGAGACCAAAATTTTAAAAAAGAGACTAAAAGGAGACCAAATAAAATACATTTTTTACTCTTTACTTAAATGTTTTTGGTATACAGACAAGCACTATAAGATTAAACACCATCTGCGGAATACATTTTTAATGCATTTCAGTCAGTTTTGAAATAATTGCAAATATTGTTGATTGGTTGCAGAAAAATCTCAAATCGCGACAATTCATCATGGAAGAAAATCAAAAATTCACCAAATGATAATGGGGATAAAATCGTGAAATTCATCAAATTGTCTCAAAAAACCAAATCACAAAATTTGTCACATGATCTCGGGAAAAAAATTCTCGAAATTAGTCAAATGTTCTTAGGATAAAAAAATCCCGAAAATTATCAGATAGCTTTGAAAAAAAATCCCGATATTAGTCAAATGGATCTTGTGTTAAACATCGTAAAATTCATCAAATGGGTCTCGAAGAGAGGGATGAATCACAAAATTCATTAAATTATTGCGAAATGAAGAGCGATCATACAAATAATTACTAATTTTGTCGAAGGTCACGGAAATAAATAGTGAAATTTATCAACTAATCACCAGAAAAATAACGAATTTCGTAGAAAAAAGCCATAAAAAAAATCAAGGATGCCTGCGAATGGGTTACATTAAAACGTGCGAAAATCGGTTACAGTATAAAATAGTAAAGTTTGTCCAATTATCTCAGGAAAAGAATGGCGAAATTTATCAAATGGTGTTGGTGAAAAAAGTGAAATCAGGGGATGTACTGGTGCCAAATAATATTTCAACAAACTTTTTTGGATATTTTAGGTCACATTTAATTGGCATACTACATTTCCTTCAACGACCATTTGACGAAATTAAAGATTTTTCTCCCCCGCTACCAATTGAAGCAATTTAATATGAAAATTGTGATTTTTTCACGCTATTGCTTACGGAAGTATACGATTTTTCTTCCACAATTGTTCGCTGACATTTGCAATTTTTTTTTCAGTAAAATTTGTGATTTTTTTTGGCTTTTATTTGCCAAAATTCGCAATTTTTTTTGCCATTGTTTCCAGAAATTTACTATTTTTCAGTGTTTATTTAACAAAATTCGTGATTTTTTTTTGCTGCGATCATTTGCAAATATTTGCAAAATCGCATGGAAAAAAATCGCGATTGCAAAGAAAAAAAGAATCACGAATTTTGAAAAATGATCGATTGTGAAAATTCGCGATTTTTTTCCTGCAAATAAACGCGAAAGAATTTTGAAGTTCGCTAATCGATCGCCGAAAATTCGTGAATTTCGGCAAATGATCGCGGAAAATATGACGAATTTTGTCATATAAACGCAGAAAAAAGCTAATTTCTAAAACAATGGCCCAAAAGTTATCATTTACTGTACTTCGGTAAACGATTGCAGAAAAAATCGCAAATTTTCACTATCGATCGCGTAAAGAAATAGCAAATTTTTTAGCCGATCCTTTCACGAAATTTGCATTTCTCTTCGATTATTTTTTCCGCGCGCAAAATTATACTATCGTATTATTCATTAGTATATCCGTACACTTCGAACAAAATCCGTACATTGTACGGCCAAACCATACAAGTTTGTACCTATGAATTTCAATTTTACGATCATTTGACGAAAACTCGGTCTTATTTCGGGATGGTTTGACGTAAATATCAGGGGTTTTTTTTCTACCCGTAATCATATGGCAGAAATCACGAGTTTATTTCGGGATTGTTTGGAAATAACAACGATTTTATTTCGGGATCGTCTGGTGAAAATCGCGGCTTGATTTCATGATTGTTTAATGAAAATCGTCTTTTTTCCGGTGATCAATTAATTATAATCGCAGTTTTGCCAGTGATCATTTTATAAAAATCACACATTCTTAAAAATTAAAAAACGTGAAATTCTGCCGTTTGTCGAAAAAATGATCCCCGTATATATAACGACCGAAATAAGAATTTTGAGATTCCTTCCTGCAATCCTCTGACGAATTTCTCAATTGTTTTTCACAAGATTGACTGACAAATTTTGCAATCATTCTGCCACTGATTGACGGATTATACGCGTTAATTTTCTCGCGACCGAATGACGAAGTTTATGATTTTTACCCCTCGAATGATTATTGAATTTCGCATTTTTTATCTTGCCACAGATTGACCAAATTCACTTTCTTTTCAGTGTCCGACAGAAAAGTTTTGCAATTCTTGCCTGCGAACGATATACTAATTTTGTAACCTTTTTTCCACGATACAGAGACGAAATTTAGAATTTTTTCCCCTGCGAATGAGAGACAAATTTGGCTCTGCAGCAGAATTTTTTTTCTGCAGTCTGCAACACATGTAAAAACTTAAAAAACAGTCTCCAGACCAGTTCCTCGCATTACATTATTTGCACTCAAACCTTCAAGTATTTGTGATAGACATAAAAGAAAAGTATACTTTAAAAAAGAAGTTGCCTTTGTTCTCAGAATTTTTAACGCCTCATATATTGTCCTAGAGAGGGGAGGGGGGCTCCTCTTTGACAAAATTTGCGTTTTTTTCACGGTCTTTGGACAAAATTTGCATTTTTTTCGCGATCTATTGACGAAAACTACCGTTTTCTTGCGATCTTTTGAAAAAATTTGCCATTTTTTCGCGATCTCTTGCAGAAATTTGCAGTTTTTTCGGGATTTTTAAACGAAAACTGCCGTTTTTCCGCGATTTTTTGAAGACGTTTGCCATTTTTGCGAACTTTTGAAGAAATGTTACGTTTTTCCGTGATTTTTTGATTAAATTTGCCGTTTTTTCGCGATTTATCGAAGAAATTCGCCGTTGTTTCATGATCATTTTACGAAACTGCGACTGCCGTTTTTTCGCGTTCTTTTGAAGAAATTTGCCATTTTTTTCGTGATTCTTTGACGAAAACTGACGTTTTTTCGTGATCTTTTCAAGAAATTTTCCTTTTTATCAGATTTTTTGAAGAAATTTGCCATTTTTTTCGGGTTTTTTTAAAAGAAATTTACCGTTTTTCGCAATTTATTGAAAAAATTTACCGTTTTTTCGTGATTTTTTGACGAAAACTGCCGTTTTTTCGTGATCGTTTGAAGAAATGTGCCTTTTTTTTGCGCTGTTTTGAAAAAACTTGCCCTTTATTTCACGATCTTTTGAAGAAATTTGCCGTTTTTTTGTTTTTTTTGAGGAAATTTGCCGTTTTTTCGAGATCTTTGGACGAAATTCGCGTGTTTTTCACGATCTATGACGAAATAGATTTCTTTTCGAAGACTGTCGAAATTCGCGATACATTTTATGTACGAATTTTTGGATTTCGGACCGAAATTTTATAATTTTTGCTACATTTTTAACAGTTGAAAAATAGTCTGCGAACCTTCCCAAGCGTTTGCGACGTACGTCGCAGCGTTGCACCGATTCTGCTCCCGGGAAATTCGGTATATTTTTTTCCGCGACTAAGTTTCACGGAATTTCATGGTTTCATCCTAAGACAGATTAACATAATCCATGATTTTCCGCCGGTTTCCGACTGAAAATTTTTGCGATTTTTACCCGCGAACACTTAACGAATTTCGAGATTTTCCTGCGACAAACCGACAAGTTTTTTGATATTTCCTCACGACAAATTGTTGAATTTCGCAATGTTTTTCTCGCAGTCAAATGAGGAAAGTTACGATCTTTTTCCTGCGATCGATCGACGGGTAAGGAACATTATAAAAAAAAAAAAAAAAAAGCCAGCTTTGGCGTCTGACATCTTATGCATAAGGTCCATTAACATTTGAAATTAGTGAGCTTTCATATAGACACCTTGTAATTTGAGACGACGCAGCGCCATTTATTAACAAAATATGAACGTCTTAAAAAAATATAGCATATAAAATTTAAGAACAACCAAAAAGAAATGCCACATTTTTCAACTTCAAATTCCTTACAGTTAATGAATAATTGAATTTTTAAAATTAAGTTTTTTATTTCTGATCCATTCTGTAACTTAAATGTAGAGTATTATGTAAGCAGATTATTTTCAAACTAGAGAAGATTTATAAGTCATATTATTCTACCCTTTAGCCTAAAACATTCAATAAGACTTTTTCATATATATATTATCGATTCCTTTTTATTTTTGCTATTCTCAAATGATAGATGAAACATGATGCAAGTGATGAGCACACATTATCTCACTGAAATTATTTATTAAAGTACATTTACTGGATAAGCTATCAGTGAAAATTAATGATCCACTAGAACGGAGAATTTTTGATTC
Organism: Maratus speculifer; assembly: GCA_964019185.1. Lineage (NCBI taxonomy): Eukaryota > Metazoa > Arthropoda > Arachnida > Araneae > Salticidae > Maratus > Maratus speculifer. Next base: position 161,781,269 of record OZ025303.1, read on the forward strand.
TGAAAAACTTTTTGGATAGACAAAGTCAAAATGCAATCAATATTTGCTATTTATTGCACAAAATTCTGAATAAATGGATCTGAGAAACAGGTTATCTTGTGTTAAGCAGATAATGTTGACAAGAATATATATTAAAAAATACATATACATTTTGTGCTTTCATTTAATTTTTATCTAAAAAAATGAATTTGTGGAAATATTTTTGAGCCACCCAATATTTTATTTATATGCCAAAATTATGTATAAAAAGGAGTTTAACTATCGTGTGCTAAATTTAAAAGTTAACTATTTTAAAAGTTTATATAAATTTTTCTATTAAATAAATAAAATTCGTGCTTCCTTTTAGCTTTATAATTAACAAATATTGTTGATGAAACAATACTGTTAAATTATTTTTTTTAAATGGAAAATGTTTGTTCATTCGTAGGCTTTTTCTCATAATTAAAAAAATAGTTGATAAAGATTCTCAGTTTGCATAACATAGATAACTTTAATATCTTTAAAATTACTAGTTTATGTTTTAAAATATTTCCTTAAGAATTATTAGTCTTCTTTTCAAAAATACTTAACAGGATTAAGTTTGCATGCAAATCCCTTGTTACTTGTAAAATTCAGAAAGTGGTGGTATTTTATGGTGATTAAAGGAAAAATAAAATGATATGTCTAAAGCTTGTAAATGTAAGCATTTAATTTGAAAATAACGATGGTAATTTTATTACTGCGTAATGAAAATTATTAATACACCCTTTTCTGCATGGGAAAAAATATTTATCCTTCGTTGCACGATTTGTTCTATTTTTATGAGAAAACATATTTAAAAATCTATACATTGGTCTAATAATGTGAAAAAGAGTAATATAAACTAAAATAAACTTCAACTTTCCAGCTAACGTTTGATATTTTATGGTGTGTACTCTTTAAACAAAATTGGGGGTTTAACTATATTGTATTGCTATATTATCTATATCATTTTAAATGAATATAACAAAAGTGTTCTTTGGTAAAAGTGGACAACTTAGAATTATTGTTTATAATATTCAATTTAGGGGGAATTGGGGCAGATTGATACACCCCCTGTACAGCACACAGGGTCATTACAAGAAGTTTCACAACAGCTCCAAAAAGTGATACTAGTGATATTAACTACATACAGAAAGTTTTGGAATGATTCAATATTTTGATGAAATGGGATGGGTGATTAATTGTTTTTGTAGGTCAAAAGTAAATTTGAGTTGTACAATTGAAATGGTATTATACAACTGTTCCAGTATTTTCAACCGAAAAGAATACCCTCCCTGGCAAGTAAAGCTACTCTTTATCAGTTCCTCATTCTTTATTGTTAGATAAATTATGAAGTGTTGGATTTGCGACTTATTTTATTCAAAATGGCTGTATGGGGCACATTAATACAGACTTTGTCGGGGCACATTGATACAACCTAAATCCTTTTCTAGTTCATTTTTTCATTACCTTTTATTTTTATTTTTTTATTTTTTTATTTTTTACCATACACTCCGTAATTCAACCATTTTTCGTCAAAAATTTCTACTATTAGTTTGTTATTGAAGTGAAATAGCTCTAATTTCTTTATATTAGAACGTTTTATAGAATTTTTGCAAACAGAAGACGTACAAACTTACACAGTATCTAGTGCTAGTAGAATTAACAAAAGAAATGGATGGCAGCCTGGCAAATCTCAAATTTATATCGATTCTCCAGAGAAAAAAGTATTATCGACATGAGAAATGTTAAGTATAAGAGAAACAAGCTGCAGAACAGTTCGGGATAATTATATTTAAATATAATTTTTAATATAACTATCCTTTATTTTCTGTTTGTAAACCGATTTATAAACAGAAAACCTGGTAATTTTTTTCAAATTTCCTAAGAAAGAAGATAATTCTGAGGTTAAAGTGCCAGATATGACAAAGTTACCACAGCCAACAAACAGACAAGGAACAGCCAGAACATCAGGTCATTATACATTTCATTTTGATTGCTTTAATACCGCTTACAAATAAATTGTGCGCGATTTTAATGTCTATAAATATATATAAAATGGTTTGCTAACTATTTTTCTATGAAAAATATGCATTGGTGTTATTTTGTCTCCATTTTTCCCAGACGTGTCAATGTGTATCAATCTGCCCCGGGGATGGGGCACATTGATACAAATTACTTTTTTTGATTTTTTAAAAATTACATGCAAAAATAATGTATAAAACAACGATTGTACATTTTTATAACACACTACGCAGGTTTTGCTGACATCACATTGAAAAATAACTTGAAATTTCTGCTTTCTAGACACCAAAATTTTTTTTTAAAGCTGTATCAATGTCCCCCAGTTTCCCCTAAATAAAGCCATTTTTGAAAGAAAACAAAAAAGATTTTTTTCTGCATTCTATTTTACAGTTTTAACAAATTATGTAACAGATTCTGAATGAATGTTATTTAATAAATTTAACAAATAAATAAATTAGTAATGTTTGATATTTTCATATACACGTCTTAACAAATTAATAATAACTTATAATAGTCACATTGTGACGGTACTTTCATGCTGGGTGTCATTTGTCACGTTATATGCAGACATACTCATTAATTTAGGTTAAAACAACACAGTTTATTAAAATGATAAGGGCTAAAGGAAAGTGGAGCCAGTCTATAATTTCACTCACTGAGAACACTATGAAAAGCTAAATCATACTCACAGGCGTCGGTCTAGCTCAGTCGGGGCACCGTCTAGCACTTGACACTATTTCCTGGCTGATCTACTAAACAAATCTTAATTTCACAGCCCGTGGCTGTGGATATTCCTTTATTTCTCAAATAATCAAAACTAAACGATTCTAAACTTTCTTACCAAGGCCGAACCTTTAATCCACTATCTGAACTCCTTTTCGCTTTACTGGAGGCCGTAGCTATTTTCTAATCGTCAGCACCTTACTAAACAATCATCAACTTCGTTGTCCAACGGCGGAATACACACAGAGACTGCTGGCTGCTGGCTACTGCCAGGAACACACAGACGCTGGCTGCTGGCTGAGGCCAGAAACACACACACGCTGGCTGCTGGCTAAGGCCAGAAACACACCGACGCTGGCTAAGGCCAGAACACACACACCACAAACTCACACCCAAGCTTTTATACGCGACAAACTGAGATACTTCTCATTAACATAATACTAATAACCGCGAGCTAACTGCGGAATTCGAAAGAGCACACACACTCTAGAAAGTTAAAGTAAAAGAGAGGATAGATGTCACTTTTACGCCTACAAAATGTTAAATTATTGACGTCACGATCTCAGAAACACTAGAGTGCCTTTATGACTAAAGGTCACTCCCTCACAACCCCCCCTCGAACTCCGCAGAGAAAAAGGGCTGGGCTAAATGCATGCCCAGAACTTTTTCTTGTTATAAATTTAGAGCCGTAATAAAACACAGTGATGGGTGAAATTTAACGCCGAAACATAACTTTTAAAATATTAACTTTAACCCATCACAACCAAAAAAAAACTCAGTTTGCCTCAAATAATCACATATCCAATCCAACCATTCTTCTATCTTACAAATAGCCTCCGCAAAACTTCCAAAAACTCGTAAAACTTTCAAAACTAATTACTTCTCTCAAAACAACCCACTCCACTGGGAGTGCTAAAATTTCTCAAAACACTAACCTTCCGAAATTTTCCTCAATATTGCAATGCAACTATAACTTTACCCAAAAATTTCTCCATAACTTTTAATATACTAGAATTCGCACCAAGTCCAAAAAACCCAACGCGCAAAAACTTTCCTCATCCAAATTCCGACTTCATCTAAAATTACATTTACTTCATACTAAACTAACTCTGCTACTACGTAATACCTACATCCCCATTAGCCAATGAACTAACTCCCAAACTTCTTCAGACTTAACTCCACTTGAACAATAATTGGGGCACATACGTACAGCGGCATATCGCTGTGCTTATGCAACAATAAAAAAATATCAAAAATTTACAAAATGACGTCATCAATCTCTTCATCTGTATTAACTAAAAGAAAAATAGCAGAATCAATACATAACAAAAAGTATACTTCCCTGCAAGAAAATCACATTAACATTCAATTTTAATACAATACAATTTCAAATTCAAATGCAGCTTAAAACTTCGCAACTTGCGGAAACCATTCTCAACTAAAGTACAAAACGCAACTCATAAAACACGAACGATAAGAAGAAAGTTAATTCATTAAATGTTAGTATAAGAGATAGAAACGCGTGTCAAGGACTTCTTGACCGCAAAACACGTGCGCGCCTGAACCGCGGCGCGTGTACAAAATAACTCAAATTACTATCTGTACTTTCTGAAAATTTAAACATACATTAACATACATTTTATAACACATGAACAATAACAATATAGTAACATATTAAACAAATAATATAACAATTTAACAATAGATCCAGAATTTTTTAAAAAGCAGTTAAGACCAAAATTTCCAACATACATAAAACGAACAATTTTGCAAACAAATTTTGAACACAATTAAGCACTAAACGTGAGTCCGTCAAAAAAAAAAAATTCCAAAAATGGCCAAAAGTACAAAACAGTCTCTCTGCTTTCTATTCCTTCACATTGCTACCACATATATGCACTCTAATAGAAATTTAATAAAGAACATTATCACCCAATCATAGAGACGATTCACTGCTAGCAGGCTTCATACTGCAAGATGGCTTTCTCCTCCTGTCCCAAAAGGCTTGTACGAAGGATCTCTCGTCATCAGAACTGTACGGTGACGCCACAGTTGACTGTCGTGCCTGCAGCCTGGTTCTGAATGGATGCCGTGGGATACTCGTAGGTTCCACTCGACGACTCTGCTCTGGCCGGTTCGCTGGGTTCACTCCATGGCGAGGTTCACACTGTTGTTGCCGGTAATCTGAGAGTTGCCTCCTCTTCCTAGACGCACCCGAAGTTACCGAAGATCCTAGGCCACGTTTCTTTCCGGACCTATGTAGTTTCTTGTTAGGCAAAAATTCAGAATTTAAACTTCGCTTAACAGTTTTACGAGTGTCCAAACGAAATCTTTTCTGGGGATTAATCACTGAAGACGGTGAACTATTAGTTAATTTATGCTTGTGAGGTTGTTGTCTAATAGATGGAGGAACTGGACAATTTACAATTTTTTGTCTTTTATGACACACAGAGTCCGATGTATTTGACACAGTTCTCTTATTTTTATTATACTTTGCTCTCGGATTGCTAGGCTTTCGACGTTCAATAACAGTCTTTGGAGCTGTTTGACCAAATTTTCTTCTTGAATATTGATGAAAGGAATTAGACGAAGAAGTGCTGGACTCGGGACACTCATTGGATCGGGAATTTCGCGAAACACCACTCGACATATGAGAACCTTCACTACCATTTTCTCTAAACTTATACACTCTAACCTGATCCAGATTAACAGTCATTCTTTCACCATTGACATCAACAACCAAATTATTATTTCGAACTTCCAAAACCTCGAACGGACCTACAAACTTCGGACCAAACTTAGCTACTCTCTTTTGACGACTTGAACTTAACCAATGCTTTTCTACCAACACAAAATCTCCAACTTTCACTTCTAACTCCCTTCTACGCATATTATAATACTGAGCTTGCTTTTCTTGTGCTTTTCCCATTTGAATCTGAGCTTCCTTAACCAACCTCTCAATATCCTGACACATGTACTGACTTTCCGCATCTGACACCATAACTAACCTTTGGAATGGAATAATAACTTTTCTACCCAAAAACAATTCAGCAGGCGTTTTCCCCGTTGACTCGTGAACTGCCGTACGAAGTGCGTACGCAAAATGTTGAAGAAACTGATCCCAATTTGCATGATGAGAACCAACATAAGAAGAAATCATTTGAATTAATGTACGATTTACACGTTCAGCCATATTAGACTGAGGACGATACGGAACAGTAAAAGAATGATCGATCTCCAGCTTTTCACACAGAGCCTTAAATATATCAGAAATGAAACAAGGGCCATGATCGCTCACTACCCTAATTGGTGCACCATATTTAGAAATATAATTATCGAAAAATGCATCGGCAACTGCAGGTGCAGAAGCCTTCCTGAGGGGGACTAACTCTACCCATTTACTAAAATAATCAACTATAACTAAAACAAATCTATATCTTTTAGGATTAGACAATGGATAAGGACCGATTAAATCTACACCTACACATTCATTAGGAAAATTTACTTTAATAGGAATTAATTTGCCAGCTGGACTTACATTTTTATAATTATAACGTTGGCATGTGCTACAGCTGGAGACATAAGCGCGCACTGCTTCCCGCATTTTAGGGAAGTAGCAGGATTCACAAATTCGAGCATAAGTTTTCCTGATTCCTAAGTGACCTGCTAATGGATTATCATGAAATTCTTTCAAGATGGCCTTACGAAGACTAGCCGGAATAAAAACTCTTAATTCTCCACGTGAATTTACAATTTTAGAATAAAAAAGAAGACCATCGATAAGCTTAAAAGATTGGGACCACTTCTCAAACATAGGCACATCTGCGCTCGGGACATCATCAGGATTTTCCAAATATCGATACAAGCTACCAAATTCTTCATCTTGCTTCTGTTCCCTTATTAACTGCTCTCGTGACCTTAACACCAACGACGACAATGCACAACACTTAACTTCCTCCGTGACCTCTAAACCACCATGCGGGTTTCGTGACAAAGCGTCCGCTACCGCATTCTCCTTGCCAGCCCTATGTTCTATAACAACATTATACTCTGCTAACTTCAAACACCATCTGACCATACGAGACGACAAACCCTTTCCATTAGTTAACTTTGTCAAAGCTGAATGGTCCGTAATGACTTTAACCGGTATATTAGTGAAAAAACAACGAAATTTATTCAAAGCCCAAATTACTGCAAGACACTCCCTTTCCGTAATTGAATAATTCCTTTCCGCTGCATTTAAAATCCTTGACGCAAACGCTATAGGTCGACCTTTCTGTGCTAACATCGCTCCAACCCCCACTGCACTCGCATCGCAATACACTTCAAACTGAGACGAATAATCGGGGTGAGCCAAAACAGGAGGGGAAACTACTGCCTCTTTTAATAATTCAAACGATCTCTGAGCTGCTGATGACCATACAAACTTAACCCTTTTCCTTTTTAAATTATACAACGGTTCACATAACTCCGAAAAACGTGGAATGAACTTGGCAAACCAAGCCACCATCCCTAAAAATGTCGCCACTTCCTTACTATTTTTGGGGGGATTCATTGACGTAATTGCCTCAATTTTCTCATTATCTATATTAATACCATCACGCGTAATTTTAACTCCTAAATACTTTATCTCTTTTCTCAAAAATTTACATTTTTCTAACTTAACCGTTAACCCAGCATCTCTTAACAACGTAAATACTTCCCTCAATAATCTTAAATGCTCTTCCAAAGAAGCTGCCATTATAATTATGTCGTCCAGATAGACCAAGACACCCTTACCAAGCAAAGGTTTAAGGATATTATTCATGGCCTTCTGAAACGTTGCCGGCGCTCCCGATAAACCAAAACTCATTCTCTTAAAAGCAAAACAACCGTCCCGAGTAATAAACGCAGTCTTAGGTATGTCCTCCGGCTTCATTGCAATCTGAAAATAATCCGACGTAAGATCTAACGTTGACATATAATTCGTACTCGTTATATTAGCCAAAATGTCGTCAATTACTGGAATAGGATACTGAGGGTATTGCGTTATCGCATTTAACTTTCTATAATCTACTGCAAACCTATATGCCTCCGGATTATCTAAACTTTTCCCATTATTTTTACGACATAACACTACTGGAGATGCAAAAGGCGACTCAATTGGCATTATAATATCGTCCGCTAACATTTTTTGAATATGATAATCAATTATACCTTGTTTAACTTTATCATAACGATATGGTTTACTAGCAACAGGTGCTTTTAAACCAGTATCAATCTCATGCCACGCAACATGCGTTAAACCCGGTTTATCAGAAAAAACCTCTCCAAATTCATTTAAAAACTTATTAAATTCCTCCCTCTCCATTTCACTTAACCCCGACTCCTCCAAATTAACTGACACTGAAACAGGCTCTTTCTTACTCACATTCTCATCATTATTCACGATTAACGACTTTTTAAAGAAATCCAAACTAATTCCTCTATCCCTCATATAATCCACACCAACTATACAATGCACTGTTAATCCATCTAACACACAAAACTCCCAACATGTCTTAACCGAACGAATTTCAACTTCCAATTCCACTGAACCTTTATTATCGCAAGCTACTCCCTGTGCCGACTGAACCACAAGACTTGACCTTTTCAACCTCTTATACGAAAAATATTTCTGATAACAATCAAAAGAAATGAACGACTTATCTGCCCCTGTATCGAAGACACTTTTAACGACAATACCATCTAACACAATTAACACTTCAGGTAACTCAACCGGATTAATAGTAATTTTATTCAACCTCAAAGACGACTTTTCTAACCTCTGAACACATCTCTTTTGCATTGACCTATTTTCAACATTCTCATCCGAAGTTAATCTCCTTACTTGCGAAGAAACATTCCTGTCCCGTACTCCCCCACTACGATCATAACCACTATTCTGTCTATTTCCATGCATATTTCTCTCACCACTTCTAAAATTATTAGCACCACCACCATTCCTATTACCATTACTCGTATTCGACATATTACGACCAAATCCATCACTTCTATTACGCAAATTATCCGGAAATCGCTGTCCCCCTCTCACAAAATTACGTTCCCCCTCATTTCTCAAATTACTATCCGTGACAGGTCTCTGCCGAGGGTTACGCAAATCCCGTTGATCCGAGCTATGCCGAGACTCATACTTCGATAATATCTGGTGCATTTCTGCAAAATTCTTCGGTGCTCTAACTTCAATAAAGTCCTGTATATTTGGATTAAAAAGAGGAAAGACAATGTCCAACAATTCCTCAAATGTAATATCCAAATCTAATTTATTTTTTAGTTCCAGCTTACGAAGATAAAATTTTGACGCCGACTCATAAATATTCTGCTTATTACAATAGAACTCTTTTCTCAAAATACTTTTATCTTTAACGGGAGGAAATGCCTTCTTTAACTCAATTACAGTTTGTTCAAATCTTTTCACTTCATCAGTAATCAAAAAGTTTCCTATATTTTCTAACCACAAAAGTGCTTCGCCCTTTAACGAGCATTTAAGCACTACGTACCTGTTTTTCTCAGGTATATTATTGAACAAAATATAATCATCTAATTTCACTAAAAATTCACTAATATCACCCTCACCGGTGAAATACACTCGTGGCACAATCTCAAAATGTCCGATATTTCGTTGGGCGCCATTTGTGACGGTATATTCATGCTGGGTGTCATTTGTCACGTTATATGCAGACATACTCATTAATTTAGGTTAAAACAACACAGTTTATTAAAATGATAAGGGCTAAAGGAAAGTGGAGCCAGTCTATAATTTCACTCACTGAGAACACTATGAAAAGCTAAATCATACTCACAGGCGTCGGTCTAGCTCAGTCGGGGCACCGTCTAGCACTTGACACTATTTCCTGGCTGATCTACTAAACAAATCTTAATTTCACAGCCCATGGCTGTGGATATTCCTTTATTTCTCAAATAATCAAAACTAAACGATTCTAAACTTTCTTACCAAGGCCGAACCTTTAATCCACTATCTGAACTCCTTTTCGCTTTACTGGAGGCCGTAGCTATTTTCTAATCGTCAGCACCTTACTAAACAATCATCAACTTCGTTGTCCAACGGCGGAATACACACAGAGACTGCTGGCTGCTGGCTACTGCCAGGAACACACAGACGCTGGCTGCTGGCTGAGGCCAGAAACACACACACGCTGGCTGCTGGCTAAGGCCAGAAACACACCGACGCTGGCTAAGGCCAGAACACACACACCACAAACTCACACCCAAGCTTTTATACGCGACAAACTGAGATACTTCTCATTAACATAATACTAATAACCGCGAGCTAACTGCGGAATTCGAAAGAGCACACACACTCTAGAAAGTTAAAGTAAAAGAGAGGATAGATGTCACTTTTACGCCTACAAAATGTTAAATTATTGACGTCACGATCTCAGAAACACTAGAGTGCCTTTATGACTAAAGGTCACTCCCTCACAACATCATCCCAACAAAGTTAGCTTCGTTGTATTTAAACTTAATTTGTTAATCGTTATATTTTTGAAAAAAAAAATATTTAGTGATTTATTAACTCTTTTCAAAATTGGAAATTATTCAGTAGCATTAACTTTACAATTCTCAATTACTGATAAAACATTAAAACATAGAAAATGTGGGAATTTTATGATAGGCACAAAAATCATTTGTATATAAATATTAAAGGTAAAATTTAGAAAAGTCAACGCCACGTTTTATTTGAACAGTGAATTGAATGTCAAAACTAGCCGATCTCGTGCATTTCTGACTAAAAAGGAAGTATAAATGTGTCAGAAAATAGCGCATTTCGATTTGAGAACAGAAAAAGGGACTAAGGTAAAGAAAACAAAATTAGACCCTATAGGAAAAGGGTTTAAGTAGCACACTAGATCTGCTGACTTTATTTCTAATTTTGTTGTATCGTTTATACATAAATTCTCTTTGAAAGTTAATGATTCAAGTGCATTTTGCGGTAAATTTTATTCATTATATAGTATAGTTCTTTGTATAGTTTTTTCTTTTGATTGTAAAAAATTGTAATAAATTGCTTTAGGAATCATATTTTCTATATTAGCACGAAATGTTAACAAGCTTACATTAACAAACTAGTCAGATGTGGGAATCCCCAAAGTTTCTTTTATTTCGCACATATTAATTCTTCAAAATTCGCTATCACAATGACAAATTTAAATGACAATTTACGCCCATCGTGATTTTTATAAAGGTATGAAACTCCGTGCATTAGTTATTGAAACTGGACATTATTGAATTGTTGTCGATATCTGGAAAAACGCAGCACAAAAGCACAACCTGTTGTGCGATTTACACCAAAACATATTAAACAATAATATTTATCTAGTTATGTCTGAATCTGAAGTTTGATGAAAATTCGTGCATTAGTTTTTGAGATAAAGCTATTGCGGGAATCAGAAAAAATGCAGGATAGCAGCGCCATTTCTTACGCGATTTACGCCGAAAAGTATACAGTATCACCCTGTCAAGCATTAACTAAATCTGAAGTTTGATGAGATTTGTGCATTAACTCTTGAGATAGAGCTTATTGCGAAAAACTGTAAAACCTGTACCAACCTGTAAAACGTGAACAGCATCAACTCATATCTTATACTATAATGCGAGCAAAAATTGTGTGTGTGTGTGTCTGTGTGTATAAATTTTATCTTAAAAACGGCTCTAACGATTTTCGCAAAAATTTGGATTTTACCATTTTTGGGCACGAGAAGATAATTGAGCTAGGTCACATGTTCGAGAAAATTCGATTATTGGGTCATTTTGGGTCATAATGGGTCAGGATCAAGCTATTTAAATCTAGAGAACGGCTGGATCGATTTTAAGGAAATTTTGTATCCAATCGTTTTCTAGCACGAGAAAACTATTGGGCTGGGTCACATGTTCGAAAAGTTTCGATTTGTGGGTCATTTTCGGGTCATTATGGGTCAAGCCATTTTTATCTAAAAAACGGCTCTAACGATTTTGACCAAATTTTATATTTTATCATTTTGGATTACAAGAAGACCATTGGGTTAGATAACATGTTCGAGAAAATTCAGTTAGTGGGTCATTTTTGGGGTCATTGTGGGTGAAGCTATTATTATCTAGAGCTATCTCATGCAATTTTGACTAAAAATTGCATTCTATGGTTTTCAGGAACGAGAAAAACGTTGGGCTAGGTTACATGTTCAAGAAAAAATTTTAATGGGTCATATTGGGTCATTAAGAGTCTGGATCAAGCTATTTATATTTAAAGACTAGCAGAATCAATTTCATCGAAATTTTGACTGTAACAGTTTTTTGACACGAGAAAGCTAATGGGCTAAGTCACACGATCGAGAGATTTCAATTATAAGAGTCATTTGTGGATCATGATGGGTCATGGTCAAGCCATATCTAAAAACAGGTGGATCGATTTTAACGAAATTTTGTGTACAACATTTTTTTGGCACGAGAAAACTATTGGGCTAGGTCTCATGTTTGAGAAATTTCGATTACTGGGTCATTTTGGGTCATAAAGTGTCTGGGTCAAACTATTTATATTTAAAAAATGGTACTATCGATTTTAATAAAATTTCGTATGCATCTTTTTTTTTTTTTTTTTTTTTTTTTTTTTTTTTTTTTTTTTTTGCACGATAAAAAATTGGGCTGGGCCACATGTTTGAAAAATTCAGATAAGTGTTTCTTTATTGGGTCATTATGGGTCAAACCAATTTTATCTAAAAAAGGCTAGCGATTACCACAAACTAAAACTTCCAAATTTTGTATTCCACAGTTTTGGATTACAGGAACACCACTGGATTAAGTCACGTGTTAGGGAAAATTCGTTTAGTGGATCATTTTTGGGTCATTGTGGGTCACGCTAATTGTATCTAGAAAATGACTTGCCTGATTTTGACTAAATTTTGTATTCTATAGTTTTCGGACATGAGAAAATCATTGGGCTAGGTCACATGTTTAAGAAAATTCGATTAATTGGTCATTTTGGGTCATAATGGGTAAGGGTCGGGACTACGAGTCAATAAAATTTTCTCTGGTAAACGGCTCTAACGAATTTGATTCATTTTTGTATGCTATCGTTGATGAACTCTAAAAGGTATTGGGTTTGGTCGCATGTTCAAGAAAATGGGTCCATTTGAGATACTATGGTGCGGATTAAGTTAACTGTATCTAAAAAATGGCTAAAATAATAGTGACAAAATTTTAATAATGACAAAGCTAATTATATATAAAATATGGCTTTAACGAATTTTAACATAATTTTATATTTTACTCTGTTTCAACCTTCATAAAACCACTGGGCTGGGTCCCATGTTTGAGAAAATTATATTAGTGGGTCATTTTTAGATTCACTGCAGGTCGAGCTAATTTTATTTAAGAAATGGCTTAAACGATTTTGACTAACTTTTATATCCTACCGTTTTTGATTACTGGAAGACCATTGAGCTAAGTCAAGTGTTAGAACAAATTTGATTAGTGGGTCATTTTGGGTAATAAGGGTGAGAGTCACGAGAATATGTCAACAGCCAATCATTTGGCGATATTTGAAAAAATATTGGCGACATTCGTCCAGAAAATCGACAATTAAGATTAAGCCAAAACACGTACTTGGTGCCAAATGAAAGAATACTGCCAAATTTGGCAAAAAAATATTTTCTTTCAAAACGTGAAGAAATTTCATAAGATATTCTTAATAGGAATCGAAATCCGTGGTTAAGCCAATCAGTGTCGAGTTGAAAATGTGATTTGTATTGATGTCCTTTCGTTTCAAATTTTTAAATGTAAAATTTATGAATATGTACCTACATTATATTTTTCTTATTGATAGCTTTTGTAAATAATACTATTACAAATAACACTTTTTATACAGAGAAAATGATACAGTGAGAATATTATATCGAGATGAACACAAAGTTAATTTTGACCGAGCTAAGCTCGGTCTTGCCTGCTAGTCAAGGATTAACAGAACATAATTTTTATGTAATTCCGAGCTTAAGTTGAGATTGAGCACCCACAAAATTTATGTCACATACAGAAAGTCAGAGTCACAGACACAGTCAGTAGGATATTTTGTAAAAAGATATTTTTTGGAATCTTTGACCCACTAAAATGTGTAAATCCATCAAAAAACCGGAAATCGAAAGTTCTCATGGATTGAATACTTTCTTTTTGTGAATATAGAAGATGGTAAAAAAGTAAGTTTTATAAATTTTTTATATAAAAAACACACCTTTATATTTATATTTCAAGCAATAAACATATGATTTATGGGTAAAATTTATAAAATTAGATAAATTATATCTTGCGTGTTGTTGCCGTTAAAAAATTTTGTAAAGTATGCTAATGACTAAAAAAAAATCGTGCTGCCTTCTAGCTTTATAGCTTGCAAATGTTGTTAATGAAGTAACATTGTTAAAATGTTTCACAAAAAGAAAAACATAAATTGCTTGGTGCATGCTTTCTTATAATTTTAAGAAACTGAGTGGTAAAAGTTCATCACTTTCACAACTTTATTTTCTTTATCATGGCTGCCAACTACTACGCCTATTTACACTTAAATAAACATATTGGAAACAGAAATTTTAGTAAAATAATTAAAATTATATACTATAATGAAAAACATTGAATATATTTAGTATACAATTTACTAAAACATTTTTGTGGTTTCAAACATGTTTATAAGATTTAAATAGGCGTAGTAGTTGGCAGCTCTGCTTTATTTCTTCTAAGTTTGAGCTTTAAAATAACTCCTAAGATTTAATTGGGGGAAAGAAAAATTGTTTTAAGATTCTATATATTTGTAAATTTTTCATAACAGAAGCATTTTACAGTAATATGGGAACACTGTAAACAAAACATTTTCATTAAAAAATTGTATTTTCTTTTCAGAAAAAACATATTTTCAAGAAAAAATAGTTTTTTCTGTAAAGAAACTAGGTTTTGGAATTTTTTTCCGAAAAATCCACAATCTTTAAATAAAAAAAAAGAAAAATTACAGACATTTTCTGTAAATTAAACGTTTTTCCATAGGCGCCAAAAATGACAGTTTTTTTCTGCCTCATTGTTTGGAAATTTTTTTTCTTTATTATTTTTTTTCTTTACAATGAATAAGCAAAGTTTGTGTATAAGTTTCAAGAACAGCTTACTGCTCGACATTGAAATTATGGATATAACCATGCAAGAGGTGTAAATATTAATTAGTGTGCGTAAGAGGAGAAAAAATATTATTTACCCATTATAAGTTGATGTTAAATTTTCGTTCTATTTCGTAGTATCTTTTAAACAAATTTATTAACATACATTGTATAGATAAACTTTTAGATTTAGGAAAAAATATTCATTGGTATGAGTTTAAAAAAAAAAAAAACGAAATATTAATAATATACTACGTTTTTTTTTTCATAAATTTCGAATTATCTACATTATAAAGGCCAAACGTATCTGTGCGTAACGCATACGTCATTTTGCGCATGGCAACACTTTCAAATTTTAAATTAATTTTAGTATTGCAATTTTTGCTACTAAAACTTTTTAAACTTCTTAATGTCACACATTTTCAATTTTACACCATCGTGTAGGAAAAAAATGTACTTTTAAATGAAATTTATTTGAAAGCTGTATCTTAATTTATTTTTGAAATATTAATTTTTATGTAGCTTTTAATACCTCTTTTCTAATCGTGGCAACAGGAGTACTCCATTTCTATTTAAAGCAAAGGATAAAAGGGAAAAAATTGAGTGCTGTATCTTTATGTTGCCATTTTTTCATTAAAAGGGAAAAAATAGAAATTTAAATATCTTCTGTTATAAAACCCGGTGAATTTTGACTTCATTTACAAAATTTGATTTACACGTAAAAGAATATCAACAGTTAATATCTATTTCAGCAAATAGCGGTTGAAACTTCAAGTTTTGAATCAAAATTATCAAATTAAAATGCCAATTTTTTTTTTCGTGAATACAGATGTGAAATGCACATTTGTAAATTTTCATATGGTGAAAATGATGTCGGGTTTAGATTTCACGGGGAAAAAAATTCTATGAATGAATCAAAGTTGAATAAATTTTGCTTTTTATCATTTTGGAATACTAGCATAAGAACCTCAATTGATAACTTTATCATAATAACATATCTTTATTATTTTTTACTGCTTACATATACGATTAAAGTTTAATTTTAACAATTTCTACAACTGCATTTCATAGAAATAGCATTTTGTTAATTTGACGATAAATATAGTTTGTTTAAGAGTTAGACGTACCAATATAAAATGCATTTTTTACTATAACTAATTTTGTAGGTTTAGTATAAGTTAATGAAACAGTTCCTTCTTAAACATTTTCTTTCGTCAAAACTTGACGGGTATGTTGTATTCATAATCTCTATAAAGAGTACGGTAAATCCTTCAATTCATGATGCAGCTAATGTTGCCTTCAAAATATAACTATATGTAGTAAATTTAATGTTCCACTGCATGATAAGCTAATTGTTTCAGCAAGCTTCAAGGATTTTCATATGGAAAAAATGCAGTTTGTTTATACTTTTTGATAGTTTTATTATATCTCGCATAAAAGTAAAAATAAAAATAAATATAGCTTTTATCTCTTAATTAAGCATTAATATATAGTAAATAAAATTTATTTCATTTTTTCAAGTATAAAAAGATGCAGCCATTTTTCGATTAAAGTATAGAAACGCTTTAAAATTTAAATTATCGTTATAAGATATATACACACTAGTGCAGAAATAAGATCTGTTTTTCTTTACATATTTAATTTTTTGTTTTCCTTTTTCTTTAAATATTTATTTATTTTATTGAGTGATAGTGATAAACTGAGTCAAATAATGGATGCATAACATACCACCGAAAATTTTTATTAAAATATGAGTAGGATATATATTTTTTATCGAAAATTAATGATCCTTTGCAACAAAATACAAATAAAAAATATCTAAAACAAAGCCGTAAAGAATCAACATATAATAGTTTAAATAATATGCTCTAACAAACATGTTAGAGCATAAAAAAGTTTGACAAGATTATACTTCAACAAACATTTTCTACTTTATTTAGCTTTTATCTAAAAGAAAAATGAAAATACTTTCGAGACATGAAGATTTGATTTATGTTCCGAACTTATAAAAATTGTTAAATTATCGTGCATGTGAAAATAAATATTACAAGGTAAAACAGTAAACTGTATTAATAAATCAAGGAAAATCGGGCTTCCTTTTACCTTTCATTCGTAATATATTTTAATGAAGTAACATTCCCAAATGTTATAAGTAATGCTTCCTATAGAAAAACAAACAGTTCCTTAATTGATGCAATGTTCCTCGGAGTAATACTACAGATGTTACAAGATTAAAAATTAAATTTTATTTAAATTTTCTAGTACTTTCGGTTTCAATCCTTCAGGCATCGCCAGGGAATATTTTCATTACTTGTCGTTCTATTAATTCTAAATACGTCGCTTCATTTGAAATGAGAGTGTGTATAATTCTTATGATAGCTAAAAGTACAAATAATTAACATTAGTAGAGGAAAAATATTTAGTTGCCGATTCAATTATTTTACTACGTCATTTTGTTCCCTACGTCACTTTTGTTTTTAAATTCATAGCTGGACTGCAGTAGAAGTAGAAGTTCTTAAAATTAAACGTATGTATGGTGAAATATTTCATTGTAATTACATTCATTTTAATGCGTCGTTTCGTTTTAAATAAGAAGTAATTGAAGTTGCTTCGAATTAAATTTACTTAGAGAAAAACCGTTGGATGTTTAAATTTCAGGGCCTTTTTTAAGGATATTTAACCCAATATTTGGGTTATTGTATGACAGCGCGATTTTAAATACTTGAATGTTTTTACACCGAATTTCTATAGATTCTCTGTTGATGTATTCGAAGCTTTTATTTACTTACTTATAACTTTATTTTTAAATATTTTATAAGAAAAACAATCAAAATTTATTATAATTATTTTCGAAATTTCAAAATCAAAAAGCTTTTTTAGTTTTATACGACAGTCCCTTTGTATAAAATTCCAAAAATGCAAACATTTTGAGGGTCATATATTATTTTTATCATGAATGTGTTTTTAACTACCATCCCTCTTCTATGTTATATGTTTTCACCGTAATTATTTGATGTTCTTACAACAATCCTTAACCCTGTTAACTCAAATCTTGTTAGGAATGCTTAAGTATCACTTTTAAGAAAATACACATTTTTATTTGATTATATAATATATTTTCCATAAAAAAGCGGTTAGTTGCTGTTAGTGGTCAATCTAAAACATATATAGATCAAATCAAAAGTTATATTGAAATTTGGAAATGAAAATAAAACTATAAAAAATAAATAAACTAGCAAAAGCCATGCTTTGTTTGGATTCGCGAAGCATTATTTTATAAAACAGATATTTGAAAGTGACAATATTTTTTTTATTATTATTTTTGCATCTTTATTAAACAAAAACGTTATTTTATGTTTTGGCGCATTTTAATTTTTTATTTATGATGTAAAACTGGCATAATAAGATATTTTCGAAGCAAACTTTTACAATTTTTTTTTAAATTTTCAACTAAAAGCTCTTTTAAAGATGTTTTTACAATTTCAAGTAGCCACTGGTGTTTTTTAATTGTTTGAAATATGCATGTTTCCAATCTTTGTAATCAACATCCGATAATCTTTGATAGCTATTTTAGAATAATATATTTGAAGAAAGCTTGAAGAAAGTTACTTCTTCAAAATCCTATTTTCTGGAAAAAACATTTGAAATCTGCTTTCGTTGATACTATGGATTTTTAACTGTAAAACATTTTATTTTAATTTCTTCGTTTTTATACATGTTAGCGTATGAGAATTGCTGTAATTCTCTCCGCGTGGGAGAACTTTTTACTTTCTGCGAATGGCAACTCAATTAATGGAATTACCTTTTAACGAAGCGCTCTCTGATTCTCGCAGTGACGTTTTCACGAATAATTATTGTTGTGTTTGCGAACTTATTAAAGTCTTATTTTTCTATAAAATCCTTCTGATTAATGAGTCGATATTATTTAGCCACAATACGACCTTCGCAAAAATATTTATAAAGAGCTTGAACCAACAACTTCACGCAGATCTTTTAATTTTTCATTTATATAACAAATTTAAGAATTAATTTTATTTGTTTACAATTATTTTGTTGCCAGTTTACAAAAAAAAAAAAAAATCCATAATACAATTCTTTTAAAATGTTTAAGTGTCATCTGTGCAAACGATTTTGCGGGATAATGAAAACATGGTTTATTTAATAAATTAATCATGATTCTATCTATAATTATTTACTCCATGATTTAAACTTTTTTTTTTCTGAAAATATACGCGTTTCATTTTTTATTTATTTGCTAAAATGCGTCCGTATTGGAAATGCATGTAAAATAAATTAATTAAAATAATAATTTTTTTAACGTTTTACTGTAAAAAAAAAAAAAAAAAAAAAAAAAAAAATTATATTCTGCAAATCTACAGATCATAATTTATTTTTGTGTTTAATTTGAAGTTAAAATATTGAATAGTTTTTTGTAAAGCGTACGACAAATTGTAATTTGAGTGGACTAGTAGAGGATTCGCTTCGCTCATCCTAATAAAAAATAAAATAAAACAAGCATTTTTATCTATTATCTACTTCTCGGGTAATAGGTTTTGTAATTCGGGTTGCTCATATTACATCATTTTGTTATTATAACGTACTTTTAAGCAATTTTATCCTTTACTTTTCTTTTAACAAAAACTTACATTTTGCTAATGAAATATATGTACATATATATATTACAAATTAAAAATTTTTTCGCCAAAACTAACCTTTATACTATCTTAATTTTTTTATAATAATATTCCGTACTTACTTCAAATTATTAAATTAAAATCTTGTTTCTAAATCTAATCTGTTAATCCTTATGCAGACGATATAAATTCTTAATTTGCCTTAAAAAACATTATTCCAGTATGCGTAAATTTAAAAAGATGGCTCTAAATTAAAAATATTCTTAATTAAAACTTTATTTCTTAATATTCCAAATAAAACTAATTTCTTCTATGTTTTTATCAACCCTTTTTAAGAAAGTCTTATTAAATTTATTCCAAAACCATACCTTTCAAAAAATATCATTATTTTATTTTATCTATTTATTTATTTTTCCTACGTCAACCTTTGATGTGTGCATATTAATAAATTCATTTCTTTTCTTTTTCTCTTAAAATTAATCATTTGTAAAAATCGTCTGCGTAAGATATTTAAAATTCTGAGTCAATTATAAATTGGTTAAATAATATTTTTTAAAATAAATTTATCGTCTGTTTAAAATAGCCTCGTAACTGGACAAGAATTCTGTTTACATAAAAGAATGATGGTTTGGAGGTTACAGAATGTTCCAGTACTTTCTTTTTTAGTTTAGAAGGTGGAAGTCTCGAGATGAGAGAGAAGATTTCTTGGGTTGCTTCTTCGATGAGGACAGCTCGCTGAAATAATGATGGAATTTTTGCAAAAGGAGCTTTTCCTACCTCATTATTACGAATTTAATAAATGAATTTACAGCAGCCCATGACTAATTATTGGATCTTCTACATTTATTATTTTATTTTGTTTTTTCCCTCGCTTGCCATGACTGCGTGTTTCTTTTTAACCAGTGGAAATAATTCGAGTTCTCCTTAAATCGTCACAACTAATCGAAAAGTCGACAGGATTAGTTATCTGTGCTTCCTTTTTAATGAATGATATTTAAAGAAAATTGCGATGGAACGAAGTGATAATAAAAACTGTGGATCGCTGAATAATTTGCCCGTCATTATTGGATGTGTTCTTGAACAAAAACTGCCATAGTCTCATGATTTCTGGAGTGACAAAAACAGAGGAATTGTTCCTGTAAAGTGCTTTGAGTCGGCTTGATTTTCCTGAAGCCATGATTTCTTGAATGACTGCAGAAAAGGAGATTTTCTTGATTAAGATTTTCAAATCTATGATGAAAAAGAAGAAAAAAAAAAGTAATAATTACAAGACCATTTCTTGTAAATTTGTGAACAGACAAATATTTTTCGAGATAGTTGAGCACAATAGGATTTCGGTGAGATTTTTTTTTTTTTCGTAGTATTTTAATTATTATTATTTGTATACTTTTTATGTATTTATTTAAATTAATTATTCTCTGTTTGTCAGGTTTATTTATTTGATTATTTGTCTGTGAATTTTATTTACTTACCTATTTATGAGTATTATTATTATCATTATTATTTGTTGGAGATTGAAACATTTTTATTCTTAAGGATTTAATTGAGGAGTATGATGTTCTTAAGATATTTACTGTTACTTATTAAGACTATTATGATATTTTTATGCACGATTAAAGGCAAGTTTGTAATAATAATGAAGTATAAAAGAATTTAGAAGCTCAAGTTTATTTCAAAAAAGTACATTTTCTAATTTATTGATATTTGTTTGTTATCAAGAAATAGTCTCAGAATGCAGTATTTTCATGATAATGTTCCTACAACTAGACATTTGAGCTGAAAATTAAGTTAACATTTATGTTTTCCCTTTTATTTGTTAGAATTTCTGGTTACAGTGAGCTTTGGTTCCCGGATTCTTATAATTTATTTAAATTCAGTAAGAAAGATGGAACTGTGCAAGGCTGTTGCTAGAATTTTGACTGATAAATATGATTAATTTTTTCAGTAAATTTTGTAATTTTAAGTAAGAATTACCTATAATTAAAATTTTTGAATCTGTTTATGATCTATAAATTAATAGAATTAAAAGTTGATCCCAATTTAAGGTATATCTATGATATTTACAATTTCTGTTTTATTAGATAAAATTTCTGGTTAAAGTTAGCAGCTAAATATAGTTATAATTTTCACGATAATTTTGATTCAGATTTAACTGGGGAAATAAATTTAATTCAAGATGTAAATTTAAGGGAATTAGTTCATATTTATAGTGATATTTTTGCAAAGCATAAATATGATGTGGGTAGGATTAATATTGAACCACAACGCGTTATACTAAACTCAGACCTACCTATATCTTTGAGGCCCTACCGAACATCTCCTCTAGAAGAAATAGAAATAAAAAACCAAATTCAATCATTGTTAGCAGCCGGACTGATAAAGGAAACCCTTGCCCCGTATCGATGGAATTTTAGATAAATTGAGTAGTGCTCAGTATTTTTCAACTTTGGATTTAGCCTCTGGCTACTGGCACATACCAATACATCCATCCGATACAGAAAAATTAGCATTTGCAACCAATTTTGGACTTTTTGAGTGGCTCGTGCTCCCTTTTGGCATAAAAACGGGCCCTCCCATATTCAATAGAACCATTCGAAGAATCCTTAACACTAGAACGGCGGCAAAATTTTACCTACTGGAACGGCGGAAGGGGTCAATTTGACCCCTCGATGAAACTACTGAAATAACAATGCTAAAACAATTTTAAATGGCATACATTGTGACAAATATGTAATTTCCCTGTATTTCATAATTTATAGTTAATATTACTCGATATTTTATTTAATTTTTAAAGTACTGTGCATGTAACGGCTGCAAGGCGATCAATTTGATACATACTAAACTACTCAAAAAACTCATTAATTTGACATAAAAAATGGTTTAAAATAAATTTTTTCAAAAATTAAAACCAATGTTAACTAAAATAAAACACAATTTATAAAATAATATTTTTTTTTAAAATCTACTTACTCGCCGAATGAACCACACTCTGAATCCAATAAATGAGAAACGTATTCTGTTGTTTCCTTTATTTCATTATAAATGTAGCTGAATGGTTTATATCTAAAGCATTTCGTTTGAATTTTTTTAATGTTTAACATAGTCCCGTACATGTATCAGACATTAATGCAATTGATACAAAAGTAATTTTTAACAATTTTTCCAGTGCATTTTCCGCACACAACTTTGGAACACGATGCACAAAATTCTTGAGATTTGTTTCCATTGCATTTCTGTACTTGACACTTTTTTCTCTTTATATCCACTTTATTTTCGTTTGTTTTTTCTGAAGATTCAGGAAGGATCTTTGGGAGTTTTGAAGCCATAACAACCATTCCTAATTCCTCTCCTAATTTCAATAGAAAATCTCTTCTACTGATGGACTTGCCTGTTACACTTTTATAAATTATCCAGGCGTTCAAAGCTGCATGATCCAAAATATTGAAAAAGATATGTACAGGCCATCGTCTAGAAGCAGATTTAATGGAGTATTTTCGGCACATCTGATCACGAATATCCACACTCAAAAATCTTTTTATTTCTTTGAACCAATCTTTTGAGATAGTTTCTTTGCAAAATGGTATGCCCCATGCTTCAGACCACAATGAATATAAATCTAAACCCTTTGCTCCTGTTGCTCCACGAATATATAATATAGCAACAAAAGCCTGTAACTCAGCTAGAGATAAACTCCAGTCGTTATTTCCACGTTGTCGATGAGCTTCTGATTCTGTACATTTCTTTATATGCAACAAGATAGCATCGTCAATGAAAAGCTTGAAAGCACTATACACTTTGTCCTCAAAAACACGAGTCTTTGCAAAAGATGTTGGTCCCGCCGTTTCTTTTAGAACATTATAAGCAGGAACACGGCCGCAAGCTGAATTTTTAGAATTTATTTCATTCCAGATAGTGTTATCAGGGGCAGTGAAAACAGTTTTGATAATACCCTGATCCGCTTTTTTTCGTTTATTTCTGCTTAGCTGTTCTTCGTTCACATCACTGTCCTCGGATTCACTAATAGTTTGTGTCTGAAATTCATCTTCAGATTCTACAGAAAAATTATCATTTTCACCTCCGTCAGACTCATTTTCAGAGAGCTCCTGCAACAATTTTTTAATTTCTTCATTAGTAAGACCTCTTTTTCGCTTATAAAGACATATTTTGTAAAATTTGAAAATAAGAGGGAAAAAAGTCAGAATATCAGCAAACGACAGAGTTTATGTTTCAGCGTATCCTTCACAGAATAAAGGTAAGGCGATAATGAATGTGACGGCAGAATTTTCCCGCCAAACTGTCACTGGTATTCGCGCGTTCCACACAGGGACCTGGATTCATGTCACCGGCGTCATCTATGTTTCTTTTATTGCGAGAACGAAAACAGATAGGTGCAAAGAAAGGGATTATGACCAAAAAATTGACACCCTTTTCTCAATGAAAGCGGGAAGATATACGTTCAAATGCCTGCCTTAGGAACAATGGAATTCGTACTCAAATCATGAAATCCCTCCCCTACGGTTACCACCTGCTGCGAGTAATCTGAATTAACAAAAGTAACAAATGCGAAAATACATTTGTCTATTTGTGAAAAGAAATGTACGTATGAAGAACCCTGCACCTGCTTTTTTTTTTTTGAAATATTTTCTTCAAAATAATGGAAAAAAGCTAACAAAGGAAAACAACTATCTTAGAAATAACAATATAGTGTGACCACCCTGGTTTGTATTTCTCTGGGAGACAGTATAAATGCATCCGAAAAAAAGCTTATCACTGAATTTTTCTCATGGTTTCACAATGCTTCGCGTACAAAGACTATTTTACCAAAGGGGTCAAAATGACACCCGTCCGCCGTTCTAGGAATACATGCAAATATTTCAAAAACTAAGAAATCTAAAATGCTGATTTTTTTAAAAGAAATATATGTTATCTATTTAGGAAAAGTCAAAAAATTTCAAACGATTTCTTCCAACCAAACAAAAGTGATCCAAGGACGAAAGTGCTCAGGTGTCAAAATGACCCCTACCGCCGTTCTAGTGTTAATAAATATAAAATCGACTTTGCGTGCCACTATTTTGATGATATTATAATTTTCTCTTCCTCTTTAGAAGAACATTTAAACCATTTAGCTCAAATTTTTAACATTTGCAAACAAGAAAACATTAAACTTAAACTTTCTAAATGTAAATTAGGCCAAAATAAAATCAATTTCTTAGGTTATGAAATTACTAATGGAACAATAACACCAGCAAATGCCAATATTGAAACCATCAAAAATTTAAAACCTCCTTCCAATGTGAAAGAGTTACAACGATTTCTAGGTTCCATTAATGTTTACCATAAATTCATAAATAAATATGCTGAAATTAGATATCCTCTAAATCGATTACTTAAAAAAGACACAATATGGGAATGGAACTCAGAGTGCCAGGAGTCTTTTGAAAAATTAAAAAATTCTTTAATTGCTAAACCCATCCTCAAAATTTATGATCCTAAATTACCTTTACATATGTTTGTAGATGCCTCTCAGATAGCAGTAGGTGCCGTTCTAAAACAACCTGATAAAGATAATTTCTTACATCCTATTGCTTATCATTCTAGAATTTTGAAGAGTTATGAACAAAATTATTTCATAACTGAATTAGAATGTTTAGCTATTATAGATACTCTTGACAAATTCTATCATTACTTTCATGGTGTCAAGTTTACAATTCATACGGACCACGCATCTCTAGTATGGTTAAAGAGTGTTAAAAACTTAAGAGGTAGGCTTTTTAGATGGTCGCTCAAACTTAGTATGTTTGATTATGAGATAAAATATGAAAAGGGTTCAACAAATGTCGAAGCAGACATGTTGTCACGAAATCCTATTTGTCATTTTAATCAACATATTAGTTTATTGCTAGATAGGAAAGAAATTATAGAGATGCAAGACAAAGACAATGTTTGTGACAAAAAATATAAAAAAGAGAATGGAATTATTATAGTTCAGAAAAAGGGATTCAAAAAAATTGTTGTACCAATGTCATTAAGAAGAAAATTACTCCATATTGCTCATGATAATTTTGGACATTTAGGGATTCAAAAAATGCTTAATTTAATATCTCCCAACTATTATTGGCCTAATATGACAATAGACATTACAGAATTTGTTAAACATTGCGATACCTGTCAGAAAAATAAAAAACCAAAACAGAAAAGATTCGATGTTAAAACTGTTGTTAGTTTTCGTTTTTTCAAAAAACTAAAACAAAATCACTTCACCTTTTTTCATTCACGTATAAAAACATTTCATATTTTTTTCAAAAACTAAAACAAAATCACTTCACCTTTTTTCATTCACGTATAAAAACATTTCATATTTTTTTCAAAAACTAAAACAAAATCACTTCACCTTTTTTCATTCACGTATAAAAACATTTCATATTTTCATTCACGTATAAAAACATTTCATATTTGTTTTAATTTAAATTTGTTTTAATTTTAATTTTATACTTTTTAAATTTAATATATGGTCAAAATTTATTATATTTATATGCCGCGTTGGCAATGGCTATATTCACGATCATAGCGGGCGCAATGTTTTGTTTTGATTTTTAAATTATATTTATATCCAGTGTCATTTAATTTTCTACTGATTTTATATGTTATGAATACGGTTCTTATTAATGAACCGAAACATGTCAACTCTTTAATTTAATTTTTATTTGTGACACCTTCTAAGTAAATAAATATGAAATGTTTTTATACGAGAAAAGATTCGGCTTATTACAAGCTATGCCAGCAACAGATCAACCTTTTGAATGTCTTTCTATTGATACTGTTGGTGGATTTAACTATTACAACTCAACAAAAAAATTCTTACACATAATAATAGATCATGCAACTAGATTTGTTTGGGCTTTTCCCTCCAAAAATGTTACCACTGAAACATACACTAACTGTTTAAAACAAATTTTCAATATCAAAGCACCTCAAAAAATACTTAGTGATAGACATAAATCTTTCAGATCTCCAAGATTTAAGAAATTCCTTAGAAATCATCATGTTCAATAGCGTTTTACATCCGCACATCATCCTCAGACCAATGGAAAAGTAGAGCGCGTTAATCAGACTATAGTTACCAGGCTTAAATGTAAAGTTAATTCCACTTCTTCTAAAATACCTTGGACTAGATTATTAAACCAAGTCATCGAAGAATACAACAATACGCCCCATTCTATCACCAAATTTCCGCCTGCCTATTTATTTTATGGTCAATTGCCTTATGAATCTCCTTTAAAACAAAACTATTACCCATCAGTAGACAAAGCCCTCAAAATTGCGAAAGCGCGAACTCATGAATTTCACCTTAAAAGTAAAAGACTCTATGATCGAAATTTTGTTGAATGCCCATTAAAAATACAAGACTCTGTAATTTATGAAGAATTTAAATACCCTAACACTCGAAAATTAGAACCTACTTTCTCTGGACCATATAAAATTATAAATAAACTTTCTGATGTAACTTATGAAATAGATAAATTTAATTATGAGACAGGACAGAATTCCGTTATTGTGCATGTTTCTAAATTAAGACCCTATTTTTCACCCGAAGATTTTAAACTGTTTCATGAGCAATCCAAAAAACAAACAAAACCTCAGATACAATCACTAGATCAAACTAAAGTCAAGACAATAGATTAAATTTACCATAAAAAAACCATAATTTTCAACATCAGCGGGTATGTTCTTGGAGGCCTACAAGAATATTACTTGTTTTGGGGAGTTTTTGGGGTTAAATTGGGCACCTTATGCAGGCATAAGGTGAACACTTTGATTGTAAAAGCTTTCAAATTGATGTTGATAAATTAAATTTAAGGGTGTTTAAGTCTAACTATATTTACTCATGTATTTGACATTAGTATTATTCTATTTATTCCGCAGATATTTATGTTATAACAGTTATAAAATCTAATGATTCTACTCAAACCTATAACATAATATGTGATTTTCAGTGATTGTGAAAACTAGATATTAAAAGTTTTTCAAAAAAAAAAGCACACTATTTTTATTTCCATTTCTCAATTAAGAATGACACCTTTCATTCCTATTGTATTTTATTATTGAAGTTTATAAACCATGTGTAGATAAAACATTATTCTACATTTGGCATTGAAAACTTATAACCAAATTTGACAATTTTGTAAAAGAGTATCAGAGAGGAATTATTGTAAGGAAATACTGGTTGAGAGTCCATTTTCTAAATAGTTAGATTTAATTTTATTTGGATTTAGGAATTATTATGATTTTTTTTATTTATGCTTTCGGCTAGCAAAAAATACTTTCTTATGCTATTAGAAGATAAGAAAATTATTTAGTTGCTATGTAATTATTTTTATCCTCAACCAATATTTTCCCTATCAATAATAAACAAATAGTGATATTTTCTTTTGATTATACTCTTGTTTTACTATTATTATTATTATTATGATTTCTATGATGAAGTTTAGTATTAATTATACTCTTATTGAAAAATATTAGGATATGGAGTCTTATTATACTATTACTTATTATTGTTGTTATTGTTATTATTTAAATTTTTCTATATTATTTATTATTGATATTGAGAGTGATACTATTTATTATTAGAAATTTGACATATTATTAAAAAATGTTGGGACCCAACAAAAAACAAAGATTAAACTAGATTTGGAGATATTAATTAAAGAGACTGTATTCACTGGACATTGAAAAAGACTCTTTTATATATTCTTGAAAGACTTTTTTCATTTAAAGGACTTATTTAAAATAAACTATGCATTAAGTCATTGTAGTTATTTAAACTTCCATGAGAACGAACTTTTATTGTTTTTATTATATTTTTATCTCTTGCTTATTAATATTCATAACTTATTTACTGTTATTATATGTATTATCTCCTATGCACTTACAAATGGTAAGTGATGTTGTAACATTATTGTATTTCTTTCAGGGAAATGCTCCTACCTAAATTTAATTCAGAATTATTTTCTCTTAACTATTTTATTTTAATCGCTAATATTTTTTATATTGCGTTAATTTTCTTTTCTTCCATCTCTTGGCTTCCTGAGTTTGACAGTTTTATTCCAAAATTTAACTTTTCTAAATTATTATATTTCTGTTGTCTGAACTTGTAGCTTTATTTAACTATCAATTTCATACAAAGTCTTGGGGAGGGGGGATAATATTACAAATTTAAATTTTTTTCGCCAAAACTAACCTTTATACTATCTTAATTTTTTTTATAATAATATTCCGTACTTACTTCAAATTATTAAATTAAAATCTTGTTTCTAAATCTAATCTGTTAATCCTTATGCAGACGATATAAATTCTTAATTTGCCTTAAAAAACATTATTCCAGTATGCGTAAATTTAAAAAGATGGCTCTAAATTAAAAATATTCTTAATTAAAACTTTATTTCTTAATATTCCAAATAAAACTAATTTCTTCTATGTTTTTATCAACCCTTTTTAAGAAAGTCTTATTAAATTTATTCCAAAACCATACCTTTCAAAAAATATCATTATTTTATTTTATCTATTTATTTATTTTTCCTACGTCAACCTTTGATGTGTGCATATTAATAAATTCATTTCTTTTCTTTTTCTCTTAAAATTAATCATTTGTAAAAATCGTCTGCGTAAGATATTTAAAATTCTGAGTCAATTATAAATTGGTTAAATAATATTTTTTAAAATAAATTTATCGTCTGTTTAAAATAGCCTCGTAACTGGACAAGAATTCTGTTTACATAAAAGAATGATGGTTTGGAGGTTACAGAATGTTCCAGTACTTTCTTTTTTAGTTTAGAAGGTGGAAGTCTCGAGATGAGAGAGAAGATTTCTTGGGTTGCTTCTTCGATGAGGACAGCTCGCTGAAATAATGATGGAATTTTTGCAAAAGGAGCTTTTCCTTCCTCATTATTACGAATTTAATAAATGAATTTACAGCAGCCCATGACTAATTATTGGATCTTGTACATTTATTATTTTATTTTGTTTTTTCCCTCGCTTGCCATGACTGCGTGTTTCTTTTTAACCAGTGGAAATAATTCGAGTTCTCCTTAAATCGTCACATATATATATATATATGTTACAGGGCAAACCCGATTTTAGGCCAAACTAGATTGGCCTAGGCCAGACTAGTCTATCCTAACGCCCATCGGATAAACTAGTTTTTCCTAGGCCAAACTAGTCTATCATAACGCCCATCGGATAAACTAGTTTTTCCTAGGCCAAACCAGTCTATCCGAACGCCCATCGGATAGACTAGTTTTTCCTAGACCAAACTAGTCTATCCGAACGCCCATCAGATAGACTAGATTTTCCTAGGACAAACTAGTTTGGCCGAACGGTCATTAGGATAAACTAGTTTAGCCTGTTATTCATTGGTTTGAACTAGTTTATCCTAGGCCAATCTAGATTGTCCTAGGCCAATTCAATTTGGCGTGATTTTATTGAATCTAAAGAACGCCACGGCGCCAACTTTCTAGTTTTGATCTAATTTATCCTAGGCCGATGCAATTTGATCCGATTTTATCTTATAGACTATCAAAGCCTGTAAGCTAATGTGCTCGCAGATTCTGTTAGTGTGTATGTAACCATGTACATATGTATATACGTATGTACGTACATATGTATGTACGTAATGCAATAATTCCTGATAGAAATAGCCGATTTGCTTCAAATTTTGGACATAGATTTATCCTGATAACGAACTGCTTGTCTGATTAGTTTCAGAAGTTCATTGGGTAAGAATAAGGGGAGGGGGGGAAGGCTAATCCGCACCCCCTCCCCTCCTTAATTTAGGTAAGTCAGTTTTTCATGCAAAAGTATCAGATTTTATTAAAATTTTAGGTATAAGATCATTTTGATTAGGCACCTCAATTATTAGTTGTGAGTGTTCATTGTTTACGTATAAAGAAAGGAGGAATGGGGGGTAATCCCCTTAATTTATGTAAATAGGTTTTTCACGGAAAATTTACCGATTTGTTTCAAATTTTTTATGTAGGTTCCTTCTGATAAGGCGTTTACCTGATTAATTTGGGGGGTTCAGAGGTTAAATATAAAGGAAGTACGGATTAATTTTTCAATCGGATAAAAACTTTTGGTTTTATGAAAAGATTTTTAATTTGTAACAGATATTGGTTTTTCCACACATCACTTCACACGAAATTTTTCATATTAAAAAACTAAATATACGACCCCTTTTAAAAATAAGAAAAAGCTTAAATAAAGCATGACACTTAAAACGTAGGATTGGGGGGAGGGGGGAGGGGTAGAGTAAGGGGACGCTTGATTTTTTTTTTAAAGCTCAGCTTTTTTTAACGTTTTATCTGCTAATTAAATATTACCCTTATTTGAAACTTTTATAAAAATATAATAAAACATAATGTTAAATATTTAAGAAAAAAGATGCCGCATCAAATTTCGTGCATTATTTCTTCAGTTACAGCTCCTACAAAATTTATGGCACAGACAGTCAGACAGAGTCATAGACTCACAATTTGAAGAACATGTTTTTGGAATCTCGGACCACTAAAACGTGTAAATGCGTCAAAAACCGGAATTAGAATTTTTTTACGAATCAAACACTTATTGTAAAGACAGAAGAAAGTAAAATAAATAAAGAATTAATTTTAAATGAACTTCGCTTATTTCAATAAATGTGTTTGAGCTGAGCGGATTCATTTGAAATATTTTGAATTTGAGCTTAAACTTCATTAATTCTTGAGAAATTAAATTTGAGTTTGAAATAATTCTTTTCTTTGTGAGCGTGCAGAACAATGGTTAGCATTAATTACAGCACGTCAAATTGAATTGGCCTAGGATAAACTAGATTGTCCTAGGATAACTAGATTGCACTAGGCTAAACCAGAAGATTGGCGCCGAAGCGGTCTTTGGGATCAATAAAAACATGCCAAATTCAACTGGCCTAGGACAATCTAGATCGGCCTAGTATAAACTAGTTTTAACCAATGAATAGCAGGCTAAACTAGTTTATCCTAATGACCGTTCGGCCAAAGTAGTTTGGCCTAGGAAAATCTAGTCTATCCGATGGGCGTTCGGATAGAATAGTTTGGCCTAGGAAAAACTGGTCTATCCGATGGGCGTTCGGATAGACTAGTTTGGCCTAGGAAAAACTAGTTTATCCGATGGGCGTTAGGATAGACTAGTTTGGCCTAGGAAAAACTAGTTTATCCGATGTGCATTAGGATAGACTAGTATGGCCTAGGCCAATCTAGTTTGGCCTAAAATCGGGTTTGTCCTGTAACATATATATATATATATCTTAGAGGTAAAACTTTAATAGGTTATTTATTTTAAGAATAATTAATTTTAAATATTAATATAGCAGAAGCCCGATATAACGCGGTTGTTGGGAGACATGTTTCACACCGCGTTATAACGTAACCGCGGTATATCGGAATGGTTTCAAAGTAGTGGTGCAAAATAATGAAAACACTTACCCGCTTTGTGAAAAGTAATTAACTTTATCATTCATTGAACGCAAACTTAATCTTACTCTATCTTAAAAAAGTTCAAGAGGCGTTTCATTTCTGTTTTACATATTGCTTCACATTAGCAAGATCGAGTAAATGAACACAATCTGAATCGTCTTGCCTCTCATCCACGAAATTAGCTTCGTTAAGTTTGAAATGACTTCATTAACATGTGAGACGTTGCCTTTCATTACCACAAAAATTTCAATTTCATGAACATCATCTTGCTCACTGCAATTTTTATGCGTTACAACGTTAATACTGATTTTTTTTATGAAATCGGTTCCCTGCTGTCAATTTCAATCCTAATTATTTAAATCATTAACAAAGATATCGAGATGTATAGCCATTAACAGTAGACTGCAAGTCCCTAATTATGTTTCACTGAAATTTTAAAGCAAAATGTACCCTAAAATTGATAATTTTTTCGGGGGACTTTACTTTTCCCTGCATTAAATCCGAATTCACGGTATATCGGACCGCGTTATTTCGGGATTCTAGTGTGTATATTAAATTTGATGGTAAAAAACTACTCTAAGTAATGAATGCATGTTATCTCATTGAATTTATTTCTATCATTATCAGTAATTAAAATTTATAGAAAAACAAAATTTATAACCATTTCTTTCAAAATTCAAAAAACAAGCAAACGTTTTATTTATTATTTATTAATTCTTTTCCGACTGCGTGGATATCATATTATAATGTAAGAGTGATTCAATAATTACTGTACCTAGTGTGTATAAAATATCTGTACTGCAATACTTGATGTGGAATATGGAAGCCGAATGTCTTATATGCCTATATGGCAAATTTTAGAACTGCATTTGCTATATTAACATATATTTGGAGGGAAAAGTGAAAGGCAGGTGGGTGGGGTTGAAAAGTTAATTTCGAGCTTTTGGGGCTAGATTTATGACATTGGATGAGGCGTGATTATTATCATTTGGACTGGGGATCATACTGTTATAACCACGTCTCATCCTCTGTCACAAAATTAGCCCTATCAGCCCAAAATCAGTCTCCCCCCCATCCCCCTTTAAAAACCTAGATAAACAGACATTAGACATTGGTATTCCACATCAATCACCGCGGTACATATATTTGATATACACTGGAGACAATAATTATTGAACATTAATTAATAAAATATATCTTTGCAGACTATCTCTTTATCGAGTATTTTTTTCCCGAGATTCTCTTATGTTATCTTCTGGGCAATTATTTGGAAGGAATATAATTTTTGATATTTTGAAATCTATTTTTACAAGGTGAAGGAGCTGATTTTTTTGTTGGAATCTTTTTTAATAGATTTTCAATACTACGTTATATTCCATACCATCCTTCAAGTAGAATGGCCTGTCCCGGGCGTAGCTTGAATACGCAATGAAACAACAATATTTAGTTATCATTGATGAAGACTGAGTAAGTTTAGATTGAAAACATTTTGATTTTAAAGGATTTTAATGTATTTTAAAATGCTTTTATATTATATTATACGGGTCTTTAATTAACGCCTTCGAGACAAGCGTTTTTTACAAAATTTTTATCTTTTGTCACCGGTTTTTTAAAAGAGAAATTTTTGCCTGTTGAATCAAGATAATGGCTTAGTTACATAAGGCACAATCTACAATAAATTTTTACTGATGAGAATAATCAAGGATTCTCAGCATCTTAAGCGGCACGTAGACCAGTAGCTCGTCTCCAAGGGGCTAATATTTATACATTTACACTACTGTGCGAATTAATTGGGACAAACATGTTTTTTAAGAAAATTGTTCCTTTCTTGGGTTTTTTCTGCCTCAAACCGGTTTCAACTGTACTTTCTTACAACATGCCACTGCTCTTGACTAGTCTAAACCAGTTTGATCACATGATCATGACATGTCGAAAATATTTCCCTTCAGTTGCTGTAAGGAGTGGTCGATTGTGTTAATTGTTTGCTTCAGATGCGCATTTAAAAAATGGATATCCCTCCCAGGTAAAGGACAAGAATTGTTATCCTTAGACAGCATACCTTTATGACTGTGAGAGATATTGCTGCAGCAGTTGGAGTTGGCAGATCCAGTGTTTCTAGGATTATTAATCAGCAAAAGAATTTTGGGACATTGTCTCCAAAACGAAAGTGTAAATGTGGTCTCAAACGCAAGACCACACCTCGAACAGACAAATTTCTTGTACGAAATAGTAAAATGCATCCTCGCAAAACAAGTACAGATCTTCAGAGAGAATTATTAGCTACTGGTGTGAGAGTGGATTCATCGACAGTTCCACGAAGGCTTATTGAAGCTGGGAGATTTGGAAGAAAACCAATCAAAAAACAGTTATTAACCCGTGCAATGAAGAAAAAACGTTTGGATTGGTCCAGGAAATATCAATCCTGGACTGCACAATACTGGAAAAATGTTGTATTCAGCAACGAAATGCATTTTTTTGTACAAGGGTTTCAATCAAGATTTGTTAGGCGAACTGATGGAGAACCCATCAGGGAACAACATCTTACACAAACAGTTAAACACCCTCAGAAACATATGTTTTGGGGTTATATTACTTCTGGAGGACCTGGCAGCTTAGAACCAGTTGAAGGAATCATGAACTCTAAAAAATACATCTCTGTAATAGAAACAAAAATTGCGCCTACGATGCACACGTTCACTGGTGGTGTCGGTATCTTTCAACAAGATCTTGCTCCATGCCATACTTCTAAGCTAACAAACAAATTTTTTCAAGAACAGAAATTAACGATTTTGGATTGGCCTGGTAATTCTCTGGATTTAAATCCCATCGAAAATTTGTGGAGCATTTTAAAGAGACGTGCGAGTAAAATGGACTGCTCAACAAAGAAAAGAATGATTCAAAATGTTATAAAAGTTCGGTTTCGTGATGACGAGATCAAAAATATATGTTTTAATTTAGTGGAATCCATGCCAAAACGCGTACAGGATCTCATTCAAGCTAGAGGAGGACATATTTCGTATTAGATTGCTATACAAAGCATGTAAGTTAACCTATACAAATTAAACAACATTTGTAAAAAATTTTATGTTTGTCCCAATTAATTCGCACAGTAGTGTATTTGTATTTTTCTATAAACTATCATTATTAGTTAACAAATTATTATTAAATGGCTGTTAACTTCCGGTTTGAGTCCAGTACGAATGTATAGTCACCGCAAAAAAAAATCTTGACACTTGCGATTTTAGACGTTTTGTTACATATCTAAAAATATACATGAGGAATAACTCCGAAACTCCAGATGTATAAACAACATAGTACACGTCATATATTTTCGTGAACAGTTTTCCCCGAAATCCAACAAGGGACCGTCAACAAATTGAAAAAGTACGAAGATCTTTTGGATAACCCTGTCAAAACTAATAAAGCAAAAGAGTTCAAACTGCAGATTATAATTAAGTGGCTTATTCTAATACACTGTGTTTATTTTTATGAATATAGCATGTAAACTCGTAGAGAAATTAAGGTTTTTGTAAAAAATGTCCCAAATTTGTCCCTTGTAATTTGCAGAGTTCTTCATAAACCACGTTGTTCTTTTCAGTAAATATGACAATCAACATTGTAAATAACACCCTGTAATCAGAATTAAAAAATTATAAAAATTATATGACAAATGAGCAGGTTTACTGAATAATTTTTTATTGCGCATGCGTCAACACTATTAAAATTTCATTTGCATATTATGTTAGTTAAATGTATAGAGCAACTTTTGTGAAAGTCTTAAAAACATAGCTTGAAAATTTTGAAAATTATCGTCGATAGAATAAAATATAAATCCGTTATTCCCAAAATAAATCAAAAAATAAGGAGCTGTATCCAAATATATTAGTATATGCAATATTGTGTAGGGGACTAATCAATGGAATATGGATACAGCCCCTCATCTTTTTGCTTCATTTTGGGAATGACGGATTTTGACCTTATTCTATTGATAATAATTTTCAGAGTGTTCAAGCTATGTTTTTGAGAGTTTCACATAAGTTGCTCTATACATTTATCTAACATAATATGTAAATGAAATTTTAATAGCATTGACGCATGCGCAGTAAAAATCTATTTAGTAAACATGCTCATTTGTCATATAATTTTTACTATTTTTTAATTCTGATTACAGGGTGTTATGCATAATGTTTATTGTCATATTTTCTGAAAAGAACATTGTGTTTTATGAAGAAATCTACAAATTATAAGCGAAAAACTTCGAAAAATTTCGAACCGTTTTTATAAAAACCTCAATTTCTTTACGAGATTACATGCTAGATTCATAAGAAGGAACACAATTTATTATAATAACCCACTTAATCATAATCTGCAGTTTGAACTCTTTTGCTTCATTAGTTTTGACAGAGTTATCCAAAAGATCTTCATTCTTTTTTAATTTGTTGACGGTCTCCTGTTGGATTTTGGGAAAACTGTTCGCGAAAATATATGACTAGTACTATTTTGTTTATACATCTGGAGTTTCGGAGTTATTCCTCATGTATATTGGGTTGGGGAAAAAGTAAGTTCGCTTTTTTTCGTGTTTTTCAAATTGAATTTATTTATATAAATAAAACAAAACTAATCAAAATTTATGTGCTATTTTGTTCGGTGACCTTTTGCCATTTTTCTGGTAAAACAATAATTCCGTAACTGTAGAATTTCTGAGAGTTCTGGGCAAAAAACTGAATAAGGTGATTTTCACAAGCCTTTTTCGAAACCAGCTTAACACCTTCCAGAGAGTACCGCATAGGGCGGAACAAATGGTAATCCGTCAGATCCAGGTCCGGACTATATGATGGATTCATCAAAACTTCCCAACAAAGCTCTTTCAGTTTTTGCCGAGTGACTAAAGATGAGTGTGGTTTAGCGTTGTCGTGATGGAAGACAGCGAATTTCCTTTCGATCAATTTTGACCGGGTTTTTCAATTGCCTGCTTCAATCGCATTAGTTGTTTACAGAAGATAGTTGAATTGATGGTTTGGCCAGGTTTGAGCAGCTCATGATGGAAAATTCCTTTCCAATCCCACCAAACACTCAGAATCACTTTCGTAGGCATCAATTTGGGCTTTGCCACCATTTGTGAAGCTTCGATCACGATCTTTTTAGCACATTGTTGTTATACGTGATTCCTTTTTCATCACCCGTAATGATTTGTTTCAAAAATGGCTCGATTTCATATCGTTTCAGTAGCAATTTACAAATGAAAACTCTGTCCATTAAATTTTTCACTGTAAGTGTATGGGGAACCTAAGTATCGAGTTTCTTTTGGTATCTAATTTTATGTAAATGGTTCAAAAGTGGTTTATGGTTAATGTTTAGTTCCGTAGCAATGTCGTGGGAAGAAATATGTCAGTCTACCTGGATTGTTTTTAAAATTTCATCGAATTTTTTAAGGATTGGCCGGCCAGGTAAAGGTTCAACTTTAACATCGAAATTTTCGGAAGGAAAAAGAGGAAACCGATTCTGACTTTGGCGTTTACTTAAGTACTGATCACCATAAATGCCACATAAGTTTCGATGAGCCTGCCCCAATTTTTCCCTTTTTGGAAGTAAAAAACTAAAATGTGACGAAAATGATCTTCTGAAATCTCTATTTTTAAAACGCAATAACTTTTGACTGGTTAAACAGATGACGCTACCTTTATATCTAGAATTTTCTAAAAACTGTTACCTTTCAAACGCTGTACAGTATGACTTAATTGAGTAAGTATTACTCGAGATATGGGACTTTAAAGCTATCTATTGGGAAAAAACGAATTTACTTTTTCCCCAACCCAATATTTTTAGATATTTAACAAAACGTCTAAAATCGCAAGTGTCAAGATTTTTTTTGCGGTGACTGTATAGCTTTAAAGGAATTTAAAAACTTTATTTGAATGCATTATTGCTCTTTCCATAAAAAAAATCAGCATTGTTAGTTGTCTTAAAAATATACTAAATGTAAAAAATATATTAATATTACATATATATCTATATCATCTATATATATATATACAAAAAAATCCACCTCCATAATTATAATGCAGATTTATATCTTTTTGTTATTAGAGATGAAAAATAATGGTTTCTTTTAGTTTTACAACTGCATAACGAAAGAAATGTGTCATGGTATTTGAACAATAATATCAGTTATGTTCATAATGCGTTATACCTTAAAGGATTGCAAAAAAGGATAAATTATACATACGATATTCTTTTAAAAAGAAAAAGATAGTTCTGAATCAGTCTTAGTTCCTTATGACTTATCAGCTGCTTATATCATAACTTTTCTTAGTTCATATTTTATGCTGTCAAATTATCATATTATCTAAAAGCATACCTGTTTATGTTATAAAATATTTCGTGATAAATTACTTAGAGATTTATTAATACAGAAATTTATTAAATCAACGACTATACACCCAGGCTAGTTGTGTACACTGTAAAAAAAATTCTGTGAGGTTACTAAGAATTTACTAGGAAACTGGGATGCCTAGAATTTTTTATGTAACCGCAACACAAGAAAATCGTGTAATATTACAAAAGTTGCTTTAGTAACTGTTACTAAATATTGTTTAGGAAACATGCTAACCTCTTTTTAGCGAGTTTCCCAAAGAATCGCCTGTAAATTTACTAAATATTACTTAGTAATATTACTAATGATTGTTCAGGGAGTTTACTAAATAAATTTTTAGCTAATTTACTAATGATTTTTAAGGGAGTTTCTCATATTAGTTTTTATAAAAGTACTAAATATTGTTTAGTAAGCTTACTAGCGATATTTTAGGGCGATTACTAAATATATTTTGGTAAATTTCCTAAGAATTATTTAGTAAACGTACAAATGATTTTTTAGGGAGTTTCCTAAACAATATTTTGCGAGTTTTCTATTGATTTTTAGTATTCTTACAAATGATTTTGTAGTAAATTTATTGAGAATTTTCTTGTACATCTGCAAGGGACTTCATGGCACATTTACTTAGAACTTTTCAAAATTGCAAACTAAACTTTTAATGTACTTATAAAAAAATGGAAATTTATTAAGGTACCGTCAGAAAAATTACCTTTTTTTGTTTTATATGCTGTTGAGCCAGTTTTTGTATTCTTGCCAGAAAGTTCTTTGCAAAAGTACAAGAATTAATACATTAAAATGCTAATGATTTTTTAGTATTGTATTTAAAACATTTTATTTGCACTTCCAAAATATATTTGTAACTGTAAAATATTTTTCCAGTTGTATTACCAGTGGTTTACCAGCAATATTCCGAAAAAATTTTACGTGTATATAAATATATTGTATACTAATACTTCTATTAATTGGAGTTGTTACGAATTATTTCAATATGAAGTTGATTTTTTAGAGTTTTAGATATCCAGAGTGAAGTTTTCCTCATGTATCAAAATACTTCGAAACAAAATAAACAATATGGCCTGACATATGTTTCAATATTACCGCAGCAATTGACACAAATATTTGTATTACTTTAGACATTTCAATAGGTGCAAAATCATATTTTATATTAAATGGGCATTATAACAACAGCACTAAATGAGCAGATAAGCTGAAGCAGATCTTACGGTTTTTAGTTAAATTGAAAAAAGCCAATAAAAACAAAGTAAGGTACATCATTGAGTTTTAAAATATGCCTAAAAAATGTTACTGGTATAATTGTGACAAAAAAAATTCACAAATTGTAAGGACTATATTATCTCTCTCTCTCTCTCTCTCTCTCTCTATATATATATATATATATATATATATATATATATATATATATATATATATATATATATATATATATATATATATATATATATATATATATATATATATATATATATATATATAAATATATATAATATATATATATATATATATAATATATATATATATATATATATATATATATATATATATATATATATATATATATATAATATATATATATATATATATATATATATATATATATATATATATATATATATATATATATACACATAATTAAGCACTGCGCCTCATCTAATCCAATACATGATTTAAAAACTTTTATATTGTGAGAAAATATTATCTGTTCATTTTATGTAAATATGCTACTAAACTAAACTAGAAATAAAATATATATATTTAGTCATATATATTTTTTAAAGAAGTTTTGTTCGGTTCTATGGTCGTAAGAACTTCATTAACTCCTGGTACATATATTTGAACAGTACATAATAACCGATTCAATGGCACAAAAACAGATAAGAAATCTGCAAAAAAATTAATGTATTTGCCTGAATGTCGCATTTAAGATTTTTTTATATCTTATATATTCTTATTTCAGGTGAATATGCAGTGAAGTTATAACTAATTATTAGAATCTTTCTCCTCCCCCTTTTTTGTGAGGGGGGGGGTGATCTTTTTCCACAACTTATTCTTCATATATTTATTGCACCGCCTACACTTAATACATTACATATTTTACATATGTCTTTAATACTTTATTTGCTTGAGAGTTTTGTTTCAAATTGAAATATTAAAGAGGAAAAAATTATTGACAAGACCAAGAATTTAAAACTAACCTAACTTAAAGATCCCGAAGAATGGATCAAATATGTATGAATTTAGCAGAATTCTTATGTGGTTAACATTCTTTTGGAATTAGAATCTTTAACTCAAATAGTTACATATATGAGAGTTGATATACACCTTAACATATATATGGAAAAATACACCTTTGATACATCAACAGTAATTGTGGGCAGGTTTCGAACTTTTTAATGTTTATCAGTATGGTATTATCAGTATAACTAAGCAATTTTATAAAAGTAGAAAGCTTATGGAAACTAAAATGGAAAGAAAAAAAATGTATATTGCTTTGGAAAATATTATAAACTGTCGTTTGATATAAATATAATATCCATATCTGTACAACCAATAAATGCAATATGAATAAATAACAAAATACAATGAAATATATGAGTAAATTTATTAAATAACTATTTATTAAATTCATTGAAATAAAAAAGCATATTTTTTATACAACTCACATTTTGCAAGTATTACATAATTAGTATTTATACAAATGCCTACGGATTTCATACTTTATATTTTTGAAGTCATGCTTTGTCTAAATAACAATAATCAAACTCATATGTACACTATATTGCCATTGATTATGGGACACTTGCGATTTTAGACATTTTACTAAATATCTAGAAAAATACATGAGGAATCATCTCGAAACTCTTAGTGTATAAATATAATAGTATACGTCATACATCACCGTGAAGATGTTTTACCGAAACTCCATAGGGGACCGTCAACAAATTAAAAAAGAATGAATATCTTTTGAATAACCCTGTCAAAACTAATGTAGCAAAAGCGCTTAAACTCTAGATTATGATTAAATGCCTTATTGTAATACACTGTGTTCATTTTTATGCAAATAGCATGCATACTCGCAGAGTAATTAAAGTTTTTATAAAAATGGTCCTAAATTTTTCCAAGTTTTTTCCTTATAATTTTCAGAGTTCTTAATATAAAATAATATTTTTTTCAGAAAATATGACAAACAACATTGCACACAGTACCCTGCAATCAGAATTAAAAAATAATTAAAATTGTATACAAAATGAGTTGGTTTACTAAATAATTTTTTACTGTGCATGCGTCAACGATATCAAAATTTCATTTGCATATTATGTTAGCTAAATGTATAGAGCAACTTCTGTGAAAGTCACAAAATCATAACTTGAAAATTCTGAAAATAATCGTCAATTGAATAAGGTGAAAATCCGTTATTCTCAAAATGAAGCAAAAACAAGAGGGGTTGTATCCATATATTCATTGATTAGTGTCAATATAGAATACACAATACGGGATGTTACGACTACTTTTGGATAAAATCCCTCATTTTTTTGCTTCATTTTGGAAACAACGGATTTTGTCCTTTTTCTATAGACGATTACTTTCAGAATTTTCAAGCTATAATTTTGAGACTTTTACAAAAGTTGCTCTATACATTTAGCTAACATAATATGCAAATGAAATTTTGATATCTTTGACGCATGCGCAGTAAAAAATTATATAGTAAACCTACTCATTTTTCATACAATTTTTATTATTTTTTAATTCTGATTACAGGGTACTGTGTGCAATTTTGTTTGTCATATTTTCTGAAAAAAATATTATTTTATATTAAGAACTCTGAAAATTATAAGGGCAAAACTTAAAAAAGTTTGGGGCCAGTTTTATAAAAACCTTAATTACTCTGCGAGTATGCATGCTATTTGCATAAAAATGAACACAGTGTATTACAATAAGGCATTCAATCATAATCTAGAGTTTGAGCGCTTTTGCTACATTAGTTTTGACAGGGTTATTCAAAAGATATTCATTCTTTTTTAATTTGTTGACGGTCCCCTATGGCGTTTCGGTAAAACCTCTTCACGGAGATGTATGACGTATACTATTATATTTATACACTAAGAGTTTCGAGATGATTCCTTATGTATTTTTCTAGATATTTAGTAAAATGTCTAAAATCGCAAGTGTCCCATAATCAATGGCAATATAGTGTATATGTATGCTAAAACAGTATTAGATAATGATTGTCAAAATGTCATTGCAATAAAACTACTGGAAAACTTCAATGCTTCAGAATATATTAAAGCCCAAGAATGATGTTCACGAGATTTTTCTGACTGATAGAGCTTTTTCCTCAAATTTCGCCGTCAAGCAGGCTCACATTGTTTTTAAGATGTACTTCAGTTTCTTCATGCATCTAAAAAGAAAAGATAAATGTTAACATAAATTAAATAAAATTAAATAAAATTTATAATGAATATTATTATAGAAAATCTAATATTCATCTTAGTATCGAATGTTACAACTATTTCAAAATTAGCTGATAGAATCCGTCAAAACTTGGAAAAATTTAGGAGTTTTTATAAAAATCTTAATTTTTCTAAGAGTGTACATGCTATCCACATAAAAATAAGCACAATTTATTAGAATAACCCACTTAATCATAATATACAGTTCGAACGCTTTTGATACATTAGTTTTGACAGGGTTATCTAAAACATTTTTTTAATTTGTTGACGGCCCCCTTTGGAGTTTCGGGGAAAAAAAACTTCATGGAAATGTATGACTTACTATTATATTTACACATTTAGAGTTTCAAGATAAATCCTCATGTATTTTTCTAGATATTTATCAAAATGTCTAAAATCGCAAGTGACCGGTCATCTTTGGCCATGTAGTGTACATACAAATCTATAGATCATATTCTACAAAATAATTCGGATATTTTTCCGATAACTGATAGCATTTTTTTAAATTAAGTTTTCAAATGCGTTATGTGTTTTATAAAATGCTTACTTAGCCATCATACTTAACCTTTTTAAGCGGTGTAAATTTTAGATACAATTCTGAATGCGTTGGAAAGTGTTTTATAAACTATGGTTTTAAATTGATGTATAGTGCTTGCTTAAAAATACTTCTATTA
The DNA here is from genome assembly GCA_964019185.1 of Maratus speculifer. Taxonomy (NCBI): domain Eukaryota; kingdom Metazoa; phylum Arthropoda; class Arachnida; order Araneae; family Salticidae; genus Maratus; species Maratus speculifer. Next base: position 161,824,813 of record OZ025303.1, read on the forward strand.
AGTAAAAATACACACAAGTTTAAAAAGATGCTTAAGGAGCAAATAGTATAAAAAATGATTAGCTGCTTTTTGCATCTATTTGTACATAAATACCTGCTATGCATTTATCTTTTAAAATTGGCAATTTTTCTATTCCCATACAGTTTAAGATAGTTATCGCAATATATCATCAGTACCAATTTTAACATGTTTATATATTCTGATATTAAATTTCTGATATCTACAAGCCCCCACAGTAAGCCGTTTGAAGAAAAAACCTCAAACTATTTCTCCAAAATCTTTTTACTCCCTAAGCAACTACAGGATGCTATTTTAAAGTTCCGATAAACAAAATATATGCTTTAAAAGCTGAAATGCTAAAATTGATAGTGCAGTTGACTATTAAAATATGAATTTTAACTCTTTCAAATACACTGGTAAACGCAGATCACTTCGCAACAATAATAAAGAACTGTCGTACTTGCACCGAACAGAGAGGGGTGAGGTGCATATCGAAATTCATACCAGCAAAAGAAGGACAACATTCTTTTTCTTTATTAGTAAACACAGCTTCATTTCAAGTAAATTTTTATACGGATTCTCGAACTGCGATATGCATACACATATGAAGAAAAATAGGAATCTTAAACGTTCGGGTATACTATATTTTAGAATTAAATAATTTTATAATAATTCAGTTATTTTAATAACTTTGTATTTTCATAAAAATAAATAACAGGCTAAAAAGATAACATGCTATTTTGTACTAAAGACCACGTTACAAATAAAAAGAGAAAAAATTGATGATCAGAAATGACATCGATGTCAAATTACAACCGCCCTCAAAAAAAATTATAACGTTATATTTGTTTAGCCCCAAAGATTAATTTGTTTGCTCTTAAAACAGAGTTCTTTTTTTCTAATTTTACATAAAAATAAAACTTCCTCTATAAATAATTAAATTAACAGACATGCAACTGAATTACTCGCTTAAAGCTCTGAAATTACCTGAATATTTAAAAAAAAAAAAAAAAAAAAAAAAAAAAAAAAAAAGGGAGAATGGGGAACAATGAGACAACTTTCAAAGATGAGAAAATCAAATTTGACACAAAAACCAAAATTTCGATTTATAAAATACAAAATGAAACATTTTTAATGTTTTTGAACATTATAGAAACATAATTTTCAAAACGATTTTATAATTATAATGAAATTGTAACTAAGAGAAAAAAAAGTAAAGAAATTGGATTTGTCCTAATTCTTCATTTGCTAGCATGTCCCATTCCTTCCTATACTCTACGTTAAATTTCTTGTATAGACAGAAATGCTGCTTTTAGACATAGTTTAAATTATGGATGATATATAGTATAATGCTCTATAAATAGGGAAACAATCACATATATACATAAACAAGTCATTAATATACAGAAAGCATAAAAAATTATAAAGCAAATTTACTTTTGGTTCTTGACATAATCTTTTTCTCTTTACAATTGCAAGTTTGTGCAAATTCGCTACTTTATTCAACTAAACATTGGGGATGCTTTTCCTTAATCTAATACGTGACTGGTGAAATATTCATAAATGAAACAAACAGAAAAATCTCCTGTCCCATTCCACTCCACTCTCCTTTACTCCCACTCTTCCTTACTAAGTAATAAAATCTTAGGTTGAGAGACTTAGGGAAAATTTCAGGTGGTTAATTACTGTCATAATAAAGTAACAAATACAGCAGGAAGAAAACAGACATTTAAAGATTTATAATTTTAAAAAGTAAGCATGGCGACAAAGATAACCATATTTTCTTTTTTTTATTATTGAAGGATGGGAGGATAGAATTTCCAAACGGTTGACAATTTAACTTACTGAAGACTTACAAATTGTGCAAAAAATGAAAATTAATCGCTGTAAAAAACTAAACTTTGTATGCTTTTAAGGAGAGAGGGGAAGAGATAACGTCATTTTCGGTGAGAAGAGGGGTAAAGCATATGATCTATTACTTATTGGTACAATAAAATAACAGATCAGGATTTTTTTTTTTTTTTTTTTTTTTTTTTTTTTTTTTAAGAAAGGGAGAGTATTAGACGACTTATTTACATAAGTTAAAAATTAGAAATAAGTAAAATACTAATATCCCAGTGATTAGTTTGCAGAGCTCGTTATTAGGGTAAAGTAGAAAATTCGTTTAATCCCTTCAGCTTAGGTCTAAAATGAATGTATTTAATTTTTCTCTCCTACGAGGTGAGAATTAGAAAAAGGATATAGATGCACAGTAATTTTTTTTTAATATCATAAAAATATCTCAAAAGAATTAACTTTAAATAACATTGTCAATACGGATGTTCTAAAGTTTAAAATTCTGAGTAAAATGACCATCTACATTTAATATTTTTGCTGAACATTAATGCCACAATTCTCTTTCAAAGCTTAACCGCTGTGGTCAGGAGGTTTAACTAAAAATTAATTAGGGGAAACTGGAAATTATTTTAATCCCTCCAGTTTAGATCTAGAATTCCCCCCCCCCCCCTCCATGTTCTAAATTTACGTTAGAAAATACATTTTTTTAATTATCTTAATATCGCAAAACAAGTAATACTGTAAAAATAATTGACAATTCAAATGTCTTAGAGTTTAAAATTTGCAATAAAATGAATACCCATGTTCATAATTTTGTCGCAATTTTATTTCAAAATTTTGTCTTAATCGCTAATCCAAAGGAGACACCAAGTTACCCATTCATCCTCTCTACATTTGTTACATACGTGTACAGATACATTTTTAATTCTTGAGGCCTTCACGATGTTATGGTAATTACGTTAGGAATTTATTTTGTCTATTTCGAAAATTATAATTTAGTAGTTTTCGGGCAAAGTGTTGCTTAAATGATAGCTGTTTTCCATTTCATTTCGCAGCGAACACCGCCAACCTTAAACCATAGTTTAAAGTGAAAGATTTTTTACGTAAAGACTATAATACTTTTTTTTTTCAATGTTTGTAAGATTTGAAACTTTTATGAATTTAACTACAGATTCATGTATACTTGTCAAAAATCATTTTATTATTACCATCTTTGTCCTTTACGCAAATATCGAAATTTATAATCGTGCTATTATTTGACCTTGAATTCCTCTAGAGAAAAGTCTTATACACACCCATTTATTCCTCTACCCCGCTTCCCCCTATCCTTGCTCTTTATTTTCAATATCCTTAATTTTAATACATACGCATTGTTGTTCACTCTATATGCATCATATTAAATGCTATACATATTTTAAATACAATATCGGAAATAATAAGCAACATTCCCCATCATTTACGAGTCATTTTTGAAATATTTTAAAAATTATGAAAATATCCACTTTTTAAAGTTAATTTGTTTGTAGTGGCTAAAGCTCACTTACAAAAGGAGGAAACTTGATACATTAATTTCTAATCTATGTGAATACTATAGGATTAAAACAATTTCCAGATTTCTTGGAATTAAACCAGACTTTTGGCCTTTCTTGTATACCCCACCGCTGGGCTATAATCCGCAATGAAGAGATTAAGCCATATTTCTCAAAAATATCCATTCTAAATAATGCATCAATAACTAAAAAAAGTTGCATGTACATAATAACAAGCACGGTAAACTGATAACCTTGTCTTTTCGCGTTTCAAGTTCTTGTTTAGCGATTTAGCCAATACTTTGAAGTAAAATTGTTGAAAATTAAACAAAAATGTTAAATATCGGTTATCATTTTATTTCTAATTTTAAGTTCTACAACATTTGCATTGACAGTGTTTTTCATTAGGTTTTTTTAATAGATATTTTAATGGTAATTAAAAAAATTTTAACGCAACCTAGCAAGAGGGGGGAAAAACTTAATACATTCATCCTAGACCTAAACTAAATGAATTTAAATAATTTCCAGCTTTCCTTTAAATAATTCTGATTTAGGCTTTTTCCTCTCCTACCACTGGAGTTTAAAAGAGTTTTATACTTTCTGTGTGTGTAATTCTATGCGTTCTTTTAGTTAAAAAAGGGGTGGGGGGAAGAACAGGAAAGACTTAATTGATATTTCATTACGATAATAAATTAACACATAGAGCACAGATTGTACTTTTTATGTTCTTTTAAATTAAGCAGTTTTGAAAAGTTTTTGAAGAAAATTCGGAAGCAAAATTTTAAAAGCGAAATACATATGAAGTTTTAATGAAATGAATGTGATGTAAGAATGATTAATGAAATTTATTCACTATGAAGACACAGTTGACTAATATTTTTTAAAAGCAAGTTTTAAACACTTTAAATTTTGGCATTGTGGAGAAGAGGGCAATAAAGGAAAGTGAAATTTTAGAAAAAGAGCAGATAAATTTGATTTATTACATAAAACATTAGAAATTTCACATGTATTAAACACAGATGTAAAGAATAGTTATTTCACCGAAAAATAAATATGTAATAAACAGAACATAATTGCAGATTAGCTTGCCAATAACTAAAAATCAAATAGTCTTTTCTGAGTTTTGATTTTTACTTATTATGAATGAAGCAAAAAGGAAATGTAATAAAATGTAACTCATACAGAATAAAACTTTACTTACTCAGTAACTAGAAATGTTTATCCATACCGGATTCAAGATGGATGCATTTCACGCCTCTGTGGCTTCGTAAATAGCGATTACGTCACTACTGAAGCTCTTTCTGATTGGCTGACAGGTGAAACTACGACATTTCATGCATTTGTACTATGCGGGTGGTAAATATTATACCTGTTTACAAATAAAATTTTAGTAAACATGCAGATTTCTGCAGCTTTACAAAAACTAGTTTTGTAGTCTTCCAGATTTTTTTTTACAGTGTAGTACGCTATTATTTATAAAATTTAGAAAACGTATGTAATTTATGGTGCTTGGGAAACAAAAACTGTTTATACATTATATTAAGTAAACTTTTCAAATGTTAAAGGCTTCATTTTATTTAAACTTTTTCATGTTAAATATGTATTGAAGTAAAACATAAAATAAGGTATTTAAGATATAAAGTAATATCCAATTTAATACTTAAGGTTTATTTACTAATTTTAGCAAATTTCATGCTCACATAAATATTGTTAATGAGGCACTTTTTGTGTTTATTTATTTATTCGTTTTTATTTCTTGCGCGATAGTTAAAATCTTAGATAAAAAATATTTTATTGTTGAATTATTTTTAATGAAATATTATAAGTAAGCAAAGTTTCAATTAAAATTTATAATCTACTCTATTAAATACTTTTGTTTCTGAGTTTTAGTTTTTGTAACGAAGTCAAAATGAATCAGATTATTAAATCATAAATAAATTGCTCCGACTAACAAGTTATATAATTATTAAATAATAAAATTTGACAAGGCTATATGAAAAGAGATAAATTGTTTTCTTTATTTAAAAAAAAGAAAAAGAAAAAGTATCTAAATTTAAGTGAAATGCATGCAAATGAACAATTTGACGCAAAGGAACCATTTACGTAAGTTTGAATAAGTTTGAATATAGTAACACAAAAGAAAATCAATTCATTGAGATAAATACCTTCCAATGCATAGTATAGATTCAATTAAAATTATATATTTAAAACGAATTGGAAAATTTTATATCATATATTTTAAAACTCATATTTTGAATTTGTGAGAGATGTGTGTGGAAAAACAATCAGTGAATAAAGTTTTATACATCTTTCATGTTGAAGATAACTTTTGCACATGCTATTATAAATAGAACAAAATTAAAATGATGAAATAAATAATACAAAAATGCATTTTTTAATTAATAGCATGGCTTCACTCAAATTTTAATATCATTATTTTAAAAATTCATACTTAAAATTCCTAGAGCCATTAGATAAACAGCTGCGTCAAAACTTTTAAATCGTTAAGGGTTTTTTGTATTGATACATATATATACGCATAATACGTTTTTCTGAAATATAAATACCGTAAAATATGCATTTAAATCCGTTTACTTATCTGTATACGTATAAGGATACATCGGTTAAACGTATATTTAAGCATACATACATAAAAAAAGAGGAATCAATTTTATGATATTTGGAAGATAAAAAAAAAAGTTTTTTTTTATAAATATTAATATTAACGTTTACTGAACTTAATGATTATTAATCGGTATATTATCAGAAAATTGTGGATGCCAGTATGTATGAAGTACAATAATCAGTATGAAAAAGTAAGTACAGAGATAAAATTTGTTTTATATTATGGAGGTAATTTAAAATTTAAAAAAACTAATTTTAACCACTCGCTTGCTCACATAAAATCTGTTAATTATGTTATATTTATTTTGCGTTTTCTACATATTTATTTTTATTTTCTATCGTTCAAGCCATAGCTGAAACCTTATCTAAATAATTAATACGCATTAAGTTATAGAATTTTTTTTTATTAAAAATTCGAACCCGGATAAAGTATTAATGAAAATTAATAATTTAAGTAATTTCCTTTGCCATGAATATTTTTTTTGTCAAAATAAATAAATAAAATAAATCGCTTACACTTTATTGCAAACCATATTGATAATAATGCTCTGATAAACATGTTATATGCTATTAAGGGCAGATGGGAAATCTCGCTAAGTAAAATGAAGCAAATTTAGCAAACTATTTAACATCATGTATTTTACTTAAAAGTAAAGGTATAAATGAAAACAATTTTTTAAAATAAATATACACATTATAGACCATATTTAAATCAATAGAAATTAATTTCATAAGTAAAGTCGTTTTCAAAAACTAATTAGTTTCTTTTTTTATATTTTTTGAACAATGTTTGCTCGGTACCCTTTATAAAAAAATTGCAGAATATTTTCTGCGGTATCAGAAAACACACTATTTAAATATTATAAGAAACAATTTTCATTTTGCCTTAAAAAATATTTTACTAAAAATTCCTAAAAATGTTAACAACGTAATTTACATTAATTAAAAAAGTTTTACACTCAGGCCTAAAATGTTTCATAATTTGAAAGAAACAAGTTATAACACAATTTTGGAAAGTTTCAACTGAATTTCTTAAAACAGAATTTTATAAAAATGTACCAAAGCATAAAAAATGCATTTAAAAAAAGTAATATATATATATATATATACACACTATATTGCCATTGATTATTGGACACTTGCGATTTTAGACATTTTACTAAATATCTAGAAAAATACATGAGGAATCATCTCGAAACTCTTAGTGTATAAATATAATAGTATACGCCATACATCGCCGTGAAGATTTTTTACCGAAACTCCGTAGGGGACCGTCAACAAATTAAAAAAGAATGAATATCTTTTGAAAAACCCTGTCAAAACTAATGTAGAAAAAGCGCTCAAACTCTAGATTATGATTGAATGCCTTATTGTAATATGCCTTGTTCATTTTTATGCAAATAGCATGCATACTCGCAGAGTAATTAAGATTCGTATAAAAATGGTCCCAAATTTTTCCAAGTTTTTTCCTTATAATTTTCAGAGTTCTTAATATAAAATAATATTTTTTTCAGAAAATATGACAAACAACATTGCACACAGTACCTTGTAATCAGAATTAAAAAATAATGAAAATTGTGTACAAAATGAGTAGGTTTACTAAATAATTTTTTACTGCGCATGCGTCAACGATATCGAAATTTCATTTGCATATTATGTTATTTAAATGTATAGAGCAACTTTTGTGAAAGTCACAAAATCATAACTTGAAAATTCTGAAAATAATCGTCAATTGAATTAGTTAAAAATCCGTTATTCTCAAAATGAAGCAAAAACAAAAGGGGTTGTATCCATATAGTCATTGATTAGTGTCAATATAGAATACACAATACGGGATGTACTACACCATTTGGATAAAATCCCTCATTTTTTTGCTTCATTTTGGAAACAACGGATTTTGTCCTTTTTCTATAGACGATTACATTCAGAATTTTCAAGCTATGATTTTGAGACTTTTACAAAAGTTGCTCTATACATTTAGCTAACATAATATGCAAATGAAATTTTGATATCTTTGACACATGCGCAGTAAAAAATTATTTAGTAAACCTACTCATTTTTCATCCAATTTTTATTATTTTTTAATTCTGATTACAGGGTACTGTGTGCAATGTTGTTTGTCTTATTTTCTGAAAAAAATATTAATTTATATTAAGAATTCTGAAAATTATAAGGGAAAAACTTGGAAAAATTTGGGACCATTTTTATAAAAACCTTAATTACTCTGCGAGTATGCATGCTATTTGCATAAAAATGAACACAGTGTATTACAATAAGGCATTCAATTATAATCTAGAGTTTGAGCACTTTTGCTAGATTAGTTTTGACAGGGTTATTCAAAAGATATTCATTCTTTTTTAATTTGTTGACGGTCCCTTATGGAGTTTTGGTAAAAAATCTTCACGGCGATGTATGGCGTATACTATTATATTTATACACTAAGAGTTTTGAGATGATTCCTCATGTATTTTTCTAGATATTTAGTAAAATGTCTAAAATCGCAAGTGTCCAATAATCAATGGCAATATAGTGTATATATATATATATATGTATGTACAGGGTGTCCCTAAACAAATGGTATATACACTAGGGGGTGATAGAACACATCAAGACGAGTAATAGTAAATAGAAAACTAAGGGTCCCAAACGTTTTCCAAAGGAGATAGCCGCCATTAAAGTTTGGGGTCCAAAACTTCAAATACACATAAAAAACGGAAAAATTGGTCGATTGATTTGCGGTTTTCACTAAAATTATTCTTTATGTTGGTATTTTCTTGAAAATAAATTATAAAGATAAATTTCGAAAAATGACGATAGAGGGCGCTTTAGACTTTGAAGTAATGAAAAACTATTTTTTGCCGTGATTTTTTGCATCTCATTAAATGGTTTCATAAGCTTAGACTTAAACTTAAATTTTGAGCTCAAAATCTGAATGGTTGGAAGCGGTTAAGTAGCGCAAACTTAACTGTGTTCAGAGAGTTTAAATTTCAAATGATTATAAAAAACGGAAAAATTAGTCGATTGATTTGCGGTTTTCACTAAAACTATTCTTTATGTCGGTATTTTATTGAAAATGAATTATAAAGATAAATTTCAAAAAATTCCGATAGAGGGCGCTTTAAACTTTGGAGTAACGAACAATTACTTTTTACGTTATATTTTGCATTTGATTAAATGTTTTCGTAAACTTAGACTTAAACTGAAATTTTGAGCTCAAAATCTGAATAGTTGGGAGTGGTTAAGTAGCACAAACTGAACTGTATTCAGAGAGTTCAAATTTCAAATGATAATAAAAAACGGAAAAATTGGTCGATTCGTTTGCGGTTTAAAATAAAACTATTCTTTAAGTCAGTATCTTCTTGAAAATGAATTTTAAAGTTAAATTTCAAAAAATTCCGTTAGAGGGCGCCTTAAACTTCAGAGTAACCAACAACAAATTTTAACTGTTATTTTTTGTATCTAATTAAATGCGCTCCAAAACGTGTTAAATGTTTTCGAAATCTTAGATTTAAACTTAAAGTTTGAACTCAAATTCTGAATCGTTGGGAGGGGTTAAAAAGCGCAAACTGAAGTGTGTTCAGGAGTTGAAATTTACCCCCCCCCCCCCTCGAACACAGTTCACTTTTGCGCTACTTAAACACTCGCAACGACTCAGAATTTGATCTCAAAATTTAAATCTAAGCATTTGAAAGCATTTAATGAGATTTAAAAAAAATAACGGTTAAAAGTAGTTGTACGCTACTCCAATGTCTAAGGCGCCCTCTATCGGCATTTTGTGAAATTTATCTTTAAAATTTATTTTCAAGAAAACACTGATTTAAAGAGTAGTTTTAGCAAAAACCGCAAACGAATCCACTAATTTTTCAGTTTTTTTTTATAGTTTTCCGTTTTGTTTGAAATTTAAAGCCTCTGAACACAGTTCAGTTTGTGCTACTTAACCACTCCGAACTATTCAGATTTTGAGCTCAAAATGTAAGTTTAATTCTAAGTTTACGAAAACATTTAATCAGATGCAAAATATAACGTAAATAGTACTTGTTCGTTACTCCAAAGTTTAAAGCGCCCTCTAGCTTGAATGAGATCCTGTACGCGTTTTGGCATGGATTCCACTAAATTAAAACATATATTTTTGATCTCGTCATCACGAAACCGAACTTTTATAACATTTTGAATCATTCTTTTCTTTGTTGAGCAGTCCATTTTACTCGCACGTCTCTTTAAAATGCTCCACAAATTTTCGATGGGATTTAAATCCAGAGAATTACCAGGCCAATCCAAAATCGTTAATTTCTGTTCTTGAAAAAATTTGTTTGTTAGCTTAGAAGTATGGCATGGAGCAAGATCTTGTTGAAAGATACCGACACCACCAGTGAACGTGTGCATCGTAGGCGCAATTTTTGTTTCTATTACAGAGATGTATTTTTTAGAGTTCATGATTCCTTCAACTGGTTCTAAGCTGCCAGGTCCTCCAGAAGTAATATAACCCCAAAACATATGTTTCTGAGGGTGTTTAACTGTTTGTGTAAGATGTTGTTCCCTGATGGGTTCTCCATCAGTTCGCCTAACAAATCTTGATTGAAACCCTTGTACAAAAAAATGCATTTCGTCGCTGAATACAACATTTTTCCAGTATTGTGCAGTCCAGGATTGATATTTCCTGGACCAATCCAAACGTTTTTTCTTCATTGCACGGGTTAATAACTGTTTTTTGATTGGTTTTCTTCCAAATCTCCCAGCTTCAATAAGCCTTCGTGGAACTGTCGATGAATCCACTCTCACACCAGTAGCTAATAATTCTCTCTGAAGATCTGTACTTGTTTTGCGAGGATGCATTTTACTATTTCGTACAAGAAATTTGTCTGTTCGAGGTGTGGTCTTGCGTTTGAGACCACATTTACACTTTCGTTTTGGAGACAATGTCCCAAAATTCTTTTGCTGATTAATAATCCTAGAAACACTGGATTTGCCAACTCCAACTGCTGCAGCAATATCTCTCACAGTCATAAAGGTATGCTGTCTAAGGATAACAATTCTTGTCCTTTACCTGGGAGGGATATCCATTTTTTAAATGCGCATCTGAAGCAAACAATTAACACAATCGACCACTCCTTACAGCAACTGAAGGGAAATATTTTCGACATGTCATGATCATGTGATCAAACTGGTTTAGACTAGTCAAGAGCAGTGGCATGTTGTAAGAAAGTACAGTTGAAACCGGTTTGAGGCAGAAAAAACCCAAGAAAGGAACAATTTTCTTAAAAAACATGTTTGTCCCAATTAATTCGCACAGTAGTGTAATGTAAATGCGTAGAACTTACAGTCGCCGTTCAGTCCGTTCATCTGTCCGCACATAACAATGCAAAAACTAATCAACCGAATCGTTTGAAATTTAAAATATATAATTATTACATAATTTTCTGAAATTATTTCAAATTTTATGAAACATGGATGCATAGTTCAATTACAGGGACAATAAAAAATATTCCGTTACATTATGGTCAATGTGAAAAAATAGTTTCAAGTGCATTTTATTGAGGTTATAGCCATTCGAACATAATAAAATTCATATGTATCTAAGAAGTATGTACTAAACTATACATTCTGTGCAATCTGTGGTGCAAATAATATTTTTTATTACTTTACAGGGCCACACAAACGTATTCTATTACGTAATTGTTAGGGACGCGTTTTAATACTATTAAATTATTTCGCTTCTTATGAAATTGATATACATTGGTGAGGTTTGCTACAAGTTAATTCCTGTACAACAGAAAGTATATAGTATTTACAGTTACACACAAAAGATTTCGGATATTTTACTATATCCGAAGTACTGCATATTTTTAAAACTTCGTTATATTACTAAAGCACCTCATTTGCTATGTTTAACGTGCAATTTTCGACTTGTTATAGATAACGCTCACTTTGTCATATGATAAATTATTCGATACAGAATAGAGATACAGTGGGCGCTTAAACTTTACATTGCGAAGAACACGGTGCTTTGTTTTGTTGTTATTTATTGGTGCAATATTAAATTACTTTTTGTATGCATCGACTGAATACTTATAGGTTTCTAAATAAAAATAAACTTTCTCCACAAAAATGAAATTTATTGTCAAAAAATCAACAAAAATGTTCCAAGACAAATCCCTCAATATTTCGTCGAAACTGCCTATTCGGATTTCATTCTTGTGGACCTGCTATGTATAATTCGTTACGCTTTCCTTTTAACGCTACACAATACCTTTAAAAAAAAAGAGAGATAGGGAGACAGTTACATTAAAAATAATTAACGACATTGTTTGAGATTATAAAATTAGTCTGATTCTAATAAAAATAATCTTTTAAGGAATCACCATTTTGTTTTTAAACTTTTATAGGATTTTTATTTTTAAATATTTTTTAGCTTTTTTAAGTGATTTATATTTAATGGGTTATTGGGAACAAAAGTTAGTATGGAATTAAAGATGTAACTTTTATTTAAATTTATTTATTTATTTATTTATTTGTTTATTGTAGCGCGAAACCTTGAAAACACACGAAAAAGTTCGAAATAATAACTTTGACAAATCCTCAGACCTAAATCCATGCTAATTATTAATATATATATATATATAAGTGTCTACGAAAAAATTTATCTGAAAAAAAAGGCCTTAGGGAATAGCAAACACTAATATGGAGAAAAATAAAAGTCTGAGAAAAATGCATTTAAAGTTTCCTTTGAAGGAAAAAGAGACAGAGTAAACTCAGAAAAGTTAAAACATCATTAAAACGTTTTACATTTCAGATGTTCATTCATGAATCACAACCGTATAAACCACTAAATTTAAAAAAAAAAAACGATATTTTGTTAATTTTAGAGTACACTGTAAAAAAAGGGGGTCGATCTACTAAAAAAAATTTAGTGACCCTTGCAATTACTAAAAAAATTTTGTAATCTTACTCGATTACAAGAAAATCTGTAAGAATTACTAGAATAAAGCTAGCAACGAATAGAATTAATAGTTTTATATTTTTAATAGCTATTACTAAAACTCACTTTGTGTGGCCGTGATAGCCTAGGGGTCATAGCACCGAACTCCAGGCTGAAAGGTTAAATACGCACCGAATGTATGCAGTGTAAGTACTCGTTAAATAAAGGGATTATGAAAATCCTGTCGGAGTAGGTAGCAATGTTTGGTGCTGCCAACTACTGCGGCTTTGCCGAAAATCTTCCGCTTCAGAAGTCTGTCTTCTTACCCACTGGATGCAGCTTGAAGGAAGCTCGTGCACACGTAATGGTTATTAAAAATAATTTTGGAGCTATTACTAAAATTTGCTTGGTGGTTCATACTAAAAAAATTTAAGTTAGTTATAAAAAAAATTCTTTTGTTCAATTTACAAAAGAAACGTTTGTTTCACTTGCAAAAAAAAGTTTGTAATGGTTACTAAAAAATTCTGTGGAATACAAATTTACTAAAAATTTTTTTTTACAGTGTAGTGTGTATTTTAATAAAAATTTTAATTTTTCTTAAGAAAGGTGTTATAATAAAAATAAAATACATTGACATGTTTCGGAACCGTCAATTATGAACGTCAATTATTTATTATTATTACGTTATATTATGACTATGGAACTTATTTGACGGTTCCGAAACATGTCAATGTACTTTATTTTTATTATAACACCTTTCTTAACCTCCTGACTGCCGCCGGCTGATTTTTTCACACACTAAGCTGCAGGTTTCACTGCAACATAAGCAATATTTAAATTAGTATAATTCCACAAATAAAACCCAGTTCTGAAAAATGAAGTTAGGATTGATGCTATCAAAGATTATACACCGATACTAATAACGTATTTTGCATCAGGTTGGAAAAAACATCTTTTTTTTATATTTTTAATAAATTACAGAGAAAACAACATTACAATATTACCCTTTGGCTGGGCAGTCAGAGGGTTAAGAAAAATGAAAATTTTTATTAAAATGTTTATATAAAAGGTGAATGTTTTAAAATCTGATGATTTAAAAAATCAATTGGATTTAATTAACTTTTAATCATGGTGGAGTGTGTAGCTTTAATTACTAATTATGATGTCAGGCAAGAATCAAGACTTCTATAAATTTTATTTTTGGTTTGTCGTATTATTTTTTGGCATATTTAACATAGAATAGAAGTCACTTTCAATAAATGAAAACATTTAGGTCCCTAAATGTTCCCATAACATACCTGGCGCACATTATGCACTAATAGAATCTTATCGATAAGCGATACGCATGAAACACCTCCTGTCAGTGTTGTCAGTAGAAAAAAAATTAAATTAAGATTGAAAATAAGAAAAAATGTTGTTAACTAAAACTAATATTATGGCCGTTCTACACTAAATTGTGATTAACTAACTGTAGAGCTTTGTTGTTTCTGTTATAAAATATTTCGTAACAACATTTACTTAATACTCACTTTTAGATGTGTTCTTAATTATGTAAATACGTAGCATCTATTGTCGTCGTCATTGCGTCCGTCTACCCGTTCGCATATAACGGGACAAAATCTACACAACCGAATACTTTAAAATTTAAAATATATAATTTTCGCAAAATTTTGTCAAGTCATTTCAAATTTTATGAAAATCGGATGTATAGTTTAATTACAGGGACGTTACATTATGGCGAATGGTAATAAATAGCTTTAAGAGCATTTTAATGAGTTATACACTTTGAATAAAGAGAAATAAGTCATTTATGAAGTTTATACTAAAATATACATTATGTACAATCTGTAGTGCAAAGAATATTTGTTATTAATTTACAGGGCCAAACAAAATTATTCCATTGAATAATTGTATGGGGGGATCATTGTTTGGGACATGCTTTATTTATATTAAACTATTTCACATCTTATGAAATTGGTGTACGTTTCTGAGGTTTACTACAAGTTACTTCTTGTAATAGAAAGCAGGTAGTATTTACAGGGAAACACAACACATTTCAGATAGTATACTGCATCTGAATTATTGTACATTATTACACAAATATTTGAATGTTTTAAAAAATTCGTTATAGCGCGAACGCACCTCATTTGCTTCGTATAACGTGCTATTTCAACTTGTTAAATTAGAAATTAATCACAGAGTTTCGTTTTGTGGACCTCAATTTATGTTGTTAAATTAGAAAAGACAAGCATATTAAATTATTTAGGGGACAAAAACTGTTTTTAAATAAATATTATGGCTGAAGTTCTCGAAAGTCAAAGCTTTATAACACAACATTCGCGACATTAAATTTCAAATCTGAGAAAAGAAAAAAGCAGATGATAAAATATTAAATATGGAGAATTACGAATACAGTAAAGAAGTAGTAAAGTACGGAGTTATTATAAATTTAAAGAATATTTATTGCTTTTGCCTCTTTCCATTCAAATTAAAAACTTTCAAAAAGTAATTTTTTTTTTAAATTTTATTTTTTTATTGCACGTTTGACATTTTAAAAATAATATTTTAAGATTATAAAAGTTCTAAATTACCTTATTTATGACAGTAAGTACCATAAAAGTGAAAAATTGTGTAAACTATGCTATTAAATGAATGAAAATTATGCTTTAAAAAATTTTTGTACCTTGACATATTTTAATGAAATAACATTTTCAAAATATATATTTTCTATAGTAAAAATTTTCTATACTTGATTCATGCTTTCTTATAATTTTGATAAATGAATGTTAATAGTTTACATCTTGTAGAGCAAAGTTAACTCAATTATCTTTAAGCTTGTTGGTGTACGCTTTAAAATACTTCACAACAAATGAAGTGTAAGAATTATTAACCCTCTTTTCGAAATTTGAAACTTGTAATGCGGGAAATTTATACTCATGAGTCTCCAGTTACTTCTAAAGTTCCGAAAACATATTTTACTGGTGCTTAAAGATTAAGAAAATTTTGTATATAAATAATAAAGTTGAAGTTTGTAAAAGTTAATGTTTACTATGTGGCCCTATCTTTATGAAATTCGCGAAAGAGATTGTTAATGATAATTGGTTTGCATTAAAGTTTAATAGTTTGAAATATTTATCTTTTTTCCAAAACAAATAAATATGTTTAAAAGTAAAAAATTACATAATCAGTAGAAATAATTGATTCCTATACGATTTCAAGGAGAGCTTGTGACTTACGGCCACTTTACCATGATATAGCAAAGTGAAAAGATAAACAGGAGTGCAAATAGTGAACAAGAAAGTTTATATGGGGCTAAAAATGTTTTGATTTTATATAAGAAAATAAAAATTAGTAACTTAAAATTCTTTTTTAAGGAATTAAAAAAAATAATAAAAAGCCATTGCATAGAACCCTAGTAATTGTTGAATACTAATATATACACACACATATGCACATATATATTATCAGTGACTCTCACTGATGCATAACGGTTTCATCATGTTTAGTTAATTTCATTTTACTAATCTGAAAATAATTGTCTTTAAAAATTTACAAAATAATGGAATTAGCTTGTGTATATCTACAAGCGAAGTAACTAGGTTACCATTTACTCTGTATTCCATAAAGTGTATGTTGTAGTTCACGTTAGTGATGAATAATAATTACATTAGGTTTCAAGTTTATAACACAAATAAAATTGAACACAGAATATTTTGCTCAAATGTATTTTAATAGGACATAATGTATCCTAATACTTTTGTGCATCCCAGTTATGATATAGTTCTGTACTTTAAGATATTTGACGACGAATATTGACCAGGTTCTTTTAAGTATGCATTTGCTGAAATTCATAAATAGCTGCAGGCTGTGATCAATTATAAAAAGATGTTTTTAAAATCTATTTTTTGGAGTGGAAATAAAATTAAAGCATTTCATACAGAAATGGATAAAGATGGGGCCTGAAAGCATGTTAAAAATATTTCTACATGACTGTCTTCATGAGCAAGAGCGAGCCAATTAATCATTATTTAATTAATACAATGGCGCCACGCAATTAGCAAAAATAGCACATGAAAAATGAATGATATGATATACGCAAAGTTTTCTGTTACGCCTTGAACAACTAAGAAGATTTTGGATTTAGTGGCAGGGCAATGAGAAATAAAAGTCCTAAAAAATAAGCTAAAAGAATCCGAACTCCACTTCGTACGTTATGGCAATGTTTTGGGAACCAAAAGTGAAAGACTAAATAGAACGTATGAATTGGAAAAATGTTTAAGATTTAATGAGGAAGTTAAACTCAAAAATCAAGCAGAGTAAAAGGTTATTTTACCGATCGAAAACAAAGTCGATCTTTATTCTTGTTTATTTTTTATTATTTCTAGCAAGAGTGAATATTCAACTAAATGAATCTGTCATTTTACTGATAAAGGAAGTTGTTAAATGTGTTTTCTTTATTTTCTTTTGATGGAAACTTTACAATGGCAACTGAAATAAAAGTTAGGATAAAGTGGATAAGTAATTAAAGATAAGATTTAACTAAAATAAAAAATGCATAATTTAAGAAAATTGTATGCGATTCTGTATCACACCAATACCTATAAATGCTGCACATTTTATTTTCAACTATTTGAAATGCTATGCTTTAACCGGTCCCTTGATGATAGATGAGAAAATATAGAAATTTGCTTTAATACTATTAGGGGCAAGGTACTTCTAATCGCAAAATTCTGAAACGTGTGACTGACACCAGAATTTACAAACAAATTTACTTCAAAATAGCGAAAGCTTTTGTAACCATACTTGTTAAAATGAAATTCCCATTCCAATAATATGGTGTCAAAGCAAAGTTTAAGGATTAAAATTAGGTGGTCCAAAAATGAACCACCGCCTTGCCATTGAAGGGATTAATAAACGTAGAATTTCTCCTTTAGAGGAAAAATTTCATGCCTAACTAATTGTGTTCGCAGAAGAATAGAACTTATTTTCTCTTTAAAACCTTTCGCAGCTGTTTATATGTTATTTTCTAAGTTTTTCTGAAGCATTTTTAAAAATATATTTCTGTTTTCTTGTCTCCATAACAATATATTTTAAATCAATCTTTTTCGTGAAGATAAATGTACGTTATGTTATTATTTTGATCTAAATGTCTTAAATTTCTTTAATTGGAGGGCTTTTAGCAAAAAAGGGTTTAAAAATGTAAAAAAAAAAAAGAAAAGAAAAAAAAAAAAAAAAAAAAAACAGCATTTTAGTAAACATCATCCATTACTTCGTGCAGTTATATTTCTTTGTCACCAGTAATATCCAAAAATATCTCTTCTCGATATATATATATATATATATATATATATATATATATATATATAGAAAGTGGCCTTTTAAAAAATCGTCAAAATGGAGCTACCTCATTTTTTAGCAAAACTTTCAGTTATTACATTTGATATTTCCTATTTCAAAGCTTTTCTGAATTTCAAATAAGTTTCTTTTGTAATAAAGTGGTTAATTTAATCACTTTATGCTCCTATAAGGTGATAGTTTTTACAAAATACCAAATATATATTTCGAATGAAACGTTTTAGAATAGTTTGAAAAAAAAAAGCATTGTTTTAAGTAATATAACAAAGGAAAAAATAGATAGAAAATAAAATATTTGTAGACTATTAATAATTAAAATAATTAAACTTCAACCAAAATATTTAATAAAATCGCAGATAATACAGGTAAATACATTCTTAAATATTACAGGTAAAATCCGAGAAGTCAGAGCAATGGGAAGTATTTTATTTTGTCTCACAAGTATTTCAAAAATTAAATTTCACAGAAGATTTCTATTTTATGTGTTTGAGACATTTACTACAAAATTTGTCGCTTTTAAATAATGGTGATGCGAAACAATTTTTTTTTGTACCGCCAAGGTCTCTGATAATCTTTACTATTTTTTTACAAGTTATAAGAAGCAAGTTTTTTTTTCTCTAAGTTCTTTTTTACATTTTTTGTATGCTTAAAGTTTTTTGCAACACTTTTTTTCCCAATACGCTGTTTCTTTTTCTATCATATATTTTTTCAACATTAATGTATTTCCAAATATCGGAAGAAAATATGTGAGAAGTACTATTTAAATATTTTTGTCGAAATAATGCATGTATTTTCTTTCTTTCAAGTAATACATGGCTTTTAAAAACATTTCTTTTGTAACAAATTTTTTTTTAATATTTTATGATTCTTAGATATCCCCTCACAATTTTACAGCATGCATATTAGTTCTGAAAAAGTCTTTTCGGGAATAACATAGCAACGAAAAAAAAATAAATGTGGGTAAAATATTAAGAATTAAAATAAGTAAAGTTTTTAAAAATACTACACACAACAATAGAAGTAAATACGTTTAAATAAATTTCTGAAAGCTAGATGAATGCAATATTTGTTTCTTTAAAAAACATCCGTTCATCCCTGCTTAGAAATTATTACAAAATGTCTTTTTTACATTTCTTTTAAGTAAATATTTTCTTTTTTCTCCATAGAATATATTTTGTGTTAATTCGTTTGGAAATTCTTGAATAAACGTGTAAATGTATAATGCATTTATTTTCGTGCAAACAAAGTATTTATTTATGCAATATGAATGCTGATTTTTTTTAATTTGAAGTAATTTATAGTTTGCAAGAAAATTCACTTTATAATAAATGACTTTATTTAAACACTTTGAAACATATTCACACACTAAGATATTCAGTCACTTTTTTACAACATGCATAAGAGAATTTTTTGAAGAAACTTTTAGAAATAGTTTTTTTAAAGCGCTGTCTGAAATGATATCTAGAGGGAAAAAATAACAGATAGTTTTTTGTTGGCTGTAATGAATTAAAATAATTAAACTTCATGCACACATTAACTAAAAAATATTGCTGATAAATGTATTATACTAATTGTCTTTCAAGTTCAAAATAGAAAAATTTTATTACCTTAAAGTTCTTTACTGAATATTTTATAGATCATTACCTAAGGTGTTTTGACAGATTTTCTCAAGTAGATTTTTTAAAACACTATCAAAAATAACATTGCAATAGGAAAAAAATAAGAGCAATTTTTTTTGTCGGCTTTAACAATTAAAATAATTAAAATTCATACACACATTAAGTAAAAAATATTGCAGGTAAATATATTATACTAATTTTGTTTTGAGTACAAAGTTGCAAGTTTTTATTATTTTAAGTTTTTTATATGCCATTACATAAGGTGTGGCAGATCTTTTCAAGTAGTTTTCTAAAAAGTGCTGTCTGAAATAATATTGCGACGGAAAAAAGAAATTAGAGATATTATTATTATTATTATTTTCAGGCTATAAAGAATTAAAATAAGTAAAATAAATACACAGATTAACTAAAAAAATATTGCAGGTAAAAACATTATACAAATTTTCTTGCAAGTACAAAGAAGCAAGTTTTTCGTCATAAAGATCCTTCTAACACTTTTTTATATACCATTACCTGATTTTTTTGGACAGATTTTCTCCCCCAAATCTTTTCTTTTTCCTTATTTTCAAAGATATATTTTTTTACATTAATGCATTTCAGAATATAAGGAGAAAATATGTAAGGTAACGATAAGCTATTTTAACATTTATGTCAAAATATTTCAAATATATAAACTCTGACGGATGCATTTTCAAGTAACTCTTGGTTTTTTAAAAGTATTTGTTTTGTAACAAGCATTTTTCTGAACATTTTATGATTCTCGCTGACATTTTCATACCATGCATAATGTAGGTTTTACAGTAAAAGATTAGGCATGATGCTGAAAGAGTATTTCTACGAATGATATAATAACTGAAAAAAAAATGGGGATAAACTATAAATTATCAAAATAAATAAAATTCCTAAATATACAATCTCTACAATAGCATAGATAAATACACTTCACTTAATTTTTACCCTTATATGAATCCAATATCGTTTATTTTCTTATTAAAAGCCGTTTTATCACTGTTTATAAGTCATCACAAAATGCATTTTTTACACTTAAAAAAATTATAATTTTTAAATAAATAAGCAAGTTTCTTACGCATAAAAAATTATACAAAATTACATGAATTATTAAAATAAATAAAGTTTCTACGAATAATATGACATCAAAAAGGAAAAACAATAATGAATGTAAACTATACATAATTAAAATAAAAAATTTTCCTACATATAACTATTTTTACAACTGCATAGGTAATTTCGTATCACTAAATTTCTTATCAATACATGAATCAATATCGTTTTCTTCTTTTTTAAATTACTTCTAGCACTATTTATAAGCCATTGCAAAATGCATTTTTTTTGTATTAAAAAAAAAAAAAACATTTTATTTATAACTTTAAAATAAATAAATTAGTTTCTTATGCATAAAAAAAATCTAAATAATTACGTAAATTATTAAAATATATAAAGTTTATACAAATAATACCTATAATATAGCGTATTCTATGCAAAATTTTTCTAAAATTTTTGTAAAAACTGAGATTTCTAGAATGTTTTATGTAACGACTACAAGAAACATTCATGTAACAAATACATATTTGCACTGTAAATAAAAAAAATCCGTAAAGTTACTAAAAATATTTTCGAAAATTGGGATGCCTAGACTTTCTTATGTTCAATAATCACAATCCGATTAATCGGAATTATACTGTATTATTCATTATTACTGAATTATGTTTTCTCCAGTTTAACTTCGATTAAAAGTTTTAGTGTATGTGGATTATTCGAATCTCAGGTATTGAAGAATATTATTCTACAATCGAAATTGCAATTGTGTTAATGATCAATCATTTATGATAATAAAAAAAAAGAATGGATCTCTAAATATGCGGACCCAGGGAATGAAGAGGATAAGAGTTAGGACAGCTAATGTAATAATGATTATCTATTGAAATTATTTTTGCGAATTTTTTATAAATTTCAATTAGCATTTTTTTTTCTTTTCATCGATCTAATTCAACGAGTTTGGGCAAATTATTTATTAATTTCATTCAAATAGAAGGAAGCAAGTTTTCCTTTATAACCCTTCAATGCATGATGTGCCTTACATGGCACATACAAAAAACCTGTATAATTCTCATTATGAGTCATAAATTTGGGCAATATGATCACTGTAACTGATCAAGAACAGTTCAAAGAATGGAATAACGCTCAATTTTTCCATGATAAAGGCTGCATTTAACGATACAATTATAATTTAATCTTTGGAAACAAACAAAATCGATCGAACTATTAAAGAAAAATTTACTATAATTATTTTTAGTGAATACTTTAAAATATTAATGTAAAAAAGTTACTGATTGCTAATCAGATAAAATTAATTAATTTAAGAGCATTTAATTTTGAAACCTCGTAATATAATATCGAAACTCCCCAATTTTTTACATAGGGCTACACGCCATAAATATAAAATTTTAGCTGAAAATTGAATAACTATTTTTTTTATTATTTTTCACATTATTAGACGGTACATAAAATTAATTTTTTTTCCACAAAAATAGAAAAGATTGTGCAATGAAGAGTTAGACTTCTTATTACACAATTATTTTTTAATCGTGATAGAAATATTTTTTACATAAATGGCTTTTAAAATATTTAAGAAAAATATGTAAGACAAAGACGAGCAGTTTTAATATGTTTCTTCAAATGTTTTAGACTAAGAATGTGAATGCAGCATTTACTGATATCTTTGAGGTACATTATGGTTAAAAAAATTAGTAACAATCATTTTTGTATTTTTTTTTTCATTCTGGTACTTGTTCATACTTTTACTACTTTCATATCCTACATTTTTATAGAAAATAGTTAGAAATATGTCTGAAAATTCGTTTTGTTTCGTATTAAATGAAAACGGAAATAAAGAAAATTATCATAAATAAAAAAAATGTGCATAGATTATAAACTATTGAAGAAAATTAGTGTCATTATAAATACCATTTACACAATATGCAAGTAAGCTTATAGTAAATATTTTACTGATAGATGGGAAAAGTAATTTTTTCTTCTAAAAATATTTTTAATTCTGTTTATAAGTTAGCATGAATTTTTTAACACATAAAAAAAGAAAGAAAAAACTATGAGCAGTTTTTCTTGTTTCCAAAACAAATAACTTTTGCTGAATTCATTTGTTTGAAAATACTTGAAAAACATTTGTAATTTTTTTTTCTTTTTCTTTTAAGAAATGCTTAAGACTTGTTGGAAGTAAATTCATGGGAAAAATTCAGCAATGAAACCAAATTTCAGACTCTTTAAAAAGTGTCAGTTATAAAGAAATTAAGCAAATAAAATGTCTATGATTTTTTTAAAGAAATGCTTTGAAATTATTTGGGAAAATGGAGCAACGAAAACTAATTTAAGACTTTAAAAAAAAGTTTAAGTTATAAAGAAGATAAATAAATAAAATTCTTTCAAATATTATTTATGAAATAATGAAGATAAATATGCTTCTCCTCTAATTTTCTAGTGAATAAAATAAAGCAATACTGTTATCTTTTTTAACTTTTCCCCTCACTTTTTACAAGCCATAACTTATTTTTCTTTTCTTTCTTTTTTCTTTTTGTAATTTAAAATATATGCATATATATTTTTTCTTTTTTCTTATTTACATAAAAATATGTTTTGCACTAATTCTTTAGAAATTTTTGAAGAAATGTGTGAGTTTAAAAAGTACCTTTTTTAATATTTTGCTTTGAATTCTGACAGTTCTTTACCGTGAAAGATACATTTCTTTTCTTAAAAATATTTTGTGGTTTTCAAGAGAAATCTTCTTGTAATAAACACTTGTATTTGAACATTATATGATTATAAGGTGATGACTCACATTTTTATAACAAACAAAATGGAAGTTTCTTTAAGGAAAATGTACGAGTATCTTTGAAGATCACTAATGGAAAAAGTAGTGTAACTAAACTGAAAAAAAAAAGGCTCGTAAAAAAGTACAAGTCGTAAGGAATGATAAAATGGAAAATTCTTCTAAATATTATTTTTGGAAAAATAGAGGTAAAATTGTCTTCTTCTTCTTTTTTTTTTTTTTTTTTTTTTTTTTTTTTTTTTTTTTTGTCAGTGAAATGAAGCTACACGTTTTTCTTTGTTTTTATGCATTTTTTATACACCTTAATTTTTTTTCCGCCCCTTTTTTCAACATATTACTTTTCAAACTACAAGCTACCTCGCGAACACATTCAAAATCTCCTACAACATTACAACGTTTTAAAAGTACACTAAAAGAAAAAAAAATATTGATTTTACAGTATAATAGTGGCAGCTGAGTCGTCAATTCAAAACCGTAAAATTAATAGTGATAAACTGAGGATTACTACAAGCTACTTTCTGTATAATAGAAAGCAGATAGTATTTACAGGGACAACAAAAGATTTCAGCTACCATACTGCATCCGAAATACTGTATAATATTACACTAAGATCTGGATATTTTTGTAAACTTTCTTATAATACGAACGCACCTCATTTTCTACCCTTGATGTCGAATTTCCGACTTATTGAGACTGACAGCATTATTTAGAGAAGATGAATAGTTCGGTTTTTATGAAGTTTAAACTTATTTAATGCATAATGTGAATTGGAAGCTCCATAGAATGATAAATTGATAATGTATGTGGCGTTGCTTAAAATCTTTTTCAATATTTCCTATAAAAGACTTTTAGGTTTCATTATCTGAAATATTGAAATAATATTCTTTTATATAACTGATACTGTAAGACAATAATACATGTAGAGTTTAACATGATGTTCCAAAATAAAATTCTAAACCGAGGTATAAGAGAATTCTTTCGTAAAAGTTGATACTAGTTAAATGTTTGAAATCATTCAATATGAAATATTTAAAAAAAAGTATGTTCCTATTTTAAATAATAATAATAATAATATAAATACGTCTTACTATTTCTTTGAATGGCAAGGATAAAATATCCCTAAAAAGTAATTTGAATCATATAAAATAAAAAAAGAAAGAAGATGATCCGTAAAAAACTTCTTCCTTCTAAAATGTATATGTAAAGAATCTAAAATGATATAATTGTATGTATGTTCTTAAATTTTAAATTTGAAAAATAATTTCGAGATCTCGTCAGCAAAACTATTATTCACCACAGAATTAGCGAATTATGAACAAAACACTATGTTTCAAAAACAAAACACTAAACGTAAGATTAAAAAGATAATATATTTTAGTAAAATTTGACAAGTGTTAAATGGTTGAAATTATTCAACATGAAATATTAAAAAATGATTAAAATTAAAAAAAAAATTTAAACATTTAAAATTTTTTTTTTAATGTTTAAAATATTTAAAAATTAAAATCAAAATAAAATTCACATACAGCACGGAAAGCAATGAAAAATTAAAAAAAAATAAATAAATAAAATTAATATTTCTTACATAGAAAAGAAAAAGAGTATTTTTCTAAGATAATTTAAATTGTATAAAATAAAAACGAAAAAAGTTATTTTGAAAAAACTTCTGCATTTGCATGCACACAGAATCTGAAATGGTAAAAATGCATGCGTATTCTTATAGTTTAAATTTAAAAATAGTTCGAAAACTTGTCAACACAGCTGTTTGTCACCATAGAATTAATGAATTACCAAAAAAAAAAAAAAAAAAAAAAAAAAAAAGATATTAGAAAAATGTCAAACCAAGGTTTAAAAATGCATTTTTTAGAAATACTTGGCAAGTGTTAAATGGTTGAAATCATTCAAAGCGGAAAAATATTTCTATTTTTTTTCTTATGAAATAAAATTTAAATATTGCACGAAAGGCGATGAAAAATTGTAAATGCTATAAAATAAAAAGGAAAGAAAATACTGTGAAAAAAATTCTTCATTTGCGTGTAGCAGAATATGAAATGGTATAACTGGCTATGTGTTCTTAAATTTTAAATTTGAAAAATATTTTCTCGATTTTATCAACAAAGTTGCTTGTCTCAAAGGAATTTGTGATTACAAATTAATATGTAATGAGAAATTTCACTCATTCTTGTGCGTACATTTTATATAATAAAACTAATTAATTATAATTGTATAATCGAATGCTTGTGGGAAAAAATATTAAACAAAATGGTATTTGATGCAAATTTCTTTAAATTTATTCTTCTTGCACACTTTATATATTATTATGAATTGAAAATAAGAAAAAAAAAATCATTTGTAACATATAAATTATCATGCACTTTTCAAAAATTTCAGAATACTGCAAAGAAATGAGATTACTTTAAAAGGTAGAAAAAAAAGAACGTATTTACATAAAAATCACCAGAATACACACCAATTTTTGTTATGTTGCAGTTTAGCTGTATGTTTGTGGAGGTCCTGTAAATGAATGGTAATCGCTTTGCATTATTATTTTTATTCCACAAGAAGAGAAAATGTATTTATTGAATAAAGTATATATTTTCATAATGTTTGGGAAAGTACATCTGCGAATTATGTTAAATGTTTAATTTTGTTTGTATGTTTCGTTTCGTTAAATGTTTAACATGTTTAATTTTGTTTTAGTAGATTAGTTATACTTAAATTCATGTTATGCTTCAGATTCACTATTTTTCATTCCTTAATGTTAAATGAGTTAAAATATTCCACATATATTTCTTTAAATGTATTTATTATTTAAAAAAATACCGCAAATCAAGAGATATGCAAAACATTAAACACGAAATAAATGAATAAAAATTGTCCTTACACTATAAAAAAGATTCCCTAAAGTAATTCGAAGCATATGAAATAAAAAAGAAAGAAAAAATTTGTTTTGAAAAACGTCTCATTTGCATGCAAGCATACAATTTAAAATATAGGAAAAATGAATCAAACAGTTTTTTTTAATAACGTGAGATTTGAAAACGAATAGTAGCAACATAATAATTCTATCTCGGAGGAATTGGTAAAATACGAATAGATATACCATGATACAGGCTTCTATTTATTTCTGTAGTGACTCTTTAATAAAATCATTTAATTGAAATTTAAATCGAACTCCAGTAGATAAGTAGCGTTAACTAATAATATTACTTGAGGCAGGAAATTTTTAGAAATTTCTTTTTTTAAATTTTTTCTTGTATCATTCTGGATTGATAAAAATTCAAACTCATCATATTTCTTTTTTATTTGGTAATTTTTAAAGAATTTTAATATCTACACTCAAGAGATTTTAAAGATGTATTTTACATAGAAGATACAAATCGTTTTCGAAAAATACGCCCAGATCGTAATCAAGAGAATTTACAAATAAATGTTTTTCCTCATGGAACTTCAATAAAAAGTTTCTTTTACTAGTACTTTTTATAAAAGACGAAATAATTTTTGAAATATAATTATAAATCGATCTTATAAAAAGATTGAGTTCATACATAGACAAGGAACTTCATAGCTATTTCATATATAAAAGAGAAAGCGTTATTTTTCAAGAAGATTTCAAAATTGTACAATTTTATAAAGTTGTTATCTGTACTGTAAATAAAAAAAATCTGTACTTACACTTTTATTACTAAGTTACTACAATTTTTCTGAGAAACAGAAATTCCTAGATCTATTTATGTAATAGTAACAGAAAAAAATTCATGTAACATATATTGTTACATGAATTTTTGCTGTTATTGTTTACATGTTATTTACATGAAAATTTCATGAAATCGCAGTTTCCCAGAAAAGTTAAGTAAATTTACATATTTTTTTTACAGTGTGAGATAAGTCAGATGTGACTCAACTATTAAATATTGAAAAGAAAAATATGTCATGAATTAAGGAAATTTGTTTATTATAAATTGATTCTTTTTCCATTAAGCATTTAACTGTTCAATATTTTCGAAAAGAACAAATAATGTCTATTTACAAAATTTTTAATCTTTTATCACCGGTTTTTCAAAACAGAAATTTTTTACTTAATTGAATTAGAAAAATTCTCGGATTAAATAATACAAAATTTTACAAAATAGAATTTTACTAGTGAGAATAATAAAATATGTTTTGAGTATGGATGCCCGTACGTGATACGGGAAAATCATGATTGCCAAAAACAAGTTCGCCGTATAACGTATTGGCAAAATAGAGGAGCGGTCAACCGTAGTATAAATTTCTAATTATTGCCGGTGAAAACTCCAACCAATAATAAAATAGAATAGAAAATTTCGCCTAATTTAAGCGCCTTATTTTGGAAAATTTGACAAATCTGGTAAAACATTTTATTTCTTTTTACTTGTGCCAGTTTGCACAAGTATTATAATGTTTCCATTGTCAAAGACAGTAGAGTTGTCTTGGCACAATGTAGCGGAACTATTATGGCAAATTAAAGTCCTAGCAGTAAAAATGAAAATAGATTTTTGATTGAAATTTTCTTCAACAGAGATTTTTAAATAAATAAAAAAAATTCTCTTAAAATTACTGGTGGAATTTTTCCGCTGTGCTGATGAACCCCTACGAAAGCGGTTACAGTTGAAGCTCCAGCATTTTAAAGTTATGTCAGTTTCTTTTTCTTAGTAGTCCTCTATAGTAAACAATTTGTTTGTTGTATGCAAACTATAATTGAAAAAACAAAATAAAATATATTGTATTACTTATCTTTTAAACATTTCATTCATCACAAAGCTCTGATGACATGAAAAGGTTTTCATGCACTTACCTACAAAAAGACAAAGAAAATTATATAGCATTTATTTTGACACATTTAAAAATAAATTTATAAAAACAAATAAGTTATATTAAAAATAAACAGATATATAATTTGTCAACTACTTAAAATCTGTTGCTAGCTTATTCGTATATTTTGTCTAAAATATTTCTATTTTAAAATGTATTACCTTTTGTCAGGGCCGTAGCTAGGAACAGGGGGGGGGGGTGCTAGGAGAGCGGCTCAGCCCACTCTAAAATAATTTGAGCCCCCTCTGGAAAAAGATTCCAAGGTCATTAAGTGAATTAATGTTTCGAAAATCCAAAGGAAATCCTGTTCGAAAATCTAGTTTAGTTTTGAAACTCTTTCACAATTTTGCAAAAATAAGGTGGTCTTGTGTAATAACGCCAGGCGGGGTGATAACGCCAAGTGCTAATATTATGCATAATTATGAAATAATCAGGTGAATGACACCCATGTGCTTTGCACAGAAGGATTTTGAGTCATATAAATCGCAAAAAAACAGCTTCAAATTAATTTGCTACATTTTTAGGTCTTATTGTTTTTACAAGCAACTAAAATTAACGCTTGATCTAAAATTTGCGAGATACGTTTTGTGATGTGAAGACTGTTTTTTTTTTATCCGGAAATACTTTATTAATTACATAAATTTGTTTTACATTTCATGGACTTTCAAAATATTGTTGAAGATTTTGGATATCTTCTCGAGATAATTTGTAATTTAAAATGTACAGCGCAATAACTATAACGGGGTAATAACGCCAATCCTTGGCATTAATACCCCGGTTGATTCCCTACAGTGGCCGATCTACATCCTAAATACTGATTCAAATAAACACAGTTAAAACTGTGCAATGTTTCTAATAATTCTATTTAAGCGGTCCTTTTTAAGCAAAAAGAAGCTCATGGTCTGATATTCTTTTGCCTCATCCTCCCGCCCACACGACACCTATTTTTTCTTACACTTTCACAAAAAATCGAACATTTTCAATAGCTTAGAATGCAATTTGTCAATTTCTAAGTTTGTAGAGTTTGTATTTTTAGAATTGGACAACTACATCCAATTATTCCATCTTATTTCATAGTTTTGTTTGCATGGCGTTATTACCCATATAGGTGGGTAATAACGCGAAATAGCATTGGCCAAGAAGTCACGCCATTACATTTTATGAATACATATCTGTTAAATTTTTTTATATATAGGTAGTCAATGAGTTGCTGTATCAAATCATATATTTGTTTGAAAAATACAATCTAAAACTGAACGTGAAAATTGGTAGAACCTTAACGTGGCGTTATTACCCCTGGGTACCTTACTAAATTGTAACTTAAAAAAAAGTGTTTCAACACTCGCTTATCCAATTTGTACATATGAAGATAACATGATTTTTAATTAAACACTCGAATTTTTCATCATCATATTCTTTTCTTAGGATAAAATGAAGTTATTACAACAGTTTAATAAGAAACATAGTACAGACTGTGTGGATAATGCACTAATTTATCTTTCTTCATCAGAAAGAGGGGAACAAAGAAAATATGAGCCTCCCTCTGCATTTTCTTGAGTCCCTCTGTTATTCACTGCTAGCTACGACTCTACCTCTCGCTTGCTTCAAAAGACTTTTTTACACTGCAAATAAAATTATTTTCAAGATTGAATGGAATCCTTAAATGTAAACAAGAAGAAGAATATTCCGCGATTAATCGCTGCAAAGTATTTGATAAAGCAATGTAATATTAGGGAAAATGGAACGACTATTGTTAGACCTCTCTGATTGGTGAAAATTGGTATTGATATCTAAAATACCACTCGTAATTTAGTCAATGATGAAAGGTGATCTGTTCATCATCGACATAATTACGAGAAGTAAAGTATCATACATTGGGTTTTGACTTTTTTCTTATTAGGAAAATTGTACATCAGGTATTGCTTATGGTAGTGTGTACGTGCATTTTCACCTTAAAAAAATGGTGAAGATAAATGTAAGTTTATTAACTATATTCTTTGCTCCAAAGATAAATTAAGTATTCATACACACATGCATAATTTTAATATGTAATTAAAAGATTAATTGGCATGTTTGCTAGATTTGTAAAAGAAATTTTATATACGCTAACCAAAAGTTCTGTTTTTTGTTTCTGCGTTGTTTTTTGTTGCGACAGAAAGGTACCGGACACGACAAAAGAAAGAATTTTTTAAAATTTAATTCCCAAAATAATTTGCAGAAATGATAAAACATTTATCATATTCATGTTCTATAAACCATCTCTATCATGCTGTTCGTCTAAATATTCTAAATTTTTATTTACGACATTAGTAGCTTTCTTGTTTGTTTAAGATATTCGTCCATCAACGAATTTTTTGAGTTAGGGAATAGGTGGTAGCCATCGAATGCTAAATCTAGTGGATACGCTGGATGTTCGAACAATTCGAACCTTAATTGATACGATTTTTCCCATTGCTATGATTGATCGATTTGTTAGAGAACCTGTTTCACCATGAAAATGGTGAAACAGGATTATTTTTCCATGAAATTATGTCGTTTTTTTCTTCATTTCGTCGCTCAAATGTTGCAGTAAATTTGCCTTGTACTCATCAATGGTACTTTTATTCTTTTCCAAGCAATGAATAAAAATAATTATTTTTGCAACTCAGAAAAAAGTTGCTATAACCATCTTAGCTGACAAAGTTGACTTTGCTTTTTTGGAGGGCTGATTTATCCGGCACATAGCGCGCGACTATAATTTTCTTTATAGCGCACTATATATTTGCTAATATAGCGCGCAACTAGAATTTGTGGTGAATCTAAGTTTCACCAAAAACTAAAATCCTACTCAAAAAATCAGTAAGATCTCATAATTCTTACTTAAAACGGTTTCCCCATCCAACAGTTGGTCAAGTTTCACCAAACGCGGTATCCACTCCGCACAAATCTTGTTGAAACAAAAAGATATTAGTTTAAACATTATGTGCACTTTATTTAATATATTGACAGCCTCTGTCTAGAACAACTTTAATCTGCGTTCTTCCATGATTTTATGGTGAATTTTTTTAAAAACATTTCAGGGGTTGTCACTTCCACAGGGTGTCCTGAGGGAGGCTCAACACTCATGCTTATCTGTCTCATTTTAACCCATTAGTGCCTGAATTATTTTCTTCGTTAAAATTCAAATTTTGCATTTTCCCACCACTTCTAAAGAAAGAATAACTTTTATCTTAATTTATCGGGGATTTTTTCTCAAGAAAGAAAGTAATTATTTATAGTTCTTTTTACTGGTGTAAAATGCGCTTACTTGAATTTTTTAAAACTGTCCCAAAAATGGGACGCTAGGCACTAATGGGTTAAATTCTGCAAGTTTTAATCGTTGAATACAATGGGGCAGATGGAGTTCGGCTGTCCATTTCCTCATTGGTTTTTTTAGACGTAAAACTCTTCAAATGAAAGTATTTGATAACAGCTCGCTATTCCAATTCTTTCATTTTTGTGAAAACTATAAATTAGTCTTGATTTAAATGATGTCAGTCAAGCATTAACACTAAAACCAACATTAGGGGTCAAAATGACCCCTGCCATATTGATAATAGTCGATTCAAACCAGAATTTTCTTTATAAGAAATGTAAGATGTATGCAGCACAAAAATAGACTTATTAAATAAGTTACATAGTTTAAAATTAAAATTCTGGTGAGAAACAGTTTTTGTAAAATTTGAATAAAATAATCGGCGGTTCTAGTGTTAACAAATCTAATGATCTCAAAACTGTGTAATATTAGCTAATCAAGAATTATACTATGAAATGCTAGCATATAACAGTTCAAGTAGCGTCACCTCTAAGTCGGGCACAGGACTTTTTACCTCACACTTGTATTAATGTATACTAAAATAGTTTTTTTTTTTTTTTTTTTTTTTTTTTTTTTTTTTTTTTTTTTAAGGAAATTTATATTTTTGTTACAAACACTCAAAAGATTTTAAATTGAAAAACTTATTTCAATTACAAATGTTAATCAATATTGACGTTTTTTAAAATTAAATTTTCATCTGCAGTTAAATTCTATTGAAGATAAAGGATTGTAATTTGATTGGTAATTGGATTTATCTGATAAAAAAAGAAAGAAAGAAAAGTGACATTTAAAACGCCGCCTTCTTATCCACGGGGATATAGATGTAGAATTTCAAACCGTAAAAAAGTATTGAATAATATTACTTTTTATTTGGAAACTAATTTCTAAATGCTAAAAAGACGACTTTCTATCTTCAGGGAATTTTTTTAATATGAAATGATATCTGATAACGAAGTTTCTCATTTGTCGCGGGTGTGTGCGATTCACTGAAAGCGTTTGATTCAAATAAAAAATATTAAAACTTAATCCATGTTATGAAAAAAGTAACATAAACTGATATCTGTATTCGATGGAGAAAATTGATACAAATTGTTCTGTTTATAAAATGTTTAGAAATAGTTTTGGAAAAAAAAAAACCTATGGGATTCCTTTTGAGTTATATGATTATATATATATATATATATATATATATATATGACGATTTAAGGAGAACTCGAATTATTTCCACTGGTTAAAAAGAAACACACAGTCATGGCAAGCGAGGGAAAAAACAAAATACATAAATAAATGTAGAAGATCCAATAATTAGTCATGGGCTGCTGTAAATTCATTTATTAAATTCGTAATAATGAGGAAGGAAAAGCTCCTTTTGCAAAAATTCCATCATTATTTCAGCGAGCTTCCTCATCGAAGAAGCAACCCAAGAAATCTTTTTTTTTCATCTCGTGACTTCCACCTTTTTAAACTAAAAAAAAAGTTCTGGAACATTCTGTAACCTCAAACCATCATTCTTTTATGTAAACAGAATTCTTGTCCAGCTACGAGATTATTTTCCACAAACGATAAATTTATTTAAAAAAAAAAATAATTTTTAAACAATTTATAATTGACTCAGAATTTTAAATATCTTAGGCAGACGATTTTTATAAATGATTAATTTTAAGAGAAAAAGAAAAGAAATGAATTTATTAATATGCACACATCAAAGGTTGACGTAGGAAAAATAAATAAATAGATAAAATAAAATAATGATATTTTTTGAAAGGTATGGTTTTGGAATAAATTTAATAAGACTTTCTTAAAAAGGGTTGATAAAAACATAGAAGAAATCAGTTTTATTTGGAATATTAAGAAATAAAGTTTTAATTAAGAATATTTTTAATTTAGAGCCATCTTTTTAAATTTACGCATACTGGAATAATGTTTTTTAAGGCAAATTAAGAATTTATATCGTCTGCATAAGGATTAACAGATTCGATTTAGAAACAAGATTTTAATTTAATAATTTGAAGTAAGTACGGAATATTATTATAAGAAAATTAAGATAGTATAAAGGTTAGTTTTGGCGAAAAAATTTTAAATTTGTAATATATATATTAAATGATTTCGAAATTTTGCATATAACAACTTCTCTATTGAAAAAAAAAAAAATTCTGTTTCTTGATCTTAAGAAATTTCACACAATTAATTTTTCTGAGAAATATTTTCTGAAAATGAAATATGTAATTGAAATAATTATTTGTGATTCATCTATGTTTTCGCTTTTTTCCAATTTTTTTTTTTTTTTTTTTTTTTTTTTTTTTTTTTTTGAGATACGTGAATAAAAATATCAAAATGCTTAGCTTCCAGAATTATATTTATTGGAAATAGTAAAATCATTTTAATATGTTTAAAAGTGTATGAGCTCATTATCATAATATTTATAATTCTTAAAAATAAGTAAGATTAAAAGCGTTAAAAACAGTAAAATTTTTTCACTTGACTGTTGACATGTTTCAACTCTACTGACTCATTTACAAAACAATAAATATTGATATTCTGCTATGTTTAAAAAACTCCCTGAAATTCACGAACATATTTTTCCTGAATTTCACAGAAAAAATTCCTTTTCATGACAAAAGAACATTTTTTGTTAGAAATGAGGAAAATTTCATCATATTCCCTGAAAATAACGAAACGGATTGAGATGGAAGGAAAAAACTGAGATACTTCGTTATCTGCCACAAATTTATTTTGAATGTTAACAAGTCTGACATGCTGATGCTTAGAAAAGAGAGAAAACGCAACAGAAGAATTGCAGCTCTTTTTTGATACTTGTATGGTGCTACTGAATTACAACTGCATTTCTTTTTCTCATCAAGATTAAAGATATTATATTTCTTACGAACTTTAAAATACCAACATTATATCAACTTTACACTGTTAAAAATTTTGCTCTAGTTTGAATCAAGTATTGGTGCTCAGTAGCTGCAACCATAAGATGGTTAAATTTTGTAGCAACATTTGGAGTTTCTTATTTCAATCTCATTCCAACTATTGGATCTATGCTTCAACTGTAGCTCTAAATATTGGTTCAAGATTTCATCATCTTTCAGCGGAAGACTACTGAGAACCGAAATTTTGTTCGAATTAGTACAATATTTTAAACAGTGTATAGTGGAAAGTGCAGCTTCTTCAAAAATAGTCTTTCCTCCTTTTATTTCCCAAAACGGAAAATCTACTATCGGAACGACAAAAATTTTGGCAATTTTGTTGACAGTACTTTCACCGTGAATTGACGGATTTTATTTTATCAATTTTAAATAGCATGGTCTATTATGCGATGATATGAAACGCCGTCATTCAGTTTTTCTTGTAACGCACGTTATTTCTTTATTTTACTTAGATGTTTTTATTTTCGAAACCATTCTGAAGCACTAGTTATTTTTTAAAAGGTTAAATGATGCTGCGTCGTTACATGTGGAATTTTTGCGTGTTCGAATCTCTATTGGTTTTCGCATAATAGATGGATACAATAAATATCAGAGAAAAATTACCTTACTTTCAATGAAATACATTTGGATAGTTTCTTCTTGGTGTAATCATGCGGGGCTGTGATGCTCCTATTATCCATAATATCAGATATCCATAATCAGATTATACATAATATCAGAGATTGTACAAGTTGTCCAAAAAAGTCTGAAACGCTCTTTAATTTTTCATCTTTTAGAAATATGAGGGAGATGTAAAGAATAAATGTTCACAATAATGTAGGAATTATGATTATGATAATGATATAATCTGTCATTGTTTTTAAAAAAATTCTTCATTTTCTATTTGATATTAGAAAAATCCTTTAAACACTTACTAGGGAACTGCAAAAAGTGTAAGTCACCTATTTTGACAAAAGTAGTATCGTTCGATAGATCTCATTTTGAGTAGAAAAAACTCAATGGAACTACCCGTAGCCAATGATTCGTTTTCGAGATTTCCGACAATTTATGTCACGTAGCTAGTGCACACTTAATGGGGGACCGCAAAATTTTTTTGTCTCGGTTTTAACGAAAGTGGTATCATTCAAAAGATATCATCGTGAGGATTAAGAAACTCAATGGAATCACCCGTCGGAAATGAGACGTTTTCGATACATCTGACAATTTGTGTCACATTGCTAATGCACACTGCTAGGAAACTGCATTAAATGACATAAATTGTCAGATATCTCGAAAACGGCTCATTTCAGATGGGTAGTTCCATTGAGTTTTTTACTTCTCAAAATGATATCTTTGCAATGACACCATTTTCATCAAAATTCGTAAAACAATTTTTTGCGGTCTCTCATTAAGTGCGCTCTAGAACAGTATGCACTAGCTACGTGATATAAATTATAGGATATCTCGAAAACGGCTCATTTCCGACGGGTAGTTCTATTGAGTTTTTTCTCTCTCATGATGATATCTATTTAACGATACCACTTTCGTTAAAATGGAGACTAAAATTTTTTGCGGTCCCCCATTAAGTATGCACTAGTTACGTGACATAAATTGTCGGATATCTTGAAAACAAATCATTTGCGACGGGTAGTTTTATTGAGTTTTTTACTACTCAAGATGAGATCTTTCCAACGATACCACTTTCGTCAAAATCAGTGACATACACTTCTTGCAGTTCTCTAGTTAGACGTGTATGAGCCCATTATTGAACAAAATGTCCGAAAAGAGATTGCAACGCGCCTTTCTTTTTTATCTATGTGAGATACATAAACAATGTAAAAGGTAAACGTGCTGAAAACAATGTAGAAATTGCGATTATGTTTATGCTATACCTTGCCATTTTTCGTAAAAATGGCTTCACTATACATTTGATATCAGCAAAAGCCATCGAATATTTAGCAGCATATCAACTATTATTGCACAAAATGTCCAAAAAGTTTTGAAACGCGCTGTACTTCTTTATTTATTGGAGATACGCAGACAATGTAAAGAGTAAAAGTGTTTAAAATGATGTAAAAATCATGCTTATATTGATAATATACTCAGCTATTGATTTAAAAAGGAATACGCTCCTCTCTTACACTATAATGTTATAGAATATATTTATTTCTGTCCTTAAGCGAATTATAAATGCTACACGCTCCATTTACCATAGCAATTAATCAATGTGAACCACAATAACATATGTAAATTGTATAATAATGAGGATACATTTACTAGAGTTAGAACCCTTGATAGAAGACAAGAAGACAGAGAAGTCGGAGGGAAAGCACTTTTCAACTATGTTGGAAAGTGTTAAAAGCAAAAGAAGGCGAATGAAATTTTTTTCGAAGAACAGAAGGTAATATTTAAGAAACTTCATTCATCAGTAACTCGGTAATTTAATAGCTAGTACACGGATTAAGAAAATTCTCAGCTGTGGTAGAAACATAACCACTACAAAAGCTAATAATAGAAAGATTCAAGAGAGGGAGAGATAAAACAAAAAAAGACCGATCAGCCATCTTAAGTAGTATAGTCAGTGCCGTAGAAAGACAACTCCCTGTATTACAACACAGACTCCCCTGCAATAAGGTCAAGAATTATAATTGTTTCTGGTGAAACTTGGTACTTTGCAGCATCATCCCCTTTTTAGCACTTTTCAACAAAGTTGAAAAGTACTTATGTATTTGGTTTGTTCGGCCGTCTGTCCGTCTGGCCGGCTGTCCGCGATCTATCTTACGTAAATATACTCGGATTTTCATGAAATTTTAGGACGTAATTGATGTTTACCCTAGCACGAACCCTATTGAAAATAAAGTTTCTACCATGATTAGTTTATCTACAGGGAGAGTCAAAAGTTTCCCATTACATTACGGCCTATGGGGAAAAATCGTTTCAAAGGAATTTTAGGATGTTATACCCTGTCAAACATATTAAAATTTATAGGCTTTTACGAGGTTCATTAAAATATATGCATTCTATAAAATATAAGGTGAAAATGTAGCTATATTCATTTACAGGGCCAGCCAAAAGAATTCCACTAGATAATGGTAAAAGGTGGGAATTGTATGTGACATATTTTATATATACTGTTTTATGTATAATAAAATTGATGTATGTTAATGAGGCTTAGTATAAATTATATGATACTGTCTTCCCTAATATAAAGTACATAGTATTTACAGAGCACACAAAAGATTTCGAATTGTACATTCTTTCCGAAGTACTGTATAAGCTCGCCAAGGTTACTGAATATCAGCATAAATTACTAAGAGGTGATTATTAAATAAATTAAGCATTTTTTAGCTGAACTGCATTAAATTTACTAAGAAATGATATACAGGGCCACGCAAAGAATTGGGTACATGGAGCCTATGAATGATAATGTATAAGAAAGTGATTCAGTTGTTTTAAGAGTGTTTTAATTTAAAATAAATTTTAGTTTAACACTGATGTGTAATAAAGGAACCAGGCAAACTAAAAGGCTGAACAAAGTATTCAAGTATGTTTCCATCTATTAGTATAAATTGCTGAAAGAGAAATTTCAAGCTACTAGGCATTTTTTTTTTTGCTAAAGTAAATTTTCCCATTATATAGTATGTATATTAGCTGACAGATCAAATACAGGGCTGTTCAATAGTACTGGAATACATATTTGGCTATATTTGACTTTATATCCTTATTTACCTAAATAACGATGTTTTGTTAAAGATTTCACGAAGCGTTGGAAAGTGTTTCATAATCTATGCTTAACGCATGATTTTTCTTACTTGTTTTAATTAGGTAATTAATTACTCTCTCCCTTTTCTAAACTATATCCTCCGCTAAGTTTTCTCCAGACATTCTGCACAAAAACATGCAATATTTGACAATTGCTCATCACGACATCACTACTGTTTAAAATGTTGAATCGACCCAGCAAAATATCAAATAAAAACCGGCCGACCCAGAAAATGAAATGAGATCAACAAAAACATTGCAACCACGATCGCCTAATGGCTACTCAAGCATATCTTCACCATGAGCTAATCAAGCGATCTTTCACCTTGTTGCGACTCGATCAGTTGGGTTATAGTCCGGTAAGTATGTTTCTGGTCAGCAGTTTAAAGAAACAATAATTGCAATGCCAGATGCCATGTTTTGCTGCAACATCTTCATTTGTGGTCGAAATTGCTGTATCGACGTACAGTAAAACTATAAAAAAATTGAGAAAACTATACAAAAATATTACACTGCTCAAAACATTTAAAGGATATTTGAAGTTTTATATAAAATAAAGATATAAACGAAATTTTTTTTGTCGAAAATAGAAGAAGAGAATCACAAATGCAAATTTTTCTGGTTTTCAAACTGTGGAGTATGCAAATTTTGAGTTCGACGTCAAAAACGTCGCATCAGCGGCAGCGAATGAAATTTGACTTTCAACTGGCTAAAAGAGAATGAAGACAAGGATGATCAGCATTCAGTGATTGCTTTGTTTCGATGAGTACGATGTCTCAGCGAAGTCATTTGACAGATTCAGAAGCTTGGAGAATTGTTGGTAGGTTAGAAGGGGGCCAAACTCAAGCCGAAGTAGCGCAAGCCATTGGAGTGTCACAAAGTGTCATTTCCAGGAACTGGAACCGTTTTTTGGAGAGTGAATGTGCAGGCCGAAGACCAGGGCAAGGTCGTAGACGGGAAACAACGCCCAATGAAGATCGGTATTTAGCGATAACAGCTCGGAGACACCGAAACATGAACGCTACTCTTCTCCAACAATATCTTCGCTCGGCTACAGGCATCACGATTTCAACTCAGGCTGTCCGAAACCGGCTCCATGCTGTAGGTCTGTATGTGTTAGATTAACATCAAGGCATCGTCGCGACCGCAGGAAGTGGGCAACCGAGCATGTCAACTGGAGGAGAAATGAATGGAGCAATATTCTGTTTTCTGACGAGTCCCGTTTTTCTGTGCATCCGGATAATAGGCGTATTTTCATCTGGAGGGACCGTGGCAGTAGGAATAATCCTGCGTTCGTGCACGAAAGTATCAGATTTGGCGGTGGAGGAGTATTGGTGTATGGGGGCATCTCCATTGACGGGCGCACTCTGACCTCTACATCATTCGAGATGGAGCTCTGACTGGTCGCCGATATAGGGATGAGATCCTCAGACCTATTGTAGTCCCTTACGCTGCAGCAATCGGAGATAACTTCATTTTAATGGGCGATAACTGCAGGCCACATCGTGCAAACCTGGTGGAGGATTTCCTTTTCGAGGAAGGAATCGTTCGAATGGAATGGCCAGCGTGTTCTCCAGACATGAATCCAATCGAGCACGTTTGGGACGCTCTAGGAAGACGAGTTTCTGGCTGCCAACAACTCCCACAAACTCTCCAAGAACTGGAAAGAGCTCTTCTGGAA
Source organism: Maratus speculifer (assembly GCA_964019185.1). Taxonomy (NCBI): domain Eukaryota; kingdom Metazoa; phylum Arthropoda; class Arachnida; order Araneae; family Salticidae; genus Maratus; species Maratus speculifer. The sequence continues at coordinate 161,865,077 of OZ025303.1, forward strand.
GAGTGGGGCAGAATACCCCAACTCGTCATTAATAGCCTCATTGAGTCTATGTCTCAAAGGTGTTCAACGTTGCTGGCCGTCCGTGGAAACCATACCCCCTACTGAAAATGATTTTCTTTGAAGAAAACACCTTTTCTTATTCTTTTTTCTCATATGCACAAATTGTGTTTTTTCCCTTTTGTACACAAATGCGCAATAAAATGCATTTTTTTCTGCCAAACATGTGTAATTTATTCTCATATAACCTACTATGTCTGTCGACCATGTATCAATCAGCTAAAAAGTTTCCCAGATACAAAATCCACCTAAAACTGCAATATCCTTTAATTGTTTTGAGCAGTGTATTACAGTGCCCTCTTTGATGGAGAATTTTGAAATTCAAGGTGGATTGGGCTGGCCATTATCAAAAACACACATAAACAATTTTGTACAATTCTAAACATATTTTTAAACAATTTTCGATGCTACAATAATGAAAATGATACAAAATTGCTATTGCAGTTTCCTCTTCCGTCGGAATATTTCCAAGTTTTAGGCGAACCTGCTGGTTATAGCCAAAAACACAAAAACGAAAATTCCATCGAATTCTACGTAATAACATCATACACAATTTAGTGATACAATGTCGTCACATGGAATAACAGACATTTTGTATAAACATGTTTTCGAGGATCCCTCATCTCTAAAACTTGTAAATCCGACGAAAACCGGAAGTAAAATATGATAACAGTCCTTTCTTCACTTGAACATAAAAGACACTTATGATGTGCAAGAAAAATCAAATAAAAGCAATTATTACTTTATAATTATAAGAACACACTTTTGTCCCTTTATTCCAATATTATTCATAATTTTATAGTTCATTTCATTTAGCCTACATTTTGTTTTAAAACTTGTACATATTTTCTAAGAATTGTAAGCATAAAGTGTATGACAAAATGTATTATAAAAAACTATGTTATGCTTCAATATATCCTTTCAAGCTTTAAAATCTTCTTTCTTTAACGTAACTTCGTATTATTAGCTATAATTAGTAATCTCATTTATAATATTGCGCGCCATCGGAATATTAAGGAGCATTGGCTTATTGTGATTACTCAAAGAGGCCACTTCCTATTTGACTATCCGCTTTCAACTGTAATACATCATTGTTTGACATTAAATGCATGTAATGTGCGTATAACAATTGATTTACCGCTTGTTAACCTTGTTAAATAGCTATAATCATAATATAAGGTTGTTATATTAGTATGCTAACTTCATAATATAAGGAAACTGCATATGGATATAGCTTCACTGAAACAAATATGTTACAAATATCCCCAAAATTGCATCAGTTATTTTATGTTTTCACTCTTAGTGTCTATGTACAAGACGAGCATTCTCTTAAGTTTTAAAAATCTAAATTACGCACGTACGAAATTTTATAGTAACTTCTTATGAATTATTCACGATTACTAAAGGTGTTCTCTAACCTTAGAAGCCACAAAAAGCAATATGTTTTCGAAAATTGAAGAAATACTTACAAAAAGTTTTTCTTTGCCACCGTTTTGACTTCTTACAACCTAACCACAATTTCTAAAGATGTTTTTTATTTTCAGAAACAACAAAAACAATGTTTTCGCGATTTGAAGAAGCATTCATAAAAAGTTTTTCATTGCCGACGCTGACTTTTTACGAGTTAACCACGATTTCTACGGGGTGATAAAAAAACCCGTGGACAAACTGATATGACAAATCAGGCATAAGACAAGGATAAAAAATCACATAGGAACATAGGGCCGCAAGCCATTTATTGAGCCACAAATACAGGGTGTTTCATCCTAATTCAATTTGGAATGACGGTAATAAATTTTAGAAAACTTAAGTATATTATAATAAAACATCTAACAGACATTTTCACCTTTGTTTTAAATGTGATAACACCAAATAAAAGGGGAAGAAGTTTGCATTATGCGCACCAGCAATATGCACTTGGCACCTCACTTTTTGGACTGTGATAATTAGTTTATACGGCATCATCGATTGCTTGAGCAATATGTTTTTCCAGATCTTTTCGTAACGTTATTACATTTCACACAAAATAAAGTACATATCATTGCATTTTCATCACAATATTTTTATTTTCCCCGAAATTATTACTTTCAAACCCGGTGTAGCTAGAATGAAACACTCTGTATATGTGACTCAATAACTAGTTTGCGATCCTATGTTCCTATGTGATTTTTTCCCTTGTTGTATGCTTGATTTGTCATATCATTTTATTCACGTTTTTTTAATAACTCTGTATAGGTGTTTTTTAGTTTTAGAAAATTCTAAAAGCAGTATATTTTCAAGGTTTAAAGAAGCATTTATAAAAAGTTTTATTTGATGTTACTGAATTCCGACAACATTTACAAATAATTTGCATTGGAATATTAATTGTTTTGCGTAAACCGTATTATCTGTTTTTAATCTGCAAACAATTTTAAACTAAACAATTTCAGCTGAGCAACTGAATTTATAAATGCAAGAATGCACAGGAAATGTTAATGTTAATTGTTCATGTTTGTATGTAAAACTCTTTAAAAACTATTATCCGTATTTGTATCTTTATTAATTGTAAATTTGTTATTTTTTCGTGTCTGTCGGGTAGTTTTTTCTGTTTCTTTTTAAATAATGAATTTATGGCATCTCACACCGTATTCATTATCATCTCTTTATATGATCATTAACACAGCACACAGTCATTGTTTGAAATTTTATATTTAATTTTACAGATTTGTAAAGTAATAGTTTGTGAATAATCTGCATCTATACTAATAAAATCCGTGCGCCTTTGTCTGTCTGTATGTCTGCTTGAAGCCGATTACAGTTCGCAACGCGGGCGAGTTGGAAGTCGCGAGAGGTGTCTTTCGATTGGAAATATTCCGGGGAAGTCATTTCGGGCATTTTTGAGACCGTGGGACCAAAATTAAAAAAGTTATGAATTAAAAACCCTTTGGGAATCGGAACGAAAAATGTCTCAAATCCCAAACGGCACTCAAACGGAGCTCCGAGGCAGAACACTGCGCCACTTTGCGGTGAAGAACCTGAACTTTTCCCCTTTGGCTAAAAGAAGAAACAGTCGAAAACCGCTTTTTCTACCGGCTCTAATTGCGTTTTTTTGCGCGTTTTTCTTAAACCATCATGCAGACAGTTTTTAAAGTAGAAAAGAACTGATTACATATTCAGAATCTGCGTAAAAATCTGCTTCTGATGAACTAAAAAATACGGAAAATGTCTTAAGGGCGCTTAGTGCCCACCGTTCAAAACCAAATATTTTTAACGGGACTATGGGCGCGAAGCGACCATAGTTCCGATCCACAATCTTTTTTTTTTCAAGTGCACGTGCCCACAGTGCGAAATCACATATTTTTAACGGGACCATGGCTCTTTAATTTACTTTTTTGTGCTTGAGGATTCGAACACCAAGACTTGCTTATTTAATGAATTTTTTTGCTTATTATATACTGCTTAATACCGAGGTTAGTTTGGAAAAAGTGGCCCAGCTAGCGGGCGTAGCTCGCTAGTATTTAATAACAACTGTTAGACTTTTATTAAATAATTTTTTCCGAATTGTATTCAAAAGCAAAGTGTGTCTATTGTCGAAAACGTAGCATTTATATGATAGCGAGTGTTGTGCAGACATCAGTTTTTGGGTGGAAATATTGAGAGTAAAATAGTGAGGTATTTATATTCAATATTAGCAATATATTAACAAGATAACTTCGATTTCTAAGACCAATATTGGCGAAATAAAATACATTCTATCGATATCTGTCGATGTTTCTAACGTAATGAATTGAATACACATTTTCATCAACAATGCATGTATACAAAATTTTAGTAATGTAATTGCTAATTGACTTCATTGTACACACATAAAAGAAAAATGTAAACACATAAAATCTCCTCGAGAGATATAACCCTATGCATTATTATCGACAGTTTGTGTATAAACTTTTATACAAAATCGATTTATTTGATATGCCATTTCAATATAAAAAAAAAAAATAAAAAGAAATTCCGCTGTAATCCTGCCTCAGATGAGATACGACTTTAAAAAAATTAGAATATGATCTGTTATCAATAACAAGTAAGTGTGCAAAGTTTGAACAAATTTGGTTTGTTTTTTATATGATTCCGATGAAAAATGTAAAAGTATTTTTTAGCGTTGTACCCTTTCTCTGAAGAAGTACATCATAAAAATATCTAACCGTTCCTGATTCCCTTCTAACCGTTACTGATTTCGCGAACTTTAGCCCTGAATCTTTAATGAAATACAATCCTGAAAATATGCATTGTTATTGACACTGAACTTGTGCGCAAAGTTATAACAGAAACGATTCGTTAGCCATGTGATTTCATTGAATTACTAAAAAGAATTTTTCCCCTGGACCCCTGCCTTTGATAAGACTCGATTTTATTTGAATATGCACTATTATTGACACTGAACTTATGCTCAAAATTTGAAAAAAGTAGATTCGTTTCACATATGATTTAATTAAAAAAGTAAAAGGATCTTTCATTTTTGAATCCTGCTTCTGATGAGACTCTATCCTAAAAATTTTTAAACATGTAGCGTTATCGACCTGAATATGACAAATCATGTGCAAAATTTGATAAAAATCGTATCCTTCGATGTGTAAATTTTATTGGAAAACGTGAAAGGAACTTTCATCACTGGAGGTAAGAGACCCTAAAAATATTTAAATATGTATTATTACCGACATTGAATCTGTGTGTAAAGTTTCAACAAAATCGCTTCGATATAGGACTTTATATGAGGACCCAAGAAACCAAGGGGGTATAACAGACACAATTGAAAAAAAAAAAAAAAAAAAAAAAAGAACTAAGTGCACAGACGATTTAGAAATATACATTTTTTTCTTTTCAGGTAAAGAGATACAAGTGATTTTCGTATTATACAAGGTGGCCAGAAATAAAACACCCCTACTCTGACCTCCATGGATATCGAACTACTCAGTGTAAAGGCTCAAAATTTTGTACACATACTATTCAAAATATGGGGAAACGGATTTCACGAAAAAAAATTAGTTCCTGAAATCACCGATAGGTGGCGCTGCACAACTGGAACTATGATCAAAAGACACAAATAATAATAAAAATTAAAATGTTTATGCGGAATGGAATGCTTCCATGCTTCCTTTTTAATTTTTCTGCCCCTTATGGAAAATAAAAATAGTAAAGAAGCTAGAACTCCCGTTGTAACTGCAATTTCATACTGTAACCAGAAAAATTTGCGTAAAGCATGGGTAGAAGCCATGTTCTGGGTATAAAAGAAGTTAAAAGGTGGGGAATGTCATTCTTATTAGTGATGGCTGTCACGCTGCCAGAACGCGCTTTGCTTGTGAAGTTGTTTTACGAGAATAAAGGAAATGCTCCAGCAGCACTTCGAGAGTTTCGCCGACTTAAGGATTTGCGTAAGGGACCATTGCTTCCACAAGCTCTCAGGAGAATGATCGCTCGATTCGAGGAAACTGGACATCTTGGAGTTCAGCCTGGTCGAGGACGCAAACCGGTTCGTTCAGATGTCGTTGAAGATGTTGCCACCGGTATTGTTGAACAGTCAATGGATAATGTTTTAGGCTGCAGTAGTGCACGTGCAGTGTCACGACACTTGGGTGTTCCCTATAGCACAGTGTGGAACATACTCAGAAAAATGGTGCATTGTTTCCCGTACAAAATCCGCCCTAATCAACAATTGCTGGCCACAGACAGGGAGATGCGACTGACATTTGCATTGACATTTCTTGCTAGAGTTGAAGTGGATGCATCGTGGCCGTGGCAGATTCTGTGGAGCGATGAGGCCCATTTCCACCTCAGTGGAACAGTGAACACCCATAACTGTCGCATATGGGACACGACAAACCCCCGTACCTTCCAAGAGATTCCACTCCACTCACCGAAAGTTACAGTCTGGTGTGGATTCACAGCCACATTCATCCTTGGACCGTTCTTTTTCGAAGAGGTTACTCCCAATGGCCTTGAGACATGTACCGTGACGGCCAACAGGTACAAAAGGATGCTCGAAACATTTGTTGTACCCCATTTGCAGCAGCGCCAATGCCTTGACACCATTACTTTTATGCAAGATGGAGCACCTCCACACATTGGACTCCCTGTGCAACAGTTTCTTCGCCAACATTTCACCAATGACAGAATAATCAGTCGCGCGTTTCCGACAACTTGGCCATCTCGTTCACCGGATCTTAATCCGTGTGATTTTTGGCTTTGGGGACACTTAAAAAACCTTGTTTATCGAGAACGTCTGGTAACCTTGGCAGATTTGAAAGAGAGTATCAGTCTGCATGTGAGAAGCATCTCAGATGACCAGTTACGATCCGCAGTTGAACAAGCTGTCCACAGACTTCACATTTTACATCTTCAGGAAGGGAACCATATTGAGCAGCATTCCCTGCATCGATAACGTCCTTGTTTCATGTATGCTTGGTACTTTCAAATAAAATGTGTTTAAAACGTGTTTTTGTGTCTTTTCAGCATACGTCCAGTGGTACAGCGCCACCTATCGGTGATTTCTGGAACTAAATTTTTTTTTCGTGAAATCCGTTTCCCCATTTTTTGAATAGTATGTCCACAAATTTTCAAGCCTTTACACTGAGTAGTTCGATATCCAGGGAGGTCAGAGTAGGGGTGTTTTATTTCTGGCCACCCGGTATTCTGCGTTCTAAAGATAAACTAGTTTTGTTGAATAATATTCAATCCTGATTAATAATAAATTTAAAGAAAATTGTAATCTACTTTTTTACAGTTATTGAAATGAGAAGTAAAATTCCACAATGAAACAAGCGGCAGATCTGTTTCAACTAATTATTATTGATGCTTAAATTTAACGTAAATTATCAATTTACTCCGAAACGAACTTTTCTCACTTATACCCCTAGCATCTGAGGACGTTACATACAAACATAAAAGAAAATTACATTGCTAGGCAACCTTTGATGAGGTATAACCATAAAAATATTCGAAGCTGCACTGTAAATCACAGCGAATTTGTCTTTAAAATATAAACATAGACAATTCTGTTGGCATGGGACTTTAATCGGAAAATAAAAAAGATTTTTTCTCTGAGAGAACCAGCTTTAAAATTGCATGCATTGTCAGCAGAAATGAACATATCAGGAAAATTTAAGAAAAAAATATTTCATAGAAGTAGGTCAAAATTAGATTTCTGTATTTGTATTAGTCGGGTATACAGACAAAATACTAATTTAAATAAAATCACATAAAAACGCTAGCGTGCCTAATTAAATTGGTGATTTTTCTTGTATAAAGGCATCGGTGAAACAGCAAAAACAGTTTTGGAAAGAAAAGGAAATTTGACAACAAATGTCAGACTATATTACTTATTGAAATAATATCCTGATCTGGACACACCTCACTCTGTTGGAATAAAACTCAGCTGTGCTACTCTAGTGTTGAATATGAAACTATTTACTGTTTCATGTAAACAAGATTTTTATTCAATATTTATGGTCGTTATTTAAAATAAAAACAATAATATATATGTGACGTTTTAAAGAGAAACTCGAATTATCTTCACTGGTTCCTCTTTATTTTAAAAACACACAGCCGTGACAAGCGAGAGAAAAAACAACATAAATAAATAAATGTAGAAGATTCATTAAATTACACATTGACTGCTGCAAGTTAGTTTATTAAACTGTTGTCATATAGAGAAGGAAATACTCCCTTTGCAAGCCATCCTGAACCGAAACATCGAAAAGAATATTCCATCATTACCTCAGTATGTCGTCCTTAACGTACTCATCGAAGAAAAAGCAAAGAATCTCTCTCACCACCTCCAGGCTTCCTTCTTAAATCTAAAAACACTAAACTTATGTTTTAATATGTTATAAGAAAATGTGTGTATTGCGAAATACTTATAAAAATTGCGATCAGAGATAACTTATATCATATTTGTAAGCTAAATTATTTGCAAAATTAAAATAAAACAGCAATAATTGATTGTTTTTCGCTTGTTGTACAATTTACAACGCGCGCCAGCTCATGTGATGAAAATTTGTGCGTCCGGCGAATGGTTAAAGATCAATCATGTTTATCTCTCATTGAACTTTCTCTCAATGTTCCATAGTCCGGTCATGATGATCCCTCGTCTAGTGTAGTAGTAATTGGCTGTGATGCTTTGTCAACAGGAGTACATTAGTGGGACATTAGATCTATAATCTTACATTCAACAGTGTCAGTTGAACTGTATGCTCTCCTAAAGAATACCACTTGAACCTGTATTGTTATGGGATATAAACTGAGCCAGTCTCATGTGTCGATTTTGTTTTAACAAGGGGGAAGTGTGTACCACGTGTTTTTTATTTGATAACGACTAGTCGTCGAACGCGATGGTTTCTTCTAATGATTTCACTGTCATTCATCTACTTTATACAAGTACTAACAACGATATGCCAAGTAAAAGCCCATGAGATGTGAAGTTTCGAAGTTACTGGTTCTGAGTCGTCGAGCGACTGAATTTATGCCCTCTGTCAAAGTAGCTTCGATCAACCGACATAAGCGCAAAAATGATTCCAGACTACCTAGCTGCATTTAAATACCATTTACACTGAATTATGTGCCTTTTGAGTCATTCAGGTGAGTTAATTGAAAATTGTGGGATTTTTCATAAGGTTTTGGCTTTTGAGTGTATATTTCAATGGCTAGCAATAGAACAAGACTAAACTGTGTTCGAACTGAATAATGAATATGACTGTGTGAGGAAGTGGTTCCAAAGATTACAGATTCTGATTACCACTGTTTTCGAAAAGTAATCTCTGCATAATTTTCTCGCTGAATTCTGAGATTTAATCGAACGGAAATAATTATTCGATTAACTGATATATAAGACCTGCAATTATTGGCACTTATGGCCTTTATATCAATCCTGAACCGTGAATTCCTGGGGATGGTGTTATTTTTAGATATTGGATATTACTAATTTAAATATACAAGTTAGATATTTACATTGCTAGAAAATATCGTCTCATATGTCAACGTTAAGAGTTTTTCTTATAATATTGCACATCACGCTAATCGTGTTTGACTTGAAATTAGTGATATAAAACTATAATTTATTTTGCTAGACATTTAAAATTATACGGTGTACAAAATGCATCCCCCACAAGTTTTTCTGTGTGAAAATGTATGAATATTTAATGTTAAAGAAGCTTTATGAAAGAATTTCTCTTATTTAAAAAATATATAACAATCAGCGAACGAAAAAAATTCAATCCCCTGGAAAAAGTTTAATTGAAATACACAAGAAAAGTCTTTTTTTATCACTATTTTTCTTTGTCCTAACTTCTAAATGTTCCATTTCCTACTTTAAGTGTGTTTTCCTTCTATTAAAAAAGGACATGCATAAAAACAGAAATTTAGTTTACAGAAATCCTTGTTTTAATGTCTTCTTTTATTTAGCAAAACAGCAAAATGAACCTGTATATTTATTTTTTCCAACTAACTTCGGAAATTAAATTAAATTTCGTAAACATACTTTTAAAAAATGTAGAACTTTATCTAATAGCCTTGCGGAAATTTCCCGCAATTTTAATTAAGCATCCTTTTGCTATTTTCACTGAGATTGTTTTATTATATAAAATAAAAAAAATAATAAAAAATAGAAAGATTTTTTTTTTCTCTTAGTCTTTCACGGAGCTAACACGTGAAATTGAGCATAATGGAAATTAAAACTATTCATTTGCATTATTCTTTGTTTAATTCTTTATCTTTTATAGTTTTGGCAACTGTTTGTTTTAAAATAATCTTTTTTCTTATGCCATGTGGTAATTCTACATCAATGTGCGTACACTGTATGCACAGCGTAGAGGGTAGAGTGTAAAACACTGTGTGCGTGTGTGTTACACAGATTTTACACTGTATACTGTAAAATCTGTAAAGTTACTAACTTTTTTCTAGGAAACTGGGATTCCTGGAATATTTTATGCAACGGCAATAACAAAAATTTCTATAACAGAAGCGCGTTTGCAGTATAAATCAAAAAATCTGTTAGGTTAGTAAAAACTTTTTAGGAAACTGAGATGCCTAGAATTTTTTTATGTAACTACAACCCGTATTACAAAGAAGTTTTTTGAAAATTCTTGTAATTTTAGTATATTCTTCTGTAAAAGTACATATTTCTGAAGGTTTACAAACGGGAGATGGTCGTTATAGCTAATGAGAGTTACAAAACTAGTGCATGCGTATTTGCGCTCTGATTTTTCGTCTGCTCGAAAATCAAAACTTTATAAAAGTTTGACATAATCTCAATCGGTGTAATTTTTTGGAACGAAAAGTTTTTATCAATCATTCTCGAATAGCAATTGAAAAAATATGTATGATAATTGAAATTTACAAAAAATATAAATTACGTATACATTTTGTCGTTTACAAGTAATTTTTTAACTGCTGAAATTTTCATTTTAAAATATGTAATGAAAAGTAAAATAATATAATAATAATTAGAAACAAATAAAATGAATAAAAAATACAAATATTTATGTCTATAAATCAGAAATTTTTGTTGTTATTTAAATTTTTTGAATGTCTAATCTACTATTTTTAACAACGAAATAAACTTTCGTTCCGAAAACTAGCTGCAAGTGGGATTCGAACACACATAGAAAAATCCCAAATCTCGCATGGTGTACACAAAAGTAATTTCACGCAAATGTAGGAGATTTATATTAAAATACCAGGGGTGCTTAAATAAAGATGTAAGAAGAGTCGTAAAAACCAAGCTGCTTGAAATTTGAATATGTTACTTTGGGGTAACGTTGTAAGACATTGAGGGAGAATTTTGGCCGTTCCTAACCGATATATCCAAAATAAAAAACTGCGCATGTGGGTGGACTAAAATTGATTAACTACTCTACTAAATAATTATATATGGTTACCGAGGTTGGTATATGTCATCATGCTCAATTGCCGATTACTTATCACTGATAAGATCATTTGCAAAATTTAATACTTATGTGTTGCGTAATACATAATTTCCTAATTGCGTTAGTAATAAATACTTTTAGATGATGACATAAAGCTATTTCTAAAGAAGTGTTGTTTATCAATAGAAATAAAATGATAATAATGATATATGGGATGAAAATGTCACGCCTGATAAGATAAAAGCAACAATATGGTAACCCTGTATATGCAATTTTTAATAGATAAAATTTCAGTCAAGTCCACACGCTTGTACAGTTTGATATTTTGGATATATTGCCAGGGAAAACGGTGAAAATGCATCGAGGGACTCGATTGGACTGTTCGGAGTGGATCTGCGCACAAATGAAGACAGAAATAGACTTTATATTCTGATTATTTCAGTCATTTAAGGCCGAAGTTTGAATACATGATTTAAATTTGTGCTTTATGGGTATTTTGTATTTCATTTATTTATTGGTGAACTTTTAAATTTGTTTAGGAATGTAAGATAAAAATTAAGAACTATTTATATTAATTTAATCGGAAATTGATTTAATTTTTGCAATTGCCTGCACTTAGGAGAGATCGATTAACAGAACTTGCGTACTTGAAAAATATTTTAGAAACCATAAAAAATGACTAAAACAGTTTTAAAACAAATTGCATTTAAAAGCAAGTTCTTTTTTTTCTATTCGATGATGGAAATATTAAAAATGTACGTTGTTAAAAAGTTTAAAGAATTCAATAAAAATAAAATTTTACTGTCATTCATTGCCACCATTAAAATTACACCTATGCTATTTCTTTTTTATGATAAACATAATCAATCTGCAACTTAATTCTTTTGCGTGTCTCTATAAATAAACGATTAAAAGCTATACTAATCATCATTTACATTAAGCATTTTGTTGTACACTTCTCGGATTTCATTACGTTTGAAGTATCATGGTACAAATAAAATTTACCACAGACAATTTTAAGCCACAAATGATTTTATGATGCTTTAGTACGTCCCTGTAAACGAATTGTAAATGCTACTTATACTATACTCCTGGAACAGCACGATATAGTTATTCTCGATAATTTATTTTAACCTCATTATATTTGAAATATAATATAGTAAAATCATTAAAATGCACAGCAAACGATTTTTCTTCCACAGATCATAATATAACGGAAGTATCGGTAATTGAACTATAAATGCTATAAACGTTATTTTCAAAGCAGAATGCTATAATGAAAAACTTAATAATATGTAAAAATTTTATTGAAATCCTAGTACATTTATGAGATGTAGAAAGTGGAAGGGGTATTGGAAGTTGGAAAAGTTAAAACGAGGTAGCAGAAATTTTTAGATCGTTAAACAACTTGTGATAATTGTCATGACAACAAGTATAAAATTTTTCCCTTTATTTAAAAAAAATGATCCTCTTTATGTTTCATAGACACTGATATTATTATTTCTCATTTCTTTCCATTTTAAAATTGTGATTTACTAATTTGAAGGACAGTGACTCTTAAAAATCCACTTAATTGAATTCACCCTAATTAATTTTTCTCAAATTAAATTTATTGCATTAATTTTACTAGCAACGCAAAAAAGAAAGTTAAAAAAATAGAAAAGTGATTAAAAAAAAGGTTTTGAGGGAAAAAGAAGTTTAAAAAATGACTTTGAACTATTTTTTTTCATGTTTTTCAGAGTATAGAAAAGCCGATTTCAATTTACTCAGGTGTTAAATAATAAAATGAGATTACTGCTAAAACACTTAATTTTATTAAAATTTTGAAATGCATTTTAACGCTACACATCACTAATGGTTAAAATAAAGAAAGAATATAAGGTTTACAATAAAATATCGAACAATGGTGGCTAATTATGTAATTTGCATAGTGTCTCAATAGTGACCTAGCTCACCACAAGTTACACTTACGATAAAATATTTATTTATATACTAATTATGCCTATTCATTTACCTGGAGAAATGGAAAATACATAATAGTATATCAAATACTTATTAGGGATATACAAGATGTTTTAACATCGATTTTGACAACAGGGTTATGATGCTTGAAAATATCTCGTCGTGAAGAGAAAAAAAGAACATTTACTGTCCGAGGGGGACTACTCAGACTACCTTAACTTCGTGTAGATAAGCCGCAGCTCAAACAATTCATTTTCGACCCAGAAATTTTCAAAAATAAAATGTAACAGCTTGAATCGCAGTATATATTTATCTTAAATTATTGAATAGATTTTCTGGGTTGAAAATGAATTGTTTGAGCTGCGGCTTATCTACACGAAATTACGGTAGCAGGAATCTGTAGGCCATAAAAGTCTTACAAAAGTTTAGGTCTTTAAAAAAATTACAGATTTCAGCCGAAGCTGAGCGCCGTCAAAATGCGCGACAGTGGGCGGAATGATATGTACAAGCTATAAATGAATGTTATATTCCCAAAGTTTATTAAGTAAGATGAATTTAACAAATCTGTTGCGACACGACAATGGGTACTGAATAAGGGAAAATCCAAGCACCTGTCTCAGTGATGGATTCCAACTGAAAGGACGCATAAGATGCTGTTTTAATTTTTGAAAGCAAAGTCGGGAGCGATATAATATTTGTAGCCAACCGTCTGGAACAACACGAGGACAGCTGATGTGCTTGCGAGTTGTTAAAGGACAATTATAGAAATAATGAGAAGCATCAGCAACATTACTGCAATCACATTGAGGGGAAATAGGGGGGGGGGGGGGTCTTTTGATTTTGAAGAGAATTGCCTCAAAGGGACCGTGACCGGTAAGGAAATCTCTAGTGGATGGGATGAGCAGGAGAAGATCCAAAGATATCGCTGGGACCAGATCATAGGTATGTCTACCCTTATCTGAATAGTCGCAGTGATTCTGCAATTCTTTCATAAAGTGAGCATGAATATCTCTTTCGATGTGTGGGTGCGGTACTGAAAGTAAAACATTAACTGATGGTCTAGCAGCTACCTCTTTTCCCAACATATTTGCCGCTTCATTTCGCAGAAAAAAAAGTAAGAACAGCCTGTAGCAAAAAAGCCGTTTTCGAAATATTTGCAAGTTATGTCACGAAATTTGTTTGTTTATTTATTTATTGTAACGCATTTATACTGGTGTATTTGTTATATCGTATCAAAAAGGTTTATTTTTCTTTGTTCATTGGTTCGTTGTAAGACTTTGCGAATTCACTCACAGAAGATATTTCGTTTTCTGTTTTAAATTTATTCTTTAAAGCGTGAACACGTTTGCAAATTTTTATTCAAATTTTTTAAAAAAATACAATTTAATTAGAACATTAATCGCATCATTAATTTCAATAAAAATCTTTTTTAAAATTTTCATATGAAAATCTAAAGACTATATCCGTGAGTAATACAGGTGTCATATTCAATGTGGAAACATCTGAACAATAAATGTCACTTTTATTGATATTTATTCCCTTAACATCGCACAATTTCATTTTTTACACCGTCTGAAAAGGAAAAAATTCTTTTCAAAGCTTTTGCAGTTATTATTGTGTAATCAAATCTATCTATCTATCTATCTATTAATATAACGAAGTTTCTCTTTATCTCTGTTGTTATCTATACGAGATGATTAGCAGAATCTACAGTATGTACCAGGCTGAAAATTTCCGTGAGGGCAACTGAAAGTGTCTTCTGATGCATCTGAAACTCAGACTTTAAAAATTCTTGTAATTAGTTGAGTTATTAATAAATAATCGCAATTCATTCTTATTAAAATTTCATCTCAGTCCATGCGGGAAGGCAAAAACTGTAGCGTATGCGCTGAAAGTTTATTTATGGATCTGTTGAAAATGGAGGATGAAAAAGGAAAATTTTGTGAGTATTTTGCTATTATTTATTAATTTATATCGTTTAGTAAATTTAAAAACAGAATATATATTCTGAAAAATCGTACTCTTATGTCTCAAATTCCCCAAATATTTAACCTATTTAATCTTCTTAGTTAATCTATTAAAACGAATGTTTCAAAAAGGGTCGTTTTACCCAAAAAGTTTTCCTCTCTTATTATTCCCCCCTTCATTAAATATGCAGTTTAAGAGGTTCTGACAAAATGTATATTCTTAGAGATAAAATGTCTTTTGATTGAAGGTGCAACTTGTTTTAAAATAAATGAATTTTAACCCTATGAGATAAATCGGTGAAGGCGGGTCATTTCTCTGCTAACGCTGACGATAATACTACCACAAAATCAATAAAAACGTAAGTGTTTTGTCGCGGTTTCACTTCTCATTAGTGCGTATAGACTTCAAAAAATCAAATTACACAGAAAAAAACTACCAACTAACATTAATGTTAATGAATACTTTCATATCTCTATCTTTTCCTTTAAAAATATAAAATCAGATAAAATGAAATCTTAAGATATAAAATCACACAAATATGAAATTAATTTAAAAGTCATACATCACGGGCCTGCGCAATGCCAGCAGGTCAACTAGTATTTAATATAAAATAAATTTCAACGACTGTTTTAAATCAAGGTCGTTAATAAAAATATAGTAATTTTAGATAGTAATTAATTAATATTAATAGAGTATTTTCGTTTTTCTCTCTTTTATCTACTACAATGAACTAATTTAATTGCCGTCATACCAAATATGTCATTAAAATTTATGAAAAATGATGTATCTGTAAGTAATTTAAATTAAAAAATTTAACAGTGTTTACATAATGAAATCATCGTAATAACTGATATTAGTTTTTCACAATATTTGCAGTTTTACAAGAGAAGTAGGTGTGAAATAAAAACAAGTGGGTAAATGTATTTGAGGATAGCACAGAGGGTTCGTTTAATATTTCTTTGAAAACAACTTATCCTTTAAATAATAAATCCAAATTGTTAATGATGATTATTAAATTCTTACATAGATGACAGCACCAAAAAATTTAATTCTAAAATAATTATATATATATATATATATATTTAAGAAAATTAAAATGCTCCAATTAAATTATTAAAATAAAATTAGAAATCCCAAACTTTTTGGAAAAAAAATAGAGGAGATATAAATAAAGTTTTAAATTACTAAAAACGAAAAATAATATTGAAATGAAATTTAAAATGGTAAATTATTAATAAATCGCAATAGTTTTTAAATTAAAAGGAAAATTAAATTCCAAAACATATTACGATAGTCAGTGATAAAATAAGTTATATAAACACTTTTGGAAATAATCCATCTTAGTATGGAAATTTCAAGTTTCAGCACCGCGTTAAGACCTAAGAAAATTGTGCTTACTAGTGAGATGTTTTACTTCCAAGTTATTGTGTCTGCATGAAAACGTTCAAATTAAGATTATTTTTGAAAATTTAAATCGCAAAAATAAACAGATGATTTTGATAAAATTGGTTTAATTAAAATAATACGCTTTTTAAAAAATATATGATTTTTCGTGGCACACGAGCTATTTAGGTGTAAGTAAAAAAGAAATTGAATTCTGTGTCTTATAAAGTTTTGCGTAAGGACTATGTTACAGACAGAGGGATGAGACGAATAGGGTTGTGTAAAATGAACGAAACCCTAAAAATATAAACTGTTGGTATGGTAAATAAAACCCTTTTTAAAATTCAAGATATATATACCGGGTGCGTCATAAATTCGTACAAACTTTAAAAATCCATAATGAAAAAAAGTGATGCTCAAAAATTTTTTCGGTTAACGTGAGTATGATCAGATGGATTTTGGATATTTTTTTCCATGTATAATAAAAAATGATTACAAAAGTAACCGATAGAGGGCGCTCACAAGTCATACTGAGGCGTTTCATGCAAATCAGGCAATAAAACACCTAGCTGAAGGTGGATTCGTTTCGTCATTCGATATCGGCATCATGCTATTGTTAGCAGATGCCAACGCTGGCGGTTAAACTTTTCTACAAGAATATAAATCCACAAATATTACATTCGGAAAGTTTCACATGTCGCGCAAACCGAAATATTTTTCGAGCATTACTTCTTTTATTATGGATTTTTAAAGTTTGCACGAATTTATGACGCACCCTGTATATAAAATATGTACTTGATTTTTATACATTTTGCGATTTGAAATACATTTTTACAATTATCGTTTAATAGATAATCTCTAGAAATTTACTGTATATATCTTTTTTTAAATTTAAAATTTAAAATTGCCACTTAAAAGAAATATATATATATATATATATTTGCGGTAAGGCCCACTGATTTCAAAGTAACTCTCATTCGCTAATTCCCAAATTAATAAGTAATCACCCCTAAAAAAAAGTCTCCGTTTTTAATTACGCTTAAATTAATTAATTTTATTAATTATAAATAATTTTTCAATCAATTTTCTAATCTCTAAAACTTTTTAATTTATTATAGCCAAAACATATGAATATTAATCGAAGTTTAATAATAGATTGCTGATAACATTGTTTAATTCAATAGGAAATATACATAGAATATATTCATTACTTTAATTGACGTTTATCGAATTTTAATTACATTTTAAGAGCAACCTATTTATTACTCTTTTAATAAGGGATTCGCTGTATATATTCAACAGTTCTCCATATCCCGATCCATTATCTTGGCTTATTATCTTGTAACAAAAAAGAAATTTGACAGCTCACATAATTGAATTCCCTGCAATTCATTTTCTTATAAATAGATTTTATTCTTTTTTTTCATTAGCACGGGAAAAAAAAAATTTGGAAATAAAAAACTACAAAACATGTCAGCTGAAAATTGAAGGGAAAAAAATCCCTTTTCCTTTAAAAAAAAATCATTGAGTTTTTTTTTTTAACAACCTACCAAGGTTTTTCATAAACAGGAAGCAATACAAGCAGTGTATTTTTTCTCCTTTAAGGAGTATCAAAGGTTTTAAAATGAAAGAAATATTATTATTATTATTATTATTGAGGTTACTATCAATACTGTTATTATTATTATTATTATTATTATTATTATTATTATTATTATTATTATTATTATTGTACTGTACCAGTAGTTGTAGGAGTAGTAATAATAATAATAATAATAATAATAATAATAATAATAATAATAATAATAATAATAATAATAATAATAATAATAATAATAATATATTATTATTATTATTATTATTATTATAAGCTCCTGATAAGCCATTCCTTTCGGCTATGAATCAAAGTGTTGTCTCTCAAACACAATGTTCCATTACTTAAGCCAGCGGTAAAACAAAGCAGATATATCTTTGTACGATTAAATACGGATAATCTGTACTGCAATTTTCTAAACTTCTAAGCATTGTACATTTTTAATTTTTATATTGTCTTTTACGAAACAAAATGTATTTTTAAATTCAATTTGCAGTTTTAAAAACTGCATCTTAATTTACTTTTGGATCATAATATTTTTTTTGTAGTCTTTAGTACTATTTATTTGGAGTTGGTAACTGAAACACCTCATTTATATAACAAGTAAAGGAAAAAATATTACTATATCCTTTTGTTGCCATTTTCCTATAGCAACTGAGAAAAAAAAATCTGACTACAACTCGTGCTGTTTTAAAATTTTTTAAAAAGTGATTTTTGAAAAAACATGAAGCTATAATAAACTAATATTTAATTTTAAGTATCTATATTAATGTTACAAATATGTGAAGTTATATTAATAATTGGATAGTCGTTATTCTGTCGAGTTTCTTGAAAGAAGACACTGCTTTTTACTGGATTTGTGTATAGTGACGTTATATACGTACTTTATGTAGATGTTATTTGAAGACTGCATCATAAATGTAGGATTCTTAACCGAATGTGAATGGATAACATCGCATCGGACGCCATTTTATATAAAATAAAAAAGTGTGTTTTAAGTTTTAAAACTGAAATACGTTTAATGACATCTATATTTACATACATAAATTTCTTTTTTATCAGAGGCAACACTAAATTCTGAAACAGAAGAATTCCTGTTTTCAGTGGTCATTATTATTATTATAGATATTATTGTTATTAATGTTATTACTATAACTGCTAATATTATTAATATTATTAAAATCACTAAGAATGTTGAAAAAATGAAATAAATTGTACACAAATGGAAGTCTCACGAGATAGCTTTAAATTGAAAAAAAAACAATAAAACCTCTTATTAATCAATGGCATCATTTTATATAAAATAATAGCGTGTGTTTTAAATCTTAAAACTGAAATTAGTTTTGTGCTATCTATACTTATATACATAAATTTTTTGCATCATTGGCAACACTTAATTCTAAAAAAGTAGAATTCTTGTTTTTTTAGTTATTATTATTATTATTATAGATATTATTGTTATTAATGTTATTAATAATGCTGTTAGTTATAATATTATTAAAATCATTATAAATGTTGTGGAAAAATTGAAATAAATAATATACAAAATAAGATCTCAGGAGAATTTAATTGAAGGAAAACAATAAATTCACTTATCAATCAATATGTTTTAATATTTTTATCGAATATCTTCAATCATTAAAAGTTTTTGTACTCTGGAAGCAATAAAAGTATGTTATTTATTTTCTTTAAGAGATCCTTTATTTGTGGTTTATGTTACTTAATTTTAACAAACTTAAACTGTTATTACAAAACTTTAACAATTCTTCAAAGAATGTCTCTCGCCCTTCCCCACGAAAAAAAGTTTTATAGTGTAAAATTAGCTAAAACATTCTTACAGAAAAACATGAATGTATACAGAATCAATCGATAAAAACAAAATTTATGAAATCTATAGAATCTCACTAGGGAACTGCAAGAAGTGTAAGTCACCGATTTTGTCGAAAGAGGTATCGTTGGAAAGACCTCATCGAGAGCAGTAAAAAACTCAATGGAACTGCCCATCGCAAATGAGCCGTTATCGAGATATCAGACAATTTATGTCACTTAATTAGTGCATACTTAATTGGGGGCCGCAAAAAATTTTAGTCTAGATTTTAACGAAAGTGATATCGTTAAAAAGATATCATCATGAGGGAGAAAAATCTCAATAGAACTACCCGTCGGAAATGAGCCGTTTTCGAGATATCCGATAATTTATGTCACGTAGCTAGTGCCTACTGTTCTAGTGCACACTTAATAGGAGAATGCAAAAAATTGTTTTCTCGATTTTGATGAAAATGGTGTCGTTGCAAAGATATCATTGTGAGAAGTAAAAAACTCAATGGAATTAACCATCTGAAATGAGCCGTTTTCGAGATAACCGCAATTTATGTCAAATGCAGTTTCCCAGCAGTGTGTATTAGCAATGTGACACAAATTGTCAGATATCTCGAAAACGTCTCATTTCCGAAGGGTGATTCCATTGAATTTTTTAATCCTCACGATGATATCTTTTCAACGATACCACTTTAGTTAAAATCGAGACTAAATTTTTTTTCTGTCCCCCATTAAGTATGCACTAGTTACGTGACATAAATTGTCGGATATCTCGATAACGACTCATTTGCGACGGGTAATTCCATTGAGTTTTTTGCTGCTCTCGATGAGATATTTTCAACAATATCACATTTGTCAAAATCGGTGGCTTACACTTCTTGCAGTTCCCTAATCAGAGACAAAATCTATAAAATCTCATACAATTATTTAAGAAAAACATAAATTTAAGGGAGCCGTTTTCGTATTGAAATAATAACAAACTTAAACATTTTCAATTGTAATATTCAAATTTGAAGCGCTTTTTCATTTTAGATTCCCGATTAAAATGCTATATAAAAGTCGTAGTGTTTCGGTAAAGACAATAAAAATGTATGCATTTAAATTTATGAGTCATATTTTAAAATTTCTATAAAATTATTTTTCATTAATACTTCTCATAATTATTATTT
Source organism: Maratus speculifer (assembly GCA_964019185.1). Taxonomy (NCBI): domain Eukaryota; kingdom Metazoa; phylum Arthropoda; class Arachnida; order Araneae; family Salticidae; genus Maratus; species Maratus speculifer. The sequence goes on from OZ025303.1 coordinate 161,885,923, forward strand.
TCCTGCACATATTTTTATTGTTTTTGCAATTAAAGACATGTTAAAATATTTTTTGTCACTGAAAATTGGTTTTTTGATCATCTTAATAAACAATTTATTTTACTTGAGAGAGGTGTTACACAAATATACAAAACAAATAGCATTGACGAGTTTCGGTTACAATCTGATAAGAACCATAATCTTAATAAAAATAAAAATAAAAATACGATTAATAATTACGATCAATATGACGAATAATTACGGTCAATACAAATGACACGCGACAATGAGATGTAAACAAAAATTGATTATTCTCATTCTTCTAGAGCAGAATCTATGGTACGTGGTGAATTATCTTTGGCACGGTATAGATTTAATTTCTCAAATCAAAAGATATTAAAACATCTCGAATAAAATGATAATGAAATTGAACAAAATGTATAAATTTTGACTAGTTAGACTGTCTAAATTCAATTAGTATTCAATTAAGTAGCCGTTATCAAACAGATTGAAGAGAAATTATAATACACTGCTCAAAACAATTAAAGGATATTGCAGTTTTAGGTGGATTTTGTATCTGGGAAACTTTTTAGCTGATTGATACATGGTCGACAGACATAGTAGGTTATATGAGAATAAATTACACATGTTTGGCAGAAAAAAATGCATTTTATTGCGCATTTGTGTACAAAAGGAAAAAAAACACAATTTGTGCATATGAGAAAAAAAGAATAAGAAAAGGTGTTTTCTTCAAAGAAAATCATTTTCAGTAGGGGGTATGGTTTCCACGGGCGGCCAGCAACGTTGAACACATTTGAGGCATGGACTCAATGAGGCTATTAATGACGAGTTGGGGTATTCTGCCCCACTCTTCCAGAAGAGCTCTTTCCAGTTCTTGGAGAGTTTAGGGGGTTGTTGGCGGCCAGAAACTCGTCTTCCTAGAGCGTCCCAAACGTGTTCGATTGGATTCATGTCTGGAGAACACGCTGGCCATTCCATTCGAACGATTCCTTCCTCCAAAAGGAAATCCTCCACCAGGTTTGCACGATGTGGCCTGCAGTTATCGTCCATTAAAATGAAGTTATCTCCGATTGCTGAAGCGTAAGGGACTACAGCTCATATTCAAAATATTAGAATAATTACTTTTTTTTTAGAAATTGAAAATATTGTTTGGTAATTTAATGTCTTTTAATGAAAATATGCAAATGATATTTTTATTAAGAACTTATTGTTGATTAAACTTACTTGTTATCTTAAATTTAATATCATTGTTGAAAAGATTAATTGCAAAAAAAATTATTTTGAAAAGTCAAAATATTAGAATATTTATTCAAGTGGTTCAAAATATTAGAATATTTCACATTAATTCTCCTTTAATTATTACCAATTATTAACTGGTGGAATCATTGATTAAATTCAGACTATTTTATTTAAAATCAGTATTCTTTTTTGCAGTTTGTTTCTTTTTCGTCTTAAAATGGGCCGTGTGAGTGATATTCCTGAATCTACTAAACTTCGTATGGTTGATTTGTATCGGCACGGTAAAAATCAATGTTTTATAGCGAATTATTTACATTGTTCGCAATCGAGCGTTAGTAAAATGCTAACACAATATTCAAAAATTGGAAATTTTCAAAATAATCGCCGAAATGGTGGCCGAAAACCAAAAACATCTGCTAGAGATGACAGGAAACTGAAGCGTATAGTTAAGAAAAACCGTTTTAAAAGTGTGCAATTCTTGCACCGAAAATGGAAAGAAGAAGGAGTTGAAGTTTCTACATCGACAACATTAAGACGTCTCCATAAATTTAAATTTGAATCTCGTGTACCGAAAACAAAACCTCTCATGACTGCAAGACAAAAGCGTATAAGATTGAATTGGTGTAAATCAAGATGTTTATGGAGCAATGAAGATTGGAAAAATATATTATTTAGTGATGAAAGTATGTTTTGTGTTTCATATGGTAATCAAGGTATTCGAGTTTGGAGAATGAAGCAAGAAGCATTTGATAAAGAATGCCTTAAACGTTCCGTAAAATTTGCTGCTAGTGTCATGGTTTGGGGTTGTATGAGTGCAGAAGGACCTGGAAAGTTATGCATCGTCTACGAAAAGGTTAACTCTCTCATATATCAAGAAATTTTAGAATATCACATGATTCCATCATCAGAAGATTTATTTGAAGATGATTTCATCTTTCAACAAGATTTAGCGTCCCCGCATACCTCGGTGTCAACTAAGAATTGGTTCCGCCAACGCAACATTAAGGTACTTCCTTGGCCACCAAATTCACCAGATCTTAATCCCATCGAAAACTTAAGGCGTATAATGAAGAAAAAACTTCAAGAAAATCCTCCTTCGAGTAAAACTGAGTTAGTGGCACGTATAAAATCTACTTGGGCTAATATTGATAGAAATGTTTGTAAACACCTTGTATATAGTATGCAAGATCGATTGTACGCTGTTATGAAAGCTAAAGGGGATGCTACAAAATATTAACTACCATTTACTTCATATTCATAAGGTAATATTGTTGCGTAAAATAAAATATTCTAATATTTTGAACCAATCTAAATTTTATTCTAATATTCTGGTGTGTTTAAGGAAGCTGTATACCTAATTTATTGTGCTGTATTTTATATTTTATAAATGTTAAAATCTTATCTAAACATTCCAGATTTAATTTATAAAAAATTTAATTGCATTTACTTAGTATAAAAAATAAATAAATGACAAATAATTTTTCCTTATTACTTTTTCTCAATTATTCTAATATTTTGAATATGAGCTGTACAATAGGTCTGAGAATCTCATCCCTATATCAGCGACCAGTCAGAGCTCCATCTCGAATGATGTAGAGGTCAGTGCGCCCGTCAATGGAGATGCCACCATACACCAACTCTCCTCCACCGCCAAATCTGACACTTTCGTGTACGAACGCAGGATTATTCCTACTGCCACGGTCCCTCCAGATGAAAATACGCCTATTATCCGGATGCACAGAAAATCAGGACTCGTCAGAAAACAGAATATTGCTCCATTCATTTCTCCTCCAGTTGACATGCTCGGTTGCCCACTCCCTGCGGTCGCGACGATGCCTTGATGTTAATCTAACACATATCATCGGTCGGCGAGCATACAGACCTACAGCATGGAGCCGGTTTCGGACAGTCGGAGTTGAAATCGTAGTGCATGTAGCCGAGCGAAGGTGTTGTTGGAGAAGAGTAGCGTTCATGTTTCGGTGTCTCCGAGCTGTTAACGCTAAATGCCGATCTTCATTGGGCGTTGTTGCCCGTCTACGACCTTGCCCTGGTCTTCGGCCTGCACATCCACTCTCCAAAAAACGGTTCCAGATTCTGGAAATGACACTTTGTTACACTCCAATGGCTTGCGCTACTTCGGCTTGAGTTTGGCCCCCTTCTAACCTACCAACAATTCTCCAAGCTTCTGAATCTGTCAAATGACTTCGCTGAGACATCGTACTCATCGAAACAAAGCAATTACTGAATGCCGATCATCCTTGTCTTCATTCTCTTTTATCCAGTTGAAAGTCAAATTTCATTTGCTGCCGCTTAAGCGACGTTTTTGACGTCGAACTCAAAATTTGCATACTTCACAGTTTGAAAACCAGAAAAATTTGTACTTGTGATTCTCTTCTTCTGCTTTCGGCAAAAAAAATTTCGTTTATATCTTTATTTTATATAAAACATTAAATATCCTTTAATTGTTTTGATCAGTGTAGTAATAGCTCAATATTCAATTCCAGCTCAATATTGGAACAACAAAGCTTCAGTTAATGAGATTGTCGAAAAGGAATAGAAACATTCATTATAAGGAATTATAGGCAAAAATTATGATGTTAAATTGGAATTTGATTATTTATTATCGGACACGGAACAACAGAAACAATTTTTTTAATTTACTTTATAAAGTATAACATCAAATATTACACTTATTTTTAATTTTTAAAAATAAGACATTTTGATTAATAAACTTTTATGTTTCTTCGCACGTCAAGATCATGTAAAGAATATTTTTGAGGAAAAAAAATGACACACGAATGCAAAAAGTTTCGTCATCCTTGCTCTTGAGAGTAGGATACTCGGGACGTGGGTGGGGACCTGTCGAACTAGCTTCTGCTAGAGAATCCGATATTAGAGGATCGTGTCGGGTCGGAGAGAAAGGAGACTACACCTTCGACGGGTGACCAACTCCCACCGTATTTTTCTATCTTTAATTTATATAATTTTTTTTAAATATATCCGGTATGAATGTCTTAATTTTTTGTTCCATTTTTCTGGAGTGTCTTATATCAGGAATGTGGTTAGGGCATGTCGAACTGGTTTACGCTAAAGAGTCGGCTATTCGTGTCGAACGTAAGATCGCGGACAAAAGGACGAAAAATTATGAGATTGGAATCGAAACATGTGTATCTTATTTGTTTTTATTTATTTATTTATTTATTTTTGTAACACCGCTCTCAAGTAATGTAAGTTGTTTATTAAAATGGTTATATAAAAGGTGAACTTCTTAAAATCTTGTGATTTAACAATCTAATAGATTTAATAAACTTTTTTATCATGTTTTTTTAAATATTTATAAACATATATTTTAAAATTATAAACATTTCATTAGGTTTATGTATATTATATGTGTGAATATACACAGGTATACGCATATAACTAAATACTATATACAAAAATTCCCATACACTAATCCGCAACTTATGATCGTGATATTTGCCAATATCTTGTTATCTTTAAACAAATTTTCATTAATTAATCATATTAATTATAGTTCTTTTAAAGAGTAAGTAAATAAACATTAATTATAACCCAATTATTTCTACCTGCAACTTAAGAACAGTACGAAAATATTAATAATGAATTGAAGAGAGTATAATTAATTCAATGGAAAATATACAAACTAGATAGGCTTGTATTTAAACTTACCGCATTTTAATTAAATTTTAAAAGCAAATTATTTCTAACTTGAAAAAATAATTAATGCATATATTCAACAGTTATCTGTTTCCTAATTCATTTTTATGACTTATTACTATGCAAGAAAAAAAAGTAATTTGACAACTCACGTAATTGAATCTACGGTAATTCATTTTCTTATAAACAGATTTTATTCAACATTTTTTCTTTTTCCATCACCATAAAAAAGAATGAAGATATAAAAAATATAAAATGAGGTCCCACTAGACAGTTTTAAATTGAAAGAAACAAAAAAGCTTTTGTGGTTTTTTTTCTCTTTAACCTTTGGATTGCCTATTTTTATTTCCTAAGAGTATTTTGAAGCAAAGAAGTGGTTCCAACCTTTTTTCTGCTTTAAAAGAATGTTCCAAGGTTGGTTATGATATTATTAGATGATAATAATAATAATAATAAGTACAAGCGGATAAAACCGATCTGCCTCGGTTACAGAAAAGAGGTGAAAATATTTCTTTTTCTTCTTCTTTTTCTTTTTTCGTTTTTTAGTGAAAATTCTGAGAGATTTTTTATTTAAAATTTTGTGTTTCCAATATATTGTTATTTAGATATAATCTTATATATTAACACTTACAAAATATGTTAAAATACATTACAAAAAACACCCGGTAACCTTTTATAAAAACAGTGGCGACAATTAAAACACCTGTTTTTTAAATTCAGCTTTTATACTAAAAAATGTATTGATTTTCTAGTTTCTTTAGGTAAAAAAAACTCTTTTTTTTAAATCATTAGTAACTCGGAAGCGGTTATTTTATATGTTCGTTTGTTATTACGTTAAATTTTTTTGGAATAAAAAACAAAGTAGTACTTGATTATCATATTGACCAGTTTCGTCAAATTATGCAAAATGGCAATTTTTATTTTAAATAACGATATAATATATAAATTAGAAAAAGATTAATAAAGATACAAATAACACGTCGAATTAAAAATAATTTGATAACGTAACAAAATCGTGCAACGTGTTTATTATCTAGTGAATGCGGCATTTATCATCAGCTATTAATAGCATATAATTTTATAGTTTTGCGGTAGTTTTTTGGTCGACGCTATAACAAATAGCACCAAAACAACTTTATTTCCATTTACAATGAGTGTTTTATTTTTATTATTGTTTTTTTAATGAAGCCCGCTGAAAAGTAGTACGATGAAAATTAAAGTTTATTACCACATAGTCCATCGCTATTCACCTTTGCTGATTTCCATCATTTACATACTGCGCATTAGTATAAATCTATCAGAAGACGCCATCAGATGAATTTTCCACTGTTTTTGGCTCGATTATGGTTCCTGATCATGGGTGTAGTTTTAAAAATTCCAGAGAATATACGCCATGAGCGGAGGGTATACGCTCAAGGCAGAGGGTATGCCCTAGAATGTGTATACTATAAGCTTTCTAGAGAAGCAGATGGTATACGGTGCTCTTTTAAAAAATCCAGATGGTATACGACATATACCCCCCGTATACCTTCCACGACACCACTGCTCCCGTTTAATATCTATATATTTAAAACGCTAAGCATTTCCTATCGACAGTCCGTGAGAGCAAACGCATCAAATTACTGCATCAAATCACACCATTCTTTTTTTAAGCGAAAGGTATTTGGCCACAGATTTGTTATCGTGCATTTCTTTGTTCAAAAATTTTATTAATTAGACACAATTTTCAATTAAAATTGCACGTATGCGCAGGTGTAGTACATAAGTACAAGTCTGCCTTTGGAGTGACGCACTGCACATGCGTAGAGATCCTCGCTCAGTTGAATTATGGCTTCACAGCTAGAGGTTTAGCTTTAAATGCGTCTGCATCGCAAATATAATTTATTCGATCTTATTGTAAACAAGCTCTTTTTTTATCACAATGTTATTATTTGTCTCTTTTAGTGTTATGAACAATTAAAAAATATATTTTATTTCAGAATGTGTCGTACTACACATAGAAGATAAATTGAATGAGCTGAGGCTAAAAGTTACGACTGGTAATCCTTCTTCTACATTGCCGTTACACACGAAGATTGAAAATGTTAGCATTTTTAGTTGTAGCTGATATCAATATATCAAAAAAGAAGTTATCATAAATATTAAAACCCAAAACAATTTCTGTAAAATCAAAATCCAAATTCCAGACAATTGCGCGTGCGTCAACTGATTCTGGAACTTTCCCATTATAGATTATTACTCTGTGTGTTCCTGGTAGCTTAGTGGGGTAACGCAGCTTGTTTAATCATTGAGTTTTTGTAGAGGATGCAGGTTCGAATCCAACTCCGGCAAAATGATTTGTGCAGAATTTTTGTCGTCAATTCATTTCAATAATAACATATTTTATAAATAAGAAAAGTTTTAGGATTTTTATTATTATTATTATTTGAATGCTTTAAAATTGAACAAAATTTAACACTGAAAAATACCTTGAAAAAATAATTATTTTATATTTAAAATACTTAACCTAAAATATTTTACATGCAATTACATAAATTGAACTGATCTACAATTTTCGTTACATTTTTTCTACCATTATCAAGAATATATATGTCTATAAGAAAGAAAATTTTGTCATTCATTAAAAAAAGAAGAAAAAAAAGGAAAGAAATTAAAATATCAGTATAACAGCCATAAAATAAATTACTTTGATAACCATGATTTAATATTTGAAAAGATGTATGAAAATGTATAAGAAAATTCAAGTAGTAAAAAAATCATATTATAAATAGTTAGCTGCATCAAATTTCAAATGTAAGATTTTAGAGAATGAGACAGATAAAAATAAAAGTCATGGCAGCTTTGAATGGTCGCGTAAATATTGTTACTTGAGAGTAAGGGGGGGGGAGAAAGAAAATATGAGTAGAAAGCAAAAACAATAACTTACACAGTATTTTTAGTTAAATTTCTGATAAAATACCAACATAATTAGTTTTAAATTATAAACTTAAAACTATTTTACTTCATCGAATAGATTAGGCCAATTATCGTCTTAAAAAAAAGTAGAAATCACTTATGTAATATAGTAATTCATCACAATTTGAATAGACAAATTTAAAAGAAACTAATTAAAAATTCAAGAATTTTTCTGATGAAACATTCAAGTTGTTTACCGTCAAATTTTGACGGGCATTATCTAGTGCTGTTTTAAGTTCCATCTGTTTTTAGTTGTCATTTTCTTACTGAAACTACTTTATCTGGGTGACATGTGGTCATGGAAAAGACAGTCAAAAAATATTTTAAATACCAATATTTTGTTCAAGAGAAATTCGTCTTTTTTAATCCTTAATAAGGGAATCCTTTTAATTATCCTTTTATCCTTTTTTATCCTGAATAAAACTTTTTTAATTAGTATTTTTGTAAGAAAATTGTCATAGTTTCCTCTTTTATTAACTGTGTTTTTCAATGACCACTCGCCAACTTGTTTATAATTAAGTAAAAAGAATGATTTCGATAATCTATTGTAAAATATCTTGATTGTAGATTCTCGAAAGTAACCAATGACTGTATTAGTTGTGTTTTTTTATGATGACGATAAATTTTCAACAACATTCCTTCACAAATTTCAGTACAAGAATAAAATATGAGATCCAAATGCACTTATGCGAACGATTATATCCAAATTTTAAAAATTCAACAAATGATAACGAGAAAAGTTTTCAAATATTTGTTTATGGAGATGAAAATATGTTATAACACCTTTTGTTTGAAATTTTAAACCTCTTTAGTTAAATTGAGTGCTTTCTAAATTCTCCAGAGATCTAAGAATACGAGACCGGAGAATAACTTTTCTTCTATATTATGTTCTTTTATGAACAACATTTCTAATTTTGGAATTTGCCAAATTTTAAACCAGAATCCACTCTCAAGAAAGTAATATTTTCCACGGAAACCATAATAAGTACAAAAGATATTTTTAAATTGTAAACGGGTACATTGGAAGTAAAAGTTTCGAGCGATTCGTTTATGAAGCACATAAATAAGAGCAAAAAGAATACTTGGAACAAATTTTAGTTCGAAATTGTAAGGCTTTATAGTTAAATTCTACTTTTCTGATCTCTGGGGATACGTGAACATGATAACGAAAAATAATTTCTACTTTTTGGTTCGTTGTTTTACGAGAAATATTCCCAGTTTTAGATTTTTACATTTTTTTATGGAAGTTTTATTTATTGAAAAATATTTATTCATTTGTAAAATGAAAATAGATTGAAAAACAAAAGTATAGAAAAAGCATTTAAGTGTTTTAATGCTGCAAAGAAAATAAAAAAGGAAAAAAGAAAGAAAAAAAGAAAAAGAGATAAGATAAAGAAAGTTCCTTTCTTTTGCTTTCATTTTCCACGATGTATATATTTGTACAATAAAAACGAATTGATAATTAGAAATCTAAAACATAATTTATTAGCGTAATTCAGATTTTTTTAAAAACAAGTCGAAAATTGTACGTCAAACATGGCGAATGAGGTGCGTTTGTACTGTAACAAGTTTTGTAAATGTTTAGATTTTGATGCAATAGCTGTTGCACTCTTATGCAAATTATAATTAAATATGATATTTTTATGATTATACTACCACTGACAATAAAGTTCGGTGAATAGTCCTGTAACAATGTAGATGAAATATTAAAAAAATTACCATACCATCCTTAGAAATAGTTTAGCATAACTATGCACCGCTGAGATCTGCTATACATATCCTGGGAAATTCGCAAGAAGTCTTCTTTTGGAGAGAAGTTCAAAAGCTTCGTCACGTTTCGTTGGATGTCAGTTTTAGGGTCAAATCTCTTTCAAAGAGAGTTTCAGTCGTGAAAATAGGAAGAAGTCTGAAGGAATGAGATCTGATGAGTACGGCGGATGATCAATTTGCATCACCCTTCATGAATTTCTTTCGGTGTCTTGCAAAGCTTAAAATCAAAATTTAAACTAATCTTTTTTCTTTCATTTTCCTGTTCTCAGTTCAGAACCAACACACTGGACAAGCACTTAGTAAAACACGTGTTACAGAGAACATAAACGACGCTCAATTTAACAACGGTGGGGAAAGATGGTCAACACTTGCCTCTATGCAGGTGCAGCATTTTGTTTCTCCAATGTTTCCAGGTCAGTCGTTCTGAATTCATTCACCGAACTTTATTGTAAGAGGTAGTATATATTAAATTCAGTACTGCGCAAATAATAGGATTGTGTAACAGGCCATAAGGGGCCGTCAAAATGTAACATATAACGTTATCAACTTGCTGATAATTTTGGGTCTCCCCCACTCTCCTTTTCGATATCATACGTTATCCTCCTTCGACCTCCACCCCACGGTAATGATATCGCTATCAAAGTATAAAACATTTTTCATCTTTAGAATGAATTTTTATTTTTGGAGTGATATACAAAACTGGTTACATTTCTTTTTCGCATATTTTATTGATTCAAATGAAGAAAAGTCAATAAAATATCGTACTATATCAAATAACACTTAAAAGAAAGTTACTATTTATTATATTTTTTTGTTACATAATGTATTCAGTATGTATACAGTAATAATGTCTTGTTGCACTTGCCCGAAACGGAAGTGCGAGGGGTAGTAGAAACTCTTATCAACAAAACAAGTGGACAGCATTCTTTCACTTTCTCTTTTATTTATTAGTTAACACAAGATTAATTTAAAATGTACTTCACATATGGTTCCTCGATCCGTGATTTTATATGCATATAATGATTAAAAAATAGGAATGTATACCATATTTTCAATTAAATAATTTTCTAATAATTTAGTGGTTTAAATAATAATTTTGTATTTTATAAAAAGAGATAACCAGCTAAACAAAAGATAACATACAATTTTAAACAAAAGTACACATTAGAAATAAAAAAGAAAATTGTAATTGGATCCAAAATGATATCGACAGTAAATCCACAGAAATCATACTATATCATGTGCCAAATGCCCCCTCCCCCCTAAAATGATAATATTTTATTTGTACAGTCCCTTAGTCAGCAGGGCAACCTAGTATTGTATTAAATATCATGGGATATCATTGAATTAATTACGTATGATAGGATTTGATATATCGAAGAAATCTTTTATTAAATTCTTTTAAAATTTCGTTAAGGTTTTTGGCCATAACATAAAATTATTTTCTTATTATTTTAATTATTAAGTATTCATAAAATTTGAAATGACTCAACAAAATTCCGCAAGGAATTTCAAACCATTGAGTTTCGTAGTCTTTACGCTGTTATATGTAGGCAGACGAACAAACTTGACGACGATTATAGGTGCTATGTAATTATGAACACACTTAAAGCTATGCTTTTAAAATTTATGCAGCTGTTAAATATTATTTGAGAAAACCCTGTCCAGAGGCTTCGGTTTTTTCTTGAATAAAAATATCTACAACTATCTAAAATTGAAGTACGCATGCGTATTTTGTATTGTCGTATTTAATTTTTAGCAATTTAATCTCGTATACTTTATGAAATAATTTCGCGGACAAATAATTACTTTTTTACTTATATAATATAAGCATTTTGTCTATCTTTTATTTAAGTTACTCTGCAAATTCTTGAAACACTTTTAGAACTCTAATTCAACAAAATAATTAACACTTCTAAAATCGTTTTAGGTTGTCTTATGAATGTGTAGCAAATGCATTGTGTCAGGAAAAATTGTTATACAAAAAGTGTTATTAAAAATTGTATATGCTTTCCAGAAATGCAGTTATTGACTTTATTTGCAAAATTAGTTAACTCAGCCAATAATCTCTGCAATTTTGTTTCCTATAAAGCACAATGTCGTTTATTTCTTTTTTAAAATTGTGTCACTTAAAAAAACCCATGTAGAAAGTGTTTTCAAAGTCTTTTACATGTTTTATAGTGTTCTAAACTATGTGGTGTTTACAATGTGTTGTTTATTTGATGAAAAGGGGATGCTCAGCACAACATTATTGTAAGAAAATATATTTTAGAACAGTAGTTACAAAACTATTTAAAAAAAATACAATACTATTTTTAGAACACATTTCTAGATAGTAACTTTTTTGCAACATATTAAAAACACTATCACAGCACACACAAAAAATAATGTGTATGCAGTTTTTTAATTCACAGCACATTAATGCGTTGTAAATTTGGTAATAAAAAGTGACCTAAAATGTGTTTATTTGAATTTGCAGTATACAGAGAATTTTTTCTCCTGAAAAAATCAAATCTTGCAAAACTGAGAAAAATTCCCCGTGAACTGTTCAAATGTAACTTTTACTTGGAAGCCCTGATATTTAAGTGGATATAAACAGATTGCCTAAGGAAATTCTATCATCCGGTTAGAAGAAAATAACGTTTTCTTTATCCAAGAAATGTGTTGTAGATGAAAGTCGATTGGAAGAAAAATGATAGAGTAGGGAATAAATAATATTGCTAGGGATTTGGTTGATTGGTAAATAACACAAATTACTTTCGGTTTCCTTTTATTATCAGATATACAATGGCTAAAAAATAAAGCTTAAACATAAAAATTTAAGAAAATTAACTGATTTTACGAACTAGACGACAATTACAGGTGCTATGTAATTATTAACACACCTAAAGATATGCTTTAAAAAAATAGTCTAGCTGTTAAATAAAGTTAGTGAAAACCTTGTCAAACGATTTCACTTTTTTCTTCTATAAAAAGCATCTACAACTATCTAAAATTGAAGTACGCATACTTATTTTGTCTTGTCGTAGTTAATTTTTATCAATTTAATTTTGTATTTATATCTAATAATTTCGTAGACAATAATTACTTAATTACTTATAAAATATATTAATATTATCTATCTTTTATTTTTGTTACAAAGATTTTTTCCCCTAAAAAATCAAATTTTACAAAACTCAGAAAAATTCCCTGCGAACTGTTCAAATGTAACTTTTATTTAGAAGCCCTGACATTTATCTGAGATATAAACAGATTTTCTCAGAAATTCAGTCATCTGGTTAGAAGTAAATAACGTTTTATTTATCCAGGAAACATGTTGTAGATGATAGCGGATATGATTAGCGGATATATAAGAAGAATGATAGAGAAGGAAATAAATAATATTACTAGAGATTGTGATTAGTAAATAACATAAGTTGGTGTCGGTTTCTTTTTATTATCCAATGTACGGCTGGCTCAAAAAATAGATTTTAAACATAAAAACTTGAATCTAAAAAATTGAATCATTTTGAGAGCTAGACGACGTTTATAGGTGGTATATAATTATTAACGCACCTAATGCTATACTTTAAAAAATTAGTGCAACTGTTGAATAAGGTTATAGAAAGACTTATCCAGCGATTTCGCTTTTTTCTTAAATAAAAACATCAAGAGATATCTATAATTGAAGACGCATGCGCATTTTGTCTTATAGTAGTTAATTTTTAGCAATTTCATCAAGTATTTATATCAAATAATTGCGCAGATAAATCATTGTTTAATTACTTATGATATGTAATCATTATACACTTTTCATTTTAATTACAAATAAACAACATTTCCCCTGAATAATCAATTTTTACAAAACAAAGAAAAATTCCATGCGACCTGGTCAAATATAACTTTTATTTGGAAGCCCTGGCATTTATCTGGAATATAAACAGATTTCCTCAGAATATTTTATTATCCGGTTAGAAGTAAATAGCGTTTTCTTTATCCAGGAAACATGTTGTAGATGAAAGTGGATATATTATTGGAAGAAAAATAATAGAGTTGGGAATAAATAATATTGCTAGGGATTTGGTTGATTGGTGAATAACACAAGCTGGTTTTCGGTTTCCTTTTATTATACGATAAAACACATTGGCTCAAAAAAAAGTTTAAAATTGCACGTCAATGATAGCAAATAAGGTGCGTTCAGATAAGTTCGTACTATAACGAAATTTTTAAAATACTCATATGTTGGTGTAATAGTTTACAGTATTTCGGATACAGTGCAGTATAAAAAACCTTTTGAGTGTCCCTGTAAATACTATTTAAATTCTATTCTACGTGGAGAAACTTGCAGTAAACCACAGCAACGGATTTTAATTTCATAAAATGTGAAACAGTTTAATATAAATAAAACGCACCCCAAATAACATTTCCCCCTATGCTATTATATAAAGGAATATTTTTGTGTGTCTCTGTGGATTAATAATAAATATTTTTTGCATCACAGATTATCCAGAAGATATATTTTAGTACATACCTTATAGGTGCATATCAATATTATTATGTTCGAACTATGCATTCGGTGTTCATAAAATTTTAAATGACTTGACAAAATTAAGCAACAATTGTGTATTTTAAATTTAAAACATTTCAGTTGGGTAGTTTTTGTTGTGTTATGTGCGGGCAGATGGGCGGAACGACGAGTATAGTTGCTACGTATTTACATAATTACGAACACACCTAAGAAAGGTTAAACATAAAAAATTAAGAAAAATGAATTATATTTCTTTTGAAATGTGACACATGATTTATCTACATTTTCTCATGTCTGAAATATCATTAAAATGCATAGTATGCTATTTTTGTAAAAAAAAAAAAAAAAAAAAAAAAAAAAAAAAGGGAATAATAAAAATTAATACAAAACACGAATATAGAAAACGTGATATGACGTGTATATGGAAACGAAAAAATTGCATGTAATTATTGGGTGAGTTAACAAATTTCTACAAATAGATATCAATAACTACATTTCTGAAAAAAAATCATACGTATGAAATTTGCCTTTTTAGGCAACATTTATGCTCGCATCAGTAATTTTACACATTAATATCCTAGAAAATAATTACTTTTAATAATTATTGGCATTTTTTTTCATTTTTAAAACTGTCAATTCTTTCAGGACACTCAGTGAAAAAAATGAATAACTGTGCTGAATTAATTTTTTCTAGTGTTAGAGTCAATAAAGATTTAAAAATATAAAATCACATAGATTTTATTTAAATCATTAATATGGCTCGGCATCTAACATCTTTTTACGAATGCCGTATTATTCTATGATAAAACTGTATTAAATTCCTGTGATTTCTCATTTCGAAACTTTTTTCAAACATTATACTACATTGTAGAGAAAAAAATTTCTTCATATTCCGATACTTTTAGATTTTTGAAAAGCTTTTTCTAAGTATTTTAAATTTAGGAAAAAATCCCGGTATTCAGTTAAAAAAGTAAATAAATAGCGGTAAAAAATAAATAAATAAAATAAAAATAAAAGCGTCAGCTGTGAATCCAGGGGAAAATATTTATAAAATGTTCACTTTTAATACTCCAGCTTGGAAGAAAATGATTGATAATGACGCATGGCTTTTCAAGCAATTAAGAAAAAAAAGAACACATAAACAGGTGTTTTCTTAAGTGGGGGACATTATAAACTAAAATATTTATAAAGAAACATGTGAAATGGATTTCGCTCAATGATAGTTTCTTTTCATGTTTGATCATTGCGACACAAATAAATAGGCGTGTGTTAGCTTTCAACTTAATTTAAATTCTTCTCGATTTAAAAAATTTGAAGTAGTGTGAAATCAGAAAAACATTTTTCATTATCTGTATGAACTTTAAGGGTGCTCAAAGCATTAATTGAGACGAATTATATTTCCACTATTTAAATTTATATAAGAATCTTTATTTTAAAGCGACAGTGGACATTCAAAATCACAAAATTTAACAACAACAACAACAACAAAAAATAGATTTTTCTTTTTTTGAGAATTTTGAAACTAGCTGTTCAAATTTATATTATTCAAAAGGAATTTTCAGTTATAACGTTTCTGCGTAGAGGTAATTGAAAGACGTTTGTCTTAATAATGGCGTGAGTTGTCACTATATCCTCAATACAATAGTTTTTCTTCATTTCTTATCATTAATCAGAATTAAATAGGAGAGTAAATGGTACTCACCCGATGAATTCTTCTTCATTGAAGTATCCAACAATTAAATCCACCATAGGAGAAGGGAACCGGGCATATTCACATTTTGATCTATACACTGCACTAATTCATCTTGATAAAGACGTATAATATTATTATATGGTAAGTGTAAAACACACACACAAATTATTGTATACACACTTCTTCATTTTCTACTTTAATTTTCACACGCGAGAAAAACAAACACAGCAAAAAGGATAGTGCTCACATCAAGCTACAAAACAGAGAACAGAATGAATTTAAATCGATACATACATAAATCATAATATAGAAACAATTATTAATAAAAAAAGAGTCATTTTGAAAGTTTTGACAGTTTTTGTAAACCTGTAATTGTTCACTCGTAATCACTGTTTCCAAGGTCACTCTAACGAGCACTTAACTTTATTTATGATGCCATGATAATTGTCATTTGTTGCACAACGGAGGAAATTATTTACGAATTGCGCAATGTTTCTATCAACTCCTCCTTAATTTCTGAAGTTGTGTTGTCACTCAGATGCAAGTTCTTCCTGTGAATTTCAAAAAGAGGTTTTGGCAGGGGTTTTGTGAATAAGTCAGCTATCATTATTTTGGTTGGGCAATATACGAGTTTTATTATGCCATCTTGTTTCAGTTGTTTTATGAGATGATATCTAAGTTCTATGTGCTTTGTTTTACTTGAATGTTTTTCAAGCTCTATCATTTTGATAGCCGACTGATTATCCTCGAAGAGTTCTATAGGATATGTTTGTGAGATATTGAGTTCTTCAAGTAAATTCACCAGCCATTTGACTTGATTAGCTGCATTAGCTGCTGAGATGTACTCAGCTTCGGCAGAAGATAAAGCTATGCAGGATTGTTTTTTAGTTGACCAAAGTATGGGATTTTTACCTAGCAAATATACATTACCACTTGTCGATTTTCTTGATTCTGTGTCTCCACCCCAATCAGCGTCCGCGTAGACTTCTAGCGTTGGTTTTGAATTTCCATCTATAACTAGATTAAAGGTTTTTGTTGTCTTAAGATACCTCATGACCCGCTTTACACAGTTCCAATCTTTCATTCTTGGCTTTTCGTTCCTTCGGCTTAAGATGTTGACAGCTGCACAAATGTCAGGTCTGCTCACTGTGGCAAGATATAAGAGTGCACCTATGGCTTGTCTGTACTGTGTGTTGTTTGGTAAAATATTGTCATCATCTTTAAAGTGAGTGTAATTTGTTTCCATGGGTGTACTACATGGTTTTGCTTCTTGTAAATTGAATTTATTAATTAACTCTTCAATTTTTGAAGTTTGGTTAATTAAGTAGCTTTTGTTTACCTTTCGAATGTTCATGGATAAATAATTGCTTACGTCCCCTAAATTCTTTAATTCATACTCTTTATTTAAGTTCGCGATTATTTCCTCAATGGTTTCGTCTTTCCCTGCAATTAAAAGGTCATCGACGTATGTTATTATATAGGTTGTTTCATTATTCCTTTTCTGTGTAAAAAGACATGTGTCAATTTTACTTTGAATGAAATTCATGTTTTTTAGTGTTTCTGTTATTTTATTATGCCACGCTCTCGCGGCTTGCTTAAGTCCGTAGATTGCCTTATTTAATTTACAAACTTTGGTTTCCTGGTTTGGTTCAACGAATCCTTCCGGCTGCGACATGTATATCTCCTCATCAAGTTCCCCATGTAAGAACGCGGTGTTAATATCTATATGCTTAACATTTAAGTTTTGGTGCAATGCCGCTATTAATAATGCTCTTATCGTAGTATACGATACGACCGGTGCGTAGGTTTCGTCGTAATCCTCTCCGAACTTTTGCGTATATCCTTTAGCTACTAAACGTGCCTTATATTTTTGGATTTTTCCGGTATTGTCACGCTTTAATTTGTAAGTCCATTTACAACCTATTATTCTCTTATTCGGTGGAGGATCTACAATTGACCATGTTTTATTTTTTCTTAAAGAATTCATTTCGCTCTCCATGGCTTCTATCCAATTCTGTTTTACCGGAGAGTTTTCCATTAATTTAACTTCCTTATAATCCTTTGGTTCATTAATTTTGTCGTTTTTGACAATATATATAAGCCTATCAGGAGGTACGCCTTTATTTATTCTATCTGAGCGCCTTAGTTCCACAATTTGTTGTTGAGACGCAGATGGTGTTGTTTTTCCGTTCGAAATTTCTATCTCCACGAGATTTTTACAATTGCGTTTTTCGTCTTCATTTTGTTTTTGTTCAATTTCAGGCTTATCATTTACGTATTTGAATTTATTTTCAAGAAATTTTACCGTTCTCGCGATTTTTATTTCATTTCCTCCTACATATATGCGGTATCCCTTAGATTCATTGTCGTATGCCACAAAGATACCTTCAACAGCTTTATTATCTAATTTTTGTCTTCTGGCTTTATCAATATAAGCGAAGGCTTTGCAGCCAAATACTTTAACGTAACTTAAGTTTGGCTGTCTTTCTGTCCATAATTCATATGGCGTTTTTGCATTAGCTTTTGTAGGCAGTCTATTTTGTAGGTGGTTTGCCGTACAGATTGCTTCCCCCCAGAACTTTAAAGGTAGATTTGATTCATTTAACATTGTCCTAGCCATCTCAACTAACGACCTATTTTTCCGTTCAGCCACCCCATTTTGACTTGCACAATATGGGACTGTATGTTGATGTTGTTGTGTTGTGTGTGTTTTGTTTTTATTGTGCCAACATTCTTGTGTGTTATGGCTTCTCATTTTACAAATCGAACAATATTTTGATTCTTTTTTAGCTGGAAACTTTTTCTGAGCTTTAAAAGCTTTCGCTGTATTATCAATACTTTCATAGTTTTCATTTCGACGATTAAACTCGTCAATCAGCTTATTTTTAATATATGACGGAGTTAATTGTGCTTCTTCTTTACTTTCGAGAGCAGTAATTAAATTATCATAAGACTGGGGCAGAGAGCACAGGAGGAGCGCGGAAATGTGGTGATTATCAATTATTTCGCCTATAGCTGCCAAATGATCAACGAGCTCCATTATTTTTGTAATATGATTTATCATATTTCCATTTTCTGCTAATTTTATACTATATAACTTTCTAAGGAGAAACAATTTGCTTGTGAGGTTTGATCTTTCATGGATTTCTTTTAATGCATCCCATGTTTGTCTAGCAGTTTGTAGGTTCTTAACGTGGGTTATCTGTGAATCATCGATAGTTAGATTTATCAATGCCCGGGCCTTCCTATCATTTTTGGACCATTGATCGGTCAAAGGGGTCGGTGGATTATCGGTTATTACATGGAACAGCTCTTCTTTAGTTAAGAGCATTTCAATTTTAAATTTCCATGTACTGTAATTCGTTGCTGTCAATTTTTCAATTGAATAATTGTCTTTTAAAGTGGCCATTCTAATCTTATATTTTTATTTGTTTTTTTTTTTTATTCGATATTTTTTATTTGTGTGAAATTAGTATATCACTATGTTATCAAATTGATATATCTTTTTAAATCGTTCTCATAATCATTGAAAGACGTTTGTCTTAATAATGGCGTGAGTTGTCACTATATCCTCAATACAATAGTTTTTCTTCATTTCTTATCATTAATCAGAATTAAATAGGAGAGTAAATGGTACTCACCCGATGAATTCTTCTTCATTGAAGTATCCAACAATTAAATCCACCATAGGAGAAGGGAACCGGGCATATTCACATTTTGATCTATACACTGCACTAATTCATCTTGATAAAGACGTATAATATTATTATATGGTAAGTGTAAAACACACACACAAATTATTGTATACACACTTCTTCATTTTCTACTTTAATTTTCACACGCGAGAAAAACAAACACAGCAAAAAGGATAGTGCTCACATCAAGCTACAAAACAGAGAACAGAATGAATTTAAATCGATACATACATAAATCATAATATAGAAACAATTATTAATAAAAAAAGAGTCATTTTGAAAGTTTTGACAGTTTTTGTAAACCTGTAATTGTTCACTCGTAATCACTGTTTCCAAGGTCACTCTAACGAGCACTTAACTTTATTTATGATGCCATGATAATTGTCATTTGTTGCACAACGGAGGAAATTATTTACGAATTGCGCAATGTTTCTATCAGTAATAAGCTCTTATATTTGTAAAAAGGGTATATATTTCTGCAGTTTGTTCTACTTAAAATGCTGTTTTTTCATTATTGAAAATTTCGCACATTTATAAACTTTAAAATGGTTCATGCGCATTCCCAATTATTAAATTTTTTAAAATTTATATTTATAACACTGTACAATAATAAATAAATGTTATATTTCAGAAATATTTTAATGTTGAAATTTATGTGAATATGAAAATTTATAGCTACTTAGAAAAAACGAAACATAATTATCAAAATATTTTTTTCTTCTTATATATTCAACGAACTTATACAATTCATGCCAATTTCCATTGAAATATATAAAAAATATCTCATGAGTTGATATTGTTATATTTTATGTAAAAGAAATGCGCATGGGACATATTAAAATATGACAATTATTTGTTATTTTAAAAATTAAAATATTCAATAATTTAAAAACTTTTCATTTTTTTATCACCAACTTTTGAATATAAATGTTTCAGCTTGCCATTAGCATTTGAGCCAATTTTCAAATGAATCTATTGAAAAAAAAGATGGATTTGGTTTTTAATGTCCACTGTCTTCTAACCGTAGCAGGGAGAGGGGCGGGGGGGGGGGTGTATGTAGCCATTTTTCCAACAGAAGGAGTGATTCAGTCTACAAAGCAACCTGGGAATTTTTTTAACTAAATGTTTTCAAATATATTTTGAAAACACATTTTTTCCTCTTGTAATTTTTAACATAACGTTTTGCACAATCTTTGGACTTTTTTGGATGAAAACTAAAGGTTTATTTCTATATCAGAATCAATCATTGAGGTTTATTTTTTCTAGTTTAATAGTTACAGGGTCGAAATTGGTATATATGAGTTAAAATGACATTGTTTTAATTCTATTCAAGCAATTCAGTTTTCAAAATCTACTTTTATATGATACACATTTTTTATAAATATGAAAGTTAAATACTGTTTTGGCTATAGTAAACCTGCCAGAAGCAGATATTAAATTCCAAATATAATGTTACATTGATAGAGATTGAATCTAAACTATTAGAGCCACACACTGCACCAGTCTGAGAAGCTCGGAATAAAAGAACTAAGGAACAAAAGTGATTAAATAAAACATTTATTTCAACGGTTAGTTTTTACAATAATAGCAATCTCTCCCTTTTTTTAGTATTCTGGTGACTAGATAACATGTTAATTTCTGAGTATCATAATGGCTAAATTCACTAAAATGATCTACTATAAAAGAGTTGCTTTTGAATAGCTCAAATTTTGCCTAACGCATGCAATAATGTAATAGCGCAATCATGTTCGCTTCGTATTCAGAAAATACACAAAGACTTTGCAAACGAAGGTCCGTGTTAATTTAAAATACAAGTTCCAATTTCCCATTTTGTTTAAATCAAGGTTTGTTTGAAAAATGGACTTGCTAGTTTTAAATATTTTCAAATGCATTTTCTATCTATAACCCATTGTTAATATATTAAAAAATTAAAACCTTTTTGGAATAACAAACATTAAAGAAAACACAACTCCGCACTCCATTGAAAACTATTATGATTTAACTATATTGAGAAAAAAATCCGTCAAAAATATAAGTAAATGTACAAGTTAATAATTTTTAAGTAGAACTGATAATCTAGAAACTGAATTGTTTTAAGTTGTTTATTACTTTATTTTATTTCGTACAATGACTAAAATTGTTTTATTTAAAGGAAATTCTCTTTTAAATTGTTCAGAATTACTAAGTAGTTCCCCACTCCGACCCTCTTTGATATTTGAAGAAAAATGACTGCTGTTTACTAAAATAATTTTTCTCTTTCTTTTATAAAATAAATGAGAATATGAAAGACTCAGCTTTAATTTATTTTCCTTTTATCTGTTTTTCCCTAGAGACAGGTGCAAAAATCCCATTTAAGAAATATTTTAAAAGATATATTTTATATGCAGTTCTTTTATTTAGTAGGGAAAAAGCACTAAAAGAATAATTGTAAGAATGTATAAACAAACGTAATTAATCAAATTAAATAAACAGATTTAAACAGAATAAAGAATATAAACGAAATAAAGAAGTAGGTATATTCATTTAATTGCTAAAGAGATTCATTATTTAAATTTACTTACTTAAAATACTTTTTTTAAAATTTATTTTTGTATACTGCTAAATGAATGCGTAAGAAAATAAGTTTCCAGGAAGAAAATAATTTTGAAATATTTTTTCACAAAAATACACAAATTTAATATTTCAAATACCGATTTTAAAATAACAAGCTAGTTTTATTTTTCGAGTTTTTTACTTAAACATTTTTTATACTGTCAAAAGTAAAATAGTGAATAAAGTATTGTAGTTTGTTATGTTACATATTTTTTATACTGTATTTTGTACTTTGTATTCCATATTTTGTTATGTTATATATTTTCTATAATGTAATTTATATTTTATATTTTGTTATATTATATTTTTCTTATTAGACATTGTCATTTTACTATGTAATTACTCTGTTGACACTCTATTAGTCTACGCTCCATTGAAAACTATTATGGCTTAACTTCACCGAAAAAAAAGTGCGTCAAAAACATAAATAAATGGAAAGTTAATAATTTTTAAGTAGAATTAATAACCTAGAAACAGAATTGTTTTAAGTAGTTTATTATTTTATTTTATTTCGTACAATCTCTAGATCTATTTTATTTAAAGGAAAGCTTTTTTTAAATGCTCAGTGTTACTAAATAGTTCCTCACTCCCACCCTCCTTGAAATTTGAAGAAAAATTACTGCTCTTTACCAAAACAGTTTCTCTCTTTCTTTTAAAATAAATAAGAATATGAAAGACTCAGCTTTAATTTATTTTCATTTTATTTGTTTTTCCCTAGAGACAGGTGCAAAAATCCCATTAAAGAAATACTTTAAACGATATATTATATTTTGTATGCAGTTCTTTTATTTTGTAGGATAGAAATCACTGAAAAAATAATTGTAAGGATGTATAAACAAAATCGTAATTAATCAAATTAAATAAACAGATATAAACAGAATAAAGAAGTAGGCATATTCATTTAATTGCTAAAGGGATTCATTACTTAAATTTACTTACTTAAAATACTTTTTTTTTTTAATTTATTTTTTTATACTACTAAGTGAATGAGTAAAAAAATAAGTTTCCAGAAAAAATATCATTTTGAAATATTTTTTTTACAAAAATACACAAATTTAATATTTCAGCAACGGATTTTAAAAGAATAAGCTAGTTTCATTTTTCGAGTTTTTTACTTAAACATTTTTTACATTGTCAAAAGTGAAATAGTGAATAAAGTACTGCAGTTTGTTATATTACATATTTTTATACTGTATTTTGTATTCCATATTTTGTTATGTTATATATTTTCTATAATGTAATTTATCTTTTATATTTTGTTATATTATATTTTTCTTATAAGACATTGTCATTTTATTATGTATATACTCTGTCGACACTCTGCTGAAATTATTCGACACACTCTATTAGTCTAAATTCCATTGAGAACTATTATGATTTAACTACATCGAGAAATAATTGCGTCAAAAATATAAATAAATGTACAAGTTAATAATTTTTATGTAGGATTAATAACCTAGAAACTGAATTGTTTTAAGTAGTTTCTTATTATATTTTATTTCGCTCAATTCAAGAAAGATGGGAAAATTTTTAAGAGGTAATAGGCGCCATCAAAGTTTTGGGTCCAAAATTTGAGGTGATTATAAAAAACGGAAAAATTGGCCGATTCGTTTGCGGTTTTTACGAAAACTATTCTTTATATCAGTATTGTCTTGAAAATAAATTATAAAGGTAAATTTCAAAAAATGCCGATAGAGGGCGCTTTAGACTTTGGAGCAACGAACAACAATTTTTTTCCGTTATTTTTTGCATCTCATTATTTTTTTTAGAATTTTAGACATAAACTTAAATTTTGAGCTCAAAATCTGTGGTTAAGTAGCGCAAACTGAACTGTGTTCAATGGGAGTGGGTAGGTTTAAATTTCAAATGATTATAAAAAATAGAAAATTGGTCAATTGATTTGCGGTTTTCACTAAAATTATTCTTTATGTCAGTATTGTCTTCAAAATAAATTATGCAGATAAATTTTAAAAAATCCCGATAGAGGGCGCTTTAGACTTTGGAGTAATGTACAACTATTTTTTACCGTTATTTTTTACATCGCATTAAGTTTTTTTAGAAGCTTTGACATAAACTTAAATTTTGAGCTCAAAATCTGAATCATTGAAAGTGGTTAAGTAGAACAAACTGAACTGTGTTCATTGGGGGTGGGGAGGTTCAAATTTCAAATTATAATAAAAAACGGAAAAATTGGTCGATTCGTTTGCGGTTTTCTCTAAAACCATTCTTTGTGTCACTATTTCCTTAAAAATAAATTTTTAAAATAAATTTCAAAAAATTCCGTTAGAGGGCGCCTTACACTTTAGAGAAACCAACAACTATTTTAACCATTACTTTTTTTAATCTAATTAAATGCTTGCAAAAGCTTAGACTTAAATTTTGAGCTCAAATTCTGAATCGCTGGGAGGGGTTAAGAAGCGCAAACTGAATTGTGTTCAGGAGTTGAAATGATACCCTGCCCACACTACGAACACGATTCAATTTTTCTCTACTTAATTACTCAAAACGATTCAGATTTTGAGCTCAAAATTTAAGTTTAAGCTTTTAAAACATTTATTTAGATAAAAGAAAAATAACGGTTAAAAATAGCTGTTGGTTACTCTAAACTTTAAGGCGCCCTCTAACGGAATTTTTTGAAATTTATTTTCAAAATTCATTTTCAAGGAAATAGTGACATAAAGAATGGTTTTAGAGAAAACCGCAAACGAATCGACGTATTTTTCCGTTTTTTATAATAATTTGAAATTTGAACCTCCCCACCCCCATTGAAAACAGTTCAGTTTGCGCTACTTAACCACTCTCAACGATTCAGATTTTGAGGTCAAAATTTAAGTTAATGTCAAAGCTTCTAAAAAAAAACTTAATGAGATGCAAAAAATAACGGTAAAAAATAGTTGTACATTACTCCAAAATCTAAAGCGCCCTCTATTGGCATTTTTTGAAATTTATCTGTATAATTTATTTTCAAGACAATACTGACATAAAGAACAATTTTAGTGAAAACTGCAAATCAATTGACCAATTTTTCTGTTTTTTATAATCATTTGAAATTTGAACCTACCCACTCCCATTGAACACAGTTCAGTTTGCGCTACTTAACAACAGATTTTGAGCTCAAAATTTAAGTTTATGTCTAAAATTCTAAAAAAAATTAATGAGATGCAAAAAATAACGGTAAAAAATAGTTGTTCGTTGCTCCAAAGTCTAGAGCGCCCTATATCGGCATTTTCTGAAATTTATCTTTATAATTTATTTTCAAGACAATACTGATATAAAGAATAATTTTCCTAAAAACCTCAAACGAATCGGCCAATTTTTCCGTTTTTTATTATCATCTCAAATTTTGGACTATAAACTTTGATGGCACCTATCTCCTTCGGAAGACGTTTGGTACCCTTCGTTTCCCATTTAATATTATTTGTCTTGATGTGTACTATCACCTCTTAAAATTTTTCCCATCTTTTTTGAATCACCCTGTATATATATATATATATATATATAATCTTTTGTGAATTTACTATTTTTAAACTTTCTTAAAATTTAAAATCTAATTCTTGGCATAGTGAAATTATTAATTAGTTTATTTTTTTCAATTAATACTTTTAAAAGTATACGAAATACAACTATTTAGAAATGTCATTACATATAAATTTTTAAAATACATAATTGGAAAAAAAATAATAAATCCACTTTGCCAAGCAATAAGTTTGGAAATTTTTCAAAAAAGTTTAAAAATAAATAAATTTATAATTCTTTTGAAAAAATTATGTAAATAATTATTAATATATTGTTTTCATGTGAAAACACTTATCTTCTAAACAATCTTCCAAGAAATATTGTTTATAGATCAAATTTTGAATTTCTGCCTAAGCAATCTTAATGGCATGAAACTGGCAGGCTTTTGGCTAGTTAAAAAAAGGCCTTTTTTATGGGTAGCTTTTGGCTAAATTTAATTCTTAAAAACACAAATGGCTAGGCTAGGGTGAACTTCTGGCCAACCTTTATTGTTAATGGCCCTTAAAAGAATAACTGTGGCCAGTTTGAGATTGTCTGATGTTTATTGTAAAACATTAATGGCGCATTTGTGGCCAAATTCTTGTATTTATGTTCACTTACCTTCTGTCCACTTTCTGGTCGGCGTGGCAGTTTTTTGTAGAGCCGTTACGGCAAAAGATGGCGGGCAGTTATCAAACACTTTGGGCCAAATTAACGTGCCATGAGTTGCCCACAGGTTATGTGTTTGTTGGAGTAATTCATAATTTGTAAGATAAAAGATCTTTAAAATCACAATTATAAAACACAAGCCAAAAACTTAACACTTTCGTTGCTTCACGCGCAACTTCATATCACGCGCCTTCGCGTGATATGACGCCGGCGTTAAGGGGCCACTCACGTGCCAGCGCATCATGCGGGGTGATGTCCAATATCCGGTCACGCGCTGGCGCGGGAAAATCTTTCACTGATTCTTTGTTATAAAAAGTAAATCGGCTTCTGGGTAAAACCCTCTTCTACAGTGCGGCACTGACTATCATCATATCTTCACGTAAGCGGCGGCGAACGTGTTAATGCTAAATCACTAAAGAAAGGGAAAAATCAAATTTGAAACGAAAATTTTTAAGAATGTTTCAGAGATTAGGAAATTATAAGATAAAGATATTTTAATAATGATAAATCATATTTTATTAGTGATCTTGATTGTTTATTCGACTAAAAGAAACAAAAAGGTTAATCAGATAACAAATGATTAGGAAAACATAATGTATTCATAAAATTAATGAATTAGAAAAATGAAAATTATTTCAAAATTATTAAATATTAATTTTTAATAAAAAAGAACGATTTATATTAAATCTTTAGAGTATTATACTTAACTTTATTTTTGTTAATCATGCAAACGGTTTAATTTAAATAATTTGTTATATCATTTGTCTGCTACTTTAGTTTTTAGTTATTTTATTTAATTCATGTAATTTATCTTCAACATTAAAATCCTTTGCGTACTGAAGAAGAAAAAAATAAAAATAAATGAGAAACATTATTATTATTTTCTTTTTTTTTTTCGGCATTTTAGTTTAGCGTATGGATCATAACTTTAATTAAAGTTCTGCAATTAATCATAAAAATTATTATGTTAAAAAGAAAGTAAAAAAGAATATTACTTTTGGGAAATAAATTTCATGAATTTTTAATAGTTAATGTATTTAAACTTTTGTTTTTCAAATTTAAAATTAATTGAAATGTTTTGAAATTTACAAAGTTTAAATAGAAAAAATATCTTAAATAAAATGCATAAAATATGAAATCTTTGATTCAAAATAAAGCAAATATATGAAAATAAAATTATTTTTTAATAAAATGGATTGAAAACAAACTAATTTTACATTCTTTAAAAGAAAAAAAAAAGGTGGGGAGAAAAAAATTCAATTGCAAATTACAAATTAATATTTAATAATAAATTATACTTTAAATACAAATTATTAACGGTAAAACTATTTACTGAAAAGGTACAATACGATTTTATTAAAATTTTCCCATTACACGATTAACTGCTCTTTAAAGCTCAAAAACAAACGGATGTTAAAAATCTTTTGTAAAAACAGGACAGGCTCCTGCAATCTTTAAATAGCTACCGTGATCAATTTCAAAAGATTTCAATCACGGTAGCGATTGAAAGATCTCAGGAGGCTTTCCTGTTTTCACAAATGAGTTTTAACATCTTTTGGTTTTGAAGTTTGAAAGGCATTTAATCATTTAATGGGAAAAGTTTATTAAAATCGTATTACACCTTTCTACTTTCTTCTATCTTCAATAGAAGAAAGTATTGTAATCGCAATTTTTTTCGACTTCCGGTTTTCGACGGATTTAGAAGATTCCAAGAGTCAGAGATTCCAAAAACATGTTTTTACAAAATGTCTGTCTGTCCGTGTGTCTGTGTGTCTGTGTGTCTGTCTGAATGTCGCCATTCTACCATCAAAAAGTGCCTGAAGTTTTGCATAGAATTGAACCAAATTTTTTGTGAATATTTTTGGCTGTGGCAAGCAGGTCCTCCTTCAGTTTTGAAATATTACGCCGGAAGGAGGCGCTGCAATCGCGATTTTTGTGCCATTTTCAATATTGTACCGACCAAAAACATATGAAGTTATGCATCGAATTGAACCAAATTTTCTGTGTATGTGTATGACTATGGCTAGTTGGTCCTCAATGAATTTGAAAAAAAATCCGCCGGAAGAGGGCGCTGCAATCGCCATTTTTGTGCCATTTTCAATATTGTACCGACCAAAAGTATATGAAGTTATGCTTCGAATTCAACCAAATTTTTTGTGTATGTGTATGACTATGGCTAGTTGGTCCTCCCTGAATTTGAAAAAAAATCTGCCGGAAGGGGGCGCTGCAATCGCCATTTTTGTGCCATTTTCAATATTGTACCGACCAAAAGTATATGAAGTTATGCATCGAATTGAACCATATTTTTTTTGTATCTGTATGACTATGGCTAGTTGGTCCTCCCTGAGTTTGAAAAAAAAAATCCACCGGAAGGGGGTGCTGCAATCGCGATTTTTGTGCCATTTTCAATATTGCACCGACCAAAAGTACATGAAGTTATGCATCGAATTGAACGAAATTTTTTGTGTAAGTGTATGGCTATGGCTAGTTGGATCGCCCTGAATCTGAAAAAAATCCGCCGGAAGGGGGCGCTGCAATACCGAATTTTATGCCATTTTCAATATTGCACCACATAAAAGTGTATGAAGTTAGTTCTAGAACTGAACTAAACATTTTGTATATGGTTATTTTTTGGTAAGGCAAGTAGGTCCTCTCTGAATTTGAAAAAAAATCTGCTTATCATTCTATCGTCCATCGGCTCGTGCAGAGACGGAAGTTCATTTTTACTCCGATGAATTGATTGAATCAAAAATTTAAGATGAAAATCAAAGTTGGTAAGGTATTGAATTAAAATTATTAAAGCATTAAAATGAGTAAATATATTTTTTTAATATTAAAATGTATGTATGAGATAGAAGAAAGTTTTGGGATTGGTACATCCAACTAGTTTAGTAAATAGTTTTATTTTTAGCAATTTAAACGCAAGTTGAAAAGTGTCATTCCACTCGGAATCCAATTTGAGTTTTACGTTTTTCAAGTAATTACAAATTAATACTTATTTTACTTAGAATAGATTTCCAAAAAGAGTATTAGATGTACCATAAAGATGTGTGCATAAAATATTCGAAGAAAATATATAATAACATGAATGACGATACATTTAATAATTTTGATTATATATTTTAATAAAGTGGCGAATTATTTGAACAGTAGCACAAAAATTGTTATAAGCTTTTTAAAAATATTTAAAAATTTATATATTGATTGATCTGCATCTAATTTAATCTGATCTGTTGTGTGAAATATCTCTATTAAAACAAAAGAGTGGATTTAACTTCTCAGGAAAAATTTTTAATTGGATCCTGAGTGGCTTGCTTTTTAAGTGCTTTACTCATATTGATTTATATTGCTTATTTAAATTACTCTTCTTGATTTAAATTGTTTAAAAACAACTCGTTCATTAGAGTTGTTTCAACTCTTTAAGAGAAGCTGACTTTCAAATCGTGAGATAAATGAATTTTCGCTCAACTTAAGTTATGTTTTGGCTGAGATTTTAAGAGAGTATTAAATATTTATTGATTACCCTGCATGAACAAAATAAATAAATAAATGAACGATATGAAGAAATTTCTGAAGAAACATTTTTTTAATACCAACTGAATCCAATATAATTGATAATATTTTGGTTTGTAATAATTTATGATTTGTAAATATTTAAAAGAATGTTAAAAAGTAAAATATTGGCTTTATGTTTTCCGAAACGGTTTGAAAAGTATTACATCGATGTTACTAATATAAATTTTCGTTCTGCCTATGTGTGTTTGCCTGCGATGACCAGGAATGTCTATGGCACATTGAAATCTGAAAATATTTATGTGGTTTATAAAAGGCAGGTCAAAATATACCTAATATTCAAAATTTATTTTTTTTAATAAATAATTAACCAAGAAATTAAACAAAAAGTCATTAAATGGGAAAAAACCCCACATTTTTTCGCTAAAACCCAAGCTTAATATATGTTAATCTGACAGCAAGGCTCGCCCGATTGTCCCAACAAAACCTGCTGCACATAAAACTGGGTTCCCCTGGGAACCTCGAATTGAGTTCCGATTTCGGAATGACAGTAAAATTTATCAATTTTTCACTTATAAGCTAAAGTCAAGAAAATTATTTAAGATAATCTCTTGAAAATTTGAGAGCGAATGTATATTTTTGTTTATTTAATTATTTTATTTATTTATTTATTTTGCTAAAAACTATCGACGATTGTACAGAT
Organism: Maratus speculifer; assembly: GCA_964019185.1. Classification (NCBI taxonomy): domain Eukaryota; kingdom Metazoa; phylum Arthropoda; class Arachnida; order Araneae; family Salticidae; genus Maratus; species Maratus speculifer. The sequence goes on from OZ025303.1 coordinate 161,916,432, forward strand.
ATTCAAAGAAACAACCCCAAATGGGTGAACATTAATTATAAACTAGATAAAATACAAATCTATTTCAGTAGATAATTTGACCCTCTACCTAATTTGGTATATGAACGGGTTAGAAAATTATTAAATGTTGCCAAACGCTAAAAATATAATTAAAAAATATTTTATCAACTTAATCGAAAATTAATATTGCGTTCTGGGGCAATGACTGAATGATAATGAATGTAAGTTTAGCGTTTGCACAAACTTTTTTCTCCCAGTTTATTTACATTTAAATGTTTTTGCATATATATACTCTACTTACCAACGCATGGAACGTTAACGATGCATTCTTTTCACGGATTCTATAATCCTGAATTAAACGGAAATTGATTCATTAAACTAAGGGACCGTCTATTAGTAATGTCGCATGTTTTTTTAATATTTTTACCCCCTCCCCCTTTGTTACAAAGTGTCACACTTCACCTTATCCCCTCTCCCCCTATTTTGTCACATATCACACTATACATTACATATACTTGCAGCTCAGAAACAAAGCACTACGTTATAGATCATATTTCAAACCTTATTTTTAAACTTAAGCTATCTGTTTTAATGGCATTTGTGAGCATACATTAAAAATATTTCGTGCACTTACTTTATAGGAAATAAGACTAAAGTTAAAAAAGCAAAAAACATAATTAATATAGAATAGTAATAAAATATGAATATGACAGAACAATTTAAAGCAGCAATATTTTGGTATTTGAAATATAATTTAATATACTGGGTTTTAAATCTTATCTTTACTGTATAAACACAAAATACTTTAATTTAAAAATAACTTCAAATTTTAATCTGCTGATTTTTAATGCTTTTACTTTAGCCAAAATGTGTGGTGTCACATTTTTTACCCCCTATCACCCTTTTGTCACAAATTGTCACAATTTCATCAACCCCCACCCTCTCCGCTCCTGGCACGCCATCATTTGTGGAGACGGCCCTTTAACTTTAGAATACAGTTATTAAGCTATCGAATATTAACGCCACATTCTTTTCTCGATCCTTTGATATGTAGAAATTTTTTTACATATTCTTTACAAAATGTATTTAACTGTATTTCCTTGTAATGTCTCTTAACAATCATAGTTTTATTAACTCTATACATTCCATCTGCAAAACACTATTTATTTCTTCATTACAAAATGAAATTAACTTTATTTACTTCTAATGCCCACCTCTAAATGTCATAGTTATAGACCCTAATCCGTTCATCTACATAATAATATTTATTTAATCGTTACAGAATCTGACTTCATAGATCTCTAATCTCTTTAAACGACATAGCGGGGTCGATCCTAGTCCACATATGCATAACAACATTTATTTATTTATTCCTTACAAAATATATTTAACTTTATTTACTTCTAATACCTTTTTTTATTTAAAATCAACGTTTTATCTTTGTAAATAAACAACAAATTTAGTTTCATTATAAATCATTTCAATATCATTATTTTAGCTTCATTACTTAAATGAATTTTTTTGAAAACTTTCGCAATATATAATACTTCCTAAATGGTAATCTACAATTCGATTTTCCGCCCGAATATTTTGAAAAGAATTTTAAAGCTCATTCTAATGTTTTGAAAGAAAATTACCATTAATTGATTTAGCTCTTTCTACCGCAAGACTGGGGAAAGCTTTTAAATTCTGTCTATTTTCACTGAACATTAATTAATCAGTAATTTAATTAAGTATTCTAGAAAAACAAATTCTTCTGGCATCTTTCTACCTTCGTAATGTATGGGGAATTTTGAATACGTTAAAAAGCAGTTTACATAAAGCATTTTGATTTCTGAAAATCTAGAAGAAAAATAAAACTAGAAAATGTTTTCGATGAAATGAAAAGAACTAATTCCCACCGCTATTAGACAAGGGAAAAATGATTGGCCACGCCGTGTGGAAAACGATCGCTGATTGGTTTAAACGGGAAAGAAAATGCTTGATGATTCTGCCTGTATTATGGAAGCCCAAAAATGATCGATTTTGTAACAGCATATTCAATAGAAGATACAAAAAAAGTAATACTAAAAAAATCGCACAAATTTGCTTAAGAAAATAAATAAATAAATAAACAATAATTAAAACACGTACGTGAAACACACCTGCTACGAATTTACATCCGGATATGTTGAGATTTTTTATTATGCGAAAATATAAGCGATTTTGTTTTTATATTATTCATTTTATTTATTAATTTCCATTTATTAATATTTTTATCGTCATTTTTATTTTTAACAGTTTTTATAACAGTTGAAAAGACTTTAGGAATTCTATTTGTCTGTCAGTACGTGCTCTAACTCTTGCAATTATCTCACTGTTATGAAATTGATATATGATAATGAGATTTGCTATGGTATAGTTGGTATTAAAAATGTAGTGTGTAGCAGTTACTCTTATGTTCCAGGGCACTCAAAAGAAATAAGTTCCATTACGCCTATGGCAAAAATATCATTTGAGGTCTATTTTAATGATATTAAACTATTTTAAATGATGTAAAATTTTTAAGTATTAACGAGTTGTACTACGAGGAAGTGCTGAAAAATTTCTCACTTAGGCTAGAAAGAAAATCGCTAGAGTTAAAAAACTAAATATTTATTCAACATATTACCACATGACACTGATGTTCTTGTTACATCGTTGTTATATCTTTTCTACTTTTATAAAAAAAAATTCTATGATTGGTCCCGAAACAAGTTCTCCTCAGCTTCTTTAACATCGTCAATGTCCTCAAAATTATGATCTTTAAGATTTGTTTTGAAGTTTGGAGACAGAAAATAGCATGAGAGGGATACGTCTGGTGAGCGGGAAGGTTTATTGATCAAAAAGAAGCCCAGGGTCTTTAATTTGGCAGTCACAAAATTGGGTGTGAATCGAGATGCATTGTCATGGATCTATAAGCATCCTTTTGGCCAACTTCTCTTGGCGTTTATTCTTGATGATCCCCTTTAATTGGGCAAATAGATTAGCATAACATTGTCCAGTTGTACTGCATCCCTGAGGTAGGGAATTCCCATACAGAATAACATCTTTATCCCAGAAAACTATTTTCTACAAAATTTCTTCTGCCGCAGAGACCGACTGTGATGCCGTTTTTTATTGTTTCTTGTTTCCGAATAGTCTCTAACAAGTCCAAAAATTAGGGTAGGCAAGGTTTTGGACACAACGGCAAAAACCATGGTAAAATCCATGGTTTAAACCGTACTGTCCAAAACTTTTCTGTCTAAAAATGTTTTAAACTATCCAAAACAATATTTTGTTGTAAATTTGTATTTATCAGACTGCAAATACTCTTTAAAATTTGAAAAAAGTTGACAAAAGATTACAATACAAAAATACCAAATCAATATTAACTCTATGTTATACTCCCTAACAATTTAGTGTGAACAGCCTAATTGCCCTACGTAATAAATTAGTTACATTAAAAATATATTACATTTCATTATTGTAATAATTCTAATGTTATTCATTTAAGTAATAACAGTTAATTGAAGTACTAACGATTTTATGAAGAATACATTCTGATTCTGTTACTGAAAGTCCCAAGAGTTGTTACTGAAAATAATTGATAAATGAAGTTCAGGTTCAGCATACTGATTAAACCAGCTTACTGCTGGCAACTATGTATATGTACATATTAAGAAAAAGTATAAATAAAAATAATTGTTTTTGTTTAATTATGAGATATTTAGATACTGATCATTATTATAACACTATACTATATGAGTATTATTATATTATTATGCCGTTGTTTCATGTGGAATGTTGCTTTTTTAAGATTTTAGTCGCTTTAGTACAGTTTTGGACGCTTTAGTATAATTTTGTGCACTTTAGTACAATTTTGGGCACTTTAGTACAGTTTTGGAGAATAAAACCCACATGTCCTGTCCAAAACCCCAACCCTGCCAAAAATGTCCTGTTCAGTTTATAAAAGGGCCTGAATTGCAATTGCTATGATAACTTTTCCTCTAGAATCAAACCTTCATGACACTTTATAACTACAAAGACATAAAATTTTCTTGCGTCTCTGTCATTACACACTTTTAAAAAAATTCTTAAATTCACGAACATTTTTTTCCTAAATTTCACAGAAAAGGTCCCTTTTCACAACAAAAGGCCATTCTCCGTTACAAATAACAAAATTCCACCATATTTCCTGAAAATAACGAAACAGATGGAAATAAAAACAGAAAACGGAGACACTCCGTTGTGTGTGTGTGTGGGGGGGGCTTCATGGCCGAGTGGTCAACTGCTAATCATCTGCGAGCGCAGATTATGTGTTCGGGCCCCACTGGCGCCATGGAATAATGAAAACATAAAAAATCGCTTTTAAGTTACTTTTTTTCTGTTTATTTTTCTCTTATTTCTTATTAAAAAATCGTTTAATTTATTAGCCTGAATAAATAAATAATGTACGATAATTTCAAAAAAAGTCTATATTTTTTTATAAAAAAATTGTTAATAAAAACTTTTTTCATTCATTCAAAAAAAAAAAAAAACAGTGGTTTTAAACAGTGATTTTTTTAATTTAACCTATTTAAAAAATTAAAATTGATTTTAAAAAAATAATAACTAATATGCATCAGTCTAAAAAAAAAAAAAAAAAAAAAAAAAAAAAAAAAAAAAAAAAACCTTTTAAGGAATATATTTGAAAGGAAATCTTTAAAAAGCACAACAGATTTTACCACTAACTTATAAAAGACATACTTTATACAACCCAGTATCAGCAGCTTTGGATCAGTTCGTAAGGATCTATTCCGAATTCTAAAGGTCCCGGTTCGATCCTCAGGACGTCGTGAACAAGATTATACAAAATAATAATTAAGTAAAATAACATAGCAGCTTAAAATCACTCGGTAATTTCGAATTCTTTGACGATTAATCGATTCCTTAATTAAAAAAATTATATTAAATTATTATTATTAAAAATGAAACTTTGTAACGGAAAGTTACTGATTCTTCAAACGGAGTTTTCCTTTCTTGTATTTATCACAACGGAAAATCTACTAACGGAACGGTAAAAGTTCGGCTACTTTGCTGCCGTTAGTTTCACCGTGAATTCAGAGATTTATTTTTAACAGTGCAGCTTTCGATTGAATAGAAAAAGTTCTGATAATCAGAAACATCTGATATTATTAGAGTTACATAAGATTTTAAACCTACAAATGTTTCTAATATTGCTTTTGTATTTCAATTTTAAGTAATCAATGCCAGGAACTGTGCTAACAAAACCGAAGGAAAATTAAGGAAAAAAAATATTTTTTTCTTTTTCAAATATATATCAGTATTTTTTTTACGAGTTGCATAAACGTCATATTTATATCCGCTTCAAATTTTAAGGAATTCGGACTCCAAAAACTATTTTATTTAATTATTGAAGTAGACCATGTGGGAAGAAAAAGTATTTCTACAAACAGTTTTATAGCTAAATATCAGCATTTCTCTGGACACATATTTTATATAACAAATAAAAATCTTTTAATAAAAAGAATTATGCGATGTGAGATTTATTATATTTTTAGTTTAAAAGAGCATTTTATAACGACAAGTGAAATTCGGTAACTCAGATTAGAATGAAGCACTTATTAAGAATAGCTTTGTCAAGTCCTTTTGATAAAGTTTTCAATATTTTTTCACGAAATTTTTACATGGGCTGCAAAACTGCTACACCGACTACGGATAAAAAATTTTAAAATTATTAAACACAAGAATTATTTCTTTTTTTCTTTTTCGTTTTTTATGAAAGCAAAAAATGTCTCCTTACAAGTGATTTTATCACTAAAAATCTATATTTTCTCTCGATTTTTACACTCTAAATTCAGACAAAATTGAGTTAAATACATAAAATTCTATAAATTTGACGCTCATTTAAACTTATTATCACGGCCTCAAACAATGCCGGACGGGTAAGGTAGTGTTTTAAAAAAATCTTTCCATATAAAGACACAAGTTAATTTATGCAGTTAAGTTTATAAGCTGAAATCTAAAAATTAGACACCAATTTATCTAAGGATGTTTTGAATCTTATTTTAAACGAAAAATGTAAGTCATATGTTGTTTCGCTATTAATATTTTTAATTAAACTCGTTCATTTTTTTTTCATCCTTTTAGGTAGCTTTCATTGCAAAAAGTAAAAAGCTACCTATTGCAGCCGTCCGGAAGAAAGCACTTCAAAAAATTTTTGGTATATTTTCAACGATCATGACCCACAGACACCAAAACCACCCTCCGGTCAAATGTTGACATATATATATATATATATATATATATATATATACAGGGTATCCCAAAAGGTCGTTTACAAATTTAACATGCTGGTCTGCCATATCATGATGAACAATATTAAATAGGAAACTAAGGGTTCCAAACGTCTTCCAAAGGAGATATGCGCCATTAAAGTTTAGGGTCCAAAAATTCAAAGGATTATAAAAAACAGAAAAATTGGTCGATTTATTTGCGGTTTACGCTAAAACTTTTCTTTATGTCAGTATTTTCTTGAAAATAAATTATAAAAATAAATTTCAAAAAATGTCAATAGAGGGCGCTTTAAACTTTGGAGTAACGATAAACTAGTTTTTACCATTATTTTTTGCATCTCATTAAACTTTTTTAGAAGATTAGACATAAACTTAAATTTTGAGCTCAAAATCTAAATCGTTGGAAGTGGTTAAGTAGCGCAAACTGAATTGCGGGGGGAGGTTCAAATTTCAAATGATTATAAAAAACGAAAAATTGGTCAATTGATTTGCAATTTTCACTAAAATTATTCTTCATGTCAGTATTATCTTGAAAATAATTTATAAAGATAAAATTCAAAAAGTTCCGATAGAGGGCGCTTTAGACTTTGGAGTAACGTACAACTATTTTTCTCCGTTATTTCTTGCATCTCATAAATTTTTTTAGAAGCATAGACATATACTTAAATTTTGAGAGGAAAATCTGAATCGTCGGGAGTGGTAAAGTAGCGCAAACTGAACTGTGTTCAATAAGGGTGGGGAGGTTCAAATTTCAAATGATTATAAAAAACGGAAAAATTGGTCGGTTTTCACTAAAATTATTCTTTATGTCAATATTTCCTTGAAAATAAATTTTAAAGATAAATTTAAAAAAATCTATTAGAGGGCGCCTTAAACTTTAGAATAACCAACAATTATTTTTAACCCCTTTTTTTTAATATAATTAAATGCTTGCATAAGTTTAGACTTACATTTTGTGCTCAAAATCTAAATCGATAGGAGGGGTTAAGAAGCGCAAACTGAACTGCGTTCAGGAGTTGAAATGTTACATTCCCCACCCGTCGAACGCAGTTCAATTTTTGGCCGCTTAATTACTCACAACGATGCAGATTTTGAGCACAAAATTTAAGTTTGAACTTTTACAAGCATTTTATTAGGTACAAAAAATAACGGTTAAAAATAGCTGTTGGTTACTATAAAGTTTAAGGCGCCCTCTAAACGAAATTTTTTGAAAGATATCTATAAAATTTATTTTCAAGAAAATATTGATATAAAGAATAATAGTTTTAGCGAAAACCGACCAATTTTTCCGTTTTTTATAATCATTTGAAATTTGAACCTCCCCACTCCCATTGAATACAGTTCAGTTTGAGCTACTTAACCACTCCCAACGATTCAGATTTTCATCTCAAAATTTAATTTTATGTCTAAGCTTCTAAAAAATTTTTATGTAATGCAAGAAATAACAGAAAAAAATAGTTGTACGTTACTCCAAAGTCTAAAGCACCCTCTATGGGTATTTTTAGAATTTTATCTTTATAAATTATTTTCAAGATAATACTGACAAAAAGAATAATTTTAGTTAAAATCGCAAATCAATTGACCAATTTTTCCGTTTTTTATAATCATTTGAAATTTGAACCTCCCCCCGCAATTCAGTTTGAACTACTTAACCACTTCCAACAATTTAGATTTTGAGCTCAAAATTTAAGTTTATGTCTAAGCTTCTAAAAAAATTTAATGGAATGGAAAAAATAATGGTAAAAACTAGTTTATCGTTGCTCCAAAGTCTAAAGCACCGTCTTTTGAAATTTATCTTTATAATTTATTTTCAAGAAAATACTGACATAAAGAAAAGTTTTAGTGAAAACCGCAAACGAATCGACCAATTTTTCTGTTTTTTATAGACATTTGAATTTTTGGACCCTAAACTTTAATGTCGCATATCTCCTTTGGAAGACGTTTGGGACCCTTAGTTTCCTATTTAATATTGTTCATCATGATATGACAGACCAGCATGTTAAGTTTGTAAACGACCTTTTGGGACACCCTGTATATATATATATATATATATATATATATATATATATATATATATATATATATAACTGATTTTTGTCATGCTATAACTAACGTATTTATGAACCGATATGAATGAAACTTGGTATGTACAGAGTACATACAAATATCTCGACAGAGTTCGTTCGCCAACATCATCCGCCATCTTGTTTCAAAATGTAGGCAATTTAAAAAAATTTTAAAAATATAAACTATAAAATTAAATTCGAAAAAAAAAATCAAAGTTGAAAAATGTTTTCATTTTATGTGTTAGATCCTAAAACAACGATTCCAGAACACTTTTTATTTTGTGTATATCTTAAAAAATGATTGAGTTATAGCACTTTCAAATTTTCTTATGGCTGACATTTTGAAACGATTTGATTTTTGTCACATGATAACTCGCGTATTTATAAATAGATTTGGATGTAACTTGGTGTGTACATAGTACATAACGAAGCCTGAAACGAGTTCTTTAACCAGCTCCATCCACCATCTTGTTTCAAAATTGCGACTTTTTAAATTTTTTTTAAATTTAAAATTTAAAATTTAAAATTTAAAATTAGGTACAGAAAAGTGAGAAATTGAATAAGATTTTTCTTTTATGCAATTTACCAGGATACAATGATTCCAGAGCATTTTTTGTTTCGTTTGTATCTTAAAAAAAGGCTGAGTAATAAAACTTTTAATTTCTAGTGTTGCTCTCATTTTGAAATGATCTGGTTTTCGGCACGTGATAACACGCGTATTTATAAACAGATTTGGATGAATCTTGGTGCTTAGATAGTACATACCGATGCTTGGACCGAATTCGTTGGCCAGTTCCATCCGCCATCTTGTTTCAAAATGGCGGAATATTAATTTTTTTTTTAATTTTAAATTTAAAATTAGGTACAAAAAAGTGAGAATTTGAAAATGATTTTTCTTTTGTGTTGGACCTTGATACAAAGAATGCGGAGCATTGTTTCTTTCGTCTATATCTTAAAAAATGACTGAGTTTTATCACTTTCAATTTCCAGTGTGATTGACATTTTGAAACGGTTTGAAATTTGTCACGCGATTATACGCATATTTATAAACTGATTTGGATATAACTCCGTGTGTACATAGTACATATTAATCTAATGACCGAGTTCATGGGCCAACTTCATTCGCCTTCTTGTTTCAATATGGCGATCATTTAAGTTTGTAAAAAAATCTTTTAAATGTATAATGATTTACAAACAAAAAATTAGAAATTGAAAAAAAGGTTCTTTCTAAACTATGTATCTTAATAATGAATTCCGGAGTATTTTTTATATTGCCTTTACCTTAAAAAACGCCTGAGATATAGCAATTTGAATTTCTAATGTGGGTGGAATTTTTTAAAAATCAATTTGCCCGCAACAGTGCTCGTATATATAAATCGACTTCGATGTGAGTGTGCATGTTAACATGAATTAAGATTTCGATCAATTGGGGTTTTTTATCCATCATGCTGCTTTAAAATGGATATCATGGAATTTGGCGACCCTATAAATCGCTTAAAATAAAACCAGGTTGAATAAAATATGACTAATTTTAAAAAATTCCTATTAATATTCTGTATTGACAAAAAGTAGTATTTAATCTTATATAATCGAATTCCACTAATTTGAGCTTCGTATAATTGTAAAATATATCTTAATTTAAAATAAATAAATAAGTATATGAAAGCTACCTCTTATTAACGGCACTGACGGAAGGACTTTTATTATCATTTTCCCGCTTTTTTTTATTTTTTCCAATCGTTGAAAAAAGTGGGGTGATTTATCTTCCTCACATATTCAAATAAATATAGAGCATTAATACAATAAAAACTTATTAATTTATTTTAATATTAGTACATCATTAATTAATTAATATATTATTATATTATTAATTATTTCTAAAATTTCATATTTGTTTACATTAAATTATAATTTATTTATCATTTTAAGATACATTTCATGTTATTTAACTCCACTAACATTTCCATTTTAAAACTATATTTTGAGTGAGTGGGAAAAATCCCAAATGAATATTTGTTTGCTTTCATTATAATTCGTTTTAAAAGATAATTGATGCATTTTTTTTGCTTAAATATCTTTTTTTGAGAGCTTTGAATGCTGCAAGCCTACAAAATGTTATGTTCCATGTCATTTTCTTTATGAATATTTAAAAAAAAAACTTTTTAAGGTTTTTTATAACCGTAAAATTAAGTTAAAAGCTTTTAAATTTTGTCTATCCTTGTTAAAATTTAACTAAGCGCAAATTTAATTATCTTTCCAAGAAAAATGTTTTTTTTAACGTTTTTCTTTATAATTAATTCTTGATAATACATTTTATTAAAAGCATTTTGCATAAAATATTTTGATTTCAACAAATGTCAAAGAAATAAAACTGTAAAATTTTTGCAGTGCTAAGAGAAAATTTATATCAAATATTTAGTGAAAGATATAATAAGTAATTTGCATATTATAGTAAGAGCGCGTTCAAGGACCTCAACCTGGGTTACGCAGGGTTATCGATGGGAACCCCGAAGCGTTCAGAAATTGACACCACGTGACTTTCTCCACGTTCCCCTTAGAATTCAGAGCCGAAAAATACCCAGACTTCGGGTTACGCACATTTCATATGAAATTTTGTTGGGTAAAGTGATCATGTGATTGGGAAATGTGATTTGATTATTATTTGATAGTTTAACTGTGACTGTTAATTGGAATATATACGCCGCTAATCGCTTGCGAGTGTAGGATGCTGTGGCTTCAAATCCCGCTGGCTCCATTGAACACGATTTTTGTGCAGAGCTCTCGGTTGTATTTCTCACGTGTTGTAAAATTTCCTATCTCGTCTCTGTAAGCATAAAACTTGACTTTTGGAACACTTTCCTTTCTATGATGAGTTATAATTGAGGAAATATCATAATCTTTTCACCTGAGGAATAATGCTCACTTATATAAAACCAGTGATACTGTCATTATTTGTGGTATACGTTTACCATTTATTTAATTCCTTATTATTGGTTTATATGCTCTTTTTATTAGCTATATGTTTCAAATGGATTTTTTTATTATTGTTGCAGTTTGTGCTTTGAGTGCTGTAGCTTTCTATTCTCTTTTGCACTAATTTTTAGATGCGTTCGTAATAATGTAAATACGTAGCAGCTATAAGTCATCGTTCAATTCGTCCGTGTGTTTGCATATAATAGAGCAAAAACTTCTAAACCGAATGATTTAAAAATTAAAAAAGATAATTGTATAATTTTGTCGAATCATTTCCAATTTCATTAAAATCGGATGCATAGTTTTATTACAGGGACAATCAAACGTTTTCCGCTACATTACGACCAATGGGGAAAAATTGTTCCAAGTGCATTTTAATGCTATTACACTCTTTCAAACACAGTAAAATTGATATTATTCTATGAGGTATATAATAAAATATACATTCTGTGCAATCTGTGATGCAAGGAATATTTGTTACTATTTTACAGGGCCTCTCAAAAATATTCTGTTGCATAGTGGTATGAAAGGAGAGAAACGATGTTTGGACGCGTTTTAATTATATTAATATACTTCACTTTTATGAAATTGATATACGTTTCTGAAGTTTAATATAAGTTACTTCATATGTATTAGAAATCAGACAGATTTTGCAGGAACACACGAAAGATTTCGGTTATTATACTGTATACTATTACATCAAGATCTGAATATTTTAAAAAATTCCCTATAGTAGGAATGCACCTTATTTCCTACGCTTAACGTGCAACTCCCATCTTGTTACTATTTAAAACATATTATTTCTTGAATAACTGCAGCTTTTTTCTCCCACTTACATTTTGTATTGTGTTTTATGGAATAAAACATTGGATTTTTTGTAATTTATCTCTTGCCTTAGATTATTAGATGTTTTATTCTTCTGAGTTTTCCATTGTAATTTAGTTTATTTTTATATATAAGATTAACAATATTTCTAAATACTTAATAATCCCCAATTCTTGGTTGTATATTTCTAGCCCCAATATTATGATTTAATAACCATTTTTTTTTACAAAAAGGATTATCATACATATACACATAAACATATTTACAAACACTAAAAAACACTAAATAGCTATATAATCTGACAATTTATAAATAATTTTTCAAATTAAACTCTTGAAAAAATCTTTATTTTCGTGAGATTTTAGATATTTTTCTAGTGTTATATAGAAAGAATATTTTGCCACAAATATATTTCTCAATTGTACGGGATTTTAAATTGGAAATAAACAGACGGATAAAAAATAGTAAAAGAAAAAGAGAAATGAAAAAAAAAAGTACTTACCAACATTTCTTTAAGATTAAAAACTCTTTTGTGGTTTCATTAAATAGAACAAGATAAATAAATAAAATATAAAAGAAAGTAAAGCAAGTTTCTATAAAAATAATAAGAAGCTAATAACTCCTTAGCAATCATTAATCGCTCAGAAGCAAACTACTCTTCACTGCTTTTTACTAGTTTTTCTTCTTTTGGATTATGTTTCAACATAATTCTGTCCTTAAAAAATACTTTTCTATAGTGTGGAATATTTCACGAGTAGTCCACTCCCTCGCCCTTCTGAAATGTGAAGAAGAATGTGTAATGCTTTCAAAAACAATTCTTCTTCTTTTGCTTAATATAAATGAAAATACGTATAGACTGTGCTTCCATTTTCTATTACCCCGTTCTTTTAACCCTTTATCTACCGACGGTACTTATAAGTACCATTAAAAATACTTAATATAAAATCCTTTTAATATGTCAGTTAGTTGTAATACTGTTTCGAATGAGTTACAGATACGTTACTTTATCTTGTTCCAAAAGCATTATTGGTTACACAAAACAAAAATAGTTTTTAAAAGATGTTTTTTTTTGGTTTGCCATCTTTTCAGCTTTCTTGGCGCTGAGGGGGGGGGGGGGAGGGTTAATTTTTCAATGCGGAAATATTTTTATATTTATATTCTAAGAACATGATAGTTGTACATTTTATAATTCTTTAAAATACTAAGAAAATAATTAAAAATAAAATATTTGGGTGGGGTTATAAAAATATCACAAAATCCTTGTAAATTCAAATTTAATTAATGCTTCTAAATCCTCCAAAAATGTATTATATGATCCTGTAAATCTTTTAATTTAGTTTAAACAATTTTAAACTAAACTATTAACTATTTGCGTAAAATGCTTTAGTATGTGAAATTTTCATGAATTCATAATATGGCAAGTTAAGGATAGGTTCAAAACAGTAATTTAATTTTTTTAGAGACAAGGGAATTTGTTTTTTATATTACCTCTTTTTCAAGAAAGTTTCAAGCATTCATTATTTATTTTATTTTATGATTACTTTTTTTTAATTAAAGAAGTTTTCTGCATTATTTTATTTTTTTTAAATGGAAATACTGAAAATTTGAGTACATGAATAATAATAAGGCACGGATTTGGCACTCATAATCAGATAAATATATCATGAAGATTTAGACATCTTTGTTTTCTCGTTAATGAAAATAGTTTAAATATTTTCAATAATGTAGTTAATTTTACACAGCATTGACGTTATTTCTAACTTTATTTAATACTTGTCATATTTTTCTAGCATCGATATTATGACTTAAAGACTATATTTTTACAAAATGTTTTATCATACACACACTGATATATATATATATATATATATATATATATTTACTGTGTGTGTTAGTAAAAATTGGTATATAAGCTAAAATTAAATAAATAAATAATTTTTCAAGTTAAACTCTTGAAAAAATACTTCTTTTCGTGAGATCTTAAATATTTTATTTTTTCTTCTAAATACTATCTTACACTGAATATATTACTCGGTTGTACCTGCTTTTAAATCGAAAAAAAAAACAGACATATAGCCCTTTCCAGCGTACTGTCTCTAAAAAAAAGAGCACATAATTTTAATTTTACCGGCATCAAGAAAATATTTAATTAAAATTTTCCTTTTGTAACATGCCGAAAAAAAGCGAATCTGCATTTAAAAATTCCGGTACTAGTGAATTATTTCAAACAGATTTATTTCACATGGGAAAGGGTTAAAAAATAGTAAAAGAAAAAGAAAAAAAAGACTTACCGACATTTCTTTAAGGTTGAAAACACTATTGACTTTCATTAAATCGAACAAAATGAATAAATAAAACATAAAGTACAGTAAATAAAATTTAGTAAAAAAATAATAGTACAAGCTAATAACTTCTTAGCAAACTGCACTTCACCAAGCTTAGTTGTTTTTTCTTCTCTTGAATAATATTTCAACATAATACTATAAACATAATATTATATATATATATATATGTATATATATATATTACAAAATAATTTTCTGTAGTGTCGAATATTTCAAGAGTAAATCTGCTTCCTCACCCCTCTGAAATGGGAAGGAGAATGTCTAATATTTTCTAAAACAATTCTTCTACTTTTGCTTAAAATAAATGAAAATACGTGAAGTCTTCGCTTCTATTTTCTGTTACCTCTTTTTTAAAAGATAGGCTCAAAATATTAGTTATTTTTTCTTTTAGAGGCAAAGCAAACTTATTTCTATTCTCCTTTTTTGAAGATAGTTTCAAACATTCATTATTTATTTTTTTTAGTATTTTTTTTAAATTAAATAAATGTTTTGCATTTTTTAAAATTCTTTTTAGTGGAAAAGCTGAAAATATGACTACTTTAATAATGGTAAGACATGGATTAGGTAGACATAAAACAGATAAATGTATCATGAAGATTTAGACATGTTCATATTCCCGTTAATGAAAATGGCTTAAATATTTTGAAAAATGTAGTTAATTTTACAGTGTTTTGTAATATATTAAATTAATTTAACGTCCTCTGTAGGCTTTTGAGTTTATCTAATTTCTGAATTTATTTTTCCATGTGTAACTCCGGCTTTTTCTTCCAATTACTTTTAGTAATGTATTTTATTGAATAAAACATTTCATTTTCTGCAATTTATCTTATTGAGTTACATAATTAAATATTTTGCTCCCATGAGTTTTTCAATGTAATTTGATACATTTTTATACATTGAATTGAAGTTTCTTCTAATTTAATTTTGAAGTTTGTAATATTTGTTAATTGATTTTATCTTATGATTTTCTACAAAATATTTCATTACACCTACACATACACACACATTTATATATATGTTTGTGTGAGAGGCTCAACAATAATAGTACATAAAGTTTATTTTAAATAAATTTACGAAGTCTATACAGAAAGTTGATAAAATCTGTTTAATCTATGCCCACAGAAAATCAAGTCTGTACATAAGTGACATATATGAGTAAATTGTGAAAAATGACTTGGTTCACTGTGGAAGTGGATAAAACAGATTTTGTGCACCTTCTAAATAAACTAATTTCTTTTTCAAAATAGACTTGGCCTATTACAATTGCGAGCCTCTGGTTTGTAAATGTATATACACATGCTAGAAACGCACATGTGTGAGTGAGTAGAAATAGGTATAGAAGATGGAAATTAATATTTTTTTTTTCAATTCAAATTCTTGAAAAATATTTTTTGTTTCACGACATCTTAGTTAATTTTCTCTTATATTTTTTTAACATAAATATTTTATTACCTTAAATGTAATTTTTGACTTAACATTTCTATATATATGTATATATATATATGTGTGTGTGTGTATATAAGGTACATTTGCGTTATAAATGCTTTATAAATATTGCACAGGCAATAAAGCAATATGCAATATTTATATTGATTTATAGATATTGCTTTACCTTAAATATGTTTCTTGTACTTCAGAATCAGAAATAAGGAGACGAATTCAAAATAGTATAGGAGAATATAAGTGGGAAAAAGGACTTACCAACATTTCTTTAAAATAATTGAAAACTCTAACATGATTTCGTTAAACTGAACAAAACATTTCAAAATGTTAAAAAAGGCTAATATTTTTTAATTAGTCAGAAGCACTGAGTTTAGTAGTTCTTTTCTTCTCTTGGATGATAATTCAAAATAATTCTATCGTTAAATAAATAGTTTTCTACAGTGTCAAATATTTTACACTTAGTCCACCACCTCTGAAATGTGCTATTGAATGTCTAACGTTTTCTAAAACAATTCTTCTTCTTTTGCTTAAAATAAATGGAAGTACGTAAAGTTTAGTGCGCCTATTTTCAATCCCACTTTTTTTAAAGATTGCCTGAAAACATTCATTTAAAACTTTTTTTTTTTTAAAGATATAGGGAATTTTTTTTCTTTTTCATTCTTTTTAGTTAAAATGCTGAAAATATAAGTACGTGAATAACGGAAAAACATGAATTAGATGTTCATAAAATTAACAAATGGGTTTTTGAAGATTTGGATATGTTTGTTTTCTAGCTGATAAAAATGCGTTTAAATATTATGAATAATATAGTTAATATTACACTTTTTGAATTTTATTTAATAAATTTAATCTCTGCGGATGGTTTTTGAGTTTATCAAATTTCTGACTTAAAAAAAATCCTTCCAAGTTTTAAAACATCTTAAAAAGTAAAAGGATTTTATATATATATATATAACTGCAGCTTGTTTTTCACTTGCTTAATTTTGAAATATATTCTTTTTAATTAAACATTTGAATTTTTGCAGTTTATCTCAATGCCTTACATTGTCAGATAGTTTATTCTTCTGAGATTTTCAGTGTAATTTGGTTTATTTTTATATATAGGGATAAAAATTATTTCTGAAATTATTAATTTAATATTTAATCATATTTTTCTTGAATCAATTTTATCTTACGGGTTTTTTTTTACAGAAAGATTTATTACACGTGGAAACACACACAGACACACACGCATATATATATGCACACATACTAAAAACACATACGTGTGAATTAGTAGAAATACATATATGATATGAAAAGTAATAAATACTTTTTTCAAATTAGAAAACTTTTGGTAAAACCTTTCTCTTAGCGAGACTGTAGCTATTTTACTTTTTTTTTATTAATATTACTTTACCTAAAATGTATTTTTGACTATACGTGCTTTGAAATCGGAAACAGATGTAGAAAAAAAAAATAAAAGAAACTAAAAGAAAAAAAAACAATTATCGACATTTTTTTAAGATTGAAAATTCTATTGTAGTTTTATTAAACCGAACAAAACATTTAAAAAAATCTCTAAAATAAAAAATATCGAAGCTAATAATTACTCAACAAACATTAATCGCTTAAAATCAAACTACACTTCACAGAATTTAGTATTTTTTGCATCGCTTGGAAGATATTCCAAAATAATTCTTTTCTAAAATAAATACACTTTTCTGTAGTGTGGAATATTTTACTAATAGTCTAACTCCTCACCCTCTGAAATGTGAAGGCGGACATTTAACATTTTTCTAAACAATTCTTCCTCTTTTACTTAAAATAAATGAAAGTACGTAAAATTAGCGCTTCCATTTTTTATTAACTCTTTTTTTAAATGATAGTCTCCAAACATTAATTTAAATTTTTTACAGACAAGGGAATTTCATTTCTCCTTTTTAAGTCTCTTCAGTGAAAACTTGAAAATATAAGTGCATGAAAAACGGAAATGTATGGATTAGATATTCATAAAACAAACAAATATAATATGAAGGTTCTTACTTCTTTGTTTTTAGTTATGAAAATTTGTTTAAATATTTTGAAAAAGTAGTTAATTTTACACAGTTTTGCATTTTATTAAATTCATTGGGTCTTTTTAGTAGGCTTTTGAGTTTGTCTAATTTTTTACTTTAAAATAATTAATGGCAGGTCTTAAAAGATTTAGGAAGAATATAAAAAAAGAAAGTATGACATATTTATTTGACAATTTATATTTATTGTATTTATATTTTAATTTATGTTTATCATCTTTCTTAAATGTATTTTATGTTTAATGATGATTTATTAAAATAATTACTTTTTTAGTACCTTACAGAAACAAAAACTAATAACATCCTACTAAATCTATTTGTAGAATGAAAAAAGCATTATGGTGTCAGTAAATATTATACAAATACGTCAAAAAAAATATACTAATATTTATAAAATTTATTACGCATATCTTTTAAAAGGAAATCTAATTAAATATATCTATTTATAAATATCTAATATCTAATTATGGATATGTGTAAATTAATGACATGTTGTTAAAACATTTCTGTGAAATTACAGAAATCTACGGTAATTCCACATATTAGAAAAGCAGATTCTGCTAAATAACAGAGATGATATTTGGTAAATTCAGAATATATTGTAAATTTACATCAAGACTCTGTAAATTTAATTTTTAATAATAATAATTTAATTTAAATTTTAAAATAAATTAAGAACTCAGTCATTTTGAATTTTACGAGTAAATTTAAAATAATGTAACATTAAACTTTAAAACAATTTGTTTCCAGCCATTCTGGGGTTTAAACTCGAAATCTCTTGATAGTGGAAAACACCTTACTACTCAGCTATAGGAGCTTTTTCTGTTTTGTGTAAAGAATGTCTTTTATGACTCAGCAGAGAAAAATCCCAACTAAGTTCAATAAGATGAACTGTTTCATTTGTAAATTATTTAAAGTTAAAAGACAAAATAAACAATTTTAAAACTAATTTTTTCTTTAATATTTCTAATGTAATTGCAAAAGAATTTTTTAAAAGTGTTTATTTTGAATTACAAAATTTTACAGAGATAAAAATATCTTTAAATAAAGACATGCAAGTCCCTACAGGGAATTAGATATAAGAAAAGGGAAATATGTGTGAAATAAAACCGATAAACGCAATAGAATTTAGTTAACCGAGCGTAACTACGTTAAATTTACAGAAAGTTTCGCTTTTTCTCTGTGGTTTTACTGAAATTTTTGACAGCATATATATTTTTTTTTAAATGTGGCTCATAGAAAACAATTATTATTGGGTTATTGCGAAAGTTCGTGTCCGATTTCGTTACAACAAGTTTCGAAGTATAACCAAGCTTTTTAAAAGTCTAAATGTAGTCGGGCCATTCTCACGATTAGCTTGCATTTCAGAACTTTATTTTTATTTTTCAAACTTAATATTTTCTTATAAAAATGTAGACAGGTAAAACAATTAGTTGTGCACTTTGCCTTATTATATAATATGTAATTGCTATTTAAAGTTGTCTTGTAAGGCAAATTGTCAAGCCCATTACCATACAAAATTACTGAAAATACTCAGCTTTAAATTTATTAAATTTCCTAAAATCAACCTACTTTGAAGTGACTTATGTCCCTAAATTTCAAAACATGATTGTTATCAACAATACTTAAATTAAATTGAAATGAGACACAGTTTTAGCCACAAGATTTTGATCACATAGAAATAATACAAGAACTTTTTGTAATAATCGCAGTATATATTGATGTAACTTATTAAATTTTAAGGAAATTGCATATTTGTTTCTTAGTTAAATAAAAAATTTAAATAAAATGGTGAAAAAATTATAATCATTAAAAAACTGTGCGGTAACAGACTTGGCATTTTTTAACGGAGTTCACATTATTTTGAAAATGGCCGAGTCGCATTGGTAACATTTAGTCTCTCAATAATCTCTTCAGTGATAATTCGGGGGATCATTATTCACTAAATCATGGATTAAGTTACTATCAATGACAGAAAGTCGTTTAGAGTGAATTTCATTGTTTAGATTGAAATCAACATTTTGAAACGGACAAACTACTTTTCAAATGTCCTAAAAGTGAAATAACGTACCAAATAAATGTCCAACGCTCACTCTCCTTTTTTTTTAAAACTCATATAACATGACGAAAATCTGTCTTTTTTTTTTCCTTTATGAATAATTATTTTGCATGGCAATTAATTTGAAAAAAAAGTTTTTTAAATTTATGTTCGCCCATACCATGTGTTTAATAACTGTCAGTTAATAATATGGTTATAAAAAACATTAGCACAGATTTGCAAGTTTCTGCCATCAATAATGTAGGACATAAACTTTTGCAATCACTAAATATTAAGGATAGGTATTCGTTCTTAAAACTGTTCATAGAAAACAATTATTATTATCATTGTTATTATTATTATTATTATTATTTATATTATTATTATTATTATTTATATTATTATTATTATTATTTATATTATTATTATTATTATTATTATTTATATTAGTATTATTATTATTATTTGCAAATTCACTTTTTGCAATCCTATTACTTATATGAAATGTATCATTGAATGTGCTTCATGCATGCCTAATGTATGCATTCTTTAAAAATAATATTGTATTTAAATACAATATTATCAAGGTGGCTTACGATTTCATATAAAAAGGCTCTTATAAGCAGCCTAATACTTGTATTTCTACATAGAATGTTTCTATTTAATTTTTCCATCGAACAAATTTTTATCAGCACGATTAATTTTTAAATTTGTAATATTTCTCTTAAATTTACTAAGGCGAAATAATCTATTAAATAATTGTAGTAAACCTGTACACACCATGAAATGCATCAGGTAATAAGTCTTCAGCAACAAAACAGTAAAAGAAAGAAACTTACCTAATTAATCGCTTTAATCGTCTTTTAGGACTGAAACTCTACTTAGGTACCATTAAACTAAGCAACACAGCCAAAATATGTCTCGTAATAAAAAAAAATATGCAAACTAATAATTCTTCGGGAAACATTAATCATTTGGAAGGGCACAATTTTTTCATTGAATTCAGTAGTTTTTTCTGATTGAAAGATATTTGAAAACTCTTTCCTTAAACAACTTCTTTTCTGTAGTGCCAATTTTTTTAACGCATAATCCCCGCCTCATTCACTTGCTATAGAAAAAGAGAATTACAAATGTTTACTAAAACAATTCCTTTTCGTTCAAAATAATTGAAGTACGGAATTTCTACGCTACCATCTTTTATTTTTAAGTCAGGCTCAAAACATAAATTTTTTTTTAATGAAATTTTATTTACTTCTTGTTTTTCCACTTTTTATTTTGTCAAAATGCTTAGAAAATAAATACATAAATAATACAGGGACATGCGTTAAGAATTTTAAAAGAAACAAATTTTTAATGACCAAATTTTTAATGATAAATTTTTCCATGAGCATGTAAGTCACATGATACGATTTCTGGATATCAATATTTTCGAACGGAAAATGTGCTTTATTTTTATTGGAGATATGTCACTAAGGCGCAACACTAGTCACAGAAAAAGTCCCGGATGATATTGTAAAGTTCCAATTTTGGTTTCAAAATTTTTTTAATTACTTTAAATTTCAAAATCTGTTTAAAACGGATCTGAATTTGAAACTTTCATAATATAAAATATATATAAGCAAAATCGAAAAATAAAAACTAGGCCGGTTATAGATCTTCTCAGCTATCCTATGCCAAAAATTTATGTAAAAAATATTAAAATTTGAGCGAGATATTTGAAAAGAACGCTCCCGTGGACTTTAGATTATCATCCGGGTCTATTTCAGTGACTATTGTGGGACCTTAATTGAGTAAGGCCGATCAATTTTTTTCAAAAATAACGACGGCCAACAAGCATAATGGTTACAAATTGTGTGACTTATGCTACCCCATTGAATTAGTCTAATATCAACAAATGCTTGTTTCATAATTATTAAAAATCAGTTTTAAACTGACAAAATTACTGTTAGATGTTATTATTTGTAAATTCACTTTCACGCAATCCTGATATATATTTTTTTATCATCTGAATATGCTTTATGCAGTCTTAATGTATGCATTTCAGCTGCACGCATTCTTTAAAAAAAGTTTCTAAAACAAAATATTATCAAGGTGGCTTAAAATTCTTTATATACAGACTCTTATAAGCAGTATGATACAATTTATTTCTAATTAGAACGTTTCTATTTAATTTTTCAATCGAACAAGTTGCAATCAGTATGATTAATCTTGGAACTGATAGCATTTTTCTTAAACTTACTAAAGCGAAATAACCTGTTAAATAATTATAATAAACCTGCACGCTCCATGAAATGCATAAGGCAATAATTCTTCAGTAACAAAACAGTAAATAAATAAATAAATAAATAAATAAATAAAAATAAACTACTTAATTAAGTGTTTTAGTCTTTTTTAAGTATGAATCTCAAATTTGGTATTATTAAACCATGCAACAGGATCAAAATACATACCGTAAATAAAAAACTAATAATTCTTCAGCAAACATTAATCATTCGGAAACGAACTATACTTCATTGAGTTTAGTACTTTTTCATCTTGAAAGGTATTTGAAAACTCTTTCCTTAAACGACTTCTTTTCTGTAGTGTCGATATTTTAACGAATAATCCCCGCCCCTTTCCCTTGATATCGAAAAAAGAATTACTAATGTTTACTAAAACAATTCTTTTTCGTTCAAAATAAATGGAAGAATGGAAAATCTACGCAACCATTTTTTACTTTTTTAAGTGAGGCTCAAAAGATTCATTTATTTATTTTATTAAATGAAAACTTATCTTCTTGATTTTTTTCTCTTTTCTTTAGTCAAAATACTTAGAAAATAAATTCATGAATAAAAGAGATATACATGCATTGAATATTTATAAAGAAAGCAAAAGATATCTTATTAAGAATTACGCTAGTCATTTAAAACTTCCCAGACGATAATGTTAAGTCTATGGCGGTTGTTCCGTTCCGGAAGTTATTTTGGCTCTATCTGGTGAGCACTTGTTAAAAGGTATTCATAAAGCTGTTGATTGCCCTAGCATCAATGCGAGTTAAAATCAATCATTCATATATAGGGTGATTAGTTATTAACGTCCGGTGTTCAGAGTTTTCTAGCGAGTAAAGTTTTGGGCGAAACATAACCAAATTTGATCAGCATGCATAGAATTCTTTAAAATGATTTCTTATGATTTCGAATTCTTAAAAAAAAAAAAATAAATAAATAAAAATAAAAAGTTTAAAAAATCGCCACTATGGGCAATTTCAGCTAAAATGCGACTAAAATGCATTTAATTTGCATAAAATCAGCAATTTTGGCGCACCAAAAGTGTATTAGTGTAAATGTTGAATGACTAAATGGCAAAAAATACAGTACAGATCAATTTTATACTGCTGGAATACTGCCGGAGTGCTGATGGTACCTGCACATTTTTCATTTCTTGTTCAACAATAGCAGTTATAACTTCGTCAACTTGTTATTGACAAGTCACTTTGCGTCGTAGGCCTTGTTTCCGCATAGTTTCAAATCGGTGAATCATCTTTTGTAAATTTTTAATGCTCATCGGTTCTTTTGGCAAATTCTGTAATCGGTGAAATTCAGGACGAGCATCATTGCAGTTTTCGTTCTGCTGATAACACAGCTTGACTAGCAAAGTATGGTGAGAGTTGATAATGATGAGAACTCTCCAAGCCTTTCTTTTTATACTCATGATTGCTATACACAATTAATTTTATGCAAATTAATGCATTTTAGTCGATAAACAACGCTAAAATTGCCCCTACAGGCGATTTTTAAAACTTTTTATTTTAATATTTTTTAAGAATTCGAAATCCTATGGTCTACTATGTATGCTAATCAAATTTGGTTATGTTTTGACCAAAACTTTACTCGCTAGAAGGCTCTGAACACCTGACGTTAATAACTAACCATCCTGTATATTAAGCGTTGGGACGTTAATATTAATAATACTTGTTTCAAATTAATTCATCATTCATGTTGTGTGTGTTGTGCGTGTTATTTTGTCCAAATGAAAATAAAAGTTTCAAAAGTATTCAAGACTCAGTCTACTAAATCGAAAATGCCGTTATTTTCAAATAACTTGCTCATATTTTAATATTGGTACATGATTTGTTTTCCATAGGATAACTTAGGACGATCTACAACCTGCTAGTTTTTATTTTTCCGATTTTGGTTTCAGAATTAAAAAAAATTATGTATATATATTTTAACTTTCGGAACTGGTTGGAATCATTTCTGAAATTGAAACTATCGTAATATATATATATATATATATATATATTATATATATATTATATATATATAATATATATATATATATATATATATATATATATATATATGTACCGGGTGGTTATAAAATAAGTATCCCTATTTGGAGCTGTCTGTAGCTTGAAGGAATAACCCGAATGAAGCCAAAATTTGTACACATACTATTTGAGAAGGGGGGAAGAAGACTAGAACAATAAAAAAAATAATTGCAATAATCGCCGACAGATGGCGCTTTTGTGTCACTTGGTAACTATTGTTGAGGACAACTAATTTTATACGGATAAAATTGGATTACCTATCGTAGGACTTTACGAACAGTAGCATGTGGAATATCCAGGTTTCGGGCAACTCCACGTGCACTAGGACAGGCTTCCGGAGTCCCTGATGGCTTCATAATCGCAGTAGCAATTTCTTCTTTCAATTTCTAGCAATTTCTTCCTTCTTCCACATTTTACAGTAAACTATCCAGTCTCCTCGAATTTTTTTACCGTTCTTCTCACTGCACACGGTGTCAAAGGACCTTTTCCTTTACGCATCCCTTTCACACGCCTAAATTCACGTAATGCAGCTGCACTGTTTGAACTGTTAACGCTGAATAGTTTTAAAATTAAAGCGCGATCTGGTAAACTGAGAGCCATGTCGTACAACATTAATGGCAGAAATGACCACGTTTTGATTTCACTAATGATTAAAGCGGCGTTTGCACCGACAGGACCCGTAGCGCAATCTGTTGCCGATTATTGTAACTATCTTTTTTTATTGTTCCATTCTTCTTCCCCCTTCTTGAATAGTATGTGTAGCGATTTTGGTTTCATTCGGGATAATAATTCAGGCTACAGATAGCTCTAAATAGGGATACTTATTTTATAACCACCCTATATATGTAACCAAAATCGAAAAAGTAAAAACTAGCCACGTTGTAGATCGCCTTCAGTTATCCTAAAAAAAAAAAGTATGCAAAAATGTCGAAATTTGAGCGAGATATCTGAAAATAACGCTCCCATAGACTTAATATTATTATCCGAGTCTTTTTGAGTGACTCGAGTGATTAATTTTAATCTTGAGTCTTAATTAAATAAGGCCCAGCAAATTTTTCAAAAATAAGGTGGCGAACTAGCATAACGGCTATAAGCTATATGATTTACGCGACAAAACCCTTGAAACTAGCTTAATATGAAGAAATACTTGTTTCATAGTTATTAAAAATAAATTTTTGAATAACATGGTTAATTTTAAATGATTTAAATTGTATTTCTGAACATTTGTTTTAATTCATATACTGCGAATATTTTGAAAATTTTTTCCAAATGACGTCATTTATGTAAACGCTAAAAAAGAGATGTCATTTATAAGCATTATTTATTATTGATAGCATTTTGTTCCTTTTTAATAAACTGAATGAAACGAATTTATAAACGCACCAATTTTGATACGTGAGTAAATAAATAAAATGATAATTATTCAAGTGACTGTAAGGAGAAGAAGATTAAAATTTCCTGTTTGGTTTTATTTTTGATTTTAAAGAGAAAATGACATCTATAATACAATGATGGCAACGGCCGAGTTTGAGTTGGATTTCTCGCTATTAGCAAGGCGAGATCGTCTGCATTTTTGCGAACTTTCGGCTGTTTGTTGTAAGCAGCATAAAACCTGCAAAAATGCAGGCTTCAGATTAATCAATCTCATTCCGCTAACAGCGAAAAATCTACCTGGATGCCGGCCATTATTAGCAATAAAATTTTTCTTTCAGCTATTTGACAAATACCATTAGATTTAAACCAAATTAATATTTTAATAAAATTAGGTATTTAATATTTTGCATTTAATAATTTTAGGAATTATTAATTTCCTTTTGAAATTATTTATGTATTTAAAATGAATTTATGTAATAATTACCTAATTAAAAGAAAACAGAAAAGGAAATTAGCCCTTGCTTTCTTTTCAATTTTAATGACAAAATATAATGCAAAAACGACATCATTTGTTCTTTTCCCACTCGCGATCGCAGAAAAAAAATATTGTCACTATGAGATAAATGCTATTAAATGTTATAACAAAAATTATTTCAAAACATTATTGAATTATATATTTACACATACATCTCAAAGAAAAAAATGCTTTAAAATAATTAGTATATTATATGCGAAAAAAATTGAGGTAAAAATTAAGCCATATATGAAAACTATGCATTTAAAATGATTTATTTATGGACGATATTCATTTAATACCTCATTGATAATCTCATGGTATAAAAGTAGCACGGTTAAAAAAATTGTTTAAAAATTTCATAACTAAATGTTGCATCGTTTTTTATTAAGGCCGTCAGCGATGGAGGACTTTTTTCAGTAGTTCATTTAGTTGCATCATACCGTATATTTATTATCAAAGAGCCTCACTGTACACGTTTATTTCTTTTTGTTTGGTTTAATCCATAAATCCAAAAACATAAACATCATTATATGCCATTCAGTGTAATATAATAGCAGCTAAATAAATAATAAGAACAATAGTAATAAAAAAAATATTAAAAACCATACTGAATCAGAAAATAATGTACGGGCCATTTTCAAATTTCGTTTACATATGCTGTCCCACAATAAAAAGAAGAAAATTCAAACATAAATCAATATTTAAAGTTTGATTTAAGCTATGCATTAGCTAAAGAAGATTATACTGAATATTTCTAACAAAAAAAAAATTAAAAAAATCAATAGAATTTTTTAAAATATAAATCTTTAAAATTTTGATTCTAAGCAAAAATGCCTGTCCCATTCCAAATTTTATATTTTTAACTGTGTATTTTAAAATTAGAGCTAACTTTTTTAAATAAAAAGGTTTGATTATTTTAATTTTGAACTGTTAGTGTACTATATTAATGAAAAAAAAATATTTGACAAGATATTCTCTTTAAGAAATTAACAGAAATCTTTTGTCTCTCACTTTTTGTCAAGTCCATCACTTTGTGATTATTTTAGTAAAAATATGTTTCTAATGCTGCCTAAAGTTAGCAGCAAATATTCAACGATATATTTAAACTATTCACACAACTACTACTTGCCATTTTTTACTCTTCAATTGTGAAGCAATGTAATAGCGGCAAGAATAAGCTTTTATCAAGGTTGGCATTTGTTTTTCACTGTCAAGTCTTTTACCGTAAATTTTAATATTAAAATAATAGTTTTTGCACTTTTGTAATTAAATATTGTTTACTAAATAGTTTCAGAAGGTATGTGTATTATTATCTAAGTTAGAAATTATACAAGCTAGTTTATTTCTTATAGTTTTATTAGAAATGTCAAGTCCGTTACCATGAAATGTAAGCTACTAAGTAAGTTTACTAAATAGTTTTAGAAGGTATGTAAATTATTATCTAAGTTAGAAAATATAGAATCTAGTTCATTTTTATATATTTTTTATTTTTATTTGAAATGTCAAATCCGTTACTTCTCAAGTCCGTTACTATGAAATGTAAGCGAATGGTGAAAATGGCCCGTACAATTCTTTTTCGTGAGTTTGTGAATATTTTATAATCTTCAGTTTTATTATTTTCCTTTAAATATTTGTACAAATGTAATGTACAATTCATTTTGATGACTTTGTGAATATCTTATCATTTCCAGTTTTCTTATTTTTTTAAAGGTTTGTACAAATATAATGTCCAATTCCTTTTGATGAGTTTGTGGATATTTTATAATTTTCAATTTTCCTTATTTTTCTTTAAATATGTTTTTTGTTTATGCTTCGTTGATCTTATAATAAATATCGTCTGTAGTTTTAAATTAACTTAAGGAAAGAAAAAAAAATTAAAAATTAAAAGGATTTGAAATTATAAGACAAAACTTACTAACGTTTCTTTAAGATTAAAAAAACTATTACGGTTTCATTAAGACAGACAAAACATCAAACAACGCCTCGAAAATAAAGTAGTATACAAACCAATAAATTCTTCAGAAAACACAAGTCATTTACAAACGAATTTCACTGACATCAGTTGTTTGTCATTAGTTTTTCTCTTGAACGGTATTTGAAAACAATTCTACCTTTAAACTACTATTCTCCTATAGTGTCGACCATTTCCACGATAAGTTCTCTATATACGCAGAAAAGAATTTCTAATGTTTACTAAAATATCTCTGCTTTACTTAAAAAAAAAATCCCTTCCTTTAAGTTAATAAAGACTAAAAAAATAGTAGTGTAGAAAGCTTTTTATTATTAATTCTTTATTTCTTTACAACAGACTTTCTTTAGTAAAGATAACGCAGCTGTTTTAAGCTTAGAGTTTTTGTAGAGGATGCAGGTTCGAATCTAAACCCGGCAAAATGATTTGTGTAGAATTTTGTCAATAATTCATTTCATTAATAACATATTTTATTAATAAAAAAGTTTTAAGATTATTATTATTGTTATTATTTGAATGCTTTATAATTAAACAAAATTTAACACTGAACAATATCTTGAAAAGATAATTATTTTATATTTAAAATACTTAACCTAAAATATTTCACATGCAATTATCAATTATATAAATTGAACTGATCTACAATTTTCGTTACATTTATTCTACCATTATCAAGAATATAAATGTTTTTCTGAATATAAATATTATTCAGAATATAAATATTTTTCTGATGAAACATTCAAGTTCTTTACCGTCAAATCTTCACGGGCATTATCTAGTAATCAAATGTATTTTTAATAAGAAGATAGCATTGCTTCACAATTAACGAAAATAAATCCACTTTTGAAAAACTTTGATTATTCATTAGATTATTAATTTTTTAGGTTAATAAAGACTATTTTTGTCATGCTAGTAAGAAGTTACATGTAAATTAAGAAAAAAAAACAGGAAATAAAAGAGTAAAGTAGATTGATAGATACATAGCACAAAAATAGATAGACAGAGAGAGAGTGTGTTTTCTACAACCTAGGTAGAAATCACTTTATTTATAAATATCGCATAAGAACCCTTTTTCAGATATTTATTCGATATTTTCAATTAGACTGAATACTACACAGAAAACCACAGACAGTCTTTATTAGTGCAGGCTGATTAGTATTCAATTTTACTCTAATGCTGGTGAGGAATAATAGAAGCACATTCTAAAAAATGCAGTTTTAGGAGTAATTTGCTCAAAAGAAAAAATAAATGATTAACTTGACAATATTTACATAGCTAATGAAAATTTCCTAATACTCCTAAAAAATTTTAAGTCACTTTAACATAGTAGTATAAGTCACCTTTACATTACACCATTAAATATTACATAGGCAAAACTGAGAGAAAACATGGAATTAGAAAACGTGAACATGAATCTGATATTAAATTTGGTCGTAATGACGCTAGTTATGTAGATTATATTTAAATGAAGAGATAAAAATTCTGTTTAATGAAAGAAAATTATGTTTCATATCAAATTGTTGTCATAAATCTATTATAAGGGAGTTTATTGAAATTTGTACACGTAAAAATTTTGTTTGCAATGATAGTTTTTCTTTTAATATTCATAAGTTATGGTTAAAGTTTATAAATAAATTCCACGTGGAAGCTTGAATAGGATGAACCAAGTTCATAATTAATTTTGAACATGGTCTATTTTTAATTTATTATTTTTACAAAAGTGCGAGCGGTTTTTTTGTTTTTAATTTACATCTCATTGTCGCGTACCCTTTATATTGACCGTGAAAATTTTTTATTTTTATTTTATTATAATTATTGTTTTTATTAGATGGAATCGAAACATGTCATTAACATATGTTTTTAATTTTTCGTTACACCTCTCAAGTAAAATAAAATTGTTTATTCAAGTATTTAATCTCCGTTTGTTTGCGAAGTTATTAAAAAAGAATTCTTTAAATCCTAAATTTTTTCTTTCGAAGAGATCTTTTTGGTGAGCACTTATATTCTAGTTAAACAGAGCTTAATCATGCATTTTAATTAAGAAAAATTTTAAATAGGTCAAACTTATTTATCTATTTATATTAAATAGATAATACAATATTATAAACAAATACAGTCGGCTCTCGTTAATTCGAAGTCGTCGGGGCCACAAGAAATGTTCGAATTATTTGAAATTCGAATTATGGAAAATATGAAATGAAAACATGCTTAATATGGTACTATTACAAAGGAATGAATGTTATAGTGTTTTTTTAATTATTTCGTCTATTATCATTAGAATATGACCTAATTTTAAATTAGAATGTACAAATACATAAATTATTGAAAAAATTAGAAACAAGCACAATGGAAGAAAAATTTAAAGCGTCACTGATGGACAGACAGGACACTAAAGAAAGTGAATATCAAATGCACTGGATTCTTTGTATACTCGTTCGGAATAATTTTCACAAAAACCAAAGAAAGAAAATTATTCAAACGATCTGAACGTGAGAAAAAAAATGAAAAATCGGAATTCTCATTAGTTTGAATTAAACGAAGTCAAGAGAAAATGAGTTCGAATTAATGAAAATTTTTAACGTTATTCTGCCATTGAAAATTTCGGGACCTCATGTTTAATTCGAATTAAAGGAAGATTCGAATTATCCGATTTCATATTAACGAGAGTCGTCTGTATATGTGTAGTAAGTGTTTTAAATAAGAAGATATATTTGTATAGTGTAATTAATGTAAAATATTTGTTTACATTTTATTTTTTATGTTTTGAATAGCATGCGATTACTAATATTTTACGAAGAATATTTTTTAAGAGATTGAATTTATATTTTTACTATTTATATTTTGAAGATGCATCAATTTTCAAAATGTATTTACTCAAAACATTCCATGAAATATCTATTTGCATTTTCGTGCTTCGATTTTGAAGAGCATGCGAGTAGATTCTATAAATATTCTGAAATAAAGTACTCCTTTGAGATACATATTCATATTTCATTTAGATTTCTAAGAAAATATGGATAAATTCTGCACATATTTTGAACTAACATTTTCTTTGGGATATGTATTTGTTTCGTTTTCAATTATAATTTTCATAGCGAATACATAAATTTAAAAATATTTTATACTGAAATTGTTTCTTGACAGAGAAGAGTTTTTCTTTAAAATGGTCAGCGTGAATAACTTGAGAGGCTGTGATATAAGGTGCAGCAAATTACTTTTATATTTTAATAATTAGCATGATGATCCCGCAATAGCAAATAATTCTTAGATCAAGATAAAGAAGTGACACTTAGGCTTCCCAGATAAAGAAACAAAAATTCTTTGCGTACAATGTTTAATGCTGTTTTCAAATCGAAAGGGACGAATTTATGATTTTAATTTAATTTTTTTTATTAGAAAATTATTTAGTTTTATATAGTTTATTCTATCTACTATATACAATATTTTTATCTAGTATATTCTAATGAATGTGAAAAAAATGGAGCAAAATTATTTATATTTTTAAAAGTAGTTGGTATTTTTAAAAAAGTTAAGTAAAAAAAATAAATTTTATCAAATTAGGCTGTTTTATAAAGCTTTTTAAAATTTTATTTAATTTTTAATATTAAGTTTAGTACTACCAAATATTATTACAGTGTAATTCAAATTTAAAGTACTGGTTTCGAAGGTAGTGTATTGCCTTAACGAATTTCTTCATAACGAAATGTTTAAGTGTAATGATTGAGATTTGGTTAAATAAAAATTTCACTATATTTGTTGTTTAATCCTTTATCTACCGATGGTATTTATAAGTACCATTAAAATTACTTCTTATAAAATTCCTTTAATACGTCAATTAGTTGTAATACTGTTTAGAATGAGTTACAGACATAGGGCTCCCAAATGGTCGGCGAACTGAATACCAATATTTTTTTAACAGAAAATTTCACAGTAGGTTTCTACAGCATTTGTGTTAAAACTAACCTCCGAAGGCAATTTCTGCGCAATTTGCTAGAAAAATATAAAACGAAAATATTGATGTTCAGTTGACGGACCATTTGGGAGCCCTGCAGATACATCACTTTATTTTGTTCCAAAAGCATTATTGGTCACACAAAACGAAAACATATTTTTAAAAGGATGATTTCTTTTGCCTTTGTATCTTTTCACCTTTTTCGGCGCGGAGGTAGGGGGATGGGAATATTTCTATTCGGAAATATTTATATATTTACATTCTAAGAACATCATATTTGTACATTTTATAATTCTACAAAATACTAAGAAAACAATTTAAAATAAAATATTTGAGAGGGTTAATAAATATTGCACAAAATCCCTGTAAATTCAAATTTAATTAATCCTTCTAAATCCTTCAATCCTTCTAAAATTCTTCAAAAGTTTAAAAAATGATTATGAAAATCTTTTAATTTAGTTTAAACAAATTACGTAAAATGTTTAGAATGTAAAATTTTCATGAATTTATAATGCGGTAGATAAAGAGTTAAATGCCCTGAAATTTAAAGCAGTAAAATTCCCGCTAGATCCCCCAGAAGAGCATTCTTACGCTGTAATCTGTTCTGAGCAAAACTGATTGTTTTTCATAAAACATATTTATATGAATAATCAATATAAGTTAGTCAATTTAAATAATGAAATGTATGTCAGAAAAAATTGCTAATAAAAAATATACTTAATCTCTTTGTGTTTGCTTGCTTATTAAAAGATTCGTCATTCAAGAGTGTTTTCCTTATGAAAAATCTGTTTTCATGTATATTTATATTCTAGAGATACGGAGCTTAATCATGCATTTTAATTAAACAATTTTTTTAATGATAGAAACTTTTATTTATCTATTTACAGTTTAAAAGTATATGCCTAGGTTTTTCAAGTGCTTTAAAGCAAGATATATTTGAATAGTATAATTATCGTAAGCTATTTGTTTGCATTTTATCATTCATATCTTGAAGAATATACAAATAAATGTTGCTAATATTTCACGAAGTGTTTTTTTTTAAGTTATTAATCTATGTTTTCAGGTTTAGATTTTGAAGATGCATCGATTTTCAAAGTGTATTTAGTTAAAATATTCTCATGGAACATCTATTTTCATTTTCATGCTTCGATTTTGAAGAACATGTGAAAAGATTCTATAAATATTCTGAAATAAAGTACTCCTTTGAGACACATATTCATATTGCATTTAGATTTCTAAGAGAATATGGATAAATTCTGCGCATATTTTGAAATAAAATGTTTTCTGGGATATGCATTTGTTTCGCTTTAAGCTATGATTTTCATAGCGAACACATACATTATATATATATATATATATATATATTGAAATTGTTTCTCAGCAGAAAATGGTTTTTCTTTAAAGTGGCCGACGTGGGGAAGTTGAGAGTGTGTGATATAAGATGCAGCAAATTACTAATACATTTTAATAATTAGGATGATTATCCCGTAATAGCAAAAAATACTTAGATCAAGATAAGAACTGACACTTAGGCTTCCGAGATAATGTGACAAAGTTCTTTGCATGCAATGTTTAATGCTGTTGTCAAAAGGGGACAAAGGGGACAAATCTATGGCATAAGATTTATTCAATTTTTTTATTAGAAAATTACATAGTTTTATATAGTGTATTCTATGTACTATATATAAAAGTTTTATATAGTATATTCTAATGAATTGTGAAAATTAAGAAACAAAGGTATTTACATTTTTAAATGTAGTAGAGATTTTAACAGAAGTTAAATTAAAAGATTTTTTTTAGCAAAATAGGCTGTTTTGCAAGATTTTTAAAAATGTTGTTTAATTTTCGTACCAAGTAGTGTAGCACTACATATTATTACAGTACAATTCAAAATTAAAGCGTTGGTTTCAAAGATAGTGTGTTCCTTTAATGAATTTCTTCATAACAAAGTGTTTAAGTGCAACGACGAGATATGGTTAAATTTTTAATTAGAAAATTACATAGTTTTATATAGTGTATTCTATGTACTATATATAAAAGTTTTATATAGTATATTCTAATGAATTGTGAAAAATACGAAACAAAAATATTTATATTTTTAAATGTAGTCGAGATTTTAACGAAAGTTAAATTAAAAGAATTTTTTTAGCAAAATAGGCTGTTTCACAAGATTTTAAAAATTTTTGTTTAATTTTTAATATCAAGTATTGTAGCACCACGAATTATTACAGTATTATTCAAAATTGAAGCTCTGGTTTCAAAGATAGTGTGTCCCTTCAACGAATTTCTTCATAACAAAGTGTTTAATTGTAACGATGAGATATGGTTAAACGGAAATAACATTATATTTGTAGCATAAATGTCGTGAAATTAAAATATTTAAAATTATCCCCCCCCCAGATTTCTCAAGAGCATGCTAATGCTGTAGTGTGTTTGTTCTGAACAAAACTGATTATTTTCATACAACAAATTTAGATGAATAATCAGCGTAAGTTAGTCAATTTAAACAACAAAATGTTTGTCAAAGAAATATGTATATGTAAAAATACATGTCTTTTTGTTTGCTTGCTTATTAAAAAGAATTCTTTAATTTTTCAGTGTTTTCCTTATGAGATTTCTATTTTTGTCTACATTTATATTCTAGCTATATAGAAATTAATCTTACATTTTAATAAACAAAGTTTTTAATGATACAAACTTATACTTATCTATTTATATTAAAAAATATCTGCATAGCTTTTGCAAATTTTTTATGTAAGATATATTTGTATAGTATAATTAATGTAAGATATTTGTTTGCATTTTATTATTCATATTTTGAAGAGCATGCAAATAAATTTTACTAATATTTCACAAAACGTTTTTTTTTTAAGAAATATGAATTTATATTTTTCTATTTATATTTTAAAGATGCATCAATTTTCAAAATGTATTTACTTAAAATATTCTCATGAAATATCTATTTGCATTTTCATGCTTCGATTTTGAAGAACATGCGAATAGATTCTATAAATTTTCTGAAATAAAGTGTTCCTTTGAGGCACGTATTCATATTTCATTTTGATTTCTAAGAGAATATGGATAAATTCTGCACATATTTTGAACTAAAATTTTATTTAGGACATGTATTTGTTTCGTTTTCAGTTATAATTTTCATAGCGAATCTAAAAATATTTTATACTAAAATTGCTTCTTGGCAGAGGCGGTTTTTTCTTTAAATGCGGGGTGAAGAAGTTGAGAGGCTGTGATATAAGGTATAGTACATTACTATTACATTTAAATAAAAGTTGGAAATTGCACGTCAATCGTAGCAAATGAGGTGAGTTCGTACAATAAAGGAGTTGTTAAAAATTTAGATCTTGGTGTAATAATGTACAATACTTCGGATACAGTAGAGTACCCGAATTTTGATGTGTGTCCCTGTAAATACTATCTGATTTCTATTACACAAAAAGCAACTTGTAGAAACCTCAGCAACGTATATCAATTTCATAAAATGTGAAATAATTTAATACAATTAAAACACTCTTCCCCAAACAATATTTACCTCTGTACCAATATGTGATGGAATACTTTTGTGTGGCCCTGTAGATTAATAATGTATAATCTGAATACCAATACGAAATATTCTTGATTGTTCCTGTGATTAAACTACACAACCAATTTTCATAAAATTTGAAATGACTCGAAAAAATTATGCAACAATTTTATATTTTTAATTTTAAACGATTCAGTTTGTTGGCTTTTGCTCTATTATATGTGGAAAGACACCCGGACGGACAGAAGAACGGTCTCAATAACAACTGCAGGTGCGACGTATATATATAATTAGGAGCGCACCTAAATAAGATGATGATCCCGTAATAACAAAAATATTTTGGATCAAGATAAGAACTGACATTTAAGCTTCCGAGATAACCTGACAAAATTCTTATCATCCAAAATTTAAGACTGTTATCAAATCCAAAGTGACAAATGTAAGGCGTAAGTTTTATTGTACTTTTTTAAGAAAACGCGTGAAACAGAAAGGTTTTGCTTTTCAGAAACTATGTAATGGAAAGACATTTTCCGGGTTTTCGTAACCGCAATAGATATTTCAGAACACAATGTCATAGTTGGCTTTTCAATCGAGTTTTCGGTCGGAAGAAAAAATACCAATCAGTAAAGACAGAAAATTAACTTCTTACGTGATTAAAATAGCTTCCACTGTCAGTTCTGCCAATTATACATCTTTTTTATTAAAAATATGTCCGTCCTTCTATCACAGAAAGTTTCCTGCTTGTTGAGTTGTGATCTTCAGAACAAAGTTAATATAG
The DNA here is from genome assembly GCA_964019185.1 of Maratus speculifer. Taxonomy (NCBI): domain Eukaryota; kingdom Metazoa; phylum Arthropoda; class Arachnida; order Araneae; family Salticidae; genus Maratus; species Maratus speculifer. The sequence continues at coordinate 161,952,909 of OZ025303.1, forward strand.
TACTAGAGAAGCCACATGAGTACTAGATATAGATCAGCAAGTTCCCAAATGCAAATTTCCTGTGAATTTACCAGATGTTCACAACTCAAATGTTTCTAGTACAAGTGATAAAAAATTTTAACGCTATAAGCCAAATTATACCATAATTACAGAACCAATCGGACAAAGCAAAAAATAAGCTAGCATGAAAATCTTATGAGAGAATTTAAAGACTCTAAGCAATAAGAAGACCAGGATGATGTCTGTTTTCAACTGCTCTGCTGAACAAGCGCAACGCGCTTTGACGCATTTATAAATTAATTTTTTTAACCTAGAGATTTAAGTTTGGAATGCCTAACTAGAGAAGAAATTTGGAAACGAACCGAATTTTTCCTTTTTTGATAAATTAATTACCTATTGAGATATAAGCAATTTCTATCACGTGACTAACATGTTTATTACCCTAGTTTTAGTGTTTATTCCTCTTTCCCGTGGAATTTCGTTTCAATATGACCACTTTGACACTGTTTTTTTTTTTTTGAAAAATCTATTGTGTTTGAAAAAAAAAAACCCGGTGAAATTGAGTGCGATTTCATAGTCTCTGAACAACAACACTTGCTAGTTTCATGCATTTTGGAACAAAAATAAATTAAAACTAATGTCATAAAGTTGCCTTTTTCGTTTTAAGAGCAGCCTTAAGAAAAAGTAATCAAACATGTCACAATTAGGAGTGAAATGTTTGTTTATATTAACACGGGAAATTAATCTATTTTGCGCTTATCGTTGTAATTTAGATTTTGCAATTCTGCACAACGTAAAGCATGAATACCTTTACATTACATCATTAAATCCTTTATTTAATGGATTACATTTTAGTTTGAAATCTGATTGACATTTAGAAACAAGATGTCGGATGAAACTGGACAACGAACTACGTTAAGACTTTGTTATGTCATATACACATGCTTAGTTTTTGTTGTTTCGTCATGCGCTTGCCTACTATATTAAATTTTAGCTTATTTTGTATCGCGTGTAAATTTTATAGATAAAGAGCTGTAATACGTATTTAGATTTATTTCAAAGAGCGATATTTTCTGAGAATCGATTTTCAATTGTGCTACGCGTTTTTCACTTTGATAGAATTATACGAATACATTGTCATCTACGAATGACAATTCCCCCAAAATATGTTTAGTTATTTTGTACTTTTATAGCAGAAATACATTTTAGTTCGCTATGTGGTAAACATAAAAATCTGTACATCGTATGCAAGACTGCTTAAACGACCTGGCATACTTCATGAAACTGGATTTCAAACTGGTATTTATTTCTCTAAATTGCAAATTGAAATATCAACTTCATATTATAAAAAAGAAATGTCTATTAGTTTTATATTTTATTATTTTTCTTAATAGATATTACAAAAAGAGAAGGTTTTGTTCTTAATAAAGTATTTTAAACTAAGAATAGCTATTTTCATAAAAAAAGGAAAACATCAAGAATTTTTCTATTACGTTTCTAACACCAAAACTTTTTTGACTAATGGCATACTTTCATATCTCTCAAAAAGTTTTTAAAGAATTAGAAAATGCCAAAAGGGATTTTTTCTTTAATAATAATTGTCTCGTATTCTCTGTAAAATGTCAAAGATATTTCTGCTGTGGGAGTTAAAAATTATTTTTTTTTGCGTATGTGTATAAAATATTTTAAATTGAATATTTTTCAAAATTATATTGATAGTGAAATTATCGAAAAGATGGCATAGATGAATGTATACATATTTACTACACCAGTCATTGGAAAAAATCCCGGAAGTGATTACTTTAAAATTCGCAACATTTTTTGTTATTTATTTTTTATGCTCTTGTAGAGTGCATTGCTGAATTAGATCGATAAATTCAAATGGGTGACAAGATGATGATGATGATGCATCAAGAAGATGAAAATTTACCCTAGAACATGAGGTTGCAAATATTTTAATAAATGTTTTTATTAGATATTCTCACCTTTTTTGTAAATGGGATAATATTCCAAAAGTATTAGAAATTACCATGATCCGCACCAGCAGTATTTACCTAACACTTCGGATTTTGGATTGCGATTTCCTTTACATATGTTATCATCGATTACTTGAGCATCTTGTCTTTTTGCAGACCTTTTCGTGAAGTCATAATATTCCACGCAGAACAAGGTATATATCGTTGGACTTCCATTACAATGTTTTTATTTTACTCAAATTTATTACCTTCAATCGAATTTCATGTACACTAATACCTTTCTCTAAAAACACAGAAAAAAACCTCGAGATTCTCTGTAAATTTACGCGAGTTTTCGGTTAAATGCATTTTATTGAGTTTATCATTAATCATTTATTGTAAGGATTTCTATGTCTTAGTTTAAAATACTTTTATTATTATTTTTAAATTTGTAATTCAAAAAACGTCCTTTTAATTTTTTTTACGATTTTTTTAGATATATTTAAAAAAAATCAATTTAGGAATGTTATCTTTTTTTTTTTTTAAACTCAGAATTATTTAGAAAGGGTAAAATCATCTCGTTGGAGTTGGTGAGTATTTTTAACCACTATACTAAGTATCGACAGATTTTCTACACTTAATCATATAAAAAAATATACTTCGTACTCAAAAACAACCGTTTCTATAGATTAGTGATAAGGTGTTCTCCTGCTCTTAAGAGGTCTCGAATTCAAACTCCAGGACGAGTAAGAATAGATTGTTTAAAAGTGGAATGATATAGCAATTCAATTTTACGGGAAAAATTGAAATCTTTTGAGTTCATTGAAGATTGAGTGATTCATTATTTTTGGAAATTAAATAAAATTGCTATCATTAAAGAAATTTACAGAATATTGTGTATTTTTAACGATGTTAATTTACAGTCAATTGCTAATTTATTGTAGAACTTATCTGTTATTTAACAGAATCTTGGTTTTTCTTATGTCAGTAATTTTTCATAAAACTTAAGATAGTGGATTACCCGTAGATTCTCTGTAACTTTACAGAAAATGATTTTAACAGTGTAGGCAGAAGCACCCTGTATTTACAATTAAACAAATGATTTGCGACTCTATGTAGTTTTTCATCATCGTGATTCCTCTTGACACCTCGTATAGAGTTATGTATCTAGGAGTTTTTAAATCCATTCTCAGCGAGTAGATATTAATGGTTTATGTATATTATAATAAGAAAGTTATCTTTGTTATTAATTTAGTTACTTTTTGACATTTTAAACTAAAAAGTCGTTTCGATCTGTAACGAGAGAAAAAGTAGCTTCCCTTTTCCTTGTTTTTAAGAATTCAAATAAAACTTAAAAGCATGAAGCTGAAATTCATGCAATTCTATACAAGAGTTCAAGCTATTGATAGCATTGCATATGGATCGGAATTTTCGAAAATATTTGTCAGCTATCAGCTGATCAAGATAGCTTCGTTTATGGTGACCGATTTTCAGCGCCAAATTTAGCGATATCGCGCAAGGTATTGCCAAGAATAAACCAGAATTTGATCAGGCAGATATGACTGGCGAGTATGCAGAAAGCCCCTCGTAAATATTTCCGATATTTAAACAACGTTTATAAGAACAAACTTAGCTGTAACTAATTTTACGAAACGTTTGTGAGTAGTTTTCATATTATACTGATATGAATTTTTAACCCGGAAAACCGATGTTTATGATGCTATCAATTCTTAATTACAGATTTTCAGCTGCTTAATAGAACTTATGCATGCTATAATAACATAATTAAATTAAATGTTAAATTCATTGCAGTTAATGCATTGTGTTATCCTGAAAGTAGCCACTGTGATACATTGTAATGCTTACCCATCATGGCTATGCATAATGCAAAATAGGAAAACAAAAACATGTGTAAACTATTTATAAAATACACTGCAATGACGAAATGAAATTTAAACGTATTTTATGTTACAATAATTTTTTTAATAATTAATTAGGAAAATGCTACGCTGCATCAGAACGAATATTTTGAAAGTCCGGAAAGATAGTTAAGGATAACTATGACTACTGAAATTGTCGCAAAAAAGAATTAAAAAAGAACTGTCGCAATATTCCATTCTAAGTACATATAAAATTTCAAGCTTCTATCTCAATTTAATCGGTAGATAGAGTGTTTAAAATCGTGGCTTGAAGACCACATAAGATTTATATAGTCTATTACTGGAATGAGTAAAAGAAATAGCCTTATAACTCCAAAGATGATATAATCATATTAACTAACAGTTTATTGCGTCATATTAAAAGTCTCATTTTCAATTAAAATATAGCTTTGAATTGAAATTTGTACGAAATATAGGTTTATGAAAAATGGAAGAGTGTGGAAAATATGATTACAAAAAAACTAAGCAACTAATTATTTATTTTATTCTTTATACAAAATTTATGTTTATTAGTGTATTTTATATTCACTCATTGAAATAAACACTTTCGAAATTTTTATATAGCTTTATTGTGAACAATAATTTCGAGTTTAAGAAAAAAAAATAGTTTCCGGTAATCAAACTTACTGATATTCGACAAGCTTCTTTACACGCTAAGAACATATCAAATTTCACGTTTCTGTCTGAATTTTTTCGAGTGATAGAGAGTTTAGAGACACACGCACACGCAGACAAATAGACAGATGGACGACAATCTTTGTTTCTAAAAATATGTTTTCTCTGATCTCTAGTCTATGAATACTTGATATTTCATACCATCCGAAAAACATATATTCCAGATTAAGAGAGTAAATAATGCATAATATAAACTATCTTAAAACGTTTCTGGAAATGAATGTCGGTAAATAAAATTTTCTTTTTGTAATTTCTTCTTTGAACGTCAAAAATATATTGGTTTTTGAGGTTTCAAAAGATAAAGAATGTTTTTGTAATCATGAATTATTCAAAATGAGTAGTTACTTATATAGACGTTTACGGACATATTGCTCAACCACAAGAAAATGACATACTTCGACAAACAGTAAAACCAAAAGTAGATTCGTTTGGTTTTACCGGAACATGAAATTATATCACTTAAGTCTGCAACCAACAATAAAATGTTCACAAATGCGTAGAACCTTTAAAAAAGAAAATGCAAATGATGTTTCGAGGATTTAGTAATTTTACCTCCAAAAACAATCGCTCCTCATCATTTTAGTGGTCACGAATGGACATATAGCTTAATTAAGTGATTTTCTGGATAACTACACTTATCAAGCTTCTGGTAATGTAAAGAACTCCTATAACTTAGCATTTAATGGAATCAAATTCAAACTGCTTTTATGCGATATGTGTCACTTGTCGAAGGTGAGTGATATTATATTTTTCTGGATTAAAAAAAACTTCCTTTTTTCATCTCATATTTTATAACCTAATTGTAGCTTGAAATTTAATTTTATTGTTATTTCTTTCATTTTTATAAAAGGAATTGTATTTATTTTTTTATTCTAGACATCTCATTTTTTTATTCTAAAAATATCATTTTTAAATAATTATACATACACTTACGCATCTATCTATTTTTTAAAAACGTTCTTTTTATGAAGCTATTGCAAGTGCAGACTCTCAAACATGTAATCAACTTACCAAGCTTGTTGATTACTACTTGTTTGTGTGTATTACTATCATATAAACCAAATCACCCTAAAAGCCACAAAAGAAACATATAAAAGTCATATACTGTTCTTTTTATGAAAATAAAATCTTACCTGTTCGAAAATTAGATAATAAAATATAAATAAAATGCCAAATTTATGTATCTGTCAGAAATAACTAAAAGTTAATCTCTAAAAGTTATTCACAATGAAAAAGGAATGTTTCTTTAGCAAGTACATTCTCTTTATAGCTATTTATTTAAAAATTGTTAAGTAGGAAGAAATTTGTATTATATCACTAAAGTTCTATTCAAGGTATATACATTCTTTAAAATTTCTAAGAAGCATGGCACCAGTACTTTAAATTAGAAAATTTCCATTTAGTATTTAAATCGTGAAATATGATGTTACATTATTTAACAGTGGTATTTTAATAATATTCTTTGATTAAATCCCAAAATTTCGACAATATATCACCACGATATTTTAGATGTTTTGTTAAATATCTACAAAGATACACGAGGAATTATTCTGAAACTCCAGATGTGTAAACAAAATAGTGCATGTCATATATTTCCGAGAAGATTTTTTTCAAAAACCTTTGGAGGGCCGTTAACAAATTGAAAAAGAACGAAGATCTTTTGTATAACCCTGTCAAAACTAATATAGCGAAAACGTTCAAACTGCAGAACACGATTAAAAAGCTCACTGTAATAAACTGTGTTCATTTTTATGCGGCTAGCATTTATACTTGTACAGAAATTAAGGTTTTTATAAAAAAATAGTCCCAAATTTTGCGGCTTTTTGCTTATAATTTGCAGAGTTATTAATATAAAATGATGTAGTTTTCAGAAACCTTGACAAGCAACATTGTACACAATTCTCTGCAATTAGAATTAAAAAATAATAAATAATGGATGTAAAATTAGCAGGTTTAATAAATAATGTTTAACTGCGTATGAACGAATGCAATCAAAACATAATGTGCATAGCATATTAGCTAAATAAATAGAGCAATTTGGTAAAAATCTCAAAAATATAGCTTGAAAATTTGAAAATTATTGTCGATAGTGTAAGGTCGAAATCCGCTGTTCCAAAAATGAAGCAAAAATATGAGGAATTGTATCTAAATATAGTAATACATGTAATAAAGGGTTTAAAAAAAATCTTCACGGAAATATAGAGCCAATACTATTTTGTTTACACACATAGAGTTTCAAGATAATCCCTTTTGTATTTTCATGTATATTTAACAAAACGTCTAAAATCGCAAGTGACCGATCCTCATTAGCCATATAATGCATAAAAAACTGTGGTGCAATTGTAAGCTTCCTGTTTATTAAGTAAGAGAAAAAATTGCAAAATTAAGCAAAGATATAAATAAAACTTATGAATTATAATTAAAAATTCAAATAAATAAATAAATAAACTCTTAGTTGTAAAAAACATGGGTTACAATAATTAATATTATTGGTGCAATTGTGTCATCAAAGCACGGATAATAAATACCTATGTATCCGTTCCTTTAGTGAAAATAAAATATTTCAAATTCAAAATTTTTTTTGAAGTCTTATTCTTTTCGCAAAGATATTACGAAGATATTACGAATGAATGCACAAACAAGAGATAATCTTTAGATTTAAGCCGTTTATCAAAACATTTACAGTGAAAACTGAATGACTATAAATTTCACAACATAATATAAAGTGCACAAATAAAAGTACAGTTCTTTATATTAAAAGAAAGACTGACAGCATTCAAAAGACAATTACAAAATATAATTTTTATGTATCTTAGATAAAAAAAATCTGCTAAATGATTTATTAAAAAAAACTCTTATAATTTCTGAGTTTTTCTTTGTTTAGTGTTAAATTTAACACTATACAGACCGTAATGAGAATAACTGATTCTAGAGGTTTTTTTAATTCAGAAATTTATAATTCAGATTAGAAAATATTTATGATTAATATTCATTACTTTCAATCGAAAAATATCTATACATATTAAAATATGGTGTAAGAAGCTGTTGTGAGCAGTACGTGTTTTGTCGCTGCGTATAATATGATTCTCTTGAGATATTTATTAGCGGAAGACTGTGGTGTGATATTTTTTGTATAAGTTCACATAAAGTTTTTTTATTTATACGCACAATTAAGAAATTTTATGCGTTTTTATCAAAAACATTTTAATTTAGTATATATGGTGCAATTTTTCAGCATAAGTTAATAAAATCTTTCAAGGTCTATATATGTATTTTTAAGACAAGTAACTGTGTACCATTGAGTTTCATATGTCTTAGAGAAATAATTATCTAAAAGCTAATTATGAAAAAAAAACAAGATTTAATTTTAGCAATTTAAAAGATTTTGCTTTAAAAAATACTAAGAAGAAAACTAAAATGTTTCATTAATTGAAATATATTAAAAGAATGGTAAAATATTCAATGAAAACATATTTTTTAAAGTTTTTCTGTATGTATTCACACCTTCTAAAGTCGATAAAAAGTCAAAAACTTTTAAATTCAGATTTTTAAGAAACGTAATTACTGCATTTCAAAATGCAAAAAAGTACTAGAAGTTGTTGAAAGAAAATGACATTCGTTACATAGCGTTTTTCTTTTATGTATTGCTTGAAATATTAAATGTTAAACATAATTCTTTTAAAAGTCAAACGTAACTTGGCAAGTAATGTACAGAAATTATTTAAAATTGTTTTTATATAAAATCGAGATAAAAAAGAATTTTTCTAACATTAAAATTTGAAATACGAGCTTTAAAAAGTCACTGTTTTACTTCAGAGAAAACTAAAATTATAACAGAGATGTTACAAGTTAAAAGTATGCATTTTATTTTAATGTCCCTTAATATTTTCGGCCTATATTTTACAAGTCCATAATCAGAGAATATTTTAATAATTAATTTCTATTTATTTATACAAATATGTTTTGAAATGACATAACCAATAATGATCAGAATTTAAAGTATAAGTACCATTAGTATTAGTGTTTAATACCACTTAAAAAACAGTTTCAGATAAAATGTTTGTTTGTATTAGAATGAAATGTATATTGATGGAAGAATTCTACTTACATTTTTAATAAATATTGCTAAAACCATAAAAAATAGTGAAAGAAAATACAATTGTCAAACAAATTGTTAAACAAATTAAAAATTGTGATACAGTTTTCCAACAAGTTGGGATACGGTTTTCAAGCAAATTGTATATGAAAATACGATTTTTTCTATTGAGCAGTGAAAAATTGAAAATGTAAGAAGAAGTAAAATAAAATTGAGAATTAAATTTTAATCGAGAAGTAAAATAAAAAAAAATGTAGTAAAACTAAATTTAATCATCTGGTGTTGCACCATCAAAATGGGGTCAGTGTTATACTCAGATAAGTTTTCTTTTATAATACAGGTAAGATATTACAATTTTTTTTAATTCAATGTCAGTTTACGAATCGTTCTAATTGCATATGTATTAAAAAACATTTCAGCAAACACGTAATCAGCTTTCCAAGCAATATTATTTGCGTGAATTGCTACCGTATAAACCAAATTACTCTAAAAGTCATAAAAATAACACATAAAAATATTCATAGCTCTTTTTATGAAAATAAACCCTTGCAGGTTCTAAAATTAGATTAATAGAAATAAAAGCGTATCAGTGAGTTTCTTTTATATCTGGAAGAAATAACTATGTGTGAGGTAATCGCAATAATAATAGAGTGAATATTTTAGAAATTCATGAGCTATTCCACTTTTTTTCAACAATATTAGGGAACAAAAACTTACAAAATTAGAAAGATATTTAAAGGCACATGGAACATAAAACGGTTAAAAAGCAACGTAAGAAAGTAAATGTTTTTACTTTCTTCTATCTTTAAAAGAAAAAAGTATTGGATTCGTAAAAATTTTCGAAATCCGGTTTTTCGCGGATTTACACGTTTTAGGGGGCAGAAAATCAGAAAAACATGTTTTTACGAAATGCCTATGCCTGTGAGTTCGTCTTTCTGTCTGTGACAGAAATTTTGTTGGCGGTCTATCTCAAGAACTAATGCACACAATTTCACAAAACTTTAGATTCTGTCAGAGCTTAATAGGATCTAGATCTGATTAGTGTTTGATGATTTAGTTAGTATTTGATATAAAATGATGCTGATTAAGTTTTGGTGAAATCGCTCTAGAGGTGGAGCTGATATGATGCATTATTCGTGATTATTGTAATAGCTCTATCACAAAAACTAAAGCACGTTATTTTACAAAACTTTAGATTCTGTGAGACCTTAACACAAAGTAGATCTGATTAGTTTTTGGTGTAAATCACTCAACAGGTGGCGCTGCTATGCTGCATTATTTATAATTTTCACAATAGCCATATCTGAAGAACAATAGCATGGATTTACATAAAATTTTGTATTTAGTTAGTAATTGACATAACATGGTGCTGATTACGTTTTGATGCAAATTTCTCAACACGTGGCGCTGCCATGGATCCATTATTCGTGATTATCGTAGAAGAACTACATCAAGAATTAATGAGTGAAATTTTCTGAAACTTCAGATTTTGCTAGTTCCTGATATATTTTAGTGTTGCTTAGATTTTCGTGTAAATCTCCTTAAAAATGGAGCTGCTATGCTGCATTTTTCACGATTTCGCAATAAGTGTATCTCAAAAACAAATACACTCCAGTCTCTATACAACGAAACTCCATCTAGCGAATTTCTCTATTTAACGAATTTTTTGTAGGAACGGTCAATTTTTTTTCATAATTACATTAAGAAATATTTCCATATAGCGAAATATATATCTCCATTTAACGAATTTTTTCAAAAATGCTCTTTCATATGTTCAGAAAACGCTTCAAATTATTTGTGGTATAAGTTTTTATTTGTGGATTTCTGCTTTATATTTCATAAATGCACTTCTCTACCTTATTTCTTATGTCGAAAAAGGCATTCACCCCCTCCCCCCCCAAAAAAAAAAATCTTTTTGCATAATTACACTTGACTTTGTTTTAACCAAGGTGAACATTCTTTTTGGAAAAGATTGAAACATAAGTAAGATTGTATAAAGGGGTAATTTTAGAAAAGACTATCTTTTTCAGCAGGTTTTCATCTACCTAAACTAGCTCTCATTACTTTTAGAGCTTTGAGTAGATGTTTGTTGTTTGTGGCGACTTGGAACATTTTTTATTGTGAGAGATCATTTGAATGAAGAATTTTTACTAAATATCATCGATGCTGATGTGACTTTCTACTGCATCTGCATAAAATGGCTCCTAGGATAAGCACAACTCTCTCTGGTAAAGTAATACTTTTAAAAACAATCAATAAGACATTGGAAAAAGAAGTAAGTGGCAAAAATGTTTGAGATTCCAGCAAAATTCCGTTAAACATTTCAAAAACTTACTTAAACTGCTTAAAAAACAATACTGTTTCAAAATTTAAACATTAAATGAGAAACTTTTTGACGTTCTTTATTCAAAGAATTTTTCTATACAACGAATTTTTTGAGTGAACAATGGATTTCGTTATATAGACTCGACTGTACATGGATTTTCATCAAACTTCATATTCAGTTAGCACCTGATAAGAAATTGATCGTGATTAGTTTTTGGTGTATATCATTCAACATATGGTGATGATATCCAGTTTTTTTAGACTTTACAATAGCTCTTTTTCAAAATCAATGCACGGATTTTCATCAAATTTCAGATTCAGTTACAAGTTGACATAAGTTTTTGCTAACAAGATTTTTGTTTAAATCACTTAACCGGTTACTCTGCTATGCTGGGGTTTTTTCAGGAAGTATTAAGATGCATATTACAAATTTAAATTTTTTTTCGCCAAAATTAACCTTTATACTATATTAATTTCCTTTTAACAATATCCCGTACTTAGTTCAACTTATTAAATTAAAATCTTGTTCCTAGATCTAATCGATTAATCTTTATGGAAACGATATAAATTCTTAATTCGCCTTTAAAAACATTCATTCTAATATGCGTAAATTAAAAAAGATGGCTCTAAATTGAAAATATTCTTAATTAAACTTTATTTCTTAATATTCCAAATAAAACTCATTTTTTTCCTGTTTTTATCAACCTTTTTTTTAAGAAAGTTTTATTAAATTTATTCCAAAATCATACGTTTTAAAAATATCATTCTTTTTATTTATTTTTGTTTTTCCTTCGCGTTTGATATTATTGTGTATCAAAATTCATTTATTTACTTTTTGTTTTAAAATTAATCGTCTGTAATTGAATATCGTCTACAGAATATCAATTCTTGTTTCGATTATAAATTAGTTAAATAATAATCTTTTAAAATAAAAATTATCGTCTGAAAGATTCAAGAATGATATGTTTAATCTCGACGATGGACATGAATTCTGTTTACGTGTGAAAATCATGGTTAGAGATTAGAGAATTTTTTAGAAGTTTGTTTTTAGATTTAAAAGGAAGCCAAGAAATGAAGACAGATACATTCTTTGCTTTTTCTTCGATGAGTCCGTTAAAGACGGCTTGTGGAAGTAATGATGGAATTTTCTTTTCGATTATTCGTTTCAAGCCGGCTTGGAAAGGGAACATTTCCCTCTCTATATGACTACAATTTAATAAACTAAGTTGCAGCAGCAAATGTGTAATTTAATAAATCTTCTACATTTATTTATTTTTTCCCTCGCTTACCGCGACTTAAAAAAGTTGGAAATTGCACGAGAACGTAGCAAATGAGGTGGTTCGTATGATAACGAAGTTTTAAAAATATTGAGATATTGCTGACATAGTAGAGCGTACTCCGGATACAGTATACTAGTCGAAATCTTAACGTTTCTGTAAATATGCAGGAAGTAATTTTTATTACACCTCAGCAACGTATATCTTATTCATAAAATGTGAAATAGTTGAATATAATTAAAACACAAACACGTACCAAACCATGTTTCCCCGTATAGCATTATATAGTGGAATACTTTTGTGTGGCCCTGTAATTTAATAATAAAAATTCTTTGCATCACAGATTGTACAGAATGCATATTTTAGTATATATTTCATAGATTCATGCCAATTCTATTATGTTCGAATAAATGTAACATCATTAAAATGCATTTGAAACTTTTTCCCCATTGACCGTAATGTAACGGAATCCTTTTGATTGACCCTGTAATTGATCTATGCATCCGATTTTCATAACATTTGAAATGACTCGACAAAATTACTCAATAATTATATGTTTTAAATTTCAAACGATTAAAATGCATTTAAAACTTTTTTCCCTATTGACCGTAATGTAACGGAATCCTTTTGAATGTCCCTGTAATTGATCTATGCATCCGATTTTCATAACATTTGAAATGACTCGACAAAATTACGCAATAATTATATGTTTTAAATTTCAAACGATTAAAATGCATTTAAAACTTTTTTCCCTATTGACCGTAATGTAACGGAATCCTTTTGAATGTCCCTGTAATTGATCTATCCATCCGATTTTCATAAAATTTGAAATGACGCGACAAAATTATGTTATAATTATGTATTTTAAATTTCAAACGATTCGGTTGGGTAGTTTTTGCGTTGTTATATGCGGACAGACGGACGGACAGACAGACAGACAGACGGACAGACGGACAGACCGACAGGCGGACGGACTGAGCGACAACAATAGGTGCTACGTATTTACAAAATTACGAACGCACCTAAAAAGGGGAGCCAGTGAAGGTATTTCGAATTTCTCTTTAAAATGTCACATGCATAAGATAGAAGAACTATTGTCCTAAATAGTAAGCTATAAGATTATTGTGCTAAAAGATTATAGACGTAAACGATTTTGGTGTTGGAAATATTTTAAGAATGGGTTAAGAAGGTTTTAGAATATTTTAAGAACTGCAGGTGTGCATTTTTTTTTTTTACTTTTTTTCGAAATTTGTTTACTTGTTTTGACATAGCAAAATAATTACAACTTTCTTTTCAATATCTACTTTAACATCCATCCTCCTTCAGATGTACATATCAAAAATACATTTGAGAAAACATGCAATCATCTTTCTCAATATTATTATTCGCGTGAATTGTTATAATATAAACCAAATCACTGTAAAAGTCATAAAAATTGAGCATAAAATGAATTTATAGCTTTTTTATGAAAATGAAATCTTGCAGGTTCGATAATTATATTAATACGAACAAAAGCGTATCAGCGACTTTTATATCGCTTGGAGAAATAACTATCTGTGAAGTATACATAGAAAAAAAGGAAAATTTATATTAAAAATCATAAGCATTTCCTCTTTTTTTCAATAGCATTAGGGAGCAAAGTTGTTTTAAAATTAAAGAGATATTTAAAGGCATTAGGAACGTAAAATGATTCAATTTTTTGGGTTTTTAATTATCGGCTGAAAAATAGAGCTAAACGATTATGGTGCTAAATGACTATGAACCTATAAGATTTTGAGGCTGTAAGCATTTAGGATAAAACATTTTAAGAACTGCTAACTGTTAAGAAATGCAAATTGCATATTTTTAGCATCCGATGCTATTTCTTTCAGACAAGCTAAAAATGTCGTGTCATCAGCCCTGAATTTCCTAGTCAACCGATTTTGATAATTATTTTTTTAAATGAAAGCTATTTATTTGTAGTTGTGCCCAATTTAATTATTTTTTAATTTATTTCCATTTTTATATTTTATTTTTAATTTTAAAAGCTTTTTCATGACATTTCTTCAAAATGGTGGCAACACAGTTTAGCTTTTCTCTCGATAATAAAAATTTATTTTCTAAAATGATTGCGTATAATTATGCAGTAATTGAGTTAAAAAAATATATATTTACTGAGAAATAATATTAATAATGTAAATAAAATGACAGAAAATAATTTATGATAAAATTAATGTCTAAATCAAAATAAGAGAAATTTCAAATGAGGAAAATTATGTCATTCAGCAACCAGATAAAAGGGAATTACAATATTATTATGGATGCCTTTTTCATAAACAGTAACTTTTAAAGAACATTTGAAGAGAAAATGACATCACTATTTAAAACATCGTATTTTTACTCATAACGATATTAGGTACTACTCTGTTATCCCGTCGACCAATTTCGCCAAATTATACAAATCGCCACATTAATAGCCAAATTATACATATTGACATAATTTTTATTTTAAATAACGAAAAAATAAATAATTAGTAGAATATTATTAAAAATATTAATAAAAAGGCGAAATAAAAATCACTTAATGACATTTTAAACACATGAATCGTATTTAATGTCATTGAATGTGACATTCACGATCATCCATTATTGGCATTTAATCTTATAGTTTGGCGATAATTTTTTGGTCGATGGGATAACCTAGTAGTACCCAATATTTATTTTTTTTATTTTTTTAAAATAAAGCTATTTTTCTGTGAGTGCATATAAAATAAAATTTCTGGATTTCGCCGGCACTCATATTACAATTTTAACTGTAGATGTGCGAATATTTGAATGCAAAATTGTAACTGGCAAATTTGACATTTACTTTGTAAATATATTTATTATATATTGATTCAATAATGTAATTACTTTTGTTTTCTTTTTAAACCAAATCGATCGGGTCTTTTAAACATTTCATTCGTCGAATTCGACGGGATTCCATTCGTTTTATTGTTAAATTGCATTTCGTTTTACTCAGAGTCTATAAAAAAGCGTTTAAACTAAAGAAAAAATCCGTTTTTGATGAATCTAGTCAATGAAGAAGTAGCACGTCAAATTGTATCTCTTTATTATTCCGCAATTCCAATGTCTCAGAGAGAAATTGCTATTCAATTGGGTATTTCACGCCGTTCTGTTTGCTATTATATTGATAATCACAAGAAAAATGAAGTTAGTTCATTGCAATCTAAACGGGGTCGCCCTTCTAAAAAACTTCTATCTTTTTTTTTTTTTTTCTAATCGGAGGCGAAACTGAATTCTGCAATGGTAGAATCTACATTCATCTTGTGTTTTGCCTTTTTTTAGTTTTTTTTCTTTTTTTATAACAGAAATAATATATTACATCTTTCTTATTCAATCCTTCTTCAGGTGTACATATCAAAAATGCATTTGATCATGCAAACATGCAATCATCTTTACAAACAATATTAATGGCGTAAATTGCTATCGTATAAACCATATTACTGTAAAAAGTCACAAAAATGGCGCGTAAAACGAAATTAAAGTTTTATTGATGAAAATAAAATCTTTCAGGTTCAATAAATATATTAATACAAAAAAATATATATATCAAAGAGTTTTGTATGTCTGTAAAAAATAACTATCTGTGAGGTAATTACAATCACATAATAAGTGAAATGTTATTTTTGAAATTCATCATTTTTTTACAATGTTAGGGAGCAAAGTCGTTTTAAAATTAAAAAAGTTATTTAAGGGCACATGCAGCATAAAAATATTCAAATTATTGAGGTTTTAACTATTGACCTAAAAATAGAGGTAAACGATTATTGTGCTAAATGATTACGATCCTAAAAGATTATGGTTCTTGAAAGGTTTTAAAATATTATATTTAAAGAACTGCAGGTGTGCATTTTTGTTTACTTGTTTTCCTAACTTGTTTTTTTAAATATAATATAAATAAGATATTACAATTTTTATACTCAATGTCTGCTAACATTGTTTTGTAAACAATCAAAACTTATTTGGGTTCAAAAATCTTCTAAATATTCTTGAATTTTCTTTTAATAAATTTTATTGCATACGTAGAATAATAGCATGAAGAAATATTGAATTCAAATTATTTACATACTATGTACAAAATGTATAATATGTACAAAATATAAATGCTTTTACCTTGATAATTTCTGATCATCATACTAAAAACTGGAAAGATGATCCTATATGCATTTCTGCGTGCCTTTTCATAAAAATAACATAATTCTTCAATAAAACTGAAGACACGCACGACAAACAAAAAATATAAACATTCTCTCTCAAAAATTCTTTTACATTCCATCAAAAATTGATGCCAACTTTTTTATCTAAACTTTTAACTCCTCTCGTAAGATAAAAAATATAAAAGCAAAGCAGACGAAAAAACAGCTTCGTTTCCATAGCAACGAGTCGCGTCTTATAAATAAATTAAATATCACAATAACAAATTTGCAAACGATTTTCTGTGAATAAACGGATATATTAATTTATGAATTCCTAACATACTCCCACCTTTAATTTAGGCGGAAGCCAAATTAAACATAAGATCACTTTTGATCAAACTAAACCCTAATTCAAAATAAAAAATATAGAAATAAATAAAGACAATAACTAAACAATAATAAAATAATAATGAAACATTTAGAGTTCTAGAAAAGTTTTTTTTAGAGTTTTAGAAAAGTCATTTCAGAGTTCTAGAAAAAGTCATTTCACAAGTTTAACAAAAAATTGTCTCTAACAAACAAGTCTCTTTACTACTCTGCCACTTCTAGTTTTACTATTACTCACAGTCTGTATTACAGGGTCATCAGGACTTGATATCTCTAATGAGTACAGCTTACGAAGTGGACGCACCAAGGTTCCTGAACTTGTTTTAACTTCAGCCACTCTAGCTGCTCCATCTCGACTTGGGAAAATCTTTACATTTTTTCCTATAGGCCAATGAAGTCTCCTTTGGTTTAGTTCTATCAAGACTACTTCACCTAGTCTGACAGCTTGTTCTTTCTGTTTTGATTTTTGGACCAATTCAGCTAAATATTCTTTTCTAAATCTATTTCTAAGTTGTTGCCGAATATTTTGACAGTGTTTATATCTAGATTGAAGTTTCTTTGAATCTATTGCATCTAAATCAGGAACACCTGTTTCTTCGATGTCTTGCAAAAATGATGATGGAGTCAAAGGTACAAATTTATCCGTTTCTTCAAAAATATAGGTTAGAGGCCTTTTATTTACTGTTGCTTCGACATCACATAGAACAGTCATGAGTTCTTCAAAAGTTAAAGTTGAAGTGCCGAGTGTTCTGATCAAGGGAAATTTAACACATCTAATCAGACGCTCCCACCATCCACCCCACCAAGCTGCTGCTGGAGGGATGAACTTCCATTTAATAGGAGACAGTTCTTTTGAAGAAACTATTGCCTTCCAATCCAATGATTTTAAAAGGTTGTTGGTTCCTCTAAAATTTGAGCCATTATCAGAGTATATAGTAGTCGGCCTTCCTCTCCTGCATATAAATCTTCGAAGTGACTGAATGAATCCTTCTGTTGAGAGACTGGATACAAGTTCCAAATGTATTGCCCTATATACTGCACATGTAAAAAGTACAACCCAAACTTTGGATCTTTGCTTTACGAAAAGAGGGCCAAAAAAGATCAGCTCCAACAACTTCAAAAACTTTGGAATCTCTGACTCGATCTAGAGGTAGGTGGATTAGAGGTGTAGTATATGGTTTTGCAGAGTATCTTTTGCATCTGTAACACTTAGACAATTGACTTCTAATGCTGCGTCTAGAAGAAATTATCCAATATTTTTCTCTTAAAATGGATCCAACTGTTTGAAGTCCAGCATGACAATTTTTTAAATGACATTCTTGAATCAGACAATTCACTACATGATGTTTCGATGGTAATAAAATTGGATATCTGAAAGAAAACTCGTCATCCCGCTCTAATATCTTTGTTTTTACTCTCAACAATCCTTCTTGATCTTTCATAATCTTTAATCCTTTTATTGCATCAGTAGTATTACCAAAACTTTCAGATTGTATTATTGACCAGTAGGACTGGGCGATATACCGTAATATCGTTATATATCGATATTTCTTTAAGACCGCGGTAACGATATTGAGATTTCAATCCTTCCGATATATCGTTTCAAACGGTATTTCATCCTACTTTCGGAATTACGGAGTTACGGAATTTCGAATCTACCTTTGTCGGCGCAAAAGTTGTTTACTTTTGCAAATGTTCGCTCTGTAATCGGCACTTGCGTGATACTTCCGGTTTTGAGCCGGTGTCGCGCACACACCGGAATATGGGCGAACCGTCTACTTTTTGTGCTGGTCTCGCGCACATACCGAAATATGGGCGAACCGTCTACTTTTTGCGCTGGTGTCGCGCACATACCGGAATATGGTCGAACAGTCTACTATTCTGATGTACTGCTTTATTTATCGGAGTTCGCTCGAGAATCGAAGTTGAAACACTCGTTCGAGAAGCGGGCATTTCCGTTTGCAATCACTTGTTGATTCCATATCGGTGGCTGACTGTTGTTTTCCTGTGAGCTTGTGTACAGTTATTGCTCCCGGAATGCATAATTGATTGCCATATTTTCAAGAATGTGAGCACAATTAATCGATATTTATTGTATGTTTGTTTTTCATTTATTAATAGCATTAATAAATAATTATATTAAATCACATATTATTTTACATTTTTTATTAATAACATTAATAATTTACATGTCATTTATTTTAAGCAGAAATTTTACTTAAAGCGGAAGTTTTTTCTTTTTTTATTGTGATTCACCTTAGTTTTAGAGTTTATTGGATACTAGTATTTTTACCCGTTTTGCGTACGGGTTTTTGAAAAAATCCCCCCCCCCCCAAAAAAAAATGAAAATCTTTCTTAAATTAGGAAGGCAAATACTTTTCATCTTGAAAGATCGCTAAAACTCTATGGATGGTGTCTTTCTGCTTGGCAAAACATATTATCCAACCACAGCAGATGACAATATGATTATTGTATAAACATTCAAGTTTCGATTTCGCTGAGTTCGATAAACAAAAACAAACGATGGATAGTTTCCTACGTTTTCTTTGAGGTTCTTCTGTACTGGACACTTGTAAAAGAAGGTCAAATTTTATAATAACTTATTATATTTTAATAAAAATTTTTCACACAGCCTAATTTACTATTATTGCAAATTGCTGAAAATTTGAAAAAATCGGTAAATTAACTTAGGAGTTATGAATTTTTTTCCCTTTTAATGGTAAAGAATAAAAGGTTTTGTTTTTCTTCCTCCCCCCCCCCCTTTTCGTTTGTATGTGCCGTTGAATGTGTTTTTCACGCACTTAAACAACTGAAACTAGTTGATACTTTCACAAAACCCTTTTTATAAGTTTTAAAAAAAAATCGATAAATTTATCTTTCATAAAAGAATGAGGATAGTTTTGATTTTGAATATCATGGTTCCTTTTTATTTCAAGAGTTCACTAATGCAAAAACATCCGCTCAATGTCAATCTTATTTTTTTTATACCTCGTTTGCATTTCCATATTTTTGTTTATTTATTTATTTATTTATTTTTTGTTTTTGCATTGCACATCTGAGGTTGATCTCTTTCAACAAAAGCCGTTTTTTAATATTTGTTTTCAAGTTTTTTTTTTCTTCACTGGAATACTTTCATTTTTGAAACTGGTTTCGAAAGTAAAAGCATCCTAGAAAAAAAAATCTGTAAACAAAATCGAAAAAGTAAAAGATCATTATAGAGATTAATTCAGAATTATTATTAAAAGAAAAAAAAACGGTAGTTAGCAAAACGTCCTGATTTGGGAATTTGTACTCTATTAAAGAAATTTCGTGTTTTTTTTAAATTATTTGATTATTCTAATGCTTTCATTTGTATTCTGACTAATAATAGAATTATTTATTATAACAACGAAAAGAAGGTGTTCCTTACTGCCCAAAATTGCAGAAATGCAATTTTTTTTTTGCATTGTAATAAAAAAATTCTAAGTTTATATGTAATTAAAGTATTTTCTTCCAATATATCTAATGTCTATTTGTTGTCTTATGTACATTTTCTTGTTTCATTTTAATGATTTATAATGTTTAACTTTCTAAGAGTTTTCAATAACACATATTTTAGATCAGATTTGCAGGTAAAGGGTTTGCATATTTTGAATCAATACATAAAAATTAAAATTTATGTTCCTTGGAATATGTTAAGATATTGATATTTTTGTTTTTTCTTGATAATTAACATACACACACACACATATACTATTATGTGTTTGTAGTATTTTATACAGAGGATAGTTACATTTATAACCCTATAATGGAGTGACATATGAATTGAAATATATCGATATATCGAAAATTATCGATATTTGGTCAGCGATGTATCACGATATTAAAATTCTGATATCGCCCAGCCCTATTGACCAGAGCGACCTTTCCGCTTCTTCAATCGACAATTCTGATGAAAAACATATATTTCGATTTCTGCACTTCATTATAAATCTCTTCACCCAACATACGACATTAATAAATCTACCAAATTTTGAAATTCTACTATATATCATAAATTCATGTGAATTAGAACATAAAAGAGTAGGTACTGCAGTTTTCTTCTTTTCCATCATTACTAATTCTTCGTTGGGGCTTGTTTCTAAATGTGGCCAATTTTCTTCTGATAACTTCAACCATTCTGGTCCCTCCCACCATCTCATCTTCAGCAGCTGTTTAGGACTACATCCGCGAGAAGGTAGATCAGCAGGGTTGAGATGACCAGGTACGAAGTTCCATTGTTGAGATTCGGAAAATTTACAAATTTCTCTAACTCTATTGCCTACAAACGTTCCCCATTGATCATTTCTTCGAATCCAAGCGAAAACAGTCGAAGAGTCGGTCCAATACTTTACTGGTATGGAAATACAATTAAAGGCTTTCAAGACAAAGTTAGTCATGATTTCTGTAGATTTTGAAATAAAATTTTCTAGTTCAGGCACATTGTCGACTGAAGTATCTTCAGTTATCTTCTGACAGTTATCTATATAGTATGATTTCATAATCTTCTCAGCTATCTGTTTGTTTTCTTTATCAACATTAATCAAATGATATCTTATAACGGCACCTAGCAAAAATGGGCTACAAGTTGCTCCAAAAACTACTCTATTGTGTTGATAAACTTGAAATTCGTCAGGACTCTTCCACCATAAAAATCGCAAGAAATGCCGATCTGATTCTTTGACTTCAATTTGAAGAAATGCTCTTCTTATATCGGCTACTACCCCAATAGCTTTCTCACGAAATCTTATTAACACTGCAGGAATTTGTTCGATGAGGTTTGGTCCTTTGAAGAGGCAATCATTTAAAGAAGGAGACCTCCCCACCTTACACGATGCATCAAAAACTGGTCGAACACTTGTAGTAAGACTATCTGGTTTGATGACGGGATGATGAGGTAAAAAATGTCCTGGAATCTTGAGTGTTTCATCTGGTACTTTACTGATAACGCCTTCTTCTTCCCATTCACAAAAAACTTTAGCATATTGTTCAAACATTTTCATTGATTTTAATTTCTTTGTTGAATTTATCAATCTTCGTTCCGCTATGTGTCTATCTGAGGGAATCTCACGTTTGACGTTAATCCAAGGAAGACCTACAATATAGCGACCTTCTATATTTCTATCAACTTCTTTTATAAAATTATCATGAGCGAGTTCTTCTTCTTCTGCTTTAGACAAAGTTTGACAGGGATCTGTTATACCGATTGTCTCTAACTTCCATAATTCTGGAATCTTCATACCTTTTAAAGCTAGGCTCGTGATAAACATATTTCCATAATTTAGGCAAAACTGTGATGTACTTTCTAAACGACCACAAAGTGTCCATCCAAACTTTGTCTCTATTGCAGTAAGACCACTCTTTAACTGTTTTACTCGACCTGTAAGAAGTTGTCGGTAGTAATCGCTTCCAATCAAAATTTCAATTTTTGGACTTCCTGCTCCTAAATCTGTGATCCATAGTTTATTTTGTTTAAGCTCTTTAATTACTGATTCTTTCGGTATCCGAGGAATATTATTACAAATTATATCTTGATCCAAAAGTTCTAAGACTTCTTTGGTTTGTTTCTGTCTATCAGAAGAACTTAACTCAACTTGGAATTTATTGTGAGATTTAGCTTCTGTTTGCGTACCACCAAACAATGTATGCACAATAGCTTCAGAAGAAATGGGATGTAAACCTAACTCTTCAGTTGTACCTTTTAAAATATAGCTCTGTTGCGACCCACAATCAAGTAACGCTCGAACGTTCTTTGTTATTCGACCTTTAATAACTATTTCCAAAGTCATAAGAGCTACTTCAGCAGAACACTGCTTATTTGCTATAGTGCTTTGAATTACTTCTGGGGTCTTAAATGTATTTTCTGGTTCTTTACACATTGAAATTTCAGGGCATAATAACTCGGTATGGGGTTTAGAGCAAACGTGGCAACGAATAAAAACTTTGCAAACTTTAGCGTGGTGACCAAAACGAAGACATTTTAAACAGCAATTTTTATTCTTAATTTTAGCCTTCCGTTCATTAAAGGAAAGAGATCTAGCCCTAACACAGTCCTTGCTTTCATGAGATTTACTGCAGAATAAACAAAGGCGTTCTTTTGTGCTGAATTGCCCTGCTGCAGTAGGTATTTTACTTTCTGCTTTTCTTAATTTTTCTTTAGGTTTGTCTTTAGAGCTCAGCTCTATAAAACTCGATTTGGCTAATTTGAATCTTTCCTCGTTTGCAACTTCTTGTTTCAGAAATGCCATCAAACTTACTATATTTGCTTTTGTTGACAATGCATTATTATTACTAACAATGTTTGATGTGATTGAAATATTATATCGCTGCCATGCTTTTAATACATCTTCCGATAAGCTAGATTCTATCATGGGATAGAGCCACGCCGAATTGCTTTCTAAACTTAAACCCATTGATTCTAACGATCTTAAATATGCCTCGACTTTCGTGAATAAATCTGATAAGGGAAGTTTATCTTTGCCGTGCGCCTGTACATTCGCTACAATCAATTTTAGGAATTCTCTAACGTACACTTCTATTAGTAAATCTTTATTTCCAAAACGCTCTTGAAATGCCTCGACAGCTTTGGGGTAATTAACTGCGGTCATTGGATAGCTCTCTAACAAGTGCCTGGCACTGGTTCCAGGTTCTACCGATTGGATAAGATACTGAAATTTGTCACTATTATCCAAATCTATGTCTTCATGAATTTTCTGAAACTGGGACCAAAATGAAAGATAATTTATTAACTGCGAATCGAATGGATTAATATTTAGTTTAGGTAATTTATAATGCTTTGATTTGGAATAACCGTGATCTGTGCTTTTTTCACTATCATCTTGATTACGTTTATTTGTACCCAATGCTTCGCTAACTTTACGCTTAATGGTAATAAATTGATCTGAATAACTTTCATTTTCCACTACTTCATTTTCAACAGCCTCTTCATCGCATTTATCATCATCTAACATGAGTTCAATTATAGCTTCATCAATAGATTTAATTTCATGAATCAAATTTTCTAATTTACTAAAATCGTCTGAAATTTTACCCTTATCTAATGACTCGCTATTAATTTCTTCATTCAAAACATTTAAAGTTCTGGTAAATGACGCACGTAGCGGTGTACGCTTTTTCTTTAACTTATTCATCTTAGAAAAATTAAGTTGTAATGCACAGCTTATGAAAACACTATACGCTATAAAAACAATTCAATATCTCAACATTATTATTCAAATGTCCGTGCTCGGGGCGCCAGATGTTGTTTTGTAAACAATCAAAACTTATTTGGGTTCAAAAATCTTCTAAATATTCTTGAATTTTCTTTTAATAAATTTTATTGCATACGTAGAATAATAGCATGAAGAAATATTGAATTCAAATTATTTACATACTATGTACAAAATGTATAATATGTATAAAATATAAATGCTTTTACCTTGATAATTTCTGATCATCATACTAAAAACTGGAAAGATGATCCTATATGCATTTCTGCGTGCCTTTTCATAAAAATAACATAATTCTTCAATAAAACTGAAGACACGCACGACAAACAAAAAATATAAACATTCTCTCTCAAAAATTCTTTTACATTCCATCAAAAATTGATGCCAACTTTTTTATCTAAACTTTTAACTCCTCTCGTAAGATAAAAAATATAAAAGCAAAGCAGACGAAAAAACAGCTTCGCTTCCATAGCAACGAGTCGCGTCTTATAAATAAATTAAATATCACAATAACAAATTTGCAAACGATTTTCTGTGAATAAACGGATATATTAATTTATGAATTCCTAACAAACATCCCTCTTGAAATGTACATATCATAAAAAATTTGAGCAGTGGTGTAGTTCGGTTTAAGCTCTAAGCAGAGGTTATATGCTCAAAGCTGAGTGTATACTCTAGAGTGTACATACTATAGCTTTCTTAAGAAACAGAGGGTATACGGCACTCCTTTAAAAATCTAAAAGGTATGTGTCGTATACCCGCGTATGCTCTCCACTACATCCCTGCATTCGAGCAAGCATGCAATCCTCTTTCCAAGGAATATTATTTGCGCGAATTGCACCATATAAACCATATCACTGTAAAAGTCATAAAAATATTATACAAAACGGATTTGTAGCTCTTTTTATAAAAAATAAAATCTTGTAGCTTCTATAATTACATTAATACAAATTAAAGTGTATGAACGATTTTTATATGTCTTGAAGAAATAAATAACTATCTGCGAGGTAATCGCAATAACAATGACATGTTATTTTAGAAATTCATAATCTTGTCCTTATATTTTTTCGACAATGTTAGGGAGCAAAATTAAATGTAATAAAAAAATTTTCATCTAATTTTACTGTGATTTTTACGCAAAAACGGCTGGCAACATTGCTGCCAGTAGTTTTTGCTGTAAATTTAACGGATTTTTTTTACAGTGTAATTATTGACCTAGAAAACAGAGCTAAAAGATTATGGTGCGAAATGATTATAAACTATAAAGATTATGATGCTTAACGATTTTAAAATGATGCATTTTAAACTCTATGGGTGTTTACAAATTTTTTTGCCGTTTTTTTTCGAAATGTATTTTTTATGCTTTCGTACACTTTACTAAAACTTTATTACAGGTAAATAGTTCAATAATTCTAAAACTGTGTAACTAACTTATTTCTTTAAAAATGTCTAGCATTATAAGTCGCAGTAACAATTTTTATTTCAAAAGTTTTTAAGTAAATTATTTTTTTGGTTATATTTCTTTTAAGAGAGAATGAAAATTGCTTCCTTTTCTTCTCAAATAGCATTTTTTCTGGCATTAGACTGACAGGTTATTCAACAAATATGTAAAAAGTTAATTAATTCTTGAAAACTACACTGTAAAAAATATTCGTTAAATTTACAGCAAAAACTGCTGGCATCAATGTTGCCAGATTTTTTCGCCGTGAAAATTGCAGTAAAATTAAATGCAATAAAAAATTTACAACTAATTTTACTTCATTTTTTTGGCAAAAACTGCTGGCAAAATTGCTGCCTGCAGTTTTTGACGTAAATTTAACGGATATTTTTACAGTGTAAATTATACACTACTTTAATTTGTTTTGATTTATATGTGGTCTATAACTTGTATATTTACTGTAAAGAAAAATTAATTCTGACTCTTTTTTTTTCAAACAAAATACACGATATTAAATATTTCGAAAAAAACTACTTCATTTTATTTCTCGAGATGTTCCATGTAAGGGTTTCCATAATGTATGTTCCATCCTCCATGTTCTGACCAGTTGCTTCAAAATAATCAATGTAAAAAGGGTTTTTTTTTCAGCACTTTTTATGTTAATCGAAATTCGAAACAATTTTTTATAGAGTTAAAAGAGAAATTATATGTAATGAACGACAGAAATAATTAAATTCTACTTGTATGAATTATTATGCAAAATAAGCCAATAAAGCAATTTTTCATAGATTATTTGTACTGTACACAAGATGTGATGTGTTTTTATTCCCTACAATTTCTTTTAATTTAACTAATAATCTAGTAATAAGTTTTTAAAAATAATCTTGCGTTCGATGATTCGATTTGTGAAAATGTTTATTATGCAATCAAAATCATTCCTTTACGTATTAAACACACATAAAGTTATCTTTTAAAAAATAAAAAATTATATGTTCAAAGCATAGTTCAAAATAAACAAAACAACAGTTTTAATGTAGTTGGAAGAAATAGTTCTGTAAAAGTTAATAATACTGTTGGCCATCCAAAATGTAACGTCATGAACGGATGAACAAAACAGTATGAGATTTACACCGTCCTTACACCTTGGTGAGATATACAATTGATTACGACTTTTGTGCTCGCACATCGTGGGCGACTGTAACTTCCTTTACAATTTATGTATAAAGGAAAAAAAAAGATTGTCATTTTGAGAAACATTGTTTTCTTGTATTATTTTTTGTGTGTACTGATTCAGCATGCCTCATAGATAAACACAAATACTATTTGAGTACGTTTTCGATTTCGACCGCGGTAGAATCGTTGCATATTGAGATTTTAGATTATCCCTACAAGAAATTGATCATCGTATTGGACATAATCAAGCAACAGTCATGAGACTATGAAATCAAGGATGTAAGAGAAACACCAGACTGACAGGATCCGTTGTAGCCACCTCGTCACATTTTCCACGGGAAAACATGTGTATTGTGCCCATGGCACTGATGGAACGCACTGTCACATCCGCACCATAACACAACGAATGCGATCTCTAATACAACAGTCGGTGTACACTCGAACAATTCGACGTCTTTGCAGTAGAGTGGAATGTTCGCTAAGGGTTTATTGCTTGGCATATTTTTGACATTAAACCGTATGCGTTTGCGTATACATTAATGCACTGAACGACAGAGGTGAATATCCGAATGACATAATATTGTGGTTTCGAATGAATCAGGCTTCTGCCTTCAGTATCAAGTTAGTCGAATTAGAGTTTGGAGACACCGTACTCAGATGTAGTATTATTCATCATTACACTGGTCCTGCATCGGGTAACATTATATTTGACTTCCATATCTTTCTAATACGCATTAATGGTACACTTACCAGCCGAAGTTATGTATATAAAGTTTTTCAGACTATTCTTCACCCTTAGCTCCAGGGCTTACCTGTGGCCACGTTTGAACACAACAACGTTCGACCACAACTGTCACTCAATATTAGAGGTTTCTTCTTAGTTCATTATATTTCATTGTTATCTTGGTCTGTCGGCTTTTCAGATCTGTCCTCATCGAGCTAATCTGGTCAATAATTGACGATTACCTAGCCCGGAATGTCGCACCCGCGAGTATACTAAATTAATTATGTTTACTTGTGGAGGCAGCGTAGGATGCTTTTTCCTAACAAGACATCCAAAGTCTCTTTCACTCTATACTGCGTCAGAAAGCAGAAGCTATTGACAGACATAGATGTAACAGTTCTTACTGATTTTCCCGTGTACCTCATTTCAAATAAGATTGTCTTTGGATTCAATTAACACTGATGCTATGTGTAATCTCTAAACTAAATTTAGCTTTGATAACTTTTGTGGTGCATTTTGAATGCCAGCAGTTTACAATAATGTATGAGTACCTTTATCTAAAATTACAATATTTTCCTTTTCTTCAAAATGTTAACTCTACGCTACACGAATTTTCCTTTTAAGAGTATGTTTTTATACTCATATTAAGTGTCAGATAATTACAAATTTTAAAGAACCCTTTCCAGCCCTATTTAATAGTTAGGTACTGTTATGACATAAGGGTAAAATTTTTATTGAAATATAGTAGTAGAAAATAATTAAATTTTTTATGAAAGATTCAGATTTACTTGACTCATTTTTCGGCATTCTGAAACGTTGGTTAACAACATCAGAATCATATATTAGTGCCATTGTTTTTTTTCCTTTCATTTGGCATCATATATAACGTCCCTTTTTATTTAATTTAATTCAATTGTTTCATTCAAAAATATGTAATTTCTATCGTTACAATGTTTTTAAGATTGCCCGTTTTCTTTTAAATACATTCCTTCATCGTTTCCTTTCAATATGTACGCTCTTCTTTTTCCCAGCTTCCCATTGTAACATAAACAAAAATACGGACACAATGAAGAACTTAAATTAATTTCATTTTGCCAATTGCTAAATCAATGCCAAGTACTTTTTTGGTCATGTCTGGTTAGCAAACCCTCCAACGAATTTTCTCGATATGCAAGAATTTGCTTGAATCTATAAATTTACCTCCATGCTATTCTCATGTCTATTCTTATGAGAGTCAGGTATTCACTACCATGTAATTATGTTCACTTTTCAAAAATATAAAGATTAACACATATATTTCATCTGTACATCATTCTACAACCATTTTTTTAGTTTATCCATGAATTTTTGTATTGTCTAGATATAGCACATGTATTCAAAATTCCTTTCTTCATACTATAATTGAAACTTGTGCCATTTACGAATCAAATTACCACTGATTACGCATGAAGAATGTTCCTTTCAGAGCCTTTGAATGCAAATAGGCAGACCATTTGGAGAATATGTTGGCGATACCATTTTCATTCATTAATATTGTGATCTGATTTTTTCTCTCGTTAGTCACTTTTTTTAATAAGACTGTCGCTCCATAGACTCCTCATCTCGAAAAGGCTTAAATAAACATTTTAAAAAACATCAAACCTGTTCACCATTATTTCACGGCAATTCAACGTGTTATTTCGTGTTATTATAATTACTTTTTCTCAAGTCAAATCTAAAGCATAGTTACAAAAAACGAAGATTTACGATTTTTTTATTTTTATAAAAAAATTAAAAAAAAAATACAAAAGAAAAAAATTAATAAAACCTTAGGAAAGAATTCTCTTTGTATTTTACAAATGATAATAACTTGAACTTTTCAAGAATCTCAACTACGTCTTTTCAGAACTTTTAGAACAATCAGAAAAAGACAAAATTAAGTGATGTCTCCTTATTTCTCTTTCTTACGTTCTTTGAAATGTCAAAGATAGCTGTTAAAAATGTCAAAAAACACTTTTTAGATGACGCAAAAAACAATTAAATACTCTTTTACTATTATGGCGAAGGCACTTTTGATATTTACTGATAAAATTGTATTGTATCATTTAAAAAAAAGTTGGGTTTCTTAATTGGGTCCTTCCATGTCATGTGTGGAACAGCTTTTCCACTTAATCTTCGCTATTTAAACAATATTATTGCGCCCTGAAATTTGAACAAACATTTTAATATGAAAATCAAGAATTTTTTGTTATTTTAATGAAAAATTCATGTTTTAACTATACACTGTAAAAAAAAAATCTGTAATCCTGCAGATGTAAAGTTGCCGAAATCAGTATACTTAATAACATTTTATCTGTACACTGTACAGGAAAATATGTAAATCTACAGAAATCTGTAACTTTACATAAGAATCTAATAAAATTAGAGTTATCTTACAAAACTTTTATCTGTAACATGGGTCTCCGTTACATAAAAAAAAATCTTGGAATCCCAGATTCCTAAATAATTCTTAGCAACCTTAAAGAGTTTTTGATTTTCAGTGCAAATCTGTATCCAATACATGAAATTTTGCTGTTGCCGTTACGTATAATGTTCAAGGAATCCCAGTTTTCTAGAAAACTTTACTGATAACTTTACAAATTCTTTTTACAGTGTACTGTTGGTATATCATTAGATACAGATATTCATGCAATGGACGTACGTAGGACCTCTTGTCAGTTTTTCCAGGATTGGACATAAAAATGGCAATTTTATAGGTCTAGGATTTAAAATGATGAGATTTTTATTATTTATTATTTAAATTATTTAATTATTTTTAATATTCGAAATGTTATTTAAAATGTGCCAACTTTCGAAATCAAGATCAGCCAAACCGGTCGGGTATATTGTTTTTTCATATAAAAATAAGAAATCAAAATGTTGTGCATTTATGCGATTTTTTTTGTCACTTCTGATGCACGCAATTAAAATTTTTAAAAGAATTTAAGAGTGACCACTGCAAATTCACTCAAAGCATTGTAAACGCCTTGAAAATATCACATTGAACACATACATACTATTTTTTTAAATTGAAAATACAAAATCTTACAGGTATACAAATTAGACTAACACGAAACAATAGACAAAAGAAATATTTTATACATTTGAAAAAAAAATTATCCTCGAAAAGATAATTGCAGAAAGATTAGATTTATGCATCTGAAAGAAATGGCCGTTTAGGAGGTAAACCCATCAAAAATGAGATTTATAATTTTTGAAAATAAAATGTCTTTGTGAGTGGTAATCGCAGCATAAAGGAGATTCATGTATTTGAAAGAAACGGCTGTATATACATGGTAATCGTAATAAAAGCAAAATTTATGTATTCGAAAGAAACTACCCCCTAAGAGTTTGTTAAAACATGAATGATATGACATTTGAGTAATTTCTGAGCGTTTGATTTTCTTAAAAATATTAAGATGTGAAAAGACACTATGTGTTATAAAGTACTTCAAAAGTGAGAAAAAGATGAGAAATATATATTCAATGAAAAATAAGAGACTATTTTTATATCACAGTTTTTCCACTTTTTGTTTAGATTAAAATAAAAACATAAAAATGTAATACTTTAGCTTTTCTTCTCGTTCATGTCACGAAATCCTATCATTTGAAACTTTTTTAAAAAACGTGAGAGTGATGAAAGCGAAATCACGCCAAAAACACTGTAAAAAAGTGTTTAAAACGAATTTACAATCTAAAAAAATTTATAGGTATCAAAATGAAATAATTCAAAATAAATGTATAAGAATGGTTTTATATATCAGAAAGAAATAATTAATTAAAACGTAAAATCAATAAAAATGTGCTTACGATTTTTTTTTTTTATTCAGCATTAAAATTTGAAAGTATGTTTGTTTTCACTCTTTATTACTAAAATTAAAACTTAAAAAGTTTATCTAAGAGTGTTTGCCTATGCATGTAATCTTATAATTTCAAAATTTTCAAAACAAAAAAGATAGCAGAAAGAAATATTTTTTATAAGTAGGGTTTGATTTTTATAGGTTTTTTAAATGATAATGTGTGACTTTATGAGAAACAAAATATATTTTTATTATAACGATCCTCAAAACTAATTATAAACCGTGGTATTTTCAATAATTTGAAAATAATTGAGAAAATCGTGCTTCAAATCCAAATTATGAAACATTTTTCAACACCTTCAAAATACTGTACACACTGTAAAAAAAAATTCAAGAGGTTACTAAAAATTTCTTAGTAAATTTGTATTCCACAGAATTTTTTAGTAACCATTACAAACTTTTTTTTTGCAAGTGAAACAAGCATTTCTTTTGTAAACTGAAAAAAGAATTTTTTGTATAACTAACTTAAAAATTTTTAGTATGAGCCACCAAGCAAATTTTAGTAATAGCTCCAAAATTATTTTTAATAACCATTACGTGAGCCCGAAAGGCAGGAGGTTCCGTCGAGCTGCATCCAGACTTCTGAAGCGGAAGATTTTCGGCAATATAGGCATAGATGGCAGCACCAAACATTGTAACTGCTCCGACAGGATTTTCATAATCCCCTTACTAACGAGTACTTACACTACATACTTTGGGTAGTATTTCGCGGTGGCCAGGATCGAACCCGGGACCTTTTAGTCTGGAGTCCGTTACTATAAACACTATGCTATCAAGGCCACACCAAGTGAGTTTTAGTAATATTAAAAATATAAAACTATTAACTCTCTTCGTTGCTAACTTTTTTCTAGGAATTCTTACAGATTTTCTTGTAACCGACTAAGATTACTAAAAATTTTTTAGTAATTACAATGATGACTAAAGTTTTTTTAGTAGATCGACCCTTTTTTTTTACAGTGTAGGCACCCAATTTCCAAGAAAATCCTTGATTACCTTATATAGGGTAGATGTGCCAGTAATGGACCCCCTTAAGGTATTTCTTTAAAAAATAATTTTTTATTAATAGTTATAATTATTGTATTCCAATTTTTTTCATATTATATTAATCTTTCAACAATATTTAACTAATCCCATAGTTACATTTCCCAATAAAAATAAAAATTTAATTTTAAATAATAGAAATTTGTCTAAACACACAAAAGCCTAGTAATGGACCACCTATGTTCCAGTAATGGACCGCCAATGTTTCAGTAATGGGCCACCCTACAAAAAATAACAGATAATTGTTTTTTTTTCAATTGTATTTTACTCCAGAACATAATGAAAGCATACTAATAAAACAAAATATTAAAACTTAAGTTAGAAATTCATTACATTAAAGGATTTATAATGAAAAAACATAAAACAAAATATTTAAATTTAAGTTATGAATCTATTATAATCAAGGATTTATAATGTGGATATAAAACAAAATATTAATGATATTATTAACTGTTTATTACATTAAAGGATTTATATTGTAACGATAAAAAACAAAATATTTAAATTTAAAGGACTTATAAGATAAAGACAATGTTTTACTGAAATCAAGTTTAGATAAAATAAGGCATTAAAAAAGTCTCCAATCTTCATTCATATCATTATCTAAATAATGTGCTGTGCAAATGCGAAATATAAATAACAAATCTCTAATTTTATCATCCCTTTCCGTTAGTCCTAACTATTCAATATGGAATTTTAGAATGCATTTAAAATGGTAAATGTTCTTGCACTATCCAACCATTTTCAGACAATCATATAGCCCATCAATTTGGCACAGATTGATTCCAGAATTTCTCTTAAGAGATGCTTATATGGATATATTATCATCAATGGAACAATCTCACTATTTGCTGAAAAACATCCAGTGATTTGAACATCCAGCGAAACATAACAGTGATTTGTTCTTTTTCGTTATTCGGCACTACATAATACACATCTTTAACTGATTTTGGTCCCAAAATTTTCCCTGTTTTAAGAGCCCAAAAGAAACCCAGTTTTAACTCCATTGAAAATTCTCTCTGTATGCTTTAGAATTTGGAAGAAAATATTAATAATATCTTCTTCCAAATATGATTTTATATTTCTGAACCAAATTAAAACAACCTTTTTTGTAACGGCACATCTAGTTTTTGTCAAATGTTCTGCTTGTTTTTTGTACCAATTTTGGATGACTTTTTAAAAACAACTATTTATAAAGAAATTGCCTATATTAAATTCTAATAGGTAAAATTTAAGTATTAAATGTGATTATTTAGCTTTTCAGTTAAATCAAAATATTTTATCTCTACAGAAATTACACTTTTTGTATTGGTCACTTGGGTGGTCCATTACTGGAAAATCACGAAATAAGCAATCCAGTAATGGACCACCCCTCCTAAAATCTTAAAAATAAATAAATTTTGTAAATGACCTTTGGTATATTAAATTCAATGTTTTATATTGCTAACCAAACAAAAACATTCAATTTTTACGTAAAAATAAAAAAGATATAAACTAAGTAAGTAAAGTCATTGTTCATTAAGATTTTCAGTGAAAAACAGAAAAACTGTAAAATTTTATTTTCTGCTTCCTAATTGTTTTGACGAAAAGAGTAAAAAATTAATCCAGCTTATAAAGCATGCAGTGTGCAGTTCAGGAAAAAATAATAAAAGCTTAACTATTATTTTTTAATAAACCAAAATGTGCGAGGTGGCCCATTACTGGAAGGTGGTCCATTACTGGCACATCTACCCTATATATATATTATTTATATTTTTACAGTGTAGAAGCGATGATCGCATTTCAGCATATTGATATAACAATCGTTACATATATATTATAGAATGAAGTAGGATATACCTAAATAAACAAATAACAGAACACATAACTCAGTAAAACATATTTTATCTAAAGCATTACTGTCTATACTCTAAAAAAGAGTGGCTTTTGTGGTATCAGACCTGTATAACATGTCTTTAATTCATAGACATCATATAAACCATTAAAACTTGGATATGCTTTAAAATGCATTCTACATTGGACAACGCACTTCAAAAATTTATTAATCACAGTCAGCCCTGTAACCGAAATATTTTGTGTGTTTTTCAATAAGAACAGTAAGTACCATACGCTTTTTAATCTATAAAAAAATGTAGTACACTTTAGCGACCTGCTTTAATTTCATCATGTTAGAAGAATTATATAAGTCGAGTGACGTTGTGGTCAGATCACCTGATTGCCCGCGTCGCCATCCGGGAGTTCAACTTTCGGCTAGGTCAAGGCTCATTCTGCCTTTCACTTATTCGGGGTGAATAAAAGTTAGTATGAAATTTTCTAGGGAACTAAACAGCTAAGTAACTGCCTGACCGAGACATATGCAGTATAGCACTTTGAGACACAGGTTCAATAAACAGGGATAGGCACTGCCCGACCAAGTCTTTCACGGACCATATATCCACAGAATTCAGTATGTTTTAGATTGAAGAAACATAGCACCATTAAAATGAACCGTAAATGATTTTTTCAAGTCATTCGGATAATGAAACTGAAATTTTGTGTGTTCCTGTAAACGAGCTAAATATGCTACGTATTCAGTACTCGTGCGAAAACATGTTTTAGTCGATGACATGTCATTCTGATTGTATTTGAAATACAGTAGCATTAATAAAATGCCTCTTAAATGAGTTTTTCCTTCAGACCATAATGCAACAGAATTTTTTATGTGTCTCTGTAAACTACAAATGCTATGCATTCAATTGGTTATAAAAAAAACATGACGAACCTGGCTCATTTACGAGCGTTAAACTACGGGCAGACGGTCATTCAGACAGACAGACAAACAGAATTCACAAATATTTTTTATCGAACTTGAAAAGTTTTTTAAAAAGTCATAAATTTGATATAAAACACATATCTTCGTTTAAGAAAATTAGTAAAACATAAACATAAGATGATGTTCTTTATTTTATTAGAAAAAAGTTGAAAAACGCAATAATAATAAGGTACCCTGGGGTAATAACGCCACGTTAAGATTTTCACGGCTCAGTTTTAGTTTGTATTTTTCAAACAAATATTTAATTTGATACAGCAACTCATTGACTATCTATATAAAAAAAATAATTAAACAGATATGAATACATAAAATGTAATGGCGTGATTTCTTGACCAATGCTATTTGGCGTTATTACCCACCTATATGGGTAATGACGCCATGCAAACAAAACAATGAAATAAGTTGGATTAATTGCATGTAGATTGCCCAATTCTAAAAATACAAACTCTCAGCTCTAGAAATTGACAAATTGCATCCTAAGCTATTGAAAATGTTCATTTTTTCGTGAAAGTGTAAGAAAAATAAAGGTGTGGTGTGGGGAGGGGGGGGGTGAGGCAAAAGAATATTAGACCGTGAGCTTCTTTTTGTTTAAAAAGGAGCGTTTAAATAGAATTATTAGAAACATTGCACAGTTTTAACTGTGTTTATTTGAATCAGTATTTAGGATGTAGCTCTGCAACTGTAGGGAATCAACCGGGGTAAAATTGCAAGGATTGGCGTTATTACCCTGTTATAGTTATTGCGCTGTACATTTTAAATTACAAATTATCTCGAGAAGATACACTGTAAAAAATTTTGGTCTCGAATCACGGTGGTTATACCGTCAACTTTGTGACACTTCCTTTTACCGTAATTTTACTGGACGGTATATATACCGTAAAATACTTAAAGTACATGTACCGTAATTTAACTGAACATAAATTTAAATATTTTGTGGTATATGTACCGTAAAATATTTATAGTATATGTACCGTAATTTAACTGGACGGTATATGTACCGTAAAGTATTTAAAGTACATGTACCTTAAAAAAATATCGTTACAGCATATATACCGTAAATTAAATGTATGGTATATGTACCGTAAAAAATATTTTTACAGCACAGATACCGTTAATTAAATGTACGACATATGTACCGTAAAAAATATTTATACAACATATATACCGTAAATTCAATGTGCGGTATATGTACCGTAAAAACATTTGTAATCAGTATGTGTACTGTAAATGAAATATACGGTATATATACCGTAAAAATACAGGATGATCCAAAAAAAAAACCCCTCCCACATTTGACAGGTTAAAAAAAACAAAAACGACTCTAATGAGAAACTTATTTGTTAAAAATATAGAATAGATATGACGAGAGTTTAAAATGACTATTTTTCAGAAATGACTTCTGGAAAGTGTCTTCCATTGCAAGCAATATAGATTTCAAGACGATGTCTGGAATCTATCATCACGAACGCATCGTCTTGTGAGAGAATTGCTACTTCCACCTGAATTACACTCTTGAGGTGAGAATGAGTGTAGGTCTTGTCTCAAGATTGTCTCAAGCAGAGGTAGCCGCTTCCACAAGACATAATATGTTAGGGGATGATATATTTCAGATATTGTCTAGAAATTTATATTGCTTATAATGGATAACACTTACCAAGCATCACTTCTAAAACATAGTCATTTTAAACTCTTGTCATACCCAATGCATATTTTAAAACAAACAAGTTTCTCTTTACAGTCCTTTTTTGTTTTATATTATCCTGTCAAACATGGGATATTCTTATGTGTTATTCTGTAATCAGAATCGACGAATGTACATGGTAAGCACAAGTCTTACTCTTATTATAAAAACTTATTTTGGCGAGAAATATTAGATATGTGAGGCTACATTTAAATATTTTGATAAAAATTTTAATAAAACCATTTATAGATCATCAAGTTGTGCAATGATATGCATGCTGGTAAAAAACAATATATATATATTATTTTTCATAAATATTAAATTTTCTGTATTTCTTAAGAAATATTTTTTTTCTTTTTGTTTTTTGTCATTACGTACAATTGTTCAAAAAAAAAAATGATGGTAAAATGTAACTAAAAACTATGAATTTGAATTATACTTACATAGCTGCCAATTACTACACCTTTTCTAGATTTATTTTTTATACCACTATTTTAAAATAGTTACTGCTGTCACATTTCAGGTTTAAATATACAGCGAAAATTATTATTTTAAAATAGAGATATAAAGATGCTATAAAAGTACTATGCACTTAGAGAATTAAAAATAAAAATCACAAAAAAGTGTTTACATTTGTGACCGCTATGATAATGTGAGATGATCTCTGATAAAATAAAATGCTAATATTAAATTACTTTCTTACATTTCTATAAATTATTAAAACTGAAAATAATTAATTGATCTTATATTATTTTTATTAAATAGTAACAATTTATTAAATTTTATTAAATATTAACAAATAATTCAAGAGTACTGACTGCCGAAAAATTATTTCACACTTCTTTTGTTGTTTCACAGACATAATTATAAAAACTAAAGTATCAGAAGGGCGTGAAGAGAATACAAATCACATACACTTTCAAAAAATAAAGTAAAATTAATAAAAGTGGTCAAAATTATACATATACATTAATATTCTTGTTACTTACTTGGAAACTGGGATTTTTATTTTTATTTTCTCAACATACAAATCTAAAATTTTTACATTCATTTAAAAGTTTAAGAATGTCACTGTCTAGCAAATCACCACTTTTTATTTATTTATTTATTTATTTATTTATTTATTTTTTTAATGGAAATGTGCTATTATATTATTCTATATTGATATGTAATTTATAATTTATAATCTTAATAACAAACTTTAATTCTCCCTACAGATCAAGAAAAGTAAAAACTAGTGGTCGTAGGCAAAATTGCCTATAACGCGAAAAAAAGTTAATAAAAAATGAAAAATGTATTTTCCTTCCAAATATTTAAATAGTCAAGACTAAATTTATACATTCATGCTTAAAAATAAGTTTAAAATTGTATAAAAACTTTGCATTGTTAAGGAGAGGGTTTGAGAATCATATTAAAATTACAAATATAAATATTTTAGAACATTTACAAAATAAATTAATATCATTATGATTCAGACATATTTAAAACAAGCAATTAAAATATAAAAAGATATTTATTACAACGATTAAATTACATTAATACACTATATCATGATGCATAGTTATAATATTTATGGATACAATTTATTTTCTTCTACACAGTGTGTCATTTACATTTATATAAAAATTCCAATAGTTTTGCCCTCTTGCTGCATTTTGATTATCCGCCAATTGATTATTTGTAGTTTGTACCACACACAGGGTTGACCAACATCAAGTACCTTAAAGAAAAATATTCATTCAACATGGGTAAAAGCATTAAAATATATTATCGAAAAAAATACAAAAGTAATTTGTAGAAATGGTTTCACAAAATCACCTTAAGATGTTATTTCAATATTCACAAGAAGGAACAAGAATGCTAATATTAATCCTATGGGAGCGTTATTTTCAATTTTCTCGCTTTGATTTTAATATATATATATGTATATATATATATATATTTACATACAATAGATAATCTACTGGGCTACTTTTCATTTCCTATTTTAGTTATAGATTTTTTATATATATTTGGGTAGTTTCAATTTCCAAACCAGTTCTGTAAATGAAGGAAAACTAAAAAAAAAGTCTAAAACTAAGATCTAAAAATTAAAAAACTACCGCAGGTATATCGCCCTCAGTTATCCTACACAGAAATTACTAAACAATATTTATATCCATGTTAAATATTATAAAATAACGCTCCCATAGGATTTACATTAGTGTGTTCGTTTATTCCCATGACTAGTGTGGTACTTCCCATGACTCTTAAGAACCTACACCAGTCCCGTGGCTAAATGCCAATATTTAATGTTAAATTCACGGGAAAATTTCTTAGAAATTTCTAACTTGTATTTTAGTATTTTTATTTTTACTTTTTTTTTTGGATGTGAAATTTTAAATTGATTTATATTGTTGTGTGTTTGTACTTTATCAACTTTTGTAACCATTTCTTAAGGCAAAAATAGTTTTATTTTCAGAACTGCTTTCAAAGTAGAAGCATCTGCACATAAAAAAGTCCGTCCTTTTTTCATGGTGAATTGACACTATATACAGGGTGTATCTAAACTACTGGGCAAAACTTTAAGGGGTGATAGTACACATCAAGACAAATAATATTAAATGGGAAACTAGGGGTCCCAAACGTCTTCCGAAGGAGATAGATGCCATCAAAGTTTAGGGTCCAAAATTTGAAATGATTATAAAAAACGGAAAAACTGGTCGATTCGTTTGCGGTTTTCACTAAAACTATTCTTTATGTCAGTATTGTCTCGAAAATAAATTATAAAGATAAATTTTTAAAAATCCCGATAGAGGGCGCCTTAGACTTTGGAGAAACGAACAACTATTTTTACCGGTATTTTTTGCATCTTATTAATTTTTTTAGAAGTTTGGAAATAAACTTAAATTTTGAGCTCAAAATCTTTGGTTAAGAAGCGCAAACTGAACTGTGTTCAGTGGGAGTGGATAGGTTCAAATTTCAAATGATTATAAAAAACAGAAAAATTGGTCAATTGGTTTGCGGTTTTTACTAAAATTATTCTTTATGTCAGTATTGTCTTGAAAATAAATTATACTGATTAATTTCAAAAAATGTCGATAGAGGGCGCTTTAGACTTTGGAGTATTGTACAACTATTTTTTACTGTTATTTTTTTAATCTCATTAAATTTTTAAGAAGCTTAGACATAAACTTAAATTTTGAGCTGAAAATCTCAATCGTTGAGAGTAGTTAAGTAGCACAAACTGAGCTGTGCTCAATGGGGGTGGGGAGGTTCAAATTTCAAATGATTATAAAAAACAGAGAAATTGCTCGATTTGTTTGCGGTTCTCTCTAAAACCATTCTTTATGTCAGTATTTCCTTGAAAATAAATTTTAAAGATAAATTTCAAAAATTTCCGTAAGAGGGCGCCAAGAGTAACCAACTTTAGAGTAACCAACAGCTATTTTTAACCGTTATTTTTTTAAATCTAAATAAATGTTTTAAAAGCTTAGACTTAAATTTTGAGCTAAATATCTGAATCATTGTGAGTAATTAAGTAGCGTAAAATTGAACTGTGTTCGTAGGGTGGGTAGGGTAACATTTCAATTCCTGAACACAGTATAGTTTGCGCTTCTTAACCCCTCCCAACGATTGAGAATCTGAGCTCAAAATTTAAGTCTAAGCTTTTGAAATCATTTAATTAGATACAAAAAAAAAAGTTAAAAATTTTTGTTGGTTACTCTAAAATTTAAGGCGCCCTCTAACGGAATTTTTTTAAGTTATCCTTAAAATTTATTTTCAAGGAAATACTGACATAAAGAATGGTTTTAGAGAAAACCGCAAACGAATCGACCATTTTTTCTGTTTTGTATAATCATTTGAAATTCAAACCTTCCCACCTCCATTGAACCCAGTGCGCTACTTAACCACTCTAAACGATTCAGATTTTCAGCACAAAATTTAAGTTTATGTCTAAGCTTCTAAAAAAATTTAATGAGATGCAAAAAATAGTGTTAAAAAATAGTTGTACGTTACTCGAAAATCTAAAGTGCCCTCTGTCGACATTTTTTAAAACTAATCTTTATAATTTATTTTCAAGTTAATTCTGACATAAAGAATAGTTTTAGTGAAAACCGCAAATCAATTGACCAATAATTCTGTTTTTTATAATCATTTGAAATTTGAACCTACCCACTCCCATTAAACACAGTTCAGTTTGCGCTACTTAACCACAGATTTTGAGCTCAAAATTTAAGTTTATGTCTAACTTCTAAAAATATTTAATGAGATGCAAAAAATAACGGTAAAAAATAGTTGTTCACTACTCCAAAGTCTAAAGCGCCCTCTATCGGCATTTTTTGAAATTTATCTTTATAATTTATTTTAAATACAATACTGACATAAAGAATAGTTTTCGTGAAAATCGCAAACGAATCGACCAATTTTTCCGTTTTTTATAATCATTTCAAATTTTGGACCCTAAACTTTCATGGCGCCTATCTCCTTCGGAAGACATTTGGGACCCTTAGTTTCCCATTTAATATTATTTGTCTTGATGAGTACTATCACCCCTTAAAGTTTTGCCCAGTAGTTTAGATACACCCTGTATAAATATATATATACAGGGTGTTTCTAAATTCATGGTCCAAACTTTAAGGGGTGATAGTACACATCAAGACAAACAATATTTAAATAGGAAACCAAGGGTCCCAAAGTCTTCCGAAGGAGATAGGCGCCATTAAAGTTTAGAGTCCAAAAATTCAAATGATTATGAAAAACAGAAAAATTGGTCGATTCGTATTGCGGTTTTCACTAAAATTATTCTTTATGTCAGTATTGTCTTGAAAATAAATTATAAAGATAAATTTCAAAAAATGACGATAGAGGGCGCTTTAGACTTTAGAGTAACGAACAACTATTTTTTACTGTTATTTTTTGCATCTCATTAAAGGTTTCGTAAGCTTAGACTTAAACTTAAATTTTGAGCTCAAAATCTGAATAGTTGGAAGCAGTTAAGTAGCACAAACTTAACTGTGTTCAGAGGGTTTTAAATTCAAATGATTATAAAAAACGGAAAAATTGGTCGATTGATTTGCGGTTTTCACTAAAACTATCTTTATGTCGGTATTTTATTGAAAATGAACTATAAATTTCAAAAAATGCCGATAGAGGGCGCTTTAGACTTTGGAGTAACGTACAACTATATTTACCGTTATTTTTCGCATCTCATAAAATTTTCTTAGAAGCTTAGACATAAACTTAAATTTTGAGATGAAAATCTGAATCGTTGGGAGTGGTTAAGTAGAGCAAACTGAACTTTGTTCAATGGGGGTGAGGAGGTTCAAATTTCAAATTATTTTTAAAAACGGAAAAATTGGTCGATTTGTCTGGCGTTTTCGCTAAAACTATTCTTTATGTCAATATTTCCTTGAAAATAAATTTTAAAGATTAATTTCAAAAAATACCGATAGAGGGCGCCTTAAACTTTAGAGTAACCAACAACTATTTTTAAGCGTTATTTTTTGTATCTAATTAAATGCTTGCAAATGCTTAGATTTAAATTTTGAGCTCAAATTTTAAATCGATGGAGGGGTTAAGAAGCGGAAACTGAACAGTGTTCAGGAATTAAAATGTTACCCTCCCCACCCCTCGAACACATTTCAAATTTCTGCACTTAATTACTCAAAACGATGCAGATTTTGAGCTCAAAATTTAAGTTTGAACTTTTACAAGCATTTAATTAGATACAAAAAATAACGGTTGAAAATAGTTATTGGTTACTCCAAAGTTTAAGGCGCCCTCTAACGGTATTTTTTAAAATTAATCTTTAAAATTTATTTTCAAGGAAATATTGACATAAAGAATAGTTTTAGCGAAAACGGCAAACGAATCGAACAATTTTTCCGTTTTTTATAATCATTTGAAATTTGAACCTCCCCACCCCCATTGAACACAGTTCAGTTTGCGCTACTTAACCACTCTAAACGATTCAGATTTTCATCTCGAAATTTAAGTTTATGTCTAAGCTTCTAAAAAAAATTTATGAGATGCGAAAAATAATGGTAAAATATAGTTGTACGTTACTCCAAAGTCTAAAGCGCCCTCTATCGGCATTTTTTGAAATTTATCTTTATAATTAATTTTCAATAAAATACCGACATAAAGAATAGTTTTAGTGAAAACCGCAAATCAATCGACCAATTTTTCCGTTTTTTATAATCATTTGAATTTAAAACCCTCTGAACACAGTTAAGTTTGTGCTACTTAACTGCTTTCAACTATTCAGATTTTGAGCTCAAAATTTAAGTCTAAGCTTACGAAACCTTTAATGAGATGCAAAAAATAACGGTAAAAAATAGTTGTTCGTTACTCTAAAGTCTAAAGCGCCCTCTATCGTTTTTTGAAATTTATCTTTATAATTTATTTTCAAGACAATACTGACATAAAGAATAATTTTAGTGAAAACCGCAAACGAATCGACCAATTTTTCTGTTTTTCATAATCATTTGAATTTTTGGACCCTAAACTTTAATGGCGGCGCCTATCTCCTTCGGAAGACTTTGGGACCCTTGGTTTCCTATTTAAATATTATTTGTCTTGATGTGTACTATCACCCCTTAAAGTTTGGACCATGAATTTAGAAACACCCTGTATGTCATTTTCCGGAAGTGCTTTTCTCCGGACGGTTGCAATATAGATAGCTTTTTATTTTTTCTAATGAAAGCTACCTAAAACTGTAACAAGTAATTGAAAAAGTAGAAATGCACAATAAAATTTACGTACTGCACCCAGTGTGAAAAAAAAATCATTTAAAAATATTAAAAGGGGGGGGAAGGGGGCAAGAGGTTGTTAAATAACAATACCATAGAATTAGTATTTAGATTGAAAATTTATTACCGAGCCTAGTGTAGGCTATGTGCTTAAACAAAAATGGATTTGTCGGAAATGAAATCCTTAATTTAATATATTCTCTCAACAATGCACACATTATCAAGTAATTGTTATTTATTCAGTTAAAATTTTGAATTTTTTTCTGATGGTTTACCATATCATTTTGAAACAAAAGCACGTGACACAATTTCTCAAATTGTTTTTTTTTATTTTTTTAATTTAGTAATTAAAAAGTGGGGTAATTTAAAATCGTTATAACTCGAAATATTATTTGTAGAATTTCTTTTCATTTATATAAACAGAAATATATAAGCTTTAATTCTGATTTAGGAATTTTAAAAGCATAAATTTGAATAAAATTAAAAAATATTTAAAGTAAAAATTTTTTTTTAAAAATGTAATTTTTTAAAATCATATTTTCAAAATTAAACATTTTTTTTTTTAATTTGCTGAAGCAAAATTAATATAAAACAATTGAAAAAGATTTGTTCCAAATTTAAACAAGATTTTTTTTAACCGTTATTGGGTTAAAGTAATTTAAATACAAGAAATGGTGAAAAAACTCATGAAAAAAGAAGCATTTTCACAGAAAGTCATTTCTATGAGAACGATTGCTTTGAAAACTAGATTTTAAAAAGAAACCAAAAAGAAAAAATAATATTTCTTGTTACAGTTAAAATAGAAACAAGGTTTTAAACGTAATTTTAAGCAGAATTTTTAATGTAATAAAAATGTTTAATAAAATTTGAATATTTTTGTTTCCCGCACCCCCTTAAGCACCGAAAGTTACAGGTCGCAGCATAAAATTAGCCGCGTGTGGCCTCTCGCGACAGTGAATCTGTAATTATAATGAAGGGCAGGGTATGAAAAAGAAGTCAATTAAAAAACACAGTTTATTTGGAGAAGAAAGGAGGAATTAAAATGGATGAATGTATGGAATTAAAATCTAACTAGAAATAAATAAAAAGCATGCGTTTAACAATGATAATACTGAGACGCTATTTTAGCTAGATTATGTGTGAGTTAAATGTACCTACAAATAAAATTATGCTATTAGTAATAACTAAAAGTCATTATATTATTATTACCATTATGGGTTTGAAATATTACAAGAAATGTATCAAGCCTTTGATTTAAAAAAAATCAAATAT
This sequence comes from Maratus speculifer, assembly GCA_964019185.1. NCBI lineage: Eukaryota > Metazoa > Arthropoda > Arachnida > Araneae > Salticidae > Maratus > Maratus speculifer. The sequence continues at coordinate 161,997,742 of OZ025303.1, forward strand.
CGACTTTGTGTTTGATTTTATTTATTTTTCAAAAATTAAAATAAGAAACTATGATCAAGACTGTGCAATAAAAAATGCTGATACTCAGTCATATCCACTATTTTTTGCAATCACTATTCATATTGCAAGCCTTATAGAAGAAAGTTAAAGAATGGAGACGGGTGTTACAGATTTTCTTTTCTTCTTTGTAGATTATTTTTTCATCAAACATTTCTTTTGTTTTAAGTTATATTTAACACTTTATTATTGAATGCAAAAATGTGAGTTAGTTATTAACAGAACTGAATAAAACGCGTAACATCGTTAAAAGTAAATGTTTAATTAACGCTGCAATTGCAAAACATTTTACCTATGGATTATTTTCTGCCTCTGTAGTATCTGCCGTAGACAATCGAGAATTTTTTTTGGTACTGGGTATCAGATAGTTCCAAGTGTACTCCTCCACCATACTTCAAAAATGAAATTGGGTAGCCATATTCCTTCTCCATTCCAAATTTTCTGTTATTGAAAATAAACATACAGGGTGTTTCGCTACCAGACCGACAAACTTTGAGGGGTGATAGTAGACATACAGACAAATATTATTAAATAGGAAACCATGGGGCGCAAACATCTTCTGTTGGAGCTAGGGGCCATTGAAGTTTAAGGTCCAAAACTTCAAACGGTGATAAAAAACAGAAAAAACTGTCGATTCGTTTGCGGTTTTCGCTAAAATCATTCTTTATATCACAATTTGTTTGTAAAAAAAATTTAAAGGTTACGCTTAAAAACTGTCGATAGAGGACGCTTTAGACTTTAGAGCAACGAACAACTACTTTTTACCGCTATTTTGTGCTTGGGGTTGAAATTATTTTAAAGTTTAGACATTAATTTGAATTTTAATCCCAAAATCGGAAACATTGGGATCGGGTAACTAGCGAAAATTGAACTGTGAACAAAGAAAGGGATTTTAAACGCTCATAAACATTGGACAAACTAATCGATTTTATTGCGGTTTGCGTGTAGGTCATTCTCTTAATAATTATGTTATTCGAAATGGCATGCAGGTTTGGTGTCCTCATTTTTTGATAGAGGTCGCTTCCGTCTTATCTCCGATATTTCTATGGCATTATTCCTGGGTGTTTTACTACCAGACCAACATACTTCCTGGAAGTGTTAGGGATGCAAAGACGACAAGGAATGATAGAGAAATATAACGTTGAAAATGCCTTTTTTGCGAGTTACGGTTAAAGGAAGCAGAGAAAAAAGCAAGAGGAACAGCAGAGAAAGAGCAACACGTTAATGTGAAAGAAAACAGTTTATTTAAATGTTTAACTAGAAAAGGTGTTCGAAATTACGACCAGAAGTAGTCCGGCATGCTTGATAGCGGCTCGCATGGAATTCCTTACATTTTGAAAGATTCCTAGCATCTCAGAAAGCTTTCTGGAAGCTACAGAAATATCAGCTGTGAGGTCTTCAACTGATGGTACGGAAGTCACATACACACAACTTTTCACTTCATCCCAGCAGAAAAAGTCTATACATGATCGGCCCGGCGATCTGACAGGCCAATGAACCAGACCACCACGACCTATCCACCGCTGTCCATATGTTACTTTGAAGTGCCAGCAAACGTCATTGGTAAAATGTCGAGAAGTCCCATCATGCTGTTCATCGTTCAAATACTTCCTTCTGATACCTTTGGAACCGGTTCGCGAATGAAAGCTTCCAAATGATCGCTGTTCACACGCATCGCGCATTACCGTTTAGCGCCATCTACCGCCACTGTCAAACTTGCCGAAATATTTCTGGTCGTAATTTTGAACACATTTTCTAGTAAAACCTTTAAATTTACTGTTTTCTTTCATATTAATGTGTTGCTCGTTCTCTGCTGTTTCTGTTGCTTTTTTCTTTGCTTCCTTTAACCGTAACTCCCAAAATAAGCATTTCCAAAGTTACATTGCTATGTGATTCCGAGTCGTCTTTGCATCCATATCACACCCTGGAAGTATGTTGTTCTGGTACTAAAGCACTCAGGAGTACTGCCATTGAAATGTCGGAGATGTCTCGGAAGCGCCCTCTATGAAAAAATGAGGACACCAAAGCTGTACGTCATTTTAAATAAAATAATTACCAAGGGACTGACTTACACGCACCGCAACAAAATCGATCAGTTTGTTCAATGTTTATCAGCGTTTAAAATTCTCCTCTCTGTTCACTGTTCAATTTTCACTAGTTACCCGATCCCAATGTTTCCGATTTTGGGCTTAAAATTTAAGTTAAAGTCTAAACTTTAGAATAACTTGAACCCCATGCACAAAATAATGGTAAAAAGTAGTTGTTCGTTACTCTAAAGTCTAAAGCGCCCTCTATCGACAATTTTTGAACATAACCTTTAAATTTTTTTCTAAAAAAATCATGATATAAAGAATGATTTTAGTGAAAACCGCAAACGAATCGACCCTTTTCTCCGTTTTTTATCATCGTTTGAAGTTTTGGGCCTCAAACTTTAATGGCCCCTAGCTCCTATAGAACACGTTTGCGCCCCATGGTTCCCCATTTAAAAATGTTTGTCTTCATGTCTACTATCACCCCTCAACGTTTGTCAGTCTATACCAAATGAAAAAAAGTCTTTATACCAGCCATTTTATTAATATATATCAATATTTGTTCTGGATTGCTTGTCAAAAACTGTGAAAACATGTTTTAATTCCAAAAATTTTTGAAGAGTTTTGACGATAATGACTATGAAAATAAATAAATAAATAAAATACCAGAGGAAGACCCCTAGCTTTTCGGTCATATTAAAATTACTCAATATCAAAAAGTAAATGTTTAAAAAAAACCCCGAAAATATAATAACTATATTCTTATAATTCTCTAAGTAATCAATTTGAAAAACAAAGAAATCACACAAGGTTTTGACGTGTAAGAAACTAAATAGTTACACTGTAAATCAATGATTTTTACTGTTATTAATATTTTATCACAAAAATTACGCAAGCTGATTTCGAAGATCTCAAATAGATGATAATTATAATTTGCACTTCCCGTAAAACTTCCAATATTGAGAACATGTGATAAAATATGGATTGATAGGTACACCTCTTTGTTTTAAGACAGGGGTGCAAAAGTCTTTGCGGCAGTTGCTCCTATGGCTCTCACTACTAATTTTTTTTCGCCTTGTATCATCTAATAATTTGTATAAATTTCTTGCTAGAATGCTATTAAATTTTACTCCCTGGTGAGTGATTGCCCCCCCCCCCCGCTGGTGCCTAGATTTTTACACCAATGGTCTAAAATCTAAATATGTAAAACTGTAAATTTTGAATGTAAACTTACGTAATCAGGCACAATTAAAGCAAAATTTGGGGCCTACATAAGAAAAAAAAATTCATTTAATAATAGGCTCTTTCACAAAATCAGACATTTCATCATTATTTTTACCATCCCAATTAAATAAAAAAAAGTTTACCAGAAAGTAAATTTTTAACACAAAGACTTAAATCCGATTCAATAAACTCTCTCTGTGTGCAAAAAAGACAAATTAAAAAAAAGTATCACTCCAGAAATTTGACTTTAACTGGGTGCTTTTTTTTCTAGATAGGAGGGGGGGGGGGATCAAGAAACGCCGTAATTCGCATTTATTCAGCGAAGTATTTGAATTATAGGCTACACATTTTTAATTATTTTTTAATTAGTTTAATGACACTTATAATCGTATAACATGCGGAATCACAAAATACCGAATTGACTATTTAATCAAACATTAGTTTTAATGACATTTAATTGACTTAAAATTTAATAAATAACCCAGTTTCTCTCTAGTGAAAACATAAATACTGTAATAACACATAGATATGAGCTGCCAGTGAATTTTTTTAATCAGATTTGCAAATATGCCAGCTGAATTTTAAAAGGGCCGTATCAACTGGTTTATTGATTTACATTGACTTAATTTCCTCCCCCCCCTCTTTTTACTGTGTTCTATAAAATTAAACAAGACGATGACTCTAATTTTAACCCGGGAGGACGCGCGCAGGGCCTAAAAGACCCTGAGTGCGTATGGTTTTTACAATTGTAACCACTAATTTTTTAAAAGTAATCTTAAACTTATTTTATCACAAAATTTGTATGAATTGTTTCCGTCTAAATAAAGTAGTTGTTATAATTTGATTTTATTGGTGACAAAGTTAAAATCATTCATACACTGGGTAAGGGCGTGTTCTCCCGGGTTAAGAGCAATCAATGCACAAGTCTTTTTTTTTTAATAAACATTTAAAACCAAAAAAGTCTTAATATAAACACCATTTTCTCATGATTTTCAAAATTAGTATTATGAATGGAATATGCATGAATATGCATGCTTTTAAATAGCAACTAAGGTGCAAAACAATCATAGTTTAAAAAATATATATGTATATCTTTGTTTAAATCAGATTCTTTTTATTTAAATCAGGTTTTTATGATTTTTTCGTGTGTAAATATAATATGTTTTTAAACTTTAATTAATTAATGTTATTTAAGTACGGGATATAATAGTTAGTACTAGTTCTAATATTAGTAATAAATAGTATTAATATTTATTACAATATTAGTTAGTAATGGAGAATGGGATAGAATGGGACAGAAATTTTTCCTCATTACGTATTATTCTAAACATCAATCACAATACTAGATGGAGGCAGTGGCGTAGTTAGTGGGGGCAGGGGGAGCGGTCCAACCCGGGTGTCACCCAATATTTATTTGAAAATAAATATGTATAATCTTACACCATTTGGAAAAGAATTCTGAAATAAAATTAAATTTCTAGCTTACGACGAAATAGAGTTAATTTTCTTTTCTAAAAGAAGTTGAAATTTTATGCAAACTGGTGTGTTTAAATAAGATATTTGCACCAGAGAACAAAAATCTAACCTATCCAACGAGTGGATAACAAAAGCAAACATAAAAAGAAAGAATTTTCTTCGACATACAGACACCACATTGATTTAAGCGGATTATGGGTTAAGTAAAAATTTGCCCCTGTTTTTTTTCTCAATGCAGGGCAAAAGGTAAATGGGAAATGATATGGTCATTTGTTATAAAAGCGTACAATTGTGAATGAAAAAATATAACGGATCGGTGTGTGTGTGTGTGTGGGGGGGTGACACCATGGTGGCTGGCGGTAACACAATTTACATCCGCTCTGGGTATCACCTATCCTAGCTACGCCACTGAGATGGAGCAATGACAACCATATCTTCAGTTGAAAAAAGTTGCTTTTCAGCATAAACTTAGATTTGTATAAAAAATTTGTTTATTAAAAAATAAATTTGCTTACTATAATTTTAATATTTGCTGTATATTAATGACTTGTTTACCTGTAGATGTAATAGTTCCCATCTTTAGAAAACCTAATATTATACATTATCCATAATTTTAACTAAACTTAAAAGCAGCACTGTTGTTTATATAAGCAGTTTAACATAAAAACAATAGTGGAGAGGAATGGGACAAGCTAGCAAAAGGAGGAATGAAATAAGTCGAATTCGTTTTTTGAATAAGATAAATGTAAATTACTAATATTACGCAAATATTCTAGTAAAAATGATTAAATTTAAAAGGAAATAGTTGAAATATTGAACAGAAAATATTCAAAATTTTATAGATGTCAGTTTGCTATTTTTAACGCAATTTAATCCAACACAAAGTAATTTATTTTCGAATTTTTATATAACTTAGCCAAAGAAATGAATAACATACTTTTAAGAAATAACAATTTAAAACCTGTATAGTTCAAATTAGTTATCTAATTATGTAAGTTAAAGGAAAGCAAGAAATACAGCCGATTAACTTACTTAAATATGAATAACTGGATCTCAAGTTCCCCATTTCCCGAAATCAACAAACTGACGCCATTAGATTTGTTGGTTGGTTGGTAAATACGAAACTTATGCTGCTACCCGTAAAGAAGGCTTTTGTCTCGAAAATCTGACACCATTACTTCGGCCGAAAGCAAACTTTCACGCTCTGTATTATCTTGCTTATAATAAGACATTTTCAAAGAAAATGTTTTGCTGAGTCAATATTTACGATGGTTTTACTAGAAACAAGAATGATATATTAACTTTTTTTATTAGGTGCCGTGCATATATAACATTATCCTTTTAGGGGGGAGGGAGTGTCTGACACATGCTATCGTAAGATATCTCTAGGGGAAGGGAGGGATTTGACTTTTGATATCGATATCATTTTTGACCCAATTAGAATTATCCCTTTTTCTCTGTAACGTGGTATTTTGTTCAAAATAGTACATTATCTCTTTTTATTTTGTTAACTATTTTTATTTGAATAAAGCGATATTTTATTAAATTATCTTCAATTGAATCAATAAAGTTTGCGAAAAATAAATTTAACCCGTTTTGTATGTTACTCAAAACAAAAGAACTAAATTCTAAAATTTTTTTTTTACACTTTGATAACGATATCATTACCGGGGCAGGGAGTTTGATGGAAGTAACGTATGATATCTAAAAGGAGGGAAAGGGTCCAAAATTACCAAAAAGTAAATAACATTATATTTGCACTTAGCCCCTTTCTGGTCAAATGGAATTTTTGTAAATTAACCGCGTTTCTATTATTTACTTGAAATATGGTAAAGTGAGTGCAAAATCAGGGAAAAGGGAATCATTATTTTACAGACATCTTTAACTGAGCAAGGTCGATCCATCCGATGGATCATACTGAGTCGGGTAGGAGGCATCGACTATTTCTTTTAAAAACATCAGCGGTAGTGTTTGCATCAAAATTCCACTGATGACCACTGAAGAAACCTGAAAATATCATTCAACATCTAGTCTGAATAATTTATTCAAGCCGGACTGAAGAGAGATCGGGGGAGGGGGGATTGTCCAAGGTTTGAAGACATATGGATGAGACTGTGAATTAACTTAAACTGTCTAAATGGTTTTTAGTGTTTCATTTTCCAGAATTTGGAGGGGAGAGATTGAGTTACCGAATGAGAGACCTTTCTTTTAACAAAAATAATAGTCTTGCCATATCAGTGTTGAATTAATGGGGTACCCCAGAGGGAACCCCCACATTGCAATGAAATGCCCCCCCCCCGGAAAAATAGAGTTCTTGTGTTTTCACTGGGAAAAAGGTTTTATTCCTCCACCCCCCGGATCCACAGAAGTCCCTCCCGGAGAAAAGTGTCTGAATTCAATACTAAGCCGCATGGCGAAAGAGCGTCGAGTGAGATAGGTTCTAAAATTTTGATTTGCGATTTTTAGAGTTTTTGAACTTCACCACCTTTTTAAGGGTAAGATCAACAGAATTGTTAATTACGAAATTCCTGAGCTCATCGAGATTGGGGTCTGAGTTCGATAAAATTCTAACAACGTAAGCGAAAAAGATTTGTGAATTTTAGTTATTTATGAGGTTGGTAGAGGAAAGGGGACCGGTATTTGCAGTTTTACCGGTGGTTTAAGCGTAAATCTAAGCCAACTGACTGTTTGATATTTTATTATTTTTTTCTGATAAGGATGTATTTTTTTTTCTAGTTTTATGGCAATTTTGTCTACATTTTGAACGTGGGGATTCGCGGGGGATGGGTCTTTATAGGCCCCAAAATTTCACCATCTGAGCACACACGATACGTTATACCATATCATTTTTTTTTTTTAACAGACAACTTACTAGCCCCGATCTTCATTATTTGAGAGAGGCGACGTTCGATACATTAGAATTGTAGAGAACGTGAACATGCGTATTACTAGTGTGTCGCTGAATAAAGAAAAAGAAAAAGGTAAAATGCTTCGTGTTGCCCAGCTTGGAGTTTTCAAAAAATAAGCAGTACCATATTTCGGTGCTTCTCTTTATTTTACTTCATGAATAGACTCCACTTTGAAATTCCACCGCGGAAATTTTTAACATTGTATTATTAGATTTTTTTTAAAGAACTTTTAATTTCAAAAAATTTTTAGCTAAAAAATTTCTTATTTGTCATACCTAAAAAAATATTAATTATTAATATCATAATTTTTAAACCCAAAATAAATTAATAAGACAAATATATAACAGTAAAGAAGAAGTTTATTAAGAACTAATGCAAGTTAAAAATGTAATAAAAATACATGCATAATAGTTACTTTCACTTAAAAATAGTTAAAATGTTACATACTTCTTTGTCCTGCACGTCCGATATGAGATCCAACTGAATGAAACACAAAGAGCATACACAAAGGTGAACAAACCCTTTTAACATATAAGAATATCACTGGTATATATATTCAATCGTACATAATATTACAATTCCAATTGCATGACTATGAATAAGTGATTAATTAAACTAGTTTAAAATCTTAGAACTTCACTTCTATGAATTGTATAATTCTCCAATAAAAATTAAGGATGGATTTGACATCATTCAGTATGATAGATTAAAAGTTCCCACTAGAAAGGCGACATCTATTCAGGCCGTCGAGAACCGTGAAAGTCCCAGAATCAGTCCGCCCCCCCCCCTTACACAGACACGCAAGACACATAAAATGCATGTGAATCTTTAATAAAGCCTCGTCTACGTTGTAGACTACTTTAGTCATCTTTCATAAATTACATTATTTATTTTCTTGTAGTTAAAGATAATAATTATATATTCTAATAATTATCTATTCTTCTTTAATACTATTTAACAAAAGTAAATACAGTCCTTTCTTTTTTTTATTGTTACATTATGGTATCCATAAAAACTATAATAAACAGTGTGTATTGCAGGAGTTGTGACCCTTTGAGATTTTTGGACTCCAAAACAAGTTAACGGCTGCACTCCCCCCCCCCCATCTCCTCAGACCTGCGCGCATTTACCTAGCAACAACAAGAACATCGCTTGAGAGAATGCCGTACACCGAGGCGAGGATACCATATTTTCCCTTACTGAAATATAATTTTTTTCAGTATAAATATCGCCTTTTTACTGAAAAACAATCATTTTATGGTATAAATACCGTTTATAATTGAAATAGCACAGAACTTGGTCGATTTATGGTATAAATACTGTTTATAATCGAAATAGCACAGAAAAAGGTTTTTTTAATGCCTAATATATCTTAGAAATACGGTACTCATACAGTAATGAATGTTAACAGTAGACGTACCGTAAAATTTAGGTACATCTATTAAAATGCTACGAAAATTTTTACAATGTCGTTTTCTTTATTGAAAAATAATTATTTTACGGTATAAATACCGAGTTTTTACGGAAAAATAATAATTTTACTGTGTAAATACCGTTTTTAATCGAAACAGTACAAAAAACTGTTTTTTACACTTAATATACCTTAAAAATACGGTATTCATACCGTAAAGAGTGAAAATGGTAGAAGTACCGTGAAATTTACGGTACATCTACTGGAATTTTACAAATTTTTTTTACAGTGTATCCAAAATCTTCAACAACATTTTGAAAGGCCATGAAATGTACTACAAATTTATGTAATTAACAAAGTATTTCCGGATAAAAAAAAAATAGTCTTCACATCACAAAACGTATCTCGCAAATTTTAGATGCTTGTAAAAACAATAAGACCTAAAAATGAAACAAATTAACTTGAAGCTGTTTTTTGCGATTTATATGACTCAAAACCCTTCTTCGCAGAACACATGGGTGTCATTTACCAGATTATTTCTTTATTATGCAAAATATTAGCACTTGGCGTTATTACCCCGTCTGGCGTTATTACCCCAGGGTACCTTATAAACAATACAATAAGATGCTCTTTTAGCAATGTATGATTTTTTTTTCTTATTTTTAACACTTACAAGCGGGGATTTGTTTTAGTAGTTTTTTAGAAGAAAAATTAACTTTATTAGGAAAAAAATCAGTACAAAAAATAAAAACTAAATATTATTTTGTTTAGTGAATTCATTCATTTTCTAAAAATAAAAGATAGCATTTCGAAAACTTTTTACCCACAATTTTGTTTGAGAGATACAAGCATATCTTTTCAAAACTTTTAAAAGTATTACAAAGTGTCGAAAGCAAATGATGCTTTGGCAGAAAGCTTTGTTTCTTACATTCTGTGAAATACCAGTAATAACTGTTATAAAAGTCAAAAGCTTTTTTCTTTTAAATAAAAGAAAGATGTGGTTATTTTTAAAATAATTTTTTTAGAAATAAATTACCAAGACAGATGCACAATAAAGGGAGATACTCATTTATTCACACCCAACTCGTTACTGATTCTTCAGACAAAATTTAACTTAAATAAACATTTTATTGTAAAACTCTGCGAAGTAATCTTCTATCGAGATAAATTACTTGTCTTATCTGATGTGACTTATGCACTAATTTTGGTTTTATCAACATAGAGATGAAGTTAGATAATGTTTTATTTTATTTTAGTAGAAAATACTCAAAAAACGCAATTATAATACACTGCTGGCCACACAAAATGCAACACCAAGTAGGATTAAAGATATCACAACGAAATTTATATGGCAGACAGCATGTTGAAGAAGAATTTTTTCCAAAAATCAGTCATCAAATTTCTAAAATTTTGTCAAAATTTGACTTTAAAATAACCTTTACTCCTTTCAATAAAATACAATTCTCAAATTTCAAAGATCCAATTGATGATTTATCACATTGGTGTATTTATAAGATTTCTTGCGAATGCGATAAAATGTACATCGGTCAGACGAAGCGTGCACTGAAAAAACGTGTAGGAGAACACAGTGCTAACGTTAAAATTTGTGAAATAAAACGTTCCGCTATCGCTAACCATTGCTGGTCCAATAGTCACAATTTTAAATTTTCCGAAGCCTCAATAATACAATATTGTTCATCTATTTATGATTTAGACTTTTGGGAAGCTTTCCATATATGGAAAAACTCTAGTAATTTGGTTAATGACATGTCCAGTACTCCAAGATTTACTGATGTCTGGTTTCCCTTCCTGTAATATCACACCCCTTCCTTTTCTCCTTGATTTGGACTCGTCTAGTGGGAAGAAACATATGATTGATCTCCTTCTGAGTGCGCGTGCCAGTTTACTTTTACTGTTGCTTTGCGACGTTTCATGGTCAGTTCGCTTTAGCGGCGAGCTCAGATGCACGGTTTTATTCAATTTTATTTAACGATGTGGCTTTCTTTTACGTTTTACACTTTTTTAGCACTGATGATGGGACTTTAGAAGTCCCGAAACAGCTGTATGCTTTTAACAATTTTTATTTTATAACATTTATGCTCTCTAACGTTGTTTATTTATTTATTTAGTTAGTTAGATAGCATGTTGTACAAAGATCAAACGATCAAAATTACATCCTCCTGTGACGTATGGATAATGACAATATCAATAGTTAGTGAATCAGTTGGCGATAACCAATGCCAGATGCTTCGGAATCGAATTAAAGAATCTCCGGACGTCTCCTAGGGCTATAGCAGTCCATGAGTCTTCTACATATAGCCAAAGTTGGTCTGGTGTAGTAGCGGGTGGTGTATTTCAGGACAGTCGTTGTGCAAGCATGGATCACAGGTTTTTGATTGCTGACAGATCGGGAGAACAAGCAGGCCAAGGAAGCAATTCAATCTGATGTGTACAGAGGAACTCTTGAAAATTACGTGACACGTGTAGCCGCGCGTTATCCTGCTGGAATATAACTAATGGCAAGCGCAGAATGTATGGGAGGGCCACGTGCTCTAACACCTCAGAGATGTAGCGCCGGCTGTTCTGTGTACTTGAATTGCGTACTAGAAAAGAGCGGCAGTAAAATCCAATGTCACCCTAAACCATGATACCGGGTGCAGCACCAGTGTGACGATGCATAACGCAACAGTTCAGCAGCCTTGCACCCCAGTATCTCCAAACTCGAATCCGACCATCGCGATGTTGCAGACAGGAACGGAATTCGTCAATAAACACAATGTCATTCCATTTTGTTGTCCATGTCTGCGTTCCTCGCTTCGTTGGTGGCGCAAACGCCTGTGGTTTGCAGTCAAGGGTAATAGGAGCAATGGACGCCTCGCGGAATTCCATTATGCTGCAAATAGCGTCGAATGGTACGAATGGACACCGAATGATGTGTAGGAGATTGAATCCGCTGTGCTATTGTTCATGATGTGGCTCCGTCACCCTTCACTGCACAGTTACTCAAACTGCCTGTCATCACAGGTAGTGGTGAAACGACGTAGGTGAGATCGGCCACGTTGGTCCGTCGTTCCTATCTGCATTCAGCGATTACAGATCAGCATCATAGTCGCTTGGTTTCGTTTAATACGTTGATCGATTTCCCTAACGGATAATCCGCAATCTGTATAGGCTACTATTTATCCTCCGTCGAATTCAGAAATGTAGTCAAAAGACGTTAGATGTCTTCCACGACGTATAGGTAAACAGCTTAGCCCCCATCCCCCAAAAAACCGCACGGAAAAACAATTGCCGTAGTCCAAATCGCCAATCTGTTATGCCCTTATATAGCGGTTGAGTGTGGCGCTACGGTCGCCCGTGATGTGCTTCTGCGCTGTAATGCTTATGATTTGCATATTTCATCGCCTAAAATGCATGCTGTAAATTTCACATGATTTGCATGCTTTCTTCAGGGTGTTGCATTCTATGTAGCCAGCAGTATATAAATATTACAATAAGATGCTAGTTTAGCAATGTATGATTTTTTTGCTTATTTTTAACACTCACAAAAAGAGAACATTTTTTTTTATTTTTACTAAAGTTTTTTAGAAGAAGAATCAACTTTCTTAAAAAAATAATAGAAATAAATTATATTTATCTTGTGGTGTGATTTCCTTTATTTTCTAAAAATAAAGATAGCATTTCGAGAACTTTTTACGCACCATTTTGTCTGCGACACAAAATTACATCATTTCAAAATTTTTAAAAGTATTACAAACTGCCGAAAGCAAATGATGCTTTGGCATAAAGCTTTGTTTCTTACAATCTGTGAAATGCCAGTGATAACTGTTATGAAAGTCAAAGGCTTTTTTCTTTAAAATAAAAAAGAGATGTGGTTATTGTAAAAATAATTTTTTTAGAAATAAATAACTAAGCAGATGCACAATAAAAGGAGACACTCAGTTATTCATACCCAAACAGTTACTGATTCTTCAGCAAAAATTTAATTTAAGGAAACACTTTCTTGTATAAAACTCTGCGAAATAATTTTTTGTCGTGTTAAATTACTTGTCTTATCTGATGTAACTTAAGTACTAATTTTTGGTTTATCAATATAGAGATAAAGTGAGATAATGAAATTATTTCCCTGTTTATGGTAAAAAAATTATATTTTTTGTAACAAAAGGCTGTTTTTTCAAAAGTTTCTTGATTATATTTTAGAGTTTCGTACTTAAAAAGTAAAAACTGAACCAATATAAGGCCACTCCTGTATCAGTTTGGTTTTTTATTTCAACCATTTCACCTTTAGTAAAGTATTGACATCAAAGAAGTTCAAATTGTGTGAAGTAATAAAAGCTATTGACCCAGATATTTATAGATTATTAATCATGAAAAATGTGTTTTAAAAAATGAAGTGTGGCTTATTATGTTATTTAAAAATGTATAGATATCGTATGAGGTAACGTGTCAGAGCTTTCATAACGTAAAACTCGAAAATACGTTTTTTTTTATATTTTAGATATTAAATTTTCAGAGATATCTAAAAGCTTTTATTAATACGAACTGGAAAATGTGTTTATGAATAATTTAGATATTTTCAGAAATATAGTCGAAAATATATTGCAAAAGTATGTTCTCCCCATCTGTTTCTAAATCTACAGAAACTAAAATTATTGAAGGTAGTAAAAGTTAATTTAAATCTCACTAGAAAACTGTATCTGTTTTTTCCCCAAGTTATATAATTTTTAGGAAAATCGTACTTTTTTTCGATGTAAAGACACTCAGCAAATGAAGTTGAAAAGTGCTGTATGTACCTATCATCGGAGAAGTACAAAAGAATAAATAATAATGATTTCCGAAAAAAAAATGCTGGAAATCTGCTGAAATATTAACCCCTAAAGACACGAACGGTTTAGACATACACAAAGCCATTGAAGGCGTAGCCTATACGCCATGGGCTTTAAAGTCTAGATAACAAAGACAAAATAAAAGAAAAAAACAAATGGTGAAAAATATGCTAATTAAATTTAGTTTTCTTTTAGAGAATATGAAAATTTCAATCATTTCTACGCGCAATTTGCACTTATAAAACAAAATGCAAGAAGCAATTCCGCTTTGGTATTCTGTAAAATGCTCTATAATTGTTATTTATTTTTTAAATAAAATATATAAGTTTTAGCATTGTTATTTTAATATTGAAAGGAACAAAGCGTTACATAAAACACACATGCTTCTGTTCTATGAAGATAGCATTCCGATGTAACATTGAAAAACATAATAAAAAAGTTTCGTGTGTTACTTTTAAAATTGTCCACAAACTAAAAATAGATAAAATTAAAATAAAAGTTACATAAGTAGTAATATAATATAATAATAAAAGTAATATAATAATAATACCAAATATACCTAAAGTAATATAACAATAATACCAATTCTTTTTCTTATTATTACTATTATTATAGTAGTAGAAGTAGCAGCAGCAATCGTAGGAATAGTATGTATAAATATTATTACATAAAAGTAAAAAAATCAATAATTTATTTATGATATTTGTGCAAATGGTCGCAGTATATAAGAAATAACAACAAAAAGGGCAAAAACTCTATGCAAAATATTTTTTTTCTTTTGTGAATATGAATAATTTAAACATATATATTTTTATTTATACAAAATATTTTTTTTCTTTTGTGAATTTGAATAACTTAAGCATCTATATGTTCTTTATAAAATATAATTTAAAAAAATCTCAGTGTGCATTTTGGAAAACGCTCTGTAAAAAGATAATTTTCATTTTTTTTAACTTATATGATTTAGCATTATTATTTTAAAAATGGAACCGTTACATAAAATTAAAATACTGCTTCTGTTCAATAAAAATAAAGTGTTCTTGTTTCGCTGTGTAGCTTCAGAAAATGCGAAACAAGATTTGCATGTGTTGTAAAATGCTTAAATAATGATCATAATAAAAGTAAGTTTAAGGCAATCGAGTAATTTTGCAAGTGAATGCTCCAAAAGAAAAAAAATAATAATCGTAATACTTGCATGTTAATCTTTTAGCAGCTCATGAGCATTATTTTTTAAGATAAACAGCCGAAAATATTTTATTCTATATGACGCAGTGTAAGAATAGGAATGACTATTTTTATAAAATATTTTCAAAGAAAATTTAAAAAGCCGTTGTTTTTCGCAGCCCTTTTTAGCCGCTTTTTGAAAATAAAAATAAGAATTCCAAAACTTTACACACCTATGCTTTTTTTAGATCACGCAATCGTATTTTTCTGAAAGATAAAAAGAATTATAGAATGCCTAAGAAAATAGCTTTTTTGTTTACGTGTTATGTTTTTTACGCTCCGTTAAAGTTCAGTTTTATGTTGTTGTAAAAACATAAATAAAGTACCTGTGCTGCTTCAGTTAGTAATTTTAAAACTTTAAAAGAATGGATATAAAAGTGTTATGGATTGATGTATATATAATATCCAAGTACAGTGCAATCTCAATTATTCGAGCGAATTAAGACCGCCTGTACCTTGGATATCGGAAATCTCGGTTAGCAGAAACTGTGTATAAAAAACATGCCGTGCTCGCGAATTTAGCATTTATTAGAATAAAAAACAATAATTTTTTTAAATGACAAAAATAAACATACATAAAGTTGTGTTTCACAGCTCAGCAAATGTAAAACATTTCAAAACATTCCGTTAACAAAATTATACTACGCTATTGATATTTTAGAAGGTATATTTCCTGCCCTACACATCCTGAGAACTGTAAAGTCTAGTTTCGGCCTGCCATGACTATGTAGGAAAAAAATGCAAACCTGATCTAGCCCCAGCACGAGTCTGCTGAAAAAAATTAAGCCTCGGCTCCTAATACCGATCTATATGGTATTGTCAAACTAACATCGGCTTGTGATGCACATTTATATTTATTCATTACACATTTATATTTATATTAAAAAATCGTTCATATTTTATCATCTTAGTTTAGATTTTTATACCGGCCCGGCAGTTCCGTTCAGTTTTTTATCGTTTCGGTCGGTTGAAAGAATTGTTCTAATTCTGCCGGGCCAGGTACCAGTTCAGACCATGCCTGGGTAATTTCTAAAAGAACTTGTAGTACGGACAGTGAGAGACACTGTAAAAAAAAAGAAAAAAAATCTGTGAATTCACGGTAAAACTACTAGCAGCAAAGTAGCCAGACATTTATCGTTCCGTTAGTAGATTTTCCGTTTTGGAAAATAAAAGAAAGGAAAACTCCGTTTGAAGAAGCGGTAACTTTCCGTTAGACAAGGTTTAATTTCTAATGATAATAATTTAATTTAAATTAATGTATCGATCAGTCGTCAAAGAATTCGAACTTTCCATGTGATTTTGAGCTACTATATTGCTTATTTAATTTAATTTAAGTTATTTGTATAATTTACTGTAATCTGTCCTGAGTATCAAACTCAAGACCTTTTGATAGCGTAATAAATAATTACTCTCTGAGCCAAAGCTGCTGACGGAAGTTTGTACAAAGTATGTCTTTTATGAGTTAATGGGAAAATCTGTTGTACTTTTCAAAGATTTCCTTTCAATATATTCGTTAGAATATTCATAAGCGGTTTATTTTAAGTTATTTTAGATCACTACATAATACACTAGTATCAAACTAACTAATTTAATAGTTTCAACCAGTTTAAAATTTAAAAAAAAATCACTGTTTAAAATCTTTTTTTTGATTGAATGTATAAAAAAAATTTTGTTCATTTTTTTCAAAAATAATGTTATAGACAATTTTTTTATTTTTTTGGGAGGGCTAATTAATTAAATTATTTTTAAGAAAAAATCAGAGAAAAATAAACAGAAAAATGTAATTAAAAGGGACTTTTTATCTTTTCATTATTTCATGGAGCTGGTGGGATTCAAACCCACAATCTACGCTCGTGGACATTTAGCGGAGTGGTGCCTTGACCACTCGGTCACGAAGGCTCCCAGATAACGGAGTGTCCCCGTTTTTTCATTCTACTTTGATCCATTTCGTTATTTTCAGAAAATAGGGTGGAGTTTTCATATTTTTAACCGAAAATGCCCTTTTGTTGTGAAAAGAGACATTCACTGTGAAATTCAGGAAAAATATATCCGTGAATTTCAGATTTTTTTTAACAGTGTAAAAAGTGCGGCATTTTTCAAGGCTCATTTACAAAAAAAAAATAAATAAATAAATAAAAAAAGAAAAAATCAGATTGGCTCGGTTAACAGAAACTTCAGATAATCGAAGCTCGGTTAATCAAGGTTCTACTGTAATATATTTTTAAAAATATATATACATTTACATATCAGAATATATTATTTTAAACATTAAATGTTACAACAGTACATAAAACTAAGAAATTACATGTTTGTAGCTATTGGTTTCGGACAAATTCACGTTACCCAGAATATTTAAACTATGATTTAATACATTGGAAAGTCTAGTTTTTGGATTACTTTTACATTAAGGATAAACTGGGAGGTGGCAACACATACAATGCCTTAATCGAGTTCACACTGGAAATTCCAGAAATAGTTAAAATTCGATTCATATATGAAAACGCAATCGGTCTGTCAAGTTATATCTTAGTAGAAAACACTAAAAACGATTTTAGCGGTTTACTTGTAGGTTTATCATTGTGTTTTCCTGCTCCAAATTCTCCATGTTTTCATTCCTTTGGCAGCAGAGAAACATAATGTTAAACTTACGAGCCAAACGCTAAAATCTGGTTTCCTTATCTTTCCATAAAGTATATGATTGAAAGACCAATTACGTTTTAATATGCAAATCGAGTTTTAACTATTTTTGGAATTTCAGCCCAGGATTCTTAGAGGTGCTTGTTTGTACGACAGCTTCCTGGTCTATGTATTATAAATATTGGATATTTTTTAATTTTCATAACACTTTTTTATGTTTTTATACGAGTTTTATAAATTTCAAATTCAGAATGGAATTCGAAAATTCCCAATTTTCTGTGATTTTATCAGCTTTTTGATCTTAAGGCATTTCTATGCTAAAAAAGAAATATATATGTAGGGCATTTGGTTTTGAAATTGAGAATAAGTCACAGGGTTTATTTTGAAGGTAATCAAGGCGAAAATTTCAATGTTTTCGAAAGGCGTATATTTTAAAGCGTATATTTTTAATGTTAACGGCTTCAATTATTTCATTGCAAAAGGGACCTCCAGAAATTAGGTTATCTAAGATCCGTAAAAAGAAACAAAATATAATTATGTAATAAGATATACTGCAAACGATACAGTAATGTTTCAGCTACCTCTAAAAATACGAAACAGTTGAAAACCTTTGTCATAGTGTAGGGAAAGCTTTTGTAGTGCAGTGTCATAGAATTCTGCCGATCGGAAATTAATCCAAATTATTAAACTTGTAAACTCACATCGCATTAACCGTAACTATCCTGTAGAAGTAGTCATTGTTCTCATCGTATTGTCGCTGCAGAAATGTCCATGCTGCTCTAAATTCTTGGTTTTGTATTCGGGTGACATTCCCATGTAGTATTTCTGAATTACCCCCGAATTTACTTCTGAATTACCCTCGTATGTAAAGGGTATTGGAAGGAACTGGTTGAATATGCGTCTCAAGTTACAGAGCCTAAGTATAGCCCAATTTTATGTCGCTGTTGGCATATACGTAGGTACAAATTTGCTTTTTCAGTAGTTAACCCCTTGAGGACGAGCGACACGTATACATGCCGCAATAAGGCTTAAGAATCATCGTTTATCCCTACCAGTAAAATTTTATTGTAAAATTTGCCTTATTTAATGGAAATTTTTTCTATTTATTTTTTTTATTATTTAAGGGGAATTTTCTTGATTTATTAAGGCACAAATTTATGTTTTTAAAAACCGGTGACAAAACATTAAAAATTTCGTAAAAGGCTTCTGTCGCGAAGGGGTTAAGCAATTACAAGATTCTCTGGTACATGGCTGGAGCCCAATTTTGGGAATAACAAGTATTTCGCGACTTGCATCGTCATCTTTTCTGCACTTTCTTCAGAGATGTTACAGTGAAGACAACAAGGCTTGCTACAAGGCAACTAACTGTTCCACTTTCAGGCAACAGATTCCTAGGACACTGGAATATAAAGAATTATCCTAAAAGTGTTAGAATTTTCTGGTTCTTATGACTAGGCTAAATAATTATGTTTTGTAAAGATCATGGGAAACTTACTTTCTGAATTACCGTCATATATAAAGCGCATTGGAAGGACCAGGTTGAATATGCGTCAGAAGTTACAACAGCGCATTATAGCCCAATTTTGTTTTGCTGTTGGCATATACGTATGTATAAATTTGCATTTTCATTTGTTACTCATTTTTGACTGCAAAGTCTACAACAGTTCCCATACTTTTCTAAAGTCAAATTTGAGAAGATTTCAGAAATAATCAATTACTTTAAATTAATGCTCCGTCGCAAAGAGGTTAAAATAAAGGGATAACTATTTTCATAAATGTACTTTACAGAAGAAAACAAGAACGAATTTTTTCATGAAGATATGTTTATCGTTTTCCTTAAATGAAAATAACAACTTGGAAACTTAACATACTTCTATTTTCTGAGACAAGAAAACATCTATTTTAAAAATAATTACCATTTGATTATCTATTATCGGCCCTGATCATGGTTTTGTGGTATGCCTAAATCTACGGCCTTTAATTATATATAAAATAACTGCACAGTGCATTTAAATATGTATAGGATTAAATTTATGTCTAATATAGGCATAATTATGTTAAATAGTTAATATTTTAAATTCTCAACAATATTAAAATTTATAATAGTCTCAAAACCTTTACTCTAACCTCCTGCAATTTAATCGCATTCAAATTTCTAAAAACGTTATTAATTACTTAAAAGCATTAACATATAAATTTTTGTGAGCAGTAACGGGTATTTAAAGTTGCGAATTAATTAATTTAAAAAGAAATTGAACGTTTTGTCTTATTTTCCACTACACAGAATTCTCAGACTATTTTAATCTTCTTAAATATTCTTTAAAATTGCGATAACTATTTCTGCAAAAATTTCGTCAAAAAGAAAAATACCAATGGAATTTCTGTTGTTTTATTGGAGAATTTTTCTTCTTTCTTTGAGAAAAAAAAATTGTAAAATGAGAAGATTAAACGCTGTTTTTTGTTTCTCGAAGCACGCAAATCTCTCGTTAACGAATTTTTAGACAGTTTAGAAAATATCGTTGTTAGTCTCACTTTAAAAGCGGTTTTTTGTATTTTATAAATCATTAAATCAAAAATGAATTGGACACAAAGAATACTGTAGTGTGCAGATCACTCTTTTGCAAAATTATGATATATGTATACATGAATACACTCCCACCACACACAAACATACGTATATATATACAACTCTTGGCAAAACGTTTTTGATCAGTGTTATCAAGTTTATGATTTTTGCATTTCGAAGCATATATTTTGCGATTCATGCGCATAGTGGCGTTTTACCATATGGCAAATAAAAGAACATGTATGAAAATATAAATGAAAAGCTAATTCAGTATAACAATCAGATAATTTATAATTATACTGCACACGAAAAAGTTTATTCGTGAGAAAAAATTATCCGATCAAGATGGAAGTTGGAAAATAGTAATCGATCACTGAGGAAACAGGTTTGAAATTTGCATATTAAAGATAAATAGGAGTGCCTGAGCATGCGTACAATATCTGAATATTATTTAAAAGAAGAAATCTTGCAGCTGCGAGATCAAAAGCAGCTCTGAAGTGCTGGACAATGGCTAGTGTGAATGAACTGCCTCACGATTTCAAAATTCGCATGAATAAATTGTTGTAAGAGGGAAATTCACAAATGAAAGTAGCTGTTTTATTAAACTGTGCTCAGAGTATGGTATGCGATATTCTGGAAAAATATAGTTGACTAACAGCGATGAAATTTTACTTCGAAGTAAACGTCCACCAATGAAAACGCCTTAAAGAGGACAGAAAACTTAAGGAAATAGCGAAAAGAAAGTGGCGAGCAACTTCGAAACAACTCAATGCCGAATGGTCTAAGTATAACGTAAAGGTATGTGACCGCACTGAATATAATCGACTAAATGCAGCAGAATTTAAATTCTCATAAGCTAAAACGAGCCTTGCTTGAAAAAGAAGCATAGAAAAGAATGCTTTCAATGGCGTAAAAAGCATGTACACTGGCCACTTTTTAATGGAATAAAGTTACTTTTAGCGATGAATCGCACATATCTCTCGGAACAGTTGATGGCTGTGGAACATTTGTTTGGAAGAGAGTTGGTGAGATGTTCAATGATAAACGTGTCAATACGCGGACTAAATTTTCACGCTTCATTTACAGTTTGGAGCTGTATGACATTACAAGGCGTCGGTAAGTTGTGTATTGTGTTACGTACAGTAAACTGTGAAGTTTACATTGATATTTTAGACAATTTTCTGATTCCTAGCATCGATCAAAGGTCGGAGATCAAAATGACTTCTTATTTCAAGATGACAATGCAGTTCCTCAA